>JAEHOC010000004.1:0-2400000 GCA_016834605.1 Chlamydomonas incerta
CCCCCCCACACACACACTGTGCCAGGGACCCACCAGACCCTTCGCCCAAATACTGGAAACAACTGGGCCTTTCTGTGTGGCAGACACATCGGGGCATTTAAGCAATAGGTATGCGTCCCCCACGCACCTATCCTGGATTCCAACTGCCGCCCTGGGGGACAGCCCTTGGGCCGGCACCCATCCCCCCACACACATGCCAGGGACCCACCAGACCTTCGCCAAATAACTGGAAACAACTGGGCCTTTCTGTGTGGCAGACACATCGGGGCATTTAAGCAATAGGTATTGCGTCCCCCCACGCACCATAAGTCCTGGATTCCAACTGCCACACCTGGGGGAACAGCCCTTGGGCCGGCACCCATCCCCCACACACACATGTGCCAGGGACCCACCAGACCCTTCGCCCAAATAACTGGAAACAACCTGGGCCTTTCTGTGTGGCAGACACATCGGGGCATTTAAGCAATAGGTATTGCGTCCCCCAGGCACCAAAGTCCTGGATTCCAACTGCCGCACCTGGGGGAACAGCCACCTTGGGCCGGCACCCATCCCCCCCACACACATGTGCCAGGGACCCACCAGACCCTTCGCCCAAATAAATGGAAACAACTGGGCCTTTCTGTGTGGCAGACACATCGGGGCATTTAAGCAATAGGTATTGCGTCCCCCAGGCACCTAAGTCCTGGATTCCAACTGCCGCACCTGGGGGAACAGCCCTTGGGCCAGCGCCCATCCCCCCCACACACATGTGCCAGGGACCCACCAGACCCTTCGCCCAAATAAATGGAAACAACTGGGCCTTTCTGTGTGGCAGACACATCGGGGCATTTAAGCAATAGGTATTGCGTCCCCCAGGCACCGAAGTCCTGGATTCCAACTGCCACACCTGGGGGAACAGCCCTTGGGCCGGCACCCATCCCCCCCCCCCACACACACATGTGCCAGGGACCCACCAGACCCTTCGCCCAAATAAATGGAAACAACTGGGCCTTTCTGTGTGGCAGACACATCGGGGCATTTAAGCAATAGGTATTGCGTCCCCCACGCACCGAAGTCCTGGATTCCAACTGCCGCACCTGGGGGAACAGCCCTTGGGCCGGCACCCATCCCCCCCACACACATGTGCCAGGGACCCACCAGACCCTTCGACCAAATAACTGGAAACAACTGGGCCTTTCTGTGTGGCAGACACATCGGGGCATTTAAGCAATAGGTATTGCGTCCCCCACGCACCTAAGTCCTGGATTCCAACTGCCGCACCTGGGGGAACAGCCCTTGGGCCGGCACCCATCCCCCCCACACACATGTGCCAGGGACCCACCAGACCCTTCGCCCAAATAAATGGAAACAACTGGCCTTTCTGTGTGGCAGACACATCGGGGCATTTAAGCAATAGGTATTGCATCCCCCAGGCACCTAAGTCCTGGATTCCAACTGCCACACCTGGGGGAACAGCCCTTGGGCCAGCACCCATCCCCCCCACACACATGTGCCAGGGACCCACCAGACCCTTCGCCCAAATAACTGGAAACAACTGGGCCTTTCTGTGTGGCAGACACATCGGGGCATTTAAGCAATAGGTATTGCGTCCCCCACGCACCTAAGTCCTGGATTCCAACTGCCGCACCTGGGGGAACAGCCCTTGGGCCGGCACCCATCCCCCCCACACACATGTGCCAGGGACCCACCAGACCCTTCGACCAAATAACTGGAAACAACTGGGCCTTTCTGTGTGGCAGACACATCGGGGCATTTAAGCAATAGGTATTGCGTCCCCCAGGCACCGAAGTCCTGGATTCCAACTGCCACACCTGGGGGAACAGCCCTTGGGCCGGCACCCATCCCCCCCACACACATGTGCCAGGGACCCACCAGACCCTTCGACCAAATAACTGGAAACAACTGGGCCTTTCTGTGTGGCAGACACATCGGGGCATTTAAGCAATAGGTATTGCGTCCCCACGCACCTAAGTCCTGGATTCCAACTGCCACACCTGGGGGAACAGCCCTTGGGCCGGCACCCATCCCCCCCACACACATGTGCCAGGGACCCACCAGACCCTTCGCCCGAATAACTGGAAACAACTGGGCCTTTCTGTGTGGCAGACACATCGGGGCATTTAAGCAATAGGTATTGCGTCCCCCCGCACCGAAGTCCTGGATTCCAACTGCCGCACCTGGGGGAACAGCCCTTGGGCCGGCACCCACCCCCCACACACACATGTGCCAGGGACCCACCAGACCCTTCGACCAAATAACTGGAAACAACTGGGCCTTTCTGTGTGGCAGACACATCGGGGCATTTAAGCAATAGGTATTGCGTCCCCCAGGCACCGAAGTCCTGGATTCCAACTGCCGCACCTGGGGGAACAGCCCTTGGGCCAGCACCCATCCCCCCCACACACATGTGCCAGGGACCCACCAGACCCTTCGACCAAATAAATGGAAACAACTGGGCCTTTCTGTGTGGCAGACACATCGGGGCATTTAAGCAATAGGTATTGCGTCCCCCACGCACCTAAGTCCTGGATTCCAACTGCCGCACCTGGGGAACAGCCCTTGGGCCAGCACCCATCCCCCCCACACACATGTGCCAGGGACCCACCAGACCCTTCGCCCAAATAACTGGAAACAACTGGGCCTTTCTGTGTGGCAGACACATCGGGGCATTTAAGCAATAGGTATTGCGTCCCCCAGGCACCGAAGTCCTGGATTCCAACTGCCACACCTGGGGGAACAGCCCTTGGGCCGGCACCCATCCCCCCCACACACATGTGCCAGGGACCCACCAGACCCTTCGCCCAAATAACTGGAAACAACTGGGCCTTCTGTGTGGCAGACACATCGGGGCATTTAAGCAATAGGTATTGCGTCCCCCACGCACCTAAGTCCTGGATTCCAACTGCCGCACCTGGGGGAACAGCCCTTGGGCCAGCACCCATCCCCCCCACACACATGTGCCAGGGACCCACCAGACCCTTCGCCCAAATAACTGGAAACAACTGGGCCTTTCTGTGTGGCAGACACATCGGGGCATTTAAGCAATAGGTATTGCGTCCCCCAGGCACCGAAGTCCTGGATTCCAACTGCCGCACCTGGGGGAACAGCCCTTGGGCCGGCACCCACCCCCCACACACACATGTGCCAGGGACCCACCAGACCCTTTGACCAAAGAACTGGAAACAACTGGGCCTTTCTGTGTGGCAGACACATCGGGGCATTTAAGCAATAGGTATTGCGTCCCCCAGGCACCGAAGTCCTGGATTCCAACTGCCACACCTGGGGGAACAGCCCTTGGGCCGGCACCCATCCCCCCCACACACATGTGCCAGGGACCCACCAGACCCTTCGACCAAATAAATGGAAACAACTGGGCCTTTCTGTGTGGCAGACACATCGGGGCATTTAAGCAATAGGTATTGCGTCCCCCACGCACCTAAGTCCTGGATTCCAACTGCCACACCTGGGGGAACAGCCCTTGGGCCGGCACCCATCCCCCCCACACACATGTGCCAGGGACCCACCAGACCCTTCGCCCAAATAACTGGAAACAACTGGGCCTTTCTGTGTGGCAGACACATCGGGGCATTTAAGCAATAGGTATTGCGTCCCCCAGGCACCGAAGTCCTGGATTCCAACTGCCGCACCTGGGGGAACAGCCCTTGGGCCGGCACCCATCCCCCCCACACACATGTGCCAGGGACCCACCAGACCCTTCGACCAAATAACTGGAAACAACTGGGCCTTTCTGTGTTGCAGACACATCGGGGCATTTAAGCAATAGGTATTGCGTCCCCCACGCACCTAAGTCCTGGATTCCAACTGCCGCACCTGGGGGAACAGCCCTTGGGCCAGCACCCATCCCCCCCACACACATGTGCCAGGGACCCACCAGACCCTTCGCCCAAATAACTGGAAACAACTGGGCCTTTCTGTGTGGCAGACACATCGGGGCATTTAAGCAATAGGTATTGCGTCCCCCAGGCACCGAAGTCCTGGATTCCAACTGCCACACCTGGGGGAACAGCCCTTGGGCCGGCACCCATCCCCCCCACACACATGTGCCAGGGACCCACCAGACCCTTCGCCCAAATAAATGGAAACAACTGGGCCTTTCTGTGTGGCAGACACATCGGGGCATTTAAGCAATAGGTATTGCGTCCCCCACGCACCTAAGTCCTGGATTCCAACTGCCGCACCTGGGGGAACAGCCCTTGGGCCGGCACCCATCCCCCCCACACACATGTGCCAGGGACCCACCAGACCCTTCGCCCAAATAACTGGAAACAACTGGGCCTTTCTGTGTGGCAGACACATCGGGGCATTTAAGCAATAGGTATTGCGTCCCCCACGCACCTAAGTCCTGGATTCCAACTGCCACACCTGGGGGAACAGCCCTTGGGCCGGCACCCATCCCCCCCACACACATGTGCCAGGGACCCACCAGACCCTTCGCCCAAATAAATGGAAACAACTGGGCCTTTCTGTGTGGCAGACACATCGGGGCATTTAAGCAATAGGTATTGCGTCCCCCACGCACCTAAGTCCTGGATTCCAACTGCCACACCTGGGGGAACAGCCCTTGGGCCGGCACCCATCCCCCCCACACACATGTGCCAGGGACCCACCAGACCCTTTGCCCAAATAAATGGAAACAACTGGGCCTTTCTGTGTGGCAGACACATCGGGGCATTTAAGCAATAGGTATTGCGTCCCCCAGGCACCTAAGTCCTGGATTCCAACTGCCGCACCTGGGGGAACAGCCCTTGGGCCGGCACCCATCCCCCCCACACACATGTGCCAGGGACCCACCAGACCCTTCGACCAAATAACTGGAAACAACTGGGCCTTTCTGTGTGGCAGACACATCGGGGCATTTAAGCAATAGGTATTGCGTCCCCCACGCACCTAAGTCCTGGATTCCAACTGCCACACCTGGGGGAACAGCCCTTGGGCCGGCACCCATCCCCCCCACACACATGTGCCAGGGACCCACCAGACCCTTCGCCCAAATAAATGGAAACAACTGGGCCTTTCTGTGTGGCAGACACATCGGGGCATTTAAGCAATAGGTATTGCGTCCCCCACGCACCTAAGTCCTGGATTCCAACTGCCACACCTGGGGGAACAGCCCTTGGGCCGGCACCCATCCCCCCCACACACATGTGCCAGGGACCCACCAGACCCTTTGCCCAAATAAATGGAAACAACTGGGCCTTTCTGTGTGGCAGACACATCGGGGCATTTAAGCAATAGGTATTGCGTCCCCCAGGCACCTAAGTCCTGGATTCCAACTGCCGCACCTGGGGGAACAGCCCTTGGGCCGGCACCCATCCCCCCCACACACATGTGCCAGGGACCCACCAGACCCTTCGACCAAATAACTGGAAACAACTGGGCCTTTCTGTGTGGCAGACACATCGGGGCATTTAAGCAATAGGTATTGCGTCCCCCACGCACCTAAGTCCTGGATTCCAACTGCCACACCTGGGGGAACAGCCCTTGGGCCGGCACCCATCCCCCCCACACACATGTGCCAGGGACCCACCAGACCCTTCGCCCAAATAACTGGAAACAACTGGGCCTTTCTGTGTGGCAGACACATCGGGGCATTTAAGCAATAGGTATTGCGTCCCCCAGGCACCAAAGTCCTGGATTCCAACTGCCGCACCTGGGGGAACAGCCCTTGGGCCGGCACCCATCCCCCCCACACACATGTGCCAGGGACCCACCAGACCCTTCGCCCAAATAAATGGAAACAACTGGGCCTTTCTGTGTGGCAGACACATCGGGGCATTTAAGCAATAGGTATTGCGTCCCCCACGCACCTAAGTCCTGGATTCCAACTGCCGCACCTGGGGGAACAGCCCTTGGGCCAGCACCCATCCCCCCCACACACATGTGCCAGGGACCCACCAGACCCTTCGCCCAAATAACTGGAAACAACTGGGCCTTTCTGTGTGGCAGACACATCGGGGCATTTAAGCAATAGGTATTGCGTCCCCCAGGCACCGAAGTCCTGGATTCCAACTGCCACACCTGGGGGAACAGCCCTTGGGCCGGCACCCATCCCCCCCACACACATGTGCCAGGGACCCACCAGACCCTTCGCCCAAATAACTGGAAACAACTGGGCCTTTCTGTGTGGCAGACACATCGGGGCATTTAAGCAATAGGTATTGCGTCCCCCACGCACCTAAGTCCTGGATTCCAACTGCCGCACCTGGGGGAACAGCCCTTGGGCCAGCACCCATCCCCCCCACACACATGTGCCAGGGACCCACCAGACCCTTCGCCCAAATAACTGGAAACAACTGGGCCTTTCTGTGTGGCAGACACATCGGGGCATTTAAGCAATAGGTATTGCGTCCCCCAGGCACCAAAGTCCTGGATTCCAACTGCCGCACCTGGGGGAACAGCCCTTGGGCCGGCACCCATCCCCCCCACACACATGTGCCAGGGACCCACCAGACCCTTCGCCCAAATAAATGGAAACAACTGGGCCTTTCTGTGTGGCAGACACATCGGGGCATTTAAGCAATAGGTATTGCGTCCCCCACGCACCGAAGTCCTGGATTCCAACTGCCGCACCTGGGGGAACAGCCCTTGGGCCAGCACCCATCCCCCCCACACACATGTGCCAGGGACCCACCAGACCCTTCGCCCAAATAAATGGAAACAACTGGGCCTTTCTGTGTGGCAGACACATCGGGGCATTTAAGCAATAGGTATTGCGTCCCCCAGGCACCGAAGTCCTGGATTCCAACTGCCACACCTGGGGGAACAGCCCTTGGGCCGGCACCCATCCCCCCCACACACATGTGCCAGGGACCCACCAGACCCTTCGCCCAAATAACTGGAAACAACTGGGCCTTTCTGTGTGGCAGACACATCGGGGCATTTAAGCAATAGGTATTGCGTCCCCCACGCACCTAAGTCCTGGATTCCAACTGCCGCACCTGGGGGAACAGCCCTTGGGCCAGCACCCATCCCCCCCACACACATGTGCCAGGGACCCACCAGACCCTTCGACCAAATAAATGGAAACAACTGGGCCTTTCTGTGTGGCAGACACATCGGGGCATTTAAGCAATAGGTATTGCGTCCCCCAGGCACCGAAGTCCTGGATTCCAACTGCCGCACCTGGGGGAACAGCCCTTGGGCCGGCACCCACCCCCCACACACACATGTGCCAGGGACCCACCAGACCCTTTGACCAAAGAACTGGAAACAACTGGGCCTTTCTGTGTGGCAGACACATCGGGGCATTTAAGCAATAGGTATTGCGTCCCCCAGGCACCGAAGTCCTGGATTCCAACTGCCGCACCTGGGGGAACAGCCCTTGGGCCGGCACCCATCCCCCCCACACACATGTGCCAGGGACCCACCAGACCCTTCGACCAAATAAATGGAAACAACTGGGCCTTTCTGTGTGGCAGACACATCGGGGCATTTAAGCAATAGGTATTGCGTCCCCCACGCACCTAAGTCCTGGATTCCAACTGCCACACCTGGGGGAACAGCCCTTGGGCCGGCACCCATCCCCCCCACACACATGTGCCAGGGACCCACCAGACCCTTCGCCCGAATAACTGGAAACAACTGGGCCTTTCTGTGTGGCAGACACATCGGGGCATTTAAGCAATAGGTATTGCGTCCCCCAGGCACCTAAGTCCTGGATTCCAACTGCCACACCTGGGGGAACAGCCCTTGGGCCGGCACCCATCCCCCCCACACACATGTGCCAGGGACCCACCAGACCCTTCGACCAAATAACTGGAAACAACTGGGCCTTTCTGTGTGGCAGACACATCGGGGCATTTAAGCAATAGGTATTGCGTCCCCCAGGCACCGAAGTCCTGGATTCCAACTGCCGCACCTGGGGGAACAGCCCTTGGGCCGGCACCCATCCCCCCCACACACATGTGCCAGGGACCCACCAGACCCTTCGACCAAATAAATGGAAACAACTGGGCCTTTCTGTGTGGCAGACACATCGGGGCATTTAAGCAATAGGTATTGCGTCCCCCACGCACCTAAGTCCTGGATTCCAACTGCCGCACCTGGGGGAACAGCCCTTGGGCCAGCACCCATCCCCCCCACACACATGTGCCAGGGACCCACCAGACCCTTCGCCCAAATAACTGGAAACAACTGGGCCTTTCTGTGTGGCAGACACATCGGGGCATTTAAGCAATAGGTATTGCGTCCCCCAGGCACCGAAGTCCTGGATTCCAACTGCCACACCTGGGGGAACAGCCCTTGGGCCGGCACCCATCCCCCCCACACACATGTGCCAGGGACCCACCAGACCCTTCGCCCAAATAACTGGAAACAACTGGGCCTTTCTGTGTGGCAGACACATCGGGGCATTTAAGCAATAGGTATTGCGTCCCCCACGCACCTAAGTCCTGGATTCCAACTGCCGCACCTGGGGGAACAGCCCTTGGGCCGGCACCCATCCCCCCCACACACATGTGCCAGGGACCCACCAGACCCTTCGCCCAAATAAATGGAAACAACTGGGCCTTTCTGTGTGGCAGACACATCGGGGCATTTAAGCAATAGGTATTGCGTCCCCCACGCACCTAAGTCCTGGATTCCAACTGCCACACCTGGGGGAACAGCCCTTGGGCCGGCACCCATCCCCCACACACACATGTGCCAGGGACCCACCAGACCCTTCGCCCAAATAAATGGAAACAACTGGGCCTTTCTGTGTGGCAGACACATCGGGGCATTTAAGCAATAGGTATTGCGTCCCCCAGGCACCGAAGTCCTGGATTCCAACTGCCGCACCTGGGGGAACAGCCCTTGGGCCGGCACCCATCCCCCCCACACACATGTGCCAGGGACCCACCAGACCCTTCGCCCAAATAACTGGAAACAACTGGGCCTTTCTGTGTGGCAGACACATCGGGGCATTTAAGCAATAGGTATTGCGTCCCCCACGCACCTAAGTCCTGGATTCCAACTGCCACACCTGGGGGAACAGCCCTTGGGCCGGCACCCATCCCCCCCACACACATGTGCCAGGGACCCACCAGACCCTTCGCCCGAATAACTGGAAACAACTGGGCCTTTCTGTGTGGCAGACACATCGGGGCATTTAAGCAATAGGTATTGCGTCCCCCAGGCACCGAAGTCCTGGATTCCAACTGCCACACCTGGGGGAACAGCCCTTGGGCCGGCACCCATCCCCCCCACACACATGTGCCAGGGACCCACCAGACCCTTCGCCCAAATAAATGGAAACAACTGGGCCTTTCTGTGTGGCAGACACATCGGGGCATTTAAGCAATAGGTATTGCGTCCCCCACGCACCGAAGTCCTGGATTCCAACTGCCGCACCTGGGGGAACAGCCCTTGGGCCGGCACCCATCCCCCCCACACACATGTGCCAGGGACCCACCAGACCCTTCGCCCAAATAAATGGAAACAACTGGGCCTTTCTGTGTGGCAGACACATCGGGGCATTTAAGCAATAGGTATTGCGTCCCCCACGCACCTAAGTCCTGGATTCCAACTGCCACACCTGGGGGAACAGCCCTTGGGCCGGCACCCATCCCCCCCACACACATGTGCCAGGGACCCACCAGACCCTTCGCCCAAATAAATGGAAACAACTGGGCCTTTCTGTGTGGCAGACACATCGGGGCATTTAAGCAATAGGTATTGCGTCCCCCAGGCACCTAAGTCCTGGATTCCAACTGCCACACCTGGGGGAACAGCCCTTGGGCCGGCACCCATCCCCCCCACACACATGTGCCAGGGACCCACCAGACCCTTTGCCCAAATAAATGGAAACAACTGGGCCTTTCTGTGTGGCAGACACATCGGGGCATTTAAGCAATAGGTATTGCGTCCCCCAGGCACCGAAGTCCTGGATTCCAACTGCCGCACCTGGGGGAACAGCCCTTGGGCCGGCACCCATCCCCCCCACACACATGTGCCAGGGACCCACCAGACCCTTCGACCAAATAACTGGAAACAACTGGGCCTTTCTGTGTGGCAGACACATCGGGGCATTTAAGCAATAGGTATTGCGTCCCCCACGCACCTAAGTCCTGGATTCCAACTGCCACACCTGGGGGAACAGCCCTTGGGCCGGCACCCATCCCCCCCACACACATGTGCCAGGGACCCACCAGACCCTTCGCCCAAATAACTGGAAACAACTGGGCCTTTCTGTGTGGCAGACACATCGGGGCATTTAAGCAATAGGTATTGCGTCCCCCAGGCACCTAAGTCCTGGATTCCAACTGCCGCACCTGGGGGAACAGCCCTTGGGCCGGCACCCATCCCCCCCACACACATGTGCCAGGGACCCACCAGACCCTTCGCCCAAATAAATGGAAACAACTGGGCCTTTCTGTGTGGCAGACACATCGGGGCATTTAAGCAATAGGTATTGCGTCCCCCACGCACCTAAGTCCTGGATTCCAACTGCCACACCTGGGGGAACAGCCCTTGGGCCGGCACCCATCCCCCCCACACACATGTGCCAGGGACCCACCAGACCCTTCGCCCAAATAACTGGAAACAACTGGGCCTTTCTGTGTGGCAGACACATCGGGGCATTTAAGCAATAGGTATTGCGTCCCCCAGGCACCAAAGTCCTGGATTCCAACTGCCGCACCTGGGGGAACAGCCCTTGGGCCGGCACCCATCCCCCCCACACACATGTGCCAGGGACCCACCAGACCCTTCGCCCAAATAAATGGAAACAACTGGGCCTTTCTGTGTGGCAGACACATCGGGGCATTTAAGCAATAGGTATTGCGTCCCCCAGGCACCGAAGTCCTGGATTCCAACTGCCGCACCTGGGGGAACAGCCCTTGGGCCAGCACCCATCCCCCCCACACACATGTGCCAGGGACCCACCAGACCCTTCGCCCAAATAAATGGAAACAACTGGGCCTTTCTGTGTGGCAGACACATCGGGGCATTTAAGCAATAGGTATTGCGTCCCCCACGCACCGAAGTCCTGGATTCCAACTGCCACACCTGGGGGAACAGCCCTTGGGCCGGCACCCATCCCCCCCCCACACACACATGTGCCAGGGACCCACCAGACCCTTCGCCCAAATAAATGGAAACAACTGGGCCTTTCTGTGTGGCAGACACATCGGGGCATTTAAGCAATAGGTATTGCGTCCCCCACGCACCTAAGTCCTGGATTCCAACTGCCGCACCTGGGGGAACAGCCCTTGGGCCGGCACCCATCCCCCCCACACACATGTGCCAGGGACCCACCAGACCCTTCGACCAAATAAATGGAAACAACTGGGCCTTTCTGTGTGGCAGACACATCGGGGCATTTAAGCAATAGGTATTGCGTCCCCCAGGCACCGAAGTCCTGGATTCCAACTGCCACACCTGGGGGAACAGCCCTTGGGCCGGCACCCATCCCCCCCACACACATGTGCCAGGGACCCACCAGACCCTTCGCCCAAATAAATGGAAACAACTGGGCCTTTCTGTGTGGCAGACACATCGGGGCATTTAAGCAATAGGTATTGCATCCCCCAGGCACCTAAGTCCTGGATTCCAACTGCCACACCTGGGGGAACAGCCCTTGGGCCGGCACCCATCCCCCCCACACACATGTGCCAGGGACCCACCAGACCCTTCGCCCAAATAAATGGAAACAACTGGGCCTTTCTGTGTGGCAGACACATCGGGGCATTTAAGCAATAGGTATTGCGTCCCCCAGGCACCTAAGTCCTGGATTCCAACTGCCGCACCTGGGGGAACAGCCCTTGGGCCGGCACCCATCCCCCCCACACACATGTGCCAGGGACCCACCAGACCCTTCGCCCAAATAAATGGAAACAACTGGGCCTTTCTGTGTGGCAGACACATCGGGGCATTTAAGCAATAGGTATTGCGTCCCCCACGCACCTAAGTCCTGGATTCCAACTGCCGCACCTGGGGGAACAGCCCTTGGGCCGGCACCCATCCCCCCCACACACATGTGCCAGGGACCCACCAGACCCTTCGCCCAAATAAATGGAAACAACTGGGCCTTTCTGTGTGGCAGACACATCGGGGCATTTAAGCAATAGGTATTGCGTCCCCCAGGCACCGAAGTCCTGGATTCCAACTGCCGCACCTGGGGGAACAGCCCTTGGGCCAGCACCCATCCCCCCCACACACATGTGCCAGGGACCCACCAGACCCTTCGCCCAAATAAATGGAAACAACTGGGCCTTTCTGTGTGGCAGACACATCGGGGCATTTAAGCAATAGGTATTGCGTCCCCCACGCACCGAAGTCCTGGATTCCAACTGCCACACCTGGGGGAACAGCCCTTGGGCCGGCACCCATCCCCCCCCCACACACACATGTGCCAGGGACCCACCAGACCCTTCGCCCAAATAAATGGAAACAACTGGGCCTTTCTGTGTGGCAGACACATCGGGGCATTTAAGCAATAGGTATTGCGTCCCCCACGCACCTAAGTCCTGGATTCCAACTGCCGCACCTGGGGGAACAGCCCTTGGGCCGGCACCCATCCCCCCCACACACATGTGCCAGGGACCCACCAGACCCTTCGACCAAATAAATGGAAACAACTGGGCCTTTCTGTGTGGCAGACACATCGGGGCATTTAAGCAATAGGTATTGCGTCCCCCAGGCACCGAAGTCCTGGATTCCAACTGCCGCACCTGGGGGAACAGCCCTTGGGCCGGCACCCATCCCCCCCACACACATGTGCCAGGGACCCACCAGACCCTTCGCCCAAATAAATGGAAACAACTGGGCCTTTCTGTGTGGCAGACACATCGGGGCATTTAAGCAATAGGTATTGCATCCCCCAGGCACCTAAGTCCTGGATTCCAACTGCCACACCTGGGGGAACAGCCCTTGGGCCGGCACCCATCCCCCCCACACACATGTGCCAGGGACCCACCAGACCCTTCGCCCAAATAAATGGAAACAACTGGGCCTTTCTGTGTGGCAGACACATCGGGGCATTTAAGCAATAGGTATTGCGTCCCCCAGGCACCTAAGTCCTGGATTCCAACTGCCGCACCTGGGGGAACAGCCCTTGGGCCGGCACCCATCCCCCCCACACACATGTGCCAGGGACCCACCAGACCCTTCGCCCAAATAAATGGAAACAACTGGGCCTTTCTGTGTGGCAGACACATCGGGGCATTTAAGCAATAGGTATTGCGTCCCCCACGCACCTAAGTCCTGGATTCCAACTGCCGCACCTGGGGGAACAGCCCTTGGGCCGGCACCCATCCCCCCCACACACATGTGCCAGGGACCCACCAGACCCTTCGCCCAAATAAATGGAAACAACTGGGCCTTTCTGTGTGGCAGACACATCGGGGCATTTAAGCAATAGGTATTGCATCCCCCAGGCACCTAAGTCCTGGATTCCAACTGCCACACCTGGGGGAACAGCCCTTGGGCCGGCACCCATCCCCCCCACACACATGTGCCAGGGACCCACCAGACCCTTCGCCCAAATAAATGGAAACAACTGGGCCTTTCTGTGTGGCAGACACATCGGGGCATTTAAGCAATAGGTATTGCGTCCCCCAGGCACCTAAGTCCTGGATTCCAACTGCCGCACCTGGGGGAACAGCCCTTGGGCCGGCACCCATCCCCCCCACACACATGTGCCAGGGACCCACCAGACCCTTCGCCCAAATAACTGGAAACAACTGGGCCTTTCTGTGTGGCAGACACATCGGGGCATTTAAGCAATAGGTATTGCGTCCCCCAGGCACCTAAGTCCTGGATTCCAACTGCCACACCTGGGGGAACAGCCCTTGGGCCGGCACCCATCCCCCCCACACACATGTGCCAGGGACCCACCAGACCCTTCGCCCAAATAACTGGAAACAACTGGGCCTTTCTGTGTGGCAGACACATCGGGGCATTTAAGCAATAGGTATTGCGTCCCCCAGGCACCGAAGTCCTGGATTCCAACTGCCGCACCTGGGGGAACAGCCCTTGGGCCGGCACCCATCCGGTTGGGTGTCGGTAGCTGCCGCGGCTGGGAGCTGGTATTTGTACGATGGGCCGGCTGGGAAGCTGCCGAGCCTGGGGCACGCACATGGGTCATTGGCATGAGTCAGATAGCTGTACGGCTGGGAGCTGGAAGTTGCGCGGGAGACCGGCTGCGAAGCGACATGATTGCCTAGGTGTACGGCGGAGGTCAGGGGGTGGTGGCTGGCGGTTGGCGTGGCGCACGAGTGGGAGCTGGCTGCTGCGTGTGGTGCCGGCAGGGAAGCTGCGTGTGAGGTGCGTGTAAACTCAGATGGGATGCATGGGGCTGCGCCTTTCCATGAGCTGCATCTGGGCTGCACACAGGATTCACACGGACTGCACTGTAACTGGCACGGCGGGGCGGCGCCAGCCGTCCCCGCCACGCTGGGAAGTGGCGTGTGGGATGTGATGGGATGTGATCCAGCCAGGTGAGGACATGGCCGCGTGCAGTGCACTGCGTGCACTGGTGCGGCGCGTCAGTCTTCCTACCTACGATTGAGCTGCATCAGAGCTCACACGCGGCTGCGGCTGAATTGCGGCAGCCGCCCCCCCCCCGCGCAAGGGGGCTGCACTGAAACTGGCGCGGCGGGGGCGGCGCCGCGCTGTGGGGCGAAAGGAGCGAGGCACAGAAACTCAAGGGAAACTCAGTCAAAACTCGGAGGAAACTCGGAGGAAACTCGGCTGAAACTCGGCTGAAACTCCGAAGTCGAACAATGGAGGCTGTTCTTAGTCTTTTTGCTCTTGTGAGTCATTAGCGACTAGCGTGAGTTCTTCATCGCCTTTCGCAGCAAGCGGAAGGCGTCGGAGCTCAGGTCCTCTTGCAGCTGAGCCGCGGGCAGCCATTCAGTTTTGGGAAATCCTTAAAATCTCACCAAAAATTGCAGCTTGCCCTTTACAAGTTTGCTGTCCTCGAAGCGCGACACTTCGAAGTGTGCTTCGCCACGCGTGCCCGCAGGCTTGTTTGCAGGTGCAGCTGGTGGTGCCTCTTGAGCTTTAATAGCGCGTGTAGCCTGCTGCTGAGTTGTGGCAAGGGCACGCGCAACACGCCGCACCTGGCGCTGCTCCTGTGCTGCCTCTGCCTGGCGCTTCACCCTGCCTGCTACCCTGTAGTCACTTCACGAACCAACAGCATTTCCGACGGGCTATGTAGGCGTCGCTTGCCATCCACGGCGAACCTATAGCCCTTCGGCCGAGTCCCGGTGTAAAAATGTCCAGTGAATAGGTGGCCATCTCCATGTCGAACAGCCCCGTGCCCTCCAGCAATCGTATGCGGTCACCAGGCTTGAACCCACTCACCACGCGCGTGTTCTCAGCATGCTGCCCCTTGTGCAGCGACAGCATGAAGTCCACACCTGCGAATGCCTCATCAGAGGGCGGAGACCCCCCCCACCACGCTAAAAAAAGTAGCATTTTTTGGCCCTGGGTGCCGTGGGTGAGAACGTGGCAAAGCTCTTCTTGCCAGCGGCGGTGGCCCAGGTGGCCTAACCCTGGAAGATGCAAGCCCTGGAGGTCTCCTTGGTCTGCTGAGTGCTGCGTGCTGTTGTACAGGTCAAACACCTTGAGCAGGAGGTGCGCTATCCCGCATGCACGTGTCTATGTAGCCCTCAGCGAGTAGCTGGGTAGAAACTCAATCAAAATTCAGCTGAAACTTAGTCAAAACTTGAAACATACTCTTACTGCTGGCATTGAAGTGCAGGCCGGGGCCCCTTGGTAGTTCAACCTGGCGACCCTGCATAAAAAGCAAGCCACGTACGCGCGCTACACAGCTGGTACCAGCTGGTACCTGCAACACATGTAAGCGGGGAAGAGCATGAATGTCTTAAAAAGCGTGCCTTTTCCTGCATTCCTGCATTCCTTTTTGTGTGTGTGTTACATAAGTGGTGCGCATGCGCTGTGCATGCCTTCCTACCTAGTAAAGACCAAAGGCCCGGGCCGCGGTGACCCTTATAATGCCAACACTACTCAATCACGGACTATGCGTTCCCCACGTCATGGGGATGGTACGACACCTGTGCTCCCATTTGGAATTGATGAGCACAGCTAACTTAACCGGGTCTGCTTTCTGCATTATCTCTCGCATGCCTCCTCCTAGTTCTAGGCCGCTACTAGGTCGCAAATGGGTGTAAGCCGTACAGTGCAACAAGACGTGACTCTCGTCTTCTACCTCGTTTGCCGTACACAGCGGGCATATCCTCTCCTCCCGGGGTCGCCCAAACGCACGGTTGGCAGTAATTGGCCAGCAGCATAAACGAAACCTCATCAACAGCTTATGATGTGCGACAGGAATGAACGTCTTGCTGTGCTCATGGGGAATTAGAGGTGCAGAACCCGTGGCGCTCAACCCCATCCAATGCTTGTACTTGCACATGTGTGTGCCGGGTTGCTTCCCGTCAGAGGGGAAAACGTGTGGGTCTGCCTGCAGCCGCTCGTTCTCCCATGCGTTCATCAGGTGCTCCCGGAAAGAAGAGAGGATCGGTCCCACTGGTAGGGGCGTGCTGGCTCTCCACACCTCTCTATCCTCGCGCCCTAACCAGCCCTGCCATACGTCAACTCCTTGTGCAGCCGCAAAACGGAAGAGCCGTGCGCACCAACCTTCGCTGTCTGTGTTCGTCCATGCGTCTCGTACTTTGTCTACTAGTGGATCGTGTGCGAGGCTACCCTCCTGTTCCGCTATACGATTGTAAAAACCCAAACACTGTTTAGCGAAAAAGCACTGCATTGGCAGCTGCGCCAACTCAGCAAACAGCAGCCTGTGTGCTGGCCTCGTAGCACCCACCACCTGCCGCATGTACTGAATCTGCAACTTCACGGCCTCATCCTTCAGACACGCTTCAAACATACCCTGCGCTAAGTAATTGCTATCCCGCCGCCACGGCAGGGGCCCCCCTTCCAGCATTTCGGCCAGAACGTCGGGTCC
Source organism: Chlamydomonas incerta (assembly GCA_016834605.1). NCBI lineage: Eukaryota > Viridiplantae > Chlorophyta > Chlorophyceae > Chlamydomonadales > Chlamydomonadaceae > Chlamydomonas > Chlamydomonas incerta. Next base: position 16,928 of record JAEHOC010000004.1, read on the forward strand.
CCACGTCTCACACCCATACGATAGGATGGAGCGGATTTGTACCTCGAAACATCACAATCATATGTCTGGCGAAAAGATATGCAAACAGTTCAGCCTGCTAGTAAGCGCACACATTGCTCTCCTCGCCGACTCACACAGCGTCTCCCGGCAGCTAACAAATGCCCAAACTAGACCAAAATATTTAGCTTTCTCCACTGCCGGGATAGGCTGGCCCCCTAGTGTCAACCCCTGGCACGCGTCACTCACACTGCTAGTCTCCTGCTCACTGCCAGCAAACACCAGCCTTTCGCATTTGGCAACATTGGCTTTCATACCAAAGGCCGCACAGACCACATCAACTAGAGACAGCAGGTGACGCATCCTCTCAGGGGTTGTTGCTAGCAGGGAAATGTCGTCGGCGTACATGACAGCAGCGACAGCCTCTTGCCGTTCAACTCAGGGGCCCCCTCTGTGTCGTATCATGCGCATCTATATGTTCTGCAAGCGTCTCTATCAAAAGGCCGAACAGCTCCGTGCTTAGCGGGCATCCTTGCTTCACTTCCTGCATTCCTGACACGGGCCGTTTCAGAGCCGCTCAGTCTCTGGAGGGATCTGCACAAGCCTCTGCAGGGCTCTGTAGGCCTCTGTAGGGCTCTGTAGGGCTCTGTAGGGCTCTGTAGGGCTCTGTAGGGCTCTGTAGGGCTCTGAAGGGCTCTGGAGGGCTCTAAAGCGCTCTAGAGGGCTCTGGAGAGAAGGCCCCGTGGGGCCGCTGCGACCACAAGGGCTCCGCCCGAAGGGGCAAGGGGCAAGCCAACACGAGCACCACCTGTGCGCCCAGCCGCCCTGTATGCTTGGCGGGCACGGATGCAGCTGGGGCACGCTGGGCCAGCAAATTGCGCCACCCGTCCAGGAGCGCCTGCTCATCATGAGGTCCCCTTGCCCGACCGCGACAAGAGCAGGTGTCAGCAGCAGGTGTTGTCCGCCGCTGGGCTCATCCAATCGTATGAGCGGAAGTGGGTGGACACGACTGACCCGCCGAAAGTGTCCCTAGGGAAGGGCATGGCAAGGCTGCGGGTGTGCAAGTGTCGCGGATGACGGATGGCTGCGCGCCGTTGGGCGCCGAAGGAGGACAGCGCCGGCACACAAGCGAGCACCGACAAGTGGCCAAGTTTGGTACAAGAGCACAAATGTTTTGTTCTTTAAGTAATCACTTTGTGACTACGCTTTAGCGGTCCATGAGCTTCCTGGCTCGTTTGGACCAATCTGCAAGCATCAACTTGTAATCTAATCTTGTTGAAATTGTAACATCAATCTTATATGAAGAGAACCAGGATTTCAGGCTCTCGCCCCCATCCGATGTCCCCGCCCGAACGCCCGCATTTCGCTTAACCCGCTGCAGCATTGTGAAGAGAACATCAAACATGGGCGCCTAGAACAAACAGGCTGGCAATCCCCGGCGGCTCCGCGGACAACTCGGCCGCGATGAAGCGAGAGCCCGGAGCCCCAAAGCCTCCAGAGTATTGCCTTTGATATCACACACATACATACTAGGGCATAGTTAACATTACTTTACCAGGCGGTACTATTGCTGCGCCGGGCGAAGACTTGACCTTCCTTGACTTTTTAAACGAGTCCTGCCGCGTGGCTTCAGCGCACGTTGTGTGCCTCACCCAATGTCATAACTTTACTCTCGTAGGAAATAGCTAGCGCAGAGCCACCTCAAATCCTGTCGCCACGGAGATGTGAGCCCCAGCAGCATGCCGCCGCGGAAGAAGCGCAAAGATGCGGCCGCTGCTGTGTTCACACCTTCTGCTAATGCGGCGGGAGGTGGAGATGCACCTTCAGCACCGGGCCAGTAAGCTTCGGCGTGCGTGCGGTGAAGGCGCCCATCGGCCATGCGCACTGAAGTGGCCGGCCTCGTGTTGACGCTTTCTCTTGTTCCGCGCAGGGAGCCCCATGAGGGATACGGTGCTGCAGCTGACGTCGCAACAAACACCTTGGCTCCAGCCACCGCTGCCGCCGCGGGTGCTGCAGCCGACACTGTGCAGGCTGGGGCCGCCGCTGCCGACGCGGGCGCCAAAGCTGACGGCGGTGGCGGTGATATCTACACAGAGTTGATGCTAGCGGATCTGGCAACGCGGCGGGAGAACTCGCGGCGGCCCAACACGCTGGCGGCCTGCATGGCTCAGTACCGGAGGCTCGAGAGTGTGAGCGGCGGGTGCATACCTTACTTGCAGTGCTGTGAGTTGCGTTGCGTTTATGCTTAACGTGACCGTGGTGACCTGCACATGAGATTTGTGTGTGGGGCATAAGTGGAGGCGGGCGGGGCTGTCCAGGCGGCGGCGCCGGCGGCGGTGCGTGCGCGCTGTGTCGCCGCTGCCGCCGCCGTGGCCGCTGCTGCGGGGGCTGCACGTCAGACACGGCATGCGTGGCTGCGGGGTGGCGAACAGCCCTGCCCGCTGCTCACGCGCATGCTGCGGCCAGCGGGCGGCCCCTGCACCATCGCGCGCTTGAAGCGCCCCGATGGCAGCGTGACCACGGACGCAACCGCCATGGGTACCGTTATGGCACAATATTGGCGAGACGTGAGTGCGGTGCCGCCGCCGGCCCCTGCCGCGCGCGCGCAGGTGTTAGGCGCCATGCAGCAGCACGGGCGGCGGTGCACCGACGCAGAAGCAGAGCAGCTTGGTCAGCTGGCAGTCACGGCGGCGGAGGTGCGCACGGCGTTAGCTGCCGCGCCGCCGGGGCGCTCCCCCGGCCCGGATGGTATACCCGTTGAACTGTACCAACATTACGAATCTGAGTTTGCGCCGGTGTTAGCCGATGTGTTTACTGCGGTCGGGCAAGGTGTGGGCGTGCCCGGTGGCTTCCTTGATGGTGTGTGGACGTTTTTCTATAAAGGCGGGGATGCGTCTGAGCCCTCCAACTACCGCCCGATCACTTTGACTGACACGGATTACCGCACTCTTGCACGTGTCCTGTGCCGGCGTTTACAACCGGTGTTTGGACGCATCATCGACCCGGAACAAACTGCCTTTTTGTCAGAGCGCCGCATTGCCGATAACGTCATGCTGCTGCAGCTGACTCCTGGTTTGCTGAAAGCGGCAGGGCAGTCCCCGGGTGTGGCCACCTTCTTGGATTTCTATAAAGCGTATGACACGGTGGACCGGTCTTTCCTTCTCGCCTGTTTAGAGCAGCTTGGCGTGGGGGCCGGCTTTGTGGCGTGGGTGTCCCGGCTGCTGTCTGATACGCGGGGTGCGGCCTTGGTTAATGGCCACGTCTCGGGGTGGGTGCCCGTAGCGGCGGGCGTGCGGCAGGGGTGCCCGCTCGCGCCCTTGTTGTACCTCGCCGTGGCACAGGCTCTGTTGTCGTGGCTGCGCAGCCGGGGCCATGGTGTGCTGGCGGGTATTGCGTCCGTACTGGCATCGCAGTATGCGGACGACTGTACGCCCCTGTTAGCGGGGGTGCAGGCGGTGCCAGCGTTTCTAGCGGACATGGATGTTTTTCGGTATGCGTCTGGCCAACGTTTGAACATGAGTAAAGTAGAATTGCTGGTGATGGGTACGTCCGCTGGGACCGGGGTTGTGGCGGCCGCGGTCAGTGGGCCGCCGCTGCCGCCTGGGTGGCGTGTGGTGAAACAAGCCAAATCCTTGGGTGTCCTTTTTGGCGACTGGCGTGCTGACACCCCCCTGGTTGATTTTGCGGGCGTGGTGACGGTCCTGGGCAAAATTGCACGCATGCCTGTGTCCATGTTTGGCCGGGCGTCCGCGGCCTCCGCGTACGCATTGGGCAAATGTCTGTACCACTTGGAGTTTGCGGGCTTCCCCACCCCTGGGCGTTTGGTCCATGAGTTACTCGCGAAGGTAGCAGCGGTGGTGGACCGGCGCCTGTCGCCTGCGCAGTACGCGGACCGGCCACACGCTCGGCCTACCGGGGTGTCGCTAGAGATTATGCAGCTGCCGCCTGTGTGTGGGGGCCTGGGGCTGCTGCCTCTGGTGCCCCATATCCGCGCCCGGCATGCGGGGTTGGCTGTGCGTTGTGTGCTGGGCGCGTGTGGTCTCCTGTCGTACGTACCGCCGTGGGTGACGGTGGTGGCGGCGTGGCTGCGCCGGCGCCATCCCGCGGCCACGGTGCTGTGTGTCTTGTGCCCTGGGGGTGGCTCGCGTGTGCTGGACAAGCCTGTGGCCCCTGCCTCCCGGCCGCTTATCCGGCTACTTGGGGCGGTGTCAGAATTGCCTCCAATTGCTTTGGTAGCACCGCCGGCGCCCGGCGCCTGGGTGTACAACGTGCCCTTGTGGGGCAACCCGGCGCTTCGGGACGGCGCGCGCACTTTTTATGACGCTTTTCCTGACTTGTTTGCCTTGCCGGGGTTGCTGTGTGTGGGCGTACTGGTGGCTGTGCATGATGGCCTGACCCGTGTGCGCGACGCGTACGCCTGCCCGGGCGGGGGCTGCCCGAACGTTGATAGTGAGTGTACGCGGGTGTACGTTGACGAGGTGTGGCGTCGGGTGTTAGGGTGGCCACCGCGGCGGCCCCTGCCTGCCCCCCTCCCGGGCCCGGCCTCAGCCCAACTCGCCGCGGCGCGGGTGGCCGCCGCCGTGGCACTACTGCCCGGGGGGTGGGAGGCCGCCGCGCGTGCCGCCCGCTCGGGTCCCGGTGGCGTTGCTGCGGCTCCCCCACCAGATGCGTCGGTGCAGCATGTCGTGCGGGGGCTTGGTTGGGTTCCAGTGGCGGGGCCGCCCGTGCTGTTACTGGAGTATACGGTCAAGATTGGTACGCTTATGCAGCTGGCGCCACAGCTTGAGCGGTTGGGCGCAAAGCACTTAGAGTATGTTCGTGAGGCCGGTGTCATTGGCGTGCCTGACGCGGACCAGCTGTTGGCCGCCGGTGCGTTCCGTGCCACACTGGCGCGCTTGTGGGCCTTGAGGTGGGAGAATCGGCATAAAGAGGCTTTGTGGCGTTTGTCCGCCAATGCGTGTTGGGCGTTCCCTAAACGTGCCAGTGAGCGGGCTGCGGGCGTAGTGCATGTTTGTCAGGCTTGTGGCGAGGGGATGGCGCACGGGGATCGCCGGCACTACTTTGGATTGCGTGGTGGCACGGGCGCTGCGTGAAGCCATCGGTATGGCTATGGGCGCGTTGCCCTGTGACTCTTTGGATGCCCTTGCCCGGTCGGAGTTGTGGCTGGTCCAGCCGCCTGTTGGGCTGTGTCAGCCGGTGTGGGATGTTGTGTGTCTTGCTGCGTTGTCGGCCATGGACTTGGGGCGGCAACGGGTGGTTATGGCTGGCCACGGTTTGCCTGTGTCCGCAACCCTCCCGTCAGCGCGTGTGTTAGCTATTGGTGCTGCTGTCATAACGGATTTCTGGGGGCGCCTGCAGGCCTTCTCTAGTTTGGGTGTCAGGCCTGGTGGGTGGGATGTGGTCCCCTCTGGCCACCCCTTCCTGGCGCGCGGGTCGGGTGGTGGCGTGGCGTTGGTTCCGCCGTTGGATGATGCGTCTCCGCCGCCGTCTCCATGAGGTTGGTGTTGTGCGTCTGTGGGAGTGTTGGGGCGTGCCCACCTGTTTCGCCGCCCTAGCTTGCGCCTGCTGGCGCTAGATTCCGCGTTTTCGTGTGGTCTGTCTGCTTGGCTGTTGCTCAGATTTGCGGTGCCTTATGAGCCGCGTGCTTTGTGATGCTGCTGTTTGGTGTGGCTTTGGCGGGCTGCGGCTTAGCTTCGACGCACCTACGCAGCTGTGAGTTGGGTTGGCAGCCAAGCGGGGGTTGCGGTTTGCTGCGTTCCTCGGAATGGTGGCTTCCCTCGTAGCCGTGATGGTGTTTACACTGTCCCCTTCTTGTAACCTCGCAATCATAAGGTTGAAATCACCAAGGTCTGGGGCGACAAGCTGGCAGAGCTGGGTGCGCTGCTGATCAAGAAGATGGGCACGGAGGGGGTAAGTGCGGGACCCTGCCGCCCTGCCGCCATTCCAGTGCCATGCGCAGACCTGTTTTGCCCGCACCCTAGTACCACTCCGCTGATACTGTATTTGCACCCCGCAGAAAGCGGCGTCCACCATTGGCAACGCACACAGCATGCTTATTGCTCTGGACGAACTCAACCGGCAGCGGAACAATGTGCGGCGCACTGACCAGAAGGTTCAGATGAATGGAGTGCTGGCGGCGGAGACGGCGATCGCGAAAGCAGTGCGCAAGGGCTCTGAGGCCAGGTATGTTCGGCAGTCTGGGACCAGTAGTGAGCAACGCTGACTGTAATTGTTTGCAGGCGGCCTGGTGACCCGCACGCCAACAGCGTCAGCGACTCGTACACCTCGGACGACTACACGGAGATGACCAAACTACTCGCCAGCGGTGCTAAGTGCGCAGAGTGCCTCAAGTGGGACATCCTCATGGTCGCGCAGGCGCAGGCTTTCGTGAACTGCCTGCACTTCGGTGTTGGTCGCGGTGACGACAGCCGCGTGATGAACCTGTCCGACCTGGGCAAGCCCCGCAAGGTGGACTGCCTCTCCGGCGCCGTGGAGGCGTTCGTGCTGCCTATTGCGCTGCGCGGCACCAAGACCCAGGAGGTAAGTGGGGGTGTGCACTGGCACACCGTCGCGCATGCAGGCGCGAATGAACGCTGAGGTACGGCTGCTTGCCGCCCTTTGTGCAGACGGCACGGTGCTACTACCTGGCGCTGATGCGCGCATTCGACGTGTTCAAGTGCCCTGTCCGCTCGCTCGGCGAGCTGCTGCTGGCGCACTTCGTGATCCGCGGCGAGCCGTACCCGGACCCCACCAACCGGGCCGAGTGGTAAGTGCAACGCGCTTGTTTGCTTGTTGTTGCGGTTGTGGGTACGGCTCCGCTGGTTATCAGCTGTGACCTCTGCGCCTTTCCGTCAGGCCGCAATCCATCTGCCCTGTCGCCGTGGTTGCGCACGTCCTACAGCATCAGTTGCTACGTTTTCATCGCCCATGTGTGCATTGCAGGGAGTCTGTGCCGCTTTTCCGCTCCATCACGGACCGGATGAAGGGCATGACCTACAACACCATGGCTGAGGCGATGCGGGACCTGTTCACGTACCTGGACATCGTCATCCGCAAGCTCACGCACGCCATGCGTGTGGGCGGTGCACAGGCGCTGGAGGCTCTCGGGTGAGTGCGTACGGCACGTAGAATGAACGAACCAAGTGCTGCTCGCAGCGTCTGTGAGCTCGGATTGACTTCCTGCGATCGGCCGCTTGGGGACAGGGCAACACTGGAGCTCATCATGCGTGTCGGCCGCTGGCTGCAAAGCGAGTCGGTGGTGGCGGCGTACGTCACCAACTCCCCCCCGGACGGCCTGCTGTTCATGGGCGGCTACAAGTACAAGGCTGGCGAAGACATGCGGCAGGCGTTCTGGGCGCGCCGCTTCATGACGATCCTGCCGGAGCCCCTGATGCAGCAGCTGTGCATCGAGCTCTTCCCCTTTCTGCCGACGTTCCAGGAGCGCGCAGCGAAGGTGCCCAAGCAGGGGCGTGATATCCGGCTGTCCGTGCACTACCATGCGGCGGCGCTCATGTTAATCGCAAAGGCCACCGTGCAGGACAGCCTGGAGCTGGCGGACCTGTCGCCCACCAACTCGGTCGTGCAGTGGCTGTGTCACATGCCCGCGTGGCGCATGGCACGATCGGCCTACGAGCATGCGCTGAAGCACGGGGTGAGTGCGTGGATGCAGAGTTGGTCGGCGCAGTGTTGCGGTGCCCTGACCCTCTGCCTGTATACGGTACACTGACTTGAATTCCCTATCGCGCACGACGCAGCTGATGGACGCCACGCGGCCCCGTGGCATGATGGAGCTGCTGGACGAGATGCAGCAGCGGCTGTTGTACCTGCCGCTGACGCTTCGGCAGGTGGCGTTTGAGGAGACGCAACGGGCCACGCAGCTCGCGGCCACGCAGCGGGCAACCATGCAGGCGGCAGCTATGCAGGCGGCAGCTATGCAGGCAGCAGCTGCACCACAGCAGGCGCCCGCGCAGCAGGCGGAGCCGCAGGCGACCCTTGGTGACCCTTGGGCGGGGATGGCGAGCGCGGACGACGTCGCCGAGCTGCTGCAGCAACAGGAGCCAAGGCTGGCGGACCCGGCCACTAACCCGTGGGGCACGTTTCCAGCGCTCAGTGCGCCGCTGCCAGCTCTGCTACTGCAGCCTGAGATGCCCCAGGTGCCGGTCATTGAGCTGCTAGCTGGGGCGGGGCTCTTGGGTGGAGCGCACAGTTGCGCTGGGAGTCATGGCACGTCTGTTCAGCCGCAGCTGCCGTCGCAGCAGGACGCGCTGTACCTGCGCATAGCAGCAGCAGCGACCGCGGCAGCTCACGGCAGTGCTGACGCGCAACAGCAAGTCCAGCAGCTGTTGCAGCTCGTGCCGCCGCATGGTTCCGCGACAGGGGCAGGTAGCTGCAGCTCAGGAGCAGGGCCCTTCGGGCAGCCGCCGTGGCCTGGTGCGGCGCCATCAGGGTTGCAGCACACAGGGGCATCGGCCGCCGCTGCGGCTGCAGCCGCGGCAGCTGGCGGCGGTGCGGAGGCGTTGCTACAGCTGCTGCAGGCGCAAGGGCACGCCGCCGCCTCCAACAGCGGCGGCGGCAGCTTCTGCGGCCCAGGGCCTCCCGGCGTCCCGCCGTGGCTCGGTGCACCGCAGCCCTTGTCAGCTGTGCCGGCGGCGGCAGTCGGGGCAGGTAGCTGCAGCTCAGGAGCAGGGCCCTTCGGGCAGCCGCCGTGGCCTGGTGCGGCGCCATCAGGGCTGCAGCACACAGGGGCATCGGCCGCCGGGGCAGCTGGCGGCGGTGCGGAGGCGTTGCAGCGGCTGCTGCAGGCGCAAGGGCACGCCGCCGCCTCCAGCAGCGGCGGCGGCGGCTTCTGTGGTCCAGGGCTTGCCGGCGTCCCGCCGTGGCTCGGTGCGCCATGCTCTGTGTCCACCGCACCGGGATTAGGTGGCGGCCCTGCGTCTCAGGGCGGCAATCTCTGGTCGCAAGGGCTCGGTTCAGCAGGCGCCAACCTGTGCGGCTTGGGTGCGCCTGGTCAGCAGCAGGCGTGGTTGTCACCGGGCAGCATGCAACGGGCGGCCATGGACACCGTGGCCAACGCCATCGCGGCGGTCTGCCAGCAGCACGAGTCTGGAGCGTGTCCAATGCCGGAGCTGCCGTCACCGGTTGCAAGCGCTCATGCACCTGCTAGGCGCCGCCGTGCCCCCGCCAAGGCGGCGCCGGCCAAGGCGTTGGCGAAGGGGTCCGCGACGGCACAGGCGCCGTCTGCGCCTAGCGGGTTAGCTGCTGCGGGGGGTGCAGCTGGCTTGGCGTCAGCGGGCGTGACTGCTGTGGTGCCGGCGCTGATGGGCGAGACCGCAGCGCCGGCCACACCCGCCGGCGTGGTGGCCGCACCTTCGGGCATGGCAGCCGCGCCGGCGGGCATGGCGGCGGTGCCAACGGGCATGGCGGCAGCACCCGCGGGCATGGCGGCCGCACCCACGGGCACGGCGGCGGCACCGGCGGGCATGGCGGCGGCGCTGGCTGGCTCGGCTGCTGCGGCGCCGGCGGCCGTCAAGGGCAAGCGCCCCAAGAAGCCAGCGGCGCCGTACACGGTGTCCGAGCTCCAGCGGCTGCCGCCCGGAACTCCGTCATACCCCAAGGACACCAAAACGTTGCTGGACATGTACAAGATCTTCTACGTGGGCACCTCCGTGGCACCGGCGTTCACGACGCTGGACGCGGAGTACACCAAGCAGGGCAAGAGCTGGTACCCCGCGCAGTTCAAGCAGCGGATGTCCGAGCTGCGGGGCCTGGAGAAGTGGTGCATCACCAAGACTAGCGAGCTGCGCAAGAGCAGCAAGCTGGAGGCGGCGCAGTTCTGGACGGTGAAGCAGAGTAAGCGCAACAGCCCCGCGCTGAAGCCCTTCTGGACCGACTTCGTGTCCCAGCTCGCGAAGAAGGAGGAGGAGTTCGCTGCATACGTGTCCAAGTCGCGGCCGCCAGACTTCGTGTCGCCGGTCAAGGGCGCCGCGGTGCGACCGGCGCCGCAGACTGGCGTCGTGATCAACGTGGAGGTGCGTAAGATGCTAACAGTGGGTTTCAGTAATCACCGGCGATGTCAATTATTGAGTCTGCTGAACGGCTTTGCTGCCTGCAGGACCTGGGCATGGTGGTGGACTTCGCTGGAGCGCGGCAGGTGGGTGACGGACTGTTACGATGTTTGCCGACATGGGCTTGGATCACGCATGAACCTTGCGTGCTGTGTTGCGCTGCAGGCCGCTGGCGCAACCGCCAGTGGTGCAGTCGCGCCTGCCAGCAGTGGCGAGGGCGGCGCCGCGCCCGCAGCCAGCGAGGTGCGAACATGTCCGTTTCTGAGTAGTATGCAATAGGAGGCACAGCCTGTGCGCTATTGTAGCTGGAACTGACTTTTGCACGATGTGCGTCTTCGCAGATCAAGGTGTGGACGAAGCCGCCGCACTCAGGCTGGGCGCTGTACTGCAGCTGGCGGTTCGGTCTGCATCGGCAAGAGACGGCAGCCAGAGGAGCTGCAGATGCGGAGGCGGCGAGGCAGGAGGAGGAAGTGGCGGAGACTGTGGTAGCAGCTGAGGGCGCGGCGGGCGCAGCTGCTGGCCTGGAAGGTGGGCCTGTCGCGGTGGAGCCGAGCCAGACTAGGTTCGCTCAGTTCAGGCGGGACTTTGACGCGCTTTCGGCTGAGGAGCAAGCAGGTTGGAACCACGCGCGGGATAAGATGGTTGCGTAGTACAAGAAGTACCTGGCGACGGTGTGAGCAGTTGTGAGCTGGTGGTGAAGACAGTGGCGCATGATGGTTACAGTTGAAGTTTCGTCAAGCAGCTGCCCATGATGAGCAGAAGTCATGCATATTACGATGCTTGCGATGTTACCAGGCTTGCGATGTTACCAGGCGTCTCATGCCCTTAAGAAGGTATGTGATAACGCCAAGTGATAACGCACGCGAAATGCCAATCCAGGCCAATCCCTCGTGTCCTCCCTCCCTCTCAGCAGCCATCAACTAGTACAGCAAGCCCTGCGACGGCATCAGCGCCTCGTTCACGTGTGCGTTCAGCTTCTTCCAGAGGCGGCCGTTGCAGACACACGACACGTCGTAAGCATACAGCTGCTGAGCGCGCAGCCACTGCCAGCCCCGCGGGAGGGGTGCCGCCACAGGCGCCATCGCGAAGTCCAGGATGTTGGTGGAGGGAGCAGTGTAGCTGCGCAGCTGGCGCGTCGCCAGCTTCACGTCGCCGGACCTGACCAGCTCGCAAGCCGCCTGCATGTTCCGGCTAGTCAGACGCTGCCCCCCGTGGTCCCACACCACCACCGTGCACGGCACCAGTCGAAGCGTGCGCAGCGCCTGCCGAGCCGGCGGATCATGTCCCTAGCCCGCCGAGACAGGCGCTGGTTGACCTGTATATGGATTGTGGAATCCAGCAGGGCAGCGCTGTGAGTGTGAGTCGGACAACGGCGCCCAAGGATGCGCTTGACATGTGTGCTCGCCCCGCCCCTGCAAGGCCCTTACCATAGGGTGTAATCTTTTCCAACAACGCAGCAAGTATCGCTAGCCGAGTGACGCAAATCACAAGCTCTCTGAGCAGCGGCAAAGTACGCCCGCCACGCCGTCGTTGGTTGGAAGCACAGTTCAGCTGCACGCTGTGAGTAAGTGCCCGGAGGAGCCGAAGAAGTGTTTCCATTGCATCAGTCGATTAGCGCGATTCCATGGTAACCGCCATGCCGCGGCGAGACGTCTATTGGCCCAATTTCCTTCACATGTTTGTTCGCCCAGCCCAGTCCGCCGCAGTCCGGCCCATAGCTCCCCAGTTCGGGCCTGGTCAACGTCCATGCCAACACAGGTGCAGCGCCGGGCCCTCGAAAGCACTCCCTGTGACGCCTGGCAACTTCACATTTTTGTTAGGCCGGGCCCGCTAAAAGTCTTAGGTAGCTTGTAGTCCCAGGTTTGGTCCCCGCCCGGTCCCAGGGCCCGTCTCGAGCCGGTCCCCGGATGGGGGACACCCATGCGCTGAGCCGGACCATTACACTCATTTAACTTTATTTCATCATGATCATTTCTTCTTAACAAACAGCTATCTGCAGCATATACTAACGAGGCAGCCAACGCTCATGGAGAAGGAGACTCGGGAGACGCAGGAGAGGGGTTGGGGCCTCCATGCGTTCATCATGGGCCTGGAAGATCTGGAGGACGAGGAGAAGAAGCTTTGCTATGATTTTTTGGACAAGGAAGGCTTCGGCGCCCGTACTAAGCGCCGAGCTTTTTTCTCTCTCGAAGACGCTGAGCTGCGGGACGCAGGCATCAGTCGAGCTTCAGTGCGCAAGGTTCTGCGACTGGCGATGGGTGAGCCGAAAGCGTGTTTGGGATTCGCGATATGCGGGAGGCTTGGTTCCGAAGAGAGGCTTGGTTCCGAATAGCTTGTGCGCGCCTGGAACTTGCAAGTGAGTGCGGACCTGAGCACAAGCCCTAGGTGTTTAGTCCCGCCACCGGAGCGGGGAGGCTGGCCGTGGGGATCTACATATGCCGCTGTGCGTTCACGTGGCAACCGATTGCCCGGCTGCGGACCGCCGAGTCCTCACAGTGGATTGGGGTTGGGGTTGGTTGGGGGATTGGGGTTGTTTGGGTTTGCGAGAAACGATTTGCGAGAAGCGCGCGCGGTCAGCCTACGTGCAGCGGGGCTGCCCCTCGCGCTCGTGCGGTGCAGAGGGGTAGGTGATCCTGAGGTCGCGTGCTGGGGGTGTGGTAACGCTGGGTTGATGCTTGGGCACACACCAGAGACATATCACTTTAGAAGCTGTGATGCACTGGGTTGATAATAGCGCTGGGAAACCGGTAAATGTGCCTAGTGTGCTGGATGCATGCATGTGCGTGTCTTAGTCTTCCGTTGCGATGCCCGCATTCGTGTTCAGGAAACTTGCGGAACGCCGCACCCAGCAATCCCGCACCCAGCAACCCCGCACCAGCATCTCATCTCCACGTGTCCCCCCGATTGCTCCCATGTCGTGCAGCCTCGGCGGCTGGCCTTGGCGTGGGGAGCGCGGCTGGAGTTGGTGAGTTGGTTGTGCTAGCCCAGACTTGACCTGAGCTAAGACTCCGGCTCGAGTGTTCCGCGGCGGTGTAGTACGTACGTATTTGAGCTATCGTGAACAGCGCTGCTGGTGAGCATCTCCAAGAGGCTTTAGGGTGGGGATCGGCACATTGATAGTTGTTGGGGCTGCGGGGTGCGGCGTGGCGCGCTCGGGGCATATCAGAAGTGCCATTCAGTGGGAGGCGGGGCCACCATCCAGGTTCGTCTCCTTTCCACGAAACGTTCCTCAACATAGCTTCAAACCTTGCGTTGTCTGAGTTCTGACCTTAAATCCTTACGGGAGCGGATAGTGGGCATGATCGTGACAGGATCCGCTTGGGTCTGGGGCGAGGCCCCGGGGGGTGCGGGACGAACTTCAACGATGGTTTGGGTCGGGTTTGGTCGAAGGAATGTGTTGCCAGGTCACAGGTGGCAGCAGATGCAGACCCGGGGAGTTCTAGAGGCTGGCGCCGCCTGGGCTCAAAATGTCGATTACTGTCTGCATCCGCCGGAGCCTCGCGGCGCTAGGTCTCTGGCCCTTGTTGGCGAGGCGTGGTTCGTTCCGCCCTGGCGATGCTGACTGCCTGCATTGCCTTGTGGTCGCTTTCATGGTGTGCAGGCGCGGCGGGTGGCCAGGGCACATCACAAGCTGGTGAGTGGGACAATGCGCACAGGGTAGCGGCTGGTCACGACACGCCGCGGCTCAGAGGGTGGCCGGTGGACTGCGGTGGTGCACCGTGAGGGTGGGGTCCCTCCCCGTCCACCAGACTGCACCGGGCACGTGCAGCACCGTCCAACCTGCGCATGCCTTTCGTTCACACCTGCACTCCGCTTGGACCTGCTGCGTTTCGGTCGCTTTCAGGTGATGCAGGCGCGGCGGCTGGCCTGGGCGTGGGGAGTGCGGCAGGGGCCGGTGAGTTAGTATTCTGGCCTAGGGATTGGCGTTCTGGCGGATGGGCCTCAGCACCAGCCCCAGCATCCCGCGGGGGGGGGGGCTGTCGTGAAGAGCTCTGTAGGCACAGTACGCTGGCCATCGCGCGGATCCACCTCTGCCGCTGTAGGCACAGCTGCGCGGGACCATGACCATCCTCAATGCATATTGGGGCAGTTGTTGACCTGAATGCTGCATTCTCGCTGGGATCTGTTGTGCTTTCCTCGCCCTGCAGGGTCGCTGCCGGCTGCTGCTGGTGAGCATTTCCACGAGGCTGTAGGGCGGGGATCGGCGCGCGGTCTGTTGGGGAGTGGCAGCAGAGTGGGACCATCGCGTATGGGGGCGGTTGGGTAGTTGCTGGAGGCTGCCGGGCGCTGCTGGGCACACTACCCTCAAAACAACGGATAGCCTTGCGCAGTCTGAATCTGACTCTCAGAAGGTCTTATGGAAGGGGACCGGCGACGCCGTGCACAGCGCCCTTGAAACAGAGGGCCGGCTATTATGTGTTCTGGGACGGGGAGCTGGATTGTTTATAGCCCCGGCTCGGGCGCACGCCAGCAGCATTCTATTTCTAACCTGCATGTGCCCCTTCCCCTCTACGTTATGCAACAGCGGCGGTGGGCATGGGCGGGAGCAAGACGGCTGGTAAGTCTGCTCAAAAGGCGATTGACCTGAGCAAACTCACTAGGGGCCCGCGGCGGTTGAACACGTATGCGAAGCCCGTGGCGAAGTTGGCTGGCGCCTGCTGCCAGTTCAACCTCTGCCAGAGCTGCGCGAGCCCCAGTGGCGACTGATTGCTGACATCTCACTTAGATCCGTTCTGCCTCCTCCTGCAGACTGGCCGCCTCCTACAGCTGCCGGTGAGCATTTATATGATGCTACAACTCGGAAATGACAGCTGCACGGGCGCACACCGAAGAGATTCCAATGTCATGTCAGCCTGACGCGTTGTGCCGGCAGTTGTGAACGGCGGTCATGATGCTTGGCATGCAATCACTCACCTACATGGTCCCCTTGGCCGCTTCCGTATTTCAGGCGTGGCGGCAGGGCAGAGCTCAAGAGGCACGACAGATGCTGGTAGGTGCAGTCAACTTGTTTGTTGGTTGCTCGGATTGGCGCCAATTGGGCGCGGGTCAGGAGGCCTCAGCGGCGGGGTTCCCAACAGGGAGCTTGACGACCCCGCAGCTAGGCCTGTTGTTCGAGAGAATTGGGTTTGTTCGAGGGTGCGCGTTGCAGCGTTGCAAGCCGCAATGTCTAGGATGTTAACCCTTGCCCAGTCGCAGCATAGACAGGGCTTGCCTAGTTTGTTGAGTTGAAGTCTTCGAGGGCCTAGCAGGTGACCCACGGTCTCCCTCGTCCTTTGCCCTGCAGGTTTGTTGGAGGCCCTCTTCCCGTCCACCCTCTACTGCATCACCTTCACGCTGTACGATGGCGTCGACGTGGCCATGAGGCTTGTCTCTCACGCAAAGGCCAACGGATTCAGGTGGGCACTTAAAAACTCATCACGCCGACATAGCCCCTTGGCGAATGCCCATGGGCGACTTCAGAGTAGTCTACTCGCTGGATCCCAAGCATGCATTTAAAATATTACTCAGGGGTCTCGTGCTTGGGGCGAAATCCATGCTCGCATGGTTTTCCGTGCGTGGACGGACACAACTTTTTCGTGTTGACGTGCATCAGGGGCAAGGTCAGGCACGTGTCGACATCGCGCTCCGACTTCACGCTCCTGCTCAAGACTGATGATGAGGCGAGCAAGCAAACACTGAAGCGCTTCGCAAGCTGGCTGGCGACAGAGGTGCCGGTCCGCGCCCCTGCCGTGGCGACCAATGCGGCGTTTGCCAAAGCAGAAGAAGAGGCGGTCGCACGCGTGGTGGTGACGTCGGACCTGTCCAACCCTCTCTCCAGCGACCGGGAGCTGCTGGACATGTACGGCCAGGGGCAGCTGACCGTCAACGCTGCTACGGAGGTGCAGCTGGCGCTGGAGACAGCAGCAAAGGCAGTGGAGCAGATGGAACGGCTCAGCAAATCCAGCCTGGGCAAGTCGATGGCGTCTTCGTCGCACGAATGATGGTGGTGGTGTCGTCGTGCTGGGTTGCTCAGGCCTGCGGGGCGCGCTAGTTGCGCCAACTCTCGTGGGCGGCTGGAAGCTGTGGGAGGCGACAAAGGGCGGGGGTAGTGGGCCTCCTGAGGGATTGGCGAGCACATTTTGCGTTGTCCAGTTTCCTCGCCTTTCATGATTAAGTCACCCTGCGAATACCACGCGCTGCGTCCAAGGTTGCGCTATGCTAATATTGTGTCGCGATGAAAGAAAGCAGGGCACATGGTTCATGTTGAATGTTGGAGAGAGATCGCTGAGGTGGACAGAAGCAGGCTGGTCATGCCTGATGGAATACGGGCGGCGCCTATTTACATCCGACACGTCACACGGGTGGCAGCCCAGAGTGGCAGGAAGCCCTGGTAGGCGCATTCGAGATTGGTTAAGTGTGGTTGGTCAGGTAATGGTCACCAGTTGCGGGATGGGCGATATGTGGCGGAAGCTACGGATGGAGTTGGCACACGGAGGCAGCCTTGTCATCGTCTCGCACTTTCGGGCGCACTCGCTCATTTCGGCCGCGCGGTTACTGGATTTCGGAGGAGATTGCATGACTTTGCAGGGCTAGGAATGCCACGGAAGGGATGGCATGAGGTAAGTTCGTCGCATCCCCTACTAGCGGTACAAGGGGGGCGCATTAAGGTACGGCAGCCGGAATAGACCTTGCGAACCTTGAGGTAGCGGTCTAGGGCTTTCCGCTGGACCTGTCCAGCTCGCGACCGCTGAAACTAAGCGGTAGGCAAGTTTTGACATAGGTGTGTGGGGAGGTGTGTGTGTGTGTGTGTGTGTGTGTGTGTGTGTGTGTGTGTAACTACGGTTTCCACGGTTGACTGATCGAGTCTCGTGATCGAGTACTCGGGACAACCAGCAAACAACGGGCACTCCAGGCTCTCGTTGCTGCTACCACGCGCCTCTCCTGCCCAGAGCGCATCCTGCTCTGGAGTCCACCGGAGAGAACGCACCAACCCCGGGCCACATCAGTAACCTCAGCTGGGTTACTCCTGACCAAAACGCCGCAGGGCCCAGCGGGCTAACCACCTCTAGGCAACGGCAAGGCACACCAGAGCACACCATCTAACAGCCACCACCGCACGCACACGCACACACACGCACACGCACACACACGCACACGCACGCACACGCACGCTCAACAAGACACCCATAGGCTGCGGGGCTGAGTCCTGCGACCCTCGCAGCCTAACACGACCAAGACCTCAACCTAACCAGCACTCGACGCCAGGGCAGACTATGCCTACGGGCAGCCACAAACGCGTCTTGGCCACTAGGCCGGTCCAGGCCGAGAGGCCCGAGGTGCTCCAGCACCCAACCCGCTAACACCCTCAGACCCCACAGCCCCTCTCACCCTGGCCCCAGTACCCGTGCCTGCCTACTTTCCCGAACCCTGCGCCAACTCATTGGCGGCTCTACCAAGCGCTCTTGCGCTTCTAGTTAGGGCTGTTCCCTCTCAAGCCTCCATCTCGAACTCCAGCTCCACAGCTTGCGGCAGCGCGCACAGCAGTTCACCACCCACCACCGCCAGCATGGGGTGGGTGGCGTCCACGTCATCCCAGCCCTTGCGGGGCACGCCCAGCTGTGCGAACTGCATCAGCCGCGACCAGAAGTCCGCGACCGCGCGAGCACACACAAGCTGGACAGGGGTGACTCCCGGCGGCGGTGGCGTCAGCTGTGTGGGTGGGACCTCATCAGGGTCGGGATCCACCCCCACAGCTTCCGCCGCCGCCACCACCGCCTCCACGTTCACTGCTGCTGTTGCCGCCGCCGCGCCTCCTTCGGCCGCTGCAGCGCGTGTCATCCCACGCAGCCGCACCCGGCCGTGCTCGATGGCCGACAGCGCAGCCAGGGCTACCACGTCCCACACGCATTGTTGGTAGCCCGGCGGTGCCTGCACCAGCCAGAGCTGGGCCTGGCTGACTGGCGCTGCCTCCGGGCTGTTGGCATTGATCTGCGCCACCACGGCCTTCGCCACCGCACAGTTCCAGAAATGATGCTGTCGTGGCGGTGGCTGGGGGGTGGCCACGGCGGGACCAGCCGCGGCGGCGCCGCCGAGGCCACACTGTCCACACCCGCAGCGCTCGCGCCGGGCCGTAGGCATGTGTGAGTTGCCTGGCAGTGGCACGGCGTCGATGGCCAGCCGCCACAGAGTCTCGAAGTGGCGCCGCTCCCAGCGCACCTTCTGTCACACGCGCTCCAAGGTGCCCCTGATGTTGCCGAGCGAATTCACGGCCGCCTCTGGCAGGTCCTTGCGCCGCACCTCGGTGCGGAGCGGCAGGCCCTGCGCTGCGCGCTCATAGTCCTCATGGAGGCCGGCGCGCCGTGTTGAGATGCTGTCCAGCTGCATAGCCGTGGCCATGCGGACTGACAGCTTTTCAAGGGGCACAGTGATCGACTCCATGCCGGGCAAGCGCCATCCCATGCGCGGCATGATGATGGTGCGGACCACCTCGCGAGTAGACGGGGCTGGCTGTGTAGCGTGGGCTCTCGCTGCATCCAGCCAGGCCTGCGGGACGTCTTGCAGCAGGCTCGCCAGCGCCCTCAGCGTGGGCCCTCGGCGTCGCTGGCGGCGGTCCGTCGGAGCCAGGTTAATGCGTACCCATTCTGGCCAGTTAACTGCATCGCCGTCGGCAGGCCGCAGGTCCCAGGCGCGCACCAAATCACGGATGGTGACAAGGCGGGCGCAGGCGCGTAGCTGTCTGTGGCGGTAGTCAATGCCGCGGCCGCGGGTGCACTGGGCTACCTCGGCCAGCGCCGGCTCCCCCGCTGGCTCCCCGTCGCTGTCTGCATCCTCCCCGTCGGACCCCTCGCCAGCTGTGGATGGGCTGGGCGTGAGGAGCGGGTTGCCCCAGAGTGGTGCTGCCACGCACCACGTTCCCGGCGTTGGCGCCGGGTCCAGGGCTTGCACGGGCGGCAGGCACTAAAGTGCTGTGACCGTCCACTCGGCGTCCTCCGGTAGGGGGTGCTCAGGGACGACATCGCCAGCGCCGCAAAGCGCCGGCACTGCCGTCAGTGTGCTGCTGGGGCGCAGCGATGGGTGGTGTTGGCGGAGGAAGGCGTCGTAGGCGACACACCACGGTTGGGGTTTGGGTGTGGTTGGGGTGGCGTCGTGGGTAGCGAGTCGGGCGGCCCACGTGGCCTGCCGGGCGCGCACGTGTTGCCTGATGGGCAGTGCTCCAAAACCACCAGCCGTGGGGTGGCCGTACAGCAGCTCAGTCGGGATACCCGTCAATCGCTGCTCGGTCGATTCCGGCGCCAATTTGCGGTCCACTACTCGCGCCACCAGCCGTTCCAGTTCCTGCGCGATATCCTCAGGTAGGCCGCTGTGCTCCATGTGCCACGTCACCATGGTTGTGCAGTAGGCAGAGGCGGCGTTAGCGCGCCCGAAGGCTGACAGCCCTAGGTGGGCAACGCGTCGCAGGCGGCGCACGGCGGCCGTTGTGGCGGGTGCTGCGGTGGGCGCGTCGGCGGCCGCCTTGGCGGGTGCCGCTGCAGGCGCTGTGGCCGGCGCTGCGGGAGCTGCTGTGGCGGGTGCGGCGGCAGGCGCGGCGGCGGGCACGGCGGTCAGTGCTGCCGCGGGTGCGGCAACGGGCGCAGCGGCCGGCGTGGCGGCTGGCGCACCTTGCAGTTCCCCAATCCGCAGCATTTCCACCTTTGTGAGGTTCAGCCACTGGCCGGAGGCGCGGCTGAATGTGTCCATGGTGGCAAGGAAGCTAGGCACTGCCGCCTTGCTCTCCAACAACACTTTCGTGTCGTCAGCAAACTGGGCGGCGGTGGTGAGCTCTGCCATGTCCGGTTGGAGGCGGATGCCAACCTGCTGGCGCTGCAGCCAGCACAGTAGTGCCTGCGCCACGAACAGGTACAGCAGCGGGGCTAGCGGGCAGCCCTGCCGCACCCCCGCCTCCATGGACACTGGTGCTGACCAGTGCCCATTGACAACGGCCTGTGCCGTTGTGTGCGTTGTGTGCGTTGTGTGTGTGTGTGTGTGTGTGTGTGTGTGTGTGTGTGTGTGTGTGTGTGTGTGTGTGTGTGTGTGTGTGTGTGTGTGTGTGTGTGTGTGTGTGTGTGTGTGTGTGTGTGTGTGTGTGTGTGTGTGTAACTACGGTTTCCACGGTTGACTGATCGAGTCTCGTGATCGAGTACTCGGGACAACCAGCAAACAACGGGCACTCCAGGCTCTCGTTGCTGCTACCACGCGCCTCTCCTGCCCAGAGCGCAACCTGCTCTGGAGTCCACCGGAGAGAACGCACCAACCCCGGGCCACACCAGTAACCTCAGCTGGGTTACTCCTGACAAAAAAGCCGCAGGGCCCAGCGGGCTAACCACCTCTAGGCAGCGGCAAGGCACACCAGAGCACACCAACTAACACCCACCACCGCACGCACACGCACACGCACACGCACACGCACACGCACGCGCACGCACGCACACGCACGCACACGCACACGCACGCACACGCACGCACACACACGCTCAACAAGACACCCATAGGCTGCGGGGCTGAGTCCTGCGACCCTCGCAGCCTAACGCGACCAAGACCTCAACCTAACCAGCACTCGACGCCAGGGCAGACTATGCCTACGGGCAGCCACAAACGCGTCTTGGCCACTAGGCCGGTCCAGGCCGAGAGGCCCGAGGTGCTCCAGCACCCAACCCGCTGACACCCTCAGACCCCACAGCCCCCCTCACCCTGGCCCCAGTACCCGTGCCTGCCTACTTTCCCGAACCCTGCCCGCTGGGCCTTCTCATACGCCAACTCATTGGCGGCTTTACCAAGCGCTCCTGCGCTTCTAGTTAGGGCTGTTCCCTCTCAGGCCTCCATCTCGAACTCCAGCTCCACAGCTTGCGGCAGCGCGCACAGCAGTTCACCGCCCACCACCGCGAGCATGGGGTGGGTGGCGTCCACGTCATCCCAGCCCTTGCGGGGCACGCCCAGCTGTGCGAACTGCATCAGCCGCGACCAGAAGTCCGCGACCGCGCGAGCACACACAAGCTGGACTGGGGTGACTCCCGGCGGCGGTGGCGTCAGCTGTGTGGGTGGGACCTCATCAGGGTCGGGATCCACCCCTACAGCTTCCGCCGCCGCCGCCACCGCCTCCACGTTCACTGCTGCTGTTGCCGCCGCCGCGTCTCCTTGGGCCGCTGTATCGCGTGTCATCCCACGCAGCCGCACTCGGCCGTGCTCGATGGCAGACAGCGCCGCCAGGGCTACCACGTCCCACACGCATTGCTGGTAGCCCGGCGGTGCCTGCACCAGCCAGAGCTGGGCCTGGCTGATGGGCGGTGCCTCCGGGCTGTTGGCGTTGATCTGCGCCACCACAGCCTTCGCCACCGCACAGTCCCAGAAATGATGCTGTCGTGGCGGTGGCTGGGGGGTGGCCACGGCGGGACCAGCCGCGGCGGCGCCGCCGAGGCCACACTGTCCACACCCGCAGCGCTCGCGCCGGGCCGTAGGCATGTGTGAGTTGCCTGGCAGTGGCACGGCGTCGATGGCCAGCCGCCACAGAGTCTCGAAGTGGCGCCGCTCCCAGCGCACCTTCTGTCACACGCGCTCCAAGGTGCCCCTGATGTTGCCGAGCGAATTCACGGCCGCCTCTGGCAGGTCCTCGCGTCGCACCTCGGTGCGGAGCGGCAGGCCCTGCGCTGCGCGCTCATAGTCCTCATGGAGGCCGGCGCGCCGTGTTGAGATGCTGTCCAGCTGCATAGCCGTGGCCATGCGGACTGACAGCTTTTCAAGGGGCACAGTGATCGACTCCATGCCGGGCAAGCGCCATCCCATGCGCGGCATGATGATGGTGCGGATCACCTCGCGAGTAGACGGGGCCGGCTGTGTAGCGTGGGCTCTCGCTGCATCCAGCCAGGCCTGTGGGACGTCTTGCAGCAGGCTCGCCAGAGCCCTCAGCGTGGGCCCTCGGCGTCGCTGGCGGCGGTCCGTCGGAGCCAGGTTAATGCGTACCCATTCTGGCCAGTCAACTGCATCGCCGTCGGCAGGCCGCAGGTCCCAGGCGCGCACCAGATCACGGATGGTGACAAGGCGGGCGCAGGCGCGTAGCTGTCTGTGGCGGTAGTCAATGCCGCGGCCGCACGGGGCAACGCGCCGCAGGCGGCGCATGGCTTCCCGCAGGCGGGCTTGCCAGTCCAGCCGTAGCCGCATCGGGTCGTTGCTGAAGCGCACGCTGAGGGCTGTGGCGGCAGCAACTACTCGCAGTCCGTGGATCTGCTCAGGTTCGCCGGGCCCAGGCCCTGGGTGACCAGCCGGGGCAGCAGCGGCGGGCGCTGCTGCGGGCGCTGCAGTGGGCGCTGCGGCGGGCGCTGCGGCGGGCGCTGCGGCGGCCGTTGCGGCAGGTGCTTCGGTGGGCGCGTCGGCGGCCGCCTCGGTGGGCGCCGCTGCCGGCGCTGTGGCCGGCGCCGCGGGGGCTGCTGCGGCGGCCGGCGCGGCGGCGGGTGCGGCGGCGGGCGTGGCGGCGGGCGCAGTGGCGGGCGCGGCGGCGGGCGCTGCTGTGGCCGCGGCGGCGGGCGCTGCTGTGGCCGCGGCGGCGGGCGCCGCGGCAGGTGCTGCTGCGGGCGCGGCAGCGGGCGCAGCGGCCGGCGTGGCGGCTGGCGCACCTTGCAGTTCCCCAATCCGCAGCATTTCCACCTTTGTGAGGTTCAGCCACTGCCCGGAGGCGCGGCTGAATGTGTCCATGGTGGCAAGGAAGCTAGGCACTGCCGCCTCGCTCTCCAACAACACTTTCGTGTCGTCAGCAAACTGGGCGGCGGTGGTGAGCTCTGCCTTGTCCGGTTGGAGGCGGATGCCAACCTGCTGGCGCTGCAGCCAGCACAGTAGTGCCTGCGCCACGAACAGGTACAGCAGCGGGGCTAGCGGGCAGCCCTGCCGCACCCCCGCCTCCATGGACACTGGCGCTGACCAGTGCCCATTGACAACGGCCTGCGCCGTTGTGTGCTGCAGCAGCGTGTGGACCCAGCCCCGCAGCTGGGGTCCAGCCCCATCGCCTCCATGGCAGCCAGGAGGAAGCTGCGGTCGATGGTGTCATAAGCCTTTGCGAAATCGAGGAAGGCTATGATTGCGGACCGGTGCTGCTGCTTCAGGAGGTGCGGCAGGAGCCGTAGCAGCTGAATGTTGGCGCCGATGAGGCGGCCAGGCAGGAAGGCTGTCTGTTCCAGGGACACGACCTTGCCTAGCGCGGGTGCTAGCCGGTTGGCCAGTACCTTTGCCAGGATGCGGTAGTCCGTGCCGAGGAGGGTGATGGGGCGGTAGTTGCCTGGCGCCGTGACGTCGCCCTTCTTGTACAGCACCGAGATGACGCCATGTAGGAAGCCTGCTGGCGCCTGGCCCGTCTTGCCTACTGCACTGAAGAGCGTGGCGAGGACCGGGCTCAGGGGGCCCCGGAAGGCCTTGTAGAGGCCGATGGGCAGTCCGTCTTTGCCAGGTGCCTTGCCGGGCTCCATCTTGCCCAGCGCCGCTCGCACCTCCCCCTCTGAGACATCCAGCGAGCCCACCGACGTGTCGGCGGTGGCAGGCAGGCTGATGCCCGATTCACGCAGGGCTGTGAGCACAGTTTCCTGCGCCTCCGCCGTGGTGTCCGGGGCACGGCTGACGTCGCGCCAGAAGTTGGCAACCACCTGGGGCACCTTGTGTGGGTTGCTGATGAGCGAGCCTGTTGCTGGGTCCTTCAGCGCTACCGGTGCTGGGCCGTGCGACTCTGCGAGTTTTTGGATCAGCGCTGTAAGGCCGCGGCTGGGTCGCTCACCCTCCTGTAGCCAGTGCCCGTATCATGTAGATGGCTTTTGGCCCCCGGCGTCTACACAGCGTAGATGACCCCTCCCGCGGCATCTACGCTCGGAAAAAGTTTCCTAGGGGCACGCCCCCCAAACCCCCAAACCATCTACGCTCCCTGTCTAAAGTACCGCCAAATCCGCCCAAAACGTCTACGCTACGTAGATGCGCGGCCCCAAACCCCAAAATTTTTTCTCCGCCTTCGGCGGATTTGGGGCAAATTTCTACAGCGTAGATGGAAGATACGGACACTGCCTGTAGCTGCTGCATGCGCCGCTCATGCACCGCGTAGCTGGCGTCTGCACGCATTGCGGCAGCCAGGTCTGCCAAGGCCGTGGCTAGGGCTGTCAGGGCGCCAGGGTCCGCCGGCTGCGCTGCCACTGCTGCCTCAGCCTGCTCGGCGTTGGCCTGCTGTAGCACTGTGCGGGCGCCCGGGGTGAGGCGCCGGGCCCTGGCCTCACGGTTCAAGGCCTGACACAGGGTGGTCCATCGCCGCTGGAAGCTCGGCCACCAAGCCAGGATGGATTCTGGCGGGTCGCCGGGCTGCTGCGGCGCTGCTTCGCACTCGCTCGTGATCCACTCCCGCATTTGCTGCTTCAGGTCGCGGTGCTTGAGAAAGTGCAGCCGGACGCGGCGGAGGCCGCGCCCTGACTTCGCCACCGTTTTGGCGACCAGGTCCATGCAGGCGTACTGGTGGTCGCTAGGGGCGAGGCGCGAGATGGTGGCTGAGACTGTGTAGTCAGCTGCAGCAGGGCTGACGTAGATGCGGTCCAGGCGGGAGCGCCCTGGCTGCGGGGCCTTGTAGCAGAACGTGAATGCCTGCTTGGTGGGGTGGCAGTGTCGGTAGCTGTCCACTAGGCCACCAGCTACCTGACGAAACTGCTGAGTGATGCCAGCATCGGCTGGGCGCGCGCTGGTGGCGTCTAGGGCCGGCTGTTCCACAAAGTTGAAGTCGCCGGCAACCACCAGCGTGTCGCCAGCAGCCTCGGCTGCGGCGACCGCTGGCGCCAGGCTCAGGCTCAGCAGCTCTGCACGGACCGCTGCCGCGTTGTCGCTGCTAGCCGTGGGCAGATACAGGTTGCAGATGCGCAGCACATGCCCGCCCCATCGCAGCATGCAGGCTGCACTGCGCCCCGGCGGCACTCCCTCCGGTGCTGGTATTGCCGCTGGTGCCGCTGCCCTGCACAGGTCGCTGCGGACTAGGGTCACCACGCCGGCGGTGTGCGCTGAATGGGACCACGAGTGTGCTGCAACCTGCCACCCTGGGATGTGGCAGTACTCGGCTGCTGCATTAAGCGCGACTTGCAGCGCGGTATGGTCATCCTCACCTGTGTGGTGCGTCTCCTGCACACACACAACGTCCAGTCCCGCCGACCCCCACTGCCGCACTGCTGCTTGGAGCCTCTTCTCCGCCCGAGACCCCTGTTCCAGGCGCAGTCCCCCCATGTTGTGCGTCCCAATCCGCAAGGGTCGGTGCGCACGCCGCTGGCGGGCGGCCGCGTCTGGCTGGGTGCCAGCCGCGGCTGGCTGCCCGCCCGCAGCAGGTGCTGGGGGCATTACTGCGAAGACGGCGCTCCCCGTGCTGTCGGGGGCGCCGCCTCATCCAGAACTGCAGTGTTCCGCGCGCGCCTGGTGGCCAGGCTGGCTAGGCGCGCGGCCTCCGTCTGCAGCCGCCGCTTCTGCTGCTGCTGCTGCTTCGCCAGCACCGCCGCGGCGTGGTCCGGGTGGTCTGGCTGGATGGAGCCATCCTTCAAGCCTGCGATCAGCTGGTCTTCGCGCGTGCCGGTCTGGGCTCTGCCCCGGTGGCACGAGCGGGCCCTGCTGGGTTGGCTCCCAGACGCGCTCGCGGTCCGGCCCCTGGTGCCTGCCGCTCCAGGCCTGTTCCCGGGTGCGGCCCCCAGGCGGCCCTTGAGCTCGCGGGCGTTCGCGAGGCCACCCAGGTGAGAGGCAGCTGGCGAGCTGTTCCAGGCAGGCTTGGCCGGTTGCAGTGCCCGGTGGCCGCTGGAGGGGCTCCGGCCAGTCGCGGGGCTGGTTGGGGCACCAGAGCCCGCCTTGGGCGCCGGCGTGCTGGAGGCCACAGGGCCAGCCAGGGGCTGCGAATCCCGAGCCGGGGATGGCATGGCGGGCGGGCCGCTGTTGGCCCCAGGTTGGCCGCTGGTGGGCGCAGGCGCCGGCTGCGGCCCGCCAGAGGTGCCAGCAGAGTCAGCCTCCGCCTCCTGCCCCTGCTGTGATGGCCACACCGACCCCACCGTGTCTGCGGTCGGCTGGGAGGGCGCCCCCGAGCCCACGGTCTGCGACTGCTGTGATTGCTGCGACTGCGGCTGTGCCTGCGGCTGTTGCGGCTGCTGCGGCTGCTGCGGCTGCTGCGGCTGCTGCGGCTGCTGCGGCTGCTGCGGCTGCTGCGGCTGCTGCGGCTGCTGCGGCTGCTGCGGCTGCTGCGGTTGCTGTGGCTGCTGCAGCGGCTGCTGCGGTGGCTGCTGCGGTGGCTGCGGCGGCTGCGGCGGCTGCGGCGGCTGCGGCGGCTGCGGCGGCTGCGGCGGCTGGGGCCCTCCAGCGCCACCAGAGGCAGGCGCCGGCTCGCATGCCGGTGCGTGTAGCACCGTCAGCACGTGCCGGCATTGCGTCTGGGTGCGGGTGAAATACAGCATCGCGTCCTGCAGGCCCCGGTCCTTGCACGAGAAGGCCACCGCCGGGGGCGGCGGGGGCGCCTTGGCCGCCAGGATTAGGCGCACCTGGGTTGAGCGACCCTCCCGCACCGCTGACAGCACGCGGCTGGGGTTGTCACTCAGGCCCAGGGCGACGGGCAGCCAGCCCTGCAGGGCCGCTTCGCGCACCCACGGCGGCACGCCTGTGGCCAGGTACACGACTGGCTGCAGCGTCGCAGCAGCGCCCTGCTCCAGCTGCGCCACCACTTCCACGGTCGAACCGCCGGGGCCCAGTGGCAGGGGGCCCAGGTGAAGTCGGCCGTTGTCCAGGGCGGGGCTGGATGGGAGCCGCTCGAGGGCGCTGCGCGGGAGGTGGACCTTGACCATGGCCACGTGCCGCTTGTCGGGGCCTGGGCGGCTGTACACCGCCGGCATCGAGAGCTGGGCCCGGGCCTCGCCCGGTTGAACGAGCGAGTCTAGCGTGTCTAGTAGCGCCCCGCCGCACATGCCAGTAGGCCCAACGAGCTGCTTCACTTGGGTGACATTTGAATTGGTGGTGAACTGGAAGTTGACCGTGAGTGGCACGAGGCCATCCACGTATACGTCTGCGATGCCGCTAGCTGCTGATACACTGGATTCAGTGATATCGACACGAGCTGTCGCCGGCTTCGAGGGTTTCGCCTTTTTGCCCGCATCGCTCGCTGCCGCCGGTCGGCCCATGTTCCTACAGTCTACTAGCGATTATTAGACTGTAGGCAAAGTCCGATGGCCGAATGGCTCACCGTCGGGAGGCGGAAATGTTAAATGTCGGAAATGTCGGAAATGTCGGAAATGTTAAATGCCTGTGTGTGTGTGTGTGTGTGTGTGTGTGTGTGTGTGTGTGTGTGTGTGTGTGTGTGTGTGTGTGTGTGTGTGTGTGTGTGTGTGTGTGTGTGTGTGTGTGTGTGTGTGTGTGTGTGTGTGTGTGTGTGTCTCTTTGGGTGAGTAAGTGAGAGCGAGTCTTGTGGTCGGGAGCAGCTGGTGGATGCGTTCGGGACCCATGGCGGCAGCTCTGTTGGGGTGGTAGTTTTGCTGAAGTTGTGAGGGGTTTTGTCTAACGGCCTTTTGCGCACTCGCTGGCTCCTTCCCTGTTCAATGTGAAGCTTTTGGAGGTGCAGAGAGGTGTCTGGTAGCGTGTTCAGGTGGCTTCTGGAGTGCAAGTCTTGGGTCTTCCGTGGGCTTGCACGTGTGGTGTACGAGGTGTGCGCAGAGCGAGCTGGTTCCCTACTGCCTGACCCTGTTGCTCAGGAAGGGCACGGAAAGACAGTGTCACGTGATCGTGGCTAGGACTACCGTAGGCTATGGATTTGAGTGTCGTATAAGAGGGAGCTCTCGCCAGTCCAAGGAGGCTGCGGCGGCCGTGTGTCGGGCCCAGGTCAGAAGCAGTCCCACAGCTGTAAACCACGTATATGAAAGAAATTCGTCTGGTAGTGTGGGCGGACGCCCGCACCGCATGAGTGTGCATGGGAGCACGGCTGATGGCACCGATAAGACATCACACGCCCAGTGCTTTGGCCAGTTGTTAGGAGACACTAGTCTACTAGCAATCCCTGTTCGAGACAGGGCTGGGCCCGAACCTCTATGCTCACACGCACACTCATCGGCGCGGCCGTCGGACCCTCACATCCTCTGGAGTGCTCGCTGCCTCTGGCGAGCACCTCTTCCAAGGTGTGTCATGGAACGCAGGGATACTGGGTAGCCTCCTACTACAGTGGTATCGAGGATCAGTGGCTTCGAGCCTGATTGCGAGCTGGGACTCGGATCATGGGCAAGAAACGAAAGACGCCTCTTGTGTTCCTGAGAGGTGCACCGACAAGCAAGACAAAATCAAAGACCAGTGGCTTTGGCCCTGGCAATGCCGCTCGGCACTCTGACAATCAAGGTTGCGCTGAGCGCACCAACAATGATCAAATCCTTCCTATCGTTGCTGCTACGCAGACGACCATGTCCGCGAAACAACCACCTCCGCTGAACAGCCATGAGTCGATTTACCACGCCGCTACGGCAAACGCGGCAATCCAGGTCGGCGAGGCCACCAAGAAGGTCCAGCAAGTCGACAACAAGGTCGATGCCCTGACTTCGGAAGTCAGTTCGGTCAAGACTGAAGTCGCAAGCCTGGACGGCAAGGTCTCTGCCCTCAAGGACGACCTGGCGACAATCAAGGAGCAGCTGGCAGCGGCGCTTCAGCGCTTGCCGCCTCCCAAACGCACCGAGCTGGAGCGTGCCATTCTAGGCATGATCAAGACGCTGCGGCCGGTCATTGCGGACAAGAACACGCTCTCCATCGCGGTGAAGGCTGCGATCAACTCCAAGGACGAGTTCAAGTCCTCGATGCAGGTCCAGGACCTGGATGAGCTGGTGCCCCAGCTGGTCGAGGAGACGGAGAACAACAACGAGCAGCCGTCCACGTCTGATCACGAGGACAATGATGACCACGGCGAGGCAAGTACCGACGCAGAGGGCGAAATAGACAAGGACACGGGCACTGATGACGATAAACGTGATAGCGGGACTCCGGGTGGGTCTGAAAAATGCTCCGACGCCAAGGTGCCCCTGCCTCCTCGATTTTCGGGGAAATTGACAAATGACATTCAGCGGGTGGAGACCTGGTACAACCGGGTCCTGCGCTATCTGCAGCGCAAGAACCTAGATCCGCTTGAGTACTTCTGGGACTTCCTCACCGGCAAGGCGGTTGAGTGGGGTGAATGGATGATCGAGGGGCACACGTCAGGCGAACGCCCCCTCACTCTCGATAAGTTGCGTGCTGCATTCCTACTGCAATACAGCAATGTTTGCCGTGACCCTGCACTGGTAGCGTGCGAGAAGTTGGCACAGAATGAGCACGCGTGGCAGACCGGAGACACGGTCACCACATACACACAGCGCTTCCGCACCTTCGCCCGCGAGGCTGTAGGCCTCTCCATGCGCGAGTCCATCCTGTATTACCGGAATGGACTCCCCACGGGGCTGCACTCGCAAGTGCGCGTGGACCACGAGGGCAAGGACTGGGATTCGCTTGACAAACTGATTGCCTACACTATCAGTGCTGAGTCGCGATGGAACGCACGCAAGGAAACTCTCAAACGTTCCCGCGCACAGTTCAACATGATCAATTCCCCCTCTGCCCCCTCCAACAAATCGCAGTGGCAAACACAGCGGGGCCGCGGTAACCGCGGCAGCCGCGGCGGCCGTTTTGGTCGTGGCCGTGGCCGGAGCGAGGGCCGAGCTGAGGGCCGCGGCGAGGGTCGCGGTGAGGGCCGCGGCGGAGGCCGCAGCGAGGGTGAACACATCTGCAACCTGTGCGGCCGCGGTTTCCACTCCGTGGGCTCCATGATGGCGCACAAGTACGACGAGCACGGAGACGTGGACCAGCTGGAGAGGTTGCGTAAGGCTGTAGACCAGCAGATTGCCCACGTCAAGCAGAACCCGCCTGCCAAAAAGACACGGGCGGATACCTAGGAAAATAGCGGGTGTTCGCAACCTGTGGCTGAGGGGGCCGTTCCGCGGTTAAGTCCGGATGGTGATGTGAAGCATGCCGCGGCGGTGCCGCAGGATGGACAATTTTTGCAAGTTGCACACGAGATACCGTCTGATGATAAGTGCAATAGAATGTTCGACAAGCGATTTTTCGAACTCGTAGAGCTGCAGTTGGGTGGACAATTTACATTCGATGCGGCTGCCAATGACGA
Source organism: Chlamydomonas incerta (assembly GCA_016834605.1). Classification (NCBI taxonomy): domain Eukaryota; kingdom Viridiplantae; phylum Chlorophyta; class Chlorophyceae; order Chlamydomonadales; family Chlamydomonadaceae; genus Chlamydomonas; species Chlamydomonas incerta. The sequence goes on from JAEHOC010000004.1 coordinate 47,156, forward strand.
CGGATCCAATGCCATGTGCAAACGCTATGCTTGCCCAAGTCGCTCATTCCTTGAGACGGATGTAACGGGAGAGCGAGTGTGGATAAATCCCCCCTATTCTCACATTTGGGAGTGGCAACAACACTACCACAAGTGCAAGTCAGTGCACGCTTCCAGCTAACTTCTCACAAACTTCCGTCTCGCCTAGGGCGCGCGCTCAGTCCACCTCCGAACATCAGTGCGGTCACCACACCATCAGCTGCGCGTCCTCGCCTCCGGTTGTGATGTTCGCATGTTCACACCGCATTCGCTACGCCCACCACTGTCGTACTCTTCGGGCTCCCTCTTCTGCTTTGCCGCGCCCTGTTTTTGCCCCTGCTTGTCACACTGTCGCCCGGCCACTGTTTTGCTGCACTCTGTTCGCATTCTCCTAGTGTCCGTCGACGGCGCTCATCCGTGGACGCTGGTCGCCTGCTCGCAGGTGCGCTGCGACGATGCGTCTCCCGCGGTGTGGCGTCGCATGTGTCTGTCTGGTGCTCTAGCCTGGCCGGGCGCCCGGAGTGTGAGGACTGCGCTTCAGCAAACTGCGACAGCCAGCTAGCGCGCATCGGTACAGTAACCGCGTCGCACAGCCGCAACTCCTGCCTTGCTACCGCGCCAGGGCTCGTTGGGTTCAGGGATTCATCTGTCACCACTGGGGCATGCCGCTCTCATCCCATGCCCTGGTCCTACCACCACCTACCACAAGTGCAAGATGCGGGACCCTAAGCACACATCAGCAATGTTCTGTGTTCCCGCTTGGCCACAAATACAACACATAATGAAAAGAGCAGGGTACAGAAAATTTCAAGTTTATCCTGCCGGTTTGCGCTTGTTTACAGCTCCGGGTCCAGGTGGTGCGCGCGTGCCCATGCTCGGCACGCCGTGGCCAGTGGAACTCTGGTACGATGCCCCTCGTGACGACGGACTGCTGCGCAACCTTTTCCCCGACAAATACACTCCAGTATGCCCCTTGCTCTTCGATACGAAGCTTGCGGGCCTACCAATGGAGGCATTAACCGACACGGGAGCCAAATGCGCTGAGGTTGCCGACGGTTACATCTCTGAAGAAACGGCCCGTAAGGCCCACCTACAGCTGCAACCGGCACCAATCCTGTCAGTAAACATCGCAAATGGACAACAAACTTGCGTGATTGGCTCAGTGGTCGCCAACATGCGAATTGACAAATTTTGTGAGGACGTCCGCTTACTGGTACTCAAACAAAACATACCTGGCGCCGATTTCGTCCTCGCACTGGACTGGATGGCAAAGCGCAATGCGCAGCTAACAATCGCCTACGGCACGATGCGGGTGCAAAAAGGTGGCTCGACAACAATGATTGCGAGGTTACAAGAAGGGGACAGTGTAAACACCATCACGGCTACGAGGGAAGCCACCATTTCGAGGAACGCAGCAAACCGCAACCCCCGCTTGGCTGCCAACCCAACTCACAGCTGCGTAGGCGCGTTGAAGCTAAGCCGCAGCCCGCCAAAGCCACACCAAACAGCAGCATCACAAAGCACGCGGCTCATAAGGCACCGCAAAGTCTTCCACCAAGCCCGAAGGCGCAACACAGGGCAGCGCCCCAAACAGCAAGCAAACTGGTGTGCCTGTGGCACGATCTGGTCCCAGCCCGAAGGCTCAACACGGGGCAGCGCCCCAAACTGCAGGTCTGTGTGCCTGGGGCACGGTCTGGGCCTAGCCCGAAGGCTCAACACGGGGCAGCGCCCCAAACCGCTGTCTGATAACGCAGCACAGGGAAGCGCCCCGAACAAGCAGGCAACACCAGGTGTTGATTTATAACGACTAACCCAAGTCGGAGTAGGGACGGCTGACAGTCAGACTGCTTCGCACATTACACGTTATACGGTATCTCCACTACTAACGATATGAGTTCCTGTCTCCGGTCATATAGAGACTCGTCCTTCGTAGTCACGCATGGGGTATGCCACGCCACGCACTCAGTCACCCCTGAGTTCTGACCGATCCTCAACACTCCCCCGCGGGCTGAACTCCATCACTTGTAATTGTTCTCCTATCCTTACTGCCCGCTTTTCTTACTCAAATACGTAAGCCCATCATCTTGCGAAACTTCTCCAGCTTAATCCGCTCCAGCGGCTTAGTCAGCGCATCCGCTACCATCTCTGCCGTTGGGCAAAACTCAAACGCCACCTCCTTGCGTTCTACCCGCTCCCGCACGAAATGGTGAATAACATCAATGTGTTTCGACCTTGCACTAATCACCGGATTCTTAATCAGGCTGAGTGCACCCTGGTTATCCGTCCGCATCCTCAGTTCCTGTTTCGCCTCCGGCAGTCGCATATCCGCCATTAGCTGTCGTAGCCAGAGCAGCTCCCGCGTTGTCGCCGACGCCGCCATGTATTCCGCCTCCACGGTTGATAGCGCCACCGTAGGCTGCAGCTTGCTATCGAAGCTTACCACTCCGCCATGCATCTTGATCACATACCCAGTCGTTGACCGCCGAGTGTCCAGATCACCAGCAAAATCCGCATCACTCCTGTAAGCGGTAACGCGCGTCACACGACCCAGAACCCCGGAGGGATATCACATAGCACCCGGAGGGTGCGAGAGACACGCGTGTGGGTTTCACACACGGCGGATGAGCCCATGCGTAAGTCCGCTAGCGCTTATCAGCGCTACACGCACAGAGCCTAACAAGTCTATTACAGGTGTATTCATACACCACCAGTCATACGGTTATCATACAGTTTCCTTGTTTCCCCTTAGGAATCCTCGTTAGCATCCTTAGTTGTCGGAGAATAGTTCCACTCTCTCTCGGTGAGCACCTAGTATGTTCCTGTTAAGCTACAACTAGCTTACAAGTGGTATCGAGTTCCAGGACTAGGAATTAGCTACTAGAGAGCGAGCTCGGAGCAAATCCGACTCAGCCGGTCCCCCGCTTTGGCGGCGGTGACCCGGCGCCAAGGGTTGGCCTGCCTTAGGGCGGCCTCTAGAGACTCTTAGGAGTCTGTCCACAGTGCCCGGACGCTTCGCGTACCGTTGGCCTGGACTTGCGACCCCGACTCGGCATTACACCCTGCTCTCGCTCGGTGCCAGTCTTGGAGGTTCGCATATATACTACCCTTAGGCGAATTGCTGCTAAAAATTTAGCGATATGTCTTCCGGGAGCCCAACTCCGGAACTCGTCACGGCATGGCGCACGTGCTTGCAGAAATACTGCGAGATTTACACGCTTGACCTGCCTGACGACTTTGCCGAAACCAGCCATACAACTATTAGCTTCCTGGCTAAAGTTTACGGTTTCGCCTTGCCCGCCGATGTCGCTGCCGCGCAGGCCCTGCTTGCCCGCCTCGAAAACGAAGGCTTGCTCTTTGAGAGCAAAAATATGGAGGCAGAAAAGGCTCTGGCCGAACAGCAGGAGCTGCAGGAGCAGTTGGACCTGGAGCAGCGCGGGCAGCCCACGCGTCGCCGCAAGACGACCCAGCGCGCGTCGCTGGCGGCCAACCCCGCGCCCGGCGGTGGCAATGCCGAGGAGGATAACGACCCCGACCCCTTCGCCACCGCCCGCGGCACCCCCGTAGCCAGTGGGTCCGAAGAACTGGACGAAGGCGAGGAAGGCGAGTTGGGCTCGGGGGAGGGCGATGGCGACGGCGAGGAGGACGGCCAGCTGACAGCAGCAGGCCTCCGCGTGCGCCCCGATATGGAAGCGGTCCTCATAGAGAACCGCAACCTGCGGATCCAGCTCGCGGCAGCAAAACGCAACAACGCTCCCACAGACCCGCGCCCGGTGGCGAACACCGCCGCCGCGCGGGCCCAGGCCGCCGCGCAGGCCCAGCAGCAGCAGGCCGCCGCGCAGGCCGCCGCGCAGGCCCAGCAGCAGCAGGCCGCCGCGCAGGCAGCGGCGCAGGCCCAGCAGCAGCGGGTCGCCGCGCAGGCTGCCGCACTGGCCGCGGCCGAACAGAACTTCCTGGCGGCTCAGCACCAGCTGCAGGAGGCGCGCGCCCAGCAGCAGCAGCAGCACGCGCCGCACCCGCAGTCCCTGCCGCGCCCGGCGCCCACCTTCAGCATGGGCGAGGCCAGCCATGGCCACGGCGCCGGCGAGGAGGTGCACCAGGTGCACCCGGCGCCGGCTGTTAACGAGCGACCGCCCCAGCGCCAGAACACCGGGGTCCCACGCCAGCCGCAGGCTCCGCGTCAGCCGCAAGTCGACCGGCAGGAGGTCCTGCGCTGGGTCCAGGAGTTCCGGGCCTTGCCGGCCGGTCAGACCGTGTTTGACACGCTACCCATCCAGACCGCCCGTGGGCCCGTGCGCAAGTTTGTCGCGGACAAGTTTTTTTTTTTTTTTTTTTTAAGTTCCGCCGCACGTACAATCGCGAGCTGCGGGAGGGCGGCCCCGACGACGACGCGCTGCTTGCCGCCATGATGGAGGTCGGCCCGTGGGGCGAGGACCCGGGCGACTTCATGGTGGTCCGCCGCCAGGTACGGTTCGCAGACGGGCAGGCCCCTGGGGCGGATACGGTTGGGACGGGCGCTGACGTGCCGACAGTGCGCACGATGGGTGAGGGCATCACGGGCGTTGTGAACGACACACCGCCTGGCTCCGCTGCGCAAATCTCGCCTGGCCACTCACCCACGCGCACCGGCACGCGCGCAACCGACCCCACCAGCAAACATGACGAAAAGCCCCGCATGAAGTACCCCACGTTCGCCGGTAACACGACCAAGTTCATCTCCCACGTCGCCACGTGGTTTGAGGTGCTGATCATGTACCTAGTCCTACAGCGGTGCGACCCTGTAGCACATTTCGTGTTTTACGTGGGCGGGGCGGTTCAGAAGTGGGCCGTCGCGTGGATGCGTGAGTTCAACACCGTACACCAGCGCGTGCCAAACATTGACGAATTGCGCACAGCCTTCCTGTTGCAGTGGGACAATCCCCATCACCACACAGCGCAGGAGGCCCGCAAACGCCTGTTGGCCAGCGAAATCGCGCATACGGGTACTGTTGCTGAATACGTCTCTGACTTCCGCTTGGTGATGCAAGATATCCCGGATATGAGCATGCCCGACCGCGTCGCGCATTTCCTCAACGGCTTGCGCTCCCCACTGCAAAAGGAATACCAATTTCAGCCGGGAACCACCAAGGAATGGGAGGACGTAGCCGTGCTCATGCACCACGTGCTGACCATGAGCGTCGCATCCGATTACGCGAAAGGCAAACACCTGAAAAGCAAGCCATCTGCTGCCGTGTCCGACACCAACCCCTTTGCTGTGCGCGGTGGTGTGCAGAAGAAGAAGGGCAACGGCGGTGGTGGCTCCGGCTACCAGCACGGTGGCGGCGGCGCCAGCAACCGCGGCCGCGGTGCCTACGGTGGTGCCGGCAAGGGCAACCGCGGCGCCTATGGCGGCGCCAGCCACGGCGACTTCAAGATGCACAGCCGCACCGGCGGTGGCAGTGCCCGCACCCGCGGTGGCCGCACCCGCGGTGGCCGCACGGGCGGTGGCGGCGCCGATGGCGCCAGCGACAGCCTCGTGCGGGCCCTGCAGTCGAAGCTGGAGACCGAGCAGCAGCTCATTGCGGCGCTCCAGGCCAAGCAGGGCAAGGGCCAGGGCTAGGCAGCCGGCAAGCGAGTTGAGGGCTTGGCTGGGTATGAGGCCCAGCCGAAGGGAAGTGCCGCTGTTGATTTGGTTGAGTTTTCTCCCGCTGCAGCGTTGGCGCAGGCTGTGTTGCTAGGGCCACGAGCCTTAGGTTTCCTGCCGTACTTGAATGTGCGGAATGTGGGCTGTCAACCCACGGCGAATCAGGCTGATTTGAATGCATCGGTGCATGTTGCGAAAGCAGGGAAGGGTCACCCTGGCGGACGCGCTAAGCCGGGTGATGCAGTAGCGAGTGCTACGAAGCCTGAGTATCATTTGTGTGCGCCGGATCGCATGGTCGATCCAGGCATTTTCGCCAAAGTTCAGGAAACAGTCAAGGCGTCCTTTTCATTGGACGCCGCCTGCAACCCCCAAGGCACGAATTCCCTCTGCTCTCGCTTTGCCATGCCGGGTACGTTCATGCATACGAACGTAGCTGAGGAAGCCCTGTGGTGTTGTGTTTCACCAGCAGATGTGAGACAGTACCAACAGCACTACGAACGCTGCAAGCGCAGCGCACCTCACACAACGTGTGCAGTTTTTGTCGTACCAAAGCGTTCAGCATTGACGCAGTACTTTAGGCAGCTCGGCTACAAGCTAGCACTTGAGCTACCTGCCGGCACCAACCTGTTGGTTTCCGCGAACGGCAAAGGCCAGCAAGGGCGGCTTCCAATGCCGCCTACCCCATGGCCTGTCCAGTTCTGGTACGATCAGCCCGCAGTGAAAGCGCAGATCCGCGCAGCAAACACTGGCCGGCCGAATCATGAGATGATGTTTCACACGTACATCCACGGACGCAAGTACCGTACACTGCCTGACACAGGGGCAAACACCCATGATACTGGCGATGGATTCACTAGCGCAGAAACCGTCCAGAAATGGGGCGTGCGCATCGAACCATCCCCCACCACCTCAGTCACACTTGCCGATGGTGCCGAACAATCCATCTTAGGCAGAGTCCGTGTCCCAATTCGCATGGGAACCCTGAATGACCACCTGACATTGCTGGTCATGAAACACGGGCATGGATCCGCAGACATTCTGCTGAGCAGTGACTGGATGGCACGACGCAGTGCCAAGCTCTGCTACAGAACCCGTACGATGTCGGTTCAGAGGGGGGGGAGCACACGGGTGCTCAAACCAATCTGCCGTCTCACGGAAGTAGAGCGCCTCATGAATCTTGTACTCGCTGTGCACGTATCACAGTGTTGCGTGGACGAACTGTCCCCACGGCAAGCGTGGAAAGCAATCAAGCGGGGTGCCCCAGCCTTCATGATGCTGGTGCGACCGGAGACCGACCCTACGGTGCGGCCCTCTCCTGCCCAGGCACGCGTGGCAACTGCCACCGCCGCTACCAAAACCCCAACCGCTCCAGGACTAGTATCACAGCCTAAACTGGGCGCGTTGTTGGACAAGTACAAGACCGTTTTTCAGAAGGTGACAGGCATACGGGACACAACTGACCCCATCGAGCACACCATCCCATTGGTGCCCGGTGCCGTGCCCCCTGCCAAACGCTCATACCGCCTCTCCCCAGAGGAAAAGGAGGAGTGCAAACGGCAGATTACCGACCTTCTAGCAAAGGGATTCATCGAGCCTTCTAGCTCACCATTCGGAGCTCCGGTTATCTTCGTGAAGAAGAAGGACCCCGAGTCCCCAACCGGACACAAGTTGCGCATGGTCCTCGACTACCGTGCTCTAAATAAGATCACCCAAAAACGGCGTTATCCAATGCCGAATATTCAGGAGATTTTTGACCAGCTCGCTGGCTCTACTGTCTTCTCCTCGATCGATTTGGAGTCGGGCTACCACCAACTGCGCATCAGCAAGGAAGACATTCCTAAAACGGCGTTTATAACGCCAGAAGGCCAATTCGCATTTAAGGTGCTGTGCTTCGGCTTGACGAACGCACCCGCAACCTTCCAAGCGACGATGAATCGCTATTTTGCGAAACAATTAGGCAAATCGGTACTCGTATACCTTGATGATGTCCTAATTTTCTCTAAAACAGCAGAAGACCACTTGAAACATTTGGAAGAGGTTTTCGAGGTGCTGAAAACGCACGGCTTGCGAGCCAAGCTTGCGAAATGCGAGTTCAATCAACCCGAACTCAAGTTCCTTGGCCATATTGTAGGCAGGAACGGGCTCAAAGTCGACCCCGACAAGGTTCGTGTCGTGAAAGACTGGGCCGTACCCCGAAACCGCAAACAAGTGCGCGCTTTCCTTGGACTAGCGAATTACTTCCGCAAGTTCATTCAAGGGTACTCATCACTCGTGGCACCGCTCACAGCCTTGACTAGCGAGAAGTCCCCCTGGCAATGGTGTGACAAATGTCAGAAGGCATTCGAAGGCGTGAAGCGTGCGCTGATCTCTGCGCCGGTGCTTGCACTCCCAGACATCTCAAAACCATTTGAGGTGAAAACGGATGCGTCCATATACGGAACAGGTGCTGTTCTACTACAAGATGGCAATGCCATCGCATACCTCAGCCACCGGTTTACACCCGCTGAGAAGAACTACACCACCACCGACCAAGAGGCTTTGGGTGTGATTCACGCATTACGTGAGTGGCGTTGCTACCTTGAAGGTGCCCCCGACGTAACCGTGGTCACTGATCACCAACCACTGACCTACTTGGACTCCCTGAAGGCTAACGGCTTACTCTCTCGCCGCCAAGCTCGGTGGATTGAATTCCTACAGGATAAGAACGTGAAGTGGTCCTACCAACCAGGCCGCATTAACGTTGCTGATCCATTAAGCCGCATCTATGAAGATGTGACACCCGACGTGCCACCAGGCCAAGTAGCCAGGTTATTACTGGACTTTCTGGCCCAGGACACGCCCGGACAACAGGACGACACACCTTGTGTGCTTGCCACACGCACCCGTGCGCAGACACGGTCCGATACCATGGCCACCGATATCCGCAAGCGCATTGTGGATGGCTATGCGTCCGACCCTAAGTTCCGAAACCGGACTTGGGTAGCGAAGCTGAAAAAGATCGGCGACCTTTATTACAAGGGGGGACAGGTGATAGTCCCTAACGTCGATTCGTTACGCAGCACTCTCTTGGCTGAGTACCATGACGGTGGTGCCAGCGGGCATCCAGGGCACGAACGGCTCTATGAGGCTATACGGCGCGACTATCTTTGGGAAGGTCTGGGCGCAGACTGTAAGAGATATGCCGCGGCCTGCCCAGACTGCCAGCGTAACAAAGCCTCAACCGCAAAGCCGCGCGGTTTACTTCAGCCCCTACCAGTGGCCAAACGGCCCTGGGAAAGTGTCACACTTGATCTGATCACTCAACTTCCCCTGACCACCTCCGGACACGACGCCATCATCGTGTTTGTGGACCGTCTAACAAAAATGACGCATTTTGCGCCCACAACGTCTGATGTTGACGCAGAGGAGGCGGCATGGTTATACCTGCAAAACGTTTTCCGCCATCACGGTCTTGCAGACGAACTGATATCCGACCGCGGACCCCAATTCGCGGGCAAGTTCTGGCCTGAAGTGCACAGATTGCTGCACACTACGGTGAAGCTGAGCACAGCTTTCCACCCGCAGACAGACGGCCAAACTGAACGGATGAATCGTTTGCTCGAAGAGACGCTACGGCATTACGTAGGCCCCCGTCAAGACGACTGGGATCAGTACCTACCACTAATCGAGTTCGCAATCAATAACTCGATGAACAAGTCGATTGGCACGAGCCCCTTCCGACTTTACACGCCGTACCAACCGCGTACTCCCGCGAACCTGGCACTACCTGCCAAACACGCATTCACCGTACCCATGGCTTCGTCCTTGGTTCAGCTCATGGGTGAGCGCCTGACGAGAGCGATGTCCTGCCTAACCAGTGCCCAGGCACGGCAGAAACAGGCCGCTGACTCTAAGCGCCAGGACACCACTTTTGCTGTGGGTGACCTCGTTTTGCTAAGTACCAAGAATCTCGCCTTGAAGGCTCCAGCCGGCGGTACCAAGAAGCTTATGCCTCGCTACATTGGCCCATTCCACGTGGAAGCCAAAGCAGGTCAGGTGGCTTACAAGCTCACCCTGCCTGCAGGGTACCGCATCCACCCAGTGTTTCACGCATCGCTGCTGAAACCGTACACGGGTACCGGCTCCTATCAACCTCCGCCAGTGTTCCTCGATGACGACGGCAACGTATATTGGACGGTGGAAGATATCCTATCTCATCGCGATCGGAAGCTAGGTGGTAGCCGCTCCCGAACTATCCGCGAATACCTCGTCAAGTGGGAAGGCTTCGGCCCTGAACACAACTCCTGGGAACCCGGAACCACCTTGTGTGAGGACAAGCTGGTTGAGGAGTGCATTGACGATTATCTGATTCGTTCCGAACGGCGCCAGGCTAAACGCCTGCGTAAGTGAGCACAGCCGAACCGATGTGTCCGGTTCCATCCGCGCTGCGGCTCCCGAGGGCGGTTCGCTTCAGAGGGGGGGGAGTGTAAGCGGTAACGCGCGTCACACGACCCAGAACCCCGGAGGGATATCACATAGCACCCGGAGGGTGCGAGAGACACGCGTGTGGGTTTCACACACGGCGGATGAGCCCATGCGTAAGTCCGCTAGCGCTTATCAGCGCTACACGCACAGAGCCTAACAAGTCTATTACAGGTGTATTCATACACCACCAGTCATACGGTTATCATACAGTTTCCTTGTTTCCCCTTAGGAATCCTCGTTAGCATCCTTAGTTGTCGGAGAATAGTTCCACTCTCTCTCGGTGAGCACCTAGTATGTTCCTGTTAAGCTACAACTAGCTTACAACTCCAGCCCTCCATACCGCTCGCATCACCGTACCACAGACCGTACTCTGCCGTGCCCTTCAAATACCGCACGACATGTTTTGCTGCGTTCCAGTGCTCCTGGCCGGGCGCATTGAAATACCGTGACAGAGACCGCACCGCATAGGTGATATCAGGCCTCGTACCAGTCGACAGATACGTTAGCGCACCAACCAGCTCCCTATACCGCGTGGGATCCTCAAACGCCTTCGCCCCCACCGCATTGAACCGAGTATTCGGCGCCATGGGTGTAACCTTGCTCGTCACATCCTCCATTCCGAACCGCGCAATGATATCCAGCGTATACTTCCGCTGGGATAGCTTTATTTTCCCATCCACACGCTTTATTTCCATGCCCAGGAAATAGCTGGCGTCACCCCGATCGTCCAGCGTAAAGTGAGCACGCAGTGCATCTTTCACTCCCGACACAACTGCCACAGACTTGCCCGCAATCAGCATATCATCCACATGCACAAACACGTAGGTCGGACCCTCCGCACTATGCCGTACGAAGAAACCTGGGTCCGCCGTTGACACTGTAAACCCAATGTCGTACAACACACTCTTCAGCCGCGTATGCCACGCCCGTGACGCCTGCTTTAGGCGGTATAGCGCCTTCTGCAGATGACACTTTAATGAGGGATCATCAATGCCTAGCTCAGGAGGGGGCTCCATCCACACTTCTTCATCTAGCCATCCGTGTAGGAAGGCCGTCTCCACATCCACCTGATGCATCACCAGCCCCTCCTTCGCTACTATCGCCTGTAGCAGGCGTAGCGTTGCCTGCTTTGCCGTTGGCGCGAACACCTCGCCAAAATCAATACCTTCCTTCTGTTGAAACCCCTTGGCGACCAAGCGCGCCTTTGGCCGTATCACCTCCCCGTTCGGCCCGTACTTGTACGCTAACACCCACCGGCACTGAATTGGCTTCACTCCCGCCGGCGGCACGTCTACAACCCACGTGCCATTCTTTTTAAGCGAATCTAACTCGCGCTTGATTGCCAGAGCCCACGACTCCCCGTCGGGACCACTCAGGGCCTCAGTCACCATCTTCGGCGGCTCCTTTTGAACTGCACCGATTCCGCAAACAAACCCCACACCCGGCACAAACCTGTCTGGTTGCTTTCTCACACGCGCAGGCCTTGATGGTCCTGCACTAGGATGCTCCCCCGCATCCGACTGCTCCCCCGCACCGCTCTGCTCTCCCGCATTGCTCAGCTCCGCATCAGTGGCACTTGCATTTGCCGCATTGTTGGTAGCCGGGGGAATGGCCATAATCTCCCCCTCTCCCGGCTGCCCACCTGCATCCTCCTCATCTGACTCCCACAACAAGTGCGGGTAGCGCTCAATCACCTGCGCTTCCGCCTTGCGCCCCTCGTCATGCCACCAGGGAGGCCGCTCGTCACAAATCACATCACGGCTCACAATTATTTTTCCGTCCGGCATCAACACACGGTATGCGACCGATCCACGGTCCCAGCCTATGAACACACCTTTCCGCCGGTTGGGCGCTAGCTTGCCTGGCTTCTCCTTGCCCGCGATATTGACATACGCCGGGCAGCCAAACACACGCATCAGCGTCAGGCTTGGCCGCTGACCTGTGAACAGCTCGAATGGGGTTTTGCTGTCGCCTGTGCTTGGCGAACGGTTGCGAATAGTGCACGCTGTGAGCATTGCCTCGCCCCATAGATCAGCATGCAAGTCAGCATCCTTCAGCATTGCCCGCGCCTTCCTAGCAAGCGTCTGCTGCACCCGCTCCGCCGCACCATTTTGCTGCGGAGTGTACGGGGCAGACGTTAGGTGAACAATCCCCTGCTCCCTAAAGAACGCCTGCATTTCCTCACTCATGTACTCGCGCCCACGATCCGACTGCACCTCTTTCACCTTGCTTCCCAGCTGGCGCTCCCACTCCCTTATCACGTTCATCAATTGCTCAGGCGCATCCGATTTCCGCTTCATCAACACAATGCGCGCCATTTTGCTGTAATCATCCAATACTGTTAGCACGTACTTGTGTCCCCCGCGCGTCTCCCTATCACCTTGCCAGATATCAGTGTGTATGAGCTCCAGCGGCGCAGCCGCCCGGGAGCCTGTCGCTGGGTACGACATGCCGACCTTAGTCGTTAGAAGACAGGTGTCGCAATGCTCCTCATGGGCGAGCTGGTCGAAGATCTCAGCAGGCACATCCAGGCCCACTACACTGTTGCTGCGCGCCAGTTTTGCTAAAGCGCTGTATCCCACGTGGCCGTACCGGCGGTGCCACCTAATGGCACGCAACCGCATGCGCATGTCCTCCTGGCTGAGCTGCGGCTCTACTGACTCCTCGAGTAAATTTACGGGCTTTGTGTCCCTGTAGATCACGTATTGCCCACCGCACGCTCGCCCGCCGGTACCTCCCCCACTGCTACTGCCGGTGCTTCCCGCACCCGTGCTGCTGCTGTTACCCCCGCTGCTAATGCTTTCCCCTTGCTGATTAGGCTGGTTGGCGGAACCGGCATCGCTGGATGAGCCAGCGCCGCCGCCAGCAGGACGCGTGGTAAACACGCCGTCCAGGGCGCCGCCGACACCCGCCGGCGGCGCACCCACGCCGGCCACGCGAACCCATAGTTTCCCATCGCGTGAGTCCGCCACCATGAAAGCGATGTCGCTGTCGTTGTCATAATAATGCTCCGCTGAGTCCACCGCACGGTAAGTGCGGTCCCACTGCTCGCCAGCCGCCAGCATCGCCTCCCACGAAATCAAGTTGCAGTCCGCTTCAGGGACGCACTGCACGTCATCAAGACGCAAGTAGTATGTGCTGTCATCGCCACCAAGCACATGAATGATCATTGACCCGACCCCAGTGCTGGTTGACAGCGCTCCGTTGAACCCCCGGAGCTGTAGGCTGTGCGGCCTGAAGTTGAACATCTGCCCTCGCAGCGGTGATACATGTACCGGTGACCCCGTGTCCATGACCCATCCGAGCTCGCTTGTCCGCCCGCTGCTGCTAGCTGCTTCCCCGCTGCTAGCCGTGTGCACCCCCGGTACAGAGATTGCCCACATGCGCCGGTCACCACCATCACGGCCAATGTGCGCACCTCCTCGGCCGCGGCCACGTCCTGCATCGCCGCCGCGGCCACGGCCACCGTCCAGGCCGTCGCCACCACGCCCGCCGCCCCCGCCGGCGGCACCTCCACCGCCGGCACCACCACCGCCGGTAGCCGGAGGGGGCTGCCGTGGGTTGGGGCACTTGTCCGAGTAGTGGCCGTACTCCCCGCACTCGTAGCACCTGATGTGGCTCTTGTCGCGCACGCCGCCGCGTCCCCCGCGGCCGCCACGCCCACCGCGCCCGCCACGCCCACCGCGGTGGTCCCCACCACCGCGATAGTAGCCGCCACCGCCGCCATAGTGGTTGTAGTTACCGCTGATGGCAGCGATCGATGTAGACGGCCCCCCGCTGTCAGCATCGTCGCCACGCATGCTGTTCAGGATGGTCTGGTAGCGGCTGATTCGCTGCTCGGCATCTGCCACCGAGTACTTGCCAGACTTGGCGTAGTCGTCACCCGCGCTGGCCACGACGGATGCGTACGCCGTGGGCAGGGCACGGAATGTGGCCTGCACAATTAGCATCTCCCGGTCCTTAGACTTAAACCCAGCGCAGTCCGACCAGCATAGCCGTTCCACGTAGTTGGTGATACGCTGAATCAGCTCGCTGATGGACTCGTTCGCCTTCAGGCGAATAGCGCGCAGCTCGTCCTGCCACAACTCGTGGTTGAGAGCTGCGATGCGCTTGTAGTGCTTCTCCAGAGCCTTCACCAGGCTCTTCGCCAAATTCTGCTTGGCGTTGGGGTCGGCGTCCTTCTCCGTAGCCAGCTCCTCCACAACCTCGCGGTAGATTGAGTGGTCGCTCACGCGCATGTTTGCGCGAATCACTGCCGTTGCCTTCTCGATATCCTTGTCCGTCGCCTTATCCGAGGTCAGAACCGAGCCCATGCCCTTGTACTGCAGGTGAATCTCAATCCTATCCAACCAGTAGTGCGCATTCTCAGCGGTCAGCTCAAGGATGGTCTTGGGGCCACCGTCTTCACCCATTTGTGTGTCCCGCACTATCTACCTATAGATTATGATTACCTATCCCGGTAATAATAGCAACCCGCCGCTCCCGCGGGGCTCATAACCTGTTGATTTATAATGACTAACCCAAGTCGGAGTAGGGACGGCTGACAGTCAGACTGCTTCGCACATTACACGTTATACGGTATCTCCACTACTAACGATATGAGTTCCTGTCTCCGGTCATATAGAGACTCGTCCTTCGTAGTCACGCATGGGGTATGCCACGCCACGCACTCAGTCACCCCTGAGTTCTGACCGATCCTCAACACCAGGCAACCAGTCCAACCGGGGCCAGGAGCCCCGCCCACAGCACCCGACACCGGGCCAAGCGTTAACAGCCAGGGCGCAAGCGTCCAGGCACGAGCGCGCCGAACCAAATGAAAGGCACCGCAACATTGGAAACCAGCCACGAAGGCCCGTCAACGGGGCAGCGCCCCAACTGCAAGTGCCAATGGCACAGTCTGGTCCGGGCCCAAAGGCCCAACACGGGGCAGCGCCCCACATCACACTGAGGCAGCCACCCACCCACCAGCACACCACCACGCCACTCGACGGGCACCCCGCCCTCCACCCGCCCCCCCAACGACCCAAGCCGACCTCACAGCTAACCCCGCCCGCGCTCGGAGGCGGACAAACCCGACAGCAACCCGGGCCCCCGGGCAACGGCCCCAGCCCTCAAAACGACACCCGGGACACCCTACTGCCGATAGCCGACGCGCCTTCCGGTCCGCTAAGGACCAGCATGCTGACGAAACGGCCGGGGCTAGAGTCTGCAGAACCGTAAGGCCGCAGGCAGAGACGACGGCGGGCCAAGCGCCACGAGGAAAGACGCCGAGAAGCACACCGGAACTGCCATCACCACTTGTGCCGGGCCACGAGCGACCACCAGGGCCATCCGCAACCTGCGCACACAGAAGCCGCAGAAAGCACTACAAAGAAGAACCCGCGCGACCGGCCGCCCACGCGGACCCGGCCGCCATGAAACATCGAGGCGAAGCCTGGGCGCGGAGCGAAGCTCTGACACCCAACCAGTCTGAACCAAGTCTGGAACCACGTCTGAACCAAGTCTGGAGCCCGTAACAGGCTGAAAAATTTTGCAACGAAAGCCAAGGTCGACAACTAAAAAGTTGTGCGCCCCCACGCGAGCCAAGGCTCGCGGGCTAGGGGTTGAGCCCTAGAGGCACTGAGTATCTATGCATCTATGGTTAGAGATATGGGGCACCCGTGCTGTTCGTGGAGAAAGCAGACAAATCCCTGCGCATGGTACTCGACTACCGTGCCCTCAACAAAATCACTAAGAAGCGACGGTACCCCATGCCAAACATAACAGAACTATTTGACAATCTGGCGGGGGCAAAAATCTTTTCCTCTCTAGATTTGCAACAGGGGTACCACCAAATCCGAATCGAACAAAAGGATGTACCCAAAACCGGCTTCATAGTGCCAGGTATGGGACAAAACGAATGGAATGTGCTGTGCTTTGGGCTTACCGACGCCCCAGCCACATTCCAAGCCGTCATGAACAGAGTGTTTGGCCCACACATCGGCCCATTCGTTCTGGTGTACCTGGACGACATCCTCGTATTCTCTAAAACACCAGAAGAACACGAAACGCATTTACGCGCTGTGCTGGAGCTGTTGCGAACACACCAGTTCAAGGCAAAATTATCCAAATGCCAATTCAACCAGCGCGAACTGCACTTCCTGGGCCACATAGTTAGCCGTGACGGCCTTAAGGTGGACAACAAGAAAATTAAAGTGGTCCAGGAGTGGCCCGTGCCCACAGACATACACAAACTACGTGCTTTTTGGGGGCTGGCCAACTACTTCCGGCGCTTCATCCAGGGGTTCTCGTCCCTTGTAGCGCCTCTCACATCGCTGACTAGCCTGAAGGCCGAGTGGCGATGGACAAACGCCTGCCAAGCGGCGTTTGATGGCGTGAAACACGCCCTCACAAACGCACCCGTGCTGAAACTCCCTGACTTAGAAAAGCCCTTCACCATCTGGTCAGACGCATCCGTGCACGGAACCGGAGCGGTACTACTGCAGGAGGACCGCCCCATTGCATATACCAGCGCGAAATTTTCGCCTGCTGAGTATAATTACACCACCACAGACCAGGAGTGTTTGGCGCGCACTGGAGGAATGGCGATGCTACCTCGAAGGTGCCAGCGACGTAACTCTCGTCACTGACCACCAACCACTTGTATATTTACAAGGGCAACAGCGCGCTGAACAGCTTTCCAGAAGACAAGCTCGTTGGATGGAGAAGTTGTCGCGATACACAGTGAAATGGGAGTACCGGCCAGGCCGCATAAATGTTGGGCGTTCCCTAAACGTGCCAGTGAGCGGGCTGTGGGCATAGTGCATGTTTGTCAGGCTTGTGGCGAGGGGATGGCGCACGGGGATCGCCGGCACTACTTCTGGGATTGCTGGTGGCACAGGTGCTGCGTGAAGCTATCGGTATGGCTATGGGCGCGTTGCCCTGTGACTCTTTGGATGCCCTTGCCCGGTCGGAGTTGTGGCTGGTCCAGCCGCCGGTTGGGCTGTGTCAGCCGGTGTGGGATGTTGTGTGTCTTGCTGCATTGTCGGCCATGGACTTGGGGCGGCAACGGGTGGTTATGGCTGGCCACGGTTTGCCTGTGTCCGCAACCCTCCCGTCAGCGCGTGTGTTAGCTATTGGTGTTGCTGTCATTACGGATTTCTGGGGGCGCCTGCAGGCCTTCTCTAGTTTGGGTGTCAGGCCTGGTGGGTGGGATGCGGTCCCCTCTGGCCACCCCTTCCTGGCACGCGGGTCGGGTGGTGGCATGGCGTTGGTTCCGCCGTGGGATGATGCGTCTCCGCCGCCGTCTCCATGAGGTTGGTGTTGTGCGTCTGTGGGAGTGTTGGGGCGTGCCCACCTGTTTCGCCGCCCTAGCTTGCGTCTGCTGGTGCTAGATTCCGCGTTTTCGTGTGGTCTGTCTGCTTGGCTGTTGCTCAGATTTGTGGTGCCTTATGAGCCGCGTGCTTTGTGATGCTGCTGTTTGGTGTGGCTTTGGCGGGCTGCGGCTTAGCTTCGACGCACCTACGCAGCTGTGAGTTGGGTTGGCAGCCAAGCGGGGGTTGCGGTTTGCTGCGTTTTTCGGAATGGTGGCTTCCCTCGTAGCCGTGATGGTGTTTACACTGTCCCCTTCTTGTAACCTCGCAATCATAAATGTTGCGGACCCACTGAGCCGTATGTACGAGCCAGGTGTGGCGGACCCCACGCTGGCCGTACTCGACGCGGTGCTACTTGCAATTCATGGGTCGTTGGCGCGCAGCGACCTCGGGCGGGCAATCCTGAGCGGATATGCTTCCGACCCTACCTTGGCTGACAAACAGAAAATAGCGAGCTGGCGGCTTAGACAAAAAGACGGGTACTGGTACCGGGGAACGCAGGTGTACGTCCCGCCTGGACCCGCGCGCGCCTCACTTCTTCGTGAGTTTCACAACACCCCACACGCCGTTCACCGCGGCAGAGACCGCACTATTCACGCTCTATCGGAGCTATACTGGTGGCCGAACCTGCACGGTGACGTAAAGGAACATGTATCCACATGTCCGTCGTGTCAGAAAATGAAATCTGCAAATGCTAAGCCCGGGGGTGAGCTGCAGCCGCTACCTATTCCCACCAACGTTTGGGAAAGCATCTCAGTCGATTTGATGACACAACTACCGCCGTCCAAGAACGGCTGCGACGCAGTTGTCGTCTTCGTTGACCGACTGAGCAAGATGACACCTTTCACCCCCACCACCACCACGGTGACAGCGGAGGGCATGGCCAGGCTGCTGGTCGACAACGTATTCCGCTTGCACGGACTACCGACAGACATAGTCTCTGACAGAGACTCCAAATTCACCAGTGTGTTCTGGAGGGAGACAATGCGCCTGCTTGGCACAACACTGAAAATGAGCACCGCCTTCCATCCCCAAACGGATGGACAGACGGAGCGGATGAACCGTGTCCTGGAGGACACCCTTCGACACTACATATCCCCAAACCAGGACGACTGGGTAGAACACCTTTCCCTTGTGGAATTCGTGATCAATAACTCCAGACAACGGTCCACAGGCTTCACCCCATTCGCCCTCAATTGCGCGAAGCAACCACGGGTCCCCGCCATAACACTGAAGTCGCGCTGTCCCACAGCAGATGCTTACGCAAACAATATAATGCAAGAGCGCTTGAATCGCGCCCGACAAGCCATACAGCGCGCTCAGGACCGGCAGAAAGCCGACGCGGATGCACGCCGGCGACCGGTTACCTACGAAAAAGGACAGCAAGTGCTTCTCAGCACTGCTGCAGTAGGATAGTCGGTAAAAGACACATCTAGATGCCCCAGGGGCGCCATCCGCGGGGAGGTATACTTGTGTGGCATAGAACTTCCATGTTCCGCCCACCCTCTCCCCCTCCTGGACTGCACGTCCCGGGCAGTCGCCATCCGCGGGGAGGTATACTTGTGTGGCGTAGAACTTCCATGTTCCGCCCACACTCTCCCCCTCCTGGACTGCACGTCCCGGGCAGTCGCCATGCTAGCGTAGAGAGTACTTTCTTGTGGCAACCGGTTTTTTTTACTGTGGCAGTGGGTGTTTGAGGCCCACGTCGCGTATACCAATGCGAGAAGTATCGCCAGTAGCCACGCGCGTAATGCCCGCACGGTCAGCAGTGCCGTTTATGACTCTCGCATAGTCCTAGCGATGGACTTTGACCGATTTCTCCAGGATTCGAACCCCTGACCTCAGCGGTCTTGCGCGCACACACACGGGGCCCTGATACTTGATACCAAATGTAGTAGGATAGTCGGTAAAAGACACATCTAGATGCCCCAGGGGCGCCGTCCGCGGGGAGGTATACTTGTGTGGCGTAGAACTTCCATGTTCCGCCCACAACTGCAAACATCAGGTTTAAGGGTCCGGGCAAGAAGAAACTTGCACCCAAATGGATTGGCCCTTACGCCGTTACTGAATTAATCGGCCCAGCTGCTGTCAAACTCGAATTGCCAAAGGGTACTAGAATACATCCAGTATTTCACGTCTCCCTGATCAAACACTTCAAATCTGACGGAACACCACCGCCTCCGGAACCCCTGACCATTGACGGCGACCCTGCCCTTTCGGCAGAAGCCATCCGCGGACACCGCGACGAATCCGTCAGGGGCGGCAGTGGGAAAACACGACGTGAATACCTTGTAAAGTTTGAAAAGATAGACGAAGTCCACAACCAATACACGCCAGAGCGGGCCCTGCGCATCACCCCGGAGCTCAGTGCACTGATTGACGAATACAAAAACAGGCTACCACCTGAACTGCGCAACCCCTTCCCCGTTCTGTTTATTAACTGGGACGAGGTCAAGTGCGGGGTTTGCACGAAACCGGAGCCTGAAGAGACAATGGTCCTGTGCAGCAAATGCAACAGCGGCTGGCACATGGAGTGCCTCACGCCGCCGCTCACCACGGTGCCCATGGGAAGATGGTATTGCCCTACCTGCACCGCGGACTACGCTGCGAAGCGACAGACAAAGCAGAACAGTTCGGCTCCCCAGCGGAAGTCCGCGCGTTTACAGGGTGACTGACCGGGACGTTCAGTCCTAGGAGGGGAGAGTGTGGGTGGACGCCCGCACCGCATGAGTGTGCATGGGAGCACGGCTGATGGCGCCGATAAGACATCACACACCCAGTGCTTTGGCCAGTTGTTAGGAGACACTACTCTACTAGCAATCCCTGTTCGAGACGGGGCTGGGCCCGAACCTCTATGCTCACACGCACACTCATCGGCGCGGCCGTCGGACCCTCACATCCTCTGGAGTGCTCGCTGCCTCTGGCGAGCACCTCTTCCAAGGTGTGTCATGGAACGCAGGGATACTGGGTAGCCTCCTACTACAGGTAGCCACTGGGGCTACTTGCATATGGGCAATACGAACCCAAGTTCTGCAATGCTGAGCCACCTTCGTGTCCTAAACTCATGCAAATGTTGGGGCTCCGGCGAGCTCCGACTTGGCTGGCATCCCATCACATCCCACACGCCACTTCCCAGCGCGGCGGGGACGGCCCGTCCCACCGTGCCAGTTACAGTGCAGTCCGTGTGAATCCCGTGTGCACACACATGTGCCAGCGACCCACCCTTCGCCTGAATAACTGGAAACAACTGGGCCTTTCTGTGTGGCAGACACAATGGGGCATTGAAGCAAAAGGTATTGCGTCCCCCAGGCACCTAAGTCGGGCCGGCACCCATCCCCCACACACACATGCGACGGCTTCTCTAGGAGGCCGCAGGCTGACAGAGAAGGCTAGTTCTTGTGACGATGAGTCGTACATGGAGTGCCTTAAGCAGCGGCGTCTGCTGTATCCAGCATCCGCCGTTGTAGCATTATCACACGGTATCTCCTGGATATCACTAATTCACATAGCCATACTGCACCAAACTACCCACGCTGCCAATAGTGCAGCAAGTTTCGCGTAGCCCCAGCCCAGGCTGAGGCTTCGCAGCACGCATATCCATGCGACATCAAAATTATATATCGCACTCACTAGACTCTATGACGAGAAGCGACCGACTAGCGACTGCATCGCCTGGTCGCTCTCAGTTTATCTGTATACTAAGCTAGATCTTGACCTATTTGGATGTATAATATCGTGTATGGTTCCATTCAACCAGTGGCAGAACAGAGGAGCAGGCCAGCCGCGTTATTTCAATCACGCGCGCCTCAATGGACATATCAACCTAGCCGATCTTAACAACTTGTTAAGCTGAGCTCGTTATAGCCAGCGCCATGAGCACTTGCGCACCAAGAGCTGAGCTCGAGGTCGATAAAAAATGCCGAGCTGAGCTCGCGTATCTAGCAGCGTAACATTGAGCTAGGCTCATAATTGAAATCTGAGCTCCGAGCCGAGCCGATACCGAGCTGAGCTCGCTTTCAAATTACGCCAGGGCCGCCCCTGTTTACCACCCGAGCTGAGCTCGTGGAAATTATACGCGAGCTGAGCTCGTGGAGATTATACGCAAGCTGAGCTCGTGGAGATTATACGCGAGCTGAGCTCGTGCATTGTATTTGATAAGCAGCACACCAGCTCTGCAGTCACTCGAGCTGAGCTGCATGCCGAGCTGAGCTCGTGCATCGTGCAAATAATTTACTACACGCTGAGATAGCGAAACCCGCTGAAGTAGCGCTCCGCAAGTGCTGCTTGCTGAGCTGAGGTCGCAAGCGATCTCTTTAATGCTCTGGCTGTGCAACGCTCTGTGTTTGCGTCATATGCTTACGCAAACTTATGTACTGCACGGCAAGGACCGGCATAACCTGTCGCGGCGAACTTGTGAGGCGAACTTGTGACTTTCGCTGTTCTGAATTGGCAGTCTTGTAGGCAATTGCAAACTTGGAATCCGCCTTTGACTATCGCGACAAGAACTGGGCGACCATCGCGCCCGGGCTACAACTCGCCCGGCCCGCCGCGCGACCTGGCGAGCTGCGCATTCTGCATACTTGATATGTGCTTATTGAATGTGCCGATCCGCTGGCGCCCCCGCGCACTTCACAAGTGCGCGACTCTCGGGCCCCCCTCGGCGTCGGAGCCACGGTCCGCCCACGCTTCCCCGGCACGAACTCCTGCGCGCCCCGCAAGTACAGACTCGATGCCGAACTGAGCTCGTGCATCTAATCAACAACAGTATAATAGCCAACCTTCGCTGAACGTGAGCTGCCGTCAAGCTGAGTTGTTGTTTCGAGGGAGCTCGTTAAATTCTACTGCACACATGTCAGACGCAACAATACTGCTCTTGAGTCGCACGAACCTAATTCTTGCCGGAGCTCGGAGCTGCATCAACCGCACAATAGCACTGGCACAGGCGAAATCTGGTCCTGAGTGCAAAATCTGGAACGTGCCGTGTGATGGAACCAGCCTGTAAAGCGCCCGCGAGGTTCCGGCTGCCATATAGATTCAGGTAGTGCCGAGGCACGCTCAGGCAGTCGGCTGCCCACATCCCGGTCCCCCACAAGACCATGCGAAGCTAGGGTGAAGTGCGTGCAGGCAAATATGGCAGCCACACCAGGCTGCTGCCAGGCCCGGTTCTCAGTAATCAGTGCCACAACTCATAGGCTTAACCCCAGGCTTGAGTGGCGATGTTGCGTGGTTGTCGGGTGAACGCCGTGAAGGGCTCACAACCGATCGAGCAATATTTTCAGATATAGTGTATGACACGATATAGTACATCATCGGCGCTGTGCTTGCGCGGAGCGGAACAGCAGCGCCCAGGCGTGTCATGCGTAGCTCGGATCAGCCGTCCTGTAAGCGTCCCTATGGCATCCGTGGAGCGTTTTGCTGCTTACAAGTCCCTAGCTCGAGGTTACTCATGCTACTCATGCAGCCGACGGCATCTTAGTAGCAAGACAGGCATGGCATCTTTCCGTATCCCCGTGGGTGCGGGGCCAACAGACGCGGCAACTACAATGCAACTGCTATTTGTACGTTAACCCTCGCGGGGGTTGCCCATTGCATCCCGTCAAGCGGACTCGCAAGGCGTCCTACCGTCCTAGGGAGCGCCTCCAGGCGTTGTCAAATTACATTCCAGGTTGATTTGAGGCAAATCCGTGACCGGCCACCCGGCCTGGGAGCAGGAGCTGGGTGCACGGGCTGGAGCAATGAAAAGCTGCGGCAAGGGATGGCAGGACGCAAGATGCAGCGTTCCACAGCCTTCCCCACAGTCAAGTTTGTCCACACACCGCGCACATCAAAGGTGCCCGCATACCGGAGTGTATGACCCATACAGCGAGCTGGCATACGAGATTGGTTGGATGAGTGGGCGGCTGATCCACGGCCCCTCCTGGGCTATTCAACTGCATACGGTAGCCTGAACCTAGCTCAGTCGCCCACTGATCCGGCTCTCCTCGGTTTACCCGAACCTCAAGCGGCGTTCACGCAAGCCTGCGTCGTTGCCTGCGCCGTCCAGGCCACTGGACGCGCTCTCCACGACCTCTCCCCTATTAGAAGGCCCCTCAAGGCCCGGGTTGCCGTTGCCCTGCTGGTTCCGGCGGATCAGGTTATGCACCATCTCATCCAAGCTGTTGCGCCTGCTGGTGTTGCGACTGACGGCTGTGCTGGTGAACACGGACGCGGCAATGGACGGGGCAGCCGAGGTGAAGGCTGATGGCAGCATGCTCGGCGCCAGTGACACCGCTCTGCTGACGCCACCACCGTCAAACATAGTGGGCGCCATGGAGGGTGCGTGGCTGGCAGCGCTGCCAGGCCTGCTGCGCATCCACTCATCCATGGTCATGAGTAACCCGGGTTTGGGTTTGCGGCGGATCTGCTTGCCACTCTTCTTGACCTGCTGGCGAATGCGCGCCGTCTGCACGGACTGGCTAAAGGCCTCGTTGAAGAGTAGCTTGCTCTGCAGCAGTGCCACGATCCCCACGAACGACAGCAGTGCCAGCACCGCGAACATGGCGAAGCCCACCATGAGGTCGATGAGATAGTAGCCGGCATCCACGAAATCACGCACCGCGTTGTTCTGCATGTGTGTGATGGCAGGGCGGGGGCGTTGTGGGTTCGGGTAATGAACGCCAAGGGCGCAATACACAAAATGAGATACGGGCAGCAAAGAATTTGAGAGCACTGGAAAAAAGGAGTGAAACATGATGCGTTGAGCCCCTGGTTATTCTGCACACGCACGCACCTGAGTGAACAGGTACGTTGCTGCCTTGTGAAACATTATGATGAGCATAAGGTTGGCGTAGGCAACACGCATCAAGTGCGTGAAGCCATCGCCTTCGTAGAAGCGGTTCAGCACCGCCAGGTAGGCTACAAACAGCACTGCGCTCACCAGCGTCAGCACATACCTGCATTCACCATGTACAATAAGGCGCATCGGAGAATCAAGGCACTGCGGCACCACCGTGCGTATGAATGCCAGAAGGACTGAAACATGCATGTCAGAATGTGTGTGCAGCTGGATTTCGCGTACCTTGTGATGCGCCAGGGCCTGCTCATGTGCCAGCTCTGGAAGTAATGGCCCAGGTACCAGGTGGCGGCGGTCACCATCCACAACAGCGCCGTGGCCAGCACGAACTCCATGTAGGGGTTCTGGAGCACTGGGACCTCCTGCAGGTTACAAATGTGCCAGCATATATACAGGAGACAAGCCATGCGCGGATCAGCAAGCGCCAGCGGAAAAGCTAACGTGCAAGGGCATGACATTCAAGTAACAGCGACGGTGCTGAAAGATGCCTGCAAGCTGACGAGGTATGGCGCGGCCTAACGAAGCCCTTACCGATATCTTGAATCGTATCTTGGACACCATCGCCAGCACCAGCAGTGCGTACGGCAGGCACGTGCCCAACACCTCCCGAAAGCCGTTGCGCCACGCGTCCGTCACATTGCCATCGTCATTACGAAGCTTGGACAGCTGCTCTCGGTTCCACGTGTACCTGTCCATTGCGGGGCCGTGTGGCACAAAAGGTAACCGCAGTGTCATCAGTGAGCTAGCCTAGCTAGCCTTGCTGTCACAACAGACATCCAGCGTGAGCATCTTGCTGCATGCAGATGTCTGCCTTTCCGGCAGTGCTACCTCCCCGCACCCGATCTGATCACGGCGCACGCACCAATTGGTCCCAGTCCCGGAGTCCATGTCGCCCGCCAGCCAGCGCTTCCAAGTCACAAACTCGCGCTGGACCTTGGACAAGTTGAAGATGAAGGGGTTGAACCACAGCGGGCACAGGATCAGCGTGAAAGCCAGCAGCCAGCTATTCCAGGTCAGCGCCGCGTAGTTGCAGCTGGAGCAGTCGTTGGTGGCGAACAGAGTGGCACAGAAGAATAGCACCTCAAAGCCGAGGTACAAATGCGTGCGCGCGTACCTGCGGCAGCGGGACACAGCAAGGGATACGAATATGCTACGGGAAGCTGCGAAAAGTGATAGCAACGGGGTCAAAGAGGTGAAAAGGCACAAGCGTGAAACGGCAGGCGACATCATTGGGGTGATCACCGGTGCACCATCCCGCGCCGGCTCACATGGTGTACAGCTTCACAAAGTCGGTGGTCTGGATGCTGAAGCCGCGGCCTGTGCCAATGTAGCGCATGCCACCATACGCCATGACGCCACTGAAGGATGCCGCCACTGTCTGCTGCTGGAAGATGTAGAAGAACAGCCTGTGGGCGGGGAGAGGGCACAGGGCGCAGGCGGGGGGTTGTGGTGACACCAGCCCAAGCTGAACCTCACCTAACTAGAGATGCATGATAGCGGTAATGCATTACTCTGGGATTGGGGCCGAGGTGGGCGGGGACCCATACCAGCCCGATGGATATGAAACCAGTTCCAATGTTGAATCCCAAGGAACGAGGCGCAACCCTGTGCAACTGCTAGCAGGGGGGCTGGTGCGGAGCACGGAGGAAACACGTGGCTAGCCAGACACAAAGGCGAGTTGTTGTGATCGGGCCATGGACGAGGTACACAGTACGGGTGATACTCACGATCCGGTGACGATCTGTCCGAAGACAGTGATAGCGGTTCGGAGCAGCCCCGTCTCCAGGATCAGCTGGCCCACGTAGGGGATGATGGCCAGCGTACCCAGTTGCAGCACCTGTTGACGACCATGTTTCTTTGAGTCCCTAGGCATCGGCGGTCACCTGTAGAAACTGCTTTACGATCATCCGCGCATTCACACATTCCTGTGCTCCCTTGCATGCATGGATTTTATGAATCCGCGTCACGCACCTGCTGCACGTTGTACGTCTGCGTCATGGACACCTGCAGTTGACGAATGGGATGTGCTTCAATGTGATTGGAAGCACACCAACCTCTTGACCTCCCATACGCCGCTGCACATACATGCATGCTGACACTTGTACCGCACAGTTGCCCACCTGCCCCGGCTCGCCGCTGACGCCCAACTCCATGGCGTTGGCCAGCGCCGTCAGTAGCAGCGCCCAGATGTTGTACCAGGCGGCGATCAGCGTCAGGTAGGAGTTGAGGTAGTGGCCCAGGCCTGGGGTCAAGCAAGTGCAGGAGGTGCATGGCAAAACCCCTGAAGTGTTGGGCACCTGGCATGCACGCACATGTGGCTGTCTGGCTGACAAAAGCATGCGGTTGGTAGTGCAGCGCGCACCTCCGTGGTAGAAGCTCATCAGGCGGAAGAAGTCCAGGCGAGTGCCCAGGCGGTGCACTTCGCGGCTGGTGGCCAGGTCAGCGCCACCACCGCTGATCTTCTTCTGGTAACCCAAGATGGAGTCAAAGCCCATGTCACGGCCCTTGCCGCAGCTGATATACTCCTTGTACCTGGCCGGGAGGAAATAACGAAATGAGATATCAAGTTGACGCGCTCTGCTTCCATAGGAAAGGCCATGCTGTCAGGACACGGATGTTTCACGGTGTTTTGAGTAATGCCTAACGAGGGGCCGCAGACACCTAGTTCACCTGATCCGCGCGCCACGTAGAGTATGGGCAGCTCCGATGAAGTAGTCCTCCGAAATGTGCAGCGTGCGCGTGCCCTTGCTCATGCCGCCCCGCGTCATGATGTGCGTCTTGTTGAACACATCGGGGTGGCCGTAGTGCATGCGCACCCGCGCGGGCTTGGTCATGATGCGGCTCTGGATGGTGGCGAACGCGTACTCCGTGGCCGCTGCGTATTGACCCAGCGCTCCTGGAGGGCCGAGACGAAGCGGAACGATTGAGCGGGCTTTGCTTTGGCCGAACGCCTAGCAAAAAGAGTGTGCGAGACTGTGACGAGTTGTTGTCCCCGCTTGGCTGGGCCTCCGAGGCCGCCCGCTCGAAAACCTGTTCGAGTGCCTGAGCATAGGGCAACTCCGCCTCCCAATGCCTCTTTTCCATCCACGTAACCCACCGGTGTTGGCGCTGAAGATCCACTCGCGGAAACCCACAATTGCGGTGGGGAAGGCGCGCTTCATGCGCGACAGGATGAGAAAGCGCAGCTCTGCCGCCGTCATGTGCGGGCTAAGCACCTGCGTGTCGCTGTCGTCCGCGAACAGCATGTACTGCGCGCCCTTGTTGGAGGGGTGCAGCTCACTGAGCAGGTTGCGCATCTTGAGGGCCTCTGCCAGGTAGTTGTCCTGGTTCATGTCGATGGCCTGGCAGGATTTATGCGGGGTCAGAGAGTAACAGCTGTGAGGTGAGGCCAAGTGTGCCATTGCACGTGTAGTGGCGCTGCACCCTCACACAGCTGCAGGCGAAACAAGTAGGCTTCGTTGTTTCTGTTCTGCTTCATTATCTGATGGAAAAGGCTAAGCTAGCAGGTGTCATTGGTATTTCCGCAGCATGGCACTGCGGTCTCCTTACCTGCAGGCCCTCGTTGAATGCGAACACGATGGAGTGGTTCTGGTTCTCCGGCTTGCCCTCGCCCAGCACAACACCACGATTGGAGTACCTGCGGCAACAGCATTTGTTGTAGTGACTTGGTAGCCGGGTACGACAGGAGCCAGAGGCGAAGCATATGCATCATGCCGTCGTGCTGACCTGTTGATGGGCAGGCGGATGCGATAGGCCTCCACGATCTTGTTGAAGGGCTGCGTGGGGTCCACGATGGGGTCGGCAGCACGGCGGTTGCGGTTGAGCACCGAGTACTGTGTGGGCACATGGCGCTCCGGGTCCACTGCATCGTCCAGGTACGCCACCTTGAGCGTCGGGAACCTGTGGGTGAGTTTGGGAGAAGAAAGGGCGGCAGGGTCCGTGTCGCAAATTCAGCACTAGCGCTGCCAGGTACGGTATGAATATGGTGTCAAGTGCATGCTGTCACGCATGCCTTTGCACTACTGTATACCTGGAACAGCAGAAGCTTCCCCCGGAGCACCCCGACCCCTACGAGCCCTCCTACGCCCTTTCTATGGGCTTGCTCACCGTTGCACCAGCGTGTCCACGCCCTGTGCCAACTGCCGGAGCCGCAGGTCCTGGCTTCGACTGTTGCGACCGTAGGTCTGCACCGCCACCACGTACTCGAACTTCGAGGCCACCATGTTGTCCACCCAGCGCTCGTAGTCGGCGTCAGTGATGCCTGGGAGCGGTGGAACGTGTACAAGGTGCAGCTCCCAACCGTGGATACGAGGGGGAGCAGCAAGCTGGCAGGTGAAGCATTCTAGAAGGAGTCATCGCAGCACCATCTGGCGCGGGTGCAAGCCTTCCTTCGAGGGGCAACTCGACTAGCGCGGACAGTCACGAAGCACACGCCGCCACCCGTCTCCGTCTACTGTGCTGTTCGTCTACACGCCGCCATCTGCCACTATGTGCGTGTTGACAACTTCGGGACCATGGCACAATGGTGCGCTTTCTAACAGACGCACACACACATTGTGACATTCCCTTCAAGGCCGTCCACTCCCCGAGGATACGAGTGGTGGGCGGATACGTTCCAACACAAATCACGAGCATGCTTCCTCGGAAAATCTGCAGGGCGCGAGGTGACTCACCGACTGGTGCGGGGTATTCCATGCGGCACAACACCTTGAGAGCGCGCTCGTAGCACATCATACCGCGCACAGTACGCGCCAGCAGCTGGCCGCGGAAGGACGCCCACAACTGCAGCTCCAGCCGATACTCGAACAGAAGACCGCCTGCACAAGGGGTAGGTTGGTTTGCCGTTGATTGACACACTGGACACACCGCCCGTCAACACCATGCAACCGCACATGCACCCGCCTCCTTTTCTGCGGCCGCACCTGGCCCGAAGTCCAGCTCGGTGACCTGGCTCCAGTCGGGGATGTCCACCTCGGCGCCCACCTGCCGTCGCAACCGTTCTTTGAAGTTGCTCCACTCGAACGCAAACATGGCGCGCAGGTAGGCCATCAGCGTGAAGCCGTCGTCCGTCTCGCTGAGCAGGTCCGTGACTGCAGCAGCAAGGTAGCCGCACACGGCAGACAGCACACAGCAGCGTGAGGGTGCGAGTATGAGATATCCAGGTATGTATACGATCGAAGGACAAGTTACGTATCACATCTCAAACACGAACACACGGCAGAAACTCACTCTTCTTCTTGGGCAGGCCCAGCTCCTCCGCAGACAAGCCGCTGTCCACCGCGTACAGCACGTCCTCCTCGTAAGCGGGCGTCAGCACCGACCAGCTCAGCATGAACTCCAGGCTCTCCGGCTTGTCCAGCGAGGGGTGCCCCAGGGAGTTGATGAAGAAGGACAGCACGCGCTGCGCCTCCTCGCCCTGTGGTGTCGCCTCCGCCGCCGTCGTCGTGAGCATCTGGCGCAGCACGGTCGTGACCTGCAGCGCGACCCGACGTCCTCAACTAACGCCCAGGGGGCAAATGCCACCAACTGAAGCAGCAACACTGTGCAGTGACAGTGAGAGCTCGCACCTGCAGCAGCACGTTGGTGTTCGTGGTGGCGTCCTCCATCGCAACTGCGCGCTTGAGGCACTGCTTCAGCTCCTCGGGGTCGTTCCGGAACTGTGGACAACCAGGGGAGAGCTCGTAACATTCAACAAGCAAATGGCCAGGTGGCTGGCCATAAATCCCCACTCCCAAGCCCGGCAGACCCTGCTGTAGACGCGCTATCAATGACCTCTCTTCACTCACCCTGTCCTGCATGTCGCGCACCACCTCGAACAGCGTGAGCGCGCCGTCCAGGTCTTCATCATCTGCACGGCCCAACTCCCACATCTTCTGGATGGCGTAGCACTCCGACTCGAGCCCACGCAGGATGGTGTTGAGGTGCTCCGCAAACTCCTGTGATTGGCAGGGGTCCACGCTCAGTTGCTGCTCAGCCGTAGGATACGGTAATGCCGATATCGTGCGTGGCACTATGGAAAGGAATACTGCGTGCCGGCATACGCGCAGGCGGCCCCGTAAGCACAGGAACAACAGGGGTGACCCAGCTCTAGTTACTGATGAGGTCCAGGGTTGGAGCGTTCTCTCAGGTGGACTGCTGAGCAGGGTACGCATGGTGTGGGCCGGTGTCGCGGCAGGGAGAGCCTGGTGTGCCTCGGAATCTGCTGGTTGTCCCTAGTCCTTGATCATGATATTTGACCAGGCAACCGTGGAACCCGTAGTCACATGCAACGCTTCGGACTCACCGTGACATCAAAGGGGACGTCGCGTTTGCGGATGGCCTCCTCGATGAGCCCCACCAGCTTGATGGCGGCATCAAATGCCTTCTTGCGCAGCGAGATGTGCTTCACGTTGATGATGCTGCGGGGGTGGGCGTAGCAGGTACCCATAATAATATGCCAGTTAGCGGGCAGCGGATCCTGTTTCACATACGTATACCGGTAACGCCGGTGCCATTTCTCCCAGACCTGCCAGGCTGCGCTCACCCGCCATACAGCGCTGTAGTCATGATGACGTGCGCGTGCTTGCCAGACATGATGCCCAGCTGGCACGACAGCCACGTGACCAGCACTCGAAACTCCGTCAGCACCATCACCTGCCGGGGGCGGTGACACAGAATGTAGAGGCGCAGTGGGTTCCAGGGCGATAGCATGCGTGGCATGTGCGTGCTTTGCATGGCATGCCGTAGTCCCGGCTCCACCTTCACACTCCGGCCCCGTCAGCCATTAGCACACACCTGCGCTGTGTTCACGCGGCCGGTGTCTATGACCTTGCGTATCTGACCCGCGAAGAAGAAGGTGGGCAGCAGGATGGGGCGCAGCCCGTGCAGCTTGCCCGAAGATTCCAGCCTGTGGTGCATGATGCAATCAAAGAGTTACGTTACGTCAACATGCATTTACCCTGCCCCTGCGCGCACACCTGACGAAGGCCAGGTTCTTGAGCTCCAGGTCGCTGATGAGGTCGTCCTCGCGCAGGTCGCTGCAGATGGCGTCCCAGGCCTCCGCAAAGCTACTCCACATCATCATCTGCTCGCTCACCACGTCGAGGTCCTCCTCCTCCAGGTTTTGCAGCTCATCCGCCATCAGCACCATGCTACAATGCAGTAATGAGGGCACAAGGCGGTGGATGGGAGCTAACACTATTGCAGAGCCTGTAGCCCCAACCAACGACAACACGTTTGCGTGGGACCGTTGAGGGCAGTAGAACGGTGAGCTTCCGTACCTGGTCGTGCGGGTGGCAATGTCCTTTCGCACCGCCTGTGCGGCAATGCTGTGGCGGCTCTCGTAGTTCTGTCCCAGAGGGAAGGGTGGCCAAAGTCAGTTGCCAGCAGGTCCCGCAGGTTTTTGGTTCGGCTACAGGTCTCGCGGGTTGGTTGGTTCGGCTACAGGTTGGTGTGCATTCGCCTCTTACCTTGGCAAACTGCTTCTGGTCAAATGCCGAGGTGCCTGCTGTCACGGACTTGGTCCGGTGGAAGCTGCCCGTGCCCGCCGTGATGCTCTTTTGACGGCTGATCCCGCTCAGGCCCCCTGCCGTCATGCTCTTCTGTCTTTGCATGCCGAACCCGATGGCCGCAGCCGGTCCCAATGACATGCGGCGTGCAGTCATGCTGCGGTCACTTCCGCGCACACTCCGGTCGCCACGCATACTGCGGTCATGCCGCGCCGCATCGAACTTGGAGGATGAGGCCAGCTCATGGCGACTGAGTGCAGCCTTGCTGGCGCCGCCACGTAGTGCCGCCTGTTGCTCCTCAGCGTCGTCGTTGTCGTCGCCCGCGTAGGCCTCACCCGGCGCGCCATTGACATTGGCACCGAACAGCGCCTGGAAGAAGCTGGCACGCCGCTGCCGGGGCGCAGCCCGCGGTGGCTTATCTCTGCAAGGGTACGAGACGGAGGTGGGGCGTTTGCGCTGGTAATGAAGGATGATGACATATGAAGCAGCATGCAGCACTCACTGGCCAGCGAGGATGGACTTCGGCGCCTTGGCCGACTTCGGCGCACGCAGGTTGACGTTGTCCTCGTACGCATCTGGCAGCGACACTGCGGAGCAGAAAGGCAACCCAGTAAGTTCCCAGGTTAAAGGTGCAAGCCATGCGGACCCTGGTCAGCACGACTGAAGGCGCGCCTCCTCTGCAGCTTACCTGACAGGGCCTTGAACTTGCCGGACTTGCCGCCATCTGGTCTCGATGGAGACAGCCCTGAAGCTTGGATGCCATCGCCGTTGCTTGCGTCGGAAGCCCCGTCCGGCCCGTCAACGTCCGTACGGTCGCTGTCCGCACGCATGATGGGCACCTCCTCAAGGAGCACCACCGGCGGCCTGCTAGACCAGCACACATTGGATGAAAGTAACATGTGCCCGTGAGAGATTGGACTGCCATTAAATTGCGAGGTCCTCGTGCAAATTACATACTGAATCAGGGCCTCGCAAATCTAATGCAACCGCACCTGGTACCCCGCGGCGCCGTAGGGGGCTGACTCCCATAGCCGTCATCGCTGTCGCCGTCGGTCATGGTGGCCTCGGCCACTGGTCCTCGCAGGGCCCGATTGCTGCCGTGACCGTTGCGCGCGCTGTTGCTGCTGGGCTCCCGCCACGCCTCAATTTCGCCATCGGACCCGTAGCCAGTGCTGCCAGCTGCTTGGGGCAAATGAGACGCGCTGCGCACGCCCGGGCCGGCATGGGCGCCCGCCATCTCGCCGTCTGCAGGCTGCGCGCTCGGTGCCACAGCCCCACCATGAAAGGGCCACAACCGCCAGCGCTGCTGCATGGCTTGCTCCGCAGCGGGCTCATCTAGCGGCCACTTGCGCAGTGACTGCTCAGACATGGGGTCCGCGGCGGGGTCATAGTCCGTATGCCGCGGCCCAAGCAGCTCGTCCGGCTGCCAAGCGGGATGTCGCGGCCGCAACAGTACATCCAGGCCCTGCTGCCTTACTGCAGCCCGGGCAGATGGGGCGCGGGAACGACTGCTGCCTGGCGCGCCCGCTGATCCGTCCTCCATCCCATGCGCTGCCTCGTCCTCGCGCGCCTCTGCAATGGGCTCGGGCTGCACCTGGTTCTTCTTGGAGATAACGGCCTGCGCCGCGGTGCCCAGGGCTGCGGTGCCCAGCGCCTTGAAGGCACCCACCATACCCCCACTGGCGCCCGTCGCGGTAGATGACCCTTGCCGTGCTCCAGCGTTCTGTAGGTCCCCTGTGGCCGAACCAGTGCGGCCGCGGAACAAGCCGCCAAAGCCACCTTGCGCGTCGCCAGTCGCAGAGCCCTTGGTCAGCCCAATGACGCTGCCGCCTGACGTCTCCTCGCCTGGCGCGGAGGAGCGCCGGTCCTTGAACAATCCCACCGGCTGCTGCTGCACGTTCGGAACGGAGCCCGCCTCTGTGTGGCCGCCCGTCGCAGAGCCACGCCGTGCGAACAGGCCTGCGATGGCAGCCATACCGCCGTGTGCACCGCCCTCCTTGAAGTCCTGGCCCACCAGCGCCGCATGGCCAGCACCGCCACGAGCGCTGATGGGCTTAATGCTGCCGGCACCCGACTTGTCCGTGGCAGCTGCAGCTCCCGGCTTGGTGCCGGTGGCGGTCGTGGCAGGGCGTGAGTTTGCGGCAGTGCCCGGTGCAGTGGTGCCGTGCACGGCCTTGATGCCCTTGCCCTCCACCTCATTAGAGGCGGCACCCTTGCCAGCCTGCATATTGACCTTGCCCTTGGCCGTCATGCTCTGGGCCTGTGGTTCAGATGGTGGAAAGCACACGCCACTTACGAGGAGAGCAGCAGGACAGGAGCACACCCTTCCAACGAAACTGCCTGGCAAACACTCAGGCATGCGGCTTCCCGCAAGCAGAGCTTCAATGCTAGCCGGCAGACAACAAAGCACAGCACACGGTTACGTGCGCCGAAGCACCAGAAGCACAAACCAGAAGCACAAACAGCCTTCAGCAGCGCACCTGGCGCCGCCGAATTTCCTCAGGTGTGACGATCTTGATCTGCACATGCAACATGCAAGCGATTTATGAGCGCCACGCCTAGTTGACGGCTATGAATCACTTGTGAAAAGCGGTCGTGTTTCGCGTGAACACACGAAGCTCCTGTTTACGAGCGCTCAAGTAGTGCGATAGGCCATCGCACCTTGAACATCTGCCCGTCGCTGACCGCGACGTTGCCCTGTCCCCCGCCGCCGCCCTCGCCATCCTCATCCTCAGCGGCCTGCTGAGTGAGCGACGCGGCCAGCAGATTCTTGGCGTTCTCGTTGCCCTTGAACGACATGCAGCGGATCCACCACCTGCATCCACATCAGCCGGGGCATACGCTTGCTTGCATGCGCTTGCTTGCAAATGGTAAGATACGTTGGACACCGTTGCGCGCAAAAGACGCCCAGTCATCGCGGTGATGCTTGGGTGTAACTCTAATCAGCCAGCGTTTTGCTGCAGCTGCGGGCAATGCCTGCACAAGCGCACCTGGGTGGCGACTTGTGGAACTCGCGAACCAGCTCCTCCCAGCTGCTCACCACACCCAGGTCGTATTTGCTGCATGGGGCAGGAGCATCCACAGTGGTCGACAAGACGCAGAGCTTCACCCCCATACGAATCATGATCGTAATGCAGCGGAACTCACATGAGACCGTGGTATATGCCGAAGGCTGTCACCACGAACTGGTAGAAGAGCATGGTGTCGAACAATGCCACGACTGCAAACACGTGACAGATGCAGGAGTCAAGTGACTGTGGTAAGGCCCGCCGCCCTGTTGGAAGCCGAATTAGAACCCGAACGGCAGACAGCAATGTCCCAACTGCAGTTACAAAGTCAAGTTTCAGGCTGGATGGACGTACTGATGAAGGGGATGACACGTGCCGCCACCAGGATCCAGTCCCCGCCGACGCAAGGAAACTGCACGGAGGGTGCATGGCATACGGAGGGTGCATGACATGCGTGCGCGTTTCAGGCACGCCGGATGAGCCCATGCATTACCCACGCTTACACAAGTCTCTTGCTCACTATTCATTGCATGAACAGAGTACCCACCACCAATCATACGGTTACCACATAGTTTCTGGACGCTAGGCAGAGTTTCATATGGACTAGTGTGTCAAAGCCCCAAATCGATTGTAAACCTGGCAACCTGCCTGCCCCCAAACCTGAACATGGCCCCAAAGCTCACGCACCGTGAAGCTGCTGATGCGATACACTGGTCCTTGGCACCCAAGCCAGTTGCGAGTCAGGAGCAGGCGAACCTGAAGGTACGTGCGGGAGGATTGCCAGTTTATGTATATGGACCAGCCGGTACCGTGAGACCCACGGGCGTACTGGTGATGCCGGGGATCGGGCTTTGAGACGGAACATTTGTGGAGAGCGCCGCGCTTGGATTCCGCGCGCGCCACACAGGATTCCAGCAGACAGAACGGACGAGACTCACCGGCTTGACAAGAGGCTTGTGAATGACGAAGTAGTCGAAGGGGATCTTTTGAGCGAACACGAGTAACCAGAAGAACACATTGGCGAGGAAGTTCTGTGGAGGCCGGAGTGGGGAGGCGAGTGGGACTTGACCATCATTGCAGGCATGTTGCGTGCACACGCATTGAGAGCCGTACATCAAAGGTGCTGAAGGCCCCGTCAACGCACCCTGAGCCTGAACTTCCAAACGGGTCTGAAACAGTGGGTTTTCCTTTTCCAACCAATATGGGAACGTACCTTGATGTTCGTTGCCATGTTGTTGTACATCCACATTCGTGGCTGCGGACGAGCGCTCCAGTTTCGGAAGTAGGCAGGCAACCGCAGCGCTTGAGTGAGGCTGATCACGTAGCTACACGGGCGCATTTGAGAGAAGACCAGCGCAAAGCCAACCCATATCAACATTAAGCCAATCAAATACACAGGAATACGTCGAAGAGTAGACAAACATCCCCGCCTATGTCGACCCAGCTTCGCCGCCCCACCGCGCTCACCCGTCCCGAGTGGTGGCAAGGAAATGCAGCAAGTGCAGGCCCGCGTAGCCTGCCGCTACGTAGCCCCAATACAGCCGCGCGTAGCTCTGGAACGCCGTGGTGGCGTACTGCAGCATGAAACCGGCGGTGAGGACCACCGCGATGGCCAGCCACTCCAATAGGCCGCCCAAGAACCCCAACATGGGAGTGCCTGCCAGGCGGGGTGGGCACGGGCGTGTGGAGTCAGGCGAGCACGCAATGCTACATTGAGAGTGAAGTGGGTAGATGAGGAAAGCTGCCATGTAAGTACCGCTTATATCAGAATGGTGACACCTGAAGCACTCACCCTCGATCTCCACCACGCGCTGGGGCTGCAGGGCTCGCAGCTGGTGGACCGACATGTTGGCCATCTGCACATAGGTTTGACGTGAAAGGGCGCGAGAGCGCAATGGAGCTCAGCGTACGTCTGCATACAGGCCATCTGCGTATTAGTTCAGCAGGTGCTTCCGCCTACCTTGGCCGTGACGAGGTCCGCCTGCTTGGCCTGATACGACTGCATCTGCGCCAGGCGGTCATTGACCCGCATGCCCGATCCGCCCGTGTCCATGTTGGTGGCCAGCAGCGCCGCAGCCTGCGACCCGACCATACCGTAGTGAGCAAGGACACTGACGCATGCTCGCGCTGTGAATACAACATGCCGTACGATGGCCAGCATCTGCATGCCTACCGGGTACCATGCGTGCTCCTACCGTGCTTCCTGAGAACACCGGGCCCCGGCCCCGGCCCCGGCCCCGGCCCCTGAAGCGCGCACCTGGTCCATGCGAAAGAAACCCTTGCGGTCAAAGATTTTGGCCATGGTGGTCTGCACCGGCTCCGGTGGCGGCATGGTCATCATCCAGTTGGCCACTCGCTCCAGCCACTTGAGCCAGGCGTGCGTGAGGATGGCGCTGCTGATGATGCGCCAGTCCCAGCCCGCGAACGCCTGTGCAAGCGGGTTGGGTAGGGCAATACGAGGCCACACGAGCGGCGGACACCGTCAGCAAGCAACTACATGATGGTCGTGTGGTCTCCCGGTGCCTAGCACCCACAAGCCTTTCCGCACCCAGCCCGCGCCGCGTGAGCGCACTCACCTGTGCCTGCATGAGATGGAACAGCACCAGATGGAAGGCGTACACGCGGAAGAAGGCGCGGTACACGCCCCACCAGGACCGCCTGCAGGTAGGGTGGTGAAGACGGCACGGCAGGTAGGGTGATGCAGGTGTGCGCTCGGACGGGGCGCATGGTCTTCGACAAAGCATACAGTTCCAATAAGAGGTGGCGTTCGGCCGAATGTAAGATGCGCACCGCTCATAGTAGGTCTTGACGAAGACGCGGTTACGCCACCAGGTGGCGGCCACCTGCGGATCAAACTTGTTGTCGATATGGGTGCGGCCCTGGAAGCCCATGCTGCTGAGCGACTGGTAGGCGTCGTTGAGCGCGCCGGTGGCAATGTCCACGGGGCTGACGCGCAGGTCCATCAGCGCGCTGTACACCACCTCACGGCATGTGAGCGACTCGTTGAAGTCGTCATAACCCAGCCTGCAACCGGGTAAGAATGCCGAACGGCCGAAGGTGGGGAGACGGTAGATCGTGTTATAAAGATTGCCGCTGATGGCGGTGGCGTGCACGCAGCCATAAACTACGCGAGCTCACCGGTAGGCGGTGTCCACACCAAGTGTCGACAGGTGGTCCACTTCATAGCTCATCACCTGTAGATGGGTTGAAGTGTGCACCGGGGGCACTGAAGCGTGACTCATGCGCCTGGGTCGCACCACCCAGTCAGTTGGGTTAAACCCACCAAACGGGGTTGACAACCCTGAACCCATCCCTGGTCACTCACGTAGAAGAGCGGTGTGGTGATGCGGTCGCAGAAGAAACCGCCGTCCCCGAAGCTGACCAAGTCGGCCAGCAGCTCGCGATCCGGTGCCGGCACCTCGCTGGAGGACAGCCGCGTCATGATGGAGCTCAACTTGCCGCAGTCTTCGGGCCGCATGTCCTGAGTCAGTAGCGAAGTATGGGGTGGGATAGCAGTGGCGGGGTCAGCTGCAGGGTTTGCAAGCGAGTGCTGGAGTTCGGCGGTCAGCCGTGTCGAGATTCCATTGACCGGAAATGGTTCAAACTCAAGCACCGATATGCAGACAGGACCAGGACCAGGAAGCCCGTCGGCGTGTTGCAAGGTCGCTCACCGCCGGCCGGATGCCCAGCTGGTGCTGAGTCTCCGAGATGAGGTGCTGGAAGGTGTTCCGGAGCTGCGCCATGCGGTCGCGGCCGTTCGGCACGCGGTTGGGAGAGCCTCGCGTCCAGATGTCGGCCATGACGTACGAGTGATTCATCGTCCAAAAGATGAACCACATCGCCTCCGAGCAGTACTTCAGGTTGGCCGACTCCTGTGGGTTGCGGTGGTCGAGGTCCAGCGCATGCAAATGTTGGAACCATGTGCCTATCTCCAGCTCCGTACTTTCGAGCCCGGTTGGCATTTGCGCTCGGGCATACAAGGTATGGCGTTGAAAGGCTTTCAGTCTGGTCAGGAGACGCTGTGACTGTTGCAGCCACCCAACTGTGTGCCATGCACAATGCCCAGCTGTGACACCGCACAAGTGCAAAGCCAGCTAAACTCCTCCGAGAGATCGCACCGTATAGATGAGGAAGTACAGTGCCAGCTCCGCCAGCAGGCCGTTTTGGATGTGGTGGTCACTGAACACGCGCTCCCGCAGGTCATCCGTGAAGCGCTGCGGCCGTGCCGACAGCCGTTGCATCTTGGTCCATTGCATCTGCAGGCCACATAGCAAGCATCCATATGTCAGCGACCCCCTTAATGCCTTCACCTCCCCGCCTTGTTTATCGCTACTTCAAGTTATGGCATGAGCGAGCAGGAGCGCGTGCGTGTAGCAGTGAGTGTTGTGAGGGGGGGGGCATGATTATGTGCAAGGGGAAGTGCGGGACGTCGCGGGAAAGCCTTTCGGCACTGCTGGAACTGCCAGTCTGTCCGAAAATGGAGCTGTACGAACGTGGCTTATTCACATCCGGTTTGGGAGTGGTTCGGACGCGCCAGCTTCCCTCATCGCGCGGGCATGGTAAACCTTTGAAACAGAATTGGTTGCACAATTGTGCAGAACATTCAGCTGCCACCCCGCAAGCTCTCACGCCACACCTCGTAGGAGTAGAAGATGGTAGAGTGAAACTCGAACAGCGCCTTGCCAAAGCGCTCGTCATCCGTGTCCTCGCCCTTGCCACGCCGCACGTAGCCGTTCTTCACCAGTAGCTGGGTCAGGTGGTCCGCGGCCACGAAAATGCTGGCCGGCACTATAGGGGTATTGGACGAGGGAGGGGTTTGGGTTGAGATCATGTAGCGGCGCCAGGAGGCATGTCAAGGCATGTCGAATTGAACCATCTACCACCAGATAGCATCTGCATGTTTGCATCTACGCACCATACTCGCGCTTCGAGTCCTTGGCAGTCGATGGTCGCGTGTTGAACGCCTGCGGGCGGATGAGCGACATCCTTGGCCGTGTAACGTCTTGGGTGGATACACCCTGGCGTTTGCTGCATGCCCAACCACCTGTTATTGCTGGGTACACGCCTCACCTGGAACCCAAACACACGGCCCACTCGCCACACGGTCGCAAACACCAGGCTGTCCCAGTGGCCGGTGGTGATGATGGGCAGCTTGATGGTGCTGCGCGCTTTGGCGCCCTTGCCCACTGGCTTGCCCGACTGCACAGTGCTGTCCAAGTGCACCACGTTGCCGCCCGCACCCGCGCCAGCGGCAGCCGCGCTGGCTGGCGGCGGCGCCTCCATCACATGTGCGCCGAAGGTGACGCTGGGCCCACCCGCTGCTGACATCCCTGACATGGCGTGCATGGGCGGCATGGTCACGGTCGGCTCTGGTGGCGCCAGCGCCTCCCCCGTCTCCGTCAGCCCCGCCGCCAGATTGTTGCGGCTTTTGGCTTTGGCCATGATGCTCTCAAAGCGCCGCACCGGCGACGGCAGGTCCTCGCCCGGCGGCAGGCGGTCTCCCGGCGTCATGAGTGTGGCCTCTAGCTCCAGCGGGTCATCTAGGTCGTGCGTGCGCACGTGCAGTCGGGCGGGCACCACGGCGCTGTCTGGCCGCATGATCACCCCTGCAGCCCCACCGCGCCCGCCGTCCAGCAGCCGCGCCGCCACCTTGCTTGCTGCCAGAGGCGCTGAGCTGCCGATAGCCTCGCCGCTGATACTACTGTGCTGGTTGATGGTGGCTGCACCGGCCCCGCCGCCAGGTGCTCCACCCGCAACAGCCGCCCCCGACTCCTTGGCGGCCTGGTAGACGCCGATGGCAGTCAGCGAGCAGTCACTGCCACTGTCTTCGTCAGCGCCAAGCCCCAGTCGCAGCTGCTTACTGGTACCTTCCTTCTTCAGCACGCTCTGTGAGGGCTGCAGGCCACTCGACTCGATCGTGGCAAGGCCCTCGTTGCTCTTCCGGGCTAGCAGGCCGCCGAGCCCCAGCGCGTTGGCCACGCGCTCCCGAAAACTTTGATTTCGGGAGGTCGCGCGGCTGCTGACGCCGCTGCCACCCTTGCTGGTCGCGCCGCCTGCGTTGTTCGCTGTGGGGCCCAGCTGCTCATTGTGGAAGCGCAGCCTCCGACTGCTGGTCATGTGCCCCAAGCTCCTGCCGTCAGCAGTCTCTGGCGCGCCGTCCCCCGACAGCTGCGTGCCAAGCCTGCTTGGCCCCGGGCCTGCGGCACTGCTGTCAATCACGTCCCGCGGGCTGCTGCCATCCGGAAGTTTTGCGGGCTGCCGGAAGGCTGTGACGGAGGTCCCGGCTTGATCCTCGCCTCCTGCCCTGGACTCGCGTGCAAACGACTGGGTAATGCTACGCCAGATAGATGTTTGCTGGCTGGGCTGGGGCGGCTCTTTCAGCATATCGTCTGTGAGCATGTCAATCGATCGCCGCCAGCCCACAGAGCGACCAGACGCAGCTGCAGCCGGGGGCGGTGAGGGCTGAGTATCCAGGTCGGCCAGCATGCGCGTGTTGAAGCCCTCGTCAGCGAAGGGCGACGGCCCATCTTCCCCTGGCGCTTCAGCCAGTACGAACGGCATATTTGTCAGAGACACCTGTCCAGCTGAGACCAGCGACGGCGGCTGCTGCCCCGGCGTCCCCGTTGAGCCCAGTAGCTTCGGGGGGACCGCTGACAGCGGGGCTTTGGCAGGAGCGTTTGCCACCGGAAGCGCGCCGGAGTCAAGGCGCACCGGCACCGGCAGGCCGCCCGGTCGTGCTGACGCCACACGCGCGGCGGAAGACGTCATGCGCCCCGCCATGATGCTGGGCGCATTCTCGCCAGACCCCATCCGGCGCGTAGGCGTGGTGGAGCGCGGTGCTCCAGGTTGCGACCCGGCCGCTGCCCTGGCCGGGCCAGTGGGCGAGGGACGCCCGTCCATGTTCTCCACTGTCTGTCGCCAGCCGCCTGGCCCATCTTGATCCCCCTGCTCCATCACGCGCACGCGGCTAGCCGAGCTGGCTGGTAGGCCGCGGCGCTCGACGTGAATGTCGTCCGCACAGCCGCAGCACTAGGGTGAATCCAGGCTGTCTCAAGAGTCATCAACTGTCAGTCACAGGGTTGCTAAGAATTGTTGAGACTACGTCTGTGCTCGAGATAAATGTGCGTTCATGTCGCGAGCTTCTTCGCACGGTTTCAATGCAATGACAATGTAAATGGTATTTATGAACTTCAGCAGGTACAGGGAAGGACACTTCCTCGGAATTTGAGCTGCGAACCCTCAAGTTCAAAGCGATGCTCAGGGTCAATGTAACGATGCATCTTGAAAATGATTTTTATGTAACACGCTGCCTACTGTCATCATCTGGCGACAATCCACGAAGCCTCGTGCTGCTAGGGGTGGCACCGACTGCAACGACAATCGCTCTGGCCGCACGCCAACAGTTGACCAAGGTATGCATACTGTCAACACCACTTAAACCAGTCATAATAAACATTTCTCACGTCTCTGGCAAAACACTCGCCGCGAAACCCGGCTTGCGGCAAGCTCCACCCCCGCACCGGCACCCCGCGCACGCGCTAACCCCGCACCAGGGGGAGCCGAGTCAACTTGTTCCTTCAATGGGACGAGCAACAACGGATGCCCACTTGAATTGCTTCAGCTATCTCCAGGCCTGACACATACTCGGCCGATACCCAGAATCTTGCAAAGGGTGCGGCGCGGCGCGGCAGGTGACGCGGCAGCCGAGGCAGCGGGGGGTTCCGCACCGCCGGCCTGAGGAGGCGCGGCCGCAGGCGGCGCAGCATTGGGAGCCTGCGCCGCATCAGCTGAGGAGGAGCGAGCCACCGACATGGGAGCTGACACGACAGAGGCACGCACGCACCCAGATCCCGCGGTAGGTGAGGCAGCCATGCCCCCCTCCCGTACGTTGCAGCCGGCCTCGGCGACCGCAGCCGCGCACAGAACCAGGGGACTCCCCTGCACAGAACCTCCCCGCCAGCTACTTGTCCAACTGCTTCAGCCGCTCGTGCACGCTGGCTAGCCCCGGCTGCCGCACTGACAGCGCCTGCAGGCACGCCCGCGCCGCCGCCTTGTTTCCCGCCTTGTCGTAGGAATCCGACAGCACCAGTAGCAGGTCGTCCACGCTGCCGCCACCTGCACCACGGTGCGAAGGGGTGCAGAAAGGACAACACATTAGTCATATGTTGTATCTCTACACGAAGCTGG
The DNA here is from genome assembly GCA_016834605.1 of Chlamydomonas incerta. Lineage (NCBI taxonomy): Eukaryota > Viridiplantae > Chlorophyta > Chlorophyceae > Chlamydomonadales > Chlamydomonadaceae > Chlamydomonas > Chlamydomonas incerta. The sequence goes on from JAEHOC010000004.1 coordinate 90,124, forward strand.
TGCCAGCTTTTACCATCCTCACCCTGGTTGGTTTGCGCCGTGGCCGCTGTGCTTGAGCCGTGCGAGGGCTCCGCCAGCGCCGCCACCTGGTAGATGCCCAGCTGCGTGGCGGCGTGGCTGAGCCAATACAACAGCACTGCGTGCGGCTGCTGCAATGCCGTGATGTAGAGCGGTATGGCGCACAGCTTGAGCGCCATGTTGATTCCGGGTGAGGATCCTGGCAGGTGGCGGCAACAAGCGGTAGTGGGAGTTACAAGATGCAAGCACGGACCAGTCCAATCTGCACCGACTACACTGGGCTCACCTCCCCTGGAGCGGTCCACGGCGGAGGAGTACAGTAGCATGAGAGCCAGCGGCAGAATGGCCCCCGCTGTGCCGTACGGTGTGGACAGCGTTTGCAGGTACACCGGTGGTGCAGTCAGGTCCGTGAAGAACAGCACGCCCTCGCTGGTCAGGCCCGGCCACAGGCTGTCGCACATACGGCGCAGCGCCAGCGTCAGCGAGACGGCAATGGGCACCTGCCAGCAGGGACATGAACGGAGTACGGCAAGTGGTCGGCCCCTAGTTCGCTGGATTGTTGGTATTAGAAAGGAACGTATTCAAGTGCACCCGCAGAAGCTGTAAGAACGCGCTGTAGCCACAGTGGCACCCGAGCGCTCACCTGCACAGCCGCGTTGGCCACATACCAGGCAAATGACGGCAGCTTGCTCTCCTTGCGCAGATGAGCCACGACGTGCCGCACAAGTTCCATCCGCCCCAGAGCACGCGCACCATCAACGACGGTTGTGCTGTCATTGTTGCTGCCACCGCTACTGCCCGAGCTTCCGCCAATGCTGCTGTCACTGCTCGTGCTGGCCACAGCACTTGCTTCTGAAACTGATGCCGATGCTGCAACCTCCACACGCTGCCGGCGCTCCTGCGCCTCAGCCACGGCCACCGCGTCACCAACCTCCCGAGACAAGCCGAAGGCGCGATGCAGCAGCGCTAGGTAGGACGATGCCGCATAGGCGCGCAGGCTCAGCGGCATGAGCACAGTGCGAAAGCCCACCGTGGCCACAGGGATGGCTGCCCACCAAGGCAGACCGGTGCTTGCATGCGCCACCTCCCAAAGCTGCACGCCCAGCTGTGTCGGGCTAAGGATCATCGCCAGCCCGTCCTCCAGTGACGAGTGCGCCACCGCGTAGGCGGCATCTGCCCCTTGGGGCACGCCAGTAATGCCAGCGTCCGATCCCGGTGTGGTGCTGAGCCCCCTATGAGTGGGGAGGTTGCCTTGTTCATTTGGGCGCCCGGAGATGTGTGGCGCGTGGTGCAGCGCAACACCCAATCACAGGCGTGCCCGCCTTCACGGCCTGGCGACCCCGTAGCGAAAAGTGCCCACCTGAAGTTTGCAACGCGCCAGTGCCCTAGCCCAGCGCAAGTGGCGGCAGCGGCATCTCGTCCCGTTGCTGCCGACGCCGCGCGCAGGCAGCGTGTCAAGCACCCGTACCGTTGCATTTTCAAGGCGTTTTGCCAGCTACGATGGCAAGTTGCTTCCTTGAGCACTGTGTCAGCAGACTAACCAATCCTGTTTATGGCCAAGCAAGAATCTTTGCCATTTCTATCGAGTCAACAAGTATGTATGTTTGGCTTAGTCTATCATGAAATTATACCTTTGCACGCGGCAGCGTTTGTGCCAAACGAGGTGCAACACCTGATGGGTTTGGTCCATTGCTATCTATCGATCGATCCCCAGATTGTTCCTCTGTCAAATAGCAAACCAGCTATATGCGTGCTCCACCAATTCAAGAACCCGGCCAAACGCAGCTTGACTAACTTCAGTCTTGTCATTGAGAACCTTGCCCTTTCATCGTTGTTATTAATTCGATTTTACTGCGGCGCCTAAGTTTGCATTGCACTAGTTGTATCAATCAGCAGAGGTGACTGAGCGATCGCTGGTCAGTGCACCTCAGTCCTGCACTGCGTCGCGCTCAAACGTGCGGGAGCGATGCTGGGCACAAGGTGAGTTGAGGGAAGCAGGCCGGATGGTGGCGATGCTGGAAGTTGCGCGTGTCTGAACTTGGGCCTCCGGCACTGACGATGACACGTACCTGTCGGCCACCTGACGAACACAGCAGGGACAGGAGGGGTCTGTCGAAGGTAAGCCAAGGTGCTCACTTCCTTGGTGTGGGTGGCATGGGGTGGATGTAGAACGCCGCCTTGTCCTCGTGTTTTAAGGGGTCCTGCACGCGGCGGTGACACGCCTGGTGGAAAAGTAGGCAACATCACGTGTGTGACGTGCCTGCCTCTCGTCGCAATCGTGTGGATGCAGGACAAGGTGGACATTGAGTCAATGGAGCAGGAGAACGACAGGGAACTCGACCACCTTGCTGACCGTGTGGCCCTGCTGAAGAACGTGCGTTGAATGGTGTTCACCTGCCACCTTCCTGTGCCCTAGCTCGTCTCTGCATGACGCAGGTCCGGCTCGATGCTTTGTAAGCCTGCGGTACTGGTGTGGTTCAGTTGTTGGCAGGTTCTTTCATTCACGAAGTGGCGCTGGTGCATGCAGGTGACGCACGGAATCAACAAGGAGGTGAACGACCAGCACAAGCTGCTAGACAACATGGTGCGCAATGGTTGCCACTTGAGGGCAAGCCTTTCAGCATGGGGATTGACAGGACGCAGCCCGGACAAACCTCTCGATAACGTCCATGGTATGTTCGCTAATCCTGAATGCTCACATGTGCTTGCGTACAGGACGGGAGCTTTGCGTCGGTTGGCGGGTTGATGTCGGCGGTCACTGACAAGTTCCGGGCGGTAAGTCGTCCGGACAACGATGGGGTATCCCATCATGCAGCAGGCCAGAACACAGCGTGGATACCGCAGACTGCCGGCCACAAGGATGTGCGGGTACTTCTCTTGGCAATTGCACCAAAGCCCAAACCGCTTGCACCCGCAACGTCGATACCATACCACACAGGTGTACAATGACAAAGCGAACAAGCGGCTCATCTACGGCGCTGTGGGCGTAGCAGCAGGCCTGTTCCTGGTGTGGTACTTCATGCTGCGCTAAGCACTGGGGCAGTAAAGCTGGCCTTCACAACACTACCTTTGCGGCAGGCCGCCAAGGTGTCTAGGTGATGCGCGGGTGCAGGTTGATTACGAGTATGGCAAAAGAGCAGACCTGTGACACAAGCCCGTGTACCTGTGGGAGAGCAGGCCCAGGAGCAATGTGTGTTGGTGTGAAAGAAAAATAGGGGCACGTTTGGCATGTAGGGCTGCCAAAGCTCAAGGTTTGAAAGTATTGATGCATAAATAACAACGGTCATGTGGTCAAGGGTGATGGCGATACGAAGGTTCCTGCACAGGCACACATGCATGCTCAGTAATCCAGCGTGCACCACAAGGGTACGCACGGATTGAATCAATCAAGCAGCGCTTTGTCGGATGTGCAGACGACTAACAATCCAGCAACCTTGACGCATGGTTGAGGCCATGGCCCATCAGCCACATGCAATGTACAATGCGATTGCTGTACTGCTCCTGTGCAACTACACAGTGCGCGGAGCTGTGGTACCATCTCCTGCCGACTGCCCTCAGCCCAGGGGTGCCTGCCTCAGCCCTCCCCATCAGTCAGTCGCTCTGGTCAGTCAGGAATCAGTCAGACGCGGCATTATTGAAGACAGGTGCAGGACGGAAAGTTGCGTGGGTGCACCAAAAGTTGCGCGGTGTGTTAGGACATGCGAGGACGTGGCTGGATTCAAGGCGTGTGCGGACAGGAAAGTGTGGGATCGCCCGCAGTGAGGAATCAGCCGCCTGTCGGCCCCGGAATCAGTCACGAATAAACCGGCCTGCCCCTTACCCCCTCCCCCAACCCGGTCACGACCTGTATCATGTGGGATGACGCAACCGGGTAGCTGGAATCAACGGAAATGCTGAAATGCTTCGCATCCAGAAATTCGCGCCGCCACCCGCCACGGCAACCGCCATTCCCTTTTGCTGCCGCAGGTGTCTTCGTGGCCATCCTGGTCAACGCCATCAGAGTTCAGGCAGGCCGGTGGTGGCGCACGGAGCGAGGCTCACGGGCGCCGCCTTGCCGTACGTCAGGAAGAGGGACTGGTCGCGCTCCGCCTGCGTGGCAGGTGCGAAGGTGCAGGATCCGCGCTTAGCTCCCAAGATGGCCATCACACAGTCCGGTGGTGGCAGTTCAGGTGCACGGCGGCCGCATGGGGTGCAGTGTTCACGGTCGTTCCAGACCAGTTGTGCGGCGTCCGCGGCGGCTGTTCGTGTCGCTCAGTATGCGGCATGGGGGGTTGTAAACACCAGCCCAATCTAAACCAAGCTAAACCAGTGCCCGTATCATGTAGATGGCTTTGGGCCCCCGGCGTCTACACAGCGTAGGTGACCCCTCACGCGCCATCTACACCTCGAAAATTTTTCCTAGGGGCACGCCCCCAAATCCCCCAAACCATCTACGCTCCCTGTCTAAAAGACCGCCAAACCCGCCCAAACCGTCTACGCTCCGTAGATGCCGAAACCCAAACCCAAAACTTTTTCTCCGCCTTCGGCGGATTTTGGGCAAATTTCTACAGCGTAGATGGAAGATACGAGCACTGAGCTAAACTAGACAAGGTATAGGCAAGTTCAGTTTGCGGCAATACAGGGTAGCGGTATCCTCTTGCGTTTCGGGGCGGAGAGCATAGACGGGGCGAGGCCGGCGCGCCGTCGGGGGGGGGGGGGGGGCTGGGGGCGCCACTCGTCCTGATTCACCCCTTAATTCGTATGGCCCGGCAGACCGCACCCGGCGGCCCAGTGGTGCCTTTGGCGAGGGGCAGCTACATCTTCCAGTGTCGGCCTGGGCCGTCGGCTGGGTTCATGCGCCGTGTGCGGCCTGCCGGGCCGCGTGGGGGCGACGGCCGCGCCTCAGATGCTGCTTTGCGACCGCTGTGACGGCGGCTGGCACCTGCGGTGCTTGGGCCTGAAGAAGGTGCCGTCGGACAGCTGGCTGTGCCAGCACTGCATTGGTGTTCGCACCTGGCTGTCGCCCGTTCGGTGCGCGCCGGCCCGTGCTCGCGCGGCGCGGGGCGGCCCCAGTCCGCAGGCGATGGCGATCCAAGCACATGCGGTGGCGCGGTCTGGCACGCGGGCCGGATGGTACGGAGGTGGAGCCGGCACAAGCAGCGCGCCCGGCACCGCGTGACCGTCGCAGTGGCCCGCGGCTTACCATTGCCCAGCGGCCGCCGCCGTTCCGCCGGCTCCCGTCGCTTGACCCGTCATCGCGGCGCAGCCACCGCCTGGCAGCCGGCGCCCTTACCGGCGCCGCTGCCAGGAGGGGCGTCCGTCTTCGTCTCCCAGCCAGCGCGCTCCGGCAAGGTCAGCGGACGGCAGCCGTGGCGCCGGCGCTGCCCGAGCCACTGCCGGCGGCGGCCATGGTGCTTGCGCTCCCGCCGGTGCCGCTACTTCCACCGCCACCACCGCTTCCATCGCCGCCGCCGCTTCCACTGCCACCGCCGCTTCCGACGCCACCGCCACTCCCCAAGGCGCTACCTTTCCAACGCCTCCTGGCGCTGCCGGAGGGCCTGCCGCCATGATGGTGGATCCGCGGTCGGCTTTGGGGCGGCGCGGCCCCCAGGAGGCCGACGGCCTCGATGAGGCCCCTGCCGTCAAGTGCACGGACACCCGCGCGGTCGGGGCCGCGGGCTCTGGCCTGCGGGCTGGTTTCCTGCTGCCTCCGGCTGGGCGGCGGCCGTCGCCTTCGGCAGCTGGGGCGGCCGGCGGCGCTGCTGGGCGTGCGAGCAGCTGTCTGGCTGCAGGCGGTGGCTCGGTGAGCCCGGCGGCTGCTTGCTGGCTGGACGCGACGAGGCCCCCAGCCCCGGCGCTGCCTTCGAGGCGGTCCTGCAGCAAGCGCTGTAGGATGTGACTATGTGAGTGGTCAGTACGCGGTGTGCTGTCGTGGCACTGGGCGCGCTATTGTCCTGCGGTCCCTCCGTGGTCACATCTGCGCCTGGGAGCGTGACTGGGTGGCGGACGGTGGCCCTCCTGTGTGCCCACGGGGCCTGGTGCCGCAGCTGCAAGAGGTCGCGGCGCGATCTGTGAGCGGCCCTTCAAGTGAGCTGACCCGGCTTGGCGGCGTGGTGGTGCGTGTGTTCCTGAGTTTGTTCGTGCGCCTGCGGTAGTTCCCGTATGGTTGCTGGTCGGCTTTGTTGCTGGGTCAGTGCGCGCGTGCGTGGCAGCGTGCGTATGTGCGTGGCGGTCGGGTAGCAGCTGCCTGCTCGGGGCCTGGGGCCCGGTTTGCAGCAGGGGAGGCGCAAGTGTGCGCTCCCCTGTTTTGCAGTGTGGAGGCGCAAGTGTGCTGTTGAGGTTAGAGCATTCCCGGGCTGAAGAGGAATACGCTAAGGGCTCAGCTAATACGTCGTTACGGCTGACGGCTGCGTCTTCACGTCTGTTTTACGTCGGGAATCACGTCTAAACGTCTTACGTCTCTCGGCTTAGGATACAGATATACGTCAGCCGGCACCACAACGTATACTGGGTTGGTATGGTTAATAACAACAACAACGGGTCTCTGCACACTCGAGGCCTATACCTAGCACTGCCTGTACGGCGTGTCACTGCATGGGGTTTGCCACGGGTTTGCCTAGTTGGCTGACCGGACTCTCCGAACATCAACACTCCCACGCGGGCAGACAACTAGCAAACACATTCCTCGCATGCGCAAGCTACTGCCATCCTTGTAACTTCACTACACGAGCAACTACCCCGCGTATCACTACTCCAACCACCGTCACTACACGTCCCGCTACACACGGTCGCTAGTCGCACAAAGTCACCTATCAAAGCAACATACTGTACCTGCATCAACACGCGCATACCCTCACTGCACAGATGAGAAACTCGCAAAGTCATGACTGGAGTCCTCGCACACGCACGGTCTGCTCAATTACGCATCTGTCCAAGTTGCACGCACCGTTTATCCTTGCAGTCACGCACGCTTGTCCTTATTCACGCATTGTCTAACCTGAGTGCACCTCAAGTTAATTGTCACATCATCACGTCAGTCTGAAATCCAGCTGCGCCTTCAGCGCACGACTATGCCACGGCATACCACGGCAAAACTCATATCACGTCACACCTCCCAACGCAATCACCGTCCCAATAGGCTGTATTCGCGTCCACGCTTGAAAGAGTCAGGGGTTGCGCACATGCTAGGATCGTCATCCCTGGGCGCTAGAGGGCTGGTCGTCACCAACACTCTCACGCGAGCAGCACTCATAAGCCAGCTCAAATCAAGTCTCGCACGTGTTTGAGCCTCGCACAACACATCATCACGCATCACACGCATGATGCCTCCTTCAAGTTGCGGCTAAGCCGCACTTCCAACCATCATGAGAGTGTCATACCACCCCCATCGAGTCATAGCAGGACCGCCAGGGTCGAACGGATAGATCACCGCACGCCCATATAGCACACACGTGTGCCACTGACGCTCCCACGCCCTGCGCACGCCGATGCACGCACTACCCTCATCCATCACCTTGGCACGCGAGCTCACATCAGCCTCAATCAACTGTGCATGCCCCACACCGGAATCATACAGCCCAGCTTCCGAACCGTCGGAACCAGACTCCCACGCACCACTCGACGCGGCGCTCCCATACTCCTGCTGCCCACTGCAAGACTCTTCAGTCCCGCATGACAACGTGACCTCACCATCAAACACAGCATTTGCATGCCACTGCACGCCTGCCGTATACCCTGCCTCAAAGATGGGGTTGGGCTCACTCCAGCTTACTGCAGTTTGTACGCTGCAACGCTCGTTCTCCGCAGCTTCGATGCTGCAACTCACGTCAGCCAAACTGGTTCCGCACGATGAACCCTCGCCATCCGCAGCTGCTGCTCATACTCCCAGCCCACCGGATAGATGCTGTCTGCACCTGCGCGTCTGCGCACGCACTCCGGTTGGCAAAGAGCTGTACGCCCGATAGCCCAATAGCCCTCGTCTCGTGTGCTCCCACGGTCTGCGTGGAACGAGGCGGGCTCCAGGCTGCTGCAGCATACCGCTGCCGCTGCTCAAACTCTGCAATCCTAAACTTCACGCTGATCGACATAGAATTCACACGGCGGGGGCTGTTCGAAGTCCAGCGCTCGATGTCCGCGGCTTGCATCTAGTCCATGAAGCTCCGTGTGGCCCAGTGTCCAAAGCGATATACGCTTCAGAACAAGGCCGATTCGCCCGTTGCGTCAGTCGACACAACAAGCTTGGCTAAACTTGACATGCTCCCACGCGAGAGCAGCTCGCGCGCAAAAGCGCGAAAGCCCAAATGCCATCCAGCATTTCTCTTCTTGCCATACAGAAATACGTCGGAAACTGGTCGCCGGCGGCGCCCCCAAAAAAACGTCTTCAGCCCTATCGAGATTTCACCTTGCGCAGCGAGCGCCGGGGCTCATAACCTGTTGAGGTTAGAGCATTCCCGGGCTGAAGAGGAATACGCTAAGGGCTCAGCTAATACGTCGTTACGGCTGACGGCTGCGTCTTCACGTCTGTTTTACGTCGGGAATCACGTCTAAACGTCTTACGTCTCTCGGCTTAGGATACAGATATACGTCAGCCGGCACCACAACGTATACTGGGTTGGTATGGTTAATAACAACAACAACGGGTCTCTGCACACTCGAGGCCTATACCTAGCACTGCCTGTACGGCGTGTCACTGCATGGGGTTTGCCACGGGTTTGCCTAGTTGGCTGACCGGACTCTCCGAACATCAACACTCCCACGCGGGCAGACAACTAGCAAACACATTCCTCGCATGCGCAAGCTACTGCCATCCTTGTAACTTCACTACACGAGCAACTACCCCGCGTATCACTACTCCAACCACCGTCACTACACGTCCCGCTACACACGGTCGCTAGTCGCACAAAGTCACCTATCAAAGCAACATACTGTACCTGCATCAACACGCGCATACCCTCACTGCACAGATGAGAAACTCGCAAAGTCATGACTGGAGTCCTCGCACACGCACGGTCTGCTCAATTACGCATCTGTCCAAGTTGCACGCACCGTTTATCCTTGCAGTCACGCACGCTTGTCCTTATTCACGCATTGTCTAACCTGAGTGCACCTCAAGTTAATTGTCACATCATCACGTCAGTCTGAAATCCAGCTGCGCCTTCAGCGCACGACTATGCCACGGCATACCACGGCAAAACTCATATCACGTCACACCTCCCAACGCAATCACCGTCCCAATAGGCTGTATTCGCGTCCACGCTTGAAAGAGTCAGGGGTTGCGCACATGCTAGGATCGTCATCCCTGGGCGCTAGAGGGCTGGTCGTCACCAACACTCTCACGCGAGCAGCACTCATAAGCCAGCTCAAATCAAGTCTCGCACGTGTTTGAGCCTCGCACAACACATCATCACGCATCACACGCATGATGCCTCCTTCAAGTTGCGGCTAAGCCGCACTTCCAACCATCATGAGAGTGTCATACCACCCCCATCGAGTCATAGCAGGACCGCCAGGGTCGAACGGATAGATCACCGCACGCCCATATAGCACACACGTGTGCCACTGACGCTCCCACGCCCTGCGCACGCCGATGCACGCACTACCCTCATCCATCACCTTGGCACGCGAGCTCACATCAGCCTCAATCAACTGTGCATGCCCCACACCGGAATCATACAGCCCAGCTTCCGAACCGTCGGAACCAGACTCCCACGCACCACTCGACGCGGCGCTCCCATACTCCTGCTGCCCACTGCAAGACTCTTCAGTCCCGCATGACAACGTGACCTCACCATCAAACACAGCATTTGCATGCCACTGCACGCCTGCCGTATACCCTGCCTCAAAGATGGGGTTGGGCTCACTCCAGCTTACTGCAGTTTGTACGCTGCAACGCTCGTTCTCCGCAGCTTCGATGCTGCAACTCACGTCAGCCAAACTGGTTCCGCACGATGAACCCTCGCCATCCGCAGCTGCTGCTCATACTCCCAGCCCACCGGATAGATGCTGTCTGCACCTGCGCGTCTGCGCACGCACTCCGTTTGGCAAAGAGCTGTACGCCCGATAGCCCAATAGCCCTCGTCTCGTGTGCTCCGACGGTCTGCGTGGAACGAGGCGGGCTCCAGGCTGCTGCAGCATACCGCTGCCGCTGCTCAAACTCTGCAATCCTAAACTTCACGCTGATCGACATAGAATTCACACGGCGGGGGCTGTTCGAAGTCCAGCGCTCGATGTCCGCGGCTTGCATCTAGTCCATGAAGCTCCGTGTGGCCCAGTGTCCAAAGCGATATACGCTTCAGAACAAGGCCGATTCGCCCGTTGCGTCAGTCGACACAACAAGCTTGGCTAAACTTGACATGCTCCCACGCGAGAGCAGCTCGCGCGCAAAAGCGCGAAAGCCCAAATGCCATCCAGCATTTCTCTTCTTGCCATACAGAAATACGTCGGAAACTGGTCGCCGGCGGCGCCCCCAAAAAAACGTCTTCAGCCCTATCGAGATTTCACCTTGCGCAGCGAGCGCCGGGGCTCATAACCTGTTGAGGTTAGAGCATTCCCGGGCTGAAGAGGAATACGCTAAGGGCTCAGCTAATACGTCGTTACGGCTGACGGCTGCGTCTTCACGTCTGTTTTACGTCGGGAATCACGTCTAAACGTCTTACGTCTCTCGGCTTAGGATACAGATATACGTCAGCCGGCACCACAACGTATACTGGGTTGGTATGGTTAATAACAACAACAACGGGTCTCTGCACACTCGAGGCCTATACCTAGCACTGCCTGTACGGCGTGTCACTGCATGGGGTTTGCCACGGGTTTGCCTAGTTGGCTGACCGGACTCTCCGAACATCAACACTCCCACGCGGGCAGACAACTAGCAAACACATTCCTCGCATGCGCAAGCTACTGCCATCCTTGTAACTTCACTACACGAGCAACTACCCCGCGTATCACTACTCCAACCACCGTCACTACACGTCCCGCTACACACGGTCGCTAGTCGCACAAAGTCACCTATCAAAGCAACATACTGTACCTGCATCAACACGCGCATACCCTCACTGCACAGATGAGAAACTCGCAAAGTCATGACTGGAGTCCTCGCACACGCACGGTCTGCTCAATTACGCATCTGTCCAAGTTGCACGCACCGTTTATCCTTGCAGTCACGCACGCTTGTCCTTATTCACGCATTGTCTAACCTGAGTGCACCTCAAGTTAATTGTCACATCATCACGTCAGTCTGAAATCCAGCTGCGCCTTCAGCGCACGACTATGCCACGGCATACCACGGCAAAACTCATATCACGTCACACCTCCCAACGCAATCACCGTCCCAATAGGCTGTATTCGCGTCCACGCTTGAAAGAGTCAGGGGTTGCGCACATGCTAGGATCGTCATCCCTGGGCGCTAGAGGGCTGGTCGTCACCAACACTCTCACGCGAGCAGCACTCATAAGCCAGCTCAAATCAAGTCTCGCACGTGTTTGAGCCTCGCACAACACATCATCACGCATCACACGCATGATGCCTCCTTCAAGTTGCGGCTAAGCCGCACTTCCAACCATCATGAGAGTGTCATACCACCCCCATCGAGTCATAGCAGGACCGCCAGGGTCGAACGGATAGATCACCGCACGCCCATATAGCACACACGTGTGCCACTGACGCTCCCACGCCCTGCGCACGCCGATGCACGCACTACCCTCATCCATCACCTTGGCACGCGAGCTCACATCAGCCTCAATCAACTGTGCATGCCCCACACCGGAATCATACAGCCCAGCTTCCGAACCGTCGGAACCAGACTCCCACGCACCACTCGACGCGGCGCTCCCATACTCCTGCTGCCCACTGCAAGACTCTTCAGTCCCGCATGACAACGTGACCTCACCATCAAACACAGCATTTGCATGCCACTGCACGCCTGCCGTATACCCTGCCTCAAAGATGGGGTTGGGCTCACTCCAGCTTACTGCAGTTTGTACGCTGCAACGCTCGTTCTCCGCAGCTTCGATGCTGCAACTCACGTCAGCCAAACTGGTTCCGCACGATGAACCCTCGCCATCCGCAGCTGCTGCTCATACTCCCAGCCCACCGGATAGATGCTGTCTGCACCTGCGCGTCTGCGCACGCACTCCGTTTGGCAAAGAGCTGTACGCCCGATAGCCCAATAGCCCTCGTCTCGTGTGCTCCGACGGTCTGCGTGGAACGAGGCGGGCTCCAGGCTGCTGCAGCATACCGCTGCCGCTGCTCAAACTCTGCAATCCTAAACTTCACGCTGATCGACATAGAATTCACACGGCGGGGGCTGTTCGAAGTCCAGCGCTCGATGTCCGCGGCTTGCATCTAGTCCATGAAGCTCCGTGTGGCCCAGTGTCCAAAGCGATATACGCTTCAGAACAAGGCCGATTCGCCCGTTGCGTCAGTCGACACAACAAGCTTGGCTAAACTTGACATGCTCCCACGCGAGAGCAGCTCGCGCGCAAAAGCGCGAAAGCCCAAATGCCATCCAGCATTTCTCTTCTTGCCATACAGAAATACGTCGGAAACTGGTCGCCGGCGGCGCCCCCAAAAAAACGTCTTCAGCCCTATCGAGATTTCACCTTGCGCAGCGAGCGCCGGGGCTCATAACCTGTTGAGGTTAGAGCATTCCCGGGCTGAAGAGGAATACGCTAAGGGCTCAGCTAATACGTCGTTACGGCTGACGGCTGCGTCTTCACGTCTGTTTTACGTCGGGAATCATGTCTAAACGTCTTACGTCTCTCGGCTTAGGATACAGATATACGTCAGCCGGCACCACAACGTATACTGGGTTGGTATGGTTAATAACAACAACAACGGGTCTCTGCACACTCGAGGCCTATACCTAGCACTGCCTGTACGGCGTGTCACTGCATGGGGTTTGCCACGGGTTTGCCTAGTTGGCTGACCGGACTCTCCGAACATCAACAGTGCCGGCCGCTCTTTGGGTGCCTTTCAAGTGGGCGCCTGTGGTGGTTACCGTTCTCGTTCCCGCTCTGTCCCTTGCATCTGTTGCTCGAACCGTTCTGTGAGTTCTGTGGTTGCTTGGCCTGTTTTGCGGGCAGTCTGCCGGAGGGGTGCCTCTGGGTTTCGGTGGCTTCGATGGTACAGAGGGAACGGGGCAAAGTGGCGAAGTCCCGTTACTCCCGTAGTGTGCAGCGGATGGGTTTCGGTGGCTGGTGCCGTGGTCCCTGGTGTTCTGCTTGCTGGAGTTGCAGGTTGCGTGCCGGTGTCTGTGTTGCTGTGCTTTTCCCCTTCCTTCTCCTTTGTAATCACTCTGTCTACACGTGCACGTCTATATGACACCCGAGTCAAGCGGAAGTCTTTGCCTGCGTCTCTATGTTCCTTTCGGACCGAGAGTGATTACAGTGCCCTCCGCGGGTGCGTCATGCCCCTCTCGCCAACGCGGCGTCCCCACACGCGAACAATGTGTTGAGTTTACGCCCAGAACAGGCGACCACTCGGGACGGTGTAAGAGGGCTAGCACTAGGACGGGGTAACACGTACCGCCATCTAAGCTCCTCACATCACGGACCTAGGCCGGACGGCTGGGGAGGGCAGGGGTCAACCTGTCTCGGACGGCTGGGGAGGGCAGGGGTCAACCAGACTCTGCAGCGCGCACACGCCGCAGCAAACACCCCATCACCCGCCACCGTGCATCTGGACGCCACCACCAAACCAGCCACTGCCATCAATCCAGCCGGCTCCCCGCTTGGGCGGCCTGCTCAGCGCAGCTGGCCATGGCACGCCGTCCTCCACGCACGCGGTGATGAGGCGGATGTTTGCCGCAGCGTTCAGGTCGTGGTTCCTGTTTCACAGGCGACAACAGGGACGGATGCGACATTATGCCCTGTGTTATGCTCTGTCCTGTCCGGCCCAGCTCGTGTCCTGTCCGACCCAGGCTCTGTCCGACCTGACTGCTCTGTCCTGTCCAGCCCAGCTCGTGTCCTGTCCGACCCAGGCTCTGTCCGACCTGACTGCTCTGTCCTGTCCAGCCCAGGCTCTGTCCTGTCCAGCCCACCCCTGCCCCACGAACCCTGATTCCTGACCCTGGTTCCCGACACTGAGACTTACCAGAGCTGGGGTGGACAGGACAGACCTGGGCCGGACAGGACAGAGCTGGGCTGGATAGGACAGAGCTGGGCCGGACAGGACAGAGCTGGGCCGGACAGGACAGAGCTGGGCCGGACAGGACAGAGCTGGGCCGGACAGGACAGAGCTGGGTCGGACAGGACACGAGCTGGGGTGGACAGGACAGAGCATAACACAGGGCATAATGTCGCATCCGTCCCTGTTGTCGCCTGTGAAACAGGAACCGCGACCTGAACGCTGCGGCAAACATCCGCCTCATCACCGCGTGCGTGGAGGACGGCACGCCATGGCCAGCTGCGTTGCGCAGGCCGCCCAAGCGGGGAGCCGGCTGGATTGATGGCAGTGGCTGGTTTGGCGGTGGCGTCCAGATGCACGGTGGCGGGTGATGCGTGTTTGCCGCAGCATGTGTGTGCTGCAGAGTCTGGAGGACGGGTTGACCCCGTCCTCCCCAGCCGTCCGGCCTAGGTCCGTGATGTGAGGAGCTTAGATGGCGGTACGTGTTACCCCGTCCGAGCGTTAGCCCTCTTACACCGTCCCGAGTGGTCGCCTGTTCTGGGCGTAAACTCAACACATTGTTCGCGTGTGGGGACGCGTTGGCGAGAGCCACGGATGGCCCTAATATACCCCGGGGGCATGACGCACCCGCGGAGGGCACTGTAATCACTCTCGAAGCGGTTGCGGCGAATCGGCGATGACCACCTTTTGGGTCCTGACTGTTGACGCCGAGAACCAGGGGCGGACGGGACGGGTGCTCGTGTAGCAGTGACGGGATGCCCCGGCGATCGCCACGTCTCGCCCATCTGATGGGCGCGTTGATAGTTGCCTGCCCAAGCGGATTACTGGCAGTGGTGTCCGGATTAGCGATGGCGGGTGATGAGGTGCGCGCGTGCTGCAGCGTGTGTGTGCTGCAGAGTCTGGAGGACAGGTTGAGCCTGCCCTCCCCAGCCGCCAGGCCTAGCGCCGTGACGTAGGAAGCGAGATGGGTTGATCCTGTCTGAGCGCGAGTCCCAATACCCCGTCCTGAGTGGTCACCTGTTCTGAGCGTAAACTCAACAATTGCTGCGGCGTGTGGGGACGCCGCGTTGGCGAGCGCTACGGATGGCCCGCATAATGTCTCACCCGCGGAGGGCACTGTACGTACTGCGTATACGAGATGCTTTGAGTGCACCGTGTTCTGGTTCGGGCGTTGCTACGGCCGTTGCTGGCAAGCCGCGTTGTGCATGTACGCTGCAGTGGGGGCGTATTCTGCCAGAATACACTTACATGACACGACACGACAAAGCGGGGAGGCAAACACCTCAACACCACCTGTCCCGCGGCATGCTTCCGGTGCTATGCATGTACGTTGACACTTTCCACTCGAGGTGTTCCCTACTTCTTCATTGTAATCTTCACTCTCTCCGCTTCTTGATGGGCCAACACACATGTGCCTGCCGTTCAATTGTTTCCGCGGCTTAGCCGCCACTCCCCGGTCTTGTTGCCACACACTCCGTACTTTCGATCCTCTCTTTGGCGAATGAAAGGCTTGTGCTAACCAAAAAAAGAAAATACAGCGGCTGAACTGCACGCCGCACGGTACATGCCCGTCATACACACGACCAAAATTGTTGATTGTATTGACAGTGCCCGGTCAGTACGCTTCTGTTGAACTTGGAAACACAGGAATTGATCATACACACGCTAGCAGTACACAAGTAGCCGTAGCGATTCCATTCTAGCTATCCACTTCCTGGGCTACGCCGAGCCCACAACTGCCTTGAGCTATGCAAACAAAGTAAGCCGTACCATTTACGTCCTTCCTGCGTATAGTCTGGCTCGTCCAGTCGGGTTCCCTAATAGGCACGGAGCTGTTAGCAGAGGACTTGCCTCCCGTTCACCGCTTCCGCTTCACCACCTTCAGGCTGTGCGTCTTAATGTTGAAGTAGGCCGTCTCCCCGTAAAGTAAGCATCATCTCGGTAGCCTTCACGAAACTGGTTAGTGCCGTTCTATCACATCTACAGCGTTTCCCATTTGAAGCGTCAACCTGAGCGAGATGTTCATCCCCCACCTCTGGTACACGGCAACAGCAGTCCCGGTAAAGCTGTTGAACTCCGTCGCACTTGCAGCAGCACCGAGACCCCACGGCACCACAGACGACAATACATGCGTGTGCCTCTGACCTTGGTTGCGTTCACACAACTCACCACCGCCGTGGCACACGGCTCATGGGCACAGGGCCGCGAGGCAAGGCCACCAGCGGGTGCACTGCACGGGTTTGGCTGCCAGCGGACGCCGTCTGCTGCGGCAAAGACTGCGGCTGCTTCTTGTCCTCCTTGGCCGGTGGCGGTGCGTCCGCGCCACCGTCAGATCGTGCCGCGCGACCGAGAATCATGCCTGCGCCCGCAACCTTGACAACTCTGAGAATGAGCCGGCCAAGGCCACCGCGAGCGCGGCGCCCGTTCTTGGGCGACAGCGAGCCGTCCGTGCCTGGTCCGCTGCTGCTGCTACTGCTGCGCGGAGTGTAGCTTAGGCCCTTGAACCCTCCATCGGCGGGCAGTGGTAGCGGGTGGGACGCTAGCAGGCTGCTGCTCGCAGACAGGCTGCGCTGCAGTTGGGAGCCCGTGCCATTGAAGGCGCTGCAAGCAACTGAGCGGCTGTATGCGAGAAGCATCTCCCATGGCCACATCACTCGCCACATCACACGTGCAGCGACGCGCAGCTTCGCAGCGCAGCTAGACCCCGACTTGCAGGCGGCGCCACCGACTGTACGCACCGCGCGCCGCGAATACGCGGCCGTAGCCAACAGCGCTGTCCGCAGTCCTCCAAGTGCACATACAAAAAGTCCCGTGGCGTTGGCCCACAAGCTCATGAGCGTGCTGAGCACTGACAGCAGTGCCGCGCGGCCGCCACGCCAGGCGCCCATGTAGCCACGGTACATGAGCACGTAGGGGCTGCCGAGGCGCAGCCCCAGGCGGCCACGGCCGGTGTCCATGGTGTCGATGCACGACGCAGCGTCCGCGTCAGCTGCAGCGGCGGCTGCGCGTGCCTGCGCGCCGGCGGCGTTCATAGCCTCATCCAGCGAGTCCAGCGCCGCGCGCTCCGGCAGCGGCTGCTCCAGCCCGCCGTGCACCTTGGTCAACAGGTAGTCGCGGAAGGCCGCCTACAAGCGTTACATCGGCACATGGTGAGTATTCTACTTTTGGTCGCAACTACTTGACTGTTGTATATGCAGAACCGCCAGCCCCCGCATTGCCGGACCCACCTCGGCCTTCTGCACCATGGGCCAGAGCGCGCGGCGGATGCCCATGTTGGCGATGCCTGACGGCAGGCAGGGGTCCTCGTAGTACACGTTGACCTGCGCGCATGAGCGCAACGAGTTGCGCGGTCAATGGCAGCTGAAGCTGTGGTCACAGCGCCTTCCAGTGCACACAGACCTGGCATGCAATTACTCACCACTTCCACAGCCGGGCTCGCAGGGTCAAAGACACCCTTGCTGGAACTGCAAAGAAATGAAGGGGGTGTGTAACAATACTACCTGCAAATCGCTTACACCCAACCCAAATCAAAACCAAGAAGCAAACGACAGTCCTAGCCAACCCAGATGGGATAATGTAAAGGACTCACCGTATGACGTAACCTGACACGAAGTCCGTGACGCGTACTGTGCGGCCACCAGCAACACCAGCCGGCGGACACGCGACACAAGCGCGTGAAATGCAGTAGCTACCACCGTCATCCGGCTTGGCCCAGCACCTGCAGATAATTTTGCAGCGCTTTTGTTAGTAATCTGCCATCTGGGTCCGGCCGGGAAACCGGAAAGGTTATGTAAAAAAGGGGTGGTTAAGACGAACGGCCGAAGCAGCTATACCGCAGAAGTACCCACCGTCGGACGTAGGTGTACTCGCGTGACGCCATGGGAGGCGGAAACTTGGTGCGCGCGTACATGAACGCCGACCTGCAGAGGCAAGCCGGAAGTCAGGAATCACGAACCGCAACTTGCGCTCCGCCCCCCTTTTTACACTTTTTGTGCAATCTTTGCAACTCCCCCCACCCTCCCGCCCCCCGACAAGGGCCGCATGAGCATTGCCAAGCCACACTGCAACAACGCCGCACCTGCCGCCTGCCGCCTTCGCCTCCGCCATCGCCGGGGTCATGACTGCCGCGGCGCTTGGATGCCCAGCAGCAGCCGCAGCAGCCGCAGCCGCAGCCTCTGAAGGCGGCGCAATGGGCAGTTGGCACGCCATGCTCTCGTCCCACACGCGCCGGAAGTCCAGGTCATAGGTGAAGCCCGTAATCTGAGCGACCGTGGCCGACTCGTACACAGTCTTGGACTTGTAGATGAACAGGCCCTTCCGCAGATAGCGCCGCCACACGAAGTAGTGCAGGCCGGGCTTGTGCTCCTCCACAATCATCTCCCAGCCCTGGCGGTAAGCGTCCTTGCGATCAAAGTGACCGAACAGGCTCTCCTCACCCGCCCCCACCGCACTGGCACCGCCCTGCTGCGACAGCGCCAGCTCGGACGACGCCTCTCCAATCGTGGCGCCAAACTGCGGGGCCATGGCCAAGGCAAACAATGGTACCCTAGTCAGCGCACGTGTTCTGCTTCGTATGTGTACCCACAACTTAATTCTCGGTGTCAATTATTGATGCTGATTCCGGCACCTGATCTGCAGCCGAACCTTATCATGCAGCCCATCATGCCAGCGCCCCAACGCCCTCACCTGCAACAAGTGCATGTCCGTCACCACCTGGCGCACCCCCTCGTAACCGGGTTCCGTCATCTCGTGCGGAAGGCAATCGACCGCAAGAAAGCCGTTGTGCATCAGGATTTCAAGCCGCTTGCCGGTGGCTGTGGGGCATAGTCCAAGCAACAGGCGTTCAGGCGTCAAGCAGGATGCCGGTCAATACAGTATACTGTATGTTCCCCAAATGGATCAATCAGAACATGCGAGCAGCCTCACCTACGGAGCTTAGGCTCGATTCCGAGGGAGCTACGCCAGCCAGGTGCTGGCCCGACTCGATCCGCCGCATGCTAGGCTTCCAGCTGCCCTTGCGCTGGAGGGCCCCGCCAAGCCGGCGCCCGCCCCCGCCGCCAGGGTTCTGCTGTGCAGCCCGGAGGATCGAGTCCATGGACAGGCGCGACGAAAGCACATCCTGTGTGACATACCCACAACGTAACGGTTGCTTGAGTATAGATTCGAGGACAACGGGCTACTTAAACACGCGCCCTCGAACCCCACAAGCAAGTCAGCTGTCGCCGGTGCCGCGGCAGGCTGCAACGACCCTTCAACTGCAAGCCACGTACCTCTGACTTGGCAGAGGATCGGCTCCCCACACTACGCTTCCGTGTGAGCGTAATTGCACCGCCGCCAGCGTCGCGCCCGTACAGCCGCCTCGCTTGTGCGCGGCCCTCCGCCAGGACGCGGCGCACCTTCCGCCAGAACCCGCCTCCTCCGGCCCGAGCTTGGCCGCGCTCCTCGCCTTGCCGACCCAGATGAATGAAGTGGGAGCCAGGTCCACATGTCCGCGTAGAGTCCTGAGCACTGGCTGCTGCAGTGGCCAGCCCCCCTGCACTCAAGGACACGGAGGGTGGACGGGTGGTAAGCGACCAGCACGCGAGGGGTTGGACTCGCAGCTTCTGGCTTGCCGTGCGCGGCTAGTCCACATCTGAATTGATCAATCGTTTCTTGCATTATTACAGCATGGTGTTTTCATTGCGCAAGCGCCACCATAGCTTTCCCCAACGACTCCAGCGCGGCAGCCGACGTCAGATGGGGGGCCCTTTCTCCGGCCCCTTCTCACCGTTCGCCGACGGTCGACGCTGAATGGACAGCGCTGGGTAGAGGATTAGACCTGCAAGCGCTACCACATACGTAGATGCTGGCACCTGTGCGCCCAACAAAGTCGACCTTTTAGCCCGGTTCAAGGCGAGGAACGCGACGAGACTCCGCAATTCCGCCTAGAATCTTACCTGGCTCAATGAGTCGACGAAATTGCCCGCGATGGCGGCCCAATACGTGACGCTGCGCAAAGGCCAAGCACATTTCAGCACTTTAAGCCGACGCACACCCTCGCGCGGCGTGGTGTTCAAATCGGGCCACCGCACTCGTCAGTTCTCACCTGGAGCTGCACGCAGCGCTTGCTCCCAGCATCAGCGCGAGCGCTGCAGTGAGCCCCGCCAGCCTTGAGCCGCTGAGCGCCTCACGCCACCAGCCGATTTGACGCTCAGGACGAGTCATCATAAGCACCTAGCTAGTCACATGAGTTCAGCGGCGATATCGCAGAAGCCGCTTCCAGCTCGCCGCTCAGCTCGGGCGTCTCAAGTTTAATTTAATTATAGATTCTGTGAAGCTTATTTGTTGTGTGATTGTGGTTGCCAAAATCAGCATAATCTGCGACAAAGTTCGCTCTGGCCATGGGGCGCCAATCCCATGGGCGAGGGCGAGGGCGAGTCAGCACATCCAGCGAGTCCAGTCCTCCTCCATGCTCCTTGAGCCTCGATGCCCATTGACAGACGGCTCACGCACAAACGCGTGGCCCCATTGCAGCACTGCGGTGTGGCGCTCCAGCACGCTTAGTGCCGCCCATGCCGCGCACGCACGCAGCGCGAACAGGCCCGCAACGCGCCCCTCCACTACGCCGGAATCCTGCCAGATCCCGCCCCGTTCAAAATAACGCTCCGTCCTGTACGCGAGCCTAGTCCTTCCGACCAAAGCCTAGTTCTCCTTCTCCTTCTTCCAGGGTTGCACCGTACTGCACCGTACCAGCCTCCCAGCTTATAAAACGCGTACTAGTACGTAGTACGCTGCTCACTTAGTACGATACGCTATAGTTCGCTTATAATACGCTGGCGGGCAAAGGCTAGTACGCTGACATAGTACGCTACGCCAAACCCACAGATTCCGGGATGTTGGGATGCGCGCGTGGGATGTCGAGTCAGCTCCGGGCCATTCTCGCGCTTGCTGATGCTCAGACAACATGTTATGTGTATGACGAGGCCATTGAGCGCGACAGGCAGCTACTACCAGCGTGAATGCGTGTGCTGATGTCCAACATCCCGGCTCAGCATCCCTTAGGATGCCCTAGGTTGTCCCAACCTGTTCCTGGCACAGCGTACTTAACCACGTACTACCATTCAAGAACGGCGTACTAGTACATAGTACGTACTGTGCAACCCTGCCTTCTTCTCCTGCTCCTCCTTCTCCTTCTTCTCCTTCTTCTCCTGCAAAAAGCAGTGCAAAGGTCGAACATGTACAGGGCGCGTGTCAGCTGTGTCAGCTTTCCCAATCACCCAAGTGCAGGGTTGACAACGCAATTGCCATGCAACCACGCACCTCCCTGGTCCACCGGCTGTAGCCATTCCTGAGGGAGTCCAGGGTGAAGCCCTTCAGCTGGGGGAGACCAGCCGCCACCGCCTTCCACTTCCCCGGCGTCTCCTCCTTCGGCCAGTTCTTCTCAGGGTTCTCCCCTGGTTCTTCTTGAGCCAGTCGTGGATGTCCGGCATGAACGTCTGGCGGCTGGACTGGCCACGGGCGGCGGCACTGGCCTCCCCTGCAAGCAGGGTGTCGGGGTGTCAGTAAGTGAGCCAGAGTTGCGATGAGTTGCGGTGAACCAGAGCAACTCATAAGCACTTTGGCCCTGGGGCATTGCTAGCCGGGCATGCGTCGCTCACCCTTGGCGCGCGCCACCGCGCTGGGGTCGTCCACGTCCAGCTTCGCGGCCTTCATGCCGGCAGCGAACTCACCGCTGCCGGCGCTGCCACCTGCGACAGCATCATCAGATCACGCGGCGCAGTCTGGTCAGTGCAGCCCCGCGCAACAACGCACGTAGAAATGAGCATGGCCAGCGCAAACCACCACCACGACAAGGGTTTTCAAATGGCCGACTGCTGCATGCGCGATAGTGTCAGCCCACGCATCGGCCCAGCATCCGTGTTTGGCTGCACTCACCCGTGGTCGCCGCCGCGATCGACTTCCCCGCCTCATCGTAGCCATCATGCGTCTCTCGCCTGCAGGGGCCGCACAATACCACGCGCGTCACACGACGGTCCACAGGCACGACAAGGGTGTTCAAATGGCCGACTGCTGCAAGCGCGATAGTGTCAACAAACAAAACTGCTCACAACCCACAGCACCCTTACCTTCGCGCGCCTCCGTTACACACAGACAACCCTCTCAGCTCACCCGCTTGCGACGTGGCGGTCGCTCCCAGCATAGCCAGGGCCGTCTCCATGCACGCGCCCGACCGCGCCAGCTCCGCACGCAGGCGCTCGCAGAAGATTGCGTGGGCGGCGCTGTACGCAGCCAGGTGGCACTTCGTGTCGCAATCCGCCTTTTCTGCGCACAAGAACTCAGTCAGTCACACTGCACAAATCTAGGGGTCATTGCTCTGCTCACCCGTGAAGCAGACATCGCCCAGCACCACGGCTAGGTCCATGATGCGCAGCAGCAGCTGGCTTGGCAGGCCAGCGGCCCACACGCCCAGATCACGCCGCACCAGCTGCAGGTTGGTGCGGGACCACGAGCCCACCGCCGAATAGGCGACAAAGCACTTGAGCGCGTAGATAATGGCCGCGAGTATGGCCACCGCGCTCAGTGCGGCGGGCTGCAAGTGCTGGCAGCCTGGCGGGGTGCTCAGCCCATGCGGCCACAGCCCAGCCTCCTGCACACGGCATAGTCTGGTCAGCTACCTGTGACAGCATAAAACCCATCGCCTGTGCCACTTACGTGGCATGGGGTACCGATCCCTTCGATCCTCTGGTCACCCCAGGATAGGGACGACTTGCTATCGTGGGTGGCGCGCCAGGTCCAATCCTCTACCCCTTGCCACCCCTCTGACCCCAACGCCTACCGCCACCTTGTGCTGGGGCGGGCTTGGCCGCCCGTTGTTGCTTGGCCGCCTCCGCTGATTCCCAATGCTGCTGCTTGGCCACTTCAAACGCCGCCTCCCGCTGCTGCCTCTCCTCGTTGCTCAACGCCATGGCGGCCCTATTCGTCAGGAAGTTCGCTTCCAGGCGCGCGTCGAGCTCTGCAGCTATCATGCGTGTCTGCGCCGCCGCCTGCGCCGCATCAACACAAGCATTAAGTCTTTTGTGCCGCCTGCGCCGCACCAACACACGCTGCAACGATGCGGGCTGGTGCGGGCTGCATCGCCTGCGCCGCCGTCTTCTGGCCGTTGGCATAGGGCTGTGGAGGTAGGCGTTGGGGCCGCTGGCTCTGCTGTCACGCTATACGTGATGACGCCATCCGCGCGTGCCCCAGCTGGTGTCCCCCGCCCAACAGCTACAGCACCGAACGGTACTGTGGGCTGGTCCGATGGGGCTGAAGGATGGGTCATGCTGCTGCCTCGGGGACGAACAGCGCCACACTTGACATGCCGCCGCATAGGGGCGTGCGGCTGAAGACACTGACATGCCGCCGCCGCGGGGGCGTGCGGCTGACGGGACATTGAAACAGCGCCACAAGTACCTGCGGTTATGCCGAGGGGCATGCAACAGTCATGACTCACGAGGGCACGAGGTGAAGTGCTGCCGTAGACGCCGACGTGCCGCCACCGTAAGGGCGTGCGGCTGAAGATGTTGCCGTGCCGCCGCCTGATGGGCGCGCGGCCGAAGATGCCGCACTGACCACGCTATGTCTGGTCACCCCAGCTGGCGTGACACTGCTTCTATCGCTCACTTCCGTTGCCTTTGGCGGCTGGAGCGGCCTGCAGCCCTGCTGGGCGTACAATAAGTTCTGTGGATGCCGGGCGGCTGGTCTGGGTTCGGCCCCTGATATTGCTGGTTCTCCCGCTCCTGCTCCCGCTCAGCAGATTGGGCACATCGCATACCGTACATCGCTCCTACCACCACCAGCTCTTCCCCCGTCCCGGCCACGATCCAACAGGGCACAGGACAAGAAGGTGGCGTTCTAGGCGTTCCCCTCCAGGGACAAGTGGGCTGATGAGTCCGCCGGCCTCGGGCTCAAGCAGTAATCCTCAACCCCTGACACTGACGTAGGCTCTTGAATCAGCTACAATGGTTGCGAGGACCAAAGCTCAATGCGCTGGACCGCACGTCCATACTGCCAAGGCACATGACCAGGGAACTAGGAGACCCGCTGCGGAAACTTGGGCCCCCGTAAGAGGCACATAACACATACCCACCTCACCTTGCCTTCCACAAGTACCGAATCAATGGCCAAACACAATTTGATGTCACCGCTGTAGCGGCACCCAACAATACCACTAGTGCCGCTGCAACAGCGCTACCATGTTTTCGTTGTTAGTGTCAGCAGTTCATCTAACACTGCAAGATGAAGGCATCAAAACTTAGCACGTACGCGTTTTTAGCACCCACATTGAACCCATCCCAGTCAGTCGTAGCGCACGCGTCCCACCTGTCCAAACGTGCCCAACACGCTCATCAGTCATGGTGCATCACAGAGACATCCCGGCGGGCTGTTACCGCGCTTGCGGTAGCAGGTGCACGTGTAGCAGTGGCCGCACACCAGTGGCGGCTTCCGCAACGAGAATGTTATGCGAGAGCGTTGTGTTAAGGATCCGAGCTCATTACCACGGTGAAACGCTCCACGGCAATCGGAAGGGCCAATGATCTCATTTGGCATACCGCAGCTACTGCAGGTGTTCGCACCATTGGCTTGTCCACCCCTCATTACATGCCCTGTTTTCGAGGCACTGCCGGCCGCCCATGCCGTACTCGCCCGATGGCGGCCCCGCAATCCCGTTTAACCTCTTCAAACCCTGGCTTGTCTGCTAAGCAAAGAATACAACAATTGCTGATGTGTTGTCTGCTTCTCCACACGGCGACTTGACGCCAAGCTCCACCGCCTCCTGCAAAGTGGTTGCGAGCATAGCCACGACTAAGCCAACGCAACGTGGACTTTTACGGTAATGTCGCGATTACAGCGGATGGCCGGGAACATCCTGCTGCTTACGCAAGGTGCTTTCCTCATCCCGCCTGGCCCCCTGACGCTGCTGCAGTGGTGCTCTTACCTCCACTAGCATCTTGGCAGCTTGCGCCGCGGTTTTGCCCTCACTCGCCGCCTCCATCACCCGGTTCACCGCCTCCTGCCCGTCCATGACGTCCCACACGCCGTCCGAAGCCATGACCTGCAGTAGTGCACGGGCAGCATGAGTGGCGTTGTGCGTGATGGACCAGCCAAAACAGCGCCTTGCGAATTCATTGGGAATGTGCAGTTGCCGACACACGCCTGTGCGCGCCCTCACATCATCCCCTGATGAATCAGACCTACCAGGCAGCAATCGTCCTTGCTGGCCTCAAACGTGACCACGTAAGGCTCCGTCAGCACGCCATGGTCGCTCATGTGCTTGTGCCCCAGCGCCCGGGTCACGCTCAGCTCGTAGCCCTGCCACGGCCCTGTCACCACTTGCAGGTAGCCGTCCTCGTGCGCGCCGTCTTTGAGGTTTACCTTGCCCGCATAGCCCTCCTGGGTGCGAATAGCAGGCAGCATGCATTGGCCCCACTGTGCTGCAGATGGCTGCAATACGTTACATGCCTGGTACCATTACTGCATGTGCATGCATCGGCACGACAGGGACCGTGGCCCCTGCTTGCACACACCTTCATTCGCTTGGCCTCCTCCGCGTTGTGCCCGTTGTGCCGCACCGTGAGCGTTTTGGACGTGTACGACGCGCCTGCAAGTAAATGATACACATGCGTAGTTGCTTCACAATTCAGCAATGTGGGACTTCTCGCCTGTACACCCTCGCCTGTACATCCAGCCTCACCGTTGTCCGTCCCGAGCACCGCCGTGGAGTCGCCCACGTTCGCCATCCACACGGACCGCCCCTGCACAACAGCGCAGGTGCACGTGGACCCGAACTCAAGCAGCCGCTCCGGGCCGCTGCCG
Organism: Chlamydomonas incerta; assembly: GCA_016834605.1. Classification (NCBI taxonomy): domain Eukaryota; kingdom Viridiplantae; phylum Chlorophyta; class Chlorophyceae; order Chlamydomonadales; family Chlamydomonadaceae; genus Chlamydomonas; species Chlamydomonas incerta. The sequence continues at coordinate 116,080 of JAEHOC010000004.1, forward strand.
TTCTTGTATACGCACACGCCGCCACTGGTCGTGAGCGTGTACGTCGCCGTCGTTTTCCTGAGGCAGCAAGGAGCATACCGGTATGGGCCGAGGAGATGAGGGCCGTCAAAGCTATCCTCCCCCTTAAATGACACGTCCACGCGAGATACTAGCTCCCGTAAGCGATGTGGGGAGCTCACCGGTAGCCGCCGCAGCGCACCGTCTTGGGGGGATCATCATACAGGGACAACGCCGCGGTGTGCCCCCGCTGGAATGCAGCGGACATGAGCTTCTCCGCCTCTCCATTCAAGTCCTTCAGCAGCCGGTTGCGCAGGCAGCTGGTGTAGAGATGCCGCACCAGCGTTTTCCCCGCGTAACATGCTGCTTTGTCGCCTAGCACTCCGTGCCCTGCGCAGGGGGCAGGAGTGGGGGGCGGGTGCACCATCACCCAGTTCAGAAGTGTGGCAGAGCCCCAAACGTGGCGCCGAACGATCCGCTATGTTGTCCAGGCTCTCTCTATGACCTGATTTGATGCCTGAGAGGCCTCCGGCAAGGAAGACCGCGTCGCACTGCGGGCGAAAGTGCCACCTTCTCTGGCGCGCTGACCTGGCGCCCAAGTCCCGGACCCTTGCGTGGATCCCGCCTTGCTCTTTTGCGACTTACCATCGCAAATAGCCGCTATGTAGGTTTGCCGGTGACCCGCAGGGACCTCGCCGGGTGCGTAAACCTCCTGAACAACGCAGTAGTCCTGGTTCACGTCCCCGTATCTATTTCCTGGGTCTGTCGCATGTCCTATGTCGTGGCCCATCGCAAGAACGAGTTGAAGTCGTCACAAGGCAACCACGGGGCGGATGCGTTCCTTCGGGGGCTCGAAAGTGTGCCGTCAAGCGGCAATTGAAGGGGGCTATACTGATTGATAGTGTGGCAAGGATGTCAAATGGTTTATGGCGGCCGAAGGTTTCAGGCAGCGGAATTGAACTCCTTGTCGGGTGAATAGGCTGTAAAATACAGCACGCAAAATATGAAAGTTTACAGAAAAGGGCTCTTATAGAAACTTGACAAACGCACAGCGTGACCTTCAGTCGATCGGCCTCCCCGCCATCCCCCATTGATGCCTGTCAACGAGCCATTATGTGGTGCGGAGCATCCCAGCGTTCTCTTCCGTGAATTGCGAGGTTCTTGCTTTGGTGGGGGGCTGAGGGTTGCGGTGGGGCCATGCCGCTGCGTCCGCCCCGAAGGCGCCGCCCACACAGCCGCCTTCGCGCAACCGCACTCCTGCAGCCGCCCCCCATCGTGCCAACGTCCGCCACATGTCCGTCTGCTGGCGCAACATCTCCTCCTGCTTCCAGCTATCACACTCCACCAGGACAAAAGGAGGTGGCTTTGCCCTTTTGGAAAGTGGGCTGAGTCCACGCCACTTATCCTGCTGTCCGAGGCCGAGGCTCTCGAAACACTACCTCATCTTCTGGAAACTATAGCCGGGGTCGGTCCCTGCAGGCACCGCCAGCCAACAGTCCAGCCGCGTCCAACCATTAAGCACAAGCACAGCAGCACACGTGACCGCCATACAACAGCACGACATGCTATAGTCGCAAAATTCCGCTAGCGGCTGCGGCCAACTACCGCAGACTGTGTTATGTGCGCCAGCAAAGACGGCTAACCAGGCACTGGCCAGTCGCAACTTGCGCGCCTGCGCTACTTCATGGGCGCCGCCGCGCTTTCCTTCTCCATGTGGTCTTGCCCCCTCCGCTCCGCTCCGCACATGTTCGCCGCCGCCGCCGCCGCCGCCGCCGGGCCCAGAGCTGCCGCCGCCGCTGCTGGGCCCAGGGCCGCCGCGGCCCCTGCTGGGGGGCTCACAACCGCACTCCACCAGAATAATCACTCCGCTCTTGAACTGCTTTCTGCACGCGTTGCAGCGCCGCCATCACGCACCACAACGTCCACGGAATCTGGCGACCGGCGCTAGCAGCCGCGTGCAAGGCGCGCCGCGGCGGTGGTGCTACACACCTGATCCAGGTTGCGGCAGGTGAGCCTACTCGCGCGCCGGCTCGCCGGCCGCCGCACCTTTCGCTAGCACCGCTAGCATTGCAAACGTTGTCGACTTCAAAGAAGGGCCCCCAAAGCACAGTCCACCAGTCGCAACGTTGCTATCACAGCGCTACCATTAGACCGTGTTGGGCCGCTGAGGCAACAGGAAGTTGTAGAACGCGTCCTCCACGAAAAGTGGCCCGCCCGCCGCCGCACTGTCGCCAGGCTGCTTCCAGCCCACCCACGTTCCCTGCTGAATCTTCTTCAGGTCCTCGCCTGTGTGTATGGGTGGCGTGAGCGAGGCATCACGTGGTGCCATGAACAAGTCACCTGTCACTGCCATATTCTACGCGTCACTACGCGTTGCCGCATGGCCCACAAACGCCCGAATTCAAGGGTGCCTCGGCGCCCGTTAGCACAAGACATGGCAGTAATGGCAACATAGCCCGCTCACCTCCTGTATAGTGGGGGTCCAGGATGAGGAACGCCGCCTCGCCGGTGCTCTCATTGAAGCGCACGCCCAGCAGCGTGTATGCCAGCACGCCGCCGCCGATCATCACCGGCGAGCCTACTGTGGCGAAGTGAGCAGCCAGCTCGCGCGCGTGGCTGCACAGCGCGTGGCATAGGACAGGAGCATCTTGGCCTAGGTGTGTCGCAGTCACGGTATTGCAGGGGAGCATAGAGCCTCACTGAGCACAGCCGTGCCCCCCGCTTCTCACCTTGGGCTGTTCCAGCCACGAAGCAACGAAGCCGCGCCCCCAAATCAACGTATCCTAACGCACCTGGGGATGTCCGCGCCCCGATTGACGGTGAGGAACTTGCACTGCACGCCCAGATAGTCGTCCAGCACGTATGACAGCTCGATGGCGCCGATCCAGTTGGAAGAGCCTACGAACGACGGAGCCTTGTCGCCCAGCTTAACCAGCGTCTGCTGGATGAGCCTAGAATGGCGGCAGAACGGCGCAGGTGGCGCAGTGGCATAATGAGGCAGTGCCGGTGGGGATGCACTTTGATCGTACCCTTGTCTAAAACAAGGTCCTCGTGGCAAGCGATCACAGCCGAGTCAATGGCTCACTTATGCGAAGGGATGGGCTTGGTCGTGTACTTTTGCAGGCGGAACCAAGACACCATGGTCTGCAGCGAGCGGTACGCGCAGCCCCAGCCCGAGTCGTTAAAGCGGTCCTGCGGTGCAAAATTGACTTCGTGTCAGGGAATTCGAATCAAGGCTGCGCCATCCGCTCCTGCCCTGCACAACGCCGCGCCCCACACACACCTGCATGTAGTGGCAGTACTCGTAGTGGCCCTGCACCAGCTCCATGAGGCCGCCAATGCCTGTACGGCGCCATATGCACAGAAGAAGGCACGTAAAATGCCCATGCAGTAAACAAGCAAGTACCCGTCGTGCCCGCCTTCATTCGTACAAACAGCTGCAAGGATCTCAACGCTCGTATGCGAGCGTATCTTAAAGCAGTCGTCTACGGCATCCGTTTCCTGCCATCACACCTGGGGCCGCCAGGCCCACGTGCACGTCCCGCAGCCGCGCGACCGCGCCACCGCCGCCCGCGCCGCCGTCTCCGTCTCCCTCGCCCGTCAGCTCCAGCGCGTTGGCAGGCCTCAGCAGCGGACGATTCGTGGGCAGGCCCAGCAGGCCGTGCAAGCGCTGGCGCAACGGCAGCAGCTTGAGATCGTTAAGCTCGGTGTCAGCCAACAGCGAGGGTTGCAGCACGGTCACGTGGTGACCGCAGCCCGGCGGCAGGAAATGGTAGGCGCGCACCTGCGCAGGGGTGTGGCCCGGTGGTGACTGCGGCACTGCAATTCACGCGCTAGGTCCCGACAAGGCGGCCGCTGCCATGGCACTCAGCATGGCAACATTATAAATGCTCATGCTGTCTGTCAACTAAACATTGAAGCCAGCTCACCGGCAGCACCTTGGCCTGCTGCCTTCCCAGCACCCGCTGCGCCGCCTGCAGCTGCGCCACCAGGGCCTGCGTCACAGCCGCCACCGCCGCCGCCACCCGGCTGCCGCGGCGCACGTACACCAGCACGTCCAGCCGCAGCGGTGCCGAGGTGCTGGCGGCGGCCGCAGTGCCGGCCGACGGAGCGGCAAGCGGGCGGTAGCCGAACGCTGGCCCCGCGGGCGGCGCGGCCAGGGCCGTGGTGGCCAGCACTGGGCTGCAATTGATGAAGCCCGCGCCGGTGACCGCACCACTGAATGTGGAGCCCGGCAGCGAGTCTACCAGGCCCTCTGAGGAAGGCTGCAGTAGCTGCTTGCTGCCAGCGCCCGAGCTCCTGCAGTGCACGGGGGACAGAGGGGGTAAAAACGCTTTGCCAGTGGCCAGCCAGCAAAGGCTGCAGTGTGTTTGAGTGCTCCAGGAGCCGGTGGAGCCAGACAACGCAGGCGACCAGGTTGCGGCGCACCTGGTACAAGCCAGATAGGAGATCCCTGGTGTCTCGAGCTGCCGCACCAGGCCCGACACGGCGGCGTGCAGCGCCGCCGCGGCGGGCGTTGTGCCATCCTCCAACACTTCCAACCGCAACGGAAGCTCACATCTGCGTGCGCGAATGGCACACGCTCAGCCTTGCTGACGTTCAGTACAATGTGGAACAGCCCGTGTGTTGATCTGTGCGTCAACTGACCTGAACACCCGCTGCTCCTGCAGCCACTCGTCCAGCGACGCCAGCGGCTTTACGTCCAGCGAGGGTCCGGCAGCGCCATTGCCTGTCAACCGCACCACCTGCAGCACACCGTTCTGTGCTATAGCGGCCAGGCTCCCCGAGCCCGCAAACCCCAGCTTCTGCAACTGCGCAGCCGCCTTGACTGCGTCATCCAAAGACGCTGCAAAGGTGCCCTGGATGGCCAACGGCGATGGCAGGGTATCCACCACCTCTGCGCAGAATCCCGCCTGCAGGTTAGGACAGTATTACACGCTTATGTGACAGATGCGTCCAACCTTGAAGGTCCGCAGCTGTCAGGTCGCAGTGCGCCGCGCCCAGCACCGCATGCTCGGCGCCCAGCAGCAGAATCGGGCTCTGTGATGGCTCTGATGAGCAAAGCTGCTGCGATAATCCACTGAAAAATAGAATTTGTGTCATGATGTGATCGTGGCAGCGCGAGCCCCTTGAACAGCAAGGCGAAGGACAGTGCTTGAAAGAAGTGAACGCATACAACTGCAGTGTTATTCGTAGTGCAGGTACGTAGCCGAAGGTTGGCGACAGGTCGGACGGCCGTTCATCCCCGCTTGCAGGGCCATGCACTCATGCAGAGACCGCACGTCCCCCGCCGCCCCGCTTGGGTGGAGAGACACGACGCAGGGAGATGCGTGCGCGAGGGATGTTGTTGAGATACTGTCGAGATTTACACAGAACCGCCAAGCTTCGTCCACTTCAGGTGACTCGCATTTTGACATCCCGCATCATCTAACAAAGGGGCACGGCACGCGTGCCTCGACCCGCCTTGACTCCCCCTTGTCCGGCCACTGCAATTATTATTGCAGTGCGCACAAACTACGCACAAACTACCCACTCACTGCGCTGGTGAGCTTTGGCTGCTGCGACACGAGTACCACAGGGCTGACCAGCTACAGTACCTGTCACCGAGGGCTGCCAGCACCAGGGAGAGGTGGCGGGCTGGCGGTGGCAGCCTCGCCGCCGGCGGGGCCGGCGGCGGCCGCCGGCACCTCGGCGGCGGAGGCTGAACTCCTTAGGCAGCTGGCAGAGCGTGACCCCCGTGTAGCGTGGGCGGCGTGGTGGTCAGCGGTCGTGGCAGTCGCAATCACGCAACCCTTGCCCAACTCCAAGCTCCAACAGCAAGGCTGAACATGGGCGGAAAGTTTCGTGGGCAGGTGCCGGAGCGGTGGCGGCGGCCACGGACATGGGCGCGGAACCCAAGCTTCGCTGCCACTTTACACAGATTTTATTGCCACATACCCCAGTTCCCAAACTTTCGTATTTCTCCTGCAAAACTCTTGCCTTGTGGCCAACTAGCTATAAATCGCATGCCAGCGTACTGCACACGCCGCGGGTCTATTGACAAGGTCGGGGCACGGGCCGGGGCCAGGTTTAGGCAGGTGAAGCCCCCGCGCCGCCCCTGTGCCGCCCCTCACGTCCGCCTCTCCTGCGTGCTGTCGCCCACATCCAATAACAATAGCTCAACAGGCATGTTGAGTTCAAGTGTGGGCTCCTGACTACTACCAACAAATGCAACAGCTAATGGCAACAGTAACATGCAACAGCTTGGTCACACGTGTATGGCGCCTGATTCCATGCGTGATGCCCTGCACCTAATTGCACCTCGCCACGTCTACCGCCACAAATTGATCAATCAACCCTTCAGCACCGGTGCGCTGCGCCTGATATGCCGCATCATGGCGCTTCCAATAGCGACCACGGCCCGGTGGCCAACACAAGCACGGAACTGCCGTTAGTAAGCTGAGCTGCGTCAGTGAAAGACCGCTGTTGAGTGCCGCGGTCCCGGTCTCCTTCATTGGTATCCCTTGCCAAACCACTCCTCCACGACGCCTGGCTCTAGGTCGAAGCGGATGGTGATCTACGCGGCATCGAGGTAACAATGCCAATGTGGGACACGTAACACCCAGTGCTTCATGCAGCAGGAATGCCTGCACAACCTCAGTGCTACACACCAGCGTGTTTCCTCTCGTGTTTTCTCACACCAGCACCCACCCCTATTAGCAATGGCTGTCTCACGCAACTCACCGCTGTCCCCACCACTGGCCGCGCGGGAAGGCCCTTCTGGCTGCGGGCGGGCTCCTTGAGGAAGGCACGAACCTTGTCTGTTTGCCCCAGCGCGCCCACTAGATACACCACGCCGTCCAGCTTCTCCATATACTGCATGCGACGGGGAAAACAGGGAGGGAATGGCAGCACCGCGCGACAGGGTGGAATCCGGTAGATGCGGCGAGCTTTCGGTCGGAACGCATGCCCAAACGAGTTGCAAACCCAGAAACCGGTTGCACGTTGGGGACACGCCACACACCTGCGCCTCAGTGAGTTTAAACGAACGCTGCTCCAAGTGGGTCCACATGATGTTGAGCCCAACGAACGACTTGCCTATGCGCCATATATGCAGGGTGGCAAGGAAGGCCAGCATGCTTGTTTGCTAAAGATGCACGCGTGGACAGTACCACCAAACCTACACCGGCACATGGGACTGCCTGGCTTCAGAGCTGCGGAGTCAAAGTGTGGGTCTGGTTAGAATTGGTCAACCGCACCCCACGACTGCCCCCCCTCTCCCCCAGGAATGTGCTTGCCTGGAATATCGCGGCGCACAAACGAGACGTCGTGCGTCTTGCCGTACTTGGTGACAATCAGCTCGCGCATCTCGGCGGCAGTCAACGGCTGCGGCACGAGGGCAACCCAAGCCCTTCATCATGCCTCGAGTGGCAGACACAGAGTAAACAACCTCACGACCATGCGGACAGTTCAGGCCGAATCGCCACGCCAAGCCTCAGGGTTCGGGCAGGGAGGGGCAGTGAGTCAGGGCACACGGGTAGGCACCCGCAGCCTGCACACAGCGCCTCGACCCTTCTACCGTGAAGGACTGGGGCAAGCAGTCTAAGGCAGGCCGACGTACGACGTGCTGTGTTGCACTGGGCTGTGGATTGGTCTCCAACTCACCTGCCGCATCTCCTCCTCAGTCACCTGTTCGGCGCGGTGGAAATGCGTCCAGTTAGCACCGGGCTGGAAATGGACATTGCTTCGCTTGCAGTGAGACGTAAACGACATAACCCACGGCAATGACGCAAAAATGCCGTAACATCATGTCCACAACCCCACATGGTGCTCGTCCGTTTCAATCGACACGCTGATTGGCTTGCCCTTTCCATCACAATGACCCTGCCACCCCGGGCCGGCTCCTAACCTCGCTGTCAAATGAGCCGGTGGTGGAGGCGATTTGGCCGATGCGGCGGTTCAGGGCCGCGGCAAGGTCGCCGTCGTCTGCTTCGGAGAAGGAGCGCAGCGGGCCCACGCCGTCGTAGCCGCTGTTGTCGGCGCTGGAGGTGCTGGCGGTGAAGCCAGTCTCGCCGTCCGTCGCACCGCCCAGTGCTGGGCGAGCGGAGGCGGGAACGCTGTTGATGCGCGTCTGCGGTTTGACAACACATGCAGACATGACGCTTCCGGACGCACGCGACGACTGCCAAGCGTGCTCACCTGCAAGTCCTCGAGGGCTTTCTCGCTGCCCTCGGGTGCCCCATCGCTGCCTCCTGCGCATTTAGCGATGCAGGCACTCGGGGTTTACTTGGGCTTTTGGTATGAAACCTGGAGCCTCGCCCGACAACGCAGGTGGCACGCACCACCCCCACACACCTTGGCCAGCTTCATCGGCACCGAACGGCGCATCATACTGGTTCTGCCGCCAGATGCGGGTACTCTTCGGCGCCCATGTCCCGTCAAAAAACGCGCCAAAGAAATCCTTGAAGCCGGAGCGAACAACCACTGTACAGGATACCGGTACGAAAAGGCAGTGGTCTGTCAATGCCCCCACCCCGCCCCGAACCGGGCGTGTCCCCCGTGTGCCACCCACTGCCACCGTGTCCACCCAAGGCGACTCCGCGGGTGTATGCCAGTCCGTGTCACGCCACTGCGCGACAATGCAGCATCATGGACTCGTGACGCGCACCATTGGTGCGCATGCACCGAGCCCCTTCGTGGCGACACGCGTGATTCTGGTAGCACCCCAAACCCCGAGAGACACGTGGACTGTGCCTGCTGGCCACACGACTCCGCTGTCGGCACCCGACCACGACATAACGCCCCGCTGAAGGGAATTGCTATCATTGTGCGTCTTTAGTATGTAATCGGACAGGGAAAGGGGCACCGCGACCTGTTCTGCTTGTTGATGGCCGCGAGCCCATCCTCGATGCTCGCCTACCTGCTTTCGCCCCATGCGCCTGGCCACCACGACGTAGAACGCTCGCAGATGCGCCTGAAAGCGCTCTGTGAGCGCTCGGGCGCACGCGCGGAGCCGAGTGTTGCATCGTGCTATTGAACGTAGTTTGATACAATATTATGCTCAGTTCTCATGAGAGTGATGCAGCTGGAGTATGTTTCTCGCGGTTCGCGACTTAGGGCTCCGCTACATGGGGCGAGACGTTGGATCTTTTTTCTTCGTGCCTGGGCCGAACGGCCGTGAAGACAAAGCCGGTTGATTTAATTGTTCCAGTTTAAGCACAGCATATGCTGCCAATAAACACAGCTGGGATAATTGGGAGCTCACCTCTCGGAGCACACCTGTTGCGCTTCTACCGGTGCCCGCTTGAGGCCGAATCTGTGCGCCGTCGCCACAATGCATTAGAGATCCTCTTTGGACGGCATTCACGTCGAGCAAGGCCTTGCGGCCCCGCTAGCCCCGCATCCTCAGCGCATTTGCGCTAGTTGACAGAGACTGTCACAGTAGCGGCATAAACATGGCATTCACGCTGGATGATGAGGACGACTTCATGAACCCAGCGCCAGAGCCCAGAGCGCAACCGCCTGGTGACTCAGCTGCGCCGGCCGTCGTAGCGGCGAAGCCTGGACCGCATCCGCCAGCGAAGCCCGCACCGGCTGCGCAACCGCAGCCACCTGCAAAGTCCTCGGGACCGGCGCAAGACAATGCGCGGCCGCCAGCGCTAGCGGCATCTTCAGGGCGCCCAGCCCCGGCCCCAGCGCCAGCCCCGGCCCCAACGCCAGCCGCGGGCCCTGCGCTAGCACCAGCGCCGCAGCCAACCACAAACCTGGTCAGCACACGCACTGCTGTGCCGGTTCCAGCCGCACCCAAAGCGCTTGCGCCGGCCCCGACCGTCATGGCTGGCATCGGGGCCATTCCCGCCGCAAGCGCCAGCGGGGTGCTTTCACCAATGGCCTCGTCATTGGTGAAAGACCCTCCCAAGGCGCACGTGGACGCAGATCTGGGCGTGGGCAGCCTCACGGAGGCAGTGTCTGCCATCGCGCATAACCAGCAGAAGATCGAGCAGACGGAGGCGCAGCTGCAGGTGAACGGGCTGCCGGGAGGCGGAGGGAGGCAGCAGCGCGGAACGCAGAAAACTGTAAATTTAACTCAACCATGCCGTCTGATTCTTGTTTATCGTATGCCTGCACCGTAGGCGTTGCTACGGCACCATGCCCGCCTGGCCGCCGCCAGCCGACTGCTGGAGCAGCAGAAGGTGCTGGACGTGCTGGCGGCCGGCCCTACAAGCCTGGGTTATGACGCTGCGCGACCGGTGGCAGCCATCATTGTGTTCAGGTGCGAGTTGGTGCTTTGGGTAAAGATCAATGACGTGCCTGTACATAACGCTACGGTAATGATTGACACGGCAAGCCTTCTCGCATTGCCGCAGATGCTGTCTGCGCTGGGGCGCCCTCAGCGGCGACGCGCAAGCGGCGGCGGTTCTGGACCAGTTGTCGGCGCTGCTGCTGCACGCGACCGACGAGGACGGCATCAACGCTCGCCACACGGCCGCGGCTGCCAATCGGTCTGCCGGCAAGGACGGCCAGGTGGACGCGGATGCGGACGCCGCTGCCGCCGCTGCTGCGGCCACGCGCGAGATAGCCTATTGGCTGGCGGTGATTTCCTGCCTGCTGGCGCTGGTGGAGCCCTACCTGCCGCTGGCAGCCGCGGGCGGCGCCGCAGCCGCCGGCCGCAACGGCGCAAGTGGCGCAGCCGCAGCGCACGCCGTGACGCCGCTGGCGGCTGTGGCGGTTGACGCGCGGGCGTCCATGGCGCGCGCCGCCAGTGTGGCGGCTGCCAAGGTGCATGAGCTGCAGAAGCGCATGGAGCTGGGCTTCAAGGGCTTCCTCATGAGGCGCAAGGGCACAGCCCCGAATGAGGCGGCCACGGCAGTGGCGGCGACTGGAGGGCAGCAGCAACCGGGCGAGCAAGGGGAGCCTGCCGGTGTGGAGAGCCAAGTGGGTTTAAGGCTGTGAGAACATGCATTTTGCCAGCGGTTGTTATGTGGCGATTTGCCGTGCCCGTCTTGTACCTGCGGGCGGCAAACCGTCTGCGCTGGCTTGCTTGCTTTCTGGTCTTGCCTGCCTGCTCCCGATCCCGACCCCGACTGTTTTGTGCCTCCCCCTCCCCCCATCATCATCATCATCATCATCATCATCATCATCATCATCATCATCATCATCATCATCATCATCATCATCATCATCATCATCATCATCATCATCATCATCATCATCATCATCATCATCATCATCATCATCATCATCATCATCATCATCATCATCATCATCATCATCATCATCATCATCATCATCATCAACCCGCTTCTCAATCATGCACCACCCCCCTTCCAAAAACAAACAGGAGGCACAGGACGGGCCTGCTGCCGCGCCAGCCCCCGTAGCCCCGCCTCCACCGGCAGCCCCGGCTCATGCGCCTGCTCCTTCCGCGGCGCCCGTGCCGCGGATGGTTCCGCCTGGCCCGGCCACTCAACCTGGGCAGCCATTCCGGCAACACCTGGACCTGCTGATGCAGAAGACGTACAACATGCTGCGGGACAGCTTGAAACGCCACGTCAGCGCAGTGCTGCCTGCCTGCGTTCAGCAGCAGGCGCCGCTGTCACCCCAGATGTCCGGCGGCGGCGCGGAGGAGGCGGGTATCGTGCTGTCCCTCGCACGAGGTGAGAAAGCGGTCGCATGGGGATGCACAGTCTTCGCTCCTTGCCACAACGCACGCCTGGTTACTTAGCTCCCGATTCCCGCGCTAACTCCGTAGAGAGTCTGGGCGGCGTGCCCGGGGGCGGCGCGGGCGTGGAGTCGGGGCCGCCCGGTTTGGCGGCTGGCGGCGCGCCCACGTCGCCGTTGGCGGTGTCCGCGGCCGCGCTGGAGCCATGGCGGGAGCTGGTTAGCGTGCTGGCGCAGCACCTGGCGTTATTACGGGCTACACACGTGCCGCGCATCCTCATTCGCTGCCTGTTCAAGCAGGTAGGGGGGCATGGATGGGGCGTGGTATGGGTGTGGTGTCGTCTGCCCTGCCCTGCGCAGCGCGCCACAGCCCATGTCAGCCTCCGCTCCTCCGGCTGGATGCGGTATCTCCACCACCACCTGCCCCCGCCCGCCGCCCCGCAGACGCTGGCGTTCGTGAACGTGCAGCTGTTCAACCAGCTGCTGCTGCGCCCCGACTGCTGCTGCACCTCCAACGCGCGCTACCTGGTGGCGGGGCTGCAGCTGCTGGAGGACTGGCTGGCGGCGCCCACCAGCCCCTCCAACCCCGGCGGCGAGGCCCAGCTGCAGCAGCTCGCGCACGAGGGGCCTGCCGGCGGCAATGAGGAGCTGTCCGTGCTGGCGGACGACCTGCGTCACATACGGCAGGTGCGACGAGCCACGTGTGGCTGCACCGACTACCAAGCACAGTGTGCATTCGCATTTGTTGCAAAGGTACCGGTATGGTTAGCATGAACCAAGCACGTCGTACAGAATAAAGCCCTGGCACCCTCGCGCATCTTCACCACAACCAGACCGGGCATCCGCTGCTCACTGCTCCTCCCCCTCCACGCCCGCAGGCCAGCCAGTTCCTGGTGCTGGCCAACAAGGGCGCCCTGCGCCTGGACGACATCATCGCAATGTGCCCCGCGCTCAACGTGCAGCAGCTGTACCGCCTGGCCACGACCTTCTGGGACGACTCACCCCTGCCGCCGCCCAAGCCGCACCCGTCCGCCTCACGGCACCAGTCCACGGATCTGTCTCGGGCCACCAGCGGCGCTGGTGCCGCACTGCCCGCCGAGAGCACTGCGGAGGGTGCATCGTCGCCGGCCGTGAGCAGGACAGCGGCTGAGGGCGGGGTCGGCGAGAACGAGGCCAACGAGGGTGGCATGGAGGGAGGGAATGGGGACGCGAGAGAGGAGGATGCGGACGCCCACGCCGCTGCAGCAGCTGCAGCAGTGGCAGCAGCGGAGGCCGCAGCGGCGGCAGACGAGGCAGCGGATGCGCCCGCAGTGGCCACAGCGCCGCACCACCCGCCACAGGACCTGGCTGCCGCGGCGGCTGCCGCGGCGGCTGCCGCGGCGGTGGTCTCCCGTAACGTGTCCGGGGAGGTGTTGGAGGAGATGAAGCGGCGGCACGTGGGCAACTCGCTCAACAACGGTGGCCTCATCGTGACGTTCCTGTTGGTGAGTGCCTGCGACGCGTTCACGGCTCGCGCTGTTTGCACTGTATAAACGACATTCCTGTTATGTCCAAAACGAGTTGAGTTGCTGGTTCCCGGACGCTATCCACTCCTGTATTGCAGGACGAAGACAGCACTGCGCTGATCGCGCCGGGAGGGGTGGTGGCGAGGAAGCTGCTGACCATCATCAATGAGCCGAGCCTGCACGAGGGCCTGGTGGAGGGCCTCCCGCCTGCGCTGCGCAGCGAGGACGTGCCGCCGCAGGTGTTTGCCTACCTCACCGGGCCCGAGGCAGCTGTCCTGGGCGGGCGGGCGCGGGAGGAGAACGCGGGGCCGACTGACGCCGGCGGTGGCAGCATAGCGCGGGCCAGCAGTGCCAGCAGCCAGTAGATATGCAAGCGCACCGAAATGCGTATCGGCTTCAACAGAGGGCCAAGAAGGCGGCGGCCAAGAAGGCGGCGCGGCCCTGGAGGTGGCACAAGTTCTACGCGATGGGCATGCTGTGCAGGAGTAGGTCGAAGGCTGGGTTGAGGTGTAGCCAGGGACTCCACAAGGTGTTTGGGTGCTGTGGCTGCAGACGCGTTAATTTGTCGGCATGACGTCCTGGTCAAAGAGCGCGTGTGAGGTCCGCACAATCGGATGACCGGATGTCCAGGGCGGTGTTGCCAGAGACAATCGACTCCTGCGCAGCATTTAAGACACGCGGGGGATTTTGCACCGCCAATTTGTTTTGTGCTGTGCAGGCCGTAGGACCATGGCAAGGGGCGAGGGTGCCCCGGTGGTGATAGGTGAAATCCCGCACCCCTGGCCGTGCGACGCGGTTGCTGTACCGATGGCTGGCTGGTTTGCAGGTGCTGTGAATTCTGTAGGGGTAGTTTAGTGTAAAGCAACGAATGCAGGTTACATCAGGTGTAGCTGTACAAATTAACGGTGATCTTGAGACTAGTCCATGTGTGCCATGGACTTAAAACAACCACCCAGATTCGCTCTGACCTCGCCGCACCACCAACACAGCACATCTGTCAGGGGCTGCACGACGGTAACCAGCAGCAAACAAACTAGCCTTGGGCCACACACGTTGACACGTCATGCGAAGCTCCTGAGTATCAGTCCAGGCGCCCAAGCGGACCATCCATCACGCCGTTCCTTCCTCCTCACATACACGTTTGGTAACACACAAAACGACGGTGTAGCAGGCCTCAACTTCATTTTGGGGCTGAGCCCCCCGAGCGTAGCTATTCAGGGAGGGGGGTATTTGAAGCCCCCAAGAACAACCCTGTCCGTGCCCCAGTCCGTCCTTTCTCGCCTCTCGTCTCGCCTCTCTTCTTTCCTCTCCGTCTCAAATGCTCCACTCCCCACACCTCTCAATGGTCTTGCATTGCAGCACTTCGTTGTAGCACTCAAAAAGCATTTCCCATGAATCAGATCGGCATGCTCATACTGCCTCTCTGCTTATGCACCCACCTACCATTCATGCACTCTTTTCTGCAGCCTACGCATCTCTGACAGTTCTGGATTCCAGCAACCTTAAACCAAGGCCTTCTTGATGTCGTTCTCCAGGGACAGAGGCGCGGAGGTGGAGCCATAACTGCGGGACATGGACAAATAGGGTGCGGTTAGCACGCATGATCATGCTCACCACCTTGTACCACACACGCATCTAGTCCTTAGCGCCAGGAGCGCTTACCGGCCAACGACGTCGCCCTCCTTGTTGACCAGAAACTTTGAGAAGTTCCACCTGGAGGGAGAGGACAGACGAGGCATGCAGGTAAGCGCATGCATGCCGCTGGCTGAGGACTCGGCAGTGGTTGCGAAGTGGGACCAGGGGCCCAGGATTATCGTCCTCAACGTCGCCCCCATTCGTGCGTGGTTGCCTCCCCTCACTAAATCCCTGTCTTTTAAAGCTCACTTGATGTCCGAAGTGAGGATGCCGCCCTTTTGGGTCTTGAGCCAGTCGAACAGGGGCTCAGCTGAAGACAGAGTTCAGGCATGGGGCAAGTCAGCTTGATGTGCACACACACCCCGCGGGCCCCTGCCCCTCGCCTGCACCTGCCCCTATCCCCAACCTGCCCCTCAAGCCTGCCCCTCAAGCCTGCCCCTCAAGCCTGCCCCTCAAGCCTGCCCCTGCCCCTATCCCCAACCTGCCCCTCAAGCCTGCCCCTCAAGCCTGCACCCACAGGTGGTTGCTCTTCTGGCCGACCATCATCTCCCCCAACACACAGCTTTGACTGCTGCTGTGGAGACCATCAGCCCCAGCTGCACCACGCACTCACCGCCGGGCCCGTTCACATCGACCTTGCTCATCAGCGGGAAGGTCACACCGTAGCTGGACTTGGCAAACTGCTTGATGGACTGGTTGGAGCCCGGCTCCTGCAGATCAAAGGAGGACAGCACCGAAATCAGGAGATGGGAAAAAAGCCATCAGCATGTGGACAGCCCCAATGAGGCAATGACGCAACAATGATCCAATGGCGCGCGGGTTTGCATGCACAGCTCCAGCCCGTCAAACCTGCGCGCCGAACTGGTTGCAGGGGAAGCCAAGCACGACGAAGCCTTGCTTGCTGTACTTGTTGTACAGCTCCTGCAGCTCCTCGTACTGTAGGAATTGGGTCATGTGGATGTTACACGTCCGTGAATGGATATACCCGTCGAAGTGCGTGGCCCGGGCTGCCCACCGCCACCGCTGGTCTCACCTGGGGCGTGAATCCGCACGCGCTCGCAAGGTTCACCACCAGAACCGCCTTGTTCTTCAGGGAAGACATCTGGAAGTTCTTGCCGTCAATGTCCTGCGAGAGCGGGTCGAGTAAAGTCATTGGTGTCGATGAGGCTGGGCCCCGGGGACGCCTCGTGTCAATTCGCCGCTGCTGCACCCAGGCAATGTGCATGCCCAACATAACAGAACCAGGACCCAATAACAAATGCAGCACACATTCGTATCTTGGCGCCAGCGCGTGAACAAAAACAGTTGGATGAATCGTAGATTGCCCCACATCGCCCAGAACACCACACCTTGACAGCGAATGAGTAGAACTCTGACATGGTCTCAGGCTCAGCAGTCTTGCCGAAGCCGAAGAGCGCCTGGGGGCGCACAGCGGAGCGAACCGCGGGCCGCACAGCGCGGCCGATGGCCGGGCGGGTCGTCATAGTGGGCGCGCGCGTCTGCATCATCTTCGTAAATGAGCGAGAGATTAACAATGAGAAACTTTGAAGTGAGTTGCAAGACGATGGATAGGTAATATGCCAGGGGCACAATTGACGTGTGGTCAGCATGCAGTCGTACGCGCGCTTCAATTCAGGGCGTGTCGGTGTCCTGGCCGCGAGTTTCCCCTCAGTGCCTTGGTCACCGTTTGCCACAGCCCGAGCACCCCTTTCCTGTCTTATCTTCGGTTCAACGCTTGGCACATTTCCGCGGGTATTACCATAGTCTCTGCCATCCGCACTGAGCGAACCTTTGCCGCGTCGTCTCCAGGCTGCTGCCACACGCTACCAATCACACCAGCCCAACTTGGCTCTCGCCGGCCGCCGTGTCGGTGTTTCTCTCCTCAAGGTGATTCTCTCCTCAAGGGAGCTGGACCCATACCGCGTTGCGCTCGCCAGCAAAGACCAGACACCAGCCGGCCTCAACCTGCGCGTGGGGCGGCGCCGCGCTCTTCTCCACGTGGCATTGCCCACCCCTTCCACTCCGCACGTGCAAGCCGCCACTGCTGGGCCTAGGGCCACTACCGCCGCCGCCAGGCCCAGCGCCGCCGCTGCTGGGGCCAAGGCCACCACCACCACCACCAGGCCCTGTGCCGTCTCTGCCGTCGCAATTGCTGGAAAAGACTAAATCATCCCATCCAGCGCCTTGGCGCCTATGTTTGTGAGTCCATGCTAGTGGGCAAAACTACCTGCGCTAGACCACTGGCAGCATCCTGGAACCGCGCGTGCTGGAAGCGTGACCCGGATGCAGCTTCTATGCCATGAACGCGACGGACTGCCGCGGTGATTCCCTTAGCAAATTCCGCACAATGTCGCACCTGAATGCTACGCTGGATTCCACCCCACCAACCTGCGCTCACGCCAGGCCCCTGACCCTTGCCTCCTCGCTTGCCTGTTGTCCCAGCCCCAACCCTGGACCCGGCCGCGCTCCCACGTCGTGCTCCTCGCCCTCGTCCTCGCTGTTCCCCTCCTCGTCCTCGTCGCGGCTTTCCTCCGGCCAGTTGACCAGCAGGCGGCAGGTGGCGGCGCTGCAGTTGCAGGGCAGCTCCACGGCGCTATTGAAGCGGTAGTCATACGTCAGCTCCTCCCACGGTTGCAGGTCACGCTGCGAGGCAGGGGGTCGTCATGCAGGATAGGGACGGGTGAATGGGCGTTCTTAGCAGGGAATCCTTGTTGACTGAGCGCCAAGCCATACCAGCGATGCACTTTGTGACAACCGCGTACCTTGGCTATGATGATGACGTGGTCGGTTGTGACGCCGGTGAGTGGGTCGGTCAGTGTGATGGCGCGGCTGTAGCAGTTGGGGTCGCAGCTGTAGTTGCGCAGGTGCGCGGAAAGAAGGGACCAATGAGTCTGTTGTCAGGGCCAGGCGTGGGCTTGGGAACATATCCACCGCCTGAGAACCCCACCCCGGACTCAAAGCCATGATTCCAAAACCATAGCCGGATACAGCCGCCCTTCACATACCTGTGATTGAGCAGGTGTGCCATGTTGCCTGAAGGGGCGCAAATGGGCACAGGCGCGCTTCAGCAGTCACGGAAACTGGCCGATCCCAGCCAGGTACTAGTTTGGAGAGTTCGGTGTTTTGCAACGCAGATCCAAGACCACTGACACACTCTGGCATGTGGTGTTTTTTGGATCGACGTTGTTGTGCTGCTGGACATTCATCAGTCCATTCACACTAGACCATTGTCATTGTCCATTGTCCAGGGGACTGAGCTAGCGTGGAATCCAAGGCGGTGTGTGCAGGGGTAGGGGTAGGGGTGGTGGGCATACCGGCTTTGGTGGCGTCGATGTGCTGCTGGCCGTTGAGGCTGAAGATGTAGGTGCCGCACCCCACCAGGTCGTTGTACATGCGCTTCTCGCGCACATCGCTCACCACCGGCCGAATCAGCTCGCCCGCGTACTCGATGAGCATGTCGCCTGCAAGGTTATGCGGATGATGAGGTCCCTGTACGCGCAAGGTACAAGAAAAAAGGGCCAAGGTGCCCTACGCTGACGCGTCTGCACCCGGACACAACCCGTTCACATTCCTAGATTGGGACACCTTGGCACCACGCCATGTGGCTCACCTCGCTTGTGCGGCACCTTGGCAAACGCGCCCCAGCCATGGATGGCGGACTTGCCCGCTGCCAACCGTGCGCTCACAGTGGCCCGCATGGCCCAGTAGCGCTCCGCCACGGAGCGAGCCCCTGACTCCATCGCCGCGTCCAGCAGCTCCTGCGGCAGATGCTGCACCGCAGCCGCGCTCGGCACCCCTTCTGCGGCTGCAGGTGCGGCTGTGCGCCCATCGACCACCGCCTCGCTGGCCGGGGCCTGCTTGCTCGCAGGTTGCGCACTGGCTGTGGACCCGGCGTTCGGCCGCAGCAGCTCAGCACTCGCTTGAACGCTCGAGTCCGCGGGCTCCAGGTGTCCGTCCGGCCCGGTGCTGACGCTGGCTGTGGGCCGCAGGCAGCCAGCTGGTTTGGCCCCAATGCAGGCCGGCGCCAGCGCCCGCACCTGGTCCTCGCTGTGCTGCAGCCGCCCGTTCACCAGGTAGGGTAGCTGACGCACGAAGCTGCGCTTCTCGCGCGCGATGGCCACCGCCTCAGGGGCCCGGTGACCGCGGCTGCGCCAGTCCGCGAAGGACATGGAGCGCCCGGTCTCCGCGCTCTGCCGGGTCGGCTGCAGCTGCGCGGGCAGCTGCTCCTCCTGCTGCTGAACAGCCTGTGCAGCGGCGGTGGCCGCTTCCTCCGCGGCCAACAGCGCATCGCGCCGGGAGCGCAGCTGCTCGCGAGTCAGCTCCGCGCGGCGCTCCGCGAAGCGGCCACCCGGGTAGCTGGGGCAAAACTCGGGCCGGTGCAACACCAACTCCTCGTGCCGCAGGCAGAAGCATGCCATGGTCACGCCCTTGCCCAGCGTAATACCTGCGAGGGTGTGGACGCTGCCGTGGCGGCCACCGCGAGCGCGGTTGCGGTTGCGACGCTGCAGCCGCCCGGCGGCCGTGGAGCCGGCCACTGCCGCCGTGGCGGCCGCCAGCGGGCGCGTAATCCCCTGGGTAGCTGCTGGCACTGCGGTGGCGGAGGTCTCTACTGTGCTGCTACTGGCCTTCCCGCCGTTGCCACGCTGGGGCTGATTCTCCTTGCCATACGGCCCGTCCACATCCGCGCCCTGGCCGTTCTCCGAAGGGTCCTGCGAAAGCGCGTGAGCGCCGCCGTCCGCTGCCGCACCAGCTCCCGTGTCCACCGGGGCGTGCGCAGCTGCCTTGCTCCGGGCTGCTGCGCCCGTGTCGCGCTTGCCCTGGCGCAGCTCACACAGCGCCATGCCGGCCTCCCGCGCGCACATGGGATGGAAGGCGGTGTAGCAGCGGTCTCCCGCGCACTGGACGCAGGCGCCGTGTGGCTGGGAGCACAGGGAGCAGCGCAGAGATGCGCGGCTCTGCACAGCCTGTCATGAAGAAATGATGGGAGATACCGGTCAGTCGCAGGAGTCGCCTGAGTCCTCTGAAACTAAAACTTAATTGACACCATCAATTCTCCGGGCAACCCCAAGCCCAGGGCAGCAGCGCACCTTGGCCACGCCCACCACGGGCTCCAGTGTGTCGACGTTGCCGAACGTGACGCCTGGCGTCCACAGCGCACACAGCAGGTGGACATAGCCGCCGTTCTCGGTGCGTTTACGGGCGCCACCCAGTACCGGGCACAGCTCGCACGGCGGCGACAGCTCCTCGGGCAGGCCCGCCGCATGCATCTGCGAGTGGTGGACGGTGCATCCAAAAACATAAATGATGAAAGGACTTGTCACCACTTTGTGAAGCCCCATACTGCATCCACAGCGTTAAGGGATCCTCATCCAACACACCTGGCACACGTCGCACAGCCACAGCACCCCAGCTGGCGGTGGCGTGGCCACACCGTAGCAGCGCATATGCACCACGCAGCGGCACATGTCGCACTCCAGCTTCAGGTCATCGGACGACTCCTCATCCTGCGCGCAACACCCAAAAGGTTAGGTTGCCAAGCAAGCACGCAACGCTGCAATGCTGGTGCAAGAGGCGTGCCATCAGCGTTACACGGAGTCCAGCAACCCACTACACCAACTTACCTCTCCGCACACCTCGCACTCGAAGCACATGCCCGCCTTTGTCTGATGCACGCCCACCACGCCCTCCGGCAGCCGCAACGCCCGCGCATATAGCGCCCGCCGCTGAGCCTCCTCGTAAGGCGTCTGCGGCAGCACACAGGAGGAGCGCCACATGCCGGACACGATGGATGGAAGCATGCCGTTGCTGGGATACGGCAGTCATACGGCCCATTCATTGACCTTGCCTCACCAGCGCGGGTGGCGGCGGCTTCTCCATGTCGGCAGGCCAGTTGGCGAAGCGCTCGCACCGCTCAGCACCCGGAAGCGAGCGTACCAGCGCCGCCACGCGGGCGTTGCTCAGGCCGTACAGGTCCACGCCGGTGCGCGCGAAGGCCCTGCCAGGACAGGCGATAGCTCAACGAACACGTTGGCAAGTGGTTTCAGCCGCACAAGCCCCCATGAAACAGCCAACATCCCTGTGGCCCTTGATGCTTCTAAGCCGTGCGCCCAACCGAGATCAGGAGCCCGCCTTGACAAGATCAATCACCATGCGACGTACCTGCCACTGGCGCGGGCGTCCTCCTCGAACAGCGCCCGCATGGCCTTGGAGGCGGTGTCTGCTGTCACCGGGCACTTGCCCTCGGCCGTGATCCTGGGGTTGATGTGAAGGTAGAACACAAGTTCGCCCTCGATTTCCAACAACGAAAACGCGTATCTAGGCGCAGCTACCACTCGTGCGCACCTGAACAGCGGGCGTACGCCATCCTCGCTGATGACCTCCATCACGTGCATCACCTCCTTGCCCCCGCTGGCGCCGCTACTCATCATGCGCTCCGCCTGCGATGGCGATATGGGCCGGGGCGTTAGGGTTGTTGCACGCATCGCCCCATGCTTGCCCGCCCAGGGACCGCCGCATACTTGGAGCGCGCCAGCCCAGCCGGTCGCACCTTGTAGCCCAGCGGGTAGATGTACTTCTCGTCATGGAAGTGCCGGCTGAGCCACACCACCTCGCCCAGCGCCAGGATGCGCAGCTTGTGCCCCACAGTGAACGGCAGCCGCACTGCGCCCGCCAGCGGTTCCAAAGCGGCGGCGCCTGCGGCACCACGGCCGCGAGCAGCCGCGCCGCCGCGCCCGCCCACCGCAACGGCTACCTCCACCACGCCGTCCTCCTCCTCGTCCTCCTCCTCGTCAAAGTTGGGCGGGATCATGCCGCGCGGTAGCTCGCCCTCCTATTATGGTTGTGGTAGGGCGTGATGGCAACTCAGTCCCATCACAAGAGCACAGAAGAGCACAAAAGACGGCCCCTTGGCAAGTAAGATACTTGCACGGCTGAACGCTTACCGTCATGTAGGTGCGCAGCTCGAACAGGGCTCGCAGGAAGCGCTGAGCCTGCGCCGAGCTTGCGACCCCGCCCGCAGCACCGCCCTTGTCAGCGGCCACGGCCTTGTCGCGCCGCGTGTGCCAGCCCAGCTGCAGGCCCGACAGGAAGGGAACCACTGCGCCGCGGTCGGGGATGCGGGCGCCCGCAGAGACCGCCGGCAGCGAGAACACCGTGTAGTCTCCGAAGAAGCGCACGAACACCTGCTGGCAGTGCGGTAATGGAGAAAGAGCGTCGGTTGACCGGATGGTTGGGCAGTGCGACGCAAAAGCATAGAGGCAGCTCCAAGTTGAAGTTCGTTCACATGCTCAGCTTGTTACAAGCTACTCTGGCCAGCCAGGGCGCACCTGGTGGTTGTGGCTCAGGCGCGAGCCGCCGCCCAGGCCCTCCCGCTCCGCCTCCTCGCGCGTGATGACAATGGCCGGCCATGGCGCCGAGCGCCGCACCTGCGCCCACACCACCTCGCCGGGCCGCAGCACCTGCACCGTTGCCCAGTCGTTCGACTGCGACCATGGCTCCGCGCCAGCGGCGGCCTCACATGCCTCTGCTGCCTGGCCAACTGCGCCCGGAGCCGGCCCTGCCTCAGCAAGTGTGTCTGCTCCCCCGGCTGCAACGGGTGCGGCATCGAGCGCGTCAGCGGCGGCGGCTTCGCTGGTAGGCGCAACAGGAGCGAGGTCGGCCCCTGCGGCCGGAGGCATCTCCGAGTCCTCATCCGCTGGGGCAGGTGCTGCAGGTGCGCTTTTCGTGCTGCTGCGCCCGCGGACTAGGCCCTGATTCTTGCGGTCCTGCGAAGCGGCCAGGCCTTGCTTGCAGGTTCCGCGCTTGCCTTTGTTTTCCCGTTTTTTGTCACCGTCGTCTTGGGCCAGCTGCACCTCCGGCGGTTGCGTTGGTTGCGACTCGAGCTGCTGCTGCTGCCCAACCCGCTGCTTGCATCTCGTGCTGCCGCGCCGCCCATCTCCCTTGCCGTCCGCCGCCGACACGTGAGCAACACCCGCAGCCCGGGGCTCATGCGCTGTCGCCGCCTCCGCCGCCGCAACCGGCGCAGGCGCTGCAACAGCTGCTGCTGCCCCTCCCGCTTCCGCGACTGCAGCCGCCTTGGCCGCAACCGCCGTAGCCACTTCCGCCTCCTCCTTTGCCATGATGGCCACCAGGGCGTGCAGCTGTGTAGCGCGCTGGGACCAGCGGTCCGCTGCAGGCACACAAAGCATCGAACACAGTAAGTCAAGCCGTCAACAAAAACCGACAAACGAGCTGACACCTTGTTCTAACCAGTGCCGCACCTTTCGCCTCGACTTCATCGGGGTCCTCCGCATGCTGCTGCTGGCCGTTTCCTGCGCCTTCACGCGCTGCGGTCATGGCGGCGGCTGCCACGCCACCTGCCCGCAGCTCTGTCGCCCGCTTCCGCGCTTGCGATACGTTGGCCTCTATCAGATCCGCCATGCGCCGCAGTGCGGAGGACGACTTGGGCACCAGCCCCCGCTCCGCCTCACCCGGCACCAGCTGCAAGAAATGAAAGAAGCGTGATAAATTCAACCACAAGCACGACCATAAGCCCGCAATCAAGCCGGTGATACATCCCAAGTCATAAACCGTGGATACTCTGACCTGCAGGCGGACCTCCTCTGCGGCCAGGTGCAAGTGCTCCACGTCACCGTCGTCGTACTCCACCTGTGAGAAACCAGGACACGCGCCGTTCGTACATTGACAGCAGCAGAGCATCGTACGCAATAATGCCAGCGCATCATTGCTTGCCATGGAAGGTTTAGGGCACAGCATGACCTGATTTGTGCCAGCTCACCGTGTGTGTGCCCTGCTCTGGAACATACTTGGTCACTCGGCCACAGAACCAGGCCTCCTCATCTGGCCACAGCACGCGCAGCTCCCGCCCCACCAGCTGCTCCGGCTCTAGCCAGAGAGAGACCTGTGGCACCGAACAGCGACAGTATCAAAGGCCCATGCGTATCAAAGGCCAGCGCAGCATGACCCAAGAGACGAGACCCATACTCAAAACACTAGAGCGTCTGCAAACAGCGCAACACGATTGACCTCACCTTCAACTCGTGGTACTGCTTGAAGCCCGCGCAGTGTTCACGGAAATGTTGGTAGGCGGCGCGCAGCTCCTCTGCCGCCGCACTGGCGCGGCGGCGGTCATCATCCATCGCCTTGCCCTTGCCATCGGAATTTACGCCGGACACCACTGTTCCCCCTGCGGCACCCTCCTGGCCCCCAGCAGCAGCGGCAGCCTCCCCGCCCCCAGCAGCGCCGTCAGGCTGCTTGGGCCCAGCATGAGTGACGACCTCCGATTGCAGAGCCATGCTGGCCGCAGCAGCGCCGGTGCCCGGCGCCGCCACCGGTGCAGCCTGCACGGTGACTGGCACGGCCGGCCATGATCGCGGCACATACAGCGGCCCCACGTCCGCGCTGGCGCCCTTCCTGCCCCCCGCCCACGCGCCCGCCCACGGGTGGCCCCCCTGCAGCAGCTCCGCCGCCGCCGAGTCCAAGTCTAGACCCCCTGCGGCGTCCACGTCCATAACATCGCCGCTGTCGGCCGAAGCGTTGGGGCCCTTGCCACCCCGCTTTCCCTTGGACTTGCCCGGCTGCTGCTGGGAACCGTGCTGCTGTCGTAGCAACTGCCTGCGCCGCTTCGCAGACCCTGGGGAGCACACCCGGAAGGGCACCTCTGGGCTGCTGGTGACCTCGTCGTCCGCTGCCACGGCCGCCACGGTCCCGCAGTGCCGACCTTTAGATCTTGTGGCAACAGCAGCCGCTGCGCCCGCAGCGGCTGATCGAGACGGTCGGCCAGCACCAGCGGCTGCCGTCGCGCCCAGGGGGATGACGGTGGGGCCTACGCCTCCCGAGCGATTAGGCTGGTTGCGCTGCGGCGTGCAGGATGCCAGGTGGCTCTCTGACCTCGTCCGGTCTAGCGGCTGCTGCTGTTGCTTCTGGTGCTGGCGCTCCAAGCGCAGCATGAGCTCACGCCGCTCCTTGGCCAGCCGCACCTCGGCAGCTCGCCGCCGGTACAACTCAACTGTTGGTCGTGCGCGAAGGGAGGGAACTCCTTATGAAGGACAAACGTGCAACCCATCCAACCGTGGTAAGCAGCATGCAACTCTTGGAGCCGCGCGCCCTGCCGCAACCTAGCACTCACGTTTCTGCCTGTCTTCTTCCTTCAGTGTCGCGCGGCCCCTGCCCGTGCGCTGCTGCAGTGCACGTGACTCCAGCGATGTTGCCAGGTCGTCCAGGCGTTTCGCCAAGGTATTCAGCTGAGAAGGCGCGGGCGGCGGCAAGTTCCGCACACACGCTGGCAGCAGCTGCACCTTCTCCGCAGCCAGCACCAACATCTCCTCGTCGCCCTGTTCAACAACAATTTAGCAGGCGTCATGGTGTGATGGAGTAGCCGCGCGGCAGGGACAGGCGACAGGTGTGTAGACTTCCTTCACAATTCCACTATCACCCGCAGGCATTCCCTGGCTAGTCATCAAGTCATTTTCGCTCATCCCTTGACATGTTCGTACAACCGGCATCCCTTCTTTTGTCACAAGCAGCCAGCAGAAGGGCTACGTCGCCGTCACGCCGCCCACCAGCCCCGCCGCAGCTCAGCCAAACTTACATCCTCATACTGCACCTCATGCTCGCACGAATCCGGCAGATATTTCACGATGGTGCCAGCAAAGTAGCGGTTTTCACCGGGCCACAGTACGCGGACCTGCGCCGGAAGAACGAAGTCAGGTCAGTACGGTCGTCAGCCACATGAGCCGCTGGCCTGAGCCTGTCTCACCTGCTTTCCAACTAGTTCATTTGGCTCCCAAAGCGCCGCGTCCGTCCTGTGTCCAGCCGGAGTGTGGGGTGTCGGGGTTCAACGAGCGGGGCAACGCAGGTGTAGGCCAGCAGAGCCTGCCGGTGCAGGAACGTCATCAACCTGTGCCGAAACTCACGCCTCCCAAACTGTCGGGCAGCGCGGCGCCTCGGTCTTCTGCTTCTTTGCAGGCCGCATGGCTGATTATTCACTAGACAATGGTCTTATTCTTCACTAGACATGGTGAAAGAGAGAAGGAGAGAAGGAGAGTGCTTCTGCAGCGGGGGACAGCTGAACCTGGAGTCAAATTTCGCAAAGGACTGTGACCTGCAGCTCTCATAAGTAGCTTAGGTGAACCTATAAAAGGACGGCAGGAGAAAAGCAAAAACGCCGGTTGAATTCGAAAATGGAATGCATGAATGCAACCCGATTGACCCGGTTCTTGAACAGCGTTGCGATTTTCTGCATTAGCGCTGCCTAATCTCGCGTCCCAAGTTTTACACTCTTTATTCTAAAGACACTGCACCGATGGCGCTGGTGGCTTCTACTTCCGGGCGCGTCGCCCTTACGCGCCAGGTACATAATCATATGACAAGCCTTCTATATAAGCACAGAAGTTGAAAGGCAGCAGCCGATGTCGCCCTGGGGTCGCTGATTGTGAACGGGTGGGCTAGCGCGCTCTGGGCCGGCGCTTGCGCAACTGAGTCGCGCTGTGGAGACGCGTCGGATTTCTATATGAATGTGCCCCGGCTTTGTGGCTTATGCTTGCGGCTGGGATGCAACCGTTCCGCCTGTGCGCGTGGCACTAGCCACACGCGCCACCAGCGTATGCTTCCACGGCCTCCTGAGCGCCACTGTGCACCTGCCCCGACGCCATGCCACGTAGATGCCGGTCCGATGCGGCCGACGAGTGAACTTGGCCACACCACTGACCCGCAACACGGACATCGTGCGGTGCCGGGCAGCGGCTTTTGAGAGCCTGAACACAGATGACCTGATCCCCACGAAGCTTGAGCTACTCAAGAAGGTGGCTGGTCTCAACCGCGGAGCTCTGGCCTCTAGCAACGATAAGTATGAGGTGCGCAGGAAGTGGTTGTGACTGCCGAAGGCTTCATGCGGGCGTAATGGTTGCATGGCGGGGCACGTGACATGGTGCATGGAGGCTGGCAGGCGACAACGGATGACAGCACCACGCGGCGGCATCGGAACACATCGTTGCCCGCATGCAGGTCAGCACGTACGTGGATGTTCTGGAGGAGGCGGTGCAGTCCTCTGGCGTGCCAACGGATATGAACGCCGTGCAGGTAGGTGGTGTTGGCGGTCGGGTGTTTCCGCCACCTGCACGCAGGCACTGCCGTACACTGCCATCGACCCACTATGAGTCCGGCACTAACCGCCATCGGCCCCCACACCCTGCAACACGCTCTTCCATATCAGGGCAAGTGGGAGCTCATCTACAGCAGCGTGGAGCAGTTCCGCTCATCCCCATTCTTCTGGGCCTTTCAGGAGGGCCTCGTACAGAGCCGCAACATTTCGGGTGGGTCAGAGTCAGGAATCAGTCACTCAGGAATCAGCCTGGGTGGTATGGGTGGGGGGGAGTCAGGACAGTTGCGCCGTCCGCATGTCCACTTGCATGTCCACTTGCATGTCCACTTGCATGTCCCGCCATGCCCGATGCCAAGCCTGCTTAGCGCCCTTGGCCCTCCGCCCGCTCGCGCCTTCCTGACCTTGCCCGTCTATGCCGCTTCACCTGTATGTAGCTGAGATTTTCAAGTTCACGGACTCACTCCCCGGCGCCACCATTGGCGCCGCCTTCCAGACAATCTCCTTCGACACCGGCAAGCTCATCAGCGAGGTGGACTTGGAGGTCTTTCCCGCCATCCGGTAGGGCTTTGATTCGAGTGAAAGGCGGCTTAGTTCGGCACGCTGTCGGTGTAAAGATGGGATGTGCCGCTGGGTCATCCGCATGGGCGAGCGGTGATTGGCAATTGATCAGCTGCGATGTGTGGCTCTGATATCGCTGCTTCCATTTTGCCTGCACTGAACCTGGGCCTCGCAGCGGCACCGTGGTGACGACCAGCATGGTCGAGGCGGACCCGCCCCGCAACCTCAACGTGACGGTGCAGACCACCCGCGTGGCCAACAGCAACGTGTTGCCCTTCGTGGACAACGTGTCAGTGCCAGTGCAGGTGCGTGCCTGCCGCGAGCGCATGGGAGTTTGAGATCTTGGAATCGTTTTGGAGTTCTTGCAACTGTGAAGCCCTGGGCGCGCTCGAGCTTTCTGCCATGAACTGGCCCCATTGCGACCTTCGCAGGAGATTGTCGAGGGCATTCGCGGCCCCGGCTCCACCCGCGTCGTCGTGGAGATTACGTACGTGGACACCGACATGCGCATCGCACGCACACGGCCCGATGGCGAGATCTTCGTGTACCGTCGAGTGTAGGGAGCGCGTTCTAGTCTTCGGGGTTTGGTGAGCGACCGATGTGACTAAATCGTCGTGGGTTGAGGAGAGTAGCGGAGCGGAGTGCGAGTGGTGTGCGCGTGAGCCTTGAGTTTGTGAGAGGACTGCCGTTGGAAGACAATGTGCACTGGAGTCTGGAGGCTATCGGGATACGGCGCTGTTGAACATGCCGGCAGAGTCGGCCTAGAGCAGCAGCAGATGCGTGCACCGCCGGCTGCTGCGGTGCTTCGTATGGAGTGCCCATCTGCTAAATGTGTTGGTGATGTGTCACCTATTTAGTTAGGCGCGTCCCAACAAGCTGTTCACTTTGGGGGCACGGCGACAGACACGAATGGCCTAACGGCAGCATGGCCCTGTGGAGCCGTGAGCTCGCTGGTTGCCACAGGGGGGGTGGGCACGGGTGGTGGGCCCTGTGAATACCTGCATCTATCCGACCATCGCCAATCTACTGTATGTACCTTGAACGCCGTTCTATGCTCGGTGCACATCAAGATGGCAGCCCTGGGTGGGAGGGTCTGGGCCAGCTGCTGACTTAGACGCCTGCACCATGCTTTGGCCAACTTACCGTAACAGGGGCGAGAGGACTGCGGAGAGGGCTGCTTCATATCTCCATTTTGCGGCGCGAGTTGTCCTGTCAAGGGTGGTTCTCCCCACAAGTGGGCAGTCAGCCCACGCCATGTCTCCCCAAGTCTCCAGTTCCCCAGCGTGACGCTCGCGAATGGCACCGTGGTCCCAGGAACCGATCCCTGCGCCGCGCTGTGGGATCGTCCTGGGTTGGGCGGGGTCGACCGACAATCGGGGCGTAGGAAGTGGGCATAACGATCACGCGCGTGTACAGGGCCTGACGCGCGCTTGTTTCGCTTCAAATTTGTAGGCACGTGCAGGCTGAGCTGGTGCACGGCCGCTTCGCCATGCTGATGAGCGAGTGCAAGCGCGAGGGGATGCAAGGGGTGCCGACCGCGCTGGGGCTGTGCGCTATCC
This sequence comes from Chlamydomonas incerta, assembly GCA_016834605.1. NCBI lineage: Eukaryota > Viridiplantae > Chlorophyta > Chlorophyceae > Chlamydomonadales > Chlamydomonadaceae > Chlamydomonas > Chlamydomonas incerta. The sequence goes on from JAEHOC010000004.1 coordinate 145,074, forward strand.
AAGCAGAATGGCGCTTAGAGACCAGGATTCCGGGTTGGATCGGATTGCGGTGGCGGCGAGCTTACCTTCCGCGTGCCTTGGAACAGGGCGCTGCTGGCATCATCCTGACCTCCATCGGTGCCAAGGTTGACCTGGGCTTCGCTGAGTGGTACGATGCCGGCAAGGTGGTTGTGGAAGCTGCTACAACATCTCCCGGATAAGTATTCGCCACACCTTCTGTCCAAGGCCAAAGGCTGAGAAACTACTATCCCGTCACCCTTCACCTACCTTATTGCTGGGGGCGGTTTGTACAGGCACCGACCCCCCTTGTCTAGTTTCGCTTGGGTTTAGATTGGGCTGGTGTTTACAACCCCCCCCCCCATGTGTCCAGTCGCGTCTAGCTATCAAGAACAAGCGCAGCAGGCACAGGGCATCCAAACAGCAGGAAATCCTCTAGCTGCAAAGCTTCGCTAGCTGCGGCTTCCTTCCACATACTGCGCGCCAGCAAAGACCGCGCCAACCCAGACAACGGCCGGTCTACTCCTCCCGCTCTCTTCCTGCACGCGGCCGTGCACGCCCCCTCCGCTCTATACATGCACGCCGCAACCGCTGTGCCCAGGGCCGCGGATGAATGAGCTGCTCGTGTGCAGATGAATGACGCACCGTGCAAGGTTTCGTGCATCAGTACGCAATGCGTCATATAAAGCGCTTTGTCCGCACGCCGTTTACCCCGCGCGTCCCTAACATACATGCCCTTATCATTCCTCAGGTTAGCGCCAAGTTGCTAGCTCTGAACACGCGCTCTAGAGGCGCACACAAAGGCGCTGTGACTCGCTGCACGTCACACCCTTCACCGGCCGACCGGCCGCCAGTGCCACCGGCTGGCGCCAGGCAATGAGCTCCTCCAGCGTCACTGCGCCGCCCTGCGTGAACATGGGCCGCACGTCAGCGCCCGCCTCCTCGGGCGCCTGCTCCGGCACTGTGCTGTTGAGCGGGATGCTGTAGGCCTCCGCCTCCATGACCGCGCTGTAGCCTGCATGCTGCAGCTGCGACAGCAGTCCGCACATGCGGCGCACGGTCCAGGGTGGCAGCGGCCCGCTGAGCTGCAGCACGTGCGTTACCGCTGCCCCCGTGTCGCCTGTTGTGGTGCCAGTGGGGTTTGGCGCCGGCCCGGCAGTAGCGCCGTCGCGGTTGGTCATGGTCAGCGCCTGGACGGGAGGGAGATGAGGACAAAAGTAACCAACACGAAGGCGTGACCGTCGTTTTGTAGGGAACTCAAGTACGTCATACCGGTATGCCTCACCTTGATGGTGGGCCGCCAGGCCACGCCGCCCTCAAACGGCACGGGTGCCAGTAGCATGGGCAGATCCGCCACGTCATCTTGCGCCGCAGCCGCTGCTGCAGCCGACGCACCCGGTGCCAGCCCCACCCCTGTGCTGCCCGACTTGCCCAGCCCCGGGTAGCTAGTGTCGTTGAGCAGGAAGTCGTACAGCCCGTGTACGGCACGGGGTCCCCGCGCCAGGATCAGCGACTGCCGGCTGTTGTCCGCCACGCCCGCCCCCAGCACCTGGGCTGCCGATGCATTGTTCTGCGGGCAGCAAAGCGGGTGTGGCAAGTCATAAGCTTTTGCGGGACAGTTTGCGGTACACGTGGAAGGAATGACAAGCTGGTTGGAACAATGAACCCACCTGAGGGTTCTCATCACACAAGTCGCCGTCCTCCGCGATAGCAGTGGACGGCGCGGCTTCTCCACCAGGCGCGGCGGCCGGCTGATGTTGATCGTGCAGAGGCATGGTGAAGGGGACGCCCGCTGCCGTGAGGCGGTTGCGCAGCAGCCGTGTGGATTGCGACACGACGGCGTAGCTGTCATTGCACCCACGGATCCCTTTGGAAGCGAAGAGTGCCGCATAGGGGCCCTTGGGAGCCTGCACAGAAGGAACGCAGCGCCAGGGCCCATGACACACAACTTCCACGCGCAACTCAATGTCAACAGGGCCACAAGGTGCCATCCTGGGAGGCTACCGTGGCGATTGCAACCTTACGCACCGGGTTCACGACGTAGAATAGCTCGCACGTGCCGCTGCGGTAGCTGCTGTACAGGCCGTGCAGCGCATTCCGCCAAGCGGCCAGTCGTAGCGTCAGCATGTTTGCGCCACCACCGCCGCCGCTGGCCAACGAGCCGCCGCCGAAACTGGTCGCGCCACCGGCCTGAACAGCGCCCGTCAACGCAGCTGCGGACGACGGGGCTACAACACTGCGGGCGGCCGCGCAGATGCTGGCGGGGTCCAGCACAATCTCCGGGTGCCGCCAGCTGAGCTGGCAGGCCAGGTAGTGTGCTGCCTGTGCGGCACAATAAAAAATGGACCCCGGCTTGTCAAGTTGGCTGGCCAGTGTCGAGCATTGTGGATGCCCCCCTACACCCGAGACGACTGCTGCCGACCCTCATCAAAGCAACCCGCGCCGCACCGGATCGCTAGCCAGCGAGTCCAAGTCCAGGTTTACAACCCCCTGCATTGCACGCCATCCTGCGATCAGGGTAAAAGGGGACATGTCCTCAAAGCAGGCAAGCGAGAACGGGGTCGACCCAAGCATCTAAACCGCACTGCTACTCACGTGCGCGTGCTGGCGCCTGCTGCGCACGTTCATGTAAGGTGAAGGGAGCACGGCTGCTGAATGTCAGGCTGCGCTTGATACTCCAGTCCACGGGCAGCTGGTCAGGAGTCAGGTTCTCCAGGCATATGGAAGCGCCGCCTGCAGCCACGCCTGCGGCAGTTCCGGGGCCAAAAACGGCACCTCCGTCGCAGCCGGGACCTTGCGGTCCCGCGGCCGCCGCCGCCGCCGGACCAGCTGTCGTGTACGCCGCACGCATAGCGCCCATCTGTTTTAGGAGGCATACGGTACAGTGAGACCAGTGTGGTCAGGCGTAATCAACCAGCAGGACATACCGTACAACAGCAGGGAACGGGAAGATACGCAACCCAACTTGGTCTTTTCGCCGTGCATGTGGGTTTTTAGGCAGCCCGTCCTACACTCACCACGTCCATTCGCCCTACATCCTCTGAACCCATCGCAGGCCGCGTTGCCACGTCCGCGAATGTCCGCAGTCCTGCTGTTGCCGCGCTCAGACCCCTGAGTGAGCACGCACGGCGGCAAGCCATGCAGCAAAACGTGTTATTAGCCGCCATCAAGGGCTTTGCATTTACAGACTGGAGCCCCGACCCTAACCCGATTCAGGCCACCGCTGAGGGATACAAGGTCCATAGCTAACACGTACCCTGGCGCGTTCTGGAACAGGGGCGCTTGCGCTTGTGATGCGCCCCTCGCGAACAGCGCACGGAAGTCGGTTTGCCTGTTTACACGACCGATTGAATACTTCTGCACGTGAGCTCAGTTCCAAATGACAGCAAGTACCTGCAGGGCGGCACCGGCATGTTCCTGCCGCACGCCCTCGTACTTCTTGCACTCTCGCATGCCACCACTCACCCGTCTGTCGTGGCCACTGCTGTGGTGGTCCCGAGGATGCTGGCGCCCACGGTTGAAGGTTCTTGCTGGCTACTGCGCCAGCCCATGAGCTCCGACACCAGCAGCTGCTCACGGGGAGCGTGCTGCTGCAGCACGTCTTCCATGCGGGGCCTCTTGGCGGGGCCACCCGCTGCGTTGCTCGCCTCCCCACCGGTGGGCACGACATGGTGCTGCATCAACCCCGCAAAAGATGGGAGTGGTGCGCCCTGAATCAAATGCGGGACGGGGAATGAGGTCCAATGACGTATGGGGACAGTTTCCTCTGGGCTGGAATGGGTTCCTTGCACCCACCTTGGCGTCCGTTCGTTGGTTGTTGGCGTGCTTGCCGGCTGGGTAGAAGGTGGCCGTCAGCGGCACGTGCCCAGACGTGTTTGTAACGCTGCGCAGAGGCGCTCCTTGTTGCATGATTATCGCCCTGCGCCTGTGGGCCTAGTGCCCTTGCGTCTGACGGCGCTTGCCCTTGGAATTGTATGCCCCCGATTTTCACCGCGCCGCTGCCGCAAAAGTTGCTGGCTAACACAGTTAAGGCTCGTGCTAGCAGGAATTAATAGCTTCAAACCGGAGCAGGTCTAGAATACTGAATAGCCAAAGCGCAGGCCTTCGCCAGCTGACCTCAAAGCCAGCTTGCCGCATGAAAAAGAAATAATTTACAGATCATGTGTTCATGCATACTTGTTTTAGTATCTGTGCCACGGCTCTAAAGCCTTGGACATTTTGCCTGGATCGCAAACTTGAAATCGGCGATGCAGCCTGAAACATGGCATGCGCTCCTACGCTTTGTTTAGCATTTGCTGCAGATAATAAACAATACATGTAGACCATAGGAAGGCTCCGAAAGGTTGAAGAGCAGGTCTTGCAAAATGGCGCCGGGGCAGAATGCCTCCGCGGCCGAGCCGCCCGCTCTTACTTGGAAGCTCATAGGAGCTGCTGTATGGCATGCAGTTGCGATCGGCGTGGCGAACTTGAGTTTTGCGCTCCTGGCTTTGCCGCCGAGCCTCGGCAGCTTGTTGTATCGGCCGTCAGGCATTTTTACGCACGTGTTGCTTTACGGTCTGCAAGTGGCGTCACTAATTGGGCACCGCGGGGTCCTGGCATCGAACGAGTTCGCGCCGGTGACCTTCCCTAAGCTGGGCATCCACGGGCGTACCTGGATTTCGCTCTTCCTGACCCGCGTGGTCATGCGCGGGCGGACGTGGAGTCACGTCGTGTCAACAGCCATGTTCTTCGGGCTCAATGCGCTTGCGGGCGCGACGTATTGTGCACTGTACGCACGGCTGAAGGTCGGGCCGGCCGCGGCCAGCCCGTGGAGCCTATGGTTTGGCGTGGTGCTGGGCGTGTGCTACTCAGTCAGCTACCTCATCAGGTATGTGCCTCAAGACAGGTGGAGATGGGTGTGGTATTTCATTCCAATCCTAAAATCAAGCGTAGGGTGGCGGGAAAGGTTGAAGCAGGCGTGGAGCTGGCCAATGCTTGTTGTGCGTCCCGAGCGCAGCGAGGGTCGGGAGCACCAGCGGTGCCTTTGGCACGGGCACCAACTTCCGCACCACATATTATCAGTTCTGACCACGGTGTCCGTAATGCGCAGGGGCTGCGACGTACTGAGCTACCCTGTGTTGCAGCGGCACCGCTGGTTCCGCCTGAAGGAGCGCATACCATCAGGTCCGGGCGGTGTGCGGCTGGCGAAAGGGTCAACAGCAATGCCACGATTACCAAACAACTGGGCTATAGCGCCCACCGTATAGCCGAGCGCCAGCATTCATCCAATCCAAGCAACTTAACTCGCAATCCGTGTTCATCCTGCAGTGATCCTGACGGCGGCACACACAACTGTGGCAGCTCTTGGCCTGGCGCTGCTGTTGCGGCAGTCACTGCTCCTGCACCCACGTCTGCTGTACGGCTGGGGTGTGGCGGCGGGGCTGTGCTCGCTGTGCTGGGCATTGGGCGGCGCACTGCTGCAGCTAGTGTTCACAGAGCGGCTGCAGCTCGCGCGGCCGGGTGACGCCGACGCCAACGCGCCGCTCCTGGCTGAGCTGGCGAGTAGCAACACCATCATGCAGGTGCGGTCGGTCCACAGTCGCTGCGGGCATGGCCAGGAGTAGGCTCAGCAGGTAGGGGTTGCAGCAATGCACCATCGACAACAACCATGCTCCCAATGTAGGACCTGGCGCTACTGGACCTGGCGCTTACCACGGAGGGGCAAGGCGGCGACGCTGCCTGGCGGCGCGCGGCCATCTTTGCCGACGAGAGCGGCAGGGCAGCATGGGGTCCGGTAGCAGCGCTGATGCTGGGGGAAGTGCGCGATTTCACCACTGCGCTAGCAGCGGCGTTGCCGTCAGCTGCAGGTCAGTCGCTAGCCAGTCGCTGTTTACTTGTGTCATTCATTGCCGCTCATGTACGGACGCCTGCACATTACCCTGGCAAGAGGTGGAATGAGGCATTGTCCCTTTGAATTGTAGCGGAGGCCGCGGCGCTATCCAGGCCAGGGCCAGCGGCGGCTGGCGGGGTGTCAGGCGGCGCCGCAGCGGTACGCTGGAATGTGCTGCGCATGTCGCCAAGCACCGGCCTGCGCGTCATCAGCAGAGAGCAGGACCTGGCCGCCTGGAACGTCCGTGCCAAGTACTACAGGTGAGCTTGTAAAGTAGTAACCATGTAAGCAACATTGTATGGGCTTAATCTTTGTTGTGTGTTCACTGTTGACTGACCAACTGCCCCGGTACGCCGCCACGGGGTTGGTAACGCAGGATCGGCTGGTGCCTGCGGGGGTTGTGCGGACTGACAGTGGCGGCGCAGCGCGGCGAGGACCGCTTCGGTGTGGTGCTGCTATGCGAACCGGCCCTGCCCGACATCACACTTGCGCTGCTATCGGCGGTACTGGTGCTGCAGAACTACACCAAATTTGTGGTGGGTTCCGCGGCGCACGTGTTGATGTCGGCAGCCAGGCACATTAGACAGGCTTCACTGTTGCAGGCGGGATGTGGCTTGCTAGCGCTTAGCCTTTATGACGTATTGCATTTGCATTCGCAAGCAAGCATGCCGGTGACAGTACCAGCGCATGCCTTGAGATTATCGCCCTAGAGCGCGCCAATGCAGCACTGAGTCTGAGACGCATGCTCCTTTTGCCCAACATGGCAGACGGCCACGCGGTCACGGCATGCCTCCACGTTGGAGCGGCTCGCCCGGCAGGTGGGGCTGATGACTACCTCGATTTCGGGGCGCGTCACCAACGTTACGCTGCAGCCGGTGGACGAGGTGGCATTTGCGCTGGAGGGCATGGCGCGCAACGCGATCAACCGCCTGGCGCTGGCCTACGGCGACAAGCTCAAGGAGTGTGTGCTGCGGGAGGCGCGCACCAAACCGGCGTATGGCTCGCCAACCGAGCTGGCGGCGTTGCTGACGTCCGTCCTTGTTTGACTGTAGCGCGTGCGCAGTGGGGGCATGCGCCCTGGCGAATTTGGCGTGGCGTAGTTGTCCTCCACGCGAGCGCGTATGCAAAAGGAGCAGCACAGTGACGGTGTACGGGCGTTACGTTGTGGTGGCTGCACGCCTTGTGGTGGCGTGTGCGTGGCGATGCCCACATTTGTCTGTTGCAGGACCGGCAGATCTAGTCAACAACCACGTTTGGCCTAGTGCCTTGTACCCTTGCCGTCGCCCTGACATGCGTGGCAGTTTCAGGCGGTGGTGATCACGTGCGTCTGGCTCAGTGATGGTTTCGGCCAGTTAGGAAGGCTACTTGTTACAGCATCCGCGGCCTTTTCGAGTTCTCCTGGTCTCAGAGTTAGCGGGGCCCTCGGGCCCCCCCCGCAGTCCCGCAGTCCCGCCGCACCCCGCCCGCACGGAGCAGCCACCATCCAGTGACGGGACCGCCTTCGCCCTATGCGTTTTGACCAACTTGGGGTCGGGTAGCGTGGTGTATGGGGGCTATTGGCCACCGAAGTGACCTCCCCTCGTCGAGAGACTTAGACTCGACGGCAAAAGAGGGTTCATGCGCCTGTTTGGCGCAAGGGATTTCGTGGCGTGCGTGCACAGGGCCTGCATGCCACTATCATTGTGCCGATACGCCGCTGGCCTGTCGCACGTACCCCCACTGAACGAGTGAGGCACGTTGACGTGCACGGTGCACTTATAAGTTTGAACGTTGACAAAGGACATTTGCCCAAGCGTATTGCCGCCATCATCCACGGTCACCCTCACCCACTGCCAAACACGCTCACCCACTGTCAAACACCCTCACCAGCCTCTCAGCCAGCCCTTCAGCCGGCCATTAGCCACTGCCAAACTCCATGTCACTCGGGGCAATACTGATTTCACCGCTTCGCCCTGGTTCGTCCACCCAAACACCACGCCGTCACCCACCATCACCCGCCGTGCCTCCTAACCTGCAGCCCTGCACATGCCCCAAACCTGCCTGCAACGAAACTCCTCTGCCGCTGCCGCACTCGGGCCGCTGAAGAAAATGGGTCGGTTCGCGCTGGCGCATCGACTTTCAGCCCCCTTCAACCCGTCCCCGTCGGCCCATGCGCCACCAGCATCGCACTCGTTGCTTTAGCAGTTGACCACACCAAGCACCATCAGGCCGTGGATGAACCCTGTGGGGGCCGCCCGGCAAGTGTCGATGGTGAGAAGGGGACATGCACGGTAGACTGGGCCGCGTGGGGCATGGCGTTGACCGCAAGTGGGAGATATCTCTTACCTGGTAGCCAAAAGAGAAGCGTGAGCAGCAAGTTTATCCTGTAAAGGCGAGCGAGTCAACTCAACGAGTCAAATTCACGCTCCTGACGCCCCCTTTGCTTTTTGACATCGGACAACGAGCAAGCTAAACACAGGCTTGAAGATGGATTTAGCGCGCTGCCCATTCTTCCTCACCAGAACGTCCGGTTAATTTGCTTCGTGTGAAGGTACACACCCAGCGGTGGCAGCAGGAACGTAATGATGATAAGAAGGATCTTCTCCATTTCAGAAGGGAGAGCTGAGCGCCACTTGTAGTTGAATGGGCAAAAGCTGAGCTCTTCGAGTTCGAGTTCACGAGTTAAGTTCACGCAGGATTTATGATAGCAGAGTACTTATACATATTCTGGTGCGGATTTGTGAGTTCCTGCTGCTGTATTCGACGTCGCCGCAAACACCGTGTGCGGCTGCACTTGCTACCGCATGAAAGACTTCCCACGCCCGCAAAGGGGCCGCCACACTAGCCGCGCCGGCGCGAGTAGCGGCGGCGGAGCTGTCGCCGCAGCCACTTCCGGCGAGGACGTGGAGTGCGGCAAGGGCACACCCTACATGGCGCCTCCGCCGATGATGACAGCGCCTCAGACCAAGGCGAAGGAGGTGGCCGTCGAGAATGGCCTGTTTCAGGGCCTCCACCGCTGTCGCAAACGCCGATGATGATAGTGCTGGGCGACGGCACAGCTATGACGGGCGGCCACCGTCCTTCCATAAACGCGTGTGTGATGGACCCGGAGACGGCAGCCGCATTCGGGCTGAAGCCGCAGGCGGCGCTGTCTGCCACGTCGCCGTTTGTGAGCATGGACGGATGGGCGGTCGCAGCCTAACCCTGACCCTGGTCCCCTATGAACCCTGACCCTGGCCCCGCCTGCGAACCCTGACCCTGACTCTGACCCTGAACCCTGGCCCGGACCCGGATCCACGAACCCTGCCCCTGCCCCCCCCCTCCCCCAACCCTGATGCCCTGCGAACCCTGAACCCTGCGAACCCCGACCATTACCCCCTGCGAACCCTGACCCTGGTCCCCAACCCTGACTTCCTGCGAACCCTGACCCCCTGCGAACCCTGACCCTGGTCCCCCCCTGCGAACCCTGACCCTGGTCCCCCCCTGCGAACCCTGACCCTGACCCCCCCAACCATGACTCCCTGTCCTCAGTCCCTGACGCCCCGGCCCTGACTCTGAAGGGCTGAATGCGAACCCTGGCCCCTAGTCGTCCCTCCCTGCTTGCCTCCCTGTTATATTGGCAGACAGGGGGCCTGGACTCCTGAAACCTGAACCTCGTGAGGCCGTGACTTGGGGTGTGCTTGCAGGCCGATGACTAGGCCGGACTGCCGGAACTAACACCGGGAGTGCAGCGTCTGGAGGAGGAGCAGGAGCTGCGTGGCAGACTGGAACGCACGGGCGGTGGGAAGGAGAGATACGTGATAGTGCAAGGCAGCCGTGCAGGGGCACCCCTGGTGCAGTGTTAAACAACAAAACAAGACGGACCAAACCCGCCAAAAACACGCGCACGCAGTTACATACAGATACCTACGCGGTTACCGAGCTCCACGTTCGTCGACGTTGCCCTTGTTGTCTACCTCGTTATACTTACCCGCATTTGTTGCCTGGAACCCCCAACCCGCGGCGTTCGGCATCCAGCCGCGTACCGGGGTGCACCCGCATGCGCTGCTATGCTCCGCGTCGGCGACGCGCTATCAATGGTTACCGGGCACAACTCCCCGAGTCTTGTCCACTTCAAATCCATTCTCACCTATAAGCGAGAGGGAATCAAGAGGCATAGGTGCAGTGTGTGTGTGTGTAAAAACCAGCCCAAGCTAAACCAACCCAACTAGACAAGGGACAGAATGGGGCTGAATGTTTACAGACACCGCATGGTATGTACATCAGGCACAGTTGCCCTCACAAATTTGCTCGCTTCAACGGGTCAAGGTGAGTACCTTGACGAATCAGGTGTGGAATGCATATCATCGCCATTGGCGCAAACGCACGCAAACCCGGAACGGTCCGACAGTAAAGGTTTTGCTTATCGGTGCGAAGAATCCCTCTCTATCTACGCCTGTCGCCATCATCCATCTGTCCCCATCGTCCACGCCTGTACTCTACACCAGAGTCCCCCACCTACATCTCGCACGCACACGTACACACAACGCTGTCACTACCGCGGCTGCACAGGGCATGCCGGTGGATGGAGTTGGGGTCTGCACATGCCACGCTAGCAGGTGCATGTGAAGCGCGTCTGCATTCATCCCATCTGCCCTGCCTTATACGCGTGCACCTTTAGCCCTGGAGCGGCATGGGAAGTTCATGCACCGCTGCATACGCCGCGCATCAATTCTTGCGTCCGTGCATGCACGGCCTTAGCCAAAGATGATGCTGCTCCGGTTGTGGTCCGGGTTCGCGCCGCGGCGTCCAGTGCTTGGGCGCATGGAGGGCTCCGGCGAAGCCGTAGGCGCACCAGCAGCGGCAGCACCCGCTGGAGAGCGGGGAGGCGCCCCCGGCGTGCGCGGAGGTGCCGACGTGGACGGCCCACTGCCGCTCTCCGTGGAGGACATGTCACCGTACAGCGCCACGCTCTTGATGCCCTGATCACACCAACCAAACATGTACAGCAAATGTTGGCATAAGCATAAACATTACCTCTGCAAGTATGCCTATCAACATTGTGTGGCCCAACAGAAGAACGGCGCGTCCTGTGCTCACCGTGATGCCCTGCTCCGTCAGCTTGGCCTTGACCGCCGCCAGGTCCTTGGTGTCCACGTCAAAGTCGTCCGTCACCTCGATCACCTTCTGGCTGTCGTCCTCAAACACCACCAGCACGCGCTTGCAGGTGGTGTTGGCACACCAGCCCTCACCACCGCTCACGTGCCACACGTTGCGCATCATCAGCTCGAAGTAGTCGTCGCCGTTGTTGCCCTCGTCGATGTTGGAGCTGACCATCCTGCACCGTGTGGACCAAGCAACCAAGCAATCAGGTTAGCAGTGCATTAGGCGTGGGATTGGATCCGCAGCAAGGATTGTTACAACGGTCCCTGAATATGGGAGTACCTCGCAAGCACTCACGAGTAGTAGGCCTTGAACTCCTCGAAGTCCACCTGCCCGTCACCCTTCACGCCGCCACCCTGCTCCTCGAAGACGCCCAGGAACTCCAACAGCACCTGGCGCGGCGTCTTGATGCCGGCCACCACGTCAGGGTGGCGCGACGCGTCGTAACGGCGCTCCAGGTCTGCCAGGGTCACCACGCCGTCGCCAGTCTTGTCCAGGACCTAGACACATCGGTACATTTGACGTGATGCTTTGTGTTATCTGGGCTCTATCGAATGCGAGCATCGCAGGCGAGGGTTGGACTGTTATGTCAGATGGCCTAGGTCATATGGCCTAGGTCATATTGGGCTCCCGAGCCACGGGGATAGGCATGGTACAGGTAGGACAAGGGGTGTCAGCTTTGTACAGCTGGAAAATGGGCTGAGCCCCCGTACGCTTGGGAGCTAGTAGGCATGAAATGGCACCGTCAGAGCCTCATGCCCCTACGAAACACCCGGGGTTGGGGCCAGGGGGGGATTTCCCGCGCCATCCATGTGCGTGCCTTGGCACGTTACCAACACCCCAAGCCTTTCTCTAGCTTCCTGCCATAGGCAACACCTTCCCGGCGCCCCACGCTCAAAGGGCTAGGCGCGGGGCGGGGGCGACCTTGGGGCTTCTCGGCATTCTGGCGCGTCGGCAGGCATGGCTCGGCAAGTCTCTCAAAACTTTCGATATACTTCCCCGCTTTGCTTGCCGTCAACATAGTTTGCCTTATAGACTGCATATAAGCGGGCAACGGATGCTTTCCTCGCGACCTCGCGAAAGTCAATTGTCCCTGGACGCGCGAAGGCACTTCTCGCTCCTCCCGAATTTTCCCCGCCACCTAATTACATGCAATAGGCATTAACAAATCCTAATACGTAGCAGTCGCGGTTTGCGCCAGTATGCTATGTTTTGCCGACGCACGCACGCACGCACGCAGCCACGCAGCCACGCAGCCACGCAGCCACGCAGCCACGGACAGGGGTGTTCCTGGGGGGCTTCGCCCCCCCCCCCTGGAACGCTGCGCTGGGGGGGCTCAGCCCAAAAATGCGGGACCAGCAGCCGCACTTGGACGGCAACGCACCCCGTGTGGCTACTCGGTATGACTACCAGGGCCCCACCTTGTAGCAGCGCTGGATCATGTCCAGGCGGCGGTCGTTGAGGTCGCCGCGCAGGCCCAACAGGAGCTCGTCGAAAGTCACAAAGCCGCTGGCGTCACGGTCAAAGTGGCGGAACAGGCGGGACATGTCCGTCTCGTTCAGGCCCAGCTTCATCTCGATCAGGGCCTTCTTGAACTCATCATAGGCTGAGCGCATGATGGCAAGGAAAGCGGGAGTTGGGCAAGGTTAAGAACAAGGATCCAGAGCACCAAGGGGGTGCGAATGCCGACGTCAGCCCGCACGTGCCGTCTAAGCCCTATGCGACAGCAACAGCGTATTGCAGCACTCACTGAGCTTGCGGTCGCCACTGTCGTCCATGGAACGGAACTTCTTGCCGATGCTGATGATGCCATGCGTGCCGCGCAGCTTCAGGGCAGCCTGTAGTGTGGCCGGCAGTAGGAGGGCGCGCAGCAAATTGAACACACCTACTTCACGCCGCCAAGAGTTACCCTGCAGCCACGCGGCCCTCGCCCGAATCAAATGCCTTACGCATTCACATAAGCACGCATTGCACGCACCTTCAGCGCAGCCAGGGACGCCGCGTACGGGCTCGTTGCAGCGCCGGTAGCCGTGCCGTCGCTGCCAGAGGCGGCCGCAGCGGCGGGCGTCTCTGCGGGGTTCAGACAGGAGGGGTGCGCGGCTGAATGAGACATTGCATTGTGCCGCTGCTCTGCTAATGCGCTACTGCACATGGGCTCACGCCAGTTGGCGTACGGTACGTGGGGTGCACAGCGTCACGGCACACATGCCCGCACTGGCACATGCGTGGGGCCAGCAGCAAGGAGGCAGCTCCAAGAACGTATGCCGCCAATCCTGGGTGTGTTGCGATGCCATGTGAACACGGTTCTCCTCACGAACTCCTAACTGGCCGTCTTTCGCTGGTTTGAAGCCTGCAGATCGCGCTCACCCCACGACGCAATCGCCGCGGCGGTGGAAGCGGTTTGGAGCGACTGCAACACAACAAGCAATGTAGGTTGATTATGCTCAGCTGGCGACTCGGGTACCGGGGCCACGCCGAGCATTGAAAAGTTAAGCATGCGATGCCCACCTTGACGAGCGTAGTAAGGGCATCGCGCACGCTGGGAGTGTCGGTAGCGCCAGCCACTGCAGAGATAGCAGCCAGCTTCAGAGACTCCAGCGAAGGGCCCTCGTCAATGGGAGCGGGCTCCTCCGCAGCGGGCTCCGCGACAGGAGCAGCGACAGGAACCTCCACAACGGGTGCCTTGCTGGGGCTGGGAGGCGGCATCTCAGAACCGAATGAAATTGAAGATGTTCCACCTGGCGCCTGGCTGACGCGGGTAGAAGCGCGAGTCGGGTTGGTGGCAGACATGGTTGCAAATGCTTTACCAGTATAGACAAGGAAGGGCACGAATGAATGGCTTCAGCTCTATTGAAAGCGCCCGGCTGTACGGCCCGTGCAACGGGCGAACGGGCCACAGCTGGCCGCAGTGCGCGCGCACATGCACGAGAGCACCGGCCGCCAAACAGCTGCCAGCTGGCTTTGGGGTTTGGGGGGCAAGTTTAAACCAGCAGCGTCAACGTGCGCGCTTGTACACGCGGGTTTAGCCTGAGGCTGGGCCCGTTCTTGTTGGCGGATGCCGCAGGCACGGCCGCAGGGACGACCTGGTCCTGCCAATGCCAGCGCGTACGTCTGGGCAGCGAACTACCCCCCACCCCCCGACTGCGGATGTAATGAGTGGAGGGGTATACGGGCAGGGCGTGTCAAAATAGCCTCCTGCGTGCATGCCCTAGCTGCAACTGCTATGATTGTTTGAGAAGTGAAGGCGTAGCCAGGAACAGCCATACAGCAGGTGCGTCGGGACTCTCGGGAGGGGCCCCAAACCCAAACGCAAAGGCATAACACACATACACCTGTCCACGCACGCAACCCAACTTTCTGCATAGCATCTGCCTGCCTGCCTGCCATCGCCTGCTGACTCGCCCACGCAAGGCACAGATAGGCCGTTGGCGTTGCAGGCAGGCTCCCTTTCATTTGGGCTATCGCCTTTGCAGGTCCTGTAGGTTCGTGACCTGCGTCGTCCGGTCCCTCGTGTTGCAAAAAGCGAAACAAGCCCGCACAGGCCCCTCGTGTATGTCAATTTGTGCCAGTGCTAACTGCCCAGGTACTACTGTTCAAGCATGGCACAAGCCGCGCAAAGCTACGGCGGGGTGCCGGTCTCGCAAACTCAAAATAACATTGATAAGCGTAAGCGTTATCAACCGACAGCAGCACAATCGGCGTTTACTAGGCGGCGGCCCTACCACAGGACATAGCCAGCACCTGTCACATGCATGAACTTGACACCGACACGCGCTAACGGGCACAGGAACATACGGTATGTCACGCTGCATTTGTTTGCCACACACACACAGCATCCGTCCTGCTATTGCTGTCGTTAACACACAGCATCGCAGTACATCCACTGTCCATCGCAGTACATCCACTGTCCTGCGTCCGTTCCCGCACTCCTGCCAGAGCCTGCCACAATCATTCCACACCTGACACACCACAATGCAGCCCGTTTACCTCAGTACACATATTCCTGGCGCGGGCTGGTCTTAATAATCACGCCTCTATCCCAGGCGGCGTTTGACTAAAACTTGAATCATGGCGCTAGGTTTCATCGTCACCGCCCGGCATGGCATCCGTCCCTCAATGCCCCGCCTCCGCCTCCGCAGCAGTGCGCCGCCGCAGCAACTCCTGGTGGCAGCGCGTATACGACACCGCCAGCGCCAGACCCACCACCACGCTCTGGGTCAGGAACGAATCACGTGCGTTGCTGAGGGCAAGCTCGTTTTCGCCGCTGCCGCCGCCACCCACGCTGCCGCCCTCCATGCCACCACCCATGGCGGTTGCTCCTGACTCTTTCAGGGTGCGCCTTCCGCCAGGCCTGTGCACCGCTGCTACAGCGTTGCCGTCGTCCGCTGGCGAGTGAGCACCCACTGCGCCTGCAGCACCTGCCGCAGCGGCACCGACGCCCGCGCGGGCCTTCTTTGCGGGCCCACCGGCGCCCGCGTGTGCGCGCTTAGCCCCGCCCGCCAGCGAACCGACGCCGCCAATGACCTTGGGCCCCACTGCGCCGGCTTGAGTAGACCCCACTACAGCTCCAAACGCGACCGCACCACCTTTGTTGGGCTTCTTCGCGGGCGGCTGGTGTGGGCTAGCGTGTTGGGGCTGTTGCTGCTGCGCCTGTGCAGGTTGAGGCTGGCAGGCACGCCGCTGCTGCATCGCCACCAGTTGGTGCAGTGGCACGTCCTCCTCCGCCTCCTCCGAGGCCAACTGCTCCGCCCTGTCCGCCTCCATTGGTGCGTCACCGCCCTCCGCTTCCGCACGCGTCCGCCGAGGCTCCGCTGGCACGTCACCCCTGCCGTGGCCCTGAACTCCCACCCGCTGCAGCTGCGACGCCTTCTTCTTGGGCTGCGCCGGCTGCAGCTGTTGGCCGCGCGTAATGCGCCGAGGCGGCAAGAAGTCTGCGGTCGCGGCCGCGGCCGCGGCCTTGTAACCGCCCGCACGAACTGGCACCGGCCGGCGAGTCGCCGCCGCCGCGGCGACGTCATCCGGCAGCAGCCGCATGTGCGTACCGCGGGGCACCACTGTCTGATACTGCCGGGTCCACTCCTCGTCCGACAGCAGCTTGCTCCCGTCCGCATTCCAGCCGCTGCCGGGTGCCCACTCAGGCTGCCGCTGCTGGGACACTGGCGGTGGCGGCAGAAGCAGCATGGGCACATCACCACCGGGGTGCTGCATTGCAGGGCCATGAGAGGCGTAAGCGTCCCCAGAAGTTGCTGGAGGTGGCGCGGCGGGCGCGGAGTGCTTGGTGGCGAAGATTGCCATGCGTGCCAGATCGTTTAGCGTCTCGCAGTCCTCCGGAAACACCGACATCGTAGTCTCCATGAGCGCACACACAGCTGGCGTTGGAGTCAGTGGCAGGTCGCCCAAGATGGGCGGCAGCGACTTCGGCGGCTCAGGGCCCGGCTGTGCACAATGAGCGCCTGCTAAGTGCTGGTGCGTCTGAGGCTGCAGCTCGGCGCCAGGTGGCGGAATGGCAGCCGTCGCAGCAGCTGCTGTCGGAGCTGTGGGAAGAGTAGGTGGCAGCGCGCAGATGCGGTCCGACGCCAACTCAGCTGCTGTCGTGGCGCCCTCGGGTGCGGGCCGCAGCAGCGCGGCAGAGGCATGCGCACCCGTCTCCCCTGCAGAGCCGCCGCGCTCGTGCGCCGGCGCCGCGGGTGGGAGTACTGCTGCCGACCGCGCTTTCAGGTGCGCCATCTTCATTAGGTCCCCCATGATCTCTGGCAGGCCGATGAACTGGGACGTCGTCATCAACGTGGCCTCGTGCGCGGACGGGAGCGGCCCCTGCGCCTGCTCCGGCCAGTGCTGTGCTGCGGGGGATGCGTGCAGGCTGCTCGGCGGCGAGGCCGTGAGCTGTAGCGTCGCGCATGGCGCTGGCAGCAGCAGCAGCGACTGCCCAGCTGGAGCAGGTGACGGGCAGCGCAGCATCGGAGGCGCCACAGCTTCGCCCCCGCCCGCGACTGCAGTGGCGATGCTTGTTGCTTCAAGAGCATGCCCGACGGCGGGCACGGATGCGGCATGCACAGCGCCCAATGCTGGAGCCTCAGCTGCTGGCGACGCCGTGTCCTCTTCCTCTTCAGCTAGGCTACCGGCCGACTGCTCCGCAGAGCCGCTCGGCGCCGCGAGCGCGGCCGAAGGGCCCTCTCCGGCGCCTCCGGCCTGCTCAGAAGCCCTGGCAGCGCCCGCGGTATCGAGTGCTGCGTCACCTGCAACCGCGACCGCGGCCGCCGCCGAAGCCTGCCCGTTGTCCGCCTGTTGCAGTGCTGTGGTGGCAGCAGCCGGCGCCGCCTGGACTGCCTCCGGGCACGCGCACTCCTGCTGTCCACACTGGGTGATAGGGCGCGTCATACCTGCTGCCGCCGATTCCATCTGCTCATGCTTCAGATGCGGATGTTGCGAGGCCACCTGGGATGCCAGCGCCTCCTCCGGCAGCGCCTCGGCCTCCCGCTGCACTGGCACCTGCTCCGGCTGCACATTGAGCCTCTGTGCCACCACCACCTGCTGCGCAGCCGCCTCATGCGCCTCAGCCCCGGGCAGCTCCTGCGACTGCCCTTCATCATGTGTATCCTCATCGGCATCAGCGTAAATTCCGAGCAGCTGCTGCATCACGGTCGCGTAGGCAGGGGCAGGGGCAATCCCAGCCGTCGTGGTAGGAGAAGCTGCCTCCGGCGCGTCCGGCACCTCCTGATGCCCTGTTGCGACCGCAGTCGGGGCCGCGGGTGGCACTTCAAGCACGTGCTCTGCGGGGCCCCTCTCGTCACAGCCCGGTGGCAGGCCGGGCCCTGACGCGGCGGCGGGCTCCGTAGGCGCTGCTGCAGATGGTGTGCTGGCCCCAGGCGCTTGCTGCTCCAACTGCACAAAATCGGGACCCGCCGTCTGGTTCGGCGGCAGGGCCACCGCCTCAGCCGCCCTGGCTGACTCAGCTTCCGGATGACAAGCTGGAGCCTGTTTATGAGGCTGCACCTCCTGCGGCTCGTGCGGCTCCTGCGGCTCCTGCGAAAGCACTGCCTCCGCCTCCGCTGGCCGTGGCTGCTCGTGCTCCTGGTCCGGCAGTGCCGTCGACGCCTGTGCGTGCGCTGCCGCTGCCTCTGCTGCTGCCTCCCGCGCCTGCTTGCCGTCCGCCTCCTCCTCCTCCTCTTCGGACAGAACCAGCTGCTCCACGTGCGGCGCAGGGACCAGCCCCGCACCCGCCCCATCCTGCAGCAGCCGCAGCTCCAGCCCCTCGCCATCCGCAACCGAGCTGGGCCCCTCCGAGTGGTGCTGGCTGCTGCAGCTGGGCTGTGGCACACACAGCAACGCCTCGGCAGCCGCTGTGATAGCCGCAGCGCCTGAGCATGCGCCCGCAACGCCACCGGCGGCGGTGCAGGAGCCCCCTGCACCTGTCATGGCCCGACTTGCTGCGTAGGCCTTGACAAGAGCGCTGGAAACCTCTGCGACCGACAAACCCTCGGGCTCGCCTGCGCCCTCGGGCTCGCCTGCGCCCCCAGACAAGACCTCAGTGGCTGGCAAGTCGCTCGCCGAGTCGGCCAGACCCGGCACCCATGACACGGCCACCGGGATGACGGCGGCTGCAGCAGAAGCAGTCACGACCACCGGAGCCATTGAGCCGTCAGCGGCGGCGCTTGCCATCCCACCCGCTTCTGCATGAGGCGGCGCCTCGGCGGCCGCAGGTACCGCTGCTTCGGCATGCGCCGCGCAGGCGGCAACCCCGGGCTGTGCGTGCGGCGGGTCCACCTCGGCATCCACCGCACTGTCCTCGTTTGCGCGGCGGTGCGGCCGAGATTCGGCTGCCCCTGCCTCGCACAGCGGCTCGGGCGCCTCGGCTCTCGGCTGCGAGTTAGCTGCCTTGGGCACCGCAGCAGGCTCGGTCGGCGCCATCTCCGCCCCGCTGGCCGTGCTGACGGCCTCAGCCTCGGCCGCCGCCACAGCTGCCGCCTCGGCAGCAGCCACGCCAGCTGGCACCGACATCAGCACGCCAGCCGCCTCCGCGGATGTCTCCCCGCATACGCCAACGCCGTCCCCGCTGCCGTTCGCCAGTCCCACCGTCACGAGCACGGCATGCTCCGGCTGGCGCAGCAGCGCAGCCGCGCCTGCCGCGGTCCAGCCCACCCCGCCACTGCCTCCGCTCCCGGCAGGGCCGCCGGCCGCGGAGCCTGAGCTGTGGCTAGGGCTGCCTTGCGACCGGCTGCTGCGGCCCTTACGCGCGCCCCAGCTCAGTTTGCCGGGGTCCAAAGGCTGCGCCGCCAGCGCCCGCGCAGCCGCCAGCACTGCCTCATCAGGCTGTGGCTGAGCCGCGCCGCCGGCCTCACTCCCCGTAGCAGCGCCAGCGGGCGATGTGCGTATGCCAGCAGCAGCGCCGACCGCCGCCACCGGCTCCGCATCCGGAGCTGGAACATGCGCCGCTGCTTGTAGCTCTGCCTCCGCCGCCTCTGCCGCCCCACCCGGCCTGATGGTGGCTGCTGGCGGCCCGGCCTGGCCCTGCAAGCCCTCAGCCAGGGCGCGGTTGCGCTCCTTGTTCCGGTCACGCCCCCGCGCCTGCGCCACAGTTGCCGCGGCCGCCGCGGCTGCAGCAGCCGCGGCCACGGCGGCCGGCGACATTGTGGCCAGGGCTCGGGGCGGCTGCGGCTGCTTCAGCTCCTTGGCCCGGCGCTGCGCCCAGGCCAGGTGGTGCTCCTGCCGCAGCGCGTCGATCTCCCACAGCAGCCGCAGTGCGGGGCCGCTGGGGATGAGGAAGTCCTGCGAGGTGGGGGCAAGCGCGGCAGCGCAGTACGGGGTCGGAGGCCGCTCACGGAGCGCATCATTGCCTGGGCACTAAACGGACTGGCATCGCGCCATGGCAACGGCCGCCTGCGCTACTCGCCGCATATCCGCAACCCCACCTGGCTGATCTTCATGGAAGCGCAGTGCAGGGGCATGACCGCGTGCGCCGCGCCCATGCCGGGTAGCAGCAGGTCGCCCTCGCAGTGCCAGATGGCGTGGAAGGGCACGCTGAACTTCCAGCAGGCGTTCACCAGCCCGTCCAGGTCGCGGCCGTACCTGGTGGACGGGTGACAAGCGAATGCGTTCACGGGGGGGATTCGACGGCGGGGACACTGTGACGTACAGGTATGCAACACCCAGCATACAGCACGTTCCGATGCCGGATTCAGAACACGTGCGGGCACGGGAGGGCCCACCCAGGCCGTCTCACTTGACGGAGAAGAACCCGTTGTGGTTGCGCGGCCACGGCTTCTTGTTGGTCTTGCCGAACGCGTTGGCCAGCTGGTGCAGGCGGCAGCCCGGCACGATGATCCACACGCTGCCCCGGCGCGCCAGGCGCGAGGGGTCGTCGTCCTCGCCGGGCGTGTTCAGCACGGGCTGCACGCCGCCGCCACCCAGGGCGTTGGAGACGGACGAGGCAGGCGCAGTGGGTGTGCCGTCGGTAGCGCCGCCGCCAGCTGTCGCGGCGTCCTTGCGAGCGGCCTCCGACGGGTGCTGCAGCCGCCACTGGTCTCGCAGGTTGCGGGCCTGCGGACACGCAACAGTGGAAAGGGTCATTAGAGTACGCTGCAGAGTAGGCAGGCCCCGCACTCAAGCTGCGTTGCTGTGTGGAATCCCTGGCACAGCAAGCGGGGTCGCGAAAGGAATACGCCCCGCCATGCCCGCCCCCAGGTGCCTATGCACGCCGCGCAGCCGACCTGCAGCCACACCGCAGACCGGCGGTCGTTGTACATGCCCCGCGGCAGGGCCTGCAGCGCGGTGTCGATGTCGGCCGGCACGGCGAAGGGCGCCGCGAAGCACATGAGCGTGCCGGGCTGGCTGCGGTCCACGTGCGACCCGGTCGCCAGCTCCAGCGCCAGCATGGGCCGCAGCAGGATGTTGGAGAAGTGACCGAAGACGCCAAGGCCGCCGTCCGCGGGCCTGCGAGGATGGGGAGGACGGGGAGGATGGGGAGGATGGGTTGCATGCAATGATGCAATGAGTGAAGCTGCCTCGCACTTTGCAGACCGCGCGCTGGCTTTGCTCGTCCTGCATCGGGCGTGCCAGGAACAGCCTGGCCCCTGTGCCGCCACCCACCTGCACGTGCCGAAGTCCAAGGCGTCGTTGTGGCGCTCGTACAGCACCTCCCGCAGCCAGGGCGGCCCGTGCGTGACAAGCACCCTGCGAAGAGCAGACCCGATGCAATGCGTGTTAGGGTACCCGCGTGTTAGGGTACCCGCGTGTTAGGGTACCCGCGTGTTAGGGTACCCGCGTGTTAGGGTACCCGCGTGTTAGGGTACCCGCGACATGCTGGCGGGCACACGTGCCGGGTCATAGCCCGCACCCGCGCACCGGCTCCGAGGCCACCCCCCGCATGGCCGCAAACTGCACCTGCCTGTCCCTTGTCTAGTTTCGCTTGGGTTTAGATTGGGCTGGTGTTTACACCCCCCCCCCCCCGCAGCCCTACCTGTGCGCCAGCCGCATGAGGTCGCCGCTGGTCATGAACAGCGTGTCATCCGCCGTCAGCGGGTACACAGGCACCTTGAGCCCTACAGGGACCCGGTCATCCAGCGGCACATCGGCCTCGTCGTCCTCCGCGCCCTCGTCCGGCTCCAGTCCGCCGTCGTCGTCACCGGCAGCCGGGTCGCCACCCCACGCGCCTGGCCCCCGCTTAGCCACGCCCTCGCGTGCCGCAAGAGCGACCGCGTCCGCGGGCCGTTTGCCCAGCGTCGCACCGCCGGCGCCGCCGCCGAACCCGTCCGGGGATGCCCGTGGCAGCGCTGCAGTGCCTCCAAGCAGCTGTTGCTGCCGTAAAGCCTCCGCGTCCATCTTCGCCAGCAGCGCGCCCGCGTGTTTGGAAGCCACGCTGTAGTCCCGAGCACGTGCCAGCAGCGCTGCCTTATCCTCCGGCTGCTGCCGTTCCTTTCCGGAACCATCGCCACCGCCGCCGCCGCCCGCTGCTGCGCCCTTGCCGCGGGTCTGCTGTCGCTCCACCGCCGCCAGCGCCACCGCAGCGGCCGCCTGGGAAAGCCTGACCTCATGCCCGCCGGCGCAGGGCGACCCGCTCGGCCGCGGCGGCCGCAACCTCGCACACTGCCTCCGCACGTGCTTCACACGCTCGTCGCGAGCCACGCCGTACCTGCAGCACGCCACCACAGCAAGGCAGACATCAGTACCGCCACAACGTCGATACGAACCCCAAAGACTGCGGTCTGCACGTGCCAAAACATTCAGGACTGCAGCTTTCCAGTCCCCTCCACGCCCGGCTCACTTGTCCAGCATGGCCCGCATGTACCGCAGCAGCTGCGGCGGCGTGACGGGGTAGGCGTGGTCCACCTCCTCGCCGCTGGGCGGGTTGGTCCGCGGATAGGGCTTGAAGGCCGCCGACACGGGCGTCGTGTCCAGCCCGTACTCGTAGCGGTGCGCCATGTCGAAGCAGCACAGCTGCACGGGGCCGTACACGTGGTCCCGCTGCCGGGCCGCCTCCGGCGGCTGCGGCGGCTCCAGTATCCCATGGGCGCCGCTGCTGCTCGGGCCAGCCGGGCCGGCGTGCGCGGGGCCGCCGTTGGCGTGGGCGCCGCTGGTGCCGTACGGACTGTGCGGCCCAGCGCCGTGGTTCTGGGGAGCAGGCTGCTGGTGCGGGTGCTGAGGGTGGTGGGGTGCGGCAGTGGGCAGCGGCTGCATGGACGGCGGCGGCCCGACCGGCTCTGGCCGGCTGGTCCATTCGTAGCCGCCCATGGTCCACGGGAAGGGCCCCGCCAGCGGCGCCAGGTCGCCGCCCCGCACCTGCTGCTGCTGCCGCTTCTTCGGGGCGCCCCCGCCCCCCGCCGCCACCCCTGCGCCCGCACCCGCACCCTCCGCCGCGGCGCCCTCCCCGCCCGCCGCCTTCGGCGCCGCCGCAGGCGCCTTGCCTGCCCCCTGCCTTGCCTCCTCTTCCCGCCGCCGCCGCTGCTCCGCCGGCTCCGCGGGCTGCGTCTCCACGATCCGCTCCTCGCAGCGCGCCATGGCCGCCATCAGGTCGTCCAGCAGCGCCTCGCCGCCCGGCTGCAGGCGGCCCATGGGGCCGGAGAACAGCAGAGGCCCGCCGCGGCCGTTGTGGTCGCGGCACAGCTCCAGCAGCTGCAGGCGGCGGGCGGGCGGCAGGCGGGCCAGCAGGTCCTTGCGCACCAGGTAGGCGTAGTCCTCCTCCACCAGCCGCTGCGGCCGCGAGGGAGCGTGGAGGGGACAGCAGTCACCACTCAGTTACCACTAGGTAGGCAGGAGGAACGGTTTGAGGCGGCGGCGTGAGGACGGGAGGGGAGTGAATTGGGGTGCGAAGGGATGGCGTGCAAAGCATGTGGAAAGGCGGCATGGTGCAGAGGGTACGGTAGGTCCACACGACCACGCGGCACAGGTCCCCAAGCTCACCTCGCCAGCCCTGTTGACGTGCGGCGCGCACCGCTGCAGCGCGCCGCCGAAGTAATCCACACTCGCGCGGCGCACCGAGTACTCCGTCCACTCCCTGCCCTGGCTCTTGGGCGCCGGCTCGTAGGGGGCCGGCGGCGGCGGCAGCCCCAGCACCTCCGCCGCGTGGCGGCCCGGCAGCATGATGCGCGTGTTGTACATGGCGGACGCGATTTCTGGTGCTGAGGCGCTGGGGAACAGCTCCGGCCCGGCTGGTGCAGCAGCGGCAGCAGTGGCACCGGGCGATAGCTGGACAGGCGAGGCCGTGGCAGTCGTGGCTGCTGCGGCGGCGGCGGCAGCTGCGCGCGCAGGCGTGGCCGCGGGGGCCGGCTCTGTGCTTCGAGCAGCGGCACCGGCGAGCCCACTGAGCAGGTATGCGGGAGAAAGGGGTGTGGCTGCCCTGTGCAAGACGCCCGCGGCGCCGTTCGCGAGCCCGTTGCCGCTGCCCGGCAGGGCGGCTGCCGGCGCCGCCGCCCCAAGGCGCTGCAGCTGTTGCAGCTGCTGCAGCTGCTGCAGCTGTTGCCATGCCAGGTCCTGGGTGTGCGGCGTATGATGAAGCAACCCTGCCGCGCCCACAGCGTTCGAAGCCTGGACAGGGAAGCTCCCGATGACTCCAACACCTGCAGCGAAAGGACCTGCGTTCAAGCCGTTAGCTCCAGCCCCAACCGTGCCTCCGCTGTGTTGAGCCGATATGCGCTGAAAGAGCTCTTGTGCGTATGACACCGGCTGCCCCACCGCGGTGCGCCCTTGCTTCGGCAGCAACACCTCCTGTGGATGTGGCTGCAGCGGTGCAGGGTTCATGCCTGCACCGTTCGCAGCTGCAGCAGAGGCAGACGCTGCACCCACCGACGCCTCCCGCTGCATGCGCTGCAGCCCCAGTTGCACCATGGCAGCCTGCACTTCACTGTCCGAGTGCGACGCCGGCCGCAGCATCGCGGCCGCCGGAGACACCGTGGGCTGCTGCTGTAGCAGCGGCTGCTGCTGCTGTAGCTGCTGCAATGGCTGCACCTGCGGCTTGTGCGGGGCGGAGTCGCCCGGTGCTTGTGCAATCCCTTGGGCGCCCTGCAACGCCGCTGCCTGCTCCTTCTGCTGCTGTTGCTGCTGCGGCAGCTTGCTGGGCCCCGTCTGAGCACCGCCTGGTGCTGCCGCTGGGCTTGCCGAGCCCGGACCAGCCGCGGCCGCCGCCGCTGCAGCGGCAGCCAACCGTTCACCAGGCCGCGGCACCAGCAGCTGCAGCCGCAGCAGCTGCTCCGGCCTCAGGCAGCAGCACAGCCGCATCTCCAAGGGGTCAATCTCCAGCTCGTCCTCGTCCTCGCCCGAGTCTGACTCGTCGTCACCCGCGCCTCCCTTCTGCCGCCCGTGCTCCTTCTCCCGCTGCCTTGCCGGCTGTTTGCCCTGCTGCTTGCCCTGTGGCCTTGGCCGGCCCTCCTTGTGCTGCTCCCGCAGCTGCACGAAGCAGCGCGGGCATATGACCCGCTCCGACGCCAGGTTCAGCCGGGACTTGTACAGGTACACGGCCGGGTTGCAGCCGCACCTGCGGGGGGTGGGGGCGCGTGAGAGTAAAGTTCTTTGCTTGCCCGCCCCTTCCCAAGTGGGTATAAACTGGGCTGGCATTCACCCCTGCACACGCAACATGCACACGGACACGGGTGCACACGTTTTCCCTTGTGCTCTCTAGCACACGGGTGCGCCTCACATGTAGCACCAGTTGCGGCCCCTCAGCGGCAGGCTGACCAGGCCCGGCAGCCCGGCAGCCCCCGCCCCGCGCTCCTCGCTGTCCTCGTCCACGTCCCGCACCACTGGAACCTCATTCCCGGCCGCAGCAGCCGCCAGGTCCTGCACGTGAGTGCGCACGTGTTGCTGGCATCAGCCACGAGGGTGCTGGCAAAGCGTGCTTCACCTGCAAGCCACAAGCTGAATCGTGGTGCCACAACCCCGCGCGCGTCCATTCCTGGGCGTGCCCCGCCTCCTACCCCGGCCCCACCTCCTCGCTGATGCCGGCCGGGTACAGCAGTGCCTCCACCATGGGCATAAGTGCCGGCTGCAGCTCGTCCGCCTGTGAGGCCGACAGCCGCGGCGGCAGCGGCAATGGCACGCCGCCGGACGCCAGAGGCGACGGCTCGCCGGCGCACTCGAAGGCGCAGTGCACGCAGGCGCCGCGATGCAGCCAGTCCCGCACCTGCGGAGCGAGACACGTCCCCGCCGGCGATTCACGGCAAGTATAGGATCGCATGCACCACTATCCCCCTCCTGCCGCCCGCTTCACTCCCTGCGGGGCAGATCCGCCCAGCGCCCCCACCCCCCGCTCCCCGCCGCCCTCCCCACACACACCACCCACAACACCTTTATGGGCAAGCGCAGGTACAGCTTCCACGCCAGCTGCTCCTCCAGGTGCTCCTCGCACAGGTAGTGGTCAGAGCCCTGAGGCAGTGGCGATACGCCCGCCGCCCGGCGCACGTCGCGGCACCAGGTTTTGGTGACGTGCCAGCGCCGCTGCCGGACCTCGTCCGGCGGCTGCTCCACGACCCGCACAGCGCCGTCCGGTCCCAGGCTCGCGTTCGCCATCACGGGAGCATCCGAGTCAGACAGCCGCGACAGCTTGCACATCACGCAAGGAAAGCGGTCGGCTGCGGGGGCGTCGGGAGGTTGCAGGTGGAGGGCACACGGGTGACCAGCAAAACGGCGCCAGGCCCGTTCACCGCGGGCCTTGAAGGGCCTGCCAGTGCCTTCTAATTACGCAACGGCTTACAAGAAAGCCATATCCTGGTGTCGCACGTGCAATAGACTGCCGGAGGCCCGAGGCGTGCGGACGGTACATTCGCTCGCCCCTGACGCCAGCTCAGCATTATGCGTCCCTGCGACTCACCAGTGGGCCTGCGCACGCCGTCAAGCGAGTGCGGCTGGACCATATGCACCGTGCAGTGCCGACGCTCCAGCAACGAGCCATTGAAGTCGAGCTCGCTGTTCGAGTACTCCAAGCAGCGGTGCGACTCTTCATCAAACAACCCATGTTGCTCGGCTGCGCGTTTGGCGAGCGCTGTTCGCTGGCCCGCGAGCGTCCACGGTCGCGAGAGCGGCATTTCTGCTCGCTCGCTGCAACCTCTGAACGAACTTAGGCTAGCTCCACCTCATTGCCAGCAGCTTTCAGGTCGATACGTCAAACATCGTCTCGCTTGCCTGCGCAGGCTGGCTGCAAGTGGCAGACTTCCACGGTGGTGCTATCACCGTCCTGATTCATGAGTAACAAACAATTTGTGCTTGTAGCAAGCACACTGAATAGCCACACCAGCCCCCGGCACAGTTCAAGAGTCATGATGGCCAATGCGGCCCCACCTGCCACCCACCCACGCGGCGCGCTACCACTGCACCTACTACTGCACCTCCTGCAGCCCGAACACACCTGACACCTCGGGCCCGAACCTCTGACTCTGAGAACTGACACTGACGCCGAACCCTGACTCCCAAACCTGACTCTGAACCCTGACTCTGACTCTGAAACCTGACTCCCAAACCTGACTCTGAACCCTGACTCTGACTCTGAAACCTGACCCTGCCCAGCCCTGACTCTGAACCCTGACACTTACATGGCCACCCGGGCCCGAACCCGGCTGACACCTACAGGCCCCACAGCCCCGACCCGCCACCGCCAGCTCCCGCGCCTTTCACCGCCGCGCTGAGGCAGCGACAGTGACATGTGCTATGATGATTCTGGCTTGGCCTGTACTGCCCATGCCCGTGCGTAAACCTTTCGACACGACACGACCTGCCCTGGCTCCGCATACACGTCAGCAAGAGGCACAGACACACAGCCAACCGTAACTCAGCACATCCGCACACAGCATGCCTACCCCCGGGGGGCAGGGAGTAGCGGCGAGACGCACACACGGAGTCACACGACAACAGCGATGTGGAGATCGTGGGTTGAGGCCAGTTGAGTGCCAGGGGAGTGCACGGCAGTACCGGGCGTGGGCTGGACAGTGTGGGCTGGACACGTGGCTGGACAAGCCGTGGGCTGGAGGGTTGCATGTGCCAGGGTTGCATGTGAAAGTTGCACCAACGTTGCATGTGAAAGTTAGCGAAGTGCTTTCGAAACGCGAACGCGAAAGTTGCATGGGAAGTTGCGCAAGAAGCGGTGGCAAACAGGGTCAAGCGCGCGGCCTTAGACAGTCAACTTGGGGTCGTGTTGGGAGCAACTCAGGATGCGGAGCTATCCACACGGTATGGTCGCTTATTACGTCGGTGTGCAGGAAGGGCCCAGTGTCCCCCACGCTCCGCCAGATGCCAGTCCATGCACGTTGGACTCCAGCTCACACCCTTACATGCCTTCACTCAATACTCGAGCCGCGTGAACCGCGGCACGCACATGATCTTTAAGCACGAGCAAGCAAGCCAACACGCCACCAATCTTTGCCTTTCCACCACTGTATCAGCGTTATACATCCTGCTTGTTAAGTGTCCAGACTCATGCCAGCACACTAGTGGGCAGTGTCCGCTGCACCACTGCCGTCCTGCGCCGGCTCCGCAGCCCCCGCGTCAGGTGCCGTGCCCGCACCTGCAGACGTCGAGGCGCCCTGCGTTGCCACCGCCGCCGTCGCCGTGCTACCTACCGCCGCCTGTGCCGCATCCTCGACCACGACGTCGCCAGCTGGCGGCTGCTGGCCACGCAACGCCGCCGCTGCGGCCGCGCCGGCCCCAGCCGGCGCCGCATGCCCGTGCTCCATGCCCAGTCCTCCCGCCAGCACCGCCGCTACCATCGCCTGCGCCTGCTGCTCCGCCGCCAGCAGCAACCGAGCCGCATCCTGCTGCTGCTGTCGCGCTTCGGCGCGCCGCCGCCGCACCCTCACCACCAGCGCCAGGCCGCCCAGCAGCGCAAGCAGCATGACGCTCTCGCCCGCGTCCCCTAGCTGCAACACCCCGCCCAACGCGCCCAGCCCCGCCACGTCCATCCAGCGCCAGAACGCCACCTCAGCTTGGAACAAGGCCAGGTTGGGTAGCAGCCGCTGCGCGCGCGCCACCCAAGGGCCGAACAAGCTGGTGTGCGGCGGGTGCAGCGCGAAGACGGAGTTCCAGATGGGATCCAGGAAGGGCGTGGAGGGCAGCAGCGGCCGCAGCTTGTCCCACCAGGCGTGCAGCTGCAGCCAGGCATTGGCCAGTGCAACCGGCAGGAACGCGTCCGCCTGCAGACAGATGAATTCAAACAAAAAGCAGCAGCAAAGCTTCTGTCAGCGTGCGTGCACTGCGCTGGAGGTTGTGGACAGCCAGTTCGAGTGGCCACCGTGCGCCGGCATCCACACAGCTGCCAGTGTCCAACTGCCAACCTCACCCAAGTCTGTCCCACCTGCGTGTGCTTGGCCATGTTGTAAAATCGCTTGGCCAGCTGCAGGTCCTGCGGCACGCCCACGCCGAACTCGTGCATGAAGCCCAGGTTGAACATGGCCTCGGCCGAGCGCTCCTGCCAGGGGGAGTGGAAGAGCAGTGAGACGCCGGCAAGTTGCGGCCAAGCCGGACAGTGGACGCCGCACGTGACTACCGTACGGGCGCAGCCGCAGACCTTAACGTGCACCCATCATCCACCACGCCTCCAGGCGCGCACCTGGTACGCCTCGTAGTACAGCGCCGCCGAGCGCACCCAGTCCTGCCCCACGCCGCGGCCGTAAAAGTAGGAGTCTCCCATGCACAGCAGGCTGTGCACGTTGGACTGGGCCGCCGACTGCTTGTACATCGAGAACGCCAGCTCGGAGGCGCCCAGGCCTGCGCGCGGAAGGGAGGCTTGACAGTGAGTGGCGGCGGCGCGTCGGTCTTTGGTGCGGACGGCAAGTGTTCCAACTGCTGTGCAGGGCTGTCTGGAGAACTGCAGCCATTGCTTCAGTCACAGCACGCGCGCGCCGCACCCGGGGCGTAACCTCGCTCCAGCATCCATGCGGCGTTGCTCTGCGCCACCTCCATCCCCAGGTCGGCGGCGCGCAGGTAGCTGAGCAGCGCCAGGCCGTAGCGGCCGCGGAAGAAGTGCTCGTGGCCCAGCTGCACCGAGGAGGCGGCGGGGCCGCGCTCCGCCAGCGCCTTCAGCAGGCTCACAGCTGGCTTGCAGTTGCTGCACGTGGTGGATTGTAGGTGGCAAAGGTCAAACTCAGCTGCTGTGTGGACGGGCACATTGCTCCTGTCCCCAAACTGCCGTGCACGCCCTCTCCACGCCAGTATTCTCTCTTTCTTTCCCGCAAGTCTTCAATCCGACGCACATCCTTTCCCGCACACGTCGCATCCCTCCACGCCTCACCGCGGCGTGCCCTTGCCCGCCAGGTGCATCATGGCGGCGTTGTACTGCGCCAGGCTGTGGCCGGCGTGCGCCGCCAGCGTGAAGTACGACAGCGCGCGCTGCACGCTCTTGCGCCGCACCCCGTAGCCCTTGAGGTGCATCACGCCCATGTAGAACAGCGCGTCGGGCCGGGCCTCTGTAAGGAAGGCGGCGAGGGCAGCGGCGAGGCGCAGGTGAGGCACGTGCGCAGCTTGGGTGCGCAACTCGGTGAATGCGTTGCGGAGGCAGGTACACGCTGTGTATGTACAACAGCGGCCAGCCCCGCCCCCGCCAGTACCCACTTCCGCCCCGACCACGGCACATCAAACCAGCCGCCTGCGCCAGCCGGCCCTCACCTGCGTGCACCTGCTCCGCCGCCTTGCTGAAGTACTGGAAGGCCCGGTCGTAGTCCTGGCTCACGCCCCGCGCCGTCAGGTACAGGTAGCCCAGCCCGAACAGCGCGTTGGCGTTGTTGCGCCGCGCCGCGCGCGTCCACCAGTCCACCGCCTGCTCGTAGCTGCGCCGCGTGCCGTAGCCGTTGGCGTACATGGCGCCCAGGTGCGCCATGGCATCCACGTCCCCGGCCGCCGCCGCCAGCTTGAAGTAGGCCAGCGCGGCGTCGTGGTCGCGGTCCACGCCGTGCGTGCCGTAGTTGAGCACCTGGGGGCAGACCCATGAGGTGGATGGGTGTCACGTGCGTGGCTCCGCGACGAGCAGCCACTTCGGCTTGCGGCTTCCCGTCAGGCGCCCATGATGCACGGCCGTGCCGAGAACAGCTCACCTGCCCCACCGCCGTCTGCGCTTCCGTGTTGCCCCGGTCCGCGCTGTACTGGTAGTACTGCACCACCTCCTTGTGCCGCTCACTGCGCAGGCCGCCCTGCGCCGCCTGCAGGTGCAGCCGGATGCGCTCCACGTGCGGCAGGCTCCCCGAGGGCGGCGCTAGCGCCGGCGCGGTGGCGTCCTCTGCGGCGGTGCTGCTGCTTCCACTGCCACCGCTGCTGCTGCTACTGCCTGCCGGCTCGTCGTCCTCCAGGGTTGTGGGCGGCGGCATGGTCGCTGCCGCCAGGTCGCTCACCTGCAGACGCATGTCCAGAAACATCCAGGGTTGCAGCAAGCCAGCACTGTCCAGCGCAAGCGTTCACGCCGGCCAACCCCTGACCAGTACCATGACCAGCAGCCTCTCGGTCTATCCACCCGCGCATCTGTGTGCCCCTCACCTTTTCGCCCACAGGCTGATAGTAGGACGCGGCGCTCCAGCAGGAGCGCGGCACGCCCAGCCCCATCAGGTGGCGGTAGCCCAGCGCCATGCGGCTGGCCATATCGCCGCCCGCGGCTCCAAAGTAGTAGTGCAGCAGCGCCTCCGCGGGCTTGGGTGGCCTGAAGCGCACGATGCCGTCAGCGGTCCAGCAGTCGGGCGAGTCCAGGCCCATGCTAAAGCACAGCCCCATGTGGCCCTGCGCCTCGGCGTCGCCCGCCTCGGCCGCGGTGCGGAACAACTCCAGCGCCAGTCGCATGTCCTGGGACACGCCCGAGCCGTCCTGCAGCGTGGTGCGTGAGGATTGCAAAAGCGACTTGCAAAGCGCTTGGCGCGGTCCGGCACCAAGCAGTTGCCTGACGGGAGGGAGCCCAAGGTGGCGGCAGGGCCCCAAGCGACTCCGGCCCGTGCACCTACCAGGAACGCCTTGGCCAGCTCCCTAACCGCGCCTCGGTGTGCGGTGTGAGATATGTTCACAGAGCCGCCGTATCCAGGCAGCTGCAGCCCGTCGGTTGCGGGTGCCGCGCCACGGCGGGCCGCATCGGCTGTCCCATTGAACGGGAACGACCGACCGTGGGCGGTGCTGCGGAAGCCCGCCGCTGTGACCAGATACTCCGCGGCCTTCTGCTGTTCTCCCCAAGTCAGCTCGCGCTTGGACCTGTAACAGCGGGTGCAAATGGTCGTCGCATGCGACGTCCGTGAGTTAGCGTTGCGCGGCTCGTGTGCCGGGTGAGAGCGGACCCCGGCGCCCGTGCCGTCGTGTGCGGAGCCATCGTGCGCAGAGATCGACGGCAACCTTGCATTATGCCACGCCCCTTCGCTACCCACCTGATCGCCATTGCACGCTCATACAGTTCCGATGCCGATGGCTGGGCGTCCGCTGGCTTGCTGGATTTGGCACTGCCCAGCGTGCAGTTCGTCCCCACCGCTAAAACAAGCAGCGTTGCGACCAGGCGGGTCGCCCTCCTCCATTGTTGCACCATCTAGAACTGTTTTAAGCTCCAGCTATGAAACGAGCGTCGGTGTGCACGAATTGAGAGACGAACTGGGAGCGCCAGCGAAAGCTCCAGCCCCGTCTACCTCATTTTTGATTATGAAGTATGATAAGACAGGTCATGAAGCAACCAGCGGCAAAGCCTTGCGGAAATACGCAACACTTCAAGTTCAAGGCCCAATAATATGAGCTATTGGTGACAATACGCCTTTTGTGTTAAGCCCTCAGAGGAGAACCGCTTGCAGCAATTGTGCCCTGACACCTAGCCCGCATGCAGCTCCGGAGAAAGAGCTGCTGTGGGGCCCCTGCACGCAGGTCTGCTTATTAAGCTTCTCAGTCATTGTTTGGACTCGCCGCACTTACGAAAGCTCAGGAGTCACGCTGACACTTTGGGGATCCTGCTCCCAACGACGCCTTTGACTCGCAACTGAAGGCCCTGCTGATCGTTTAGCATACACGGCCAGCAGGGCCGTTTGTAGAGGGCCCGTCAGGCCCTGCCTTGAGCTAGCCGGCTCATCTCATTGCCCGCCGGGCTTTTAACCTAGAAGACAGCAACCATGAGGATTATGATCAAGGGTGGTGTTTGGAAAAACACCGAGGTGCGCAAACGGCACAGGAGGTGCCAAGCTTGGCGAGCACATGGTCGGGGGCGGAGGCGAGCTCGAACGTTGCTGTCTGCTGCTGCATGCAGGATGAGATTCTGAAGGCGGCGGTGATGAAATATGGTCTCAACCAGTGGGCCCGTATTTCCTCGCTGCTGGTGCGGAAGTCCGCAAAGCAGTGCAAAGCACGCTGGTGAGCACACCGCTGGGCGGGCCTGCGGCCGGAGGGCCACGGCGTAGCGAAGGGGTTGGCCCGTCGCGGACGGCCTGAAAGGCAGCACGGGTCTGGACGATACCCACGCTGGCTGGCACACGGGGGGTGCGAGAATGCAGGGGTTAGGGCGGGGCAGGTGTCGAACGGTGGCCTACCCTGGGACCATCGTGCGGTCTGGACCTGGCCGGCGCGGTCCGCGCACCTCGTGTCACAGCTCCATCTCACGCGCCGCGGCATGTCCACGCCGTAGGTATGAGTGGCTGGACCCGGCCATCAAGAAGACGGAGTGGACGCGCGAGGAGGATGAGAAGCTGCTGCATCTGGCCAAGCTGATGCCGTGCCAGTGGCGCACCATCGCGCCCATCGTGGGCCGCACGCCCGCGCAGTGCTTGGACCGATATGAGCGCCTGCTGGATCAGGTGGGGAGGCAGGGGTGCGGGAAATGGCGATCGCGAGGTTTAAGGGGGGGGAGTGCGCAGGGATGTAAAATTGAGTACAAATGTTAATAAGGTGTGCCGGGCGTCAGGGGGGGCTGAGCAGTATCTAACATATCTGTTGGTAATCTGGGGGTGGGGACCCCTGCCAGCGTGGACGACGCTCTTATATACTCCCAACTCTGGCTTACCGGTCTGTCAACCCATTCACCAATACTCAGGCCGTGGCCAAGGACGTGAACTATGACCCGCGTGATGACCCCCGGCGGCTGCGGCCGGGTGAGATTGACCCTAACCCCGAGGCCAAGCCCGCACGCCCCGACGCGGTGGACATGGACGAGGACGAGAAGGAGATGCTCAGCGAGGCGCGTGCGCGCCTGGCCAACACACGGTGGGTGGATGGGTGGGTGGGTGGGTGGGTGGGTGGGGGTGGAGGATGTTGCTATGCTGTCTTCCCGGGGCATGACACGCAGCTGACCGGATGTACATCACAATGACACGTGCGCAGTGGTAAGAAGGCCAAGCGGAAGGCCCGCGAAAAGCAGCTGGAGGAGGCGCGGCGCCTGGCGCAGCTGCAGAAGAAGCGCGAGCTGAAGGCAGCGGGCATTGACGTGCGGGCCCGCAACAGCAACTCGCGCGCCGTGGACTACAGCAACGAGGTGGCCTTCGAGCTCAAGCCGCAGGTGGGCGGGGGGTATTGCTGGGGTTGGAGCGGCATGCAGATGCGTTGCGTGTGCGATGCATGCAGTGTGGGTGGTGGCGTAACATGCTTGTCCCCTGTGTACCCCTCAGGCCGGCTTCTACTCGACCGCGGATGAGGAGAAGACCACCCGCTCCATGCAGCAGGTGAGCATGCAGGCAGTGCGTGTGTGCCTCGCTGGAGCAAAAATGGTGATAGGTCCTCAGGCGGTGCAAATGCTCAATATCACTGCCACTTCTTTCTCGCTCACGATAGGAGTTCCGCCCGGTGACGGTGGAGGAGCTGGAGGGGCGGCGGCGCAAGGACATTGAGGAGGCGCTGATCAAGAAGGACGTCAAGCGCCAGAAGATCAACGAGATGCACGACGCGCCGAACGCCGTGGCCAAGCACATGGGCTTGGACCAGGAGGGGCCGCGCCGCCGCGGCAAGCTCATGCTGCCCGCTCCGCAGGTGCGCGTTGCGTGCAATGCCGCGATAAAACTGCTTTGGTTCGTGCTGTTTCAGCCTTGGCGGTGTCCGAAGCTGGGTACCCGAGTAGTACCATGATGTGGAATACATGCTGGTGGGCCATTGATCAACGGAGCACCGAACTCGTTGTAGGTGAGCGAGGCGGAGCTGGAGCAGATTGCCCGCCTGGGTGTGGACGGCGCGCTGGAGGCGAGTGTGTCGGAGGGCGCGGGTGGCGACGCCACGCGCACGCTGCTGGGTCAGTACAACCAGACACCGGCGGCGCGGCTGGGCATGGGCCCTGGCGCCACGCCCATGCGCACGCCACGCGCGGGCCCGGGCGGCGGCGACCGCATCATGGCCGAGGCGGCGGCACTGGCCCGGCTGCAGGTGGGAATGAGTGTCGGTCGCAAGCCAGGGATTGGGGCAGGGGCAGACACTGGGGTTCATGCATCCGGTATAACCTGAAGGCAAATGAAGGCAAATGACGCGTTGTCGGCTATTCAAATCATGGCGGGGTACTGACTGCGGCTGGCCTTGTATCCCCAGGGCATGGGCACGGTGCTGGAGGGCGGCGAGGCGGGTGTGGATGTGGCGACCATGGACTTCGGCGGTGTCACGCCGCGCAACGTGGTCGCCGCCACGCCCAACCCGCTCGCCGGCATGACGCCCTCCGTGCGCGGAGCTGCGGGTGGCGCCGGCGGCGCCACTGGCGCTCGCGTCGTGCCGTCTGGCGCGGGCGTCTCCGCCACGCCCTCGGTCGCCGGCACGCCACTGCGTGCGGGAAGCGGCGGGGTCGCAGGACCCGGCGCTACGCCACTCATTCGCGACGCCCTGGGTCTGAATGAGGCGGACGCGCTGACGATGGAGGCCGCGGTGAGCAAGCGCGCGGCGGCGGCGCGGGCGGCGGTGATGCGTGGCGAGCTGCGGGAGCGGCTGGCGGGGCTGCCGACGCCGCAGAACGAGTACGCGTTCGAGGTGCCGGAGGTGCCAGAGGCGGAGGAGGAGGCGGATGACGCCATGGAGGAGGACCTTGCGGACGTGCGGGCGCGCAAGGCGCGGGAGGAGGCGGAGCGCCGCCGCATCGAGGAGCTGAAGAAAAGCAAGGTGCGCGCTAGAGGGAGAGGATGGTGCTGGGGTGTGTGGCGGACAGGTGAAATTAAATACAAAGCAGAGACGCGGGGAGTTAAGGTATAAAACAGGCGCGGCGATCGGATCAGCAGGTATTGAGGCATCGTTGTCGCCTGTGCTCACAGGCTCTGCAGCGGCAGTTGCCCCGCCCGCTCAACCTGGACTCGCTGCCGGCGCCTAAGCCGGCCGCGCCCAGCACCGCTGGCGCCAGCGCGGAGCAGCTTCGGGAGAAGGCCGAGGAGCTGGTGGCGATGGAGATGCGCGGGTTGCTGCAGCACGACGCGGCCAAGTACCCAGTCAAGGACGGCAGGTGCGTGGTTGGGTTCGCCGTGTCTCCCGCCGGGGGTGCCGTTTGGCGTGGCGCCTTACGGGTCGCGGCACCTGCCTGTGTCCTAACTGTGACGGTCGTCGTTGTGTGTTGTGGGTATGTGTGCAGGGAGGGCCGCAAGAAGGGCGGCAAGCAGCAGCAGGCGGCGGCGGGTCCGGTGCCGGTCCTGGACGAGTTTGAGCTGGAGGCGCTTCAGGCAGCGGCAGAACTGGTGGACAAGGAGGTGGGCGGGGTGCTACCGTGGGGTGCTACTGATTCGACACGTTCTTGGGATGTGCTGCCGGGCTTGGTGGAAGGGGCGCCGGCGCATTAGGCAAGCGCTGTCATATCCATACATCCACTTGGAACACGGCCGCGCGTGCACGCAGGTGGCTTACCTGCGCAGCGCCTGGGACCACGCCAAGCTGAGCCCTGACGAGTACAGCGAGGTGTGGATGCTCGTGCATCGCGACCTCATCTACCTGCCCTCGCGCCAGCGCTACGAGCGCGCCGCCAGTGCCACGAATGTGGACCGCATTGACTCGCTCAAGGTGAGGGCAAGGGAAGGCGTTGGGGGCTTGGGCTTTTGAAGCGATGCCGGTATGCCGCGTGGATGCTGGGCGAGGCAAGCAAGGGTTTAAAGTAAGGCACGCTGACGCCCCCGTGGCCCTTCTACTCTTTGCAGTCTGAGTTTGAGAACGTGCGCGCCGACATGGAGCGCGAGGCCAAGAAGGCCGCCAAGCTGGAGGGCAAGCTGGGCCTGCTGCTGGGCGGCCTGCAGCGCCGCCATGGCGACCTGACCGGCCGCGTGGGCGAGCTGTGGGCGCAGGTGCGCGATGCGGCGCAGGAGCTGGTTTGCTTCAAGGCGCTGCACGAGCGCGAGCTGCGTGCCGCGCCCGAGCGGCTGGAGGCGCTGGGCGAGCTGGTGGACGCCACCAAGCGGCGCGAGGCGGACCTGCAGGAGCGCTTCAAGGCGCTCACCAGGCGGCGTGACGAGCTGGCGGCGGCGCTGGCGCAGAAGCGGGCGGCGTCGTGATAGGCGGGCGCGTAGCGGCGAGCTTTGTGTATGAGTGTGAGGGGGGGGGTCACCCAACCCAGTTTAAACCAAACCCAAACGCGTGCAGTCGATAATGGGCTGCGTCGTGGGCTTGGGCTTCGCGGTGCGGGGTGCGTGTGCGGGGTAGACGACTGGCATGGGCGCGCCGGACCAAGTTGAGGAATGAGTATTGAGGGCTGACTGGGGCAGCCGTTGACGCACGGCGTGCGCTTGCTCTAGGGTTGAGTGGCATGCATGGCGTAGCGTACTTGACTGGTGGCGGGCTGGAATGCTAGTTGTCATATGGTGGTATGGAGCATGCGCCCTATACGTCAAGTGTGCTGGAGGAACGGGGCTGGAGGAACGGGCTTGGCGTGCATGTGCAGCAAGCAAAACAGCATACCACCTGTAGCGC
Organism: Chlamydomonas incerta; assembly: GCA_016834605.1. Taxonomy (NCBI): domain Eukaryota; kingdom Viridiplantae; phylum Chlorophyta; class Chlorophyceae; order Chlamydomonadales; family Chlamydomonadaceae; genus Chlamydomonas; species Chlamydomonas incerta. Next base: position 182,320 of record JAEHOC010000004.1, read on the forward strand.
GTGCCGCTACGTGCTGCGACGTTGAAGCGGTCTGCCCCGAATCCCGGACGCTCACTGGCCTGGCCTTGCATCTTGGTCCTCATGGCCCTTACTGCCCCTGGTGTCCCTCCCAACTCATAACGGTGTTGGCTCTTGTCACCCCCTCCCCCTTACCCGACCCCATACCCAGCGCTGCGCCCCATCCGCACGGAGCAGCCGCCGTCCACTGAGGCCGCCTTCGGGTTGTACGCACGGGGATCGTAGCAGCGGGCGGACCACTTCGAGGCAGACCTGCCACACTAGTTACACGCCATCCTAATTCCGGCCTTGGTCTTCTCCGATTGAGTTCTTGGATGTCCCATCAAACAAACCTCCGCTCTCATACTCTGGCGCATGCTTCATTGGTCCAGGCCACGGAGTCACAGAAGACCAACTTGCGCACGTGTTCCGCCTGGCATGCGGACAGAGGCACTACGATGATGAGTGGCCCTTGTAACCGCACGCCCCCACAAGCAGGCAGCCGCAGCCTGAGGCCCCCCCACTCGATGTGCCACTGTATGGCTCACAGCCGCACATGGGGTGGCCCGCCGCAAGCCCGCGCCCACTCCCCCCAAGCTTCACCCAGCACCATGTGCATCCCAGTATTCGCTCATGTCAGTGTCGCCCATTTGCAACATAGGACTGGTCCATACTTGTCGCCATAGCGCACATCGCTGCAATGTAGCCCAACCTCGCCTGCACACCACCAAGCTCTATACCGTGTGGTGCGACGTGCTGTGTTGGCTCATAGGCCTTGGTGAGACGTGTGCCTTGGCCGCATGTTCCAGCGGCCAGCGCCCAACTATTAGTCATTTTACGATATACACACACACCCTGCTTGCTGTACACCACCTAGCCCAAACAATCTAACGCAGCCATTTTTGTGGCCACTTCATCCGCACAACCCGGAGCTAACATGATGCATGCATGTCTCACCGCCCGCTGGTACAGGGGCCCGGTGGTAGTGGTGCAGAAGGCGCGGACGGTGCAGAAAACGCGCCGCCCTCTGATGCCGGGTTCAGCCCGAATGCGGCCGCCGTCTCCGGGTCCATCACACACACGTTGATGGAAGGACGGTGGCCGCCCGTCATGGCTGTGCCGTCGCCCAGCACTATCATCATCGGTGGTTGTGACAGCGGTGGAGGCCCCTGAAACAGGCCATTCTCAACGGCCACCTCCTTAGCTTTGGTCTGGGGCGCTGTCATCATCGGCGGAGGCGCCATGTAGGGTGCGCCCTTGCCGCACTCCACGTCCTCGCCGGAAGTGGCTGCGGCGGCAGCTCCGCCGCCGCTACTCGCGCCGGCGCGGCTAGTGCGGCGGCCCGTTTGCGGGCGCGGGAAGTCTTTCATGCGGTAGCACGTGCATCCACAAATTCCGCCGCCTCCGGGCATATCATCCAGGTTCTTAAGAATGAGCAGGGCTACCAGCGCCCCGGCCCACGCCAGCACGCCGCAGCCGGTTGCGGTGACCCACTGAATCATCACGTCGCTCGCCAACCCGCAGCAGGCCCAGCTGGTGACGCCGTAGTAGACATTGAGCACGGCGGAGCGCTCGCCCAGGCTCAGCAGGTCGGACAGGTGCGCCGACATGTTGGCAGCAGCCACTGACAAATCAGCCAACAGGCCGCCGAGTCCGTACTGCACGCTCCCCAGGCTGCCAGGCCACTGCGTGGTCGCTGACGAAGATGAGCCAGTGGCATTCACCATGGCCGAGGGATCAGCCGGCAGCAGCAGCGGGTCCAGCACCTGGGTCTGCAGCAGCGCAGCGGCGGCGGACAGGCGCGATGTGTCGCCTAGGCCGGATGCGCGCAGCACCGCCGGCAGCGAGCCGCCCACGCCCTGGAGGTAGTAGCGCACCAGCGGGAACAGCGCCGAGCTGGGCGACACCTCCGCCAGCACGATGGCGTCCGCGCTGCCGCAGGTGTCGTGCGCCACCACGAGGCTCGCGGCGCCACCCCACGCCGCCGCCAGGACGACGCCGGAGACGAAGAGGTGGAGCATGAACAGAACCACCAGGCCGCCGGGCCAGTTCAGAAAGACTGCGAGGCCCAGGAGCAGGCAGGTGGCGATGACGGCGGCGTAGATGGCGATGGGGCCCCAGTAGGCACCGTCTGTGAACTGCTTGGAGCTGGGGCCGGTCAGCGTGTCGGTGATGTTGTGCAGGCGGGCCACCAGCTGCTGCCGGACCTGGGCCGTGGCGTTGAGGGACGAGGTCGAGGTGCCGGTGGTGCTGGTGCTCGCCAGCATCGCGCGGCGGTGGTAGCCGGTGGAGGTGGCATTGGAGGGAGGCGGCCGGGACGAGGACGGAGGAGGAGGAGGCAGCAGAACCTTGCCCAGCGCGTTGTCCAGTTGCTCGCCGATGGCGGACAGGCCGTTGGACAGAACGGAGCCGATCAGCGCGAGCGAGCGGCCCAGCGGCTGTAGGAATACTGAGGGCAGGTAGCCGGTGGTGGCGTTGGCGGTGGCGCTTGAGGTGGTGGTGGAGGTCCAGTTGGCGGCGGCGAGGCGTGCGGAGTCGGCAGTGAAGATGCCCTGCAGCTGCGCCAGGGCCGCCGTCGTGACGTTCAGGTGCACGGCGCCGGCGTTGGCGGGCGCGGTGGAAGTGGCGGCGGCGACCCATGCAACTGCGGATGTGGCGTTGGCGTCCAAGGTTGCCAGGGTAGTCTGGAGTGAGGAGCTGACGATGAGGTTTGTAGCGTTAGCCGCGGCGGCGACAATGGTGTTATAGCCAGATGGCGCCGGAGCGCCGGCAGCAGAGCGCGCACTCGCAACAGCACCGCTGCGGGTGGAATTGGCGGTGGCGCGCAGGCTGTCGTAGTTGGCATCGGTGCGGGCGCTGACGTAGGTGGACAGAGTGCTGGAAACGTTGCCCGCCGGCGTCTGCAGCGCCGCCAGCGCGGCACGCAGGGAGGTCAGGTAGGACAGCGTGGGCATCTCGTCCGGCAGCTTGCTCGTGCCATTCGTACTGCCGGTGGTCACGTTGGACAGCACCGCCTGCACGTCACCGCAAGCCGCGGCGATCGCGGCATCATCCATGCTCACAAACGGCGACAGGGCGGACAGCGCCGCCTGAGGCCAGGCCGACGCGGGCGCTAGCACGGCTGCTGGCGAGCCGGCAGCGGCGCTGCCACCAGCCACGACAGCGCTGGCGTTGCCATTGCCGTAGACTGCCTCCAGCGCCGCCTGGATAGCCGGCACCGCATCCACGGCGGCGCGCTCCAGGGTGCCGGAGCGGAAGCTGAACACGGCGTCATCCACTGCCGCGAGCTGGCTGCGCAGGCGGGCCAGGCAGGCGCGGCCCGCCGTCACGACGCCCGCAGCCTGCTGCGGCGCGCTGCCGAGGTAAGCCACGTCGAGGCGGCCCAGCGCCGCCATCAGCGGCGTCAGAGGGGATGTGCTGGTGGCATTGGCGGCGGCGCGCAGTGTGCTCAACGCCGCCGCCAGGCGGGTGTACGGCACCTGGCGGGCGGCGGCGGCGGTGACCCGCACGCTATCGTACAAGTAGTCGATGCTGGCGATCCAGGCGCTGACGGACAGCGCCGCCTGCGCGGCCTGCAGGTCTGACACTCGGGGGTCGCTGCTGGCCGTCGGGCTGCGGGTGGCAGGCAGCGCTCCAAGTGCGCTATCGTAGCTAGCAAGACCGGAGCTGATGTTCGAGACGAGTGCGGGCGCGGAAGCAACTGCGGCGAGTGCGGGTGTGGCGGCGATGGCAGCGGTGGCGGCAGCGCTGCTGCCGGCCGTGGCGTCAAGAAGCGCAGCAGCGGCGGCCAGGGCAGGACCAACTGCGGTACGCAGGGCGATGTCTGCGGTCAGCAGCGCCGCTCGCAGGTCAGAGGGCTGTGTGGGAGCTGCCAGAGCGGTATCCAGAACGCCGCCGGTGCACTGCGTTGCATGATGGGGAGGATGGGAACACGGGCGTGGTTAAGTGGAACATGGGCTCATAAGTCATAACACCGGCGCACAAACCAAACTGCATGCACAGAGCTCGCGGTTTCTCTATACCGGTACCTCACTATCGGTGCCCCGCCAAACTTACCGTCATGTCCGCGACTAGAGTGGTGATGGGTAGGCCGTTGGTGAGCAGCGCCGCCGCATCAGACATGAGGGGTCGCAGGCCCGCGCCGCCAGACTGCGTGGGGTGCGCAGGAATGCTGTTAGCATAGGGCACCCGCCTGCTGGTGACCTGCCGTCAACGGCGCACCCTCCCGCCATTCCTCCATCCCGCCCTGCACACGTTTCATGGCATCTCTCCCACTCACGATGAGGCTGTCCGAGGCGGTGAGCAGGTCGCCGACGTAGTCGCCCGCCGCGTCCAGCCGGACCGCCAGGTCCGATGTGCGGTCGGAGGCGCGCGGCAGCATGGCCATGCCAGTGGCCGCAAGTGCGATGCTACCGATGGCGAAGAAGACGTACATGACCTTGTAGCCGCGCATCCAGGCGTCGTGCATCACCTCGTAGGTCAGCAGGCTCTTGCGCCGGGCCAGCCGGTGGTTGCCGCAGCAGCGGCTGCAGCACCAGCCCACACAGCGAAGCGTCCGCCTGCGACGTGCAGCGTGCAAGCAGGATGTGGGGGCGGATGAATGCTTGGGAAATTGACGGGCACACACACAGAATGCTTGGGAAATTGACGGGCACAGTGCTAGGTATTCCACACGTGTGAGTTTGTGTGATGAAAACTGCACTTGTTCCGAACACGCAATCGCCCCCGTGTGAGGAGCGTGAGGAGCTGGTGCGACACGACTGCACGGTGCCTCGAGCCGGTTGGGTTCCGCGCGAGCGGAAGCTGCGGGTAGCTGGGTTCGTGCCTCTTGCCTCCGCTTGACCCGGTCGCGCCCCCGGCCGTCCCCGCCGGTCGGCCCCCGGGGAAAGCTCACCATAAGAGAAATAGCGCGATGAGTGCCAGCACAACACATAGGAACGCGAGATTGACGCTCGTTGCTGTTAGTATGGGGCCTTTCGCGTACGCGACGAGCTGCTGCTGCGTCCACTGAGTGGGGGAGAAGCCCGGTGTGGTGTCCCCTGGGATGAATGGTAGCTTCTGCGCGTTCAAGGCAACCAGCGAGACAATCATTCGCCGTCGGAATAGAATGCACATGCGAAGTGGCAGTTTGCAGGCCGGAGGGCGGGCCGAGCAGATGGACCCTTAGTCGCTGGTACTCAGGGTCCAGGATGTCAACTTGCCTCCCAGGTGGCATTGGAGGCGCACTGTGCGGACATAATGTCGCCCGCGACGCTCCGTCTCCGCTCCGTCTCCGCAAGGATGAATTCACCCGCAAATCGGCCTAATAATTTAAGCAAAGCATTCAAGCTCGAATGCGCCTAGCGGCAGTGCTGTGGTGCCGAGCAAGCGCTGCGAAGCGGGAGGAGGTGTAGCACTAGGCAGTCGCAGGTGGAGCTAGGACTCAGGTAAAGATGATGTCTGGTATGCAGGGAACGTTTGATAAATTGTTTGGGAACTTGTGCCCGACTTCGGGGCGTGGCGACTTCACCTTCAGCAAATCGTACAGTTTTGCGAGACAAGCAGGCGGCCTCAGGCGGCCTCAGGCGGGTACTCACGATGGACACAAGGACATTGCATTGTTAGAGTCGGCTGAAACGCTGCGAGTCGCCGTGACGCTCGCAGACCTGCTACGGTCGACTTCCGCTGGGCAGGAGGCGGGCAGACCCGGCAGCCGGCCATACGAGAGGGAGCGCACGCCAACTTATTTTGATGTGACCGTCGCACTATGAAACAACAAAAAACAGCCGGTGCCGCGACGGACGCCTTGCCACGCTGCCATCCCGCCACATCCTGCTTTACTCACGTCACCGCCCATCAGATGGTTCAGTCGCCAGCAGCGCGGTGGCCCAGTGCTTGCACGCCATTGCCGCTAACAAGTCCGCCACGTCGTCGCAGCCGCCCACCACCTCGATGCCCGCGCCCGCCGCCGCTGCAGCTGCAGTGGTGCCCGGCTGAGCACCACCCTGCACGCTCACGTGCCGACCCGACATGAAACCCAGCCGCACGCGCCACACCCCATTCTGCTGCCGGCGCCCAGCACCCGCGTCGCCGCCCTGGCCTGGCGCCCCGGGTAGCCTCGCAGCACCAGCTGCTGCTGCACCAGCCGCCCTCACTGCCTGAGCTGCACCCGCGGCCACGGGCGTTGCCCGGGCGGCTGCCACGGCCACGTGGAACCTGCCGCCCTGCAGCGCCGTTAGGGGATCCAGCTGTCGCAGCTCCGCATCCTCAGAATCCTCCCCCGACGCGGCATCGGAGTCTGACGCCTTGATGTACAGGGTTGTGGATCGAGCGCTGCTGCGCCGCCTGCGCTGCGGCCTGCTGTCCCGGTCGCCGCTTCGGCTCCAGCTTCGGCTCCGGCTCCGGCTGCGGCTGTGGCGCCGGGAGCGCTGCCCATGCTTGCGGCCACCCTTGCTGCCGCTTGGATTGTAGTCGAGGGGCAGGGGCTTCGACTGCTGTGCCGGCTGCTGCGTTCCCGGCTCCGGCGCACTGCTGCCGCTCCGCTCACGTGATATTTGCCCGCCGTGGTGGCGGTCTCGCACCGCAGCCGCGGCCGGCGATCGGCACGCCTCCGGCTCCTGCCGAACTATGTCCGCCGCGTTGCGCACTGCTGCCGGATCCGCTTCCAGCACCGCCCCATGGCCAACCTTTGCTGGCTCCCTGCACATTACGAAACGCGAGGTAAAGACGCAAAGTCGTGTGGTCTGCACAACACAAGCGGGCCGAAACTTGCAAAGCAACAATTCGGCCCTGGGATACAGCCGGTCAAAGCGTACCTCGCAGGCGGGCTCCTGCTACGGCTGCTTCCACCGCTGCGGCTGCTCCTGCTGCGGCTACTCCCCCGGCTGGAGCTGCCCGGTGACTCGCTCCGCGCGCGCCGGCGGTGACGATGCCGCTTGCTCCCGCTCTTTCGCCGCCGCTCCTTCTCGTCCTTCCTTCGCCGCTTCCGGTGCTTGGACTTCTTTCGGTCCTTGCGCTGGCTCCGGCTCCTGTCCTCGTCATCTGAGGCCAGCAGCTCATAGCTGCCTGCGCCCAAGCCCATGGCTGCCACTCCCGTGCCCTTGGCACCGGCGGCCGCACCAGTGGTGCCGGCAGCGTGCAGCTGCACTGGCTCGGGCGCGACACCGACGCCGGCAGCGCCCTCTCCGCCGCCTCCAGCAGCCACCCCCGGCCCCTCCTGCGCTGCCAGCAGGTCCAGGCGCTGGCAGCTGACGCCGCCCACCTCCGCCATCACCCGCTCCAACACTTCCGCGGCGCCAGGCCAGTGTGATGAGCCACCGGGCACGGAGGGCGTTAAACCTGCAGATGAGGCCAGCTCTGCACGCGGCGGCGGAGCAGCGGCACCGCGCAGGACCTCCCGCAGCGTCCACAGCTCCGCAAGCAGAAGCAGCCGCTGCGGCCCGCTGCGCCGCCCGAGCAGCGGCAGCAGCAGCGGCTGCCGCGCGTGCCGTCGCTGCAGCTGTGGCTGGCCGTGCAGCAGCGCGGCCTGTTCCTCCGCCGAGCAGCCGTCGGTGTTCCCACCGCTAGAGGGCTTTGCAGCCAGCACGGCAGCAGCGTGCAGCTCCGCTGCCAGCCCCTCCAGCTCCGCCAGCTTCCCTGACACGCCCGGCTCCTCGGCCTCCTCCGCAAGCAGCCGCTGCAGAGGCCCCCGCGCCGCCGCCAGCGCGTGCGCCAGCACCACCTCCCCCAGCCCGCTCCACTGCACCCCGCCCGCCAGCACCAGCGCACTCAGATCCTGCCAGCCGCCGGCGCCGCACACGCCCGCGCACGCCGGCACCACCGCCGCCACCACCAGGGCTGCCGCAGGTCGCGATGCTGCCGCCTCTGCCGCCTTCGCAGCATGCGCAGCCTTGCTGGAGGCAACAGGTGCTGGCGGTGCCATAGCCGCGACCGCGGCCGCGGCTGCGTCTGGCGGCGGCTCCAGCGGCTGCCCCGCCGCCAGTGTGTTAATGAGGTCGAGCAGCTGACGCTCCGTGAGTTGGTGCAACAGCCGCTGGCACAGCAGCTGCCAGGGCGACTCGGACGACTGCGCCGCTAGGAAGTTGCGCAGGAGTGCAGTGAGGCGCGCGGCGCGGGCGCCGCCGCCGCGCAGCTGCGACAGCAGCAGCTGCAGGCGCAGGAGAGGATCTTCAGCAAGAGGACGCACTCGTGCCAAGGGGGTTTGCATACTTGGGTTTGTTGTGCCAACCTGCACGTTGCGGCGTTCCATTCTCACCCTGCAGAAATGGCGGCGGTCCAGCTCCAAGAACGCGCCGTCGGTGCAGCACTCGCGCCATTGGGCGCTGCTCAGGAAGCCGGCCGCGGTGGACGTCACGCCTCCCTCGCGACCGGAGCCGCCCCGGCCGCCGGTGCCCCCCAGCAGCGCCATGACGGACGGCACCACCGCCAGCTCACAGAAGTAGTGCGTCTTCTGAGCCACAGCCACCGGCGCCTGCGCGTGCTTGCCCTCCCAGCGCAGCAGGTCCCAAACCTGGGCGTACAGCAGCCGCGGTGGCAAGTGGCGTAGCGCCGTAGGTACAGGGATTGGCAAGCGACACACGTGCGCCAGATGACTAGCGCCCAGGCTGGTCAATCCTCACATCCGCAGTCCATGTGCATGTGCATGTGCGAATGCATGCCCATGCCCAGATTCGACCGCACGCACCTCATCGCGGTGCTCCAGTGCGTAGTGCGCCAGCGCCCTCGCCCCGAACTTGAACGCGCGCATGCCGTCCATTGAGAAGTGCGAGAACCACAGCAGTATGCGCCGCGCGCCGCTGGGGCCTGTGCAGCAGTTGTTCAGGGTCGGCATGTGTCAAGCATGGTCTCACGGTCCGCTGCAATGCCGCGCGTGCAGCCACGCACCCAGCCCACGACGCACCCGTGAAGAAGTCCACAAACACCTGCGGCTGGTCCAGCAGCACCGAGGCCACCTGCAGGCAGGCGCACGACGCAGCAGCAGCAGCAGCAGCAGCAGCAGCAGCAGCAGCAGCAGCAGCAGCAGCAGCAGCAGCAGCAGCAGCAGCAGCAGCAGCAGCAGCAGCAGCAGCAGCAGCAGCAGCAGCAGCAGCAGCAGCAGCAGCAGCAGCAGCAGCAGCAGCAGCAGCAGCAGCAGCAGCAGCAGCAGCAGCAGCAGCAGCAGCAGCAGCAGCAGCAGCAGCAGCAGCAGCAGCAGCAGCAGCAGCAGCAGCAGCAGCAGCAGCAGCAGCAGCAGCAGCAGCAGCAGCAGCAGCAGCAGCAGCAGCAGCACGTCCATGTCACCGGTTATGTGCGCGGCGGCTGCAGCGCCAGTGACATGTGAGAGTCCCTGTCCGACACGTAAGCTGCTACCAGCGCCCGGCTGCGGTACTCTGAAGCTACGTCGCGCTCCTACACGAACCCCACCGCGCCGCTGCACGCTGCGACCGGGTGGCACTTGCCCACGAGCCACCAGCCCATCAGCCATCAGTGCCAGCACCCACGACTCACCCGATCCGGCCACACCTCCGACACCAGCATCAGCAGCTGCGTCAGCAGCTCCAGCGGCCCTGGACCCCCACGGCCTTGCGCGCCGCCGGCTCCGCCTGCACCTCCCCCTCCAAAGCCTCCGCCCGGGGCCCAGTCCGCCGACACGCCCCGCAGTCCTGCCGTTGTCGCTCCTGCCTCCGCGGCTGTCTCCGTGTTGTCCCGCCGCCTGTCCCGCCCTGGGCTGCGGTCACTGCCACTGTCTAACGCAACGCTGCGTTCGCGTCGCCGCCGGTAGTGCCGCTGGCCGCGGCCTCCGCGGCCCTCAGTTCCCTCATGGTCACCGTCACGGCGTGCACCCCTCTCCTCCTCACTACCATGGCCAGGCCCCCGCCCTTGCCCTGGGCTTCGACCGCGGCTGCGGCCGCGCCGGCCACGACTGCGACTGCGACTGCGGCTGTGTTGACGGCGCCGGCTCCGACTGCGGCTGCGGCTCCGACTGCGGCTGCGACGCTGCCCCCAGGGGTGCACCGAGTCGCTACCATCCTGAGCCCCATCACTGCTTCTCCTCCCTTTCAACCGGCCATGGCCGGGGGGCGGCCCTGCTGCTGCTGCAGGCAGTGGCGGCTGGTCCGGCAGCGGCGGCGGTGGTGGTGGTGGCGGGAGAGCACGATCGGCGGACCGCGCGCGCCGCCGCTCTCTTGAGCCATCGCGCCTGCGGCCACCTGGTGACATGCTGCTGCGGTTACGGCGGTCGTCGCCCCGCTCCCGCCGCCCCTCCCGAGCGGCAGCTGCAGGCCGTGCAACGTTTCCGCCTTCGGCCTCATTGCCAGCGTTCGGCTGCCCGACCTCTGTCTGGTCATTGGGCGCCGCCAGTGCCTCCACGATGAGCGGCTCCCAGCAGGCCAGTCGCACATGCGCGGGCGGAGCCTGCATAGGAGGACCGAAGCGGACAACATGGTCGCGGACTACGTTCGGCAGCATTTCTGTGAAAGCGCTCACGTGGTTGCAAGCGCGTCCCCAGGAGGATGGCACCGCCATACCTGGGACGCGATGGTGTTGAGCAGCCAGTTGCGCGCATCCAGATAGCGTGAGCGGTCGGACTGCCAGGGGCATCAAACCGAGGGCCCCCAAGGAGTGTCAGCTGTCGCGGAACGGCACACCCCGCCCAGGGGCCAGACTGCACACGCACCTGCAGGATGGCTTCCAGGAGACTACACACCCGCAGCAGACGCCTCACGATGGCGTAATGGCCCTCGGCGCCTCCACTCGCGCTGAGGTAGAGTGGATTCATGGTCGAGTGCACGGCGCACCCGCCACTAGTTTGATAGTATCATGATCGGCCGGACGCCATCAATTTTCGGGCTTTCCACATGTCATCTATGCGTCGATCGGAAGACTTCCAAAAATGATAAAACGGGGGCAAATGCCATCAGTGCCTCTAATACACAATTACAGCCGCTCTCAGCGCTTGACATGAATCAGCGCTTCTCTCATTTCATTTCTTCTGGATCGGCTCTGTCGATCGATCGCAAACAGTTATAACAGATAACAGTTATCATATTGGAGCGTAGCTTGTAATCGGAGCCTCCGAAGAACGGGACAGCGGCGACAGAGGCGAGCGACAAGGGTTTCGGCACTGCGCGCGGAACGTGATTTGACGGGTTGTTTGCGTGGCCTCCAGGCCCTCGTGACGTGACGCGGCGTCGAGCTGGTAACGCGATGTCGCGAAGCGGACTGGTGGCGGGGCGGTGCGGTCCGGCTCAGTTTTGGTCGGGGACGTGCCACGCTTTCTCGCACAACCCAGGGCGAGGCTTGGGTGCGCGCCGAGGCGGTCCGCACCGGCCCCATCACGCGCCACCGCCAGACCAGAAGGCTTGTACCTTGGGCCGCCGACCCGATATCTTCAATGGCGACGCCGCGCGCATTTTTGGGCAACAGCAGCAGCCGGCACAGCAGCAACTGCCGGACCAGCCTTCGAGAGCCCCGTCGGCACGGTCGCCACCCGCAGTCCTACCCGCCGCACCAGCACCTGCAGCAGCTCGCACCTCACTACCCTCAACCTCTGCCACCGTCACCCTCAACCTGGTCGCGAGCAGCGCCGATGCGCCCGCCGCGGCCGCGCTGTGGTGCGAGCAGCTGCGGAGGCTGCACCGCACCGCCACAGCCACCCAGCGGCGCCTTGACGAAGTCCTTCGCGACCTGGACACACTTGAGCTTGGCACGGGCCCAGAGCTGAGGGCTGCGGAGCGGCTGGGCAAGGTTCTGGCCACCTACCTGTCCTTTGCATTTCCGGGGGCGGCAGGGGCGCCGGAGGAGCCTGGCACGGGCCCGGCCGGCGTCGACCTCGGCTGTAGCTCAAGCACGAACGGCAGCAGCAATGGCAGCAGCAGCGGCCAGATGATTGGGCAGGCGGAGCACGCTGCAAGTCAACACCGGCAGCCGGTGGTGGATGACTCGGCTGCGCGGCTGCGGGGCCTGCTGGCTCGGGTGGAGGTTGCTGCTGCTCAGCTGGCGGACATTGGGCGGCGGCACGAGGCGGGTGCCTACGCGCCACTGCGCCGCTTCTACTTCTCGCCCGATGAGCCGCTGCTGGCCATCAGCCTGCGCAGCGAACAGTACCGGCGGCATCTGGAGGGCGCGGTGGCTGCGTGCGGGCCAGACAGCCCAGAGGTGCGGCGGACGGTGGGGTGCGGGTGCGGGTGCGGGTGCGGGTGCGGGTGCGGGTGCGGGTGCGGGTGCGGGTGCGTACTGATACAGAGGGAGGGAGAATGACTGGGCCGTAGCTGTACGGAATCGCATGTTGCTGCCAGCGTTGGGTCCATGATCAAACGTTAAAATGGATGCATGAGTGCCCGTACTGCGCGTATTTGGAATGCACTGACACGCGGCACTCTTAACGCCTGTTGCAGGTGGCGAATTTGGTGGAGGAGGTGGCGGCGGCGCTGTCCTCACACACGGTCACGGCGTTCCTGGAGCTGGAGCTGCAGGCCGAATCAGGGGCCAGGGCACACGGGGCGGCGAGCGCGGACGGGGCGGTCGGCGGGGACTCAAGCGCCAGCTCGGGCGGAGCCGTCAGCAAAAGCGTGACGTCGGTCGAAGCTGATGACGTTGAGGCGGACGGTCGGGGTGGTGGTAGTTTGGAGCGGTTGGCAGTTGCAGCGGCCGGGGACTACTACAGCCTGCAGGAACTGCGGCAGGAGCTGGAGGTGGTGGGGCGCAGTGCGGAGGCGGCGGGGGTGCCGGTTGGGCAGCTGCTGCACTTGGCAGACCTTGCAGTGTGATGCCACATTGTTACAGCATCGAGTTCTGCTGTTTCCTTGCAACGCAGTGGCCACGCACAGTGCCAACATGACAATGCTACAGCCTTTCCAGCCTTTCCAGCGCCTCAGTTCGGATCAGCCCGCCCTTCAGTCCAGAATCAGCCGGCCCCTCAGTCCAGGATGCGCTGACATCCAATCAAGTATCCAACCTCGGCATGTTCATGGGTTCCTCGCTAGCGCATGCTCGCCGGCGGCGGCCACACCCGGCTGCGCCTCATACTCGTCCTCAGACGAGTCACCAGCCCCACGCCTGCGCCCGCGACCCCTGCGTCCCTTGCGCCCATTCCGCTCCCGGCCTTTGGCCCCACCTTGCGCGTCTCCCGACGCATCGCCATTTCTATCCACGCCGCCCTCCCCGCCACCAGTGCCCCCCTTGCCCTTCTTTGACGCCGCCCGTCTAACCTCCGCCAACTCTGCCTGCCGCTGCTCGTGTTTTAGCCGCTCACGCACCCACGCCACCACCTCTGACTCCTGCCCACGGCGACGACCATAACTCCGGTGGCGCTGTGCCAGCTGGAGCAGCGTTGACCAGTTCGCTGGGCACCCCGCCGCCGCTAGCGCCACCAGCCCCGCCAGCGGTACGCAGCAGTAGCCATCTGTCACGGCGCGCGCGAGCGTCTCGGGCGTCCATGCACAGCCCAGGTCTCGCAGCATGTGGATGGTCAACTCGTCAGCGTTGCGCGCGGCTCGGAGGAAGGGCTCGTCATTTGGCTGTGCGCGAGGGAGTGGCGGGGCGGAGGAGCGTGGGTGGCGGGATGAGTACAGCGCGATGTGGTGAACGTGGCCAAACCCGGGGGGAGCCCAGTGAGGCAGTGGCCCCAACATGCCACCAGGAGCTCACCGGCAGCTGGCAGCCCTGCACGCCCAGCCAGTGGAGCATGTCGCAGCAGCCGGTGCTGGCCGCCGCCTCCCACACAGCCGGCGGGTGCCAAGGGCAGCCCGCGCCGCGCAGCAGCTCCAGCAAGGGCACGCTGCCCGACCTCACGGCCTCACAAAAAAGAGCCGCGTCCAGCACTCCAGCCCGGACCAGTGGCGGCGGCGAGTAGTCGTCGTCCGCACCCGCATCCGCGCCAGCTACTGCCGCCGCCCCTTCCTCTGGCTGCTCCTCCTTCGGGAGGGACTGCTGCGCCAGTGCCAACAGCCAGCGAACCATCTCCAGGTGTCCCTCGGGCGCCGCAGCCAGCAGCAGCTGCCGGACCGTGTCCAAGCTGACGGACGGCCATCGCGGCTTCACCGCCGCAACCCCACCACCCACGTCCGCTACTGCCGCCGCCGCGCCCATGGCAGCGGCGTCCCCATGCGCAACCTCGGCCAGCGGGGCCGGGTCCGCCTGCTGCTGTTCCGCTTGCTGGCCTGGCGCCGGCGAGGGCGGCGAACTGACTGCCTCCAGCAGCTCCTGCAGCAGATCCAACCGGCCCGCCACAGCCGCCCGAGGCAGGTGCGTGCGCAGGAGCGACCTGTCCTGCGGCGGCACCGCCTGCAGCAAATACCTGCATGAACACAATCAACATACTCCTTGAATTACAGGCAAACTCAAATGCAGTGATCCGGCCCTTGGCTTGAGCGCCGCGCGTGTGCCGGTGTGCGCTCCACGCACCTGAGCGTCTCGACGGCCATCTCCCGGCACTGCCGCATGGCTTCGGGCAATGCCTGCCTGCCCACGAGGAGCCCCTGGGCCTGCAGCCAGCGCAGTCGCTCCTCCGCGTCCGGCAGCGCCGCGGCGCCGTCGACACACACATTCACGCTGCTGCTGCCGTCGGTACCACGCTCCATTGCCGATAGCAGCCATTCCACCTTGGCCTTCCAGTCGGGCGCGGAGCTGCGGGCCGCGGCGCCCAGCGCGTCCATGTGAGCCTGCCGCGCCCTGAACTCCTGCTCCTGGCGCTGGTGCTCCCGCTCAAACTGGGCGTCATGCTGCGGTCCTCCACCGGGCCCCCGCCCGCCTCGGCCGCCGCCGCGACCACCTGCCGCTGCCTGCCCGGCAGGAGCCCGCAGCTGCGTCGGGCCGCCGCGCGGCCGGCGCAACGGCGCACACACCACTGCATGCACCTTGCGCAGCGTGGCGAGGTCGCAGCCGCACGCCACGGCCTTGAGCAGCCCGTACTGCCAGTCCGCTCCCACCTCTGCTGTCGGCACACCCGCCAGCAGCGCTTGCATCAGACGTGCGTGCCCGCCGGCCGCGGCCTCCACGGGTGCCATCCGCCGGGCCAGGTGCCACATGCCGCTCGCGATTAACTCCGCAGCGCGCGTGTTACCCTCAGCCGCCATTCCAGCAATCCAGCCCGTCAGGACCGTGCATACCTCGCCGTGCCCTGCGCGCGCCGCCGCCTGCAGCGCTGCGGGCAGGTGCTGGTATATGGTGGCGCCGAGCCCCATCGTTTCACGCTGCGCCAGCACCCACTGCAGTGTCTGTACGCTGCCGCCCTTGGCACAGCGTTCCACCATGTTGCAGGGTTCCATCTGACACCCTTTGTCCAGCAGCCAGGTGGCCGCGGCTAGGTGGCCGCCCTCTAGCGCCGCTTCCATCGTGCAGGGCTGTAGGGCGCAACCCGCCATGGACGCGGCCAGCGCGAGGTTGCAAACGTCGCCGCCAGCTGCAGTGAGCTCCAGCAGGCGGCGGCGTGAGGTTAAGGTGAGGGAGCGAATGCCACACGACTGCAAGCCCATGGGCTTGCGCGAACAGGCGCTGTGGACAGAGCTGCTTGCAGGCCCCCAGCGCCAGGCGAAGGCGTGGTGCGGCAGGCCGCCGGGCTGCGAGAGCCGCAGGCGACTGCCCTTGAACTGGGACGCGGCTGCCCGGCAGACCAGGCGGAGCGTGGCTGCAAGCTCGGAAGCCGGCAGGAACGAGGCCACCCGTTCGGACAGGTCCGGGGTAAGCTGCTGCCAGATGCGGTTTGTGGCAGGGCAGGTGCCCTCGGCGGTGGCCTGCTCGGCCTCAGGCTGCTCTGTGTCGGGGTCACCCGTGCTATCTCGAGAAGTCGCATCCTCGGTCATGGCGCCCGCGACGATTGTCATGGGCGAGGACCCCCGCGGCAGCTCGTCGCCCTCCACATCGCCCATGCCGATGGCAGCAGAGTCTGCCAATAAAAAAAAGCAGCTGTACCAGGGTGCGTATCCTGCATCAAATTTTACATCCGTCAAGTATTCAGTCCTCAATACATCAACAAGCGGGCTGCCCGCTAATGGAGAGGTTGGTGAAGAGTGGCGTGTAAAGGCAGGCAATTACCGTTGCGAGTGAGACAGATTGTTCGAGCACAAAAGTAGTATAGTGCAGACGCTCCAAGCGCTCCCCAAGTGGCCTGACGTGATTGCCGCCATGTCGAGGGGCTGGGGCAGGGGTGCGGGTCACATCCGCCGCCACCTTAATCCCCACCGTCTCCACTGGGCATCCCCCGTCACCATGCTAACGCTACTGGGGCTACATAGCTGATCCGGGCTGACGCTACTGGGCCAATTTTCGTCCCACCGCCGTCAACGCTCGCCGGTCTTTCCATGGGCACCCGCCTAACGACGCCCCGGCACCGGGGCAGTACCTCCCCGCACAGCTCCGCAGCACCCGGCGGCACCCAGTTCCAGTAAAATCAGCAACTTCCGCTCCCCCGAACCCCGGCCACCCCCCCATACACGTTCTGTGTGCGTCATCGTGTTACAGTTCTTGTGGCCATCGTCCTGGCAGCGGCAGCGTGTGTGTTGCCCCTCCTTTACGGCGGCCCTGGCTACTAATTATTGCAGCCACCACCGCCTTCATCCTCGCGCACTTAGCAAGGCCTCCTTTCGAACCATCAACCGTATACACCCGATAACACGCTGCACACCAACTCTGATATGGCATGGCTTGCGCGGCAACACCCGATGTGGGCGCACCGCACTCTGCTACGACTCTACTAGTACAGGTTACTCGACTCGATCATCAACTCAACAGTGTAGGTGTACGGCCGCACAGCCAATACGCTGTGGGCATATAAAGAATACGTACCAAAGGCCAAGGGCAGCAATTGTGCACCACACGCTACCGTGGTGCTTATTAAGTCAGACGAGGGCGCTACTTCACTAAGCGTCAGTGTCAGAAGCCGCACAGTCTCATGCCTGTGGGAGGTTCCTTGTCTCTCAGCATCACGCACATACGCCGGGCACACATAACGAGCATCATTTGAGGTTCGACTGTCCGCACACTCCCGTGTCTTCCAGCCATCACTCGCAGCTATTCCTCCTCCTTGCCCCCCTCCCGCTGCTCTCCGCCATGTCCGTGTATCTTATGCGGGTCACCGACACCTCTTCTGTCCATCCTCTCCGTCCGCTCGCTACATATTTCCATCACCAACCATCATGTTTGCGCGCTGAATGTCATGCCACTGTCAGCACCGTCATCCACCTGCTGCTCGTTGACTTCTCCGCGCCATGCCCGCCTCCGTGTCGCACATCCCACGTCACGCGACTGACACGCACAAAACACGTCCAATGATGCGCTCATACTTTCTCATTCGAGATCTTCACAGCCAGGGCAAGACGCACCACACGCGTAGGGAAGAGCCATACGAGCACGGCAACACTGTACATGCACAGCACGCACACATTTCTCTTATGTTTTCATCGCACTCCACCCGCTCGCTACCACATCACTGTTCGACTCGCTAATACACGCGCATCTCTGTGCAAGGTGACACGTTCAGGTTTCGCTACCCCCACTTATCTGATAGCAACACGCCACGCCTACTCAAAAGTCTTCACCCACCGTACAAAGCACGGTGCAGCTGTTGAAACTGCTTCTCAGTCCCGCGCGTCATGTAAGAGATATGGGAACGTGAACAAGCCCCCGGCTGTGACGATCCGCGTACGATGATAGCCCATCCCCACTAGTGCAAGCCCGCAACACCACCACACACACACACACCAGACCAACTACATACGAAAAGAATACAATGGCTTCGTGAGCACAGGCCCCGCTGTGCCTCAAACAAGCAAAGACCTAAACGCATCCCGAATGCCTATGCCCAAGCCTTACTCCCAACGCGACAATGGCCCAGGAACTCGGCATCAGCAGACTGGCAGACTGCGCACGACACAATTGTGCCGCGGACATCCTGTGAAGCCATGAGCTTGTTTATGGCAATGTGGTGAGCAAGTCTCCCCTGTCCGTCCCGTGCGCACGCACACGCCGTACGCCCGTCCGACAAACCAAGTTATCAAAAGCTACGCACAAACGAACAACCAACCTGAGGTCCTCAACAAAGGAGGTCCTCAACAAATGTAGGGGAATCAGGAAATGTTCCGTATCTATGTCATCGGCCCCATCAGCTCATGGCGCACTGCCGACACAGCGGCCAACTACAGCCCGCCATCGCACTCATCCATACCTGCAGCGGCGGCTCACACCCGTGACAGGTGCGCCGGTGGCTGGGGTGCGACACGCATAGGGAACTGCATGAGTGGAGAACTGATCCCTTACAGGCCGCCCGCAAGGCTCCGCAACGCCAGCATGATCTGGGCCGCCTGCACCTCGCTGCTGCCAACACCGACCAGCTGCAGCTGCTGCTCCGGCTCCTGCGGGCCGGCGCCGGCAGCGTCCACTGTCGCCTGCTGGTTCCCGGCGCCATAGTTGCACAAGTAGTCCTGCTCAAACTGCATGTCCATGAACCGGTCAGAGACGGGGCTGCCATACAGGCTATCCTCCGCGCTGTCCGATGCCCAGCCCAGCGGCGCCGAGCCGCGCTGCTGGGACTGCGACGCGCGCGACTGGCTGCTGCCGCGCATCTGCGGCTGCTGCTGCATCGGGTGCGGGAGCGGGCTGGGGCGGCGCATAGCCGGCGCGGCCGGCTGCAGCGCCGCCTGCTGCTGCATCTGTGGGTGCATTTGTTGCTGCTGCTGTTGCATGTGAAACTGCATCTGCAGCACCATGGGCGCTGTGGGCGCGGCGGCCACCAAGCCGGGCAAGGTGGGCATGGCCAGGAGCGACACCGGCGCGAACAGGGGCACGGGCGCTGACGTCAGCATGCTGCCCTGCATGGACACTGCCGCCACTGGTGCCGGCGAGGTATGGCGCGACAGGGTGGCTGCCACGACAGCGGCAGCCGGCGCGGGTGCGGCCCCGGCGGGCGCCGCGGCGAACGTGATGATGCGCGGCCGCTTGCGGTTCGCAGCTGCCCCGGCGCTCGGCGAAGCTGCGGTGGCATCAAAGCTACGGCGCGGGCTGGAGCTGACGCCGTCGTGGGTGCTGGTGGAGGAGGAAGGCGACGGGCCGGACTTGGCCGGGTCCGCAGGCTGGGCCCCACCGGCGATCATGGGCGACTCGGTCGCCACCGAAGACCGGGCTCGCTTGGCAACGGGGTTTGAAGGAGCCGGCCCTGCAGCAGTAGCAGCCGCCGCGTCATCAGGCAGCGCCGGCGTGGCGGCGGCCGGACCGACCGGTGGCCCGGGCAGCAGGTGCAGACGAATCATGTAGTTCTTGAGAACGCATGACTGCGGCGCAGCGCCACTGCGACCGGCCTTGTCGCTGTCCTTGCGCCTCAGAGTGGCGTTCCCTGCGGTCGTCAGATAAAAACCGTCAATGGTGCCGTCTCTCGGTCGTAGCCGAATCATGCCTGGTCTTGGCATTCGCAATATGAATGCGACATCACGAGAAGGTACAGTCCAACCCAGCAAGGGTGCCCAGCAACTGGGTCAAGAAGGACCACCTCCGGCCGGAAGGAAAACCGCCCTCTCCCATAGCATTAACAACTGCCTCCGACTCACAGTGGTTCTTGACTGCGTTCTCGGTGCGGCCGCGGATGACCTTGGCGATGTCGCTCCAGCGGTTGCCGTAGCGCAGGTGCGCCGCTACAAGCAGCGACTCCTCCTCCTCGGTCCATGCATCCTGTGTTAACACGGAAGGCGTAGGATTAAGGCGGCACCGTCAACCCAAACCTTGATCTAGTACGGTATGCATGAGGTAAGCGTGCCCATATGTCGTATCCTGCCGGCGCACTACTCCACAGCGAAACATGCACCCGAATCGCTGACCGATCCCGTCCGAACACTGCACCCCCGCCGTCCTGGTGCTTCAGGACACCAGCCGCACCTTCTTGATGTCCGGCCTGAGATGATGGTTATAGCGCTCGCGGCACTGCTTGCCGATGCGGCCCGAGTCCGCGGGCTTGCCCAGCGACGCGTTGAGGTGACGGGCGATGACGCTCCAGTTTCCCTCTCCAAACTCCTCGACAAGCCTGCGTGGCGGTGGGGTGCCCAGGTAGACGAGTCAGCGGACCGACCGACACGAGAGGCCCAGCCTGGGTGACGTGCACGAACCGCAGCCGGTGTAACCCGCTTCCGGCGGCAAACAACAGCGCGGCCGGCAGCGCAACGCGTTACCAAGATATGCCTGATACAAGGTCCCGACGTTACAAGGAAAGGCTTTTCGATGGTGCGCACGTCACTGAACGGCGCGCCATCTGCTGCATGTGGCGTTACGCAGGCCTACCTTCTGAGCGCCATGTCCTCCACCGCAGACCAGCCCCCCTTAATATTAGCGAGTGGATACCGCCTCCGACGTTCGCCGGCGCTGCTGTCGCCGGACATAGCGCCTCAGCCGCTCCTGTTGCGCGCAAAATGCCGACTGCCACTTAGACGAGGAGGAGGGGCGGCACGTAATCTTGAATCGGTGTAGTTGCCCTAGACTGTGGCCTGTAACGCGACGCTGCGCCCCCGACGTTCAAAGAGGTCTGTGCGTGGACTCTCGTCAATCGAAGCGACTAGCAGCTATTGTCACTTGCCGGGAGTCTGTGTAACAGAATAACAGGTGCTGTTTACAGTATAGGACAGGGCTGTGCAGAAATTACAATTGCGGCCCACCCAGGCTCCCGGGGTGTTGCGCCGACAAGCACATTTCGCGGTTTTGTTGCGGCAAAGCAATAGTACTATTCACGCCCTAAGACAAGCGGTGCCAGGGTCCAGTCGCTTCCGCGAACGGCGCTTGCCCTTCCCGCGACCGAGGAGCGTGCGTGCCATGCCGTCCGGCCACTCGCGGGCGGCGCGGAAGCGGGTCGCAAATCAAGCGAGGCAACCCGTGGCATTACATGCATCCCAGAGCAGTCGGCTGATTTCTCCCGGGACTGGCAACCGTGTGCGAAACGCTTTCGCGCATCAAAGTCCATCGTTTGTCGCCGCGCAGGCCCCGTCCCATTGGCTTACCTCGCGCGTTTACAGATGCGGTGCGCTTCGATGACTGCGAATGGCTGCCGCCAAACGCCGCCGTGAGTCAGTCGACTTTGACAGGGCCCGCTGCCGCTGCAGAGCTTTCCAGCGCGCGGCCGCACAAGAATGATGCTACCCTAGGTAAGATAATGCCAAATGGTGGAGAAGATCTGCAGGATTCGCGAGCGAACGAAGTCGGCGTTTGGGAGTATTGCGTCCCCCGCTCTTCCGGCACGCCCGTCCTGCAGGTGTGTGAATAACGTGTTTTGGCGTAGCTTGAGTGTAAAAAGCAATTGTATGGCTTGCGCGAGGGATGCTCGTCGAGATTTGCGGCGCTGCATGGACTGCGGGCGGTTGTCTGACTCGGCGCTGCTGTGCCCCCGCACGCGGTTGCCCCGCCGAGCGAGGCTGATTGTGGCGGACCGTCAGCTCCCCCCTCCCGCCGCCCACCTCACAGCGCTGAATATACCTTTGGTTCCTCCGCTTCTCGTGCATTTTGCTCCCGCTCCTGCTGCTCCCGCTGCCGTGCCTTGCCGCCAGCCGATGCGGCCTTGCAACAGCATCAGTGCCAGTGCACACTGCGAAGGTCCCCCCTGTTGACAAAGGGTGGTTACCTTAGCGGGAATAGGAGAATCGGTCTGCCCCTTACCCATGCGTGTCAAGTGGGATGAGGGCTAGGTGCGTGTCAAGTGGGATGAAGGCTAGGTGCATACAGGGCCGAGAGCAAGCCCGGCCCACGGCCCGGCCTAGACGGAGTCAGACGATCGGAGAGTACTCAGAGAAAGCACGACCGGATTGTGCCCTATTCAGAGAAATGAATGGACCTGCGCGACTCTGCCTGTGAACCGACCGTGTGGCGGCCTGGTGCTGTCGGGGACGACCGAGATGGTGGAGTTCGTGCACAGCCAGGGCAGCCGCCACACAGTCCTGTCCACCAACCCGTGTCCTGTCCACCCATGTCCTGCTGAGTTCGCGCACCTTTCTGCCCCTGCCACGCAACTTTTATGCCCCTGGCCCCCTGCCACGTCAACCTTCCTTGGTGCTGGCGCTGGTGTTGTTCCCACCCTCGAGCTGTCATAGCCCGCCACCACTGCCCCCACCCAAAAAAACCCGAAGGCAAAAGGCACAGGATTTTGAGTACCTGCTTGAACCTTACAGCACCAGCACCCGCAGCCCCAAACCTGCACCTGCACCTGCAGGCGCCCCCAGAGGCCCAGACTCACATGCCGCCGTTCAGCTTCTTGTAGTCGGCCGGCGTCTTGGGCTCCCCCCGCTACCAGATGCCAGCTCGCCCCCGCGCACCACCTCCCTCATGGCCTTATCTCTGCCATGGAGTACGGTAGGAGGCTATTGTTTGCCTCCAGAGGGGAACAAGGCAAGGTAGAAGAAACAGCGATTAGCAGGATTAAAACGCAAGTTATAGCAGACTTTTGGGAGCGTTTGCAGATGTATGTGAGCCTGGGCATCAAGCCAAGGGGGTGGGACGAAATCCCACCAGGCCACCCTTGGATTGAAAGAAGGGAAGACGGGAGTATGTGGATCAATAAGCCGACTTTCATTTCAGTTGAAGAGGAAGGAGATTGAGTTTAGAAGATGGTGGCGCTCCCATGGGAGCAAGGCCTATTAGCCCAAGGCGCAGAGTAGGCTGTCGGCGCTGCAGGTGGCGCGCCCCTGAGGTCTAGAGCAGGGCGTCCGTACTAGTACGTGCTCGCTGGCTCGTGAGCTGCGTCAGCAGGTCCCTCCTGTAACCAATGCAATCTCCCTCACGCCGGGTCCGACGAAGCCAGTGCCACTGTCGCAAGAGTCAGAGGGCTGGGTGGACAGGGCATGGGTGGACAGGACAAGGGTGGACAGGACAATCTGCGAGATCCCGAGAAGCCCAGCGTCGTGGACGTGTCCAGCGTTAAAATGCAGGTCACGTCCGTCACGGCCCACCGACCTGTGGCGCCGTTCATGCTGCTGGGCTACGAGGACGCCGACTATGCCGGCGACCCCGACACGTGGCGGTCCTGCACTGGGTACGCGTACTGGCAAGGCCAAGACGGCGGTCGGCTGGCAGTCCAAGCTGCAGCTGACTGTGGCCGGCTCAACGGTGGAGGCGGAGTACGGTATATGGCAGCCGCATTCACGGCCCCGGAGGCCCTGTGGCTGCCCAAGCTGATGTCGGACTCAATGTTGCTGGGGAGCAGGACGACAATCCTGATGGGCGACAACGCGCAGGCAGCATCAGTGCCAGCGGTGTGAAGCCCCCCAATGGCAATGGTTGATTTGGGAATTGGAGAAAACTACCCCCCCCACACACACACACACACTCAGAATGCGTGTTTTTGGCGGGTTTGGTCCGTCTTGTTTTGTTGTTTAACACACACTCAGAATGCATGGACTGCACTCACTACCAACCAGAACGCGAGCCCCCCCATACATTCGTGAGAAAATATGACTAGGACAACGTTGCGTAGGGCGACAAGATCTCGTCTTTGGCCGCAAGCGTCTACCTCATCTCCCGGCATAGCCAGGGCCGATTTGCGCAGGCACCGCCGGCAATGTTTCCAGTTGCGCCCAGCTATCAAGCCACGCACAGCAGGCACAGCCCCAAGCAAACAGCAGCACCCCCCCCCCCGACGGGGACGACCCAATGAACAATATTGAACATCACCAACAAGAACACGAGTATATCCCTCATTTGTGGTTGGCAATGGTTGATTTGGGAATTGGAGAAAACTGTTGAACATAGCGATAGCGACGTGAGGGAAAAGCGCTGACCCTTGGGGTCTATTACTCCCGTCGTAAGGCTTAGGTATATGAGTGCTGATCGTACAGAATCACACACTGTCAACAAAAACTACCCCCCCCCCCCGGTTTCTGGAATGAACTACCCCCCCCACACACACACACACACGCAATCCTAACTCCGCTAGCTGTCGTGACCTTGACTTAGTACCACATACTGTGCACTGCGCGCCAGCAAAGACCGTGCCTGGCGCAGGGCAGACCCTACCGCGTAAGGGTGGCCCCGGCGACAGGCTAAACGGCGCCCTATTGCCCGAATGATCGGCCTGGATCGGGGCTGTCCAGGCTACCCAAGCTACCCCACTGCGCCACACAACATTACGCTACATCCCTTCTGCGCACATGCACGCTGCGCTGCTGGGCACTGGCCGCCGCCGCCGGGTGGTGTGCACATTTTACCGTTCTCTTCTGAGAGAGTGGTAATTAAGGAGAAGGAAGGGAAAGGC
The DNA here is from genome assembly GCA_016834605.1 of Chlamydomonas incerta. Taxonomy (NCBI): domain Eukaryota; kingdom Viridiplantae; phylum Chlorophyta; class Chlorophyceae; order Chlamydomonadales; family Chlamydomonadaceae; genus Chlamydomonas; species Chlamydomonas incerta. Next base: position 206,483 of record JAEHOC010000004.1, read on the forward strand.
ACAGCAACATGGACACCGGCACGCAACCCGGGGCACACAGGCTGCAGCGATCCGACCGCCACAACAAAGCGGACCAGTGAACGCACGGGAACCACCGCCGGCTTGCGACCAAATGCAGGGTCAGCGCACTAGAGGGGCCACTTATAGATCGCCCGCAACAACTCCGCGTCCGCGCGCCGCGACCTCTTGTAGCTGCGGCACCAGGCCCCGTGGGCACACACGAGGGGCACCGTCCGCCACCCAGTCACGCTCCCAGGCGCAGATGTCACCACGGAAGAACCGCAGGGTCACAGCGCGCCCAGAGCCACGACAGCACACCGGAGCGCGCTGATGGGGGAGACGAAGACGGACGCCCCTCCTGCGGCACCGGCGCCGGTACGGGCGCGGGTGCCAGGCGGTGGCTACGCCGCGAGGACGAGTCAGGCGACGACAGCCGCAGGGACGGCGGCGACCGCTGGGCAGTTGATTGCTAGCTTGGAGCTCACGACGGCGTCTTGCATTCGCATTCACAAGCACTTCGCCAGCAGGGCGGCCGCGGCCGCGACCGCCGCGACCGAGGCGCCGGGCGCGCTGCGTGTGCCGGCTGCACCTCCGTGTCGTCCGGCCCCGCCCGCCAGGCTGCCGCGCCAGGCTGCCGCGCCTCTGAATACTCGTGGGTTTTTGTGGGTGAACGGAGCTATGGTAACGCCAGCGTGCGGAGTGCCGGACCGCGCCACCGCAAGTGCTCGGACCGCCTGCGGGCTGGGGCCGCCCCGCACGGGCCGGCGCGCACCGAGCGGGCGATAGGCAGTTGCGAACACCAGTGCAGCGCTGGCACAGCCAGCCGTCCGACGGCACCGTTACCGTACTATCCACGGCACACGCCGTTTCAGTGGGGGCCTCGGCCCTGCGGCCGCTGCAGATGCTGTCGTGGATATCATGGCCGCTGCCTCTGGCATGGCACTAGTCAGTCGACGTGTATGAAAGCCGAAATCTCTTACAGCTGTGAACGTGTGTGGGGGGGGGGCGGGGAGGGGGTTTGCTCGCGTTTGGGTGCGGATGGGTGGGGTCAGGGCTGAGCCGGGGACTGACGACCCCATGCCCCCGGAAAGGCTCCATTTCTAGGTTTACGAGCTCCTCATAACTTGCACGGTGCTCTACTAGGCTGGAACGGAGTGTGAAGACCGAGGTCAACTTAATTGTGAACACAGCGCCTCGCTCGTGTTCAGAGCTCGCGTGTAAATAGGTAAAGGCAGCTGCTGGGTAGCCCTTAAAAGCGTGGGCCTCTGAGGACTCGTGGAGGACCGGCTTTTGCAGCAAAGCACACGCCATGGCGCGCACCAAGCAAACGTCAAGGCAGTACATAAAGGTACGGCAGGCGCCCTGAACCCGAGCCTGAGCGCTAGGCTCGCCGCGGCAAAGCGGAGACCTCGACGGGCCCAGCATGCTGCCAACCGCGCTTTGACACTCGCACCGTTTGTATGGGGCCTTGCAGGCTCCCGGAGCCCCAGGGATCAAGAAGAAGGTTGCAGTCAAGACTGTTGCCGCGAAGACGCTGAAGGCGCAGACCGAGGTGGCGCACCGCACTCCGACGCGGGCCACTGCCGCGGCAGGCATCAAGCCCGAACGTGTCGAGACGGGGCATGTAGGGCCTGCCACGAAGTCTCCGGCTCGCCGCGCTCCACCGGCGCCGAAGGGTCGGCGTCCCGCGCTGCCGGTGGCGCGCAAGAAGCCTGCCCCGCTACCTCCTCCCAAGCCCAAGCGCCGCATTCGCCGGGGCACTGTCGCGCTGCGGTAGGTTTTGTGGTGGGTTGCGTCGCCCGCGGTGCACCGGAGATGCATGGTGACGTTGGCGGCTAGGGTGTCTTAGGTTGACAGTTGCTGTACCCTGGGACGGTTGGTGCTGCATCAAAATGGCGGCTGTATCGAGGTCGTGACCATACTCGCATGGACCGCGTTTACAGGGAGATCCGCAAATACCAGAAGACGACGGAGTTGCTAATCCGTCGCGCTCCCTTCCAGCGGCTGGTCCGCGAGGTAATTAACGGATGCGCCGGATGGGGGTGGTTGGGTGGGTGGAAAACGTGCGTGTGCACGCAGTATACGGTAAATCACAATCGGTGCGTGCGGGCGGTGGCCGATGGGTGCGTGCGGGGGCAACGCGTCTTGGCTGCGACGCGCTCTCACGCAGTGTTATCATGATTCTTAGACAAGATTTGACTTGCAGCGCGGGGCAGCGCGCCTTGGCTACCGGGGGGTGCAACCACATGCGAGCGCAGAGCGGCGGCGCGCACCTATTTCCCAAAAAGACAGTACATGGCGTTCATGGGCACACATGCGCCGTTGTGGATAAGTTAGTACTGAGCTTTATGGCCACCTATGTTACTCGACCTGTGCTTCTGCAGATCGCGAACAAGGGCGCTCCTGGCGGCCAGGCGGAGTTTCGCTGGCGCGCCGACGCCCTGGAGGCGCTGCAGGAGGCGGCAGAGGCCCACATGGTGAGTGGGGCAGGGTGGCCCCGCGCCGCTGCGCGCGTTGTCCGGAGCTGTGGATGGGGTGGTGTATGATCTGTTGGCTTGCCGGGCAGTGGCAGCGCACGGAGTGCCAGCATACCCCGTGTTGACATGGGTGCCTGCTGTGTGAACGATTGGTATCACCGTATTCAGATCGCCATGCTGGAGGACTCCAACCTGTGCGCCATCCACGACAAGCGCGTGACCATCATGTAAGCTGGCTGGTGGTTGGTGGCTGGGCTGGGTGGCATTGGCACCCGTGCTTACAGTCCCCTACGCGGGTGCGTCATGCCCCCACGGTATATTAGGGCCATCCGTGGCTCTCGCCAACCCGACGTCCAATGTCCGAACCTAGTTTACAGTCCCCTACGCGGGTGCGTCATGCCCCCATGGTATATTATTACTTCCGCGACTCCCCGTGAACCAAAACTCGCATGCAGTAGTTTACAGTACAGTGTACAAGTCAGGTCATAGCGTATTGTGTTGCGTTGTATGATGCAGCCTGACGGGACACCCCGCATGCACCCCGACAGGCCCAAGGACATGCAGCTGGCGAAGCGCCTGCGCCGTGAGGATGAGGCGTCCTCGTGAGTGCTCTGCACTCCTTCGGCCGGCGGGTGGTGGTGCGGCGGTGATCCTGTTCTTGACGTGATAGCTGTTTGTGTGTTGAGGTGACCGGCGGGCATGGTCTCTGACCTTCACGGTTGTCCAGGGAGCTTTCAGTGTTTTTTTAGGAATCATCCTTACAAGGTTGAACAGTGTAGAACCTGAATGCGCTAAGCAGCCTACTGTACGTGGAAGGATAACATGGACGTGCGTGGCAGCGTGATTCGGTATTCGGTTACGAAAGTTCGACAAATTTTGCTCTTGTGATTCACCGTGACTACTTGAGCCTTTGTACACTATCGACGTTGGCCTACAGGCCACTCAGTCCCCTGTTTGCCGTGTAACACCGAACCCACTCAGTCCGGGGCTCGCAGACTGGGGCTATCGACCGCCGTGCATCCCCCCGAGTACCTGCCAGTGCCGCCCTCTGACTCCCTGCCTGTGCCTGCCCCTGCGTCCCCGTCTCAGTGTTCCTGCCCCTGTCTCCCCCTGTCCGTGTCCCTGCCTGTGCCTAGCCCTGTCCGTGTCCCTGCCTGTGGCCCGCCGGTGGGGATTCTGTGGATAGCGGGGTCGTGATTGCTTGGTGCTGCTTGGGCCTCCGGCGACGATGCAGGCCGACTTGCTGGGGCATTCAACATGTCTGCGGCACTCGAACTTGCCCGACGTGCTGGTGCAGCTGCATTTTCAGCTGCAACATTATGTATACGACCAGCATTGTTGGATGAGTGCTGCAGAAGGCCGACCGAGTTCCGTGGCGGTTGTCGCCTCGCGGTGTACAGGACGGGGGGTGCGAGAGCGTGTCAGGGAGCAACTACATTTAATTGCATCACAGTAAAGCACTAGATGCGGGTTTTACGCTGATATAAATTTTACGCTCTGAGTCGCGCCGCTGAGAATCGACCCCGCATTTAGGGTCGTCGGAATTGTTGAGGAGGTTTTAGCTATGTGCTGCGGCTGTGTGTACATACACGCTTAAGAATGCGAGCTTACAAGAGGGGACAATCCGAAGCGTGCGAGACGCCAGGACCATCTGATGCTGCCAGGAGACCAACTTGACGCCACCACCCCTGGGGTTGCTGCATACCCTCCCACAGCGTAGTCCGCGCGACTCCGCGCACAGTGAGTCCCAGCCAAGCCTAGGCCCGCCAGATCCCCACCATTTGCATCGCTGCCGCCAGTCAGGAGTCCGCGACCGAAACCGCACACGAGGCAAACGCAACAGCCAGGGCGCAAGCGTCCAGGCACCGAAGCGTAAGCACACCCGGAAGCACCACCCCCACCGCCGCTACCGCCCCAAACATTCAGGGCAGCCCTCACGCCCCTGCCCCTTAAGGAGAGGGAGGAGGGGAGCCCGCGCCATACGGCAAACACACGACCACGCTTAAGACAGGGGCGCATTGGCCGAGGAAGTCGGACAGACATGTGACTGCTTTCCAGTTGCATAAGGTCGCTTATTAGTCCTTACAAGCGCAAGAAGCGCTGGTCCAAGCCTGCCGCTGCCCATCACAGCCTACCAGAGCGCCCACCTGCGTCAGTGCCGCTTCCACCCATCACCCATGGGTGTCCCGTCAAAACCCATCGGCATCTTGTAGGGGACGCAGTGTCCCGTCAAAACCCATCGCCACCTGTAGATTCAAATCCAAAAACATGCAACAGTCGACAGCCCGGGCTCGCATTGTGCAAAGCCGCGTGCCTGCCTCTCTCTGATGCGTCAAACAGTTTTCAAGGAGAAGCACCCTGACCAAACGGTACTATCTGAACACGACATCTATCTAATCCTGCTTTGAATTCTGAACGTCATGTACAACATATGTCTGCCTACCCTCTAGTTCTACACGCAAGTGCCTTGCTACTATACAGTGCCAGCCATGGTCGATGATTGTGTTGATGAAGTCAGATCCCCCGCCTTCGAACTTCAATTAGAAGGCCAGAGTCCTCAATGTTTGTCGACAGTATGCGCGGAAATGGACGCACGCCACAAGGAGGCTCGTGGCGTTGTCCGTGTTTGCGTGCAGCGGGGAGAAACAATGTCTCCGTCATGGGTGAAATAGTCAGGCGTTCACTCGTCATCACCGCCAGCCGTCGTGGGTGCAGTCGCGGTCTTCGGCCGCTTCTTGGCCTCAGACGCCTCGCGCGCGCTCTCTCTCCGCTCGCGCTTCGTCCCCTTGTACTTGCTGAGACCCAGCGTGTCCATGCTCTGCTTGGGCATGTAGATGCGGCCCACCTTGCCGTCCAGGTTGTCCGACGACACGTTCTTTTGCTGAGCGGATAGTAGTAGGGCGGGAAGGGAAAGAGGAGCAGGAGTAAGTGGGGGTTAAATGAGCCTGTGGAAATCGTGAGGAGGACGCGAATACCGGTGAATGCGCACAGCCCGGGTCAGCGGGAATCATGCAGGTACGTGTCTCATCAAGCGCTCAGTCGTATCAGCATATTAAGTTCAACGAGCACCTCGCGGGGCCCTCAAACAAGAGGTGTCAGAATTGTTTGGCTGCAATCCTCATCGCGCAAAATCGACACATGCATCGTGCGTCAGAGGTTGCATCCCGCAACCCCACAGCCTCGTGACCACACCGCGGCCCATGCATCCATCCCTTGCGAATGCCAGACTTGACTGCCCCGCTCCCGCTCCTACTCCATCGCTCACCTTCTTCTTGCCCGTCCGTGCCACCTTCATGGCCTCGGCCGCCATGTCGCTGGGCGGCAGGCGGTAGCGCCGCACGCTGAGCCCCATCGTGGGCCCCATCTCCGTCAGCGCCACTCGCGGGATTCGCGTGCCGCTCTTCTTGAAGCGGATCGAGTACTGCCGCAGCTGCAGCCGCGCGTCATCCAGGGCCACTGCACACACAGTCGGGCAAAAGGTGAGATACGCACGGTTGTGTGGTTTACAATTGACAACCTAGTCCCTTTCCGAGGGGTGTTTCGAAGCCTTACCCTTCCAAATGCCAACCGAGCCATGCCATCCCGCTTCTCGCACCACTTGCCCTCGTTCCCGCGTTCATGCGGCCAGCGCTCACCCGCCATGACCACCCGGTCGATGCCCGCCAGGTTGATCTTGTCCACCTGCTCGCCCCGGAACAGGTCCAGCAGCAGCGACTTGGCCAGCGCCAGGGCCGGAACGCTCTCAAACTTCTCCCCCATGAAGATGATCAGCGGCTGCGCAGCGGGTTGCAGGACATAGGAGGTGAGGAGTGCCACGCCGAGCCCACGCACTGGCTTGAGCCCGGCCGTGTTCCCACAGTCCGCACCCTGCCCCTCCGTCTCCTCCTCAGGCCCTTGGTCTCCAACAGGCCTGGCCATCCCAAAGCCCGCTCACCTTGTTGCCCATCTGCGCGCCCGTGCCCGCCGCCCCAAAGTCCTTGATGCCCTTGAACTCCTCCACCCCCAGCTCCAGCGCGTCGTACAGGTGGAAGTCAAACATGCGGCCGATGACCAGGTTGTGCGGCCGCTTCTTGCTGTGGCTGCCCATCACAAACATCGGGCAGTTGTTCCGGTTGCAGTAGAACTCCAGACTGGTCTCGCCGCCTGGCTCAAAGGGCCGCACGTTCTCGTTCTTTCGGGAGAAGCGCGCCGCCTCTAACTGCAAAGCCGGGAGCGGTAGGTTGCGCAGGGAGGTAATGATGGTGAGGCATGCGCGCTTGCGCAGGGCTGGAGACGCTGCCCTTTCCGGTGAGTATGCGGCGTGCCCCGAACCCATCCCGCTTTGATTGCATCGCAAACACGTGCAGCGGCTTCCCGCAGCCCGTCACAGTTTCAGCCTTGTGACAACGTTCGCTTTCGTAGGCGGCCGACCCCGCATCATGAATGCGACATCACAAGAAGGGACAGTCCGACCAAGCACCGCATCATGCCGCCGAACGGGGCTCACCCGCTTTAGTTGGTACAAGTCCGTGATCACATCTTTGATGACCTGGCTGGTCTGGTTACCGTAGAGGAACAGACACCGCTTCGCATCCTCAACCTGCATGGGATGGATACACGGGAGTAGCCGAGCGCATGTCCGTGAAGCGGGGCACCGCCGGACGAGACACGCTGCAGGCTGCGCAACCCGCGCTGCGGAGGCCCGCCAGCATGGCTAGCGGGCTTGCCCTTGTGAGGCCCGACTGAGATGCATCGATGTTATGTGAGTGTCAGCATGCACTACGAAGCGGCAGCCGCGCGCGCGGCCGCCGCCGCCCCCGGCATGCGAGGCTCCCGAGTAAAAACCCCGGTTGTGCTTTGGCGCTCAGTCGTATCAGCATATTAAGTTCAACGAGCCCCTTGCGGGTCCCTCAAACAAGAGGTGTCAGAATTGTTTGGCTGCAATCCTCATCGCGCCTTGAGTTCGTGTGCTTTTCATGCGCTTGAGCATGCGATTACTCCGTTAACAGATGCCACTCACCGCTTTGGGTGCTCTGGCCTCCAGAAAGCGCCTCCCTCTCCGCGTCTTCGGCGCAACTAGTTTCGTTTGCCCCGGCACCAGAGGCGTGGCATCCGCCCCGTCCATTATGTGTTGGAACGTATTGAATTGGACAAGGCCGGTATCAATAAAAGCAGACGGGCGGGCCGTGAGGCAAGACAGTTTGCCGGCCCACTGATGAGGCCTCAACCGATGATGATGGGCCTGTGGGCAATTTAGCCAGTGACGTGTTGACAAAATCTTTCTTTTCAATTTGATTCACTTTCATTAGATATTATAGCTCCTGCTCAGCGAGCTCATAGACGATGCCTATTCATGCACTGCGGTGCGGGCCCTTGAAATCTGGGCTAGCGCGGCGCGGCTCAGCTTCAATTGCGTCGATAACTACCACATCCGGTGGCTCTCGCGCTGCTCGCATACTGGCCACCCACCGGGCTGAGGCGGTGCGGGTACGTGCAACCACCGGGGCCACGGCTCCCACCGCCGACGCCGACGCCATGCCGGACACGGAGCTGGAGCTAGCAGCTCAGCGTGTCCGTCAGCTAGAGGTGGAAGCCATGGAAATGCATGACCAGGCGCAGCGCTTCAACAAGGAGGGCAGGTTCGCGGAGGCGCAGGCGGCCTATGCGGCTATGCACAGGCTTGAGGACGAGGCGACCAAACTGGCTGAAAAGGTTGGCTGCGTGGCGTGCGTGCTGGGAGATGACGCCGCGCAGCAGGTAAGACAGGTTTGGGTCGGGGACATGGAGAGGAGCCCAGCGGGTGGCCTTGTCTGCGACGGAGACACAGCTGAGGATTTGTTCCACGCATGTGGGGCTCAGCGAAATGCCGTGTGCACCGTATATTTGGAGCGTCTCAACCTGCAAGCGTCTGCTGACGTTTGCCACTCATAACGCAAACACAGGACTCGGAGCCCTCGCTGTGCAACCTGGATTTCGACGCACTGCTTCCATACCAGCGCCTGCACCCCGCGCTGCCCTGGCGGCAGCAGCAGCAATCTGCCGCGCTGCTGCAAAGCCGCGCGGTGGCGGCGGTGGTGGGCTCCTCGCTGGCAGACGCCTCAGCCATGGGCGTACACTGGGTGCGTAGATGTCTATACCAGGGGGTCTGGTTGAAGCGTGGCCGCCTTGTCCGGGCGTAGCATATTTGGTTCATTCGGGCCTTGGGCAATGCTGGCTGACCAAGTGCTTCTGCCTGATGGGACCGTGGCGCGCAGGTGTACGACTTGGGCTTGATGGAGCAGTACGAGGTGGAGCGGCGAGCGGCGGCTGGCCAGGCCTCCTCCTCGGGCGCCGTGCGCGGCGGCCACCCCTTCACGTACGGATGCGAGTTCATGGAACCGCCACGCAGCCCTTTCTACGCCTACGCCTCCGGCCGCAACTCGCCATATGGTGCGTACAAGGTCGTGGGGCGGGGCAGGTTTGGCCTGCATGGCAGAACGTTCCGCAACCCGCGAGCGTGGCATGTACATGCTTTCAGCACTGGGAGTGCCCTAATGGATTGCGAGTCGACGTGGCCTGTCCCCTTTTGCACGGCCCTGTTGAAGTGAAAACACCTGTGCATCAGCCCACGCCACGTTTGGCCAGCTGTTTTTCAGTCTTCTTGTCGCGGGGTCCGGTCACAATCGTTTGCATTAAGAAATTTGCAGTCTCCTTGGCACACCGGCTGCACACCACTGCAGCACGTGCCAGACGCATTGAGGTCACAGGTAAAGGCACAAAATGGCGGCTCTACCAACACCGCGCTCTTTCTAACTAGGTAAAGATGAAATTGTACCGTAATGATGTTTCAATGTGGTGCTGACGCACTGCAGGCGAGCAGACGCTTGTGCTGCTTCAAAGCCTGGCGGATAGCGGCGGGCTGGAGTGTGGCCACTACGCGGACACGTTCGAGGCTACCTTCGGGCCCGGCAGCGGCTTCGACGGCTACCGGGACGTCTCCACGAAGGTAGACGCTTTGCACGGTCTGCAGTTTGGACCACATCCCGGAGGATGTTGTTTGGTGCACTAATGCGATTCTATCGTACTTAACCTCACTGCCCACGCCTTTCACAGGGCTTTCTGCGCAACTACGCACGCGCCATGCCGCCGCCGCTGTCCGGCGCCAACGATGCGCAGGCCAACGCCATCGCCCGCCTGGCGCCGCTGGTAGCAGCCTTCGCCGTGGGAGATCACGCGCCCACAGATGGTGGCGATGGCGAGCAGCCGGCGGGGCTGTTAAAGGCGACGGAGCTGGCAACCCGCGTGACACAGAATACGGTGCGCTGCTGGCTGCTTGCTGTGGCGTACGACGCCTGTTTGTGCGCGCTAGGTTTCCAATGCTGCTTCGCTCCCTCCCGCAGGACGCGGCTGTGGCGTGGGCGTGTGCGGGCGCACGTGTGCTGGAGCTGCTGCTAGGCGGCTCGCGGGCAGAGGCGGCGGTGCGCGAGGTGGTTGCTGACCTGCGGTCCCCGCAAGGTAAAGCCTGGCTGCAGCCTGCACGGGGCCTCCCATGTGACTTCTTGCAGGCTCCTCGTGCTTTCCGCCTGACCAAGCGTCCGTGGCGGCATCAATGTACCTGGCATTAGTCTGTGAGCTTGTATGCTGAGCCAACGTCCATTGTACGAATTGCGCGCACAGGCCTGCTGGTTCCCTACTGCGGGCCCCTCGCTGCCGAGCTGGCGGACCACCTGGCCAAGGCGCACGACCTACGCGGCGTGCCCGTGCCAGAGGCCACCGCGGTGCTGGGGCGCAACTGCCACATGCCCAATGCGCTGCAGACGCCGCTTCAGGTGGTGATGCACGTCGAGTACCTGGTCGAGCAGCAATGGCAGCAGGAGGGCGCCTCGGGAACGGCGGGGGCGGGGGCACAGCTGCCTGCGGAGGCGTACGTATGGGGCGTGCGGCTGGCGGTGCGCGAGGGCGGCTGCTGCGCCAGCCGGGCGGCATATGTGGGCGCGTGCCTAGGGACCATGGTGGCGGGGGCGGACGAGGGCGTTGGCTCAGGTGCATTGCCGCCTGACTGGTTGGCGAAGTACACGAGCGCAGCACGAGTGCAGGCGTGGGCTGAGGTGGTGGTGGCTGCACGATCGGGGTGATACCACTCCTGGGTAATATCGTGCTGCATACGGTACGGCATGCAGAGACGGCGGCGATGAGCCTGGTCGATATCCAGCATTCTGAGCATCTTTTGCACACACCGTGGCCTCGGAACGATGGCGCGCCAGTGCAATGCTGCACACTCGTGACTCCTGATTCCTTATTCCTGATTCCTGACTCCCCCATCCATACTACCCAGCCTGAGGCCCCCCCCCCCAAAAGGCAAAAGACACACGACACCGGATGCTGGCTCCAACCTTACAACTTCAACCGCACCCGCGGGTGCCCCCAGCACCCGAAGGGCAGCCCCAACCACCTGCACCCGCACCCGCAGGCGCACCCTGAAGGCTAAAGCGAAAGCCTGCTAGTTGATGGGGGGAATCAGGTCAGCAACCAGCCTGGGTATGGGGACACCAAAGTAGTTGCATGCGAAAGACGGGACTGATCACTGATGCCACGACGGACAGACAGGACAGAGCCCAGGGTGGACAGGACAACGGCCCTAGGCTGGACAGGACAAAGCCCAGGGTGGACAGGACAACGGCCCTAGGCTGGACAGGACAGAGCCCAGGGTGGACAGCTGGAGACGAAGGCCGGCTGGAGATGAAGGTCGTGAGCCGGTGTACCTTAGCAACCGGCAAGCCCTCGCCAGAGACGACGTGACCGATATGGAACTTTTGATTGCCCGCCGGATAGACCTGTAGACAGACTGTTGGTTGTTGCTCACTGTTCACCGATGCTCACTGCACGAAACTTTTCTGCTGGCTGGCTTTGTGAGGAGGTTTTGTTTGACTGGGACACGCTTGACCCCTGCGGTCCCCTGCTGCTGCCGCTTACCGGTGGCCGCGGTGTACGGCGTGGCAAGCATTAAGTGGCGTGGCATGAGGTGGGTACATAAAAGTCCCGCAACTCAGCCACTTTCGAACCCCGCCTGCAGCCAACCCTGCCTGCAGCCATACGCATCACATCCACCTTAAAGCTCGGACAATCAGCACCTGGCGCTGATTGAAATGGACGTGTGGGGGCCGTGGCCCCGCTTCTCGGCTTCTCGCCACCCTCAAGGAGTCCCGCGTCTTGCGCTGCCCCAAGCTGACCCCACGCCTTCCATGAACGTGCATCCAGTGTTGCCCTATCTAACTATTACACACACCCAGGCCACCCCGTTTGCTCTGTACCGTCGAACCCAGACCACATTGAGCCCCGCATGCCTTCCTGTTCTCAGAGTCGATGACAATTGTTCAGCAGTCCGTGGCTGCTCCCTTCCCCGTACACGGTCGCGACCTTCCCGTCGATGCACACTTTTTACTTGACTGACTGAAATCAACATGGTGCATCACTGCGCGCAGTGCACCGCTGACCGGGTGTGCTTGAGCCATGCCCCAGAGACGGGGTCTGGGTGCCTGCAATGCGCCCGTACCGCAGATGCTTCCACCATTCGACGCAAGCTGCTCACGCACGTAGCCCTCGAATGCAGTTGCCTCGCAGAAACGAAAGAAAGCCCCCTACTTCAATATCAAGTGATGGACACGCATCCCCTGGCTCTCCGGCACGTTGTGAACTGCGCGGTCGGGACCTCAATGAAAGCGCGCATGCGCATGCCCCCGCGCCTCTCCTGCTTTGTGTCGCGAGCGATGGCCATCTCCGCTGATAGCAAGCGCCCAGCAGCCCTTCTCGCTGCCGCCTCTGCCAAGTCAGGTGGAGGCGCTCAGATGCGCACGTAGTGCCCCAGAATGAAGGACAGAATTGCTGCCAGCAGCACGTACACCAGCGTGAGCGCGCTCGAGGGCTTGGACGCCGGCTGGGCGGCACCGCCCGCCGGCGCCTTGACGCCCGACAGCTGGATGGTGTCCATCTGCCGCCGCAGGTCGTCCCGCTCGCGCTGCAGCCGCTCCACCTGCACTTTGAGCTGCTGGTTCTCCGAGGTGGCGGCAGTGAGGCTGTCCAGCGTCGTGCGCAGGCGCACGTCCGAGGTGCCCTCCCCGGACACAACAGGGACGTCCGACGCGGAAGCGGCAGCGGCTATGGGCGCCGCCGACCGGGCGACACCCTCGTCGTCAGCCTCGTTGGCCTCGGGCACCGGCGAGGGGGGCGCGGCGGGGCCCTCGATGGTGACGCGGAGTCGGTACTCCTTCAGGTCCTTGCGCACGTCCTTGTTGAACGTGTCCTTTTCAATCTGCTCGGTCTCCCCAAGCACGGTGGTCTGCACCATGAACTTGTCCTTGCAGTTCGCGAACTCGGGGGCGTACTCCTTCTGGGCCTGCACGCATGGAGCAACGACCACGCGTTAACGCTGCAGCACACGCATATTCGCACATGCGCTGGTAACATGGTGAATAACGCATCCTTGCTGACGTGACGCCTGTGCCGGTTAGGGCGCCAGAGCGCGCCAGGCACGGTAGCGCGCGACTTCTCCGATGGACTGACCGCGAAGGCGCCTAACCCAGCCCCTGTCCTCTTTCCTGCCCCAACGCACCTGCATAATAACCTGCACGCTCTGGTTTGACCGCGGCTCCACAACGCCAGAGCTGGGGCGGACAACATACTTCTTCGGTGCGGTCGTCTTGATCTTGAAGGCTACGCGCTGTCCATTGGGGTTGTTGACAGTGATGGTCGCTAGGAGCTGCTTGTTCAGCTGAAAGCGGAAGCGGAGGTCGCTCGGCGACACCTCCACACCGCCAGCAAAGTTTTCAGACATTTCGACGAAAGGATCGAGCTTAATAGCGCTAGGTGGAACCGTCAGAGGTCTGCGTCAGGGTCTGCAGCAGTCAGCCGGAGGTGATCGTCAATTTTGAACTGCTCCTCCAAGAGCGTATCAGCCTGTGCTGAGGTTGTTAGTGTGTGACAACACTGAATGGCCAGTCAGGGTATCCGACACCTAGCGCGAGTCTGGCGTGCCAATCACGAATCCGTAGTGCGATGCGCGGCACACTCGACCCCGAAACCGCACCCCCCAATTTTTTGTGGCGCACGCGTCGGAACCATCCCAAATAGGTGGCAACTGGCACCATCAGCTCAGCAGCCCAGCACACGCATAGCTGCGGTAAGGACCCGCCAGCCGCGGCACTGGCAGAGTGGCAGCTGACGCGCGACCGGTATCCTTGCCCCCCTGGCCCTTCTTCACCCGGATTCACCGGCATCAGCCGACACGCTGCGTGCAGTACGACATGGGCAGACCTGGTACGTGCACGCCCGATGTGCACCGACTGCTGTTGCCTTGCCTGAGGAATGCTACAGGCATGCGCTGCCATGACATTCTCACCCGTTACACTGCACTGGTGCGCGCAACCCACCACGCGGGCGCCGCTGTGGGCCGGAAAACCCATCACGGTTTCCCCGCACCACACCCGCACGTCTCCTCTCTCACATCCTTCGCACCCTGACGCCATCCAGCACGCTATGAAGCGCCGTGCTGCCACAGCCATGGCTACACCATGCGCCGGGCCATGCGCCAGGTGTAGGGACTCTAACTTTCAACGCGGCTACCACTCGAACGTTATGGGCAACTCGTGCTTTGGTTCATGCATACTGCATGTAGCAAGTCTGTTACGGTATGTTGGCGCGCACGACTTCTAACGTAAGCCCAATCAGCTCGCCAACGTGCACGGGTCCAGCCATCTACGCGCCAGTTGACGAAGCCATCCCGCATCCGTACCTAGGTCCAGGTAGGAACTGCCACTTGGCAGCCGCAGCACCACAACGTCACACGTATCAACCAGAAGCCAGCCTTTCTTGATCCCCGCGACGCTACCCCTCCGCCTACACCCTGCACCAGCCCCCGGCATCCGCCTTCTCTGCCTTCTCCTCCGCCCCAGCTCAAAATACCACGCCCGCCAGCGACGCCGCTAGCAACGGCTCCAGCGCGCCCGCCAGCCCGCTCAGCTGGTCCTGCACGCCCAGCTCCTCCGCCAGCCGGTCGCGCAGCACCCCCAGCGCCTTGTCCACGGCGGGGGCGGTGCCCACCACGCCGCTGTAGGTGTCCAGCAGCCGGTGCGCCACGCCCGCCAGCAGCCGGGTGTACCTGGGCGGCAGGGCAGGGCGGGAGAGGCCGCGGAGTTAGTTGAGGGAAGGGAGGGGAACGAGATGGGCGCCCCAGATGCCGAAGGATTCAGACATACGAAGGCCTGGTGTGGGGCTCTGGGCGTGCGCGGTCCCCACCGGGCCCAGGCAGCTGTCCGTCCCTCCCACGCCCATGCCACACCACGCAACGGGCTGTTTCTGGGGCACTCGGTCGTATCGTTTAGGGTCTGGCATGAGCTACCATTTCAACACCCCGCCCTTGAGTTTGGGATGGTATTCATCACCCCTTACCTGGGCTCTGCGATGTACTTGACCAAGTGCCGCAGCAGCGGGAGCAGCCCCTCCGCGTCCCGCCCCCCCAGCGCGCCCGCCAGCCCGCCGCGCGCCGCCAGCTCCTCCAGCACACTGGCCACCACCTCGGGCTGCCGCGTGGCCAGCGCCGCGTCCAGGGACTCACGGTACCTGACAAGGGCGGTCAGGGCGTGGGTGTATAGGGATCGGTTGGATCATGGGCCGATGGGTTGAATGCATTGGATGGGTTGGGTGGGTTGGACCATTGGCAAAATGCACTGCAGGTCAGCCATGCACGATGCCAGTCCTTCGTCGGATAGACCTGCACTGGTCCCACCCGGAGCCCCCGCCACCGGCCCCCTCACCGCTCTGCCCTTCCTTGCCGCGCTCCCCCTCCCCCACGCCACCACACACATACACAACACACGCATCCAGCAGCCCACACCCACCCTCCGCTCACCTGAACTGCCTCAGCATGCGGTCGTAGGCCTGCAGCCGCACCTGCCGCTGCCGCACCACCCGGTAGTCGGAGGCGGCGGCGCGGCTGTTCTGGCCGCGGATGAAGTAGCGGTAGTTGGCGGCCGTCAGGCGCGGAGCCCGCCTGCGTTGCGCGCGCGTGCACGGACACGGGCAGAGGTGTTTGGGTAGGGACTGGGGACAGAGGCGAATAGACAGCGAAACTCGCCGCGCCAAGCTGTTTGAGGTCACATCGAGCTGCCTTCACATTGCGCCTGGCCTGTTCCGCGCACCCCGACACTGGCAGTCTTGGCGCTCACCGTTGCCGCGGCTCGGGCGCCCCCAAGCCTGCCCCCGCGCCTGCCCGCTTGGGCCGCGCGTGTTTCCGCACGCTCAGGTTGCCGTCCGCCATGCCCACCGCCAGCAGCCGGCAGTCGGGCGACAGGCCCAGGCTCATGACGGGCGCCGGGTACTTGGAGGCGTGCGTCACACGGAATGAGTCCAGCTCGAAGATCTGCGGCCGCGTGTGTGTGGGGTTCCATGCACGATTATTCAAGACGAGAAGATGATGGGGGGAGGGGTGGGATGGGAGGCATGTGAAGGCAGGATGTCGGCGTGCAGGGGCAACGTAGCGCTTGCAGTGCGTTTGCCGATGATTCCTGCCTGTCCTGCCGCCAGGCTGGCTGTCGGGCCGCCAGCATCGCCGACGCCGACACCACCCCACGCCGACACCACCCCACCCGCACCGGCATGTGCCCGCCCGCCCTCACACCGCCCCCATGCGCACACGCACACCCTCCACCTCGCATTACAGCCCACCTTGACGTGCCCGTCCAGGGAGCCCGCCAGCATGCGCGGCGCCGCCGCGGAGTCGGGCCCCGCCAGCGGGCTGAGGCGCACGCACGTGACAGTCTTCTGGAAGTTGTCCAACCGCTTCAGCAGCCGCCCGCCGCCGCCGCCCAGTAGGTCCCACACGCACAGGTAGTTGCCACCCGCCGTCACAGCCATGGAGCCTGAGGGGCCGGAGTTGGAATTTGGGTCGGTGTCGGGACGGTGGGTGGTTGCGGGCAGCAGATACAGAGATGCAGTGCCCCATGAAAGGAAGTGAGGGTTGGGTGGTGTGCAAGTTCGGCATGTGCGCTGCGGTGCGCGCATGAGCGCGCGCAGGAAGTAGCTGCTCGGGCTCCGGCCCACACCACGCCGCCGCAGTCCTGTCCGCTCGGCGCCGCGCACCCGTACCCCGCCCCCCCCCCCCGGCCGAGCTCGCTGTGACGCCTCTTCGCCTTGCCCTGGGGCCCTGCCCCGGCAACGTTCGCCCTCTGCCTTCCTGTCCCCTGCCTTCCCGCAGCCCTTCCCCGCGCACCATCCCCCCTTCCAGTATCAGCCCTCGTCCCACGCCCCGGCTTTCCCTCCATTGCCCTCCTGCCCCCGGCTTGCAAGGATGACTGTAGCTGGTCCCCACTCGTGGTCCCCCCGCCTGCTGCCCTCTGCTATCCTGGTCGTGGGTGCACACCACACGCAACCCAATGACTGTCCCCCATGGTTTACACGGCATGGACGGCTTGCCCTCCCTCCCCTGACCCCCTGACCCCCTGACCCACCCCCTGTGCCTCACCCGAGGGGAAGAACGCCACGTCCTCCACCGGCGCGCCGTGCTCCAGGCTCAGCACCGCGCTGCCGCCCGCGCGCACGTCCCACAGCTTCACCGTGTGGTCGTAGCTACCCGTCAGCCACGTGTCGTGGCTGGCGGGGCTGGCCGCCGCCGCCCGCACGTAGTCGCGGTGCCCGTCCAGCCTCAGCACCTGGCTGCCGGCGCTCACGTCCCACCAGCGCACCGTCACGTCGTCGCTGCCCGACAGCACGTGCAGCTTGTCGGCGCCGAAGCGCGCCACGCGCGTGGCGCGCTTGTGCAGCTTGAACTGCCGCAGCACGGAGCGGCTGTTGGCATCAAACACCTGGTGAGGGGAGGCGGGTGGAGGGGAGGGAGGCGGGGCGGTGGGAGGCAGGGCTGGCAGCCTCAGGGAGGGTGGTTGTCTGCTGGGCTACAGGAACAGGCAACTGCCGTCCCCGCCGCCGTCTCCACCCACACACCAGCACCCGCATGCGGCATGCGGCATGCGTCCTATCGGCCGCCTGCCCCCCCGCCCCCCCACCAGCGCCCCAGATGCCCGAGCAGCACCCACACCACTGCCCAGGCACCTGCCGGAACGCCCGCCCGCGCCCCACTCCACCCCCGGGCCACGCACCCGCCATGCGCCGCATCCCCCATCGTCACCCACCCGCGCGTACCCCAACCCCCGCCACATCCCAATCGCGTGCGCATCTCCAAACCCCGGCCCCCGGCCCCGGCGCGCCGCCCCCGACCAGTCTAACCTGCACCACGCCATCCTGCCCGCCCGCGCACACCAGGCGCCCATCGCTCCGGAAGCAGCCGCTGTAGGCAATGTCCTTGAAGCGGCTGATGGTGCGGCCCACCACCGCGGGCGCCAGGCCGTTGTAGATTATCACCTGATGAGCGGAAGGAGATTGGAAGCGCAGCGGAAGGAGATTGGAAGCGCAGGGGGAATGAAGGTTCAGGTTGAGGGGAGGAGAGGGGAGGGTGGCTGTCGCCGGCGGCAACCCTGGTGACGGCACAGGCAACTCAAGCCAAGTGCGCGCAAACCCGTCGGAACTTTGCCCTGTGCCCGCTGCCCACCCCCTCCCTCCCTCAAGCAGCCCCCGTCATCGCTCGCGACCCCCCTGCGCGAGCCCCCTGCGCCAGCAAGGCACCGCTGCCAGCCGAGGCGCCGCAGCTCGCTCACTCGTGTCGACGCGGTGACGGCCAAGTTATAGGGGTACTGCTGGCAGAAGTCGATGTGCGTGACGCCACCAAACTGCAAAACCGTCACATTCGCTCACTGTCAATTAAGGCAGCAGTCGCGCGAGCTTTCGCACGGAGCAACATTCGGCACGGCGGCGGGGCGGCTGTTTTCCTGCATTGATTCGGCTGGACGAACCTGTTTTGCTATAATTGGAGCCTTGAACTGCCGCCAGTATTTCCCCTCGGCGGTCTCTCTGAGCTCGCGTGGCGCAAACTGGCGCACTTGCAGCTTCTGGTACTCCGCCGGCTCGTACTCCATTTTAATGGGTCAGCACGCAAAAACTGTCAAGTAGGTTGGCGCGGAGGCTGGGAAGCCCGCCGGCCGGCAAAATCAGTGCTGCATCTTTATTCTTTGCGAAGCTTCGTTTTCTCTCTTATCGAGTTCTATTGTATATGTGGGTAAATAAGTAATGCAGTTGATTTGCAGCGGTTTGGTTGACTGCAGAACGAAAAAAGAAGCGTTCTAGGGTGGTTGCTTTGCGCCTGTGCTTGTCTTAGCTGTTTATGAGGCTGCTTCTGGAGCTGTTTGTGAGGTATACAACAAAGAGCAAGTATGGGTTATGCAAGGCACGCAGTGCATTGGTCATGTCGGTTCCCCTGCGTTGCACGAGCCCTGATGCGCCCGCGTGCAGGCCAAGATGTACGTGGCGTGGCAATGTCCTTACGCAACCGTTACAATCTGAAACACGTGACCTCCAGGCCAATTATGTGCCACACGGTGGGTTGGGCACCGCCCAGTGCGCGCGATGCATGCCATGTCCACCTCCCACACATGCATGTGTCCGCAGCCGACCCTTGCGCTTGCCAACTTCGCACATCGCACGTATCACGAAGTTCCGCTCAGCCATGAACACGGTCTCGGTGAATGGTCAGCGTGTTGAGCGAGCTTCCTGTGCCCGGACTGCCTTGCCGGCCGCGCTCCACAACCGGTATGGCAAGCCGCCGCGGCGCCTGCCCGCCGCTAGTACCGGAGAATGACCCATACTGCATGGATGATGCCTGGACACAGGCAGCAGGGAAAGCATGTCAAGGACGCATGTGCGGTGCTGCGCCTGGCACTGGCGCTTGCCTGCAGATTCAGGGGCTGCCATGGCTGTCAAGCATCCCGTGTCCCCGGCCCACCCCCCAATCTCCAGCCCCTTCCCGTCCCAGCCCCAGCACCCCCAGCAGTGATACACCTTATCTCCAGAACGATAAAGCGTCCAATCTATCTCCACATAGCCTCACCTGGGATGTAGCCGAGCAGCGTGAGGAGCACGTTGAGCCAGAACGTCTTGTTGAGGCTCTCTGTCTCGGTCAACACGCCAAGCGGCGGAAGCAGGATGGCCAGAATGAACTTGCCAATGTCTGAGTGGCGCAGGGCAGGGTCGGGCAGCACAGGGCAGAAACGCTGCAGTTCAGAATGCAGAGGAGTCGGGGCTGTGGCGGGGGAACGCAGTTCGCGAGTTCAGCCACGCATGGCAGAGCGCCCCGGCCCGGCGCGCGCCCCTGTGCCGCCGCCCAATCGCCCCCTTGTCCGCTGGTTCGTGCGCGCGGCACGCCACGAGCTGGCCTCCACAAGCAATCCTACCTCCCCACGTTAGCGCCATCGTGTGAACTGAAAGCGGCGGTGTTTGGAGCCGGAGCTCGCTCGCGCCGGTTGAGAGGACAGCGCAAATGCTTGAAGTAGGTCGTGCGGTAAAATTGTCAGCGCCAATATGTTTATGAAGCTAACGCAGCTCAGATTCTACAATCTATACACAGAGCTAAAGTACAGGGCGGCTGCGCAGGGCGCTTCGCGGCCCGATGGGGATCTGACGTCGGCGTTGACCCGCGGGACGACCGGCGGGAAGCGACGGCGCTGCCGTTTCCCACCCCGGCCGACTGAATGCCCCCCTGTAGCCTCGGGCTGTTCCCTATCCATGCGTTCGACCGGCAGTAGCACTTTGGCTCCTGCCCCTTAGGCCCGTGTGCAGCAGGGCATGCCAGAGTCCCATTGCAGCTAGCGTGCATCACGAAGCTCTACCCGGCACCAGGCCACGAGCCGCCCATTCAGGGAGGGCACCTTGCCACGCACAACACCGTTCTGCTGTCCATCCAAGGTAAGTTGAAGACGCAACTCGCCTAGCCGTGACGCCTAAGCCCATTCCACATTCCCAAGCCACGTCCTAACCCACACGCCATCAGTAACACCACACCCGTTTGCAATGCACGCTTAAATTTGGGCTTGGAACCAGTTAACGCCCCTGGGACACACATAAACACACACGTAATCCACCTTCACAGAATGACTCATGAGCACCTGCATGCAACACCTCATTTGGCCAGGCACGTGTATCTTTGGTCCCCCGTGCTTCCACCCCCCCTGCTCTGCTTCCATCCAGTCGCCTATTGCGGTCATTGTGAGCCAAGGTAGCACCTTCCTCCAAACAACAGCGGGTAAGCACTCCAGCATGTGCTAGGCGTGATGTGGTAGCTCCATCACACACCTCGTCAGTAAAACATTCCCATCAAAGTTGCTCGATTAGCACTTGCAAACAACATCCAGCAGTTGATAAAGCCCCCACGTCACGCATCCACAAATACAAGCCACTCCAAGGTCTGGGCCGTGTGCAGCCACGCCAGACGTTACCGCCCCGAGCTTGTCCGGCAGTATCCCTTTCCCACAATTCATCAGAACACGTTGACACACCTGTACGTAAGCGCTCACCAGTACTTGCAGCAGGCAACACGACGCATGAACCCGCCGGGTGGCACTACCCCGGAATCCCCAACCGATCAAGCCATGTCACGTACCATCCGTGCAGCCCCAACTACCCCGATAGTAATTTGCATCACAGGCAGACCGTGCTGGGCTCAAATGAAGCCCAAGTAGTCCATCAAGTCACATGGATGCATGCATGCATGCGGCACAGCGTGTGTGAACGTGCATAACGTGCATACGGCGGATCACAAAACACGTAAACCTTTTGTTCCCAAGGGAACCAGTGTGCGCGCAACATGCCGCTGTAAGTGTGCACTTACTGCGTGAACCAATCAAGATCCCGTCATGCTGGGCCATCACATCCATCGCTGCCTGCTGGAAGACCGCTGCGCGTTAGCAGCTGTTGCTGGTGGCTGCTGCTGCTCATCAAACTACTCACGCCTGTGAGCTGCTGCGGCGGCGACTGCGGCGGTGACGATGGCGGTGGAGATGGCGGTGGAGATGGCGGCGGGCTGCGAGAATCCTGCTGTTGACCGTCAGGTAGTATGTGTCTCTGCGGGCCGTCGGGCATAGCACCATCAGCGTTCAGCACGTCAGCGTTACCGGTGCGGAGATACGCCATCTCCTGTTGCTGGCGCTGCAGCTGCTGCGATACCGCGATGCACTGCAGCAGCCATATACCTGCCGCCTCAGCAAGCAGCAATAGCTGCAGCATGAGCAGCTCTATCGCCAGGGCCATGCGCCAGCGCTTGTGCCGCGCAAGCAGGTACAACGCATGCAGCTGGCCTGTGGGTGCGCGCAGGATGCGCACAGCGGCGGGAATTTGCACGCGTGATTCGGGGCTTGGCGCGCACAGAGCAAACACGCACGCTGCGGCATCAGAAGCGGGTGGATGCATTATGTACACCGCCGGCGCGCGCGCAC
This sequence comes from Chlamydomonas incerta, assembly GCA_016834605.1. Classification (NCBI taxonomy): domain Eukaryota; kingdom Viridiplantae; phylum Chlorophyta; class Chlorophyceae; order Chlamydomonadales; family Chlamydomonadaceae; genus Chlamydomonas; species Chlamydomonas incerta. The sequence goes on from JAEHOC010000004.1 coordinate 228,285, forward strand.
AGCCGGGAGCAACACACGCCCCTGCCTATCCCGCCGCATGTTGCCTCCCCCCCCTTGCTAGACAGCATCCATCGCTCCATCGCTCCAACCCGTGCCCCGCCCACGCCCGCACCCGGCACGAAGCCCAGCAGCGTGAGCATGAGGTTGAGGCACAGGTCCATGGTGGTGAAGTCCGCGGCGTGGGGGCCGCCGTACACGTACTTGATGGCGTAGCTGCGGAGGGCGGGGCGGGGCGAGGCAGTGCGTGAGGGGAAAAGGGTTGCGTGGACGAAAATAAGGTGAAACGGTGCCCTCCCGAGCGCGTGTTGTGTGTTGCCGAGCGCGTTGTGACCTATGTATTTATGTATTTATGTATGCTGGGGTCTTGATGCTGGCTAGACCCGCCCGCGGCCGGGCGCAAAGCAAGAATGTTTCCGCCCCGGCAAAGCCGCACCTGCCCGCGGGCGGCATCAGGAAACACAGTAAGAGAAGCTGAAAATCAATTAAAGTTCTCATAGCGCGTAGCACTGCATCTGGCGCGGCGCAGCGCTCGCGAGGCGCGCGCGAGCTGAATTACAAGCGATTTCCTATATTTGCAGCGCTGCCAGTGAAGCCAGATTTGTATGAAAATAAAGCATGTAAAAAATGTTTAGCGTCGCAGGTCTATCCGCGCATTCGAAAGCGAGGGATCCAATGTGGCGGTTGGCACGGCCGAGCACAAGGTTAGCGGGGCTAACCAGCACATCTGGGCCGGGCGTCAATCCACCCGCACTTTGCCAGGAGCATCGCATATGCACTGAATCATACGCATACGCATGTTTGCCGACGGGGATTCTCAGTCCGGCCGTGCAACCCAGCCGTGCATACGGCGGCGGGGGGGGGTGCCGCACAATTGGTCGATTCGTCTCCCTGGTGGCACGGCGCAAACCCACACGCATCCCCTGATGCACACCATACGCGACGTTGCACCCCAAGTCCCCCAAGTCCCCAACGCACATGCTATGCTTGGATTCTGGCTGCATATCCAGTGCTAGTTCTATGTCACAGGGCAGGTTTGGGCGGTTTGGGGCCAGGGGCAGCCTTGGGTGGGGCAAGTTTGGGGGCACCGCAACGAACGGCCGCCGCTGTCAACCCTCGCACCCACGGCGTGCCTAGTCTGCTGATAGATTTGCGCTCGTGCATGGGACGCTCCAGGCCTGCTGCCTAGCTGCAGCAGCCTTCACAAACATAGCAAAGGCGTTGGTTCTTTCCTTGACACAGCTCATTCTTTCCGCGCTCCTTCCCCCATTCTACACCCGTCCCCACAGCCAGCTGTTGCACATGCATGCAACCACACGGTGCGGTTCGCACTTCACAGCTGGTTTCATCCCATCGTTCCCATGTCCCATGCCTGCCCAACGCATTGCCCATACAAGAGAATATCGAGCATGCGTATGTGCGTGCACAGCTCCCCTGCTTGTTCCCGCGAATTTTCCGCGCTACCACTCCCACGCTTGGAACTGCAAGTATTATAACTGTTCACACACTGCTAGAATATGTATGTGTAACAGGTTTTGAGACCTACGACTGCTATCCGTCACTTACTGGGTTGTTCGTACGGGGCGTGCATGTTGTGCGCTGGGCGGATCATCCAGCAGCCGTTGGGGCTCCATCACAGATTCACAGCTGAGCCACCGCCTGCTGGACCTGCGCCACCTGCGCCGGTTGGCGCTCGCTGCCCACAGCTTTGCTGCTCCGCGGACTCAAAGTTAGCGTCCTGCCGCTGCCGTGGACAGCCTGCGTTGTCGCGTTGTCGGCTGCAGCAGACCCTGCTGTTGCTGCTGCTGCTGCAGCTGCAGCTGCTGCGCGCCCCGCCCCCGCCCGCACCGGCACGAAGCCCAGCAGCGTGAGCATGAGGTTGAGGCATAGGTCCATGGTGGTGAAGTTCGCGGCGTGGGGGCCGCCGTACACGTACTTGATGGCGTAGCTGCGGGAGGGCGGGGGGCAGTGCGGGAAGGGTGAAGCTGCAGATTTGGAAGCGGTGATGCAGCAGGGATCGGATGTACGTACGTATGGACGATGCGGAGTTGACTAGCGCACTCATCAATTGGAAGCGCAGGAACACTCGCACAAATGGCACGGGCTACTTGAGCGGCGTTGCGCACGTGTAGCGTGTGCCTAGCTAGGCTGCTGCCAGGCTGCTCAGACCCCTTAGACCCATCCTGTCCCCGCGCTGCATGCTCAGCCGCGACTGCGTTCGCGCACATAACCCCAAACGCCATTTGCTTTATCTCAATCCACCGGCAAAAGTCGACGCGACTAACGCAGCCTCACCTGCCATCAGAAAGCTCAGGTCCAGCAGCAGCAAGTCGATGAGCTCCCAGCGGCAACCTAGGCAGGGCGTCTGGCCGCTACATGGGCAGCACGCATGACTGCGCAACAGCGATCGAGGCGCTCAAGCATTCCCAGCTGGGACAGTGAGGGCCCTGGAGGCTGCTGGCCCGCCGCTTTCGGCTGTATTCTGCAGTATGTACGCGGCACGGTGCCGGCCAATACTCGTGACCCTGTCAACCGTCCGCAAAAAGGTTTCATACACTTCTATGGCACAAACTGCGCTAGGCTGGCCAATGCCTATGCTTCAAGAGGTAGACCCTGTGCGCCGCAGCACCCACCACAACGCCCGCCGCTACCACGGTCTCGTCCCGCAGGCAGCGCCAGGGTTTTCCACGCGCGGCGCATCTCCCCGGACGCCACAGCCAGCGCCCGCATGCTTGTATTCATTTGTTTTGAGGTTGTGCGGTCAAGTTAATAATCTAGGACAGGCGAACGTTGCCTCGTCGAAAAACTAAAATAATACGAGTCTCGCTGGTGGTGCAAGCATGAATTACACTATGTATGATTTTACAAGGGTATTGCTAGCAGAGCGCAGGGCCTAGAGGTCTGTGCAATTGTTCCTGAAACCTGGCAATACAATTAGGACCCCATTCCGGCTCCTTCTGCGGCTGTTAAGCTATGGGCTAAATTGATTTGTTTCGAGGATGGACTTCAGCTTCGTGGAGGGTCCGAGCGGGTGAGCGAAGGATGCGGGCCCACCTTTGGCGGGAGTCGCGGATCGCCCGCGGGTAAATACTGGGGATCGCAGTCGCAGCTCATGGTGACACGTCATAACACCCACAGGCAAACGGGAGGCCAGGCGCGAGCGCCCGCGGGCCAGGTGTCGGCAAGCGGTGCCGGCGGCAGCGCTGGGCCCCGCCCCGCCATCCGCATCCCCTCCTGGCAGGAGGTGCAAGCAGGCAACCAGCCCTCGGCGCCCACCATCATCTTCCGGCCCACGGGGCTTGCCTCGCGCTCCGCACAGCAGCAGCAGCCCCAGCAGCAGCAGGGGCCATCGCATGCCGGAGGTAGGCGCCTGGGCCTGGCTTCGGGTTGGGCCGAGCAGTCGCAGCTGCGGTACGCGGCGCCATGCCTCCTGTTGCGGGCACGTCCTTGTCGCGGTCTGCCTCCTTCGGAGTATGTAAACCCCTTCAGGGCTGCCGGTCGCACTCTACAGCATTGATGCGCTGAATGGTGCCATACTGCGCAGGGCCACCTCCAGCAGGCCCTGCGCCAGCATGTGGGGTGCCGCCAGCCGCGCCCGCGCCTCCCGCACCTGGCTGGCCTGGCGCCGCGGGGTCAGGTGGCGGCGGCGGCGGCAGTGGGGCAGCGACCTACGCCGGTGGGACTGGTGCTGGGCCTCAGCAGCCGGGCTGGTCATTTGCTGGCGGCGCCGCTGGCACTGCGCCTGGTGGCAGCGGCGGCGCATACGGCGGGAGTGGCGCATACGGCGGGAGTGGCGCATACGGCGCGTACGCGCCAACCGCCGGCGGGCCAGCAGCCGGCCCCGGCCCCAGCGGAGCCTACGCACCGCGAGGTGGCATGGCTGGCCCGGGGCCGGGCTCCGCCATGGCGGCGGCGCAGCCGCCCCCGCTGCCCGCCGCCGCCGCCACCATGATCCTGGTCAACAAGCGGCAGCAGGGCAACCCGGTGCTGAAGCACATCCGCAACGTGCGGTGGCAGTTCGGCGACGTCATCCCCGACTACCAGCTGGGACTCAACACGGCGGCGCTGTTCCTCAGCCTGCGGTGAGGAAGCAGATGAGGGCACGGAGAAGGGGGGCTGGGTTGGTAGGGCAGGTCGACGTCGAGAGGGGTGCATACGCTGTGGATGCGTCTTGGGCCAGCATGTTCGCCCATTTTAGCCCCCGGCATCACTTCCACCGATATCATCTTGGCACGCGCCGTTCAGTACACCAGTCTTGTTTCGACCCGTGCACCTTGCAATCTCCCCCCTCCCCCTGACGCACACGCATTGGTTTGGTTTGGTTGGATTTAGCTTGGGATGGTATTCACAACCCCCCCCTGTCAGCTACCACCTGCTCCACCCCGACTACATCCTGCACCGCATCAAGGAGCAGCAGCGGCTGTTCCGGCTCACGGTGCTGCTGTGCCACGTGGACGTGGACGACTGCGTCAAGCCGCTGGGCGAGGTGCGGGTGTGGGGCGGGAGCGGGCTTCAGTTCAGGGGGACAAGCGGTGGTACGAACGGGAGGAGGGAGGGCGCTGCTGACAGATATGGGGCTGGTCGGGTCGATGAGGTGACTGTGGCCTTGGTCAGGCACTGGCGTGGGGACTTATGGGGGCAGTGTGGGATGATGGCGGTGGACTTGCGGCATAAACCAGCTCTCCCCAAGGTCGGCGGAGCTGGCGTGATGGTGCTGCACTGCCCTCATGCAGGTGACGCGGGCGGCGGTGGTGGGAGACTGCACACTGGTATGCGCCTGGAGCCCAGAGGTGGGGCGCTCCTGGAGCCGTGCGTGTGTCGTGGGCAAGTGTGATAGGGGGCCGAGCACACGCTATCTGCTTCTGAACGCACGGCCGGGCGCGGGCTCTTGGCGCTGGCCATACGCCCGTTTCGATCACCTCGGGCCCCCGGCCTGGTTTAGCTTGGGCTGGTATTCACAACCCGCCTGCGATCTGCAACAGGAGTGCGCCCGCTGGCTGGAGACGTACAAGAGCTATGAGTCCAAGTCCGCCACATCCATCCAAGTGCGTGCGCTGAGCTTCCCCGGTTGCTTCCTGCGCCCATTCCGGCTGTATGCCGAACTGCCAATGCTTCAAACTGCCTCTAGCTACCCGCCCACGCCGCACGCCGGCGTCGCATCACAACACGGCACCAACAGCTCAGCCGCGCGCCTCGCATGCCGCATCTCTGCTTTCCCGCACCTGACACCGTTGCATTGCACCGCACCGGGTTGCGCAGGAGCGGGTGGAGGCGGACTACGTGTCCCGCCTGGCGGCGGTGCTGGCGGGCAGCGTGCGCGGCATCAACCGCACCGACGCGCACACGCTGGGCACCTCGTTCGGCACCCTGGCGGACCTGATGCGCTGCAAGGACGCGGACGCCTTCTCTGCCTGCCCGGGCATTGGGCCCACCAAGGTACTGTACCCGCACAGGGCGGCGTGGGGGGCGCGCGGTGCGGGGGGAGGGGTGAGGAGCAGTGGCTGGGACAGAGTTGCGGGGCCGGAGATTGACGGCGAGCGGATGACGCCGCCGATGGAAGAAGTAGCACGGGCCATTGACTGGACTGCTGCTTGGGTCTTGGCGTGCAGGTGCGACGGCTAATGGATGCGTTCCATGAGCCGTTCCGGAAGCAGCTCAAAATGGGCGCTGCCACTGCAGCCGCCACCGCGGCGCCGCCGCAGGCCAGGACGCCGGCCTCAGGAGCCACGGCGCCCGCAGGAGCCACAGGGGCAGCGGCGCCGCCGGCAGCGGCTGCGGCGGCAGGGTCACCAGCCCCGGTGGTTGGGGCAGAAGGTGGGGCGCGGAAACGCAAAGCAGATGGTGGTGGGGCAGGGGCGGCGGAGGCTGAGGCGACTGAGGCTGATGCGGATGTCGAGGTGGTGGCGGCAACGGACGACGAGGAGCAGGAGGGCGCGGAGCTGGGGCTGGAGCAGGAGCTGGTGGATGACCCCGTGGAGGAGCCGGGCTGGGAGGGCTGGGGCCAAGAACGGGAAGCAACCCCAGGGCAAGAGCAAGGGGAAGGGGCGGCGTGCGGGAGTGGAGGCAGCGAGCAGGCGGCGGCGGCTGATGCCGCGGCGGTGGAGCGGCGGCGGCGGCAGCTGGTGGAGGTGCTGATGTCGCAGATGCCGGCGGGCGATGACGACGTGTCGGACGCTGACGAGCTGGAGGAGCGCTTTTAGGCCAGTGCTGACTGCTGACACATACATAGGTGCGGCCCCTAGCGGCTACAGCATCTTCCGTCGCGCTGCGGCGGTATGAAAGCATGGCATGTGTAACAGTATTGAGTTGCGCAGTGCCCCAGGGTCATACCCGTGCTTGCGATGTAGGGTTTAGAGCTCGAGATACCTGGAGCTCTTGCACAGCACATGAATGAAAGGGATGCAGCCAGCCCGCCACGGCACACACCGGCATTCAACTGAGACCACTCCTGTAAACTGTCCAAACTGTGGCTGTCCAAACTGCAGCTGCACTCTGCACCAGTACCAGCAGTACCTATCGACGGTCTCCCTGCACGTCCTCGCTTAAGCGGCTCCTCGCTCAGCTAGCGTAGAATACAATCATCATCCACCGACACACATGCACAGCCTGCGCCTCATTGTTAGTTTGTCGTGCACACAAAGGCCTGCGCCCCCCCATTGTCACCAGCACCGGTACCAGCCTCTGTCAATCCTCCACGCAGGCATCCCGCCTCTTTGCGCCCCTTGCACTTTCCTGTCACCTTATAACCTTACACACCTAGCCCGTGTCGCGCACCTGCCATCAGGCTCAGTCCTCGATGGGGTCCTCCTCCTCCTGCCCGCCCTCCTCCCCCTCCAGACCCAGCTGCTCCATCATCCCCGCCACCCCGCCCACCAGCTGCTGCCCCCTGCCCCCCTGCGCCCCTTGCCCCCGCCACCCCTGCTGCCCCCCTGCCGCCTGCTGCTGCTGCGGCGGCACCGCCGCCACCGCCCGCAGGAACGCGCCCTCCGTCACCGCGCCGTTCCAGAAGTAGCTCCAGCTGCCTGGCAGCGCGCCCGCCAGCCACCCGGAGTGCGCCGGCGACCACTGCACCAGCAGCCGCAGCCACGGCATCACGCCCGTCACCAGGTCGGAGGCGCTGCCGCCAAAGGCGCCGGAGGCGACGCCGGCGGCGCCGGCGGCCGGGTGCGCCGCCAGCCGCACCGCTGCCGCACGCACCTGCAGCCGGTTGTGGCTGGCGGCGGTGTCGATGGCGAAGGCGGCGGGCGCGCGGATGGGCGCGAAGCGGTTGCGGGCCGGGCAGCTGTTGCCGAACATGACGCCCCGCGCGGCCACGGAGGCGGCGACGGCAGAGGCGAGGCTGGCGCCGCCGGGGGAGTCGTCGTGCCAGAGGCTGGTGCCGCCGAAGGCGGTGGCGGCGGCGATGGGCCGCGACTGGCCGCACAGCACGGCTGCGGGGCGGCAGCGGTGCGGGCGCTTTGATAAACATGCCGCCTGCTCACACCAGTACTATTGCAACATCCTCTGCAACTGCCATTGCGCCTGGCCATTGCTGGCCCCATCCCCGCCGCCTCACCGCTGTCGCTCAGGTAGGTGGCGATGGTCGCCACGTCGTCCACCGCCTCAGACACCGCCGCCCGTGCCTGTGCCTGTGCCCCGCCAGCGCCGGTGCCAGCACTAGCCGCGGGCGCCTGTTGTCGCTCGGGCGCGCCGCTGTCCGCCACGAAGCCGGGGTAGTTCTCGTGCAGGAAGGCCAGTAGGCTGGGCGCCTCCAGGCCGCCGCGGGAGATGATGGCCTCGGGGTCGTAGCGCATGGGCGGCCGCTGCAGCCTGGGCCGGCCGTGGCGGCCGTGGCGGCAGCAGTGGTGCAGTCAGCGCGAGGGACGGCGGACAGTGCAGTTCAGACCGGGGTCGGGTACCCAGTGCAGACCCGGTTCAAACTCAGTCCTTACAAACGCGGTCAAGCGGAGGCCAGCAGGTGTGTGCACCGGTCGCCGCACCTGGCCGGCAGCTGCACCGCCCGCGTGTCGCCCTCCAGCCGCCACAGCCGCCCCGACTGCAGCATGTGCGCGTTCAGCTGCTGCAGCGCCTTGCTGTCCTCCTGGGGCACCGCAACAGGACACACACACAGGGCCAGGGTTTGGTCCGTCGTTCTTTTTGTTAAGTCAGGGCCACGCGGCATTGCGGGTGCCGGTGCAAACTTTGATCCGCAGACAGGCACCCCGCACCCCCCCACTGCGGTATCCGCCATGCTCGGCATCTGCCTTGTTGCAACAGGGGCAGCCGTTGAGAAGCACGGCCTCACCTTGGCGCTCCTGCTGCGGCCGCCGCCGGCCTGAGACGGCGCCTGCGTGTGCCCCGCCTCCTCGTCGCTGCCACCACCCTCTCCACCAGCTCCACCCGCCGCGCCTCTGGCTGCCGCTGCCGCTGCCCCGCCGCCGCCGCGCTTGTTGTGCAGGAACTTGCCCAGCGCGTGGAACAGCGGCAGGCCCAGGTCCCGCTGCGCCGCAGCCAGCCGCGCCACCTCTCCCGCCGACAGCGCCGTCTGCCGGCCCTCCTGCAGCTGCTTGGTGATGCTGGGCCCGCCCCGGCTGCCGCCGCCGCCTCCCCTGCCCTTCCCGCCCCTCCCGCCGGCGCCTTTGCCGCCCTTGCCCTTGCCGCCGCCGCCCGCCGCCTGCTGCCCCATGCACGCCGCCTTCTGCAGCATGGCGTGCATCTGCAGCGACTGCAGCGCCGACCGCACGTCGCCATCCGCCGCCTCCGCCAGCCCCACCGCTGCCGCCGGCGGCAGCTCCAGCCCCTCCGCGGCTGCCACGCGCAGCAGCAGCTTTGTGATGTTGTTGGCGGTGACGGGGTTGAAGCTGATGGTGTGCGCGCCCGCGGCGTCCAGCGCTGCGAGTAGGTCCTGGTTTCCATAGGGAAGTTGGAGTGGGTGATTGTTTTGTGAAGCGTGCAGGGTCTGGAGCAGGTTCCAAGCCAAGCCAGGCAGCACAGTCCCCTTGCGTGCGCGTGCCTCAGGCCCCCCGTGTCCCAGCAACAAGGCAGGTGCGCCAGGCGAGCCAGCCACACCACCGCATCTGGGTCAACGCACCTTGTGTAGGCCCCTGGCGCCACCCATGCTGCCCCCGTCGCCGCCGCCACCGCCGCCGCCACCCCCACCCGACCCGCCGCCTGACGCGCCGCCCTCCGCCTCCGTCGCTACCAGCACAATGGGCCCCCGCGCGCACGCCGCCAGGTCCCTCAGCGCCGCCGCCAGCCGCTGCCGCCGCTCCAGGTCGTGCGTGTGCGGCAGGTCCTCCAGGAGCAGTAGCTTGGGCCGCGGCGCTACTGCCGCTGCTGCTGCCGGCGCACCTTGGGAGCCTTTCTCAGCGGCGGCTGTGGCGTGCACGCTGGCGGCCGGCGCGAGGCTGAGCGCGGGGAACTTGGCCCGGCGCACGAAGGCCTCAAAATCGTCCAATTTCGACTGGTAGCCGCCGCCGCTGCCGCCACGCCCTGGCCCGTCGCCGCCGCCGTAGTCCCCGCCATAGCCGCCCCCGGCGCGCTGCATCCAGGCGACACCGTTTGGGCATCACAGTAAAGCTGGGCAAGAACAAGGCACAGAGCCTACAGGCTGATGCAAGTCCAGGGCGCTAACAGGGTGCAGGCCTGCTCTCCGATCGATATCATCCCCTAGCCCCTACCTGGTATTGGTACTCGTGCCACAACAGCGGCGGCGGCGGCGTCCACTCCACCAGTTCAAAGCCCAGCGCCTCGCTGAGCACCCGCACCGCGCTGCTCTTGCCACAGCCTGCCGGGCCGGTCAGGACGACCACGCCGCAGGGCTGCGGCCGCGGTCGGGGGTACGGCTGCAGCGGGAGCGCTTGCGGCGGCCGGCCGCCTCCGCCCGCGCCACGGGCCACCGCGGATGCAGCCGCCGCGGTTGCGGCCATCGTCGTCGTGTTCGCCGCGGCGCGGGATGCAAACTGCTGGCGTTGGAACTCCAGCCAGTCGCGCACCTCCCGCACCTTCTTGGGGTGCAGCACCTGGCCCAGCTCCTCCTCACTGCGTGGCGCGTGTCGCTCGTGCCACATGCCGCTGTCGCCCAACCTCACTGCGGTTGCAGACCCGGGCCCAGCCCCTGCGGCAGCCGCAGCAGCGTTGGCCTTCGTTGCGCCGCCGCGAGCGGCTGTCCCGGTGCTGCCTGGTCGTTGCGTGCCAGCAGCCGCAGCTGTAGCGCGGCTCGCGCCTGCCTCGTGCGGGGCCGTACTGCCCGCCAGGTCAGGCTCCGCACCTGCACCCTTGCTGCGACCGCCACTGCCAGTCCTGACGTGGCGCGGCGCAGCCACTGCTGCCGGCGGCCGAGCCTGTGTGTTGCCCTGCGCCGCTGCCACCGGCCCTGCTGCTGCACCCAAAGCACTGCCCTGCCGCTGTGTTGGGGCTGTCGGCGCGACTGCGGCTTGCCCGGTCTTGGCGCCGGGGCCGGGACCGGCGCCGTCGGCGCTCCGCACCAGCGCTAGCGGCAGCTGCCTCGGGCGCTGCGAGGCGGGCTGCTGCGACCCTGTCATCTGCTGCGACGCGCCCTGCGACCCACCCACTATGCACACATCCCCATCCTGAGACGCCTGAGAGCGCTGAGACGACGGCGATGCCGCGCCCATGTCACGCTGCTGCTGCTGTGGCGGCTGCTGTGGCGGCTGCTGTGGCGGCTGCTGTGGCGGCTGCTGGCTACCGGTGCTGCCGCCTGGTTTGCGCTGGCCACCGGCGTTGAGGGTTTGCAGCGGCAGCGTGGAGCGCTTGGGCGTGACGATGAAGGGTGCTAGCGTACCTTGCCGGAGCTGCTTTCCCCCGGGTGCCGCCTGCTGCTGTGACAGCGTGTGCTGAGAGGCGCTGCGCCCAGACTCCTGCGACTGGATCGTCGCCGCCGGGCGCGGCACGTGCGCGCTTGCCCCTGCCCGCTTGCCACCTGCGCCCGCCGCTGCAGCCGGAGCAGGTAGCGGGGCTGCTGCTTTGCGCGGAGCCGGCCGGCTTGCGATGCTGCCAGCGCCCCGGCGGAGGCGCTTCGTGGGCGGCACGTCGTCTTGCTCCAGCGCTTCGAGCTGCACGTCGGGGTCATCCGGGTCGTCCTCGGAAGCAGAAGACGAGTCGAGCAGGTCTATCACCTCCACCTGCGGCTTTGCCACATTTGCATCGCGTGCGCGCTTCGACGACATTGATATCAAGCCGCGGGAGAGACACGGCTGGAAAGCACCGGCATCCAGGAAGCCCGAAGCCTTCCTCCGCCAGCACCAGGCCGTAAGCTATCTACATGTGATATTTGTACCAAGTCGGACTATGCGTGGCCGTCCGAGGGGCCCCTTTGCAACTGAGCGGGCTTCAGCTGTCGTGAGGACAGCCGTGAAAGTTTGTCAGCGCCGAAACCATTTTGCATTTAGTCATTTGGAAGCCGAAGCACGCCAAGCACGCGGAATTGCGGAATTGCGATTCAGAGCTGGCTTGCATGAGGCATGCGACGCTTTGCTTTGTTTAGGGCATTGACATATCATACATGCTCTCACCAAAACAATAGTATGCTGCTCGCCGGCGCTCGTGCCCCTATCATCGCTCGCCACAAACTCGCACCCAGTCTGCGGCACGCCCCTCGGCCCGCTTCGCTAATTACCTCATCATCTTTTAACATGCACCCGACGGAAGGAAAGGCAAGACATATATCGCACTGGGGTATCGCGGGCTGGGCGCTGGCTTGCATAATTGGCCTGTGGCACTTGACATCCAGTGCACCTGGGTGTGCACCTCCTGCGTCCGCGCATGTCTCGCGGGCAGCGGCGCAGAAGGTCGGGTTCTGGTTCGGCGTGGCGATAGACGGCCCTTGGAGGGGCTTGGGGCTTACAGGGCCCAGTCCAGGACGGGGGCCCCTGACACTGCAGCGCACGCGCCTTGCATCGTTGGGACGCAGGTGTTCGTGCTGCTGGTCTCTGGCAAGGTGAAGGAGGGCCAGGCCTCGGCCTTCACGTCCTGTTTCCAGAAGCTGGCCACCTACGTGGCGGCCAATGAGCCGGGCTGCCTGAGCTACCAGCTCAGCTTCTCGGACAAGGACCCGGACGCGTTCATCATCTTCGAGCGCTACACTAGCGCCCAGTACCTGGAGGACGTGCATTGTAAGCCGCTGTGCTGTGCTGTGTTTTCCCTTGGGGGGCCAGCATGGGTTCATGCTGGACAAGGGTACGGCGCGGAGGCGGAACACACCCAATCGTCCTCTTGGCAGCAAATGAAATAATGAACGTCTTTACATCTCCTTCAAGTTTGGAATGAAGTGCCCCCCCTCTCCTCCGCTCCCTTTGCATTCTGTTCAGCTGCGCTTAGCTTCACCTTTTGGTCATAAACTGTTCACGCGCCCACCTGCCAAACCACCGCAGGGAAGTCGGAGCCGTTCGCGCAGTTCCGCAAGGACCTGGAGGCTGCGGGCGTGGAGTGGGTGGAGAAGAGCGTGACGCGCTTTTATGAGAACGGTCCGGGCTACATGTCCAAGTGAGGTCAGAGCGCAGGTGGAGGTGTGTGGGAGTGATGGCTGCGAGTCTTGGGTGCGTTGCGGTGACAAACTGGCGACAGGACGGGCATGCATGAAGCCACCTGAAGAATTCATGGAGAGCCCCTAAGGTCTTTGGCATGAGGTGCGAGAGCGGAGTGAATGTGAGCAAGATGTGCATGGCGGCAATGGAGTTGCGTTATGTGAATGGCCCAGTCAGAGCGGCCTCCCCTGCTGGCCAGGGTCGGACCGGACCACACACGGGTGGTAGGACGGGCGGGCAGCGACGTGACGGGTTGCTACAGGGCTGTAATACATTGCGCAGAAGGTTAACATCACCAGCTGCTGAGGCATACGCGGAAGTGCTTCTAAACCACAGCCGTGGTGGCCACGGTCGGTCACGCGCCGTGGGGTCAAGTGTGTCGAGCAGGTGTGGACTCGATCGATGGCGCACAGATGCAGATATGCAGCGTAACCATTATACGTTATGATAATTTCATTTGACAGTACAGGTTCAGAATAAACAGCCAGGCGCACAGAGCACTTTCAAAAACACAGCTTACTTTCACCGGTCTTTCTGCAAGACAGTCTGACGCTAACCCCGGCGCTGCTGCCCTGTGACAAAGACATGCATTGTCACGCATGGTGCGCCTCGAGAGCAAAGTGACACGAGCCAAGCGGTCCAGCATGGCGAAAGAGCCCGCTCAGCACGCTACGGACGGAAAAATTACGAGCACACACAATGATAGCACTGAGGCTTGCGTGCTGCGAATAGTGAATAAGTCCGCGCGGAGCATCAACGCGCTCTGGCTGGACTTCGCGGGCGAGGAGAAATCCTATCAGAGCCTCCCTCCCGGACACGCGCGACCCCAGCGTGAGTTGGCTGCGGCCCGAGGCTCTCCCTAGGCCGAGGGCGTGGACATGGGCAGACCGATGAAGCACTGCTGGGCAAAGGGGCTGGGGTGATGGTGCGGTTTCCAGGGGTAACGTAGCTGTGCCGGGCTGTGTCGCCGTCGTGCGTGGCGTGCGGTCGACCCTGACCATGGGCAACCCTTTTACAATGATTTGTTGCAGAGACCTATACCACGCACGTGTGGCGGCTACGATTCGAGGACGATGACAAGCTTATTGGAGAGTACGCAGGTACGTGGGAAAGACAGCTTCCAGCACTTGCCCCGTAAACTTGTTGCCGATAGGTACACTTCGCCATGCTGATGTAGCTTCCCTCACAACCCGCTGCTCTTGCGAGCAGGCCAGTCCGCGGTTCTAGAGGTGCAGCCGGATGAGACGCTGAGCATCGTGCCCTGGTCGGGCGCGCTTCCGCAGCCAAAAATGGAGTGGGGCGAGTACACAAAGCGGGGCGATGCGCTGGGCATCGAGATATGGGTAAGCAGGAGTGAAAAGCAAGGTGCTTCTGTCCCCCACTGAACAATGGGCTGCAACCACACCATGCCTTCCGTCTCAGGCCGAAGGTCTTGAAACTACTATCTGGCCTCCCGGACATACCCGGGATTGCTTTGGCACCGCCCACCAGTCGCGTCCAGCTGCTATGCACGAGCACAGCAGGCACAGGATACCTTCTAGACGCAAAGACCTCGCTGCTGAGACCTACCACATACGGATCCCTAAGGCCCTAACAGAGCCCAGCTGGTCTCAACTAGTGCGCCGGCACCGCTTTTGGCGCGCCGCGCTCTCCTCCTCCACGTGGCCTTGCCCCCGCCCTACGTCCCGCACATGCAAGGCGTCACAGCTGGGCCCAGGGCAGGGGCAGGTTGGGGCAGGTTGGCCGGCGGGTTCGGGGGCCGAGTTGGCAGGAATGATTTCCTTTCACCCTGAGCGCAATCGCCAAAGTATTGTGCCCTACAGCAAGGCGGGCGGCCTTAGCATTTGCTTGATACGCCAGGCCAACCCACCTGCAAGTCCCGTTCGCTCGTCGCCACTCGCGCAGTCGTACGCGTGTGTGGACCTGCGCGCCATCCGCATCGCGGAGCACATTGTGGACCGCATGCTGGAGGCCGCGCCGGCGGACGTGGTGCGGCGGCTGGTCGCGGGCGGCGCCGTGGTGGCCATCATTGCGCGGTGTCAGGTCACCACCGACATCCCCGCGCACGCCTTCATGCGCTGGGCGGAAGGTACGCGGCGGCAGCGGGTACAGTGGCGGGTGCTGCTGCGCGTGGGGCTGCAAGCGAGAGAGCTGGCGTCCGCAAAATCCAAGACACCCATGTATGCTCCGTGTGTTAAACGCGCTGCATGGTTTGACTGGCAGGCGGGCGGGACACGGACACCACTACTCGCGGTCTGGGCGGCACGGAGGAGAGCCCCACCACCAGCTGCGGGGAGGAGAATCTGCTCATGGAGGACGACAAGTGCGTGCTGCTTGGTGTTTGTCGTTGGGGGAGTAGTTCCCGGCGATGTTGGTATAGGCAGCTCGAAGTAATGACAATATACCGTCAGGAAGGATGGAGGGTCGCAACGCCAAGCGCTGCGAGCACTGCCCCGGAGCTGATGTGAGTCCCCCGCCTGCATGCGGTCCACAGGTTCTACCCCAGTGAGAACATACTGGTGCACGAGTTCGGGCACACGGGTACGTCGTGTTGTGCTGCAAGGTTGGGCCCTTGGGTGCCTCCAAGGCAGTTCTGGGCATTGCCCTGGCCCTGGTCCTGATCCTGAAATGGGTTGCTGAACGCCCGGCGCCTATGCAGTGATGAACATCGGGCTCTCGGCGGAAGACCGCGGAAAGATCAAGAAGCTGTACGACGCAGCGTACGCGTCCGGCCTGTACGATAAAAGTGAGTGCCGTCCGCGCCGGACTGCTGCACCTCATCGTGAACGGTATTAGAAATGCCAAGTTGGCTGATTGGCATTTGCAGTGTAACTAAAGACCGCATGCGCTCTGCTGACATGCCGCTTCCTCTGCAGCTGCGTACATCATGGAGAATGAGGACGAGTACTGGGCGGAGGGGACGCAGGTAGGATGGTGCGCTCACGCGGACTGTGGCCAGCTGTTGGGTTTGCGGGGGTGAAGTCGTGCGTTCATGGAAAAGGGCAGAACTGCAGGTCTTGACTTAGCTATTTACTCACCACCGCTGGCCTTGTATGGCTGTGGTCAGGCTTGGTTCAACGCAACCATACGGACGGACGTGACGGCGGGCGTCAACACGCGCGAGAAGCTGCGAGCCCGCGACCCGGGGTTAGCGGCCATGATGGTGCGGGCATACGGTGATGGCGCATGGCGGTGAGTGCTCGGCCGGAGCGGGGGCACACATCCCAGCGCTGTTGTCTACTGATTGAGAAGTTGTGACAGGCTCACTGCGGTGCGGTACGAGCACCACTCGACCGGCACGCTGCCCGAGTCGCTGCGGCGGGACGTCTTCCTGACCACGACGCCTAACCCCTTTGCCAGTCATGTGCTGCCCCGCTGTGTCAACCTGACCCTGCATGGGCCAACCCCAACCCCGGGCCGAACCCCAACACTCAACACCCAACACTCAACACTCAACCGCTTATAGCTATGCCTGGCCAGATCACTTGCTGGGTCAAGGCAGCCGCTGGTCCTTGACCCGGCTAGTGATCTGGCCAGGCATAGCTGTTAGCGGTTGAGTGTTGAATGTTGAGTGTTGGGTCGGCAAGCACACCAATGTGGGGTCTGGCCGGGTCGCTGAGGCGGACTCTTCTCCTCGAATTGCGAGCGCCCATGTCGCCCTCCTCCTCGGCTGCAGCGATGCCCGCCGCGTGCGGAGGGCTCGTCTGCACGTCCTCGCACAGGCTCCTCTTGCGCGCGAAAGCGTATGCTGCCCATCCTATACTCATACTCCAGGCTGCATTAAAGTGCTGCGACCAACCCACCGCGCGCGTGTGCAGGTACCCGCAAGACAGCCCCGGGCCGCTGCGCATGAAGCGGCGGCTGCCCGAGTCTTCCGAGGAGCGCAGCAGCCCCACCAGCTCGGGCGGCAGCACCGGCGAGCAGCCTGTGGCGCCCATGGCGGCGCCGGACGTGGAGGGGACGATGGAGCGGGTGCGGCTGGCGGCGTCGGCGGGCGGGGCGGGGCCGGGATCGTGCATGTCGGCCTGCTTGCCAGGGGGCGGGGGCGCGCCTGGATCTGGGGCGGCGGGGTGCGGAGCGGCTATTTGGATGGGCCTGCGGGAAGCGGTGCTGGGGCACGCGGCCCACGCAACCGTCAAGATGTCATAGGGCGACAGGCAGTCAGGGCAGGGGGCATCGTGTAGGATAACTGGGCGGAACAGAGTTTGGTTTAGGCTGCATGCATGACCTGCAAGACTGTGCATTGTATTCAAGCATATGCCTGGCAAGCGGGCTCGACACGATTTTGTGGGGGCTGTTGATGGCAGTTCAGAGGAGAAGGAGCCACAATGCCCCAGAATGCATTCCGCTGGATCCCGGGGGAGTAGCTTAGCCGTCAGGCATGTGCTAGGTATCGCGTGGGGAACGTGTGGCCTTGATGGTTCACGTAATTCAGGTGACACTGTTATCGGTAGCTGTGCCAGGAAACAGGCGCATGTGGCAAAGGGGCGTACGGAGCGCATGCGTGCGTTGAAATGAGTTGAGAGTTGGGCAGCCTGGAGGGACTCCTTCCACCGTTCCACGGGCCTGTCCCTCATGAGTTCTGGGTCTGGCCGCCATCACTTTAATGACTAAGCTTGAGACTGTGTGATGGTGGGGGCCAGTCAAATTGATGGTGGGGGACTGGGGGTGTCCTGCATGTCGGCCTGCTTGCTAGCGGGTGCACCCCTCAAATGCACGTCCGGATCCGGGAACTCGTTGTGGCTGGACTAAACTTGGTTCTAACACTGTCAGTATCGCCTAGCTAAGTTGCATAACGCCAGCACTTTATATACCGGGGCTGGTGCACAGCGAAAATGGCCGACGACCTAGACGATGCCCTATTCAACCTAGCTGCCGGCCGGAAAACAGCGCCGAAGAAACGCAGTCGCAAGGCTTCTGAGAGTGATGACGAGCCCAGCGCGGACAGTGGCGCAGACTCGGAGGAGGAGGCACCGCGTCGCAAGAAAGCTGCAACCGGCAAGCGCGGAAAGAAAGTGCAGAGCGAGGAGGAAGACGAGGACGACGACAGCGACTTTGATGACGAGGAGGGGCTCTACGAGAACGAGGAGGATCGACGCAAGCTCATGGCCATGACTGAGCTGGAGCGTGAGATGATTCTGGCTGACCGCGCTGAGCAGCGTGACAAGGAACGGCAGAGGCGGCAGCTGCTGCAACAGCGCGCGGTGACCGATAAGGTGGGGCCCGGTTCGGCTTGGGCGCACAGCACTAACCCACACACCGTGCTGCGGTCGCGCGGGTGCACGCGTAGTGTGGCGCCAGAATAGAGCAGCCGGTGCAAACATCTCGAACCTTGATGTGTCGGGGAGGGGCTGGTCCTGGCTATGCTGCCACAGGCATAAGAGTGTGTGTGTGGGCGGGGGGGCACGCGTGTGGGGTGTGGCAGCGGCATGTTATCGTGCACCCGTAGGTCACCACCGTAGTGACCAGACTCCTTGCCGTGATCGCTGTGGCACGTAGGCGGAGGCTAAGGGGCGGCGGAAGGTTGCAGACAAGGGCAAGGGCAAGGCGGAGGAGGCCAAGGCGCCGCAGCGCGGTCGCGCCGCCCGCACCGCGGCCGCCGCACGAACCGCCCGCGACTGGAGCGATGAGGACTCGGATGGGGGCGGCGACAAGTCTTCCGAGGAGGAAGAGGAGGTGAGAGATTGCGAGGTGGCCACTACGGCTGATGAGCTGTGGAGCGAGGAACTGCGCAAGGGCCTCAGCCACGAGCCCCCTGCCCTCCGCGGTGTCGCAATGTTGGGACCGCCTTTGTTGGTGCGCGCCTCGCTTACAATGCAAGAGGTTTGTTAACCCTGCAACACTCCAACTGTTATTCCGACCTGCAGTTCCAGCCCAGCGGCAGCTCTGATGAGAGTGACGAGGAGGAGGAGAAGGCGGGCAAGAAGGACGAGGAGGAGGAAGAGGAGGAGGCGGAGCGCGAGGAGGCGCCGCCGGTGAGGAGTACTGCGCACAGGGAACACGGGCAATGCGTGAAGAGATTGTCGACAGCGTGTGGGCAACTGGAATAGGCGCATTGTCCCTCGAGGTGGGACACACGTGCGTTCAACGTTCATGCCTGCAGCCACGGAGCCGGCCAGAGCGGACGACAGCGGTTGCAGCAGCCCCTGCTGAGGACGACGAGGCGAGGCGGCATGCGGCCGCAAAGGCCAAGGAGGCTGAGCGTGAGCGCATGCGGGAACGGGAGCGCGAGCGTGTGCACTCCGACGACGAGGTGCGCGCCCCCCAGCGAGGCCACGGGGACGCGCTGGATGTGTGCGTGTGTTGTTATGTACTGCGGTATCAATCATGTGCTTCATCGGCATCCCTGCGCGTTGCGGTGTGGCAGTACTGTGCAATCGCGGGTGCATGGTCCAGGTGGGGTAGGAGTGGTGGTGTCCGGCTGGCATGCCTCAGATGCCCCCCGTGTTCACACCGCACAGGCCGCTGAGGAGGCCAGCATGGAGGAGCTGCTGGCCTGCCAGGTGGGTGGGCGGGCGTGTTTAGATGCATGCCCGCGTGGTGCGCCGGGTTGTAGTTGGTAGCTAGCGTTTGGAAGCGCATTCGGTCAATCACGGTCTCTGTGCAATGCCTGAGCCTGGCTTCGCGGTAACGAGGTAGCCCATGTCGCCTGATTGAAGGTCCTTTCACTTCGCGATCGTGAACCCGGGCACACCCCCTGGACTGCCCATGGCTCTCATACGCTCCACCAACTGCGCCTCCCGGGCGCCGCCCTACGTACTCTGGCCCCCAGGTGACGCGCCAGCAGATGGAGGAGTGGTACATGCAACCGTTCTTCGAGCGCGACGCGCTGAACGGCTGCGTGGTGCGCATGGCGTACGGGCACACAGGATACATGGTCATGGAGGTGAGGTGGGCGGGCAGGCGGTAGCGGGTGGGTGCAAAGGGCGGATGGGGCCCTGCGAGGTCGCGTGCGGGTCGGGTGGGTGGGCATCGGCACCTAACATTTTCACACATTGTTTGCGTGGTCGGCTACGACACCTCCCCGCAGATTATGGACATCAAGGAGTCGGGGCGCGCATACGCATTCGGACCCAAGGGCGAGATGACCAACAAGCACCTGGCGCTGCGCGACGGCATGGGCATCACCCGCACCATGGCCATGGCGAGCTTGTCCAGCAAGCCGGTGCGTGCGGGGGGCGGAGGCGGGGGCTGCAGCGATGGGGGTTTGCAAGGATGGTGAGAAAAGTGGTACAGCAGGAGAGGGGTAGGGGTGTCATGGGCGAAGGCTTGGCGTAGGTGAAGATAACACTGGACTCGATGCCGTTGTCGTTGCGATGCGCCTTGGTCGCCTGCAGTTCGACGAGCAGGAGTATGAGCGCTACAAGCGCCACTGCAGCAAGACCAACCGGGCGCCCATCACGCGGGAGGAGGCGGCAGAGGCGACCAAGCGGAAGCAGGCTGCCATGAAGTGAGTGGCCGCTTGTCCGCTCCCCTGCTTGCCTGCCAGCGTGATGCAACGTCATCATCGCCAGCGGCGGGCGCCTCGCGCCGCCTATCCGCTTTACTTTGCTCGGCACCCTGACGCCGGCCCCTCGATGCATCGCCCCGCGCAGCTACCGCTGGACGTCCGCGGACCTCAAGGTGGAGCTGGAGCGCAAGCGGGCGCAGCGCGCGGCCCCGGTGAACCCGGCCGCCGAGAAGGCCACGCTCAAGCGCCGCCTGGAGCTGGCGCAGGGGCAGGGCAACGCCGACGAGGTGGCAGCGTGAGTCGCCCCTTGCGCGCGCGGGTGGTTGCTTGGATACAGCATCATAGGCGAGGTGGTACTGTAATGGAGGCGGGGAAAAGCGGGTGAGCCGGGCGCCCAGATTACGGGGTGCACAGGCAGCCCTGAGGAACGGGGCCGTGCGGAGCGGGGAGCGGCAAGGATGCGACGCCCTCATGACGGTGGCCGCCACCCAGCCCGGGGTCTCGTCCATCACCCCCAAGGTGTGTTTGTGCTGTGCTGGTCGCAGGCTGGAGGAGCAGCTGGCCTCGCTGGAGGCGCACCTGATCAACCAGACCAACAACCAGCGCGCGTTCGGCATGATGGACATCAACAAGCGCAACAAGCAGCACAACCTGTCGGTGGCGTACAAGACGTCGGCGGCGGAGGAGCACGGTGAGGGGCCCGGGGGGTTGGGGAAGCTGAGCAGACGCGTGCCGGTCATGCTGGCGTTGTGTGTAGTGCATTGCGCGTACGCGCGTTGGCACCTGCATGATGCCATGCACGGGTGCCGCGTGAGTGACATGGCCCGCTTGGGTTTTGACCGCTTCAGGTGGTGGCGTCGGCGAGGGCGGCACGGACGTGTTCTCCCGCCGTGACACCAAGCTGATCATCTACTGGAAGACCAACCGGGGTGGAGGCGCCGACGACGGCAAGTCCGCAGGCGCCGCAGCAGCGGCACGCGCGCAGGTGGGCGCAGGCTACTCATGAGCGCAGGCGTATCCCAGACCCTGTGCACAGTGCAAGATACAACCTGCCCGGCGCGCTGTTTGCACCCATTTGTGTGTTGAACGCTGCCTAAGCTCTTGGCCTGGGTTCTTGACTCTTTGCAGGCCGCGCTGCCGGACAAGCTGACGCGCGCACAGCAGCGCATGGACCCCGCGGACCTCATCCGGCAGCTGGGGTTAGACGTGGACGTCAGCCTGGTGCGAGCGGCGGGGCCTGCGGCTGGCAGCCTACAGCAGCGCATTCTGCCGCACAAATGGCGCGGCGCGGCACTGGCGGCGCATGCGACGGACCTGTCGGGGAAGAGCGTGCTGACGATCGCGGACTGGAAGCGGCGTGCGGGAGACTATTAGTGGGGGACCGTAGTGATGCGGTGCAATGCTCGGTTCTGGGCCTCAGGGGTTGAGAAGACACCCTGTAGGAAGGCTGTGCAGGGAGCCGGCACGGGGAGCCGGCGACATTAGCTGTGCCGTGAAGTCGTCGTTGCGAGCCCAGGGCGAGCGGGTGCTGCATGCACGGGACGCTGTGCGAGCTGCTGGTTGAGCAAGCAGTTACGCCACGGTCTGGATGAACAGGAGTTGCAATCACGCCGGTACAAGTTGAAGTGTTGAACCTGCAAAGGATAATCGTAGGTAGGTATGAATGTATGATGGCTGTCGGCGCCCAGAACAGGCGCCATGCAAGCGAACCGCTCATAGGTCTAGGTGCTCATACCAGCTAATGTGTGCCGTCGCCTTGTGTTCTAGTGTAGCCGCTGTTTGGGGCAACAAATGCTCACCCCTACCCAGGTCCCCAGGCACCGATCATCGACGGAAGACAGCGCCACCAGTGACGGGGCAGCTGGGAGCCGCGCGGCGTGGGGGCGCCTGTTGTGGCTGCGTGGCGCCCAGGGCGAATCCACTCTTGTTGGTCATTGGCCCTGACCCAGCCTATATGCGAGCTCAAGAAGACGAAGGTCCATGAGAGCATCGTTAGGGGGCTCGTGCGCCGAAGAGCAGGGCGCTGCGGGGCACGCATGGATGCGGCCGCAGGCCTGAGCGGGGGGAGAACCCATTTTTTAGGCCGGGTTTTGCGCATTGTTAATTTTCGAAGTTTAATCGCAGCACTCGCTATTGCCTCAACTGATTTCCCCTAAGAACCGAGCTGGGCCGGGCAAGAAATTTCCCGGTCGCGTCGACCAATTCGCGCTGAGAAAAATTCGCACTAATTCACAAGCCTTACCAAATACCAGTCAATCTGACAGAGCTTGATTTTTGTCGCCGTCGGCTTGCCAACAACAGACGTCAGCCCGGGCAAGGCGCGGATTTCGCGTCCTAGAAGCATAGCATGGGGCCTCTATAGCATAGGCAATAGCTTCGGATAGGCTAGGAGAGGCACCATGGGGGACAGGAGCCTGAGGACAAGTTTCAGACCCCGCCCGGTTGACATCGGCAGACAGCTGAACATTGTCCGGGATGTGGCTGAGCTCGACAACTCAGAGGAAGTTAATCAGGCGCAAGGGGCGGCGCCCTCAGAGCAGGTCAGTCAAGGGCTCGGGGAAGATCGACCCGCGCTTTGACGCACCGACTGGCGCGAAAAGCGGGTCCCGGACGCATGTCACAGAGGCCAAAATAATGCCCTCTATACAGCGCACATGCTTGGCAAACTAAGCACGACCCCCGCCAAGTTGGCGCCATCATGTCGGCGGGGGGGCACCCGTCAACATGTCCCGCGTGTTTGGTGCCACGTCTGGACCTGCGCTGCTCCGCCCCCCTCAAATCACACCTTCACGGCTTACTCATCCAACTTAACGGGTTGACGGCATGGTTTCCGGCCTGGCTGCACGCATGCAGGCGCCGCCCACGACGCACCAGAAGAAGAAAAAGGAGGTGAAGGAAATCCCCGTGCCGGAGGTCGGCTTTATCCCTGGGTACACGCGCGAGTACCTGCCGGTTTTTCGGATACCCGAGACTTACATCCGCTCAAAAGGTAAGGGAAGAGGTGGGGAGACGTGGCGGGTGGGGTGGGTGGGAATGGGGGTGGGGGCGTGGCGCACAGCGTGTGCGTGCCCCACATATCGATGCCTGTACACACCTTGCCGCTGATCTCTAGCGTGGTGGCTGGCATCGCATTGCTCGGAGCAGCAGGGGCTCCCAAAGGGCTTGCACGGATTCTCTGCACATCTGGCGCACCAAAGTGCCGTACCGCGAGCTGGCTGGTCGCCCAGACTGTACGGTAGTGCACCTTTCTTAACTGTCCTGATCAGCAGTCCCCATGTTAATGACTGAACTTACCAGGCGGCGTTGGCCTCGCTAAGGAGGACTATGTTGAGTACGACCTTGACAACGAGGATGAGGATTGGCTGGAGGCGTACAACGCCGGTGCCGCTAATCGGCTGTCGGAGGAGAAATTCGAGCAGATGCTGTGGCGCCTCGAAACGTCCAACGCGGACGCCAACCAGCGCATCATGAACGAGCCGGGTGCGTGGCCGCCGGCGTGTGGTGGTGGGTTGGGAGGAGATCTGCGCAGTTTTGGGCTGGCCATGAACGGCGGCCGTGTACGGGAGGCACGTGCGGTGGATCAGTCGTTGTGGCGCAAGGCCCTAGAAGCCCCGAAGCGCCAAGACGCGGCTGCCCGCTCGCGCATTGAGTTTTCTGAGACACGCTATCTCAACCTCACGCACATGCGGTCTCAACCTTGATACACACACAACAGGCTATGCGCCCGACTACCGTGTGCTGCCGGCCGCGGTGGCGGCGACGCACAACATGAGCCGCGAGGAGGCGCTGTCGGTGCTGCGCAAGTACGCCACCGCGCGCGAGCCCATCCTGGTGGCGGTGTACGAGTACTGGAAGAACAAGCGGGAGCGCTGGGGCAAGCCCTTCATGCGGCGGCTGCAGGTGGGCCTGGGATAGGGTGGACAGGGGGCGCAGCCTGCGCTATGTGGGTTTCCTTAGGGGGGCGTGAGGGCAAAGATGGTAAGAGAAGTGTAGTAGGTGCGGAGGACGCGAAGGGGGGGGGGTGAGCCCAAAACATGGGGGCGGGCGTAACATGCGTGGGCAGGCAGGACGCGGCTGCGTGCACCCGGCTTGGCTGTATTTTCTCCGCCGTCTGCCGCGGGGAAGGTGGATTCTTACTTGGGTGTCTGTGTGTCCGCATTCTGCAGGCGCCTACAAACCCCAGCGACACCAACCCGTACAACGTGTTCAGGTACGTTGGCAAGCAATCCGTACACAGCTGCACAGGAAACACTTCCACCGACCTCAATGTGGTCCAACTTACCACCCTGCCGCACATTGCTGCTGCTCACATCGTCTCCGCCTCATTTGCGCCGTGCCGTGCTCCGCCGTCAGGCCACGGGAGCGCGTGAACCGGCCGCAGACGCGCCGGCGCCGTGAGAACACGCAGGACTGCTTGGACAAGCTGCGGCAGATCCGGGAAAGCATGCTCAAGGTGGGTGCCGTGGAGGGCGGGCTTGAGAGACGGCTGCGTGCACGTGCACGATGAGGTACCGTATGCGGCGGAAAGCCGGCGCGCGAGGGGCAGGCTGTTGGCTAAGGCCTCGCTGCAACGTCTTCCGTGCCTTCCTCTGGCCTGCAGTCGCTGGAGCTCACGGAGCTGGTGCTGTTCCGTGAGACCCGCAAGCGGGACATGCTGGTGCGTGCGTGCGTGGGGGTGGGGGGTTGTAGTTACCAGTCCAAGCTAATCCAAACCAAGCTCAACCATGGGGGGGGCCTGTATAGTTCCCAAATCAACCATTGGGGGCGCAGTACCTGTGCTCTGGCGGACTGGGCTGTACCATTATCACCGCGATCACGGCCTATGACCTTTCACGGCTCCAGCCGCTCCACCGTGACCTCCCATCTGACTCTTCGCCCACCTGCTTCCCGTCCACCCAACCCCCCAGCGCCTGGACTTGGACATGCAGCGCTACCAGATCGCGCGGCACCACCTGCCGCCGGCGCAGCACCCCGCCATCGAGGCGGAGGCGGCGGCGCAGCTGGCCGCGACCACTGGGCGCACGCGGCACGGCGAGGCCAGGTGAGCATGTGCGGCGGTGGCGCATTGAGGGGTACCAGGGGGCGTGGGGAGGATCATCTGAGGCGGAATGGCACGGAGAACGCCTCTACGCCGGCTCTCTACCCGCTACACTGCGCTAACCATCCTTGCAACCTGTGTATACTATCTAACCCCACCCCGCTCCCGCCACCGCCGCCGCCGCCCAGGCTGCGCGCCTACCTGGACAACTCCGCCTCGCTCAGCGCCTCCACCACCAGCTACGACACGCCGCTGCGCCGCGCGCTGGCGCGCAAGCGCCGGCGGCAGGAGAACGAGGGCCTCGTCAACGGCGACGGGATAGCGCGCCTGCCGCCGCCGCCGCTGCCCGCAGACGACGAAATGCTCATCTTGTTCAGCCCGGACCCGGTCAAGCTGGCGGGCGTGGCGGCGGCGCCGCCGCCGCCGGGCCCGGGCACCTTCGGCATCGCCGCGTTCGCGCCCGACATGCCGCCCGTCAAGCCGCCCATGGTGGCGCTGGCGCCTGGGCTGGACCCGCGCTGCGTGCGCGCGCGCGTGGGGCGCTGCGGCCGCACCATGTTCACACGCTGCGACCCGCTCACGCTGGAGCCGCACCCGCCGCTGGACCCCACGGCCGCGGCGGCGGGGGCCGCCGCCAATGGCGCGGGCGGCGGCGGCGGGCCGACGCATGTGTTCACGCCGGCGCGCCACCCGTTGCTGCACAGCGCGCAGCAGCCCAGCCTGCCCTGGGCGGCGGTGCTGGACCTGGAGCTGCTGCCGGAGGGCGTGGTGGACAAGGCGGCGCTGAAGGCGCTGCGGGAGCGCCGTCTCAACGCCGACCGCAACAACGCCCTGGCCCTGCGTACGACCTGCGCCGCGCTCACACAGCAGGCGGCGGGCGGCATGCTCGGGACCAGCGGCGTCACGGGGGCCGCCGCCGCCGCGGCGGCTCCTCCCATTCCGCTGCCGGCCCTCGCCTCGCCGCCGCCGGCTGCGCCACCGGCGCCAGCGCCGGCGGCGTCGCCGCCGGTTGCAGCCACGGGCCCTGCAGGCGCGCTGCCGCACCGGCCACCGCCGCCTCCGGGTGCGCCCTTGCAGGGCGCGCCGGCGGGGACACTACCGCACATGCCCGCGCCCGGCGCGCCCGCGGGCACGTTACCGCACGTGCCGCCTGGCGGCACAGGGGCAGCGCCACCCGCTGCTGTGGTTGCGGCCACGCCAGGGGGACCGACCTTGCCCGGCGCGGGAGCGTCCGGGTCCCTAGCAGCAACGCCCGTGCCGGGGTCGGCGCCAGGGAGTGCCGGTGTGGGCCAGGCGCGCAAGGTGCCGAAGGCACCGGGAGCGCCCGGCTCGGTAGCGGGTACACCTGCGACCGCGGCGGCGGCAGGAGCGACCCCGGCGGCGGCAAACGCGGTGGCTGCTTCGCGGTCGCCGTCCCCAGGCGGCCCGGGTGTTGCGCCGAAGCAAGTGGTGAGCGGCGGCACCGTTGCTGCGGGGGCCGGGCTCACCAGTGGGCTGATCCGCAGGGAGTAGGAAGTAGAGGCATCCCAGGAACCAGCAGTGATGGGGGCGGTTAGCCGTCCATGTTACGGTTGCAGGATCAAAGCTCCCGCATACTGGGGCATTTTTCACGTATCTAACGCCGGCGTGCACCCGCGCGGTGTGGTCGAACTCGTATCGTAACGACAGGCGCCAGGTGGAGCTGCGCCAGCAGTCCCGCCGGCGGCACACGCCACGCCAGCAGCAGTGCCAGGCATGCCCGGGGCCCCGTCCGCCGTGACGCCGGCGCCCACGGTAGGCGGTGTGGCCGTGCCGGTCGCTGAGGCCGCGGCTGCGGATGCCCCTGGCGGTGCGGTGAAGACGCTGCTGACGCAGCAGGCGGCGGCGGGGCCGTCGTCTGCGTCGCAGCTGAAGCGGGGCCCCGCGCGCGTGACGAAGACGGGCAGCAAGGTGTGTGGCTGGTCCCGGGCTGGAGGCTTTGCGGTGCCTGCAAACGTTGCATGCAAGGCATCGCGTGAACAGTGTCCGGCCACGCTGCCCCATTTTGACTCCGCCGGCTGCGGTTCGCTGTGCTCCGTGCAGGCGGCTAATGGAGAGGCGCCCTCGGCGCCGCCGGTCAACACCACCGTGCCCATGGACACGCTATGACCGGCGTCATGTGCGCTGGCTGGATTCTGAATATGCATGGTAGTGCGGCTGCATACGGCGCCTGGCGGCAGTCTGCCTGGCGGCGGCCAGGGAAACGATGGCAGCTTGGTGGTTTGGGGTGGTACGATGGTACGTGTGGTCAGAGTTGGTGGCGGAGTGGTGAGGTGAGGTGGGGTGGCGCTCAATGATGTCAATGGCACGGGCGTAGCCTGGATCGTGGCGGGCAGCTGGAGGACGGGCTTGCTGGTGGCTTCGCCACGAGTGACTGAATGCGGGTGGCCGACACGCGGCCAGCGGCTATGATCAGGGGTCTGAGCGCACCTTGGGGCGCCCCCATGGAAGCGGAGGCAGAAAGGAGGTGTAATGCCATGGACGCGGCCGGCCGCACACAATCCGCATGAGACGTACAGTACATTGCGGCATGACAGCCCTTGGCATTCGCAGTCGCCTTCATGCCGGAAAGACCTGGGGTTCTAGCCAGCAGTGGTCGTGGCGCTCCGCCCTCTGGGCATGACACTTTGCACGGCGCCTCAAATCCTCAATGCAGTTTTCATGCACATGTGCACATCAGAAACCTTAGTGCTCCATACATGCCGCAGCAACGAAAGCAGGTCCTGTACGCGGCCACCCGTGAACTCAGCAGACAGCCAGACACGCACAGTCGCAAACGCACGTCCGCAAGTCCACGTCGAGTATTCAATGTGCTGCTTTCCTTACCCTCACCACTGCCACTCAGCACTACTTTGGGGGGTTTTGCCTCACCCAGCTGCCCCAGCTTTGATCAATCATCACCATCACCAGCTACCCCAGCCCATAACTCGTGACGCGCTTCTCAGGCCCCGCGCCTTTCCTTGTACGCGCCTCGCCTCTCATCGCTCGCTCCAGCAGCCCAAGCTACGGCTGGGCCCTACGATCTGCCCCCCACGTGCTCCCCTCACCCTTGCCCTTGCCCTGGCACCTGACCGTCTCGTGATCGGCCAATCACTGCGCGGCGGCTGCGGGCTCTCGGTACTCCACTTTGTCGCGGTCCCAGTTGCTGTCCATGGCGCGCAGGAACTCCCAGGCGCCGTCGCCGCTGCGCACGAACAGCGCCTTCTCGCGGATGCTGCGCGGGATGGGTTTGTCCAGCTTGCGCGCTTTGTCGTCCTGCAGGTCGCCGAGCGAATGCGTGTCCGGGGGCGTGTGGGGTGCGTGGCGGTGGTGTGACAAGAGCCCACAGCCAGATGGGCAAGGGTGCGCAGCGCAGTTGATTTTGGGATCCGTAGCTACTGCAACAGGCGTGTAAAACGTGGATTCAGCCCAAGCCCAAGCCCAAGCCCAAGCCCAAGCCCAAGCCCAAGCCCAAGCCCAAGCCCAAGCCCAAGCCCAAGCCCAAGCCCAAGCCCAAGCCCAAGCCCAAGCCCAAGCCCAAGCCTCACCAGCTTCTGCTTGATGTCGATTTGAAAGTCCAGAATCATCTCGTTCTCATGCGCGCCCGGCTCCTGGCCCAGCACTGACAGCTTCACAAAGTCAAAGTTGTACATGGACACCTGCGTACATTTGCGAGCGCCGATGCATGTTGCACAGCATGAGATCGCAGGTACCGTATGTTCGCGAGGGTAATGGAGCAGGCTCCGATGTGCACGTCGTGCCAGTGTAAATGGATGACTTGGATCCAACCCCACCGGTACCGGCGATTCGGCGGGCTGGTGCCCCCGCAGCTGCAGTGCTGCACACGGCACAAGCCGGGACAGGCACAAGCCGGGCGCAAGCCGGGACAGGCCTGCCGACCGTGTTGTGACACTACCAGCATGCCGACCGCCATGTGAATGCCACGCGCCAGCCCCAAAGACTGCCAGCCCCTGGAACACCATGCTGACCTCCTCCGCCGCACCTTGATGTCCTCCTCGAAGGTGGTGCGGAACTTGCCGTCCGCTGATATGGTGCCCTGCTGGTTAGGGTTGTCCGGGTGCGTCGTCCGCACCACGTACTTCCACTCCTTCTGCAGATTCACAGCAGCAAGCAGCCCAACAGTGTGAGACTTTCGCCAAAAAGTGGGTTACAGATCTGTAAACGGGCGCGTCCTTTCAAGCCGGGAGGCTGTAGGCACGACTGGGAGTGTGGGACCAAAAATAGCACTGCATTAGGACAGGGCATGCACCTTGGCGTACGCCGTGAACCGCGCTCGTAGGACCGCCTCTGCTGTGGGTGCTTGTATCGTCAAGCTTTTGTGGTAGCGCTCGCAGCACGCCTGGACAGATAGGATTGTCGCACAGCGGGGGAGGCCGGGCGTGAGGGTGGCGAGCGTGCAGTCAGCTGCACAAACCATGCCTCACCTTGTACTCCGAGCCCGAGCCGCATGGACAATCTTTGGATTTGCTCGCCTCGCCTTTCTTTCCAAAGCCAAAGCCGGCAGAGACACGAACGCTGCGACTGAGACTTGCCGCAAGCGGCGCCCGAGTCAACCCTCGCGAGGCTGAGCTCATCAAGGCACTTCTAGAATTCAATTGCATTTTATTGCAACGCAAATTTTACAGAGCGCGATTTGGGTCAATCGAGTGCCGTCAAAATGGCGCCGCTCAATAAGAAGACATCAAGATATTGCCTCAAGTGATTGGTAACGACGATGTACTGTATTTGGGCACCGAATTTCGGTGAATTTGGTACCATGGAATTGCCACAATTGGAGGCGTGGCGTGGGGTTTGGCGCCTCGCCGCCCAGCTGGGCTCGCCCCTCAGCCCCTTGCAACCCGTCACTACCCGTCACAGCGAAAGTGCGTCCCATTCCCTTCTCTCCTCAACGCCGAGTCTCTTCAACTCAAGCAAAGGACTCTGCACGGTGTAGGGGCCTTCACCACTGACTCGAAGGGCACTAGCCCCAGGCAGACTTGAATCAACTGTGTAACTGCACGACTGCAGCCCCTTACGTGTCGCTTAACCCCGGACATGTCCCCATTCAACGTACGGCTCAGGCACACCCTCGCACACATGCGAGCCAAAACGGGCCCCAATAACAAAGCCCCTGTCGCTGTCCCCACCCCGCCCCGGCTTGCTGCAACTGCAATCCACGAAACACAGGGCCACGCATGCTAGTCACGCGTGTCAGCACGCTTGCATTCCCCAGCATGTGTCCCGCCCTACGCCTGTCTTGCCACAAGGTCCACCCTGGAGCTAGCATGCAGCTTGCACACACGGACCAGGTAGTTGATTGTTGACACCACGGTACGACATGTAAAGACAAGTGTAAGTGTGTCCATAGAGCACACTAACACATCCTTCCTTCCCCCTAACCCATGAATACATGCACACGCCAGGGGTGCACACTCTGGCACCTGCAGAATTACAATTCCAACGACCGTGCCTCAGAACTTGCAGCTTCGAGCAGTGTCTTGTAAAAATGCAATTGGCTGCAGAACTGAACACTGCGTGCATTGACCAGCACGGTCCGACACGTCTCCTGTCTGGCTGCGCGCATGACGGCGCGCCCTGACGTTGGTTTATACTTCATCGAAACGACATGCACACTGCCTGGCAAGTGATTGATGTGATGAAATGCGTGAACAAACCCTCTTCTAGAATTCATGCGGGGGCAGCAAGCTGCCGCCGTATCAAAGTTACCCATCACGCACGTTACGAAGTGCACAACACGCCTGGCTGAAACAAAATAATAAATCCCCCCTGCAAACATGCCTACTGGCAGCCCGGCCACGACACCCGTAGCAGTTGCTGCATCTCTAACGGCAAGTGGGTCCACACCCTAAGATCCCTAGAACCTCACACGCCCGCCGGTGCGAAGGCGCCGGGCATCCTGCATTCCATATCATTCGATCATACTTTGACGTCCGAATCACGCATGTTGCATACGTCCTTGAAAGGGGCTGCTCCGACACTTACCGTGCTTTGGTTACGCATTCATCTTGCCACTTTCCTTACGACCGTTGCTGCCGTGCACACATACGCACGTGCAACGAACCAACCCTGCATGCAGTTATACTTGCCGCTGTGTCCCCAGCCCAACGCTCGTGGGCCCTGCTAATACCCACCTCCCTCCCCGTTTGCTGTGGATGCCCCGCCGTGCTCGTCTGATCAAACATGTACCTGCAGAGCTGTCTCTGACATGTCAAGGTCTGGTGCCGATACCATGGCGACATCGCACCCCCATTGGGTTGGCAATGGTTGATTTGGGAATTGGAAAAAACTACCCCCCCCCCCCGCGCGCAGGTGCCGCCGCAACGCCCACTGTAAGCACCATGTCCCACCGTGACGTGGCACGACGGCCATCGGACTGACACAACCGGAGCCAGCGACTGGGCCGGAAACACTGCTGCTGCTGCTGCTGCTGCTGCTGCTGCTGCTGCGGCCACAAAGCATGCCAGGTTGCTGAGCCGCCGCCCGCCGGTGAGGGCGCTCTGCTCGGAGCGCGTGCGCCTGTCACGTCTTCTACCGCAGGTGGCGTGACGGGTGCTGGTCAGGGGTGCTGGCTGTCACTGTGCGCTGGCTACCCCTGGTGCTGGCTGTCGCTGCGGCGCAGCACCTCCGCCACGTCCGGCTCCAGGTCCGCCCCCGGCGGCGCCCACAGGTAGGTGTGCATCTGGCCCTTGCCCTTGACCTGCGCGTGGAGGCAGGTGCATGTGCGCGTGATTGGAAGGCGAGTGCGTGGCGGTCTGGGTGCCGGCCCTTCGTCGCCAGGTATCACACGTAGTGGGCCCAAAGAGCCGCGCGCTGCCCGCTGGTCGCACGCACCTCTATGCCGCCGGTGGGCACCCATCCCTCCACATCTCGCCACAGCAGCTCGTACGTGCTCTCAGACACGTGGATGCAGCCGGCCCTGCCCGAGGATTCCATGCGGGAAGTCCTGTGCATGTGGTGGATGGGTGGTCCGGCATGCAGGGATTGGGGACTGCACGTCACGAGCAGACAGACCGGGCGCGCCGCTTCACGACAGGCTGGGTGCGTGACCCTCGCTCTGCGCCTTCCCTGTTCAGAACTTACGTGTTGACGGTGTCGCCGAAGAGGCAGAAGCGCGGCATGCGGCGGCCCACCACACCGCTGACCACCGGGCCCGTGTGCAACCCCACGCGCATGCGCACGGGTCCGCCTGTGGTGGGCAGCTTGACGCGCGACGCAGCCTCCAGCATCGCCTGGGTAGGGTGCACCGTACGCTTCAACGTGTTGGAAATGCAGGAGAACACCCACTCATTGTACAAAGCAGCTGGCGGTGATACAGAAAGCGCCTCGTAAGAAGACCTACCTGCGCAAAAGCGAACACGCGGTATGCGTGATCGGGGTCGGCGTTGCTCTCCCGGGCGCGCACCGCCGCCATTCCGTCTTCGTCTTCGTGCATCAGCCCTCCGCAAACAAAGTAGCAGTCGCCGATGGTCTCCACCTGCGGTGCGAGCGTAGGTGCCACACACCACGTGAGCCCACCGAAGGCGCGCCCATGTGAGCCCACCGAACGCACAGCGACTCGACACCCACACGCTTTGCGGCTTTCAATCCGGCGGGCCACACCTACCTTGTACACGCCCATTTCGTCCAATCGCCTGTCGAAGCGACTGAACAGGTCGTTCAGGAACGTCATGACCACTTGCGCGTCCAGCACTTTGCACATGGGCGTGAAGCCTGAGCGGGGGGGGGGCATATAAGAGGTGTCAAAATCATACCGTACTGCGGCGTCTGCTGTTCCAGGACACCGGAACTTGCACACGCACGCGGCACGCAGCGCACCTTGGATGTCCGCAAACAGCAGTGTGCACTCGCCGTGGCGTGTGGCCAGCTGGTTGATGTCCCGCACCACCGGCCGCCAGCTGCCGGGCAGCAGGTGCAGGGGCTGGGAGGCGTCGGCCGAGGCGGGCTGCTCAGCTGCTGCTGCCGACGACCAGGGCCCGCCCTGCTGCGTCATGTAGGCTAGCACGTGGCGCGGGAAGATCTGCTCCAGCAGGCGGTGCTCGGCCTCAGACACGTGCGCGATGTGGCGCTCCGCCTCCACCTTGGCGGTCACGTCCACCTGCGGGACCGGCGACCGCGCGTGTGAGTGCATGCATGCCGGGGTTTGCAGGACTCTTTAGCGAGCTTGAGGTGGGGTGGACCATGATTTCAGTCCCAGCCTGCGAGATTGGCATCCATCGTCCATGTCTTGTAAAGCTTCCCCACTTCCCGGCGCTCCCAGACTTTCCCAGGAAGCAATGCCACACCGGCACGTCTGCACCCACGCACCTGCACGAGCACCACGGCAAAGGCGCCCGTGACGGGGTCCCGCACCCGACTCGCGGTCATCTCGTGCCACCGCGTGGCGCCAGCGGTAGCAGCAGCTGCGGTGGCGATGGGCCCCGCAGCCGTCAGCTGGTCGCCCTGCTGACGCTGCTCCTGCATACCGCAGGCGCCCAGAAACTCGTCCACAGCTCCCTCGTCGCATGCCGCCGCAGCAGCTGTGCCGGTGGTGCCAGCGGCGACATGGCCATCCTCAGCGACCGATCGAGGGGCACCCGCAGGCATGCCGGCCGCGGCCGCTGCAGGGTGCAGTCGCAGCGTGGTGTCCGGCGCCGGCTCCTCGGTTGCCGCCTTGGGTGCCATGGTAGCACGACTGTCCGACGGCTCCCGAGTGGATGAAACTGTGCGTGCCAGCACCGGCTCTTGCGCCGCCGCAGGCTCCGCGGCCAACTCAATGCCCACGTGCGGTCGGGGGTGAGTCAGCGTTGGAGGGCGCGCGCCCGTTCGCGCCACTGCATGACGGCCATCAAGGTCGCTGGTCCCGTTGTGCAGCTCGGCGTCGCCGGTGCTCTCCAGCTTTCCAGACCCCATCAGCAATTCCGTCGCTAGTGCCAGCGCTGCAGAGTCCACCGCGAGGCCGAAGCTGCAATGGTCTGTAACGCTGCTGGATTCCGCAGCAGCACCCGAGATCGGGTGGCCGCCGCTGGCATGGCTGGCACTGACGGTGCTGGGCTGCGCCACCAGCGTCTGGCGCCGGCGCATCGGCGAGGCGGGCAGCGATGGCGCAGGAGCTGCGAGCGCCGCCGGCCCCGCCGCTGCCATCAGCTGGAATGCCTGCAACGTCGCCACGGAGGAGGCTGCTGCGGAAGCGGAGGCGGGCGCGCCGCGCTGCTGCTGCAGGTCAAGCAGGCTGCCGGCGAACTGCAACACCCGTGAGGTTGGGCCAGCCGCGCCGCAGCCGCTTGCGGTCGCGGGCGATCCGGCGGCTTCACACGCGTACAGAAGATGACCCGTGGCGAAGCGCCGGGGTGCAGCGCGGCGGTCGCATACGCTTGTGGTCGACCTGTGCAGCCCATGACTGCTGGCATTGTTGCTATCCCCTCTGCCGTTGACGGCAACCGAAGTGAGGCCCGCCGCCTGCCAGGCCGCCGCCGCTACCGCCACTGCTGGCATCGCGGCCACACCGCGCGAATCAGCGGCCGCAACCCCACCCGCTGCTGATAGCGAGGAAATGAGTTCTGCATCCTGCTGCAAGAGTTGCAATGTGCTGTTGATGGTTCGTACTTCGTACTGCTGCTGAATTGGATGGGATGCCCCCCGCCCGCCGGCGGGCGAAATCCCAGCGGACTCGGCCGCCGCTGCTTGCGACAGCGCCACAGCTCCATTGACACTGCCGCTGCCCCCGCAGTAGTGTTCGCTGATGTCCATGAGTAGCATGCTGCCCCGCCGTGCCGCACCGCCGCCAGTGGTGGTGGTGGCGGCGCCAGCAGCGGGTATGTCGGCGCGTGGCGGCACACCTGCATGCACGAGTGCGCGCGGTAGCAACATCGAAACATGCATGGGTGAGTGAACCGATGGCATTACGAGGGTCGCACACACACAACGCCAGGTGCTGGAAGGTAAATACACACCACCATTTGCAGCGCGAGCATGCCCTCAGCTGGTTACACCTCCACGCAAACGCATTCGACGCACCTGGCACCGCCGCTGACGAGGGCAAGGAAGCTGCGGGGGATGAGCCCGGGTCGCCAGGAGCCGGCGGAGGCGCCAGAAGCAGGTGCCGCGCGGAGGCGGACTTGTGGTTGCCAGGGTGTCGGCTCTGGAAAATGGTGGAAGACGTGGCGTGCAGCGCAGCCCCGCACCCGGCCCCCACCACGGGGTAACCACCGCCACCGCCGCTGAGCACGCCTCCGGTGCGCGCAGCACCCGCCGCGCCCGCGCTGTTCATCGTCATGTGCGCCAGCAGGCGCCCACTGGCCACGCCCGGACCCGCGCCGCCGCCGCTGGCCGCACAGGCGCCGGCGGCGCCGCAGCTGGCGGCCACCGCTGCATTTGAGGGCTCGTCCACCAGCACCCTCCATGTGGATGTCGCGAGTGGGTCCATGTCCGTGGTCATGACGGCCGAACCGGCCAGCAGGCAGCTGCCGCCCGGGCCGCCGCCGCCGTCATCGTCCTCGACCAGCAGCAGCTGCCCCGCCCCCGCCGCCTCCGCCGCCTCTGGGTCCGCAAACGCGCTTTGCAGGAAGAAGCATTCACGCTGACTACTAAGCTGTTGGTGGCCCTGGTGGTGGTACTGCTGCTGGTGTGCAGCGCTGGCACTGGCTGCCGCAGCTGCTGCTGATGTGCGGGCGGCCGCCACGCCGCCCTCTTGCTCGTCACCCACGCTCTGCTCGCGCACGGCGGCCAGCAATGACTTGCGGCGTGAGAACGAAGCCGTCAGCAAGCGACCCCTCCATGTGCCGCTGCCGCTGCCATTATTGCTGCCGGCAGCGGTCCTCGCTCCGCTGGCCCCGCCGCCACCGTCGCACGCTGCGCACACGTCGACGCTACCGTCCGCCGCGGCCAGGCAGCCACTCAATGCGCCTTCAGATCCCGAGGCTAGAGGTGTCTGGGACGGCACTAGGTACTGGCTCTTGCGGCGTACGCTGCTGCTGCAGCTCACAGGCTGCGGCGCTGCTGGCGCCGCCGATGCGCACATCCGCAGCGCCCTTCCGTCCGCGGCGGCGCCCGTAGACAGCGCCGTTGCGAGCACCTTCGGTAGAGCTCCACCTGCGCCGTCGCTGCCTGGACTTCGAGCCGCCGCCCTGCTCGGCGACAGGTCATGCTGATGCGGGTGCGGCGCCCGCCGTTCTGATTGCGAGGAGTCCTGATGCTGCACGCCGCTGTGCCGCCGTGATTGGTTGCTGCCGCCGTACCCGGCGGCGGTGGCGGCAGTGCCGTAGTTGGCGACCGGCACCTTGACAATGCCCCGCCACACGCGGCCCTCCATCGCAACCTCCTGCCACAGCCGCTCCAGCTGCGTCCATAGATGGCGATGATGATGCGGCCAGCAGGGCAAAGGGGCGGTGTGTTGGGTGAGTCCGCATGCTGCCATGTGACTTGGCCGGTGAAGTAATAAAGGCATGCATGCCCACGCATAAGCAGGGTGCTCACCTTGGCCGGCTCAAGGCAGAAGATCTCGTCCAGCAGCGCCGTCGTCACCGGTCCATCCGGTGCCGTGACAGCACGTGGTCCGGGTTTGCCAGGCGACGTTGCGGCACGGTCACCGTAGCACTGGAGGCTCTGCAAGTAGGGCGAGTTCATGGACGGGTGGATGCCAGCGTGCTAGAACCGTGCAGTAATCACTTTCATCGTGCCCCATGATAGAACCCTGAGCGACTAGAAGCCAGCCGCCAATTCACCACACAATTCTTGAATCAACTGAAATCTTCATCACCACACTCACGATGTTGTTTTGCTGCAGCACGCGCGTGCCATCCACGGAGAATGCCGTCACAGCCGCCACCACGCCAGCCAGCAACAAGCCTTCTTCAGCACCTGCATGCGGCCACTGCTGCACGCCGAGGTGGCTGGGCGACACCAGCTGCATCGGCGCAGTGACGGCCGTGCCTGGCGGGCGTGCCGCAGCCACCGCAGACGCGGCGGCCGGCGCGCCGGCGGCCGATGGCGCGCTGGCCATGCAAACAGGCGCTGACGCCGCCCGATCTGTCAGCAGGCTGACTATGACCAGCACGGCGGGCGAAAACGCCGCACTTCCCTCGGAGCCCGCAGTCTCCTCCCACAGCACCGGCTGTGCCACGGCGTGGCGCCACCAGCATCGAGGACCCGGCGATGATACGCCCTCGCCGAAGGAGGTGTCTGAGACGCCTGGTTGCAGGTACGCCGGAAACAGCGCGTCCACAGGCGACCTAGCGAAGCGCTCAAGGTGCGTGGCGGCTTGGTGGAGCAGCGTCGGCGCCGCGATCGACAGGAGGCGGGGCAGGACGCTGGGTGCGTGGCCGCATTGTGCCGCCTCCCTAAGGTCGCCGGCAGCATGGCCGGCCACTGAAGCCAAGGCCATCAGCAGCGCGGGGTTTGCGTACTTGCACGTACGCGTGCACTCCGAACCAGCAGCATTCAGCGATGCCGCAGTCGTGTAGTCACCTCGTGTCGTGCACCCATCATTCCGCCAGCTTGTGCGCACAAGCAAGAAAACCCCTTTATTGGTAGCGTGCTCATGTATTTGGTGCAGGCCGGCGGCCGCAACTCGGGGGGCTGAACCATTCTGTGTCAGTCGCCCTTCTGTCGCGGCGCTCGTGTTGCCGTTTTTTGAGCGCGATCCACCGAGACCGAAGCAGCCTCTTATACAGCTCTTCATCTTGAAAAGCTAAGCGGCACTTCGAAACGGGGACAACCTGGGCGTCAACCTGGGCGACAACTAGGACGCTTGTAGCATTTTGTGTATACCGGTGTGCGGTTTATACGTGCATATTTAGCGTAGCGGTTAAGTCACAACGCAGTGGGTTATGCGGGTTCCAGACTTCTCGTTTCGTTTTTTAATTTCGCTTTTTCAAGTGGGGCCTGCGACTCTGCGCCATTGAACATTTAATAGTAACCGCAAGCAGCGGTTATCTTACACACAAACTGATGGTCTCACGAGCATTCGTCCGTCCTGCGTTTCTGATTTTTGGATCCAAACACTTTCGGTCCAACTGCCCCGCGCGCCAATTATCGTGGCCGCGTCTCGGACTCACCCTGGCTAAAAGGCTCCCACAGCATAACAGCGGAAAGTAAGCTCCCCTCGCATAGCTCCGTCGAGATGCCGCTGCAGCACTGCCACCAGCTGCCACCGCCAGAGCGCAGCCTCACCCTGCTGCCCTGTGCACACGCTCAGGCACTCTCGCACAGTCCCCCCGCACCTAATGACGCTGGCCGTGCCGCTCGCGCCCGCACACGCCAATCCATTCAAGCACCTGACGTCGCTGCTGTCCTCCTGCACACTCCCAAGGGTTTCTCCAGAAGGGCGCGCCCTTGCGCGGGCTTGCGGTGAGGTGTCGCCAACCGTAATGTTTCCATATGCAACATTTGCTGTCACTTGGCTCAACAGCCCGACTCAGCCCCGCCGCTACTGGCTGCCTCACTCCAGGCGCGGCGCTGCTCCTCCAGCGGCCCGGAGCCCTGGCCCCACTCGTACACGCCGCCGCGCGTCGCGAAGGCCTCGGCACGGAAGGCTGGGCCCGCCACCGCGCCCCAGGCATCCAGCACCGCCTCCGATCCCGCCCTCAGCTGCCGTGTGTGCCACCCATCAGCACCTGGGCTTGTGGCCGCCCGTGCCATGAGCACCGACATGGCCGCGGCACGCACGTCGATAGCGCTCACTGCCGCGTCCTGAGGCGCCGCCACCCCCGGCGACGGCCGCGCTTGAGCCTGGTGCGGCTGGTGGGGGTGCGAGTCTG
Source organism: Chlamydomonas incerta (assembly GCA_016834605.1). Classification (NCBI taxonomy): domain Eukaryota; kingdom Viridiplantae; phylum Chlorophyta; class Chlorophyceae; order Chlamydomonadales; family Chlamydomonadaceae; genus Chlamydomonas; species Chlamydomonas incerta. The sequence continues at coordinate 267,045 of JAEHOC010000004.1, forward strand.
CGGCCGGGCCCTCCAGCAGCCGCAGCTGCCAGCTGTCACGAGTGGGGTGCAGCGGGGCGCCACATGGGTCTCAGCACAACAGGCCGTGTTGGTATAGCGTGGCCCGATGCAGCGCCAAGCTGCCTTGCCTCTGCACTAGCTAGTGAGCATTCATTCGGTTGCCTAGCAGTACACAGCCGCCCCGCGCCATTCCCTTGCCCTCCCTATCCCATCCCGTCTGCCGGCCCCTCAAACCAACTCACCAGTCAAAGATGCTGGGCCCATAGCTGTAGCCCTCTCCGTCCACATCCTGGTAGAACCGCCCACGCGCGTCCAGCATCGCGTAGCTGCCGTGCATGTTTGCATTGGATTCCGGAACCAGCGGTACGCCGTACAGATTCTGTACGGCCGATGCCGCCTCCACCCAGCTCGTGAACTGAGTGTGGCTTATGAGTAGCGGCGCAATGTGCTCCGGCTGCGTCTGGCCCGTGATGGGCAGCACCTGTGAGCGTGCGAACATCACATGTGATTTGTAAGTGAGGCGCGTCCGGGCGGCAGGGGCAAAGAGCATGGGATTGGGAGCAGGGCAAATCAAGCACGGGAGCAGCACTGCCGCCTTATTCTCGCTGACACGCCCCGTTGCACACCGGCGCAATGTCTGTCCTCCCACCTGGAACACCTTCCACCGCTCCGGCCGCAGCCGGCCCACCAACGCCACCATGCCGCTCACGTCACCCAGGCCCGGCGCGGTCACCACCGTGTTCAGCTTGAGGCGGTAGCCCAGGCCCTGCGCCACAGCCCACAGCCGCTCCACACGTGCCAGGTGGCCGCCGCGAGCGCCTCCGCTGCTGTCACCGCCACCGCGTCCGTCGATCGGGCCGGCGGCGGCTCCACTGCCCGCAGCGCCGTCACCGCTGTTGCCATCGCCGCTCAGCGCGCGGTAGCTGTTGTCGCTCCTGCGGAAAGACGTACCAATGCTGACTACGCTGTTGGCGCTGTTGGCGCTGTTAGCGCTGACTGCGCTGTTGGCCCTGTTGGCGCTGTTGGCGCTGGCGGCGCTGGCGGCGCTGGCGGCGCTGGCGGCGCTGGCGGCGCTGGCGGCAGCCGGGCTGCTGCCGCTGCTGGCGTGTCGCGGCATGGTCACGCCCGTCTCGCGCGTGGTGCCGCGGCCGAGGGCGGCGTGCAGCGTGTCGTCGGAGGCGTCCACAGAGAAGGCAATCCAGTCCAGATCGCCTGGGCGAGAGCGGGGCACCAGCAGGTGGAATGTGTGAGGATGCGCCTGGCATGTGTCCCGCCTGAGTGAATGATCCGATGCGTTGGCGTAGAGGCCATATCTGGGGCACGAATCTGGCTCCCGATCACCGCAGCACCGCTTAGCACCCTACGCCCCACCTCCCGGCCGCTCTGCCTCCCGCCCACTCCGGCCACACGCACCCTGCATGCGCCGCAGCCAGTCCTCCGTCACCAGGCTGCCGTTGGTGACCAGGCTGGTGACCAGCCCAGCGCCCTTGGCAGCGGCCAGCAGCTGCGGCAGCAGTGGGTGCAGCAGCGGCTCGCCGCCCACGAACGTGATCTTGCTGACGCCCGCGGCCGCCAGCAGCGCCGGCACCTGCCACGGCAGCGCGTGCCGTGTTAAAAACTGGGGATGGTGCGGTTGGCACTTGGCAGGGTTCCAGATAATTGGGTGGGGGCCGGCCGGCGAAAGCGAGGAGTCTCGGCAATGTTTTAGGGTCCGCTGGCGGCACGCTTGGATGCGCGGTAGCGTGGATGCGTACGCCCGGCTTAGCAGCCCTGCTTGCGCAATACCTGCGACGACCCAGCTCGTGCCTTCACGCATGCTCAAGTGCGCGCTCCAATACCGTAACGCACGCTATCATCATGCGGCCACGCCCCCATTACACCGCCTATATGTGGGCTGGGCACTCACCGCCAACAGCAGTTCAGCGTCCTTAACAACCTCGTCCGCGGGAATTTCGGCGAAGGTGGCGAAGCAGAACTTGCAGTGGTAGTTGCAGCGCGGCTCCAGGTGCCAGTTCACGGTGGGTGGCAACGCGGGCCGTGACCACAGGGGCGGCAGGGGTTGGGAGGGCGGAGGCGAAGGCAGTGACGCCTGCTGAGGTGCCGCGTCGCCAGCATGGTGCCCGTGGTCCGGACGTGGATCTGGCACCAGGCCTGCAGAAACACAAAGCACTTCGATTAATGGGTTGCGACTGCACATGCAGCGCTAACCGCGCAGCCCGCTTCCCCCATGGATGACGGAGTCTGCCTCTGGTGGGGCAGCCGCCATACGGAGCACTGCTGGGCGCTGCATGCGACCGTGGTTTGTCCTGGAAACCGCAATCGAGCTCCACAAGTCATCCACGCTTGCCAGCTACGGACCCACCTTCCGGCTTTGATGCAGGAACCCCGAAGCCGGCGGTGGCAACAGAGGGCTGCGAGGGGCTTGGCGCGCAGGCGGGCCGGGTCCGCACACGACGAGGCAGCGCCGCGTAGGCCCGCGGCCGTGCAGCTGCAGCGCCTACTGCCATCGTCCAGCTGGTCCGAATGCCGGTCGGCATTCCGGCCTGCAGGGACGGGAGCTTGAGTACCGAGGGAACAACTGCAACATCGCGCGGCCCCCCCTGATCCCTTGATGCATTGAGCCGCTGCAACTCACCTGCTCGTGCGGAGCGACGAGAGAAAAAGTCCTGTCGAGCGCAAGCTTGCGGCAAGGAGCTCCCGCGTTACGGGGTGCACAGCGACCCGCGCTTGCAGCGCGGCAGCGTGGGCATACACTCAATGTTGCACTGGCGCGCTGTATATCAGTAGAACCTGAACCGAAAGGTCGGGAGTAGTATCGGCAGTTCTGTTCTGGGGCCACTTTCGCGCCCGGGACCCGTGATAACATCCGCGGCAACGTGAACTTCACGGCCGGGAGCCCCAGAGGAGCCCGGCGCCCATTTGACGGCATGCGCCCAGTTGTATGTCCGCACATTGCACCGTCATCCATTTGTTCTTACAAGCACCAGTCCATCGCGCACGTCGCGCCTCGCGCCTGCCTCGACAAAGACCAACCGCTCCGCAAAACCCAACTCTCGCCTTATCTACTTGGACTTCCGGCGTGTCTGCCATCTCAGGTCACGCAGGCCGCCTGACCGTCTATGCGCGCGCAGCCAAACAAGTTACCGTAGCACTAAGCGCTGCCCAGAATTAGGCGGCACAATGATAAAACACCCCAACATCAACCAAAGAATCCACGGACCAGCGCAGACGCAGGCTTAGAATCAATTTCAGAAGTCTTGCGGCCGTGGCTGCAGAGGGCGCTGAAGACATTTTACTTCAAGGTACAGTCACATAACTCAACTCGTATGACAAACCTAACCTGCCGCAGGCCTTTTGACTGCAGGGAAAAGCTATCACATCACCGGCAGCGCGGCACGGATGCTCGGCGTTCAGAGGGGCTGCCCATTTGCACACCAGCTGTCGAGCAATGATGGCAGTATGTGGGCACGCCCTGCCGCACTGAGTTGCCTATCCTGGCTGGCTACCAACAGAAAGAAGACACGCTAATTCTGAGAAAGGCAGGCAATCCATATCGTGTTCTCATCACATCCCGCGCATCCATATTAACAGGCCCCGCGCCCCCCTGGCCTCGTCGAGAGGCCATTGGGGCTCGGTCGCCACAAAAGCAAAAAGAGGTCACCAGGCTAACATTTATACTAGGAATTGCTAATGCTTCTTGATCAGTACCCTCAAGCGCCCGCGCTACCACTACTCCTGCTGCTGATCGTGTATGGAAGATGACGGATAGGGGCATACGCAATCAGAAGGCTTGCTTGCCATTCCCACTGCCATGCCCCCCATGATGGCTGTGCCTGCCGCAATGACGAGGTCAAATAAAAAAGTAGAAAGACCAACTTCCCCCAAAAAGACGACGTTCGTTGTTCCTGCTCTTGGCGCACTAGTTATACATGCAAGGCAGCTGTGTATACATGTAAGGCGGCTGTATGCCTCCTCACACCTCACAAGTGACGTCTAATGCTCGACAGCGTGCGCCACCCAGTGCTTGCCGCAGCTGTGCACGAGCGGACGCAGGCGCTCACATCGTGGGCATCGCCGCAGCAATGCTCACAGGTGGCACACCTGGCAGGTCCGCAGGCGCCATGACCGCTTCACGGACCTACAGTGTAGGTTCTCTGGATCGTGCCCACGATGGTGGACTGCCAGACCGACATGGCGTGGCATCTGGAGCTCTGCGGGTTGATGCCCGGGACACAATGCTTCTGAGCCCCATCTCACGGCCGCCAGATGAGGCCGTACACGCCCCATGCAAGCACCTCAGCCTCGCCGTACGCCACCTGTGAACCCACGAGTGAAAGAGTCAACATGAAGGTTCAGAAAACGCGCAGGAACATGGCCAGGCCAGAAGTAAACGTGAAAATCCAGAAGTGAACGTGAACAACAGGGAGAACACCGCAGGCCATTCCCGCCTGCGGCGCGTGCCGCCACAGCGGCCCGCTGTCGGCCGCGCCGGGCTCCCCCAAGCGCCTACCTTGAAAAAGCCCTTGTCCGCAACCTCGGTTCCCCAGGAGCTCTTGAACAGCCACCAGCCGCCGTCATCGCTCCAGCCCACCAGCTGCGCGCAGTGCCAGCCCAGCCAGGCTGACTCCCCGTCCCAGCGGTACATGCCGCCCGGGTGGCTGCAGGGCAGGATGTGCGGGCGTGAGTGAGGAAGGGTGTTGCGGATGTGCGCTGCCTGGTGTATGAACCGGTAGCCTTTACGGCGTGCTGAGCACACGGTGAGAGTACGGCATCGCACGCTTCTGTACAAAGCGAAACCGCACAGGGGAGGATGCGTACTCGCAGGCTGCATGAATGCAGCCCCAAAGTTGTGCGCGCACACATTGCACACGTCCGGCTCGTGGGCTCGCGCCCAGCCACCCACCTGTACATGTCGGCGTACAGCTTGAAGCACGTCATGGCGCTGCCGGTGCCCGCCACCATCTCCTTGGCCGCCGTGGCGTTGGCCGACTCCACGCCGTACCACTCCCGCGCCACCACCTCCCACCGCCCCGGCACGGGGTCGCAAGCTGATGTCGGGGCCGGCGACACTACGGCGGCCCGCGTGCTGCTGGTAGCGTTGGTGCTGCCACTGTCGCTGCTGCCGTTGCTGCTGTTGCTGCTGTCGCTGCTGCTACTGCCCGCCGCGGTTGCGTCCTCGCCGCCGGGAAGTGTGTCCCGCTCCTCGGCGCCCGCCGGGCCGCACACGGCGGCGCCGCGTGTCACGTCGTACACATAACACCGTTCCTGCCGTACGCCCCGCTGGCTCAGCACGTGAAGAGCGTCCGGCAACACCCAGCCCACGCTGCAATCGGGCGGGCGGCTGGCGATATCGGCGTTGCAAAAGAACAGCGCCTGCTCCGAGAAGTCAAGATTGGTAGCGGCACGCCGTGCGCCTAGGGCGTAGGCAGACTCTGCGGCGGCGATGACCGTGAACGCCACGCAGGCGTTGCATGAGGCCTGAGGACGATAGCGGACCGGGGAAGGGGTGCATCAGCGTTCCCAGCAGCAAGGCCCCAAAGGGAGGCGAAACACTCGGCAGGTCATTCATGGCTGTTGAAGTGCAGTCGGCGCTAGGTAAACCGCGGGGTGTGCCATACATGGTATTACATGTGCCCACCCGCGCACCTGGAAGCGCACGCGACTGATGATGCTGACGCCTGCCGTCAGCCGCTTGTCCCGCGAGTCCCACCGTGGCGGCAGCGGCACAGGCACGATCAGCGGCCAGGCGCCTGACGTGGTCCCCGGCGGCGGCACCAGCGGCGGCGGGGGCGCCAATGGCGGCGGCCGTGGTGACGCCAGAGGCCGTGGGAGTGCTGGGAGCTCTGCCTGCCGATCGTCCGTCTGACCATCAGGCGTTGGACTAGGGCTGGGGCTGGAGTCCGTGCTAGGTACGATGCTTGGAATGGTGGTCGTTGGGCCTGGGAAAGTGGCGCTCAAATCCAAGGGGATAGGCGGAAGCGCAGGGTTGGGGAACATCCCAGAGGCGCTGGAACCACCGCCAGGGGCGGGTCCTGGGCTGGGACTGGGATTTGGCGTCGCAACGAGCTTGGGTGACTTCCTGAGGACCGGGGACTTTCGTACAGTTGGCTTTCTGACTGTCGGTGGTTTTGGCGGGGGCCTCGGCGCCGGCTGCTTGGCCGGCGTGAGCACCGCCGACCCCGTGCCCTCGAAGAAATAATAGCCGTCATCTGTGACGGTAAACTGCGGTGGTGAGGGCTGTGGTCGAGAGGGAGGCGGCTGTGGGGGCTGGGGCTGAGATGGCTGCGGCAGGGGGACCGCCGTGGTGGGAGCGGAGGCGGGAAGCTGCGATCTACCAGCCTGGGCGGCGGGCGGCGGTGGTGTAATCAGAGTGGCAGCTGCGCCGGGACTAGGCGCGGGCTCCATATCTATGGATATGGAGAGCGTCTGTCGCTCCGCTAAGGCGGCGCGCGTCGCTGCTCCGCCCGCACCGCGTCCACTCGTCGCTGCCTGGTTGCCTGGCCGCACGCCGCGGCTCCCTCGCCCGCTATTTTCGCTCTGGAAGGCGGGCTGTCGCTTGCCCTGCGCCGAAGCTGCGTCGCTACCACGACTGATTTCCGAAGCATCTCGCTTGCCCAGCCGGAGCTTGCGACCTCCTACAAAGAAGTAAATTTGTCACAGGATTTGAGCGCGCCGGCAGCCGTCTTGATCGCCGGAGTAGGCCAAACAACAGACCAGCTTACAAATACGAAAGTTTGCTTGATTGCCGACCATTTAACTTTGCGGGCAAACATTGCGAATCACATGACCGACGCCGCTGAAAGCTACGAGCGCGCAATGTGTCCGAGAACCATCAGGAGCTTACCCTCAGCGGTCGACGACACTGCGCCAGCACCAGCGCGAGCGGCAAGCGACGCCAGCGAGAGGAGGAGAAAGGAAACCAATAGCTCGGCGCGCAGTGGACGCATTCTGGTTTCTCTGGGCTTCATTCAAGCCCAGAGCGCAGTTGCTATAGAAATGCCATCTTAGGGACTACTCGCGACTCAAGAAACAAAGGAAACATCAATGCTTCCTGGCGCTACCGTCGCACTAGCTTAATGGTGTGTTTTGATGCGTGGTGGTGGAGAACATATACCGCAACAATATGAGCCAGTCGTGTTGAGCGGCGCCCAACCGGCGCGCGTGCGTTGTCACCGAAATTGCCCCCGATGTCACCTGCCCTCGAGTGCCCTCTAGAGCCCGATAGAAAGCATCAAACACTTTCGCCGCACTTGCCCCGCTATCAGTCGCGTGCGCAATTCAGCGCATGGGCGAATGGTTACGTCGCCGTTAACCGCAGCAATGCTGCAGCCAATAACTCACCGCCGTCACTGAGCTGGCCGGAAGCTCGAAAATCGCGGCCCGCGAATCCGATATACTGAATTATTCATGTAACGGCACTTTCAATGAGCGGCAGGCGCCAGCACCATTTGCCTTCCAACCGCCGCACGTTGGTCAGCACGAGCGGAAGTGCACAACCGCACCTCTGCGCGCACCTGAGCAGGTCGCCCCCGACTCCACTAGCAAACATTGCTAACGCGCTGCCATAATTTGTGCAAGAAGACTCTTACCGTACTTCACTTCTCACAGCTGCCCAGCCGCGAGCTAGGCCGTCGTCCGCTGCCATCCCGGTTGCCATCCCAACAATGCCCCACCCTAGCAAGCATTTCTCTGAAATGCCCCAGGACTATTGCAGCCGCCCCCGTGACCTTGCCATGAAGGTACCCGGCGCCCTCTTCAGGACCGCGGGCTTGGAGCTCCTCTCCCAGCAGGTCACATGTGTTCCGGCACGGGCCTGCCGGCGGCCACGTCTCGGACGAATGAGCGGAAGAGGTCCCAGGCCCGGCGCGATGCGCCGTCGGCTTCCACCGATTTCGCCTCCTTTATGAATGCGTGCCCCTCCCCCTCAAACAGCTCCAGCTTATGAGGCACACCTGCCGCCGTGAGGTCCGCCTGTCAGGCAACCATGCGGGAACAGACAAAGCACGAAGGCGGGGCGGGGCGAGCAACGCGGGGTTGGCTCTCAGGTGGGCAGGGAGATTATGTGAGATGCATGTAGTGACGGCGTGCCCTCGCCGACAGTTAAGGTCCGCACCTTGAACTTGGCAAGCATTGCGGCCGGGAACTGGGAGTCCCGGGTGCCATATAGTCCCAGTACGGGCGTACGACCTAGCTTGGCAACCTCGCTAGCCTGTGGGGGCAGCCGGGCGCGCAGCGGGCCGAAGGGTTAGATGGCGTTTAGGCCTGCCGCGGCTGCATCATGTCAGGTTCATGCACACGGGATCACACATGCACCCATACCTCAAGAAGCGGGCGGCCGTAGAAGATTGCCACGCCGGCTGCCTGTTGGGGACTCGGAACCGGGCATGTTAACACCAGTGTGATGCGGGGAGCTAGGACAAGCTCCCGTTCAACCTGAACGAGGGCCTCACTTCGTCACGTCGCAGCTTAATAACACATTCACACGAAACTCAGCCCCCTCAATACATGGCGACACCGAGTGGCAGCGCCAGCGGGGGAGAGAGAGACACGCACACACACAAAAAGAAACGTTTCTAGCGCGTCCATGGCGCGGCGCATGGACGCATACAGGTGCACCTCGGGGACGAGGCTGAATGCCAAACGCCCGGGTAGGGGGTTCCAGGCTCTACTTGCGGGTAAGTATGCAAAGGTAGACAACGAGAGCAACATCGCCAACGCGGAGCTCGGTAACCGGCGTAGGTATTGGTACGTAACTGCGCGCGCGTGATCGGCGGGCTTTGTCCGTCATGCTGTTGCTGTCATTAACACACAAAAGCGTGTTTCCTCTTTCGTCTTTCCTAACACACAAAAGCTCACACAAAGCGCTCACCTCGCCCGGATAGGCTGCGGCGTAGCGCACTGCCGCGCCGCCGCCGTAGCAGAAGCCCGCCACGATGATGTTGTCCTTGTCCACATCCGGCTGGGCCTGCAGCCAGCGCACCGCCTCGTGCACCGACTCCACTCCCCAGCTGGCGCCATCGCGCAGCGCGTACCTGCAGCCCCGGGTGCGGTGTGCAGAGTTCAGTTGGAGTGCGGTGAGTGCGGCTGGGGGTTTCGGGCCTGGGCGGCAGGCGCGGGTGTGCAAGCGCTGCTTGGTGCCTTCCGCTGCCAGCTCACTTAAAGCCCAGGGTGATTGCCCGGAAGGGCCAGAGCGTGGACTGGCCCTGAAAGCAGTCCGGCGCCACCGCCACCACTCCCTCCTGAGCTGCAAGGGCAGCAGCCAGGTCGGCCTGCGGACGTCCGGCGTAGGGCCGAGTTAACCACACTGAAGCCGGTCACTCACAGGTCAAGATACTCTGGGTGGAGCCAAGGAGAGCGGCAGGTAGAGCGAGGTGCAGCCGGAAAGCCAGCCAAAGCCGCTGTGTTCATCCTAGTGTAACGATGCACATGCCCACACACAAGCTCGCGTGCAATTCGTACTCCACGCCTACCTCTCGCCGCTGAAGTCCCAAGATCTGGTGGATCAGGATGACCGCGGGGCGCTTCGCCTGCCCGCCAACCCCCGCCGGGGCGGGTGGCCGCGCCACGAACATGCGGACACCTGCGCGCAGCGGGCTCGGCAGTTGGAACTGCTGCGGAACTGGACCTATACGTGGTGTAGTGCAGTGGCCACCCAACTATGGCGCCGCAGCGCTAGCCCCATGACACGCGCACCAGTGGGCGTTGTCGTGTTCGCTATTGAGTTCACGCGTGGCGAAGCGTTGTCGAGAGCTTCATCAATGAGAACGGAAGCTGGCAGGCCGAGCACCAGAGCGGCAGCTGCGGCTGCGGGGGCGATCTCAGGCAGCGCGGCGAGCGGCCGGGCTCGCCGCGGGTGGCACGGGCGGGGCGCCAGCCGCACGCAAGGACGCACGCAAGCACCTCGCGTATTAAAAGATTGTATGGTCATTTAAGATGTTTCCTGCCTGTGGCCGGCGACGTGCAGCGCAGCTGCAGCGGCCGATGATGAATTGTTTTCTCTGCTTGCGCGCTCGCTGTTCCTTCGATCGCAGGTAGTAAGTATGGCAATAAGTTAGGACAACACGTAATCAGTTTCCCCTGGTCGACCATGCCCCAGCATGGGCCGGCATGCAGGCGAAGTGCAGGCAAGGGGTGCTCCATGGGTGCATGCCTTCCCCCACGCGACTCGCGGCACACCATGACGTGCCTGGACGTGCCTGGATTGCTGAATCCCCTATGCCTGGCGGCTCACCGACCTCTCCATCCACCCCGAGCGTGCATCATACTACTGGGCCTTGGCTCGGGCGGCCGGGAGTCCTGTCGGGTTGCCTTCCTCAAGCTGGATTCCTTCTCGCGGCCACCGTGCTCACCAAGCTAACAACGTCCCTCTGGCGTGCCATGCATGCCTCACGCCGGCTCCGCCAGTGCCCGTATCATGTAGATGGCTTTTGACCCCCGGCGTCTACGCAGCGTAGATGACCCCTCCCGCGGCATCTACGCCTGGAAATTTTCCTAGGGGCACGCCCCCAAAAACCCCAAACCATCTACGCTCCCTGTCTAAAATACCGCCAAATCCGCCCAAAACGTCTACGCTCCGTAGATGCGCGGCCCCCAACCCCAAAAAATTTTCTCCGCCTTCGGCGGATTTGGGGCTAATTTCTACAGCGTAGATGGAAGATACGGGCACTGGCTCCGCCCTTTCGGCGTGCCCTTGCCTAACGCCCAAAGCTCCCAACCACCATACTGCCTGGTCACGAGACCGCTGCCTCGCCTCCGCCTCTTGCCTACTGCGACTGCAAGAGCCGTCAATGATCTTGCCAAGCCGCCACCAGGTCCCGCCGCCCATGCGCTACAGCATGCGCTGCACGCAGAACGCAGAACGCAATCTGCGCATGCGCAAGCTCCATTCACCCGTTCATCCCGATTCCAAAGCGGCCTTGGGAACACTCCTGGGTCTGTTCCCTTGAGACGTGACCTCCACCGCTCCATGCGTCATCAAACTCTTGCGATGTTCCGCCAAGCGTACCGCCTCCCGTCAGCCACCTGTGCCGCGCTACCTAGCTTCTGCCGCCCTTTCCTGATGACGGTCGCGCACTCCTCTCTAAATCCACGCCTCAACCCCGCACCCGCCGAGCCGCCTCCGCCGCGATCGCCGCGAGCGCAGCCTCCGCCGCCGCGCCGCTCAACAGCGGCAGCGACAGCCCGCCCAGCAGCGCGGCGCAGTCAGCGGCGGAGGCGCCCTCCATCACCAGCCGCACACGCATGCCCCGCAGCGGCTCGAACAGGGAGAAGTTCTGCTCAAAGTCCGGGTACGTCAGCAGGTTGCCCACCTGAAGGTCGCGCGCGGGCAGCGGGAGGAAAGTGTTGGTGTGGAGGGGGCCATTGCTAAGGAGTGCGGTGCGCGTAGGGAAGCTGCACGCCTAGCAATCTACGTCTTTGAGGAAGCAGCTGACGCCAGCGGCTTGCCAAGGTGGTTGCAAAGCAAAGACTTTCTGAACAAGATGCTGAACTTCAGCATCTGAGCTGCTACTGTACGCGGCGGCAAACCCGCACGCTGATGCTGGGCATGCGATCCCTGCGGCCACGCCTCCCGTCACGACCAACCCTATGACATGGACCGGGCTCACGTTGAACTCTGTTGAGTGTTCCTTCATCGGCGCCTTGCGGTGGTCCAGGACCGCCTTCCGCGCCTGAGCCACCTCCGCTGCCCTGCTGCGCCGCGGCGGTGGCACCAGCGTGGGCGGTGCCACTCCTTCGAAGCCCACCTGCAGTGCCAGTGCACACAGCTCGAGCGGGTGCCGTCCATATCAGCGACCCTTGGCGGCTTCCCGCCGCCCCTAGCCTGCGCGACCAGGTCCCTGGCCGGGGCAACTGTCGGCTCAGCGCTTGCCTTGTCGCGTCTCTGCCGCGCCCTCGCGCACCCACTCTTCCTGCGCCCCAGCCCCAGGCCGCCAGCCCTCTACCGGCTGCCTTCCGCACGCACCTGGTTCGGCAGCAGCACGTGCACCAGCTTCTCCATGAACAGGTAGGCTGCCTCCGGCTCCGTCACCGCGTCCAGCCGCACGGCGACGCCGGTGGCCCGTGTGCCAAGCGCCTTGTTGGCGGGCGCCGTGAAGCCCGCCGACTTGCCCGCCAGCACCTCCAGCGCCAGCGCGTACAGCAGCAAGTCGCTCTTCTCCACCACGTCGCGTTGGAGCTTCGTCTCGATCGCGCGGATGGACACCTCAATGGCGGTCAGGCGCGGCAGCGCGTCCCATGAGCGTGGCTGTAGCTTTAGCATCAGCTCGCGCTGCAGGATGGTCCGCGCGTACAGGCCCAGCCGGCTAGGTTGGAGATAGCTGGAGGCAGCCGCCGCAGCCGCGGCTGCAGAGGCCGCGCCCGCGGCGGTGGCTCCTGACGTGGGGGCGGGCGCTGACGCCGCTCCACTGCCGGAACCGCCCTTACCCTTCGCGGACCCTTTCCCACCCGCTGCTTTCGCGTCCCGACCAGATGTGGACGCAGGTTCTGAACTCCGTGCCACAGCGTCTGTGCTAAAAGCCTGCAGGAACGGCCCGGCGTCGCGCAATCAAAGTTAGGAAGGGAGACAGCAATCGGAACGCAGTTGATTATCATTGATCTAGAACTCACGTTAATTTGGTGCGACGTTGCAGACGCGCAAACGCTGCCGGCTGCAAAAATGCATCCTCGGGAAACCACGCGAGCAAGCAGCCAGGGCGCTGACGACGCAAATGAGGCCAACGCCATGCTTGCTTCAGGAGCGATGCGAAATTATAACTCGAGCCGTGCAAATGCCGCAGTATAGTCAATGATGAGCGTGCTGCGATCGTCGGGAGTCCTGCCCTCCTCAACTGATGTGCATTGGTATTTGAAAGGCGTCAACTCCAAACAACCAAATCAATTCTGCATCACCGAGCTGTCGCTGCACAGGAACAAATGCCAACTTCAAGTTCACTCGCCTAGGTCTCGTTCTGGGGCCTAGTCTATCCACCATAACCAAAACATATGGCAGCGGCAGCCATGGCGGAGGACTACCGCGAGACTTTTAAAGAGATTGAGAACAAGAAGGGTCTGCCTGAATTCAACCTCGCGGCATGCATCCAAAGCCTGGAAAGGTAGGCATGGTCCTGCTTCTGAACATCCTGAGACCTGCACAGCCAGGGGATGGACCGCTCGGGCCGGGGTGGGGTCTGGTAGTGGGGAAAAGCACCTCCACACGCGCGCCTGCTCCCTGCCACGGAGCCGGCAGGCCCGCGCAAGCCCTGTGCGCAGCGCCCTCGCCACTCAAGCCCCACAAAAACCATTAAGACCTCCTGTACACACTAACACGCCTCCGCAGCCTGGCGGACCCCGTCAAGGAGATAAATAAGATCGCTGAGGCGCGCCGCAAGCGTGCCGCCGCGGCTGCCCGCCGGGACGAAGCCAACGCGCGGCTGCAGGAGAAGAGTGCGGCGGAACGCGAGAAGGCGGAGGCAGATGCGGCGGCGCTGGTGGAGGACGTGGATGAGCCCATGGAGGACGCGGGCGCGCAGCGCGAGGAGGAGGCGGAACCACCCTCGCTGGAGCCGCTGGTCCTGACGCTGCAGCAGGTGAGCGCGCGCCTGGCGCTGCAACGATGCCAGCCTTCTTGCGTACATGTCACGGAGCTGGCGCTTACATACACTGACTGCAACTACCGGTGCTCCGCACGCAGCCGGTGCCGGTCGTGGACGTGGGCCCCCTGCAGCTGCCGCTGGCGGGCGCAGACGGCGAGGTGCTTCTGCAGCAGCTGATCGGTACCCGGCAGCTATTTGACTTCCTGGGCGCCTTCACGCCGGACACCGCCACTCCCGCGCTGCGCGTGCTGTGGCAGCTGGTGTGCCACGGCGCGCAGCCCTACGCCGCATACCAGCAGGCGTTGGACTACTACCGGTCCACGCCGCGGTCAGGTGCGTTGGGGAGGGCGTTGAAAAGCCTGGCCAGTTACGGAATGCGCCAACGGAAGCACGTAAGCGCAGTGCCAGCCAGGCGGTCGAGCTGCAAATTACTGTTATGCATGTGACGCCTGGAGCCTGGCCGCCTGTACGCCCTGCATCGCCGCGCCTGTGGCGCCTTATTGACGTCGCGCTCGCGGGACCATCACCGAAAGGGTAACGCCTACTGCACCTGCGCTGCTGCCTTGCCTGCCGCAGAGATGGGCTGGGTGCCTCAGGTTGTTGACTTCCGCGACTTCCTGGTGACCGCGGGCTTCATTCCCGCACACGGGCACGGGCACGGCGGAAGAGGCAGTGGCGGCGGTCGCAAGCGGAGCGCCGGACCGGCGGACGCTGGCGAGCAGGCGGGCGCGGGCGGCGAGGCAGGGCCAAGCGGCAGCGGAGCAGGCGGCAGCGGAGCGGGTGGGGGCGGCGCCTCGGCTGCTAGCATCATCCCCAACCTGCAATGCCTGCTGCGTCTGCTGGTGGACCTGGTGGACCTGCACAGTGCCGGCCGGCTGGACATGGGCTTTGACAACGCGGCGCAGGTAGGTCGCAACGGAATGAGCTGCGGGCAGCCCATGAACTGGCCACTGTAGATTGGCGCCTGGCGCCTGCGTATGCGTGACGTACGGAATCCATCGCATGCTGTCCACGACATGCACATGACGGCCCTGCCACCCGCTGTTCTTCTACACACATCCGTCGAGCAGGGCGCGGGCAAGTCAGTGCTGCATGCGCTGCTGCGGATGCTGCTGGACCTGGACATGTGCGCCGCGCTGTACTGTGAGGTGCGGTCCGCGGTGGAGGCGGTGATGGCACCCTGGGAGGACCACCTGTGGCGGCGGGTGGGAGACGACAGCGCGGCGCAGGCACTGGAGCTGGGGTCTAGCTGGCGTGCCACATGGCGGCTGCTGGCATCGCTGCCGGGCAGCAGCGAGCGGCTGCGCGGCTGGCGGCAGGCGGTGGCGGTGCACCTCCTGCGCAAAGTGGTACCGCAAGTGAGTGCCGGGCAGGGGGACGTGTATAAGCGGCATGAAGGCCTTCCGCGGCAAAGACGGAAGGCATGCCGGTTGTTGGGAAGGACGTGGTTCACGTAGGAGCGTTGGGTAAGTCAAGTGCTCTTACTCCAGTGGGACCCTACACTGCCCCTCAGAACCTGCCGTGGAGCAAGCACGGCGCGGAGGGCACCAGCCGGCGCGGTTCTTCACCAGCGTCTGAGGTTCAGGCGCTGCTGGGGCCGGACAGCAGCCCCAAGTCGGCGCGGACGGTGGTGGAGGGGCTGCGGCGGAGCAAGGACAAGAAGGTGGACTACTGGCGGCTCATGACCCTACTGCAATGCGTGCAGCTGGTGGCGTGGGACACCTTGTGCACCAGCGACTCCGAAGGTGAGCCCGCCTGAAGGCGCTTGTTCGGCCACGCAGGATGCCGCTGTTTCAGGCAGCAACCTACCAATCGTCCGCTGGTATATATACCTTCCCCGCTGGCCACCGCTGACTGATCCGACCCCGCCATTCCTCCGCACGCACGCAGCGTCCACAAACCTGTACAACTACATTGTCCAGTACATGGGCAGCTTCGAGCAGCACATGCGCGGGCGGGAGGCGCTGGTGATGCGCATCCGCGTGTTCCTCGCGGAGAGCAAGGCCGCGCTGGACAACTTGTCAGGGCGCGGCAGCGACTGATGCCCAGGCCAGAGGCGGCAGGAGGCGAGCAGGCGACGGCAAGAGGTTGCAGCGGCAGGGAGGCAGGATGCTGAGGAGGCGAGTCGCTGGCGTGGCACTCGCCTGGATGTGGACATGTGGTATGGGGCGAACTGGCGGCTGCGTGAAGTGAGCATTGCGCTGCTTTCGTCACGATAGCTGTGGCCTGCGAAGTGTGGCGCGGTTTGACTGCATGCAAGCTATGGTCACTGAAGTTGTTGATGACGTCGACGAAGCTTGCGCGGCGCAGGAGCGTGCAATAAGAGCTAGAGGCTGGTGTGCTGCGGGTTCCTAACGCGGCACTGTTGACACGATAAGAAGATACCCCCGTTGTTAACTCCTTCCATTCCATCATTCCGTCAATTCCAGATTCCATGCTACAGTTGCATTTCGGTCACCCACGCATTTCTCCGTGTGACCTGGTGTGACGTGTGAGGTCCCAGCCATGGATAAGCCCTGTGACAACGCAATTTGGGGCGACGAAACCTCCAGTCCTCCACACCAATGCCGTCGAAGCGAGATAAATAGACAACGTGTCCTACACGCCGCGCAGCAACCCTGTCTCACATCTGGAACCACAGCTGCAGGCGTTTGCATCCGCATGATCACCCATGATGCGGAACTCTGCTCCCACAAGTCAGCCGTCAGGTCATTGCACACTGCCGTCACCACACCAGAGCCCTTGCCCTCCCCCGCGCAAGCCCCGCCCCTCAACCCAGCCGTCACCCGAAATGCACGTGGTTGCGCTCGAAGTCCTTGACGATAACGCCTAGCTGCACCTGCACCAGCCCCGCCGACACGGTGTTGAGGCGGAAGCGGTCTCCGGGCGTGTACACCACCTCCTCGTACTTGAGCCGCGGGTTGCCGCCCAGGAAGAACGCCGCCATGCGCTCACCCGCCGTGCCCTGACAGGACCAGCGGAAGAGGAGGAGTGGAACGTTGAGGTTGGAGGGCGGTAGGGCATCAGGGAGCGGGCCCCAGTCAGATGTCACGGTAATTGGCACCTGGCCCCAGAGTGGTGGGCATGTCGCCTGCACCAGCCGCAAGCGCCCCAGCTGACATCCAAACCTAGCACGCTTACCTCTGGGATCCACGTAGGGCACTCGATCTCGTACTGCCCCGGCGCCGTCGGCACGTGGCAGAAGCCGTACCCGCCTGCCCAACGCACGTCACGGACGGATGTCAACCAGGAACTGGCAGCCAGTCGCCCGTACCACAACAGCGCTCCCTTGCGGATGCCGTCCGATCGGCGGCGCAACTTACAGATGTCGTTTCGGCCGTGTATATCCTGGCCCCAGACTTGGAAGTAGAGCTTAGGCCAGCCCGCCAGGCCGCGACACGCGTAGTGCAGGTCGAGCGGGTGGGCCCACACGACCGGCTCGCCCTCTGGCGCCAAGTCGAGTTGCGTTTGCCCAGAGTCCAGGCCTTCCAGTAGCTCCCAGCTCCGCCCTGCCACGACTCCCCACTAGGGTTTCGCACACAATTGCAGCAGCATGCGGAACCAGTCAGACAGTGGGGTCCACGCCTGGCGCAGTAGCCCGGTACGTGGTGGCAGGGCTTGGAGCCGCATGCAGCGCGTCCCCGGGAACCCTTTCCCTTCTCGAACCCCGTCCTGCCGGCCCTACTCCCGGTCGCCAGATAGGCCTGAACCATAGCCAGTTACCTTGCAGAACAGGTTCTGGCTGGGGAAGCCGATAGCGCCCTGAATTTGCCCGATGACGTGCAGCTCAGCCATTTTGGCAGCTGCACGCCAGCTGCTGTTGCGGCGGTCTCCTCAAGTGCTGTTTGCAGTTGCCACAAGCCAACAATCGATGAGGGTGCGCGATTACAGCGAACCGAGTCTATTTGTATCACGAACTTTCTCGTGAAGCAGCTTGTTTGAATTATGGCAGCGCAGTTTTGAAGCTGTAAGAAGAGTCCTGCACTAGCTCAAAGAGTCACGCAAGGAGAGAGCCGAAACGGGTCAACTTGAAGTTCGCCAAATCGTCAGCTCTGGAGCAGCGCTTGTAAGGCGACGTAAAAATAATACAACGCGGCATGTGCCAGAAAAGTATCAGTACCCCGAAACAGCCTCTTGGATCCGAACCCGCGATGGCAGGAAAGACGCTGCCCTGCACAAATTGCTTGCATTAATCAATAGCGTACTAAGTCTACCACCGACTACATTACAGAGTCCTAGCGCCCCTGGAGAGGACCTGGCCGAAGCCCATCCAACTGCGGCGCGGTCGTCGACAGGAGCGCGGCCATGAGCGCCTTCCGCAGGGCAGGAACTGCGGGTAAGGGACGCAGGGTCACCATGCGTCACACTGCTTGCCGTCTGTGCCCGCCGGGTTTCGTGACCCAGACTCAGCGTGGGCACGTCTTGCCTGGCACGCAGACGTCGGCACCCGCCCGGGCCTGCACGGCCAGACGCTAGTGTCCATGGGCCTTGTGGACCTTGACCGCATCCTTGGAGGCGGCCTGCCGCTGTCGTCTGTGCTGCTTGTGCTTGAGGTGCGCAGCGGGGCGCCGCCTGCTGCGCGTGCTTTACCGCCGTTGTGGCGACCCGGTGCACACAAGCTGTTCAGCCGTTTCGCGCTCAGCCTTTGTACTTGTACCAATGACAACCAGGACTACTGCTTGTTTGCGGCGTTGCTTACTGCCAGGATCCCTACTCTGGGCAGCACCTGAACCTGATGCGGTACTTCATGGCGGAGGGCGTGGCGTGCCGACAGGTATGCTCGCAGGGATCCCTCCCCCCGGTTGCGGGGCCCACAGCTGAATCATGTTTAGGACAAGTAAACGTGGAAGCCCCTGTACCTGAGGACAACTATATACCTATGCTGATGCTATTGTTATTCTCCTGGCGCAGAAAGTGCTGTGGCTTAGTGCTGCGCCGCCCGCCGGCGGGCCAGCGGCGTTTCTGCCTGCGGATGCCAGCACATCGCAGGTGCGACTGGGGGCCGGGGGCTGCATGCAGCTCCTTGAAAGGCTATGCCAATCCTTACTAATCCAGAGCCGTCTACCGCAACGCCACCCGCCCCCGCGCGCAGTCCTCAACGGACGACGCGGCCGCGGAGAAGGAGCAGCCGGAGCTGCGCATCGCGTGGCAGTACCGCAAGTACATAAATGACGAGCCGTCGCAGCAGTCGCAGCGAACACAGTCGGCTTCGGCGAGCACGTCAGGGCGGTCAGGCACCTCGGCGTCCACAGCCACAAGCACGAAGTGGGTCCGGGGCTGCGTGGTGGGCCCACGCCTGTATCAGGAGACTGGCAGCTGGCTGGGTCTTGTCGGGTGGTGAAGCCTGCTGTCGGGCACCTGTCATTGATGGTTGGCTGGTTGCTTGCCGCTGTTCTAGGCGCTTACCACCGCTGTGCCACATGCTTGCTTGTCACTGTTCTGAATGCTTGCCGCCGCGCAGATCATCATTTGCACGTGCGGGCGCTGCTGTTGCCGCGGGCGTGGGACGCGAGTGGTGCCACAGTTATGACCTGACGCGGCCGATCGGGGAGGAGGCGCTACGTGGAGCAGCGCTCGTAAGTTCGGCGTGCCGTGAGGGTCGCTTACAGCCGCAGGCGATATAAAAGGACCTTCAAGCAGCCGTTGTCATTACGGCATGACAAGCATTGCTCGGCGCTTGACTGTGCGCAGGAAGTGGCGCAGTGCAGTGGACCAGGCGCATACGCGGCGGCGGATGAGCGCGCCGGGGCCTTCCTGACTTCGCTGACGCCTTCCGCGCCGGACCCAGCAGCAGCGGCCGCAGCCCCCGGCTCCGCGGCAGCGGTGCTGGCAGCCGCAGCCGCTGCTCGGCGAGGGCCAGAGCCGGTCGGGCGCCTGGTGATCGAGTCAGCCGGCAGCCTGGGCTGGTGGGTTGGGGATGGCAACGGCTGCAGCAACAACAGCCTGAGCCTTGGTTCGCTTCAGGCTCGGGGCGAGAGCGCGCGGCAGCAGCAGGAGGCTGCGCTGCTACGGCTGGTCTACAACGTGCGGCAACGGGCGCTGCGGGCGCGGTGCGCAGTCATGTTGACGGTGCCGGCAGGTGCGTCGCAGGGTGGGGCGGCCGGGGTGCGCCGGGGTTGAACTTGCTGGCCTGAGAGCCGAACACGCACGCAATGGCAAGCAACTGCAAGCTCAGCATGGTGCAAGTATGCCTCGTTGCAGTGTATCCGAGTGCGTATCGGTCAACATCGTGACATCTTTGTTCACTCTTCTCTGTTAACACAGGCCTGCTGAGCCCCGGCACGGCCAGCCGGCTGCCGCACCTTGCAGACAGTGTGTTGGGCCTGGACCCGCTATCGGACGACTCGCAGCTGCACCGCCTGCTGCCGGACCCCGCGAGGTGTGGGGGCGGTCAGGGCGGAGGGGGAATGTGAGGACCGTGTGGCCGTCTTCTGCAGCTGTGTAGTTACCCGGACTGATCAAGTTGTGCGGCTGCGGCCAGAGCTGGCATGCCTTCACCCGCTTCTGTCTCCTGCTTTCCCATACTGCGCAGTGCGGTGGCGCTGCTCAGCGTGCGCAAGCTGTGCTCGGCGGGCATGCTGGGCCCCCGCACGTGCGACGGAGTGCTGCACGTGGTGCGGCATAAGCGGCGGCGGCTGGGGCTCAGCGTTGTAGAGGTGGGTGCCGCGCATGCCGGGTCTGGCCTGGCCACACCATTCGCGCGTGACTACGGAACTGCACACGATACCATCGCTGAATGCGGCGCACTTGGCTGCACTGCACATTGGGAAAGGTAGCGCAACCGCTCACTTGCGACGGCTGCACGACTCCTTGCTCATGGCACGCCGCAGGTGGACCCGGACGCCGAGGAGCGGGTGGCGGAGGCGACGGCGCGCGCGCAGGAGGCGTACATGAGGGGCAGCGCGCGGGGGGCGGCAGGCGCAGCAGGCGCGGCAGGAGCGGCGGCGGCCAAGACCACGGCTGGCAAGAGCGCGGCGGCGCTGCTGTGCGGGGGGCCGCCGGCACCCGGGGGTGGCAGCAAGGCTCTTGACTTTTGAGAGCGCTTAGGGTAGCGCAGGTGCCGTACATGACTGGTGTGATGGTGTGGGCTAGTCGGGTGCAGTGAAGTGCTGGGGCGGGTCGCGCCACGTGGGTTCGCGCCCACCTACCAGACCTACATAGCTGTCGGGCCTCGCGCGCGCCAATCATCCCCTTGATGGAGGAGGAATGCAGTCTTGCATTACACTGCCGGCGGGCGAGTTGCCCGGCATGCAATACTCGGAATCCTTTCTCGGCGTCATTTTCTATCATCCCATGTCTTTCGGGATCTCCCGCAGCGCGGGTCACATCACACCGACTGCCATCCCTGGCATGCGTGCCGATCTCCACTCACACACACACACACACGTAACAAGGGGAGGTAATAACCTCCCTGCACGTAACCCAAGCCACAACTACGGACGTAAATCCAGCTAGTCACTAGGGAACGTCCCATTCTAATCACACCTCACTTGACGGCAGCTACAAGCCGGTGCTCACACGAGAATTGAATTGCACACTTAACCTAGAATGCTATAATCACGGCGAACAAATCAATCAGTTATTCTTGACCTGAATCAATGAAGCGAAGCTGCAGTGGTCTCTCAAGTCTAGTTCATCGTCGTGTTGCACGTGCTCACACGCAGCGTGCCCACAACTTACTATACGCGTTTGAATCTACACCACACGCACGCCCATATCGGCGTTCGCTGTACGTAGTGGCTATGGTCCGAAAGTGGCAAACCCTGGCATCCCACATGTTGTGCCAGGGCGCCGTCTAACTCCTATAAGCGTGCCTTGCCCGAGCCACAGCAGTACGGCGGGAGGGTGTATGACAGTCCTAACCCCTACTGCTTTCCAGCAGCATCAGTTCAGCACCAGTCCGCGCGCAGCCCCGCCAGCCAGCGCCGCAGCATCCGCAGGCTGGGCCGGCTGGCGGGCTCCCCCGTCATGAGCCGCGCCATCACGCCGTGCAGCTCGCTCACGAACGCCAGCCGCTGCTCGGACTCCTCGCCCTGCTGCTGGCCCAGCACCGCCGCCACCGACCACAGCAGGTCGCTCATGCTGGCACCCAGCAGGTACTGGTGCGACGCGCCGCACATGTAGCTGCAGTCACAGCCGCCACCCATGTCATGCAGCAGCTGCAGCGCGGCGGCGTGTGTGCCGCACTCGCGCTGCAGGCGGTCCAGCAGGTAGCCGGCGCTGTTCTTGCACTCGTCCTGGGCCTCCAGCCACATGTCCCTCAGGTCCTGGCTCAAGTCGTGGCCCGCCGCCGCGCCCTCCTCCAGCCACTGCACCGCCCAGCCGATCCAGAACTCGGGCGGCGCCATCGCCTGTTTCGCCCATTGGGGCATTGCCCTAATTCGCTAGTCGGTCGCCGTTGTTATACAAATTCCCGAATACAAATACGTAGGAAATCAAGACCTCGCCCCGTCCCGCCTACAACGCGGACTTCCACCTTGCGCACCCGCTTCAATATTTCTACCATCATGGCGCGCCTCCGGCTAGGGCACCCCGCCCGCACCCGCCTGTCGGAGTCTTCCTTTGGTGATTAGGTCGCCCTAGGATTGCAGGTGCGTCTGAAGCGGTCATGTACGGCTTGCGGTGAGCCCGCGTCAGCTCCAGCTGCGCCCACACCGGCGCCGTGACGGCCTTGGCGATGGTGACCCAGCCCCAAGGGTCGGTGCAAGCGGCGCGCGCCGCCGCCTCGACCTGGTTGGACGCGGCCAGCGCCGCCAGCACGTGGTGCGGCAGGAGCGGGCAGGCGCCGTCCGGGTCGGTCAGCTTGGCCTCGCCTGCATACGGGAGTAGCGGGAGGGCGAAAATGAAAAGGGGGCGGAGGGGGCGGAGGGGGCTCTGTCAGGAGGCTGGCCGACGCGCGGTGCGCGGGCGTGGGAGTGGGAAGGTGCCCGCCTAGGCCACAGAACGAGGCCACAGTGAGGGTGCAGAAATGGATGATGATGTGTGACCCGTACTTACGCTAGCAGCTAGCCGCCGCACGCGCCGCACGCCCCACGCTACTTCCCAACCAACAACATCCAACAGCCGTCCCGAACGCACGCACCCTGCGCGTTGATCAGCATGTTCTGCGCCTTCAGGTCGCCCAGCACGATGCCGGAGCGGCTGCACTCGTCCAGCAGGTGCACCATCTGCACGTGCGGGGGAGGAAGGGGTGCAGGCGCAGGTTGTGTGTGTGTGTGTGTGTGTGTGTGTGTGTGTGTGTGTGTGTGTGTGTGTGTGTGTGTGTGTGTGTGTGTGTGTGTGTGTGTGTGTGTGTGTGTGTGTGTGTGTGTGTGTGTGTGTGTGTGTGTGTGTGTGTGTGTGTGTTATTGACAGCAACAGCAAGACGGACTTCAAAGCCCGCCGAACACGCGCGCGCAGTTACGTACCGATACCTACGCCGGTTACCGAGCTCCGCGTTTGGCGATGTTGCCCTTGTTGTCTACCTTTGTATACTCACCCGCATATAGCGCCTGGAACCCCCTACCCGGGCGTTTGGCATTCAGCCTCGTCCCCGAGGTGCACCTGTATGCGTCCATGCGCCGCGCCATTGACGCGCTAAAAACGTTTGCCCGGCACGCCTAATTCCCTGATTCCCGCCCGCTGTCCGTAGTCATGCTCACCTATAGGCGAGCGCAGAATGAAAGCATAAGGCGGCAGCACAGCAGTGTCAGAGGCAGGCGAAATGGCAATGGCGAAACGGGGGCGGCGTGCAACAAGCAAGCTAGAAGGCTACTTAACACGCAGCCCAAAGCCCGCCCACTAACTATGCTAATGCCCACGGAAGGGAACGAATTCGGCGCGGCGCGGAAGCAAATAGCGCGAGGCTGCATGGGGATGCGTGGCGGGCGGCGGTTGCAGAGACCCGGATGGGGGCTGACGGGGCAAGGCAAAAGGACGCGTCCCCTGCACCCGCGGGCCCGCGTATAACGTTAATCCCGCGTGCGCGTGTGTGCGTGTGTGCGCATGTGTGTGCGGGTGTGCGCGCCGTGGGCTGGCGGGGGCTGATCCCCCGCTCCCCACTCCACGGCGTCACCGAGTCTATCTAGATATGCTCGTGGCCGCAGAGGCCACGTCGGTGGGACCAGGCGAGGCGGGAAGGGTGGCAGGCGTAGCGGTTACAGCTAATGCGCGGAGACGGAGAGGCCGGACGCCGCGCGTGCCAGCGCGCGTGGGAACCACAACCGGACGCCACCGACAGAAAACCCCTGCAGCCCTGCGGCATGCCCCCAAACCCACCGGACGCACCCCGTGCCCGCCCGTCGCTCAGCCCACCCGCACGCAGCCACCCGCTGCCCGTGCTGGCGGCACACCAGCACACCGAAAACCCGCCCCACCCACACCCGCCCGCAGCCCGCACGGCCGACCGCACGTCGGAACCCCTAAAACAGAAAACCCCCGCGGCTCCGATACCCACCCGCGACCCATACCCGCCCGCAGCCCGCAGACCTGCCCGTAACCCGTAACCCCTAATACCCCATAGCACTGAAGGCGCCCACGACCCCCACGACGCGCACACACATCAAAGCCACCCCCCTGATAGTGAGGCTCCCCCAGGCGGGGAGCCGGTCTCCACCGTAGAGCGTCCATGGAGGCGGCCAGCGTCCACGACGGCGGTCACAGGCGGTGGCGGCCACGAGGCAGGGCGACCGCGTGGGGGCTGGCGGTTTGCTGCGCGTAGAGGCGCCGCGTAATTTCGTGGAGGGTGCCGGGTGGGGGCGGGGGCGCAGCGGGGCCCGGGGCGGCGGCGGTGGCCGGGCCATGGCCCGTGGCGTTGTGGGCGGCGCGGGCGGCGGCGAGGGCGCTACGGTCACGATAGTACAGCTGGGGGAAAGCGGCCAGCAGTTCCCGGTACTTGGCGTCCAGGCGGTCAGCTGCATACCCGCAGTCCAGCAGGGCGCGTAGGAGGCGCGCCATCTCCAAACAGAAGTTGTTGGAGTCCAAAATGATGCGACGGAGGCGATGGAACTGGCCAGTGAGGATGTTGCGTTTGGCGGCCTCATTGACGGAGGAGTCGCAAGCAACAAACCGCGAGAGGCGGATGCGGGCGAAGGCGGGCTGATCGCGTTTGTCGTACAGCCGCGTGGTGAGACGACTTTTGCCGTCGGCCACCAGCGCGACCAGCAAGATGTCCAAGAAGGGGAGGTGGGACGGGTTGGCGTGCTGTTGGGCGGTGAGGCGGAGGCACGGCGGGTACAGGCCACGGAGTACCACGCGGTGGGGGGCGCGGGCCACTTCGATTTCGCTGGTTGTGTATAGCAGGCGGGCCAAGAATGGGTTGTTGAAGGCGGACAGGTCGTCGAGGAAGCGCTTGGAGAACTTAAATCTGTCCAGGATGGCGTGGGCGGCGGCTGGGGTGGTGTCGCGTTGGCTGAGGAAGCAGAATTCGTACCAAGCCAGGAACAGGTTGGCGATGAAGGGGGCGGGGGAGATGCCCATGGGGATACCAAGGATTTGCCGGACCATGACGGGGCCGAACTGAATAAAGGTGGAGGTGATGAGGGAGCGGAGGACGGCCATGAATTCGTGGGGGAGGAAGAATCGGTGCGTGGTCGAGTCGGAGGGGGAGGTGACGCGGGCGCCGGGGACACGGGTGACGAAGGTGGCTGTGTGGTGATGCGTGTTGCCGGGCTTGTTGGGGTCAGGGTCGCGCGTGGAGACGCGTATGCCGGTGGTGCCGGCAGGGAGGGCGGCGGATAGAAGCCGGCCAAGGGCGTCGCACAGGTCGTCGTGTGGGATGTTGGTGTATAGGCGTTCGAAGTCGTAGGCGGCGGGCCGCGTGAACTCATAGCCAGTGTGCGGGTTGGAGGTGGCACTGTAGCCGTATGCGTTGTAGGCGTGGACCATGTCGATGACAGCAGACGAAGATAGGCAAAACCAGGGGTCGCTGCCAAACTTGGCACGCCACACATCCGTAAAGGAGGCGGCGACGGCGCGAAGGACGGCGGTGACCAGGTCGGCCAGGAATGTGGAGGGGCAGGCGTGGGAGCAGGCGAGGAACCGCATAGCCGGAGGGGTCTTGTGCATTTTGAGGGTGCCGGCGTAGTATGCCAGGGGTTGGCTGGAATCAAGCTGCAGGTCCCAGCGGGCGAGGTTGGCATTCTCGGTTGTGTGTGTGTGTGTGTGTGTGTGTGTGTGTGTGTGTGTGTGTGTGTGTGTGTAACTACGGTTTACAGTTGCTTGATAGAACCTCGTGATCGAGTGTCCTGAACAACTAACCAGCGCTGGAGCCAGGCTCCAGCACAGTAGTGTTCGCATAGTCTGGTAGTGCGTGTCTCCCAAGCATATGCGCGAAGTTGCGGAGTAACCCGCCGTTTCTGCCCTGTTGGCATACCCTCATCGACTTCTGTGAGCCGGCACTGTCGCTATGCATTGTTTGTTCGACTAGCAATAGGTCATGCACCAAACCAAGTCAGGCACACGTAGTCAAGGCAACTGCACAGCAAGCACACTGGGGCACAAACTACCGAAGTCCTTCCCTCACAGGGCAGAATACGCCTATGGGCAGCCACAAAATGAGAAGAGGTCTGATTGCCATGCCGTCAATGTCCTAGCGTCGCCGTCACGCCAACCCTAGCCTCCACTGTGTGTGTGTGTGTGTGTGTGTGTGTGTGTGTGTGTGTGTGTGTGTGTGTGTGTGTGTGTGTGTGTGTGTGTGTGTGTGTTGGGCATACGTGTACGGTGCGGTACGGTGCGGTACTGTGCGCAGCACGGCGTGCTTGCTCGCCGCCCAGCAGCAGACAACGCGCCATGAGTGCACGCGCACACTGCCCGGCTGTAGCAGGTGTGGAACCCTGGACTAGCAGAGCGCATACCTGCGGAGCGGAAGCCTTGGCGAGAGTTGCCGCCGGAGTAGGAGAACGGCGAGAGAGGCGACGAAGCAGGAAGCTCATAGGCAAGGCCTAGAGTTGTGATAGGAAACAGTTATGGACTCTGCCCCGTCTCGAACAGGGATCTGCAAGGCGGACCTATGCAGACTGGCCGGAACACAGAGCGCCAGACGTTTTGAGGCCTCGTTGAGATTGTACGGACAGATCAAGCCCCATCGCGGGCAGCGTGTCCCTTCGACACGCCACTAACCCTGGGCTCCGCCCACATTCTCCCCCTTTTGGACTTGGCCGTCCCGGCTAAGTCCTTAGCGCTGTAAGCGTTCAGACCGCCTTTGGGGTGCCCGAGCCGTTTGGGCTGCCTTCTTGGCCGCGTAGGCCGTTTGGCAAGGTGGGCAGTACCAGCGTCCTTTCGGGACCTCCGTCAAGGCCGGGTTCAAGCACCCCATGTGCCACCCGCCGTTACACTTACTGCACAGAACCATTGTGTCCTCCGGTTCGGGTTCGTTGCAAATCCCGCACCGTACTTCATCCCAGTTGATAGGAAGTACTGGGTAGGGGTTGCGCAGCTCGCATGGGAGGCCAGCCTCATAGGCATCGACGAGCTTACCCAGCACCGGACAGGCGCGCAACTTGCGTTCCAGCTCGTACGTGTTGTAGTTCGTAGGGTCGTTCTCGTACTTCACCAGGTACTCCCGTCGTGTTTTACCGCAGCCGCCGCGCACTGGCTCGTCGCGGTGGCCCACAATGGCCTCCACGGTCAGTGCCGGTTCACCTTCAATCGTGAGCGGCTCAGCCGGTGGCGTTGGGTCGGTGGAGTGGTATGGTTTCACTAGCGAAACGTGAAACACCGGGTGAATACGAGTCCCCTTGGGCAACGTCAATTTTACCGCCGCTGGACCAACCAGCGCAGCAATCGTGTACGGCCCAATCCATTTCGGCGCGAGCTTTTTCGTGCCGGCTCCTTTAAACTTGATGTTGGCTGTGCTTAGCAGCACGGATTGGCCAACTGTGTACGCGACCGGGCGTCTTCGCCGATCTGCGACCGCTTTCTGCCTGTCCTGTGCCTTTGCGAGGGCGGTTTTCGCGCGCGCAAGTCGCTTTTGCATTTCCTTAGCGTAAGCATCGGCCCGTGGACAGCGTGACTTGAGGGAGATATCGGCAGGGACGCGCGGTGCCTTTGCGTAGTTTAGCGCAAACGGGCTCATGCCAGTGGACCTGTTCTTCGAGTTGTTAATCGCGAACTCCACGAGTGGCAAGTGCTCTTCCCAATCATCTTGTAGTGGGGAGATATAGTGCCGCAGCGTCTCTTCCAGCACGCGGTTCATCCGCTCCGTCTGGCCGTCGGACTGTGGATGGAATGCGGTGCTCATGCTGAGGCCTGTGCCCAGCAGTTTCATGGTTTCTTTCCAGAACGCGCTTGTGAACTTAGAGTCACCGTCTGACACAATATCAGCCGGAAGACCGTGCAAGCGAAACACGTGGCTGGTGAGCAGGCGTGCCATACCCTCCGCGGTAACCGTGGTGGTAGTGGGTGCAAAATGAGTCATTTTGCTGAGCCTGTCAACAAAGACCACGATAGCGTCGCATCCGTTCGCAGACTTGGGTAGCTGAGTGATCAGGTCCACTGATATGGACTCCCAAACGTTTGTTGGGATGGGTAGCGGCTTGAGCTCGCCTCCAGGCTTTGCATTCGCAGCCTTGTTCCTACTTGACACAGACTACCGGACCCTTCTGACTTGTTCCTACTTGACACAGACTACCGGACCCTTGCAAGAATCCTTGCGACTAGGGTATCAAAAGCTTTCAGTCAGACTATCAGCCCCGAACAGACAGCCTTCCTACCACTAAGGCGGATTGCTGACAATATTGCACTTCTACAGCTGGCACCGCACATCCTGAAAGGGGCAGAGGAAACCGGCGTGGTAGCTTTTTTGGACTTCCACAAGGCGTACGACACTGTTAATCGCGAATTCATGTTTGAATGTTTACAAGCACTTGGGGTTGGCGATGGTTTCCTTGACTGGGTACGTATGCTACACAACGGCACGCGTTCTGCAGCACTGGTCAACGGACATCTGTCACAATTCATGGAACTTACAGCTGGCGTACGGCAAGGATGCCCACTTGCTCCACTGTTATATCTTGCAATCGCTCAAGCGCTTCTCTCATGGCTCAATAGCAAGGGGTTTGGTATTGACGTGCATAAACTACCCTTGCTTGGTCGGACTGTCCCTTCTTTGTAATGTCGCATTCATAAACTAAAAGCCTCACAATATGCAGATGATTATTCACAATTCCTACGCAAATTGGCTGAGATACCAACGTTCATTGACGCTATGGTAACGTTTGGCAAGGCCTCGGGGCAGCAGTTGAATATTACAAAATCTGAGGCTATTACTATTGGCGCCACGTACACGAATGCCAATCCCACAGCGGCAGCAACGCAGCCTCAATCAGCACTACGACTGGTTGCGTCGGCGAAGACGCTTGGCATACACTTCAACAATAATGCAGGACCACCGCCAGCGCTTAATATGGCACCGACACTAGAAAAAGCGAACGCTTGTATGAACCGCATTGCAGGGATGTCGCTCACTACCTTCGGCAGGGCAGCAGCGGTGTCAGGATATGCACTGAGCAAGACACTGTACAAATTGGAGTTTGATGGCATACCAAATGATGGATCACTGGAAAAAATCATTAGCAATGCTGCAGCACTGGTGGACCGGGGAATCTCACCAGCGGCATACAGAAATAATCCACATGCACGATTACCCGGGGTCAGCAACACAATTCTAAGTTTACCTGTCAAGTGCGGGGGATTTGGTATGTTACCGGCTATACAACATGTGCGGGCTCGCCATGCGCTGCTAGGAATCAGAGGTATAGCGGGAGGTGGACGCACGAGGCTGAAATTTAACCCCCCATGGTCGCACAACCTGAAAAATGCAGTCTGTCTACACCACCCAGCAGCGCAGCCCCTGGCGCTCCTGACGGCACGTAAGCACCCCACAACGGGGAGGCCGATCGTGTTGGGGAAAGTGGTAGACACGGGCTGTGCACTGATTGAGCGAGTGTGCTCCGCGCTCATGAACCTACCGGAACTTGTGATACTCGATGCCAATCTACTTCAAGCGGGGCCATGGGTTTCGCAAGCACCGTTGTGGGGCAACCCAACTTTGAATTTTAGACAGAGAAATGGTGTGAATGTATCTTTGGAAGGGGGCTTCTCGGATATTGTTGCACTAGGCTCAATTACCACAGTCGGAGACGCAGTGAGGGCTATTGATACGTTTGCACGGGTTAAGGAGAAATTGCAAGACGTGCCGGCCAATACCAGAGCCCCACCCCGGATACGGAGTGAATGCACACGCGCTTACAAGGAAGATGTGATTGATGCGGGAATTTTTGGAGGACTAGGGATAGATTTGATGCCGAGGCCCCTGAGGAATGGGATAGATGCATTTTGACGCATGCAAAACTTGATTAACCACCTGCCTGCGGGATGGACAGAAGCGGCACGAACAGGCATGGGACTAAACCAGGATCAAGCATACACGGAAATGATTGACCATATAGTGGGGTGCCTTGGATGGAAGATGAACAATCAACCAATTCCACTGGCGACCGTTTCGGTGAAGCAGGCCACGTACCTGCAGATGAGTGAAGCGTTTGGGAAACTAGCAGAAAAACATGCTGATTTTGTCCACGAGGCTAAGGGTGGTAATGTAGGTGATATAGTGATGGCGGTAGAGGACAAGGAACGCATCTCGAGCACATATGAACGCTTGTGGAAGGTTAAATGGGAAGCAGAGCAGAAAGAAGCCTTCTGGAGGCTAGCAGTGGATGGATTCCCAGGCTTCTCGATGCACAGAGGGCAAGGTCATAAATGCCCATGTGGGGTGACGGATGCGCAGTCTGACCGCGCACACCATTTCAGCACGTGCACAATTGCTAACACGCTACGGCTGCATATTCAGGAAGCGACAGACATAGGTGATGAGGATCACATAATTGAATTGATAGTGGAGCGTAAGAATCTGTGGCTAGTAATACCGCCACACGAGGCTATCCAGCAACCCATCTGGGACGTTGTATGCCTGGCTGCGATCTCTGCCATGGAGTACGGTAGGAGGCTATTGTTTGCCTCCAGAGGGGAACAAGGCAAGGTAGAAGAAACAGCGATTAGCAGGATTAAAACGCAAGTTATAGCAGACTTTTGGGAGCGTTTGCAGACGTATGTGAGCCTGGGCATCAAGCCAAGGGGGTGGGACGAAATCCCACCAGGCCACCCTTGGATTGAAAGAAGGGAAGACGGGAGTATGTGGATCAATAAGCCGACTTTCATTACAGTTGAAGAGGAAGGAGATTGAGTTTAGAAGATGGTGGCGCTCCCATGGGAGCAAGGCCTACTAGCCCAAGGCGCAGAGTAGGCTGTCGGCGCTGCGGGTGGCGCGCCCCTGAGGTCTAGAGCAGGGCGTCCGTACTAGTACGTGCTCGCTGGCTCGTGAGCTGCGTCAGCAGGTCCCTCCTGTAACCAATGCAATCTTGTTCCGTTGGCACGAAGGACAGTTTCGCACATGGGCAATAATGTCCGCCTGTAGTCCCGGCCACCAGTAATGCTGCGCGATAGCGTCAAGCATCCGGTCTCGCCCGCGGTGACCAGAGTGGGGAGCATCATGGAATTCACGCATTAGCGTGGCGCGCGTGGGTCCGTCCGGCACGTACACCTGCGTGCCTCGGTACCAGTACCCGTCTTTATGTCGCAGCCGCAACCTTGCTACCTCAGCTTCGTTGGTCAAGCAGGGGTCTGTAGCGTATCCAGTTTGGATCGCCCGCCCCAAGTCACTGCGCGCCAATGACTTGTGTACAGTAAGCAGCACCGCGTTTAGTACGGCCAGTGTTGGTTCGGCAACACTAGGCGCGTACATACGACTCAAAGGGTCGGCCACGTTCACGCGGCCAGGACGGTACTCCCAATTAACCGTGAACCGTGACAGCTTCTCCATCCAACGGGCTTGCCGCCGTGAGAGCTGGTCAGCGCGCTGTTGCCCTTGCAAATATACAAGGGGTTGGTGGTCGGTGACCAGCGTAACGTTGCTGGCACCCTCGAGGTAGCATCGCCACTCTTCGAGTGCGCGCACAGTGCCTAGACACTCCTGGTCGGTCGTGGTGTAGTTATACTCAGCGGGTGAGAATTTTGCGCTGGTATAAGCAACGGGACGTTCGTCTTGCAGGAGAACAGCCCCAGTTCCGTGCACGGAAGCATCTGACCAGACAGTGAATGGCTTTTCCATTTCGGGGAGTTTTAAGACCGGTGCTTGTGTCAGGGCCGTTTTGACACCTTCGAACGCGGCTTGACACGCGTCGGACCAGTTCCAGGGTCGCTTCCCACCCGTAAGGGCAGTTAGGGGAGCTACCAAGGACGAATACCCTTGTATGAAGCGTCTGAAGTAGTTCGCAAGGCCCAGGAAGGCACGTAATTTGTGAATGTCTTCCGGCACTGGCCATTCCCGGATAACCTTTATTTTGCGGTCGTCCACTTTCAGACCTTCTCGACTAACGATATGTCCAAGGAAGTGCAGCTCTGGTTTATTGAACTCGCACTTGGAGCGCTTTGCGCGGAAGTCATGCTTGCGCAGCAACTCCAACACCGTCCGCAGGTGTTCCTTATGTTCGGCAGCATTTTTGCTGAACACTAAAATATCGTCAAGGTACACCAACACAAATTTGCCTATGTGTGGCGCAAAAATTCCGTTCATGACAGCTTGGAACGTGGCTGGTGCGTTCGTGAGCCCGAAGCACAGCACTTCAGTGATTTCTACCGACACTGGAAGCGTACAGACCAGGATTTGAACCCACTACCTTTGCCGTCATGCGGGGAACCTGGTCTCGATACCAATGTAGCAGGTGTGGAACCCTGGACTAGCAGAGCGCATACCTGCGGAGCGGAAGCCTTGGCGAGAGTTGCCGCCGGAGTAGGAGAACGGCAAAAGAGGCGACGAAGCAGGAAGCTCATAGCCACGTTTGTGCGTTTGAGATGCGGTGGGGTTGCATGCGACCGTGGGCAGGATTGAGGGGCCGATCGCAATTCAGGCTAGGTGGGGCTCTGGTTTCAACGGGTTCCACTGTATGTGCCTACTTTTCTGCCTGTTGAACAGCATTGGGCGCCACCGCTCTAATTAGGTGATGCGCCTGCTAGTCCTACTACTGAATTGACATCGAACCTGCCTATGAAGGACATCTCTGCGCTCAGTGACATGCGTACGGCTAGCAAACTTTGCCAGGTGTGATGGTCAGGGGAGTGACCCGAGAACCCGAGAAGGGACCACCTGTAATACCACCCACTCGCTCATAGGCAAGGCCTAGAGTTGTGATAGGAAACAGTTACGGACTCTGCCCCGTCTCGAACAGGGATCTGCAAGGCGGACCTATGCAGACTGGCCGGAACACAGAGCGCCAGACGTTTTGAGGCCTCGTTGAGATTGTACGGACAGATCAAGCCCCATCGCGGGCCGCGTGTCCCTTCGACACGCCACTAACCCTGGGCTCCGCCCACACCGGCGGCCGGCGCGTGGGATGCAGCGCCCACCCATGCAACATGTACGTACGTACCCATCCACTTGGCCGCACGCCCCCCCTCCAATTCCCCCCCCCCCACACACACACACACACGCACCTGGCCGATGGTATCCAGCACCTTGTCGAACAGCTCCCCGTTGGACACGGACGCTGATGTCATGATGCCGCGCAGGTAGTCCCAGGCGCTTCCGTGCTCCATCCACTCGCTGCGCAACGGTGAACAAGGCAAAAAGGAAAAACGCATGTAAGACCGGCAGATAAGGAAGTGGCATCGCTGCAACTAACCAGATTCCCTCATCAGCTACTGCCTAGCAAACAAGAGCAGCGGCGCAGAAACAGAACCGCCGCGCCTGCCGCTGCAGCCCCAAGACAACGGTGCCGCAGTCTATCATATATAAGATAACTGCTCGGCACGCAAACGCCGCAAACCATGCAACTCACAAGTACGCAACGAACTTGAATGTGCCGGGGGTGGGCTCCAGCACGTCCCACCCGAACATCTCGGGGAAGCAGCGCGCCAGCGCCTCCTCGCCGCGCAGCTGGCACAGCTGCTTCGTCACCGCAACCCAGCCGTCCACCTCCCGCAGCGCCGGGTGGAAGCAGGCCGGCACCGACACCACGCCGGCCTCCAGCGCCTCCTGGTCCTGCGCCTCCATCGCCACCTCCACGCCCTTGCACGCGCGGGTGGCGATGCGGCCGTCCGGCATCACCACCTCCAGCTGCTCCACGGTGCGGAGGGGGACGCTGCCGCCGCCCGCCTTGTGGCACTGGGCGCGGGAGCGCACGGTGCTCTCGTCCAGGGTCAGCGGCGGGCAGAGGCCGGGGACGAGCTGCTGGATGGCCCGGCGCAGCACGTCGCACTTGTTCTGGCGCGGCGCCAGGAGGCGGCGGAGCGGCACGGAGTAGCCGACGGGGCACTCCCTGCGCGGCACGGGGCAAGCAAGAAGGAAGTAGTGAAGCGCGCAGATGGACGGTGCCGTACGTGGGGCCTCTCTCTTTTCCGTGGGGTGTGGGGCGCCAGTCCTATGTTCAAGCTTGCTTCAGCAGCGCGTGCCTAAAGTTGGTGCGCGTGCGTGGCGGCCCTTAATTGGATTGAAACCTGGTCATAGTCGTGCCGCCACCCCATCTTTCTGCGACCGACCCTGCCCCCACCCCTACCCCTCGCACTGACACGGGACATACAACCACCCCGCATGCAGCGCACGCACCGATCGCGACTCACCAGAACGTGATGAACTCGAGCACGTCGTCAGCGCCCGCCACTAGCTTGACGTCGTACCCCACTAGCAGCGGGAACACGTCCTGCTGCGTCTGGCTTGTGCACATGAAGTCCCGGAACTGCCGGTTCTGAACCGAGGTGCTGGCCGCCTTGTCCACCCGGGTGCGGATGCCCTTGGGCAGCACTGGATTGGCACCGCGCAGCGCCGCCAGTGCAGCGGGCCGCACCATCACCAGCGCCTTCTCGGCGCGCAGTCGCGCGAGCACGCCTCCGCGAGGTCCCGGCAGGGGCCCGGCCCCCGCCGCCATGCCGCCGCCGCTGGTGCCCAGGGGCAGCAGCACCTCCAGCTGCGAGGAGGAGGTCTCCACATTATCCGCCGAGCCCGCCGCCGCCCCCTCCATGGCGGTGCAGCTGAGCAGCGTCATTGAGCTGGGTGGCAGGCGCCGGGGCATGTCCGGATAAGCGCGCGAAATTGCCTTGGCGATGGCGCCGCATACGTCATCGCATGAGGAGGTGGAGGAGGTAGAGGCAGATGGCGGGCGGCACGGCGGCGACGTTGCCGGGCCTTGAGCAGCAGCGCGCCGCGGGGACTTCTCCGGGGGCGAGGGGGCGCTGATGGCGTTGGCCTCGGTCAAAAGAGTGGCGAACTCGAGATCGAGGCGGCGGGGCACGACGCCGCTGCTGGCGCACCGCTGCGTGGGGGGGCTGGGGCCGGGCGACGGCGTGGCCGTGGCAGCGGTGGCACCCTGCACGCAAGGGGTCAAAGAGCAAGGCGCTAACTTAGAAAGTGGGTAACAGAGCTTTGCGCATGACCCTGCAGCCCGCGCGCAGCCAAGCCTCGGGAGCCAGCGCGACTCGTTCAGAGGTCACGCTGGCTAGCTACAGAGTTACGCATCTCGAAGGCATGCTTCGATTGTCGGCGAGTCAGCCCACAGCACAACCGGCCTAACTGAACGCACGGTGTTACCAAGCACATGCTACACTAAGTGGTGATGCATACATGGATGCGGATACTGACCCCAGCAAGACTTTGGATGCGCAACGCACGGCCATCGAACTGGCTCAGCGTTGAAGCATCTGGCGCATTGCTTGACGCGCACATTGCACTGGACGCACTGGACGCACGAAAGGACAAGGGACGCACGGGACAAGACGGGACGGGAGGGACTCGGCGGCCGGGCCATTTGTGGCCACGAAATGTCACCGAGACGAGAAACTCCGACACTTCCGTGAAACGGTCTCGGAGACTCGGCCGTATTGTGCCCACGCGTTAGCCACGAGGGTAGCTGACGCTAACGCGAGCCGAGCGGTGCGAAACTTCCCAAAACGCGTATCCCCAGCCGCCTTACCTGGCCAGCGCTCCACTGGAGGTCCCGCACTCATCATAAGCGTCGAACATACACATCTTCGCGCCTGGTTGCAGCTCAAGACAATCGGCAGAGGCCTTCGAAGGGGCAGGGTTGTCTGCTTGTCTCCCAAAGTGAGGCACTCGCGGCAGAAGGCTAAAGATGGGAATCAAGTTGAGGGATGCGGGCGCTAGGTGGCACTTGATTGCTTGAATTGTGACTGCGCCAGCGCAAGGCGGCGGCTTTTCCCTGTTGCGCCTCGCGCCTCATCGTGATGGACCAGCCCCATCTCCCAGAAAGCTGCCTCGCAGGAAATGCCTTTAGGCTGCGCCTTTCTTGAGACTATTGAGACCGCATGACTGCAGGCTCGCAGTACGTGCCCAGCGCGCGCAAGGCCTGGCGCACTGCGGCCAGTCAACAAAAAGCCAAACCGCCCCAGTGTCGGCAGCCTAGGCGCTTGGCTGTCCTTCTCGGCGCCAAACCCCGCCCCAAAGCACAATTTGAAGGATTGAAGCTGATACCGGCTCCGGGCAGCCGCAACTGTGCGCGGAAACGCGGTGCTGGGCACCGGTGCACAAAACGTACGACTGTTCCGCCTTGCGCCTGACGCTGCGCAAATCCAATGCAGCGGGCCCTGACTTACCATGGCTGGTGCACAAGGCTGCTAGATCCACGAGCAGAGCGCTCGCATGGCGCTCCGGCTGACTGCGCCCTCTCCAGCGTGCACGATGGCAGAGGCCCATCTGGCGCCAACCGCTTCGCCCACATACGGGGATGCTATCGAGTCTATATCATAGCGTTAGTTGTGTGCCGGCGCGGGGACCACGTCAAGTGCGGAGACCGCGGTGCAGCTGAAAAGCCATCGGTGCCTTCCGCGTCCGCCCTTGGCGGCCTGCTTTGCCTTTGATATATGTATTATTACGACTTAGGTTCACGTTGGTATGACATGGTAACGGAAAGCGTGTAGGCTGCGAACCGAGTTCCGGGAGAATCGACAGTTGAGGTCGGGGAGTCCGTCGTTGTTTTAAGTGCGCGACTAAAGTGGAATATGTATTTGGGCACGGACCGGACAACGGCAGACTCCTTGAAACGCAGCATGCCCGCCACGCCTGGATTGCAACCCAAGCCAGGCGCACCCCGCCCCCACCGTGGGTGCTCGGCGTCCCCGCCGCGACACGGCCAGCCCTCGTGCTGCGTGTCTCCAAATGTCCTGGGGTCAGATGTCCTGATACTGCGAAACCCACATCGGTCGTGACTTGAAGTGAAGGAATGCAGGTGCATGTGTGTTGGTCACACTAAGAGATTCATGACAGGCCCCGCTTTCAGGTCCAATGTGTCAGACCCAACGCACACACGCTTGTATCATAGCTAGTTCTATTGGGAGACGCGCCCTGTCGCCTTGTACCACTTTAGGCACCTAAATATGTATCGCTGCGCCGCTTTGCAATGGAATGCGCTCCAGCTGCAAAGCCCAGGCCCGCCGGCCCCGTCCGCCCCTACGCAAGCCAGCGCGCAGCAGCCGCCACGTCCGGCGCCAGGCCAGCCGGCAATGCCAGTCCCGCCGCCGCGGGGGCACCCCCTGGTGCCCCTGCCCCTCCACCACCTCCTGCCCCTCCGGCCCCTGCTTGCTGAACCTGGTGATGGTGGTGATGGTGGTGGTGGTGAGGTGCCTGCGGCGGCGCCCACACATCCATTGGCTGCGCTGCACCCAGACCACCGCCGTGTTGCGCTGCCGCCAGCATTGCCGCCGCCAACGCTGCGTGCTGGTCGCCTGGAGCCGGCGCCGCCACCCCTGCGGCCGGCATCCACTCCGGCACTGACAGCCGCAGTGCGGTTCTGGGAGTGGCAGCGATGGCAGCGGCACCGGGAGGCGCAGGGGCCACAGCTGCCGCGGCGGCCGCGTTGGGACCACTGGTTATGACTGCGGCCACCGCTGCCCGGCCCAGCGACGGCGGCGGGCCCTTAAGCGGCAGTGCGTCCCGCAGCACCAGCTCCAGCACCTCAGCCGGCAGCAGCCGCAGGGGGCTGTCTGCGCCTGTGAGGTGCAGGATGGGAGGCGGATAGAAAAGCTGAGAGCGAGGCCCTTGCGTCGCCAGGTCACTCCCCCCCTGACAGGTCAGCCGGAGGCGCCGCGCCGCGTTCACAGGGTGTGCGCCCGCAGGCTGCGTCCAGCCCAAGCCGACCTAACCCGAAACCCAAATGAACAGGCCTGATGTCCCCCCTCCAAACCGCCCCTCCTATCCTCCTCACCCAACCATCCACCACTCACCCAGCCGCGGGTGGGCCCCCATGAGCACCGCCAACCGCCGCGCCCGTGTCGGCCCCGGGTCCGCCGCCGCCCGCTGCAGGCGCTCCAGCGCCGCCGCCGCCACCACCCCCGGCGGCCAGGCCAGCACCACCTCCGCCAGGCCCGGCCGCGCCGCCGCCAGCGCCGCCAGTCCGCCCAGCACATGGCCCCACAGCGGCACCAGGTGCCCCAGGCGCTGCGGGCCGCTCTGGGCCACGACCTGCCAGGGAAGATGAGGCATGGGTGGATGCAGCGCCGTTGCGAGCGCGCCATTTGGCCCTCCGCTTACACTCAGACCCACACAGTGCCTCGCATTCCGGGAGCCCTTACACGGCCCCGTGTGACTCGCACAGCCACACGCACCTGCATGTACTCGCCAGCCGCCAGGCTCAGGGCCACGCTCTCCAGTTCCGCCGCCGCCGGCCGCAGCGGGTCAGGCCATACAGGCACGCCCTCGCCCGCGGCCCGCCCAGGCCCTGGCCCGACCCCGCCTCCAGCACCGCCTCCGGTCCCGGCCCCCTCCGGCCCATGGCTCCGAGCACGCCGCCGCCGGGGCCCATTGATGCTGCTACTACCGCCGCCACTTGCAGCGGCACTTCCGGCCGTTCTTCCAGTTGCTGTCGCACTGCCCGCAGCGCCGGCGTTACCATGTGTTGCTGATAGCGGCGCATGGCGGCGCAGCGCCGCCAGCAGCACACACAGGGCGATGGTGGTGGCGGCGGCCTCCTTACCGTGTGGCCGGAACGGCAGCTCCAAATGCAGCCGCCGCAGCGGCAGCTGCGACCGCCATCGCGGGGCCGCACCTGGGGCTGGTATTGCCTCCGGCGGCGGCCCACAAGGCCGGGCAGCCACCGCGGCAGCGGCCCTGGAAGGCGCCACCTCCGCCGCCTCCGCCGCCCCGTATGACGCCGCTGTGCCACCTGGTGTGGCTGGCTCTCCAACCAACCCCTCAACAAGTGCCAGCGGTCCGGGCGCCAACAATGGGTGGATGGACAGCAGCAGCAGCTCCGCAGGGCCCAGGTGCAGGGACGGGTGCGGCCGCATCGAGGATGCATGCTGCTGCTGCTGCCGCTCAGCATGCGCCGCCGCCGAGTCCTCCTCCTCCTCGTCCGACAGGTCGCTGCTGTCTTCGCTGTCGCTGCTGGACTCCTCAGTGCTCGCATCCCCCGCCTCGTCGCTGCTGCCGCTCTCATCCTCGCTCTCATCAATGCTGGTGCTGCTGCTGCCATCTACCGCTTCGCTATCCACCGTCCTTGCTTTGCCACTCCCCTCCTGCTGCTCCGCCGGCTGCGGCCCTCCCGCCGCCAGCCCTAGCCTCCGGCGCTCCGCCTCCTCCCAGCCCTGCAGCTCCACCAGATACCGCCCCAGCTCCACCGGCAGCGCCGCCGCGGCCGCGCGCAGCGCCCCCTCGCCCAGCAGCGACATGGTCCCGTGGTACAGGCGCGTGCACGTGCCGGTGTGGTGCAGCGCCTCACGCGCCGCGGCGGTGGACAGCGCCGCCAGTGCCTCCCGGCTGGGCTCGAAGCGGACGCACGCAGCGGCGGCGGCCGCCGCCGCGGCGGCGGGCGAGGGCCGGGTGCGGGAGGCAGCTGCGGCACCGACCGCCGCCGCCGCTGCCGAGGTCGTGGCGGCCAGGGCTGCGAGGTGGCGGTCCAGGTCTGACAGGCCGGCGGCGGCGGGGCGGGGCCGGGCGCCGTGTGCGTCGGCGAAGGGGAAGGGCGCGGGGCCGCCGGCGCGGGCCGCGCGCTGCTCCTTGCGCCGCTGCAGCTCCGCGAATGCCTGAGAGTGCGGCCGCCGCGGCGCGGCATGCGCAGCTCCCGCGCCCCCGCCACCTACCCCGCCTGGTCCTGGCTGCTGCGCCCCTGCCGTCTGCTGCGGCCGCCGCCCCCGGCCCTCGCCGCCAGCTGCCGCCAGCTCGGCCCGCGCCCCCAGCGCGCCTGCGGGCTCCAGGTGCAGGTCACGCAGCTGCTGCTGTGCGTGCTGCGCCACCGCCACCGGGTCCCGGCCCAGGTAGTGCGCGGGCGGCGCCGGCTCAAACACGGACGTCACCAGGTGGCCCGGTTCCCCGTGGAGCGCCACGCTGGCCAGCTGACGGCGGTGGCGTATGCCTGGAGGGAGATGGATGCATTTGCAGCATAGCTTATTACAAGCTGGCGGGAGGAAGGCGGGCGACGCGGATGGGTGGACGGGGAGAGGGGACAGGTGGCGAGCTGGCGCCTCACCCGCGAGGTGGCCCGCCCACACGCCGGCGGGGACCCAGCATTCGCAGAGCTCGCAGAATTGCTGGCCGCCGCCACGTCCGCCTTGTTGCCTGTTATTTGCAGGCTGCCCGCTGCGCTCGCCTGCATTCCTGCGTTGCGCCGGTAGCCGGCTCATGTTGCTGTGTGCGCCGTGGCCTTTGGGGTTGTCAGGCTCAGGTCATTGTTATCAATAAGCGTCATGCCGTGCTCATAAGTTTGAGTGCATTGTAAATGAAAGAAGTAGACGGCATTTACAATGCGATGGGGGTTTCCAATCGCCGAGTTTTACCAAGCTCTCAGCTAGCTCAAATGTAGGTCGTGCATTCATTGCGTTTGTTACGCAATCAGTGAGCCGATTTAGTTCCAGCAACCTTACTATGCTCGCCAGCAGGTGATTGGATGCTTCCATCAGGTTGGAACCTTCCGCCTGAGCAAACCCAGTCCTGGGCTGAGCAGCGAATGGTTACCAGTAGCATGACCGGACAGCTCGCGATGGACTCGTGTGCGCTGTGTTTTTGGCACACGCTCTCTTAGCCTCCGCAGGGGTGACTCTGTGGTGGACGTGCGTGGGCGCAAAGAAAGGTTGTACAAACCCCTTTGCCCTGCATGGGTCGCTTCACCATCATCTGTTTTGCCTCCATATGCTGACAGGACTCCCACGACCGCCCTGCGCCTGCGCTCCGGGGCCGCCTCCCGTGTCCGCGGCGCGCCCTCCGCCTTCGGCTCCGCGCGTCCCGCCCGCCA
This sequence comes from Chlamydomonas incerta, assembly GCA_016834605.1. Taxonomy (NCBI): domain Eukaryota; kingdom Viridiplantae; phylum Chlorophyta; class Chlorophyceae; order Chlamydomonadales; family Chlamydomonadaceae; genus Chlamydomonas; species Chlamydomonas incerta. The sequence continues at coordinate 307,882 of JAEHOC010000004.1, forward strand.
AGCGCGCCTGTACGCGGCTGCCGACCTGTTGGGGTGGCTGTTCAAGGGCAAGGCGCCGGAGATGGGCAGCAAGCAAACCAAGCCCAGCCGCGGGTGGGCGCCCCGGGACGGTGAGTCAGCTGGGTCAGCGAGCTTGGTGGACACCGTGGGGTTGTGGGCATGACCGCATGAGGTATACGATCGTTTCTCTGGTTAACTAACGGCCAGGTCATGTTGCCTGGGCCCGCCCGAACATGCGGACCCTTGTCGAGCGGCCCCACCTGTCCTCTCCATCCATGCCTAAACGCACCATGCCGCGCTCCCGACCGCCGACCGCAGAGTCCCAAGCCCCAGGCACCAAGGTTAGCCGCTCCGGCTACGACGTCACGCCGCTCAGTCTGGAGGAGCGGAAGCAGGCGGCGGAGGGGCTCACGGACTTCCAGAAGTGAGGAAGGCTGCATCAGCCCACCCGCTGATGCCGTGTTGGTACCACCTCGCTGCTTGTCGCTGATTGCCCCCTGCCTAGCCGCCGTTCGGGGCTGTGCCGGCCGGACCAGGTCCTTGGCACCATCTCCTCTCTCGCCGCCTGGGAACGCCACCCCCTTTGTCCACCACCAAAATGGCGTTGTGACGACCGCCCCTGTGTCGCCATCCCTAACTCCACCGCAGGTATGTGACGCTGGAGCACGGCACGGAGCGCGCCTTCAGCGGCAAGACCGTGAACGGCTACACGCATGACAACAAGCAACGCGGCACCTACGTGTGCGCCCTGGGCGGCCTGCCGCTCTTCAGCTCGGTGAGAGGAGGGGCAAGCGGGTGCGGGTTTTGGGGGCTTGCGGTCATGGGAATGCAACGTGTCGCATGGCTGGCAAGGGCGGGGGGATAAAAAGGCGGCGCTGCCCAAATGGGCGCGGGTCTTGGTGCGATGGAATTGCCTGATGGACTCGTTCGGTATCGCTGACGCCCACACCGCCGGCCGCAACTCTCCCTGCGCTGTGCTGCTCGGCTGACAGGACACCAAGTTCAACAGCGGCACGGTGAGCCTTTCATTCCTGGCCATGGCCGAAAGGGCGTGTGGGCTGGCTCGGTTCCGCTCATGCTGTTTGTGAGGCCCTCGCGTGGACCCGCATCCGACGCCCCTCCGATGTGTCACGTGTGTGCACACTGCGCAGGGCTGGCCGTCCTTCTTCGCGCCCATTGATCCTGCGCACATCGTCGAGGTGGTGGACATGTCCATCCCCTACATGCCGCGCGTTGAGGTGCTGGACGCACGCAGCGGCGCGCACTTGGGCCACGTGTTCGATGACGGTGGGTGCGGGGCTGCGGGCGCACGCCGCTGCGGGGGTGGACACTTGAAGTGACCATCTTCCAGCAGTGGTCGTTGTCGAAGAATTGAAGATTGCTGAACATGCGTTGCTGTGTGGCATGACTACTAGCTGGTGTGTGATGTCGTGCTGCCTAGTGCCAAGCGGCCGCCCAGCGAATCGCCCACGGCCGCCAGCGCGGGTTTCGTATCCAAGACTAAAAAGCCACCGATGCGTCTTTCCTGCCTCCCCAGGCCCGGCCCCCACCGGCAAGCGCTACTGCATCAACGCCGCGGCGCTCAAGTTCATTCCCGCGGGCGAGGAGCTGCCGGCGGAGAGCCGGCCCGTGGCGCAGGAGCCGGCGAAGCAGCAGCAGTAGGCAGCTGGCGGGTAGAGTGTGAGCCTGTGCAGTGAGGGTTTGTGCGCGGGGCTGCAAACGCGCATGGGGTGGGTGTGGCCGAGGCTGCTGTTGCTGTGCATGCATGTCATGTATGAAAGGAGAGGCGGTTTACAAGCACTTTGGCAACAGGCGTGTCGCGGATGGGGAACTATCGGGGGCGAGGAAGAGCGGCGAGTGTGGTGAGATGTGTGCATCAGTGTAGACGGCGGCACGAGCGAATGGTGGTGGTGGTGGTGGTGGTGGGGAGCAAGGGACATTCGGATGAAATCATCAAGGACTCCCCACGCGACCCAGCGCCGACGGTCAGGGGGGGATTCCGGCCCCGGCGATTTCGGGGGCGATGGGCATCCGCGCGTGTCAGGGCCGTTGTCAACTTGCCCGCCCGCCATGCGACCCAGTGCCCCGACACCACCAAAGCAGTGTCATACTAATCCCTCGGACTCGACTTATAAGGCGTTGCCAGTGAAGCCTCTCCTTCCTTAGCAACCTTTGCAGAAATGCCGCCGGGCACTATTAACAAACCAAACCGCAAGGCTCTAAAAGTGCGGCGCGAGAAGATTCGCACCAAGAAGAAGCACGCTGGCGCTGAGAAGGTGAGTCGCCGCGACGACGGCGTCGGAGTTAGCCGACATGCGCGCACCGTGCCCAGGACACTGGCGGAAGAGCCGGGACGTGCTGCATTTAGCATTTCGACAGCGTGTGACGCATTTGCCGGCATAAGTCGCCAGCCGCCTGCGCACAAACGACGATTGCGCTCCTGAGCCCTTGTCAATGCTGTATGTCTCTGCTATCCTCACAGAAGCACAACACGCAAGTGAAGCTTCTTGTGGAGCGGAACCCCAAGCGCGCTCGTAAGCTCGCAAAGCGCGCCGCTGCCCTCGCGAGGTCTGCTGCCGCCGAGCCCGCGTCTGACGAGCCCGAGATGGCGGAGGCGAAGCCGAAGGCGGCCAACAAGAAGGGAAAGAAGGCGGCGGGTGACGAGATGCAGGAGTAAACGCCCTGGGGCGATGGGAACATAAGCGGCAGTGGGCCAGCTGTGTAGGGAGGTGGGAGGATGTGTCGAGCATGCAGGCCGCCCGATGTGGCACGAGCGCCGGACCGACGCCTGCCTGCACCTGGGGCTGCTTGCCGCCGTTCCGGCACCGTACCAGTAGATGGAGGCTGGGCTGTGAGGCACGGTGTAGGGTATCGCCAACGCGGGCGCGTGGTCAGCTGCGGCCATGGGGGCCAGGGGTGTGCCAGGAGCGGTGCTGGTGTGCGATCCGCCAAGGTGCGGCGGCCGTGGCGGCCGTGGCGAGGCACTGGTGGTCTGTGGAGTACCTCGGCCACATTGGGCGCGCCTTCCTTTGGGTGTGGCGCCGCTGCCGGAGGGCACGTAACGAACAAATGAGGCTGCGGTTTGAATGAATGAGTTTTTGGCGGGATGATTTAACGCACGAAGGGCATGTTGGCTGTGGAGGGCCGGGCGCACGGCCCGACTGTGCTGTGGTGCAGTGGCGCGTGTCAACTGGGAGAGGCGCAACCGGCGTGGTGGCAGGTTCGCTAGTGATACAAGAAAGGGAAGTCTGCGTTCCGCGGCGTTGTGGACTTGTGGCTGGGGACAACCAGTCTTATGGCATGTAACACGAGTTCATTGAAGACATATTGGTGCAAGTCAGAGTGGACCACACACCGGGTGCGTGCGCAGACCCCGGACCCCGCACCGCAACTCCGCAAGATTCTTGCTAGCCTCCACCGGCAGCGTCTCTTGTATTTTCGTCACCAACCTACAAACCCTTACAATACAAAGCGCATCACCCAACTGTGGCCCGCACGCAGCATCCCAACGCCAGGGGGTGCTCCTGCCCAACGCCCGCAACACACATGCCAGTATGCCACCTGCCTGCCTGGCTCGGGCGGCGCGGCATTCCAGCCTGACCGCTGATTGGCACGTAGGCGTCAGCCACGGCATGTGTGCGCCTGGGCTTCCGGCTGTCTGCAGCGACTCGACGGCTTCCTGCATTTGCATTCACTAGCAAACACTTCGCTAGCGATAGCCCAGCCAACCATACCGAGTTACCGGCCCAACGTCCCCTCATGAAACTGCACCTTGCGCTTCCGGCCGCCGCCCGCATTCCCGCCACCGCCTCCACCGCCCGCCCCGCCGCCCAGCCCCTCCTCTCCCCCCTCATCCGCGCCCCCATCCCGCATCTCCTCATCCTCGCCCAGCTCTTCCCCCGCTACTGCCCGCGCCGCCGCCGCTGATGCTACTGCTGCTGCCGCCGCCGCGGCTCCATTGCTTGCCCCGGCGCCGCCGCCTCTCCGCGGGAACTGCGCCAGGCGGCCGCCATCCAGGCCGCCGTCGCCGCCGCCCTGCGGGCCGGCCTCCTCCTCGTCCTCCTCGCCGCCATCGTCCTCGCCCTCCGCGCCGCCCTCGCTGCGCCCGGCTGCGGGCGCCAGCTCCCGCTCGATGACCTGCCGTGCAATGCAATGCAGCGCTCGGTTGAGAAGCACGTCAGGGCCCCGAGCACCAGAGCACATGTGCGGCCACACTGCGAGCCACCCCGGCAGCACACACACCCCAGCAGCGGCACGGTGCCCCCGGCCACCGAACGGCACCCAGCACCAAGGCACACGCGGCCGAGCACCCCGCGCCCGCGGCTCACCACTGGGAGGTACAGCAGCTCGTCACGTGCCGCCGCCGCCGCCGCCCCGCCGCCGCCGCTGCCGTCCACCACGTCCTCCTCCTCGTCACTGCTGAAGTAGTGCAGCCGCTCCCGACCGAACACGTCCACCTCCTCGCACGCGGCAGCAGCCGCAGCGCCCTCGCCGCCCTCGCCGGCGCCCTCGCCCGAGGCCACCGCGCCCATGGGCAGGCCCAGCTCACCACCGGCGCCCTGTTGACGAGTTGATGCGGAAAGGTGTGAGAAGCGTACCGCGAACACAGCAACAGGACGGCAGCAACCACCCTGCCTCGGGGCTCTGTCCCCCCCAAACTATGCACTGGCGCACACGCACTGGCTTGTCTGGTGTTGGGATGGTATCGACAACCCCCCTCACCCTCACCCCGTGCACCCCCCCGATACGCCTCGGCCCTTTCACTGTGCCCCGCCCTTTCGAACCTCGCCTTTCCCCTTAACCGCATGTCGCTCGTCTGGCCCGGCGCTTGCTGCCTGGCGCCGGGGTCATCTTCCTGGTCGCCAGGTAAGTCGTGTGTTTTGCATTTGCGTGGTTGCGTGTCCGTCTCTGCTGTGCGCGAGCCGAGCCTGGGTGGCAGTTCGTCGACGGCGCGCCGACCTCGCCCCGTCTACACTCTCCGCCCCGAAACGCAAGAGTATACCGTTACCCTGTATTGCCGCAAACTGCACCTACCTGTCCCTTGTCTAGTTTCGCTTGGGTTTAGATTGGGCTGGTGTTCACAACCCCCCCCCCTGCCCCTCACCGGCGTGTTCCAGTCGAACTCGTCCTCACGCTCCACGTACTCGGTGTTCTCGTCCAGCTCCTTGAAGTCGGGCGCGAAGGCCGACCAGTTCTCGGCGTGGACCTGGAGGGGGGGCGGGGGTGCAAGATGGTGGTGACAAGATTGGGGGCGGGGCGGGGGCGGAGCTGGGGCGGGAGGCGGCGGGAGTGCGTGTGTGGCACGCAGCGCGCCGGTGTGTGCTTTGCGTGGCGTGTCGCTGCTGCGCCCACCAGCACGCGCGCGCGCGCCGCACCTTGGCCCAGATGTAGATGCGGCCGGTGCCGGCGCAGCTGAGCAGCAGCGAGCGCAGCGGGTGCCAGGCCAGCTGCAGCACGCCCTCCCGGGGGCCTGCGCAGGCAGGCAGCGGCGGCGGGCGGGCGGCAAGAGCGCGGCAGCGTCACCGCATGATGTCTCCTGGCCAGCCGGCCAGCCACCCATTACCTCCCGCGGCACCTCCCGGCAACAACATGGACGCGCAGGCTGCCAGTGCAGCGCGCGCTTCACGCTTCACGCTTCAGCCTGTCACGCCACACACGCCACACCCGGCCGGCGGCCACGCACGCACCCTCCAGGATCCGCTCCATGTTGCCCAGCGGCCGGTTCCAGATGTACAGCAGCAGCTGCGACCGCGCGGCGGTGGCGCCCACCACGTGCTCGCTGTCGGCGGAGAAGGCGGCGGTGCGCCAGGGCGTGCGCTCCACAGCGTTCTGTTGCATGGGGTGGGGTGGGGTGTCCATGCATGTTTTGATATAGACGAGATGAAGTTGGCAGGGGAGGCGGGCGAAGGCGTGTGTGTGCGCGTGAGCTTGGGGCACGAGGCGGTGTCGACCGCAGGCGCACAACGCGCGCAGCCTGGTCCCGCGGTGTACCACCATCAGCGTTGGAATGTAATATCCCCTCCACTCCACTCAGCCAAAGCACTCCTCCTCGCCCTCATGCATTGGGGTTTTGGTTCAGCCTGCTGTCAAACCCCCTCCCGCCAGCCCACCTGGAAGTCGCGCACGTGCCGCAGCAGGCCCGACTCGCCGTGCAGCAGCGAGCCCGACTTGATGGCCTGGTGCACGTGCGGCGGGCGGGCGGGTGCGCGGGCGGGACAAGGGGAGTCTGGTGGTGCGGTGGGTCTGTTGAGGAGGAGCTGCGGCCTGCGGAAACGCCCGTGGCCCCTGTGCCCATGCGCGCGCCACACCACCTGGCACCAGGCACCCACCTTGTTGCCCACAGCCTCTGCGAGCTGGGCATCCGTCGGCGGCTCCTGCAGCTGCGGCGGAGGCGGCGGAGGCGGCAGCGGAGGCGTCGAGCCCGCTTCCCCGCCGTCCCCATTGCTGCTGCCGCCGGCCACCTGCGCTGCCGTTGCCGCGCCGGCTGCCGTTGCTGTTGCTGCTGCTGCTGCCGCCGCCGCCGCCGCGCCGTGGCGGCCTGCTACTGCCGGCGCCAGCTCGAACATGCGCACGCGCTGGTCCTGGCACGTGGCCAGCAGCAGGTCGCCCTTGCGGTTGAGCACCAGGTCCGTCACACGCGCCGAGTTGGGCAGCTGCGCGCGGGCAGGCGGGAGGGGACGGCATGCGCACTCGCGTTCATCCAAAGCATTTCGGTGGCGCGCACAGGCGCGAGAGGATACGCCGCGACTGAGGCTGGCTGCGGCATGCAGCTGCACCGCCAGGCGTTCTTTCTCAACCAGGCTTTCATCCGACTCATCAACCGCATCCTTTGCCAAGACGCGCATCCGCGCACCCACCCACCGAGCCCGCTACCAGCCACCCACTGCTACGGTATTGCATTTGCCTGTCCCATGTCCCCTGTCTAGTTAGGTTGCTTCAGCTTGGGCTGGTGGCATTCACAACCCACCCGCACGATGTCCAGGATGCGGCGGGTGGCGGTGTCCACCACCGTCAGCGCGCCGCGCATCTGGCCGCCGATCACCGCGTCGCCGCTCTTGCTGAACACGGCCAGGCCGCCGGACGCCGCGGAGCCAGGCCCCGCGCCGCCCGCGTCCGCATTGGCGCCGCGCCCGCGGCCCGCCGGCGCCGGCGCAGCGTCTGCCGCCTCTGCAGCCACGAGCCCGCGGTGGGCCGAGTGCGGAACGTCCGTGCTTGGCATTGCGTTTGACAGAGAAGAGAGCAGCGACTTGCTGTTCCCCTGCCACAGCCGCGCCTGTATCCCTCTGCCCCCCGCCATGCCCATCCCTCGGTCGCTTCCTCTGTCTCACGCCCCCGACCTGAACCGTACCTGGCACTAGCGGCAGCGGCTCCACTACTGACCGGCCGCCCTCCCCTTGCGACTGGCCCGCTACCGCCGCAGCCAAGTCCAGAAGCACCGGGGGCCCCTCCGCCAGGGCCGCCAGGGCCAGGGCGGGGGCGGGCGGCCCGCGCGGGTGCAGGCTCACCCGCAGCACTGCCGAGCCCAGCTGCAGCTGGGTCACCTGCGACGAGGCAATGGGGTGCGCGTTTTGGAGCAAGGGCAGCAGCAAGGCTTCCCGCCGCATACCCCCAGCCTGCTCGTGTGTACTGCCCCACCCCGCCCCGCCGCGCTCCACCTGCTTTCCCTGCTGCACGTCCCACAGGATAACTGAAGCGTCCTCCGATCCCGACAGCAGCTGCCGCCCGTTGCGAGACCAGGACACGCTCGTCACCGGAGCACTGCGGAGGGGGGGCGATGAAATGAAAGCGTGGCTGACACGGATGAGGGCGCGGTGGCTGGCCGTGAGGCGGAGGCGACCGCCACGCATGGCGCGCAGCCTCGACACGTTCACAGCTCAATGGTTGTCATGTGCCTGCGCCACCCCAACCCAGGCACTGGACTCACGTGTGCCCGTGCAGCACCGCCGCCACACCGCGTGTGTCGAAGTCCCAAATGACCACCTGGCCCTCCTTCGTGCCGGCTGCAGGCATGATTGCGTGGGTTCGCAGCACCACGTGCCAGCGTTTCAGCCGAGGCGGGTCAACGCGCAGGAAGTTTCGCATGTGCGGCCGCAGCCGAGTGGCGCTCAAGGGCCCTTTCCTCGACCCGTGCAGGCGCCCCCTCGCCCCGCCAAGACAACCCCGGCCATCGACACTCACACGCCAGGAGGGTTCCCCTCCGGTGAAAGGCCATGCATTGTGCTGACCCATGGTCCAAGAACTCCTCGATTATCTCCGGCAGCTCCACGCTCTGAAAGGGATCTGCGCGGGTAACACAGAGAGTGTTTTCCTGCTGGCCGCCTTCTGTGTCCGTGTGCATAATATGGCATCAGTGACGTACCTAGCAGTCGCCGATTCATGTTTGGGCTCCGTCGTCGTCAATGTCGCTCAGGATTTCTTACGGTCAAGGCCCTAAAGTTGCATCAGATGCCGATTCATTGTAGTTCCTTATTTCTATAGACTAACACGGTCAAGCTCAGAAAACAGGACGTAGAAAAAAGTCTTCCCGCCCTGCATGACCTAAATCACACTCCCTGGCAATTTGCCCTGCCCTGGACCCTAAACCTATTTATTGTGCATAGATAAAAACATCTAGATATCCCTGGACTAGGCACGGCTCTGGCTCATCCGTCGAGACAACCCTTAAGCGCTCGCGCACGCCCAAAGTTCTCAAGCAAGCAAGCCATGCTGGCGTTGAGTCATCATAAGTTGCAGTGACGATCGTGATGGCTGCGGACAGCCTGCAAGCGGAGCTCTGAGCTGCCCGGCCACTGCACGTCCACTCGGCGCCGGGGACCGTCCCTCTGTTGACACCGCGCAGCCACCTGTGCCCAAAGTGGCGCCCCCACCCAGACGCCAGCTAGAACTAGCACAGCACAACTGCCCCAAGCAGCCCGACCGCAGCCTGCAGCTGGCCAATATGGAGTACGCCAAGGGGCTGTTCAGCCGCGCCAAGGAGCTAGCGGTGCAGACGGCGCAGGAGATCCAGGCACGCGCCGCCAACGCCTCGCTCGTGGCGGCCGGCATGCCAGTTGACACGCCCGGGAGCGTGGATTCTCCGTCGGGTAGCAGCCGCGATGTCAGCGGCGGCCGCTCCATCTCGGGCGCCGGGGCTTCCAGCAGCGGCCGGCTGGGGCCCGCCACCGGGTTGGGCGGCTCCACGTCCATGACGGGCGGGATCCAGTCTGAGGATGTACGGCTGGCGCGGCTCCAGGCCGAGCTGCGTGGATCCACCATCAACCTGCATGCGCTCAAGCGGCTGGCGTTCCACGGCATCCCCGACAAGGGCAACCTGCGGGCCACCGTGTGGAAGGTGTGGGCGGGCGGGTGTGCGCGGGAGCGGAGCGGGTCCTGAGGTGCGGGAGCCGTTGGTGCGGCGTTGGCCCAGCGGAACTGCGGCCGCATTACGTGTGGGTGGTGCCGGTGCAGTCTGCAAGGTGAACCTGAGCCGACAATCCTCCCCCCGCCCTGGGCTCCTGCTGCTGCTCCGCCTCTCCTTCTGCAGCTGCTGCTTGGCTACCTGCCACTGGCGCCCGAGGACTGGGCCAAGCACTGTGCGGCGCGGCGGACGCAGTACCATGTATTTTGTGACGTGAGCTGGCTGGCTAGATGACTCGCTGGCGGGTGTAATGGGGTGTTGATGTGATCGTGTGATGCTGGCGAGCCCTGTGGACCGAGTCGCATGGACTGGCCATCGCACACGTAGGTGACCTGCGTGTCAACCGGAACACGCCACCCCGCTTTCCCCCTCCCCCAAATTTGGCCCCCTGCAGGAGTTGATAGTGGATCCCAAGCGGCAACCTGACCCAATCTCGTTCGGCGGGCTCGGCGCATCGCGATCAGCGGGCGGCGGGGGGCCGGGGGCGTCAGAGGCGGCGGCCGCCTCGCCGCTGGAGGCGAGCACATCGGCGACGGCGCCGGGTCCAGGCGGGGGCGACGACATGGGGCCATTGGCGCTCACAACGGAAGGCTCGAGCGGAGTTGTAAGCAGGGCCGGGGTTAACTGGCGGTTTAACTGGGGCGGGGCAACGTGCCGGGCCGGGGCACGGCAGGAGCAGCGAGACAGCGGCACGGGCTGTCATCTGCGTGCTGGCAGTTCATGCGTCGCGTTGGTGTCCGACTGCCCGCTGGCTGCTGCTCATCGCGCTGCTGCCGCTGTGCTGCTGCTGCAGCCGGTGGACGACCACCCGTTGAGCCTGGCCCAGACCTCGCGGTGGTGCACCTACTTCAAGGTGGGGTGGGATGGGGCTGGGTGCGTGTGCGTGTCCGTGTGTGTATACCGTGTGTGGAGAGAGGTCACGGGTCGGGGTCGGGGCTGGCAAGCATGCGGTGCATTGACGCACGCGCTCGCCAATGCCGTACGGTTGCTTTCATGCTCACACTCACCTACCACCAACACCACCACCAACACCGCCCCGCATGTGTGGTGCGCGGCGCGGGCGCAGGACTCGGAGGTGATGGTGCAGGTGGAGCGGGACGTGATGCGCACCCACCCCGACATGCACTTCTTCACCGGCGACTCGCCCGAGGCGGAGGCGCACAGAGAGGTGCGGCGGGGAGGGGGACGGTGGCAGGGATGGTGCATTGGGGGGAAGGGGCGATACGGTCGGCGCAGGTGTGCGCGGCCGCGCGGCGGCGGGTTAGGCTGCATCTGCGCCCGCCCAGCCCCGCGTCGTGTTCATGGAATAACGTTGTGCTTTCCGCTTCCTGGCAAGCGAATGCCGACCGGCCACCAGGCCACGCCTCTCAACGCGTCTTCCTTTCCTCCCACCTCGCCCCCACCTCGCCCCCGCATGCCGCCGCCTCCGCCGCCGCCGCCGCAGGACATGAAGCGCGCGCTGTTCATGTACGCCAAGCTGAACCCGGGGCTGCGCTACATCCAGGGCATGAACGAGCTCATCGCGCCGCTGTACTACCTGTTCAAGACCGACACGCAGGTGCGGGCGGGCGGCCGCGGCAGGTGGCAGGCGGCAGGAGCGTGCGAGCGAGCGTGCGTGCGTGCGTGCGTGCGTGTGCGTGTGCGCGCGGCACTCCTTGTTCCATCCCTTAGCGCCTTAAGCGGCCCTCACACGTGCCTGGCTCGCCTCTCACACGCCTCTCAGCCCCTCCCTTGAAGCGCATGCCCGCGGCCCTCGCTCTGGCCCTGCCCGCTCCGCACGCGCAGGACCCCCTGAGCAGCCAGTACGCGGAGGCGGACGCGTTCTGGTGCTTCATGGAGCTCATCTCCGACTTCCGCGACCACTTCTGCGCGCAGCTGGACAACGCGCAGAGCGGCATCAAGGCCACCATCCGGCGGCTGATGCTGGTGCTGCAGCACTACGACAAGGAGCTGTGGCACCACATAGAGGTGGTGCACAAGGTGCGGACGGCGGCGGCAGTCGGGTGGAGGTGTTGGGGGAGGCCGTGTACAGTTCCCAAAGTGTCAAGGGCGGGAGCAACATTCGGCACAGAGTGATTGCGCTCACGCCTTTCGTACTTCGCCTCTTCTCCGCCATCACAGCTGTGCGTTCCCCAGCTCCCATGCTTGTGTGTATGGCCCGTGTCCATGACCGCCCCCCATCCTGCCCCTGCCCCATCCCGCCCCATCCCCGCCCTGCCCCGCCCCGCCCTGCCACAGGTGGACCCGCAGTTCTACGCCTTCCGCTGGCTGACGCTGCTGCTGAGCCAGGAGTTCGCCTTCCCCGACACGCTGCGCATCTGGGACACCATCCTGTCCGACCCGCACGGCCGCATGGACTGCCTCATGCGCATCTGCACCGCCATGATCCTGCACGTGCGCCCCATCCTAATGCGCGGCGACTTCACGGTCATCCTCAAGACGCTGCAGCGCTACCCGCCCGTGGACGTCAACGTGCTGCTGGCCAAGGCCGCCTCCATGCCGCCTTGCACCGCGATCCTGGCCACCAGCGTGTGAGCGCCGGCGGAGTGGAGCTCACCAGCGTGTGAGCGCAGGCGGGGTGGAGCTGGGGGAGGTGCGCTGGCGCGGTCGCCGGGGGAGGGGGCGACGAAGAGGCGGGGGAGGAGGGGTGGGAACCGTTGGTGGACAGCGGGGTGCGTACACGGCATGGCGTAAGTGGCGTATACCGCATGCCGACGGGGCGCTGGATGGCTGTGTAAGAGCTTCGTAAAGGTTTGAACATGCGGCACGGTAGCACCGTGTCCTCGTGCCGAACGTGCGCCTTGGGGACGGACTGGCCCGTCTTGTAAGCCCGCGGTTCTCGGTGCCGGGCCTCGTGCCAAGGACCTTAGACGGCAGGGATTACAAGAATGGTGTGGAGAGGTGGTGTGTGCACACATGGCGGGGTCGGCGGACGGAGGCAGGGGCGTCTCCGAGCTAGACTGTCGACGACCGGGTCGGCTGGCGTGTCGGGTTCGGGGGAACTTTTCAGGCTCGAGCACAACCTTGAGTTCAGGTATGATAGTTTAAATGTCGTGAATATTTCATTTGCGACTTGCAAGCCTGCAAAACTCGGGCTCGCAGCATGTTGGGCCGAATGATGGGCGGCGCCACAAGTGCAGAACGAGCTCGTTCCTCGCTGCCTGTCTCAGACCGCGCACCCCCTTTAGTTTAGACTCATTTCTCTACAACTAGAGCAATGGCCGCTCTCACTTGCCGCGTGCGCGCGTTCACCACCTCGCGGCCTCAGGCTGCCCGGCCCCAGGTCGGCGCTCGCCCTGCCGTTCGCCGTCCCATGACCATTGTTCGCGCTGTTGCGGAGTCTGCTGTGGACGTGGACAGCTACGTCGACGAGCTGGACGTGCCCCTGGCTGAGAGCACTCCTCTTGCTGCGGCTGGCGAGAAGGTCCGCCTTCGCATCCGCATGCGCAGCTACGAGAAGCAGCTGCTGGAGGACTGCGTGGTGCAGATCCAGGCCGTTGCGGAGGCCACCGGCGCTGTGTTCAAGGGGCCAGGTGAGAATGCGTCGTGGGGGCCGGCTCAGCTTTGGGCTCAGCGGGGCGGTATAATGCCAAACTTACAGACTGGGTAACGCAATTGGAGGTCCAAGCGGGCATTCTATGGTGGCAAGCGAAGGACTGGCCATCCTGTCGCATTCGCTTGCACCCTTGCGGATACGACCAGTGCCGCGGTGCACGAATGAATTGCTGCCTAAAATTTGGGTCGTGGGGAAGAGTTGGTCCAGGCGGTCGGCAAGGGCAAATGTGGTCCATGACTGCGGGCACGAGGGGGTGCTCTCAGGCTGCGGCCTCGGCTGGGGCGCATGTACAAGTCTTTGGGTACTCGCGGCTCGAAAGCCAGGCAGGAGCCATGCGTGGGGCAGGCACGGGGGGTTGAACGGGCGAGCGGGGGGAATTGCAGCCTGGACAGCGTGGCGTGGGGAGGCGCCGCCCGCACCTGCACCAACCGGCGCCGCGCGCATACAGTCGATGCCACAACGGGCGCATTAGTTCTGCAGGGGATCGCAGCGCTCAAAGCAGCACACGCACGCAAGCACAACACGCAACGGCGCGCTAACGGTACCCCCTGCTTCATTGCCTTGCCTCGCTGTGCAGTGATGCTGCCTACCAAGCGCCGCATTTATTGCGTGCTGCGCTCGCCCCACGTGAACTCCAACTCGCGTGAGCACTTCGAGATCCGCACCCACCACCGCCTGGTGGACCTGAAGAACCTGTCGGCGGAGACTGTGTCGATGATGATGCAGTGGGTGCCTCCCTCGGGCGTGGAGGTGGAGTGCTCCATCGCCTAAACGTTGCCTCGTGCAGCGTGTGGCGGAGCGGCGGCGGACAGGTCGCCGGCAACGTTTTGGGATGTGGGACGTCAGCATGTGGGGTGGAGGCGTCATCCGGCACAGGCGGCTGATTACGCAGCAACCGGCAGTCGGTGATGGCTGCCGGCCGCAGAGCAGTGGCACGGGTTGCGGCGGGTGAGGGCCTCGGCACGCGGCGTGCCCCGGTCTTACAGCAGCTGTGCGTCGACCGCAGCAGCTTCGTGCGCCAGGCTCGTGGCTATGCGGTGCTGCAAACAAGGATGCGGGCCGCGGCTGTGGATGCTGCGGGCGGTATGCGCTGGATTTGGAGGCGCGATGTGTGAATGCGGTGACAATGCGCCGTTTGGGGATCAGTCACTGGTTGGCCAGGGCTGCAGGGTTCAAGAGGGCACTCAACCCACTTGGGTTTGGGGGCAGAGTTTTTCGTGCCGCAACGCTGCTTCTGCCCCCCTATCCTGTGTGCCCTGCTTGGCAAGTGTTTTAGCGGTCGGTAGGACTGGAAGCGTGGCGGCATGCGCCGCGCGCGTAACTGAGGATGGCCGCAATTGATATAGTCGTCTAGGGCGAATGCCCGACCGAGGAGGAGAAATCTAGGCATGGTCTAACAGGAGGTTGTGGAGCTGGGACAAGTGTAACATGTGAAGTATACAGTGCCCTCCGCGGGTGCGTCATGCCCCCACGGTATTAGGGCCATCCAGGCTCTTGAAGGGCGGGTTCCAGGCGCCCTTGTGTCCACGTCTAAAGAATTCAGTGAAGTATACAGTGCGGATGCGACATGCCCCCACGGTATTAGGGCCATCCGTGGCTCTCGCCAACGCGGCGTCCCCACACGCGAACAATGTGTCGAGTTTGCGCCTAGAACAGCGGCTCGTGTGGCTCCAGGCTCTTGAAGGGCGGGTTCCAGGCGCTCTTGTGGTTGTCGGTCTTCTTGTTGTCGCCGTGGTGGACGTCCACAGTTGCGTCAAAAGAGGCCGGGGTGGACAGGACAGAGCTGGGGTGGACAGGACGAAGCCAAAGTATACATGACTGCATGCTACACGAAGGGCTGGCCAGCTGCTAGTGTGCTTTATCAGTCCTGGGGCGATTGCTAATGCAGCAGCCGCATGGAATGTCAGGACCGGTCCGTCACAGCATTGCTGTGTGCCGGCTCAATCAGATACCACACGCAATCCAGCTCCAGCTTTTCGCACACGACCTCGTACAGGCCGCCGTGCAGCCTGTTCAGGCCGTTACCGTATCGATCACCTCATATCACCAACTAGCTCATCGATTAAAGGCAACACATGTGCGCGACAGCCTCACGCGCCTACGGGTACCTGCGCATCAGCGCCAGCAGCACCCCGTTGCTCCAGCCAAACCCCACCTGCGGCACGTACTCCCCGCCCCGCCCCACGCCGCCCGGCACGACCGCGTCGTACTTCTCGTGCATGTGCCCCGTGGCCCTCCACGCCGCTCGGCAGCCCACGACGTAGCTCCTCGCCAGCCCCGCCGCCGCTTCAGCCGCGCCCGGCGCGCCCGATCGCTCCAGCCCCTCGACGGCCATGTGCACAAGCGGCGGCCAGGAGTTGGGCGCGTCCCATTGCTGCCCGGAGCGGTACAGCGAGGTGAGCAGACCGCCGGGCTGCAGCAGGCCCGAGGCGCGCAGCCCGGCTGCTGCCGCCGCCGCGCGGCTGCTGCTCGGCGCCGCCACGCCGCACCACAGCGGCACCCAGTTGGACGCGTACACGCCCACCCGCTGCTGCGCCGAGTACACGCCCGCGCCATCCTCCCCATAACCCTGAGCCGCCACGTCGCCCGGCGCCGTCGCAGCAGCTGGAGACGCCGAGCCTGCAGTGTCGGTGCCGTCGGCAGGTGGCCGCGGCGATGATGTCGCAGGCGCAGGCTGCAGCAGCAGGTCGTGCCAGCAGCCGTCGGCGTCGCTCCACATGAGCGCATCCATGGCGGCGGCGCGGTCGGCGGCGCGGGCCGCGAAGTCGTCGCGTGTGGAGCTGTCGCCCAAGCGGCCGGCCATGTGTGAGATGTCGAGCTCGGTGCGGTACAGCCAGGCGTTGAGGTCGGCGGGGACGATCTGGGTCAGGAGGGGAGCAGGTGCACCGGCGGGAGAATGCGGGAATGACGGAGCGAAGGGCGGAAGAGGAAAGGAGCGCGCTGATGCGTATGGGGCAGCGTGTGAACCTGCGCAGCGAGCAGGCACACCGCAACGGCCGGAGCACACCTGCGTGGTGCGTGTGCACTCCAGCGAGTCGCCCCCCACGAACCAGCGTGTGCTGAAGTCTGCAAGTGGGTAGTAATAAGCAGTCGGCCTTGCTTGGTTGGGCACGTGCAGCTAGCACTTGGCGCTTAGCAGCCCTCCGTAGCGGCGTCCCAAACCACGCCGCCACTCACCCCAGCCCGACTCGGCCGCGCTGGCGATGTCGCAGTACAGGGCGCGCGCCGCCTCCGGGCCCAGGCCCGCGCCCTCCACCAGGTGTTGGTCCTCCCTGCGGCGCCACGCAGCAACAACCGCACACACCTCAGCGCCAAATCGCATGGTTTGGCGTGCTGCATGTCCGGCTATTTCTTCCTCAACCAAGATCCACATCAACTCCTTCACCTGAAACTCTCAGGCCGGGGTTCGTACAGCTCCGCATGGTAGCGGCTCAGCTCGAACACTCGCTCTCCGCACCCGCCGCCTCCCCGGCTATCCCCACCGCCGGCGCCGCCGCCGCCGCCTCCACTGCTCCGCAACCGCAGCAGCTTGGGCCCTGAGGTCCAGTAACCGTGCTGCGCTATGAGCCGCGGCAGCGCCTCACGCATCAGCGCCTCCGCCTCGCCTCCACCACTGCTGCTGCTGCTGCTGCTGATGGTGCCCGCGCCGGTGGCTCCTGGTCGCGCGCACTCGCCGCCTCCCGCCCCGTCGGGCCGTCCTCTGCCTGCCTTGCCGCGCGCTTCCTCCTCCGCAGCGGCGGTCGCCTCCACCACCGCCATCACCATGGCGCTCAGCAGCGGCGGCTGGCTGCGGTTGGTGTAGTAGGCCCGGGCGCCGTTGGGCACGAAGCCCCACACGTCCACCAGCCCCAGCAGGTTGGACAGCAGCTGGCGGGCGGCTGGCAGCAGGCCGGAGGCAAGCAGGCCCAGGATTACCCAGTAGGAGTCCCAGTTGCTGGGGTTGACATGGGAGGGAAAATCGAGGGCGGGCATGAAGTGGGCGATGAGCGCGCGGTGGGAATGCGGGTTGGAGCATAGACGGGGCAGAGCACGAGCGGACGCGGTCAAGCAGACGGGCTCGTGTCTGACTGTAGGCATCGCAGCGCACCCAGGGCTCACTAGCACTCGCGGAAGCGGTCGCCGGGCACGATGAAGGGCTGGGGCAGCGGCAGCAGCGTGTGGCGATCTGGGTTGGCCTGGACGTCCGGGCCCACCTGCAGTGCCATGGCGAACAGGCGCTGGTTGTAGGAAACCTCCAGCATCTGAGCCTGCCGTGCTCGCCTCGTGGGTAATGGCCCGCTTCAGGGCTCTTGCTGAAGCGCTGCCTCCTACAACCCGTACGAGTGAGCCCTCGCACGGCCGACCCCCTCCCTGCAGGTCCACACCTGGCGGCACAGCGTCTTCCACAGCTGGTGCACCGCGCCCCCGAATGCACGCGCTTCCTCCTCTGGCAGGCCAGCAAGCCATGCGGGCGGCTCCTCGTGCCAGCCGGCGGGCAAGACCGCCTCGAGGTCGCTGGATACGGGGAAGAGTAACAGGGACAGGGCGCACCGGTGAGGAAAGGGGCGGGTTGACCGGCCGACCCGCACGCAGGCTTTCGCTCCGCGTACCTGCCCGGTGAACCGAAGTTCGCAGCAATAAAGCCCTGCAGAGTCTTCTGTGTTATTCCAGAAGTCTTGAGCTGCTCCCAATCCGCTGCGACAAAGGGCCAAGGCCGCAGCACCGGACAATCCACGAAATGTTTCGAATCGGCGAAGAGACCGGCATCGGAGACATTCCTGATAACTTCAGTCCATACAGCCTGGCTGTTGAGTTGGGTTGTCCGGTGCGGTGTGGTCGCTGCCGGCAGCGGTTCCACTGCTGTCGTCGACATTGCAACTACGAGTCCCCGGCGGCGACCCGAGCCTCTAGCCGCTGGGCGCGGTCGCATACCATATGTCTTGGACTCGGAGACTTGGAGTGGATTGAGCATGCTGCGCATGATGGGGGATCCACGGACTGTCGTACGGACTCGTGCCATTCGTGCCAGTGTATGCGGTCATCATGGTTCTTCTTGGGCTTCCAACCACTTCCACCTGGCAGCGACTAACATTGACATACACGCACTCACTCTACACTCTACTGTCTACACGTGCACGTCTATATGACACCCGAGTCTGTCAAGCACAGCCTGCACCGGTGTCCTGACCCGGACTGACTCCTGACCCGGAGTCCCGGGCTGAACCCGCGCCCCTTCAACTGCCACCCTGCATGTCTGTTCAGCGCAAACCTCAAACCCCACGCGTGTGTCGCGGAAGTCTTTGCCTGCGTCTCTATGTTCCTTTCGCATACCGGCATGTCCGGGTATAACCTTCACCTACCGTGCACTGCCGCCGCCGCCCGCTCCGCCACCCACGGCAGCGCCGTCGTCACCATCTCGCCCCACAGCTCCGGCAGGTGCCGTGCGTCCCCCGCCACCGCCTCCACCACGCCCGCCCCCAGCGGCCGCCCCAACAAGGCGTCCATCCCGGCAACAGCCCCGCCATCGCCGCCGCACGCGCACGCCTCAAGCGCCTCGTGCTGCAGCGCTGCGAAGTGGCGCGCGGCCAGGGTCGCCAGGAGCGCCGGCCGGTCGCCCCACAGAGCCGTGGCCGCAAGCGCGTCACGCAGGCGGGTCACGTGGCTGTGCAGGTGGTGCAGCTTCGCTGACACGTCCAGCGCTGACGCTGCGTCAAGCGTGGCGGCCGCTGGCGAGTGCGGCAGCCCCAGCATGGCCTCCAGCCCCCGCAGCACCAGCCGTGTGTCGTGCAGCGGCGCGATGCGGCACGGACTGCCGGCCGCCGCCGGGACCATGCTCACGCCGTCCTCCCCGAGCACCAGCACCTGGGCGCTGCTGGCGCTGACCGCCGCCTCCAGCACCGCCACCGTGCCGGCCAGCCCGTCACCGCCCGCCGCCTCGCCGCCGCCAGCCGCCGCGCCGTCGTGCACCACCTTGGTCACGCCCGGCGCCTCCAGCAGCGGCCGCAGGCTGACCAGCAGCGCGTCCGCCGCCGCGTAGCCGTCGTCACCATCGCCATAGGTCAGCTTCGCCGCCAACAGGTCCACCACATACACGGCCGCCGGCCAAGCGATGAAGCTTCCCTCCGCGCCGCCGCCAGCATCTGGGTCGGCGCCGCCCTCTGGCGGCGGCGCCGCCAGCGGCATGAGCGCCGCCGGCGCGTAGAGCGTGACCAGGGTGGGCAGCCCGTAGTACGACTGCACGGCGAGGCCGAGGCGGTCGCAGGAGTGGCAGTGCTGCAGCATGGCGACCAGCGCGCTGCCGTACGGGTCAGCCACCACCACCGCCTGCGCGTCCGGCAGCCCGGCCGCCGCAACATCCTCGGGCGAAGGCAATGGGAATGCGGGGCCACTGCTGCTGACGCTGCCGGCGTCGTAATGCTGTGGCACCGATCCCTGGTCTGGGTTCGCCTCAGGCACGCCGTCCCCGAAGGTGATAGCGGCAGCACCAGCCCCGGCTCCTGCGGGCGTGACGGTCCCCATCGAGTCTGCGGAGGACGCCTCGACAGCAGCGCCGCGGTTGTTGGTTCTGCCGCCGCTTGCTCCGCCCGCCGCCGCTCCCGCTGCTGCTTGAGCCTGCGCGGCCTGTCGCGGTGGCCCTGCCGCTGCAGGCGCGGCCCCTGCCGGCCGTGCCCCTGACGGCCCTGCCCCTGACGGCCCTGCCCCAGTGGCTCTCGCTGTCGCCGCTGCCCCCGCCCCCGCCGTCCCCGCCGTCCTGGCCGCCGCAACCGCCGCAACCGCCTGCACCAGTGCCTCCAGGTCGAGCTGCACCACGGGCTGAGAGGTTGCGGTGCAGGAAGGCAATATTGCAGTAAGTCAGACAGCATGTGTGCATCGGTCACCACGGTATGCTGCTGCAACAAAACACCTCATGGCGTGCAAACGAATGCAACAGATAGCCAACAATCCCCAAAGACACGCCTACCTCGCTCTCCGCCAGGCCTGGGCTGGGCAGCAGCTTGAAGACGTCGAGGCTGCGCTGCTGCGTCACAAACTCTTTCAGCTTCGGCCACTTGCGCTTTGCGTCCAGCCAAACGGCGCCGTGCTGCTGCCGCAGGAAGTGCCCTAGGTCCGACATGCGCGCGCACCGCGGCCCCAGCCCCAGGGCCGCGCAGGGGTCGCCTGCGAGCCAGACCGCGATGGCGCGCCGCAGCTGCCGCGCCGCCTGGTCCTTCACGGGCTGGCCGTCCACGTAGGCGGGGAAGGCCATGCGCGCCAGCTCGCTGACGGGCTTGGACCGCAGCGCCTCGAGCAACTCGGCCGGGGCACCAGGTGCGGCGCCGGAGGCACCAGCGGGGCCTGCGGGCGCTGCGCCCGGGCCGCCCAGGGCTGCGCGCCACGAAGAGCCGCCGCTGGCCTGGCTGGCCGCAGGGGCGGCTGCAGCGCCTGGCTCCAACCGCGTGTCATGGCCGCCCGCTGCTGACGCGGCGGCGACGACGGGCGGCAGCGCCGCGTTGGTGTGCGGACCGGAAGGCGCCGTGCAGCTCATGGCGGCACGCCACAGGGCCGTGACATCCAGGACGACCGCTCGGTCACCCCCAGCAGTGCCCGCCGCCCCGCCGCCCTCGACCCGGAACACGCCACGGCTCTCCGGGAGCAGCAGGAAGTCCTTCAGCTTGGGGCCCCGCCCAGCGGCCGTGGGGTCGCACTCGGCCCACCTTTCCGCGTGCTCGTGCCGCAGGAACTCCCCGAGCGCCGACATACGGGCGCGCAGCGGCCCAGTTGGCTCCAGCTTCCGGACCGCCGCCAGCCGGCCCACGACCTCACGCCGCACGTGGCACGCGGCGTCTGCGGCCGCGGCCACACGCGCCGCAGCCGACTGCTGGCCACCCAGCGGCGCACCCCCGGCGAGGTCCTCCTTGCTGACGCCCGGAAATGCATTGCGCGCAAGCGCGGACACGGCTTTCACCATCGCCGCGGCGGCGGCCGCCGCGTCTACCGCCATCGCGGCGCTGCTTGCCGTCTCGGGCGCCGCCCCGCCATACCCGCGCTCCGCGTCCTGCAGGAACGTTGTCAGCAGCCCCTCCACATCTAGCTGCACCCCTGGGTTGTCGCCAAGCGCTCCGGCAGCCGTGCCGCTAATGCTGCCGCCGCCGCCGCCGCGGAGGGCGGCCGGTGGCGCGAGCACCCGAAAGACGCCCCGGCTGTCTGCATGCTGCAAGAAGTCAGCCGGCTTGGGCCAACTGAACACGCTTTTGTTTAGCCAGAGCCCGGCGTGCTGACTCCGCAGATACGCCTCCACTGACTTGAGCGGCACGAAGGTGCCGCTTGCAGGCTCACCAGACGCAATCATGTTGGCCCCGACCGCGCCCTGCTCCATCAGCCACAGCGCCAGGGCGCAGCGGATCTTGTTGCCGGCGTTGGTGAGGAGCTTGTCGGCGTAACCGCTGGGGAACACTGCACGTACCGTGCGCCGGAGGTGGTCCTGCCTTCGCGCCTGGTGGCCTGCCTCTGCGGTGTCCGCGGAGGGAACCTGGGCTCTCGGGCGGCCGCCCGTGTCCCGACCAGGGTTTGCCTGGAACGCCGCCATGCTCATCGCGGGGCTCTCCAGATCTTAATTTACCAAACGTATCACGCTGATGAATTCATCGTATCGGCAATTCGCCACGCCAATGTCGGTCGCCGACACGTTCAACGATTAACGTCGCCCACCGCAAGATTTGAAGCTGGGAATGTAATGCGATTGTACAGGAAAGATGTAATGGATGCGTTTATGGACGCCACGAACGCAGACAGGCGTGGTGTCGAGGGCCATTTTTTTGCCCAGCGCGACCGTCATGCAGCAGACACGCCCTTGGACACGCCGGGAAGCCCCCACAAGACCCCCGTCCATGTCAACGATACGAACGTGTATGGGGGAGGTAGCTTACACAGGCTCAGGCGCACCCGCATCGCTGCACGGCGTTTCTGTTGTTACACCTCAGGACGCCCACTCCAGCAGCCGACGCGCCCACCCCGACCGCCGCGCGGCCCCG
Source organism: Chlamydomonas incerta (assembly GCA_016834605.1). Taxonomy (NCBI): domain Eukaryota; kingdom Viridiplantae; phylum Chlorophyta; class Chlorophyceae; order Chlamydomonadales; family Chlamydomonadaceae; genus Chlamydomonas; species Chlamydomonas incerta. Next base: position 329,825 of record JAEHOC010000004.1, read on the forward strand.
TCCTCCCTGCTCTCTGCGCTTCCACACTGACCACATCCAGCTCCAACTCGCCCCAGATGTCCGTGCATGCCGTTCCTCTGCATTAGTACGCGCCGCCCTACAGCTGGCCCTCATACGAAGCGCAGGTCCACACCGCATTCTTGGTTCAACCCAGTTCGACCTGACGTCTGATGCAGCGCAGCCGCGGGCACTGCCCCCAAACCATCACGCACATCCACAACACACAACACCACGCCTTCTTCTTGTGACTTGTGTTGCTCGTCGCAGCGCCTCTTGTATCACCCGGTGTGCAGCATCCCGTGTCCACTTCAATGAACATCTACCCACTTCGCGTCGCGCAATCTACCCGTAGACACTTCCCCCCAAGTCGCACAGGCAGCCTCTCACTTCTTGCTGCCGCCCGCTGCCTGCTTCACAGCCTCTGCCTCCGCCTCGCTTGTCGCCGTGGCGCCGCCCTCCCCACCCTTCCGTGCCCCTGTATCCTCCACGCCTCCCACCGCGCCTTCCGCCTCCCGCCGCACCTCTGCCTCCGCCACACGTGCCGCCCCGCGCTCAGCGCCGCCGCCCACGTCGCCCGCGCCCTCTCCCTCGGTGCGCCCCGCCGGCGCGTCCTCGGGCACCAGCTCCATCCGCTGCGCCCAGGCGCGCGCGTCACGGCGGCCCTTGTTGATCATGTAGCGAAGCATGTCATCGTCTGGGGCAGAGGCAAGGATGTGGCACATGAACAAGACTCCAGGAACTGGAAAGACCCAGCAACAAGTACGCCAGCCCGTGCCCAGCCCCCTCCTTCCTCGTGCTCGTCACTCACCCGCGGGCACCAGCGCCCACGACACCATCTGCGGGTAGCTGAAGGGCCAGGGCTCGCTGGCGTCCGGGCTGATTGCCACATCCAGCAGCGCCGCCACCCGCTCGTACTGGGCCACGCGGTCCTGGGCGGCGGGTGGTGTGGGACAGGCGGCAGGAGACCGGGCGGCGGAATGCGTGGTGAAGAATGTGACGGCGCCAGCAGCAACTGGGCATGGGGCTGCTTGGGCTCGCTCAGCCACCGAGCTCACTGCCTCGAAGCCAAGGTGCATCCCGCACTCCCCAATTGCACCTGCAACAGCCCCGGGTCCCCCCCCTCCCACCTGCCTGCCCCACCCACCCCCCGCCTGCCCGCCCGCCTGCGGGCCAGCAGGCCGGCGGCTCACCTGCACGGTGGCCAGCACTTCGTTGACGGGGAAGCAGCACACCTTGACGGAGTAGGGCGTGGGCGGCCGCGGGATGAAGGCCGCCACACCGCCGTCCATGTAGAATCTGTAGACCGCGGCCCGGAGCAGCGGTCGTGCGACAGGGATCCAGGCACGGGTTGAAGCGTAGGGCAGCACGCAGAAGGGGTGTCGCGCGCACGCCAAGGGTGACTGATGCAGCTGCCCGTGGAGTCGGCGCCATGCCTGTCCCGGCGCTTGCAGCGGCGGCGCCTCGAAGCCTGCATGCATGCCCGCCCGGGCTGCCCCCCCACTGGCCCCACCTGCCGCGGAACTCCGTCATCCAGGAGCCGTTGAAGTAGAATGGGATGTGGCAGGACGTGAGCAGCGCGTTCACAAAGTCGTCCTTGCTCTCAAACTCGCTGATCAGCTGCAGGAGGTGGGGGCGGGGCAGGGCGGCGGTTGCAGTCATGGGCTCGACAGGCGATGGGCTGCTGATCTCAAATCTCACTTAACCAGCACCGCAAATATGGACCTCGACTCCCGCGCTTGCCGCATTGCGAATTCCATGCACTTTCCCTGGGCCCGCTCCGGCCCGCACCGCCTCGCGCTCACCTCCGAGCGCACCACGGGGAACAGGCGCGTGAGCGCGACGAAGGTGTTGCCCCGGCAGCGCTCGTGTGCGTCGTCCGGCAGGTAGGCGTGGAGGAAGTCCTTCAGCAGCCCGCCTGGCCGGGCGGCAGCAGGCGACAGGCGGCAGCAGCGCACAATAACACAAAGCGGATCGCATGCACAGCTCGAACGCAAGTCCGCGTCATTCCATTACCGATATGCTCGTGCCCCTACTGCTGGTCGGCATCCCCGCTTTCCCCTGGCCGCGCCGCTCCGCGCCTGCTCCCCGCCTGCTCCCCGCCTGCTCCCCGCCTACTCCCCGCCTGCTCCGCGCCCACCTAGCCGGTAGCGGGTGCCGTTGGCGCGGCAGTTTTCCGCGAACTCGTGCAGCGCCTGGGTGGCCTTCTCGGGCTGCAGGGGCACGGAACACGGGGCCGGCCTGTCGTGCGAACCTGATTTCGGCACAATTTGAAGCCCCGGGGACACAGAATCCTTGTTTACCGCCAGGCACGGCATGTCAATCGGTCAAAACCCCACGCGCCCACGCCCCTGCGCCCACGCCCCTGCGCCCACGCCCCTGCGCCCACGCCCCTGCGCCCGCGCGCCAGCCGCGCACCTCCAGTCCGCAGTTGTAGGTGGCCACCGCCAGGGAGCCGGCGCTGGCCCCGGCCATTTGGACCTGGGGGAGCGGAGGAGCAACGCAAGCAGCACTCGGCACCAGAGTGTGCGAAAAGGGCGCCCCCTCCTCCTGCCGAGGCTTCGCCCATCCGCTGCAACGGCCCGTGGCGCGCAAGCCGAAGGCGCGGAAGGGAACCACCAAGTAACACGCAAGCCCCGGTTCGACGCAGCACCCGCCGCCCGCTATCGCACATGCGCATGCACACACCGCGCCATGCTGCCGCTCACTCACACCTTCGCAACCCCCCGCACCTTGTAGTCTTTGAGGATGCTGAGCTCGTGCAGCTCCCACAGCACGCCCAGGTGGTATGGATACAGGAAGCCGCCCGCGCTGAAGCCGAAGCCTAGTGTGCCCGTCTCCAGTCCAAGCTTCACCTGCACAGCATGGCAACAGTGAGTGGCAGGCCTGCCCTTGTATGTACTGCTGTCGTACGCACCTGCTCCAGTCGTGCCTGCGCGCGCCGCTTCTTGTCCTCTGAGCTTCCCTCGTCCCCGCTGCTGCCGCCGCCGCCGCTGCCGCGCGGCTCGTCCTCAGTGCCCGAGCGTGTCGGCTCGCCGTCCATGCTGCGCGATACAAGCCAGAAGAGGGGGGCTTATGTGTGGGTGTTGAGAGGAATGCAGTTGGTTGAAGCCCTCGGGGCACACACCCTGCCCCAGGTGCCTTCGCGCAGGTTCCGTATTACCCGCCCGGTTCGCGCCCGATGGCAGCGGATATCTTACCTGCCGTTGGGCGAGGCCACAGTCGACCAAAGCGATGCAGGCCCCGACAGCCAGCTGGGCCTCGCGGAAGTCCGGGCGTCGGGGCGGAAATTGCCTGCTCGGCTTGGGAGCAGCAGCGAGTTGGCCGGGTGTTCCAATTGCGATGGTACATTTCGCACATGTGCTAGTCTAGGAAGCAGCAGGCGGGTGCCCCCTAAGAGAGAGCGCGCACTCGCGGGCATCGCTTCGCGACCCTGCCCCGACTTCAGCGACGAGAGGTCAGAATGTGCTAAGCGTGGCTTCATGTGCATAAATAATTCGTCTCCAGCTTTTGACAGGTTGGTCCCCCGCTGCAAGCGTTGAGGTCATAGGGCACCATTCCGACCCCCTTCCGCTGGAGCCCTCACTCATGCGCAGAGGCCTGCAGGCTGCACGCCGTCGTGACCTTGCGCTGGCTTCATGGTTGGCCGCGCCACTTGCTGAGTCCTGCTTGAACCACGGGTCACGGCGCCGGGTCCCCTGTGCCGCGCCACTCCACCCTAAAGCCCCTCGCCCAACAGGCCCCCCGGCATGCCGCAGCCAGCGCGCATAATCGGTACAGTAACCGCGTCACACAGCCATGACTCTTGTCTATGCAGTCGCGCACGGGGCTTGCTTGGTGCGTCAACTCTCGTCCCTTGCCGTGGTCCTACCCCCACCACCCTCGCCCGCAGACGCGGCTCACACTGGTCAAAGTACGGTGCGTCAGGGCGTCATGCCGCAGTCGTACAGGCCATGCTCGCAGTGAAGTCCTAACCCCACACGATCAGTCGTATCCACGGTACGGACGGCTCCGTCGCACCGCGCCACATGCAGCCTCCCCAACTCTGCTCCATGGTTCCATGTCACTCTCCCCTATCGCCGTCGCGACGCCGATACCGCGCGCGCCCCCGCCGCCCTGGCACTGCCCGGTTTGCCTGCTCCTGGCGCTCCTGCCCCTGCCGCCCCCGCTCCACCCGTCGGCATCTGCTTCTGCTTATCCGCCAGCCGCTGCTCTAGCTCCCGCACGCGGCAGCGCACGTCCTGCAGCCCCTCCGCAAGCGCGCTCTTGACGCTCTGCGCCTCGGCTGCGTCCGCGCCGCCGTGGTGGTGGTGATGGTGGTGGCCTCCGGCCTTGCCGCCAACAACAGGGCCCGGCAGCGCCACCTTGGGCGCCTTCTTGCGTAGCACGTGCAGGATGGCGTCCAGCCGATCATCATCCTCCAGCCTGCGCACACATGCGCACACATGCCAAAGCCACCAGGGTGAGGCCTGGCACACGTAGGCCCATCTCTCGACCATCTCTCGACCATCCCTGGGTCGCGCCCATATTGGCCATGCATGGTGAAAGGCGTTGGTGCCATTTGAAACAGCGGCAAGGCACACCGGAATCCGCCGATACTAAGTGGGGCTGACATTCCAAGTGTCGCTGGGGTGGGTTACCGGGTACAGGGTCCGCACGGTGTGCGATCGGGAGTACGTCAGGGCAACATTTGATCCTGGGCTGGAGGGTTTGTGGGTTCTGGCTATCAAATGGTAAGGGCACGCGTGTGCCGCAGGCGGTATGCGCTGCAAATGCTAGGTCCAAGCTACCACTGCATTTGCGCAGCCAGCTCCCTGCCTCCCTCCCTGCCTCCCTCCCTGCCTCCCTCCCTGCCTCCCTCCCTGCCTCCCTCCCTCCCTCCCTCCTCCCTCCCCGCCTCCTTCCTTCCCTCCCACCCCGCCGCTCCCACGCCCCCTCCTGCTCACACACCTCTCCACCAGCCGCATCTCATGCAGCTTGATGTCCACGGCCGTGAGCATCTTGCGCAGCGCGCTCACGTCCGCCGTCCAGCCCTCCACGTCCAGCGCGCGGCGCAGCTCCAGCTGCTTGTTGGCCTCGCCCAGCCGCGCCGCCTTGAGCTCCAGCTCCTGCACGCGGCGGTCGTAGGCGGCGGTGGAGGTGGTGTGCACGGAGGACAGGTTGATCAGCTCCTCCTCCTTGGACTTGAGCTGCGGGTGGATGGGTGGATGGCGAAAGCAGGTGCAAAGAAAGGGAAGGGGCGCGGGGGTGTTAGCAGGCGAAGCGAGGCCGGAACACGAGTAGGGCTTGGTCTGGCGGCCGTGGCATGATAAGGGCATAACACGTCGCAGATTCCGTCATGTCGCCGTCACACTACACGCCAGCTTGCCTACCTGGCCCCGCAGGTGGCTCTCCACATCCTCCAGCTTGTCCTCCGCCTCCTGCCGCACCGCCGCGAGCTCCGCTGCCGCCCGCCGGCGCGCCTCCGCGCCCTGCTCCAGGAACGCCTGCCGCTCCGCAGCCAGCGCCATTTGCGCCTCCAGCGCCCGTTCCTCGGCAGCCTGCTTCTCGCGCCGAGCTGCGGAACAGTACAAGCAAAACCAGGAGGCATCAGCGCCCTATACCTGCGTGCCCTGCAGTCAGGCTACACCGTAAGCATGCTCGCTGACTCCAGCCCACCCTTGGCCCCTTGCGTGCCTACCTGCCTTTCACGCCCCGGTCTCCATCCCTTTGTCCACCCATCCCGCCCATCCTAATCCCCATGCACCCACCGACGATGTAATCCTTTGTGGTGGTCCGGAGCTGCTCCTCCAGCCGGCCCAGCCGCTCGCTGGCCGCCTCCAGCTGCGCCGCCAGCTGCCGCCGGTGCGCCTCCTCCTCCGCCTCGCGGATGCGCCGGTCCTCCAGCAGCGCCGCGATGCGCTCAGAAGCCAGCTGCTTCTGTGGACGCAGTCGGGGTTGGGGGCCAGAAATGAGCATGGATGGCGCCGACAAGCTTTGCGTGGCTCCATGTGCGGTGAAGCGCAGGTGTGAAACGTGGCAACTGCATACCCACGCTTGCTTGTATCCCTAGGGATGCAAAGTGGCTGTGCCTGCCCCAACCTCCCAGTCCTAGCACCCCGCACCTGCTCGTTCAGCTGCGCCTGCAACGACTCAATCTGCAGGAGCAGGTGGTCCACGTTGGGCCCCGGCAGGCCCCCGGCGCCCCCCTGCTGATGCCGGCCTCCGCCTCCTGCCCCTGCGCCACCCTGCTGCAGCGCCAACAGCTGCTGTATGGACTTGCGGTCCTGGATCTCTTGGAGGCGTAGCTCATCGTTCTCCGCCTGCAGCGCCAGCAGCCGCTGCCGCTCGTCAAACAGGAAGTTGTGGGCGTCCGAAAGAGCCTGCAGAGGGGTGGAAGGCAAACGGGAGGAGAGGAAGGTCCGGTTTGGAGGGGATGATGAGGACCAGGTTGCCGAAAAGCGCCAAGGCGCCGGGGTGCGTGCTCGGCATCGTGGTAGAGAGAAAGCGTGCCACCGTCACCTTTTGGAGCTCCCGCACTTCGTCGGCGCGCTTGCGTGCCTCCCACTCCAGCACGTGCATCTCCGCCCCTTGGATGGCGCATTGGTCCAGGCGCTGCAGCAGCTCTGCCCGCTCCGCCTCGAATCCATCTGACGGAGGGGCACACGCCGTGGACAGACCCGAGTGAGAGAGCATACACGCATGTGGCCGCCCGTGTGCGCCACTTTCCACGTCACTAGGTCGCAGTGACCTTGACACCTACCAAGCCTGCTTCGATAGTAAGCGATCAGCTCCGCCGTCGACTGCTCTTCCGCAGCACGGGCCTGCGCGATGGCCTTGTTCTCTTGCCTGGCCTCCCGGTCCTGCTTGCCATCTGTTTTGGCTGGTGGTGGCATAGCTGGTAGATTGTATAGCGTCTAGAAGTAGGGTGCAAGCTTGCCGCGGGAGTCCCTTGAAGCGAAGCAGAATGTTGACGCGGGCCGGCCAAGCCCTTCAAGCCTTCACGCGGAGCAGGGCATATGCAGTGTGAGACAATTATTGCTTAGCGAGGTTAAGATGCGGGAGACCCAGCGAATGGACAGCCCCACCTAATTGCCTGGATTTTGGAGCTGCACCGGATTGTTCGCGCAGTTAGACCTCAGGGTTCCTGGACTCTCTGGATGCCTGTATAAACTGATGCACCAACTGACACGCCTAAGGCCACGTCAGAGCTGCTCACAATAAAACGACTCCGCGCCGAAAGGCAAAGCGCTCGCGTTTCCAGTCTTGCAGCATGGCATTACCGGGCCTGCTTATTGCTTTGCTGTTTGGGTTAGGGGCAGTTGCGGATGCGGCACCGGCGGGCTCCACATCGTCGCTCGATGACGCCTTGCGGCGTGTGCGTGAAGAGGCGGCACACATCGGGCAGCAGCTGCGGGTGAGGCGCCAGTCGGCGATGCACGTAGACCAGGAATTGGTGGGGAGGACCTTGCAAGGGGACCACGCGCAGGGGTTGCCAGGGGCTGGGAGTAGGAGCGTCGCCCAAGGTGTCGCCAGGGTCACAGGGTGCCAGGTCTGCCAAGAGCCAACTCCTTGCCACCCGATCACTTTGGTTAACCTTGTGGCCCTGCAGGACAGCAAGCGCTCTGAGGAAAAGTTGCAGCGCATACGCAACGATGTGCAGAACCTGTACTCGTTGGCGAAAGGGACGGCATGGGAGGCGGCAGGCACGTTTTGAAGCTGCGCGCTACTTGAACGCCCCGCACTGAGTGTCCTGATCTGCAGTTCCCAGGGCAGTACTACACCGCACCTTAAGCCGCACCTGTACCTCGCTCACCTCTTCTCGCTTTTTCCAACCGCCCTCAACAGTTCCATACATCATCAACGTGCGGGTGGCGTGGATTCTGTTCACCATGCGCATGGAGCGGACTGGGCAGCGGATGTGGGCGGCGGCAAAGCCGTGGGTAGCAGCCATTCACGCACGAGCGCTGCGGCTGCATTCGGTCAACATAGCGGTGGTGCATGAGCAAGTATTGGTGCGCCTTCCAAAGCGAGTGCGGGAGGCGGTGACACCTCTGCACGTGCAGCAGGGGCTGTTCCTGGTCTACAGCGGCTTGGCGGCAGGCCTGATATCGATGCTGCTGCGGCGGATAGCGTGACAAGGCATTAGCGCATTGTGCTTCCTTTTCGTATGTGCTTGCAACAAATAACTGTGTTCCGTGCAGCGCAACGTTCAGGCAAAGGAGCCGTTGCGTGTACAATTGCAGCGGGCATCAAATGAGGCAGCTGTGGAGGCTTGCGGCGGAAATATGCAATGCCCTAGGGCGCATACGTGGGGCGCATACCAGTAGGACAAATTACAATCCGCAGCGTCGCTGCCGGCACTGTACAGCTCCAGAGGTTGACACGCCTGTACCGCTCTTCAGCTGCGTGACCCCAGGATACTAATTTCTCAACCCTGCCATCACCATCAATCAATTGCCATTGCCATTCACTGTTGTGTGAACGTGTGTCATGTCTGACTAAGATTACTATCACGAGTACGCCGCAGTAGATGTCATAAACCCAACAATCAAACAACGTGCATGAACCTGTATTGTATGTTGTTCATGCGATGAAGTGCTTCAAACAACCGTTCGTCAAAAACCTTCACGAGCATATTCCGACTGTTCCGTCATAGGTTACCGCGCTGACTAGCCCGCGGGAGGGAGATGGCGGCAACCTTCTTAGAACGAGGGCTTCACTTCGCCCGTGCGGACCTTGGCATTCCGCACCTTCATGGCCTCCTTCCGCTCTGCCCGCCTGCGGTTGTTCCAAAGTTGAGAGGAAACACGCACTTAGTGTGTGGCGCCAGGGGCTAAGCCCACGTGCTAAGCCTAGAAGTGGGCCCAAGGTGCTGGCAGAGCACCACTCTGGGCTGCCAGAGCGTAACCCAGCCACATGCATCACCCCTTGGTAGAGCGAGACCGCCCGGTAGACCAAGGCAAGCCCTCGGCACGTTCCACTGTGCTCACTGTTGCTGTAGCAGCTCCGAGCGGGACAGGTTCTTTTGTCCAGCGGCCATCGCGGGAGCAGCCAAAGCCACGGCGGCGAGCGGAGCCAGGAAGGAGGCGAGCACCGCGCGGCGCTGCACGACCGGCACGGCCTGAGGCAGGTGGCAGGTCAGGGCGGTCAGGAGCGCGCGTGTCGCTTTCCAAGAGCGGAACTGCACGACACCACGACACCGCCAGCATGCGCCTTTGACCGGCGGCATCGAGCTCCGAAAGTGGCAGTCGAGAGCGAGTCGATCCCCCGACAACCGCGCGTCGGTCGCGAACGCACCGCTCACGACCATTCGCTCACCTTACTGGCCGGCTGGGCGGCAGCCTTGAGCTCAGCGCGGGCGAGGACGGGGGCCATTTCTGCGGTGCGAGACGGGCAGCGAGACATGCAAGCGGGCGATAAGAGCATGAACAAATCGAGATCTGGCGGCCCGCTACATGACATTTGTTGTGAGACGTCACCGTTGCAGCAGCCGACGGGCCATGGCTCGTGTGCCTTAGGAAGGGCAGCGCTAAATGCTCCTCACCGTGTCGGAGGAGCGGTTTGCTCGAGTGTTTGGCCCGCGTAGGACGTCGGCGTAAGGATTCCGTGGTGCAAGGAGATGAGCTGCGAATTGTAGTGTTCAGCGGGGGCTTTTTACTTGCCCCGTCAGCACAATGGATCGTGGCTGGATCGCGAGCCCATGTTGAACCGATAGTTCAGTCTTGTTGGCCCAGAGAATTTTAGCTTGCTTCAAGCATCCCTGTTCTTGCCTCACGACCGGGACCGCGCTGCCCGACTCGAAATTGCGGGCTGTTGTTGTTGACAGCACAGAAGTTGGGAGACCATAATAGCAGGCTTACCATGTCCATGACAAATTCTTAACTGCTCAAGTGGTCACGGCAGCCAGCAGTCTGAACAAGGGCGAAGAGCAGTGCCAAGATGGACTTGGAAGGCTTTGTCGCGAACCGCGAGCTGCTGGAGCGGCTCTCGCGCGAGTACGAGCTGCTGAAGGCGTCCGGTGGTGAGTAGAGGCTTGAACAATCGGAAGGACCTCGCGCAGATAATGACACGCACCTCACGGCTTGCACACCCTGCAGCCGAAGTCGATTACGCGGCATGGGTGCGGCAGCGCCTGCGCGAAGCCGCGGCCGACCTTGCTGCGTCGGCCGCTGGCGTTGACGAGCGGCAGGCAGCTGGTGGCGCAGCAGCTGGCGGGGGAAGCGGCGCCTCCAACGGGGGTTCCAGTCTCGACGAGGGGGACACGGCTGCCCAAATGGACGCATCAGGGACGGCTGCAAATGTGCCCCCACCGCCACCGCAGCTGTCATTCTCCAGGTATGCCATAGAGACATGGCGTTGCCGTAAAGATCTCGCCAACGCAGCCCTGGTGACGTTGCCCGCCCTGCCCATGTGCTATAAATAGATTCCAGGCTGGCTACACGCCGCACGACTCGCTGCCTCTTGCCTCGCTGGAAATGCAACCGGGCAGCGTGAGGCCGGAGACCGCCTGGTTCCTCCGCGGGGAGGCGGAGCCGGCCGCATCACAGGCCCTGACCGCCGCCATCTACGGCCGCACATCAACAGCGCTGGTCGCGCGGGCAAGTCCGGGGCTGCGTGTCTTTGCCTCGTTGGGGGCGTGTTTGGTGACCCTTGTCACGCCGGCCTCGGTACCGCACGTACGATGACGTGTGGATTGCGGCTCACAGGGCGCACGCAAGTCCACTGGCAAGCGGGTGACCATCGTCTCGCCGCAGCGCTCCCCGGCTACCACCATCCGCCCAGCCTCGGGGTCGCCTGGTCGCGGCCCGGCCGCGGGCCGCTCTGCCTCCACGCCGGCGCATATGTCCACTACCATTGTCAGCGGCAGCACGGCCCCGCCGCACGCGCAGCACACGCGGCGGCAGTCCTCACCGCCGCAGGTCAGCAAGCTGTACACGGCGCAGGAGCCGGGGCTGTTCACCTCGCGGCCTGACGCGTACGTGCACCCACAGGTGGGTGATGGGCTGCAACGGTGTGGAACAGTCGTATAGGGGGCGCGACTTTGAATATGCCAGGAGTAGCATCAGCAGCAGGCCTGGATGTCCGTAATGTGTGTGGGTATACCGCAGTGTGCGCCTCCTTGTCGATTCGGCTTGTGGATTGTGTTGCCGACTGCAGGCACGACCTCGCCGCGCCACCTCGCCCGCGGCCAAGCGGCCGGACTGGGTCAATGCCGCCAGCCTGCAGGCCGCCCTGCGCGGCGCGTCGGCGGCCGTGCCGCACCTGCAGGTATGGGTGCGTGTGCGTAGGGGCAGGGTAGCACGGCGTAGGCTTGTGTCCGTTTCAGCATGCACCACGCTTTCTGGACACACAATATCCGTTGATGCCGTTGTGGCAAGCGTCAGTAGGAGGCCAGCGAGTGAGAATCGGTCCCGACCCACGCACACCACAGGCCGCCGCCGAGCGGGAGCGACGCCTGGCGCTGTCGTCGGCGATGGCCCGCCAGTCGCTGGCGGCGGGCCTGAGCCCGGACGACGCGCGCGCCGCAGCCCTGTACGGCGTGACCCCCGGGGCGGCCGCCGCCACTGCGGCACAGTACGACCACGTGCTGGCGGTGGCGGCGCAGCTGGCGGCGCAGAACGAGCAGCTGGCGCGGGCTGTGCAGGAGAACAGCGCAGCACTGGCGGCGCAGCAGGTGGGCGGCCAGCTGCACACTTGGTCGTGCTAGCGCCCGGGGCAGACAGCCAGCCGTGCTCGCATCCTGCGGTTGCCATATCACTAAGCCCGTGTGTCGTGTGTATTGCAGGCTGTGCTGCAAACTGCGCTGCAACCGCGGCCAGGTGGCGCAAATGCCGACGAAGGTGGCGAGGCTGGCGGCGCGGCGGGCGCGGGGCCGCGAGTGGAGGTAGAGAAAGGCCCGCCCGCCTGGTTCTCGCACCCTGGCCGCTTCCCGGCTGCCGGCAAGGGCGGCGCCAAGGGTAAGGGCACGACCCGTGCCACCAGCCCGGGGCACCTGCCTGCGGGTGCGACGTCAAAGGAGAGGGACCGGGCGAACCGCAAGGAGGCGCTGAAGAAGCTGCTTAAGCAGGTGGGCCCTGTGTGGAATCTGTTTGAGCGGACACTAGTTTGGCTGGCGGCCGATGCACGCACGCGTTACCCCCGACATGCTAAACAAAGTAGCACGGCTCAAAAATGACCCACCTGCGACACCGACAGGTGTTGGGTGGCGCGGGGCTGTCCGGTGGCGAGGAGGGCCAGCGGCGGCTGGCCAGCGGCATGGAGGAGGCGGAGAAGCTTGTGGCGGCCATTCAGGCGCTGGCGCGAGTCAAAAGGGGCGCGGGGGCAGGCCGCGAAGGCGAGGACAAGGTGCGTTGGCGTGGTATGTACGGTATGGCTGCATCAACTCTGGAGATGCCAGGTCAGCAGCAAGTTTGGTCCATGGTTGCTGGACGACGATTGCTTGAAGTCGCTGCTTGCTTTGTGCGCAGGGTGTGGGCGCTATGGATGGGCACGGAGCCGGCAGCGGCGAGGTCGGCGCTGGACCAGGTGCGCAGGTGCTGGTCCAAACAGTGTTAGCTGTGGTTGGGTTGTGGTCCACAGCTTGACTTATCACGAGCATTCATGGCCGTGTTGATTTCACAACAGGATCCGCGGCCGGCACGCGCCCCGGCAGCATGCGCTCGCTCGCCGAGGCCGTGGCAGCCGCAGCCGCAGCGGGTGGCGGCGCAGGCGCTGCCGCATGTGATGCAAGCGGTACGGCGGCCGGCAGTGGCGATGCCGCTCTTGGCACTGCTGATGGCCTGGCAGCCTTTGAGGCCGCCGCTGCAGCGATGGCTGCCGCCGCAGGCGGCGCAGGCGCAGGCGGGCCGGGGCTGGGGACAGGCATGCTGGGCAGCGGCGGAGGCGGCGGCACGGGTCTGGGCCTTGGCACAGGCACGGGCCGTCACCCGCTGGCTCCCGGCGGCATCATAATTGAGAGCCTGGAGGACCAGGTGGCGGACATCGTGCAGCGGGATGCGGCGGCATACACAGAGGCCGCCAGGTAAGCAAAGGGCGCAAAAGGAGTGCCAACGCCCGCACCCGTGTTGCGTTCTCTACATGACCACGTAAAGCGAAACCCATTGTCGTCCATATGCATGCCATCATTACATTACGGCTCTTGCTTGCCACCTCGCTGCCCAAGGCTGAGCAAGATTGACACGCTGGAGCAGCGGCTGAACCTGCTGGTGGACAACGTGGAGGGCCGGCTGGGCAGGCTGCTGGGGCCGGCGGGGCCGCTGGCGGCCACCGCCCAGCAGCTGGCGGCGCTGCAGCTGGCCGGAGGCGCTGGCGGGCTGCTGGATGAGTGGGAAGTGGTGCTGGGCCCAGATGGCCAGCCGCTGCTGGGGCCAGACGGGCGGCCGGTGCTGAGGCGGAAGGGCACGGCAGCAGGAGGTGCGGGGCCGGGGGGCGGCCCTCTGAGTCCGCGCAGCGCGGGCCTGTCTGTGCTGGAGCTGCAGAAGATGCTGATTGCCATCAACCGCATGGAGAGCAAGGAGACAGAGATACGGTGAGGGCGTGGCGGACAAGGTGGAGAGGGAAGCGGACGGCGACTAGCGCACGTGGTGTGATGTTGGTGGGCAATTGTGTTTTGCATGCGGCCGCCTGCTGGGTGCACGTTTCGATGCCCTGCCTCTGCATCCTGACCGTAGCACCGCCTCCCCCCTACCAGGCGCAAGTGGTTTGTGGACACGCAGCACCCGCGGCCCCGGCCCGGCCCCGGCACGCAGCCCATCTACGCCCGCGACGGCTGGGTGGGCACCCTGGACCCGGACCAGCCCCAGCCCGGACCCGAGGCCCTTGCCGCGTCTGCCGCCGCCGCAGCAGCAGCCCATGGGCCCGCCTCAGCGCCCTCATCTCCCTCGGCGCGGCCTCGCGCTGGCCACCCCCCGCACCCCCGCGCCGCGTCTGCCAGCCCGCACCGCCTGGCCCCCGGCGACGCCGCTCGCTGGCCGGGCTTCGCGGCGCCGCCCACCGAGTCCGTCATGGCCACCGTGGACGCAGCCAGCTCGGCTCCCGGCGGCCGCAGCCTCGTCCACTTCGACCACCGGCCGGCAGGGCTCGGGGGTGGGGGGGCGGGAGCCGGGGCCGGCAGCGGCGTGGCGGTGGACGGCACCGGCGAGTCGGTGGCGGCGGATGCGGACCCCATCAGCGACGCGCTGCTGGAGGCGGTGGTGCGCGGGCGGCGGCGCTACCTGCGCGCGCAGCAGCTGGCGGACGGCGACCTGGTGGCGGCGGCGGACCCGGAGCTCAACCCGGTGCAGGTGGGCGGGCAGCGCGGGACTGGCCGGCAGGGGGGGGCGGGAGAGGATGGCCAGAAGGGATGGGAAGAGCAGTGGTGCGGCACCCGGCTGCACCGGGCGCAAGCGGCATGGCACAGAATGGCGACGTCAACGCTCCTGCCGCACCAACCTCCGACTGCCGCTGCCCCCCCCCTCCTGCTTGCCCCCCGCCCCGCCCCCCCCCGTCAGGTGATGGAGGACGTGACGGACGCACTGCTGGACGACCTGCTGCGGGATCACGCCCGTGGTGAGTGGTGTGGTGTCGTCCTTTCCCTCCCACCACTCACCGCTGGGGACAGTACGCTTCGCCGCTCCCCGTGGGCATAACACATGCACGCACACGCGCACATACGCACACACACACGCGCACGCACACGCACGTGCTCTTTCGCGCCTCTCCTCATCATACACGCGCACGCACACACACAGAGCTGCTGGGCTGGTGCGACAAGGTGGCGGAGCACATCTACGACGACGAGTTCGACCTGGAGGGCCTCAGCGGCGGCCTGGAGGCGGCGGCGGCGGCCGGCGGGCTGGACGGACTCGGCAAGAGGGCGGCTGGTCTGGGCGCGAGGCGGGGCGGCGGCGGAGGCGAGAACGACCCTGCGCGCGCCGCGGCGTTGATGCGGCTGCGGGGCAAGGCGGCTGCGGGCGCAGGTGGTGGCGGCGGCGGCGGTGGTGGGAGCAGCGCGCTGGGCGTGAAGCGGTCAGTGGCGGTCGGCTAGGGCTTCCGCTGCGGCAGCTGCAGACGAGCTCGGCGTGTGGTAGCGGCATAGAAAGGCGGTTCTGCGAACGATGAAGAGATGTCGCAGAGGGGCACCGCGAGGAAGGTCCGCGGGTCAACCGCCGTCGCGTGGATCCTTGCGACACCTTGCAAGCAAAACCGCTCTTTGCGCCTTCACCGCCGACCACTTCCAAGGAAACACAGATGCCCGTAAACACCACCCCGACACGAGTTGCCCAGACGGTTCAAAGGCGTGCGCTGCTGCCCATTTGCGTCGCGGCAACCTTCGCGGCAGTCGGCGTTTTTCTGCACAAACACTACGTGACCAGCGCCCACGTGCGGCGGCTCCATCAGGCCATCGGCAGCACTGACGGAACGAGCCCGCGCAGCGTTAGTCAGCAGCCGCGGCAGCCCGCCGCGCAGCACGACAGTCCCCCGGGTATGCATCCGCGTCGCCCTGATCACGGCCCCACAGGCGGCGGGGCGGCCGGAGCTGAAGGCGGCGGCGCAGGCCTCGCGCCGGGGCATGCGGCCCCCGGTGGCGCCGGCCCTGGCCCTGGCGGGGGCGCCGGCCGCGTGGCCCCAGGCATGACGGCGCTGCTCAGCGGCCTGGTGGCACGGGGCACACTGCGCAGTGAGCGGGTGGCGGCGGCCATGGCGGCGATGGATCGGGCCGCCTTCACGGCGCCCGGGTACGGCGCGGCGCATGCGTACGAGGTAAGAGAGGATCTGCGGCCGGGGGCTGGTGTAGAAGCCTTGAGGGGAGAAAGGCAGGGTATGGCACGATCGCACGAAGCACAGGGCAGGGGCAGGGGCGGGGGGCGCTGCGTAAGCAAGAGGAAGAGCGCCTGGCCAGCGGCAAAGCGCAAGTGACACGTTGCTTCGCAGTCTGGGCACAGCCTGGGTGTGGGCTGCACAGAGCCCGGCACAAGAGTCCGTTCATACATCTTGAGCGCCTTGGGCACAGAAGCCGTGCAACGCCACGCCGTGCGCATGCCCACAGGACCGGCCACTGCCGATTGGGTACGACCAGACCATCTCCGCCCCGCACATGGTACGGCGTGTCGAGCAGCGGGAGCGAGGGCGGTGTGTCTGCTGGTTGCAATGTGGTCATGGCTTGCTTTTCACCCGAGGCAGGCAACAGGCCCCTCTTGCCCGGCGTCATGGCAATGCTGCTGCCCTCGCCGCCGCCCCTCGCAGCACGCCACGGCCCTGGAGCTGCTGCTGCCGAAACTGCGGCCCGGAGCCCGTGTGCTGGACGTGGGCTCAGGTGGGTGTGCTGATGCGGCTTCCCGGCTCCCCATTCCGAGCCGTACATAGGCCATACGTGGTTGCGTGCCGTGTCCCACTCAGACCTACCGACGACATCCTTGTATACCCCTGCATGCATACACCCCTGCCTTTAACCACCAGGCAGCGGCTACCTGACAGCCTGCCTAGGGCTGCTGGTGGCCCCCGGCGGCCGCGTGCTGGGGGTCGAGACGGTGGCGCCCCTGGCGGAGCGCAGCCGGGCCGCACTGGCGCGGGTGGTGCCGGGCCTGGTGCTGGACGGCACAGTGGCGGTGCAGACCGGCAACGTGCTGGCGGGTGAGCAAAATGGCGGAGGGGCATAGTGCCGGCGGGGCGTCAGGAGGCCGGTCTGAGAGACTCTGAGCGCAGGGCAGCGATTGGGACGGTGGGTGGGCTGCAAGACGTTCACACAACGTCGCCACGCACGGTGGTGCAGCATGCAGCCCGTGTCGTGGTCCGACCTCTTCGCAACCTCAATGCAACCGCATCCTGGTCTATACTCCTCTTAACTCCCAACGCAACCACATTTAAAACAATTCCGCAGGGCTGCTGGCGGCTGAGCCTGGTGGCGGTGCCTGCTGGGACGCCATCCACGTGGGCGCCGCCGCCGAGGAGCTGCCGCGGGAGTTGGTGGCGGCACTGGCGCCCGGCGGCCGCATGGTGGTGCCTGTGGGGCCTCACGGCGGATACCAGGTGCGCCTGAAGTCGTGGGGTACATGTCAGGGGTGTAGGACTGGCGCGGCCATGGGCTGATGGACGGGGCGCGATGTCGGCCGGTTTGGCCTGCCGCCTTTGGGGGTTCTGGCGCTTGTGCGGCAACGCGAAACTGAAGGGGACTACCGTACGTGGCTGAGGAATGACGCCATCGCCTCTGTGATCTCTCAGCGTTTCCCATGGTGCCCGTCCCCTGACAGCAGGTGCTGACCGTCGTGGACAAGGCCCCGGCCCCAGCATTGGCAGCGGGCGCGAGCGGTGGCGCAGCAGCCCACGGCCTGGCGCCGCAGGGGCCTGGCGGCGGGGCCACGCAGGGCGAGGAGGCGGGAGCTGCTGCGCCAACACAGGAGCAGCCGCATGCAGCCGGTGTCGGCAAGCAGCCGGCGGAAGCGGCGGTCGAGGAGGATGACTGGATGCGGGGGATCCAGGTGACGCAGGTGATGGGCGTGGGGTACGTGCCGCTGGTGCGTCCGGGCGAGGCTGGCTGGTAGATGGCTGTGCACGACGCCGTAACATGGCGTGCAACTGCTAGTGGGCGCGCATATAAAATCAAGGACGGCGTTTAGTCTGGGGCACGCATAAGCTTACCAGTATCTGCTGGTATGAAGGCTAGGACAAACTGCAGTGCGTGGGAATGTTGACCGGGCGCAGCCATTGGGAAGACATGTTTGGTTGCGCAGTGGCGTTCAACCTCTTCACAACCGTAATGGTCGGCTTTGCGGGCTGTTGATGCGCAATCGTTGCTAGTGCAGCCTGCCTGCATGCAAATCGGGGCTGGGCGAGGGCATAAAGAGTGAAACCCGCGTGCCGCGATACAACCACGCCCCAAGCTTGCGGCCCCGAGTTACGTGCACGGCCAGTGTCCTCCGTGGCATGGGTGAGTTTAGTCATCTAATTCATGTGGTGGCAAGTTTGGGCACGCTAGATCGCAGCACTTTGATGTTGGCGTGTCGCTGTTGCGCGATTGGGAACCTTTGCCCAAGTTTAATTCAGTTGCATGTACATACATGCTAGAATACATTTTTGAGCTAGAATTTGCGAAAGAAACGCGTCGTTTTACATTCATTTACCACGGCATGTCCCAGCACCAGTTGTAGTCCTTGGTGAAGCGCGCTTGGCAACCCGTAAGGTGCATGTCAAGGTAATGGCAGACGTAACGGTCTCCGAGCTCGTCTCCGGGCTGCAGACCGACTATGACCGGAGCATCGCATTCCTGTCCGCACTGGAGCAGAGCCTTAACACGGGGCGCGGCGTAGACAGCAGCAAATGCTCAGGCGGTGGCAATAATGCTGCAGTGCGGAATGCCGCGCGTGGCGATTTAACCCCCACACGTGGGGACGCCACAGGCGGGTCGCTCAAAGCATCCCTGGGGCGGCTCTTCATGCGCGAGGAGCACAAGTCAGCCAGCGCTAGCAGCAACGTGCTCGCGGTCGAGGCTTCGGCAGGCAGCGAGCCCGCCTTGGCGTCCCTGCGGATACAATCGGCCCACTTCCGCCAGGGCGGGCGCGCCGGCGGCACCCTTCGCCGCTCTTCTGTGGTGGTGCCAGGCGGCGCGCTCCAGGACTGCTGCATCGTGGCCGGCGCCCCTGTCTCGCCCACAGCGTCAGGCAGCCACACGCCCGTGTCGGCCCGTCGCCTTCCCAGCCGTGCCAGCAGCTTCCTCGGGCTACTGCCCACGCAGCGCGCCAGCAGCACCTCAGTGACAGCAGCAGTGGCGGGCCAGGCACCCACACCCTACTCCCATTCCTCCTCCCCAGCCGCCGCAGCCTCCCTGGCCGCTCCATCTCGCCCCGCTGGCAGCACACGCCCCGCCGTCAGCCCGGTTACGCTAGCCAGCCAGGCCCAGTGGGGAGGGACAGCGTCGTCCAGCCCTGCGGCCGCGCCGGTGCAGGTGGCGGCCAGCCAGGCGTGGACGCAGCCGGCTGCACCGGCAGGCCCAGACTCCTCCCGGCGCGGCTCCATCACAGCAATGGTCGGTGGCAGTGCGGGTTGTGGAGGAGGTCTGCCGGCTGTCGTCCACTCGGCAGGCTACCGGCGCGCCAGCGTCACCGATGAGCTGCTGCTATTAGTCATGCCGGATGCCGCCGCCGCCGGCTCTGGCGCCGCTAGCCCTGTGCCACCCGCCGGGATCTCTTTGACTGCTGCCGGCAGCGCCAGCGGATCGTCCAAGTTCAGGCGAGTGCAGCGGCTGCTCGTCCCTCCCACCACAGCTGCTGACGGCTGCAATGACATGCTGGACAAGCATGACGCCCACGCGGCGGGGCTGCCACCCCAGTCTCCCGTGCCGGTGTCGCCGGCAGCGGCAGGGTCAAATGGGCTGGTGTCTGAGTTGCCGCCGTTGGCCTTGCTAGCCCCGCCGCAACACGCGGCAGCGGCGGGGCCACCGGCGTGTTGTCCTGAGGGGATGGCTGGCTCTGAATGCGGCGCCGCCCCCAGCAGCGCATCCTTCGCGCGTGCACAGCAGCTGCTGCCGCAGCACGTGAAGGCGTCGGCGCAGCCCCAGCAGCAGCACGACTTGCCAGCAAGCCCAGCAGCAGCCGGCAGCCCGCACGCTCAGCTGCGACAGATGGCACTCGTAGACGGCGGTGGTGGTGGCGCCAGGCCCCTGTCCGCCCCTCGCCGCAGCTCGCTGGTGATTCTAGGAACGCCTGAACAGCCGCCGCACACTTCCGCACCAGCTCAGGAGCCGTCCCAGCCTCAGGCGGCCCAGGCACAGGCCGGCTCTCCTGGCTTCCGCCGTGTGCGGCGGCCGCCCTGCCAGAGCAAGAGCTTCTGCTTGATCAGCACCAGCAGCAGCTACAGCCTGTCGCCCACTCCTCCCCCCTCTGGCCCCCTCAACATGCTGGGCCCGCAGCCGCCCTCCAGTGCCGGCGGTGTCACGGCAGACGGCGGGCTCGCCGCGCCGCCGCCGCTATCGGGGCCAGCTTCCTCAGCAGCACCAGCGGCGGCGGGAGCAGAACCACAAGAAGGCGGCGCAGCGGGCCGCGCCGGGGCCGCGGCGGCGGTAGCACGAGCACTGCAGACATTCTCTGTCCGGCCGCCGCCTGGGAGGCGGATGTCCTTCCGTGTGGGCAGTTGTGCAGCTGCCGCGCCGGGGGCGCTGTCGCTGCCTGGGGCGCACGGCGGCGCGGCGGCGTCAGACCCGATGGGGGTGGCGCTTGAAGGCGACGACTGACGGCAGACAAAGCAGCTGAGGCGTGATTTATAGCGTTCGTGGTCTACACGGTACACCGTGTGCCAATGCGGTCTGCTGAGGTGTAGTAAGTGTCGCTTTGGGGCCACCGCTCGGGGCCACCGCTGGCTGGCTCGCCGGTGGCATTTGCAGTGCCCTCCACGGGTGCGACATGCCTCCACGGTATAGGGCCATTCGTGGCTCTCGCCAACGCGGCGTGCCCACACGCCGAAGCAGTGTGTCGAGTTTGCGCCCAGAACACCCGGATTGAACACTCGGATTGAAGCTGTGCCTGCTGTGATTAGCTCGAATGAGTCCTACAGTAATGGCGAGCGGCATGTCAGCTGATGTTGATTTAACGGGACGCGGTTGTATACGACGATACGCACTTGTGGGGACAGAGGATGCCGGCCGGTCCCTTTCGTGATGACCCGCCACTTTGGCGGGGCAGGGCGGTTGGAATGGGTGCCACGATGGGGTGGCCCCATATGCAAACCTCGTAGTATTTGGGTGGAATGGCATTGTAAGGCAGGGAGCGGGGCACGACAGTAATAGCAGTAAGGGATGGCGAAGCCCTCTCTTTTCTTCGACCTTTGTGCGGTTTCTTTCGTTGGTGGGCCGTGCCGCCGAGGAGATTATGATGGGGATGCACTGAAACCGGTGTACAACGTTGAGATGTATTAATTGATTGAACGCGGCTGGCCTGAAAACATGAGACAGACCTGAGGTCATGTGCTACTTATTCGCCCATGACCGGAAACGCCGCGCCGACACATAATCTTAAACAAGGACAGCGTGTCATAGATGTTTTCGGGCTCGGGACTACCAGACAGCAAGCGTCGGCCCGTGACCCAACGGCTAATACTACGCGTTATGACGTTTTCACGAGTTTTGCTGTTCGCAGCTTCTACGGGGCGTTGTTTTAATATAAATGGCCGCCGCCCATGCATCTGAGCTCGTCACGGAGCTGCAGACGGAGTATGAGCGCAGTCGCGCATTCTTGTCTGCGCTGGAACAGAGCCTGAAGGAGTCGCGCGTTTGCGAAGATAAGCGTGAGGCGACAGCTGACGGCTCCGAGCTTGACGCGGCAGACGCGGAGGCGCCAGTGACATGTGATGCGCCGGCTCCACCAAAGGAGTCCGGCTCGCTCAAGGGCAAGCTGGCTCGATTCTTCTCACGCAAGGAGAGCAAGTCCTCCAGCAGCAGCAAAGTGGTCGTGGTCGATCCGACCGCCGCGAACGACGCAAACGTGTCGAGCGTCCAGGGTTTGCGCCGGGCCTCTGTCGTAGCGCTGGGCGACCACTTGGTGCACCCAGATAGCTTCAGTGTCCACAGCAGCGGCAACCCGCAACTAACAAATCGCGCTCAGTCCTTCGTGACGCGCTCCGGCAACTCCCTGGCGGCCATGCCAGCGCCGCAGCCCTCACGCACATCAACCGTCCGCCGCGCGACTAGCTTCCGCGTGGCGCCTGCTGCCAGCGCCAGCCAAGTCGCTCCCGAAGCCGTGCCGCCTTATCCCGCGGCCGCCGCCGCCATCACAGCGGCCTCCTCTGGCCAGCTGTCGCTGCCGGCAGTCGACTTGCGGCGCAGCGAATCCCGCGGCGTCACCAGTACCGGCAGTGGCACCGGCGGTGGTACCAGCGGCGCCTCACTGTTCAGAAAACTGCAGCAGCTGCACGCGCCCATCAGCGAGTGTGGGGACGGGGGCGAGAAGCTCAGCGGCGGCAGCAGTGGCAATGGCGCCCTGCTGGCGCCTTCATCGGCGGCGGCGGCGGCGTGCGGTTTGCTACCGGAGCTGCTGCAGCAGTTGCCAGCAGCAGGTTCGCTGCCCGCTGGCGGGGCCTTCCCGAACGCCCAGCGCGCCCGGTCACTGCAGCAGCTGCAGTCGTCATTCCGGCGCCGCTCCGCCACCACCCTTGACGCGGTCGGGTTCCAGGCTGTGGGCGCCATCTCCGCAGCTGGCCCGCTGCAGCAGTACTCACGCTCCCAGCTGCTGACGGCGGCGACGGCGGCGGCCGGCGATTGCAGCAGCACTAGTGGTGCGAACTCAACAGTGCTCGCGGCTGCTGCCGGCAGCAACAGTCCCCGCGCGCGCCGTGGGTTGCAGCACCGGCCGCCATCGTCGCTTCGCAGCCAAAGCTTCCGCTACTTTGGCTCATCAGCAAACAGCAATGCCCCTGCTGCTTCATTCATGCCGGGTGCGCCCGCTGCTCCCATGCACATCAATGAGCATGCGGACCTGGCGCCTGAACACGACAGCGATGAGGAGGTGGACGACTCCGTCTTCGGCGGCGGCATTGAGGCGGCGCTGCCCACGCGCCGCATCGCATCAACGGGCCCCGCAGCGTCCCTGATGACCAGCCTGCTGCGCCGCGGCGACCTCAAGACAGCGGCAGCGGCATGGGCGCCACCGACTGCTGGCGCCAGCGGCGGCGGCACATCGCCGGCGGCCAGCAGCGGCAGCACCGCGTTGGTGCCCACGCCGCCACCGCTGGGGTCCCTGGGCCTACTGGGACCGCAGCCGCTGCTGCCTGGGCTGCTGAGCGCGGCGGCTGCGGCGGCGAGCGGCAGCCAGCACATGTCGCAGCACCGGCGCAAGCCCCTCCGGGCAGCAAGTACTACTTGCGTCATGGGGCCGTCATTGCATGGGTTGAGCAGCGCCGCGGCGTGTAACAACTGAGGTGCGTGCGGGGAGCTGCTTGAGGCTGAGCGAAAGGGATGACGAATGGACCAGCGTGGATAGATGAGACGCTACACAGGCGGGACAGTCCGTACAGTCCGCAGATCTAGCTCAGGGATAAACCGCCGTTCCCCTTGCTTGCCGCCATCCTTTCTCGCTCCATGCTGCGCACAGTGAGTCGAGGCCAACTCTACGTCCGCGGGGCCGAAACAATCGGCGGCACCTCATGTCTGCGCACGAAGCGCTATGAATGACGAGTTGACGACAGCGCCTGTGCACTACTGCGTGCGTGATATACCATGGATGAGATACGGTACTGCAAGCGAGTGTTTGTTCGGCTTTGGTTTCATTTCATCAGGAATTTATTTATTGGCGTGTATGTACTGCAACGTCACAAGTTCACAGACGTATCGCAGTGGCCTAATTGTGGCCCGCCGCACGCGCGCCACGGCACGACACGGCGGCAGTAGTTTGTGCGGAGTGCCATCAATCCAGGAGCTTCCGGGTAGACAGTGATATCAGATCTTTTTTGCAAAGTGCTTGCTAATGAATGCGAATGCAAGACGCCGTGGCTTCTTGTGGTGCGGAAACATTGCAACTTATTCCAAGGTAGGAATTGGGTGGTAGCCACAGGGTTTTGCTGCTGGGGAGGTTTGCTGCGGATTTGAACTGCAGAATGAACAAGCGCCTGCATTTGGGATGGTGTCTGCACCTTGCAACATTGTGAGGCAATAGCCCATTGAATACTGCGTGGCGCTGTTTCGTTAATTTATCCTGAACCGTGCCATTGAGGCTTCTGCCTTCTGGTCTGAGCGGGACATTGTTTGCTTGTGTGGCGGCTGTAGTGCCTGTGACTTTGCACGCACGCCTGCAACAGAGCACGCCCATTTCAGGCAACCCCCTGTGTCGCGGGCCTCAATCCTGACAGCTCCTGCCAAATCTCACTGAAAGGGCAGTGCTGAACACAAGAATTGTGCCGGTTGTTGGCGCACTGTCGCATCCGCCGCCGCACGTTTGCGCACCGCTTTCGTGGCACCGACACTCAACAAGCATTGGTGGGCACCGTTGCACGGCATTGATGTACTTCAAGATCGTTCAGGGATACATGTGGGCACGCAATACCGGTACGCTTCATAGGCAGCACCTGCGGGCTTCCTGCATGCGTCAAGGCTGGCGGTGACAGTAGGCATTGCGAAGGGCGGCTCTATTTATGGCCTGCAGCGCACACAGGCTGTCGTGTCGGCTTGCGTGTCGGGCGGGGGGGGGGGGTTGTAAACACCAGCCCAATCTAAACCCAAGCGAAACTAGACAAGGGACAGGCAGGTGCAGTTTGCGGCAATACAGGGTAACGGTATACTCTTAGGGGGGAGGGTGCCCAAGCAGATTGCGGATGCACAGGGGACGGCGCAGTTTGGGGAGATCCACGTGTTGTAAGTGCTGGAGCTGTGTGTTGCTCAAGCTTGGAGCTGGAACTTGGGGGGTTCACGAGTCGGTCGATGGAGAAAGGCAGCGAGCACGTCAGTGACGCTTCGTCTCCCGCTAGGTAGGCGCACTGCGGGCTGGTGGCGTCCGTGCATGGCGGGAGTAACTTGTGATGGCGAATGGTGAGGCGTGGTGAACATTTGCGGCGCCACAACCGCCCCGTAAAAGAATGACATGTGGCATCAGGAGTTGTGGCAACGCCGCACCTAGTTGTATTGGAGGTGTGAGGCTGGTGTCAGGGTGCGTGCGTCGGTTGGCATGGGAGCGTGCATGACGTGCCCGGGATGGTGATTATGTCGTGCGAGCATTAAGCGCGTGTGCGAGAGGGGCGCTCAAACATAGCCGAGGCCAAGTTTGTAGGCGCCGGGGTGACTCACATTCGACAGGATGTCACGGACGGACGGTTTCGCCTGTCAGTCTGGCCGTGTGAGTTTTAAGGGTTACCTCGGCCCACGCGTGGACGAGACTCCCTGCAATGATTACAAGCCTCGCGTTTGGCTTGTTTGCGCGCGAACGTCGCAGGCTCCGTTTTCTGTCGGTCGTTAGGCAATGGATCCGCCGATCAACTAATGGACTTCGGCGGCGTGAAAAACACATTTACAACTCCCGTCACATCTCTTTCATTGCTACTACGTGATCGTCCAGAGCGGGAAGTGCCGACAGGGTCCGCCACTCATTTGTACACGCGCACTAGCAAAGCAAATCGCGATACTGTGACCGCCCTAACATAAGAAGGCAAAGCGATTGAGCGCGTGACACAAGAAGAGGTTTACGTCGGTCGCTCTCTGGCACAGTGCGCATCGTTCGCACTTGAGATAGCGCTAATTCTGGCGCTCAGCTAAATGGCTGCAGCCCATGTATCTGAGCTCGTCACGGAGCTGCAGACGGAGTATGAGCGCAGTCGCGCATTCTTGTCTGCGCTGGAGCAGAGCCTGAAGAAGTCGCGTGTTGATGAAGACAATCGCGAGGCGACAGCTGACGGCTCCGAGCTTGATGCGGCAGACGCGGAGGCGCCGGCGACGAACGGGACAGTGACATGTGATGCGCCGGCTCCTCCAAAGAAGTCCGGCTCGCTCAAGGGCAAGCTAGCTCGTTTCTTTTCGCGCAAGGAGAGCAAGTCCTCCAGCAGCAGCAAAATGGTCGTGGTCGATCCGACCGCTGAAAACGACGCAAACGTGTCGAGCGTCCAGGGTTTGCGCCGGGCTTCTGTCGTAGCGCTGGGCGACCACCTGGACGACAGTTGCGTCGCCAGCGGCGGCCACTCTCAGCTGGCCAAGCGCTCGCAGTCCTTCGTGACACGCTCCGGCAACTCCCTGGCGGCCATGCCGGCACCGCAGCTGTCGTCGGCAGCCATGTTGCGTGCCACCAGCTTCCGGGCGACGCCTGTCGCCAGCGCCAGCCAATTCCAGTTGGACAACATCGTACCGCCCTACCCCGCGGCGGCGGCCAGCGTCACCGCGGCCTCCGCCAGCCAGCTGTCACTGCCGGCAGTGGAGTTCAGGCGCGGCTCCTTCTCCATGGCCCGTGGCGGCGGAGCCGCTGGCGGCCTGCCGGCGGGGCTGGGCCACACGTCCAGCGGCTGCCGCCGCCGCAGTGTGGAGGTTATGCTTGGACAGCAGGCACCGTCACCTAGCGGCGGCAGCTTCAGCGGCGGCGGCCGCCGTGCCAGCGTCGAGACGGCATACGTGGCCTCTGGTGCCGCTGCGTCCGTGTCTGTTACCAGCGGCACTGGCGCTGCTGGTGGCTGCAGCAGCACTAGCGGCGCTTCGCTGTTCAAGAAGCTGCAGCAGCTGCACGTGCCCGTCAGTGAGTGCGGTCTGCCGGAGCTGTCACCGTGCTCACCGCGCGCCACTCTCGCCGGAGGCACATTGTTCGGGCCCGGCGGCTCCGGGGCCGCCGGCTCGCCGACCTCCCAGCGCGCCCAGTCGATGCAGCACTCGCCTTCCTTCCAAAGGCGCTCGGTCGCCAGCAGTGCCCAGCACACCTTCGTCGACGGCGCAGCCCAATCCGGCTTCGGCGCCCTGCAGCACCCGACTGCGTCCATCGACGGCGGCGCCGATATGCTGACACTGGCCCAGGCGGGCGCTGGCAGCCTCAGCGGCGCCAGCGCGCGCCGCAGCTCGTTGCATATGCCGCCGTCAGCGGCGCCGTCGCTGGCGGCCCTGCGCAGCCAAAGCTTCCGCCACGGCGGCGGCGGCTCCCGCGCCAGCACCGGCACCGGCTGCGGCGCCTGTGCCGTGACTGCCGCGGCCATCACCAACGAGCATGCTGACCTGGCGCCCGAAGACGAGGAGGACGAGGAGGACG
Source organism: Chlamydomonas incerta (assembly GCA_016834605.1). Taxonomy (NCBI): domain Eukaryota; kingdom Viridiplantae; phylum Chlorophyta; class Chlorophyceae; order Chlamydomonadales; family Chlamydomonadaceae; genus Chlamydomonas; species Chlamydomonas incerta. Next base: position 356,473 of record JAEHOC010000004.1, read on the forward strand.
GCGTGCTCTGCGGCGGCGAGTCCGCTACGCCCGCGCGTCGCGTTGCGTCAATGGGCCCCATCGCGGGCGGCGCGGCGACGTCACTCATGACCAGCCTGCTGCGGCGGGCGGATGTCGTGATGGCGGCGGCGGCGGCATCGCCGACTGGCGGCAGTGGCGGCGCGTCGCCGCGCATCGTCAGCGGCCACGGCATGCTGGCGGGCGCGGTGGACGCGGTGGACGTGGCGGCAGCGGGTGTGGGCGAGGCGGGCGCGCCGCTGGGCCCAGGCGCAGCAGGCGCAGCTGGCTCGCGCACCGCCAGCGGCACCGCAGCGTTCGTGCCTGGCGGCGCCCTGTACGGCTCGCAGTCGTCCCGCCGCCTGACCACCACGCAGCTGATGCCGCCGCTGGCCTCGCCGGTCGGCCACCGCGCGCCGGGGCCCGGGCTGCTGCAGTCGGCCCACAGCTTTGGCCACGCGCTGTGGCCCACGCCGCCGCCGGCCGGGCCCCTGGCCCCGCAGCCGCCGCACGGCGGCGTACTGCTGGGCGCGGCGGCGGCGGCGGCGGACGGCAGCCAGTCACCGGCGGCGAGCGCAGCGGCCTCGTCGCCCAGCTACCTGTCACAGCACCGGCGCATGTCGTTCAGGGCCGGCAGCAGCACCACTGTCGGTGGGGTGGGCTCACCGTCGGCTGGGCACAGCGGTGGCGCGGCTTTTGTCATTTGAGCTTGGGGTGTTTTTTTGCCCAGGGCGTACAATGGAAGGTGGCGGATGCCGGGCAGGCAAGAGGTTTTGGCAAGCCGTCAATACCTTCATCTGTGGGCAGCTGTGGTCGCACAGCGTGGGAGTGCGGATGGTTCAAGCTAGGTGCTGCATGCGTGCTTAATGCAATTTAGGGCCTCCATCTTATATCGACTGCTGCTGGCATGCGCATGACCTGAGGTGGTGCGGTCATGCCGGGCAATTTGGGGCCACGCGGGTTGCTGTGAAGCGTTGCTTTGCCTTGAATTGGAGCGATTTTGGTGAGGTTGAGGTCTGCACGGCGCCGCCCAACTGGTTTGGCTGCCGCAACTAACAGGTGCCGGCTTCAGGTAGCCCCCGCCGCGACGTAAAGGAGTATTGGCACCTGCCAGTGGCCGAGACCAAGGGGCAGATAGGCGGTAGGAGCTCCTCTATTTTCTGATTCGGGGCGCAAATCATCTGGATGTGTAGGTGCAAGCCCATCTTAGGGGAGGGCGCAAGGTGCAAAAAGGTAGGGACTGCACGTGCATCACACGCACTACAGAGTGAAGCGGGTTTCAGGACACGTGGTGCTTGGTCAGGCCGGGCCCAGTCAGGATTTGAACGTATTGATGAGTGGGCATCCCATTTGTGTGTGCACCAGCCCAGAATTGTTTCTTGAGTCCTAATACGGTATGATATGTTGATACACGATAGGTTGGGGTGGAGGACTGGAGGCCAAACCCTCAAGCCCCATCCCAGGAACGCGACCAGGTGTATGTCCTGCACTGAAACGCAATTGCTATACAAACTTATCACACAGCCAATTCTAGCACGAACTTGTACGGTATGTGCGCATCGGAACTTGGTGTCGCATCAGTGCCCATTTGAGAACCAGGGGCGCAACCCAGCTGCTGTGAAACGCCATTTCATCCTTATTCAGTGCTTTCCTTTTTGCCCGGATGGTTTTTGAAGCACTGTTTTGTACTAGGACTATTCATGCATGCCGACACCATATGCATGTGGGGGCTGTGAGGGGAATGGTGCTGGGATGGGAGAGCCGCGCGAGAATTCATGGAATCACGGGCAAGAGGCAACATGAGCACTTTGCTTTGGGGGCTGTCATTGGCTTGCACCAGGGAAACGCCTGGCGCGCACGTCCCTTGCAAACATTTGAAACACTGCAGGGTTCGCGAGTGCGTGCACATTGAGCCGCGCGCGCCGCACCTGTGTCATTGCTATTTGTGCTGGTGAAGGCTGCAGCGTGTGAGATAAGGTATGGGAGCGGCCGTATTAGGAGGTGTACTGCTGGCGGTCCGGTTGTGTGTCGCACGTGGTGTGGACAACATCCAGTACGCGAGGGCCGCCTGCCTACCCCACTGCTGACGTGAAACAAATGCAGGAACAGATAGCGTGTTTACTTGTTATAAAGCCGGCGGGTGGTGGACGTGGTGTGACGGGGCGTTGCACTGCTTGCACGTGGCGTGCTAGGGAACGGCAGGAGTGGGAATAGGTTGGCACATTCGCACTGCACTGCACTGCAAGCGCAAGGGGGGGCATGGGTTTCCCCCGTGCATGACCCCGTCAAGTTACTGGGCGCAACACGCCGACAGTGCCTTCCAACCCGGCCATTGCGTGGCAACAGGCAAGCACGGCGCGTGCGGGCTATGATTTCACACACGGCCGTCACACAGCAGTCGCCGTACACTGGCGATTGGCAGGTGGCGCTGCTGCTATGTAGTAGGACTGGGGCCGGGGGGGGGGGCAAACATCAGCGCAATCTGAGACGGAAGTGCTATAGAAGTGCTGATGTAGCTAGTTAAGTGCTCCAGGATTGTGGAGGCTGATTGTTCGTGGAGGCTTGGGGTGAGTTGGGGCAAACGGAGGCATGGGGGCAAGTGGCAACAGCGGCGTCGCGCATCGCCGCATGCATTGCCGCTGCTGCCGCTGGCGCTCAAGAATCCGTTGATTGCGCTCAGCCATACTGGACGGAACCGAGGTGGACTGGTAGTATGTCAGTGTTCATGTGATGTGGTGATAGTAGCGACAGCCGGTGTCGTGTTTGAAACGTAGGGCAACTGGGGGAGACTTCGGCTGGGGCTGCCGCTGGAGAGGGTTGCCCAGGTAGGGTGGGCCAGGTTCATCCGTTCATGCGTGTGCGTTGGTGCGGGGCGCTGACGTATGTAATGCCAACGGCTGGACACGCAATACCGAGCAGGGGAGGCCCTTTCGTCGGGATTCGGGAAGTTAGCCGCACGCACAGGACTTGACGTGCCGCGCGCTGGGATACCGTAATGGGAGGCCATTGGCCAAAGGGCTCGGCCGTGCGGGGGCCGTTGGGGGTGGGGGAAGGACGCAGGGAAGGACGTGCGGGGATCGGGGGCGGAGCAACTGTGAGCTCATTATGGTCGCAGCCGCAGCAGCAGCACGATATGAATCAATTCATTTTGTGTAATTTGTCAGTAATATATAGATTCCCGCAGTGTCCCGCAAAATAACACAGAACATGGCGGCCAAGGGCCCGAAAAGCCACGAAGCGACAATACTTGACATACTGAACGTTGTCGAGCCTCCTGGAGGCAAACATATTGCGTTCCAAGATTTGCAAGAGCTGGGTGCAAATGGCATTGACTGGGGGCAAGTACCGCCATCGTGCGACCCCGTGTTTATATTGGACAACCCCGCAAACAACACGAGGCGAAGGGGGAACATGGAGCAGCAACTCGCGGCGATGTGAGGTCGGGCCATTCAGCGGGGGCTGGGACAAGGCCGCGCCTGCAGGGTGTCTGGTTCGGCACGCGGCCGGTGATGCACCACTGCCCGAAACCGGCGCCTGGGCATTGGCCCGTTGGGATGCGCCAACCCCAAACGCGCCCACAACGAACAGGGTGCTCGGGCGCCCTGGCGAAGGGGCAGCCGCTCCAGCGCCTGCAAGCAGCAGCGATAGCAGCGGCAACGGGAGCACGGCGACGCCGGAACCGACGGCCCGCGGCGGCGTAGTCAGCCGCGGCACCATCAAGCGGTGGCAGGTAGCCACACACTGCGTAGTGTTGAAAAAACAAACGGAACAAACTCGCCAAACGCTCCGTAGTGCGTGTGCGGCCCGGAGATCTGCTGCTGCCGCTGGTGGCGCGCGTGCCTCAAAGACGTTTTCATCCGTCCTGTCCGCGTTCCGCCCTCAGCGCGCGTCACCTGTATCAGGGATGCGCCGCTTCCGGGCAGTCGCGCATCACACGCCCCTTGTATCCAACCCACTCATGACACCGCGTAACAGGTGGAGAGCTTTGCGGCAGTGCTGCGACACCTGCTTGGTGACGGCGGCGGCGCGCAGGCAAGCAGCGGCGCGCCTCACCCTCACACCGCACTCGCGGCAGATGGCAACGCTGCTGGTGGCGGCGCGCCTCGGCCGCTTCACGTTGTTGATTTCGGCTGCGGCACGGGCATGCTGATGCTGCCGCTGGCGGTGCTGTTCCCGCACTGCCACTTCACGGGTGGGTGGGGCGCAGTTGGTCGTGGGGGGTGGCATGGGTACGTGGGTCGCAGCACCCGAGCGATGGCACACGCACATGCCGCACAACGGCACAACCCAAAACGCAGGCGTGGAGATGAAGCCGGCGGCCGTGGCGCTGCTGCAGGAGCGGGCGCGCGCCGCCGGGCTGGCCAATGTGTCGGCTGTGCGTGGCATGATCGAGACCTACACGGAGCAGCCCTTTGACGTGTGCCTGGCGCTGCATGCCTGCGGCAACGCCACGGACGCGGCGCTGCTGCTGGCGGCGGCGCGGCGGGCGGCGTACGTGGTCAGCCCCTGCTGCGTGGGTGCGTGGCGGTCCGCGTGGGCCGTGGCGGCGCGAGCAGCATCGCGAGCAACGGCGCGAGCGGGTGCTATGGATGGGCGTGGGGTCCGGCTGGGAGGAGGAGGGGCGCAGGGGGCTGTGCTGTGGCGCTCCGTAGGATGCAAACCATGTAGATTCCATGCGCAGCTGGCACTCCTTGCTTGCGATGCTGCGATAACAAAGCAATGGACTCCACCGCCGCGACCGCGTATCACAGGCAAGCTCAAGTTCTCCTTGGCTGGTGGCAGCAGCTTTGCCGCCGGCGCCTTTGCCTACACGCCCCGCATGCCCGGGGACAGGCCGCACAGCCGCACGCCGGCACCGGCAGCAGCATCGGCAGCAGCAGCATCCGTGACCGACCCATCCACAGCGAGCAGCAACGGTGCTCCGGGCCCCGCGGCTGGCGGCGGCGCCAGCGCTGGGTCTTCTGTGGCTGAGGGCTCGCAAGCAGCGGCGTGTACAGCAGGACGTGTGGGCGGGCAACACGCAGCAGAACCAGCAGCAGCAGGAGCGGCTGCAGCAGCAGCGAATGGTGCCCGCCAAGCTGAGTTGGGGTCGGGGCCGGGGCCAGGGCCGGGGTCAGGGTCCGCGTCCGGGCCCGGGTCCGCGCCCATGCCACGAGCAGAGGTGCAGTGTGGGCAGCTCCGCCACCCGCGCTCCAGTTGGCTGCGGGCGCAGCTGCCGGAGCCGGAGGCGCACTTCCGCATCCTGGCCAAGGTAAGAGGGCAGTCGGCGCCGGTGGCCCTGGGCTTGCTAGCGATGCAGTGTGCTAGGCCGTAGGCGGGGATCAAGCAGTCGAGGGGCCAAGGCCTGGCACCTGGCGGCAATTGGCCTGAGTGGTGGTCTGCGGCTGGTGCACGCGCTCGCAGGTTGCTGACCAGAACCACTCGGGCGGCGCTGGCAACGGTGATGGCGCTGGTGGAGGCCGAGGGGTGGCTGCGGCGACAGCAGCCCCGGCGTCAGCGGCAGGCGGCTTGTCGCTGGCGGCAGCCGCGGCGGCGGCGTGCAAGGCGCATGTGGAGCTGGACCGCAACATGGCGGCGAGCGAGGTCGGCTACTGCACGGTGCGCGCCTAGGGGGGAGGGCGTCGGGGGAGGGGCGGGACGGCTGACCGTGACACAGTGATGGTAGTCCCGGCCCTTCCAAGTATCTTGCGGCTTCAGCTGTCGGGTCATCTATAGCGAGGCGTTTCTTTCCCCTCGCGCATGCACTGATGCACTGAGCTGCGCCGCACCTTTTTTTCATCCGGCTCTGCGCCATGCCGCGCTGCCCTGCTGTTCCTCACAGGGCCTGTTCAAGGTGCTCCATGAGGCCGCCATGGCCAAGGGCGACCTGCTGGTCGGGGTGCCGGCGGAGCGGGGGGAGTGGGCGGGGCTGGGCCAGCTGCTGGCGTGCAAGCCGCGGGCGGTACATGCAGTACAAGTGGTCCCGGGGGAGGTGGGAGAGCACAGCTGAGATGAGGTTGGTTCGGTGAGCGCCGGCGGAGTGCAGGAGTGCGGGGGATGGGCACGGGGGATGGGGGAACCTTGAAGGTGCAAGACTTGAGCGAATGAGATAGCATTTTACGCATTTTACGTGTTTGCGGGCGCTTGGTACGTTCGGTAGGATCGGGTCGCGCGGTCGCGGCGGGCCCCCTCGGCGCCGTGCCATGCACGCGCACGGGTGCGTGGGTTATTGCCCCATCTGAACGGATGGCGAGCCATTTGCAACACCACCTGCATTGTTAATGTGATTATATACAAGTGACATATCATCTGTAAAGGCGCGCAATACCAGCACAACTCCAGGCACAATACTCGCATACTCGTTTTGCTTGCCAGCGCCCCGCGCACGTCCACAAGTGCATTAAACATGCAGTCGCTAGCTTCTCGACAGAGCGCCCAGAATGCGCGGCCTCTTTCGGCTGGGCCCGCGCAACACGGTCGCGTGCGTCGCTCTATGGTACGCGTGCGCGCCGAGCTCGAGGAAATCGACCCCATCACTGGGCAGCCTATCAGCAAACTGGCATTGACTGCTTCAGTAGCCGGGTAAGTAGTTTGATTTGGGCGGTCAACACGAGTGGCCGATGTTTGCCGACCGATTTGCGCGGTCGCAAGGCACGACGACCCACGCCGAACCAGTTGTTTAACGAAACAATGTGCACGTGTGTGTTGATTTCGCCTGCGACACGGAGAAGGGGAGCTTCGTACAGGCTGGGCCGCTGAGGGGGGTGCCAGCTCCCTGCTCACTGTGTGGCCTGGGCACGCGTGTGCCTCAGGGACCTGTGCCTGTCCAAACCGGCCTCCTCGATCCTGTAACTGCTCCCCTTTCCTTACGCACCTCCGCGTTCCCTCAACAGCAACATGGTGAAGGCGGGCGGCCTGACCTGGGCCTACCGCGAGGGCAAGCCCGAACCCAGCAAGGCGAGCGCTGACAAGCCCGAGGTGCTGCTGCTGCACGGCCTGGGCTCCAGCAGCTACTGCTACCGGTAGGCGGGGTGGCCGGGGGGTGGCCTGGGGGTTGCCTGGGGGTTGCCTGGGGGTGGCCGGGGGGTTGCCTGGGGGTTGCCTGGGGGTGGCCGGGGGGTTGCCTGGGGGTGAATGTCCATCTGGGCGGTGGCGATGCCGGAAGCAGTCCCCGATAAAGGGTAGCAGGCGGTGGCAGGTGCCTGGGAAGCGCTGCATGCCGGCCCCTCGCAACCAGCCCGGTGAGTGGCAAGGTTAGCGGTGGCACGCCTGGGGCGATCGAGCCTGTGCGGAGCAGCTTGCGGGTCACTAACCATGACTCCGCGCTGCCTGTGACGTGTGCCCGTACCGCGCGCGCCCCCGCAGCAACACCATGGGCCTTATCGGCGGTGAGGGCTACCGCTGCATCGCGCCCGACTGGCCCGGACACGGCGACACCGACAAGCCCGGCAACTTCGGGTACAGCGAGGAGGTGAGGGGGGGGTATAGAACCTGAACCCATCCCGTGAGGTGAAGGGAGCATGTATTCCCGTTCCCAAGTCGAATTAGTCCCGACGAAAAGGGGAGGGGGGGCGTCGGGGTTGCAAGGAAAGGGGTGTTGGGGACGGAGCGGTAGGGTTCAGCATCGGCGTAATCATCTGAGCGTGGCAGCCTCTGCAATCATGCAGTGGATGACCACTCCGTGTGCGCGCAGCTTTAGGGGCTGCCGGGAAAGCGGGACGTCGGGGTCATTGTACAGCGTCGCAGCGCGGCAACGCAGGGGTCGGCGACGCCATGGACTTGCCCTTCCCTTGACACGCATCACCGCTCGCTGAGAACCCGCCCCACCGCCCAAACACTCCCGCTCTTCCCTGCGATTCGCATTCTCCTACCTCCTAACCTTGCAACCCCCCTAACCCCCCCGCCCAGTCCTACATCTCGGGACTGGGCCAGTTCGTGGACGCCGTGGGCATCAAGAAGCCCTTCGCGCTGGTGGTGCACGTGAGTGGGGGGCGGCGCTGCGGGGCGGGGGGGGGGGGCGGCGGGGATGGGGGTTGGTGCGGCTGCCGGGCCCCCATTATCAAGGCCCGGGGTCGAGCAGCCGAGCAGGGTGCAGCACCAATCACACCGTCACACGCCCCCGGCATCGCCCCGGCATTGACCCGCCCGCCGCTTGCCGCGCACCGTCACGGCCACCGGCACCGCCCCTCACTCGCGCCCGCCCGCCCGCCCGCCGCCTCGCAGGGGTACATCCTGAGCCAGTACGCCATGCTGTACGCGCTGGAGCACCCCGACCAGGTGCGGGGCTGTGGGGCTGGGGGGCTGGGGGGCGGCGGCGGCACTGGGGGGCTGTGGGGCTGTGGGGCCGGGGGGGCGGCGGTGCTGGGGGGACTGCGGGTGTGGGTGTGGGTGCGGGTGTGGGACTGCGGGGCTGCGGGGCTGCGGGACTGGGGGGCTGCGGGAGGGAGAGGCCGGCTGGGCGAGCGGGCGGGCGCGTGTGACTAGCTATGCGCACGGTCCAGAGCGCACGGCGGGTGGAAGCTTGGCCCACGCTCGGCTGCCCGCCGCCGTGCCTGGGACCCATCTCCACCAGAGCCATGCCTCGCCACCATGGCCCCTCCTGGCTCGTGTCGCTCCGCTTTTCGTGACGGGCACCCACTGCTGGGCATGTCGTTTTGTACACAACTTATCCCCGCCCTGCCTCCCTCCCCCGTCCCTTCCCTCTCTCCCGCCTGTCGGCCGCAGATCGCCCGGCTGCTGATCTTGAACACGCCCCTGGCGCTCAACGCCAAGCTGCGGCCCGAGCTGGCGGCCTACAAGGCGCCGCTGCCCTTCATGCGCCCCGGCAACGTGAGGCCAGGGGCAGGCCGCGGCCGCAGACGGGGGGTGGGGGTGGGGGTGGGGGCGGGGGGCGTGTGCTCGCACGCGCGTGTGTGCCGTTGTGTGTGTAGGCGCGGCCGCCGGTGGCAAGGGCGATCCCCGGCATGGCTCAGCAGTCAGCACCCATTCCTGGAGTGCTCAATGCAACGCCCAACGTGCTCGCCTGCGCCACCGCCTCCTGCTCCTCCCGTCCCCTCCCCTCCAACAACTTGTCTCACATGATCTCATCTAAATTAACCATGCGTGGAATCCCTCCCTCGCTCCACAGAAGCCGTTCGACTTCATGATCTACAACATGAGCGGCTCCCCCTACGCCATGCAAGGTGCGGCCGGGCCGGCGGCGGGGGGGCGGGGGGGGGGGGGGTTGTAAACACCAGCCCAATCTAAACCCAAGCGAAACTAGACAAGGGACAGGCAGGTGCAGGGGGGGTCGGGGTCCGGCGGGGGTTTGGGATTTCAGGCGGGGGTGGGCGGTCATATGGAGCTGGTGGTGTGTAGTGACGCAGCCTGGCGCCAGGAGGGCCTAGGTGCATGCGACGACGATGGTTTCTCCAGCAGCGTCTCTGGAGTTTTCCACCCTCCCCACTGCGCGGCTGCCCTCACGTCACCGCTCCACTTGCCCCTCCCCTCTGGATTCCCCTCCATGTTCATACTTCATACATAAAGTCATATACAGGATACAAAATCTTTGTGTTGTTCCTTGTGCTCTCAAACACACACAGAGAAGGACGCCATGGTGTACGCACGCCCCACGTCCGACCCCGCCGCCACCGCCGCCATCTCCAAGACCATGGACCAGGTGGGGGCGGGCGGTGGGGGGCGCGCGGCCATGCAAGTGCGGTGCTGGTGCGGCCGGAGCCGATCATGCGCACACCTCCACCCCAGGCATATCATGCCGCCTGTGCCCCTCACCTGCTCCTTCTCCCTCCCAAACACACGTACACACTTCTGTGTGCTCCCTAATCCTTTCCTTGTGCTCTCTTTACACACACGCACATACACACACACACACACGCACACACGCACGCACAGGTGGACTTCCCCAAGCTGCTGCGCAAGGTGGACGACGGCTTCCGCACCTGGCGCAAGCCCAGCGTGTGCATGTTCGGCGCCAGCGACCCCTTCGTGGACCCCGCCTCCGTGTTCGAGTTCCTGGAGAGCAAGCGCACCAACAGTGAGTGGCGGGGGCCGGGGCGGGGGGGGGGGCAGCGATCTGGGCCTGCAGCGCGTGCGGGTGTGGGCGTCTGGGCGAGGAACGGGTGGACACGTGGAGCCCCCGCTTACGACGAAGTCGTGTTTGCCAGGAACGGCTGGAACGCATTCGACATTTCGACCGATTGGCCGTGTTCGCAACCCCGCCCCACCCTCCCCAGCCCACCCAGCCCACCCAGCATCCGCCGCACGCCATCGTCACCACCGTCACACTCCCTCCCCTTGGCTCCCCCCCACCTGTGTGCCCCGCCTCCCCGCCTTCCCGCCCCGCAGTGAAGGCGCTCACAGTGGCCGCCAAGCTGGGCCACATGCCGCAGGAGGACTTCCCCGAGTCCATGTGAGCTTGGCGAGGTTGTGTGCGTGTGCTCGCGGAGGTGCAGCTGTGCGCAACCTCATGATGGCGCCCCTGGAGCTCGGCGCAGTCGGCACGTGCCCGCGACATGGCTGGGTCGTGGCCGCAAGGGGCTGTCCCGGCGCTGGTGTGCACCCACACGCTGGGGCTGCTGCCCCGTCACACACATACACGTCACTAGCGGCATCCGCCAAATCACCCAGGCTGACATGTCGCTCGGCACCCCCGGCCCCGGCGCGCACAGGCACGAGTCGCTCATGAAGTGGCTGAGCGGCGAGACGGACGCGGACGGCCCCATCAAGCAGAAGGCGCTCAAGATGACCAAGTACGGCGTGGTGGAGTCCAAGAACTGAGAGGGAGCGGACGAGCTGGCAGGAGCGAAACACGGATGCCGCGAGCGCAGCGAAGTCAGGGAGAGCAGCGACAGCAAGTGCAGCATGGTGTAGTTGTGTGGGTGCGAACCAGGATGGGGCTGGGTGGCGGTACGGGGCGGTTTGTGTCGGAACCATGGGTAAGCGAGGCAATGTGTTTGGGGCCTGAAGTTTGTACGGGATATTGGTTTGCTCAGCCAGGATCAGCCTTGCTTTTCCCGAAAACTTCGGCGCATGCCCGGCGTTCGCGGGTTCGCGTCCCGACTGGTGTACGCAAGCGAGCCGTGCCAAATCCCGACACGGGATGCTGAGGGGCGCCGTGCAACCGTACTGAAGTATGTGAATCTGTGACTACTACGTGCTACGGTGACTAATACTACGACGGTACTACGGTAACTACTGTTAGCTTCGACAGCCAGAATGACATCGGGATCGAGAGTAGGCCCCAAGGCCAGTGAGTGGTCAGCTTGGCCAGGGGACAGAGTGCAGGAAAGGCGGAGTAGGGCTGGTCACGGACACCCGGTTTGCGGGGTGCTGCTGCAAGCTGCTGTGTCACCCATGTGCTGATGTGAAGACACTGTCTATCTCGGGGCGACTGTCGCACGGTCGTGTATCTTTGCTTGGTTTTGTGTGCGTGAGTGTGCCTTGACGCCAGCCACGAGGATTGCGCGGTGGTCGCTGGAGCTTGGAGCGGTGTCAATCCTTGTCGCGACCACGATTCGCGTACGCGTAGGCGCAGTAGCGGACAGTGACTCCAGTGAGTGGCACGAGTGGCACTGTCCGCTGGCAATCCATCTGCTGGGTTACTGGCACTGTTGGTAATGTATACACACCTGGGCTGCCGCGCCTTCCCGGCCCTGCTGACATATGTGCTCGCTGCGTAAGGGGTTTGAGACTGCCGGCAGCCGGCTCCGGCTCCGGAGAGTCGGTCTGTAACACACTCCCATTTGCAAGCCGGAGCGCCACCCACGCGTTCCTGTGCCTTAAAGTTCGTGCCCGTGACGTTCCCCATCTCCAAACCGTCCGTTGTCTTCTTCGCACATCTGCATCTGCTCACTTCCGATCTCATCCAGTCATCCAAGTGGTAAAGACGCGAATGAAGGGGCTTGATAGCCGTGCCTCGGGGTTATAGCATGACCTGCCAGCTCAACCCCCTGCAGCAAGACTTGGCGGCATCCATCTCAGCCACCATTCTCACTTGTCTGCCTGGCGCCGCCTACCCGCCCGCCGGGCAGCAACTAACCCCCCGGACACAGTCCTCCGATCAAGAGCCACGCGCAACGGCAAAGAACCAATCACAATGCGGAAATGGAATGGGTGGGCGGACGAGAAGAGGTGTCTTTCCAGCGCGGCTGGAAAAGGGGGCTGAGTCCCCGTCACGTCTCCCGTCTAAGGCCGAAGGTATGTCGAAACTGCCTCATCTCCCGGACATAGCCGGGGTCGGTTGGTACAGGTTGGTACAGGCACCGCCAGCCGGAAAACAGTTCCGCCCGTTGCGGGGCTCCTAACGGCTCCTAAGCGATTGTGACTTCTAAAGGAAGCACGCGACGTGCGCGGGCCGCTTCAGCTGTCCACACACGCAGCACTGCTCGACGCTCCAGGGGGCCCGCACGAAACCGTGTCTCCCTTTGCCCTAACCTCGCGCTGGCCCTTGTTATCCTCCTTTCTGCGCCTTGCTAGATAAATGCACTACGCCTAAACATAACCCTTTGATGGGTCTGGCATTTCGTCGATACAATGCCACCATCTCTCATCCCTTGCCCTGTTCCATCAAACACACGTGGGCTGGCGGATTCCAACCCGGTCTCTTCAGATTTGTGCACAGGCGTTCACCGCAGTCAGCATGCTTCCGAAACCCATCCCAAGCTCCCTATGCATCTGGTTGTGGCACCCATGCGTCGGTACACATGAATCAAAGGCCCAGAGCAATTCTGTGCGTGGTGCAGTTGTGTCGCCTCCGCGTGCCCCCGCCTATGACAATGCTCGTGCTGCAACTTAACCTTGGGGGCGTGGCTAGTTTTGCAGCTCAGCAACAATGAGCAAGGTTATTCAGGTGTAAATCAAAGCAAAGTAACAAAGGACTACATTATGCAAGAAAAGTGTTGCGGTAGCGCTGCAAGTTTGCATTGTCATGACTGCCGTACGCACGCGCCCCCCATCCCCATCCGATCAAACACACCCGGTACTGCGATTGCGCGCTGGCCAAATAATGTCAGCTTGGACTCAGGTCGCGCGGCTCAGCAGTCCACGGACGTCGACGGCGTCTGTCTTCCTAGGTCCCCTGCGCTGCAGGAACCGGCGCTCCTTTGCAGGTTGCGGAACCAGCCTTCCTCACGTGCTCTCACCTGCCTCTTCAACTCCACGACTCATCTGACCCCGGCTCCGCACGAGCTTGACACTAAGGTCACTGTTATGACACGTGCATCCCCATAGCGCGGTGCAGGGGAGGCGCGGTGTGTAGCACACAGTACGCGCGTTACTAGTCATTATCAGCCCGTGACACGCTTCAGTCCCTGCTGTCGACGGCATGTTCCATGCATATCATGCACACACACCCAGACCACCATGCCGCGGTTGTGGTCACAATCTGCCATGAGCCCCGAGCCATGAATGATGCATGGTAATTCTTAATGTTCGCTCGCAATCGGTGAGTGTCTACGATTCAGTAAAGCCATGAATTACGATGTTGGGGCACACACGCGCCACACATGCCTTTCAATATCTGGCATCTATTGTCACGCCGAGTGCCCATGGCCCCCCTACGCGTACGACTCGCTGGTACCTCCGGACAGTGAACTGCTACCTCGGCTCGGTGCCGGGCCGCTGGCCGCCGGCAGCAGCGGGCTCGCTAACTTGAATTCTATGGAGCTGTGGCGGCCGGCCAGGCTGGCCGGTATAAATAAATAAATAAATGTATACGCCTTTCCGTAAGTCAGGGCGTGGATTAAGGGAGCCGACGAGGTGAGAGGCAAGCCTCATTACTCGTCTGCTACCGGAGGCATCCAGTGGGCGTCTGGCGCACGCCTATGCGGGTGAGGGTCACCCGCCTGCGCCCTGTAGGGTGTCGAGGTGTTCCCCTCGTTCCCCTCGTCGCCTGGAGCGGACAATATTGTTGAGGGTGGTGACGGCATGGTCGTGTAGGGCGTTGCAGCAGGTGGAGGCTGCCGTGGGACGGACCCCTAACTTCCGCAGCAGTTTGGGAAGGTCAGCGCGAATGGTGCCGGCAAAGCCCAGGCTGACAGCCTCTTGCGTGGTGTATTTAACTTTCCATCCTGCCCGGCGCAGGAGGCGGGCAAGCTTGGCGTGCTGTTTGGCTTTGGCGTGGGTTTTGGCGGTGTGGTTGGTGTCGGCGCAGTATCCGACCTCCACAATGTGTACGGTGTGGTTTGTGTTGGGTGCGGGTGGTGTGTCGGGGTCAAGTGGGATGCTGGGAATGAGTAGGATGTCGGGTCTCATCTTTTTGCGAATGTCGTCGGGGCAGTCTGGGAGTAGCCATTTGGGCAAGCGGGTACTGGACACGTACTCGGGCAGGTCATCTGCGGCAGTCGCATCCATGACTTTGAAGCAGCCCCCATATGCACCGCGGGCGACGTGTTGCATGATAATGCGGACCGCACGGTTGTGTCGGCTGATGTAGAGCTTGCTCATGTGCTTGTGTTGGCAGCCTCCGAGAATGTGTCCCCCGGAGTCAGGGTGAGAGCACAGGGGGCAGGGAGCGATTTCGGCCGTCCCTGGGGCAGCGCGTGGCTGCACGCGTTGCCGGCCAGTCAGGGAGAATCCGCACCGCGCTGCCAGTTTGGCATTCCACAGCTGTCCGTACAGGTAGTCGAAGCAGCGCTTATATTTTTGGTGCCGCCCTTTGGTGTTTCGCAGGGTGCGAGTGCTGGAGCGGAGGTCGAGACCGGGCACTGCTTTGGCGACAAAGTCTGTGTACAGGGTAGGGTTCGTGTAGCCGGTCGCCACGTCGGGCGTCATGCACGTTTGGATCCCGCGGTTGAGGTCGTTCACGTAGTGCCCCGCGTTCGGCTCCTGTGGCCCATCCGTTGGTTGCTTGTAGGCTTTCCGTAGCCAGTAGTAATTGGCCCTCGGGTTATTGTCCGCTGTTTCGTGCAGCCACTTGGCGTCTGTAGGCGCCTTATCATCGGCTGCTTGCCCCGCAATCTTGTCCACGACTTCATTGAATTTCACCCCAGTGTGAGCCTTGACCTTTAGCAGACGAGTTGCCCGGCCTTGCACCGCTCGGTGCTTCAGTTTCAGCTTAATGGCCTCCAGGAGTGCTTTGTGCTTGCTAAAAGTGAGCATGTGCGGCTGGTTGATAATCTTGCGGACGAGGAACAGCGATGCTGCCGAATCCGTGTAGATGGCCAGGTCGTCGCGGGGCTCAGGTTCGTCGGCGGCCAGGCAGAGCGCTTGGTGGATAGCGGATAGTTCACAGCGGGTGATGGTGTTGCAGCCCGAGGTGCCGGGGTTCACATCGATGTGGTAGCCTTGGTTGGCACGCGCGTCGAACACTCCTGCCCCCCACGCGCAGGATCGGCCGGTGGCGTCCTTGCGCACGGAGCCGTCTGTATACATACCTTCCGTGGGGTCGTATCGTAGTGGACGCGTGGCGCAGAAGGTGCGGTATACCTCCGCTGTGCAGGATGGTTGGGGTGGCTCTGGGGTGCCCCCAGCAGGCCTCGGGGCGGAGGAGACACGCATGGGAGGTTGGGTGCCGTGCGTGCACTGTTGAGTCATGCTGCGCACACGCTTGCGAACCCATTGCGGCGCTTGGTCCTGTGTCGCAGGTGTTCGGGCGGCGGGCGTGCGTGGGGGTTCCAGGGAGCTTAGCTTGGCCGCCCACGCAGGGGCACGTCGCGCGGCGGCAGCATTGCACACAAGCAGCAGGTCCGTGCCCAGGGAGTGCATGGTGGAGCTGAAGCTACCATCGGGGCCGACGGGCCGCTCGCTGGGGCGCAATGCGCCGAGGTGGGTGACGTGTGGGTGCGTCAGGTACTGCGCGTAGGGTGCGACTGGGTCGCGTGGGAAGAGGAGGAGCGTGGCGGTAGGATCACGGTGGTCCTGTCGCGCTGCCGCCCAAGCCGTGGCCCAGCGTAGGGCGTGGAGCTGCTGTGCTGGGTCGGGTTCCGGGTGTGCAATGGCGACGCCGGTCCAGGGGTGGCTGAAGGCATCATGATTGGCTCCGAAGAGCAGGTCTTGGGGGTGGGGGGTGAAGTACGTGGTGGTGTGGTCTGCTACGTTAAGGGGGGATGCGAAGAGTTCCGTGCTGCTGCCTATGGCGGTGTGCAGTTTGGACATTAGGCGCTGCGTGTACGCCCTTTCACCGGCCGCCGTGATTTGGTGTTGACGGTTGCCGTACCCTGGCCGGTATCGCAGGAGCAAGCGTGCGATATCTTCAGGGAAGCCTCCGGGTGAGGCGAGCTGCTGGTGGGCCTCAGTCCAGTTGAGGCGCGCATGTGTGTAGCGGTGCCACAGGGAGGTGAGGCGGGATGCGGGGAGGGTGCCGACGCATCGCCCTTGTGGGTCGTAGACGTGCGCGGTGTGTGCCGCCTCAACGCCGGACGGCCAGTCGCCCTCGGGTGTCCATGGGGCGGGCGTGGTGGGGGAGGGGTTGTGTTTGCCGATTTGTATGGTGTAGCAGCCGGGCGGTGCGATGTCGTGGTCTGGGTTGCAGGGTTCGACGTCAACTTGTACGTGACTGCGCAGGATTCGCTGGCCGCGTGTGTGGAAGGTGCATTCGTCTTGCCAGCACCCTTGCTTCTGGGCGGCTGTAAGGTGGTCATCTGCGGCTGGGTGGTGAGTACCTTGGGTGGGTGGGGCTGCTTCTAGGCGCGCGGCAAGGTCATCGAGGAGAGCTTGTCGATTCTCCTGGTCGTCAATGATGCATGCGGGCTCGTCTGTGGGTTCCCATTCCACGCGCAGCCGGGGCTGGGCATTGGTGGGGTCGGTTGGGAGGTCGAATGCAGTGACCGTGCGGGGAGTGTAGTGGTTGCGCCGGTAGAGGGGTAGGGCGCCCGGTAGGAGGGTGGTTGGCTCCCATTCGACACGGAGGTATGGTTTGCCGTTCTTGGTGACTCGCGCAATGATCGCCCGTACTTTCTCTTGGGACCCGAACAGGGCGTTGGTGGCGCTGAGGCAGTCCCGGCTGGCTTTCACGTGTTTCCAATCTGCGGCGGTGGCATTCGGTTTCAGCAGCAGTTGATGGAGGAACGCGCTTCTGCTATCCGCCCCGCGTCCTTTGGCCAGGTAATTGTGTGTGACGAGCAGTTCGGCGCAGTGTGCCAGAGTGAGGGCGTCAGTCGCGGGGTTCCAGTCTAGCGCAACGTGTTCGTCGGGGAGGGGCGCACCGCGGGGGGCCCAGGGGTGGTGCTGGCGGCGGGACCTTTTGCGTGGGGGTGTGCCAAGGGCGGGGGGCGCTTCGTGGGCGGGGGCAGCTGCCTCAGGGGCCGCTGCTGCCTCAGCGGCTTCTTCGTCGCCCCCCCCGTCGGCTTCAGCTTGTTCAGGTGCACGCTGTGCGAGTAGGCGTCGGATGTCGTGCCACTGGGCGGGGGCGGGGGCGGCCTCAGCGCCGAGGAGGCCGGTGATGGTGTGTTCGGCCGGGAGCGTGCGTTCCGTGATGTCCAGGGGTGCTGTGCTGTTCCAAGTTTTCGCGATTGCGCGTGTGGCGGGGTGGAGGGCTTTGGTGAGCCGGTTCAGGGCGAGCATGTGTCGTGTCTTCACCAGTCGTCTACCTTGCCGCTTCAGGTCCGTGGTGCTGATCAAGTGCGTGCCCTCTACCACCAATTCCTGCAGGTTGTAGCCCAGTTCGAGGAGGGGCTGGATCATCCGGAACGGGAGGGCGGCTTCGGCAGGAGTGGAGAGAGGGCTCAGTCTTCCAAGCAGCCGGGTGAGGCTGTTAGTGGTAGTGGTGAAGGGTTGTCCTTTGTCTGTGAGCTCGAGCCCGGCTTCTTTGACCAGCGCTAGCTGCCGCAGGTTTGTGTAGTACCTGAACTCACGGGTGAGGCGCTGAGTTGATGCCGTGCCCGCCATACTGCTTTGCAGGTGTAGCATGGCGCGTGTTACCGCACCAAGACGGCCTTGGTCGTTTAGTGCCTGGACCAGGGCTTTCGCGGCGCGCCGTACGTAGAGTGCGCGGACGCTGCCCAGCCCCAGGCCCAGCTGGGTTTCGGGTTGGATGACGGCACGAGTGGGAAAGCATGACTTAAGGCCGTAGGAACGTTTAGCAAAACGTGTAATCATGGCGTCTATGCGTGCAACATCGTGTTTGGTGTACGGCATGAAGGGTAGGCTGTATGCTACTGCTGGGTGCACGGTGGTTTGAAGCATGCGTATCTTTTGGTCGGGTGATGCGAGGGAGGCGGTGATGCTGGTGCCCCTGTCCGCGATCTTATCTAGGATGTGCGCGACTTGCGGGCCCCAGTCAAGTGTGGGGGTGATTTGGATACCGAGGTATTTGTAAGGCGCGGTGGGGGGCGCGTAGGGGATAGCGACGCCATTGACCCGTATCTTATTTTGGAGCATGCGCTCAAGGGCGCGCTGGTGGTGGACGTGACGCGGGCCGCCAAGGGTGGGGTCGGTCTTTGCTTGACCGTATAGCACGCCTTGCAGCTGACATTTGTCCACATTGAGCTTGAGGCCACCCCAGGCAGCGTATCTTTCAATCTTTTCGACTTGTGTGCGCATGTCGGAGAGGCAGGAGGTAGCCGCGGCAAGGTCGTCCGCGAATGCGCCAGAGCTAAAGTTGTGTTTGTCGTTTTCTTCAGGTGTGAGACAGCCAAAGCGGTATCCACGGCCGCCATGGTGCAGCCAGCGCAGTAGGGGTTCCATAAAGATGATGAATAGGATGGGAGACAGGACGTCGCCTTGCACGGTGCCACGTTCCAGCAGGATGTCGGCGGTGGTGCCATGTTCGGTACGGACCCGGGTGCGTGCGGTGCTGTATAGGCTTTGCACAGCATCGATGAGGTCGCGTGGGTAGCCCAGGTCGTGCATGATGAGCAGCAGTTTGTCTTGGTCTATGGTGTTAAAAGCGGAGGAGAAGTCTACGTATAGCAGGAACAGGTTGCGTCCCGTGATTGCCGCATCTTCAATGGTGTGTAATAAGTTTTGGACCTGCCGTTCAGTGTTTCGTTGCCTCAAGTATCCCTCCTGTGCCTCTGTGAAGACGCCGGCTTGCTCGCTGAAGAGGACTGTGTTCAGGGTGATAAGGGACGTGTACAGCTTGTACAGCGTGCTAGCCAGGGCGATGGGGCGTTTGTTTTTGATGAGGAGGGGATCTCCAGCGGGTTTCGGTAGGAGTACGGTGTCCGAGAGCGTCCATTGTTTGGGGGTTTCGGCTTTCACCCACATGAGCAGCATGAGCTGATGGATGGCGGTTTGCAGGGCAGTGGGCAGGGTTTGCAGGAGTTCGTTGGGGATATCATCGGGTCCAGGGGCCTTGTTGCGGCCGAGGTGGTTGAGGCAGCACCGGAAGTTTGTGGGGTCGGCCATGCCGGGGAGGAGGGTGGTGGGTGCGCCGGCTGCCGTGGCGAGTGCGGGGAAGGGGTCCGGGGCTCCGGGTGCGCTAAAGGGGTATTGGCGATCAGCGTGCGGGTTGAAGTGGGATTGGCGGCGACCATTGATAGGTCGCGCGAGCTTAGAGAAGTGGCGGTGCAGGGCGTCCAGGACGCCGGCCGGGGTTGTGTGCACCGTGGCAGGTAGGTCGGGGTCACGGATGGCAGGGGTTCCGCGGGGTGCTTCGGTGTTGCTGAGGATGCGTTGGTGGCCTTTCTTAGGGTTGGTTGCGAGCAGGGTGCGCATCTTCTTAATCGCTTTTTGTGTGTGCCGTTTGCGTAGGTCGGCAGTGGCCTTCCGTAGGTCCTGCTTGGTTTGTTCCAGTGCCTGTTGCAGTTGCTCTCGTGCTGTGTCGGGAATTGGGGCGCGTGGGATGGGCGGGGGCTGACCAGGCGCGGGGTCGGGCGGGGGGACGGCAGGCGCAGGTGCCGCGGCTGGAGCGGGTGCGGGCTCGGGCTCGGGCGCTGGTGCGGGTGCTGGGGCGGGCGCGGGCGCTGGTGTAGGTGCGGGTGCGGGCGGGGGAGATGCGGCAGGTGGTGGTGCGATGCGATTGAGCCGTCGGCGTTGGTCCTTGAACTGGCGGAGGAGTGTCCGTATGTGGCGGCTCTCGGTTCGCTTGGCGTACGGTGTTGTTGCGCGTGGGGGTTTGCGGTCGCAGTGGCTCTTGAGAGTGGTTAAGCAGGTTTGGAGGAGTTGGTCCAGCTCGTGACTGAGGGCTTGGACATCGGTGCCAGCGATTGCTGGTGATGTGCGGAGTGCGGTTCGGATAGCCGCGGCCTCATCCTCCGTGGTGGCACGTTCGGAGCTGGCTAGTGCGTTGGTAATGGCTGTGTGCGCGTCCTCCAGCTTGCTGAGTAGGGCGGAGATCGCGGCGCCGCGGTTGGTCTCCATGTCTGACCTGGCGCGCTGCTTTTGAATGAGTGTGGGTTTGTGGTATTGCACCCATGCGTCACTGGGTGTCGTGCTCGGCGGGGGCGGGGGTGGGTTCGGGAGGAGGCGGAGCGCGGCCAGGGGGATGGAGGCGATGAGTGCGTGGTGGTCGAGGGGGCCTCCACATTCATGTGTGCGTTCAGTGGCTCCGCCTTCGGCGGCGACGGCTATGTGTGTGGGGTGGCTGAGAAGGATATCGTCGATGCGGCTGCTGTGTGTGGTGTAGCCGTTCTGGAGTTGCGCGTAGGTGTGCTGCCTGGGGGTGGTTGCGGATGGTGTTTGGATGGGGCGGAGTTGTGCGGCATGTGCAAATGCTTGGTGTTTGCGGTCTGCGGTGTCGAGCTGGTGGCTGCTGCGATCGGATGGGCACAGAACGGCGTTCCAGTCCCCAGCGAGGATCACCCGCTGTGGTGTGTCGGGGTGGTCGGCCGCGGCGAGGACTGCCTGGCAGTAGTTGTACACCAGCGTGCGAGTGTCAGGGTTTTCAGGTGCGTAGATACCTATGACGTGAAGTGGTGGGCTGTTAAGAGGCGCAATTTTTACGTGCAGAAGGTACCCGTCAAGTCCGCGTGGAGGTGCGACGGTTTCAGTCCCGGCAGGCTTGCTGAAGCGGTGTGCCACGCCGATTAGCACGCCGGCCTGGCTGCCGCGTGAGGTGCTGTGGTTGCTCATGTACGTTTGGTATCGGTCGCTCAAGGTGGCTTTAATGCGGCCAACAATGTTGCGCTTGTGGTATGGGATTTTGGTTTCGGTGAGTACTATGACGTCAGGCGTGCCGGTGTCGGAGATGGCAATGTTCACAATTTCCAGGTGGCTGTCTAGGCTGCGTGTGTTGAGGGTCATGGTGGAGAGGTGGCCATCCGGACGTGGCGCTGTTGCATCAATGGTCGGCGTTGGTGCGGCGGTGGTGCCGGGTGGTGGAGGGGAGGGGCCTGGGGCGGCCAGCGTGGTCTGTTTGAGTTTTTTGCCGTTGGTCGGGTGTGTGTTGGCGTTTTGGGCTGTGCGCCGTTTGCCGCTGCGTTGTGCAGGTGGCCTGGCCCTGTGTGGTGCACGCTCGGGTGCGGGTGCGGGTGCGGGTGCGGGTGCGGGTGCGGGTGCGGGTGCGGGTGCGGGTGCGGGTGCGGGTGCGGGTGCGGGTGCGGGTGCGGGTGCAGGTGCAGGTGCAGGTGCAGGTGCGGGTGCGGGTCGGGTGATTGCTTGCAGGTCAGGTAGGAGGGAGATGTGCATGTGTCCCCGTACTCGGGTGATGTCCATTTCGTAGATGGCGAGCGCATTGCCACTGAGTGAGCGCCAGTCGGCCTCAGTGCGGAGGGGTATGGGCCCTGGTCGCATTGAGTCGAGCCACCACCATTGGCCTTGGTAGTACCGAACAGCCGTAGCGTGGGTGTCGCTGAGGAGTAGAAACCCGGAGCGTTGAGCTTGCGGTGCATGGCATTGCAGGGTGTTATCGATTGCTGGTTGGGTGTGGTTGTTGATGCGGCAGGTGCGGCCAGGGTGTATGGATCGGAGGAGGATTGGCCTGTCTGTGATTGGGTGTGTGCGCAGGTAGTGGTTGACTAGCATGGTGTTCATGCCACGGTGGGGGTTGTATAGGTGTTGCCAGTGCGCGGCGCCCTCGGCGTTTGGGCATTGGTATCGTTGCCAGTAGTCCACAACTGTGCGTGGGTCGACAGCGCGGTAGCCTAGTAGCATGTTCAGTGCGTGAATGTGGCAATAGTTAGCTTCTTGGCGTTCGTGGTATGGCAGGTTGGGGCCGCCGAGGTTTGCTGCGGTTGTTGTGTGCTGACGCTGTCCGCTGCCAATGAGGTGCACGGGTGTGTGGGGCGAGGTTGGGTAGCAGTAGAGGAGTGTAGCAAGGCAGGTGGCAACAACAAGCCATGTCCATCGCAACTGCGTGCTGTGGAACTGGCGCCACGCAAGGTCTCGCCGGGCTACCTCACGCAGTTTCTGGCCAGTCTCCACACGGTTATCCCAGCAATTGTTAGCTCTCTCAATCATCGAGTTGCGCGTGGCTTTTCGTCGTGTCGAGTCCGTCGGTTTCTTGCGCTGTTTCGCGTCATGGGGATCGTTGCTTTTTTTGGTCCTTCGGTCCGTCAGTGTTGCGTTGGGTGCGTTACCGATTGGTTGTGTGCGCTGTATGCTATCGGGCTTTACCCGTGGCGCGCTTTCCACTTGGCGCATACTACCCATTATCGGTGATTTGCCGTTTCGGGCGCCCTCAGTTCTGTAGTCGCGAGTTCGTGTTGCTTTTCCGTTTGGGAGCAACGCCGTGGTTAGGGCCGCGGTGAGGGAGTCAGGTTGCTGGCAGGCTTCGGCCATGCCTTCCAAGGCGCGTGCTGTCGGCCAGTCTTGCGTGGTTCTTCTTGCCCGTGGTCGTGCAGTATCGTTATAGAGGGTACATTTTGGGGCTGGGAGCTGGCTGGTGTGGAGTGTCCTATCGAGTGTCCTATCGACATGTATGTTACCGTCGCTGTTCGGGCATTTCTCTGTCGACAGGTGCATCGGCGGGCGGTTCTGGATGTTCGTTTCGCATGTCAGGCATGTCGGGCTGCCGGCGTTGACGCAGGGTTGTAGCAGGTTGGGCATTGCGAGGTTCGAGTGGCAGGCACAGGCTGGTGCCAGGTACGTCGAGCCGAGCTTTGCACTGGAAGCCGTCTTACACCCAGGATCCCGTTGCCATTGCTGGCGGCAGAGCAAGGGCTCTGCTCGGGATTGGTGGTCCGAGCGGTCTTCGGTCAGTGCGCTCAGGGCTCGCGTCCGGTGGCATACTGCGAGCAGCATACAGAGGTAAGGCAACAACATTGCAGCTGGCGCTGCACGCTTCCGCCTCCTCTTTCGCCGGTCGTCAACCATGTCAACTCGGTTCGCGTTGTCCATAGCGGTGAGGCTATTAG
Organism: Chlamydomonas incerta; assembly: GCA_016834605.1. Lineage (NCBI taxonomy): Eukaryota > Viridiplantae > Chlorophyta > Chlorophyceae > Chlamydomonadales > Chlamydomonadaceae > Chlamydomonas > Chlamydomonas incerta. Next base: position 379,620 of record JAEHOC010000004.1, read on the forward strand.
ATGGTGTGTAGGTTACATTACGGCGTCAAGTGTTTTTAGTCAGTCAGCATAAATTGCAGCAGACACTACCTGCTGGCAGATAAGGTTGAGTCGTTGGCCGTTGGCCGGTACTGAATTACGCTGTGCAGATGACTGGCGCTGGCGTTGAGCGGAGACCCACTGCTGCCGCTGACGGGCCCCGCCGAAAAAGAGCCACCGCTGCCGATGGCGATCAACGGCGCGGCGCAGTTGCGTGCGGCCTCGAGGCGGCTGATGCTGCTGCTCCTGTACGCGCGCGGTGCCGTTGCCGCCACGGGCACTTCCCAGGCATGGCCGCTGGCGTCTTCGGCGCCCAGTATCGGCAGCGGCAACCCGTCGGCTCCAAAGGGCCCAGCCAGGCCATCGCATGGGCCCGCCGATCCGGGCCCATGCGATGATGCTGACGTGGCATAGGCTTCAAACGACTGCCACCGGGGCGGAATGCCGGGGCGTGTGCTGTTGGGCGGGGCGGCCGCGAGGCCCGTGCCCGGCACGCCAGGCGCATGCGGCGGCGCAGCCGTGAGGTGGCTGAAGCGCAGGGAGCCGGAGGGACGCAGCTGCGGCGACGTGGTGGACACGGCTGAGGCGGCGGCGGCCGGCTCCGCAGCCGCAGCCCCCACGTAGTGCTGCGGACTGCTCGCGTGCGGCGGCTGGTACTGGTAGTGGTAGTGCTGCTGCTGTTGCGGGCCGCTGTAGCTGCCACTGCTGCCGCCGCCGTCTACTCCCGCACTGGAACCACCATAGCCCTGCTGACCTCCGATGGTTAGGACCCTGGCAGTAGCAGCAGCCTTGTCCGTCACCGCTCCGGCCGAGGCCGCTGAGCTCCAGTAGGCCGCTGCAGCCGCCGCGATCATTGGGTCGTCCACTCCAGGACCATGCGCGGCACCACACCTACCAGACGCGCGGGCGTCGATCATGGCAGGGACGCCTGAAAAGCGAGTGCTCACGCCCGGTGAGCAGGAGGCGTGTGCCGCCGACACAGTAGCGTGTGCCGCCTGCGTTGTACCACTGGTCCCCAAGGCCGGGTCTGCGCCCGCCTGGCAGGTGCTTGCCAGCGCGGCTTGGTCGGCGCTGCCGCTGCCTGCACTCGTCACCCATACCTGCTGCTCGCTTGCGAAGCACCGGCGGTCCCCGCCGGCGGAGTGCTGCTGTTGCTGCTGCTGTTGCTGTTGCTGCTGCAGATGCTGCACCTGTTGCTGCAAGCGCTGCTGCTGGCTAGGTAAAGTGTGCATCAACGGCAGGAAGTGCGGCTTCACCTCCGTCAACTCATCGGGCACCGCCACTGCCTCCGACGGCGCCGGAAGCGCAGTGCCGCCACCGCCGTGGTGCGGCGACCTCAGCACCGCATGCGTGGCGCTGGCGCCGGCCGGCTTCGCGGCGGCATTCAGCACCTCCGCTCGGCTTACCGCGTGCGGCGGAGCGGCACTTGCTCCGGCGGCTGCTATTGTCGACGGGGACATGGGTGGCGGCCGATGGATGTCAAAACTGGCGCGGCGTGGGCCGGAGGGCGCAAGCCCGCGGCTGCTGCTGGTCGCAACACCGGCTGTGGCAACCGAGCGCACTTCATCCAGGGAGGAGCGACGGAGCGGAAAGCGCTGGGCGGGCGGGGCGCCGGCGGGCGCGACAGGCAGCGGCGGCGCGCTGGTGCCTGGTCCCAGTACCCCTGCGCCGACGTTGCTGGACATTACGCCACTTAGGCGGCCTGACGCCACCGCCGCCGGCCTCGGCCTCGGCACCATCGCCGCCCCGTTCTCGTCCGTGTCCTTCAGCACGCCACCCACAGCCCCCTCACTGCCACCGCCACCGTCCCCGCCACCGCACGCGCCGCCGTCTTCCTCGGCACGCGCATGGGGAGGAGGCGCCTCGCCGCCATTGCCGCCGCCTGGGTGCGGGTGCACCTGGTTGCTGGCCGAAGCTGAAGCCCGCATGGCGGTGGCAGCAATGAAGCTGGAACGGCGCGACATTGTGTAAGCGTCCCTTGGCATCCGCGGAGCGTTTTGATGCTTACAAATGGTATCGAGACCGAATAGCGTCTTAGAGCACTTGATCCCTGCTCTATGCGTGAGACCCTAAGGTCGCGAGGTCGATCCGCGCTTCCCACAATTCTTCGATCTCGATGTATCAGACGTGGTGCAATCTCGAGGTGCTGAGTTCGAAACGCGCAACTCTATAAGTAAGCCGATGACGCTGGCTGGAAACAACGCTGTGCGCTTGTACGCGCCTGTGCCCATATGATTCCGCGTCCGTTGGGGCCGGCGCTGGGATCCGAGGACGGCTCCCGTCCCGAGGGGGGGGAGTGTAAGCGTCCCTTGGCATCCGCGGAGCGTTTTGATGCTTACACATTGCCGCGCCACCGCGGCCGCCGGCCGACCCCGCCGGCACCGTGAACGAGCTAAACGAGCCGCCGCTGGGTGATACGGGAGCGCGGCCAGGGCTGTTGGCGCCCCCTGGCGACGGCGCGCCCTGCGGCACCTGAGGATGGCCCAGCTGGCTGCTGGTGTGGCCAGTGCCTCCGGGGCTGTAGGGAGCGACTGCGACGCCGCCCATGCCACCCAGCGCACCGCCAAAGTCCAGGTTGATGGTGGCAAGCGAAGCTCGACGGCGAGAAGGCAGCGCGCACGACTGGGCGCTGCGGGCCACAGAGCCAGCGTCGTGCCCGTGAGAGTCGCGGCTGACGCCCGCGAGCTTGTTTTTTATCCATCCAGTAAAGCGGGAGCCCAGCCCCTTCGGCGCCTTCTTTCCTGGTGACATTGCCGCATTCCCGGCTTCAGCTTGTGACTCAGCGCCTTGCGGCCGGAGTGACGCCACATTCGCCGAGTCCGAGCCAATGCCCATGTCATTGTCTTGTCTCACGCCTCGGCAAGCCTCCAACGCCTCTGGTTCTGGCTCCCGAACTCTCTGCGACAATTCCAGCTGTGCCAGAAACGCCCGACTGCGATCATATTCAGTGCGCAGCTCGGCTAGCCGCGATTCCACATCCATTTTGAGCAAAAACTAAAATTTGCAGCTGTGTGACCCAGAAACGCGGCTGTAGAATCTGTGCGATATACGACGCTTGTTGTTAGGTAGAATTGATTATGCGAAATTGGCTTAGGTTGGTGCATCTGACGCGGGGGCAGTGCGACATGTTTTCGGCGGAATGGGGCTACGAATGGCCCTTGCCTGCCCCTCCCCCGACACGAGCGGCTGCACATTTATAAAAGGATTGGCATCAGCAGAGGACAGTGAACATCAAAACTCTAGAAGCGAGTCAACAACAAAGTGTGCCAAGTCCGTCATCAAGATCTGCGGCTGCGCGCGGAATGCCGTCTGAATTCACGAGTCAAGTCGCTAGTGCTGGCCTAGGTGTTTTTACAGTGCTGTTCGTTTGTAACATCTTCAACCCCGCATCAAAATCGCGACAGTCGCCGGCAGCTGCAGCCACGGCCTGGCTCGGCCAGGGGAGGGCCTGCCCTGGGCTCGGCACTCACAGCCCCCGCACGACGCGACCCCGCCCCGCACCGGCCCCCGCCTTGCCGCGCTGTCCATCTATGACAACAGGCTTACAATTTATCTCCCCTCTTCTGCACAGCAGAAAGCGCGGCAAGACATGTGGCCAGGTCTGGCCGGGGCACTGTGAGAACATTCGGAATACTGGTGCAAATCACTTGGTCACCTTCCATTGCCTTCCCTGCCAGACACCGCAAAGTGGGATCCGTAAAGGCTTTCGCGCAACAGCCGTTTGAATCACTCGGCTTCGGTCACGTTCGATACTGTCCCTTTAAGCCCTCATTTGCCAACAAGACAGACCTTCGCGGAGACAATGCTCCCGGAAGAGGATCAACAATGAGCAAGGTTAGCAACCTCCCCTGGTATTAATAAAAGCAGAATAATCAAGGAATACACAAGGAATGTGCAAAGAATGTCCTGCAACCACGATACCACTCAGCATGGTGATGCCCACCCGTGCGCTGATGCCCACCACCCCATCGTCCACCACCCATTGCCCATCACCCCATCGTCGCTCTTCGCTCGTCGTAACCTAGGCGGCGCACTTGTTTCCGAGCTAGTACCTACGAATATCTAACAACTAGGAACTCGCCCCGTTGTCCAGCCCACGCAACTATACAATTCATGCCAACGATGCTGCGCCCGCACCTGGGCCACCCAAGTTTGCATGGCAATGATGATGACCGTGCCGTACGCACACGCCCCTACAGCCCAATCCAAGAAGCACACGGGGTACTGCGGATCGCAGGCAGACCAACCGTCAGCTTGGACTCAGATCATGCGGTTCTTGCGGACCACGGATGCCTGCTGCCTGCCTGCTCTCCCGCAGCTCCATTTCCACTTCTCGTGGGCATCTATCGGCGCCGTTGCGAGTGCAGCACCACAGGCGCGCACCTCCCGGAGTCTTGCGGACACAGCATTCAGCAGCCCGAGGCACTCCTTTGCATGTTGCGGTACCAGCCTTCCTCACGTACACACACCTCTCCAACTCCGCAATTCATTTTACCCCGCCGTGGCGCGAGCTCGCTGATGTCAGTGGTCATGGCACTTGCATCCCCATACTGTGGCGGGTTGCGCAGCGCATGCATGCGGTCATGCAATCCCTGTAGACAGCATCTTCCATGCGTATCATGCACAATCTGGCGTTTTATACCCAAGCCATGCATGCTGCATTAAATTGTTGTTGACTCCAGACGTTGCACGTTCTCATCCCGCGTAAGATTTCATTAAGCCTTAAAATAGGGTGTCGAGGCACACATGCGCCATCAATTAATCCACCAGGCGTCCACCAGGCGTCCACAAGGCGTCCACCAGGCTTTGAGCTGGCACACCAGCCTCGACTGCTGCTGCGTGTGTCCCGCAAGCGACTGTGGCTGCGACGCTACTGGCTCCAGCGATGCCGTCGTCTGCGAGTGCCGCGTCGGGACAAGCCCTGCCGCCGCCGTGCCAGCCACCGGGCTAGCAGCCACCATCGCCGCAGGCGAGCAGACCAATCTGCAGTGCCGCTCCGCCGTGGCCTGCAAACCGCCGTAGCCTCCAAACCCGACGCCAGGACTGCCTAGCGAAGCCGGAGGTTCGATTCGGCCCCTGGTGCTGCTCCCATCGCAGCGGCGTGGGGCCCCCGCATGCGTAAGATCGCTGGTTGGACAGTGAGCCTGGTAGCCGGCAGCGGTGGGCTCGCTACCTTGAATCATGTGCAGCTGCGGCGCCCGGTCAGGCTGCTGGTCGGTGCTGCGCTTTGCTGTGTACATCAATGGCGCCGGTGCTGTGGGCATTGAGCAGAGGCACGCTGCTGCCGCTGACAGGCCCCGCCGCAGACGAGCCGCCGTCTCCGATGGCGACTACGGCGCAGCTCAGCTGCGTGCGGCCTCGAGGCGGCTGACGCTGCTGCTCCTGGCCGCGGTGCCATCGTAGGGGCCCGCTCCTGGCCCCAGCGGTGATGCTGACGCGGCGTAGGCTTCAAAGGACAGCCGCCGAGACCGACCGCCAGGGCGTGTGCTGTTGGACCGGGCGGCCGCGAGGCCCGTGCCCGGCACGCCAAGCGCATGCGGCGGCGCAGCCGTGAGGCGGCTGAAGCGCAGCGAGCCGGTAGTGCTGCCACCGCCGTGGGGCGCGGCTGCGGCTGCGGCTGCGGCGGCGGCCGGCTCCGCAGCCGCAGCCCCCACATAGTGCTGCGGACTGCTCGCGTGAGGCGGCTGGTAGTGGTAGAGGTAGTGCTGCTGCTGTTGCGGACCGCTGCGGCTGCTACTGCCGCCGTCGCCTGCCCCCGGACTGGAGAAGCCATAGCCCTGCTGGCCTCCGCTGGCCCCGACCCCAGCAGTAACAGCAGCATTGTCCTTCGCTGCTTCGGCCGCCGCTGTTGAGCTCCAGTAGGCCGCTGCAGCCGCCGCGATCATTGGATCGTCCACGTCAGGCCCATGTGCACCGCCACCGGCACCGCAGGTGCCGGCGCCGCTCATGGCAGGGACGCCCGAAAAGCGAGTGCTCGTGCCCGATGAGCCCACGCCCGAGCAGGAGACATGTGCACCAGAGGCCGAAGCCGCGTGTGCTGCCGCTGCGCCGCTGGTCCCGGAAGCCGGGTCTGCGCGCGCCTGGATGGTGCTTGCCAGCGCTGGGCCGGGGCCGCCGCTGCCTTCGCGAGTCACCCATACCTGCTGCTCGCTTGCGAAGCACCGGCGGTCCCCGGGGGAGTGCTGCTGTTGCTGCTGCTGTTGCTGTTGCGGCTGCAGATGCTGTACTTGTTGCTGCAAGCGCTGCTGCTGGGCCTGCGAACTGTGCACCAACGGCAGGAAATGCGGTTGCACCTCCGTCAACTCGTCGGGCACCGCCACCGCCTCTGCTGCGGCACCGCTACCGGCGTTGTGCGGCGACCTCAGCACCACCGGCCGCTGGATGTCCAAGCTGGCACGGCGGGCGCCTGAGGGCACAAGCCCGCGGCTGCTGCCGCCCACGGCACCGCCGGTGGCGGTCGAGCCCATATCACCCAGGGAGGAGCGACGGAGCGGAAAGCGCCGGGCGGGCGGGGCTCCGTCGGGAGCGACAGGCAGTAGCGCGCTGGGGCCGGGCCCGGCGGATCCCAGTGCCCCGGCTCCGACGGCGTTGCTGGGCAGTACGCCACTTAGGCGGCCTGACGCCACCGCCGCCGGCCTCGGCACCACCGCCGCCCCGTTCTCATCCGTGTCCGTCAGCGCGCCACCCCCAGCCCCCTCATTGCAACCGCCACCGTCCCCGCCACCGCACGCGCCGCCGTCTTCCTCGGCACGCGCACGGGGAGGAGGCGCCTCGCCGCCATTGCCGCCGCCTGGGTGCGGGTGCACCTGGTTGCTGGCCGAAATTGAAGCCCGCATGGCGGCGGCAGCAATGAAGCTGGAACGGCGCGACACTGGCGCCCGGCCGCGGCCGCCGGCCGCCGCCGGCAGCGTGAACGAGCCGCCGCTGGGGGAGGGAATGCCGGCAGCAGGGCTGTTGGCGCCCCCCGGCGACGGCGCGCCCTGCGGCACCTGAGGATGGCTCAGCTGGCTGCTGGTGTGGCCAGTGCCTCCGGGGCTGTAGGGAGCGACTGCGACGCCGCCCATGCCACCCAGCGCACCGCCAAAGTCCAGGTTGATGGTGGCAAACGAAGCTCGACGGCGAGAAGGCAGCGTGCACGACTGGGCGCTGCGGGCCACGGCAGCGCCAGCGTCGTGGCCGTTTGAGTCGTGGCCGCCCGGCGCGAGCTTGTTTTTTATCCATCCAGTAAAGCGCGAGCCCAGCCCTTTCTGAGCCTTCTTTACAGGCGAAGTCGCCCCGGCGCAGTCGGCGTCCGCATTAAGCTCATCGGCTTGCGGCCGGGGCGAGGCTGGGTTCGCGTCAAGCTTTGACACATGCACCGAGTCGTCCTCGATATCGACGCTAGAGTCTTGTGCCACAACACGGCAAGCCTCCACCGCCTCTGGCTCGGGCTCCTTTCGCGACATCTCCAGCTGCGCCAGGAACGCCCGACTGCGCTCATACTCATCACGCAGTTCGGCTAGTCGCGTCTCCACATCCATATTCAGTAGCAAAGTAGAAGTTGCAGCGATTTGACCCAGAAACGCGACTGTCGTTACTCTATTCGTGCCTGGGCCGTCGCTTTTTGCTAGGTAAAATTGGTCATGAGTTACATATAAGTTTGAGCATTTTCAGGTTCTCGGGGGAAACGGTCAGACAATCAGTACAAGGCCCGGTAACACGGATTGGCGGATTGACCCCGGCGCCCCACCGCTACGCTGTGCGCGAACGTTGAAGCCTAAATCAATAAGGCTTCAATTTGAGGGCACCGTCTACAGGAACCTTGCGAGTCAACGCCGTCATCAAGTGTAGTACTACACAATTCCTTGACACCCTCCGCCACCTCTTCGCCGCCCGATATCACCCAGCCTGTGCGCGCCCTCAAGCAGCACACATCACAGGAGGATCCTCCAACGTGACAGCCGTGCGAGGTCAGCGGCCGTCGGCCACTCCATGGACTAGGCTCTGCCCCCTTTTGCCTCATCCACGACAGCCCCGCGTGGGCCCCCGCACGTCATGGTCCACAAGGCCCAGACGCCGCAGCCTGCCGCAGCCACGAATCCTCAATGCAAAAATCCATGCCTGGCCGCGCACCTCCTTCCATTGTCACCGCACTTGTCGACATACTGGCGTACCCGTGCACCTCTCGCCTGCCAGGAAGGCACGGCTACGGCCGCCCTCACCCGTCAGATGTCAGCTCGGGCCGCTCACATCAGTCAGCTGATCCCTCCAATTCTGTGTACACAAGTGCACCAAGCTTTTAGAACCGGCGCAGGAGTGCATGTTGCGTACCTCCCCTGGTGCGTACGGCGCGGGCGTGGGCTGCGGCGCCACCGCCATGTACGGGTGGGGGTGGAGGACCAGTGGCTGACTGCGCCGGCTGCCATGCCGCCATCCGCGACCGCCAGCTGGCACGCGGCCGCCGGAGGCTCACGTGTATCCGACTGGAGCTTCCAGCCGGCCCTACAGCTGAGCCCCCTGTCGCTGCTGTGGGGGGCCAGTGGGCCGCCCCACGACCGCGAGTGGGCTACGTGGCAGCTGCGGTGCGGGGCGACCTCGCGGTGTGTGCGTGTGGGGAGGGCGCAAACACACGCACATGGATGCCCCCCTCCCCCTTCCCCCTGCTGGATGGCTCTGTGCCGGTGACCGGCTTGCTGCGGTCCGGCGCTGGGGCTGTGGGGCTGACGGACTGTGGACAGCGTCATGCCGTGTCGCCGCCGCAGCAGCTGTGGCCTTGAATCCCGATTTGGCGTAGTTGAGGCGCAGCGCTGTTGCAAGGTGCAGGTGGGTGGGTGCTGCAACCGCCGGCAATATGCCACCCGCACCGTATCCGCGCCTGGCCTTGCACTCACCGTACGCGGGTGTTGCATTCCTTACGTACACTGCTACTGCTGGTGCGGCTGCTGCTCAGGGCGTGGGGTTGGGGTAGCGCTCATGGATCTCGTCAATGCGCCGCAGCACCTCCTCCGGAAGCCACTCCCCGGCCCCGCCTGCTCCGGCCCCATCCGACAGCGGCATCGCCGCCTGCAGCAGCTCCACCAGCTGCTGGGGGCTGGTGGCGCCGACCACGGCGCTCGCCACCAGCGGCCGCGACAGCACGAAACGCAGCGCCAGGGCGGTGGGGCTGAGCCCCACGTCTGCGGCCAGGGCGGCGTAGGCGGTGACGGCCGACACCACGTTGGGCCGGGGGCCGTAGCGCGACTCGGCCTCCGCGTAGCGGCCGCGGTAGCGGTTGAGGCGCGCACCGGGCGGGCCGCCGTCCGGAGCTAGGTACTTGCCCTGTGCGGGATGCGGGTGGCGTGTGCGGTGCGTGTGCAGCAGGGAGTGCGTGAGGAAGGGAAGGTACCACCGTGTGCGTTGTGTGGTGCGCGGTTTCGAGGGTTTCTGGGTTGAATAGCGTGCCGCTATCACCGTCAGCACAGGCCTGCTGCTGAACGCCTGCGCCCTGCCCAGACCTCTCTGGCCCAGCCGAGCCCATCGCCTGACCACACCGCCTCTTTCACCAGTAGCAGCACCGCCATCACCGCCGCCACCACCGCCAGCACCGCAGCCCCCAGTCGCACCGTGAGCAGCCCCATGGCCAGGGGGCTGTAGGCCAGCAGCGCCACGCCCTCCAGGTGGCACACCTCCGCCAGGCCGCCGGAGTCGAAGGTGCGGCACGTCAGGCTGTAGGCGTTCTGCAGCGACACCACACGCGGCCGGCGGGGAGCTGCGGCAGCTGCAGCTGTAGCTGCAGCCGCCATGGCAGTGCTGGCACCAGGACGGGGCGGCACGTCTGAAGAGGCAGTTACGCATGGAGGATGGGACTGTGAGTACCAGCCCAAGCTAAGCCAACCTAACTAGATAAGACTGGGGTCAGCGTTTTGTGGTCGGGTCTGGCACTCCCTGTACTCCATGCCAGTCCATGCCGCGCCATGCCGCGGGCCGTTATTTCTCGCCTGCCAGCGCCAGCGCCTTGCACAGGCCCCACGGCGTCTCGTTGCTGACGCCCACGTAGCGGACCTGGGAGCAGGCGCGGCGGGCGGGCGGGCGGGCGGGCGGGCGGGCGGGCGGGCGGGCGGGCGGGCGGGCGGGCGGGCGGTCAGGCAGTCAGGCAGGCAGGCAGGCAGCGCCAGGGCGGGTACCGGGGCGATCAAACGCTGGCAGCACGTTGAGACGTGCAGCTTGCCTGGAATCTTGATGAGCCTCCCCCACACCGTCACCCTGCTTCGCCCGTTGTGGGTTTCCAATGGTGGGTTTCGGGTGTTTATTTGACATCGACCCGCACGCACGCACACACCGCACCTTGCCCTGCTCCACGGCCCGCCCGAGCGCCTCCAGCTGCTCCTCCAGCGGCACGGCGCCGTCGTAGGCGGCGCAGGGGTCGTACTCGCTGTCCCCGAACATGGGCACGTACCTGTGCAGCGGTGGGTGGGGCATCAAGGGCACGATTGCGACTTCGCGAGTACGGAAGTCCTCATTACGGTGGATACGGTCGAAGGTACCGTCAGCCCGCGGCCCCTGGCCCGCCCGCCGCACCTCCGCCCCGCTCCCTGCCACACCTGTCGGGCCAGTGTATCTGGTACAGGTCGATGTAGTCGGTCTGCAGGCGCTGGAGCGAGGCATCCAGAGCCTGGGGCCGAGGGCCAGGCCAGGGTGCGGGGGGCAAGGGCACAGCACGGCGCGACACGGCCGCTTGACAAAGCCCTTGCTTCAATGGGTATCCCCCGTCGTCCCCACGAGCCTGCGCACCGGCTTCCTGGCATTCCTTCCTCCAGCCCCGATCGCACGGCCGCAGCGGCTCACCGCTCCCCCTCCCCGCCCGCCTCCCCCCCCCCCCCACAAACCTACCTGCCGGATGTTGGCTGCATCCACCTTGTGCGGGCCCCCGCGGATCCAGCTCATCTGGCCGCTGGGCCCCGCCACCTTGCTGGCCAGCAGCACGTCTTCCCTGAGGGGGTCGGGGGGATTGGGGGGGGGCCTAGCAGCTCGTTCCCGACCCGAAGATCAGCACGATGCGTGGGCGGGTGGGTAGGTAGGTGGGTGGTTAGGTGGGGTTTTTGGTACCAGCCCAAGCTAAACGAGGGTGGCCTCGCTGTCGACCTGCAAGGCGCCGACAAGTCCTGCGTTCAGGTGCCGCACTGCCTCCGGCTCTGCCTCGCACGCGCACCTGCTCACGGCTCCGCTCCGCATCCAGCGCCCCAGGTATTCCTCAGAGGCGCCATGCGTCTCGGCGCGCTGTGGCACTGGATACATCTCCGCCTGCGCAGTGCGCACAGCAGCGGCGGTATCAGCAGCCGCCTGCAAGCCTGTCTGACGATGGCTAGGGGGGCGACGGGTTGTGCCGCGCGCAGCAGGGCCCGGCCGGCGTGCCCGGCACGCAACGCCGCCTACATGCAGGTCGAACCAACGCTGGCCCCAAAGCCATCGAGTCCGGCGCCACGGCGCCACGCGGCTGATGCGCATGATCGCTTCGGTCAACACACATATACACACACGCACACATACGCACGCGGCGGCTACGGTCCGTTTGTTTCTTCCAACACAGTAGCACACACATAAACACACCGTGTCAAAGAAGTTGACCCCCGCCTCCATACACATGCCCAACAGCTGCTCGGCCTGCGGGTAGCTGGTGCTTTCGCCGAACAGCATGCAGCCTGTGCGCGTGCCGAGGATGGGGCGGGCGGCAAAGTGATTGGGCGCGGAACGTGACGCAACGTCAGGGTTTGCATTGAAGGCATAGAGATTCCGGTGCTGTGACCGCTGGCGGGGCGCACGCCCCGCCGGCCGCGGATGGAGCAGCGTTACCTGGCGGCCATGGGGCAGCAGCGGTGCCGCCGCCGCCCAAACGACACGTACATCCGTTGCCATCTCAAAATGGCACACGCAGCACCGGCGTACAGCGCATTGGCCCGAAGCTCACCGAAGCACAGGACTGGCACGTCCGGGCCATGCCGACCAAGCCGCCGCTTGCCCACCGGCCTGGCGGGCGTTCCGGGGCCGCCCACCCCGGCCGCTCCTTCTGCGGTGGACACAATTTTGTAGCGAAGCCTCGCAAATTCGCAGGGCTGCCGCTGTGCTTGCACGCTGTCCAGCCAGGCTTGTAGCGGGGGGCGAGTGCCCGCCAGGTTTCGCCGAACTGGGGTTCCCTGGCCCCGGCCCACACAGCCTGACCGAGCATCCATCAATGCCGTTATAATAAACGCTTGCCGACTAGTTGTAAATAATGAAAGTGCTTCAGGGAGGTGAGTTCAGGGTGGCGGGCGAAGGATTTGGGGCCAGGGAAGTAATGCTCTTTAACAAGCAAAGCGGTGTTTTGAATACATTCTGAGGGCTGAATAATTATGTTGAATGAATGGCCACCTGCTGACACCCGGTGCACTTTAGACCCGTTTGCTTGCGGCTGGGCTTCCCTGAGGGCTTCATTCTGCAGGGCGCAATTAGCAGCCACTCGAAGGAACCCTGAAATTACCCCAATTTGATACCCAGGAGCTTCCCCGAATCCGTCGTGCGCCCAATTGGGGCACCACACGACGGGCACAACACACCAGCGGCCAGCAGACGCCTGCCAAATTGACAGCTGACGATATACATACATAACGTTACTGCCGCAGCGCCCCTGACTCCTTTGAAGCCTAGCCAAGGCCCTCGGGCTCGGAGCAAGGATGGAAAGCCCCCCTTCTATAAACGTTGGCGGAAGCTCTCTCAGCGTTCGCGATACACGCCGCATGGTCCAAGTGCTGGCGCCCGGCGTGCCCCCCGCAGTGCTGGTGAGGGCGTCGTGTTTTTGGAGTTTATCAATTTCAGAGGCCCGGCTGCTCCGATTTGCCGATAACAAGCACGTTAACATACACCACTGGATTGGCGCCGGAGCCCGCATTGAACCACCGTGCCCGTGCCTGCGTTGGCCGTCGAGGCGTGTCGAATAACGTCGATTCCCTGTCCACACCCCTCCCTGTCCTCCCTGTCCTCCCTGTCCACACCCCTGTCCACGCCCCAGGACTATGTTTTTGCGAGCGTCACGAAGGCGTCGAGCGGCACTCGTACTGCTTCGCCGGCGCCTAGATACACGCTGCGGCGGTGCGAGAGCGGCGACGCTGGTGAGCTCCAGCTCCTGGACGTGAGCTCTCGGGCAAACGCTCACCCTGACTGGGCGAACGCGGACGCCCTGAAGTTCAGCTACCAGCCGCCCCCAGCGCAGCAGCCGGAGGGCAGGGATGGTAAGCGGCGGTGATATGGAGAGCGGGCCAGAACGCGCAGCGCCCGCATATCAGCGCCTTACGGGCGGGATCACGGATCGACCGCCCTGGTTTCGAAAGTCCGAGGTGGCTCGGCTTTCGCGGTGCCCTGGGTGAATCCACTCCCAGACTCGATGGTTGGGCGCTGCCTTAAACCATGTCTGATTGAGTTGGCTGGGCTTTATCGACAGCTTGAGGACACTGAACACGAGTGCCGCCGTGTGTGAGAGTTAGCATAGATCGTTTGCCAGAGAAGACTTCACTACTAAGAATGCAGTTGTTGGTTGGATCATGGTTGCCTTTGGACGGAGAGCGGTCGGTCTGTTGCGCTGCCGCTGTGCCGGAGCACATGAGGTCCACCACAAACGTGCGTGTGCCGTGTACGTTTTCTTGTGTGTGTTGCACGACAGCGTAGAACATCGTGCTGCACGGTGTTGCATTTTCACTGCATTGCAGCGCATATTAGCTGCATATGCTGTTCATAGCTCACCGTATCGGCCGTGGGCACGAGGACACGATGTTGTTTCGACGGAACGGGACCACACCAACTTCAGAGTTGCTGCCCGCCTTGATGGGTAAGGCCCATAAGTGCATCGCGAGGCAGAGCCTGCTGCTGGCAGATGCCGCGCAGGCCATGCGGGTTGCGTGTTGGCACTTGTTTGCATATACATATGTGCATGAAGGGCAGGCAGGCCGACAACGGAGAGATTCTGTGAGGCCAGCCGACTTTGTGCCCGCGTGGGGGCGCTGCTGCATCGTGCCGGTCTCGGTGCCCGCGTGCAGGGCGCCCTCGAGGATGGAATTCATGATTTTTGATGGGGCGTAGCCTCGGGGACTTCGGCTCCACTGCCGCGGCGTGGATCGTGCTGGCATGTTGCTGGGATGGCATGATTTGGTTGCGGAATAGAGAACAGGGGGATGCTGGTGGAATTCGTGTGGAAAGTGCCGCGCACGTTTCGAGCACTTGCATAACTTTATGCCGACATGAGCAGACGAGGAGCAGACGAGGGAGTCCATACAGACTTGTACAAAGTGGACTGCGGCGCGAATGCGAAGCATGCGCAAATGTAATGTGTCCATGGGCTTCGGCCGGCGGCGGGCTGCCGGCACTGAGCCGTAGGAAGTGGGGACACCGGCAACGGTTCTAGTGCATCCACCTTCCTGAAGCAAAGGCCTAAGGAGTATGCTCCCCTCCCCTGCTTTGCAGCTCCTTGCATCACCGTTAAGAGTGGGTGGAAGGACGGGCCTCGACCCCCAAACACGGCACACGGTTGATACGGGCGCACGTAGGAGTTGGCGCAGGGGTTCCACTGGGTGGGCGCACGCCGTACCCTGGCAGGCTTGACAATTTGATTTTTTACAGGCTCATGAGAGCGCTGTTGTACTGCTTGGACGCAGTGCACACGAAACGCTCGCATCGCGTGCCTGTTGCGTGCCTGCCGTTGCGGCCCGCCTCCTGACACCGCACTGCCCTGCAGTTCTATGCCTAACCCCTACCGCTGCGCAGTACCCCGGCTTGCCCCTCCCCCCTCAGGCGGCCCGCCCGCGGTGTAAAAAGGGGGAGGGGCAGTTACAGCCGAAGCCAATCGGGTATCCAGGGGTATGTGTCTCTGTACAGCGATTTCCCAGACCGACCGACGCATTGAACCATCCATGAATTATCGCGCTGATCTCATCAGCACGGGGCGCTTATGGGGGACGTGGCGGGGGCTAGTGGGGGCACCAAGGGGACACGGGGGGGGGGGGGGGCACGGCGGGGGGGCACCCGGCGGGGGGCCTCGCGGGAATACTCGCTGGTCTGCTGCGGGCTGCGAGCGGAATATCAGTGAATATTGCGCATGAAAAGTGAAGAGCGCATTCCTGGCCAGTAGCGCGCTGTATTTCGCGCGAGCATTTAATGTCGGAGTTTTGGGATCCTCCGACGCCGCCAATTCCTTCGCCTTTTGTCCTGTTGTGCCGGGCGCCTGTGTTATATAATCATCAATCGAATTGTAATTCATTCCGCTGGAGCTCTGGCGCTGAATCCGCACTTGTGCGTTACCTCGACCTGACGTGTAGCTCGTGTTTTAGTACAAAATACAGTTTTTTCAAACGCCTTTCCATACACACGATATGGAATTCACGTGAGGACGGAGGGCCTTGCACTTTAGTGCACTTTCTAACCATCTGGTATAACCGTCAGGGGCCCCCCCGCGAGCTCGATGCGACCGCAATGGCTTACGCCCCTCCCCCTTCGGGGGAAGGGGCAAGCCAACCCTGACGATGCCCGCCGGCGCATCCTGGCGCATCTGGGCTCCGTGCGTGCTACCGCATCGCACCGAGGAGCTTTAGTTCTGGTGCTCCTTTCCAGCCACCAGCCGCAAGCAAGCTCCTGTCGTCTGGAGCCCGACAAGGATTCATGACGCATTCACAGCGTGCGGCTACTGTTTGTGCCCTTTGGGTCACTTGGCCAATGGTCGGTCAGGCCGCGTTCCTGAGCGTTAAGTCTTTGACTCCTCGTCTATGATTTCGTTATGTGCCCAGATGCGCCGGCGGGCATCGTTAGGGTAGGCGTGGCGCGTGAAATCCGGGTGGCATGGGGGCCCGCGCGCAACCTGCTTCCGCGACCTCCCCTGACCTCCTCCATTAGATGGGGGGCCGCAGACTCCTCAGCAACAGCCATACCATACGGACACGTGTCAACCCTTGCACATAGCAGCCCGCAGCGCTTGCAGGCTAGGAGCAAGCGCACCCATGACCACTTGTGGCAAAACGCAAGCACGCCTTGGGGCACGCCACGCTGCGGCCCCACGCTGCGGCCCCCGACGCGCCCCTGGCCCCGCGCGCGACCAGAGTGTCTCCGCGGATCTAACGGTAAATTTAGATGCAAGGACAGCCAACTAAACTGTACCGGGCAGCGCGGCGGGCCATATCGAGCGCACGGGTTTCGTGCTTGCACGAAGCATTTCGGCGGCGGTCACAGCTGACGCTAAGTCATCGGTTATCGGTTGCTTTACTGTGTCTAGGAATTAACTATAATCCTTCGGTGAGGTTTGCAGCTCGGAATTCCATGGCGGCCTTCCCCCTCCTCATGCACCGGCCTGGTTCTTGAGCGCTGCTGAAACCTGTCTCGTTCCTTTAGTTAGCGGACCGGTTGTGGGCTACAGTGGAAGAAGCATTGCCTACCCGGAATTTTGTTTAGGCTTCTTCTTCTTCAGCCCGAAATTGTGGTCGCCAAACACTTCCGCACCTCACACCAGCAAGCATGTCGCTTCCAGGCTCTGCCATGAACCTTACAGCCCGCTGCCCTACCACGCCGCGCTCGGCTGTGGTTGCGCGCGCGGTGGCTGCGCCCACGCGACCCACCACGAAGTCCGCGGTGCCCGAGCTGCTAGACAGCCGGCCAGGGGAGCGCAATCTGAATTTTATGGAGTATGCTCAGGCGACTCAAATGCTGGACCGGCTTAAGGGCCAGGCCTCGGACCTCGAATTGCTGCTGGACCAGCTGAACGCGCTGGAGGCCAGCCTCGACGACAGCGTCCTGGTGAGTGGCATTTGCAGCAAACGGCACAGTTACACCATGTAGAATGTAAAACTCAAGTGTTGGGCTCGATATGACTGAACCCCATATCGCGACTGGAATGTTGCAACACAGGCGCCGCCCACGGTGGACGACGCAGCGGAGCGGGCAGCGCGACAAGCACGGCGCGCTGCTAAGCGTGCAGAACGCAGGGCTCAGGCGACTTCCGCAACAGTCGTAGCCGCAGCTGGGCCGGCCGTGTCAGCAGTGGTCTCGCATTCCGCACCGACGAAGGTCGCTGCCGCGCCGGCCGCACCACCAGCGAGCAGCAGCTCCAGCGAGGGCGATTTGCTGGACCTGGTTAGCTTTGTTGGGGGCTTTGATGTGCGGCCGACCCCGACCCCGACATCTGCACCCCCCGCCGGCGCCAGCAGCTCGGACGTTCAGCACCTGGAGGACCTCTTCAAACTCAGCGTCGGCGAGCCTGATATCCCCCGAGCCTCCGCTTCTGCAGCACCCGCCGTGCTGCGGCCACGCAAGCTCATACCCAAGAAGCCCTCCGCAGCGCCCTCCGCGGCGGTAACAGCAGCGCCGTCTCCAGCACCCACACTGCCCAGCACGCCCGGCGCCAACGCGCGCGTCGCGCCCGCGCCCGCATCCCTCGCGGACGAGCTTGAACGCTTATTAGGGCCAACTACATCGCGGGAAGCGGCTGAAGACGAGGACGACGACAGCTTTGCGGGGCCGTCTGACGACGACCTGCTGGCACTGGAGAAGGAGGTGTCGCGCAAGTCGTCACGGCTGCCAGTGCTAGACGAGGAGGACGAGGAGGAGGCGCAGCAGCAGCTGGAGGAAGATGAGGAGGACGCGGCATCGGGGCCGGGCTTGCTGGAGGCGTCGGCGATGGTGTCGCGGACGGCCAGCCAGCTGACCGTCATGCAGACGGGACCGTCGCTGCTGAGTCTGGTGCCGGCGTCCGCGGCGCCAGGCCGCGGCGCCAAGGTGCGCGCCTCGCGCCGTGCGGCGCGCAACAGCCACGCTAGCGGGCGGCTGGGCGGCGCGACGGCGAGCGGGGCGGGGCGGGGCAAACTGGGCGGCAAGGACGGGACAATGAACTTCCTGGGCAAGGTGGAGTCGATGTCGACGCTGGACGTGGAGAAGGAGCGTGAAGTGACGGCGGTGTGCCGCGACTTCCTGTTCCTGGAGAAGGTGAAGCGCCAGTGCGAGAAGACGCTGCACCGGCCCGCGACTTCCGAGGAGATTGCGGCGGCGGTGGCCATGGACGTCGAGTGAGTGGCGGAGCAGGGCGGGGTTGGTTTTGGCTCATAAACGTGGGAAGCCGGGTCAGGGCGCTTGGGGCTGTTGTTGCAATTCCGCCTTCCATATGCATTCTGGCCACAGCGCCTGACCTACTCAGTGTCTCCCTGTACCCGCCGTCCCGCAATCCCCATGTTTTAACCTTGCAATCCCCATCTCTGTGCCGTTGTCCGCAGGAGCTTCAAGCTGCGCTATGACGCCGGCCTCAAGGCCAAGGAGCTGCTGCTCAAGACCAACTACAAGCTGGTCATGACCGTGTGCAAGAAGTTTCTGGGCAAGGGGCCGCACATCCAGGACCTGGTGTCGGAGGGCGTCAAGGGCCTGCTCAAGTGCGTGGAGAAGTACGACGCCAGCAAGGGCTTTCGCTTCGGCACGTACGCGCACTGGTGGATCCGCCAGGCGGTGTCGCGCTCGATGGCGGAGACGGGCCGTGCAGTCAGGTGCGTGGTGGGCATGTGGCGTTGGGCTTCGAACTACAAGGAGGCGGAACTGGGATTGGTCTGGCGAGGGCTTCACCGCGCTGTATGTTGTGCGTTGTTTGCGTACATGCTGCTTGCTTCTTTGCGCTCGCCCACCTGCTGTTCCTTACGCGGCCCCTCCTTTCCTGTCTATGCGTGCACCCCTCAGGCTGCCCATGCACATGATCGAGCAGCTGACGCGGCTGAAGAACGTGACCGCTAAACTGCAGACGCAGCTGGCGCGGGAGCCGACGCTGCCCGAGGTGGCCAAGGCTGCGGGGCTGCCGTTGTCGCGCGTGCATTTGCTCATGGAGGCGGCGCGCTCCGCCTCGTCCCTGGACACGCCCATCGGCGGCAACGAGCTGGGCCCGACCGTGAAGGACTCGGTGGAGGACGAGCGCGATGCGGCGGACGAGGAGTTCGGCAGCGACAGCCTGCGCACCGACATGGAGGACATGCTGTCGGACCTGCCGGAGCGTGAGGCGCGCGTGATTCGGCTGCGGTTCGGCCTGGAGGACGGCCAGGAGTGGACGCTGGAGGAGATTGGCGAGGCGCTGGACGTCACGCGCGAGCGCATCCGCCAGATTGAGGCCAAGGCGCTGCGCAAGCTGCGCGTCAAGACCATCGACGTGAGCGGCAAGCTGAAGGAGTACGGCGAGAACCTGGAAATGCTGCTGGACGGCTCGCGCGAGGTGGCGGCACGCACCAGCAGCGGCACGCGCAAGACGTAAGCTGGCTACTTCAAAAGGCGGGAGGCGCTGTAGCACTAGTAGCAGTAAGGGCGTGTGAGTCAGTGGCTGGCAGGCAAGTCAGCTTGTGGTTTGTAGGTGGCGAAGGTGGGTCTGTGCACATTCTGAGCGCTGGCGGTGGGTTTCGAGATAGTTTATGTTCCTCTGTCATCGATGTTGCTCCGAAGTCGTGCATTGCCATGGTCGAATTTGGGTACCATGCTACGGCACCGAGCGCGTTGGTCGGGGGCGCCCTGCCCTGGGTTGCGCTCGTCGGAGCCCGAGAGTGAAATCAGAGGTCCGGCACCGTGGCAGGCAGCAGTATACAGGAGTACAAAGAGCAACACGCCTCTGAACTGAATGCGGATACGAAGATGCCGTATACTAGCTGGTCTAATTAGAAATTGCTAGCATGAGGTGGTGTGTAGGCTGGCAGCAGTGAAGGTGCACGGTCTGCGCTAGCGCCCGCGTTTGAGGGGCTGTACAACATGATTGTTGGTGCCGGCATTTTGCCAACTCTGGATTTAGTTTTTGCCCGCCTAAGGAGGCGGCGTATGGTGCTCAGGCACGAGTTGGGCAGCCATTTAGCGTTGCTTGCATGCGTACACGTTACGTGTAACTTTATGCGTTGGATTGTGCCCATGCCTTATCACTTGCGTACGGCCGTTGTGCAGCCGCACAGCCGGCACATGCCGAATCACACATCCGTACATTCGCTACGCAGAAGGTCACAGCTTGGCCTTGTCGGAACAGCTCAACTTGACCGTACGACGCTACCCTTCACAGCACATATCCAGTCTATGGACCTCACCCTCCCTCGCTAGCACAGTGGCACAGTTTCGGGTACTCCCGGCAGGCCGGCGCCAATCAACTCTGTGATACACTCACACTATCGTAGATTGGTAAGGCCGAAAGGGGGCCGGGCTCAGCCAGATAGGCACCCCTGGCGGGGCTCTTAGCGGCGCAGTGCGTGACAGGCTTTGACCTATCAATTGGCCTCAACCGTACTCTCTTGGTGGGCTGATTTTCTTGACTAACTTGTAGCACGCGCTCTGAAGCTGTTGATGTATACCGGTAGCGGCCGGGGGGGGAGGGGCCAGGCAGGACGCAGGACGGAGGCGGTAATCGAGGTGCCGGCGGTGTGGAAGGCCTACGCACGAGCTAAGCACGAACCGCGCCGCAGCCGTGGACCCGAGGTTCAGCCCGGCGGAGTCAAAGGAGCCGAAGCGGCTTTGGTGTCATTAATGCGGCATGTGATGCAATCCAGTAAGTTTATATGAACGAGACGCTCGCAGTGCTAAGCGGCACTGTTGTCATCATTCGCTGCTGACCAAAAGCTCGCAAGCGCTGTGCTTGCCGCCGCAAATACTTCATATACACTTAAGGCTTCCACCATTCTTAACACGTTCCTCGTTTCGGCTCGCGCGAAACTACACAGGCATGGTGAAAGGCTTCGCGGCCGCGAAGCGGCTGGCGATTGGCCGCTTAGGTTGTTTGTTATTCTGCTAGGATGAGAAGGCTTCTTGGGCTCCTGGCCCTGCTGCTGGTTGTGCGCGGCGAGCACGTCGCTGGCGAATGCAACTTGAATGACGCTTCACAATGCTCTGCGGCGCTGGTAAAGAACGTCCTGGAAGCATTTGCAGCGGCGGGCTTGGTGGTGCCAGCGATTAACGCCTCCGCGGACATCGGTTCAGCGGTCAGCAGCTTCACAAGCGCGTGCTTGGGAGTGCAGAACGTCCTCAGGGTAAGACCACTGGCGGCGAACTAGACCGGGGGCATCTGTGAGACCGCCGCGCGCCCTGTGACACCGACGGTGTCACACCTCGACCGACACGTCGAAGGGCCGCACGGGCGCCCCGAGTTTTGGGTGGGGTGTGGAGCGGGATTGCTGCGCTCGCATGCCAGTATGATGGGTGTAGCTCGGCGTGCCGTGCGGGAGGTGGCGCTGGCTTCGTTAAACACTTCTCCGCGTGTCACCCGTCGTGCCGGGACGTCACGGCATATGGCATGGCTGCGGCATGGCAGCAGCCGCATGCCTGAAACCCACCTCCCCGCAACGCCAGCCGCAGCCGTAGCCGCAGGAGCCCTATAAGATCTTATACTTGGTGCAGGGCTGGCGGCCCTGGCCCGGCGAAACACGCCCAACCTCGGCTCTGTTTCCGGTGCCGCGGCGCCCTGCGTGGCGAAGCACACGTGCCACGTAGCCGTGCTGATTGCCACCGCTGACGCGCGCACGCGCACGCCCACGCGCCCGCAGGCCGTCCGCTTCCTGACGCCGAGCTCCAACGACGGCGTGCTGGCGGCGCAGGCGCAGGTGTTCACTCGCGCCACCGGCTTCCGGGCCGAGTTCAGCTCCCTGCCCGTCAGCCGCATCGCCGAGGAGGTGGCGTTCCAGCTGCAGACCAACGGTGTGTGTTTGCGTGTGTTCAAGGAGAAAATTGCGCAACGGGAAATTGGTGTGTGCGTACATGCGTACTCTGTGTGCGCACGTGCGTGCGTGCGTGCGTGCGTCACAGCCGATACGGGACTGACATGGCCCCGGCCAGGCGGGAACAGTGTAGGGGCTTGCACACCGTGGGCTGGCCGCCTGCGCCGTCTGTGCGCAGTGCTGCAGTGCTATGGCGTCTTCCCACTGCTCCGCTCAGCTCTTCCGCTCTGCTCCCCCTCCCTCCTTGTTCACCGCCGGCTACTGCTGCACCTGGTCCCGCCCACCGCCCACGCCCGTCCTGCCGCAGTGTCGCTGTACGACGCCTGGATCCTGGACGTGCAGTCGGCTGAGGGCGCCATGCGCGCACACGCCGTGGCGCTGCTGGATGACCTGGTGGCGGCGGCGGCGGTGGAGCAGGCGGCGCTGCTGGCGGCCGCCGCCGCCAAGGAGGCGGCGCGAGCCGCCGCCGCGTCGTCCTCGGCGAGCGCAGCAGCAGCAGCAGCGCTGGCTGCCAATGCATCTACGACCGCATCTGCCAATGGATCTGCCACCGCACCTGTCACCGCAACGACAGCAGCAAATGGCACAGCGGCCTCCGGGTTGGGGCCCGGCGGCGGCAGCTCGAGCGTTGGGAATGGGGCTGACGCGGTGGGGGATGACGAGGTGGCGGAGCTGCGGGCGGCTGCGGAGCGGGCGGGCACGGCGGACGAGGACGTGCACCCCTTCTACCGCACCAACGCCGCCGACTACCTGGGCAACCGCTCCGGCGTGGTGGTCAGCGGCTTCCTGCCACTGCTGTACTGGTGGGTGGCGGGCGGCGGGTGGCGGGGAGAGGGGATTGGTGTGGTCCTGGCTCCGGTCCCGGCGGGCGGCACGGATCGGGCGCGGGGCTCGTGGCGCCCAGCAGCAGTCCAGGTCCCGATGGGCCCCGGCTCCTCCTGGCGCGTCCTGGCAGAACCCCATTCCGCGTCCTGGAGGGGCCAGGGACTGGCGGAAGTTCCCTGCATGGAAGCAGTGATGCCCACTTGGCGGGGCGGTGTGTGATGTGAATGATAATGTGTTGGGTGCCGTGCGGCGTGGCGGGCTGGGGGGCTTGCTGGTGCTCATCAGCCACGAGTACGGGGGCCGCGTCGACGACGCCTGAATGCGGCCCCCGCCAACGAGCTGTGTGTACTGTGTACGTTACGGTATGGATGTGCGTGAGGTGTGTGCTGCTCCACATTGCGGCTCTCTCCTCACCCACGCGTCACGCCACGGCGCCTCACCCGAGCTCCTGCACCCTTTCCATCACTCATCTAACATATTTGCACCTCCATCCTCACCACCACCACCACCACCACCCGGACAGGCGTCGCGACATCTTCGCGGCGCAGCTCAACATGACCCGCGCCCCCGCCACCTGGAGCGAGCTGCTGGAGGTGGGCCGGCGCCTGCACGGCACCGACCTCAACGGCGACGGCGTGCCCGACCCCGCCCTGTGCTGGAGCAGCCCCGGCTGCAGCGACGTGGGCGTGGTGCTGGGGGCGGTGCTGGCGTCGCTCACGCAGTACAAGGTGGGCGTGGCGGGCTTGGGGAGCAGGGCGGGTTGGTGCGGGCGGCCGACAGTGGAAGGGCGGCAGGCGGGGAGGGCGAGCCGGCTGTGGCGGGCAGGGCGCAGAGAGCGCTGGTGGGCTGGGTGAGTTGGGTGAAGCAGGTGTTGCTGTGCCCCGTGAGTCCAGGCATGTGGCTGCCGCACAAGTAACTGCGCTGCCGGCACTGTCGACGATGCCCTTACCCCAACTCCGCGCCCAAACATTTCCGTTCGCTGCTCCTGCCATTCCTGTTCCTCCCATGTTCCGTCTTTGCAACCCCCTCTTTCCCTTGTCCTCCTGCTCACCCGCACGCCCCGCGTCCGCACAGGGATCCTCCAGCGGCTGGCTGCTGTTGCCCGACTCGCTGTCGCCGCTGGCGGCCGGGCCGCCGCTGCGCGCCGCGCTGCAGCTGGTGGGTCTGATGGGCGGGCTGGAGGCGGCGCCCGGCACCACCGGCCCCGCCTACGCCGACGGCAGCAGCTGCGTGCTGACGCACGTGCGCTTCTTCGCGGGCAGCTGCGCCATGAGCATAAACTGGCAGACGCAGTTCAAGGTGGGGGCGGCGCGTTTGGGAGCGGGGGGCGGGGCGGGGCGGCGCGCGGCGGCGCGGGGTTGGCGGAGCGAGCAACCCATACCGATGCCTGGCATCCGCCCGCCATGGAGCCCTGATGGACCGCCCTGTCTCTTCGGCACGCAATGCGGCAATCCACCGCAACCACGGCCGGATTGGGCGTTCGTGATGCCCGCCCACTGCTAAGCTGCTGCTGCTGCTTCCGCCGCCGTCCCGGCCGTGTCCGCAGGTGGCGCAGCTGCGGTTCCCGCGCCTGCAGGGGAAGGTGGGCGTGGCGCCGCTACCCGGTTCGCAGGTGGTGTGGGACCGGGAGGCGGGCGCCTGGCTGTCCTGCGACGGCGGCGGCGGCGCTTGCCCCTTCGCGGAAACCGTGCCAGCGCTGCAGCTGCCGCCGCTGGCGCCGACGCACAACGGCAGCAGCGCCAGCGTACTCAGCGCCAACGGCAGTAGCACTGGGGTCAGCTTCGACAACAGCAGCAGCAGCAGCAGTAGCAGTAGCGGCGGCAGTGTGCGAGTGAACCGCGCGCCCTTTACCGGCATGTCGGCCCTGGTGGGGGCGGTGGATGTGCGCACGCCCTCAGACTACCGCACAGCCGCGTTCAAGTTCTTCCTACAGGTGCGGTTGGGGTGCGGTTGGGTGAGGTGCCGGTGGTCGGGATGGAGGTGGCGGGGCTGTGTTTGGTTGGTGTGGGGGTTGAGGCGCGAGCGCAACGCTGTCGACTCCAGTTCAGCCAAATACAATAACGTTGCGTCGGCGCTGCCGTGCCCTCTGCATCGACCCCGCAAGTGCCTCACCCGGTCACCCTCCTCGTCGCGCTAAGCTGTATCGTGGGTGTGGTCTTTCACACGATTCTATTACATACCGTCCACATGGACGGGCTACCCCTGCCTCCGAAGCACAAACGTCCGACGTGACCTGCATCCCACTCCACACCGCCTCCCCCCCTGCCCCCTGGCCCTTGCCGCCCGCAGCTGTCCGCCCCCAACGTGTCTTGGGCGCAGCTGCTGGACCCCACCAGCGCCATCGGCCCCTTCCGGCTGCAGCACCTGGACCCCGCCAACACCGGCCGCTGGCTGGCGAGCGGCTACAACGACACCGACCTGCGGGTGCGTGCGGCGGGCAGGGAGGGCGGGCGGGCGGCGGCGCTGAGGGCTGGGCGGGCGTGCGGGCGTGCTTGCGTGCGGGCGTTCGTGCGTGCGTTCGTGCGTGCGTGCTGGGTTGCGATGGCTGTGGCTGGTCAGTGTGTGTTGTGTGTGCACGCATACGTGCAACTACGTTGCACGGTGCTGCGCGGCAGCAGGCCCTGGGGGCGGTATACGGACAACTGAAGGTTGCGGCTCCCCCCTCACCTGGCTTTCTCATGACTTCATCCTGCTCACAGGACTTCCTGGGCGCCTGGCGCACCACCATCGAGCACCCCAACCTGGCGCGGCCGCTGCGCTTGCCGGGCGCCGCTGGGCTGCGCGACTCCCTGCTGTGGGCGGCAACGCAGGTATGTGCCCTGGGGCGTGCAAGAAGCGGGCGCACAGGGGCAGCAGCGGGCCGGAACGCACCACGTTCCCTACGCATTCACTCTTTCATTTCACGCACCACGAACCTACTCGTGCGCTCTTAAACTCCAACGCTGCGGCGTCGCTCTCTTTACGCAGGTGGTGGGTCTCGGCACCCCCAGTGCCGGCCTGGCGGCGGCGCCGGGCTCGCCGCTGGTGGTGGGCACGGGCGGCGCCGTGCTGGCGGCGGCGGTGGACACGGCGGCGGCGGGGCTGGCCACGCGGCTGCGGGCGGCGCTGGACGCCGCGGGGCCGCTGGAGCAGGTGCGAACTGTGGGGGAGCGCGGCAGGGGTGCTGGTGCGCTGCACGTGTGTTGTGCGTGCGCGTGCGCCACCAAGGGCTGTTGATGCTGCAACGCCGAGCCCTTGAATGACATCCTGCTCGCCTGGCCCGGCCCTGCCCTGCCTTGCACACCCGACAGACGCGGCGCGTGTACTGGCTCACGCTCAACTACACGCCGCCCGCCTCCACCGCCGCGCCGCCGCCCTCGCACGGCGGCATCAGCGAAAGCCAGCGCATCACCATCGCCGCCGTGGTCACGGCCGTGGGCGCCGCGCTGTGCCTGGCGGCGGCGCTGGGCGGCTACGCCTGGTACCGCCGGCGGCAGGTGGCGGCGCACCGCACGCTGTTCGGCAAGATGGTGGCGCCGGGCGCGTCGCCGGCCACGTGCCTGGTGGTCACGGTGAGGCGCCGGGGGGGGGGGCACATGCGTGGCCATATGTGCGCCAAGTGCCGTACGTGTCGCTGGCGGGGCAGATGGGGAGGGGCAGGGCACGTGGGGGGAGGGTGTAGCAGGTAGGCACCTACGCGGCCTGGCGCCATGACGCTCACGGCCCCCGCGGCTCTCAAACTGCGGCCCACAGGACATCGTGGACAGCACGCGGCTGTGGGAGTCGGTGCCGCAGCTGGCCATGGCGCGGGCGGTGCAGACGCACCACGACACGCTGCGGAAGCTGCTCAAGGAGACGGGCGGATACGAGGTGCGGGCGGGCGGGCGGGCGGGCATGCGGGCGGGCGTGCAGGCGTGCGTGCGTCCGTCTCTGGGGGCGCTGCTGGAGGGTGGCGTGGATGGGGCGGAGCGGGTGGGCTGGCGCCAGGAGTGCCGCTGAATTTGCGCGTCGGGTGCTCAGCGGGGCGGCGGTGGCTGGCAGAGCAGTAGGGGCAGCCGGGGCTTGGTGGGCGAGCTACTGTACGCGGGAGGGCATCCGGCGCAGTGTGTCTGTCGCCTTGTCCGTGCCCTTTCCTGACACGCACCCCTGCCCGCTGTCATTCCTGGCGCATGCGCTCTGCCGCCCGCCGCAACAGTCGGCTACCGAGGGGGTGAGTGTGCGGGGTTCCGAGAGGGCTGCTCACGGGCGATTGCATTGGGAAGCACCGCTTACTGCAACGTGGCTTGTGGCCTGCTTGGCTCGGCTGCCTCCTTGCCCCACTCACCAACCTACCCACCCACTTGCTCACTTCTGCACGCCGCTCTTACCCGGCCGCGCCTCTCCCGCTGCACCGACCGGCTCCCCACCGCGGCTGCACAGGACTCATTCATCCTGTCCTTCTACGGCGCCGCGGACGCAGTGGCGTTCTGCCTGCGCGCCCAGGCGGCGCTGCTGGTGCGTGGCGGCCGCGCGTGGCTCCGTGCGCCCGCGGGCCGCTATCTAGCTGCCTAGCCGGGTGTCTGCGCACGCGCGTTTGTGCGTCGGGTGTGTGTGATCATACGTTGGTGGTCACAACGGGCGCACACCCACGGCGATCCTGCCAGCACGCCTGCCTGCCTGCCTGCATTGCTGTCAGCCGCTCCACGACCCGCACGCGTGCCGCCTGCGCGCCTCGCCCGTCCCTCGCAGGCCTGCACGTGGCCGGCTGAGCTGCTGCAGCAGGAGCTGTGCCAGCCGGTGTACGCCGTGGCGCGCTCCCTGGCGCCCGCGCAGGCCGAGCGCAGCCGCGGCGCCGTGCGCGGCGCGCTGCGGCCGCCGCGCTTGCCGCTCGGCGGCAGCGGCGGCGCCGCCGCAGCCACAGCCGCCACCGAGCCCAACCTCAGCTTTGGGCGGCACAGCGGGACCTTGTTTGGGCCGCTGGCGCAGCAGGGACTGCAGGGGCCGGCGCAGAGCGGCGCCGGCGGCGGGCGAATGCGCAGGGGCAGCACCGCGGGCGTGATGGGCGGCGCCGGCGCCTCACCTGGCGATGGCGCGGTGATGGTGGTGGGCGTTGGCAGCGTCGCGGCAGCAGCAGCGGCTGCTGCTGCTGGGGCCGCGGCCTCCAGAGCGGGCGGTGCCAGCCCCGGCACGGGCATTCAGGACGCCGGCACCAGCGGCGCCGGCACCACCGGCACGGCCGTGGCGCTTGTCCTGACCGAGCCGCAGGCCCCGCTGTGGGTGATGGGCGGCGAGGGCGGCGCAGCCGGCGGCGGCAGCCCGCTGCCCTCGCCGCTGCCGTTGTCCATGGCGCCGCTCTCGGCGCTGCACGCGCAGCAGCAACAGCAGCAGCAGCAATTCATGATGTACCAGCAGCAGCAGCTGTCCATGCAGCTGCAGCGCCCGCCGCCGGCGGCTGCCGGGTCGCCGACGTCGCGTTGGTTCCAGCCGGCGGCGTCGGCTGTCAGCACCTCGCTGCGGCGGCTGCAAGCGGCGATTCGGCCGGGCAGCAGCGCCGGGACGCCGGACCAGCCAAACAGCGGCCGCAGCCAGCGCGCCGGCTCCAGCGGCATCACCACCGCCTTTGCGGCGGCGGGGGCGGCTGGGATGTCGGGAGGGCCACACAGCGGCGGTGGCGGCGGCGGCGGCGGCGGTGTGATGGGAGCGCTCGCGCGGAGCGGCGGGAGCGTGACGGCGCTGCTGTCCCGAGGTGGCAGTGGCGGCGCCGCGTACCGTGGCGCCAGTGGGCAGCAGGGGCAGCGGCTGCTGCAGACCTTCAAGCACCCGGGCGGCGGCACCGCGCCGGTGGCGGGCGTCGGCCTGTCGTCTGCCTGCTCGGCACCGCAGCACATCCTGCCGCTGATGCACAGCAACGACCCGTCCTCGTCGGTGGCAGCCGCGACCGACGCCTCGCCGCCGCACGTGCTGTCGCAGTCGCAGTCGCAGCTGCAGCTCCAGCTGCAGTCGCAGCTGCAGCGGCAGCAGAGCCGCGGCAGCAGCGGCACTCGGCGCCCGGCGCCCCGGCAGGGCTCCCGCCTGAACTACATCAACAACAGCTCGCCGCGCGCGAGCAGCACCAGCGTGGTCAACTTGCAGGGACTCGGCGGCGCCGCCAGCGGCAGGCCGGACTCGCCGGTGCCGTCTGGCGGCGCCGCAGCGGCGGCTAGTACGGTGCCCGGCGGCGCGATGGCTGGTCTGCGGCAGCTGATCCGGACTATGTCGGGTCTCAGCAACGCCAGCAACAGCCGCCACAGCCATGCGGCGCTTCAGCGCGCGCCCGGCGGCAGCGGCGACGTCGGCGAGTACCAGGCGGCACTGGCGCTGGGCCCCGCCGGCGCCGCCGCGGTGGCCGCGGGCTTGGCGTCGGGTCCGGGCATCGGCCTGGGCACCTCGTCTCCCGGCGGCGCCGCGGTGCTGTCGCCCTCGATGTCGGGGCCGGGCCAGGCCGTGTCCTCGCCGGGTGAGGGGGAGAGCACCGCAGCCGCCTCTACGGGTGCCGCGAGCCCCATCCCCGTGCCGCACCACGCCCGGAACCGGCGCGCCGCCTCCGCTGCCGCCGCCGCCCTGGTCACCACCACCGGCGGCGGCGGCGGCGGTGACGGCGGCGGCCTCATGGGCACCGACAGCGGCATGTCTGGCGGCGGCATGTCTGGCAGCGGCATATCTGGCGGCGGCCACGTCAGCGACACCCCGTTTGGCGAGCTGGGCATGTCGCCGGGCCCCAGCCCCCGGGCCACCGCGGCCGCCATGGTCGCCGCCGCCGCCGCCGGCGCCGGAGACGGTGGCAGCGCCGCCATGTCGCTCCTGGACGCGGCCACCGTCGCCGGCGTGGCGGTGCGGCCGCTGGGCCTGCACCCGGCGGCGCTGGCGGCGCGGGGCAGTGCGGCGGGCGAGATGCCGCCGTCCTTCTCAATGGGCATGGCGGCGGACCCCTCCGTCAGCAACAGCGGCGCAATGTACGGCAGCGGCGCGGCTGGCGGCGGAGGCGGCGGAGGCGGCGGGCCCACCAGCAGCGCGCGGCCGCTGCACAGCAGCGCGTTCGCGCTGATGCCGCTGGGGCCGCACGTGTCGGTGGCCGCAGCGGCGGTCGGTGGCGGCGGCGGCGGCGCAGCTACAGCTGCTGCTGCTTCTGCGGCGTCGGACTCGGTGCTCGGCACGTCGACCTCGAGCGGCTTGAACCCGCAGCTGCCGCTTCCGCCGCACGGGCGCACGCGCGGCGGCGCCGTGGCGACCGCAATGACGGCGGAGGCGGCATCCTCCGCACTTCCACCCGCTGCGGGCGCCGACACCGGCGCCGGCGCGATGCAGTCGACAGCGCCCGACCCCTCCGCCGCCGGCTCCACTGGCGCCGCCTCGCTGCTACGCACGCGGGCGGGGATGCCTCGTGTCGACTCGGCGTTCCTGCACGCCTCCACGGTCTCCGGCGCGGGCCACGGCGGCGCCAGCGGCGGCGCCGGCGCGGGCTACGGCGGTGGCGGCGGCGCCGCCGGCGGCTACGACCGCGGCTCGGGCCGCGGCGGCACCGTGGACCAGCTGATGCTGACCACCGCCATGATGACCGGCTTTGAGGGCGGCGGCGGCGGCGGCGGCGGCGGCACGGGCAGCCGCGCGGTGAGCACCGCCTTCGCGCTCGCCACCGGCCAGGGCGGCGGCGGCGGCGACGGCGGCGGCGCCATGGGCACCATCGGCATGGGGTCGGACCTGACCGGCCCTGCCGTCGTGTCGCCGCCGAGCGTGGGCGGCGCGGCGTACGTGTCGCGCGCCAGCGGCGCCCCCGGCGGCGGCGGCGGGCTGCTGCCCATGACGTTCCGGCGCTGCTCCACGCAGGCGCAGGCGGTGGTGGGCATGGGCGGCGGCGGCTGGTCGACGGGGCTGCTGCCGAGCGGCCCCGTCATGACCGGGACACTGGAGTGAGTGTATGTGCCCCTTGCTGTGTGGGTGGGGGTGATCAGCGATGGGGTTCGCAAGGATGGTAAGAGGAGTGCAGCCGGGTAGACAGCAGGGGGAGGGGGTTGTGGACACCAGCCCAGGCTAGATCAAACCTAGCTAGGCGTGGTACAGTTCACTCTGTCGACCCAGACCACCCGATGTGAACCCAAACAACTGAGGCTTGGAGAGTGGATTTTCCTTCGGGGGGGGGGGGGTAAACACCAGCCCAATCTAAACCAAGCGAAACTAGACAAGGGACAGGCAGGGGGGGGCGGGGAGCTGGCGGTGTGTCGCGGTGCGGGTCAGGCGCGCTCGATGCGCGGGCGTGGGAAATTGCTCTCACCGGTAGGCTGCACGGTCGTCGTCAGTCTTTTCCTGCCGCTATACCGCACACACCACCGCTGCCGTCCTTCACTCTGGCCAGACCCCGGCCCGCTCTGTTTTGTGCTGCCCACTGATGTTTTGCCCTGATCCTGGTCACGTGACCATTGACCCCTGATCCCTGAACCCCTGGCCCCGCTCTCCGCACAGCACCAACAGCTACGCGCTGCAGCCCTTCACTGGCGGCGGCCTGGGCGCCGCCGCCGCCGCGGCCGCCGCCGCCGCGATGGGCCCCGGTCGCAGCGTGACCCTGGCTGAGTACTACAGCCAGATCTACAAGGTGCTACAGCCGCCGCCGCAGCAGCAGCAGTCCCAGCACCCATCGCAGCAGCCATCGCAGCAGCTACAGCCGCCACCGCAGCAGCCGTCGCCGCACAGTGGCACCACGGCCTCTCAGCGCAGCGCCGTCATCCCCACGTCGGCGCCCTCGCTGCACAGCCGGCCCACCGGCGGCACGGCGGGGGCGGACGGCTGGCCCCAGCAGCAGCTGCAGCAGCCGCAGCAGCTGCCGCCGGGCGCAGTGCTGATCTTCGGGGGGCTGCAAGTGCGCATGGGGTAAGCAGGCGTGGGCGTATGGGCATTGGGAGCCATTACATGCGTTTTTTTTCCGCCTGCGGGCTTGTCCATCGCACAGCCACGCACGTGTGTACCATGATTACCGTCCCGTCCACGTCGCGACCCGTCGCTTGGTTCGTACGCAACCTGCACCGCAAACCGCCCATTGCCATCTACCACCATCTACCGCCACATCACGCACACGTACATGCACCGTACGCAGCGTGCACGCGGGCGTGGAGCTGACCGAGGTGTCGTACAACCGGGTGGCGGGCCGCACGCAGTACAGCGGTACGGCGATGCAGTTCGCCAAGGCCGTGTGCGACGCTGCGCAGGTGCGGCGGGAGGGCAGGGGGCAAGGGCAGCGGGCAGGGGCCAAGGGCAGGCGCAGAGGCAGGAATTCCCGTATTGCAGGGCTGGCTGGCTGCTCCTCTTGAGGGAAGCTCGCAACCAACTCTTTGTGTGCCGCTGTGCTGCTGCGCCGTGCTGCTGCGCCGTGCTGCTGCGCCGTGCTGCTGCGCCGTGCCCTGGTGGCGGCGCGCAGGGCGGCATGGTGCTGCTGAGCTCCACCGCGCACGAGCAGCTCAACAAGGCGGGCGGCGGAGCTGGCGGCGGTGCCGGCGGCGGCTGCTGTGTGCCTGTGCTGTTGGACATGGGCAGCCACGTGGTCAAGATGCGGCCCGAGCCGGTGCAGCTGTACATGGTGGGCGGGGGGCGTGCGTGGGCGGGGGGCGGGGGTGGACAAACGGGAGGCGCGGCTGGCGGGGCGCTGCGTCGTACCGCGCCGCTCTGTGCCCGTTCAGTGGGTGCGCCGTGCCGCGTGCATCAGTTAGTGTGACTTCCGAACCCCGCCAAGGCTTGGCCCTGTCCTCTCCCCGTCAGCCTGCTCTACCTCCCACCTCCCTCCACCTCGCCCCTGCCCCATCTTGACTTCATTACTCATGCATGGAACCCCGCCACCCCACCCCACCCCGCCGCAGGCCGCCAGCCGCGACCTGATGTGCCGCGTGCCGGCGCTGGGCCCGGTGCGCAGCCGCGAGCAGCTGGGCGCGGGCGTGCTGGCGGCGCCGCTGGGCTGCGTGGCACTGGGCGTCATGGCGGTGGCGGGGCTGCCCACGCTGCAGGCCTGGGACCGGGTGAGGCACCGGCGGCGCGGGCGCGGGCACCGGGGGCACCTCGGGAGCGTGTGTGCAGGATTGCGTGTTGTGCGAACAAACCAGAGAGCCAGCGTGTGCATTTGCAATTGCATGTGTGTGAGGGAGGGCGCAAGGAATGCCCGCGCATCGGCGCATCGACACAAACACACAACACTGTGTCACCCACCCGCCCACCCGCCCGCAGGCCGTGACGGAGGAGGCCCTGGACACCTTCCGGCGCGTGGTGCTGACGGTGGCGCTGCGGCAGCTGGGCGGGCAGCTGGTGGAGGAGGGCCCGGGCCGGGTGCTAGCCGCGTTCGGCAGCGCCGCCACCGCCGTCAGGTGGGGGCGGGCGCTGGGTTGGGCCACGGTGTGGGCATGGGCTGGCGGCTGCGGGCACTTGCTATCGAACCCCAGCCCGCTTTCCCAACCATCCTTCCAACCCCACTGACTTTCAGCATCTTAATCTTGCACCCCGCACCCACCCTGCACCCACCCCACCTCGCACCTGCCGCCCCCCCCCCAACCGCCAGGTGGGCCGCCTCCTGCGAGGCGCTGCTCAAGGCCGCGGACTGGAGCGAGGCGCTGCTGGGGCACGAGCTGTGCGAGGAGGTGGCGGGGCCGGTGCTGCTGGACTCCAACATGGAGGGTGAGCGCCGGCGGCGGCGGGGGGCGGCGAGCGGGCGGGTTGCTGGGGCGCGCTGGCACGAGTCAGGCCGCTGTGGCGTGTGTCTCTCCAGTTGGACCGCTGTCCACTTGTCCCACGCACACGGTACACACATTTTCATGTTGCTCTCTAACACACATACACGCACGCGCCCGCGCAGGCCCGGTGGTGTCGGCGCACGACGACGTGGCGCGCTGCCTGTTCCGCGGCCTGCGGGTGCGCGGCGCGGTGGACGTGGCGCGCGTCAAGGCCGAGCTGGTGCCCGCCACCGGCCGGCTGGCCTACCGCGGCGCGCTGGCCGGCAACGTGGGCCGCATCGCCGCGTACGTGTCGGCGGGGCAGGTGAGGCGGCGCGGCGGCGCGGCGGAGTGGAGGCGGAGGCAGGGTGACGGAGGCAGGGCGGCGGGGCCGGGGTGGAGAAGGGGAGAGGCAGGCATGCGTGTGCGTGCAGGCGGGCGGGCGGGCGGGTGGGTTGCGGGCACGGCAGGCAGGAGGTCGATGGGCGGCAAGGCAAGCTCCTGCAACTGTGGCGAGTGGCGCTGCCGGAGAGAGCCACGTGTGATGCCCGCGTCATCACCGTCGGCACCCTAACTGGCAGACCGGCGCTGGACCCCTCACACCCGCGCCCCGCATCCCGCAACATTGTCTTATCTTAGTAGTTAAATCATGCATGGAACCCCGCGCCCCCCGGACAGGTGGTCTGCACCGGCCGCGCCTGGCGCTGCTACCAGGCCGCCGCCGAGCTCGCGGAGATCACCGAGGCCGCCGCCGCCGCGGCCGCCGCCGCCACCAACGGCGGCCTGCCGCGCGCCGGCTCCGGCCTGCCGCCGCCGCTGCCGGTGCTGGGCGCCTCTCTGGGGCTGCACGCCATCCGCGGCGTGGGCGACAAACTGGAGCTGTGGAGCCTGCGGCTGGGCGGCAGCGCGGTCGAGTACTTCGACTCCATGTCCATCATGGGATCCATGCAGCAGCGGGACGAGATCGTGGCGGCTGCGGCGCAGGGGCTGCTGGGGCCGGGTCGCGCCGCCGCCGACTCGCAGGCGCAGCTCATGATGCAGCAGCAGGCGCTGGAGAGCGCGGCGGCGGCGGCCGCGGCCGCGGCGGCGGCGGCGGGCGGTGGCGGTGGTGGTGGGTGGCGGACGCCGGCGGGGCTGATGGCCGGCGGCGGCATGGGCCTGCTGGGTATGGGCGGTGCGGGAGGGGACACGGGCAGCACGGCGCTCATGTCGGCGGCGCAACTGCAGCCGGCGGGCTCGGGGCCGGGGCAGCTGGCGTGGGAGCTGGCGCCGGAGGAGCTGAGGGGTATGATGGTGGAGTGAGCGAGTGCTGGGAGAGGAGGTATCGATGGGCGCATACGATGGGGGGGTGGGAGGTGGGGTGGGAGGTGCGGGGCTGGGTGGGCTAATGTGGGGGTATGATGAATAAAGTCGGGGGCACGAGTTGGCCCCCCCTCGCCCCGCCTGCTTTAAGCTGCTGCGGAGAGACGGCGGTGGCGGTGCCGGCGTAGTGCGCCTCTGGTGGCCCCGTGCGGTGTGCAGCCACAGGTGTGTAAGGCCCGCGTGTGTGCGAGTGGGAATGTGCGGGTGTGACGCGTGCAGCACACACGCGATACCTAGCAGGTGATTGGGCGTGTGCTCATGGGTGGCGGGCTCCGCAGCACTGACTGTCATGTGGAAATGGCATTGCTGACGGCTGAAGAAGCGGCAGTATGGGCTTACAGTGCCCTCCACGGGTGCGACATGCTCCCACGGTGTATTGGGGCCATCCGTGGCTACACGTGATCATGGGTCTTGGCAAGTTGTGATCAACCATCTACGGCATGCCTGCCGTGCGTATTTGAGTGCTGCGGCGCCGGGCGATCGCTCTGCGTGCTTACGTGTGTTCCAAAGCTGTGGAAAATACTGCTGCGACTCTGCTGGTGAGAAAGTGATGCTGCAATATGTACTCTTCGGTCAGGCGGCATGAAAGCGATCGTGGCATGTCGAGTGGGTGGTGGAAGGTGAATAAGCCCGGCGACCGTGCATCTGCACGCCGCACATCGCGACGCGCCGTCACTTGATTGATTGCACGTTTCACAGCGCATATCCCCTGCATTTTACACGCACACGGCGCTGCAATAACATGCGCTTCGCATACACAAAAGCATGCCGTACAACCGGGATCCTGCCTGAAGAAGCAATGCGTGCTGTGTACTGCGAGAGATACGGTACCCAATCCCAATGCCGCGACCCAATGCCGATGGGCTGCATCCGACTCGGTGCTGGTTTAAGTGCATGTCGGCGCGGCGTGTGGTGCACAGTGTGAGCATCTCTGAACTGGAAATTTGAAAACGTGGAGCGGATGGCGGCACATGCCATGAGTTGGGCGCAGTGAAGCCTCCATACGGGAACATGAAATGGTCACAACGGACGCACGTGCATGTGAAGATGCATGCTGGCATGTGTGGGTATATGAACGCTTGAACGCTGATTCCGGCGCGGGGAGGAGGGGCGGCCGACCCAGAGGCTGAGGCGGCAAGGCTCAGGCGGCAAGGCTCAGGCAGCCATGCAAAACAGCGCAGCACGTGTCGGGACTGCCAAGGTGCGGGCCCCCGTGCGTGCACGGGCAGGCAGGAAGGCCGCGGCCGTCTTGGATGGGTGTGGTAAGGCTGGGAAGTAGGAACTGTACCAGGCATGTGGGGCACGTGGGCACCCCGCGAGGCGTGGCGGGGGTTTCGGGTTCGGGGTATGTGTTGCTCAAGCGGCTGTGCGAGACGCCCCTGGTACGGCGGGCGGGCCTGTTGCGTGGGCGGAGCGCGAGAGCCCGCTGGGCCTGCAACGGCTGTTCAACTGGTTGCGTGTGTATGTGCTGTTGCTGATGCTGCGGATGCTACATGGAACCGTGCCGTGCCGGGAGGACCATAAATTGATGGGGGGGGTATTTAAACGCGTCTGCTATACACATGCCGGTAGCGCATGCGCGCTGAAAGGTGGAGCGGCAGGAGGCGCGCGGGGATGGCGCTGC
Source organism: Chlamydomonas incerta (assembly GCA_016834605.1). Classification (NCBI taxonomy): domain Eukaryota; kingdom Viridiplantae; phylum Chlorophyta; class Chlorophyceae; order Chlamydomonadales; family Chlamydomonadaceae; genus Chlamydomonas; species Chlamydomonas incerta. The sequence continues at coordinate 415,796 of JAEHOC010000004.1, forward strand.
GGAGGCGGAGGCCTCGCATCCTTATGGCGGTGGCTGGATGGCGCATGCCTCGTGGCATTGCCGCGTTTGCCACTGCTCCTGCACTGCATTTGAGCTCTCGCGACTCGCGAGGCGCTGCAACAACGATGCAGCTAAGAGTGCTGGAGCTGGATGAACGGGCGTGCGAGTGAGCTGGTGCACTTGGATGCCTTGTTCAGGGCGCCGGCTGCGCGTGGTGTACTTGCACGGTGGCTGGCTGACTGACAGCAGGCAATGGCAAAGGGCCTCTAGATGTGCGGCTCACTTATCCACACGCAGTTGCAGTCCGCAAAAGGTGCGGTTTGGGGCTTTGGGGTATAGAAGCACTACTTCAAGAATCAAGAACGGCGCTTGAGGCACTGCTCGGTGCCCATTTTTGCTCGGCACGGCTCTGTAACCGATGTGCGTGCGCCTCGAACCTCCGTTTGGGGCCCACGGCAGCAGTTCACCAGGGGACAAGGGGACAAGGGTGCACCTACCATAGCACGGCCTCGTCGCTCACTCATATTCCTGACTCCAGGCAGTATACGGTATGCGCCTCGTAGCCCGGCATTCTCGCCTGCTGCTACCTGGTTTACCTTGGCCTGGTAACCACACACCCCACCCATCTGAAATGAACCACCCCCACCCATCTGACACCAACTGTGCCATCCCACCCATTTGCACGAGCTGTCCCTCGTGTCCCTCGTGTGTCACCACTGAACGCGCACAGCCCCCCCAAGAACGGTCTTCACGTCTGAAACTGCCGATGTAACCTCCGCCCAACCTCCACCTCCTCCAACTCCCAAACGTATGGTGAATCTATGCAGCGAATGCAGATTCCACCGTGCTCACGAACGCTGCGCCGCACTTGCGACTGTGCCAGACATGACATCTAGTTAAAGCACGGAACTGGCGGCACATCAAACACCACGGCCAACCAAACACCGCGGCCTTCTCATGTGCCACACAGATCAGCCACCTGGCCCTGTCGAAATCATTCAAAACCAGCCGCCCCACAGACCATTGGCAGTGAAGGTTTTGCACAGAGCGTGTCCACGCTCGGAGGTCCCCATACTCGGGCCACAGTCCTCACGCCACCGTGTGTTTTGCGCCTCCAGGCGCATGAAAGGCAGGACCGCGGCGGCCACGGCGGGGCGATTGGCCAACGGGTCAACCACCATGCCATCCCAGCGGAGGGCGCGGCGTCAGCTGCCGTAGGTGGAGAGTCTGGACACAATTGGACGGCGCCTTGCGTTTCCATTCACACCGGCAAACATTTCTCACAATTGTTGCTTAGCGTAACGTAACTAGTAGTTGAAATGGTCAAAGTACCACTCGTCCAAGGCCGACTGCGAGGGGAAGTTGGCGTCAGGGCACGCGTCCTCCCGGGCATCGGGCCACGAGTCGAAACAGGTTGGGTAAGTGGTGCTGTAAATGATACCTCGGTTCCCGTACATGTCATAGCAGACGTGATCATTGATGCCATCCCCATCGCAGTCAACATCGCCGATGTAGGTGCTGGCCCAGTGGTTGCACCAAGTACCATCATTGGTCCGGGGGCAATAGTTTCCTGTGATGCATGCATGCATGTGCGCAGCAGGTCGCAGTTAGTGATCAGCACTGCGTGCTTGTCTTTGTCTTAGCAGACGCGCCTTACTGCCTAGGCATGCATGCGCCTCATGCGTTCCGGCGTTCATGCTCACCTGCTGGAGGAGGGGGTGACGGCGGGGGAGGGCGAGGTGGAGGCGGGGGGAAAGGCGGCGGTGGACGAGGAGGAGGGGGCGGCGGAGGGCTAGGTGGTGGCGGTGGTGGCGGGCTGGGTGGTGGCGGTGGCGGCGGGCTGGGTGGTGGCGGTGGCGGCGGGCTGGGCGGTGGCGGCGGCGGAGGGCTAGGAGGTGGCGGTGGCGGCGGGCTGGGCGGTGGCGGCGGCGGAGGGCTGGGCGGCGGCGGCGGCGGTGGGCTAGGTGGTGGCGGTGGCGGCGGGCTGGGTGGTGGCGGTGGCGGGGGACTGGGCGGTGGCGGTGGCGGCGGGCTGGGCGGTGGCGGCGGCGGAGGGCTGGGCGGCGGCGGAGGGCTGGGCGGCGGCGGTGGCGGGGGACTGGGCGGCGGCGGCGGCGGGGGGCTGGGTGGTGGCGGCGGCGGAGGGCTGGGCGGTGGTGGAGGTGATGGAGTCGGTACGCACGTCTTGGTCAAAGGGCTGTAGGCCGTGTATCCGGGCTTGCACACTGCGGCATAGCCCCCCTTGGTGTTATCACAGGACTGCACCGTCTGCATGTTAAAGCCATCGCACTCGTCGATATCTGCGGGACGGGACGCGTGTGTGAGCGGGAGCAGGCGGTAGGGTAGTGGCAGCCTGGCTCGTGGCAGCAGGTGGCAGCCTGGGCCGCATTTAGCAACGACCCACGCGCCGCTCACACCAGGTACAGGGTGGGACCGCACAGGTCAGCAACCCAGACTTATCATTACTGTGCCAAGGGCAGAAAGGTGTGCGCTAGGAGCAACTCGGAGCTTTTGAAGGGTTCCGAGCCGCAGGGGTGGCTGAAGCTCCGTTGGAAGGACGTGCATAGGCATTTCGTGCCAAACTGCCCGGCCCAGGCTGTCCCTAGTTTGTTGTCTTTATCGCATTCGCTGCAATTAAGCGTCCGATTTTCGATAGCAGAGGGCATACCTTCGCATTTCTTGGACTTCGGGTTGTAGTCGCGGAAGCCATTCTTGCACACGGCGACGTATCCGCCCGGATTGTTGGTGCAGGATGCGACGTTGGCTATGTTAAAGCCGCTGCACTCGTCAATATCTGCAACCAGCCAAGGAAACGACGATGCTGATTTCAAAATGTCGTGGATCCAGTAACAGTTGGACGCGCACGACGAACGCATAACAATCACACGCATTTAAGCTGCTCGCTGCATCACTCACCAAGGCACACGTTCTTGACCCTGTCCAATTGCTCGTAACCATCCGAGCAACGAAGCTTGAACCCGCCAGGCGTGTTTGTGCAAACAACGCCGGCGCTTGAGATGGACGCGCATTCGTCAATGTCTGCGTCGTTTTTATTCCATAAGCACGGTTTGTGCGCCAAGTCCAGGGCAGCACCGAGCAAACGATAACTGCGCCGCTAGAGCAGCCTTTCGCAGCAGCAGCAGCAGACTGTATACTCACCCTCACAAGCCTTGAGGCTGGGCGTTGTCTTGTAGCCACTTGGGCATGTACAGGTGAAGGTGCCTGTCCCTGCTGTGTTCTTGCACGTCCCTGGCGCGCAGGGGTCGCTCGAACCGCGCCGCGTACACGCCTGGACGCTATCCTTGTCGATGCTATTATCTGCTTGCATAAATGCATGAAAACATGAAGCAGCCAAGCTGGTTAGCGCGCTGCAAAGCGACTCGCTCTGGTTTTACCTGCCAACTGCGACAAACATGTGCCACACGCCCGCCCCAAGAATTGAAGGGGCGTTTTTTGTAGCCGAATTACCTTCAAGAAGCGTCCTTCGGCGCGCGCCGGCGCTAACCGCGATTGCAAGCACAGCGACAAGCAAGCGAAGGGCCGGCGTCATGGCTGCGGCGATAATCGCTAAGAGGTCAATCTCACCAGTCGAGTAGCTATAAAATAAATGGTTTCCCGGCGGCGATCGTGCTTTTATGGCACGGGCGAAAGGTCCACGACCGGCGGGCGTTTTTGCAGCGACGGTGTCCATACACATTCTTCCGTGACGAGGCCCCTGCGCAAGAGAAATCGAGACACCTTGTGTTTGTTAGCCAGTTCAGTGGCCGTGTAGCATATCTGCATCCATTCGGGTACCGTTTTCTTGAACATTGCCTGTTCCAATGCCCCCGCATCTCTCACGCACCCCCAGCAGCTCAACCCGGACCTGGCAACATATCCTCGAGTGAGCGTGTTCGGCTTCATGAAACTCTCTGCATTCCCACCTCAAACTGTCCCAGCGGTGTTCGTTGGGGGTATGGGGAAACCAAGTGTGCGGAGGGAAACTCCTGGTTCGCCATGGGGAAACAGTAGAGTCCCCTTGCCACATGAATGCAAGAAAGTGCATTGTATGAACTGTGCCAGGCAGCCAGCCGTGTCCACGGCCCCAGTGTTCACGGGTACATCACTCACTGCGCCAGGGGCTGTGGGTGAGCGTTGAGGATCTTTTTCGCCGCGCGCAGGCTGACGAGGTTGGCGGGCTTCTCGCCGTCGAAGCACCGCAGCAGTTTCGCCGGGTGGATGCATATGGTACCAGATTTGAGGTGCTGGCCGCCCCCAGCGCGCTGCAGCGCGTTGCGGACGCCGTTCCCCGCGTCGGGCTGCACCCCTGGGTCGGGGAAGCTCGCCTCAAAGACACGGTTGTTGGTTTTGGCAGGCAGGTTGCAGCTATGTAGGGTTGATGTTGATATGTATGGGGGGAGGCCAATATGGGCGCAGGGATGGTGGCGCGGGTGGGTGCACGTATGTATTTCCTTTCCGGAAACGATGAGGCAAAACAGTTTATGCACAGAGACTAGAAATCTGGTCCCCCCCGCAACGGGAAATTGGAATGGGCTGTGGGCTGAATCCACACAACGTGGCCGGTACTACCATCTCCCCGTCGACATATACAATGGTGCATCGTGTGCGTGTGCGTGTGCGTGTGCGTGTGCGTGTGCGTGTGCGTGTGCGTGTGCGTGTGCGTGTGCGTGTGCGTGTGCGTGTGCGTGTGCGTGTGCGTGTGCGTGTGCGTGTGCGTGTGCGTGTGCGTGTGCATGTGCGTGTGCGTGTGCGTGTGCGTGTGCGTGTGCGTGTGCGTGTGCGTGTGCATGTGCGTGTGCGTGTGCGTGTGCGTGTGCGTGTGCGTGTGCGTGTGCGTGTGTGTTTGTGCGTGGTGGTGAGCACGACGTGCATTCAGGGTTGGTTCGAGACCAAGAGAAGATGAAAAGGCCCCGGTGTCTCAGTGTCTGTGCAGGGGGCGGGAATAAGCGGTGCAGCCCGGATAGTATGGGTGCAGCCCGGGTAGTATGGGTCCAGCCCGGGTAGTATCGGTCCAGCCCGGGCAGTGCCCGTATCATGTAGATGGCTTTTGGCCGCGGCGTCTACACAGCGTATATGACCCCTCCCGCGCCATCTACGCCCGGAAAATGTTTCCTAGGGGCACGCCCCCAAAACCCCCAAACCATCTACGCTCCCTGTCTAAAATGCCGCCAAATCCGCCCAAAACGTCTACGCTCCGTAGATGCGCGGCCCCAAAGCCCAAAACGTTTTCTCCGCCTTCGGCGGATTTGGGGCAAATTTCTACAGCGTAGATGGAAGATCCGGGCACTGAGCCCGGGTAGTATGGGTGGACAAGACATGGGGCAGGGTGGACTGTGGACAGGACAAGGGGGCAGCCTGGACAGGACATGGCGCCGGGTGGACAGGAACGTCTCACAACCCTAAACCCTCCGCCCCTGTGCTAGTGCCGTGTGATTCCGTTAGGGATTGCGACGCCAACGCGGCGGCCAACATCCGCCTCATCACCGCCTGCCAGGAGGAGGGACTGCCGCGGCCGGCGGTGCTCACGCGCCCCGACCGCGGCGATGGAGGAGCAGCCGGTGGCGGTGACGGCGGCGGTGGAGATGGAGGTGGAGGACGCAGGCGCGCGCCTGGCGCAGCGGCACGAGCGGCGGCAACAGGGGCGGCGGCACGTGCTGCCGCCGGCGCTGCCGCGGCAGCCGCTATGCAGCTGGGCGGCAGCGCATATGGCTAGGTGGGTCGTTATTCGTGTCATCACGCCGTCGTGGCTATGTCTCTCGACGTGGGGAGGCCGCTTTCGGCGGTCGATAGCTCCCTACCACCGCCAACTGACACCAAGTGTCGCGAACACATAGGGCGAAGGCGGCACCGCCACTGCTGGATGGTGGGGGTGCGGGTGCGGCGCGGCGCCTGGACTCGAACGGCCGTGGGTTGTAATCAGTTGGGGAACTTCAATCCCTGCGCGCCGCTTGGACAGGAACGTCAATGGAGGGGCTGTGCGCGTTCCCATCACGTCCACCACTGCGAAGCGCGGCTCCCACTTCACACACGGCTGGTGTTTGCCGAACGCCCGACTGCTGCTGGCCTGGCGATGCGCTGTTGCAGTGTTGCGGAGCACTGTTGCCCGTGCCAGAGGTGCCCATGCCCCCTGACTGCAGATTTGTGTTGTTACAGTGCCCTCCACGGGTGCGATTAGGGTCACCCGTGGCTCTCGCCAACGCGGCGTCCCTGTCCCCACACGCTGAAGCAATGTGTTAATTTGCACGCAGAACAGGCGACCACTCAGGCATAGCTACATCACGGATCTAGGACAGGGTCAACCTGTCCTCCAGAGTCCAAACTTCACCACCCACTCTAAGGCACACACGCACCCCATCACCCGCCATTATTAATCCGGACGCCACTGCCACTATCGCAATACAGTGCTGGCCATGTAGGTGCAGGTTGTGGGCGTGTGTTAATGATAGCAACAGCATGACGGACAACAAAGCCCGCCGATCACGCGCGCGCAGTTACGTACCAATGGGGGCGTGTGTGTGTGTGTGAGCACCAGCCCAATCGGGGGGGGGCACTGGGCAGGGGCAGGTTTGGGGGTTATGGATAGGGATGGCACGGCCAGAACTAACGTAGCATCCGTGCGCCAGTGTCAGTGAGCAGCATGGGGCGCGCACTGTTGTCTCGTTTGTGTTGTTACACAATGCGCAACACGATGATCGTACGGCCATGCTGACGCCTCCGCCAGTCTCACAGCATCGTCCCGGATAGCTTATTGGGTGGTCTTCGACCCCGTCCAATGAGCTCAGACCACCTGACAAACAACAGTGGGCCGACCCCACTCCTAAACGCAAACGCATGAGAGCTCAAAATGTATGCGCCCCATGCACTCCAGCGCCAACTTGCGGCGCTACCAACACACCCCAGCACGGCAACCCTGGGCGGGAGGGAATGCGCACAACTCGGATGTCCGTCTCGCGCACTCACGCGCGCACTCCTGCACAGTCGTACTAGGCATGCGAGGTCCGTACTCGAGGTCCCTCATTGTTACTACCGGTATTACACAACTCGCGCCGGCCACACGCTAGCTCTTGCCCTTCGTGGAAGCAACTCGCACCCGGCTCGAGCCTACCTAGAGGATGAAAGAGGGGTCACACACAGACGCACAAACGCAAGCAGCTGGGCCGGCCCCGCCGCGCCGAGCCCAATCTCCCAGTCCGGCAGTACCCAATCAACGGTTCCTCGCGCCGACCACACCGGCCCCGATCCGCCCGGCGGCCCCATGGACGCACCCCTGCCCTGCCTGTCTGTCTACTCAACAATGCTTTCATTAGCTGCTACGCATTCGCGCCGCAGCGACGCGGGCGGCCGGCCCTTTACGAGGCGGGGGCGGCGGGCTTGGGGGGGTTCTTGACGAAGTCAATGCCCTTCTGGATCTCGCCCTTGAGCTGCGGCAGCATGGCGGCCAGCGCGGCCTGCTCGAAGGCGTCCAGCTCGCCCAGGCCCATGACCTTGGACACGCCGTTGGGCCCCAGCAGCACCTTGGTCGCGAAGTAGGGGCAGTCCGCCACAACCTGCGGGCGCGGGCGCGTGCGGGCGGGCGTCGGCGGCGTGAGCAGGCCACGTGCGCGTGCGGGAGCGAGCGAGCGAGCGGGTGGCTTTGGGACAACGGGTGCAGCGGGCGCAGTTTTTTGGCACCAGGTGGCCCGACGAGCTCCGACGGCCCGACAGTCCCAGCTGCCGCACCCCTCCCCAAAAAAAACAAAATGCCCGCTCCAATGGCGCCGTGCCGCACTCTCCGCTGCTGCCTTGGCTCCCATCATCCTGCCACGCACCCGCGCCCTCACACAGGTCCGACGCACTACAGGGTGCCGGCAAGAAGTGCCCCTCCTGGTAGGGTGCTGACTGCCAACCCCACACGGTGATGTTGGGCCCCTTCACCAGCCCAGCAACCCAACCACCTGCGGCTGCCACTCACGTCGGACTGCACGAACGCGCACTCGTAGATGTTGGGCTCGCCGTTCAGGCCCAGCAGCGTCGACTCGGCCATGCGGGCGGCGGCGTAGGCCTGCGGGAGGGCGGGATGTGGCAGACGCGTTGTCGAGTGTGGGCCCTCGCTTGTGTGCGCGCGTGTCATGCGTAGCCCCGCACACGTCGACACCCCAGTCAGTCGGCACACGTCCTGCCGGACGCAGCCTAGTAAGACACACCGCACACCAAGGCCACGCCCCCGACCCCCCCCTCCACACACACGTTGACTTTGGACGGTGGAATCCACTACTCCCCCCCACACACACACGCACGCACCATGGAAAGCGTGGCCGAGCCCTTGCCAGCCTTGGCCTCCACCACCACGGTGCCGGCGTTGGCGATCTTGTCGGTCATGGCCTTCTTCTCAGCCTCAGTGAAGGTCACGGGGGGAGTGGTCTGCACAGGGTGTGTCAGGTCAGGGAGCGCTCAGTGAGTGAAACGGGTGGCAGCCGTCGTACCGTGCAGGTCAGCTGCAAGTTGACCACATACGCGTGAGTGTTAGAGAGCACAAGGGACGTTGATCACGTGTGCGTGTGCGTGTGCGCGCCGCTCGTATGCGGAAGAAAAGAGTGCCAGGCAGGCAGCAGTGGCAGGCTGGCAGCACACAGCCACCACAGCGGCAGCTGCGCTCTGCTCCGGCAACAAACGGCAAGGTGCTATGGGCAATGACGCCACGCCACGCCACACCACACCACACCGTGCCCTGTGCTGTGTCTCTCCAGCCCCCTCGCCTTCTCGCCGCCCATGGTACCCGTCAATGTGCACCCCTCTCCCGCTGCTGAACCCCACTGCCCAAACCGGTTTACTAACGGGTCCAGCCCCGCATCCCCGCCTATTTCTCCTAGCAACGCTGATGTCTCTTTACGGGATTGGTTCACAGTAACCCCCGCATCCCCGCCTGTCGCTGTCCGTCATCCTCTCCCAGTGCAACCCCGGTGAGCGAGCGCACGCCCCGGTCATCACAGCCCAGCACACTTCCGCGTTGCGGCGACACCGCAACTGAATCCCTTAAACCCAAGCCACACACACACACACACACACAGCGCCTCCCTTTCCTTGTGCCCTACAAGACACCCCGCGCGGTGCAGGCATGCCACGGGGCTGCTGCGCACCTGCGACAGCAGCGGCAGGATGGTGGAGCCGGCGTGGCCACCAATGACCGGCACGTCCACGTCCTTCATGTCCAGGCCCTTAGCCTCCGACACAAAGGTGTTCGCGCGGACAATGTCCAGCGAGGTGACGCCAATGAGCCGCTTGGGGTCATACACGCCAGCCGCCTTCAGGGTCTCCGCGGCGATGGGCACGGTCGAGTTGACGGGGTTGGTGATAATCTCCAGCACGGCCTGCGACGACGGCCATCGAATGCAAGGGTTAATATTGAACGATCGGGAACGCATACTCGCGCTGCGGTGGAGACGCGGTCAAGATACTTTGGTGTCGGAATGTCAATCAGCATGCGAGCTCACGTTGGGGGCGTACTTGGCGACCGCCTCCACCAGCGCCTTAACAATGCCAGCGTTGGTGTTGAACAGGTCGTCACGAGTCATGCCCGGCTTGCGGGGCACGCCAGCGGGAATCACGATGAGATCGGCACCCTTCAGGCAGGCACCCAGCTCCTCGGGGCCGGTGTAGCCAGCGACCTGCATCCCAAAGCAAACAAAATTCGGGATGTTTTCGAAAATGCGACGGCGCCTGGTACGCCGCTCGGCCCGCCGGGCTTCGGTTCCGGGTCAGCCGTGACAGCCCGGTCCCAACGTGTTACGCAGCTTACCCTGCCAAAAGTGCACTCCCGCCGCGCACCTCCCGACCTATCCCACCCACCTTCACAGGGGTGTTGCAGTGGCTCAGGTCAGCGGCAACGCCGACGACATTCGCAATATCGTAAAGCGCCAGCTCCGTCACAAACTTGTTCATCTTCAGCAGCAGAGCCAGAGGCTGGCCAATGCCACCGGCCGCGCCGAGCAGCGCCACCTTGCGCGCCTCGCACACAAGAGCGCGACGCCCGGCCCGCACTGCCATCGGCGCGGCAGTGCGCCCGCTGACGCGGCGGGCAGCACCTGCATAATGATGTTTCTCGTTATATCGTCTGAAATATGGCCGGCAGGGAGGCGGCCATGCGGACTCACCGGCGTTAACACGGTTCGCGAGCAGCATCCTCGTGTCGGAACGGAAATCAAGGAGAGGGGAGAGTCTGAGTGTGCAGACGACACAATGGATACTACTTCACGACAGTGAAACGCACGAATGGACGGCAAGCCAGGGTTCCGCGACACCAAATAGAGGCCTGTTGCATGGGCCTCATGCACATTTCTTGAAACGGCCACTCGTTAATGCATTCGGATCGCATAACCTTTACATGAATGCAATGCCGTTATTTTGCTGTGACTAGACGGTACAGCGCAAAGCGTGCGTGGTCGTTTTGGCGCCTGGCTGAGCCGCGCTGCCACCTTCTGAGCTAAAACCCTGGCGCCGCGTTATTATCAAAGATGGCTGCGGAAGGAGGCTCGATCAGCACAACACATACTCTTAGCGCGGTAAACACAGTCACCGGCCGCCCCTCGGCCCCCCCTCCCCCCAACCCCGCGGACAACCGACGCCTTGCTGCTACCGTTGCTCCTCGCAGAACCAGGAGCTTCGACTGGAGTGCCCCAATGGAAAATCGGTGTCCATCAAGGTGGGGCGGGGGGTAATGCGCGCGTCGGTAGTGTAGGACTGGCGGCCACATAAGGGCGGGTGAGCGCCCGACTGTGATGCACGATCGCTGCTACAGAAGCGGGGCAGGGCAGGGCAGGCAGGGTCAGTGATGGGGCTGAATTTCAATACCTGGGGTTTGGCGCGGCCGTGGACCGGGATTCGGTTCAGCAGGCCCAGTTGTTAGCCGTGCCCGACGAACACGCAAATGTGCCGCATGGGAGGCAGCCGGAGAACGAGAGCGTCAGTCAGCCGTGCGCCACGTGGCTGCTGCTAAAGCCGTTTGCCGTTGGGCAGCCTGAGCCACGGCATGGTGGCACGGTGGCACAGCGGCACGCACCTTGCGCACAGTCGCGCTCCCAAGGTCCTGCGGTGCTTGGTGCCGTACGCGCAGTCAGCGCTCCGCCCCCTCATCAACCGCCCCGGGCCACACCCCTGCGGGTCCGCCTGCCACTCAACCTGCTGTCGCACGCAGCTGGAAGAAGGCTCTGCCGAGGTGTTCGGTACGGAATTGGAGCGCGGCAAGGCCGTGCCCGTCAGCGGGCAGAAGCTGGCGGTGAGCCCCCGAGGGCAGCAGGGCAGCCTCGGAGGCGGCGGGGTGGTTGGGGTGCTGGGGATGGGGGTGATGGGGCGAGACACAGAGCTGGAGGGAGTGCCGACGGAGATGGGGGAGGGCGAGCCGGCAATGTGCGGGGCGGGGGCGCAGACAGTGGAAATACTGCACGTGCGGCGCAGAGATGCGGTGGCTCTTGTGCGGCGGTTGGGGTGCTGGGGATGGGAGGGGGCTCCTCAGACACGGCTGATAGCTGCCCTGGCTGTGGTGCCCTGGCTGTGGTGCCCTGGCACCTGGGCCGGACACTGACGCTCACACTGACAATCGCATGGCTGCGGCTGTGCTTGCACGTGCGGGCGCAGGTGTTCACCTGGCAGGGCTGCAAGGTGACGGTGGAGGGCGAGCCCAGCGTCCAGTGAGTCGGGCGCGGCCGAGGGGTTCGGCCCAGAGACACGCGGGAGTGGGGCAGGGAGCGCGTACGGCAGGTGGCAGCAGCGGACCCCTCCCCGCCCGGCCATGCCGGCCTACCCACTGCATGGTGCCTCACCGGCGCGAACAGCGCGCCGCACCGCAGCCTCTGCCCAGCTTGCGCCTGCCACGCCCCCACCCGCACATGGGTTTTGGGTTGGTTCGGAACTGGAAAAAGCTAACCCCCCCCCCACCCCTCAGGTACGTGGCGGAGGAGACGCCCATGGCGCAGTACCTGAACACGCACCGCACGCTGGCGGCGCGGCGGGACGAGGCACGGCGCGCCGCCGCCAGCTCGCCGGGCAGCCCGGCGGCGCGGGGGCCGGTGGTGGTGGTGGTGGGGCCCACCGACAGCGGCAAGAGCACGGTCTGCCGGCTGCTGTGCAACTGGGCGGTGCGGGACGGGTACGGCCCCACATTTGTGGACCTGGACGTGGGTGAGTGGGGCCGCCGCGGCGGTGGTGGGGTGGGGGGCGGGGATGAAGGCGCGGTTGCATGTGGGTATGCGTGACGCCGGGGCCAGGCGGCGGCTGCGCGTGTGGATAGCGTGACGACACATGGCACCCGACTGGTGGTCGCAAGCCTTTGGACTGGACTCCGCTTGTGTCCGTGCGCGCCCCGCCCAGCACCCTTGCTTGCATCCCCCCCCTACATCCTTGCAACCCCCCCGGCTGACGCGCCCGCCACAGGCCAGGGCACCATCACGGTGCCGGGCTGCCTGTCGGCGGTGCCGGTGGAGCAGCCCATCGACCTGGTGGAGGGCATCAACAACATCCCAATCGTCTTCTTCTACGGCCACACCTCGCCCGGCGAGAACCCCACGCTGTTCAAGGTGTGGTGGAACCGGATGCGGTTGCGGTTGCGGTTGTGGATCTGTCAGGGCCGCAAACCGCACACGCCACGCATGGGGTCTCGCACCGCCGCCCGTCACTGCCACCGCAACGTACCCAGCGGCGCCCGGTCTGCTGCAATGCCGCTGACATAGGAGATGTGTTTGTCCTCTCCCACCATCCCTTTGATTTTGGAATGCTTGGCTTTGGGGTCACCACACGGCCGCTCCCTGGTCCGCACACGCACGCACGCAGCTGCTGGTTGACAAGCTGGCGGGCGTGCTGGCGCGGCGGGCGGCGGCGGACCCGCGTGTGGCGGCCGCGGGCTGCGTGATCAACACATTCGGCTGGGTGGACGGGCTGGGATACGAGCTGCAAAAATACCTCATACAGGCCTTCCAGGTGGGGGCCCGGTGGGGATTTGAGGTGGTGGGGCCGTGGTGTGGGGTTTGGGGTAGTTCGTTTCAAACCCGAAGCTAAGACGACTCAGGGAACCAAGGGAGTTGGGGGCGTGCACTGCTTGGATGTTGGTTGAGGAGGACCGAACCGGCTGGCGGTGGGCAGGGGTGGTATTGGATGTTCTACATTATTATCATGATTCATGTGCGCGCGGGTTTGCGGCGCACGCTGAAGAATGCGGCTGGCAGGAATCCTGACGCATCCCCTCGCGCGCGGGGCTGCCTGTGTGTGTCGCACAGAGCGACGTGGTGTTGGTGATGGAGCAGGACCGGCTACACGCCACGCTGCAGCAGGACCTCAAGGTGAGAGGGGAGTAGTTCATCCAGAACCCAAAGCAACAGACCGAGTGGGGCGGAGCTGCGGGCCGCTCGCCAATGTTCATGTCACGGCTGACACGCCTGCGACCCCCTCACGACACGCCCATGCAAACACACAAACCCCAACTGCGACGTGTTGCTGTGCGGGCTCCCGTTTTTTCTCCCCACCACCACCACCACCACCCCAGGCCGCCATGCCCCGCACCGCCATCCTCAAGCTCGCCAAGAGCGGCGGCGCCGTGAAGCGCGAGGGCGACGAGCGCCGCGGCGCGCGCGAGGCCCGCGTGCGCGACTACTTCTACGGCGCGCCCGGCGCCCCGCTGCAGCCTGCCACCATGACCGTCAAGGCGACCGACCTGGCCGTGTACCGGATAGGTGGGTGGGTGGGTGGGTGGGTGGGTGGGTGGGTGGGTGGGTGGGCCGCATGCGGCGGCACGGCCACGTGTGCATGCGCTGTTGCGTGCGTTGTTGTGTGCATCGCAGAATGTGTTGTGCTGTTCAGTCAAGCCCTAGCCCATCGGCGGTGCACGTAGCTCCCCACGGCATTTCGGCATTTGGACTTAGCTCGTCCCCACGGCAGCCACCCGTGCTTCCGCTTCCCCTACGCCTGCCCTTTCCTGAACCTCTCCGCCCTTGTGCTGCTGCCTCCTGCTTGCCCGCCGCTGCAGGCAGCGGGCCGCGCGCGCCCAACACCGCGCTCCCCATCGGCGCCGTGAGCCTGGCGGACCCGCTGCGGCTGCAGGCGCTGCCGCCCAGCCTGGAGATGCTGCAGGCGGTGATGGCGGTGTCGCACGCACCCACACCCGACCAGGTGCGAGTGCGAGCGCCCCGAACCCACCTCCCAGGCCGCCAGGGCCTTTGGCGCCAGGGGAGCACAGCAATAATGTTGTGCTGCAAAGCTGCAGGCGGCATGCCAATGCGCGCACTGCTCGCTGCACGCAGTGAGCCTCTTGTTTGCTACGCTCTGATGTTGCTGTTGTTGCTGTTGCTGCCGTTGCTGCTGCCGCCGGTGTCCTGCGCGCCGCCTCAGATACTCAACATGAACGTGGCGGGCTTCGTGCTGATCAAGGACGTGGACACAGCGCGCGGCACCGTGACGCTCACGGCGCCGGCAGCGGGGCAGCTGCCAGGGCGCTACCTCATCATGGGCACCCTGCGCTCATCAATTGACTGAGAGCCGCGGCTGGGGCAGGAGCAGGAGCAGCCGCGGGAGCCGCGGCTGGCGCAGAAGCAGGAACAAGCAAAGCCAGGAGCAGGGGCAAGCGCAGTGGCAGGAGGAGAGCCAGGGTCAGGGGCTGGGGCAGAGGCTGGGCAAGGAGAGGGGCAGGAGCAGGGGCAGCAGCTGTCGCTGCCTTGCTGCGCGGTGGCTGCAGGACGGCGCGGGGCTCGGCGGCTATCCCGATGCACCACCAGCGCATTGAGCAACTTGCTGGAAGTGATGGCGGCGGTGTCGAGACCGGGCGGCAGGGCGGCCATATTGGATTGGAGGAACGTTTGTATCGGCGGCCAGGCGTGACGTCTTGGCCTGTTAGCGTTGTGCTTGCGAGTGAGCGCTCTGCGTGCGTCGAAGTGTCTGGTGGGTGCGGGCACTGGTAGCAGCACCGCCGCCACAGCGCCAGCCGATGCCAGCAGTAGTGATTGGCTTGCGCGGCCGGGCTCTCGGTATTAGGAGAGGACGAGAGGGGCAGGGCGGCTGGCGGAGCTGGTCTGTCGCGCGTTGCGGCATGTCGCGCAGAGACCTCGACATGTGGGTGATCCAAACACGTACAGCATGGTCCGACGATGAAGATAAGCACAATCAATTCTGCGGCCTACAGGCTACAGCTGATGCGCCAACGGCTGACGCGCTGCCTGCGTACCACAGAACAACGCAACGCCGGCTGCAGTCTACGCTACGAGTGCGACAGTGCGTTAAGAGCTAGCCGAGGACAGGCGACCATTCCAGCCGGTCCCGCAATCCAACATACCGTCAGAGCATGCACATAATTCCTCACAGCACATTCCAAAGGCATGCGGCAGTCAACGCTTGCACCATATGACCTCCGGCGTTGGGGTGACGCAGCCCTGTAATCGGCGCGTCGCAAGTCACACGTTCAGCAGTCTACGAACAACGATGCACGCCCACCGCCCGGTCTGCGACGGGACTCAAATAAGTTAAATTATTGTTGCTCACCGCTCCCCTTGACTGCCTCATCTGGCCGCCGGTCCCATGCTGCGTGCTCCTTGGTGGTCCCGTCCCTTCGCGGCCTGGAAAAACTAACAGCCTCCCATCAGTTTGCATGCGCCTAACGGGGCGGCAGTGCTGGTGGCAGCGGCATCCGCAGGCACAGTCGCAAACCTCTCGCACCCGCACCCGCACCCGCATGATGCCCGATGATGATCAGCGAATGGATAGGCATGCGGCGCAACAACGCATAGCAAACTCCATGCATTCACAGCTAATGCAAACACGCACTAGGAGGTGTCTTCGTCCGGAAACGACACACAGCCTCCTCTAATTACTTCGTACTTAAGCCGTGCCAGTTGTGTATGCGCATGCAGCCAACCCCCATGCCACCGTTATTCTCTTGCATTGTGCACTTGAACTGCTCACATTCAATATACAGTCTTTCACGTCGACGGAGAAATGCGTCGTGATGCATCCATCATACAAGGCCTGCGGGCCGGTCTTCAACCCACTTAGGACTGCCTGCATTACACGCATGAACGTTACGTAGCCCGCCACAGAAGCCTCTGTTAAAGCAGTAACTGTTTTCTGCGCTGAGCCCCCCCAGCGAAGGCGAAGCCCCCCGCCCCTGGTCGGCCCCGCCCCCAGGGGCTTCGCCCCCCCCATTTTTAACGCATGCCCTCATTCGAAAAGCCTCGCCCTGCATGCACGTAATTCAGCACTCGTGTCGACATCGTTCGTATCACCGTTTCGGGAACAGCGTGCACCGCAACCGGGTAGCTCATGCCGTTGTGCGCCTTATTGGAATGCGTTTGTTGCTCGGCGCCCATGCCGGCCCAGTCCATGCGCAGCGCTCGCCCACACCACGCCCAACGGTGCCAAAACAAACACGCTTGAACCGTCACCTTCTGTTCAACAGCCGAGCTAGCATGACAACGTTCGATTGTCCTCCGGGTGCATGTGGCACATTCTATTACAGCTGCAGCTCCCCGCAACTCCAAGCTATACAACTTCACACCAGCCACGCCACTAGAGCCATCCCTCCCACTCCTCAACCACCTCCTCCAGCTCCGGACCCAACGGCGTCGCGCCGCGCGCACCAGCGGCGCTCCCCGTGCCGAACATGCAGGCCGCCGCCGCACCTGCTGGCCCGCCGCCCCATCCCACAGCACCCAGTGTGTGCCCCCAGCTTAACAAGGACCCGGGCCTGGCGCCGTCAGCGCTTCCAGCCACGCCCGCACCGCCCGCAGCGGCGTCAGCAGACGAGGCAGGGGCGCCATCTGCCGTGGCCGCAGCCTCCGTGCCAGCGGCCTTGCCGAACCCGGCGGTTGGATCTTCAACGGTGCTCAGCAGCAGCGCCGAGTGCTCTGCGCCCGCCAGCGCGCCCGGGCCCTCTGGTGCAGACCCCAGCAGCGCCGCAGGCACCTCAACCAACGATTGCAGCTGGTGCGGCCATGTGCCGGAGTGGTTGCGCAACGGGTGAATGGTAGCGGCAGTCATTGCTGGGCGCTGGGGCGGAGCTGGTGCAATCCGTCGCTGCAGCGAGTGCGACTGATGGTATTGCGCTTGCTTTTGCTGTCGCTGCTGCTGCTGGTAATTCAGCGGCGGCCCGCATTCGTCCTGCGCCGCAGCGCACGTGCTGACGGGCTCGGCAGCGAGCGGCCGGCAATGCTGCTGGTGCTGCTGCCCCTGGCCCTGGCTCTGACCCGAGGGCTGTAGCAGATATGAGCGGCTGCTGCGGCGTGGGCCGCAGTCGATGGTGCGCGACACAACGCCCGCCTGCACGCCACCGCCACCGCCGCTCCGAGCGCCGTCATGGCCACCGCTCATGTGCTGCACCAGCAGCGCCATCGTGGTCACCGCGCCGCTGCCAGCAGCAGCTCCGCTGGCGCCGATGCTGGCGCCGATGCTGGCGCCGATGCTGGCGCCGATGCTGGCGCCGATGCTGGCGTTGACCTCTGACGTCAGCGCCTCAGCAGCCAGCAGCGGTCCTGGCTGCGGCTGCGGCCGCCGTGCTGCCGCAACCAGCTGCAGCGCGAGTGCTGAGGCAGCCGACGCTGCGGCAGCCTCGCCCCTGTGCTCCCATGGCGCCACACGCTCTATGTCGTGCGAACTGCTGCGGCCGTTGCTGTTGGTGGCGGCGCCCGAAGCGCGGGAGCGGCCACCGGAGCCACCGCCACGCGCACCGCAAGTGGCGTCGTCCACGACCTCATACGCCGCGCCGCCTAGGTATGCAGGCGCCTGTAAGTAGCAAACCACATGCTATTGAGTTCGATAAGCAGTTATATTACAGGCTTGCAAGGATACCTCCCGTGATTCACACTGTAACTGTAACTGTAACAGGCGCTATGTAATCTGCTGACCCTGCTATGCGGCGGTAGGTGCCGCAGGTAGGTATTGCACGTGATGACGACCCGACGGGTCGCGCGTCAAGACGCACACTCCACAGCCGGTACCCCCGCCGCATACCTGCTGATGATCTGGCTCGACAAGCAGCTGAGCTTGCTTGCACACGTCGCTCGCGTTGAAGTCGAGCGTGCGGGGCACTACAAACTGCGAGGTCAGAAGCTCGTGAAAGAAGTACACGGACCGCATCGTGCTGGCGGCCTCTGCGCCACTGGTAGCAGTGCCGGTACCGCACGTGCCGGTGCCGTAGCAGGAGCGTGTGGCACCGAGCGACCGCGTCTGTGTGTGAGACTGGCTGCATGGCTGCACGCCGCGTGCAACATGCGCAGGAGAGGAGCGCCCGCCGCGGGGTCCAAAGGTTGAAGTGTCGGCGACGTCGTGCGGCAGAAACGAGCCTGAAAACTCCCGCAGGACACGTGCGGAGACTGCTGGCACCGGCTTGCAGTGTCCGTCCTGCTCAAACGCCATGAGCCCATCGTCACCCTCGTCAGCCGCAGAGGAGCTTCGGGGCTGGTCAGCCTCCTTTAAACCATGTACGTCGTCAACAAAGGGCGTCGCAACGTGGACAGCAGGCGCCGGCCGCAAGCGGTCTAGTCGCTGGGCACTTGGCGACGTAACTGCGCAGGCCGCAGCCAGCAAACTAAACGTGGAAGGTCGTGGCGCAGCAGCAGCCGTCATGGAAGCAACGTTATCGTGTGTCCGTGAAATAGTTTTTAGAAGGAAACCCTGGCTTTGCAGCACTTGTCTGGCGGGTAGCCAGCTCAGCTATATGATTTCATTGACGCACAATAGGCAGGCAGGGCCGCGCAGGTGTTGGCTTGCGCCTGTTTGCGTTCAACAAACGGCCCGTATCTTGCGCGTATTTTTCGTACAACTTTTGACAGCTGCGATATCTTTTATAACGCTAACTGGCGTTTCTGAGCAAGCATTAGGTCTTCAAATGGTTTACAGGGCGTGAATTCGGGCTCTGAGAGCCGTCAATGCCAAATGTCCGCTCGCCAGGACGCGGCCGATGTAGCCCAAAGCTACCTGGCTTGCATCTATAAGCAAGTCG
The DNA here is from genome assembly GCA_016834605.1 of Chlamydomonas incerta. Lineage (NCBI taxonomy): Eukaryota > Viridiplantae > Chlorophyta > Chlorophyceae > Chlamydomonadales > Chlamydomonadaceae > Chlamydomonas > Chlamydomonas incerta. Next base: position 434,745 of record JAEHOC010000004.1, read on the forward strand.
ATTACACTAGCACTAGGCCGAAAAAGGTCATGTTGCATTGCTAGGGGGCAACGTCAGGGGCAACGTCAATCACACACCCCTGGGACGGGCTGACCCGAAACGCAACGCTCCCCACCTCAAGCAAAGATTCTGACCAGCCAAGCGCATAGCGGGTCCGAATCCTTGATGAAGGTGATGTGTTTGGGGGAGAAACGGGCCCCCACGAAGGGCCAAATCCTGAAGGGGACTCCGAGCAGACGGAGGAGGACCGAGTAAAACCCGCGTGTCGCGGGCACGCCGGGCAGCAGGGTCCCCCAAGCCCGTCACAGCCAGCGGTCTTGTTATCCGGCAACACATTTGCGGCATGAGGGCAGCAGACCATGTATTGGCGCCACCCTCTAGCCTGTCGCCGTCCATCCGGTATTTCGGCAACTGATCGGGGCGCCGGGCTTAGATGCCGCCCTGCTCGTATTCGATGCTACATCACAAATATTGCAAAGGTTGCACGGTTTGAAAATGCTCCAGCTAGAGAGCGAGAGTGTTATTGAGAGCAACAACCGCCCGTGCCATCAGGACGCGAGCAGTGCCGGCACGCACGTCTCCAGAACCCATTGGCTACAATGCGTGTAATTCAGGGTTGGGTTCGTCTCGGCCCTGGCGCGGTTGGCGTAGGCGACCCACCCCCGGCCAGCTTCCGAGCACGGCTTGGATCCACCGGCCGATCGTTGCGCGAGGGCACATGCCGGCGCATCGCAAAGCGGATTCGCATAGTATTCGTGCTGCAGCCCTGCTCATAGCAACAGCACCGGTGCCCAGTAGCCACTTATTGCTCAAGCACGCCCTCCAGCGGCACTACCAGCGTTGTTGACCTTCCTGCCGACGTCAATTCTCCTACACACGGAGCTTGCGCCTGCACAGCGGTTCTGCCGTCTTATACATAGGACCGACTTTATACTGCTGCTTCGCTCGAAGCGAGTTAGGCCGTGCCCGTTGCGTTGCTTCATCGCTGGCAAATGTCATCTCCGGAGGAGTCCCTTCGCCGGGACGCCCGGCGCGTCATCAGCGTCTTTGCTGGTTCGGCAGTGCCTCCGCCAGTGCTTGTGAGTCGTCATGGGTCCGGGCGCCTGTCAGTGTCGCGAGGGCTTCTCGCGTCTCTCCGAGGGCCTAACGACGGTTGTGACCTCGGTGGAACTGCCTGCTGACGCTGCCATTGCGTTCAATTTTGCAGGATTATGTCTTCGCCAGTGTCACGCGGGTGTCTGCCGGCGCCCAGCGGAAGGGCCCTATCAACGCCATGAGCCCGCCAACGCCCCCGAAATACACGCTCCGTCGATGCGACAGTGGGCCTCTGGGAGAGCCATCACTGCTAGAGCTTGCCGCAGTGGGCCACCGGCGACGGAACAGTGGCGATGAATTCGCAAGCGGGCCGCTCCAATTTTCGTGGAACGAGACAACGCCTGCGACAAGCCCGCCTCAGTCATCGAAGCGGCACTGACAGGTCATGCCGCAGCTTAATGGGCGGACTTTTCTGACTGGGCCGCAGCTGCCCGTCAACCGCCCCACCGCATACCCCAGGCCCCTTCGACACGCTCCTGCGTCGCCCGGTCAGGCATTGCGTGGGCGCCAGCACTTGCCAGAAGATTAACGGCAAGCTTACACAGACTATCGAGAAGAAAAGCATAAAAAAATAGACAGGCATTTATTTTTGAGACCGCTGGTTCGGGGCTTTGGGCCTGAATTCCAGGGGGGCACGCGCGTCGTGCCGTGTGTTGGGACGTAGACAGAGACGCAGACATCCTTGAATTGCAGCCTCCGTGTGACAAGAAAGGGCAAAAAACTCATCATGCAGCTGTATTTGCTGCATGGCGCTTTGTTGACGCGTGTACGGCTTCACAGGCTCCGGCGACGGGTGTCTGTGCGTGTGTCTGGTGCAGTGCCGCGTGGTGTGTGACCGCAGGATGGGCGTGTTTGTACGTACGGTTGGTTGTTTTATATTTTGTGTGGTGAGACTGGTTTTTGAACGTGCAAGCAACAGTGTGGGGATAGCGCTCAAGCTGTCTGACGGGGAGTCGCCCGAGCTGGCGCGGTGTACAATATGAAGTGACACGTCCAGCGTTTTTGACCATCCCAACCCCCTGTTGGACCGAGTATTGAGCGCAGTGCATGCACATCTTTTCTCTTTCCATAGGTCGGGACACCTCTTCTTTTTCTTTGCAGACATTTACGTCGGAGGTGTGGTAGCACGTAGACGCCGTGGCAGGATTATTTGCCGCATTTCACCGACGTGCAATCAAGACACGTCCAGGTCGTGACGCGCAGACGCTGGAGGCCCAGAGGTGGTGGCATGGACCACCGGGGAATGTGCATGTGGGCAGTTGGCAAGGAAAGTTGCGGTTGAAGTTGTATGTGTTATCAAGGACCATGGCAGCAGTGCGATACGGCGCTGGTGACATGGTAAGCTCGAAACCCTATTGGGTTGGCTTCAGGGAAATAAGCTGTGTGCCGGTGGGGAGCCTGACGGCGCCCACTGAACTAAAGTGTGTAACACACAGAATAAACTGATTGATGTCCGCTGGTCCAATGCTCGTGCCATCATCCGTATAGAGCCCCGCTGATGTGTCTGTTCATGATTGCAGCAAGCAGAACTACGAGGGTACTACACAACTTGGAACACAACAGCAGCGGCATCCACACCGTGCGGTAGCAGGTTGGAAGTGTGCATTCCTAAAACCTGCAACGAGACTAACCGAGCCGTAAATGCCCCTCGTCTCCTGGTACTGGATTGTCATTGGCGTGTTGCACACCGTGTGCACCGTCTTGGTACTGCCTAATCAAAAGACAGCGCTTCGACCAGATATCACGTAATCACGTACGCAGCAAGCCAGCTTAACCTGGTCAGCACCTTGCATAACCTGCCTCATGGAATCAGAGCTGATACCGTGCGGTAGCATGTGCACGCAGCCGGCTTCCTCGCAATCTGCGCTCTCGCGGAACGCATGCATCATGCTGCGGCCCGCTGCAACACACAAAACTCCTGCGCAACCGGCTCAAGTGGCCTGAGTGGACGAGCCCTTGGGCGCTGCGGCGCTTGAGGGGTTCGCTAGGCGCGGCTTCCACACCAGGCGGAACGATGCCACTGCCGACAGCTCCAGACCCCTGACTCGCAGCACCTGGCTGACCGAATCATACTGCACCGCAGTCGCTGGCACTGGCACACCGACACCGACTGTAGCGTGCGCCTGCGACCGCCTGCTCCGCCGTGCCCCCTCCTGTGGCACGCGCACGCCCTTGTCCCCCACACCAGCCACATCCACACCACGAGTGCTGGCCGCGGTGCCCTCGGCAGCTGCCCGCTCCGCAAGCCGCCGTGGGGCACGCCGCTGCTGCTGGGAACGCTCCCCCGGCTGCTCCGCACTCAGCAAGGCGGCCGCAAGCTGCTCTGGTTGCAGCACTCCCGCCCCCCTAGGCACCTGCACGTGCGCCTGCCCTCCAAATTCCACCTCCACCTCCACCTCAAAGCCGTCGGCACCCGCCGGCAGTGCCACACCCACCACCGCCACCTCCGCCACACGCAGCAGCCGCACGTCTGTGTCCGCGCCGCCCGCCGCAGGCCCGGCGCCGGCAGCCCCGCCGCCGCCGCCGCCGCCGCTGCTACCGCCACCACCCTGGTTCCGTTCGCTTCCGTAGCTGCCGCCGCTCCTCCCACTGGCACCCCCACTGCGGCTGCCACCGCCGCCTGCTGGGGCTGCTGGCGGCGCCAGCTGCACCTCATACGCCAAGTAGCCAGTGCCCGCCGCCAGGAGGGCGCCGGCGCGCAGCGCCGCCCGCAGGCAGCCCGGCCCGTCAACCCGCGGGTCCGTGCCGTTGTCCGAGTACAGCAGGCCAGCCGCCGCCCAATCCACCTCCCCGTCGCGCCACGCCACGCCCGTGCCGCCGCCGCCACGGCTGCCGCCGCCGCCGCCGCCACCACTGGCGCGGCCGCCGCTGAGCTCGCTGGCGGGTGACAGCAGCGCGGTGAGGGCGAGCGGCGACGCGGCCACCTCGGCGGTGGTGGTGGCGGCGGGGCGGAGGGGCTGCGTGGGGATGATGGCGCCGGCGCGCAGGAACAGCGGCGGCTCGGAGCCCAGCGGCGACTGGACCAGGTGCTGGGCGGGACCTGGCGGCGTTGTGGTGGTGGGGATGGTGGTGGGGATGGTGTAGGTGGCGGTGAGGGATGCAGTACCAGGGGTGGCGAGGCGGTGTGGCGTGTGCCACAGCTGCCCTCAATCACACTGCGTTAATAATACGTGTAACAGGCTGCTGTGGCGTGCAGCCGCACCGCGGCCATTAGGCAGCCCCTGATCATAACGCCCCACCCCCTCGCGCCCCACCCCCTCGCGCCCCACCCCCTCACGCCCCACCCCCTCACGCCCCACCCCCTCGCGCCCCACCCCCTCACGCCCCACCCCCTCGCGCCCCACCCCCTCACGCCCCACCCCCTCACGCCCCGCCCCTCCATGCCCCTCACCCGTGTGGCAGTCGCCCAGGTCGCCCAGCCGGCACCAGGTGCTGCGGGCGCCCGCCGGGAACAGCACGGCCACCCAGTCCGTGTCGGGCTGCAGCACCGGCGCCACCAGCAGCGAGTCGCCCAGCAGCCACTGCGCCGTCCCGGGGTGGGGGGGTGGGCGGGGTGTGTGCAGTTACCAGCCCAAGATTAAGATTCCAAAACCAAACCGGGGGTGGGGTGGGGCAACTCTCGATACGACGGTACATTTCCCGCGTGGGCAGGACAGGGGCAAGGTGGACAGGACAGCCCGGGCGGGCGGGGGGCAGAGAGGAGGCCGGGAGGGGGGATTGTTCATGGCGACCCAAGCTAAGCTGCGTCACCAGTGAGGAGGGGGAGGCAGCTTGTGTGTGCGTGGAAGCGGCCGGCAGGTTGCGTGCGGTGGAGGGGATGGGCTGCATCGGGGCGCATGGGTGCATGGCGGGCCCGCTGGCCCCGCCCGCCCTCCGCCCGCCCTCCCTGCAGGGCGCCCAGCGGACGGTCGTGACCTCGGTGGAACTGCCTGCTGACTCTGCCATTGCGTTCAATTTTGCAGGATTATGTCTTCGCCAGTGTCACGCGGGTGTCTGCGGGCGCCCAGCGGAAGGGCCCTATCAACGCCATGAGCCCGCCAACGCCCCCGAAATACACGCTCCGTCGATGCGACAGTGGGCCTCTGGGAGAGCCATCACTGCTAGAGCTTGCCGCAGTGGGCCACCGGCGACGGAACAGTGGCGATGAATTCGCAAGCGGGCCGCTCCAATTTCGTGGAACGAGACAACGCCTGCGACAAGCCCGCCTCAGTCATCGAAGCGGCACTGACAGGGCGCCCACCCAGCACCCACCCAGCACCCACCTGGGTGGACAGGTCCGCCACGCGGGGGTCGGCGGGGAACTCCCAGGCCAGCGGCCGGGCCACCGTGCCGGCCCGCCCCGTGTGCACGCCGTACAGGGCCGTGTACAAGTACGGCAGCAGCGCGTACCTGGCGGGTTAGGGGGGGAGGGCGGCAGGGGGGAGGGCGAGGCGGGATGGAGATCCGGGAGATGGCCGGACTTGTGTTTGGCATGGCGGCTGGGGGACAACATGTCAGGGCAGGGTTATTTGCCCACGGCACGCAGCCCGGGCGGCATGCCCAGCCCATGACATGCCCACACCTCAAGTCCGCAACCCCACCGCGCGAGACGCACCTGGCCCGCAGCGAGTTGCGCGCGGCCTGCGCGGCGGCGGGGAAGCGGAAGGGCTCCTGCGGCGAGTGGTCGCTGTGGTCGCGCGTGAAGGTGTAGAAGCAGCCCGCGGCCAGCCACCTGCGCAAGGGCGGCGCGAGGGCGGCGCGAGGGCGGCGTGAGGGTCCCGTGAGGTCGGGGTGAGGCACTCTGGTGGAAGCTACCTCCGAACCGAACTAAGGCACCCGGTACAGTCCGTGCTTGGCAACAAGCCGCCGCAACAGATCGACATACATACGACCATCCTTCGCTTCAGCACACTACCGGTATTCCACAACCCCCCCCTCAAAACACGCGCCCCACCGCGCGCACAGCTGCTCCGAGGTGGCGCCCCAGAAGCCGCACACGTCGGCGCCCGCCGCCGCGATGCCCGCCAGTGAGGCCGCCAGCAGCGAGCCGCCGCCGCGCGCCAGGTCGGCCCAGCTGGCGCCGTTGTCGCCGCTCCAGTGCGCCGCGTAGCGCCCGCTGCCGGCCCAGGTGGAGCTGCGGGGCCGCGGGGGGGGGCGGGGCGTGTTGGGGGTGGCGGGAGGGTAGACGTCCATGCGAACGGGGGGAGCGCGGGGAAGGCAGTTGGCGGGCGAGGAGGAGGTGGGCGGGTTCGCGTACGTGGCAGCGGCGATGACACACAACTGCCGAACCGCCCCTGACTGCTGTCCCGGTGGTCCACAGCACACAGCACCAGTAGACCAGAGATAAAGCAGCAGCCTCAGAGGTCAGGGCCGCACCGACTCGCCGAGTGAGGATGAAGGGCCGCGAGCCGGGCAGGATGGCGCGAAGCGCGCCGTGCGTCACCGCCGCCTCCGCCAGGGCGTACAGGTTGTGCGCGTCGTACTGCAGTACGCCTCCGTACCCGACCGCGTTCATGGGCAGCGTGTTGACGTACAGCGGCGCGCGGCGGTTGCCGTTGTTGACCGCGTACGGCGGGTACGACAGCGGGTCGTCCGGGCTGCGAGGTTGGGAGTGGAGCGGCGTGGGTGAGGTGGCGTGGAGGGCACGCGTGGCGACGGGGCAGCGATGTGTACGGTATGTGTGTGCGTGTGTGCTCTGCCGCGTCGGAGCCCCCGCCCGTGTCCCTGTCGCAGCCCCTGCTCTCCACCGCACCTGGGTGCAGTGCAGTCCAGGTCACACGATATGCCCAGCCGCCGCCGCCGCGCATCCCGGCCACCTTCCTCGAGCGCGCTTTGCATCGCGCGCCGCCGCGCTTCCGCCACCTTAGGCAGGTCGGCGCCGCCGCCGTCGTCGGCCGCCCCTCCTTCTCCTTCTCCACCCTGCGCCCGCCCGCTCGGCCGCAGCCGGCACTGGCCCGTACAGAAGTTGGACGGTTCGTTCATGTCCAGCCACAGCCCGTCGAACGGCAGCCGGGCGGCCATGTCGGACAGCAGGCCGCCCCTGCGGGAGTTGGGGCGCCGCGGTCGTCAGGGGCCTCCCGGCAGAGTGCTCGGGACACAAGGCCATGAGCGGTGCATGGTGTAAAGGACGGGAATAGTATGGGGGCGGGCGGACACGTCCCTTGCGCCAAGCCGCCCCCGCCCACCAGTACTCGGAGGCGTTGGGGTGCATGAAGTCCGGCCAGTGCGTGGGTCCCGACCACACCTGCGCTTGTTCAGCGGGAAAGCGCGGCGAGGGGACTGCGTGTGTCGCGGCAGGCCGGCGACAGGAGCTCCAGGCACCCCCCCACCCCCGCAGCGGCCCAGGCTCCCCATCCGCATGCACCTGCCCCAGCAGCGGCTGCTGGCGGCCGCTGTCCCGCAGGAACACGCCCGCCGCCAGCCCGCGCTCGTACGGCGCGTAGGCCTGCCCCGGCAGCGCCGTGATGCCGCAGTCCACGATGGGCACCCAGCGCCGCGCGCCGGCGTGCAGCCTGCGTGAGTGGCAGGAGCGCGTGCAAGGGCACACGTGACACGCGGGGAGGTTGCTTCAAATGACGAGGCCGACTGTCTCTCACGTGCAACCCGCCCTTAGCCCGTCCATGGATACCCCTGACCCGCGACGGCCAGATGCGCCGCAGCCGCCGCTTCCCCTGCACCACCTGCAGCGCACTCCTCTAACACACCAGCAGCCCGGCAACCCACAACTTCCCCCGAGTCTGCAACGGCCTGCTTTTTCGGGCTGGCAACTACCAAGTACCACCGCATCAACGACCCCGCCCCTTCCCGCGCCCACCGCACCTGTCCACCAGTGCCCGCAGCCGCTCCTCCGGGTACCGGGCGGGGTCGGTTACAAACATGCGGTCGCGGTCGTACAAGTCGATGTCGCTCCACAGCGCCTCCAGCGGCAGCCCCGCGCCCTCGAACCCCGCCACCACCGCCTCCAGCTCGCCCACGTCCGCGTAGCCGTACCTGCGGCGGCAGCAGGTGGCAGGCGGCAGTGCCAACAGGCGGGAGGCGGCGGCGGGGCAGGGTGGCAGAGTAGCAAAGGGGCAGTGTGCGGGGGCAGGGGCAGGGGCAGCGCTGCCCCTGTTGACCCTGATTGCGTAACCCCTGAATGCCCAATCCCCGGCATGCCCGGCACCGTGCATCCGGCCTCATGCCTCGTGCCTTCTGCCTCGGCAGAGGCGCGTGCGAGTGCGGGTGCGGGCTCAGCGCAGCACGTGGCGCAGCCCCACCAAGGCACGTACCGTAATGTCGAGCTCCTAGGTCGCTTCATACTGCGCGGCACGGCTTTGGTCCCGGCCCCCACACTCACATTCCCCTCTCCTGCGCCCGCTGCGCCCGCTGCCACACCCACCTGCTCTGGTGGAAGCCCAGCGCCCAGCGCGGCGGCAGCGCGGGGGCGCCCACCACCTGCAGGTACTGGCGGCTGACGGCCTCGGGGGTGGGGCCGCTGAACAGCCACAGCTCCAGCTCGCCGCCCGTCAGCCTGCGGGGGCGCCAGCAGGTGAGTAGCGTGTGCTGCAGGCGCGCTGCTGGACACTGGTTCGGCACGTGCATGTGTGCTAGAGCTCTCCAATCTACCCAATCCGCACAGACCGCGCCACCCGCACACGCACACGCACACGCACACGCACACGCACACGCACACGCACACGCACACGCACACGCACACGCACACGCACACGCACACGCACACGCACACGCACACGCACACGCACACGCACACGCACACGCACACGCACACGCACACGCACGCGGACACGCACACGCACACGCACACCTGAACGTGACGTCCTCGCTGCCCGCCGCGAACTCCATGGCGTTGCTGTTGGCCAAGAACAGGCCCCAGGCCGAGCCGCCGGCGCCGGGCGTGATGCCGTACAGCACGGGGTGGGAGCCGTACAGGTTGACGCCCACGGCGGCGGCGGGGGTGTCGGAGTTCCACAGAGCCCGGGGCGCGCCGTCGCGGCGCAGCCGCAGCCCGTCCGGCAGTGTCACCTCGCCTGCACGTGGACGGCGCCAGGCCTACCATCACCCACAACGCGTGATTGCGATTGACAATTATCGATGGCGCAGAGCTGCTTTTCACTGCCCGCCTTCATGTCGCTGCGCCACGCCGGCGCTACAGCACCGGTGGCGGCAATGTTCCTGATCATCAGCCGGCACACGCTCGCACCCTTCCTCGGTGGGCCAGCGCACCGCGCCGCAGACTGTCTTGCACCGAATCACACCCGCTCCCGCACTCACCCATGCCGTACAGGTTAGTCTCTGGCGGCACCCTCAGCCGCAGCTGCAGGTACTGCGGCTTGAACACCAAGCAGCCGCCCCCCAACACCTCCAGCAGGGGCTCGCCCGCGGCCTGCACCTCCACCTCCGCCTCCGAATCTGCCTCGGCCCCCGCCTCCGCCTCGGCCGCCGCTTCAGCCTCGGCCTCCGCCTGGGATGCGACCTGGCCAGCGCGCTGGTACGGATGCAGCACCTGCTCGGACCGATCCCCCACATTGGCTGTGAGGCGCCGTGCGGCGCTGGCGTCCGCGTGCGCGGCTGCCGAGTGTTTGGCCTCGTGCGCGGCCTGGCGGTCAGCGGGGGTGGGCCGCCTGGTGACACACAGGCTGAAGTCGTCGCCGGGCTGGGGCAGCTGCAGCTGGTACAGCGCCGCCTCGGGCAGCGCCGTGGGCAGAGGAGGGCTGTGCGTGAGGAGCGGGTGGATAGCAGGGCAAAGCAATTACGATGTGTCATTACGCGTTTAATACCACGTACCCCAACAGCGGCTTACACACCCCCATCAACTCAGCTCACAGTCCAAACCCCAAAGATGATTTGCTTTCGAAACGCGAACGCGAATATGATTATCGTGGCTGCCAAACACGCGCTCTACCGTGCTGTCCGAACCTCGGGCGCCGCTGCCGGCCAGCATCCAGCTCACACCGCCACTCACCGCGGCAGCAGCTGCTCAGGAACACGCCACCGCTCCTGCTGCTGCGGCTCGCCGGCGGCACCACCGGCACCAGCTCCTTCTTCCGCCGGGCTTTGCATTGGCGTGACACGCAGGTACAGCCGATGCGGTGTCTGCTGCTGCAGCTCCACCTGCAACCGTAGGCAGAAGCAGCCAGGGGCAGCGGGCAATGGCTCGGCGCAAGGCACAGCAGCACAAGTCGTATCATTCGTATGCACTGCCGTCACGCTAGCTGCGAACGTCGATGGGGGGCTGACTCGAGGTGCTGGCCGTGACACCCGCCAATCACAGAATCGCCACACCTGCAGCATTTCAAAGTCGGGTCCCAACTCTGGCACAGCGGCCGGCCCCGGGTGCAGCTGCAGCAGCATGCGCGTCACGGCACCCGTGCCGCCTGCGTGGTGCGCAGGAGCAGCGCCGTCTTCAGCAGCACCAACTACCAGGCAGGGGCTGTGCTGCTAGGTCCAATCAGGCGGCGCCATGCTGAGGGCCGCTGGCGTGTTAGCTGCTGGCGCGTGGCCTTTCGGCTACCGTGTGTGACCAACACAGCAGCGCCAGCACCAACTCATCCTCAAGCACCGGCGCAAGTACCGCACGTTGACGAACGCAGTGCCACAATCCGACGCAAAGGCCAGCCCTCAGCAGTTCGGTCTATTCCCCATGTGGAACATACCCAAAGCAGCGCACACAGATGCCGAGGGTCGAAGAAAAGCGTGCAGCACTTCATTACGAACACACTCGCTGAGCAGCAGCCGCGCACCTGGGTCCACCTTCTCAACTGACTGGACCGTATACACGGTCTGAACGGCATTGGGATGGAAGCACCAGGGAATGTCATTGCCGTGACGACTGCCGGCGCCGCCGTGGCTTGCGCCGTGGCCTGTGCCGCGGGCCGCGCCTGTTGCCGCGCGGCCGGCGCTGCTGTGTGTGGGAGACCAGCAGCAGCCACGCTGCTCACACTCTGTCTGTTGAATGCCGTAGTAGCCTGCATCGCCGGATGTCATGTGTAGGGTCAGGCGAAGGGGGCGGGGGCTGCTGCAGCACGCGCAGACTTGCCGCAGTCGCTGCGTAGCCCTTCGGGTGAACAGCCCGCAGCGCTTGGGCCGTTCCCGGCGCTGGCGCCATGATACAGGAACAGCAGCAGCAGCACGAGACGCGATGCACAGCGGTGCATCGGCATATTTCTTGAAGCGACGCGGGAGGGACGTCGGACCAAAACCCTACGTTAGGTCATCTACTTTCGCACGCGCGGAGCCAATTCTCGCTCTCAAAGCTCTGCGGCTTCATAAGTCAGGGTCCGCAAGCAGGAATTGAAAGCAAGAATCGAAACTTGCAAGTCATGGGTGCACCATGGCGCCCAATTTGAAGACCTTGTCGCTCGCCCGCTTGCCTTGATTGAAACCAAATCACAAGCCATACGTACGTGTTGTCGCATATATTTTAACAACTGGGTGCTTGATTCGCGCATCCTCGCGACTTGTGCAAGTCTTCTTAACCAAACGCTGCCTTTGTTTTAGGACGCGTAAGTCACGAATGTGCCAATAACGCAACCCTGTCACTCAATTCATCAACGGCGGCTTAAACTATGAAGAGCGAGGCGCCTGGGCCAGGTGGCGCGCTTCCACCGTGGAACTCAACGACTGCGGGAGGAGCTGCGCTGGGTGCGGTCGCTGCGTTAGCTCTCTGGTACGCGGCTGGAAGAATTGATGATTCTCCGCAGCTCGATTGTTGCCTCATCCTCCTGCCTCATCCGCGCAATCCGTTGTATTACCAAATGCGCCAAATGCACCGGCTGGGCATTGCTTTGCAGGCAAGCACACTACCACAACAACGTGGCAGTGCCTCCGCGGCTATGGGTGGCTGACGGGCCTCTGCGCGAGCGGGTTCTGCCCCACTGCCGCACGCTGCTGAAGCCGTTTGCACCCACGCCCTGGGCTGCCAATAAGCACGCGCAGACCATCCTGGGACGTGAGTGCCGGGCCATGCCATGTCACCTGGGAACACGCTTGCCGGGGCTGCAACATGTAGGCAGGAAGATATCCGCCGCAGCAGTACGGTGCTGGGCCGGCGGTACTGTCCTTTTTCGCCGAGGAAGACCCCTGACTCACCATCGCTCGTTCTGGGTTCCAAAACCGTTGCAGTGATGCGGACGCTCACCATGCGCAACCACTACAACCGTCAGATCATCCTCACGGTGGACGGCGCCACGCTGGGTCTGGACTGGTTTGACGGCTGTGACGCGGCCACCTACCGCGCCCCCGCCTCGGCAGTGGCATTCACGCACCAGCAACACCACAGCAGTGGCGCCGGCGGGGCCGGCCCGCAGCAGCCGCGGCAAGGTCCCGAGGTGCAAAGCAGCAGTAGCGCCAAAGGCAGCAGCTTTACTAGCAACGGCGCATGGTTCTCGCCCCCACGCGGTGTGGCGGCGGCGGCGGGTTCAACGCCGGCAGGCGATGCGCTGCCGCCGGCCCACAGCCAACAACAGCACGCCACCGCCACCGCCACCAGCACCAGTCCGCCAAGCGCGGCTGCGACCAGCGTGCATGCTGCCGCAGCGGCACCACGCAACAACAGCAGCAGCACGCACAGCTCACCGGCTGCCGGCGGCGGCGGCGGCGGCGGCGCGCTGTCGGCCACGGCGCCCATCCTGCTGGTGTGCCACGGCATCAACGGCGGCTCGCACGAGGGCTACGCCAAGTGGGTGTGCGCGGCGGCGGTGGCGCGCGGCTGGCGGGCGGTGGTGCTCAACTACCGCGGCTGCAACGGGCTGCCGTTCACGGCGCCGCGCGGCTACGCGGCCACGCTGAGCCACGACGTGTACACGGCCGTGTACTCGGTGCGAGCGTGAGTAGCAACGCAGGTGGCAGGGTGCCGGCGCGGTTTCACCGGCGCTTGCGGGTATTGTGCTGCGTTGGCGAGCCGGTTTGTGGGCGCTGGGGTGGCTCTGGCACGCGGGCAAAGCTCGAGGCCCGCGAAGCCGGGATGCGGCGCGGTGGAGTTAGTCGCGCTTAGTCGCGCACGTCGCGCTTACTCAGGCGCTGCCTCCCGCGGCCCTGTCCTCCCACCCACCCTCCGATCCGCTCCTTGCCCTTCCTCGCCCCGCCCTCCGGCTCCTGTCAACGCCGCTCCCCTCCCCTCCCCTCCCCGCTCCCCCGCGCGCCGCAGCCGCTTCCCCGGCGCGCCGCTGTTCGCTGTGGGCTACTCGCTGGGCGGCCTGAAGCTGACCAAGTACCTGGGCGAGGCGGACGCGGGGCTGCACGTACCGCCGCCCGGCGCGCCGCGGCTGTTCGGCGGCAGCGGCCTGGACGCGGCGGCGGTGGTGTCCTCGCCCGTCAGCCTGTGGCACAGCAGCGCCAACCTGTCGGACCGCTCCTCGCTCAACTTCATGTACAACCTGGCGGTGGCGTACAAGTGAGGCGGCGGGCAGGGGCCGTGGGGGTGGTGGGGGGCGGTGTGGCTCGGTGTCAGGGGCGGCGGAGATGTGTCAGGCTGCTTGGGTGCTCCGTACCAGCCCCACACCCTCCCCCCGCTCTTTCAAGCCGCCGACCCACATCACATGTCTTTCCGCGCTCCCTCCCCTCTCCCCAACACCGCTCCCCCCTCCTCCCCACCTGTCATCATCTTCTCATCTAATTAATCATGCATGGAACTCCCCTCACCCCCAGGCTGCGCGAGCACCTGGCGCACCACCGGACCGAGATCCTGGCGCTGACCCGCTTCGACGTGGACGCCGCGCTGGCGGCCTGGACGGTGAGCGAGATCGAGGACCGCGGCCTGCCCGCCTCCTTCGGCTTCACCAGCCGGCAGCACTACTACGAGGTGGCGGGCAGCCTGGACTACATCCCCGCCATCACCACGCCCACGCTCATCCTGCTGGCGGAGGACGACCCGTTCCTGGGGTGAGGGCGGGGTGGGCGGGGGGCTGGAGGGGCAGGGGCAGGGGCAGGGGCAGCGGGCCATGGGGAGGAGTAGTGGTGTGGATGGGACGCGGGTGGGGAGGCGGCAGGCGCGTGGAGAGGAGTGGAGCAGCAGGCACCCTGCAGTGGGGAAGGCCGTCTGGCTGGCTTCACATGTTGATGGGCACTCGTCCCTTCCGCTGACGGTGCCCCGCGCCCACGTGCAGCGTGATCCCCGACGCGGAGTGCTCGCGCAACCCCAACACGCTGCTCGCGGTCACGCGGCGCGGCGGGCACGTGGCTTTCCTGCAGGTGCGCGTGGCTCACAGCCGGCGCTGCCTGACAGCGGCGGGCTGCCTCTCGTGTCATGTCCTGCTGCTGGTCCATATCCAGTTACCTGTCCGTCTGCGTGCCTGACCGACCGTGCTATCGATACGTACCTTGCTGGGGACACCCTTGGCGACATACGTCTCACGTCGTGCTGCCCGCCGCCGTCACCTCGCCGCGTGCAGGGCGCCTGGCCGCTGGGCAAGGCCTACATGGACGACGCCGTCACGGAGTTCTTCGACGCCACACTCAAACACCTGCACGACACGCACAGCCCCTCTGGGCAGCCGCGCGCAGGAGCGGCCGGAGCTGGAGTGGGGGCATCGGATGCCGCACGTGCGGCGGCCGCGGCGGGGGCGGCGGCCGCGGCGGCACGGTCGTGCGCATCGTCATCCTGCTGCGGCGCTGCGGCGTGGTGGTCGCCGGGAGCCGCAGGGGTGAGGGTTGCCGCTGGCAACGACGCGGCTTCCCGGGCCAAGGCGACAGCTGCAGCGGCGGAGGAGGCGGCGAAGCGGGCGGCGGCTGAGGCGGCTGCCGTGGCGCGGAAGCAGGCGGCGGCTGGGCGTGCGGCGGCGCAGGTCCGGCTGATGATGCACCTACAGCAGCACCAGGAGGAACAGCGGGTGCTGCTGGCGATGTCAGCTGCGGATGAGGCGGGCGCTGAAGATGCAGCCCAACGGGCGGTACAGGCCGGTGCTCAGGACGGGCGCATTCGGTCGCGGCTCTGAGGCTGTCTGGAACGGCTTAAGCGTGTGTGGGGTCCTTCTTCCTCTACAGTATAACGGCTACGGTACCTATGTTCTTTTTCCTGTACTCACAAGTGAACTTCACCTAGTACCACAACCGGATGACGGACAAGCGAGCCAAGGGATCCGCATCGCGTGACCCGTAATTTTGGTCAGCAGGATGTGGGTCAAACGTGCGTGATTGGCATCAGAACTGCGAAGGAAGAGATGACGTGAGCTTTGGGGATGTCATTGACGATGCGTACCGGTATGTGACAGGTAGATTTTGTCGGCCTGGCAGCAAGAGCACTGCGACAAGGGATTACAGCGATGCGAGCGGCCAAAGCAATGCTTTGGGGGCTATAGGTTTCTCAAGTCAATAGATAAGTTCAGCCGTTCAGGCAACTACCGTACCTCCACAGCGTTGTGGTCGTGTGCGCGAAGGCATAGATCTAGCAGGCGTCCGTGGGGTGTGTGTCCCGGGAACCCAATTCCAGGAAGGGTGGCCAGCTGAGCTGGCGGTGCGGAGGGCCGGGTGAGGCCACGGATGAGGCCCCGGGTGAGGACTGAGGAGCGTAACACGGCTTTGTCGGTGCCGTGCGGGTGTGGCTTCGCCATGAACTTGAAGAGCGCGTACGGGTGGGAGCCGTCACCAATAGTCCACTGCCGTCTTTCACTTCGAGTCACGACCGATGTGGGTTTTGTATTATCTGGGCACCTAAGGTCAGTGCAGTTGGAGACAGGCAGCACAGGGCTGGCCGTGTCGCGGCGGGGACGCCGAGCACCCACGGTGGAGGCAAGGGTAGGTGCGCCAGGCTTGGGTTGCAATCCAGGCATGGCGGGCACGCTGCGATCCAAGGAGTCTGCCCTTGTTCGGTCCGCACCCACATATTTCACTTACGTCGCGCACTTTGCACAATAAGCGGCGCAGACCCGCCTCAACTGTCGATTCTCCCGGAACTCGGTTCACAGCCTACACGCTTTCCGTTACCATGTCATTCCAACGTGAACCTATGTCGTAATTATACATATATCAAAGGCAAAGCAGGCCGCCAAGGGCGGACGCGGAAAGCACCGATGGCTTTTCAGGTGGTCGTGAGTCGTTCTGTCGTGACGCCCAAATATGATTCGCGCGCCGGCACACAACTAACACTATGGTAAAGACTCGACAGCATCCCCGTATGCGGGCGAAGCGGCTGGCGCCAGTTGGACCGGTGCCATCGTGCATGCTGGAGAGGGCGCAGTCAGCCGGAGCGCCTTGCGAGCGCTCTGCTCGTGGATCTAGCAGCCTTGTGCATCAGCCATGGTAAGTCAGGGCCGCTGCATTGGATTTGCGAGACGTCAGGTGCAATGCGGAACAGTCGTTTTGTGCACCGGTGCCCAGCACCGCGGTTCCGCGCACAGTTGCGGCTGCCCGGAGCCGGTATCAGCTTCAATCTTTCGAATTGTGCTTTGGGGCGGGGTTTGGCGCCGAGAAGGACAGCCAAGCGCCTAGGCTGCCGAAACTGGGGCAGTCTGGCCTTTTGTTGACTGGCCGCAGTGCGCCAGGCCTTGCGCGCGCTGGGCACGTACTGCGAACAGTCATGCGTCTCGAGAAAGGCGTAGCCCAAAGGCATTTCCTGCGAGGCAGCTTTCTGAGAGAAAAGAATGCATTGGTTACAAGAAGGACCTGCTGACGCAGCTCACGAGCTTAACTGCTCTGACTCCTCGGGCGTGCCACCTGCAACGCCAACGACCTACTCTGTGCCTTGGGCTAGTAGGCTTGCTCCCATGGGACGCTCCACTTCAAATGGTTACGATGGTTGCTCCCTAATCGGTCACCCGATCGATCCGAACTACTCGATTTATAGAAGTCCGCAGCCAGCCTTCCGGACTAAATCCGGCCAAATCAACTAAGTCCTAAACTCGTCCAGCCGTCTGCATATCCGTAGTCAGTTCGTTCCGATCGAGATCGGAGGGGTGTGAGGGAGTCGAACCCACGACCTCGAGAGAATTCGTCCCTTGACGCTATCCATCGAGGCTGAACCGTCCACCCCCTGAGAGATGGGGCTGGTCCATCACGATGGGGCGCGAGGCGCAACAGGGAAAAGCCGCCGCCTTGCGCTGGCGCAGTCACAATTCAAGCAATCAAGTGCCACCTAGCGCCCGCATCCCTCAACTTGATTCCCATCTTTAGCCTTCTGCCGCGAGTGCCTCACTTTGGGAGACAACCCTGCCCCTTCGAAGGCCTCTGCCGATTGTCTTGAGCTGCAACCAGGCGCGAAGATGTGTATGTTCGACGCTTATGATGAGTGCGGGACCTCCAGTGGAGCGCTGGGCAGGTAAGGCGGCTGGGGATACGCGTTTTGGGAAGTTTCGCACCGCTCGGCTCGCGTTAGCGTCAGCTACCCTCGTGGCTAACGCGTGAGCACAATACGGCCGAGTCTCCGAGACCGTTTCACGGAAGTGTCGGAGTTTCTCGTCTCGGTGACATTTCGTGGTCCCAAATGGCCCGGCCGCCGAGTCCCTCCCGTCCCGTCTTGTCCCGTGCGTCCCTTGTCCTTTCGTGCGTCCAGTGCGTCCAGTTCAATGTGCGCGTCCAGCAATGCGCCAGATGCTTCAACGCTGAGCCAGTTCGATGGCCGCGCGTTGCGCCTCGAATGCCTTGCTGGGGTCAGTATCCGCATCCATGATTGCATCACCATTAAGCATAGCATATGCTTGGTAACACCGTGCATTCAGTTAGGCTGGCTGTGCTTTGGGCTGACTCGCCGACGTTCGAAGCATGCCTTCGAGATGCGTAACTCTGCTGTAGCTTAGCCAGCGTGACTAGAGCCGCGCTGGCTCGCGCGGCTTGGCTGCGCGCGGGCTGCAGGGTCAGCAAAGCTCTGTTACCCAAATCTAAGTTAGCGCCTTGCTCTCTGACCCCTTGCGTGCAGGCTGCCAACCCCGCCGGCGGAAAAGCGCCCACCGCTGCCAAGGCCACGCCGCCGTCGCCCGGCCCAAGCCCCCGCACGCAGCTGGGCGCTAGCGGCAACATGCCGAGCCGCAAGGATATCGAGTCCGCCTCGATGTTGCCCGAGGCGAGCGCCATCAGCGCCCCCTCGCCCCCGGCGCTGATGCCGCTGGTCTCGGGCAACATGGAGGCGGACTCTACGTGCGGCCTGCAGGGCGTCCGGCCCCAACTGCCTGCTGCCGTCCAAGTGCCGCCCACCTCGCCGGTTGAGTGCTGCGCCTTCCTCAAGGGCACCTATGAGGAGGCTCTCCACCCTGGCATGGCCCCTCGCATGACCCGCAACGTTCTCGAGCTCAATTGCACTGCTACGGCGGCGGAGGAGGTCGAGTCTCTGGTCGCTGCCCCGCCGCCCGCGACGCCCGCCGACATGGACCCATGCGCCGTGCTGCGCCAGGCCGTGATGGAGCAGCACCCCGGCCTGGGCGCGCCGTGGATTGTGAAGGAGGAGCAGGTGCTGGCCTGCGACGTGGTCACGGAGGCGGGCGGCGGCGCGGGCGGCGGCCCCGCCCGCACCGTGTACCAGATGGAGGTGGCGCTCGAGGGCGGCCACGTCATGGCCGTGGCCGGCAAGGGCTTCAAGGTGGTTCTGACGGAGGCTGACGATGCTGGCCTGGCGAGCGGCGAGCTGGTTGTTCCGGCCAGCTTTGAGGCGGCGCTGCAAGAGCCGCTGGCGTTGGCGGCGGTGGCACGGCGCTTCCGGCGTGTGCACGGCGAGGAGGCGCTGGGCCGCTGCTTCCCTGAGGTGTTCGGCTGGGACCTGCTGCAGCCGGCCCCCGGCACGTACGAGTTCGTCACCTACATGTGAGTTTATGAAGCTGCAAATGCAGTTATTAGCTTCCTGCCAGGCAGCAGGGGCGGGCAATCAGCTTGCGAAGCGACGGGTTGCGCAGGACGTCCCTGGAGTCCTGGCCCCTGGCTCTGACGTGACTCACCGCGTGACCTCGTGCCCCGATCTTCCCTAATGTTTTGCTGCGTCCAAGGAGTGGTTGGATGGCGGCAACGCATTCGCCTACCTCAAGGAAGTGATGACGACGACGGCGCGCTCTGCGGATGACATGTACGTGACGGTGCTCGACGCCGCGTGCGAGGTGCGTGCGCGCGTGCACATCTGGGTCGGCCTCGTGCGTGCAGTCTTGTGCCGGGTTTCCCTTACTGAGAATCTAAGAAGTGGATGGCACGGTACGGCGATGACAGGGGCGGAATTGGCTGTCGCTTTGTGAAATGGATCCCTCCTCATCCCATCCTTGACGCCGCCGCCCTGCACGCCGCACGCGTTCATAGTTTCCTCTTGCCATCCAACCCACGCACTCTTGCAGATGGTGCGCCTGGTGGACGCGGCCAACATGGCTGGCCTGTCGTTCGGCGACCTCAAGGCGCAGAACATGCTCGTGGATGCACAGGGTGAGTTGTACTATTCGGCAGGGCATGTGGGTGGCGGCGGGCGTGGGCGCGTTTTCGGGCGGAACCCCGCATGATGCCATGTTGTCGGTTGATGCCCGCCTGCCTAACCTGGTCTCCGCCCCGCCCTCTCCTCCATTCTGTGCAGGCACCCTCAAGCTGAACGACGTGGAGGGCGTCAGCCTGGCCGGCCTGGGCGACCTCAGCGCCGCACACACCGCGGCGCACGCCGCCGCGGCGGCCGCGGCCGCCTCCTGCATCGACGACGCCCGCGGCGCGCGCACCGCCGCCAAGACCGCCGCCGCACCGGTGTGGGAGGCGCAGGCGCTGCAGCGGGCGCCACTGGAGCCTTACATGGTTACTGACATCTACGCACCGCCGGAGTTCTGGGTCAGCTGGGCGCGGCAGGCGCTGGAACAGGGCGAGGCGGTCGGCAGCGCCTACCAGTGGGACGTGTACAAGCTGCGCGAGGAGGCCGTGGAGCAGCCCTGCTGGCCCGGCGCGGTGATGCTGCTGGACCGCCTGCAGCGCGAGTGCCCCACACGCGACGATGCGTTGCGGCTGCTGCAGGGCATGGGCGGCGGCTGTGGCTGCAGCTACATGTGCGGCGCGTCGCACACCTACCTGCTGGGTGCGAGCATCAGCCACCTGCTGGTGGTGGTGGCGGCGGAGCTGAGCCAGCGGCAGGGCGAGGAGTCCGAGCAGCGGCTGGCGTTCGTGAGCGAGCTGCACGGCGTGATGGCGCGGCTCATGACGGGGGAGCCCGCCAGCCGGCCCAGCCTGCGGGTGCTGCGGCGCTGGCTGGCGGAGCTGCGCGCGGACTGGTGCTCCTTCTGCTGAGGGGGAGAAGTGATTATGACGGGAGCCTGTCCTCACCACCACCTTACTTCTGCAGTGAACCCGACCGTGTACATGTTGGGGGGTTACCTGCGCTTGGGAGCACCTGCGCCTGCTCTCACCAGGTGGCTGCAAAGCATTGATTGATGCGCGCAACCCGAGGGTACGTGCAGTACTGGCAACATGATTAAGGGTATTTCCCATTATAATAATTGATTGGTACCGGCTAATTGATTTATTTAGCCATTTAGGACATTGATCCACTAGTTAAATCTCTAGAGCAACGGTGACACGCGTTAAGATGCTGTAGCCAGGATCTGGATTGGGGGTTAGTGCGGAGGCAAGGCCGTGTGGCGCCAGGCCTTTCCGTAGTAGAACGGAACGGAGGCGTGGACTTGCAGGGCACAGCAAATTAACACAAAACAGCTGCAAGCGTGCTGTATCTGGTTGTACGGACACCCGGATGGCAAGTACATTATCTATCCATGATTAGGGACACGGGCGGTGTAACGAACCCCGGCATAGCTTTGACTGTGTGCCAGTGCCCCAGCCATTGCCGATGTCACTCAGCGACAGTGCACCACGCCAGCCCAGTGAAGTAAAGTCCAAAGTTGCGGTGGCGTGCAGTGTGCTGTTGTCGTCGGGTGTGGAGGTTGTGAGCGCAAGTCCTGCGAGGGCGGGACATGAACTAACGCGTGGCGCTGCGTGACGCTGCCGTGGCGTGTGTGCGCCGATCAATCTCCTTGCGTCCGCCAGCGCACGGTGCTGGCGCCATACCACCAAAAATTATACATGACCTCGGCGCTCTTCCAGGCACTGCCTCGCTCAAACTCAGCTCCGTATTGTTTGCGACTTTGCTACTTTGCTTGCATCGCACCCGCGACTGGCCGATTCACGCCTTTGTTGCCACAGCTTTGATTCTGTAGACATCCTCAACTCTGAAACAAAGGGTCGGGCCAGCAGCGCTGGGGCTTGCCAAGTGGAGCGAGCATTGAGTCGGTCGCGGCGAGCAGCATGGTCTACAAGGAGGCGCCATGGATCTTCAAGGGAAAGTGGGTGACTCGGGCTCGTTTGGTGACCCAAGCGATGGTCCGGCAGCTTGGGCGCCAGTCATGCTGATGCCTGTTGCGGTCTAACCCGCTCAACCTCGCAGGGCGCTGTACCAGCTGCAGCTCGTTAAAAGCGAGGAGGTGGGAGCGGGCGGGCGTGTCAGGGGAAGCGGTGACGCCACTGGCCGTGTGTGTGTGTGTGTTCGGTCGGTCACCCATGGGTCAAACGGCAGCGTTCAGCATCAGCTTTCAACCTCATCAACCTCAGCAGCCTCCACAGCGCAGCGAAGCACAGTGCAGCCTCCACAACAATCAAATGGAGTCCGCAGCAGCCCCGCCGCCTGCTGCTTAAGCGGGGGAGTTGCCATGCACGTCCGTACCGTCGGGTATGGTTCACGCTTTTGGGAGTCTCACAGATGAAGTACGGATCTTCCGGTTGTCCGCAGGCTCGGAAGTACATCCCAGACAACTTCAAGCTAGTGGAGCTTTTCGGGTGAGGGCGAGCCCCTGCGGTGCCGGGCTGCTCTGGGGTAGTGGGCACGCAGCACAACCGAAGCAAACGCAATGCAACACGCCTGGCCTGGCCTGGCCGACCTGTGCCAGGTACACGCTGGGTGGCTTCTACCTTGCTCGATACGAGGACAGCCCTGCCGGCACGTTCGACGAGGTGCGCAGCAGTGCTGTTGGGCATGGTGTTCTGCCAGCGGTCGCCGCGCCTGGCGCTGAGCTCATGTCCATGGTGCTGGGCGGTCACCGGTAGCTCCCGCAGCAAGCTGACCTCACCATGGTTGCCGTACCTCGGGCGCAGATGGTGGCCATGGCGGGGCTGGTGTGGAACCCGCCCACCTCCTGCGCCTGGGCGGCGCGCGTGTTCGTGAACAACCGGGAGGCGCGCGACCACGGCGTGCGCCATGTGGGCCTGCCCTCGCGGCTGGGCGCCTTCAGCCTGGTGCCGGCGGCTGCGGCGGGCGCGGCGGCACCGGAGCAGCGGAGCGGCGGCAACTGGTGGCTGCCCGGCGCGCCAGGTGCGTGAGTGGTGCGTGCGTCGGTCATAGACTCATAGCGGGATACGTATGTCGGTATGTAAACCCTCCCTGCTTTTTTGGGGGGGCTTGACCGAGCTACTTTTTCCCGTAACGCTGGAGTTACGTCCTTGCGTGCCCCACAGGTGGCAAGCAGTCGGCTGCGGCGCCCGCCGGCGTGCTGGAGCTACGGAACACGGACACGGGCCGCGGTCGGGGGCTGTCCACGCCCGTGTGCCTGGTGGAGCTGCCCGCGGCGCAGCGTGCCCTGGGGCCACGCATCACCCTGTCACTGCCCAGCTTCAGGTGGGGTGACGGAGTGTTGCGGTTGAGTGCGAGATGAGGATCCTAGGGGGCCTCTGACTGATGTTAGCACTGCTATTGACTGCCGCGCCTGCAACACTTGTGCCTGCGTGTTATGTTTACGTTCGCCTTCGCCACCCACGCCCGCACCCGGCACCCACACCCAATCCCTACCCACTAACCCAATGCCATATGTAGCGGCGGCACGCCTGAGGTGCCCGGCCTTCTGCGCTACGCCTGCGACCTCACCACACACGTGGGCCTGGTGGCACCGCTGCGAGTGACGGTGCCGCCGGCGGCCCGCGGCGAGGAGGAGTCGCCCGAGCAGCTGGGCGCGGTGCTGGGTGGCCGGCCGCTGCTCTGCATTGAGTTCGCGCAGATGGAGGTGAGGCGTGAGCAATTTCGGGGTTCGTTTTCGGGGTTCGAATGCTAGTTGCCTAGATGTTGCTCAGGGATGGGCATGAAGGTGGTGGTTCGCTAGGCTGGTAGGGAGCGGATGGTGTGGGTTCATCAGAACCCGCAAATGACCCGCCGCCCGTCTTGGGCTGCCTGCAGATGCGCGTGGAGGAGCCGGAGGCGCTGGTGCTCGCAAACACGTCCCAAGCAGGCGCGGCTTCAGGCTGGGCCACCGCTCGGACGACCGCGAGCGTAACGGCCGCGTGGGGGTCCCGGGCGTGAGAGCAGCTCCGGGTTCAGGAGGTTCGCAGGTTGGGGAGCGCAGTTGCTCAGGGATGCAGGAGTGACGTGTGTTTGTGAGTGCGGGCAAGCAGGGAGAGAGACGAGTGTAGCAGAATTATCAGTTTTGTCAAATTGAGCGGCAGGAAGGCGTTCGGAGAGACGGCGCCGCGGCCGAGGGAGGATCCTCTGGGGCCCGAGAGGTTCCTTGGGTACGTGTGGCGACGGTCGGTGGGCGCCAGGAATGAAATCCCGAGCGGCAAATATATGTACAGATTATATGTAACGACAATGAAATGACAGCAGCTTGACGCGCCTGTTGCCGGCCGAGCGCAAATTGGCGGGCATCCGCTTCGCTTCTTTCGTGCCCGCTTTCCACTTGCCAGGCATAGTTTGTAGGTGCGACCTCTAGAGCTCCACTGCTACAAACTATATTGACCTCAAAATGCGCCCTTATCTTCTGAAGGGCCATGAGCGCCCCCTGACGCAAGTCAAGTGAGTTTCTAGGTCCCACGATCGATCCAAGCAACTATGTGAAGCCCAGAACTAATCAGCGTGTTTAAACTGGCCGGCGGCTGCGCAGGTACAACCGGGAGGGAGATCTGCTGGTTAGCTGCGCCAAGGTGAGCGGGGAGGGGCTGGTTCCAGACGGGGTATCGCCAGGTATGGAGCACTTATTGGTGAACCAACTCCGTGCAGAACCTGCAACCCTGCCTCTGGTCTGCCGAGGACGGCCGCCGCATCGGCACCTATGAGGGCCACAACGGAGCCATCTGGACGTGCGACATCACTTGTGAGTAGCAGCTGGCTCCTGTGTCGCATTTGGGGGTGCAGAAGCTCACCAGGCCTTGCCCTTGCGGCGGATGCAGGGGACTCGGACCGCCTAATTACCGGTTCTGCTGACCAGACCGTGCGCATTTGGGACCTGCCCACGGGCAAGGAGCTTTTCCAAATCCGCCATCGCGAGCCTTGCCGCGCGGTGAAGCTGTCCGCGGGCGAGCGCTTCCTGGCTGCCACTTCCGACGCGTTCATTGAGTCGCCGCCCGCTATTCACATCTACAAGTTCGCGGAGAACATGGAGGATCAGCTCGCGACGGCGGCGATTGAGTGGACCGTGCCAAAGGGCCGTGTGACCCGCGTGTTCTGGACCGACTGCAACCGGAAACTCATTACCTCGCACGATGGCGGTATCCTGCGTCGCTGGGACGTGGAGGTGAGCGTGGAGCATTGGGTGGGCGCGGCAGGGGTCCAGGCGGGGTTGGTCAGGTTGGCCAAGTGGAGGAGGGGCTGGAGGGCCGGAGGCCAAGGAAGTGCTTCGGCAGCGGATGCGGCTGGCAGCGTGTGGCGCAGCCAGCATCGGGCGGAGGGCGTCTTGAAGAGCTGGCTTCCACTGGGCTCAGCGGTGCCGGTAGCGGAGCTCTCAGCAACGGGTGCCGTGCGCTTGGGCTGGAGCTGCCGGCGGAGTTGGGAACTGGCACCCAAGGCGGCACTGCTGACTAGGCGGTGCCGCCGCCACGCAGCGGCGCCGGCTTCATGTACAGCAGGGGCTCGGGCAGTAGGAGTATCAGCGGTTGGAGGGAGACGACAGTGGACAGCAGGCGCGTTCGAGTGGGACACGCGCTTTTGGAGGGGGGAACGCTGGTTACGTGCTGGCGAGGCGGCGGGCCGGAGCCACCTGGGTTTCGTTCTGGGTTGCGCCGGCTGGTCGCCCTGACGCTGGTTCCCGCCCCGCCGCGCCCGCCATTCCGCGCCGTGCAGACGGGTGCGCTGCTACAGGAGCAGCAAGTGCACGAGGATGCCATTCAGGACATGCAGATGGCGCACGACGAGACGCACGTGGTCACGGCGTCGCTGGACAAGACGGCGCGGCTGATCGACGTGGACACGTTCGAGGTGCTCAAGACCTACAAGACCGGCCGCTTCGTGCAGTCGGCGGCCATCTCGCCGCTGTTCGACCACGTGAGTCCAGTGCGGCGGCGCTGCAAGCGGCTTGCAGCATACGGTGGAGCTGCATGGGGGATGCGGTTGGGCTGGAGGAGCTGCATGGGGGCAGTATGGGCGCGAAAGGATGGAGGAGGGGTCTGAAGGAAAGGGCTTGCATGCTGGAGTCGCGGGGGACCAGCCAGGCCGTCATCACTGATGGACTTGAGCATCAGACGCGGCAAAGGAGCATCGTTTGACGCGGAATGCTGATCCTGTTCTGCCGGAATCTTCACAGGTCGTGCTGGGTGGTGGCCAGGACGCGTCGCAAGTGACGACGACGGCGGCGCAGGCCGGTGGCTTCGAGGCCAGGTTCTTCCACAAGGTAGGATCTGGGTCTAACTGGGGCCCGGGTTAAAACGATGAGAACACTTGCTATCAAATCATGTTCACGCATGGGAATGGAGTGATTTGTTGGATGCCTCGTGGCGAAGCGGGTCCTCAAAGCGTGTGGTGGGATACCGGCCAGGAGCTCTGGGATTCTGGCGGAGATACGGCAGGAACGGGCACCAGGGTTCAGGGATTCAGGTTGTTCTTTGCTGGCACAAAGCAAGCGAAGACACGCGCCCGGGTATCACTGGGAGAGGTCTCGGTCCGGGATACAAGTATGACAGGCAGAGGGAACCGAAAGCCCAGACGGGAAGCAAACTGCATCCCTGGTGCTGAGGCTGAGGTTACTTCGTGTCTACGTGTTGTATCCCCTGCAGATCTTCCAGGAGGAGTTCGGGCGCGTGCGTGGCCACTTCGGCCCCATCAACACGGTGGCGTTCCACCCGTCCGGGAAGAGGTGAGGGATGGGTCGGAGCGTCAATACGTCTGGGGCACTGACGGGGCAGACCTGTAGGGCGATGTGCACTTTGACGCCCGTAGCTTAATCAGCACTGATACGCGATCCGCCGCGCACCTGACATCCCGTGCCTTGTCTGCACGTGTCTCATCGTTGCTGCAGCTTCACAACCGGCGGTGAGGACGGCTACGTGCGCCTGCACCACATGGACATGGACTACTTCACCAGTGAGTGTTGAATCGAGGGGCTTCAAGGGGAGTCGCGTGGGCGAGGGCTGGGCCCGGGGGCAGCGCCAGGCGCGGCACCGATCTGGAAAGTGCAACTGGACACTGTTGTGACTGCTTTCAAGGGGCACGTTACGATCACGCAATGTGCGGACTCGTTGCTGACCTGAATCCCCTCGTGCCATTCTGATATCGCAGCGAAATTCTTCTAATGCCATGGGCGCGTGGTTGCGGCGGCGACAGGAGGAGCGCCAGCACCGGCCTAGCCGTGGCCGCAGGGCAATGCGGTCAGATAGATGTTTGTTCAGGTCGAGGGAGGCGGAGCTCCATATGCGTGTGTCGTCATGACGCTGCAGGACACGGCGCGGCGACGCCAGGGGATTAGCGGGTAGGCTGACGCAGGGCTTAGTGCTGGCATCTGGACACCAGCACAGCACTTTTGACTGATGACATATGCAGACCACGCAGGCAGGTGTTATATTACAGATCATTAGGTAGGCTTTGCACACTGTCGGGCGAGTGCGTGACGCAAGGGATACGGGTAGGCTGTAGCTGACCATCATGAGAGCGTTTGAACCATTGATAACCGGCTAACCGGCTATAAGCGCGACGCAAGGCACGACACATGCAATCGTGGGGTTACGGCATTCCGTCTAAGACTCGCGCCAATGTTCGTTCAGCGCGTGCGAGTGGTCTAAGCGCTGAGGATGCGCTTCTGATGCAAATGAGCGGATGGGTAATGAGGGCGCGTGTAAGGATCCGCTTGGCATTGTTTGCATATGCTTTCTGCCCGTTCTGGGCCATCCCTTAGTGCTTGCCAATCGTGGCCCACGTGTGTCGAGCGCATGTCATGCAGCCGCTCATAGCAGCCGCTTCAGTCTCAAACAATGTATATGTCACGGTAATTGTCATTATCATTTGACTACCACACCGCTCTGCACGTACTGCGACTCTGGTGAAGCGCAATCGCACCCACATCAGCCTAAGCTCTAGTCGAATCAGGACCGACCATGCAAGTCAAGAGTCCCAGCGCGCTCGTGTGCTATTACGTGCCTCGTCGCGCTGCAGTAGCCATCGCCAAGCTGTGCTACACCCTACCTCGTGGCTTTCATCCTGCCCCGCGCGCACTCGAGCGCGCCTAGCCGCAATTGCAGTCTTCCACAGCCTAACCTAAAGCGCCGCCGGTCATCGTCTACCACCCACCATTGCGGCAGGTTGCCCTGGCGGCACGACTCCACGACACCTGTCCGCCGCTGAAGCCACCATGAGCTTCCTCCTCAGACACAAGATGCATGCCCCGTAGCAGCAATGGCTGCCGCGACACATGCCACAAGCTCGCACACGGCGGGGGTCGGATGCGCAGGAAGCGCCCGACGCCAACCCGCCTCCGTCTACCGCACATAGTCTGCCCGCCGTCTAGCTGCGAGCCGCCATGATGACCAGGGCAAACATGATGATTGTGAGGACAGCCGCCAGGATGCCCATCTGCAGGTTGCTGTTCTTCTTGATCATCTTCCAGTACCGCATGGGGTCGTTGCTGGGAGGCTTGGCCTTCGCGGCCACGGTGACCTGCGACTTGGCGATGACCTTGGCCGCGGGGTTGTTCGCGGCCTTGGCCTCGGCTGCCGCCTTGGCAGCCGCCTCCGCCGCCTTGCGCTTCGCCTCCGCTGCCGCGCGCTCAGCGACCGCGTGCTTGGCGCGCTCTGCCGCCTCTGCCGCCTCTTGCGCCTTCTTGGCCTCCTCATCCGCCTTGCGCTTCACCTCCATCTCCTTGCGCTTCTTCTCCTGTGTGGCGATACGGTGACGATGGTGAGACCCCTGGGCACACTGCCATGCGCCCGCACAGTGCTGCGGGCCCCTCTCTATCAAGCAAGATGACAATAACCACCATGCGCCCGCACCGTGCTGCGAGCCCCTTTGTATCGAGCCAGATGACAATGCCCACCATGAGAGAGCCCACCGGTACGCGTGAATCCTAAGCTGCAGCGTGTCTCCCCGCTCACCTTTGCCTCAGCAGCCTTGCGCTTCTTCTCCTCAGCCTCCGCCATCCTCCGCATCTGTGAACGGGAGCGGTGGGGCGTGTCAAAGGACCGCGCCTGATCAAGTGCATATGCGAGTGCCTTTCTTGTCTTCAGCCAGAGCAACTCCACCGATGACCGCGGGTTGCATCGACCCCGAGGTAGGCGAGACCACGCCAACAGACAAAGGTCTCGCCAACCCCAGCTCCCCACCCACCCCAACCACGCGCTCCCACACACCTGCTCCTCGCGCTGGCTCTCCTTGTCCTTCTCCGCCGCCGCCGCCGCCTTGTCCGCCTCAGACTTCATGACCGGCGGCACGAACACCTCGTCGTCAATCTTGGGCAGCTCCACCGTCTTCAGGACATCCGCTGGCCGCGCGCTGGCCGCCGCCGCGCGGGGCTTCACCGCCTCCACCACCGGCGCCGCAGCAGCCGCCGGCGTCTCGTCCAGCTCGTCGTCAGCATCGCCCTCGTCCTCGTCCGCGTCCATCGCCGGCCGCCCGGCGTTCTTGCGGCTGACCTCCGCGCTGGCCTCCGCCATCAGCTGCTCAATCAGCAGCTTGGCCTTCTCCGCGCCCTGCGGCTTGGGCGGCGGCGCCTTGGCGCCCTTCTCGGGCTTGCCGCCCTTGGCACCGGGCTTGCCCGCGTCGCCCGCCCGGGGCTCCTTCACCACGGTGGTGCTGTCGGGCAGCAGCTCCGAGACCGCGTAGCGGCGCTGCGACGCCCACAGGCTGTAGTACTCCTTACGGAAGGTGAAGTCCGCGGCGATCTTGCCCACGTACTCGTCCACCTGCGCCACGCAGAGCGCACGCGCCTCGTCCACCTGGCCCGCGGTGACCATGTCGCGCACTTTGAGGCTGAAGGTGCGGTTGTCGCGGTAGTCCACCATGGACTCGTTCTGCGTGTCGGCAGAGCGGGACGCAGACCGCGGTTAGAGCGCCAGCGCGAACAAGTTCAGAGCTGAGCAGGCGTTCACCACTGGACGCTGAGCAGGCCTGAGCGGCCTGCCGCTGTGTGACCACGTTGTGCCGTCCGGCTCAGATGCACCGCCCCACCACGAGGCTAGCTACCCCCGCTTACCATGTCCGTGCGTGCCTTGTCTAGGGCAGCCAGGGCGTCGTTCTTGGCCG
This sequence comes from Chlamydomonas incerta, assembly GCA_016834605.1. Classification (NCBI taxonomy): domain Eukaryota; kingdom Viridiplantae; phylum Chlorophyta; class Chlorophyceae; order Chlamydomonadales; family Chlamydomonadaceae; genus Chlamydomonas; species Chlamydomonas incerta. Next base: position 464,167 of record JAEHOC010000004.1, read on the forward strand.
TTACGGCCTCCTTCTGCTCCTCCTCCATGTCTTTCACCTCCGCCTCGCAGGCCTTCACCTTGGTCATGATCTCCTTGATGATGCCCTGCGCCTGGTCGCGCTCGGCCTTGAGAATGCCGAACTCGCCGTCCAGCTCAGCGATCACCACCTTGACCTTCTGCGTCTCAGCCTCCAGCTCCGTCAGAGCGTTCTTCTGGTTGTCATAGTCGCGGATCTGTGAAAGGCAAATGACCGGGACGGTGTGCACAGATGCAGTGAGCACATGATAAACATCATGATATGCAAAACGTATGTAAGGTAGCAGGCCTGGCAGGCAGGGTCCGCACTGCTGCTGCCGGGTGGGTGTGGCTGCGCGGCAGTAGCAGCGGCAGTAGCACGGCCTCTACCGCCGACGCAGCCAAACAGCGCCCTGACGCAGGCACATGCGCTGCGTATGCTAAGGATTCAAAGAGCCCATTGATAAGCCCAGTCCACGCGAAACCCCGCAAGGTACGGCACGCATACACACCTGGGCGCGCTGAGTCTGCAGCTTGGAGATTTGCTGCACAACCAGCTTCTCCTCGCGCAGGATGAGGCTGCCGTGCGAGATCTTGTCCTCCAGCTCCTTCACCTTGGAGTCCAGCTCCTCCTCGCTCTTGCAGTCAAGGCCGCGCAGGTTCTCCTTGATGGCCTGAATCTTTGCCACGTACCCGTTGCGGAGGTCGCGCAGCTGCTTCAGGCGGTTGAGCTTCTCCTCATACTCCGGCTGCGAGCCGTCCTTCAGGGAGCGGCCCACGCCCAGCTGACGGCGGAGCTCGCGCAGCTCCTCCTGTGGGGACGGAGCGGCATTTGGTCGGCATGTTGGACGGAGATCGATGTATGAGTACCAGTTGCACGGTCGGACGCGGGAAACAATTTATGGTTTTGTACACATCATAATTATTGCTTTGCGCACCCGCTTGGCCGCCATCTTGGCGTTCATCCCCTTGAGCTTTGCAACTTGCTCCTGGAACTGCGCCGAGAGCTTCTTAACCAGCTCATCGTTGATGGGCGGGCGGGGCACGCGCACAAAATAGATCTTGGCGTTCGAGCTGCTGGCCTCCGCCTCTGCGTCCTCAGGCTCCGGCACGTCCGGGGAGTCGCCCGCGACATCCGCGGCAAACTCCTCCGCCGCAGCAAAGTCCGGCACGTCCGAGCTGTGTCCATTGGCCTCAGCTGCGTCGCCCTTACGGGGCTTGTGCTCGCGCTGCTCAAGTGCTTCAGTCGACATTTTTGCTCAGATCAAGTTAGACTGTCAGAACCCAGAAAGTGAAAGGCAGGTGAGTCGGTGACGTGGGTTTGAAGCAGAGCACAAAGACAGTTCAATTGTACACCGGCGGGCTAGGTCCACGCGCTGTTGCAGGTGCAGTCTGCCCGAATGCCCCATCGCGCGGACACAGTGTCTCCCGCCGCGCGCGTGTTACAGGCCGAGCAGCGTCACGTGCATATCAGCATAAATATATGTACTCACAGTAAAAGCGGCACGTCCTAACGCGGCCCCCGCACAAACATTGCGGACTGATGGTTGCCACTCCGCGTTTTGCTTGACATCACGTATTCCGTACATCACACAAACAAAACCTCACCTAAAACTTGACACCGGGCTTAAAGGCAGTAGCGCGCCCGGCACGAACCGTGGGCGGTCTGGGTGTATGCCACGCCTCCTCCACGCATTGAGGGTTCTCTGACACATCAGGCCTTCAGATTGGCAGCGCCATCCTGCCGGCTGGGATGTTGTCGACCAGGCCGCTTGCGGCCGTGAGCAGCGTGCTTGGCGGGGGTCTGCGCCGCGCAGCGGCCACCACGGCGGAGTCTTTGCCCGCTAGCTGTTCCCAGGGCGCGTACGCGTCCAGCGCGTCCACATCGGGGCGTGGCTATGCATCCATGCCGGATACGGTGCGCTCGGCCTTCGGATTCTGTGTCCAGCAAGTCAGGTGGGCGACCCGTAGGATGCGTGTGGCCGGCTGCTGAGAAAGCACCACTCCCTTGCATCTGCACTCGGCGCAGCTTGGGCCCAGTTGATCCGCCGGGGGCATTAAGTGCGTCGCGCAAGCCATGCAACGAGCTCAATACACACGTGCATGGTTATGGTGAGCTCTCTAACACATGTATGGAATACAACAGGCAGTACGACTACCCCAATTATGTATGGGTGGCGCAGATGGACAAGGTGAGGCATGGGGCTAAAGCCGGCCACACGAGCGGACGGGCTTGCGGCGGGTAGAGGCCGGCGGTAGCACCCGGCCTACCCATGCACCTGTCACCTGCCGCACGTATCCAGCCCTGGGGCTGCGTTTCTTCGATACCACCGGGCCGCGCATCTTGGCTATCCCCATGCCACCTCCAAGCTCATACAGCTCCTCTCCCTCATGTCCTGCGCCTGCGCCCACTCGCCCTGCCCAGGAGCTGCGGCCAGCGCTGTTTGCGCTGCGTGCCTTCAACATCGAGACGGCGCTGGTGGCGGACCAGGTCCGCAGCAGGGAGAGCGTAGTGGGCCAGATTCGCTTCCAGTGGTGGCGGGACGCGGTGCGGGCGGCCTATGAGGACCGGCCGCCCAACCACCCCGTGGCCATCGCCCTAGCCCACGTGCTGCACAGCCCCGGGCCCGCGCCGCCGGCTGTAGCAGCTCCTGCATCATCCGCAGCGGCAGCCACAGCCGGAGGGGCGCAGGCGGACGCCGGCTGCAGCGACTCGGGCTGCGGCAGCGACTCGCCGCGCAGTAGCAGCGCCGCCGCCGCCGCCAGCAGCAGTAGCAGCAGCCCCACGGGCCCGGGCCGGTTCAGCCGCTACAGCTTCAAGCGCATCATCGACGTGCGCGAGTCGGACTTCCTGGACCCGCAGCCGCCCCTGGACATGGGCGCGCTGGAGAGCTACGCGGAGGGCACCGCCTCGCAGCTGCTGTACCTGCAGGTGGGGGGCGTGCGGGGTGGGCGGGGAGGAGGCTGGAGAGGCGCAGGAGGAGGAGAGGGGCGGGAAGACGAGAGGAGCGGGAAGAGGAGAGGTGGTGGGGCGGGAAGAGGAGAGGCGGTGGGGGAAGAAGAGAGGCGGGAGAGGTCGTCCATTCCAAACCCAAAGGAGCTTGGCGAAATAGACGAGAATATGGTAGCCTTGACGGCGGGGAAGGCGTGAGGCAGCAGCGGTGGGGGCCATCTTTGGGGCATTGCAGGTCTGGCTCGTGACAGCTCCGTGTGCTTCCCTGTGTGTTGCCGCGCAGCTGGCGGCTGCGGGCATCAAGCACCGCGACGCCGACCACGCCGCCTCGCACCTGGGCCGGGCCATCGGCATCACCACGCTGCTGCGCGGCACGGCGGCGCACGCGGCGGCCCGGCGCAGCTACCTGCCCGTGGACCTGTGCGCGGAGGCGCGCGTGTCGCAGGTGCGGCGGCGCGGGCGGGCGGGGACAGCCGGCAGTGGGGTGGACCGTGGACGTGGTGGGGGCGCGGGGTGGCGCCGGGCTGAAGCCGCCAGCGGACAGGCGGAACAGGGGAGTGGTTCGTATTTGGGCCGGGCAGCGAACACCCTACTCGCCACGCCGCCGCCACCAACGCCGCCCGCTCCGCCCACGCTGCCCCCACGCCCAGGAGGACGTGTACAGCGGCGTGGTGAGCGAGGGGCTGCGGGACGTGGCGCACAAGGTGGCCAGCCTCGCCAAGGGCCACCTGGACGAGGCGCGGCGCCTGGCGCCGCGGCTGCCGCCGGGCGCCGCGGGCCTCATGCTGCCCGCCGTGGCGGTGGAGCGGTACCTGCAGGTGCGGAAGGCGTGGTGGTGGGGCGCGGCAGGGGTGCACGAGGGGCCGGAAGGGGCTCGACAGGCCCGGGCGGCTGGTGAAAAGCTTCGAAAAGCAGGCCTGCCACACTGCGGGGGCGCAGCGTGTATGGCCCCGGGGGTCAGAGGGCACCCACCCCCCAATATCTCACGAGTCCCGGCATGCAGCCACGCACCCTTGCTCACCGTCCGCCCGGCGCCCCGTGCGCTTCCGTGCCCTGCCCCGGGGCTGCCACCCCCACGTCCACAGGCCCTGGAGGCTGTCAACTTCGACCCCTTTGATGCGGGGCTGCTCAAGCAGCATGGCGGCGGCTCGGGCGCCGCGCCGCTGTCGTACGTTCTGGCCATCAAGTGGCACCAGATGCGGGGCACGTACTAGGGCGGGTAGCCGTCCATCGACGGTTTTGGGAGTTGTATTGTGGAGTGCCGAGGCTGGGGCACACAGCCTGGAGCCAGGAGGACGGGGAGGGGTGGCGCCGGGCAGAGGCGCACCTGCGCTTGGCGGCCTGCGGGTGCGTGCGGGTTAGAGGGTTGGGAGGGGTGAAACGGGAGGGATGCGCGGCGGCCAACCAGGGGCTGCTGTTGGATTGGGGGACGCCATGAAGTATTCTGAGGGGAGCCGCGATGCTAGCGCCACTGCGCTGCAAGTTTGATTGCATTTTGGCGCATGTGTCGCCTCCGGTGGCTGTATGTGTCTGTGTGGGCGAGCTGCCTCGGAACTGAGTGCGAAGAATTTGAGTGGGCTGAAGCGAGTGGGGCCAGGGGCCGAGAGCACAGTGGTGGTCGGAGTGCGCGCCGCTGTTGCGCGAGGGTTGGTACTTGGTAGCAGTCGAGTGCAGGGCCTTTTGGAAGGGGTGCAAGCGCGAGGTTGCCAATGAAGTGAATGAACCTTGCAGCGCCCATGCCCATGCCATGTATATCACGCCCTTCACCTGCCACAGCGCCTGCGCACGTTCCCTAAGCTGATGTCACCCGGGGCCGCGTCAGCCCGCAATCACACGCGCCCTTCGCGCCTCTTGCTGCAAATAGTCTCTGTGGCAAGGCAGGCACGCACCCTGGCAGCGATAACCTGTATGAGTGTGAAGATATCCGGGGGGCGGGAGTAATGGGGCGAAGGTGAATTCGAGCGCGCATCGGGCCTGGCATGCGCTATTAGGCCTGGGCACCGCCAGACCTGGACACGGGCCTGACCCGGGGCGTGCCGTACTTGCCGCCCAAATCGTGCCCTCCGCATAGCCCTCCCAGCTCTCCCCCTGCACATACATCAACTCTATACCCAGCTGCAACATTTCCCGACTAAAATGGGCGGCGAGAAGAAGTGGATTCCACTCGAGTCCAACCCGGACGTGCTAAATGAGTTCATTACCAAGCTAGGCATTGATGCATCGAAGTACTCGTTCTCTGATGTGTTTGGCCTGGACGAGGTGCGCCCAGAGGACCGCAATGTTGTAATGCAAATGCGGAGATCCCGCGCCCTGCGAAATTCTGCAGGAGCTGCTGGCGATGGTGCCGCAGCCGGTCGTCGCGGTGGTGATGTGCTATCCCATCACGGACGAGTCGGATGCACTGGCCAAGACCGGTGCGGCAGTGGTTTAGGGACACGGGTACCAGGGGTTCCTCGCCGGCGGGGCCCTTATGCCCACTTGCCGAGTGCCGGGCTACTCGCATTGCGAGCGCACGCCGCACTGACTGCACGCTGGTGTGTATGGGGCTGCGCATGCAGAGGACGAGGAGCAGGCGGCCAAGGGCGTGGCGGTGGACCCCCAGGTGTTCTACATGAAGGTGCGGGGCGCGGCGCGGGGGCTGCAGCAGCCGTTAAAGGGCCGTTGATTGAGTGCTGGATACCGGCAGAAGCAGCTGGTAGGCGTGGCCCCTAGGTCGCCCGGCACCCACCTGAGCTGAACAATTTCCTGCCCTCCGCCGTGCGCGGACCGCGTACGACTGCCTGGTGCTGCTGCAGCAAACCATTGGCAACGCCTGCGGTACCATTGCGGTGCTGCACTCCATCGGCAACAACCTGCAGCAGCTCAGCCCGGGTGCGTGTCGGGCGGGGGCGCCTGGGGCTGGTGGCGTCGGTCCAAGGAGCCCTTGACCGAGCGCGGTCAGGGCTTGGTGCTGCAGCTGCAGTAGGGCAGGGGAGGTCAGCGGGGATGCGGGAACGTGCATTCTGCACTCCGTCCTGACTTGTGCCAATCTCGCGGCCCCACGCCTGCCCGCAGCTGCCGGCAGCTTCTGCGCCCAGTTCTTCGGCGCCACGGGCGGCATGAGCCCGGCGGAGGTGGGGCGGTACCTGGAGCACCCGCCCGCGGGGGCGCCCGACATCGAGGAGGCGCACCAGGTGGGGGATGCGGCCCGTGGTTGCGGGAGGAGGGGGTGGGGGTGGCGGGAGGACGAGGGGGTGGCGGAAGGAGGAGGAGGTGGGCAGTGGTTTGTCCCAAACCCAAAGCGACCAGAGAATCCAGTGGGAGGAGACGGAAGGGTGAGAGGCGGATGCTGCGGTGGAGGCAAGGCGGCCTGAGATGAGGGCTAGGGGATCTGAGGGCGGTACATGGAAGACGACCGGGGGGCGACATTTTGGCAGGGATCTGCGGCCCCGCGCCCCTGCTGCCAGATGCCACCCGCCCTGCGCCCTCGCTTCAGGCTGCGGCGGCGGGCGGCGACACGGCGCCGCCCAATGCGGACGAGGAAGTGAACCTACACTTCGTGGCGCTGGTGCACCGCAACGGTGGGCAGGAGGGTGCGGCGCTTGTGGGGGTGCGGGTGTCCTGAAGAGCGCCGACGGGGACTGACGCGGACACCAGGGGTCCGGCGATGCTGGTGCAGCCGCCCCGAACGGCTTGCATACCGTATGCTGCTGGCCTGGCGGCCTGACCTGTCGGTGCTCGTGCTGTGCCCCCACCCCGCCCATTCGCCCTGCAGGCCAGCTGTGGGAGCTGGACGGCCGGAGAGGTACGCTCGTGGTGCACCGTTGCCGGCGTCGTTACGTTGCGGTGCACGTTGCCATAGTGCGCGCTTGTGGGCAACCGGGCGGCGGCATCAGGCGCTGCCGCTCTAGTCACCGCACCTGGGGGCGCACAAAAGCCGCGCCGCATGCTGCAACAAGACGTGTCGCCAGCTCATATCGTATCATATTCACAGAGCCACCAAGCAACGGTGGCCGCAGACACCTGAAGCCTATCTATGCCCATGCCACGTGCACCCCGCAGCCGCGCCCGTGTGCCGCGGCCCCTCCAGCCCGGACACGCTGCTGGCGGACGCGGCCCGCGTGGTCAAGGAGTTTGTCAGCCGGTGCGGAGCGGGCGGGGGCTGCGGCCCGGGTGGACTGGCGGGTACCGGCGCTGCGGGCCGCATGCGGGACAGGGGGCAGCGTGGTGGCCTGGCGGGGAGAGGCGCCGCGGTTTGCGCGAACCGCTCTATCTGCTGCATCGCGGTGCAGCCCCCCGCACCCCCAGCCCACCCATCAGGTGCCACGTCCTCACCCTGCCCCCGCCCGGCTGTTGCGCGCTTGCCCGGTCGCCACCCCCTCACACACACAGGAGCAACAGCCTCAACTTCAATGTGCTGGCGCTGACGCAGACGCCCGCAGACGACTGACACGGCGGCGGCACCCAGCAAATGGGTGGCCAACTGCTGACGCGCCCAGTCCTGTGGCGGCAGTGATCGCTGCCGGGGTGCATATGAGGCGGCAGTGGAGACATGGATTGCACGCCAAATGCCACCGGAAGGTCAGGCACGTGTGCCGGCGTTTGTGGAAGTGGGCTGTGTGGAAGTCGGGCAAGCGGCACATGCGATGTCGCAGGTTCGCAACGGTAGCGTGAGCGGCCCGGCACATGTGCCGGCGTTTCTTGACGGCAAAAGGGAGGAGTTGCGGCCCTGCCGGGGCGGTAGTGCTGTACTGCTGTAGCGGCTGCTGCTTGTCGTGTAGGGCCGAGTTGAGTGGAGGAGTGTGATTGTGGCCGGTTGGCTGAGGGGCCCTGGACGAACGCCCTGGACGAACAGGACGAACCGGTTGGGGCGTCCCATCGCCCATCACGATGCGGTACTGCGGCACGCTGTGCTGTGGCTGCCGAGGGGACCTGGCATAGCTGGCTACTGGTGGATTTACATTGGACGTAAAACCACACATCGAGTTGTCGACTCCAATGCCTCGACGCTTCAAGGCCGAGCATTGGAGGCACCACACACACACGCACACACACATACACTGTGCACAAACTGGATTCTTCTCAGAGGCCCCGCCCCCGTCGTGGAAGGCTTTGCTTCGGGCGCTAGCGGCACCACCACGGGGCCGTGCGGGGTCAAAATCGGCTCCCCATAGCGCATGCTGCCAACTCACCCAAGCGCGCTTTCCACGCAACCCTTACGCCGCTGGGCAGTAGCCGTCCAAGCAAGCGCCACGTCAACCACCCGTCCGTCCACAGCATCAACACGGCACACGCAGTTCCAGAGAACACACACACGCTCACACGGCGCACAGCAGCGGGCCCGCCCCGCCGCTGCATGGCCGGAGCCACTTCGGAAACACATCCGAGATCATACAACGCAGCTGCAGCGCACGCGCCCCTGCGCCGCCTGCCCGCCTGTCCACGCACGCTGTTCGCGCCGGCTCCGCTGCCGCTGCCGCCTTCTATCTGATACACCTGCCGCTGGGTTCCCCGCCCCTCGGTACCTGCCGCCGCCATGGGGCGGCTGGCCGCCTCCCGCCTCCCCCTCGCGCCCGCGCCTCGCCTCCATGCGTGGCGTGCCGCCGCTCCCCTCCCCTCCGCTCCGCCCAACGATGCTGCGCTGCGCCGCTTACGCGCGCACGGGGGCGGTGGCGCCCACGATCCTGTGCACGGCGTCCACCACCTGGGAGGACTGCACGATGGTGGCCGCCTCCAGCTCGTAGGCGTAGGCGGTGGGCACGTCCTGCCGGTTGAGGGGTGATAAGGGGCAGGGGGGCAGGGGTGATAGGGGCAGGGGACAGGGTCGGCGTCGGGGACAGGGTGCCAGGGTGCGCGGCTGGTGCGGGTGCATGATGCTCCCGCGTGTCCTCCTACTACCTGCTACGCTGGCGGCTGTGCCAGCCAGCAGGAGGTCCCCCCTCCTGGTTGTGCACAATGCGCCCCCCCCCCCTTGCATAAACGCACGCGGCGCTGTAGGCCCCACCACACCACTCCCGGAGGGGCTGCAACCCTGTCCGCTGTGCTGCCCTTATAGCTGCTGCCTCTTCCGCTCTGGCCCTTTCGCCTCTTCTGCCTCGCGCCGCCCCGGGCCTCCCCACCCGTCCCACCCCTTCCGCCCCTTCCGCCGCTCCTGCCCCGCGCCGCCCCTCCCCGCCCCTTCCGCCACGCCCCACCGCCCTGATCCGCCCCACCTGCGAGGACAGGCGCACCACCTCGTGGTCCAGCTCGTTGAACAGCGACTCGTGGATCACGGCCGACAGCGAGGCGCCGATGCCGCCTGGGGGGTTCAGGGGGGGGGCGAGGCAGGGGGGAGGTAGGGGAGGGGGTTTCAGAATGTTGGTGGGGTGAGGCGCTGGGGGCTGGGGAATCGGAGCTGGGAAGGAGCAGGGGCGCATGCTGTCGGCTACCAACGCCAACGCCAGCTGACCCCACAGCCGCTGGACCTCACACACGTCCTCAGCCCGGGTCGCCCACCCCGCCCACACACGCCCCCACGCACCGGTCTTCATGCACTCCTCGACGATGATGACCTTGCGGGTCTTCTTGACCGACTTGGCAATGGTCTCCATGTCGAAGGGCTTCAGGCTGATCAGGTCAACAACCTGGGGGGGGGGGTAGCCGTGCATGTGGGGGGGCGGAGGGCGCACACATGCACACATGCTCGCAGGTTGGCCATGCGGGCGGGGTGGGGCGGCGAGGAGCCCGCCCACCTGTGCAGCCCCCACCGGCCGAATCGTCCCAGCCTCCGCAAGCGCCCCTGGGCCCCTGCCCAACCTGGCCCGCCGCATCCCATCCAGGCTGCCACTCACACACTGCCGACCTCGCCGTCGAACAAGCCGCTCGCATGCTCCATGCACCGAACCCCTGGCCCCAGCCCATGCCTTGCCTCATGACGCACCAATCCTGGCCTCGTCGTCCTTTCCCCCCCCCTTTGTCCTTTGTCCGCTCCCCTCCTCCCCCTCCCATCCTCTCCTCCTCCCCTTCCCTCCCCCACCCCCCACACCACCCCGCACCCACCTCGGGGTTGTAGCCCTGCTTCACCAGCTCGTTCACGGCCTGCAGGGGCCCGGGGGGCAGCGCACCACAGTCTCAGGCCTCAGGCGGTGAGTGGGCTGCAGGAGCGAGACCCGCCGCCTCGGCCCACGCCGTCCACCCCTGCTGCGGCCCGGCTCCCCGCCCAGCATTCCCGCACCGCGCCGTCCGTGGCCCCCAAGCCTCCTTTCCCGCAAACACGCACGCACATGCAGGACACGCACGCACACGCACACGTACGGCGCACACGCAGCCCCGCGCCCCTCCCCGGGCCCGCGCCCCCACCTGCATCACCACGTAGCGCATGCGGCTGTAGGTGAAGATGACCACGTCCGTGCCCTCCCGCACCACCTCGGCGCGCTCCAGGCACGCCACGTCGTCCTTGTCGCCCGCCTCGCCCTTCACGTTGTACAGCAGCACGTGCTCGAAGAAGATGATGGGGTTGTCGCTGCGGATGGCCTGGGGGCGGTGGTGCGGGCGGAGGTGTGGGCGTGAGCGATGCGGGTGGGTGGGTGGGGGTGCAAGGATGGTAAGAGACGTGTGGATGCAGGCGTGCGTAGTTGGGTGAAATGAAGTGGTGGAGTGGCGTGCAGCCCGTGGAGAGGATGAGAGGAAGGGTGGCGGCGCTGGCAGAGGCGGGCACGGCAGGGCAAGCGCTGGCGCTGCTGCAGGCGGAGGTGCGACTTCAAGGTCCAAAGGCAGACTGAGCACCGGGGCGCTGGAGGCTGTGGGGCTGTGCCGCGCCCAAGCAGGCTCTAGCTTCGCCGCAGGGCGCAGGACCAGGGCCACACCCGGGGGCCATACATCGACACGCCGTGCGCTGCTCAAGTCGGTGGCCCGAAATGCTGATGGCGCGGGTGTGCCGTGAATGCTGTCCGCCCTTCACGCGCCCAGCCTGCCCGCCCCGCAGTGTGCTGTGTGGCTGTGTGTTCGCCGTCGCTGTGTGCTCGCAGCCCAGGCACAGAGCTCTGACCCCCAGCCGCCTCAGCACGTGTGCGCCGCTGCAGCTTCCGCCCTCCGATTGAAACGCATCCGCCCCCCCCCCCGCCCCCGCCGCCGCCCTCCTCCTGCGCCGCGCTGTGCTGCAGCTGCCACATCGGCTGCACCTCGCTGCCCTCCATTCCCCGCCCTCCACCAGGCAGGCAGGCCTTGAGGTATCCGCACAGCAAGTGCATTCGCACGCACGCACACGCCCCGCTCCGTGTTTCCTTTTGCACACGCCTAACAGCCCCAACCACCCTTACCGCCATCCGTACCGCCATCCTTACCATCCTAAAAGCCCTCACTCGCCGCCCTGCACCCTCGCCATCCAGCCCCCACACTCACCGCCTTGAGCAGCGCCTTGGAGTTTTTCACGGTGGAGCAGGCCACCAGCTGCACGCCGGGGATGGACTGGAAGTACGACTCCAGGCGCTGCGAGTGCTCGGCGCCCAGCTGACGACCCACACCGCCGGGGCCGCGGATGACCAGGGGCGTCTGCGCGCACGTCCCAGCGCGGGGAGCCACAAGGGAGGCAGGCAGGGGGGTCATGCAGGGCCCCAGGCGCCACAGCGAGGGTGCGCATGCACTCGCATGAGCAAGCGTGGCGTTACGCAGCACACGACCATGATTGGGAGGCTGGCGAGAGGCTTACTGACACGCGGCGCGGCAGCCGCACCGTCCGCCTGCGCCAGCCTGCGCAACTGCCACAACCTCTCTGCACCCAGTCCCTTCCCTCCTTTGTTGCTATTGTTAGATGTGCCTCACGCGCAAGGGCCACAAGCCCGTGCCGTGGTCACAGCCGTCCTCCTGCTGCCCTCCACAGCGCGCCAGCCGCCTTCTTGCGCGCCCTCCCGCCCCCCGCCCCAGCACTTGTTCCACTCTAGATTCGGCCCCGCACCTCGTTTCGTCCCCTCCCCCGTCCTCTCCACGCGCCCGCCCTCCCGAAGCCCCGTACTCCCTCCCCCCTCTCCCGTCTCCCTTCCCCCCTGGATTGGTTTAGATTGGGCTGGTGTTCACCCCCCCCCCTCTTTCCCACCGCCCACCTTGAACTGGCCGCCCGAGGTGTAGTGTAGCATGCCGCAGTTGTTGGAGATCTGGTTGAAGGCCAGCAGCAGGAAGCCCATGTTCATGCCCTCCACGATGGGGCGCAGGCCGGTCATGGCGGCGCCCACGCCCATGCCCATGAAGCCGTTCTCTGGGGGCGGGCGCAGCGCGGGCAGGCAAGGGGGGGAGGCGGGCAGGCAAGGGGGAGGAGCGGTTGGCACAGGGGTACTAGCTGGTGCGGCGGCGAGGCGCGGAGGGCGCGGGGTTGCCAATTGCTGTGGGAGCACTGGGCGATGAGGCTGACGTCGAGTGCTGCTGCTGGCGTTGCAGGAGCAAGTGTCGCAGGCGCACGCCTGCTGCCCCCAGCCCCTTCAAACCCGCTCCAGTAACTGCAGGAAGCTGTCAGGCCATCCCCGCCGCCAGCTCAGGGACGCTGCTGCGTGGCCACAAGTGATACCAGCAATGCCGCGATGTCTGCAGCGTGCGCCTGAAGCTCAGGCCCTGCACCGCCTTCGTCCGTTGGGCGTTGCGCATGGTGCGCGTTACGGACAGCCCTTCCGGCCTTCCCCCGGCCGTCCTGCCTCGCCGCCTACTGCCTCTTCCGACAGCACCAGCCTGGGTGCCGCTGCTGCAACTGCGGCGCCTGCCGCCGGGTGCTGCAGGCTGCCTCGCCAACCCCAACCCTGCCGCGCGAGCCCCAACACGCCTCACCGCAAATGGGCGTGTCCAGCACACGCATGTCGCCATACTTCTTGTACAGGCCCAGCGTGCACTTGTAGGAGCCACCGTAGTGGCCAACGTCCTCGCCTGCGAGCGGCCAGCGAGAGTTTAGCGATCTCCTCCACGTCAGGAGCCTCGCAGTCTTGCGCCTCGGCCCGGCCCAGAATACCCAGCTGGCCCCAAATAACATATGATGTGATTCCGTGCATGGGGGGTCCCAATTCGACCCCAGCCGCTGGACCTGCCTCGAAATGCAGCCCAAAACGCTCACCCATCACGCAGACGGTGGGGTCGCGCTCCATCTCCTCGTCGATGGCCTCACGCAGGGCCTCCCACATCATAATCTCCTTCTTCTGGGCCTGAGCGGCGACCGAGGCGCGGCGGCCGGAGCGAGCTGCAAGCGAGCAAGCAAGACGGACTTGAGCACCCTATCCGACGCCGCAGGCCGTGCTGCTGAGCTCAATTGCATTTGAACATGTTGCCTACCAGCCAGAATGGCGCGCTGGGCGGGAGCCGCGGCCACACGGGCGCCGCTGGCGCGCGTGTTGCGAGAGGCGAGCATTCTTGGGTTCTGAGTCACTACAGGCAACAGGTGCACTAAATGAAGGCAAATGCAGCGCACAGATCACTGCGTTTGCGTGCGAAACTGAGAATTGACGCGAGTGCCGTACCGACGAGTATAACGCTCGCGCGGGCAGCGGGTTGCAGAGTCCTCTTTCCTATGAACAATGCCAAGCTCAAAGGCTTGTCAGGGATAATGCTTGCGGCGCGCTCACTTGCCACGTACCCACCCCACACACGGGCCCCCCGCTTCCGCCTCGCCTCCGCTCGCACCCCTGCCTGCTCCGTGCCCTGCGCCCTGCGCCACCTGCGCCCTGCGCCACCTGCGCCCTGCGCCACCTGCGCCCTGCGCCACCTGCGCCCTGCGCCACCTGCGCCCTGCGCCACCTGCGCCCTGCGCCACCTGCGCCTGCGCCACCTGCGCCCTGCGCCCTGCGCCCTGCGCCCTGTGTCACGCCCATTTGCCGGTTCAGGGCTGGCTCACTGTCCGCTGATACTAGGTCGCGAATACGGGTACCCCGAGCTGTCAGCTACGTTGCTGGCACATGGAATAGCTGGTCAGAGGGGGCCCGAGTCCGCTGTGCTAGTGTAGAGTTCGGGCCAGCATTGGACCGTGGACTGTCGTCACAGTCCCCTGAAGTGGGTGGTAGTTCCCATATCCCACTATGGCGCACTTCGCATTGCTAGCTGGCCAGCGCTAGTCTTGCCTGCCGCTGAACACGCCCGGCTTCCTCGGAGTCCACAGGTGATCAGTCTGCTCGCTCGGAGTCACAGAGACATTAACAATGGTCTGTAGTGCCCATATGGGAGTATCAGCGGACAGTGCCGCTTCAGGGCGCCACTGTCCGCTACGTGCGCCACCTCGAAGTACGGCATCACGCTTGCCGGCGCCGTTCTCGCAGGCCAAATGCAGCAAGTGTTCGCACTTGTTCCTAATCAGCAGTACGCACGGCCTTAGCCGCCAGAGTCAGGTCACGCACACACACACAAACCCTAAGCAAAACACACACCCGCGCCGGCGGACTGCACTGCCGGCATCTTGACTTGACACCTGCCCTGCCCTAACCCGTCATCGCTTCTGCTTCGTCGCCAGCCATTCATCCAGCACGGCCGCACCTGCTTCTGCTGCTTCTTGGCTTGGGCTCTAGGCTCGAAGTTCTGCCACGCCTCGCTGTGGCTGCACCCCGCCTGCTGGCCACCAGCAAAAGCCAGGCGAAGCCGACCCCATGGGCAGCGGAAGCTCAGAGCCGTCTGCCCGTTGCTGCCATCTGCCCTTTTCTGTGCGTAGCCGTCCGGCTCATGTGTGGCAAGGCGCTCCAAAAGCACCCGTTTGGCGAGGGGTGGCACCTGCCGTTCCTGGCTGACTGGAGAAGGGGTCCGCACTTCCGCCACTCACTGGGCTTCCCTGTTGTGAACTGAAGGCGAGTGCACACTGCACACGCACGCTTGCATTTGACGCGCTCCTCAAGCCTGGCTACTCTCCAGGCCCTCGAGTCTCAAGCCCTCGACCCAGGCTGCTCGCTAGCCAGGTCAAACAAAGTGTGTGTTCGAAGCCAAGACGACCTCTAGTCCTCGACCTTCCCCTTGTCTTTAGCAATGGACAAGAATGCAGCCGGCTGGCAGGTTCAAACGTCATGACGATGTCAATGCTGCTGCCCTGCTGAAGCTTAGTAGGCTGAAATTCTGAACCCCGCCCAAAGTTGGCATGCCACTCTCTGCCTGCACTGCATGGAAGCCCCCCAGGGGCACCCCTGAAGCCCCCGACCATTTTGACTCAAATTTGACTGAAGCTATGTTACAGTACGCATGGTGGGCCACAGCGGGCGCACATTGTGCATACGCTACCAAGTTTACGCCCGCAGAGCGGGCCGGCGTGTCATGTCTGTCTGCTGGCTGGCGTTGTGCCACACCCTCCTCAACACGTCATCTTGGCCCGCCTCACGGCCGCTGCCAGTAATCTACGCTCTAATGCCTACCTATGTTCACATCCTTCGTATCAAATACAATGACTGCTAGTGTACCTAAACCTAACCGCTGCCCCACAGCCGCATTACACAGGCGGCTCAGTGCTTGGGGCGCTTTGGCTTGGGCGCGTCGCGCTTCAGGTCCGTCTTCCGCTTCTTGACCTTCTGGTACTTGTGCGCGTCCGCCTGCAGCCGGTTGTAGCGCTTCTTGCGCGACGCCTCCACCGCCGGGTCGGCCAGCAGCTCCTGCGTGATGCTGGTGCCGCGCTCGCGCGCCGTCAGCCGGCTGCTGTAGAAGTCGGTGGGGTTGTCCATGACTGTGCCGATTTGGAAGTGCTTCGGGAACTTGGTCTCGTCGAAGCTCTGCGGCAGGGGACAGCGCAAGGGTAAGCTAAGAGGTCAGGTGGGATCCTGGGCCAGCAGAGGCTATGTGGAACAACTCGGGCGCACAGCAGCTCATACGGCGGTGGCCCTGCACTGCCCGGTCAAACAACGGATCCCAATCGCGGCACCGGATCCAACGGCAGGCACACATCATGCGCATACCTTGTAGAAGCGCTTGGGGTCGTAGGCGCCCCTCAGCCGCAGCAGCCGCAGCTCGGTCTTCACCTCGTCCGTGATCCTGGTCTCGGGCAGCTTGTACCAGGCCTGGGGCGCGGCAGCAGCGCCGGCAGTAGCTGAGGACTCGCCGGTCTTGCCTGTCCGCGGCGGCGCCAGCACCTGCAATTTTGACGGCCGCGTTGGGAGCAGTGTTGAGGAGGGTAAGTTGACGAAGACACGAAGTTCCACAATGACAGCATGCCCAGCGGAGAATGCATGCAGTGAGCAATGAATGCAGTTGCAGATAATGTAGTCCCAGCTATAGTGGAGGGCCGCAATAGAGGATGCGGAACCCCGTGGGACAGGACACCGGTTTGTCGGCCGGCGTATGGCCGGCACGCCGAAGCGCACCCCACACAGGTCGGTCTAAGCCACTGAAGTAAGGTACTGCCCCATTTATCGGGAGTGCACCAGGCTATGTGGCTAACAGCAGAACAAAGCACAACACGTAGCCGAATCCACTGCACAAACAAAGCATAAATCAACTCTGAAGCAGTCGCGGGCTCACCTTCTTCGCCAGGCCCTTCTCCTTCTCCGCGCCCACGCCGGGTGCAACGCGCACCGGCCCCTTCACCAGCTCCGGCCCGGGCTTGACCTCGGGCTGCCATCGGATGGCGGCGGGGTCGCACTCCAGGCCCAGCTTCGCCTCTTCCCGCCCGCTGGCTCCAGCATCACTGCCGCCGCGCGCGGCCTCCGGAGCAGGCGAGTCTTCCCGAGTGCCCGCACGTGCTTGCAGCGCGGCCCGGAGGGACGACGCCAGCTGGCCCATCAAATTGGGCCCCAGGATGTCATCGCCGTCGTCGCTGTCGTCATCACTGCCGCTGTCATGGAGAGGCTGGGCTTTCAGCTGCTGCGGGGCGGGCTGTTTTGAGCTGGCAGCAGCTCGCCCGGGCGGAGCGGCGGCGCGTGCGGGTGCCGTGGCTGGTACTGTCGTTGGTCCGGGCTGTCCTCGCCGCGTTGTTTGGGTAGCAGGAGCGGCCGCGTGGTTATCTGGAAAGGCGGAAGCGTAGCAACGGAGGTTAGTTACATGGTGGTACGTACGTGAACGTTCCGTAGCAGCAACAGGGGGGACGTGCTTTCCAGCGTGTAAGGGGTCACAGGGGCTTGGCGGTACCACGCCGGCCGCCGTCGAGCCAACTGACCTCAGGAACTGACCTCGCGCTGAGGCGGCGGCACCAGATTGGCGCCGCTCTTCATCTTGTGTGCTGCTCATAGGGCCCTCTGCTGCCTCAGGCTGCGAACCTGCAGCGCACCAGCGAGTTTTGTGAGCAACGAGGCGGCGCATGGAAATTCGCTTCCGAAGCAAGTTGAGTCCAGGTGGGATAGCGATATCACCTGCTGGTTCAGCTTGTTGCTTGTCAGCGCCATGGTGAGCAGTGTCCTCTTCGATCGGTTCAAGCTTCTTGGCGGTGGCCGCCTTTGCCGCGCCTTTCCCCCGTCCGGCCGCCGCGCGGCCGCCGGAACGTTGCGACGAGGTCCCGCTGGGGCCGGGGGAGTCTTGCGCCTGTTGCTGCGGCTCAGGAGTGGTCTCCTGCCGCTGGCCGCTGCGGCGCGTGGAGACCATTCTCGGTAAATGAAGACCTCGCAAGCAGCAACTGTCACTGCTCGTTGTTCAGAGGTGGTGTTATGACAATGTTGGCTTTTGCGGGACTTGCACGTATACAGGGAGACTGCAGCAAGCAGGATTAATATGATTTATTGATGGCGCACCATTCCATCCGCCGCAGTCATCCCGCGCCCATCCCGGGCGCCACCATTAAGTCGACAGAGTAAGGCTGTTTTTTTAAATCATATGCACCAACGCAGCTCAATCCTATTCTCACCAATTTCGCACGCGCACATGCAGCTTTCCAGCAACGAAGGTCCCGACAGCATCCCCGACAGCATCCTTGCCGCGTGCCACACCACCCCAGTGCGCCCGCCATCCACGCGGAAGGCATTCCAATGCACGTCCAGTGCTGTTCGACTTTGTTGCCAAATAGCTTTCAAGGAACCGTCGCACGGACCCCCGTGCCGCCCCGGCGCTGCAGCAGAGGTGGATCAATCTGCGGAGGTGGATCAAGCTGCCCCAGCCTGCCCCTGTTGATACCCCACCGGACACAAGCTTTGCGAGGTGCACCTAAATTTCAGAAACTCAACACACAGCGGTGCCGGAAGGTTCCGAAAGGCTAGCTTACTGTGGAGGCGAGCCTCTTAAGTGCTAATAGAGCGCACGGCTGCCGCAGTAGGCCGCGGAGCCCCGAGCGCGTCGGGTGCATGGCACCCAGTGATGGCACCCTCTCCGTCGTCCCGCCGCATGCTGCGCTGGAGTGGTGGTGAGTCCAGGGTGGCATACCGGTACCATGTGTGAATTACATGAGGACCAGAGTTGCTGGACTTAAAGCGGGCCCTGGTACGCTCCTTGGAAGGCCGAGCTGTTGACCTGGAGAGCATAAATATTTTACGCCTGGGTCCACTCTGAGCTTTAGCTACTGCGGAGTGGAGGCGTTGAGGCTCCAACCGCAATCGCAATCCTGCTAGGCGTAGTTTAGCTCGTGGCAGGAGTTGACGCGGGGCTTGGGCAGGTCACAAACCTGCATGTGCACACCATAAATCCCCAACCCCAACATGCCGGGGTCTTCGTGAGGCATTGGCCATGCATGCATATTTCTGCGCCGCACCATCAGTAGACAACTCGAGTGCGGACTGTGTTCACGCCAGACTTCTGAGTTGATCCGTGGCCATGCAGGCAGAGACGCGCCAGGCCTACACGGCGCCTCTACCCCCACCGCCCGCGGGCTGCTCTCCGCCGAGTTCAGGCGCTACCTCGCCACCCTGCCGGAGCGCGCGCGCACGCCACCGCACTGCGGCGCCCCCCACGGCCGCCGCGGCCATTCGGGTGCCTCCCAAGTCCCGACCAGGGCCCGACGGCATTCACACAGTCCGCGCGACCGACCTGCTGCTGCACGTGCCGTTCAGCGCGGCAATGGTGTGGTTGGAGCAGCCCATTCTCCTGAAGGTACCATTCGGGTAGAGCCAGCGTCGCAGGTGGCCTTGCATGGCAAGTGCGGGGTTCGCTGCTGCGGGTTGGGCTGGCACTGCAACCGCTCGCCGCTGCCGCCATGCCTGACCAGTAAGCAGTGACAAGAAAGACGGCCGCCGGACGCAGCCTTTAAGCGCCAGCGAAGCGCACGAGCTGATGCATTCAGGTCGAGCGCGGGGAGGGCTCAAGAGTTTTGAGTTGGCTCATGCACGGCGATCTCGCCATGGCGCCAGAGTGTGGAGTGGAGTGGTCGGACATACAAGTGGCCGGGGCCTTCCGCTGACACGGCCCCAGGCTGGAGTGCAGTAGGTGGCGGGGTGGCGGCGGCGATGAGGTGACACGGCTGGGACTATGCGCAGGCGTGCGCAGCTGGAGTAGGAGGCGAAGGAGCCATGATACGGTATCCCTCCTAAACGGCATTGGTCTGTGAGCAGGGCTGCGCGGGTGGGTTCTGCGCATGGCTGGCCCCCTCACGCCGCTGCGCACGGCGCAGGGAGGGCCGTTCTTTCAGTGGCGGTGGCACACGGTGGGCGGTGGCGAACTCAAGGAATCTGGCGAGGTATCACGATTGCGCGCGAGTAACTTGTCACTACAAAAGGTGCCGTGGAAATGTGGAGAACAGTGCATAGGAAGGTGGCCGCGTTTGTCGCCGGCGCTGGCAGGGTACCGAAGGGTAGTCGGGGGGCCGCAGTGGCTGCAAAGGGCGACGGGTGCCGACTGGGGTTGTGCCTGGCTCGACCCCCCTGTCACCCCCCCGTAATGTACACGGCGTAATAACAATTGCTAAATTCACTGTGGCAGCGGCACGCGGGACTGGCTAAATGCGCTGCCAGCGTGTGCCTCCGGGCGTCGATTCCGGGGCGCAGCTTCCCGGTCGAGGTCAAGTTCACGCCTGCAACGCCGCTGAAGCCCAGCAGAACACAAAACAATAGTTGTTACTCATAGGTAGTCCCAACAACGGGTACAATTGAATTGCAAAGCGTGGGCCTTGCACCCGGCGGGGGGCCCACCGGTTTTTAAGTCGACTATGTGCGCTTGCCGACCTGCCCGTTGGCCGCGAGACAGTCAATGGCGGTAGTTTGAGTAGCCGTGTGCTATGACACGGCACCCGAAGCTTGCAAACTTTGCCGATAGTGTTCTGAACGTCGTTCTCTGCGGGCGAGGCCGCCGCTCAAATCGAGATACCGAGAGGAGGGGCAACGCAATTAGGGGTGACGACTGGACGTTCAGGCGCCCCTTGGGTCCCCTTACTGAGGGCTCAGTGCACGAGATGCAGCAGGGTCTGCCCCAGTATCCGCAGCAGTATGCTCCGCCGCAGCCGACATCGGAGGAGCAGGCTATCAGCATTGCCCTGGCTCAAAGCGTTGTAGACCACGAGGCCTGGCGACACCGGGAGCGCGAGCTGCAGGCTGCTCAGGCGCACCGTGTTGTCAAGTCCAGCGCCGCAGAGGCAGCCTCGCAGAAATTCTGGCGGGAAGGGAGGTAAGTGATGCAGAATTTCGGGGGAAAGTTCTGCCGTGGGCTTGCTGACAACAGCTCGAGCCCGAAACACGCTGTCTCGCCCTGCTGCGCAGCCTTGGTTACGGCGAGGTCGTTGCGGATGGCTTCTACGACATATACGGGGACTTCCCCGAGGTCTGCGAGGGCCCCACCCAGTTCCCCGCGCTGGGCGACCTTCGTAAAGTGCGGACGGGGTCTGGCGATGTGCGCGAGGTGAGCCAGCCTGGAGTTGCCGCGCTCGGTTCATGAGAGGGAGGGATTTGCAGGGATAGTGAAGGCAACACTGTGGGTGAAGCGGGTCGCCGCGTGGGAGCGAGCAAGTCGACACCGTGTGCGGTGTTGCGGGAACAGCGTGTCAGGCACACTCCTGTCGCTCGTCGGGTCGCTGACTGCCACCGCGGGGCGGAACTCCGGGCGGCGCGCCATTACCGCCCTGGGCCCTAGCGCTACCCACCCCACACGCGGCCACACCCGCCTTCCTGCCTCCTGGCCGCTCCGTGCGGCTGCCAGCGCCATGTGCTCACGAAGCGCTTCCCACCACCACCGCGCCTGCGCATGCTTACCTCCTGGCCCCCCCCTTCGCCCCCCCACCTCCGTCAGGTTGTGCTCATCGACCACGAGGAGGACCAGGGGCTGCTGGCGGTGGAGGAGCAGCTGAGCGAGGCCATGGAGGAGGCCAAGCCCGCGGACGTGGCGGCGCGGATACAGGTGCGGGCGCGGGCGAGGGGGGGCCGGGGCGTTCTGTGTTGTGTCGTGGGTGGGGTGGGGGTGCAATGATGGTTGAGAAAGCGTTACATGGGTGGTTGGATGGGGTGGGGGTGGGGGTGGGGATGGAGAGGATCGGCCGTGTGTGTGGCCGTGGCGACCGGGCTTCACGCACTGCGGCTGGGTCAAGGGACAAGAGGGCAGCCGGCCGCAGGCGCGCGGAGGAAAGCGGCAGCAGGCAGCAGCAGGCGGGCATCTGGCACGGCGCACACGGCGGCACCTGCTCCCGAGCCGGGCTAGCCAGCCACGCTGTCTCAGCCAGCTGACACGCATGCACCGAAGAGCCCGCGCCAGTCGTGCGGCCGAGGCCGGTTGCCGGTGCGTCTGAAGCTGCGTCTGACGCTGCCTCGCCCGCTCCCGCTGCCTCAGGTCGTTGCCCGCGTCGTGTGTGAGCGGTTCGGCGGCGCGTACGACACCGAGGCCGCGCTGGACCACTTCTGGCAGGCGTCCAGCGCGGCGGAGAAGCGGCGCACACGGTGGGTGGGTGGGTGGGTGGGTGGGTGGGTGGGTGGGTGGGTGGGTGGGTGGGTGGGTGGGTGGGTGGGTGGGACGAGGGGCTGGGCTGCTGGGCTGCAGGGGGCTACGGCGGTCAGGCTGTGGCTGGGGCAGATGACACGCGCTGCGGCACAGCTCACAGAAGCGCCGAGCACGCGACACGATGTATCGTGCATGTATGCCTGTGCGCGCTCGACCTGCCCCCGCCGCCCGCCGCCTGCTGTCCGCGCTCGCCCCTCGCAGGTCGGCGGTGGTGCCCCTGTGCCGCCTGGACGTGGGCTCCGCCCGCCACCGCGCGCTGCTGTTCAAGGTGCTGGCCGACGCCGCCAAGCTGCCGTGCCGCCTGGTGCGCGGTGCCGCGCTGTGTGGCAGCGAGGCCGGCGTCGCGGCGCTGGTGGCGGTGCCGGCGGTCACCGGCGCGGCGGCGGGGGGCCGCGGCGCTGCTGCCGGCGGCGGGGAGTGGGTGGTGGACCTGGTGCACGAGCCGGGGCGGCTGTACGGGCCGCAGGAGTACTGTGCCATGGTCAAGGCCAGGCGGACACGTGAGTCGGGGCGGGGCGGGGGCAGGAAGGTGGCGGGCGGAGGGGGGTGGGGAGAGGGGCGCCGCGTGTGCCGACAGCGTGCCGACGGCAAGAGGTGGGATAGGGGTGTGGAGCGCTTCGCGTCGTGACCTGTCTGGCCCCGTGCCGCCCCCGGCATGCCTTGACACGCGCCCGGGCGCTGCCCTCGTCGGACATTGCAGGCTCGGACAGCTGGCACCGCAACGGCTCCGCCTCCGCGCTGGCGGCCGCCGTGGAGACGTCGGCGGTCAGCAGCAGCAGCGCCAGCAGCGTGGCCACCGTCAGCACACCCGCGGCGGCGGCAGCACCAGCGGCGGCAGGGTCCGGCGAGGCGCTGGGGCCCGCGTCCGGGCACCTGCTGGCGGGGCCACCCCATTCCGTGTCCACCTCCTCCCTGCCATCAACAGCCGCAGCCGCAGCAGCAGCGGGGCCAACCGGCTCGCAGTCCACGCCGGCGCTGAGCAGCCCGCGCACGGCCCTCCCGCGGCCGACGGTGGCGGTTCCGCCGGTGCCGGGGCCGGGCGCCTTCAGCAGCTCGCTGCCCAACTCGAGCGGCGGCGGGACGATGCACGGGCACGGGCAGCACGGCGGCGGCGTGTGGGGCTCGGGCCTGGGGGCGCATGTGCAGCAGCAGCACGGCGCCGGCTCCGGCGGCAGCGGGGCGGGCCCGGCAATAGCCGGGAGCCGCGTGCGCTTCACCATCACCGACCTGCCCAAGTCGGGCAGCGGCATGCAGCACCTGTCCGCCGCCATCACCACCGCGTCCTCCTCCTCGCCGCACGGCCACCTGGGCGCCGCGGGCGCGGGCGGGCATGCGGCGCCGGGGGCGTTGCACTCTAGCGGCGGCTCGGCTGGCGCGACGGTGGGCTCGGCGCCGCATGCGTCGTCGCACGTGCCGCACGTGCGGATAGGGCCGGTGGCAGCGGGGCCGACCGGCGGCGCCGGCGCGGTGCAGCACCGCCCACTAGCGCCGCCGCCAGGCATTGCCGCCGGTCGCGGGCCCGGGTCGGCGGCGGCGGCCTCGGCCGCTGCTGCTGCTGCTGCTGCTGCTGCTGCTGGTTCCGGCTCAGGCGGTCCCCCGCCGCGGCACGGTGGCCTGGCGAACCTGCCGCCCAGCAAGGCCCGGTCCATGCTCGACCTGCACGGCAGCAGCAGCGGTAGCGGCGGCGACCTCATCCGCCTCGACTCAGAGCCACTGCCGCCGCCCGAGGTGTGCCCCACGCCCACAGGCGCGGCGCAGCACCACCCGCCGCACGCAGCAGCAGCAGCAGCAGCGCAGGTGGCGCACAAGCACCAGGGCTCGCTTGACGCAAACGGCTGGGTCAAGTTCAGCGGCAGCTTTGGCCGCGCGCCCACGCCGCACAAGGATGAGGCGACAGGGCACACGCCGTCGAGACTGAGCCAGCAGGGCGCGCCGCCGCCGTCGGTGGCGCCGGGCCAGCTGGGCGCTTCCCTCCTGGCGGCCGCCGCCACCGCCGCCAATGGCGTAGCCGGGCACCCGCACCACCCGCAGCAGCGCCCGCCGCACCAGCCGCAGCTGCCGACGCACATGGAGACCTCCAGCAGCCTGACCAGCATGTGCAACGCGCCCTCGCCGGTGGACAGCGCAAACGCTAGCAACGGCGGCGGCGGTGCCGTTATCGGTAGCAACGGCTCGGGCGCTGGCATTGCCTCGGCCTCGTCCGCGGGCGGGGGCTCGGGCATGGCGCCGCAGCCGACGCTGTCGGCGATGCCGCCCACCGGGCTACCGGTGGTCACGACCGGCGCCACGGGGCTGTCTTCGGCCTCGCCGTTCGCTCACTTCATGCTGCCGGCGGGGCTGTCGCTGTCGCTGCCGGGCGCCGCGGTGGCGGCGAGTGTGGGCGCGGGCCAGCAGGGCGGCGGCGGCATCAGCACGGAGGCCACCGTCAGCAGCGCAGGCTCCGCGCAGGGCACCGCGCCGGGCGCCGGGGCTCCCGGGGCTGCGGCGCCGGCGCCGGCGCCAGGCAAGCCGCCGGCCGGGGCAGGTGCGGGTGCGGGTGCAGGTGCTGGGGCGCTGCCGCACGCCAGCGTGAGCGCGGCGTCGCCGTTCCAGGCGGCCCAGCTGGGGCTGGGCGCCGGCACGCAGCGCACCTCACTGCCGCAGCACCTGGCGGCCTCCTTTCCCACGATGCACCCGCAGCACCAGGCCCTGCCGCAGCTGACGTCGCAGCCGCAGCCGCAGCAGGCGCACCTGGCCTCGCCGCCGCTGGCCCCCGGGCAACAGCCGCAGGGGGCGCGGCAGCAGACCACGCCCCCCGGCCTGCCGCCCGGCCTGCCCGCCGGCTTCATGCACCACGCCGCCACCACGATCACCACCGGCGCCGGCGGCAACGCGCTCTACACGCCGCCGCCCAAGGACGCGGGCGCCGGCAGCAAGGCGCCGTCGCCCGCGCTGTCCACGCCCACGCCGCTGGCGCTCACCGCCTCGTCCGCCCAGTCCACGCCGGGCAACGCGGCGCCGGTCGAGAGCATTCCCTTCGCCGACCTGTCGCCCTGGTACAACGGCACCAACGCCAACCCCGCCGCGGCCGGGCCCACCGGCGGGGCGCCGGGGCCGGGGCCGGCGGGCGCCAAGCCGGGCGCGGGCGCTGGTGGCCGGCTGCTGCCGCCCGCGCAGGCGTCGACCGCGTCCGCCGCCGACCCCGCCGAGGACAAGGCGAACAAGGCGCGCAACGCCACGTTCTTTGCGGACCTGTCGCCCTTCAACAACGGCGTGGGCGGCCCTGGCGTCCCGGGCGGCGGGCGCGACAACACGCCGCCGGGCGGCCACGTGCGCGGCGCCGGCCGCCAGTCGCCCATCGTGGAGATGCCCAGCAGTGACAACAGCCGCGACACCACGCCGCGTGTGTCCTTCACCAACATCGCGGACAACAACCACCTGCTGCCGGGCGGCGCGGGCGGGCCGTCGTCGTGGAGCGAGAGCGCGTTCGACATGATGGGGCGGCTGCGGATAGGCACTGCCTCGGGCACGGGCATGGGCGGCCGCGCGGACGGCTCGGTGGGCCGGATGGGCTCGCACGCGCACCACGCGTCCACCGGCAGCGGCGGCAGCGGCGGCGGCCAGTTGGTGCTGCACGCGCAGCCGCACCAGATGCAGCTGCAGATGGCGGCCGGCTCGGGGCAGGGGCAGGGGCAGCAGTTTGCGCCGATGGGCCAGGCGATGGGCGCGGGCACGGGGCTGGGGCAGGCGGCCGCGGCGGCGGCGGTGGCGGAGCAGCAGCGGCAGCGCGAGATGGCTATCACGCTGTACCAGCAGGGCATGATGGGCGGCCCCAACAGCCTGCAGCTCATCAGCCAGGCCATGGCGCTGGCGCAGGCGGCGGGCATGATCAACCTCAACCCCACGCCCGGCGCGAGCGCCATGACCAACCTGGCCAACATGCAGCAGATGCACATGGGGATGGGGATGCAGTCGCCCTTCGGCGCGCCCGGCGGCTGGCCGCACCCGCACGGCCACGGTCACGGCCCGCAGCAGGGGCAGGGCTTCGGCGGCGCACAGCAGATGGGGCTGGCGGGGCCGCAGCAGATGGGGCTGCTCGGCATGGGGCCGGGCGGCATGGGCGGAGGAGCGGGGGCGGCGCAGGGGCCCGGCACCGCGTTGCACCCCTGGGCGGCGCAGGCCTGGGTGGCGGCGAACCAGCACCAGCAACAGCAGCAGCTGCAACAGCAGCAGCAGCAGCAAGTGAACTTCCAGCCCAACTTCCCGCCGCCACAGCCCGGCGCCGGCGCGGCGGGCCTGTCCCAGCAGCAGCATCAACAACAGCAGCGGCAGCAGTCTGCATTCATGATGCACTCGGCGTTCATGCAGCAGCAACAACAACAGCAGCTGCAACAGGGCATGACGCAGCAACAGCAGCATCACCAACAGCAGCAGCAACAGCTGCAGCAGGCCCACATGGAGCGCAACTCCAGCTTCGCCACCACCACGACCACCACCACCACCGTCGTGCGCCAGACGACGCAGTTCATGGAGACGTCTGCGACCGCCGCGGCTTCCATGCAGGGCGGCGCGCAGCAGCAGGGCGGCATCGGCCTCGCGCATGAGATGACGGTGCCATCGGCGTCGCGGCTGGCAGCGCTGCAGGCTGCCGCCGCGGCTGCTTCTGCGGGCGGCGTGTCGGCTGTGAGCGATGGCGGCGCGGCGGGCGTGAGCTCTCCGCTAGGCCTGCAGCCGACGCTGTCGGTGACGGCCACGATGCCGCTGCCGCCGCACTACAAGGACCTGGAGATAGACCCCAAGGAGCTCACGCTGGGGCAGCGCATCGGCATCGGCAGGTGAGGCTGGGGGTGCGCGCGGGTGGGCGGTGTATGGCCGCTCGGTTCGGGCGGCAATGTGGGTGGCCATATTGCTGTGGTTGAGCCAAGGGGCTGCACGGCGAGGCAAGCATGGCCCGGATGGGGCCCAGGCATCGATGGGGGCGGGGGCTTTCGTGCATGCTGTGGGCGCGCGGTGGGTTACGGTACGCAAACGTGGACCCCCACGACCGCCACGGAGCCATTCCGACACACGCCGCGTGGCCCGCGCTGCTTCACACATTGACACCCGCCCACGTCCTCCCTCTGCCCCCCGCCCCACCCCCGCCGCGCAGCTACGGCGAGGTGTACAAGGGCAGCTGGCGCGGCACAGAGGTGGCGGTGAAGCGCTTCCTGGAGCAGAACCTGTCGCCGCCCACCATCCGCGACTTCCGCGACGAGGTGCTCATCATGAGCAAGCTGCGCCACCCCAACATCGTGCTGTTCATGGGCGCCGTCACGCAGAGCAACCAGCTGGCCATCGTGACGCAGTTCGTGGCGCGCGGCAGCCTGTTCCGGCTGCTGCACCGCACCAAGGAGGTGCTGGACCCGCGCCGCCGCCTCAACATGTCGCTGGACATAGCCAAGGGTGGGTGGGGCGGTGGGTGGGGCGGTGGGTGGGGCGGTGGGTGGGGCGGTGGGTGGGGCGGTGGGTGGGGCGGTGGGTGGGGCGGTGGGTGGGTGGGTGGGTGCTGCGGCATGGCCTGGGCTGGCGCGCAGGGGTGGGGGTGCCGGGGCTGGGGAGGCGGAGGGTGAGGGTTTGTTCGTGACATGCCGTGGTCCGGGACGGGAGCGAGCAGGCGGCAACGCGTGGTCAGAAGGCATCCGCGGCTGCAGGCCGTGTGTCGTGCATTTGCCAGTGGACGACATGCGGCAGGCTGGGCTGGCTGACTGCTCGTCCGTTACGTGTGCTGTCCGCCCTTCTGCACCTCTCTTACCATCGCCGCCACACGTCCTCGCAGGCATGGAGTACCTGCACAACTGCAAGCCGGTGCTGGTGCACCGCGACCTCAAGAGCCCCAACCTGCTGGTGGACCGGGACTGGACCGTCAAGGTGTGCGACTTCGGGCTGAGCAAGGTCAAGATGGACACCTTCCTCACCGCCAAGACGCAGGGCGGGTGAGCGCCGGTTGCTGGTTGCGGGTTGCTTTGTTACGGTACTCCTGGGCCCACACTGATTGCACTGCAGCCTCGGCCGGTCGATAGCGTGCACTGGCGTTCGAACAGCGAAATGCCACTTCGCCAATCGATTTAGCCAGCCCACTGAAACCGGTAGCCCCGCCGCTCGCTCCGCTCCCCAGGTCCCCCGCCTGGATGGCACCCGAGATCCTGCGCTCCGAGCGCTGCGACGAGAAGTCGGACGTGTTCAGCTTCGGCGTCATCCTGTACGAGCTGGTCACAGGGCGGGAGCCCTGGGAGGAGCTCAACCCCATGCAGGTGGTGGGTGTGGTGGGCTTCAGCGGGCAGCGCATGGACCTGCCGCCGGACCTGGACCCGGCCGTGACCGCGCTCATCACCGCGTGCTGGGCGGACAAGCCCGCGGACCGCCCCTCTTTCAGCCAGATCCTGGCCACGCTGACCACCTGGAGCGAGCTGCGGCCCACGGCCGAGGTGATGGAGCGCCAGGCGGCGGTGGCGCGGGCGCGGCAGGCGCGGCAGCAGCAGCAGCAGCAGCAGGCCGGCGGTGGCGGCGCGTGAGCCGTGAGGCAGGGAGGCGGCTAAGGAGGAGGAGCAGGAGCGTTGGGGGGGCGGCTGGTGTCGGGCGTAGGGCCGAAGGCCGTGCTCGCACCTCAGGAGAAGAGGTGAAAGATGAAGCTTTTGGGGGCGCCTCGGTGGGCTTTGCGTTCGGCAGGTTGTTGCAGGTGGCCGAGAGAGGGCGGAACATACCTCACCATACAGACAGACAGGTTGTTGTTTGCGAATTGCAATCTTGTTCCGCTCGACCGCTGCAGGAGGATGGGGGCGGCTGTGATGTCAGCTGAGCTAGGGGATGGGAAACCGGAAGTGTGGCACGCCGCCACATACTAGAGGCCGATCACTTTGCACGGCTGTGTTGGTGCACTTTGTCGGCCCGCGTGTCCATTTCCCTTTTTCCCCGTCACGATTGCGTGTGCCAACAATGTTTTTTTCCAGCGGACTGATTGTGAGGTTTGTGTCATTGTTGGCGCGTGTGGCGCCGATGAACTGTGGAGTAGAACCCGTGTTGCTAGTGCCGCCGGCGCGGACACTGCTGCGATAGAGTGCAATGCATGTCGAGATACAGGTGCGTGGATTAGGAGATGCGGAGTTCCAGCGGCGTCAAGCCCGCACTGGAGGAGTGCGTGGAAAACCGCAAATCAGGCTGCGTTGACCTCGATGGAGTGTGATATGCATCTAGCAGCATCGAACCAACAAGAGCATGTTGGCTGCGTTTGAGACTCTTGGGGCTTCCAGGCGGCCGGTTTGCAGGTTGTTCCGGATGAGTTTTGCAGCCAATGGGTCGGTAGATGAATAGAATGTTGGTGGACTTTCGGAGTGCGTGTATGAGGCGGCCAGGCAGCTGGCACGCGAGCGCGGGCGTCGGTTACCCGCTGGCGTGGTATGCATCAGTCACAAGCGCCCTACGACCTAACAGGCCCTGAATGTAGGGCTTCAAGGGCAACAAAGCGGTGACCTCGGTGATTCAGTCCTGTTGTCTGTATATATTTGGCATCAGCATTTACCGACATGGTCCAAATTCATGGTGTAGCGGCTTCGTAGCGCGGCGCACGCAAGCGGTGGCACCAGCAGTGAATGTCGCTGCAGGTCCACAGCCACTCACTGTGAGGGGGACAGGGGGCAACATCAAGCACACGGACGACTTGCGGCGCATGAGGGGGCAGCGCGGCATGGTGTGTAACGAGAGTGCCCGCCCTGCCCTGTGTCTACTACGCGTCAGGCCACGAAGTCACGAACGGCCCGGACTTCTCAGTGGGTGGCAGCCTGGCAGGCTCAGAATCAGTCAGGGGAGGAACCAGTCCAAGCCCCTGTCCGGCTGTCCCATACCTGCCTGCCATCCTGCGCCTGCTTGCCCCACAGCTGTGTGGCCCTGACCAAGAACCAGTCAGCGTAAACAGGCATTGCACATAGCACTGGGCAGCTTGGGTGCAAAAGGGACCGAGCGAAACGCGCCGGCAGCCGTCCCCTAACCTAGGCTACCTGGTTCGGCTGCCTGTCCGCCCTGTCCAGCGACTAGGGATTGAGGGACGCAGGGCATGGTCCCATCATTAGTCAGAAACACCCCGCACGCCAGCCCTGCTCCCATAGGCGCTCTGCCAGCGAGGGTCGGCCTGTCCCTGCTGTCCTCCGTGTACCAACGCGCACAGCCTGGGCCCCCCATTGACGTTCAATTGTTCGGAACGAGCGTGATGAACTGATGATACGTACCGCGGTACCAGCACGAAAGCAAGTTGCAACTGTAGGAAACGGGGGAGCTGTGCGGGTGGCTGCGGCCGAAAGCTGGAGCTGGCAGCTTGGTTCGCAAAAGGGACCGAGCCAGCAGAAGGACACATGGCGGAGGAAGCCGTGCTCATCCGCTCACGCTCATAGGCGCTCTACCATCGTTGGTGTTCAGTTACATTGTCCGATGGTGTGGCTCCGTCTCTTCAATGCCCTGCGTGCTCAGCAGCTCATGCGCGCACGAGGATGTCTGGCACCTTGCAACCACAGATGCACCATCTTCATCTGCACACACACTAAAAGCACGCGCCAGCCCCCACTATCAACTACCAAAGTACCAACCAAAACGCGAGCCAGCCACACGCCACCGAGCCACCCCCAATGGTGATCGATTTGGGAATCGGAATGAACTACGGTACCCCAACCCACCCACACGCGTTCGTAAACCAACCCGTTATTGGTTCAATCGCTGGCGCTAAACCGTAGTATCGGCAATGCTTCTGTTCGATGCACTGCACCCGGTACTTCCTTTCAGCAACCTTTTAAGATCGTTGCCTGCGAGCTAACCAGGCTCCCGCAGGTTCCTGCTCCCTCTCTTTACCAGGAACTAGTCGGGCCTCCGACTCCCATGCCAACCGGCACACACTCCAGACACCCGCCGCTTCACCCAACACTCCAACCTCATCTGTGGACACGATATGCACCTCCCACGCTATGTCGCGACATCGCCCCTCTCGTGCCGGTCAGCAGTGCTAGCGGCGGCGTGGCTGAGCAGCACGCCCAGGCCCTGGCTAGTCATCAGCGTCGGCAGCGTGCGGCAGCAAGCCGCAGACGCGCTCCAGCAGCCCGAGCGGGCCGTCGTACGCCCGCTTGGCCAGCAGCTCATTGTCCAGAGCCCCCTCAGCCACAAACGCCGGCGGCACGAGGGCGCCGACAGCCTCCTGGAACGCGCGCTCAAGGGCCGGCATCATCAGCTCAAGCATCTGCACGTGCCCGCCCGAGGCGGCCAGCAATGCAAGCTGCATGGTGATGGAGCTGCTGTTGTGGTGGCTGTAGTCACGACGCTGCTGCTGCTGCTGCTGCTGCTGCTCCGCCGCCACCGCTGCCACCGCCGCTGCCGCCGGCAGTGATGCCGGCGGCAGCACATTGGGGAAGCCGCACTCGCCGTGCAGCCACGCCACCACGTGCACCTGGCCGCCCTCAACGGCGGCGAACGCAGCGGCACGCCAGACGGAGAACTGTTTGTGCGCGTCCTCGGACGGCAGGCAGGCCTCGCTGGTTAGCAGCTGCAGCACGGGCACATGGCCGGCCGCAGCCGCCACCTTGCAGGCCGCCGCCAGATCCGCCACACTGGTCCCCCAGCCCGCCCGCAGCAGCTGCGCGCAGATGTGCACGTGGCCGGCCCCGGCCGCCGCCACCAGCACGCAGTGGTCCTGCATGACGCTGCCGTCGGCGCTGCGGCCGCAGCGCTTCAGCACCACCTCCATGCAATCAAGGTCACCGCTGAAGGCAGTCATGCGCATGATGTGCTGGCGCTCGATGTCGGTGAAGCCGGCCCAGGGCTGGTCGTCGTTGCGCGCGGCGATGAGGGCGGCGCGGGGCCAGTCCTTGATAGCCTTGATGCGAACGTGGCGGTAGCCGCGCGTCAGGGCAGCCATCTCGGAGGAGACCGACTGCAGCAGGAGGTAGTGGTGAGCATGAGAGGTTAGAGATGGTCAAGTTGAGGCACAACGTTGGCGAGGACCCCTGTGCTGACAGCTCAACCGCCATCAGCTTGCTGACAAGCGACGGGTCCCCACTCGGACGCAATTGTGAATGTGTGCATGCATGTGGCAGTGCAGCGGCTGATCGTGCATGGGGCTGGCGATTGTGGGGCGACTGGTGCGACTGATTCCTGACACTTAGCGCAGCTGATCTGAAACGGCGCCCCGTACTTCATGGGCCATGCCCTTATCATCAGCTGAGGGACTCGTAAGAGGCAGTCTTGTGACACCGCCTCACGGCGTGGGTAAGCAGCGCTTGCGTATGCAGTATGAGCCTGGGTTGGGGATCCGCCCCTGGCTGGTGCAAGGAGCACACCCCACGTACTGACACGCTCACGGCTCACACGGCTCACACGTACACACTTGCACGCAACACCCACCCACCTTGAGGCTGCCGGCCACGTCACTCGGAGGCACCTTGACCACAATGAGCTGTAGCAGCTCTGTCGGAAGGCGCTCCAAGTGGTTGACGGGGCTGTCAGGCAGCGCGGGCAAGGGCCCTTGGTTGTCTCCACCGGGGGACGGCTTGGTGCTGTCTTGGTCCATGTTGCTCTGGCGCTAGTATGTGTGTGATAAGTACACAAGTATGGGCGGTGTGGTGGGGGGACGGTGTGGTGGGGGTGGGGGGGGGGTGCGGATTGGTGCGCGTATCGATGTGAGGGGCGTATCGATGTGAGGGGCTTCGTATCGATGTGCAGGGCGTATTGGTGAACTTTTTGGCGAACCGAAAAGCCGAAAAGTCGTCAATTTCTTCTCCGGACCCCTATCCTTGCCCCTTCTTTTCCTAAGCTCAATTTGTATGTTGAAAGTATTAGATAAAGGCTCTGGCTGTCAGCGAAGCCGCTTAAATGCGCTCATCGGGCACCTGTACGGCTGCATGGGCCGCCCATTGGATCCAGAACTTCACTCGCGGAATTTCTCACCGAAGCCGACTGTATCTATCGCCTTATCTAATGTCTCATTATCGTTTTACAACAGTGCTTGAGGCGAGTGCATTCAGTGTATTTCTCTTCTTGGGATTCTTGCGAGAAATGGAGTCCATAAGCCGGAATCCAAATATTGGAGCGTGTTGACGTTGTTTGCACGCGCCGGTGTTTCCAAGTGTTACAAATGGTCTTGACTAGCATTCAGAGTAATCGCAGGTTGGGCCCGACGGCCCCAGATGGTGCCCAGCCGGTTCCCACTCGGGACTACCGGCCCGACGACCGCCCTCACTGGCACAACCCCCAAAGGAAATAGCCAACGCCGCCACAATCCAACACAGCACGCCCAGGCCTGCTATCGAGCCCTGCAGATCATCCGGCCACTCCGACATTACTGCGGCCCAGGGGCCCTGCGTTGGCCCCGTGCCTAGTCAGTAGTCACGCACGATTGCTGCAGCTTCTTTGCCATGCGCCACGCTCAGTCAGCCATCATATCACCACACTCCAGATACGTAGACGTTCGACCAGCATACAGTTACGTCCACAACGTTCAGTTTGTGCGCGTGCACAACCCGAAGCAGCCTAGCCAACCTGCCGGCTGCAACCACGCCCTTAGCGTCAGCACAGTGTCATACCAACCTGTTGCTTGCGCACGAAGTGCTCATGCCCGGTACTGTACAGAGGGCAGCACACGACTCCCGGTGCCGAGGCCAAACACCACCACACCAGCGGCGCGCCGCAGCGCCTGTATCCCGCCTCACCGCTGTTGCCCGCTACCGCACAATCGCTGCCACCGCCACAGCGGCCTGCGCCTCCCGCCCTTCCCCCCCCCCGTTTAGATTGGGTGCCCAGAACGCCCTGGCCCCACCCCCATTCCCCATCCCCATCCTCGCCACATCCTCCTCACAACAGGTCGTAGCCGTCCGTGCCCGCGCCCTTGGCCAGAGGGTCGTCCCCTCGGCTCTTCTTGATGCGGTACGCCTCCATCTCCTCCGCGCTCACGTGCTCGCCGCCCGCGCCCTCCAGGCTGTTGTACTTGCGCTTGGACTTGTCGCCCTCCAGCGCGGCCTTCTCGCGCTCCTCCAGCTTCTTGAGCGCCTCGTCCACCTGGCGGCGACGAGGACGAGGACGAGGGCGGTTGTAGGAACAGGGCAAGGGTGAGGACGAGGGCTACCAGGCGCGGCGAAGTGTCAACCGCAGGTGTAACACCGCGTACGACCGCTCTACGCAGCACGAATGCTGCTACCCTGGAATGTGTCATCCTCTCCCCGCGCCCGGGCCTACCCCCAGCTGACTGCACCGCCTTGCATCGGCCTTTCATCACCCAGCTGCGCCCTCCCGCAGCCCTTCACCCCCCCCTCCCCCGCCCACCCTCACCTTCTTGGGGTCCAGGTCCTTGTCCGGCCCCTCGGTGCCCCACACGTCCGTGTTGTAGCCCTTGTAGTCGTTCAGCTTGGACTCCTGCCGCTTCTTGAGGTCGGCCGCCTCCTTCTCGCGCGCCGCCGCCTCCATGTTGGCCAGCATGGCCGCGTCCACCTGCGCCGCGGCGCTCTCGCCCGCCTGCGCGATGTGGGACAGACCAGATATGCTGCGTTTGATTCGTTGCTTCAGTGAACCGGCGGGGCGCACACTGGCATCACGTGCACGTGCAGGTCCAAATCATGTCGCAGGCAAGACGTACCAAGCCGGGGCAGCAGCGCAGATGCGACACCGCCCGACGCCCGACGTGCCCAGTGCTGCCGCAACAAACAAGCACGCCCCTACCCTTCCCGGAGGACACCACCGCGCCGCCTACGCCGCCGCCGCGCGCGCACCTTGCCCGTGCAGTAGCTGTTCTTCACGGTGGAGTGGCAGCAGGCGAAGCCCCACGTGCCGTCGCGCCACCAGGAGCCCCACACGCACGTGTGGTTGTTGAGCAGCACGTCCTCCTCGTAGCGACTCTTGGCCTTGACCTCCACGCCCTTCACCACCCGCCCCGTGCGGTCGTACTCCACGTACCGCTCGCTGGCCGCCAGCGCCTTGACGTCCTCGGGCACGGGCGCGGCGGCGCTGCCGTACTTGGCTACCACGTCCTCCTTGTCCTTGCCCTGTGGGCCGCGGATTGGGGTGCGCAGGAGGGTGGCAGCGTGTCAGGGGCGGTGGTGCGGCGTCGGGCGGCCCGGTGCACGAGCACCGGGTCGCACCCTGGCTTGCCCGAACCAGGCGCTGCAGCTTCGCAATGGAACAGTGCATCTGCCCCAGACCAGGCTTTGCCTACACCATCCTCCCCTCCGGCCGCCGCATCCCCACGCACATCCAGCTGGTCCTTCTTCTCCTTGAACTGCTTGTACAGCATCTCCGCGAGCGAGGGGTTGGCCTGCAGGTGGGAACAGCACAGACCAAACGTAACAACAAGTGTGAACGCATCGGTCCATGCGCCTACAATACGGTGCACATTATACAGAGCACCCACAGCGATGCGGTGCAACGCCTGCCCCCCCCCCCCCCAGGGACCCGCGCGCCGCGCGCCGCCCGCCCGCACCTGCATGTGCACGTCCAGCCCCTTCTCGTGCGCGTTGATGGAGTGCACCGTGAGGCTCTGCCACGCCGAGTACTCGCCGCCGCTGCGCACGAAGTTGTCGCCGTGGAACAGCTTCTCGGCGTCGGGCTTGTCGGGCTGCGGGTCCTCGCGCATGGAGCTGCGGGGCGTGTGCGCGAGGGCGCGGCGGCAGGGCGACGAGGCATGAATTGATGGTGTGTGGGAGGGGTTCCATGCATGATTAATTAAGATAAGGTGATGTTGACAGGTCGTTGCAGCAGATCAGTCTTGGGGGGGAGGTTGCATGTGCATACACGTGCAGACAATATGGAACGTGCAGGAAGCAGGTTTTGAATATGCTGACCAGGCTGACGGGAATGCAACTCCTTGATGCGCTCAAGCTCGGCAGCCGCCCAGCCGCCTCAGCACTATCAAGTATCAACACACATGGCCAACGTCTCCGTCTGCTTTCCAAGCCGCCCCCCCCCCCATCCTTCCCTCCCGCCCGCCCGCACGCACCGCGACTTGGGGTCGTAGTGCGCGGAGTTGACGTCCAGGTTGAGCAGGTACTTGGCGATGTCCTCGCGGATGCGCAGGTTGCGCACGGAGCCGGTGCTGCCACCCGCGGTGGTGCGCACGCGCTTCTTCACTTCGCCGAAGCCTATGTGAACGAGCAGGCGTGAGAAAGGGAGAAGCGCACGGTTAACAAGTTGGTATGGAACGGCGGGAGGCAGGGGTGGAGTTCAGGCACCGCGGGGTGAGCGGGGCGGGGTGCGGTTGAGCAGATGGGGGACGTGCAGTTGTGGCAGTTGGGTGGCTTGAACCCATGCTGAGCCCATGCCCTCACAAAGGGACACGAGTACACACCCGCCTCCTCATCGTCCTTGATCTTGGTCTCGTCGTCCTCCTCCGCCGCGCCGCCCTCCTCGCCCGCCTCCGCCACCTCGCCTTCCTTGGCGCCCTTCTCGCCCTTGTGGATTTTATCCAGCTGCGGACACAGAGACAGGGCGGGGGCAAGGGCCATCGATTTCAGCGTGCACTGGGACATGCCTTGCACCGTTGCACTCCAACCCTTTGCCGTACGGGCTCCTGCCAACACGTCCCCCCCCTCGGCGCCCCACCCCCGCCTCCCTCGCCCACCCACCAGCGGCCCGTATCCCCTTACCTCCTCCTTCTTGCGGATCTCCTTGCGCATCTCCTCCAGCTGCTCAAAGCGGTCCATGATGCGCGAGTAGTCCTTGGCGTCGTAGCCATTCCAGCGGTCGCGCTTGGACTCG
Source organism: Chlamydomonas incerta (assembly GCA_016834605.1). Classification (NCBI taxonomy): domain Eukaryota; kingdom Viridiplantae; phylum Chlorophyta; class Chlorophyceae; order Chlamydomonadales; family Chlamydomonadaceae; genus Chlamydomonas; species Chlamydomonas incerta. The sequence continues at coordinate 500,572 of JAEHOC010000004.1, forward strand.
AAGCCCACCAGCTTGATGTCCTCCACCTTCTCGTCCGCCGCGATGTTCTTGTTGGTGTACTTGGCGCCCTTGCCACGTGGCCGCTCTAGGCAGTCCTTGGTCTTATGCGACATGGCGCCGCAGCTGCCGGCGGGCACATAAGGGTAAGAGAAGGGTGAAGGCGTGAGTTTGGTGTGAGGTTCTGGCATCCACAGCCAACCTAAGCGGCATAACAGAAACACGGCGGATGCTGCAGAGCGCGGCGCGCCTGCACCCGCACCGCCGGCTATGGGCTGCCCCGTCAGCAGTGGGATGTTACCATGCAGCGCAACTGCATGCTTGGCGCGCGCACCACTTGCGCGCGCCGAGAGGCCCCAGCCTCCCGCCCTAGCGGACTCCCAGCCTACCCACACACACCCGCCCCCCGGCGCCGCCGCTCACACAATCGCGCTTACTTTTCGCAGGCGCCCTTGCGCCACTTTGTGGCCTGGTAGACCTTGGCACCACGGTCGTACCACTTGTCCGAATCCTCTCCCTTCTCATTCCAGTTACGCTGATGCTTCAGGGTTGGCTTGTCAGAGTTCAGGTACCAGGGCGCCGTGGCCATATACTGGGGAATATGAGGGTTAATCTCCTTGCCGTTCTCATCCACCTCCGCCGGAGCCAGACCGGCCTTTCGGGCCTCCTCCAGCTCCTTCTGGCGACGCCATCTGGGGAGGGGGTGGGCGCGCGGAGGGCATATGTCAGCACGGGCAAGTGCCGGGTGAACCCGCCACGCGGTGAACTGGGCTCGACAGTTGCACGCAATGCTACTTGCAATCGACTTACTCATCTCCTGTCTTGAACATCCTCGCCGGCCGCTAGCTAGCTGCAGGAAACAATAATGGCCCGCCTGCGCTCCAAGCAAGCCGCTGCAGCTCAGCTCCTGCTGATGGCTATGTCAGCAACCAGTAACAGAAGTATTAAGGTTATAGGATGGCCCCGCCACGCCGAGGCCGAGTCGGCCCAGATGTCACTGCTCGTTCACTGCTCTCGTTGAATTTGTTGTGACCTACACTTGCAAGTAACGTATTCGGAAAAGAATAGCAAATTGTGGTGAGCGCCCAAGTAATTACCGACACGGCAGCCGGGGTTTGCCCCATCGCTGGCGCCACCCAACCGGCACCTCTGTGCCTCCCCCCATCGCTACACGTCCACGCGAGCGCTCAAAACGCCTCCTCCCTGTGTTATGGATGACGCGAAGGGGATACGCACGCCTAAGCGTCCGACACAGAAAATGCCACCGATCCCCGAAAGGCATGCCACATGGATTGTAGCCCGGCAAGCTACACACATACGCGGCTGTCCACTCAGAGCTGCCTGGATGTATCATATGCGCCTGGCACCGTTTGCTATCCATACAGCTGCGGTCATGGCATGCACCTCATGCACACGCACGCGCAGCCAGTCCATCCCTGCACAGCTACTGGGACTCCTCTGCAGCGAAACCCGGATTTCTGCCCCCTGATTCCCTTAGAGGCCGCATGGTATGCCGCAGATCAACAGCTAGGTAGCCCCACAGAAACGTCATGGGCCGGGAACCGGATGACTTGACCCACCTGCATCGCACGCCAGCTCATCCGCTCGAGCTGCGTCGACCAAAACGCGAACAAAACGCGGGCAACTCGTTGCAGCGTCAAGTCACCTTACCTATTCACTACAGTATCCAACTGTAAAATGGCCCTGCGCGCTGCCTCCTCCGTCCGCGCGACTGCGTCCAGCGGTCGCGTCTCGCGCCGCTGCGCTGTCGTCGTTCGCGCTACCGCAGGTGAGTAAATAATGACATACTTTCATGTGTGCGCTTGGACGCCGCGACTGAGGGGGCCGCTCACTGACGAAAGTTGTTGGCGTGCCGGTGTTTTCAGAGCCCATCACCGAGAGCAAGAACCTGGAGATTATGCGCAAGTTCTCGGAGCAGTACGCCAAGCGGTGAGAGCAGCGGAGCGCGGGGGACGGTGCTGGGGTCGAGAAACGTGTGGGTGGGTCGCGAAATGCGGGCTGCAACGAGGTTGTTGACGCTGCGACGGCCGTTTACTGTGTTCGCAGCTCTGGCACCTACTTCTGCGTGGACAAGTCGGTGACCGCAGTGGTCATTCAGGGCCTTGCCGAGCACAAGGACACTCTCGGCGCGGCGCTGTGCCCTTGCCGTCACTACGACGATAAGGAGGCCGAGGCTGCTCAGGGCTACTGGAACTGCCCCTGCGTGCCCATGCGGGAGCGCAAGGTGAGGTGCATCGCTGCTTGCGTCGACATTCCGTGCGTGGCTCCTGCGGGCTGGGTCCCGCGTCTGTTCCAGCAATCAGCATCAATGCTGTGGAGCTCACATATGTGGCTGACAATGCCGCTCGCTGCGCGTACATTGCGCTTGTCGCGACACAGGAATGCCACTGCATGCTCTTCCTTACGGAGGACAACGACTTCGCTGGGCGGGAGCAGACGATCACGATGGACGAGCTGAAGTCCGGGATCAGCGGCATGCACTAAGCAGTCGGACGTGGACGCAGGAGGGAGTGGGGTGGCACGGAAGCGTTTACAGTGCTGTGGCGGTGGACCGCCTAGTGGTGGGCCCCGCGCTCGCCCGGAAGCGCTTTGGCGAGCCCCTCGCACAGAGACCGCAGTTGCTTGACGTCGGTAGCTAGGATGGAGGTGCGGTGCTGGTTCTCCACCAGGGAGCGGCCGGCGTCCACAAGTTTCGCAGCGGCGGCTTCAAGCGGTGCGACGGAGGCCTGCGAACGCTCGGGTGGGGGGCCCACGGAGCAACGGGCGGTAGTGCAAGGGCCAATTTTGGTAGCTAGCGCAGCAACCCCGAACGAAATCATGTACTACTTAGGCACATCGTGTGACTGTGCGAGTTGTTGTTGGGGAGCCTACCTCGAGTGCGGACGCGGTGGAGTTGAGGGCGGTCGCGTGCTGATTGGTTAAGAGCGTGGTCTGTTTGAGGTCGGCCATCAATCCATCACGCGAGCTGCATGTATTCTTGTTTGTTTGTGAGTGAGTGAGTGAGGTATAGGATGCATTGGCAGTGTCGTACATTGCGCCGGCATGAAAGAATAAGGCCCATGTCGGCCCGAAAACATGATTTCGAGGTTATGCCGAAGAATGCAACACGCCCACCATACATGATTCGGATACTAACGTTGTAACTTCTTCGTTAAGTCCTGCGTACTGCCGTACCCTGGCTCTTGGTGTGCATGAAGGGCACGCGGGCTGGGGGGTGGGGCACGTCCGGGCCGGGCACCTGAGCCTGCCGCGACCAGCCGCAGCGGCGATGGGGCGTGCCAGCATAGAATTGTTGAAGCAAGGCAGAGCCCGACACAGGTTCCAGTACTAGTGCTCAAGAGGCACTCGGCCCATCCTCTCCCTTTGATTTTGGCTCATGTCACACGAGGTACATTTGGCGTGTAGCCGCAATCTGTCACTTGGCAACCCTTTCAACCTGCAACGCACCCTGCTGCTGTTCACTGCCACAGCACGGCCTGCAGCTAGCTACAGCGGCGCCACAGGTGCTGTCGCGACTGGTGCAAGAGAGCTGCCGTCTGCATTCGCATTCGCATTCGCATTCAGAAAGCATTTCAGGAAGAGAGGCAACGGTCTCTCCACCTAGCGGCTCTTAGCACTGCTCTTGCCGGAGCCAAGGCCGGAGCCCCTGTTCACCTGGGAACCCTGGTGTTCATCACTGCCGGACTGAATCTAATGCACCTGGACCCCTGCTAGTACCGCAGCGTAGCCCTGACTACTCCCAATCCTGCATTCCATCTGCCTTCATGTTGTCGTCCATGTGTACACTCACGTCCACCCCGACACAGGCCCTAAAATGCTGCGAGGGACACTCCCGCAACCTCCACGCTCTACGCGCATCATACAATCTGGGGCCGTTTCTGTGTCTGTGCATTTGGCAGGGCAGGTCTACCGCGCCAATTTCAAAACGCTCATCAGTCGTTTCGTCAGGCTGCTCAAGAGGCCATGCCAAATGCCCGCTCAATGCTGTTGTGCTTCTCCGCCGCCACCGCCGCCGCGCCCGCCTTGTCCACCTTCTGCTTCTTGCCCAGCGGCGCGCCCGCTGCCGCCGCCGCTGCAGCCTTGCCCTCCGCCTCAGAGGCAGCTGCAGCCGACACCATGTTGATGACGGCGGCAAAGCCTGCAGTCATCAGCCGCTTGTCGCCGCGGATGCACTTCTCGACGTCGTCCAGGCGCACCGTGCGCCGCTTGCCCGCGGCCGCCGCAGCCGTGGCCTTGGCGCACACGGCGGACAGGAACACCTCCGCGGCTGCCGACAGCGCCAGCACGCCTTCGGCTGCGGCGGCAGAGTGAGGAGGACAGTGGTGACACGGTTAGCGTGGCCTAGACCGCACGAAAGCGCACACACCGCAAACCTTGGGGGGAGCCCCAAGCTTCCACTTCAACGCATGGCGGCATGGCCGCAGCCTTTCGGTTTGGTGCGATGATGCAATACAACTTGCAGGCCCAAGCCTCACCAGAGCAGCGCTGGATGTCTGGGTCCACGTTGACGACCTTGCGCACCCAAGACGCCGGCAGTGACGCGGCAGCAGCCTTGGCGGGGCTGCCGGCCCCCTCCCCGTTCCCCTCGCCCTGCGCCTCGCTTCCGTCGCCGGCTTGTTGCTGCTGTTGCTGCTGCTTCAGCTCCTCCGCCTGCACACGGTACTTGGCCTTGTCCTCGTCGCTCAAGGCTTTCCACAGCTGGCCCAGCTGTATCGTGGATGCACGGACGTGAGGTGAGGGGTGTCAGTTGATTGGTCGTAGGCGCCCGTGCTTGTACGGCGCTGCCAGGATATGCACTCTCAGTCCCCTTACTATCCTCAACTCCGAGTGTCCTTCCCTTTCCCTCCTCGCGCAGCAGTCTACCCGTCCCACCAGCTGCCACCACACGTAGACATGCACATACGGTGGACCGGCGTGCGTACCTCCTTCGCCACCACTGTCACCGCGATTTTTTCCAGCCCCTCCGCTGCTAGCCGCTGGCGCACAGATTCTCTATGCTCGTTACAGAAGATCATGTACGCCGTGGGAGCCATGGCTGTCGACTAATTACTGCGTAGGCGCTCCTGGAGCAAGAGATGTCGCTGCTTAAAGCCGCACCGCTGTCTTGCCCCAGCAACTCGAGTTGTGACTATCTATGTTGTAATGATTATGATAAGTCCAGAGGTTGTGTGGCAACAGGCTTTCGAGGAGTTTAGTTCAAAAGGGACAGCGAATGCCGACAGCTTATGCAGGAAAAGAGGTTATCTGCGTGCTGGTATGCTAGTATGATGTTAATCGAATAGCGATAATGAGTTTCAGCGTTGCAATTCCATTCTTCCCCTCCCACGACGCACGATTGGCCCCCTGACAGCAGGTGGCCGGTGCCCTCCCCGCTCGCGCCTCCTGACGACACGGTGGGATGGACCAGGGCCCAGAAAGGTTTGTTGGATGTACAGTTAACACCGTTGCATGTACACATTGAAAGCCTAGCCGAACGCCAGGGGACAGGGACCCCTGCCAGACGCTTCGAAGCGTCCTACCCCCATCGCCCCTCCCCAGACACGTTCTTGGGGGCAACACGTCCAGGTCTGAGCGTGCATGCTCAAAGGTGAACACCCGAATCCACCGTTCAAGTTCAGGCTATTTCTGGTTGTTAAGCCAAGAGCGGGCGCTCACTGCAGCGACCGGCCGACACTCTAGATTCAGCACATCAGGATTTCTTCAGCACCCGTGCATGCCGGCCCGGAAGCGGGCATGCTCTCTATTTGCCGAGGCCGCCGCCATGGCGACATGTGAGCGCCGGATCAGGACACCAGTAACTCGACTGCTTTAGCATGCTCTCGTCATTCGTGGCCAGCTGGCCAGCCCACGCAATCGCACCTATACCCGTGTGCACGGCGGCAAGCGTTGCATCCTGTTACAACTGCAGCCCCAGCACATCCGCATACTAGAACCCTAGCGCCGGCTCGCCGCCGCTTCAGGCCAGGCCGTGCTCCTTCATGACGCGCATCATGGTGACGCCCATCTGCGCGGGCGAGCGGGTGACGGTGACGCCCGCCTCCTCCAGAGCCTTGATCTTGTCGGTGGCGGTGCCCTTGCCGCCACTGATGATGGCACCGGCGTGGCCCATGCGCCGCCCCGGTGGCGCCGTCAGGCCTGCGCATGCAACCACACAGCCGCGTTCGCAGATGGACAACCGGGTGCAGCCAAGCATGGGTGCAGGATGACTCTGGCCGATGACAAGTACGGCGAGCCACGGTTGTGGTAACGGGGCGCAGCATGGCATAGTTACTTGTACCCAGCCACGCACCGGCGATGAAGGACACCACAGGCTTCTTGGTCCCGGACTTGCGAATGAACTCGGCCGCCTCCTCCTCGGCCGTGCCACCGATCTCACCGATCATGATGATGCCCTCGGTCTGTGGCCAGGGCGCAACGTTGTAAGGAGTGGCGGCGACCTCAACAATCACGGCAAAATAGCTCATCGATTACACGTCTTGCTATACCACGACCATACGCGCTGTGCAAACCGGTATCCCCAAAACCTCTGCCTCCTGCACGGAACCACACCGCAACCACCACCCATGAAACTCCTTGGCCCCCCAGCTACATTCCCGCCACCTCCGCCGCACCTGCGGGTCCTTGACAAAGCGCTCCAGGCAGTCCACGAAGTTGGTGCCGTTGAAGGGGTCGCCGCCGATCCCCACCACCGTGGACTGGCCCAGGCCCTGGCTGGTGGTCTGGTACACGGCCTGGAGGAGGGCGAGGTGTGGGCGCGTAGGGCGATGGCATGATATCGGGTACAGGGATGGGCAACATGAGCAGGATACACGGCGGCCGCCTTTGGCAGGCCGCTGGAGTGCCCCTCGTGCATGTATAGCGTGAAGCCGCCCGCGAAGATGGGCGCCCGAGCGAGCTGCGCTCACCTCGTACGTCAGCGTCCCCGAGCGGCTGACGATGCCGATCTTGCCAGGCGTGTGGATGTAGCCCTGAGGTTGGCGCGCGACAGAACAACAAGTAGGCGCGCGTAAGCAGCTGCGCGGAACCTGCACGCACCTGCCCCGGTTGCCCCTCTACACCAGCAGCATTAGCCCCCGCTACCAGCGTGCACCATTCGGCCGGCCCTGACGTCCACCACGACCCTGGCCGCCGCCAGCCCACGCCGCTTACCGGCATGATGCCAATCTTGCACTCCCCGGGCTTGATGATGCCGGGGCAGTTGGGGCCTATGAGCCGCGTCTTGCTCTGGCCCTGCATCGCCTTCTTGACGCGCACCTGCAGCACATGCAGCAGCAGCGTGCGCGCACGGCAGCCTCAGGCAACTCATGTTGGGTCCCCCGCCCCTGGTGTACGCCCCTTGCCACTGGGACACCAGTACGCCGACCCTGAGCGGCTGCTGCTGACGCAGTACGCCTAGTCGGGGCAACCAGCAGTGCCCACACATCCCTCGGTCCAGTCCCCGCGCCCCAATCCCTGTGTCTCCGCCTCGGGGCGGCCACGCACCATGTCGTGCTGCGGGATGCCCTCCGTGATGCACACTACCAGCTCCAGCTCCGCCTCCACCGCCTCCAGAATGGCCTTGGCCGCGAAGGGCGGCGGCACGTAGATGACTGAGGCGTGGCAGCCGGTGGCGGCCTTGGCCTCCGCCACCGAGTTGAACACGGGCAGACCCAGGTGGCTGCTGCCGCCCTTCTTGGGCGTCACACCTCCCACCTACGAACATGCATGCGTGTTTGCCGCGGGCGCGTGCACGCGTTGATTACAAGCAAGCTGTGGGACACCACCCGCACTCCACCCTGCACGACTGGACTATGGAACACCTCATCACCGCCGCCGCGGTTGCAGCCTCACCATCTGTGTGCCGTAAGCAATGGCCTGTAGGAAGGAAGACGCAGGGCACGCGTGAAAATTCATGTATTGCACAGAATACAAGGGAAACATGGAGCAAAGGCTGAAGGTCCATCGCCGCACCTGCTCAGTGTGAAAGGTTCCATTCTTGCCGGTCAGGCCCTGGCAGATGACCTTGGTGTTCTTGTCAACGAACACGGCGGGGTTGTGCACGGCCTGCACGTACACGCCAGGACGCCGCCACAGAAGGGTCGGGTGGTGGGGTCAGCTGCACACCCATACACCCGGCAGGAGAGCGTTCTCCAAGCGCTCGCCCACTTTGCTCCCATTCGAACTGGCATGGCACATGGCAGTCAGCCTAGGCAACGTGAAAATGCCGCCCCTGTCGCCCTGGGGGCAGTGCCGCGGTCCCTCCCACGAGCTCCTGCCCTGACCTGAGAAGCGAAGCCGCGCACAAGGCCCGCAACTGCAGGCGACTCAGACTTGGCCGAGCTGCGAGGGGTACAGGTCGGAACGAGTAATTTGCCCCCGCGTAATGAGTTTCGGTTGTGCTCCACCGCCGACACGGTGATGTCAGCTGGCGCCTCAGCGGGTCCCCCAGCACTGGTGGGGTGCACCTCAGTTCCCAATGCACTAGTGCTCACCCAGCGGCAGCAAGGAAAAGGCGCCACATCATGCAGAGCAGCGAGTTCACTGAATCAATCTCCGAAAGCCCGAGTCCGAGTCCGCTCAATTGGCTCCCTCCAAAGTGACAATGTTATTTCAGCAAGTTGATGCTGCTGAAACAAATGGCCGCAAGTGTTACAAAGGTGTTGCACACGAAGGATGTTGAAATGGAGCCAAAGGTAGCAGGGCCCGAACCCGGCGATGTGAATGTATGCTTCGTATGAACTTAATGCTGTCGCTGCAGCCGGAGTTCAGAAAACACCACGGCATGAGCTGGTCCATCCTGGCCCTTTGGAAATTCTCATCAATTGGCACCAAACGCTGCCCAGCCAAACCCACAGGTATCCGCTCATGCGCAGGACCTTCACCTTGCTGTTTCGCTTGACTGCCGAGGGCCAGGGGTTGAATATGCGTAGCCTTGCCAGCCAGAAAGCTAGTTCCAGGCTCAGCTCGATTGCATCGTCGCGTATTACTCCTTTCGTTGGCAAAGCTCCTACTCCTTTCCATAAATCTGCACGCTGCCTGGCGACCACCCACCAAACCATGGAAGCGTCGACTTCTGGCTCAAGCACCTCGAGCGAGGTTGAGGCCCTGCGCGCCCAAATCAGCAAGCTTGAGGTGAATTGAGACTAAAACATATTGAATGCGCTTTTGAGTGGCCCTGTGGGTGAGGGGTGTGGCGACAGAGCCGTCACGATCACCCGTGCGCACGCGTAAACACAGGCGACGCTCAAGGAGAAGGAGAAGCAGCTGGACACTGTGTACCCTTACTCGCGGTCATACAACAAGACTTCCGTCAACACTATCCTGGGCGCGGCGGACGGGGGCAAGAGCCTGGTAAGTGCGGGAAGCCCATCTCTCGGCGGCTTCGCGCTGCTCGGCCTCGTCGCACTGCTCGTTACCTGAGAACTGATGCGATGCTGGTCATGCACTCCGGGGGTGTCGCAGGTTGGCCAGACTCTGCGCGTGGGTGGCTGGGTGAAGACCGGTCGTGAGGCCGGTGCGGGTGCCTTCTGCTTCCTCGAGGTCAACGATGGCTCCATGTTCGACAGCCTGCAGGTGCGGGCAGCTGGGGTGGTAATGAGGGTCCCACTGTGCCGGGGCGGGGCTAGCAGAGGTGCCACGCACGGGGCTGGCAGCTGGTACCGCAGCTGTTGGGTTTGCGCAACCGGACCGGGGGAGGGAATCAGGGGCGCGGGTTCCTGCACGTGCCCGCAGCCCAAGGGCGGGGCCAAGGCACCAGCACTAGCTCCAGGTCATGCGGGCCTGCGCGTTCACGCTAAAAGCTTATCGTGGGGCGTTGCTGTCGACAGGTGATGGTGCCGAAGGAGGTTGCGGAGGAGGTGGGCGGCCTGAAGGCGCTGGTGCCCACCGGCACCTCTGTCCTGGTGGAGGGCCACCTGGAGGCCACCCCCGAGGGCACCAAGCAGGTGAGGCGCGGACTCGGAGGGGGTGGGGATGCACGGGAACAGGGTAGAGGCTGGAGCCGCAGGTCGGGTCAGGGACGGTTGCTAGGGAACCGCCGGGCGTGCTGATGAGTTGGGGTGAGTGCGCGGGGCTGGCACAAAGGGGCGGGGTAGCTGACACGATGCAGCATGCTCGTGGGCGTAGAGGTGCAAAGCGTGGGAGCAGCAGGCAAAGAGTCGGCTGTACTGATGCCTTGCTCTGTCCCCCGCGCTACCTGCCCCGAAGGCCGTGGAGCTGAAGGCGACCAAGATCGCGCACGTGGGCCCCTCGGACGCTGCCACCTACCCCATCGCCAAGAAGAAGACCACCTACGAGTTCCTGCGCGAGAAGATGCACCTGCGCCCGCGCTCCAACACCATCAGCGCGGTGGCCCGCATCCGCAACGCGCTGGCCTTCGCCACGCACCGCTTCTTCCAGGAGAACGGCTTCCTGTACGTGCACACGCCCATCATCACCGCCTCCGACTGCGAGGGCGCCGGCGAGATGTTCCAGGCGCGTGCGGGGCCGGCGGCGCTGGCAGGCGGGCGGGGCGGGGAACTGAATGCGGAGCGGGGTCGAGCGAAAGGTGGCAGGAGCAGGAGCTGGAAGGGGGGGGGGGCATCAGGATTCAATCGCGCAGGGGCGACACAGGCATACAGCAAGGGAGGATGAAGTTTGAGCGGATGAGACACGACGGGGTCACGTGGCCAAGGACCGGTGCCGGGCAAAGCGCTGGCTCGCGCGGGTTCACGCGATGGTATTAGGCAGGCCGACGGGCGCCACGAAGCGGCCGCCGCTCGGGACCTCCCTGGCTGACAATCCGTGCTGACGGTGGCCCCGCAGGTGACCACGCTGCTGAGCAAGATGAAGGAGCACGAGGGCGCGCCGGTGGTGTCGGCCGCCGAGGTGGAGGCCGCGAAGGCGCAGGTGGCGGCGCAGGGCGATGAGGTCAAGGCCGCCAAGGCGGTGAGGCTGGGGGGCGGGCCGGGCGGGGAGACGGGAGAAAAGCATGCACGCAGGCGGGGTACGGGCAGCGACTCGACAACAAATGAAATTGACATGTGGTGGAACCGAAGACGGCGGTGTGGTCAGTGGTGCTGAATGCTTGCGGGCCCGCGCCTCTTGACCTGTCTCGGCCAGGCCGCCGCCGCCAACAAGGAGGACAAGGCGCTGGCCGCCGCCTCCAAGGCGGCCGTGGACAAGCTGCTGAAGCTCAAGGAGGAGCTGACCAAGCTGGAGGAGGGGTGAGCAGCCGGCGGCGTTGGTGGAGGGGGTTGCAAAGATGGTACATAGAAGTGTAGTGGCGTAGGGGGCGCGCAGCGGAGGAGCGGGGGCGACGGGGGAGCGGTGGTGGTGGGCATGGGAGGAGGGAGCGAGCGGGAAGATAGCGAAAAAGGAGCAGGCTACAGAGCATGAGGGCGGTGGTCATTGGGGTGTTGAGGGTGAAGGCATTTCAAGGGTGATGCGTCCGAAAGGCTGCGCAGGCTACCGGTACTGCAGGGGTGCAGCAACATGTTGCGTCAGCAGAATTGGGTGCCGGGACAAACCAGGACTGTCCGACTGCTCTCCGCTTTCCCGCAGCTCCCGCATTGTGGGCGGCATCAAGCGCCTGCCGGACGGCACGCCCGACTACAAGGAGGACTTCTTCTCCAAGCCGGCCTTCCTGACCGTGTCCGGCCAGCTGCAGGTGCGGAGAGGGGGGGCGGGCTGGGAAGGGTGGGGGGTTCTGCACGGGCTGCAGGGGCTGCGGGGTGGAGCGGAGCGTGGAGGAGGGCGCACGACGGTTGCGTACCGACCTGAATGTCAGTCAGTAAGGCGCGGCGCGGCCCCGGAGTGACGGCGCCCTGGAACACCCGGCTGCTTTAAAGCTAGCGATCCTGCAGCTCCTGTTCTATCCGCTACTCGACCCCGGCTGCCCCTGTTGTTCCTGCTTCCTGCTGCAGGGCGAGTTCTACGCCTGCGCGCTGTCCAACATCTACACCTTCGGCCCCACCTTCCGCGCCGAGTACAGCTTCACCGCGCGCCACCTGGCGGAGTTCTGGATGATCGAGCCGGAGATGGCGTTCTGCGACCTGGTGGACGACATGCAGTGCGCCGAGGACTACGTTCGCTACTGCTGCAAGTGGGTGTGGGTGTGCGGCGGGGGGCGGGGGGCGGGGGGCGCGCTGAACGGGGGCTGGGGTGCTCGCGTGGGGTGCAAGGCAGCCGTGGGATTGAGCCGGATGAGCCGGGAACATGGGCGTGAAAGGGGGCGAGGGGCGTGGACGGAGCGCGGCAAGAGGAGAAGGCACCGGCACATGGACGGAGAGTCAACCCGCTGATGAACTCTATATCTATTCACCTTGGAGAACAGATTCCCCGTGGGCGAATCGACGCGCCCGCGGGCTGCTGATTGATCGACTTCTGAGGGTTGACATCCAGTGCCGAGGCAGCGTGTTTGCGTGCAAACACCTGTTGGGAAGGTGCCTGGCTGCCATGCTGCCACTCCACACACATACTGCTGCAGCATAACATTTGAGCGTGCAGGCTAACAAGCCGCGCGCACGCCCGCTGATGAACTCTATATCTATTCACCTTGGAGAACAGATTTCCCGCGGCGAATCGACGCGCTCGCGGGCTGCTGATTGATCGACTGAGGGCCGATGTACCCATACACAATCACGCATAGCACATCACCATTGCACCTGGCGCCCTGGTGAAGAGCATCTTCCCATCCCCCGTCCAGCCCCATCCACCTGCTCGCCTCCCTCCCTCGTCTTAGATAATCATGCATGAAACCCTCCCTCACCACCGCCTCGCCGCCAGGTTCCTGCTGGAGAACTGCAAGCCCGACCTGGAGTTCATCAACAAGATGGTGGACAACACCGCTCTGGCGCGCCTGGAGCAGGTGGGCGGGGCGCGGGTGTGCAGGCGGAGGGTGAAGCTGGGCGCGGGTGTGCAAGCGGAGGGTGAAGCTGGGCGCAACACTGCCCTGGCGCGCCAAGTAGATGCAAAGAAAACGCGCTGGCGCCGCCACTCTCTGACCACCGGCTTCTCCTCTTACCGCCCCTCCAAACTCAATGCGCAGGTTGCGTCCACGCCCTTCAAGCGCGTCAGCTACACGGAGGCCATTGAGCTGCTGCAGGGCGTGGTGGCGTCGGGCAAGAAGACGTTCGAGTACAAGGTGGAGTGGGGCATCGACCTGCAGACCGAGCACGAGCGCTACCTGACCGAGGAAATCTTCAAGCAGCCCGTCATCGTGTACAACTACCCCAAGGAGATCAAGGCCTTCTACATGCGCCTGAACGACGACAACAAGACCGTGGCGGCCATGGACGTGCTAGTGCCCAAGGTATGGGGAAACGCGGCGTCCGTAGTCTGGCCTCGCTATGCTGCTCCTTCCTGCTCGGTCATGTCACACACATGTGTGAGCCCCACAAAAACGCCACGCATGCCGCTGCTTGTTGCTGACAAAGCCGCCCCCGCGCCTTCGCCCCCGCCAGGTGGGCGAGCTGATCGGCGGCTCGCAACGTGAGGACCGCCTGGACGTGCTGGAGCGCCGGCTAGGCGAGAGCGGCATGGACCTGGCGGCCTACGAGGGCTACATGGACCTGCGCCGCTACGGCACCGTGCCGCACTCGGGCTTCGGCCTGGGCTTCGAGCGCCTCATCCTGTTCGCCACCGGCCTCGACAACATCCGCGAGGTCATCCCCTTCCCGCGGTGGCCCGGCAACGCCGCGTACTAAGCGGCGGGCGCGTGGCGCGCGGGGGTTGGGCGGTGTACTGTGTGTGTTGTGGCAGCTCGGGGGGGCTCGGGCATTGTTTCGATCCAACTCAAAGCGTGTGTGGAGGCAGGGGTAAAGATTAGTGGGGCGGGTGTGGGAGTGGGGAAGGGCAAGGCCGGGTTGCGGAAACGCTGACCGGCAAATGATGCCGCGGCTGTGTGGAATGCGTAGATCAGAGGTGGATCCTCGTGTGCAAGGGGGTGGAGCAGTCTCAGGAGAGGAGGAGCGCAAGCTAGGAACAGCGGGTGCGTACGTGTGGCTGCACGCGACCACAAATATTGATGATGAAGACAGACGGACTGAAGAGCATAGTGCATGCATTCAAGTTCCCGAACGAACGGCGTGAGCCGCGACACTTGACACTGACACGTTGGCCGGAGACCCTGAGGAGAGTAGGGTCGAGGGGCACTGGTGCAGAAAGAGGTGCCAGACGGCTTGTACACGGAAGTATTACAGTCCACCACCCCGGGCCCAAATCCATTGCGCCAGGGACACAGTTTACGTTCCGACGGACTTGCGCACATCGCCGCCGCCGTTTTTACCTGCCACCTGGTCTGTGCCACCCTGCACTCGCGTGTTCAAATGCATGAAGATGCACCTAACACCACCCGAACGGCGCAGCCCAAACCAAAATTGCGCCTGGCCTCATCCCTTGCACCAAAACCTGACCACGTCAGTATCCTCAGTCCGATAAGCATCACGATTCACGCCAACACATATCTAGCAGCTAAGCACCGGCCGCAATCCGCGCTGCCTACATCCACCAGTCCAGCCGCCGCTCAACGCAGCACGCTTTACTTCTTGGCGGGCTCGGGGCGCTTGTAGTAGGGCGTGGGCACGAAGGGCATCTTGGTCACCACGGCGTCGTTCACCTTGCCGCGCACCTCCACCTTGAGCGCGGTGCCGGCCTTGGCGAAGTCCTTGTCCACGTAGCTGCAGGCGGGCGGACCAGGCAGGGCAGCACACCAACGCGTCAGTGTGCATACCTCTTCCGCCGTGGAGCCCCCGCGTGTCCAAGCTCCCCAGCCGCAGGGCGTCAAGAACCCGTCCGCTCCCGCCGTCTTGCTTATGTGAAAACCCCTTCGCTCCCGCCCGACCCGGCCCAGGCCCCGCACTCACCCCATGGCGATGTTCTTCTTGAGGCAGGGGCTGAAGGCGCCGCTGGTGATCTCGCCCACCACCTTGCCGTCGGGGGTGCTCACCACGCTGTGCTGGCGGGCGGGCGCGCCGGTGCTCACGAAGCCCACGCGGCGCTTGCTGCGAGTGCCAAGAAGAGTAAGACGATGGGGCTGTAATAAACGGAAGCTAGGCATGAGGCACCAAAGGCTCACAAGCCGCGGGCGACGGGCACATACGCTTCGAGTCCCCGCCGCGTGCCAGCTCCTCCGGCCGACCCACCCTCCCTGTCGCCCCACCCCACCCCCGCGCACCTGACGCCCTCCGCCAGCTGCTTTTTGATGATGTCGCCGCCCAGGAAGTCAAACTTCTCGCGGCGCCGTTTGCCGATGGTCCAGGCCAGGCCCGCCTCCACGGGCGTCAGGTCCTCGTTCAGGTCGTTGCCGTACAGGCACAGGCCCGCCTCCAGGCGCAGAGAGTCGCGGGGCCCCAGGCCTGCGCGGGCGCCAGGCACACACGATATGACGGCACGGGTTAAAAGAAACGGCACAGCTTCATGCGTCCCTGCTGTCCCAGGCCGCCGCCCACAGCCCCTGCTGCCAACATGCGCTACTCGCTGCTGCCTGCTGCTCTACAGACGGCACCGTCGCTGACGCCGCCACCGCCGCCGCCGCGCAACGCACCAGCCATGCGCACGCGCTTGTTGGCAGTGAGCTTCTCCGCCAGGGCCACGGCGTGGCTGTTGGGCACGCTGATCTCAAAGCCGTCCTCGCCGGTGTACCTGTGGGCGGTGTGAAAGCGCGGAGCAGCAGAGGACACAGGTGAGAGAGCTGCGAGAGGTGCGGGCACGGGCTTGCTCACTGACCAGTCGTTTCCTCCTCGGCCGCCCCCCTCCCCGACCCCGTCCATTCCCCCCGCGACGAACGTCTGCTTTCCCCGCCTCCTCCCTTGCCACCTGCCCGCCTGCCACCTGCCCGCCCGCGCCTCACCCGGTGCGGGTGACCCAGCAGGGGATGCCGCCCAGGTCGATGGGCTTGAAGTCGGAGAAGTACATGGACTTGAGGTCCACGCCGGGCGCCACCAGGCCCGCCACCACCTCGGCGGCGGCGGGGCCCTGCAGCGCCAGCAGGCTGCGGTCGTCGTGCACCGTCATGGCCACGTCCAGGCCCTTGGACTGCGCCCAGGGGACAAGCGGCAGCAAAGGAGGGTGGTGGGCGCTGGCGGCGATGCGCGTGTCGTCTGCATGCGCTCCGCCCTTGCCGCTGCCCCGCTCCCTGCCCACCACTTCCTGCCCTGCAAGGCCTGTGGTGCCACTGCCGCTCCTGGCGAGCACCGCGTGGCAGTCCAGCGGAGCTCTGGCACGGCACGGCGCGCGGTCGCACCCTCCCCACTCTGCCCCAAGCATGTGTTGCCCGGCCGCCCCCTCCCGCCGGCGATGATTTAATTTGGGGTGGTGACCACAACTTCCCCCGGCCACCCGGCCGCCCCGCACCTTGGCCGCCGCCAGGTGCTTGTTGAGGTGCGCCAGGTCCTTGTCGCGGCAGCCCGCGTTCACCACCGTGTAGATGTGCTGGCCGTTCACCTGCGCAGCAGCGGCCGACAGGAACTCATTCGAGGCTTTAACAACGCCGGTGGTGCGCGAACGCGCAGCAAACCATGTGATGCCCGATGGGCCGACTCCCGAGCATGTGGCGCTAGCAGGTGCGCAACCCGCACGCCGGCGACCCCCCGCAAGGACGCGGGTTTCCGTACACACCCGCCTCTCCCCCCCTCCCCGCCGCACCTTGGTGATGACGGTGTCGTCGATGATGCCGCCCTTCTCGTTGGTGAAGGCACTCAGCGAGCCGGTGCCGTCCTTGAGGCCGGCGATGTCGCCCACCACCAGCCCCTCCAGGAACTTGATGGCGTCCTTGCCCTGCAGCGGCGAGGAACACGGGAGGGGGAGGTGCGCGGCCGGTTGGGACCACGCGTATCGTACGCCAGCGTCTAGGCGTTCTGCAAACCCTGACCCTGACGGTGTTGAGCGCCGGGGCAGTCGGGTTGCGCGCGTCACTGCACGCGCCACGGACAGCCACGGACGCTGCTGCAAGTTGACCTCCCCCTCAGGGCCGTGCCAGACTGTGCAACCGCACACACAATGCCCTCGTTACAGCATGCCCCGCGACGGTTATCCTTTTGCTGGCTGCCAATGCTGCTCACGAGGTCAACAAAGGCTTCGCGGCATTCGGCAGGTCGGCATGCTGCTGGCGTGGCTGTGCTAATGCTCGGTTGCGCTGTAGATCTGTGTGTGCATGTGGCCTGCCATGGCCACAGTGCAAACGAATTTTGCTCGCGGGGCTCAACCGGCAAGCCTACAACCTTTGCCAGCTTGCACCAGCGCGCCACACCCAGAACTCCGATTTTGGCCCACCTTCAGAGAGAAGCCACACATGTGCGACACATCAAACAGCGCGGCGTTCTGACGGCAGTTCGTCGTCGAGTCCATGATGCTATCCTTGTACTGAATAGGCAGCGCCCAGCCAGCGAAATCCACCATTTTGCCTGTTACCATGGAGTTTGGTACATGCTGAACAATGCTCACGCCCAGGCAAGCCCGCGACAGCTGCATGCAAATCCTCAACCAGAAAACGCACCTCCGTGCGCCACATGGAAGTCATACAGCATCGTCTTCTTCAGGGAAGACAAATCAGCATAGCCACGGGTGAACAGCAGCGACGCCGCGGCGCCCGACGCTTGCTGCGCACCAACGCGGCCAAGGGCCGGCAGCAGGGAAAGAACGTTGCGAGTGGCGGACGACATTCTTTTACTGTGTGAAATGAATGTGAATGCAAGTGGGTGAGCGGGGTTGTTATGGGGCAGCGGGGCGGGGCGGGCCGGGCGGGGAGGTGCCGGGGCTGGCCATTGCCGTATCGTCGTACTGTGACGAGCCAAGGAGCTGTGGATGAGGGCGTAACCATCACCCAACTATACTGGTGCCAAGAGGTATTATGCTAGCGGTGCGCGCGAGGTGACGGTTGGCACATTGCAAACATGCCGAACCTTCCGTTCTTCAGTCTTGCTTCATGAAGCCCCGTGGTGGGTGGCTGGGCACGGTGCGGTGGGTAACTTATTTGCCTTTGGAATGACCGTGTCAGGGGCACCCGCCTTGCCACCTGTTGACACGCACGATCCCACCACATCCGGGGACTTCATGGCACCAGGCTCGCCGCGCTGACAGTCGAGCGCTGCACAATCCACGTCACCACGTGGAGCTGTTAGCCTGACTAAATCTATCATGGCTTGTGGGTTCAAAGCAGTTTGAGTGCGACTCAAACGCGGACGGGCAGGAGGTGTGGCACTGTGGCGCGAGTGTGGACGTCGATCCATGGCCCAAACCCTTTCTCTATAAACCCTGCATTCACAATTGTTTATGTTAAGATAACCTCACGCGTGCCACTCTCAGTATAAATCAATTCCACTGTTTACTCTCCTGCAAATTCGCGACCGCGCTAACAGTTTGCGTCCCTTGGCGCCTAGACTATGACCAACGCCTAGATCTGAGTCTCATGCTACTCGGAAGCCGCAACGTCTTTGCACGCGGAGCAAAACAGGGGTCGCCGTGCCTGCGATCGGTAGCACCAGTCTGCCATTTCTTGGCGACGCGCGACCGCCATAGCCTGTGGAGCAGCCGGTGGAGCACCAACATGGATGGTGCACCGGGGAGTAAGCGGCAGCGGACCGATGGCACGCCGAGGGCTTCGCCGCGGGAGGCACCCGGCACTTTGCCCGGCACGGTAAGTGACGCCGCTGCCCTGCCCTGCGCACATCCAGCAGAAAGCCTCTTCGGTTGCACCACCAAGCAATCTAAGGTGGCGCGACATTCGGAGGCCCACATGTGTCAGAGCGACCTGCAGGCCACGCGTGGCCGGAGCCATATGCAGCGTCTGATTGGTGCTGCCGCCGACAGGTGTCGGTGGAGGTCGCCGGGGTGATGCCCCGGCACGAGGTGGGGCAGACGTTCCTGGTGCCGGGCCTGGTCATCCGGGAGCACTTCTTCACGGTGCCCCTCGACTACAGCGGGGCGGAGGCCACTCGGGGCAAGGTGCGCGGCGCCGCAACCGAGCGTGCGGGCAGTGCCGGGTCAGATGTGTATGTGTGCGGGAGGGGCGCCGGCGGGCCGGCGGCCGGGCATTTCGGTGCGCGTTAGGGCCAGGAGGTGCAGTTCACCTGATGTACTCGGCGGGGTCTGGTTGGCGTCGGAACCTGCAGATGCTGGCCTGCAGAGGGGCTTGTGGTGGGAATAGTGCACACGATCACAGGCGGATAGATGCCCGCTACCGCACGCCCACACAGACATGTACACATGCACCGGTACACATACACACCCATGTATGTACGCACGTACACACTGCAGACGATCACCGTCTTCGCCCGGGAGGTGATGGCGCCCGCGCGCAATGAAGGCTTGCCCTGGCTGGTCTACCTGCAAGGTGAGCGCTGCTGCCTGCGCCGGCGGTGGCGCGCTGGGGCCAGCAGCCAATGCCGCGCAGTGCAGAGGCCAGGTCTGGCCAGGCCCGGAGCCCACAATGTCAAGGCCTGCACCGGCACAGAGGTCCGCCTCCGAAGCTCACAAAGCAGCACGCGCGTGCTTCCTCGTGTGTTGCTGCAGGCGGCCCCGGCTTCGAGGCCCCGCGCATGAGCGAGGCCAGCATCTGGGTGCGCCCCGCGCTGAGCAGCCACCGCCTGCTGCTGCTGGACCAGCGCGGCACGGGCCGCTCCAGCCCCATCACCACCACCAACCTGCCGCTGCGGGGCGGGCCGGAGGAGCAGGCCGAGTACCTGAGCTACTTCAGGTGTGCGGGGGCATGTGGGCGAGTGTGTTGGAAAGGAAAAAGAAGCCCGCGTGTGGCGGGTAGGTACGGCCAGCGATGTAGTAGGGACTGGGCTTGTGGGGACTGATGCATCGGGCGGGGCAAAGGGAACTCAGCTGCCGGGGCCCTCATGTATCGTCCCCTACGCCGCGGTCCCGCAGGGCCGACAGCATCATCAAGGACTGCGAGGTGGTGCGGCGGCTGCTGGTGCCGCCCACCTCGTTCGGCGGCAGGTGGAGTGTGCTGGGCCAGTCGTTCGGCGGCTTCTGCGCCACCACCTACCTCAGCCAGGCACCGGCGGGTGAGTGCGCCACACAGGTGGCGGGAGGGGTGGCGGAGGGGGGCCCCGTACACCACAGTCGCGCAGCCTGGCTGATGGTGCTGGTTTAAACCTTGATGGACTTTGACGTGTGGCACACACGCGCGGCGCCCCACCTCGCAGGCCTCATGGAGGTGCTCATCACGGGCGGCCTGCCGCCCGGCATCAGCATGCCCTGCTCCGCCGAGTCCGTGTACACGGCCCTGCACAAGCGGGTCATCGCCGCCAACAACAAGTACTACGACAGGTGCGTGTGTGGCATGTGCTTGCAGTATGGGTTTGCCGACCTGAGATTGCGGAACAGGCACGCGGAGTTTGTCAATATGAGGTTGCGGATTATGGACTCGTGGGCAATTGAGATGAACATGTCCGGATGCGGCCTTCGTTGTTGCTTTGCGCCATATCGGTTTTCTGACCTGGCCTGTCGCTTGTCCCCATGCACGCCCGCCCCCGACCCCGCAGGTTCCCCAATGACGTGGAGCACGTGCAGCGCATTGTCAAGTACCTGGCGGCGCAGCCGGGCGGCGGCGCGACGCTGCCGGACGGAACGCTGCTCACGCCGCGCCTGCTGCAGACGTTGGGGCTCAGCGGTGAGCACTGGCGACACTGCTGGCACGGGGCTCCGCGCCTGCCGGGGAGAGGGTGTTGTGTGTGAACACCAGCCCAATCTGGGGGAAGGTGGGAGCGGCCGTGGACGCCTTGCCCTTCTCATGCGTGCCTGGCCTCAAACCTCCGCTCGTACACCCGGCAGGCCTGGGCTCGGGCGGCGGCTTCGAGCGGCTGCACTACCTGCTCGACAGCTTTTTCGACGGCGAGGGCGCCATGACGCCCGCCTTCGCCAAGGTAAGGGGGAGGGGCGGCGGGCGGGTCGCCGTGGGCTGCGGCAGTACGGCAGTACGACGACAACGAAGCCTGCGCGTCGCGGTGCCTCGTGCGTTTCCCCTGTGCGCCCAACAAAGCGGCAATACCAACAGCAGCAGCAACTCGATATGCTGTCATTGCGCTGCGCAGGCGTTTGACGCCTGGCACTCGTGGGACTCCAATCCGCTGTACGCGCTGGTGCACGAAGCCATCTACTGCCAGGTGCGGCGGCCGGGGTCGGCCCCCGGGGTCGGCGGCTGCGAGCGACATCCAGCACTGACTGCCAGGGGATTGCAAAGATGGTACATAGAAGTGTAGTGGCGTAGACAGCAGGCGTGACTGCCAGGTGAAGGCGCAAAGTGGGTGTGGCGGAGGCAGCTGCTGCATCACTGCTACCGGAGACCACCATCCCGCTTGACCGCGGCCCCGCTCGCGTGGCCGGCTGCCCCTTTTGCTGCAGGGCGGCGAGGCGAGTAACTGGGCGGCTGACAGGGTGCGGGCGCAGGAGCCGTTCGCCAGCCAGTTCGATGCGGTGGGCGCGGCGGAGGAGGGCCGGCGGGTGCTGTTCACCGGCGAGTGCGTGTACCGGTGAGTGCACCCGCGCCAGGCACCCGGCAGGGGCGTGGCGCGGCGACACGGTAGCAAAAAGGGGGATGGCATGGGAGGCCGGCCCGGAGTGTGGCGCCGATGCTAAATGCCGCCGCGTGCCCCTGCCTGTCCCGCCTGCCCCGCCCGCCAGCTTCATGTTTGAGGACCTGGCGCCGCTGCGGCCGCTCCTGCCCACCGCCGATGCGCTGGCGGCGCGCACCGAGTGGGGGCCGCTGTATGACGCCAGGGCCTTGGCCAACAACAAGGTGCGTCCCTGCCGGTAGCGGCGCCCTCAACGGCCGGACGCAGGGCACGCAGCACTAATGCTTGGGAACCGGCAGGACTCGTCGATCCTGGAACCCTGAGATGCGTGTGCACGTCCGCGTGTCTCGCCGCGCGCGCAGGTGCCCACCGCGGCGTTGGCGTATGTGGAGGATTTGTACGTAGACTTCGGGATGAGCCAGGTGCGGGGGTAGCCGTCCATGTGTTTCTGCAAATAAAGGAAGTGCCGATGTCCAGTGGTGCAGAGGAGGTGCACGGGGAGGGATGGGCGTAGGGGCTTGGTGGGTGAAGCAACGGGGGCTCGAGTGCGGGCGGGTGGGCGGGGCTGGAAAGCGGGCGGGCGGAATCCCTCGTATGCCTGCGCCATCCTCGCTGCCCCCGCCACGACCTTCCCCTCCTTCGCCTTGCTCCCCTCCCCTCCGTGCCGCCCCCCTCCCTCCAGGAGACGGCGTCCTCCATCCGCGGCATCAAGCTGTGGACCACCAACGAGTACCGCCACAGCGGCATCCGCGACGACGGCAGTCGCATTTTCGAGCGCCTGCTGGGCATGGTGCGCAACGTCATCTTCGACTGAGCAGGGCGAGTTGGTGTCGAAGGCGGCGGCAAAGGGAGGAGGTGACGGCGGCAGTTCTCGAGCAGCTTGAGTGACGCAGCCAGGGTGACTGCAGCCAGGGACAACAGTGGCCTGGGGCGGCAAGTGCTGACCGTTGGGGAGACACTCGCTCTAGCGGTTGTTAGTGGTCTCGGGATTCAGTCCGTCGTGTGCTCGGCGACGCCTTCGGTGGCTGGCTCGACCCCGTGGAGGCCGGGCGGGAGAGCGTCAAGGCACGAGGCCTGCTGCCTCGACCCAGACGTGGTGTTTGCGAGGTGTGCCGCAAGGAGGGGAGTGCAGGAAGCGGTGGAGTGCTGACGGCCCGGCGCTATGGGATTCAACTCGGGCGGCGCGGTCGTGGTAAAGGTGCTGGGCGGCGGCCGATTCTTAGTCTGTGGTATTGCTGGTGGGTACGTTTAGACAGTGGTCATTTTAGACAGTGCTGTCAAGAATTGCATGGCAGCCGAAACAGGCAAGCTCGGCGCCACTCCCCGAGGGCGGAGCTGAGGATGGGTGACGGACTGACGGTGGGGATGAGGACACGCTGGGGCTGTGTACGACAGTGTGCTGAGATCAGGTAGTGTCAGTTCAGAAATGCTGAAGATCGTGTACTCGTAGTCCGGCGTGTGATGGAGTAGCCAAAGGTTGCGTAAAGGTGGCAAGCAAGGCATTGGTCCATTGCAGCGTGACGCGCACGTCGCATGATGGCGATAGTATTCTGAGTGAACTCAGGGAGTCCGAGTCAGTTCAGCTGTGTGCTGCACTGCATTCCTCCTGGCCGTTGACCAGGGGTGCCCCTGCGCCCCTGCCTTTGAATCTGTGATTGGTAAGTTGAAGCGCATCCGTGCCCATGGCGCACACGTAAACTATTGCTTGCCGAGGCCGGCGAGGCGGACGGCGTTGTGAAACGCCAGAGTGGCGGTGGCATCCATTCATGGGTGCCACCGCCACTGAAACCGCCACATGAGGATCATGGTGTGCCACGCCACCAGTGTGCCACCGCCATCAGTGTGCCGCCGCCACTGCCTCTGCTGCTGCGGCCACGCACTTGGTCCACTCGCGCGCAGCCCGACACCCCCTCAGTCCTGCATACCGTGCCTCCACTCTCTCCACCATCCCGTGAAGCCCGATCACCGCGCAGACAGCCCCCAGGTTGTGCCCTCAGTTGTGCTCTCAGTTATGCCCCGAGCCCAATACGCTCCCCCTGCACTTCACAGCATCTTGCTGACCAGCTCCCGCAGGTGGCAACAAAGAAGGCTCGTGTCAAAGAAGTTTGTCCGCAAGGGACCCCCCCCCCCCCCACACACACACACTCACAACACCGTGGCACGCAGCCCGGCCAAAGCCAGCCATATCCAATACGCAGTGTTTTAGAGCCAGACCTAGCGCCGTTGACTTCAAGACACGCACCAGATGTAATCACGATTGGTGACGGGCTCAGCATGTCCAGGCTTGCGTGAACGGGACATTCAGCATGCATGTCAACTTCAGCCCGCGCTCAACTCAACTCTCGGGTGAGTGCACGGGGCTGACTGAAGAGCCCCAACATATGTATAGGGATGGCGATAGGACCGCCCTGAGCCGGGGACACGCTGGACTCCCCTGAGGTGGTACTCGCGCCCGAGCACGGCACGCGCGGCACGGACGCTGATCCAGTGGATGCGCCTTTTACAGCATGACGCGCGGCCCCTGACTTCAACTTGTATGCGCTCAACACGATACAGTATTATGTTCATGCGTATTGATCCTCAATTGAAAAGCTGCGCGCACTTGAAGACGTTCCTCCTCGCGCCCCGCGTGGCTTCGGCGACCCGGCGGGTCCTACATCGCGCTTACATTATGACACAATCCAGCGACCGCAGCAATTAATTCCAATAATGCTGCAGAGGACTAGCGCGTAGAGATTTCTTTGCCTCGTTCGCGCTCCTGGCGCAAAACCCGCCCAAACTCTGCGTTGAACATGAATTTAGACTGCCAGATGGCGACAGCCGGCCAACAGCTGGTGGCAGCCATGCGGGGCTGGTTTTTGGCTCGCCCACGAGCTGCTGCGCTGGCCGCGCCGCGCCGCGGCAGCCTACAGCAGCGGATAAAGCTTTGAGCAGCCCCGCTGGCACAAGGCAAGTCTTTGGGGGGGGGCGCTTTGAGGTCCCGCGAAGGAGGAGATGTCGAACCAGATGTCCGTCGTGAAATGCGACACACAGAGGTTCGCCCAGATGCACTTTAAGGGCCAGCCGCGGCCCGCTAGGCATTAAGGGTGACTTGTATATGCCAGTTGTCTACGCATAGCCCCGAGAAGGGGCTCAGGAAGCCTGAGCCGCTGAAAATGCCGGGGAGACGGGTTTCCGCGTTTCTCTCAAAGGCCCTGCGCGGCGCCGAGACACGGCGGAAGAGCGGTTGCTCCGTGCTCACGTCCTGCCGGGCTAGCCGGTCCGCCGCGTGCTGCAAGGCTTGCCGCATCAACGCTTTGATCGTGGTCGGGGCGATCGGCTCATCGTGCGGGACTCGGCGGCCTTGAAAAGCCGGGGCCCGGCGCTGCCCAGCCATTGTCTGTCAAAGATACACGGTACACATACCTTATCAAACAAATTATATCGACCACTTCCAGCGCCTGCCGTCGGCCGCCCAGCCAGCCGCCTGCCGCAGAGTGCCTTCGAGCCTGCGCAGTCGCACTTTGCTCGCGAGAAGGAGCACTGGACTGGGCAAAAATGCAGTACGGAGCTCTGATGAACGGCCAGCTGGGGCAACTAGGGCGCGGGTGAGCGGGCCTGGGGTGGCAGGGTGCCTAGGGACGCCAGGTAGAAATCCTGTGCGATTCAGCCTCGCGCGGTCCCGGTTTGGTGCTTGTATGTCCTGTGTGCGTTAGATCAGGGCGTCGCGGGTGCGGCCTCGGCGCTTTCGCACACCGGACATGCAACGGCCCAAACGCTACGGACCTTAGACTGACACTGACTTCTGAGCTAGTTTAGTTGCCCATTGTGAGCGCGCCCTGCTGTCTTTCGTCTCCGTGAATGTGCGCGTCGTTCAGGCTCCAGTGTGCGCCCGGTGCACGTCAATTTGCGAAGATGTGTGCGGTGGCCAAAGGCCATGCGCAGCTACCATGTGTCCTTGGTGTCCTCGGGGTCAGTACTCATTATGCATTCATGCATCATATTATGCATCATCATAAGCATGGGCCATCTGGGACAGTACTGAGCGGGGCACTTCGGGTCGGGGGACAGCGGCCTTTCGACACAGCATCATGCACAACATCTCGCCGCGAAGCGCATGGCTTGTGGCCCTCGACACGGCATCTGGGCATGTTCCTCCTGGCTTGCTGACCCCGACATTTCATTCGTAAAACGCGTGTGCATGTGTGATCGACCCCGCCCGCCCGTGCGCGTGGCCTTGTGGAACCCCCACCCGTGATTCTTCCCTTCGCCCCGCTCACGCTCCCCGCCTACCCCGCCTACCCCGCCCCCACAGGCCGGAACCCAGCGCCCCACAACCCACGGCACGCCTCCACTCCTGCCAGCGCCTACCCCGCAACGGACCTGCATTAGTGACCCAGGCAATGCGCCTGCTGCAACCGTGGCTGCCGCCGATGCCCTTGCGGCGGCGGCGGCGGTTGACCAAGCCCGCCAGAACGCAGAAGCGCTCATCTGGACCGGCCCGCTCAACGGCAACCCCCGCCGGCTGCCCTGGGCGAGCGGCGAGGCCACCATCGACAGCACCAAGCGGGTGAACACCGCGGGCGGCGTCAACGGAGCTCCCGAGCGTACCGTCGACTGCGCGGTGGTGACCCTCACCGGCTCCGCTGCCTTTGCAGCCGCCGCCGTCGGTGCGGGCCAGGCCTGCGTGCTGCCGGACGGGCGGACCGTGGTGCGCATGCTGTCGGCCGTCAAGACCGTGACGGCCACGCTGCCGGAATTCGAGTCGCTGCTGCTGCGGAGCTGCTGCGCCACCGACCTGTCACTGCTGCCCACCGTGAAGCAGATGGCGCAGGAGCTGGAGGCCTACGACAAGACCACGCAGCGCGCTGTGGACGTGCACGGCGCGCCGATGGCGCAGCACTGCTTCCTGCAGCTGTACGGCTGGCAGCTGCTGTACATCGGCGGGGACACCTACGTGCTGCGCTCCTACTGGTGCGTGTGGCGGTGTGGTGCGGGCTATGACAAGTAAGGGAGGATATGAAGCGCTACGCTAGTTACGCACAGCTTGATTGGGACCCTGATTCCCTGGCACCTGCTAGCTGTCGCACACTCCGTTTCCTGGCCTTGCCTTCATGCTCGCGTCCGTCTGCCGCCTCGCTCGCTGGCCTGTCCCCTTCACCTCCATCCCACCGACTCATACCAAACTAACAGGGAGTGGCAGAGCAACGGCTCTCTCCGTGATTACCTAATCCGCTGCCTGGAGCACACCAACCACGGTGTGGGCCGCGCCCTGGTCGTCTCCGCGCTGGAGGAGGTGAGTGAGCACTGAGCAGCAGCGCACGGACAAGGGCGGGGGGGGGAGCGCAAGCAGCGGGCGGGGGAGGGACCGATAGGTAGGGGGGAGGGGGAGGACTGAAGGAGGGTACTCCATCACCAGTATGCCCTTTGCCGCTTCCACCATAAAGATCCTCCTCTGACCGCCGCCCATCTGCGCGCACGTGCAACTACGCCCACCCAGGTGCTGCAGCTGCTGCACATGCTCAGCTGCTCCGGCATCGTCCTGGGGGACCTGAAGCTTGACAACATGCTCGTGGACGCGCACGGTGAGGGCTGGCCGGGTAGTACCGTACCAGGGGAGGTGGCCCCATTGCCGCAGGTGCCCCAGCAAATATGCGAGGTCGCCCTGTTGGCAATAGTCTAGCCCGTGTTGGCGGGGGACAGTTGAAAGGGGATGGCTGGGGGGTTGAGTGCACGACGCCACTTGCACGTATGCACACACGCAGTTTTCGAGTTAGCCCATGCAAATGCTGTCCCCCGCCCCCCCCCTTCATTTTCCACACAGGCCGCGTGAAGCTGTCCGACGTGGACGGCGCCGGGCTGGTGGACGCGGACGTGATGCGCATCGTCCGGGACACGGCGCTCCGGGCGGCCGCGCAGGCGGCGGCCGCGTGCCTGGACCCGGGGGCGGCCGCGGCTGCGGTGTGGCACGCGGCGGACCAGCTGTTTTGCCAAGAGAAGCCGTACATGGTGACTGACGCGTACGTGCCGTTTGAGATGCGCGTGTACGGCCGCATGTGCTGCGCCTCGCACCAGCACCTGCTGGGCGCCAGCCTGGGCCAGCTGCTGGGCGAGCTGCAGCCGGTGCTGCTGGCGCTGCCGGGCCGCGTGGCGTGCTGGGGCTTCGTGACGGAGCTGCGCGGACTGGCGGCGGGGCTGCAGACGCCGGCACACACAGCTCGGCCCAGCCTGCACAGCGTGTGCGCGCACCTGACGGCCATTGGCGCGCGGTGGGCCGCAGTCTGCTGCTAGTGCTAGGCAGGCAGGCAGCGTGTCGTGTCGTGTGTGTTTGTGTCATGTGTGTGTACGCGAAGGATGCATGTGGTGACTGCGCAAGGCGGATTGTATGACTATGCGTATCTGCTCAGGAACGGATTGAAGGTGATGTGGCGCTAGACAGGGTAGGCACACAGCAATAGATAGGGGTAGGTAGCGCGTGGGTGATTTGCAAGGATGGTTGGGAAAGCCGTACAGCAGGCACAGCAAAGGGGGGGGGTGATCCACATGCTTGAATCTGGTACGCGCGCATGCAGGCGGAAGTCTAGGGATGAACTGCAAACTGTCGTGACTGGATGTGACCAAGGATGCACTGAGCACTGCTGCATATGCTTGCTGTGGGTGAGCCGGGGCTGATAGAGCACTGCTGGGGTAGGTGCCGCGCATGCATGCAGACACTGCGCTTGGCGCTTGTACGACGCACGTACGGTTATCAAGTGATCAACCCTGGCATGCATGGGTGTAGAAACGGAGTGTCTGATGAGTGAGACGCTGGCTCATGCCTCGGAAAGTGATTGCAGGGGCTGCTTGTGGCCCCCATGCAGAGTTCCAGATGACTGTAACATATCCAAGGCGGGCGTACCACACATCTTCTCCGGTTCACGCACGCGTTAGTAAATCAGTAGCCGGCAGTGTGGCCCAGGGGAGGTGTGGCCCAGGGGAGGTGTGGCCCTCCCCTGGTGTGGCCAAGCATTTTTGTCTTCCGGGCCCTCCTCAGCGCGACTGACGCCTGTCGCCGCCGCTGCCTCTGCTGCTGCCGTGCCCTTGGTCCACACGCGCGCAGCCCGACACCCGCTTAGTCCTGCACACCGTGCCTCCACTCGCTCCACCATCCCGTGAAGCCCAACCAGCCCCCAGGTTATGCCCTCAGGTTATGCCATCAGTTATGCCCCGAGCCCAATGCGCTCCCTCTGCAGTTCACAGCATCTTGCTGACCAGCTCCCGCAGCCGCGCATCCGCCAGGTAGGAACCCAGCAGCTCCTGCTTCGTCACCTTCAGCGCGACGGGGTGGGTGGGTGGGTGGTGGGAGGGTGGGGATTGAGGGGGCCGTGTGAGCGCGGGAGTGTGTGTGGCGCGGTCGCACATGTACTCACACGAGCAGGAGTACACGCCGCAGGGACAGGTGCCTAGCCTGGCCAGCTTGCTCGAGCTTTTGTTCTGCGGCCCCCACCCGTTCCGGCTTGCCCCCTCGATACCTTCCCCACAAGCGCTGTGTCTGCGAGGTGCTCACCCAGGCGAATTCCTGGGCGGCCCCGGGCAGCAGCTGTGTGTCCCAGGGGTCGTCCACCGCCTGAGCCAGCATGAAGAATGCGGTGCCTGCGTGCGCAACACCGGTGGCGTGTGTCGAGTCGGGAGCACCCAGCCTCGGCGACAGGGAGGTTTCCGCAATAGGGAGGCTTGCTTGACGCAGGTGGGCCCAGGCTGCTCTGGCATCCCGCCCATTGGGGTTGGGCTCACCGGCGGGCAGCGCGCGCACGTGCCCCATGGGGGCGTTGCCGATGAAGAACACGGGGTGGTTGCGGCCGATGGTTCCGTACAGCGCCCGCTGGGCCGTGTCGCTGGAGGGAGGTGGGGGCGAGCAGGGGCGGGTGGGAGGGTAAGCCAGGCAGTCACGACATGGCGGGAGCAAGCAGGGCACGCTTGGGGTGCGGGAGGTCCGCTCCAACAAAGTAAAGCTCAATCGTACGTGCTCTGATGAGCTTGCGTGGATATGCTGTTGCGGGCCCCCACCCGCCCTGCCCGCCGTCGATGCCTGGACCCATACAAACAGCGGCAGCCCCGCACAGACTACTCCAGCGCACCTGATGCTCTCCTCGCCCGTGTTGACCGCCTGCGGGAAGGCCCACTCGCCGCCGCCGCTGCCGCCTCCCGCCGCCGGCCCGCCGCGCACCACAAGGTACAAGCTGTCGCCCAGGCGCCGCCGCATGGTGCTGCGCGCCGCAATGACACACGATCGGCGTGTCCGTGTGCGTGCGCATGAGTGTGGACCTACTGTGTAGGGGGCAACTGCTACAGACTCACCTGACTTTGCCGCTGCTGTCCGCCGCCGTTGTCGCCGGCATGGGGTCGAAGGACCGCTGTGATGCGACACATGGGCGTGCGAGACTCGTCATGTAGGGAGTGAGCGTGGCTCACCAGCATCAGTCATGGGCCGCCCCTACAACCCAAGCACCACGTACCAGATCTTGCTGTTGTTGCTTGCTGCCCCCATCATCCTTGCCGATGGCAGCCTGCGAATCCAAGGATGAAAGAATGAGCATGCAGTGCGTGCCTGAGTGCGTGCCAAACCATGGCGTTCCCGTGTGTTCGCGTGACCTCCCCGCGCCCACCGAGTCCTGGGGGTAGTCCTTGAGCTCCCCCGTTTGTAGCGCCCGTTGTCGCTCCCATGCCAGCTGCGCTTGCTCCTCGCTCGTCAGCTGCGGTCGCACGAGGGGAAGCCGCTGGAGTACACACGCGGCGATGACTGGCCCCTCAGAGCCGCTCGTGGACGCGCTGCCATCGGTCGCCGTCGCACTGGCAGCCTCTGCTCCATACATCTGCATGTTGATGGGCGGCGTTACAACCTGCACGCAAACAGGCTAAGGGGCCATCGCTTGCGCACCCGATATAACGAGCCTCCGCAGCTTCGATTTCCACCAGGTGCAACTGCTAATACATGCCTAGCTAGTAGCGATCCCGCGCTCCTCATAGCGAAAGAAGTGCGAGTGCCTAGTGGAAAATGCTGCGCTGATTGGTTGGAGAATGAAGGAGGTTCTGTGGTTGCTCTTGCCGGTTTAGGTGTGAATTGTATTCTAGGGAGTCGCCACATTGACTATTGGGGACCTCTCACCGACCTGGGCGCCATGGGCGTGCCGGCCGTGCCCAACCCAAGTGCCATCCTGCACGCCAGCACAGGCGCCCCCTGCACGCCAGCACAGGCCACTGCGTTTAGTGATGAGTGCCACGACGGAGGGGGTGGCAGCCGAGTTTGGTAGGGAGGGCAGCACACGCAGCTACAGGTCTACAGCACCAGCCCCGCGCACTGCCCCGAGAGGCCGGGAGCCTGTAGGCCAAGGGTGCTGCGCTGCCGGGCCGAGGGCCCCGAGCTTGACGCCATGTTGGCGGTGGTGCCTGGTGGTGCAGACTGGTGCAGACTGCAGGCGCGTTGTGTCACCACGGCTTGAACCGCGCATAGAGGATTCGAAAGGCACGATGGTATGTTACATCGCCTGCGCGCAGCCTGGACATGCGCAGCACACCTTTGTATAGTTCAGCACGAACTTATTTCACGCCACACGCCCAACACGCGCAAAAAGACGGGGCCTAGCTTCGCCACCTGCGCCAAAATCCCTGACGGGGACGTACTCCCACGACGTACTCCTGGGCCCGGACGCGCGGCACGTGGGGGCACTGCTGAGTCCCCGCCGCTGCCGGCTCCTGGAACGTTCCCCAAACATTCAAAACCCCCACCGGTAATCCCGTGTCTATCCGGCCAATCTGCTGGGGGCCAGCCTACATCTACCGACACGGTCAGCCAACTACCGCGATGAATAGGATAGAGGAACACAGACCTACCAGCCCGGGCGCCTGACACGGCAGCAGCGGGGGCGCGTGAGCCTCTGCAGCACCATCGAGGCCGGGGGATCACCGCGGCCGGCGCTCTTTGCAGGCCACACACCACTCCGAGCACGCTGCAGGCCTCGCACGGCGGGCTATCGGCTACCCAACACTGCACCAATCGGCAACTACAGTATGCATGTCCCTGAGCGCCGCAACTACTCTCACAGGAATAGAATAGCAAAGCACAGTACACGCAAGGCGTTGCGGCCAGGCCTTCGCCAGGCTCGCCAATAGACCTAGCCACCTACCGACTAAGATGAAGGGTTATCTTCACTCTCGCCCCGCTCCTAGCACACGACGGCACTCCTACGGCAAACACACCGCGACACCGCGGCCACACACACACACGCTGCATTCCCCCATCACGCGAACCCACTCCCCACGCACGCAGCGCCGGCACACAAGTTGTGGCAGCCGAGGCATGCAATGCGTGGGCGGGAGGGTGTGGGTGCCCCATACATTATATATGTACACTCACATAAATCCCACGGCACTTAGGCAACATTGGAGAAAACATTTAGTTGGCAAATGGCAACTCGGAAAGGCACACTCACTCTCACTCGTGTTAAGGTTGCAAAGCACTGCCGGCGATTGCCCCCCACCCGCGCAGGAACAGCCGCCAGGCTAGCCCGCGTCGCGGGCACCGCTGTACTGCACCGCACTTGCGGCCCGCTTTCTCGGGCGAAAAATCCCGAAAATTACTCATACAAGCCTACCCGTCAATAGGCCAATGACGGTCTGCTGGATCAAAGTCGTTGCCCCTCCATGCAACACCTGCCACTACCCGCCCCGCTACGTGTCGGGCTGGCGCCAGCGGCGCCCGCCCACACCCATGCCGCGCTCGGCTCGCCCCGCCCTAAAAATACCACAATAGTATATTGGGTGGTGTGCCCGCGGCCGCCGCACATATTGCGGCAGCCCGCAGAGCGGCTCACGACGCGCCGCCACCCTGGAGATTCGCCGCACATGCAGCCTGTCTAGGTAGTTGACAAACGAGTCGTAGACCCGAACCAATGAGCACAAAAGCTCATCCCTGACCACGTGCATCGCAACTATCGCCGTGCCGAACCTTCGTTCACGCGCTCGGGCCTCATAACCAAAGACGTCGGGCTGCGCCTCCTGCTCGTGCTGCGTTTGTCGTGCTGGCCGGAGGCCGGCCGATCTGCTGTTTGTGGTGATCCAGCCCCTGCGCACCGCCGCTCCCGACTGCGCCTTGCTCTGGCCGCCACCGTGCCGCCACCGTGCCGCCACCGTGCCGCCACCGTGCCGCCACCGTGCCGCTGCTGAGCCTCTACCCAGCCGGGCGCCTCACCGGCAGGCGTGCGGGTCGGCGGCGCCCACCACGGACGCGCCCATGAAGTCGCTGAGGTGCAGGTCCAGGCCGTCGCTGCTGTCCCACACGCCGCCGCCCTCGTAGCCCGCGCTTGCGCGGCCGCCGTTGCCGCTCACCAGGTCGGCCAGCTGCGGCGCGCTGCCCCAGGCGGCGCCGGCGGCCCCGGCGGCGCCGTTGGCCAGCACCGCATCCGCCGCGGTGCCGTTGGAGGCGGCCTGTTGGTGCAGCAGCCCGCGGCGGCCGCCGCTGCGCACGCCGCCGCCAAAGCTGCGGATGTTTCGGCCCGCGAACATGCTGCGGATGCCCTCCGTGGCGCCCGCGCCCGCACCCGCACCCGCGCCCGCGCCGCCCGCGTGCGGCTGCGCCGGCTGCCTCTGCTGCGCCTGGCCGTGCGGGTGCTGCCGCCGCTCCGCCAGGCGCTTCAGGTGCGTCAGGCGGCCCAGCGCCTTGGTGTAGTGCTCCGGGTTGTGGTAGCGCGAGATGGTGCCCGAGGTCAGGTAGGCACCGGGGTCGGCCAGCGTCTCCAGCGGGTGCGGGTTGTCCATCAACTCCCACACCGCCTCCACCACGCTGCGGGGCTGCAGCCGCGAGCCGCCGCCGCGCGCGTCACGCTCCCGCTGCGCCGCCGACGCCACCAGCGCCGTGCCGAAGTTGGCGGTGGACGCAGGCGCCGACGCGGAAGCCCCCACCGCCGCCGTCTGCTGCTGCGCGCCGCCGGCGCCAGCGCCGGAAGCGCTGGCGGTGTTGCCGCCGCCACCGCGGCTGTGGCCGTTGCTGGTGATGGCGTTGATGATGGGGAGGTCGGAGAGCGCGGGGTAGTGCGCGCGGGCCGCCGCGGCGTCGTCGGGTTCCGCCAGCGCGTACAGCTCGGGCCCGGGCGGCAACATGGGGTGCTCGGGGTCGCCGCCCACGAAGCTGTGCCAGGCGTCGGGCTGCAGGATGCACATGCGCCCCACGAAGTAGTACAGGTGCTTGCGGCCGTGCCTGCAGGTGGGGTTGCGCGCACGCCATGTGTCAGATCGCGCAAGCACACCACGACAGCGGATACAGCGGAAACAGCGTGGTACCGTAGCCCCAGCGTCGATCCAGGCTAGCCCAGCCCAGGGCACGTGTGCGCGCGCGCCCCCTTCCCCTACGTGCCCCGCCGGTCCCACCCCTCATACACACACGTGCCAACACATACACGCACACGCACACGTGCACGCACCTGTTGAGGCAGCAGTGCTCCCGGAAGGCCGGTCCCCAGCCCTTGAGGATGTCCGCCACCAGGCTGTAGTCGCAGGCGAAGGCGCGCGGCACGATGTCGCGCGCCATGACCACATTGCGCACCACGTGCGGCGGCAGCCCCAGCCGCGTCAGCAGCCCGTCCACGCCGCAGGCGCAGCTCTTGGGGCCGGCCTTGGCGCCGCCGGGGCTGTGGCCGGGGCCGGCGCTAGGCGCCGGCGCGGAGGCGGGCGCGGGCGCCTGGGACGCGCCCGGCGGCATGGCCACCGCCTGGGGGTCCTGTGTAGCGCGCGACACAAACATGGGCGAATGGAGGTTTATGCGTGTCAACGCCGGCTAGCACGAGCACTAGCTTGAGACCCCGGGAGCTCCCAGTGCCCACAATCCCCCACCGCAGCCGGCCTGCAGCCCGCGCCCATGCGCCGACCGCCTCTACGCCCCTGCGCACCTCGACGCTCATGAAGCCCAGGCCCGGCGTGCTGAAGCCGCCGCCGCCGCCACCGCCTCCACCCGCCATCGCGCCGCCGTCCACGCTCGTCAGGCTGGCGGTGCTGCTGGTGGTGCCCCCCGCCAGACTGGCGCCGCCCATGCCAAAGCCGCTCAGGCCCAGCGACCAGAGCGACATGCCGCCGCCGGCGCCGCCGCCCTGCAGCGAAGAGCCCGTGGCGGAGCCGGGGCTGCCGCTCCGCGGGCTGGAGCTGCCGCTGGCCGCTGCGCTGCTGCTCCCGTTGCTACTGCCGCCGCAGCACGCGGAGGCGGGCTCGGCCGCCGCCGGCTGCTGCTTCTGGCAGAAGACGGCGGGCGCGCCGAAGGTGTAGACGGTGGCGATGGAGTGCGGCGGCAGCACGCCCCGGTTGCGGTACATTAGCATCAGCAGCGTGGCCATCGAGCCGCCGATGGAGTGGCCCTGCGGGTGCCAAGTAAAATGGGTGCGGCGTGCGGCCACGTGAGCAACAAATCCATACGAGCCCCAACCGCGTCCCTCGGCGATGCCTGCCGCCTGCCGCGCCTCCTCCCCTGCCGCGCCTCCTCCCCTGCCGCGCCTCCTCCCCTGCCGCGCCTCCTCCCCTGCCGCGCCTCCTCCCCCGCCCCGCTCCCCGCCCTCACCGTGAAGGTGACCTTGGAGAAGGGCGACGCCTCCAGGTGCTCGTACACCAGCGGCAGGAAGCGCTCGTACAGCACCAGCGCCGCCTCGTACACGCCGCGGTGCACCTTGACGCCCAGCGCCGGCTCCTCGAACACCACCGGGTCAAAGGTCAGGTTCAGCTTCCAGTGGTCCAGCGTGTCCGAGCCCTGGCGGCCGAGGCGGCGTCGGGTGGGGTGCGGCAGCGGCAGGGATTACAAGAGCTTCGCCTGGAAACCGCAGCTGTTGGTTGGTACCGCGCCCGCGCGTGCGCTTCATAACTTCCATTGCGTAAAATAGTAACCGTAAGTTCACGGGCTGACCCCCCCTCCCCCAGTACCTGGATGACGAAGATGCGGGTGGCCGAGGCGGGGTCGTCCACCACAAACCACTCCGAGGGGCAGACGTAGGCCGGGCTGGAGGAGAAGGTGAGCGAGGCCGCCGAGGCCGAGGACGCCACCGGCACCAGCGCAGTCCCCGCGTCCATAGACGCCAGCGAGGAGGCGGTGGCGGAGGGCGGGGCGGAGGAGGAGGACGCCGCGCTGGCGGGCGACAGGCGCATGCCGCCAGCCGTCACCGGCGCCATGCCGCCGCCGTTGCTCCCGGACTTGCCGGGGCCGCCGCCGCCCAGGCGGCGGGAGCGCAGCTCCGCCGTCGCCATAGCCGCAATGCTGGCGGCGGTGGCCTTGCCGCTGGTGTTGGGCGCGCCCGGGTCCGCGGCGTGCCCGCCCTGACTCGAGCCCGGCGACCCGCCCGCCGCCTCGGGTGCCACCGCCGCGCCGCCGCCACCGGCGCTGCTAGTCGCGGCCCCGGCCGATGGCCCCGGCAGCGCGTTCGCGGGCTTGCTGTTGGCGCCGCCGCCGCCCAGGCCGCCTGCCAGCGGGATGGGCAGGGAGGCCAGGCCGGCGTAGAAACTCTCCGCGGCGGCGCCCAGCGGGCTGGCGGCGGCGGCGGCCGACGCCGCCAGCGCCGCCTCCGCCAGCTTGGCCGACACCACCTCCGCCGGGCTGCGCAGCATGCGGCCGATCGCCTCCGTCGGCGGCAGCGGCAGCGGCAGGCCCCCCGCGCCGCCCGCGGCGACTGCGCCGGCCTGGCCCTCGCCGGGCGCTGCCACTGCCGCCGCCTCTGCCCCGCCATCCCCGACCTCCGCCGCCACGCCGGGCAGCGGCACGAACGGCAGCTCGCGCGGCAGCGCCACGATGTTGGACACGCCCGCCGCCACCGCCACCGCCGCCGCCCCGCTACTGCCGCTACTGCCGCTGCTGCCGCCGCTGCCGCTGCTGCCGCCGCTGCCGCTGCTGCGCTTCAGGTCCGCATACACCTGGCGCGCCTCCGCGAAGGACACGGCCATACCGTCGCCGTCCGCGCCGCACTCCTCGGCGGTGCGGTTGTGCTCGTACGGCCGCACGTCGCAGGCGCGGCTGGTCACCACCAGGTCCAGCCCGTGCATGAGCTGCAGCCGCCGGGGCTGTGGGGTGGGTGGATGAGGGGGGACGAGGGTGTGTGTGAGGGTGCAGTGTCGGGCGATAGGAGGGCGGCGCGGGCGCGGGGCGCGGATTGAGGGGCAGCGCATGGCCCGCACGGCGGGCTTCGCGCAGATTGTGAACCCAGGCTCTCTAGGATCGTGCGTTACCATGTACGTGCAGCTCCGCCATCGAAAATCACCAGGTCTGCTTTGGCCTTGATGTGAACCATCCCACCTTGCCCCCAGCCTTTGGCTGCAGCCCCGCTGGCCGGCCCCGCGTGCGTTACGGAGGACCGGGCCGCTGATCTTCGCGAAGCTCCCGCCGCTCAATGCCCCACAGCTAGACCGCTTCAGACTCAGTCTCACATGCGACGGCAGCTGCAGGCAGCTGCGATTCTGAGACCCGGGAGGCCAACGCTCGCGCGTCCCCCGCCTACGTGCCACGCGGCTGACGAGCGCGCACACGCACGCGCCCCCGAGCCTCCAACTCGCGCGCGCACTCACCGTGACCAGGTGCATGTAGTAGGTAAGGCTGGTGAGTGACGATAGCTTGCGCAGGTGCTTCAGCTCCCAAACGCCCACAGGCGCGAGGAAGGAGCTCACATCCGTGGGCGCCCTCGCGTTCTGCAGCTCGCGCTCCTTGTCCCTCGCCTCACGCAGGACCTGCGGCGTCACATTGCCACAACGTCAGGATTGTGCGGCTCCAGAGCTTGGCCACGCCAGCTCCGCGTGCACTGTCAGCTCGCCGAGCTGGGGCGTGCGCGTCAGCGACGTCAGCATCTCGCGGCCGCTGAGCTCACCTGGTCCGGCGACGCAAACGTCGGAACCTTGACAAAGTGCGACAGAAGCTGGCTCATATAGCTAGTGGTGCTCGACCACACGGAGGCTGCCGTCGTTGGCGTTGAAGGTGCAGGCGACGATTGCCCATCTTGCGTCGGTGCCGACGCGCTACGGGGCCTCCGTCCCGGCGCTTCAGGTGGCGCTAGCACTCTAGTAACTACACTCGTGCGAGTCCTGGGCTCGGCGGGAAATGTGCCCGTCGACCGCCCAGGCCG
Organism: Chlamydomonas incerta; assembly: GCA_016834605.1. Classification (NCBI taxonomy): domain Eukaryota; kingdom Viridiplantae; phylum Chlorophyta; class Chlorophyceae; order Chlamydomonadales; family Chlamydomonadaceae; genus Chlamydomonas; species Chlamydomonas incerta. The sequence continues at coordinate 538,163 of JAEHOC010000004.1, forward strand.
AAGCTTGGTGTGCCCGGTGTGCGCTTGCATCGTTGCTAGTGCTGTGCCATTCACAATGTTTGGATAACTGTGGGTGACGGACTTGTCGGCTGTGGTGGAACTGTCTGCATTTTGTCTTGAAATGGGGTTTGCATCGCAGCGAATGCTTGCGCTCAGCTTCGTTCACACCGCGGTGGCAACCTTCAGTTACAACACACACCGTCACAATATCTAGCACCGCTAGGCGACCTTCGGCTTAAATTTGTTCACTGTCCTGACGAGCCCCGGATTCCGTCCTGAGGCGCGTCTCTTGGACTCGAGCGAAGTCATTTAATTGGAGTAGCTCCAACAACTAGCCTACCCAGGCCCCGGCTGGCCCGGCGCCGGTTGCGCACGTTTGCCAAAACGTTTGCAGGATGAGGCCGTCAGCCTCTCGCCGTATCAGGGTGTCGTGACTGTTGAATAGGCTGCTATGTCCTTAGCGGCCACCCAGAGGAGTTCCGGTCACCTGGCGGATGGCGGGCACATCAATGGCTCCGCGTGGAGCGTTGCGTCCTCAGGAGTGCTAGCAGCGTCGTCCTCTCCTTACTCGGCGCACGGCTGCAATGGCCTCCCCGTGCCGACCATTCTTCCGGGGCTGTCCTGCGGCAGCCCCACCTTGCTGCAAGGCGGCTTCAGGAACCCCGTCGACAGCGCAACAGCGAGCGGCGCGCCACCCTCGCATGCCGCCAGCGTGAGCAGCAGCGAAGCTTTCCTGATGACGGATGTGGACTGCGGCGCGCGGCCGAGCAGTGGACACAGCACGGACGCAACCAGGGCGGCAGAGCTCACAGAGTCTGTGCGCAGCGCAGCGCAGCGGGCGGTGTCCGCTGCCGCAGTAGCCTGTACCATCAGCACTTGCAGCGAGTGTACCAACAGCAGCGGCAATAGCATTGGCAACAGCATTATTCATGGCGCTATCAGTGCCGCGCGGCCAGCCGCCGCGGCGCTGCCGCCTGCAGGCCCCTGGCCAGCTGACGGCGGCAGCAGCAGGGGGTTGCCGCAGGGTTGCAGCGGCGCGGCGTGGGCGCCCCAGTCCCAATCAACCAGCGAACATGCACCAGACTCGACCAGCGACTGCAAGAGCTGCAATGCTCCCGTGTCAGTAAACTGTGCAGCAGGGCGACCGGCGCCGTTGACAGTGCCGGCGCCGCTGCCACAGGCGGCGCCGGGCTGGGTCGCCAGTCAGCCGCTCGCTATCGCGGCGGCGGCGTGCGGCCGAGGCGGGCTCACGGCTCTGGATTCCCCGTCGTATGCGAGGACGTCAGAGATCCAGATCCAGCCGCTTGCATCCGGCAGCTCGGTTGAGGGCGCTCCCGCTTCCGAGCTGTTGAGGCCGCGGCCACACCGGGCATCCGCACCACAGGCGGCGGTTGGGCCGGCATTCGCAGGCGCAGCGGCCGCGGCGTCGCCAGGAGGGAGGGAGATCACGATAGCAGCAGCCGCGACAGCCGCGAGCTCGGCGGCTTCATCGGCCGCCGTGTCCACGTCGGGCGCCGCGGCGGCGGCCACGGCGGCGGCGGCCAGCCCTCGGAGCGGCGTGCCTCCCGACTTCACGCGGCGCAGCAGCGGCGGCGTCAGCAGCGGCGGGCGGGGTGCCGGCGGCATGGGCGCGGGCGGCATCTACCGGAATGGTGTGCTGCGGGGCGCCGGCGGGACCAGCATCCAGCCGGATGCGGGCGCAGGCGCAGCCGCCAACCTGCGACACCAGCCCTCATGTGCGTCCCTGCCAAGTCCCGGCGGCGCCGCCTCGCCAGTGCTGCCGTCCCCGCCGGCTGAGGCCCGGGCCAGGAGCAGCGCCAGCGGCGGCCCGCAGACGGGGCTGGGCGCCGGGGCAACGCGCCGTGGGGGCGCCGCGGGCGCCAAAGCGTCGCAGATAACAAACCAGTTCAGCGGCGCGCAACGGTAGGTCGTCGTCAAGGGAATTGCAAGGATGGTTGGGAAAGCGGTACAGGATGCACTGAAGGCCTTCGGCAACGGGACACGCCTCACACGCGGAATGTTTTGAGCCTGTACTTGCTCGCCAGCCGGCGGCAGCGCCACCACCCTCGCCATGCTTGCGGCCCTCTGCCCTGGACCTCTCGTAACGCCCGGTAACCCTCGCTGGCGCGCAGGCATAAGGCAGCGGCGGTCATCCAGGCGGCGTGGCGCGGCTTCCGCATCCGCCGCCTCTACCTCCGGCTGATCGTGTGGCGCCTGCGGGAGCTGCAGGCCAGCACCAGCGGCGGCGGCGCGGCGGGCACCGCGTCCGCAGCACCAGCCGGCGGGCGCAAGAAGGCCTACATGGTGTTTGCAAGGCGGCGGGTGGGTGGCAGGGTGGTGGCCCAGCCACCAGCGGCGCAGTGTGCGCGGCGGGTGGTGTGATGCGCGCATGGACGGGTTGTTGGGGGCATGTGTTGGAGCCAGCGCGTCTGCCGTCTCGTCGTCTCTCACCTCGTTTCCCATCGGTTCTTATCTCCGCCGCAGTTCCTGCCGCCTGCGGCGCCGGAGCTCCCGGACGTCAGCAACTTCACCGCCTGCGGCCGGCCGTCGCGCCTGATTGGGCTGCAGCGGAGGGAGTGGTTCGTCATGGGCGAGCCGCCCCGGGCCGCAGCCGCAGCAACGGCAGGAGCGGCGGCGGCTCCGGCGCCGCCGCCGCCGCTGCGGGTGCGGGTGCCGCGGCGGGCGGAGGTGGACGTCATGATGAGCGAGGTGGGTGGCCCGGGGCCGGGGGTGCGGGCCTGGGGCCGGCGTGGGGGCCGGGGGTGGGGGTGCGGGCCTGCAGCCGGGGTGCGGGCCGGGCCGGGGTGGGGGCCTGGGCTGGGGTGGGGCCCGGGAACGTCTGAAGTGGAGGCAGGGGTCACGGGGCGAGGCAGTAGTCTGTGTTGCCGGGGGTGCTGCGGATGCGAGGTCGCGCTGCGAAAGTGTGCAAGGCGGTCCAAGGTGCCAAGATCCAGCGGGCCAATGGGCGCCGTGGGGTCCACACGTGCCGTATATGATGTATTCACGCTGCGTAGCAATCCCTAACCCTTGCCGCGCTTCCTCTGCGACCGTGTGCTCTGCGCCGCGCTCGCAGGTGGAGCGCATTCTGGCGGGCGGCTTCTGGCGGGACGGCGGCTGCGCGCTGAGCTCCGCGGCGGCGTCCGAGGCGGGCTCGGACCAGGGCCTGAGCATGTACATGCAGGCGCGCATGCGGCAGGAGGAGCGCGAGGCGGAGGAGGCGCTGCAGGTGAGGCGCGCAGGGGCGGCAGGCGGCGGCGGGGCCCGGAAACCCACCTCCTTGTGGTCCTCATCAGCTTCATCCACATGCGGTCCTGCTCCTATTCCTCACCTGCGGGGCGCCCGCCCACCTGCCCGCTTTTGCTCATGCACGCCCGCCGGCCTGCCGTCTGGCCGCCGCTTCATCTCCCCATTCCCCCTGCCCCCCCCCTGCCCGCTCTACCATGCCCCGCAGATGCTGTCGTTCGAGGCGCCGCACGACTTCCTGCACAAGCTGGGCAGCCTCAAGGAGCGCACGCTGGGGAAGCTGGGCAGCCTGGGCCGCAGCCTGGGCGGCGCGCTGCTCATGGCGGCGGGCAGCGCCGGCTTCGGCGCCGGCCGCGGCCACGGCCACGGCCACGAGCTAGGGGCTGATGTGGAGGCAGGGGCTGCGGAGGGTGGCGGCGGCGGCGGCCTGAACGGCTGGGGCGCGGGCCTGGCGCGCTCGCTGCCGCGTGTGCTTCATGCGGCTGCGGCCGCGGCCAGCCGCCACACGCACATGTTCGGCAGCCTGCCGCACCACCCCCACACGCACGCGCACACGCACACGCCGCTGCACCGGCCCAGCCAGGTGCCGCTCGTGCCGCAGCCCGGGCTGCTGCAGCTGCACCCCAGCCCGCTGCACCAGCCGCTGCTGTTAGGCTACGGCGCAAGCGCCGGCGTCGGTGTCGGTGCAGGCGTTGGGGCCGGTGCCAGCTTCGGCGTGGCGGGCAGCAGCGTCGGCAGCAGCGTCGGCAGCAGCATTGGCGGCGGCTGGCTGGCCGGCTTGGGCTCCATTGCGGCGGCGGCCGGCAGCACCTCCCTTGGGGGCGGGCAGCTGGGTGAGATGGAGTCATGGGAGCTGCGCATGCCGCTGCTGGCGATGGTGGAAGCCCAGGGCAAGGCGCACCCCGAGGTGCAGCTCACAGGCGCGCCGCCGCCGCTGGCCATCAACCGGCAGCGCTACCGCGAACGCTGCCACGTCAGCCGGCCGACCCTGTAAGAAATGAGCGAGTGGTGCGTGGTCTTAGTATTGTGGTGCGGACGCTGCCGTGTGCGTGGCTGTGCGTGCATTTCCGCGCGGCCTGCAAGGCGCAGGCTTTGTGTTGTGTTGTAAGGGCGTGCAGGTTTTGGGTTGAGGCGCTCGCAGGGGGGTTATTCAAATCGGTAGCTAGTGCACCCGCCGCATTGCGGGGCTGGCTGCAGCGCCCGGTAGGGGATCTGCTCCGTGTGCGCCTCTGCTGCCAAGTGCGCACTTGACCATGGCAGAGTGATTCAGCAACGTTGGTCGCCGCTAGATGCATTGCTCGCCGTTGCTTCCTGACGTGAACACAGGTCATGAATGTACTCGTTACGATGTGTAAGTCATAATAAGCCGCTCTCCGGAGCCCCTCATATGAGTTGGGTTGTGGCGCCGAAAGCAGGCGACCAGATTGGATGTAACGGAGGGCGGGGCTGTGCTGCGGCGCAACATTCCAAACTCGTGTCCGCGCATGGGAACGGCGTTGCTTGGGCGGCGTATGGCCCGCCACGCCGCCGGGGGCATGGCCGCGTGGGTACTCCGTAACTCCGTTGGGTGGGTACGCCGCATCTCAACAGCTGATGAGCCCCCCAGGCCCCAGCGTATCGGACGCCAACAGCGGCAGGGTGCAACTGTGCACCTCGGTGTGCTGCCCGGGAGGACAGGGGTGCCCCCACTGGGGTGCCCCTGCGGCAGGACAAGCAGGGACCCGGCTATGACCCGTGCAGCTGAGCGGCAGGTTGGCACACAGGCGGGCGCGGGCCCGTACCAGGCACGGCAGGCGGGCGCGGGCCCTACCAGGCACTGCCGTGTGTTAGACAACACGAGAGAGGAAACACACATTGCCCTGTGTGTCGCATGCAAGTGCGCACGATCGTCGGCGTCGTTGACCCTGTTGCCCTTGCCCTGCGTCCCCCCCTGTCGCCCTAGCCATGCATCCCACCCCTCCGCCCACCCAAGCGTCATCCTTGTTGCGATGAGCCGCCCCGCACTGCCAATACAGCCAATCAGATACGATACCAGGTGCCTGGCAGCCTGGGCGTGCCTGGCAGCCTGGGCGTACGCCCTTACGCAGAATGCCTGTCTGATGTCCATGCCTTTACACTTTTGCAGTCTTGTATGCACAGGGCCAGCCCTGGCTCAACCTGGGTTCGGGCTACTTCAGTCTCTGTCCCCTGGGGACTACGCCGCATGCACTATTGCACCATGCTCGAGCGTCAACCGCGCTCGAGCGTCAACCGCGCCCCACACAGATAACCACACGCCACATGCCCAACACGTAGCGGCGCGCACCGGACCTGACGAGCTGCAGAGGCTGCAAGCTCAGTCGCCCGCAGGCACTGCCCCGCCACCTCGCCGTGCCCACGCACCCTACCGTACTCACAAACACTCACCGCGACCCTCGTCTCATCCTCGCCTCCTGACCGCACCCGTGCACTCTCCGGCCTCACTCGCGCATAGCAACGCAACTCTTCCTCATGCCCACATGCATAAAATAAACAAACGTCGGTATACATTTCGCGGTAGTGTACATCCATAGACTCACAATGCACTTTATGTCCACACTGCGCAGTTGCACGCTTGCAGCGACGGACTCCCTACATTTGCCGGCATGGACCGGGCACGGCACCGGGCACGAAGCTTAGCTTCTTGCTCACGACGCGTCACCGCACGCCACGTCCATATCTGCTGCTGAACGTTGACCTACCGACTACATCTTCCCCTCCGCTGCCTACCTATGGCGGCGCACCGTGCGAGTAATGGCTGCGCGTGCTCACCACCAGCCTTGACGCCAGGCCATTCCTGCGTCGCCAGCCCTGTAGCAGCCAGCCAGACCAGGCCGACCTAGCTCGACTTTTTGGTGTAGCCCCCCGCCGACCGGCCCTGCCGGCTCGCACCCATGCGCGCGTCCCGGCCCTCCGACAACAGCAGAGCGACACGGTCGGCCAGGACGCCGCCCGGCACCGCCGCCGCCGGCTGCCCGTCCGCCGCCGCCTCTGGGGCCGGCTCCGCCGCTCCGGCACGGCCCTTGCCGCGGGGCTTGCGACCTGCAGCCGCGACCTCCGCCTGCGCCGCGACCTCCGCCTGCACCGCCTTCTCGTCCATCGCTTCCCGCAGCCGCTTGATGGCCTGACGCACGCGCGTGTCCCGCCGGGGCTCCTTCCTGTCCGGACCGAGCTGCGTGGACACAGGGTGGCCGCAGGGTGGCCGCAAGCACAGGGTTAGGTACAGGCGCATGCGGCCTAGGCTGGCGCGTGCTGTAACGAGGCAGTCCGCTCGGGACTGATTCGGGGGTGGCAGTGCCGCATGCAACGTCCAGGGCTTGGCCGCCGCAACACGTCTGCCCTGAGCGCCGCCCGAGACAGGACGCCACGACGATGAGCGTTATACCCTTGCTCACCTGCAGTCGCTCCGCCCCCGATGCACGCGGCTGCGCGTCCGGCTCCGCCTCCGCTGGCGCCACCGCCCGCGCTCGCGCGCCCGCCCGCCCGCGCGCCACCGCCGCCACCGCCGCCGCCTGCGCGCTCGAGACCGTGCCCACAGGCGCCGCCGCGGCCGTCTTCCGCCGCCGCCGCTTCCCGCCCTCAGCCGCGGCTGCGCCGCCGCCGCCACCTCCACCCGCTGCGCTGCTCCCACCCTTCCTTGGCTCCGGGTCCTCCACGCCCCGCATCAGCTGCGACGCCTCGCCCAGCCCCAGCTCGTGCCGGATGAGCGCGCTGTCCTCGGCGTCCAGGTGGGAGTCGATCTCCGCCAGCACCTCCTCCACCGCCGACGCCAGGTCCGTGCTGCGCATGAAGTGCTCCTCGCTGTCCAGCGCCAGCGCCGAGCCGGCGCCCTCCGCGAAGTCGCCGTCCTCCAGCACCTGCGCGGCGGCGAAGCGGCGGCGAAGCGGCGGCGAAGCGGCGGCGGAGGGGCAGCAGCAGCAGGGTGCGAGAGAGCGTGAGCGGCGAGGAGGAGGAGGTGGTGGTGGTGATGCTAGCGACCGCCACGCCCAGCTCATGTGCTTTCGTCCCGCCCCGTTCCATTGCCGCAACCCTTGTTTCCATACACGGTACACTTTTGCAGTAGTTGAAGTGCTCTTTTGCTTGGACACAGGGTGCGCAGCAGCCAAATCGTGCAGTCCAGCAGCGTCTCAGCCTTGCACCCGTCCGCCTTTTCCATCCCATCCTTGCACCCTCCCCTCCCCGCCCTTCACGCACGTGCATGAAACTGGCATCCAGCCCGCCGCCGTCGTCGTCGCCGCCGCCGTCGCCGGACCCGCCGCCGCCCGAGGCCGAGGCGGGCGCCTCGAAAGACTTGACGGAGGCCATGAACCGCCGCGCCGCCTCCGCGTTGCGCACCCGCGTCATGCTCCAGCCCAGCTCCTCCGCCACCGCCTCGTCCGTGGGCGGGTTGGCGCCCGGCTGCGTGAGGCGCTGCCGCGCCGCCAGCAGCGAGTCTACACTTTGCACCACGCTCAGCGGCAGCCTGCGGGGGTGGGAGGGCGGCGGAGCAGCAGGATCAGCGGGAGGCGGTGACGTTTGGCGCAGCATACCCACACCCCGCAACCCGAGGGCCCGCAACCCTCAAAACGAATGCGCTCAGCGCACCGCTCCACCCCGAACGATGCCCACCTCCGGTCGCATGCCGCCGTGGGACCCCGGTTGCTTTGGGTCCTAGCATGAACTACATCCCCCACCAACACTCACATACACACATCCTTGCAGCCCCCCCCCTCACACACACACTCACTGCAGCGCGGTGGTGTGCACCGCCAGCGCCTTGCGGATGGTCATGCGGATCCACCAGGTGCAGTAGGTGGACAGCCGGCAGCCGCTCTCCGGCTTGTACTTCTGGATGCCGCGCATCAGCCCCTCCATGCCCGCCGTCAGCGCGTCCTCGAACGCCTGCTCCTGCCCGCCCTCGTGCCCGCTGCCGTTGCGCCGGCTGGCCGAGCCGCCCGCGGGGCCGCACGCCCACTTGGCGCACGCCACCACCAGGCGGTAGTTCTTCTGCGCCAGGATGGAGCGCGCGCGGTTGCCCGCGTCCATGCGCAGCCGCAGCGTGCTGGCGGTGTGCAGGCGGCGGGGGCGGGGGCAGGCGGCGTGAGCGCAGTGGCTGGGTGGGACGAACTTCGATCACTTACGCGCCCGCCGCACTGTTTGAAATGCCCAGCCTCAACCTAGCCACCCAGTACTCCACCCCCACCCCCACCCACATCCCCAACAATAGCGCGCGCGGTGCCCCTTTCCGTGCCCCCGCCCCCGCCCCCGACCCGCCTCGACCCGCCCTCCCCCCATCCTCCTGCCCGCCTCGGCCCACGCGCGACACTCACTCCACGTCGCAGCGGGTGGCCTCGGCCAGCTCCTCCAGGCTGGGCGGCCGCCGCAGGCAGGAGGCCATGATGCGGCGCACCTCCTGCAGCTCCATGTAGTCCTGCGCCGCGCCCGCCAGCTGCAGCTCCTCCGCCTGGCTCAGCAGCGAGTCGCGCTGGAAGCCCTGCGAGCGACGGGCGGGCGGGCGGGCGGCCCAAAGGCGGCGGGCGGGCGGGCGGCGGGGTGCTCAGAGGGCCGCGAGCTGGCGCAAGCGGCACGGCGGTAGTAAGGCGGCCTGAGGTCTCGCCGCTTGCGGCGGCGCCTGACCAGCCGCAGGCCGCGCCACCAGCTGCCGTGGGAGCTGAGTTGCACACTGCCCATGCACACACACAGACACGCACAATCCCCGCATTGCCCAAACACGGCAGCCCAGCCCTGCATCGCAGCCTTGCAGCACCACCACGCCCGACCACGAGCCCAAGCTCTCACCCCCATAAACTTGGCCACCGAGTTGCCGCCTTTCGCCTTGTAGTACGAGTTCTTTGACGGCAACGGCGCCACCGGCGTCGCCTTCTGCCAGATCTGCCGCCGCCGCTGCGCGCGGTCACCCGCGCTCGCTACCACTATCGCCCCTGCCTCCGCCTCCTTATCCCTTGGAACCAGGGCTGCAGATGCTGCCGGGTCCGTTGCTTCGGGAGCCGCGGGCTCAGCGGCGGCCGCAGCCCTGCTGCTGGCGCCGCTGCTGCTGCGCGCTGCCGGCCGCCCGCCCGATGGCCGCCGCGCAAGCTGCAGCAGGGAGGGGCCCTGGGGCAAAGGCGGCCTCCGAGAGGAGGAGGCGCTGCCGCCGGTGGTGGTGGCTGAGGAAGGCGCCTGCAGCGCCGAGTTGCGTGACGGCTGTGCAGCGCCAGACGCGGTGAGCGCGCTGCCAGCCGCGCGCTGCTGCTGTGGCTGCTGCTCCGGGCTGGCGGGGTGTATCGGGCTCGTCCCCAGGAAGGGCAGAAGCTCCTGCGGTGTAAACGCAGAGCGGAATGCTTAAAAAAATCGCAACGGCAAGGAGTAGCACTGGTAAAAGGGGGATGCGAGCGGTCACGAAGCATCCGCCAGCCACGGCAGCGTTCGGTGGGGCAGCAGCCTCAACAGCGACCCTCCTTGAGACAGTTCCCAGGTTACCCGCATTGCCACGTATGCGCATTGCTTTCTCGCGCCGGGAGCGGCTCATGCTGCCCCACCTGCTCCACCTCGAGCAACAGCGCGTCCAGCTCCGCTGACAGCCCCGCGACCATGTGGGTTGCCGTCACGTCAGAGCTTGCGACCGTCTCCTGAGTTTGCAGGGCTGCGCCTGCGTCAGATGACGTCGGAAGCGCATCGCTTGTAACGCTCCCTGGCGTTGCGCTTCGCGCGAGGGCTGGTTGGAGGTCTGTGGCCTCCGCCACCGCATGCGACGTCGACGTGGACTGCTCGTGGAGCCGCTGATGTGCGAAGCTGACGTCCAGTCCTGGCAGCTTTGACGGCATCTGTATTGTTGCCGCAGGCGTGCCCGTTTGCGAGTGGTGCCCCGCGACCACCTGAACTTTCCCTGGTTCCATCGGCAAACGCGGTTGCGTGCTTCGCGACAGGACCATCGGGGCCTTTATCGCCGTAGCGGAAGGCGTGGACACAGCCCGAGATGGACGCAGAGATGCAGCCGGCTTGCCGAGGCCAGGCGAGTGGGCGCCAGGCGCAGGCAACTGGGTGCCCCCCGGAGACATCTTGCTCGACATCGCTTTTGTACCAGTTGTTAGAATGGCTTTACAGACCGGGCAAAGGGGGGCAGAAATGGCATTCTCGTTTGCGGGCAGAAGCCAGGAGGCGAAGAAGGATCGATGCAAGCGAATCAAGTAAGCGCAGTGCGTGAGATTTTATAAGTGTGAACGAGCAGGTGATTTTGCTAGAGAATTGCGTTGGAATGGAACCGAATGGGGCTCGCCTCGATTGTTTTACAACGGCTGGTTGCTCCAACGAGTTAGCAATCACTTCCAACCCATAGGCAGAAACATCAGAACTACACAAGCCAAGTAGGGTTGAGGCTGAGAAATACAATCTCAATCTACGCTGAACGGCCCTCGGTGCCATGAAGATCAAACGGGATAGAGAGGAGCCCTGTATAATCTGTAACCACTATCATGATGTAGGTCCGAAGGCTGACCTTGAATGCGCGCGCATCTCTAGAACCCTTCGCGCAGCGCGACCCCCGCTCATAACCTGCGGGTGCTCCCTGGATGGTCTTGTCAGGTGGAGAACGGAGAGCCATGCGCGACGTGCGGGCACGTCATGTCGCAGGCGGAGCGGAAGCACTTGGAGCCGAGCGTGCTGCCCACAGCGGTCATACCCGGCAGCCTGTACCTGGGCAGCTATGACACCGCCTCACGCTCCGAGCTGCTCCGGGCAATGGGAATCACGCACATCCTCAACGTGAGCACCACTGACTCAGTTCCGCATGGCGGCTTGGCGGGTTATCTTCAACCATGGCGGTTGGGCCCGTGTCTTTCCAAACGCAGCCGGACAGGCGTTGTCGTCGCCCGTAGCATACGTAAATGCCTTCCGTTGGCAAGGATAACGGGTGGGGTTTGGTGCAACCAGGTAGAAGCAATGATCCACGTGGGCGCAGCGTGGGCTTGGGCAGGGTCGAGGCGTTGTCGGCCCTGCGTGTCCATGGGCCCCTTACCGAGCCCCCAAGCTCCCTGCCTGCCCCCTCACCACAGACGTGGCCCAGCAACCCGGCGTTGTTCAAGAATAGCTTCACATACCACACCGTGACCTCCACGCCAGTGGACTTCCAGGAGTGCCACGACTTCCTCGGTGAGAGCGTGCCACGTGCGTTTCGCCGTCCACAGGAGCCAGGGCGGGTCTGTAGGTTGCAGCGCGCACCACCCATGTTGCAGCGAGCAGGGGTTGGCTCACTGGAGCCCACACAAGTGTCTGTCACGCCCATGCACACACGGAGTCAGGGCGGCATGGCGCATTTTGGTCACTTGTTCATTATGCCCTCCGCAAGCAAATTAATTGGTCCTTATCTTCCAACAAACAATTCCTGCCCGGCCCAGACATGGTCCTCAACAAGGAGCAGAAGGTGCTGGTGTACTGCATGACGGGCGTGTCCAGGTGAGGCAGATGCCGGGCACTTGATACGGTACCAGCCCACAATAAACCAAACCGCACTCGCAAGAGCGTGAGGGTGGCAGCCGTCCATGCCAGGTGGCTGTGGTCCGATGTCCCATGGCGTGGCGGGCACGGAGGGAGCGCATCACTCCGTTGGTTCCAGCATGTAGGCTGTTGGTTCACGCGGGCGAGTTGTTGATTCCAGCCCAAGCTAGGGTGTGTCAGGGCGCTCGGCAGCTAGGGAGCTGGACATGACTGAGGGTGCACGGGGCTGCTCGTCGACGCAGCTGCAACTGCGGGCGACCACAGGGGGTAGTGGACATGGGGCCGCGGGTTGGCGAGGATACAGTCCGTGACCTGCTCGAGTTTGCTGGGGGCGCTTGCTTGCATGTGGGTCCGGAAAATCATTTCCGCTTTGGGAGCTTTGCCTCTACACAGTGACCTCATTCTCTGAGAGCCAGGGCCGTGACTTGTGTTCTCGTCCTTGTGTCGGAAGCGTCGGAAACGGTATGACAGCCATGGTGCATTAGAGCAGCTGAATGGCACTATCACAGCTGGCTATATGCGCTCCCACTGTCGCCTATTTGCCCTGGTTCAGATCTCCATCTGTGGTAATCGCGTACCTGATGAAGAAGCGCGGGTGGCGGTTAGCAGAGAGCTACAAGTGGGTCAAGGACAAGCGGCAGACCATCAACATCAAGGAGGGTAAGCGCGCACGAAACATGAGTGTGAGCGCGGACACAGCCGATCCGCTTTTCCCTTCAGCTGCTGCGTTCATGTGCTCACCAGCCCAACACAATTTTCTTGCCGCCATGATCACGTGTCGTGTGTGGCTGCGCCGCCCCGCAGAGGACGTGAAGCGGCTGCAGGAGTACGAGGTGCAGCTGCACGGCAGCTGCTCGGCGCCCATGGGCCTGGCCATACTCAACAACGGTGGGTTCAAGGGAAACCGCGCTGCAGCGCTGGGGCCGCTGGGCCTAGGGCCGTCAACATGTCGGGCGCCGGTCGGGGTGGAATTACGGCAGCCCAAACCCATTTGCGCCCGCAGTCAAAGCGAATTTAGGAATTGGCACGCCGGGGACGGGCCCGGTACGTGGCCAGCCTCGTCTCACTCCTTCTGTACTCGGTTGGCTGCCCGCAGGACCGGCGTTCGGGCAGCAGCCACAGGCGGGGCCAGCGGGGCAACAGCAGCAGCCGCAGGAGGCGTCCGCCCCGTCAACATCCGGGCCCGTGTTCGGTGAGCACTGGCGGCGCCTGTGTGATAGTGGTGTGGTGAAGTCGTTTGGGGGCACTCGACGAGATGCACATCCCACTGCTGTCAACGTTGGAGTGTTGGTTAGCTCGCTGCTGGAGTGTTCTGCGAGGGAGCCGCTCGTTGTTTCCACCAAGCGCATGTTCATCGTGTGATGTATGAATTCAATGGGTGCGGTCATTGCTGCGTATCCAACCGGTTCGTGCTCTCTGTAGGAGCCGCCAGCGCTGCGCCGGCGTGGAGCCTGAGCAACACAACGGCGCCGCAGGGCTTCCGGTTCGGGGCAGCAGTCGCGCCGGGGCCAGCCGGCCCGCCGCAGCAGCAGCAGGAGCGGCAACACGGGTTGGCGCCGGGGCAACCAAGTGGCGCGGCAGGGCCAAACCCCTTCGCGCCGCGGCCAGCAGCTGCCGGGGAAGGCGGCGACAATGACATGGAAATGTAAGATACGGTAAGCCTTCCAGCGCTGGGCGCAGGCCCTGAGGCGATTGTTGCGGCGGCACGCAAGACAGGACGTGGATTGGTAGCCCGGCGCAGCTGGCGACAGTGGTGTGCGCAGCATTGTATGTTGGCATTGGGGTCATAGACTCGCTGCCTTACCAGCAGCGCCTACGCGGAGTGGGGGCAGCCATGCTGCAGGCGAATAGTGCGACTGTGTGCACACAGCGTGAATGGCACAGATGCAAGGGCAGATAGTGGAGTGCATGCGCGAGGCACACACCGTCGCTCCTGCCGTGTGAGAGGAGTGGACCGAAGAGATGCAGACGTTCGAATGGATCCCAAGCTTTCTTTTGAAGCTGCTTCCGTTGGGGACAGGCTAAAGCAACTGCAACTACTGCAGGTAATCATGTGTGACCAATGACCAAGCACCAGCGCTCGCGAAGGAGCCTGGCTGCATGGAGCTGGCTGCCGGGTCCCGTATGCTGAGGGCATAAGGTGGGAGGCAGGAGTGCCCTGACGGCTTAGGATGATTCGCTGGGTTGTGCACGTGAAGCGCAATCTTGAACACGTGTTTCGGGCTGGAGGCTCAGGGAGGATGGAACCCTGTAGACGCGGCTGCAGGTGCTGTTGGTGCTGCGCGCCTGCGCTTTCCATAGCTGTCCGATGGCCAGGGCCGCTGCAGATACGCCGTGCGTGGCACCCTGGCACAGGATGAGCAATATGGCATGGCGCGAAGTGGACATGGTGGGACTGTGTCGTGGTGCAGCTGACACACAGTCAGGAACTGCCGCAGATGATGTCGTGCAATGGGCAGAGCGCGAGTGGCAGTGTGCTACTGTGCTGAGTCCGTGGGTGTGAAATTGCTCAAGCGCTCCTTGGCGATGTGATGCACAGTGTGAGGGAATGCAGGGATACTTGTCAGCCCGTAGGGGTGGCGCTGTTGCGCAGCGGGGTGTGGCCCCCGTGGGCCGGTTTAAAATTTCGCATCCGGCCAGCCTGCCCGAGAACCTGAAATGCGTGTACGTCGGGGAGGCATTCGAAAACTACTCTTACAAGACGCACCAGGCGCTAGGAAGCGACCGCGGTTCTGTGGACTGTTCGTGAGCACGCAATTGGTCGCCATTCGTCTGAGCCGCGCGCAGTGTGGACACGACCGTGGCTCCTCTCGCAGTTAAATTCGCACAACATACATCTCTAAGCTTCTAACACACACTCACAGATTCATCTGTTTCTGCTAGAGACGGCCAGACCGGTTCTAACACTACACATTTGTTGACGTGTCAGCACAAAATGCTGCGCGGCTTGCGCCAAACAGGGCGGTCTTTGGCTAGGAGTGGGCGAGAAGCGCCTGTAGCCTGCCCCCTGAGGGCTCTACGCAGCCAGGGGTCGCGGCGACCGGCCCTGAATGGAGCCGCGCCTTTGCCGCCTTCGCCTTCGCGCCCGCTGTCCACCCCACCTCAGTACGCTCCCAGCTACGCGAATGTTGGTGTGGTGGAGAAGGTGGTGGAAGCGGAGGAGCTGCTTCCATTGCCGGCCCAGGAGTCACCAGCCGATGACCCTTCGTTGGCCAACCCGCTTCAGCGGATGGAGCGGCTATCGACCGGGTGGTTCGGTGTCATCATGGTGGGTGCAGGTTTGACGACTGTGGATCTCTCTTGGCCTTTCCCGCGGGCTGATGACTGCCTGTCTGCTGCAACGGGTCTTTGACGACGTCGGGGGCGGGCCTGGGCTCAGGAGGCCTGACCGTTCTTTCGGGAAGGGTCCCTTTGACACAACTGGCATGCCTGGCGCGGGCTTTAGACTTAGCGGTGAAGCGAGGGTTGTGGCCTGTCGGTCCTTCCATCAACGTTGCGCCGGAACCGCCCGCGTTGCAACAGGAGTTTGAGGGCGTCGTGGTGGAGACGTCGGAGGAGACGCACCGGCAGGCGTGGCTGCAGGTCGCCGAGGAGTACCACTTCCGCAAACCTCTCGGTCAGAGCCTTCGCCGGATAAAGGGCGTGCGCGACGAGGTCGTGGTGTCTCGCATCTTTGGCTGGACGCACAACCCTAGCGTTGCCCGGCAAGTTGCGCAGCGGAAAGCCGAGGTTTATGAGAGTCTCATGGGCGGACGCCAGCTCGCGGCCATGCTCGAGACGCGGCCGTTCCTCGAGACCCTGAAGCGCTACAGCATCCCCGTTGCGCTTGCGACGCCGCTTAGCGAAGCCAAGGTGAAGGAGGGCTTGCAGCGGCACAACCTGGCGCAGTACTTCGACGCCGTGGTGACGGCAGAGGACAGCGGCTCAGCGGAGGTCGAGTTCTACTACGCCTACGCTGCCAGCAAAATCCAGCGCCCGCCCATCCGCTGCGTCGTGGTGGGGGAGTCCAACACTAGCGTTGAGGCGGCGCACGAGCTGGGCATGAAGTGCGTGGTCGTGACAGGTGCGTGCTGCACGAGCTGAACAGCGGGAACACGCCCGGGTTTATGGCTCTCAGGGTGCATACGTCTGGCCTGTGCCCATCCCGCCATCTTGCATCGCAAAGGCTGACCCGTTACCCACGCGCCTCCGCCTCGACGCAGGCACGAACCCGGTGTTTGACTTCACGGGCGCGGACCTGGTGGTGCGTAACCTGGCGCAGCTGTCGTTCATGAACATGAAGCGCCTATTCGCGGACGAGAGCCTGGTCGAGTCCAAGCTGAACCCGCTGGAGGAGCCAGGGCGCAACCAGATGGGTGACGACGTGGACGACATGGATGACTATGCGGACGACGATGACGAGGGTTTCCAGCCTATGCGGGGCGCGGCGGCGTTTGGCGGGAGGTGGTGAGCTGGGTCCGGCGGCCGCGGGCAACACACGCATGGGCGGACGCACGCATGGCAGGGTGCGGTGTAACGATAGCATGTGGCGTACGGACGTACTATTTGATCGGTTTGGTCAGTTCCACAATTTCTTTGGTTTGGACAGCGGTTGGGCAGCGCCGACGGCTAGGGGCCGCTGAGCATTCGAATCTCGATGACGGTTAAGAAGAAGCGTTATGTTTGTGATTACGCCCTCTCTAGCCAGGCCGCTGCCTGCTTGCGGCAGGCCGCACAGTTGCGGCGCGGGGAAGGTGTGCACCTTGGCCGGGTGTGGGCGTGGCTTTATTGTCGGGCAAGCAGGTGCAGGAGCACACGTCATCCTCACAATGCCTCCCCATGCATTAATGCCTCCCCATGCGAAGATTACGGGAATGTGGGGGTTGCACGAGTTGGTTTGGAGCATGGGTGGAATGCGTGTACATTGGTTCTTTGGTGCGTGTTGCGGCCTCTCTCCGTCGAGAGCTGGCGCATTGGTTGGTTGAACATCGTCGAGAGCCTTTAGCATAGGCATGCGAACGCGAGGCCACAGGGCGCTGCATCCCGGGGCCCATCACTGGTATCGGGTAGGGATGTGTGGCTGTATCATAAAGGGGTGCGCTGTCATGGCTCGTCCCACTGTATAATATCCCCCCCATTATTCTTTCACCACAAACTTGGATTGCGCATGCGGGATTGATAGAGGTGACACTTGAGTGGATGCGTCGGTTGAGTCGTATCAGCCGGTGGTAGTCGAGCGGATTCATGTCCGGCGCCTTAGTCGGGAGTGTCTGCGCGAAGCGCAATCAAAAGCAAGTTATCACAATGTAACTTTGATCCGCAGTCTGCACTTTGACACGTCTCAATGATGTTGCTATGGAGCCAACGGCCGCGTGGGCTACAAGCCGATGCACCCTTGCTGCGGGGCCACCGCTGGCCGGCTGACTGGCCGGGCAGGGTAACCGAGACGCAGACGAATCACCCAGAGCAGACATATGCTCGGCCCGTACCCGAAGGCGTCAGTATTGAAGACACGACAGTGACACCTGATGGCTACCGTAGTGCGCGCGGTGGCCCCCCGTCAGACACCGTGTCACCGCATTGATCGACCTGATCCTGCCTCCGTGTCACGAGCTTCAATCCTCTCTCTCAATTGGGAAGTGGGAACACTTCTCATCCCTTCCCGCATGCGGCTGTGCTCCTGTCCCACCACCGACACCGCAGACTTAAACACATGGCCACACAGGCACGTAAGTCGTGACTCATCATAACACCCAATGACCCCAACGCACATACCGGTACTTCGCCCGTCATTGTCACCACTCACTACCAAGTCATTCGTGTGCTGCAGTAACTTCCTCAGCCTTTGCCACCTTCACCTCCGCCGCCTTGCCCCCGACCGCAGGCGCCGCGGACCCCTCCTCCTCCTTGCCATCCTTGCTCTCCTCCTCCTCCGGCTGCTGCCCGTGTTGCTCCTTTCCCGTGCCTTGCAGCCGCTCCTTCCCCGCCCCTTGGCCCGCCCGCCCCTGCCGCCACTCCTCTGGCAGCTGCTCCAGCGCCACCTGCTCCACCAGCGCCACCGGCACCGGGCCCTCACACAGCAGCACGCCATTGCTGGACAGACCGAACTGCAGTCCCGCATCCAGCGCAGCCTGAGCGTTGCGGTGAGAGAGGGAGTTCGCACGAGGGGTGGTGGTGGTCAGGGACCAGGTCAGGGAACAAGCGCCTGGGCGCGCCGGACAATGGCGCGAGCTAGGAAACCGCCACCACGTCAGCCGGAACCAGAAGCATGGTCCTTGCAGCATGGCAGGCCATTCCACGTGCGTTTCTGCTGCCAATCATCACATGCCCCATGCTGCCATGCACGCACGCACGCACGCACGCACGCACGCACGCACGCACGCACGCACGCACGCACGCACGCACGCACGCACGCACGCACGCACGCACGCACGCATGCACGCACAAACGCACGCACGCACGCACGCATGCACAAACGCACGCACGCACGCACGCACGCACGCACGCACGCACGCACGCATGCACGCGCGCACGCGCGCACGCACACACACACCTGCAGGTCCAGGCGCAGGTACACCTCGGCCCACTTGTTCTGCCGCAGGTGGTGCGGCGCCGTGGCGAAGTGCACGTGCGTCCGCTTCATCCGCCGCAGCTCTCCTGAAGACTGGATGGCGCTCCAGCTGCGGGCCAAGGGCGTGCACGTGCGATTGGTGCGGCGCGATTGGTGCCGCCCACGACACAAGCGCGGCACTGTACAAGGCACGGCCGCGCACCTCCGCGAACTGCAACTGTATGAGTTCCAATCTTCCGTGCCACCACCCCCCAGTGCTCACCCGTCCACTCCCGTCACGTGCACCGCCACCGGCACCTGGCTGGCCGCCGTCACCGGCTCCAGCACTGCCTCCGCCAGCTCCACTGTATGGCCCTGGGCAGCCCGGACGCGCGGTGGGTTGCTCGTGTCGTCCAGAACGAACCGCTTCTGCAGGGAGGACCGCAGGGGATGCGTTATGAGGCCGGTCGTGGTGGAAGCAGCAAGCTGTTGTGCACGGAGCAGAAGATCCGGGTCTGCAGCCCAGAGCCCTGTCCAGCAGCTACATGCTGCGGACGGGAGGGGCTCACCTTGGGGCACGCTGCGACGATGTCCCGCACTTGCTGCTCCGTGGGCTGGTTCTTGAGATGGCGGAGCAGCACGGGCAGGCTGACCCACCCCGCGGCATCCATGGCACCGGGCGGCGGCTTATGCCGTAGAACCCGGCTCATGTCCTTACTGATGCGAGTCGACGCATCCTCGTTCTGTCGCCGCTTCATGGCGAAAGTCAGCAGGCGTGCCGCTCTGTGATTTGCCGGTAAAGAGCTTGAGATAGCTTTCTTAGCTGTAACAGATGGCAATTGGGCTGCTGAGGCTGGAAATTGCTGAAGGCGGTGAGCAGAAAGAAGCATCCACTTTAGATTTATAGTTTGCAGGGCCCAGCGGCCAGCTCGCATTACAGAATTCAACTATTATACATGCGTCAGTAATTATAGAAGCATCATTTACTCCGCAAGCCCGCAAGTTCGCTATTTCTACCAGTTGCGCCGAGGCCCACCCGGCCCCTGTCCGAAGCCGCCTCGCCCTCGCCCGTACCCGCCCATGCCGCCACCGGGGCCGCCGATGCCTCCACCACCGCCACCGCCCTCACTGCTGCCGCCTAAGTCATCCTCCCGCCAAGCACCGGATGACAGCCGCCCAGTGCTTTGGGCTCCAGGGCCGCCGCCAATGCCGCCGCCAACACCACCGTAGCCAGTGCTGCTCCGCCCCAGCGCTGGCGGCCCAGCGTGATGTTGGCCGCCGAACGTGGGGCTAGGCGACGGAGCTGGCCAAGTGGGGCCGCCACCACCACCACCACGGCCACCCATACCCATACCCACGCCCATGCCTCTCCCGCCACCCATCCCGTGCATGCCCATGCCCATGTGTGGCCCCGGCCCGACTGGCGATGGCCGCCCGTCTGCCGAGAACGGCCCGCGCCGCCCCGGCTCGCCATACGCGCCTCCGCCGGCCCCGAACGCTCCGTGCCCGAAGCCGCCGCCCCCGCCCCCGCCTGCTCCTGGCGCGCCTCCAGGGCCTCCTAGGGAGCCTGGCCCCGGCCCCGCCGTGCCGTACTCCCCATCCTCGCGGATCTCGCCCTCGTCCTCGTCGTCGTGGCTGGCTCGCGTCCAGCGGTGGCTGCCCACGCTGCCCGGCCCTCCAATTCCGCTGACCCCGCCGGCCGAAGAGGCGGGCCCCGAGCCCGGCACGGCGCCGTAGCCGCCGCCCATGACGCCCGTGTTGCCAAAGGGGGACACGTGCACGCTGCCCGGTCCCGGCCCGCCGCCCTGCGCCATCATGTCCACGTCGCCGTGCGACGGCGGCGGCGGCGGCACGCTGTAGCTGCTTGCGTACAGCGGGTGCGTCGCGAAGCCGCCGCCGATGCCGTGGCTGCCAGACATGAAGCTTGGCGTGCGCGCCGGCGGCCCGCCCGCGTGTTGCAGCGGGTGCGGCATGCCGCCTGGGCCCGCCGGGCCGGGGCTGAAGGGCTGCTGGCCCATGGGGTGCATCATCTGGCCCGGCGTGGGCAGCGGCGTGGGCATGCCGCCCATGTCCGTGGTCATGATGCTGGGCCGCCGCTGCAGGCCCTCCGCTTGGAGCACCTGGGGGGGGGGGGGCGCACGTAGGCAGGGGGAAAAGCCGCGGCACGGCAGGTAAGAAATGCGAAGCGCGACGGAGCCGCCTCCACCTCCGCCGACGCTCTCGGCGTCGTGACCGTGGCCTGCTAACGCTGGCCAACCTGCTGCTCGCCCACAACGGCGTCCACCCGGTCCCTTCCCAGCAGTCCCAACCGCCCTGTTTCATTCGGGCGCACGCCGCTGATGGCGCTCGCCTCACTGCCCGCGCATCGGCCGCTGGCTCGCTCGCGGCCAGGATGCACTGCACCGCCCCTCCACACACGCCCCAGCCACGGCTCCGCCCGCATCTTCCACTCCCGCTCCCCACACACCTGCCGCAGCTGCACCACCAGGCGGTGCTTCTCGCCCTCCATCTCCTCCAGCCGCGCCTTCACCTCCTCGATCTTGCGCCGCGTCTCGGCCTCGCGCGCCTCCACCTCCGCCTTGCGCGCCACCTTGGACTCCCGGTCCGCCGCCAGCCGCTGCTTGTCTGCCTGCCGCTGCTGCTGCCGCGCCTGCCGCCGCTGCTCCTTGCGCTCCTTTGTCCGCGCCTCCCTGGCCACAGCGCGGGCCTTGGCTACTGCCTCGGCCTTGGCGCGTGCGGCCTCCTCGTTTGACTTCTGCTTGATGTGCCCCTCCGCAAGGCCCTCAGCCGTGGCGCGTGCGGTAGCTTCCACCACGGCCGCGGCGGCTGCTTGCGCATCGACTACTGCCTGCGCGCTGGCAGCCGCAGCCTCAGCGGCTGCGGCTGCTGCGGCTGCGGAGGAGACGGCCGCGGCTGCGTGTGCTTCCTGCTGGGCGACCTCCAGCGCCTTCTTGCGCGCCCGGAGGGCCCGCTTGAAGATCGACAGCCGAATCGGCTCATCTTGCAGTGGTGGCCATACGCGGTTGCTGCTCGCGGCCTGGCTAGCAGCCCCGCCCCGCGTTTCGCGGACTTGCATCCTTCCTAGGCGACCTCGGCGACCCCGCCAAAAGTCAGGGCCGCCCCAAGGGTGCCTCCCAGAGCCCTATTGGACGCACAAGGTCAAGCGACGGTCAACAACGAGTAAGCACAGTGTAAATGACCGGGAAAGTCAAGACGAGGTCGCTCAGCAGTGATCTGAAATGCAGTATGGATGCGGCAATATTTAGCTATGTGCGTCAGGGCACAGAAACTCTAAACCAGCCGATGCATGGGGCCAAGCCATTCTCGATTTCTCGGTTTTCTCTGTCAACACGCAAGGCCTGCGTGTGCGCACTACTTTTTCCAATTCATAGTTGCCCGAGGGTTAACGCATTGCAACCTCTGACCGCCATCCGGCCCGGAAGCCCGACCGAGGCTGGCTGCTTCGGCTCTGTTCAGATTAGTGCTTCATTAGCTTAACTAGGTCATTTTATCTAGGTAGACGTTGGAGATGGGTGAAATTGTGCCCGTCTCCAAGCAGGGGCCAGGCTCCGAGAATGCTCTAGCGATTACCCTGGGCCTCGGACCACGGCCCTTGACGCAAGAGGAGTATGAGGAGAGGCTCAAAGGGGTGAGAGGGCGGAGCGGGGTTGAGGGCAAAGGGTATTGAAATGGGAGCGCAGGGGGCGGAGCTTGAGTAGCAAGTACCCGTCCTGCAGGTGTGCGCGCGCGTGCGACTCGCACACCCGTGCCTCCAGTTCATGCACACCCCGCACGCACCTTGTAAAACACGATCCGCCACGGCCTGCAGGCGCAAGAGCTGGAGGAGAAGCTCAAGTACATCCAGGAGACGGTGCCCACCAAAGTGTACAACGTTTCCAGTAGCAGCGCAGGCGCGGGCAGTGGCGACTTCCATCAATACCGGATAGTGAGTTCTTGCAGGTGCAATGGCGGCGGCCATGCCCTTCCAGGGGTCTCAGCACTGCGCTTGCTAGGGTCTTGGTTGCGGAGCTGGGTGTCAAAGACTGGGACTGATGCTTCTGTCTCGTGCTATGGTACGCAGGTGCGGAGAGCGGAGCAGGACCGTGTACGTCAGATGGACGCGGACTGGGAGAAGAAGAAGCAGGAGGACGAGTACAGGGTGAGTGATGCGGCGTGCGCATGGCACAGGCGCCGTGGAGAGGCACCTGCACGCTCGGTGGCGCGGATGGAGACGCTCGGGAAGGATGCAGTGTACCGTAGGGCACCGTGCCAGCGCAGCACTGAAGCTACCGCGACCGGCGGCAGCATCCCGTGGTGTCTGCTGCGCGTCGCGTTCTTGATGCGAGAAGGCTCTTGCCAAGCACTGAAGACCATGCCGCGCCGGTGCCTTTGCACTGGCGCCGCTGCTGGCAGCCTTCGCACTCAGATGCCACCTGCCACGCCCCCTTCCCTACCGCAGCGCAAGATGGAAGCGTGGGAGAAAGTGGCGGAGGAGAAGACAGCCAAGAAGCGCGCCAAGCGGCAAAAGCAGAAGGAGAAGAAGAAGGCAAAGAAGGGGCCGGCGGCAGGGCAGGCGGCGGAGGGCGCTGCAGATAGCAAGGAGGGGTCAGACTCGGACAGCGATGCGGACAACGCGCAGCCGGCATTGGACTAGGAGGAGGAGGACTAGGGCTCGTGGTCTACCTCTAGGCTCGTGGTCTACCTCTAGGCTTGTGATGCTCTATTGCGTGGGACACGCGCTACGCGTCGGGACGCCGTTGCTCACGAGGGGTGACTTGGACTGAGCTCAGCTGCTGTTCGTTTGGCGGGGTGCTGGGGCGTTTGGAGCTTGGCATAGAGGTTGTGCCGGTCTGGGAGCCAAGGCCGTCATAAGATGGGACGGCTTGAATCGTTGCGCCAGCGAAGAATGTGTCCGATGCTGCGGCACATGACACCGGGTCTGCTGGTGAACCTGGAGCAATCACCTTCGGAACGTATGCAATAGCAAAGGCGAAGGCGGTGGGCGCATGGTTACATGTTTGGGCTGCAGGATGCGTGTGGCTGAGTTGATTCCTGCGTTGGAGCCGCCTGGCGCGCTGACTGCACGGGGCGCCACGGACGGTACAGCTGAAGCGGGTGGCCCTTGCTGTCACTTTGCTCAGCTAGCTGTTTACCGGTATGTAAGCACTTTGCGTCTTTGCAGGCCATTTTAGGTACCAGTTAGGGCAAGGCGGGAGTCTGGGGCTGAGGGGCTCACCCAGATCAACGTTGGTCATGCCAGGCCCCGGTGCACGCGCGGGAGCGTGCCGGAACCGGGACGCGCGTGTCAGGCCAACCCATCCCGCCCTACGCCTGGGTCACACGAAGCCCCCTTAACTCGCCACTGTTCGTGCTGCTCGTGCAAGACTGGGTAGGTTCCTAAGGTCTGCGTGGGGGGACCGGCATGCTCAGAAGGCGTGCTAGCTATGGTCGCCTACCGAAGGTCGCCGTACCCAGATCTATTCCGGGCTTTCGCGCACGCAGCTTTGTCGGCTCCCATATTTTTGTCATGTGTTAATCTCGATTGGCCTGTAACACCTGCTACACAAAATCTAGGAGCCCTGACAGCGCAGAAATGCCTCCTTGCAGCTCTCGCAGCTGAATCGGTAGACAGGGGGCTGCAAAAGCTACGATGCTGACAGGCTCAGGTCGTCTAAGCACCTCGCGGACCTGCGCTCGGTCACC
Source organism: Chlamydomonas incerta (assembly GCA_016834605.1). NCBI lineage: Eukaryota > Viridiplantae > Chlorophyta > Chlorophyceae > Chlamydomonadales > Chlamydomonadaceae > Chlamydomonas > Chlamydomonas incerta. The sequence goes on from JAEHOC010000004.1 coordinate 562,128, forward strand.
GCTGTTGGCCCAGGTGTGCAAGAATGGGAGAATTTCGTTTGGCCTATGGGGTGCGCTGGCCGTCAAAATGATCATTCTGTGTCTATATCTGTGTAGGGATGGTGCTCAAAAGCTGTGCAAGCTTTGCACCATCGGTCCAGCGCGCACTCGGCCCTGGCTGGGCTTGCCGCGCCGGCCCTAGCACCGCAGAGTGAGTTTTGAGTCGTGATGGTTGGGTTCTCGTGCATTTTAGTCCCTGCGGAGATTAAACGACGCGCTCACTGCAACGCAGGCGTCCCCCGGGCGCTCTTGCCGACTGACGATGAGCACCTGACCCTCGCTGCGGGCGCTCATCTTGTCCATGAACTCCCACTGCGTAAGCACTACAGAAATCGGCGAGGAAAATTTTGGGTGGTGTGGACGGTGCAGCTGTGTGCCGACGGCTACTTGCCACGCCGACTCGTCACTAACCCGACCGGCGCGTCACCCCTGCAGTGCCTCTCCCGGAGCTGGAGCACGGGGCCAGTGTGACGGTAGCAGACCCGATGTTGGAGGTGGAGGCGCTTATTGCGGCGCACGAAGCTGGGTTAACTAGCGTCCGGTCGGGGCCGCGGCATGCGGTGGCAGACGCGGCGAATCCGGCCCAGGAGGCAGATGCAAGCTCTGCAACGGCTCGCAGCAGCGGCACTGCCAGCACCAGCAGCAGCGGCACAGGCAATGATGTGGAAGCATCTAGCCGCCGGCGTGGCGGTGCGCGCACAGCGCCCGGTCGCACGCGAGGGAGAGGCGGTGGCGGCAGCGGAGCTTCCCCTCCAGCAACAGCTTTGGCCGCGCGCGCGGGCGACGGGGCATCCAAACAAGCCAAAGTAAAACCAACATCACCGGGTGCACCATTTGGTGCGTCGCCAGTTGCATCAACAGCAGCAGCAGGAGCAGCAGCAACAGATACCTCCTCTGCAGCGGTACCTGTAGTGCTGAGCGCCGAGGGCGGCGCAGCGTTGGCGGACCTGCAGGGTCGGACGCCCAGCCTGGCTGCCGTCGACTCGGCGCAGCTCAGCGTTCGGCTGCTGGCGCTGGCGGAGCTTCTGAAGCTCGGCACGGACACGGCGGCGCTGTCGCTGTGCGAGGCCGTGCCGGGGTTGCTGCTGCAGGAGCCGGCGGCGCTGGACCGCAGTTGGCGGCGGCTGCGGCACGCGGTGGCGGGGACAGACGACCAGGTGCGGCGGGCCATCTGCGCCGCGCCGCTGTTGCTGCTGCTGCCGTCATCGCGCGTATCGCAGGTCAGCGGGGTGCTGGCGCGGGCGCTGGGCGTGCCGCAGCAGCGCGCGCGGGCGCTCATCCGAGACGTGCCGGCGCTGTTTGTGATGCCGCCGGCGACGCTGAGCGAGAAGCTGACGGGGCTGGAGCACCTGCTCTGTTGCTGCAGCAGCAGCGGCGGCAGCAGCGGCGGCAGCAGTGACAGCAGCGGCGGCAGCAGTGGCAGCAGCGCCGCGCGCAGCAGCACTACCCGCGGCGCCACCCCTAGCAGGGCCGCCGGCACCAGTGCAGCGGCCAAGGCGGCACCCGCGGCCCCTAAGCAGGCTCGGGCGTCCGCCCCTAACTCGCCCGGCTCAGCCGCAACGAAGGGCGCGGCACCAGTGGCGCGCACCGCGTCACAGCACGTGCTGGAGGCGGCGCTGCTGCGCGCGCCGCGGCTGCTCACCTTCCGCACCGCCACGCTGCAGTCGCACGCTGCGGAGCTGGCGCCGCTGCTGGGCGGCCCCGGCCGCGCCGCGGCGGTGCTGCGCGCCGACCCCGCGCTGCTGGAGCGCAGCCCCGCCTCGGTGGCGGCCAAGATGGCGCTGCTGCGGGAGCTGCTGGGCTGCGCGCACCAGCCCGCCGCGGTGGCGGTGCTGGTGGGCCGCGCGCCCGGGCTGCTACACCGCTCGCCGAGCGCGCTGGGGCGCGCCTGCCGCTCGCTATCCATCTGGAGCCTCAGCCCGCGCACCAAGCTGCGCATGGCGCTGGCGCGGCCGGCGCTGCTGCAGCTGGGCTGGCGCGAGCTGCACGGGCGCTGCCGCTGGCTGCGGCGGCTGATGCTGTCCAACGGCTACTACCACGCGGCGCTGCGGCGGCTGCCGCCCAGCCTGCTGGCGGCGCTGCTGGCAGCGCTGCCCGGCTGCTGGGCGCGGCTGCAGTACCTGGGGGACAGCAACCAGGAGGGCGCGCTGCCGCTGATGGAGGCGGCGGAGTGCGACCAGGCCGCATTCGAGGCGCGCTTCCCCGAGTTCGGCAAGTGGTACGCGTTCAAGGTGAAGCAGATGGTGAGTGGGGGGGCCGGGGGCGGGGGGCGGGGGGAAGGGAGGAGGGCGCGTTTGAAAGGTCTGTGCTGTGTAACACAGGGGCGCGTGTGGTCGTGGCCGTGGGCAAGAGGCGGCGCTGGAGGTTCAGTCGAGAACAGTGGGGGCTACCGGTACGCGCATGGCCGCATGCATGGTGCTTCACCAGCGGTCTGACTGAAGCTGCCCCTACACATGCAGGGTACCAACAACCCCTGGCGCGGCACCCGCCGAGTCCGCGGCATCGGCTCCACTCCTGCAGCGGCGCCCCCAGGCAAGTGCTGTCCTGCCACCGGGCCGGTAATGGTGGGACCGCTGTGTGGCCCGTGGCAGCTGCTCATGTGGCTGCGTTTACCCCACGTCGAATGTCGGACCACGCGTGTTCGTGCGTGTGCCCATCGCCTTGCAGGCATCAAGCCGCGCCGCTCCTACGCGCGGCGTAACGGGCAGCAGCAGTCGCAGCAGGCGGGCGCGGACCAGCAGCCGACCGTGCAGGTGGTGCTGACGGAGGCGGGCGTGGTGCGCAGCGGCGGCGCCACCGTGACCCGCCCACGCCACGTGGTGCAGCAGCTGCTCAGCCCGACGGCGGCGGCGGAGGGCGGAGCGGCGGAGGCGGAGGCGGAGCCCCTTGGGGCGTCCACCGCCGATGCCGGCGCTGCGGTTGCTGTGGAGCAAGCGGTGGCGGTGGAGCATGTGGTTGCGGTGGCGGAGGGTGCCGCGGCGGACTCGCCGCGGCGGAGGGGCCGGCGGTAGCTCCATATGCGCGGCTGCGCCGTGTGTTGAACCGACTGGTTTTGGTTGGCACTCTGGCATGGGCGCGGGTGGCGCATGTTGGTGTGCGGCCGTGAGCCCCCGTGGGGCTAAGCATACGACACGGTGGTTGCACACAGACTTGGTGCAACGGTGCACAAGCCGTGTCGGGAATGCCTGAGCAGAGGAACTGCGCCGCGTTGATACAGTTCGGCGAGCAGACCGTGTTTGGGATCCGCAATGTGTGACAGCTGGCTGGGATGCGTTGACAGCAGGCCATGCGTCAGGAGTTCTGGGCCGTAAGCCGCAGGGGCGTGACAGCAGCTGGGTCAGGGGTATGAAGAACTGAGGAGGGTGGGTGTCATCGGCGTGCACCCACGGCGAGCACCCCAGTGGCACCCCAGTCGGCTGGTCTCGGCCCGAGCTGCTGACGTATGGCATGTAACATATAAGTGTAAGAATGGGGACGTGCGGTGTCATGTATCATGCGGCAGCTGGGCAGCACAATCGGCCTGGCCTGTGTTTCTCGCACGATATGGGCAGAGCTTATCACAGAACGTTACGGTGGCCCTGGTGTTCTGTCTGCAGTGCGCTGGCAATGCGTTGGCCCTGGCCTGCTGTTGTATATGATATCCAACACTTGTCAGATGCATGCACCATGATGACATGATCGCGCACCACGCGTCTCTTCAACAAAGGACCATCGGCCCCACATCCGATGTGTTGCATGCGCTATTGCCGTGTTACAGGCGCACGGCAGCGCCTCGTCTCAATTCCACACGCATGCGCCTACCCGACCACTTACGCCTCCCAGCGCCGCCCGCCTACCCCTCCGTCCCGCCTGTCACCCTTGAGGTTCAGCTACTTCCCCTTGTTTGCCGTGTACCACCGCACCCCGCTCAACGCCACGTCAGCCGGTACGACAGCAGCCGCCGCTGCGTCGCCAACACGACCAGCGCACCCCCGGCGGCCCCCTCCGTGCCCGGCGACGCCGCCACTTCCACCAGCCGCGCGCCCAGCACGCTCTCGCCGTCCTCCAGCCCCAGCTCCACGACCTGTTGCCGCCCGTACTCCTCCTTGCAGGTCGTGAAGCCGTACAGGTACATGAAGCGCGCGCTCTCCACCAGCACCGCGGACAACACGCCACCGCCGGCGCTACTGCTAGTGCTGCTGCAGCCGGCGCCGGTGCCCGCGCTGCCCAGCAGCAGGTGGCGCTTGTGGGTCTTGCCGGCGGCCACGTAGGCCAGCGCGGGGATGCTCACCGCGTGCACCGCCTGCGTGCGGCGGACAGCGACCAGACCGAGGCAGTGCGTGAGGGGCGTTCCAGCGCGAATGCAGCGTATCACATGCGAGTACCCGCGACCACTGACCAGCACACCTTCACATAGTTGCCGAACTTCCCATGGCTGCCGCACTGCCGCCCGCGCCCCTGGCCTTCCTCTTCCCCTACCTGCGGCTCCGGCGCTGAGGCGCCTGCCTCGCCGCCGGGCCCCTCCGCCCCCACGTCCAGCCGCACCACGGCGCAGTCCACGTCGTCCGTCACGCCCAGCAGCAGCGCCGGCTGCGCCTGCTGCGCCGCCGCCGGCGCCAGCAGCGGCCCGTCAGCCGTCAGCAGCCGGTGCGCGTGGCAGGACAGCCGCCAGTACGGGCGCTGCGTCTGCAAGGCGGCGGCGGCAGCAGCAGCACACGCGACGACGACAGGTCAGGGCGCCAGCGCGTGTGTGTGTTGCCCGCACGCGCACGCGCACGCACACGCGCCAACCCATCACCCACCACCCGTCGCGCCCCTCCGCCCAGCCCGGGGCCGCAGACTGCAGGCGACAGGCCTTCACGCCCGCCCATTCCTCACGCGCGCACCTTGTCGGCGCTGCCACCCGCGCCGCCGCCGCCCAGCCGCCACGCCGCCAGGTCCAGCACCGGCTCCGCGCCCATGGCCCCCACGCCGTCCGGCCCGCTCTCCTTGTAGATGTCGGCCCACTGCGCCAGCGGCACCGCCTTGTCGCGCTCGGCGCTGGTCATGTGCGCCAGCCGCGCCACCGCCTGCTCCAGCGTGCGCGGGTCCATGTCATCATCGTCGTCGCCGGCGGCGGGCGCCGCGTTGGCGGCGTCGTCGGCCGCCGCCGCCGCCTCCATGGCGGCCACGGAGGGCTTGCCGCTGGGCCCTGCGGTGGTCAGGCAGGCTGTGAGCGGGAGTTTCCGTCCGCATACGAGTGGGTTAGGCTGAGGCTGATGGTGCAAGTGCAAGACGTGCCATATGGATGCCGGTTGATCAGCTAATGGCGTGGCAACTCGCCTGCTTGCGGCACGCCCTCCTCGTCCTCCTCCTCCTCCAGCCCCGCAGTGTTGGGGTCAAACCCAACCACCGCGACCGGCGCGGCACCGGTGGCGCCGGCAGCGGCGGCGTACACTCGCACGACGTAGGGAGCCAGCTTGGTGCGCTGCGGTCATGAAGTGGGAACAGGACAGCCGTCCCCCACCGCCATTCTCACCCGGTCCGCATGTGCAGCAGCAGCAGCAGCAGCAGCAGCATGCCCTTGCGGGTCCGATTCCGCCCAGGCCACGGCCCACCCCTTGGCCCTAACACCTCGTCCCCCCACCCACCCAGCCCACCCGCTTCTAAACCCTGGTCCCCGCCCCGACCGCTCACCAGCAGCAGCTGCACCCCGACCGCCTCCAGTCGCAGCTGCCCGTCCCCGTTCACACTCGGCCGCAGCGTCACACCGAACAGCTCGCAGCAGCCCGGCGTGGCGGCGCCGCGGCTGCGGATGGCCCAGGCCACCGCCGTGATGTCGCCTGGTGGGGCGGGCAGGCAAAACATACACACATACACCATTGCACATACGGTGCGGCGTGGTGTCGCCGCCGACTAAAAGCTGCTAGTCCCTCGTATGCCAACTGCCAAGCCATGGTTACAGCAGTAGCTGCCGTCGTGGACCCTGAGCCACTGCAGAGCGCCCAGCGCCCAGCGCCCACCATTGGCGTGCTCCACGGCCGCCTCCAGTGTCACGGGCCGCACGCCCGCCAGCGGCGCGCGCGGCCGCACCGGGTGCACCGGGCTGCTGACCTGCGCCGCGGCGCCGCCGGCCGGCGCCCGCACCAGCACCAGGTCGCCGTGGCCGCGGGACACCAGCATCTGGAACGGCTGCAACGACTCGTACTGTTGCTGGTGCTGGTGCTGCTGATGCGGGTCGGAGGCCGCGCCGGGTGTGGTGCTGGTGCTGGTGGTGGCGCCTGCGCCCGGCGCCTGCGCCGCCGGCGGTGGCGCGTGCGGCGCCACCACCGCCAGGCTGCAGTCCAGCACGGCCTCCACGGGGCCGCCCACAGCCTCCTCGCCCGCACCGCCCTCCAGGCCTGCAGCACCGGGTACCGGCACCCTAGTCACATGGAGCTAGCGGCACACGGCCGGCGGGTCCTGCCGGAAGGTGGCTCGTGGCAATGGACCCCGCAATTTCCCCCTCCGCCTGCGCTGGGCCCTTGCGTCCCCGCAGCCTCCACTGCCTGCCCTGCTCCAAGTCCCCACCTGCGACCTGCACCGGCAGCAGGCCCGCGTCCGCGCCCGGCACTGGGAGCAGCTCAAAGACGCGGTGGGCCGCCGAGCCGTCCTGCTGCGTCAACACAAACAGGCGGCCCTCGCTCTGCAGGACGTGGTTTCGGGTCACGGAGGCCTGCGTGTGCAGGAAGTCCACCGAGCTGGACACGATGCCGGCAGCATGGCCGTATATTTCTAGTTCGTGGCGCTTAACAGCGGCGATTGCTTGCAGTCTCCAGGAGCTGAACTGCGAGTGCAGCTGGTCACGATTGAGCGCGAGCTCCATGTTTGGTGTTTTTCCTATACAATGCAAACTATACATATAGCGTATTGAGACTGCTTCAGCAGGCGGGCGATGGCGATCATTGGCGCAACACCCATGCTTGTTTATCATTAATTATGCACTGTTGGACACAATTCATTTAGTGAATTCTTCTAATGGCTGTAGGTAGTGCTGTGGGACGTATTCTTTGGCGTCGAGCGGGGCTGTTCTGTGCTCAGCGTCAGTGCAGGACAGGTTTGATAGCTCGGGCGACCATGTCAACGAATGGAAAGCGTACTTTACGTGGCGTGGTGTTCGGTAAGCACTGGGCGTGAAATGCGTCGCAATTCCGTGTCCATGCACTGCGCTTCTTGGGTTTACCGTGCGCGCTGCATACACGAGCTGTAGTACAGCTGGGTGCACTGGACGGGGAGGGAAGAGGCAAGGGAATGACTATTGGCGACGTAGTGTGCGAGCCACACACACGGTACCGCCCACCCACACACTCCGGGGTGCGTCACCTGTTTCTGGCCCGGCCCCAAAACCTCGTGGGCCCACCAGCCTCTTGACTCCCGCCACCTCGCTCCCTCGAACGCACAGACATGGATGGGACGTTGCTGAAGCCTGTGATTGACTTTGCGGAGATGCGGCGGCGCGTGGGCGTGACTCCCGAGATGGGCGACATCCTGGACGCCATCAACAAGTGGCCGGAGGAGCGGCGCGCGCAGGCGTACGCCACCATAGCCGAGATAGAGGAGCAGGTGCGGTGCGGCTGTTGGGGTTGTGGTCTTGCTGTCGCTGTGGAGCGATGGTGGCGTGGACCAGCGGCGTCGGCGGCGGCGCACGGGCTTGTAAGGGAGTCGGGGGCAGGCGTGCTGCTCCGGGGGCCCTCGCGTTACTAGCCCCCAAGTCCACACGAATTGCACTGCCTTGCAACCGCCTCTCGCACGCACGGACGCACGCACGCAGGCGCTCAAAGACATGTCGGTGATGCCGGGGGCGCCGGAGCTGTGCGCCTTCCTGGACCGCAACGGGCTGCCCAGGTGCGCCCTGGCGCACACACACGCCAGTACCAGGTCTCTTGTTGTCGTTTCTCCTTGTGCTCTCTAACACACCAGTACACACGACAGCAGCGCTGTGCTCCGTTCCGTGCTGGATAAGGCAGCGGAGGCATAGCGGCGCCGGGGCGGTGCCGCCAAGGGTGCCGCAACACGCGCAACGACACCCGTCTAGACGCTCGGCCGCCCAACATGCTACAAAACCACGTCTCACGCCGGCCGCGCGTGCACCTACCTGGCCCCCGCCGCAGGGGCCTCATCACGCGCAACGTGCGGCGCAGTGTGCACTACTTCCACGACTTCCTGGGGCTGCAGCCCTTCCAGCCCGCCATCACGCGCGAGTGCGAGTTCCCCTACAAGTGAGGGCGCGGGCGCGGCGGGGGGTGAGGGCCGCGGCGCGCGCTGCGGGCAGGGTATCTGCCCCCCCCCTGCTGTGCAGCTGTAAAAATGCGGCGTGTCAGCACGCCTTGCCGTGCGGGATCGCGGGCGCCGTGATGAGTGCAGTCACCACGGCCGCCTGCGCCGCCCGTGGCCGCCCCCACGCACGCCTGCAGCGCTGATGTTTCCTTACGGGATTGGTTGACAGTTAACCCCCCACCACCACACACACACACACACACGCCTTGTGCTCGCCCCCACCTATGCAGGCCCAGCCCGGCGGCGCTGCAGCACATCGCGCAGTCCTGGGGCGTGCAGCCGAGTGAGGTGATGATGGTGGGCGACTCGATAAAGGTGCGTGTCGCCTCGTGTGTCGGCGTGTGTGTGCAGGTCGACTTGGCCGTGCCCCTTTTGCCGCGCCTGCGTGACCCCAAGGCCTGGACCGCAACCGGCTGATTTCCCTTCTGCCTCTGAACCACGCATGCACTCACCGCCGCGGCGCTCATGACCGCTCATCATCAGGACGACATCGTGAGTCGGGCGCCCGGGCGTAGTTGGGGGGGGGGGGTCATCAATTCCAATTCCCAAATCAACCAGTAGCTGGTGGGGGGGCGTCCAGCAGAGGGGCGTGGGGACGGCAGCAAGCTAGGGGTCATGTCGGCACACGCGCTTCGGCACCAGACGCTAGCATCGGCCGCGCCCGCCACCTGGGTGATGGAGACCCTGTCACGTCCTGGGCACACCCGTGCGGGCCCCATGCTCCGCTCCTGGACGCGCCGCAGGTGAGCGGCAATCGCGCGGGCTCCTTGACCGTGTACCTGGACAACGGCGGAGCGGGCGGCCCACCCGAGCACACACCCGACAGCTTCAGCGGCGAGCAGCGGCCCACGCACGTGGTGAGCACCCGGTCCGCACCCGGCTCGCAAGCTGCGGCCGATCGCTTCACCTGCACCTTAATTCCCGCACACCATGCATGGCTTGGGCCGCGTTGCTGTTGCAAGCGCTGCCCGTCCTGCTTGCGGGCCGGGCCTGATGACAGCCCCTGGCCCCCGCAACCTGAGGAGCACATGGCCGACCCATTGCGCCGCAGGTGTCGAGTCTGGCCGACCTGCAGGCGCTCATAGCGCGCGAGTACGCACTGGTCGCGCCGCCGGGCATGGAGGTGAAGGCGTGACGCGGACGGCTGCGGACGCGGGGCGGCGCGGGGCGGATGAGGTGATGAACGGCCAGGCGTTTGGAGCGACGCGTACGGAGGGGTGCTGAATGCACGGGAGCCTGGTGGCTGCTGGGACGGGATCGCGGTGTGGAACATCCAAGATGTCCCCTGCCTTGTCTTGCGCTTGTGGACATTGAGTGGAGTGGAGTGAACGGGGTATGGCCGGTATGTGGGGTGGTGGCACGCGTTGAGAGCGACGCCCGAGGAGGAGGGCTGATGGGACGGGCCGCGTTGTGGAATGCCAGGATGCGGATCTCCCCTGCCTTGGGGTGTGCACAACTTGTGCGTGGAGTGAAGTTGTGAGTGTTGTGAACGTGTTATGGCTTGGTGAGCGTCTGGGCGCGCAGCAGGTGGCTGCAAAGAGTGAGCGAGGTACTCGCATGAGTGCGGTGAGGATACCGTATGTGTACGCGTCCATGCACAGCTGCGCCCCCGGGGATCGGCCCGGATCGTTTACTGGCAGCCTCACTTGGCCCTTCTGGCGGCTGACGGCCAGTGCAGTCGACCGCTAGCCCTGCGCCGCGCTCAGAGGCCCGTCATCGCCAGCAGCGGCGTTTCCTTACATGTTACCACGGCCGCGCCCCCCGACCTCAATGGGTCTGTGCTCTCAAACTACCTACCGTATCTGCCGACGACGAAACTAGCCACGTCCGTTGACCCGCGTTTGCGTTCGGCCGCTTATGCATATCAGTCCAGGCCACATACTGTCTATTTACTGCGCCTCGCCGCCTGCCAACGGCCCCAGCGCCGCCCGCAGCACGCCCAGCACGTGCTCCCGCGTCTCCCGCGCTACCTGGTGCCGCCCGCCGCGATGGTGGGGTGAGCCAAACTCACTCCTCCTTAAGAAACGCGGCGGCCCAAGAGCGCTGCGTACGTATTATTATTATTGCCCCCCGCCGCCGCTGCCGCCGCCGCCGTCCTCGCTGCCCCGCCCCCGCCCCGGCCCAGCGCGCCGCGTCTGTGGCCGCTGCGCGGTAGGCAGCGGCACCACCACCACCCGCCAGCCGCGCGCCTCCAGCGTGCGCGCGCGGGCGGCGTGGGCGCCCCACAGCACCCCCGGCTGCCCCACAGCGTAGTGGTCGGGCCCGGCCACCAGGAAGGCGTAGTGCGTGTCTCCCCGCTCGCCACCACCACCACCACATGGCACACTCCCCTGCCCGTGCTGCGAAAGCCCCGGCTTCCGCGCAGCCGCCGCAGGCGGCGCCAGCGCAGCCACCTCCACGGGCACAAACAAGCTCCGCCTCCTCCTGCGCCTGTGCCGGGCCGCGCGCCTGCGCTTGCGCCAGCCCCGCGCCCAGGGTCAGGCCGCAGCGGGCGTCCATGCACACGTCCCCAAAGCCCGCCTCGTGCAGCGCCGCGCACAGCTCCACAACCGCCCGCCGCGTGCGCGCCGCCGGCGCCGCTCCCCACACGCCCGCCAGCCGGTCGCGCAGCGCCGGCGGCAGCCGCAGCGGCCCCTCTGGCGCCGCCTGCCAGGTTGCAGCAGCCTCGTCGTTGTGCACAGCCAGACCGGCTGTAGCAGCAGCTGTAGCTGCGTACTCGCGGCAGGCCACCCGCGCCTGCGCCAGCTGCACCAGCTCGGGCTACAGGAAGGAGTCGGGCCGCATGCCGCCCAGCAGCCCCGACAGCGAGCCCGGATCTTTGCTTTGACATACACATCACAAGAATGCATAACGCAGCCGTCTCACTTGTCTCAAACGTTGAAAATGCCGGCCTTGCCGCACAGCAGATGCACCATTTTCTTCACGTCCGCCATGTCCTTCTTCATATCAGCCATGTCCTTCTTCATGTCCACCACGTCCTTCTCCAGAGTGTCAACTTTGAAGAAGATGCGCGTGACAGGAATGGACACCGCAGCGACAGTCCGAATTCCTGTCACGAGGCTTTTCTTCACAGTTGGCATACTGCAGAAGGATGTGGCAGATGTTAAGAAGGACGTGGCGGATGTCAAGAAGAGGGTTCGTCTGCTGTGCGGCAAGCCGGCATTTTTAACATATAAGTGCGACGGCTGCGTTATGCATTCTTGTGATGTGTATGTCAAAGCAACGATCCGTCGCGAGCTGGCTAGGACTGAGTAGGACTGCGCCGACCTGCTGAACCGCGCAGTGTCGGCGGCGGGCGCACACGCGCCCGCCTTCAGCCTGCGCGAGCTGGCCACCGTGGCCTGGGCGGCGGCCAGCTGCGGGCGGCGGGACGACCGGCTGATGGCCGCCTGCCGGGGCGTGGTGCTGGGCGGCAGCAGCAGCAGCAGCAGCAGCAGCAGCAGCAGCAGCAGCAGCAGCAGCAGCAGCAGTAGCAGCAGCAAGGCGGGCGGCGGGGCCAAGGGAGCAGCGGCTGGCGGGGAGCGCCGGTGGGCAGGGGGCGCGGGCGACGGCGACCGCGTGGTGCTTGTGGCGAGCAGCGTGGACGAGGACGACGACGACAGCGGCGGCGCCGCCATCTTCCCGGGGCCGCTGCCAGGCGGCGCGGCGGGCGCCGACGTCGCAACTTCTGGCGGCGGCGGCGCAACCAGCGCGGCGGGCCGCGCGGCGGCGGGCCCGACGGTGCAGGTGCTGTCGGACGTGGCGTGGTCGCACTCGGCACTGCGGCTTTACAGCCCCGAGCTGCTGGCGGCGGTGGCGGCGGCGGCGGCGGCGCAGCTCAACGCCGCCGCGGACGCGCTGGCGCGGCAGCAGCAGCTTCAGCAGCTGCAGTTCGGCGGCTCGTTGGCAGCTGAAGTTGCGATGGCTCCCAACGATCTAGCAGACGCTGACTGAGTCGGATGACACCGAATAGGGTTCTGACCGCGCTTAGGGCCGGGCCTTGGGCCCTGCCAGCCGTACGAGCTTCGGATGCCAAATAAGCTGGACATGATGACAGGAACGGTAATTATACTGTATAGTTGTATAGATAGAAGACAAGAAGACAGTTCGTTCCGATGCGCGACAAAAATGCAATCGTTGCCTTCGCGCGGTCGAGGACAGGTAGAACTGCGCAGGTAGGAGCCTTACAACGGCTCTGTGGCTCTGTGCGCCTAGGTGGTTAAGTGGTGGTTGAGTGCGATGCAAGTTTAATCGAACTTTATTTCATCGCGCAATGGTCTTCGTCTTTGCTGCACTGGGGTGGGCAGTGAGTAACAGTGCCGTGAGCAGTGCGCCCAGTTAAGGCAGGAGTGTGTCGGGCCGCAATACTGTTCCCGCTGAGAGACCCGATCACAGCCGAGTTCAGAGGTGTGGTGTGGTGTGTATGTGTGCCTGCTGCGTGTTCGATACACGTTTGGGTGCAACCAGGAGAGCTAGCGTTAGATGAGCTGTATGCACCCGGGGACGGCAGGCAGGGGACGACATACGCGACGCGGTTACTGTACTGTCTGGTACTGTACCGATCCGCGGCCCCAAACCCCAAAACATTTCTCCGCCTTCGGCGGATTTGGAGCCAATTTCTACAGCGTAGATGGAAGATACGAGCTCTGTGACAGTCCGGCACGTAGGACTCGGCACCGTACCGTGGGTGGTGGATCGCCAGCCTAGGTCCATTCATGCAGGGAGCGAGATGGGTTGATCCTGTCTCAGCGCAAGCCCCAATACACCGTCTGAGTGGTGTTCTGAGGCGCAAACTCAACATTTCTTCGGCGTGTGGAGACGCCGCGTTGGTGAGAGCCACGGATGGCCGTAATACTGTGGAGGGCGCCGCTTCGAACCTCTTCCCGCTCACATGAATTGCACTATTGCTGATACCAGCTGTGCAAGGCCCGGCTTTATTGGCGCACTATTGGCGCGGCTACACCCCGCAGCAGGGTTGCCTAGTACGTGACCCTCTGGCCATAATACGCGTATTAATACAGCGTACTAGGATTTCTAGTACAGTACGTTCAAATACGTTGCATAATACGCTGGGCCACGAAATCGGGGGGAAAGCGGGTGCAAACACGACACGCGTGCCCGCACCATGCCCGAATCGATGTCAACTTGGATTTGCCGCTGGCTTAGTCTTCTAGCGGAATTTCCTTCGACTTATTACACTCGTATTGCTATAAGAAAACACAGCTGCGGTTCGGAGAGCAACCATAGGTCGCGAATTTTCGACGGACATCTTTCCAGCACGGCGCCGCCACCCCGCCCACCCCACCCCTGCTGTTTTCCCCAACGCAACGTATTATGCAAACGTACTAGCCAATCGGGGCAGCGTACTAGTACGTAGTACAGTACGTAATACGTTGTACGCGTACTACGTACTAGGCAACCCTGCCCCGCAGGCAGGACCACTCCCGAGAAGGGACCACCTGTAATACTCACTCACTCCACCCATCTCTCAGGGGATTACAAGTGACCGGTTGCCCATGCCTCCATTAAGGCGCCCCCAGTGACAAGAAGAGGTGTCTTTCCAGCGCGGCTGGAAAAGGGGGCTGAGTCCCCGTCAATCGTAAATTGTCCATGGAAGCGCGAAGGCACCCAGTGAAAACCAAGGCATGGAAGCAATGTCCGTCAAAGCTACTGAAGCGCTCTGGCCCGAAGTGGTGGTGTCTGAAGCAGCTCATGCCGACGACTGCAATTGTGGAGTCAGCGCACGATACGACGGTGTTCCCCTAGTTAGCCTATTGAGTTCAAGTTTCAACAATTCAGCCGCGTGCAGCTAACACTTACCAACAGCTCCCAGTCGTGATGCGTGCCAAACGCCGGCACCCGCCGCCCAACATGCATTCCTTGAATCAGTTTATCGCTGCTGCTGCTGCTGCTGCTGCTGCTGCTGCTGCTGCTGCTGCTGCTGCTGCGTGCCACTTACTGCGCCTCGCTGCCTGCCAACGGCCCCAGCGCCGCCCGCAGCACGCCCAGCACGTGCTCCCGCGTCTCCCGCGCTACCTGGTGCCCCCCACCGCCGCTGCCGCCGCCGCCGCCCTCGCTGCCCCGCCCCTGCCCCGGCCCAGCGCGCCGCGTCTGTGGCCGCTGCGCGGTAGGCAGCGGCACCACCACCACCCGCCAGCCGCGCGCCTCCAGCATGCGCGCGCGGGCGGCGTGGGCACCCCACAGCACCCCCGGCTGCCCCACAGCGTAGTGGTCGGGCCCGGCCACCAGGAAGGCATAGTGCGTGTCTCCCCTCTCGCCACCACCACCACCACCACCACATGGCACACTCCCCTGCCCATGCTGCGGCAGCCCCGGCTTCCGCGCAGCCGCCGCAGGCGGCGCCAGCGCAGCCACCTCCACGGGCACAAGCTCCGCCTCCTCCTGCGCCTGTGCCGGACCGCGCGCCTGCGCTTGCGCCAGCCCCGCGCCCAGGGTCAGGCCGCAGCGGGCGTCCATGCACACGTCCCGGAATCCCGCCTCATGCAGCGCCGCGCACAGCTCCACCACCGCTCGCCGCGTGCGCGCCGCCGGCGCAGCGCCCCACACGCCCGCCAGCCGGTCGCGCAGCGCCGGCGGCAGCCGCAGCGGCCCCTCTGGCGCCGCCTGCCAGGTTGCAGCAGCCTCGTCGTTGTGCACAGCCAGACCGGCTGTAGCAGCATCGGCTGCAGCAGCAGCAGCTGTAGCTGCGTACTCGCGGCAGGCCACCCGCGCCTGCGCCAGCTGCACCAGCTCGGGCTGCAGGAACGAGTCGGGCCGCATGCCGCCCAGCAGCCCCGACAGCGAGCCCAGCAGCAGCAGCACCGGGTGCTCCGCCTCCGCCTCGCTGTTGAGGGCCGCACCCGCGCCGCCGCCGCCACCGCCGCCGCGAGCCTGCGGGTGAGGGTGTGCGGGTGCCGGCCGCGGCAGCGCGTGCAGCACCATGGCGCAGCACCACACCACCGTCACCACCTCCTCGTTGGTCAGCTCGTCGGCGCGCGCCAGCAGCACCCGCGCCGCGGCCCGGAACAGCCGGTCGTCATAACAGCAGCCGCCGCCACCCTCGCCGCCGGCGCCGTCACTGCCGGCGGCGTCGCCGGGCGCGCCCGCCGCCCACACCGCAAAGGCCTCCAGCAGCGCCACCACGTGCTGCAGGTCGGGCTGCGGCGCCGTCAGCCGCGACTCTGCCGCCGCCAGGCCGCCCGCCGCGTCGTCGCCGTCACCGTCCGCCGCCGCCGCCAACGAGCCGCCGAACTGCAGCTGCTGAAGCTGCTGCTGCCGCGCCAGTGCGTCAGCGGCGGCGTTGAGCTGCGCCGCCGCCGCCGCCGCCACCGCCGCCAGCAGCTCGGGACTGTACAGCCGCAGTGCCGAGTGCGACCACGCCACGTCCGACAGCACCTGCACCGTCAGGCCCGCCGCCGCGCGGCCGGCTGCGCCGGCTGCACCGGCTGCGCCGCCGCCGCTGCCAGAAGTTGCGACGTCGGCGCCCGCCGCGCCGCCGGGCAGCGGCCCCGGGAAGATGGCGGCGCCGCCGCTGTCGTCGTCGTCCTCGTCCACGCTGCTCGCCACAAGCACCACGCGGTCGCCGTCGCCCGCGCCCCGCGCCCGCCGGCGCTCCCCGCCAGCCCCTGCTCCCTTGGCCCCGCCGCCCGCCTTGCTGCTGCTACTGCTGCTACTGCCGCCGCTGCTGCTGCTGCTGCTGCTGCTGCCGCCGCCCAGCACCACGGCCCGGCAGGCGGCCATCAGCCGGTCGTCCCGCCGCCCGCAGCTGGCCGCCGCCCAGGCCACGGTGGCCAGCTCGCGCGGGCTGAAGGCCGGCGCGTGTGCGCCCGCCGCTGACACCGCGCGGTGCAGCAGGTCGGCGCAGTCCTCCAGCCCCTGGCGCGACGTGGCCAGCGCCCAGGCCAGCGAGGCAATGTCGCGCGGCTCCAGGCGCCACAGCAGCTGCCGCACGCGCGCCGCCAGCTCCGCCAGCAGCGGCGTGTCCGAGGGCGTGGCGCCCACCGCCACAAAGGCCCACAGCAGCTTGACCACGGCGGCGGCGGACATGTCGACGGCGGCCACGGGGTCGCCCGCGCGCAGCGCCCGAGCGGTGGCGGTGGCGGTGGCGGGGCCGGTCGAGGCGGGGCCGGAGGCGGAGGCCGCGGCGGAGGGCGTGGTCATGTCGGCAGCGGCGGCGGCGGAGGCGGCCTCCTCGCGCAGCACGCTGGAGGCCTTGAGCAGCCGCTGCGCCCGGATCTGTTGCAAACGGGTTTGGGAGGGCGGTTCCAAGTTCAGTTGCTGTAGGTGTTGCAAACGGGTTTGGCAGGGCGCTTCCAAGTTCAGTTGCTGTAGGGGTCGGAGGATCGTTATCAGTATCACACCGACGTTGCTGCACCTTGGTCGCCGCGTACCCCGCTCCATCCCTGCTGGCCCAGCCCAGAGACCACCACATGTCATCACGCCTGCCAAGCCCGCAGCCGCCAACTTCAAGACACACACGTCCTCCCCCTCCCGCCCCCTCTCCCCCCGGAGGGTTCTGGAATGAATCACCCCCGCCCCCGCCCCCCGCACGCCGCACCTGCGCGCGGTAGTACAGCGTCTCGTCCACGTGGCCCGACGTGGCGAAGGCCGCCATGACGTTGGCCAGCTCCTGCGGGTTCAGCAGCTCCACCAGCCGCCAGCGGTCCCGCTGCGTCGCCTCGTGCACCGCCTTGGACACCCAGTACCGCCGCCCGCCGCGCCGCCCGCCGCGCCGGCCGGCGCTTGCGCTCCGCGCCTGCGCCGCGCCCGCGGCGCCGCGCTCATCACGGCCGTCGTCGCCGTCGCCGTCATCGTCCTCGCCCGCTTCGAGGCCCGCGTCAAGCTCCTCGTCCGCAGCCTCGTCCGGGTCCGAGTCCAAGCCCCGCCCGCCGCCGACGCCGCGCCGCAGCGGCGGCTCGCCAGGCACGAGCGAGTCTCGCCCGCGGCCGGCCGCCGCCGCAAGCTTGGCTCCCGCCGCCTCCAGCTCCTGGGCCTGGTGGGCGCGGCCGCTGCCCCGCAGCGTGGTCAGCGCCACCGCGGCGGCGTCGAAGAAGGCGGCGCTGCGCACGCCCAGCGTCGCCAGCGCCAGCGCCGCGGTGGCCAGCTCGCCGCCGCGGAAGCGGCTCACGATGGCGGTGGCGACGAAGGTGGCGGCGGCGAGGAAGTCGGGCTGGCGGTGCCGCACGCGCGCCAGCGCCCACAGCGTCATGGCCAGCGGCTGCGGCGCGATGGCGGCGAGGTGGTGGCGGCGGAGCGCGGAGCACAGCCGCGAGTAGACGGCCTGCGGAAGGCAAGGAGCATGTGGGTTGTCAGGCGCGAGAGCAGTTGCGATGTGCGGCATATAATCATGCTGCTAACAGGCAACCGAAGGGCATGCTCAGTCGGGTTACGCTTAGCTAGCAGTGGAGGTCCACCCTGCGCACGCCGCAGCCCGCGCGCCCCCGCGCTCCCACTCGCCCGCGCACACACGCACACGCAGGCACCCACCTGGTCGTAGGCGCCCGCCCAGGCCAGGCCGCGCAGCAGCAGCGCAATGCTCACGTCCACGTGCGGCGAGCTCACGCCCACGGCCACATCCACCCCCGCCCCCGCGCCCGCATCCGCCACCGCGCCAGCGGCCGCCGCCGGCCGCTCCGCCGCCGCGCCGCCCAGCTGGCGCTCCGGCAGCTCGCCCGCGCGCCGCAGCAGCGCCGCGAACAGCGCGGGGTGCGGGAAGCGGGCGTCGCGGTAGGCGCACGCCACCATGGCCGCCTCGCGCAGGCTCAGCCGGGACGCGCCCGCCGCCAGGCGCTCCGCGGCGGCCGCCAGCAGCGGCGGCGTCACCAACACCCGCGCCGGCGGCTCGTGCATGCGGACCAGCGCCCAGACCACCTGCACCGGGACAAATCGGGACGCGCGGCGTGACACGTGCGCGGTGCTGATGCGGCCGTCTCCACTTCTGTACATACTACAAAATGAAGCGCCCTCTGACACACCCGCCTCGCTGCGCACCCAGCCTAGTCCCGCCCGCTCACCTGCGCCAGTTGGTCCTCGCCGCCGCTCCACCACATGCGCAGCTCGCCCGCCCGCTTCGCCAGGACCTGGTACAGGTCCGCCGGCCGGCCGCCGCCGCCGCCGCCGCCCCGACCGCCGCCGCCGTTGCGCCCAGACGACACCGGCACCGCCAGCGCTTGTGGGCGCAGCACGGGCGCGTAGCGCAGCACGCTGAACGACCACAGCAGGCTCGCCACGTGCTGCGCCCGCAGCTGCGGTGCCGCGCGCAGCACCGCCGCCTCCGCCAGCCGCATTACGCGAGCCTCTGGGTCCGTTCCCGCGCGCGCCAGCGCCCACACCGTGTTGACAATGTCCTGCGCGTTGCAGCGCCCGCCCGCCACCGGCACGCCGCCCAGCGGCGCCGCGCCCGCCGCCGCCAGGTGCGGCTCCATCGCCGCCACCAGCGCCGG
Organism: Chlamydomonas incerta; assembly: GCA_016834605.1. NCBI lineage: Eukaryota > Viridiplantae > Chlorophyta > Chlorophyceae > Chlamydomonadales > Chlamydomonadaceae > Chlamydomonas > Chlamydomonas incerta. Next base: position 580,862 of record JAEHOC010000004.1, read on the forward strand.
AAACACTGCCGCGTTGCACTCGCGCGCCGTGGCCAGCGCCCACAGCGCGTTGCTCAGCTCGCGGGCCGGCAGGCCGGCGGCGGCGCCGGGCGCAGCTGCGGCGGCGGGTGAGGCCGCCGTTGCACCCGGCGCGGGCAAGTGCGGCAGCAGCGCTGCGCTGAGCGCCTGCCACAGGTGGCCGCGGCGGACCGAGCTGGCGACGCCGCCGGCGGCGGAGCAGTGGCCAGGCAGGAAGCCAGCGGCCGACAGCCGGGCCAGGCTCCACATGACCATGACCACGTTCCGGCCCGAGGACAGGTAGCTGCTGCTAGTGCTAGTGCTAGAGCTAGTACTGGACTCGGCTGTGGCGGTGGCGGGCGCCGCGGCAGGGGCCGACTCCCCCGGGGCAGGGGCCGACTCCCCAGGGGCAAGGGATGACGATGCAGCAGGGGCTGGCGGCTGCGCTGCGTCCGCGCCAGGTGGCTGCTGCGCCTGGCTGGCCTCGCGCAGCAGCTGTGCCGCCAGCGCCACCGCGCAGCGCGCGCCATGCTGCCGCATGGCCGCAAGCGGCAGCGGCGCCGCGCCACCGCTGGAGGCCGGCCCCTTGGCTAGCCGGTCCCCCTGCTGCTGCCCCTCCCCCTCGCCTGCGCCTGGGGCCTCCCCAGCCGACGCCGACAGTTTTGCCAGGGCCCAGAGTACCCGGGCGCCGCGCATCGAGCCCAGCTGCCCAGCCTCCGCCGCGTCCGCCGCCGCCGGGAGCAGCTGCTGCACCAACTCCGAAAACTGCGCCGCGTCAATGAGCTGGGCCGCGGGCGCGCCGCGCGGGAGGTCCGCAACATTGTCCGCCGCCGCCGCCGCCGTCGTCACGCCCGCGCCCGCCTTGGGCGCCAGGTTCTGAGTGCGCCAGGACTCCAGCGGGTTGGAGTGCAGCCGCCCGTCGCCGTCGACAAAGTGCGCGGCGCGGAACAGCGCGTCTGCGGCGAACACGCCGCCGAGGCCGCTGCCCTTCCGTTTCCTGGCTCCTGCGCCGCCGGCCCTGGCCGCGGCCGCCGCCGCGCCGGCCGCCGCCGCGCCGGCCGCCGCCGCGGGGTCGCCGTACAGGCGCACCAGCTCCGCCCATTGCTCCAGCCCCGCGCCGCGAACGTCGCCCAACACGGAGCGCGGCGCGGGGGGCCGAGCAGGCGGGCGCGCTGCAGGAGCGCGGCGAGCGCTATTGCGTCTGGTCATGCTTCCCGGCCTGGCACGAGCGCTGGGCTGTGCCGAATCGCCCGGTGCGGCTGTTGTGGTGGCGGGGAGGACTACCCCCAGCTCAGCGCTGCTGGGCAGCGCCGCAAGCGCTGGGCAGCGCTGCGCGCCACGACACCCGGGCGCCGGGACATGGGCGGCCGGCTGCGGTGCTGCCGCTGGTTTGGGGGCCTGTGAGTGCGGAGGGCCAAGGTGCAGGCATTGCGGTGGCGTGAGCGCGCAGCTGGGGAGGGCGCCGGGCTGAGGGCGTGTGTAACCGTGTGTCGGTGCTACTCGTCGCCCTTCTATCAGACTCAGTTGCGTACCTGGGTACCCAGGGGTGCTGATGGAGACGACCATCCAGGGAGAAGCATCTTGATCTGCGGAGTAGAGGGGCAGACCCGCAGGTGGCGGGGGCAGTGTCAGCGCGTGTTGCGCGCCACCAGCGCGGTTTGTGGTCCCGGCAGACCAGTCGCGCCATCGTCGCCTGCTCATCATATCCACACACGCACGAGCATACCTTGGTATGCATTGACAGCCTGTGAAGCTGGCCCAGGTTTTCCATTTCCGCGCTGCTGTGTCGGCGGCCGAATCCTCAAGCGCGCCGAGCTTGCATCACAGCTTTGTTACGAGAGCAGTTTCTGTAAGTATCAATTGCCATGCTAGGGTCGATATGCGTCGAATTTGCTCTGCACGGTGAAATCGAACGCAAAATGACTGAAAGTCTACCTAGATACGTTTGTTTTACATAGAGTTGCTAGTAAACAGCTGTTTAGTGTGGGAATATCCACAATATAGGCCCTGTCCACAAAACTTCTCCATGCAAGTTTTTCGTTTTTCATGCAAGAGCCCTAACGGAGCGCTGCCTTGGCATTGTAGATTGTTGGGCCCTGCAATATAAGTCTCATTGCCACAATCCTTTTACTCGTTGGGCTCTGTGACTGCCGCCGCGACGCTTGAACGCCTGCTTTGGATTTGCTCAGGGCCAGCACTATATTACTCTTACACAAACACAGACTACGAGTAATTTCTCGGCCGCCGCCGCTGCTGCCGGCACTGCGCTCGCCATCGGAAAGCATACCGGCGGGCTGCTCAGCCGTCTAGGAATTCGGCTTGAGCCGTGTTAACTTAACACAGCAGCCATGAGGAAAAAGGTGGACGCACGCATCCGGACGCTCATAGAGAACTGCGCCAAGACCCGCCAGCGCGCGATGCTGGTGCTGGTCGGTGACAAGGGCCGGGACCAGGTTGTCAACCTGCACTATATGCTCTCCAAGGCCAGCGTCAAGGCCCGGCCCTCGGTGCTATGGTGCTATAAGAAGGAGCTGCACCTGAGCAGGTGCGGGGGCACAAGCGGGGGCACCGGGTTATTGGGAGGGCTGCACTGTGTTCCGTGTGGTTGGGGTGGGGATTGGGGAAGCGAACGGCAACTGGGGCACGCCCTCTCGCCCCACGCCTTCCCCACCATCACGCCCGGCCTCTGCCTCCAGCTTCGCAGTCACTCACTGCGCCCGCACCAAACGGATCGCGCGCCGCTACCCACCACCGCCGAGCCCCCGCCCTACCCTAACACCCGCAGTTGCGCACCCTTCGCACACACCCTACCCCACCCCCCAAACCAACCAACCCGCCAACCTCTCTCCCCACCACAGTCACAAGAAGAAGCGCATGAAGCAGATCAAGAAGCTGGCGCAGCGCGGGCTGCTGGACCCGGAGAAGGAGGACCCCTTCGCGCTGTTCGTGGCCTCCACCAACATCCGCTACTGCTACTACCACGAGACCCAGAACATCCTGGGCAACACCTACGGCATGGCCGTGCTGCAGGTGCGGCGGCGGAGCGGCGGCGGCAGGGGGTAGCGGGCGGGTGGGGGGATGGTGCGGGGGCGGGGTGGGTGGTGCGTAGCGGGGTGGCGTTGCGGGTGGCGGCGGGGTGGCGGGATGGCGCGTGGCGTGTGGCGCAGGCAGGGTGTGCGGCTCTTGATGCCCGCCCCGACTGGACCAAACCCCGTGTGTGAGAGCCAGGAGGAGAATGAGGGGTGTGGGGTTGGAGGAAGCGCTGCTGGGCGTTTGCGCGGCGCAATCTGGCTAAGCTGTGGCGGCGCTGCGCACTTCTGCGCCCCGGACCCGCCCCGCCCCGCCCCGCCTCACCACGCCGCGGTGCTCCTCCTCTCGCCGCGCAGGACTTTGAGGCTCTGACGCCCAACCTGCTGGCTCGCTCCATCGAGACGGTGGAGGGCGGCGGCCTGGTGGTGCTGCTGCTGAGCAGCCTCAACTCGCTGACGCAGCTGTACTCCATGACCATGGACGCGCACAGCCGCTTCCGCACTGAGTCACACCAGGTGTGTGTGTGGGGTGGGGTGGGTGGGGGGGTGTTTGGGGTGTGTGGGGGTGTGTGGGGTGAGGGTTGGTGTGGGGTGAGGCGGGGGGGGGGGGGGCGCTTGCAAGGATGGTAAGCGAAGTGCAGCATGGTAGACAGCAGGCGTAGGGGCGGGGGGCGGCGGGAGAGGCTGGGATGCTTCCAGCCAGTGCTGAGCGCGGGGCGGCCCCGGGCGGCGCTGAGGCCACAGCGCTCCGAGGCTGTGCACAAGCACATGCTTGCGCAACGCCTCAAGCTGGCGGACCTCAATGGGCGCCCGCGCGGGTGGGTAGGCGGTCAGGCAGGGCCGCACACGGACGTGGCCAGCGCGCCGTACACGGCGGGTCCATGGCGGCTACTGTGGAACCCTGCCGTCAATCACGCAATCAGCAGTGCATGGAACCCACCTGCCTCAACCCACAACTCTCCCCCCCCCATGGCTGTTCCTGGCTGCACCTTCACTTCTTAGTCAAGCATGAATGTAACCGCTCCTCCTCCCGCTCCCAGGACGTGGTGGGCCGCTTCAACGAGCGCATGGTGCTGTCGCTGGCCTCCTGCGCCAACTGCCTGCTGCTGGACGACGAACTCAACGTGCTGCCCACCTCCACACTCATCCGCTCCATCGAGCCGCTGCCCACCAACCCCGACGGCACCGCGGTGGACGACCCCGGCCGCGCGGCGCGCCAGGAGCTCAGCGAGCTCAGCGGCAGCCTGGCGGACACGCAGGTGGGTGCGGGCTTGAGTGTGTGTGTGTAAATGTCAGCCCAAGCTAAACCTGAGTAAGTCGGGTGACAGGCAACCACAATGGCGGCCCCGGGGGAGGCGGGGGAGTACAGCGGAAAGGAGGGACCTCCAGCGCCGCCACCCCACTGCACACGCCGCAAGCCAGGCGCCGTCCTGCACGCGCGCACCGCCAACCTGCCCCCCGCTGCACGCACGTACACGCCCGTACCCGCAGCCCGCCGGCGCGCTGGTGGGCCGCTGCCGCACGCTGGACCAGGCGCGGGCGGTGGTGACGTTCCTGGACGCCGCCAGCGAGAAGACGCTGCGCAGCACGGTGGCGCTCACGGCCTCGCGCGGCCGCGGCAAGGTGCGCGCGGCCGGGGGTGTGAGGGCTTGGGGGGGGTGCGGGCTTAGGTGTGCGGGCGGCTGGGTGTGTGTTGGGTGGGTGGGTTTGCGGGTGCGAGGCGCGGGGGCGTGGTGGCGCGGGGGCGCAGGGCCAGGGTCACCTAGACAGGCCACTGCGAGCGATAGTGCCCGGGGGCGTCGCCTGCGGGTGGAACACGCCCAGCGCAAAGAAAGGGCTGCGCACGTACTGACGCGGACACGCCTCCCTCCCTACCCACTGCCCTACCGACCCGCCCTACCGCCCTGCCAACCTCCCCGCCCGCCCGCCCGCCTTGTCTCGCTACTCGCAGTCCGCGGCTCTGGGCTTGGCCATCGCGGGCGCCCTGGCCCTGGGCTACTCCAACATCTTCGTGACGGCGCCCTCGCCCGAGAACCTGCGCACGCTGTTCGAGTTCGTGTTCAAGGTGCGGGCGCGGCAGGGGCCAACACGGTGGGCGGGTGCCGGGCGCCGGTGGGGCGCATGTGCACCCCAGGCGCGTCGTGTGGCGGCAATGCCGTGCTGGACCAGGTCGCGGCAGTCACGGGGCCCCGGCTGCAGCGCACGTGCGCCCTCGGCCTGCTGCGAGCCGGCGCTCTCACGCCCTCTCACACGCACGCACGCACGCACACGCTGCCGTACCGCCGCCAACCGTCAATCGCCGCCAACCGCCGCCTCCCCCCCTGGCTGCAGGGCCTGGACTCGCTGGACTACAAGGAGCACATCGACTATGACCTGGTGGAGTCCACCAACCCCTCCTTCGGCAAGGCCGTGGTGCGAGTCAACGTGTTCCGCAACCACCGCCAGGTGCGTGTGGGCGGGCGCGTGTGTGTGGGTGCGTGTGTGTGAGCGCGTATGCGCGTGCCCTACCCGCCGGCCACAAGCTCTCCTCGGTCCCCTTCCCCTTCCATGCCCTCCACCTCCCCTTCTATTGTCGCAAACTGCACCTGCCTGTCCCTTATCTAGTTTCGCTTGGGTTTAGATTGGGCTGGTGTTTACAACCCCTCCCTCCCCTTTCCAACAATCCTTGCAATCGCCCTCCCCTCCCTCCCCTCCCCTCCCCTCCCCTCCTCCCTCCTCCGCCCCCCGCAGACGGTGCAGTACATCCAGCCGCAGCACCACGCCAAGCTGGCGCAGGCGGAGCTGCTGGTGATCGACGAGGCGGCCGCCATCCCGCTGCCGGTGGTCAAGCAGCTGCTGGGGCCCTACCTGGTGTTCCTGTGCTCCACCGTGAACGGATACGAGGGCACGGGTGAGCGCGGCGGCGGCGCGGTGGGGAGGGGAGGGGATAGTAGCCGTTCGTGTGACGGTGTTTTGGGGGGAGGGCAGGGGGCTGTGAACACCAGCCCAAGCTAGTCCAAACCAAACCAGACCAAACCAGACCAATAGATGTGCGTCAGTGGGGGGGAGGAGAGAGCGCGCTGTGGCACGGCGCGGGGGTAGCCGTCCATGCGAACGGTTTTGTGAGGAGGGGGGAGAGTGCTGTGCAGGGGGGCGGGCGGGCGGGCGGGCGGGGGGAAACGGAAGGGACAGCGCGCTCCCCCGCTGTGGCGCCGACTGAATGTGGGGCCGGCCGCTCTCGCTTTCCACGCAGGCCGCAGCCTGTCGCTCAAGCTGATCCAGCAGCTGCGCGAGCAGGGCGCCAAGGTGGGCGGGCCGGGCGAGGGCAAGGGCAAGGGCGGCGGCGCGGCGGGCGGCGGCGACGTGACCGCGGCGCCGCTGGCCAACGGCACCGGCGGCCGCACCTTCCGCGAGGTGCACCTGGGCGAGCCCATCAGGTGGGTGGGCGGTGGGCGGTGGGCGGTGGGCGGTGGGCGGTGGGCGGTGGGCGGTGGGCGGTGGGCGGTGGGCGGTGGGCGGTGGGCGGTGGGCGGTGGGTGCAGGGAGTGCATTTTCAGGCGGTGGTGGGAAGCGAATGAAGGGGAATGGGGGTGTGCGACTGGGAGCCAGGGTTGGTTCACACACGCCCGCTCGCGCCCGCACAGGTACGCGCCCGGCGACCCCATCGAGTCGTGGCTGCACGAGCTGCTGTGCCTGGACGCCGCCGCGCACCTGCCCAAGCCGCCGCCGCGGCTGCCGCACCCCTCCGACTGCGAGCTGTTCTTCGTGGAGCGCGACACCCTGTTCAGCTACCACAAGTGGGTTGTAGCGAGGCGGGGCAGCGGGGCGGGGCGGGGCGAGGCGGGGCGGCGAGGATGTGTGGAGGGAGGCTTGAGCCGGCTAGGCGGTGGGGTGGGAGGGGGCCAGCGAGCGGGGCCAGAGCGGTGGGGGCGGACAGAGGGCGGTGGGGCGGACAGGGGGCCCGAGGACAGACACGGGCGGCGGGAGGCCGGCGGCCGGCACCTGTATCTCGCTTCTAACCCGCTGTCGCCCCTGCCGCCGCTCCTCCCCACGCTCTCACACGCCCGCAGGGCCAGCGAGAAGTTCCTGCAGCAGATGGTGGCGCTGTTCGTGGCCAGCCACTACAAGAACACGCCCAACGACCTGCTGCTCATGAGCGACGCGCCCGCGCACCAGCTGTTCGTGCTGCTGGCGCCGGTGGACACCTCCGCCAACACCATGCCCAACATCCTGGCCGTGGCGCAGGTGGGCGGCGGCGGCTGGGGGGGCTGGGGGTGGGGGGCGGGGGGCGGGGGCGGGGGCGGGAAGGGGGATGGGGTGGGGGGCTGGGCGGGTGGGCGCGGGCGGGGGAGCGAAGCTGGGGCGTGGTGATCCACCGTATGTTTCGTTCTGAGGGCCAGGACCTCGTCCTGCGCTGCTGCCCCCTGCTGCTGGGCTGGGCCCCGCCTGATCTCCACCTGGCACCTGAGCCCGCAGCGCCGACCCACGCCCACCACCACCCCTCCCAAAACTCACTCTCCCGCACCCCCCGCCCGCACCCAACCCGCACCCGCCCGCAGGTGGCCCTGGAGGGCAGCATCAGCAAGCGCTCCGCCACCAACAGCCTGGCCAAGGGCGAGCTGCCGCAGGGCGACCTCATCCCCTGGACCGTGTCGCAGCAGTTCCAGGACGCCGACTTCCCCGCGCTGTCGGGCGGCCGCGTGGTGCGCATCGCAGTGCACCCCGAGCTGGGCCGCGCCGGGTACGGCTCCAGGTGCGTGGGTGCGGCGGGGTGTGCGTGGGCGTGGGGGCGTGGTGCGGGGGTGGGTGGGTGCTGCTGTAACGGGTGCGGCGCCCCTCAGCCAAGCGGGCGCTATGTTTGGGAGTGGCGGTGGCAGTGCACCTGCTCTGATCGAGCAAGTGCACACGTACCGTTCGGTGTTTGCAAACAAGTTTCCTCTCTCGCGCGCGCGCGCGGCGCCGCAGGGTGCTGGAGCAGCTGCGGCGGTACTACCAGGGCGAGCTCACCAGCCTGGAGGACGACGACGACGAGGAGGAGGAGGGCGGCGGCGCCGCCGCCGGGCGCCGCGGCGGCGCCGGCGCGGGCGGCAGCGGCAGCGGCGAGGAGGACGGCGACGAGGCGCGGCGGCGCAGCGGCGCGGACGCGGCGGCGCACGGCGACGGCGACGCGCCGCTGCTGTCGGAGCGGCTGGCGCCGCGCAAGGGGCTGCCGCCGCTGCTGACGCCGCTGTCGGACCGCAAGCCCGACCGCCTGCACTACCTGGGTGCGTCGGGGGGGGGGTGCGGCCGTAAACACATAGCTTCCGGTAGTAACCCCACCCTACTACATTTCGCTTGCTGCAACCCCCTGAACCATACAATGCAGGCGTGTCCTACGGCCTGACGCAGCAGCTGTTCACGTTCTGGCGCAAGGCGGGCTACCAGCCGCTCTACCTGCGCCAGGTGGGGGCTGGGTTGGGTGGGGTCAGGTGGCTGGGTGGGGGCGGGCGTGGCGTGGCGGATCGGGCATGCCTGGCGACGTGCTGTCAAGGGGATGTGGGTGTGACGCGTGGGTGCTTTGCGTGCTTGTGACTGGGCCCACACGCTAGCTAGGCTCCTGCACTCACACCCGCGGTTGCCCCTCCCCCTGATTCCTGTCCCCCCCAGAGCGCCAGCGACACCACGGGCGAGCACACGTGCGTCATGGTGCGGCCGCTGGAGCACCCCGAGGTGGAGGGCACGGCCTGGCTGGGCCCCTTTGTCAGCGACTTCAAGTCGCGCTTCACCTCGCTGCTGGGCGGCGCCTTCAGGTGAGGGCGCGTGGAGGGCGGGAGGTCGAGCGGCTGAGCGGCTACTGCTGGTGGTGGTGTATGGCGGTGGTGGTGGTGAATTGCAGCGCGCAGGTGTCGCACCGCCACACACACCGGTTTGGTCCGTCGTTTTTGTTGTTTAACACACCGGGGAGCCACACCTTGCACCTGCCCCCCCCCCGCTGCCCCCCCCCCCCGCCTACCTACCTACACGCACCCGCGCTCGCACCCGCACCCGCACCTGTCGCCCGCTCCCAGGGAGATGGCGCCCGCGCTGGCTCTGAGCATCCTGGACCCGCAGCTGACGTGGGGCGAGGAGGAGGCGGGCCGCGCCACGGCGGCGGGCGTGGTGGTGCACCGCGGGGACGGCAGCGGCCTGGACCCCTACGACCTCAAGCGGCTGCAGGTATGGGGGGGGCGGTTGGAGAGTGGGGTGGGAGGATGGGGCAAGGCCAGTCTAGGTTGGGCTGGTGCTCACGACCCCGCGCCTCTTGCAACGCCCTGTCAGCATCAAATCGTCCAACTTCGTCATGGAACCCCGCCCCCGCCCCCGCCCCTATCCCCGCCCCCCGCTTGAGTTTAGATTGGGCTGGTGTTTACAACCCCCCCCCCCCCGCCCCCCACCCCGTCAGGCCTACTGCTCCAGCCTGGTGGACTACCACCTGGTGCTGGACCTGGTGCCGCCGCTGGCCGCCGCCTACCTGCGCGGCCGCGTGCCCGTCAGCCTCAGCTACGGCCAGGCGGCCATCCTGCTGGTGCGGGCGGGGCGGGGTGTTCGGGTGGGGGGTGGGGGGTGGGGGGTGTTGGGGAGGTTGGGGAGGGGAATGGGATTGCGCGAGGAACAGGAGAAGGAGGGCGTTCTGTACCAGAGCGGCACCCGCCGGGTTCGCTGCAGCGGGCACTTCAGGCAGCCGCGGACCGCGGGGTCCGCGAGAGCGCGCGCTGCCCCCGCCGCCCGCATGCAAGTAAGCGCCGGACTGACCCTTCCCCGTGCCGCTGCTCCCGCCGCCGCCCGCCAGGTGCTGGGCCTGCAGCTGCGCGAGGTGTCGGCTCTGGAGGAGAGCCTGGGGCTGCCCTCCAACCAGGTGCTGGCGCTGTTCAACAAGGCCATGCGCAAGGTGGGGAGGAGGGTGGAGAGCGAGGTGCAGGGTGGTTGTGAACACCAACCCAATCAGGGGGTGGGGGTGGGGGTTGGAAGCCAAAGCTAGGCGAAACAAACTAGACGGGGAGGCGGCGGGGGAGGCGGAGGGCGGTGGTGAGGCGGGGCCGGGCGGGGCTGCGGGGACGTACTCGGGAGGCAGCCGGAGGTAGGGTGTTGGCAGTTCGCAGGTCCACACACGCGGGCACATGCCGGGCGATGGCGCGCGGTGCTGCCGTGTTGCGGCCTCTGGCGTCAGCTCACCTGGGCCGACTCCCGCCGCCTGGACCCAACCCCATCATCTCATCTTAATCAACCATGCACTATCAATCATGGAACCCCCGCCGCCGCAGGTGTACGGCTGCCTGCGCGCGTCCAAGGAGGCGGCGGTGGGCCGCACGCTGCCGGCCGTCAAGCCGCTGGCGCCCGGCGCGCTGGCGCCGCACGCCGTGTCTCTGGACCAGGTGCGAGGCGTGCTTGCTTGCGCGGAATGGCGTGCCGTGTTGCGGAAGTGACCTGCTGAGCTCTGCTAGCTAGTCCTTTACTGAAGTACTAGAAGGATAGTGTGCATCCGCCCCATCTTTTCCGTGTGCTCTCTAACGCACTCCAGCTAACACGTACAAACTCCACCCGCCCGCCCCCGCCCCCGCCCCCGGCCCCCGAACAGGACCTGGACGAGGCGGCCGAGGTGGAGCGCGCCAAGCTGCGCGAGCGCTACCTGAAGCCCGAGGACCTGGCGGCCTTCGCCATCCGCGGCGGAGAGGACGACTTCGCGTCCGCGCTGGGCGGCCGCGCGCCCGCCGCCGGCGGCCTAGTGTCTGTCAAGGGCGTCGAGGGCGGCGGCAAGGAGGGCGGCGGCAAGGGCGGCGACATGCTGTACAAGAAGAAGGACAAGGGCGACAAGGCGGAGCGCATCGGCGGCGGCAAGGGCGGGCTGAGGAAGAACAAGTACGGCGCGATGCCGGGCGAGGGGCGCTCCGCCAAGAAGCAGCGGCAGCAGCAGTAGCAGAGGCAGTAGCAGTGGGGGGAATGGCAGTGGCAGTAGCAGTGCCGGTGGTAGTTGGTTCGGGGGCGCGCGGACGGATCGGGTGTGTTGGGTGGTGGTACGTGAGTATGGTGGAAGGCGGCGTGGTGGGAAGAGCTGGTGAGGGTGTTTTGGCAACCGGTATTGGTGGTGCCCTGAAGAGTAACGCAGTTGCTAGATAGCGGCTGCTGGGTCGGCGGGCGGCTGCGGGCGACGACGGTGGCGAGCGGAGGTACGCGCCCCGTTGCTACTTCAATGCGTGTGGCTTAGGTGTGCGGCTTTGTGCTGCTGCACGTGCTGACGCAGTACATGTGCATTGAGGATTTGAGGGAGCGGGCCAGAGCGAGATTGCGTTGGTTACAGGAGTAACAGGACCCTTGCAGCGAGGCGGCGGCCCGGACGGAGCAAAGGGCAGCAGCGGGCCCGGTTGGAAGCGGTGGCGCGCCTGTTGCCGCCTGATGCCGGGCAGGTGCGCGAGCCGTGCAATGTAGTCACGAATCACCATACGTACACCACTGTCATTGGCCACCGGCCCACCGGCCCATCGGCCCGTGGCGTTTCATCATCGCGCGCCATCAGCGTCCCACGAGAGTCCGGAGTCCAGGACGCAGCCACGCTAAGAAGGCCCGCAATCCCCCAAACAACTCGGCATTCACAGCACACAGCAGCGTCAGGGTGTCTCGGCCCATGGACGTGCCCACAGCACTCACGCAAAGGAGTCCAACCAATGGTAACACTGTCCGGGCCAGAGGCCCCGTGATCCACAGGCGCATTCAGTCCACCCTGCAGCGCCAAGACGGTAGCCCAAATACTAGCCCGAATGCCCGGTAGTCCGAAACACAGCTCCCAGCACCCCACAGCACTACGCCGCCGCCTGCTGAGCCGGCTCCTCCTCCGCCTCCGTCGTATCGCCCGTGGGCGCGCCGTGCTCCCGCACCCGGCTCAGCTGCACGTAGTGCTCCCGGCACACCGGCGCGTACGCCTCCGCGCCGCCCACCTGCATGCACACAACGCGACACGTCAGTTGCGCGTATGTGTTGCCGATGTTGCGTCGTAGTGGGGGCCTGTCGCCGCGTGTCAGGGATTGTTGCTTCGCAGCGACACGACCGCAAGGTTCAGCAAGACACGGCAGGCGGCTCGAGCTCGCAACCGCACCCACCAGCTCCTGCTGCGTGCTCGCGGCGATGCGCAGGGTGAAGTGCGAGGGGCTACGGCGGCCCTGCTGCTCGCAGAAGGTGCAGCGCCCGGACAGCTTCTCCACGTTGTCCGCCAGCGCCAGCAGCTGAGAGATCTGTTGTAGGTGTGTGTGTGTGTGTGGGGGGGGGGGGGGGGCGGGAGGCAGAGGACGGGTTCGGGGGAAGGCTCACTGTGTGGTCAGAAGCAACCGGCATGCGGTGTTCGCATGCCCTGAACTGCAGCAGGCAGCACAGCGCGCGGGCCCCGGCCCGGCATCGCGAGGTCCGCAGTGGCGACCCGCAGCACACACGCGCCCGTGCGTCACGTTGACGAGTCCCGGGCCGGCTGCCGCACCTGCCCAAAGTTGTCTCTCCGGAAGTCGCCGGATAGCCCCGCCACAAACAGCGTCTTGCCGTCGGCCTCGGTCGCCTGCACCACCGCCTCGCGCAGGTCTGCGGCGGGGCGGGCAGGTGGGGGCGGTGCTGAGTCCGTGGGGGATGTGCCGGGCCACTTGCCAGGCTGGGCATGCAAGCCGGACCAGTGCGCCACAGGCGGTCGCCCCCGACCACCTCGCTTGCACCTCGGAGTCACGGCTCCATCCCGCCTTCCCATCTTATGGGTTCTCCTATGCTGCCCGCTGCGCCCGCCATGTCCGCTGCTCCCCACACCCCCTTCGCGTCATCCCTGGTACAGTGGCGCGTCATTTCCGCTCCGCTGCTCCACCTGAACCCAGACCGCACCGTCCACCCTGCTGCAAACCTGCGGCGACGCGCTCGGCGCCACGTCAGCCATCCCACCCCTAGCAGCCAACCACATCGCCCTCCCCGTCCCCCTTTCTCTTCCCCCCCCACCTCCATCAAACACCACACACGCCCGGCTCACCCCCGATGAACTGCGCCTCGTCCACCGCCACCACCTGCGTCGCCGCGTACTCGGCCTCGCCCAGCGCCGCCCGCAGGTCGCCCAGGCGCGACAGCGGCACGCACAGCACCCGCACGCCGTCATGCGTCACCACGTGGTCGACCGCGTAGCGCGTGTCAACCGCCGACTTGACCACCACCGTGCGCCGCCCCGACGCCTCCGCCTCGCGCACGCGCTCAATGAGGCGCGTGGTCTTGCCCGCGAACTGTGGAGTGTGGGGCAGCGGCGGGCGTGGTGTTGGGGGGTTGCGTTTATAGGGGGCCAGGGTGTTGAGGGTGAGGGGGGTTTGAGGGGTGAAGACTGGAGCGGCGTATGTGGCCGGGCGCGGCTGACGACTGGCGAAGGTGACGGCGCGGTTGTCACAGAGGAAGACGAGCGGGCACGGACACTTGGTGCCGCTCCCACAGGCACCAACCGCGCCTAGACAGCCTAGCTATATGTGCCCCGCTGGCACCGACAAGGACACCCCGGGAAGTGGCAGCTGGTACAGGGAAGTCTGCGGGTCGTGTCCCTTCATGACCGCATTCGCACTCACCATCGGGCCGACAATTAGGTGCAGCTGCCCGACGCCCCCGTGCTGTGGTTCATGCTGGCATTGGCTCGCTTCAAGCTGGCTGCTCGCTGGTTGCGGCTGCACCGAAGAGCCAAGACAGCGACAAGAGCCGACTGCGAGGCCGACTCTCCCGCGCGAGACGCCGAGTTGACTTCGCAATGCCAGCGCGAGCCGCCCTTGCATGGTCGATGTAGCGTGAGGACTACGAAGCGCTTGTTGCATGGCTGGCTAAGCGTCCACCGGTTGCTGCGCAAGGCGAAAATGTTGTGCTCGGTTGCCCGCCAAAGAATTCGCCGGCTCAATGAAATTATGCAAGGCAGAGCTAGTGGCGAGACTAATCTAATTGAGCACTGCCCGAAACTGAGGCTTCTGACCCGCCGTCAGCCCGTCGCCAAAGCCGCGGTTATTCTTGAAGGTCAAGTTGTGTGCGCCCGGCGTGTGGTCAATTTACTGTCAATATGGAGAGCATTACATGTGCAACATGAATTGTCACGGGAAATTATGGCTTGTGGGCAATCGAGGACTGCGTCGGCGTGTCATCACCCCTGCGTGTCACATACCCCGCCGTCCACCGTGGAGGCAGCCCTTGGCTCTACCCCTTTCCGCCATAAAAGATGCCTGCCGTTGACTGCGAACTCTCGATGAGCTCACCGCATACTCGACACCGCTGGTCGGCCTGGTTGGTTCCAGCATGGCGCAGCAGCGGGATTTGGAGGGGATGTCAGCGCAACGTCAGGGAGCGTCCCGAGCGGCACGAATACCAGCCCCGCCTTGATAAGCCTTTGCCAGTCCCACTCGTGTGGTTTAAGTGCGGTTGGGCCCTGCCGCTCCCCTGCCCCTTCGCCCCCTTATCAAGGTCCGCTCGAATCCAACGGCGCAGCACGCACAGCAGGCGATGAAATTGCACAGAGCGTCGCCTTTGCGGTAACGCTTTGTATAGCCAGATTCTTCCTAGCGCGTTTGTATTGTCAAGGAGCTCACCAAATGCACCCAACTCGTCGCCCTACCTCCTGAAACGCTCGAGGCTCGCACACGATATCACATCACAAAATTTAGCTTACAAAAATGTGCACAGTGGAGAAGGTGCGTGCGTTGAGCCCGGAGAGGAAGCCTGTGCCGACGAAAATCCTTTCCCGCGCTCTTCGTTCTGAGGCGGCATTAAGCTGCGGCTGCTAAATGCCTTGAAGTGGGGGTTTCGCGCATGTCCAGGAGCTCGCGGCATTGCTGTCACGGTCCAGCACCGGGCCTGACAGCACGCGCTGCCTGCCCCTCCTGCCTCCCGCTGACCCCGCCGCAGATCCTCATCAAGGGCATTCGCAGCTTCAGCCCCACCAATGAGTACATCATCGAGTTCTACAAGCCTCTCACCATCATCGTGGGCTCCAACGGCGCCGGCAAGACGGTGCGTGTCCGAGGACGCAGCCCCCTGCTGTCGCCCGGGCTCGTCCCCTCTGGTCACGCCGCTGCCCCTCCCTGCCCAGCGGCGCTCACCACCGCTCACAAGCACCGCTGCCTGCCTTCTCGCCATTTCCTTCTCCCTCTGCTCCTCCATCCCGCCGCAGACCATCATCGAGGCGCTGCGCAATGCCACCACGGGCGAGCTGCCGCCCAACACGCGGCAGGGGCAGGGCTTCGTGCACGACCCCAAGGTGGGGGCGGCGAGCGCGTGTGTGTTAGAGAGCACGTGGAAACGGCACACACGGCTGTGTATGCGATGCAGCACGTCCGGAGGGGCGTGTGTGTATGGCTGTGTCTGTGTACCGGTATGTAATGTGATGTGCGGCCGCCGCCGCGCGCGTGCAGGTGGCGGGCGAGTCCGAGGTGAAGGCCCAGATCCGGCTGTCGTTCCAGACCGCCATGGGCCAGAAGATCATCGTCACGCGCTCATTCCAGGTGCGGCGGCGGCGGCGGGCCCAATTGGGCAGTCTGCGGGGCGGTCTGCGGGGCAGTCTGCGGGGCAGTCCTTAACGTGCCCTCTTCCGTCAACTGCAGCATCACGTCGGAGCGGCAGCCGTGCAGCGCGGCGCGGGCCTCCCTCAGCGGCAACCCCGCTTGTGATGCAGACGCCCACCCAGCGGCCCCTGTCACAGTCACCTGCGCTCTGCTACAGTAGTTAGGGCTGGTGCACACAACTCCCCTCCCGCCGCCCCGCTCCCCTCCCGCCTCCCCTGCCCCTCGCTCTCTCACACCCCCGCAGCTGACTCAAAAAAAGACGACGATGCAGTTCAAGAGCCTGGACGCCTCCATGAGCTGCACCAACCGGCAGACGGGGCAGCGCGAGACGCTGACCTACCGCTGCGGCGACCTGGACCGCATGGTGCCCAGCCTCATGGGCGTCAGCAAGGCGAGGCGGGGCTGGGGGCCGGCGAGGCGGGGCTGGGGGCCGGCGAGGCGTGACCAGGGGGCTGGAAGGGGAGAGGGGAGGGTGTTGGGGGCCGGGCATGGGGGTATTGGTTGTGAGAGGGAAGGGGAGGGCGAGGGGGACAGCATGGGCTGCTGGGGTTCTCGTGTCGCGCGCGCTGCATGCACTCCTGCGGCAGGTGGTTCCGTCCTCCGTCTTTGTCAATACTACATCGCGTTACGCCTCCCTCCCCTCCCCTCCCCCGCCCCCTCCCCCCACCCCCAGGCCATCCTGGAGAACGTCATCTTCGTGCACCAGGAGGAGTCCAACTGGCCGCTGGCGGAGGGCAAGGTGCTCAAGGAGAAGTTCGACGACATCTTTGCCGCCACCAAGTACACCAAGGCGCGTGGGCCCGGGGGGGGGGCTGTGGGTGTGGGGGGGGGGGCAGCGCAGCCACCTCATCACCGCCACGTCGCCCCCGCCCCATTCCACCCCCCTTGACGCCGCCCCACCGCCGCCGCCTCACCGCCGCCCGCGCAGGCTCTGGAGGCGTTCCGCAAGCTGCGCACCGAGAAGAGCCAGGCGCTCAAGGAGCTCAAGCTGGAGCTGGAGACGCTGAAGCAGGTGAGTTGGTAGAGGTGGGGGTGGGGTTGTGAACACCAGCCCAATGGGGGTTGGGGTTACTGTGAAACAATCCTCAGAGGAAACAGAAGCGCTGCAAGGAGAAACTGAAACTGCAGGGCGTGTGGGGGTGGGGGGGGGGCGTGTGAGGGATGGGGGTTGGGCAGCACAGGCCGCACACCT
The DNA here is from genome assembly GCA_016834605.1 of Chlamydomonas incerta. Classification (NCBI taxonomy): domain Eukaryota; kingdom Viridiplantae; phylum Chlorophyta; class Chlorophyceae; order Chlamydomonadales; family Chlamydomonadaceae; genus Chlamydomonas; species Chlamydomonas incerta. The sequence goes on from JAEHOC010000004.1 coordinate 597,613, forward strand.
CTCTTTCGATTGTACACCCGTACCGCGCACCCGCTATCCGCCCTCTACTCCACTCCTCTTCTGTGCAACTAATCACCACGCCTCCACCCCCGCCCTCCGCCCGCCGCCTGCTGCCGCAGCTGAAGGACATGGCGGCGCACCACACTGCGGAGCGGGACGCCGCCAAGGCGCGGGTGGCGGACTGCCAGGAGCAGATCAAGCGGCTGGAGGCGCAGATACAGGTGCGGGGCAGGGAGGAGTGTGCGCCTCCGGTGGCACTGCACTGTGTGGGCATGCGGGTGCGTGCTGGCTGGGCCACCTCCTATGGCCCGCCAGTTTCCGTAACCCCGCCGGCACCTGCTTACACGAACACACACATTCCCCCGTCTTCGAACACAACACCTCCACATGTTGCCACACATGCGCAACGTGCGCCCCGCAGGAGCTGGAGGCCTCCCGCGGCGAGCTGGAGGCCAAGCTGGCGGAGATCGAGACCCACAGCCGCGACATCACGGCGCGCGCGGGGCAGCTGGAGGTGGTCAAGGCGCAGAACGTGGAGCGGGCCCAGCGCTTCGAGGTGCGCCGCAGTTGCTGGGGGCTCGTATGCGCGTGTATGTGTCCGGTGTGTGCATGTACTGGAGCGCCAATGGCAGTCTCTGCTGCTACTGCTGCCACTGCGGTATCGTATCCATGCTTTACCCACCCACCCACTCACCCTGCTGCGGTGCCCCCCCTCCCCCACCCCCCGCCTCGCAGGCCGAGGGGCGTCAGGACTACGAGGAGCCCACGGAGGAGCTGGAGCGCTTCCTGAAGAACGCTGACCGCGCGGCGGCGGACAAGGAGGCGCGGCTGCGGGCGCTGGAGGGCGAGGCCAACAGCGCGCGCATCGCCAAGGAGGCGGCGGCGGACGGCTACCAGAAGGTGGGGGCCGCGGGGTGGGGAGGGGTGGACGAGGTGGGGGCGAAAAGGGGCCGGGGGCGACGCACTTGTGGGGAGTCCGGGCACTGGGATTCGGGACTGCTGACACGCAGCCACCGCCTGTATGCCGTGCCCACTGCTGCCCACTGGCCTCCTCCACCCGCCCACCCTGAATTGCCAACCTTAACGCATCCCAAACCCCGGCATCCCTCCCCAACCCCTTATTCCCTGGCTACGCCTTCGTTTCTTCACCCCCCCACCCCACCAGCACCTGGTGCTGCACGGCAAGCTGGCGGGCGAGGCCGCCACCCACACCGCCAACATCGCGGAGCGCGACCGGGCCATGCGGGACACGGCCCTGGCGCTGGCGCTGGCGCTGCCGCCGGAGGCGGAGGCGGCCGAGGGTGAGGCACAGGGACAGGGGCTGCTTGGGGGACAGGGATGTGGCGTGGGTGGTCGGTACACACGGCGTGCACGGAAGGCAGGATGATCCTGCCGTGCCACTGAGTCCTGCGGTGACCGTACGTGCTATCGTTTTCCCTTGTGCTCTCTAACACACGTGTGGTTTCTTGCTTGCTTATCGTTTTCCCTTGTGCTCTCTAACACACGCGTGCGCGCGCACGCAGGCGGCGGCGGCGCGGTGTCGGCCAGCGGCTGCGAGGCGTTCGTGGGGGCGGTGGAGCGGCGCGTGCGGGAGCTGGAGGGCCGCGTGCAGGCGCTGAGGGCGGACGCACGGTGAGGGCGGCGGCGGCGGGGGGTGGGGGCGGCGCGGTGGGGGGCAGGGCGGCAGGTGGAGCGAGTAGTCGTGCAGAAGGGGACGGGGGGCCCCATGCCAGCGGCTGCGGCTTGCGGCTGCGTGGGGCGTTGCGAGGAGGGAGGAGGGAGCTGGCGCTCGGGCAGTGCAACAGCCCTGGTGGCCTTTGATGCACGCGTGCTGCCTGCGCTGCACCCACCAACCCTAGCTTGGGCTGGTAACCACAACCCCCCTTCGCCCGCTGCCGCTCCGCCGCCGCCCCCCGCCCTCGCCCGCAGCTCCAACGAGTCGCGCATGAGCAGCGCGGTGGACGCGGCCAATGCACAGGTGGCGCGGGCGCAGGAGGGGCTGCGGCTGAAGCGCGGGCAGATCGACAAGAACCACAACGACATCGCGGCGGCGGGCGCGCAGGTGGGTGGCGGGCGCATCAGGGGTGGGGCGGGGACGTCGGATGACGGCGGCGCAAATGGTTCGATGGAAAACGGAAGCGGGTTTGTTTGGGGCATTAGGCAACCTTTAGAATCTCACAAAGCCCTGTATGCTTGCCCCGCACCCCGCACCCCGCATCATCCCGCCCCGCGCCCCACCGCGCGTCCCCCGCACCCCGCCCCGCCAGATCGGCAGCAGCCAGTTCACGGCCGCCAGCGCGCGGTCGCTCAAGGAGGACGCCGACGCCGCCGAGGAGGCGTACCGTGCCAAGCAGGTAGGTGCACAGGGGAGGGCAGGGGGGGTTGTAAATACCAGCCCAATCTAAACCCAAGCGAAACTAGACAAGGGACAGGCAGGTGCAGTTTGCGGCAATACAGGGTATCGGGGGCAGGGGTCCAGGTGCAGGTGCAAGGGGCACGAGAGGAGAGAGCTGGTTGCTATGTTGTAGGACCTAGAAGGGAAACGAAGCCCGCCCTGCGGAGCTGTGTGTGGAGGCGCGGGCGGGTGTGCATCTGAGGGGCCCTGTGGATTCGAGTACCGTATTGAGTGGAGCTCTCTATCCGCTCCTTGACAATCTCCCACCCACCCTAACGCACCTCCAACCCCACGCACACACACACCAACCCACACCCACCCACCCCGCACCCCCCGACAGGCGCTGCAGGCGGCCAGCGACCACCACAGCGCGCTGGAGGAGGCGCGCGGCGGCCTGGAGGCCACCGCACGCCGCATCGCCGAGCTGCGCCAGGAGCGGCAGCGCGCGGCGGCGGCGGCGGAGAGCGGCGCCAAGCTGCGCGTCAAGCGCACCGACCTGGAGTCCAAGCAGGAGCAGGTGGGGGGGGGGGCGGCGGGGCGGGGGTTGTGTGAAGCGCTCTCGGCCTACCCTGTGGGTGTTGATCGTCATTAGGTGTTCGCCTGGCACCAAGTCCACATCCTGGCCGACCCTTACCCGGCCACCGCTTGCCAACCCCCACCTACCCTCCCTCCCTCCCTTCGAACCCTGCCTTCGAACACCTACAGCTGGAGCGGCTGCTGGCCACGCGCCGCCGCGACCTGGCCCGCGCGCTGGACCTGTCGCCCTCCGACCCGCTGCTGGCGCAGCCCGCGGCGGCGCTGGGCGCGGCGGAGCTGGCGCAGCTGCGGCCGCGCAGTGAGGCGGTGCTGGCGCGGCTGAAGGCGGAGGAGGCGGCGCGGCTCAAGGCCAGCCAGGCGGCGCACTCGGCGGCGCAGACGGCCAAGGTGTGGGGCGGGTGTGAGGGGATGGGTGCGAGGGGGAGAGGGGGAGGGGTGGGTGCTTGGATGGTGAGCTAAGTGCGGCAGGGTACGCAGGAGGAGGGAGCCGTGACGGCTGGTGGTGACGAAGGGGGAAAACGTGCTGCGTGCGACGCAAGTAACATACGCGCACGGCGCACACGCGCACTCCCCCCCCCGCAGGCTACGGCCGCCACCAAGCGCGCCGAGCTGCAGCGCTGCCGCACCGACTTTGAGGCGCTGCGGCAGCGGCTGCGCGACGGCATGGCGGCGGCGCTGGCGGGCGGCGCGGCGGCGGCGGCGGCGGCGGCGGCGGCGGCCGAGGTGGCTGAAGATGACTTCAACAACCGCATGTCGGCGGCGCAGCAGGTGCGGTGTGGTGGCGTGCGTCCATGCGGCGCGTCTCTGTGGTGACGGCTGAGCGTTGTGTTGCGCCTAAGGCGCGCCCGGCACCTAGGCGGGCACCCAGACGCCCCATGCGCTACACCGGGCCGTAGTCCGGGCGCACGCATGCCGTGTCCCACACCTCCAAAGCAGCAGCAGCAGCAGTCGGCACGCCGCAATCACGCCCCAACCGCCCCCACCTTTCCGACCGCCCCCGCAACATACACCCCCCGCCCGCCCCCGCCCAGAGCGAGGACAAGGGCCGCAACAAGCTGGTCGAGAAGCAGGCCATGAGCCGCGTGATGGTGCGCTTCCGCGACTCGGTGGCGCAGCACGCCCTGTGCCCCGTGTGCACGCGCGGCTTCGGGCCGGGCGAGCAGGAGGCCTGCCTCAACAACATCGACGAGAACCTCAAGGTGCGCTGGGGGGGGGGGGGGGTTGTAAACACCAGCCCAATCTAAACCCAAGCGACATGGACAAGCGGGGGGGGGCGCGGGAGGAGGGGTTGTGAATACCACCCCAAGCTAAACCAACCAAACTAGACACGGGACAGGGGGGAAGCAGCGCCGTGTGTCGTGTGTGTCGCTGTGTCTAGCCGGCGTGGGGAGCTGACGTGGAGCATGCAATCCAGGGGCTGCGCACGCTGCGACTGCAGGTGCCGATCGGACAGGCCACGATAGCCACGGCCCCGTCACACCCCGGCAATGCGAGCATGCTGCGATGCTACAATCGCAGTGAATGCATCAATTCCTACCCTACCCCACGCTCCTTCGCCACCCAACCCGCGCAGATGCTGCCGCAGCAGATTGAGCAGCACACCGCCAAGCTGCAGCGGCTGCAGTCGGAGCTGTCAGCGCTGCGCGGCCTGCAGCCCGAGTGGGTGCGCTACAGCGACCTGCGCACGCAGCTGCCGGGGCTGGAGGCGGGCGAGGCGGCGGCGCGGGCCGAGGCGGACGACCTGGCGGACAAGGTGGGTGGGTGGGTGGGTGGGCGGAGGGGTTGTAAATACCAGCTGAAGCTGAGCCAGCCTAACTAGACAGGGGGGGCGGAGGTTGGGAAGGCGCGGAGGGCGGAGGGGTCGGTGAGGGCGCGTGCATGCCGTTTCCCGGGCAGCATGCCCCTTCGCTCGCTCAATGGCCCACGGCGACTTGCTTGGAACCCCCTTGGGCTCGTATCAAGACCCCACCTCTCTCACTTTGCCATCCATCACCACAACCACCACCGCCCCGCGGGGAGCAGGCGGAGGCGGCGCAGGTGGACTACGCGGAGGCTCAGGAGCGGGCGCGCGAGGCGGGGCGGCTGCAACCCGACCTCATGTGGGCGCTGGACCGGCTGGTGGCGGAGGTGGAGGGGCTGCGGAGGGAGGTGAGGGGGGTGCCGGGGCGGGGGTGGCGCAGGTGGCGGGTGGTGGGTGGTGGGTGTTCGTCAACGCAGAATACGGAGGGGCTGGGAAGGCAGGTGCGAGTGGCCCGGCCGGACAAGCCCCGATGCCTCCGCCCTCGCATTCGCGCGCCGCACCCCTGCACGCCCCGCTGCCCATTCCCCCCGCCCAGGTGACGGCTCTGGACACGGCGCTGGGCGGCAACGCGGCCGCCGGCGGCGCGCCGCTGCGCTCGGTGAGCGAGATCGACCGCGACCTGGAGGACGTGGAGGCGGAGCGCCTGCGCGCGGAGCTGGCGCGGGACGACGCCCAGAAGCGCGTCAGCAGGTGCGGCGGGCGGGGAAGGGGGAGGAGTGTGGCGGAGGCGGAGGCGGAGGAGGGGGTGGGGAAGGCGGGCGCTGGCTAGTGGGCTTGCCGCATCTTGTCTTTCTTGGAGGCTTGCTGTGATGCCGTGATGCCGTGATGCCGTGATGCGCCGGCCGATGCACCCGATGACTTAGGCGCCGTCCTTGCTCACCTACCCACCTAATCACCTACCCACCTAATCACCTACCCACCTAATCACCTATCCACCTAATCACCTACCCACCTAATCACCTACCCACCTAATCACCTACCCACCTAATCACCTAATTACCTACCCACTCACACCCAACCCCAACCCCCAGGCTGGCCGACGAGGTGCTGACGGCTCAGCGCTCCGCCATGACCGCCCAGCAGCGCGCCATGGAGGCGGCCAGCGCCGTGGGGCGCATGGCGGAGCTGGAGCGCAGGGTGAGCGGGGCAGGGAGGCGGAGGGGGGCGGGGTGAGGGGGGGGGGCTCAGGGGGGTTGTGAATATCAGCCGAAGCTAAACTAAACACAGCAGAATGCTGGGGGGGGCGCTCACCTGCACACACGCGCACACACACGTACGCACAACACACACACTTCTACACACGCACGCAGATCTCGGACCTGGAGGCGGCCAACACGACGCTGGAGGGCGAGCTGGCGGCGGCGGCGGCCAGCCTGGCGCCGCTGGAGGCGGAGCGCGACAAGCTGGTGAAAGAGCGCGAGGCGGCCCGGCAGGAGGCGGCGGCAGAGGTGCAGCGCGCGGAGGAGCAGGTGGGGAGGGCGGGGGGCGGGGTGTGTGGGATGCGGTGCTTGGGGCCGGGGGCAGCAGCGATGGCTGGGAGCGGCTCGGGGGCCTTGATTGCTCCTGTCGGTGCCGTGCCGTGCCGTATTGCTGCCGCCCGCTGCTCCAACACCCTCTACCCTACGGTACACGGCCTCTGGCCCCTCTCACATGACCCCGCCCTCACATGACCCCGCCCTCACATGAAATGAACTCACCCGTCCCCACCCCACTCTGCCCCCGCCCCATCCCGCCTGGCCCCCCTCCTTCCATCCCCCGCAGCTGCGCGACGCCCAGCTGCACCAGGCCAAGCTGGCGGCGCGGGTGGCCACCGTGGCCGACTACGAGGCGCGCGGCCGGGCGCAGGAGCTGGCGCGGGTGAGTCGGAGTGCAGGTGGAGCGCAGTAGGAGAGTAGGGAGTGGAGTGTGCAGTAGGAGAAGGAGTGGAGTGCAAGGGGGGTCTGGCGAGCGGAGCACCCCCGCGCCACCACCGGATCTACGGTATGTGCGCACGCTTCCGCATCGCAGCAGCAGTTATGGGGCACGCCTGTGCGGTGTGTAGCCACGCTCCGTTCACGAACGCGCGCACACGCACACGGGTGTCCACACACACACACACACACACACACACACACACACACACACGCACGCTCACGCACGCACGCACTGGTGTCCCCGCACACACGCACGCGCAGGCGGGCGAGGCTCTGGAGCGGCTGAAGGCGCGGCTGGAGGAGTGCGGGCGGCAGCTGGAGGCCAAGGAGAAGGAGGCCATGGACATGTGAGGGCCGAGGGGGAAGCGCGGAGGGGGGAGGGGGAGGGGGAGGGGGACGGAAGGGAGGTCACGGGCGGGGGGCACGTGCACCAGGGCGTGCGGGGCAGGGCGGGCTGGAGGGCAGGGGTGGCGGGGAGGGCGGTCTTATCGTGCCCACCGTGAGCCAGCAGCACCAAAAAGCTGCATCTGGTCATCGCTCGCTCAAGCCCCAATGTCGTCCTTGCTCGCGACGGCCTTCCCGGCCCGCTGGAAGAAGTTAAGCCCCTCGCGCACCTCCGAGCTCCCACCAACCAAGCAAGGACTCGGCCTGGTACCGCGCAAAGTGGGCGCCCTTAAGAAGAGCCTCACGATGCTCAAAAGTGGCCGAGCTTGGCGTTGCCGAAGCCGAGGTCGCCGGATGTGCCAAGCTCGGACACTTTTGAGCATCGTGAGACTCTTCTTAAGGGCGCCCTCTTTGCGCGGCACCGGGCCGAGTCCTTGCTTGCTTGGTGGGAGCTCGGCGGTGCGCGGGAGAGCTTACTCCCCTTCCAGCAAGTCTTGTACGCAGCTCGCTCACCCTGAGCCAGCAGCAGCAGATGGCCGGCGCCCCTGTACGACACGCACTGGCTTACTCCCACGCACTGACCCCGCTGCACCTACCCCCTGTACGCACTGACCCCACTGCACCTACCCCCTGCACGCCACGCACTGACCCCGCTGCACCTACCCCCTGCACGCACTGACCCCGCTGCACCCACCTACCCCCTGCACGCCCCCAGCCGCCAAGCGCTGCAGCAGGACGAGGCGGACCGGCGTGACATCCAGGACTGGATCGAGCACCGCCGCAACCTGGAGGTGCGGGGGGAGGGGGGGCGCGGCCGGAGGGTGGGGGGGAGCGGGGGGCGAACCGACAGCCACCAAGCGAGCGAGGGGCGAGGGGCGGGGGCGAGGGCGGGGGCGGGGGGTGGGCTGTTGCAGTGCGGGTGGGTGGGTGGGTGCTGCGGGTGCTCCCATGATGGGACCGTGCCGGGCAGCCGTCGGGATGGCCGAGTGTGTGCCTTTGTCAGTCTCTGACCCCTGCCGCAGCCCCCACCCTCGCCCTCACCTCACGCCGCCTCACCCTCACCCCCGCAGACGGAGGCGGACCTGTCCCGGCAGCTGCAGGAGATGGAGGCGCAGGTGGCGCGGGTGAGTGAGCTGTGGGCTGGGTGGGGTTGGGGGGGGGTACGGAAGCGGGGGGGGGGAGGGGTGCAGTTACCAGCCAAACCAAACAATGCGTGTGCGTCAGTGCATATGGGGTTTACATACATTCATTATTATTTAAGACGTTAACGACATGGGGGGGGGCGGGGGGGAGGCACAGTGCGCAGCATGGCATGCCCCAAAGTCGTCGGCTCTCTGCCTGCCGCCTTGCCTTCGCCACGCCTCCAGCTTTAGCCCCTCATCTGGTTTTGGGTTGGCAATGGTGGGTTTGGGGTGTGGGAAGGAGCTGCTTTCACCCAAATCACTCACATCCGCCCCGCCTCCTCCCGCTCCACCGCCTCCACCGCCGCCAGGTGGGCGACCAGTTCGAGCTGCAGCGGCAGTCGGCGGCGCTGGCGAGCCGCCGCGACGGGCTGCGCAGTCAGGTGGACGTGCTGTGCGGCCATAGCGCAGCGGCCGGCGCGGCGGCGGCCAAGGCGCAGGCGGAGCTCAACCACCCCAAGTGAGCGGCGGCGGCGCGCAGTGGGTTGCTTGCAGCTGACGGCGTGGCGTGGCGGCGCCTTGCGCTTCCCAGCCGCCACGTCTGCAGCTGACATGCTGTGGCCGACTCCGACCCCCTGCCTCCCGCTTGGGCTCTGTACCCCCACGGCTCTGCACCCCCACGCGCACCGGCTCTCCCCACCCGCACCGCCTCCACACCGCCTCCCACCCTCCTACCTCCTCCCGACAGGTTCCGCGACATCCGGCCGCGCTTCCAGCTGCAGCAGGTGACGGTCAAGACCACGGAGCTGGCCATGGGCGACCTGGACAAGTACTACAAGGTGGGGTGGAGGGGTGGGGGAGAGGGTGCGGTGGGAGGGGGGGCATGTGGCGGGGGGGGGGGCAGGTGGCATGTCGCATTGTGGCAGCACCACTTAAATGGCCGGCGCTGGAAGGTGCGGGCCAGGGGTGGGGACACCGTGGATGGGGACCACCCGGCTGGGTGCACATCCAACACCGCCGCCAACACCGACAACACACCTGCACCCCGCGGCCCCCTCCCGGCACTCCAGGCTCTGGAGAAGGCGCTGCTGGTGTTCCACACCAGCAAGATGGCCGACATCAACAAGATCATCAAGGAGATGTGGCAGAAGACATACCGCGGCCAGGTGGGGGGCAGGGTCGGGGTGCCGGGTGGGGGCGGGGGAGGGGCGGGGCTGCAGGCAGGCGGGGAGGTGGGAGGTGGGCGTCCGCTCACGCGCACTCACACATTCACACCGTCGCTTCGTCCACCGCCGCCGCTGCCCATGCCGCTGCCCGTGCGACTGTGCATGCCCCCCCCCCACCCACACACAGGACATTGACTACATCCAAATCAAGGCCGACACGGAGGGCGCCGGCGCCCGCTCCTACAACTACCGGTGAGGCGGGGCAGGCGGGGCGGGGTGGGGCAGGGCGCTGGGAGACGTCCTGAGCGGCCAGAGGGGCCCCACACATGCCCCTCAGCCGCGTGCCCCTGACTCCGCCCTGAGGCACCGCCCTCTCCTCGCGAGTCCTTTCCCAACCCCAACGCCGCCCACCCTTCACACACACGCACAAGCATAACATACACACAAGCACACACACCCACGTACCATGTAACTGCAATGCGCTGCTGTGCGGGCTTTTCCGTTTTACGCAACACACTCACTCATACACACTGCACACGCGCACACTGCACACGCGCGCAGTGTTGTGATGTACAGCGGCGCCGCGGAGCTGGAGATGCGCGGCCGCTGCAGCGCGGGCCAGAAGGTGCGCCCAGAGCGTGTGGGCGCAGCCCGAAAGCGCGTGTGTGCATGCGCGTGTGTGTGGGTGTGTGGTTTGGGGAGGGGGTACTGTGTGGGCGGGTGTGTTTGCACCCCCCACCCGCCTACCCCAACCCCCTACCCCCCGGCCCCCCCCCCAGGTCCTGGCCTGCCTCATCATCCGCCTGGCGCTGGCGGAGACGTTCTGCCTCAACTGCGGCATCCTGGCGCTGGACGAGCCCACCACCAACCTGGACGCGGGTGAGGGAGGGATGAGGGAGGGAGAGCGAGAGGGAGACACAGCGGCGGGCAGGGAGGGGGGTTGGGCTGCTGGGAGGCGGAGGAGGAGAGAACATGCACGGCAGGGGTGGCGCAGCCGGACCGGGCGGCATTGGCCGTTGATAGTTGCCGCTTGATGCACTCCACCACACCTGCGCCCCGCCACGCTCGTCGCCCTGCCTACAGACAACAGCGCCAGCCTGGCGGAGGCGCTGGCGGCGCTGATGAAGAGCCGCGCCGGGCAGGAGAACTTCCAGCTCATTGTCATCACGCACGACGAGCACTTCGCGCAGGTGGGGGGTGGGCGGGGCCGGGCGGGCGGCGCCCGGGGGGTGGGGTGTGTGTGAATACCATCCTAAGCTAAACCACCCGCAGGTGGGGGGAAGGGGTAGGGCGCAGGGTAGGGCATAAGACGGAGGGAGGCCGCGGGCGTGGCGCTGTGGGCCCGGGCACGCCGGAATGCCACCCCTCCAGTGCGGCCCTGTCTCCACCGCTGGCTCCGCCAATGCACCCCGCCCGCGCGCAGGCCATCGGCACGCGCGAGCACGTGGACACGCTGTGGCGCGTGACCAAGGACCCCGCCACGCAGCACACCCTGGTCACGCCCGAGAGCCTGCGCGACTGAGCAGCGGGCTGCTGCGGGGGCGGGGGCGGGGTGGCGGCGGTGCAGGGGGCCCATGCGTCAGGGTGTGTGTGCATTCCATCCCAAGCGGGGCCGCGGCAGGAAGGCGTGTGGCAGGTTGCCTATTGCACCGGGCCTGTTGTGGTCTTGTGGAGGAGTTGGCCGGTAGCCAGCAGCAAGGCCCTGCGGCGGGGGGCCCGTGCGGCTGACGGGTACGGTGAGGTGGCTCTTGGTGGACCAGGTAGCAGGCAGCAGTTAGCAGTGCGGGTGGCCGGTCGTCCGTCCGGCGGTGCAGTGTGCAGTTGCATACGAGCGAGCTGAGTGGCATGCGGCGGCGGCGGCAGTAGGCTAGTGTGCAGGATTGTGTAGCGCAGGATGCGTATCAGGGGCGTGGGCATTTGGGGGCTAATTGCTTGTGAGCGGTGGAGGGCTGCCGGCAGGTGGCCCCGGGCGCTGTGGTGGGGCTGGCTGGCGGCTGCGATGTCTGCCGATGTGTTTACTGCTTGCTGATCGGGGGGTTGTGGATATGGGTTGTGGATGCGCAGATTCGATGGCGGGAGCCCGCCGCGCCGCGGCATCCGTCCGGCAGCTGGGGCAGGGGTGGCTGTCCCAAGGACCCAAGACCAGGAGAGGATGCGAAGGCCGTGGACAGGACAAGGACAGGACAAGGGGTACGGCGGACAGAGGCAGGGTGGACGAGGCGCCTGCATGAGACCCGCCCGACTTCCGCGAATGTCCGTGAACCGACACTCCTTTGAACCAGCGTCATTGTTTTACAAGCATCAACTTCTGGCTCCTGAATTCCCAAGCGGAAATGACAAAGTAAGAAGTTTACATTATGCACGTGTGTACCCGGCGGCATTGCTTGTCGGAGCCACCGCTTCCCAGCAGGCAGCGCGGCCTGGGCAGCAAGCTCCTCCAAAAGTCCACATCTCACGCAGCAGCCAACTGCAATCCCGCCAAGCAATTCATGATGCAGCTTCAATCCGCCGGACTGGCGGCAGCAAGCTCCTCGAGCACACCACCACCCGCGCAGCCACGTCTATACACCGCATGCCTTACACCAGCCCCAGTCTCCTGTTGTGTACAGCGGCGGCTTCTCGCCCAAGTCAGCATGCGAGCTCTTCGGCCCTTGATCCCTATGCTTGGTGGCACCAACCAATCAGACTTGTATCCTGTACATCTTATTGTTTGTGCGTACGCCGCCAGCAGCAACCCCACTCCAGGCAAAACCTATCAGTAATGTGCTGAGTAATGGCAATCAAACGTATGCACGTGGGAGTGCCCTCCACATCCGTTCTTTTTTGTGCACACAACGAGGCACACGCCAGCAGCAACTCCAATCCAGGCAAAACCCTATCAGCACTGCCGAGTGCGTGTGTGATGTGTGTCAGACTCTATGCCACCGACGCCTCCGACGTCGAGGCGCTGAGCACCGCCGCCGCCACCTCCTCGCCATGCACCCGCCCGCCGCCGCCCACCGGCCGCGTCTCCTCCTCCTCCGCGGCCGCTTCCTGCGCCGCCTCCCGCTCCGCCTCCGCCTCCGCCGCCGCCGCCTCCTGCTCCACCTCCCCCGCCAGCGCCTGCTCCAGCTCCCCCTGCAGCTCCGCCTCCAACTCGCCCTCCGCCTCCGCCTCCGCCTCTGCCGCCACCTCCTCCTGCTGCTCGCCCTGCGCAAGCGCCGCCATGGCGGCGGCGGGGTCGGCGGCGGCTGCAGCGGCAACGGATCGAGACTCCGGCGGCTGCAGCTGTTGCAGCAGCGGCGCCAACAGAGGCGGCGCAAACACAGCGGCTGAAGGCGGCGTGTCAGCTGCGTCGTCAAAGGCAGCTGCGGCGCTGCTCTCAGCTACCGCCTCCTCCTCCGCCTCCTCCACCGCCGTCGCCACCTCCACCGCGTGGTGCAGCGGCTCCCCCAGAGCCACCAGCGCCGCCGCGCCCGCCGCCTGCCGGCCCAGGCTGCTCCACAGCCCGCCGTACCGCTCCATCCGCTCCGTGGCCTCCGCCGCGGCATCCGCAAGCGCCGCCTGACTCGCCAGCGGCGCGCCCACCGCGGTGGCGGCGGCGGCAGCCGCCGCCGCTCCTGACACCATCGCCGGCGGCGGCGGCGCCGCCAGCGCGTGAAGGTCGCGTATGTCGCTCGAGCGCTGCACCTGCGGTGTGTTCGGCTGCGGCTGCGCCTCGTCGCCCTGCAGCGCCTCGCGGCCCAGTGCTACAGCCGTCAGCTCCGCCGCCGTTTCCGCCTCCTCCTCCTCCGCCTCCTCCTCCGCTGCCCGCTGTAGCACGGCCGCGCCAATGGCTGCTACAGCCGCCTCGCCCGCCTCCGCCTCCGCCGCCAGCACCACGCTCTCCACCACCACCTCCAGCGCCGACGGCCGCGGCAGACCGGGCGTGGGCGTGGAGCGCGGCGAGGAGCTCGCGGCCGCGGCTGTAGCAGCGGCCGCGCGGCTGGAGGCCGGCAGTAGCACGCCGCTGGTGAGCAGGGCCCCGCCGCGGCCGGGCTCCGGCGGGCTGCTGCCGAGCAGCGCCGCACTGCCGGCTCCGCCGCCGCCGCCGCTGGCGCTGCTGCCGCCGCTGAGCTGGCGGTGGAAGACAGCGTCGGCGCCGCTGGCGACGCTGCTGCCCGCGCCGCCGTGGTGGCGGGCGGTGCCGCCGGTGGCGGCGCCGCCGCTGAGGCTGCCGTACCCGGCCAGCAGCATTGGCGACATGCGGCCCGAGGCGCCCATGCTGCCGCCGACGGTGGTGGTGGTGGCGGTGGTGGTGCTGCCGGCATGGTGGGCGTGCGCCTCCGGCTCCGGAGCCGGCGGCGGCGCCCAGCCGTCCCCCACCGCGGCGGAGCTCCAAGGCAGCGCCTCCTCGGCTGGTGCATTGACGCCATCCACTCCCGCAGCGATAGCGCCAGCAGGAGCAGCGTCCTGCTGCTGCTGCTCCTCTGCATCGGCCAGAGCGCTGGCGTTGGCGGCGGCGGCGCTGCTGCCGCTGGGCCACAGCGGCAGCAGCCCCACCGCCGGCGGCGCCGCCAGCGGCGCGGGCGCCTCCATGAGTCCGGGCGCCAGCACCGCGGGGAGCACGTCCTCCACCTCCACCTCCAGCTGCGCCTCCAGCTGCGCCGCCATGGTCTCGACCTACACAGTGCGGCATGGGGGGCATGGCATGCTTGGAGCAGCAGGTGCTCGGCGGAGCGGGCCGGGAGACCGAGAGACGGCGGCGGATAGAGCGGCGGCAATGACGAACGAATGCGAACACGGTAGTCTCCGCCCCGTGCGTCTTTATGCATGCGTGGATCAGGCCCACCCCACCCCACCACCACCCCACGCGCCCCACCGCTACCATTCGCCCACCCACCTGCTCCACCGCCTCCGCCACCGGCTCCCCCAGCGCCACCAGACTGGCGGCGGTGGCCACCTCGGCCGCCGCGCGGTCGCGAGCCGCCATCAGCTCCGCCGGCACTGAGGGCGGCATGACGGGCGGCGTGGGGTCGGCCACCCGCTCGCTCAGGCCGCCTGGGAGGTGGGGAGAGTAGGGTGGCGTTCATGACAATTCCCCAAAGGGGTTCGTGGGGAGTGTGGGGTGTGGGGGGAGGCGAGGGAAGAGGAGGGAGGCGAGGGACGAGGAGGAAAGAAGCCTTGCATGAGTCCGCAACGTACATACGGTATGTAATCGACACGCACCGTGCAGCTGGGCGTCGATCTCCAGCAGCCCACTGTGCCGGCGCGGGCGGCCGCCGCCGCCGCCACCACCCGCGCTGCCCCCGCCGGGCGTGACGCCGCTGATGGTGCGCTGCACATTGGTAGTGTTGGTATAGTGGGGGTGGCTGGTATGAATGATGGTGGATGGGCCGTCGGCGCCTTCACGACTGCCCCCACCACCGCGGGTCGGCGCGCGCTCAGCCGGTGCACCCAGCACGCCGCCAGCAGCCCTTGGCGCCGTTAGCGGCGGCGGCGGCGGCGGCACGCGGCACGCGGCCAGGTCCGGCGCCGCCGCCGCCATGGCTGCTCCTGGCGGCAGCGCCGACATCGGCAGCGCCGCCGCCGCCATGGCGCCCACGGCCACCAGCGGCGGCGGCGGCGGCGGCGGCAGCGGCGGCGTGCTCGCCATCAGCGTCGACGGCATGGGCGTGCTGCTGCTGCTGCTGACGTCAGCGGCATAGCCACTGCCGTACCCGCCGCCGATGCTGCCACTGACCAGCCCGGCGGCGGCGGCTGCGGCGGCTGCAGCCGCCGTTGACTCGTCGCGCAGCAGTAGGCTGCTGAGCTCCATGCTACTGCCGCCGTAGGTGCTGACGTTGCTGCAGGCGCTGTCCAGGGCGCCGGCGCCTAGGCTGCTGGCGCCGCCGCCGCCGCCGACGCCCAGTAGGAGCTGGTTCATAGACGACCAGTGCTGTGCGCCGCCGCCGCCGCCACCGGCTGTAGCACTGAGCAGCTGGTTCAAACCGGCGTTGGTGAGACCGGCCCAGCCGCCGCGGCCGTTGCCACTGCTACTGCCACCACCGCCACCGGCAGTAGCAGCGCCGCCGCGACTGGCCCAGGGCGAGGCGCCGGGCTGGTACTGCAGCAGGCCCGCCTCATCGGCGGCCGCGTCGGCGTCAGGGCTGATGCCACCGGCGCGCCCGCCGCCGCCGCCGCCGGCGGCACGGCGGGCGGCAGCCGCCGTGCCGCCAAGGCCCCTGAAGAAGTCCTCATTGATCTCCTCCTCATCCACCTCGTCATCCGCCGCCGTGATTACCGCCATGTCCACATCCGCGTCGTAGGAGCTGTCGGCGCGACCGCCGCCGCCGGCTGCGGCCTCGCCAAAGGAGAAGCGCCGCCGGCGCTCGGCCGGGGCGGCGGCGCCACCGGCGCCGCCGGTTGCAAGCGCGTGCGCAAGCGCGGCGCCGGCGGAACGCCCAGCAGGGCTGCGGCGCCGCCGCTGTGTCGCCTTGCGGCCTCCCCTGACGCCCTCACCGCCGCCACCACCGCCGTCATTATAGCTCTCGTCGTCACTGCTGCTACTGCTGCTACTGCCGCTGTCCTGCCTGGGGCTGCTACTGCCGCTGCTGACGCCCGGGTCCACCACGGCGCCCAGCTCGGGCACCGCGATGCGCACGTGCTTGCCGCTACTGCCGCCGCCGCCGCGCCCGCCGCCGGTGCTACTGCCGCCCGAGCGGCTTGACAGGCTGCTGGACAGCCGCCGCACCCCATACCCCGGCGGCTGCGACCCTGCCTGCGCCCGAAGAGGCTGTAGCTGAGGCTGCTGCTGCGGACCCTGGCCGCCGCCGGCTGTAGCAGCAGGCACGTCCAGCGGCGGCTGCAGCGATGTGACGGGGCTCAGCTGCGCGGCTGTAGCACCACCAGCAGACACCGCGGGCGCGCCCACGCCGGCCTCGCTCTCGCCGGACATGGCGGCTGTAGCAGCCTCCACCGCGCCGGCTACAGCCTCCGCGCCGCCGGGAATGTCAAAGGCGAAGTCGTCAGTGGCCATCATGGACTGCTGGCCGCCGCCGCCGCCGCCGCCGCCGCCGCCGAAATGCCCACCTGCGCCAGATGCTGCGGATAAGTCCAAGTAAGTCGGCCGCGGCGCGCCCTCCGGCGGCTGTGCTCCGCCTCCTGCATCCTCATGGCCGCCCTCGCCTTCGGCCGCCGACGAATCCAACGGGACATCGTCAAACACCTCCGAGGGGCTGCGCCTGCTACTGCCGATCGCGCCCCTGGCGGCGGCGGCAGCGGCGGCGGCAGCGTCGATGTCAGCCGCCGCCGCGGCTGTAGCACCACTAGAGCCGCCTGCGCCTGCTGCTGTGGCTGCATCTGGTGTTGGGCCTGTGGTTGGCTGCTGTTGCTGCTGCGGCGCCACGGCAGTAGCTGCTGCCGGCGGCACGCCTCCGGCGCACGTCGCCACGGTGCAGTAGGTGCTGCTGCTACTGCCGATGTCACCCTCCTCCTCCTCCTCCCCGGCCTCCAGCGGCAGTAGCTCCAGGCTGTGGTACACACACGGCTCGCCTGCCGTGTCGTCCTCACTGTCGTACCCGCCCGCCTCCTCCGCCGCCTCCTGCGCCGCCCCCGGCCGCATCAGCAATGCGCCGCCGCCGCCGCCGACGCCGCCACGGGTGAGACGGGTGCGGGTGGCGGCGGTGCGGCCGCCGCCGCCGCCGGGGTCTCCTGCCGCGATGAGCGCCACGCGGCCGTGGCTGAAGCTGTAGCAGGCTTGGTGCGGGTCGGCCGCCAGATGGGCAGTAGCAGCCGCCCGCTGCTCGGCGGAGCTCGGCGCGTGAGCGGCGGCTGCCAGCGGCGCTGGTGCTGCTACTGCCGCTGCCGCTGCTGGGGTGGCTGTAGCAATGGCAGCGGCAGGGCGGGTGGCGGCTGCGCCGCCGCCGCGGGCCACGTGACCGATGATGCACTGCGAGTCGCTGACGTCCGCGGCGCCCTCGCCGGCGGCGGCCGCCGCTGCGGCAGTGGCGCCGGCGCGCGGGCGCAGCAGCAGCGGCAGCAGGCTGTCGGCGGCGTCATCGGCGGCGGCGGCGGCGGCGGCCTCGACGACTGCCGCCCGCTCGTCCTCGTCAGGAGTATGGTAGGACGCAGAGCCGGCCTCCTCCTCTTCTTCCTCCTCTGCAGTAACCGCCTCGCAAGAGGCCTCTGCGCCGCCGCCGCCGACGCCGACGCCGCTGGTGCTGTGGAACAGGCGCGCGTCCGCGGCCTCGGCCACTGCTGCCGTTGCTACTGCCGCTGCTGCCGCGTCACCGCCGCCAGGCCCTTCTTCTACCTGCTGCTGCGGCTGCACCTGCTGCTGCGGCTGCGGTGTCGGGTGCGGCGGCTGCCCCTCCGCCACCGCCGCCACATCCTCAACAATAAACTCATCCAGCCCATCCAGCGGGAACGAGCGCACGCGCTCAGGAGCGGAGGCTGTAGCAGAATCCGCAGCTGATTCCGCATCCGCATCCGCAGCAGGGGCTTCATCAGCGGCGTCGGCAGCACCTGCAGCAGCGCTGGGGCCGCGGCGGAGGGCGGCAATGCTGTAGCCGCCCGCAGCAGGGGAGGAGGGGCCGGTGGTGGGCGGCGTGGCGACCATGTCGGACAGGGAGGGAAAGGAGGGCAGGTCCAGGCGGCGGCTGCTACTGCCGTCGCCACCACCGTCGCCGCCGTCGCCCGTGGCTACAGCCGCCCGCGCCGCCATCGCTGCCGCCTGCTCGCCATCAGGACCAGCATCCGCAGCACCGGCAGTAGCACCGGCGGTGGCAGCAGGCCCGGCCGCCGCCTCCTCGTTCGGTAGTAGCGCGGGCGGTTGCTGGTCCGCCCACCTGACGCTGCGGGAGCTGCTGACGGAGCCCTGGCTCGCCAGCGACAGCGCCCGCCGCATGCAGCTGCTGCGCCGCTGGCGCCCGCCGCCGCCCGCGCCCGGCGGGCTGGCGGTGGGAGAAATCATGCCGGCGCGGTTGGGGCTCGATGGCAGCGACACTGGGCCGCCGCCGCTGCTGCTGCTACTGCCGCCAGTACCGCTGCTGCTGCCGCCGCTGGCGGCGTAATGCACGGCGGCACCGCGCGCAAAGACGCTGCTGTCACCCTCGGCGGCGGCGGCGGCAGCGGCGGCGGCGGCGGCGGCGGCGGCGGCGGCGGCGGCATCCACACAGTCGGCGGCGTGGCGGGCCGCCTCCGCCGCATGCGCCGCCGCCGGCACCGCCAGTCCGGCGTAGTGGAGCCCGCCTGCCGCCGCCGCACTGGCGGCGACGTCGCCGTGCAGCGCCGCCGCGCCCGCGCTGACGCCGCCGGGCGGTGCCGCCAGCGGCAGGCCCTCAGCCGCCGCCGCCACGTCCGCCGCCGACGCCTTAGGCGCCACCGCCGCAGCCGCAGCCCCAGTGGCCGCCGCCAGCGTCGAAGCCAGCTGCTCTGCCGCCTGGTGCTCCTGCGCCGCCGCCGCCGCCATGCTGCGTGCGACCGGCGGCGGCAGCGCTGTCAAGCTGGCGGCAATTTCGGCATCAAGCTCGGCAACAGGCGCGCCGCCGGCAGCAGCAGCAGCGGGCTCCGCTGCTGGCGATGATGATGACAGGTGCGGCGCCGCCGCCATGCCCACGGCCGCCACGCCGGTGGCCGTGGCAACGGCCTGCAGCGCCGCCGCCATCGCCACCTCGGCGGCTCGAGGCGCCGCCGCCACTGCCGCCTGCTGCTGCTGCACCTGGGTGGGCTGCAGCCGCCGCCGCTGCGGCGACGTCAGGGCCGTATGCGACGCGCCGCCGCCGCCGCCGCCGCTGACGTCCATCAGCTCCGCCAGGCCCGGCTCCAGCAGCAGGTCCGCCGCCGAGTGCGCTGAGCCGCTGTCCACAGCCGCCGCCGCCGCCAGCGCCACCTCCGCCAGCAGCGCCGCGCGCCGCACGCCGCAGCGGCCGCTGCTGCTTTCGGCGGCTCCAGCGCCGCCGGCGGCGGATTCGGGCTCGTCGCCGTGGTGGGGGCGGGGATGGTCCGCGGCGGCGGCAGCGGCGGCAGCAGCAGCGGCAGCAGCGGGTGCGTTGTGCGCCGGAGTTGCCAGCAGCACGCCGGCTGCGTGCACGGCATGGAGGTCGTCAATACAGTGATCAGCACAATGAAGCAACAGTCAGCACACGGGGTCGGTCCAGGACATGCAAACATTGGAATGGTGGTCACACAGCGATGCCGTGAATGGCATGTGCCGGTATTAGTAAGGCTCAGGGTCAGAGGTCACGCCCAACAGACACACGCACAGGAGCTCGGCGCACGCACCTGCTGCCGCCGCGGCTGCAGCCGCGCGGTCGTGCCTCGCGCGCAGCAGCACCGCGGCCGCCTGCTCACCACCGCCGCCGCCGCCGCCGCCGCCGCCGGCCATAGCAGCCCCCTTGCCTGCGCCGCCTGCCGCCGCAGCAACCTCCACCTCCACAGTCTCTGCCGCCAGCTCAGCCGCACTCAGCACTTCGCCGCCGTCGTCCTCGCACTCGCCCTCACCCTCGCCTCCACCCTCGCCCACGCCCGCCCCTCCACCCGCGCCTCCGCTGTCGCCGCCGGTGGCGGGTCCGCCGCCGCCGTCACCACCGGCCCCGCCTCCGACCGGCAGCTGTTGTGTGCTGCCGCCAGCGCCAGCACCACCGGCACCACCGCCGCCACCACCGTCGCCACCGCCGCCGCCACCTCCGCCGCCAGCAGCCGCGGCAGTTTGGGGCGGCGCGCGAACCAGCGCCGAGTCACGGTCCACTGTGGCCTCTGCGCGGGGGCGGTTGACAAGAGTGCGTTTGTCAAGGTGGGGCTGGGGGGAGCCTACAGCGATGCACGGAAGTAGTAATCCGCCGCCTCCGTACCGCCGCCATCCGTACCGTACCGCCTCACGCACCCGGATGCACGGCCAGCTGCGCCAGCTGCGCCGCGCGCGCCACGCCCTGGCCGCAGTGCACCAGTGCCGCCGCCACCGCCGCCGCGTGCGCCGCCTCCGCGCGGATCTCCGCCTGCAGGGGTTCGTTTAGCAGGTGTAGCAAGGGAGTAGCAGCGAGATGGTGGAAGAGCAGCAGGGGTGGCAGAGGTAGAAGCGCAGGTGGAGCATGTATGGAGGGTTCCGCCGGTGCGGCTACATGCTGATGATGCATTCAGGTGCTTGCTGGATAACAGTGGGTGCTGCTGCAAATTCGTAAGGACGTTGCAGGCCGCCCCACATGCACCTGCTTCTGCGCCGCCGCCAGCGCCGCCGGCACCACCTGCCCGCCCCGCGCCGCCAGCTGCTGCAGCGCCGGCTGCTGCGGGTGCTGCTGCTGCCGATGCGGCGACGACGGGGCCGCCGCCGCTGCCGCCCGCTCCTGCCCAAGGCCAGCCCCTCCGGCGGCGGCGCCCGCCGTAGGCGTGCCGGGTGTCGGCGGCGACGCCAGTACTGGTGGCGAGCCCACATCCTCCCTTGCTGCTGCTGCTACTGCTGCTGCTGCTGCTGCCGCGCCCTCCTCGGTCTGGGTCGACTCCAGCTCCTCGGCCTCCGCCTCCTCCGGGATCATGGCGGGCGCTTGCGCAGCAGCAGTAGCACCGGCGGCCTCCGCGGCTGTAGCAGCGGCCATGCCGGCAAGCGCGCCCGGGAACAGGACCAGCGGCGGCGGGCCGCGCGGGCTGCTACTGCCGCTGGTGCTGCCGCTGCCGCCCGGCAGGCTCGACCCGGTGAAGGAGCTATTGGGCCGCAGCGGAAGCGGAAGCGGCAGTAGCAGCTGCTGCGGCTGCACCGGCGTACCGGCGGCAGCACCCCTGGCGCCGGCAGCAGCAGCGGCAGTAGCTGCCGCCCTGGCGGTCGGCGCGGCGGCGTAGCTGGTGGATGAGCTGCTGAAGCTGGCGGCGGCGGAGGGCGCGGCGGCGCTGCTGCTGGGGCCGCTGAAGTCGGAGGCGCGGTCGGCGTCCAGGGAGGAGGGCGCCAGCGAGAGCGCCGACTCGGACACTGCGTGCGTGTGTTAGACAAGACAAAACGACAGTTCAGGACTCGGACACGCGCGGACGTGTGCGCGGTGCGGGATTGAGCGAGTGAGTGAGGGGTGGGCAGGCAGCGCACCGCGGGCGGCCGGCGGGAGGTACGGATGTGAAAAGACGCACAACCCCACAGTCGCCTCACGGCCTCACATCTGCCAACCGCCATGCCACGGCCACGCGCCATGCAGCGGGTCATGCGTGACTCACAAACATCGACAGTGCGACGCACCCACCCCACCTGGGCCGACCGCCATGCGCCCGCGGCGCTGTAGGTCATCCATCACCACGCCCCAACCGCCGCCGCCGCCGCCACCGCCGCCGCCGCCGCCGCCGGCAACAGTACAGCCGCCACCGCCGACGCCGCCGCCGGCCTCGCGGCCTGCTGCGCCCGCCGCCAGGCCGCCGCCTCGGGCAGCACTCGCGCCGGAGCTGGCGCTGGCGGCGGACGTCTCCAGCTCCCCTGCGCCCCCCGCGCCCGCCCCTGCCTCGGATAGGGCGGCTGCTGCCGCCGCCGCGGCGCCGGCGCGAGGCGACAGGTCATACGCGGCGGCCGCCGGACCGTACGCCGCTGCGGCGCCTGCGCCACCACTGATGGCGCCCCCGGAGCTCCCTTCCTCGCCCTCGCCCTCACCCCCAGCCTGAGTCGCTGCCTCTTCGGCTCCTGCGTCCTCCTCCCGCTGCTGGCCCTCCTCGCCGCCATCACCGTCGCCCGTCTGTTGCATATCAGCGGCTGTAGCAGCTGCTGCATCAGCAGTGCGTGTGGCTGTAGCAGCCCCGATGGCGCCGGTGGCGGCGTCGATGAGCGTCAGGCGCATGCCGGCGGGCAGGTGCTGCAGCCGCCCGCCCCGCCGCGCCGAGTCAAAGTCCACCGTGCCTGTATGTTTGTGCGTGGATATGTGTATGCGTGTGAGAACAAAAGGATGAGGAAACCGTAGGAGCTTGCGGGCATCTGCGTGTGTTGGCCAATCTGCGCCGGACGTGGCGTTCACATGATGGCCGTCAGCGCCACAACTCTTTCCGCAGCCCACAGCAGGCCACCTAAGCGCAGCCCACGCCCCTGCCCCACCGCAGCCGCCACCGAATCCCGCTGCTTCCGCAGCCCCCTACCCACTACCCCACCCACGCCCCTGCCGCAGCCCCGTACAGCCGCCCCCCCCCCTCACTCCCGCCGCCCCCTCATTCCCCCCCGCGCCCACAGCACCGCCGCCGCCACCCACCCGGCGGGTCCAGTGCCGCCTCCGCCGCATTGGCCGCCAGCGACACGCGCTCGCCGGCGTGCACCAGCGCCCCCGCCGTGGCCGCCGCCGCCGCCACGGTGTCGTGCAGACCCAGCAGGCAGCCCGCCGCCGCCGCGCTGCCCAGCGCCTGCTCCACGGCCGTAGTGGCGGCGGCGGGCCGGCGCGGACTGCGGGGCTGCGAGGCTGCGGCGGCGGCTGCAGTTACGGCGGCGGCGGCGGGTGGTGGCGGGTGCGGAGCATGGGGCCTGGCAGTAGCGGCAGTAGCTGGTGGCTGGCGCGGCGCCTCCTTTGTTGGTGCTGCGGCCGAACATGGAGGGTTTAGGGGCGCATGCCGCGGTGTTAGCAACCCGGCAACCCAGAGGCGCAACGCAGCAACTTGGCCCGCGCCTGCCCTGGCCCGCGCTTCCCGCCGCCCGGGTCAGCCCGCCCCGTCACCCACCTTCCTGGCTGCCGCCCTCCGCTCCGCGGCTCAGCCGCTCGTCGTCCAAGCCGCCGCCGCCACCAGCGCGGCCCTGCCCGCGCTCCGTGTCGTCAGCTGACTGCGGCGGCAGCAGTATGTCCGCCAGGCTGAACTCGGGCACCGCGCTGTCGCCCTTCACGAACGTCGGCAGCACCGCCGGCGGTTGCGGCGGCGCCAGCGGCGCGCCCCGGTGCTGGGGGTGGCCTCGCGGCTCCGCGGAGACCCCCGGGTCCGACCCGGCGCCTGTGTTTCGCGGCGGGCGTGGGAAACGCGGTTAAAGCAGGCGAGCGCTATGGCAGGCTGGTAGCGCAGCAGCGTGTGGCCAGTGGCGAGCAGCGAGGTACAAGTTCAAAGCGGGGGACCGTCACTGGGACTGACCGTGCGTCGGTGAGGCTGCCTCCGCGGCGCCCGCGGGCGGCGGTGCGGCCGGCACCACCACCTCCGCGGCGAGGGCGCTGGGGCCTGTGATGGCGGGCTTGGCGGCATCAGCCGGCGCGGCCGCTGCTGCCCCGGTCGCCGATGGGTCGCCCGGTTGCTGCTGCCAGGCGCGTTGAGTGCGCATTTGTCTTTGTGCGCTAGGTCAAGTGCTGCGTGCTGGCGCTCCGTTCATATTTCAGTTCATACGCTGCAGCGTGTGCGTGTATTAATGGCAAGTCGGGAGGCCATTGCGCAATGAATGGGGCTGCCCGCGCCTGTGGTTTGCGCGCTCCCGGCTGCGGACGCAAGCCTGCGGGGTGTGACTCCGTGTTGTTGGCTTACAAGTACGGTCCCCGGCGTACTGTGGAAGACGGAAGTGCGCCCCGTCAGGCTGCATGGGGCAAGTGTGCTCTGCAGACCGTGCGGTACCCCACAACCTCCCAAACCACATCGGAAGTTCTGTAAGTCAAAGCGCCTCCCAGAAACAACACATGTACGGACAAAATCATACACACACAAGAACACACACCCGCAACAAATAGATGGGATTGTCTGCTTCGTGCGAGCTGACATGCGCCATGACTGAATTGGCGCGGGATTGCTTGCGGGCAGAGTTATGACACCTCCACTCCAATACCCACCCAACCACCGCCACCACCACCACCTTGTTACGTGCCTGGCGCACTCGCACGCCGCTTGTTTTGCCTCTCCCAAACAGCAGCCTCGCGATGCCCCCCTGACGCAAGCACCTCGCGGCCGCAATCCTGATGATGACCGCCGCGCACTTCTCCTGCTACGCCTCTGTGCATCAGCCTCCTCATAAATATACCATTCATTGCCGTTCAGACAGACCACGTGCGGGGAAGACATAACCCGCGCCGCGTCAGTGCCGCAAAATCACCTGACCTTGACAGCGCGGTCTCCACACACTTCATAGGAATGTATACACGAGCGATGCCCTCATATAACGAGGCGGCGTGCAGTCTCGTGGTTCGGTGCGAAGCGGTGCCGGCCGGGGCCTGTTCAGTTGTGCGGCCCACGGATACGGAACCCGTCATCACCTCTGATCACCAGTTGCCAACATTCCGCCTGCTCCGAGCCCGTTGACAGTGCCGTTTCATGCTGGTGTGAGATTATTGGAAAGACGCACGTCCGCCCGCCTCTCAGCCAGCGTCCACCTCACAAACAGTTTGTTGTTTTCACACTAGTATCCAGACGAGCTCTAGCAAAGACCCAGCCTCAGCGATCCTGCCGCAACCTTCTCGTAGTGCAGCCGTGGCGCAGACAACGCCAGGGCGTGGTTAAGATAGGTGTGGCTTTACGGCGCATCTACGATTCTGTACAGCATCGGCGGCCATTCGTTTCGAGTGCTAGCTGTTTAAAGCCTGCACCCAACGTGGCATGCGCGCCGTGCGTTGGCCTGTGTGCGTGCGAGCGTGGGTGAGCACGTGCAGCTATGCCGCGCCCCCCACAAAAGCCCCGCAGACATTTGGATCACTCTTCGCGCTGGTTCATGCAACCCCCGACATTCTAGACATGTTCTAGGTATGTGGAGCAAAGGGAGGGGTGGAGCAAAACGAGCCACGTCCCCACCCCTTCAAGAGCACTGCTAAGGCAAGTTCCCCCATTAAGTAACGGCCGGAACGTGGCCCGACCACCCAGCATCGGGCGCCCTGCCTTCATGCAACCCCCGACATTCTAGACATGTTCTAGGTATGTGGAGCAAAGGGAGGGGTGGAGCAAAACGAGCCACGTCCCCACCCCTTCAAGAGCACTGCTAAGGCAAGTTCCCCCATTAAGTAACTGCCGGAACGTGGCCCGACCACCCAGCACCGGGCGCCCTGCCAGCGCCCGCTGCTGCGGCCCCCCAAACCCCTCAGTGCGCCCGCCTTAGCTCATGGCCATGGCCAGGTCAGCGCCGTCGCCCGCCGCGCCGCGCCGCACTCCGCGGCTCCGCACGGCGCCGCCGCCGCAGCCCGCCGCTCATCCGGCCCGCTCAGCGCCGCACCCTGAGCCCCCGCGGCTCAGGCGCGCCGCACTCCGCGCCGTACGCCGCGCCTAGCGGCGCAGCAGGCGGCGGCTGGTGACGGCGCGCGGCGCGGACTCGTTGGCGGGCTTGTAGGCGGCGTAGAGGCGCGGGTACTGCACGTCAAAGTAGGCGAACACGGTGCGCAGCGCCACACGGTAGCAGTCGTCGCCGCTGTCGGGCGTCTGGTCGCAGGTGGGCGCGCCGCCGAATGCGTACACGCGGCCGTTCACAAAGGCCAGGTCGTCCCTGCGGCGGTGTGGTGGGTGGGGAGCAGGGAGCAGGGAGGTGGGAGGAGGGAAGCGTGTGGTGGGTGCGAGGCGCCCTCCTACGGTACATTCCGGCACAGTCACTCAATCCCCAGGCAGGTCTAACGCCCCGCAACCATCTCACCACCGCTGTTACTCAAGCTAACACAGCCCCCGCCAGCCCACCCCGCCCCGTCAGTCCCCGGCCCCGCACCTGAAGCGCGCCTCGGGCAGCGGCGCCTTGGTGATCCAGATGTCGTCCGCCGCCACGTACTCCTCCACCTCGTACATGGCCTGCTGGTTCACCACCCCGTTGCCGCGCTCGCCGCCCGCCACGATGATGCGGCCGCCCGGCAGCGCCTCGATGCCAAAGTCGCCGCGCGCGTTGACCATGTTGGCGCGCGGGGACCAGGTCTTGGTCAGCGGGTTGAAGGCCTGCGGTTGGCGGCGGCGGCGGCGGCGCGTGCGTGAGGACGGCGGCGGTGGTGCTGGTTTTGATTTGTTGGACCGGTTGCGCTTGTGGGCCACGCACTCACACCCCAGCCCGCACCCCGCAGCCGCAGCCACAGCCACGGCATGCCGGCATGCGGGGCGCGCACCCCGGCATTTCGTCGACGGCGCGCCGACCTCGCCCCGTCTACACTCTCCGCCCCGAAACAAAAGAGTATACCGTTACCCTGTATTGCCGCAAACTGCACTTGCCTATCCCTTGTATAGTTCAGCTTGGTTTAGCTTGGGATGGTATTCACAACCCACCCTGTCCCCATCCTCCACCCGCCCGGTCCCACCTCGACGGAGCGCAGGAAGCGGTAGCAGTTGACCCACAGGTCGCCGTCGCAGCTCTTGTTGGGGTTGATGTAGTACTCGGTGCCGCCCACGGCGTAGATGGTGGTGTCCACAGCCACGGCGCGGCAGTCGCCGCTGCGGGGGGCAAAAAGAGCACACACACACATGCACGAGCTGGGTCAGGCCGGAGCTGCGTGCGGCCTTTGAAGCGTCGCCCCCAGTCCCCGGCTTGAAGGCGGAAGGCGGGATGCCTCGCCCGCAGCCGCGCCGTCGCGGCGTTAGCCCCCCCTTGTCCAGTTTAGCTTGGTTTAGATTGGGCTGGTGTTCACAACCCACCCCTCCCCACCGGCCTCACCGCGACACGGCCAGGTTGCTGCTGGGCGGCAGCGGCACCCACAGCGCGGGCGAGGTGGGCGTGGCGGCGGTGGGGTCCAGCTCCTCCACCGTGGCCAGAGAGCCGAACGACTCGTTGTAGCCGCCAAACACGTACACCTGCGGCCGAACAGCAGCAGGCATACAGGTGAGCAGGTGTGAGCCTGAGCAGCAGCGTGCAAGCATGCACGAGCATGTGACCACGTCACCGCCCGCGTCTCTAATGGCCTCGCGGGCGTGTGCGTGCATGTGCGCATCTGGGTCGGCATCCCAGGACCGCTCCGGGCCGGCCGTTCTTTCCTGGCACCTTTCCTGCCACGTGTCTTTTGCGCCACGGCCATTCGCAACGCCTTGGCCTACACCGCACCGCCCACTCCCCACCCTGCAGCCCCGCCTGAAGCCCATCCTGCAGCCCCGCCTATAGCCCACCCTGCAGCCCCGCCCGCAGCCCCGCCCGCAGCCCCAGCCCCGGCCGCACCTTGCCCTGCACGGCGGCGCCGCAGGGGTCGATGCGCGGGCGCGCCAGCTTGTCGCCGTAGGCCCACGAGTCGCCGCTGATGTTGTACACCATGACCGTGTCCAGCGGCCCCGCGTCCGCCGAGGCGCTGTCGGTGCCGCCCATGACGTAGATGAAGCCGTCGAGCACCGCGTAGGCGAAGCGGTACCTGCGCGGCACACGAGCGGCCCGGCGATTGGCGTGCGCGATTAGTGTGTGAGGTGGAGGAGCGCGGCCCGCGCGCAGCTGCCTACGGCAGCTGCCGCCGCAAATGGGCACACCCGCGTCAAGGCTGCCGGCTGTGATTCCACCCAATCGGCACGGCGCGCCACGCCACGCGGGGGAAATCCCTACGCGTGCGCCGCTGAACCCGTCAGTCGCAGTGCACCGCCGCTGCCTGCTGTGCCCCCCAACCCCCCCGCCGCAGCCGCCGCCCGCTTGCTGCCCCGCCGCCGCTATGCCCGCTGCTCGCACCTGGGCGCCAGCATGGTCGCCATCTCGGTCATGGTGCCGGTCTCGGTGTCGTAGCGCATCAGGCTGTCCAGCACGCTGGCGGTGCCGTTGGGGCCCTCGTCGCTCAGGCCGCCGATGAGGTAGGCGTACTTGCCCACGGCCAGGACCTGTGCGGGTGCGGGTGCGGGTGTGCGGGTGCGGGTGCGGGTGTATGCGGGTATGTGCGGGTGAAGGTGTGGGCGCGGGTGAAGGTGTGGGTGGGTGCGGCAGAGAGGTTTGGCGCGCGGTGGTGGGCGGCGGGGCCGCGGGTACGTGTCAAGGTGTGTGGGCGCCGACCCAGATGGGGGTGACGAGGGTGAGGGGTGGGAGGCGCGGCGTGCGGCAGGGCGCTCGCGTGGGACGGGAGCGTCTCGGCGGAGCCCAGACGAGGCAAAGCCGCAACAGCCCAAACACAACGCTCACGCGCAACAGCCCACGGTAACTCACGCCGTGGTCGCTGCGGGAGTGGTTCATGGCCGTCGCCTGGCTCCAGTAGCCCAGGCCGGTGCCCAGAGAGAATACCGAGTAGCCGTCCGGGACGCTGCCCAAGTTAGAAGTCAGGGCGGACTCCGGGTAGTCGGGGTTTCGCACCTGCGGCATGGCACACGCGCAGCGTTAAAGGGATGAAACATTGCATAAGCCGGCAGCTAGGAGTTGCGGGCGCCTCGGGCTCGTATATGCATGAATTTTGCGTCGGGCTGCGTCGTCGCCGCCAAATCGAAACCCCCGGCGTAGCGCCGGTGCCGCGAAACCGCCCCTCGCCGCCTTTTCAGTCGCGCACGGAGCAGCTCACCCTATCGACACTGTAGCAGCCCAGGATAAAAGCCACCACGGCGATGCAGGTAAGCAGGCCCAGGTAGAGAAACCAGCACACGCCGGCGCCGCGGCTCCTCGTCGTCTGCGCCGGAGCCGACATCATCTTCTGCTCTGTGCCGTCAAGGTTTGTGAAGCTACCCGCCTTGCCGCCGTTGAGGCAGTCGCCCATATCGGAGAGCGCTTGGGCTCGACGATGTAGTGCAAATATTCGGCGGTCGCGAGGGCGGTCGCGAAGTTAAACAAGGAGCAAGTAACGAAGCTGCGGTAATGGGGTTACGAAATGCTGGCCGCCGCGAAGAGTCGAGCGTATGAATGCACGAACCCCCCGCCGTGGAGCGCAATGAGGCTCCATGCAGTTCTTCACAGGTTTCCCGGCAAAACCAGCCCGCCCTGCCTTGATCTGGCACGCTATGTTCATAATCGAGGCGTCCTTGTAGGAAAACACGTTCCACGGAACGCTGCGTGAAGGAGGCAATAGTGAGATTGTGCAAATGTTCACACACACTTGAGCCGCTCGCTGAGTCAACATCAGTTGAAGATCATGGAGGTAGAGCATGCTACCGACCAGGCTGTAGAGACAGTGCAGCCTGTCTCTGCAGAGGAGCCCGCCCCCGACAAGGACGCCAGCGCAAAGAAGGACAAGAAGGCTAAGGAAAAGAAAGAGAAGAAGGAGAAAAAAGACAAGAAATCAAAGAAGGAGCGGAAGAGCAAGGGCGACGACGTGACCGGGACCGTGGAGGAGGGCGAGACTGGCGGGGACGGGCGTGGCGACGCCGGCGCAGCAGCGGCGAACGGCGGGGAGGCTGGCCACGACAAGGATCACCGCAGCCGTGATGGCGGGGAGGATGGGGACAGGAAGCATCGGCGCCACCGCAGCCCAGGAGCAGGGGACGAACGCAGTCCCCGCAGCCGCGGCGGCGAGTCGGGCCGGGACGGCAGGCGTGGCGGCAGCAGGAGCCGCAGCCCCCGCCGGACGCGGGAGCATGACCGCGACCGTGACCGCGACCGTGATCGGGAGCGGGGGCGGGAGCGGGAAAAGGAGCGGGAGCGGGAGAAGGACCGTGGCGGCAAAGAGCGGGATCGGGATCGGGAGCGGGACAGGGACCGCAAGCGCAGCAGCCGCAGCCACAGCCCCGGGAAAGACCGCGACCGGGATGCTGAGCGCGACCGCGAGCGCGACCGTAAGCGGGAGCGGGAGCGCGAGTCTGGCCATGACAAGGAGGAGCGGCAGCGCAGCCAGGAGCGGGGCCACGACAAGGAGCACGACCGTGACCGGGAGCGGGAGCGGGAACCGAAGTCGGACCGCGCCGCCGCCAAGCGCCAGAGTCGCAGCCACAGCAGGAGCCGCGGCCGCGACGGTAGCGGCAAGCTGCGCGAGCGGGAGAAGGAGCGAGACAAGGGGGGGCGGGAGAAGGAGCGGGACAAGGGCGGCCGGGACAAGGGCAGCCGCGGTCGTGGCGGGCGCAGCCCAGACAGCAAGAAGCGGAGAAGCGGCGGCGACAAACGCAGCAGCCGGGATGCCAGCCCCAAGGGCGAGGAGACGGAGGGCGCCGGCAAGGCTGGAGATGTCGAGATGGCGGACGCGGCCGGGGCGGGCGAGGACGCTGTGACGGTGGAGGGCGTGGTTGCGGAGGTGGCTGTCGAGGTGGCAAAGCCGGAGCCCCCGCCGGAGCCCAAACCAGCGCCGGAGCCGGAGGAGAAGCCGATCCGGGTGGGCAACTGGCTCGTGGCGCCGCCAGCGAAGCCGCCGCCGCCACCTCCACAGCCCGAGCCCGAGCCTGCGGCACCAGAGGCTGCGGGTGGGCAAGAGGCGAACGCGGCGGCAGGCGCTGACCAGGCGGAGGCAGCGGAGCCGCCGCATGTGGGCGACGAGGCGGGCGCGGCACCGAACGGTCACGCGGCGACAGCGGCTGCTGCAGCCGCCGCCGCTGCAGCCGCTGCTGCGGCGGCGGGCGGCGACGCTGCCGCCATCGCGGCGGCTGAGGCCGCGGCCCTGGCTGAGGTGGAGGCCGCCGCCGCGGCCGCCGCGGCCGCCGCCGGCGCGTCTAAGCGCAACCGCTGGTCCAAGCCCGCACAGGCGCCGCCGACGGCGCCCATCAGCCTCGCCGCGCCCGCCTCCGCCGCCGTCAACCTAGATGTGGTGGACCTGGGCAGCCTGTCCAACCTGGAGCTGCAGCAGCAGATCGAGCTGCTGCGGCAGGAGGCCATAAACCGCAGCCTGGCCGCCGGCGCCGGCGGCGCCGCCGGCACGCTGGGCGTGGCCGTGGCCGCCGGCACGCTGGGCGTGGCTGCGGGCGCGCTGGGCGCGGGCCTGCCGGGGCTGGGGCTGGCGCCAGGCGAGCTGCCGCTCACCAGCAAGACCAAGGAGGCGCAGCGGCGGGAGCGGCAGCGGCGGCTGCAGGAGGAGCTGCGGCGGCGGCAGTCGGAGGCGGCGGCGCAGCCGGTCACGGTCGACGCTTTGTTCGATGCGGGGCCGGGGCCAGTGCCGGCGGCGGCGGCGGCGCTGGACGCGGCGGCGGCGCAGCGGCTGACCGTGGCCAAGGCCACCGCCGCGGCGGCGGCGGCGGGGCAGCCGGTGGCGCAGGCGGCCATTGCCGCCGCGGTGCTCGCGCAGGAGGCGGCCGCGGCAGCGGCCGCGACGGGGCCAGCGGCCGCTGACGGCGCTGGCGGCGGTGGTGGCGAGGCGGGCGGCGGTGAGGAGGGCGACGACAAGAAGAAGGGCTTCATGCTGATCCGGAAGAACAAGGGCCTGCTGCCGGCGCGGCGGGCGGTGTTCAACCCCGCCACCAAGACGCAGGCGGCGGCGGCGGCCAAGGCGGCGGAGGAGGAGGTCTCCAAGGCGGCGCTCATCGCGGCGGCGGTGGCGGCCAAGGGTGGGTCAGCAGGTTTTCTTGTCGGCTGGGCAGGATTGAATTCAAGTGAACAAAACATGTGCGCTGCTGCCACGCCCTCTCCTGCGACGCTTCCTGTCCTGCGACGCTTCCTGTTCTGCATGCACCACTGGCACCGCCCACGTGCGTGCCTCCTCTGCGCTTGGGCTGGTGTTACTCACAACCCCATCCTCCCTTTGCTCCTCCTCCCCGCCACCCCGCCAGGCGGCCCCGGCGACGCCGGGCTGATGGAGTCGATGGTGGAGGAGTTTATGGCCGCCAGCCGGGCGGCGGACATGGGCCGCCAGGCGGGGCACCAGGCCGGGCAGCAGGGGCAACAGGCAGCGGGCGGCAAGGGGGCGAAGGGCGAGGAGGAGGAGAAGGAGTACGAGATCGGCATCGACGAGGAGGACGACGCGGACGCGCCGCCGCCGCCCCCGCCGCCGCCGCCGCCCGCTGGAGGCGCGCCGCCCGCGCAGCTGGTGGGTCTGGGCGCTGTGCATTGTACGCTGTTGGCAAATGATGCCGGGGGTTGGGTGTGCCGGGGGGCTTGTTGGAAGCGTGCGCGTGTGCCCCAGGATCGTCACATTCAGTTAGTGCGCTGCTTTTTCTCCGGCGCTGATGCTGACGCATGTGGTTTGTACCCGTCGCAGGCGCCATGGAAGCAGCCGCAGCCGCAGCATCAACAACAGCAACCGGCACCGCAGCAACAGCAGCAACAGGCGCCGCTGCAGCACCCTGGCAACTTGTACGGATTCCCCGGTTACCCGCAGCAGCAGCAGCAGCAGCAGCCGCAGCAGCCGTACCCGGGGGCGCCGCCGCCAGGGATGCCGCACCACCTCCAGCCGCCCCCGTACGGCATGGTACCGCCGCCCGGCATGCCGCCGCCGCAGTTCCCGCCGCCCAACTTTGGGCAGCCGCCGCCGCCGCCGCGGCCTCCCATGATGCCGCCGCCGCCCGTGCCTCCGCCGGGACAGCCGCCGCCCTGGATGACGGTGCACGCGCAGGGGCCGCCGCCGGGGCCGATGCAGGGGCCGCCGCCGCCGTTCGGCGCCATGGGCGCGCGGCCGCCCATGATGGGCATGGGCCCGCCGCCGCCGCCGCCACCACGCCAGCCGGCGCCGCCAGGGATGGAGGGCGCCGGCAGCGGCCCACGACAGCTGCAACAGCCGCAGCAGGTGCAGCAGCAGATGCAGCAGCAGATCCATGGGCAGCAAGGCCCGCACCCAGGGCCTCAGGGCTTTGCGCCGCCGCCGAAGCCGCCGCAGGGCA
This sequence comes from Chlamydomonas incerta, assembly GCA_016834605.1. Classification (NCBI taxonomy): domain Eukaryota; kingdom Viridiplantae; phylum Chlorophyta; class Chlorophyceae; order Chlamydomonadales; family Chlamydomonadaceae; genus Chlamydomonas; species Chlamydomonas incerta. Next base: position 630,348 of record JAEHOC010000004.1, read on the forward strand.
TGATGCACCAGCAGCCGCCCCAGCAGGGGATGATGATGCACCAGCAGCAGCAGCAGCAGCAGCATCATCAACAGCATCAACAGCAGCAGCAGCAGCAGCAGCAGCCCCAGCAGCAGCCGCAACAGCATTCGCCGCACATGGGGAGTGGAGGTGGCGCAATGCCGCCGCCACCGCCCTGGGCTACTGCGGGTGGCGGGGGGCCAGGTCCGCAGGGGCCGCCGCCGCCGCCGTTGCAGCCACAGCTGCAGCAGCAACACCAGCAACACCAGCAGCAACACCAGCAGCAGCCACAGCAGCAACACCAGCAGCAGCAGCAGCACCAGCAGCAGCAGTATCCGCAGTTCCCGCAGCATCAACAGCAGCAACAACCGCAGCACCCAGAAGGCCCAGGGCCCATGGGCATGCAAGGGCCTGGGGCCGGGCCGGGCCACCAGCAGCAGCAACAACAGCAGCAGCAACAACAACAACAGCAGCAGCAGCAGCAGCAGCATGCGGATGCACACATGAGGTGAGATTGGGTGGGGTTGCTGCGATTTTCTCCCTTGTGCCTGCAGCGCACCTGCACTGGGGCTTGGGTGCACGGGTTGTGTACGCTATATGCGCTGAAGGGCCGCGCTGTGTGCTTTCCACCTGTGACGCAGGCCGCCCCCGGGCATGGGACCCAGCGGCCCCGGTGGACTCATGGGGCCAGGCGGCCCTGGTGGGCCCATGGGACCGCCGCCGCCGCCTTTCATGCCGCCGCCAGGTGGACCGCAGTTGGGCGGCGGCGGCGACGGTGGGCCGCCCAGCCAGCAAGGGCAGCAGGGGCCCACGGGGCCGGTGCCTGTGGCGCCTGGCGGTGGCCGACCAGACGGCATGATGGCGCCGCCGCCACCGCCGCCGCCACCGCCACCGCCGGGAATGCGGATGGAGCTGCCGAACGGCGGCCCTATGGGCGGGCTGAGGGGCATGGACATGGGCCCGCCGCCGCCACCTGCGGGCCCTGGGCAACTGCCCATGGGCGGTGGCAGCGGCGGCGGCGGCGGCGGCGGCATGGGCCCAGGTTTCGTACCGGGGCCGCCGGGGCCGCCGGGGCCGCCGGGGCAGGGCAGTGGCGACTTGGGCGCCCAGCTGCAGCAGCACCCGCTCGCCCCGCCGCAGCAGGGCTTCCCGCCGCTGGAGGAGCAGATGGGGCTGATCAGGCCGCCGCCGCCGCCGCCACCGCGTTGACACGGTAGCTGCACCCACATATGCGTGTTTGAGTGTGCATGTAGGTGTCTTGGCGGGGCACTGAGGCAGGCACATGGGTCGGATGGCGTGGATGCGCAGGGAAGCGGGCTGCGTTGTGGCTGCAGCTGTGGTGCTGGCAGGTGGCGCTGAAGGCGAGTGGAGGAGCATGCCCAGGGAAGTGCGCTCCGGACAGGATAGGTGAGACAAGCGAGGCGCACGCAATCGCCGTGAGCAGGACTGGGGTCGCGCCCAACCGCGGGGAGCTGTGGGGAAGGTGGTGCTTCTCACGTTGTGTAACGCTGCCCCGGGCGGCCGGACTGCCCCAGCGGCCCGCGTGAGGCCCAAGCAAGGACGACGCCAGGGGAGGTCCATGATTCGCCATACCTCGAAAGCCTAAACCATAACACGGGATAAGGAGCATGGCCGCATCAAACGAAGCATTGGGAGCACGGGATGCATGACTTGGGGCCTCTGCAGCGGTGCAGCCAAGTTGCCAACGCCCGTGAAAGGCAGAGGCGTGTGCGTATGCACGGGTGTGTGCTCCCCCCCATTCCTCTTCGATCCTCAAAAAACATGCAGGTATTGGATTAGCAATTCAGGCATCACCGTCATGCAAAAACCCGGCGGCGCTTCAGGCTGCGTGTGCCCGCGTGTGCTGCTGAATGAACAACTTAAGGTCAAGCCAAAATGCTTCAGCATGTAGGGGTATCCTTCTACCGAGCGCATCCGGTGCGGGAGACCACGCGTGAACCTGTGGAGTTGCGGTACGGTACTGGGGGCGAACGGGAATGTGCGGAAAAAGGGGCGGGCGCGTCGGGGAGTCAGTCGACGGGTTTTTGGTTTTGCTGGTTTTGGAGTTCGGGCGGCGGCATCAAATGCACCGCAGTGTGTAAGTCATGAAAGCAGCAATTTCCTGCGCTGTAGAGGAAAAGCTGTCGAAAAGCTGAGCGGCGAGGAAAGAATCAAAGCCGAAGGCAAGGAATCCGACGATCCCGGCTAAGGAACCCAGCTTACTCCCGTCTTATTTACTGTTCAATATTTATATCGTGCTGCGCGTAACGAATACTAGTGCGAGGTGCCGAGCGCTATACAACGCGTTACGTCAATTTATGCCCACGGGCTTTCAGGGTTCGGCATACTATTTTGAATTGACGTGACTGGCGACAAACCGGTTCCAGCAAGCAATACAATAGGAACGCTTGCTGTGAACTCACATCATTCTGGCCTCAAAGCGCTTTAAAACAGCTTCAGTAGTCTCCGGCGGCGAGTCTGAAGATAGCAGGGAAGCAACGTAACTGTTGTAGATTGTCGTCGGCGGCTTCTTTGACTGTCGCGCGGCGCGGTCATGGGCGCTCAAGGGCTGCCTGCGGCTGCGCGCCGAGGGCCCTTGCTGCCAGCTCCACGCTGCGGGCTAAACTGCTTGGCTTAGAGCACCATTAGCATGCGGGCGTGTCAGCCTGCATGCGTGTGACGACTCGGGGCATGGGCAACATCTGCAGATGGCACGGCTGCTGCCGCGTATGGCTTATCACGCTGCTCCTGGCTGCCGCTTCATCACCAGCATCCGGTGATGCAGAAAGTGACTGGTACCAGTGCGCGGCGCACGCAGCACTTTACACACAGCCTGCAGCCGGCGTGGCCACGCTCTCGCCGTCGGCCCGGTGGCGCGGCTCGTGGGTTGACTCGGCCCTCGGTCTATGGTCTTCTGGCTGCAGCAGCAGCTACGCCGCCAACGCCACAGCTGTCAACAATAGCAGCGGAGCAGTGCTGGGCCCCCTCCAAGCACGGCGACCCTTGCGCATTCTCTCCAGCTCGGGCGCGCCGGCGCAGTGGGCGCAGCAGTACTTGCTGGGGGCAGCCGCGGCGGTCCCCAGCACCCTTGCGGGCCTTGGCAATGTGACAGCCATCAACCGCAGTAGTGGCGGCAGCCCTTCACCGTCGTCTTCTGGTGCAGTCGTCGAGGTATTGCTGGCCGAAGGCGGCGGCATTCCCTCGGTCCCCATCTATCTGCCCTACCTCACGGTATGATATTGGGCGGTTGGGCGGGCGGTGTTCTAGGTCAGACACATGCAAGGAGGCAAGGATGGGGAACAAGGGCCAGGTCGTGCCACCGTGCGCCGCTCGCCACCAACGCAACCTCCCTGGTTATTACTGTTGTTTCTGTAGGCTGAGACTTTCGACCCTGGGCCTGTGGTGCTCGACGGACCGTCTGGCAGCGTAACTGATGGCGTGGGATCCTCAACAGGTGAGCCTCGGGCGGGGGGGGGGGGGTGTCGAGTGGTTGCGGGGTTGAGCGGCGGTGCAGACGGTGCAGGTGCACGGTTTCGGGCCCGATTGGATCGGGTGAGACGTAGATACAAGTGAACGCAGTGTGCTATTATTTGTTCAGCGTGTTAATTATAGGCGACGCCTGAACGACAGCCCGGTCAACGCGGTTCAATTCTGCTGAATAAATTACCCACTTGCTGCATAATCATAATCATTTCTACCTCTCGATCCGCCAGATACCTCAACATCAACAACTCGCCGGTCGATTCGCGAAGGACCGCAGCTGTCCACATCGTCCGACCTGCAATGGCGGAACCTGCAGCAGCAGCAGTCGGGGCCCGGCATATGGGCGGATGCGTGGATCGTGTCAGGAGAGGAGGTGGGCGCGGCCATGGCAGCCCGGCGTGGCGGGATTACGCCACCGCCGCTGGACCTCACGGCGCTCGTCCGCCGAGACCGCGCCGTGCAGTGGGGCGGCAGCCGCGCTGGCGGGGCAGGGCTGTTGCCGGGATACGAGTACAGCCTGTACCGAATGGGAGGCTCGGCGGCGGCGCTGCCGCTGCAAGTGTCGGTGCCGCTGCTGTACTACGACCGGCGCGTGGTGGCCCAGGTGCGACACTCGATCGTGTAGCAGGCATGTTGTCTGGGCAGGACATCTGCACACTCCTGAATCCTGCGGCGCCCAACAACCCACCACCCGCACACCGCGCCGCACCGTAGGTGCCGGAGACGTGGGGCCAGCTGCTGGAGGCGGCAGCGCAGCTGCACGGCAAGGTGCGCAGTTGCTCGTGTCCGCCGGCTGCCGCTCTCGCTGGAAATGGAAGGGCTGAGTGTGCTTGGATCGCGCCTTGGTTTCGCCGGGCGGGGCTGCGCTCGCCCGCTTACAATCCCTCTGTGGCGTCACCCGTGCAGGACCTGACGGGTGACGGCAAGCCCGGGTACGGGCTGTGCATCTTGTCATCGCCCGCTCCCTTCACATCGGCGGCGGCGTCAGCGGCCCCCGACCTGCTTCCCGTCCTGCTCAGCGTGTGGGCCAGCCTGGTCCAGACAGCGGGGCCGCGCCAGGGGTTCTGGTTCCAGCAGCAGGCCCTAGCAAACTTGCAGCAGCGGAGCATGGTGTCCGGTTTTGACTACGACGCGGCCGGCGCCGATGGCTCGACGCTGCTGCGGCCGTGGATAGACAGCGCCGCTATGCGGGAGGCGCTGCGCATCACGGAGGCCCTGCGGCGGTACGGCCCACCGCCGGGTGACGCTGGCGGCATCAACAGGAGCGTTACCACTGGCAGCGCCGGCATGGGTGGCGGTGCCGCGGTGGCGGCGGAGGTGCTTCCGCCGCTGCCAGCAGCACCGTACAGCGGCCGGCGGCAGTCGGGGCTGCTGCAGCCCACCGTGGCCACTGCTCCCGCCAGCGGCGACGTGGACCCCGCAGGCCGCTATGGAGGTCACACGGCGCTGGCGCTGCGCGGCGCGTGTGCATTCGTCATTGCGCCCGGGTTGTCGCTCCTCAAGGCGGTCACCGCGGCCGCGGCCGCAAATTCCAGCACCGGCGCCGGCAGCGCCGCTTCACCCCTGTTCGGGCACCTGGGTGCGGCCCCGCTTCCGGGCAGCACGCACGTGTGGCACGCGGCGAACGACACGCTGGTGCCGTGCAGCCGCAGCGTCTGCCCCTTCGCGCAGCCGCTGGCCGCGCCGCTCGGCAACCTCACGCTCGTGAGCAGGGCGCCGCTCACGTCCGTGGACGTTGCGGCCGTGATCAGCGGCGCCAGCGGCGCCAGCAGCGCCAGCAGCGCCAGCAGCGCCAGCGCCAGCAGCATAAACGGCGGCAGCGGCGGCGCGGACGCGGCGGCGGGCGACGCGCTGATGACGCGGCAGCTCCTTGCGTACTCGCTGTTCCGGGCGCGGCTGGGCGGCGACGGCGCCACCGCGGACGTGCTTGACCCGCTCTCCAGCGCGAACCCGTTCCGCTACGGGCACCTGTACCCCGGCCCGTGGGCGGGCGCCGGCTACGCCGCCGCTGACGCCGCCGCTGTGCTGGCCGCCTACGGCAGCTCCATGGGCAGCGCCAACCTGGCGCTGCCGCTGTCGGTGCCAGGCGCAGACGCCTACCTGCGGCGGCTGCGCGTCATGGCGTCGGGCGCCGTGAGCGCGCTAGCGGCTGCGAACCTCAGCACGAGCGCCACGAGTGGCGCGTTGGCCGCCGCCGCCGCGGCTGCGAACGCATCGGCGAATGCTTCGGCAGCCAACGGCAGCGCTCAGGCTGCGGCAGCGGTGGCGGCGTTGCTGCGGCCGTGGCTGCAGGGCGCGGAGGCGGCGGTGGCGAACGCGTTCGCGCCCAACGGCGCCAGCGCCGCCGTGAACCTGGTGTTCTACGCACGCAGCCTGAGGACGTGGAGCCGCTCCCGGCAGCCCGAGCCCCTGGTGGTAAGTTGGCGCGCATGCGGCGGTGCGGGAGTCCGAATGCATAATCATGGAGGCCCCTGTTCAGCGTCATAGGAGGTCGGTACGTGCTTGGTGCTGACGTGCGCCTGCGTGTATCGTATTTAACACGCGCTTTCCCGTGGCCCCACAGCTCCCCGGCGAGCCGGCGGACGGCTCGCCCAGCCCGGTCGCCAACGCCGCGCCCGGCAGCAACTCCCAGGGCGGCTGGCTCATCATTGTGATCACGCTCGGCGCGGGGTCGGGCCTGCTGCTGCTCGGCGTGGCGCTGGTGGATGTCGTGGGGCGTTGCGTCCGCAGCGGCTGGAACGCGAAGCTGGTGCTCCGCGGCGCGGTGATGGCGCCGGCGCCGTCGGCGTCGCTCACCCTGCTGCTCAGCGACATCGAGGTGCGCTTGCGCTGTGCGGTGCGCACCATTGCCGGGTCCTTGTCCCACACTGCTGGTAGCAGCGGATGCTCGCGTTACATCTGCGTCTCCCGTGCGCAATACACGGTAGCAATCTTGCATCTAGACGCATGTGGGTCGGCGCTTGCCAAGGCGGGCTTTACTGCCTCAAGCCCGCATGCACCGCCTCGCTCCGCCGCCGCCGCCGCCGCCGCCGCCGCGCCACAGGGCTCCACGGTGCTGTGGGAGGAGCTGTCGCCCATGGTGATGGACGCCGCCATGCGGCTGCACGCCATCACCGTCCGGCGCCTGCTGCTGGTGCACCAGGGCTACGAGTCCGCCACGGTGCGTTCTCGGGGGTTGTCGAGGAGGTCGACGGCTGTCGGAAAGGTGCAGGGATGTGCGTGAGCGCCTCGACTGACTTGCTGTGCTCTGCGTGTGCTTGCCGCAGGAGGGTGACGCCTTCATCACGGCCTTCGCCAACCCGCTGGACGCGCTGAACTTCTCGCTGCAGCTGCAGGTGCGCTCGTTCTTTTACGAGGGTCGCGTGCCGTGATTGCATTTGCGTTAGTTGCCAGTCGCCACCGCATCCCATCGCGCTGGTGAATAATAGAGCTGGCAAGGATTGCCACCAAGCGAGAACACCACCGACCTGCCCGCAGGCGGCATTGCTGGAGCTGGCGTGGCCGCCGCAGCTGCTGGCGCATTGTCACGGAGAAGAGGCGTGGGTGCTGCCGCGCGTGCCGGCCTTGCGGCTGCCGGCAGCCTGGACCGACACCGCGGCAGCGGCGACTGCCATCGCCGCAGCGTCTGGGCATCCAGCTCAGCACGGCGCACAGCAGCAGCCACCGGCTCGGGATGGCGAGCGGCAGGGCGCGCAGCTGCACTCGCCGCTGAGCCCCCGGACAGCCGTACGGCACAGGGCGTCGCCATCGTTCTCGACGTCGCGCTGCGTGGTGTCTGCGCGCCGGCCCATAACCGGCGCCGCGCAGCCGTACGGTGCGAGCGGTGTGCGGCTGGCGCGGTATGATGCGGTCAGCGGCCCCAGCCGCCTGGCCAGTCCGCTGCAGCACGCGTACAGCAACCCCGTGTACGGTTCTCTGCAGGCCGCGCCCCTGGAAGCGGCAGGCAGCAGCGGGGTCACCGTCGATGTCCGCACGCTGCAGCACGCGGCGGCAGGGCAGCCGCACTCGGCGCACGTGCCGCCCCAGTGGCAGCAGCACCACCAGCATCACCTGAGGATGCAGCTGGCGGAGCAGTCGCGCCAGGGGCATCGCGGAGCGGAGCACGTGGGCGCGGCGGCGGTGCTGGACTCGTGCATGTCGGCGCCTCTACCCCTGCTCAAGGCACACAGCGGACTCGGTTCTACGCACAGCACCGGCCTGCTGCCGCAGCAGCTGCTGCAGCAAGATGAAGGGCCGCATGCGGTGCAGCGGCCTCGCAGCCCGCTTGGTCCGGGGCTGGTGTTGCACAGCCGGCACGACGCGGGAGCCGCCTTTCCTCACACCACAGCCGAACCGCACCATCCGCAGCCATCACCCCCGCGGCCGCTGCCTTTGCTCTCGCTTGGCTCCATGCTGAGCGCAGCCGCCGCCAAGGCTGCCTTTGGGCGGCCTCAGTCGCCGCTACGCCCAGCGACCCAGGGTGCTGGCAACGTCAGCCCAGGCGTTGGAGATCCGCGGCGGCAGTTGGGGGTGGGTGTGCCGGCACCGACGTTCGCGACTAGCTCCGCGCCGCTTGACGCGGCATGCTACCCCAACAACGTCAACGCTGCGGCCGTGTACAACCGCATCACGACGGGCACGTACGGCAACACGGACGGCGCCAGCGCAGCGACCACGCCTGATGATGGGTCCTGCGAGCCGGACAGGTTGAGCCCACTACCGGTGTGGCCCAGCCGCAGCGGCGCCCGCCGCCGCGCCAGCGGCATCCAGCAATCGGTGTCTCAGCCGGGCAGCGTGGCTTCGTCCCCGGCGCCGCCGCCAGACGAGGACGACGACGCCTCACTGGCCGGCGGCAGCAGCCCCATCGGCGGCAGCAGCAGCAGCGGGGCGTACCGGCCGCCGGGCTGGCTGTGGAACTCGGGGCAGCGCCTGGGCGAGCCGCCGGCGGCGGCGGCGCAGCTGCAGGAGCGGTCGGACCCCGGCTGGGTTGCGACCACGACCGGCACGTCGCCGCCGCAGCCGGATGACGGGCTGTTCCTGCACATGCTGCCGCGGCTGTCCATCAACAACGTGCACAACCAGCCGCACAACCGCAACGATGATGAATCAAGGGCCCCGAGCCCATGGCGGTCGGAGCTCAACCCGGAACGTGCAGGTGGCGACCGCGGCAGCAGGCGCAATGCTGGCAGGAGTGGGAGCGGTGGGAGCAGCAGCAACAGTGACCATAGCAGTAGCAGTAGCAGTGGCAGTAGCAGTGATGGCAGCTCTAGTAGCAGCAGCAGCAGCAGCAGCGGCGCGACAAGCACGATCAGCACCAGAAGCCACATGGATGCCGAGGAAGGGCAGCGCGGGCAGCCCGGGCCGCCAGCGGTCCAGCAGCCCAGCCAAGACCACGGGCCTGCATTCCCTCGACGCGCCGCGCAAGCAGATGCGATTGGTTCGGCAGCCGCCGCGGCGTCTGTGGCAGCTGGGGTGAAAGCGCCCGTCGCTGCAGCTGCCGCGGAGGACGAGCCGATGGACTTCCGCAGGCACGTGCGCACACTCTACGAGTCGTGTAAACCGGGCACGCCCGGGGCAGTGCGCGTGTACTGTGGGCTGCGCCTGCGGCTGGGTCTGCACTGCGTCGGCGGGGCGGCGTTGTTCCCCGGCGGCCGGCCGCAGGGGGCCACCCTCGCGGCGTACATCGAGATGCGGACCAACAAGGCGTCCAGCAGGGTCATGTACGGAGGTGCGTGGCGCGAGGCTCCTGCGAGTCCGGCACTCGCGTGCTGCACCGCAAGTTTTTGTGTCGGGCATGGCGAGGGCGACAAGACTGCGATTTGCTGCCCCCGGGCCCGCGCCCACAAACGATTCAGCATGCATGTAACGAATGCTGCGCCGACCGCGTTCTGCACACCCCCGCAGGTCCGATTATGACGGTAGCGCGAGCGGTGTCCAACGCCGGTCCCGGCGGCTCCGTGGTCCTGAGCGAGCCCACCTGGCGCGCCCTGCTGGCGGCCGGTCACCTGGCGGGCGGCGGCGGCGGCGGCACTGCGCTGGCGGCCGCCGATGGGCTGCCCCTGGGGCTGTACCTGGGCCACTTCGGGCTGCCGCGCGACGTGAGCTGCCGGCCGCCGCCGGGCGCGCGGCGCACAGCAAGTGCCGAGGAGGAAGCGTCGGGACCTTCGTCCGGGGTCGCAGCCTCGGACACGCAGAGCGAGGGCCGCCACACGGCCATGGGCGCCCTGCAGGCCGAGCAGGATAGTCAGCTGCTGATTGCTTCTGCCGGCGCTTCGGGCCTGCTGCAGCATGCACATGATCAGCTACTCCACCCCGGCCACCACCACCACCACCACCACCAGCATCAGCATCAGCACCAGCACCGCCGACACCAGCACCAGCCGCAGCGCCACTACGACCACTCGCACCTGCCTCCGCCGCCGCCCAACCACTCCTACTACCACCGGCCAAGCTCTGGCCTCTCTGGCAGCAGGACGGATGCCAACGGCAAGCCGGTCGCCGCGGCGGCCGCGGTGCACGGGACTCAGCAGCAGCTCGCTGCTACCAGCGGCTCTGGAGCCGGAGGTGGCCGCGCGCTGGCCCCTGCCACTCAGTCCGCCGGCGCCAGCTCACTGGCGGCCCACAATCCACCCAACCAGCAGCAGCAGCGGCAGCAGGGACCTTTCGGCCGTAGCCAGCTGCTGGACGCCGTGGGATACGGCAAAGCCTCCATCCGTACCATCCTGGCTGCGGCTATGGCCCGCACGGCCCGTGCCGGGAGCAGCCCTCCTGCCCTTGCCGGCAACTTTGACAGCCACACCGGCGCTGGGCCGGTGCAGCACCAGCCCAGCCGTGCCAGCCACGACGCGGATGCGGCGGTAGCGCCGCATGTAGCGGCGGCCCCGCCTGGCCCATCCCCGTTCGAGCTGTTGCAGCACGCGCCTTCAGCCGTTGTTGCCACCCGGTCGGGCGAGGGCGGCGACGTAACGCCCGGCAACTCCACCACAGTGGGCTTCAGTTCTCTGCTGTACACGGCGGCGGCGGCCAACAGCGGCGACAGCGGCAGCGGCGGCGCAGCGCCGTCCACAGCATCGCTGCTGCCCACCGAGCTGGCTCTCTACCAGGCGGTGTGCGTGGGCGGGCGTCACGCCTTCCTGGGCGCGCGCGTCGCGCTGGAGCCGCCGCGCATCAGCCGCGCGGGGCCCTGCCTGGCGCCCGGCACGCCGACCGCGCCCGTGGGCAGCAACATGGCCATCACGGAGCTGCGCTGCTCGGGCGCCTCGGTGCTAGCCGCCTGGAACATCGGCGTCTACAGCGGCGCGATGGCGATGGCGGCGGACAGCTGCCGCCGCGTGGCGGCGCGCGTGCGCGGCGTGACGCTGGTGCACGAGAGCTGCATGCCCGTGGGCGGCAGCTGGTCCGGGTCCGGGGCGGCGGCGCGGGGCGGCGCGGCGGGCGCCGGCGGCGGCGCGGGCGCGCGGCTGGCGCGCGGCGGCAGCCCGGGCGCGGTGGACCAGCAGGTGGGCGCCGCGGACGCAGTGATCCGGGGAGGCGCCGGCGCCGCAGGGATCTCGCACCGCGCGGGCGGCGTGGTGGTGGTGGCGGTGGCGGCGGACGTGGCGGTGCTGATGGCGTGGGCGCTCGAGTGCCTGGCGGCGGGGCTGCAGCTGGCCTGGCCCGAGTCGCTGCTGGACCACGAGTTTGGGGAGGAGGTGCTGCTGGTGCCGCTACCTCCGGCGCCGGCGCCGGGCCACCCATCGCACCAGGCGCCGTCGGCGCCGTCGGTGGCGTCCGAGCAGGAGCAGCAACAGGCGCAGCGCGACGGTCCAGGAGCGGGCGGGGGCTCGCAGCAGCAGCTCGCGCTTGCGGACGCCACCGGTGTCCGGGTGCCGAGCAGCGGCAGCGCCCGCGCCATCAGTGGCCGGCTGCTGGCGGCCGCGCGGCGCCGCCTCCGCGGCGGGGCGACCACTGGCGGCATCGGCGGCGGCAGTGCCGCCGCACTCCTGCCCGCGGACGTCCGTGACATCCACGCCGCGGCGGTGTCGGCGGCGGCACCGGCAGCTGGTGACGCATCCGACTCCGCGGCGGCTCAGGTCCTGGCTGGGACCTCTCCGTCGGACAGCGTCACCTCTGGCCTTGGCAGACGGGTGAGTGCTTGGGCCAAGTGCGCTGTTCATTGCACAGCCGTTCTGGATCTTGACGTGTGCCTGTCTGTATGGTTCGTACGCACCCTGGCCGTGACGCGTGTTGACCTCTGCCGCATCCCCACCGCGCGCAGGCATCGCTCATGCTGTGGCACATCATCCGAGGCCTGCAGCCGGGCGCCCGCGGCAGCAGCACCAGCCCCGTGCACGGGCGGCACGCGTACCGCTCCGCCGTGGCCGCCATTGCCGTCGCGGGCGGCAGCGCGGCGTCGGTGGGCAGCAGCATGAGCTGGCAGCGGGTGGGGTCGCGCTCAATATCCCGCCGCTTCCTCACCACCGCGAACCGCCTGGGCACGGAGGAGGGGGCTGTGGGCGGCCTGGACGCAGACATGGACACCGCGTCCTTTTCGGCGCCCAAATCCACCGCCGACGCGCTTGCGGCCGAGGGCCTGGGCTCGGCGGGCGGCAGCGGCGGTGAGTCGTCCGCCGGGGCGGAGGCTGCATCCCACGCGGCGTTGGACACGTCCACGACCGGCGCGCTGCTGGTGGTGGCGCGCGGCCGCAGCGGCAGCCAGGCGCGGTCGTCGCCGCAGGAGGCGGCGAGCCGCTCGCCGCTGCTGCCGGGCCACTTCGGGTCCGCGGCATCGCTGCGCCGCACCACGACGCTCTCTCGTATGGCCAAAGACCAGTGGCACAAGCAGCAGCAGCAGCAGCTGGACGAGCTGGTCGCGCCCGCCGCTGCAGCCACAGCCGCCCACGCAGCTGCCGATGGCGGCGGCGGCGGCGGCGGTGAGGTGGCGCTGATGAGCCAGGACTCCATCAGCCTGGCCGTGAGCGGCGGCCCCGCCGCGCGCGAGCACGCGGATGCCGCGGCGCCCACCGCGCCCACCGCCACCACCAACGCCAGCAACTCTCGGCGCGCGTTTGGCAGCCTGGTACTGGGTACGGCGGCGCCCACCCTGTCCAGTGTGGAGGGCGCCGCGGGGTCACCTGCGGCCGCGCTGACGGAGGTTGCCACGATGATGCGGGCCGCGCCACTGCCCGAGGATGCTCCCGCCGCGCCGGGTTTGGACGCTGCGCTACAGGCTTCCGTGCAGGCCGCGGCGGGCATGGCGGCGTGCGGCGCTGACGGCGGCGCCACGGCGTCCGCGAGCAGCAGCGGCCGTCAGCGGAGGTGCAGCGCGCGGACTGCGCGCCGCAGCAGCCTGATCTTCATGACCCAGCAGCGGCAGGCAGCGGCGGTGGCGGCGGATGGACGCACCGCGGGTGCAGGGGACGTCGCCGCTGGCGGCGCCGCCGGTGCCGGCGCCGCCGCCGACGGCAGGCCCAAGTCGGGTGCGGAGGATCTTGGGGTTGTGGGCGCGAGCGGCTCCAGCTTCGCCAGCGCTGCCAGCAGCGTCGCGGCAAGCATCGGCGGCGGCAGCACCAAGGCGCTCAACGTGGCACGGCGCCGCCGCAGCGTGCTAGTGCTGGCCATCGAGGAGCGCAAGCAGCAGGCGCAGGCGGCGCTGCTGCAACAGCTGCTGCAGCAGGACGCGGCTGAAGGTGGGGCATGTGAACACGCGCGCGTGCGCTGGCGGGATGTGCCCCGGGATGGGTATGGGCATGGGTCCGGCTGGAGCGCAAACGCACTGCAGTGCTGCCGTTGTTATTTGCCGCCTGCTGTGCGGAAGAAGTTCTGAACCTTGCCCACGCTGTGCCTGTCGCCGTTTGCAGACCCCGCCGAGCCCGCCGCCGCCGCGGCGGTGGCTGCGAGCAGCAACAGCAGCCTCGTGATTGCGACCGCCGCGGGCATGACCCCCGCCCTGCCCAGTCCAGATCCGGCGGCGGAGTTTGACACGCGCTCAACACCGCCGGTCACGTCTGCAGCGGCCCTTGCTCAGGACCCGCCTGGCGATGCGGCAGACGGAGTGGCAACGGCGCTGGCGGTGCGCTCGCGCCACCGCGAGGGTGCGCAGTCCCTCAGCCCGCCGCCGCGTGAAGGCAGCGTAAACGCCATCGCCGCGGCTGCTGCGGCCGCGCCCACCGCCGGGTGCACGCCACGGGGCCATCCAGGGCACGCCCCCACCATCGAAGACATGCCGCATGTCGAGTCCTGGGCAGCGGACACGGGGCAGTCGTACGCGCGGCACTCCAGCAAAGCCCACCAGTCCGCAGCGCCGCCCGCAGTCGCGGCCTCGTCCACGGCATGCGGCAGCGGCAGCTTCTGCAGCCCGCCGCATCCCGACGGCCTGGCATTGACCGGCGCGGCGCGGTCCGCGCTGGCATCACACCTGAAGCTGCGGATGCCGTCCTCGAGCACCGGACCGCCCCACATCCTCGGCCGCGCGCCCTACCACAGCGACACTGCAGTGCTAGCTGTTGACACAGAGATCATGCCCCAGGATCTGGACCAGCCGGCGGCGAGCCTCAGGCTGCAGCATCCCTCGCCACTCGCCGGCGGCGAGGGCGCTGCGGCCGCGGCCGAGCTGTGGCACAGGGCGCCGGATGCGCGACACCCGCAGGCCGCACCGGTGCCCGCTGCCGGTCATGTGGGCTCTCCGTCACCTGCGCAGCTGCAGCAGGCCCAGCAGCAGGCCCCTGCGCAGGCGCCTGCACAGGCGGCGCGGGTGGTGTTTCGGGGCCTGCGACTCAAGGGCGCCATCGATGTGGGCAACCTGCAGGTGAGCCCTCCCGCTCGCTGCACCTGTGTACGCCGCGCTTCGTCCCGCCCTGCGCCCAACAGCGGCTGCGGGATAGCCGCAGCCCCCTAGCCTGCTGCCTACCCTGCTACACGTCTCTTACCGCCCTTACCTCCTCTACCTCCCTCTACCTCCACCCCAACATGCATTGGCTCTGGTTTAGATTGGGCTGGCGTACACCACATACACATACACATACACATACACATACACATACACATACACATACACATACACATACACATACACATACACATGCACATGCACATACACATACACATACACATACACATACACATACACATACACATTGACCCTTGGCACTTCATCTGACTGACGCCTGCTGACGCCATGGGCTGGCGCCATTCGCAGGCTGTGCTGCTGGGGTCCTCCGGCCGGCTGCAGTACAAGGGCTGGGCGGCGGACCGCGCGGCCGCGCTGGCGGCGGCCGCGCTGAGCGGCCAGCTGCTGGTCACGGAGCAGGCGGTGCGCGCCGCCTGCCGCCTGCCCGCCTTCGTTTCGCTGGAGGAGCTGCACCACACCACGCCGCCGGCCAGCTTCACAGCCGTGACACCGCCTGGCGGCGCCGACGCCGGCGGCGGCAGCGGCAGCGCGCACGGCGGCGCCTGCGCGAGCGGCAGGGGCACGGGCGGCGGCGCATACGGGCCAGTAGCTCAGGCGCTCGAGAGCCCCCGCGCGGCTGCTGGGCTGCACGCCGGCGGCCTGCTGCAGGCAGCAGCCGCTGCCGCCGCCGCCGCCGGTCGCCGCTTCGGCAGCGACGCGGGCGGCGCCGCCGCTCCGGTCCTGCTGAGCCCCGGTGCCGGCGCTGCCGGGACCTTTGACGGGTTCAGCGCGGCGGGTACGCGCGGCTTCGCAACGGCCTCCTGCTCCAGCAGCTGCAGGAGCGGCAGCTGCAACGGCGGCGGCGACGCCAACAATGCGCGCGCTGCGAGGAGCCCGCCCGCGCCGCCGTCGCCCTTGCAAGGCGCGCAGCCCGTCTCAGAGCGGCTGCCCACCTTTGGGCGGCCCAGCCTGCCTGGAGATGGTCTCCTGCCGCTACCCCAGCTGGAGCAGCCTCAGCTTCGCGCCGCCTCCCAGAAGCAGGGACCGCCGCAGCCGTCGCCGTCCGTGTTGGGCCGCATGCGCCGCCGGCTGCAGCCCTCGGTGGCGGCGGCGGCGCTGCGGGCCGAGGGCGGCGACAGCAGCGGCGCAGAGGCCTGCGCCAGCGGGGCCACCGCGGCGGGCTGGGAGGTGCTGGAAGCTGGCGCCGCCGGTGGCGTCCTGGCGCACCAGCTCTCGCAGCGCTCACTCGGCTTCTCGGCGGGCTCGCGAAGCGCGCAGCGGTGCTTCAGCGGCGGCGCCGGCAGGGGCGGGCCCGCCGCCGACAAGCTCGCAGCGCCAGGGGCCGCTGCCGCCGTACGCAGCAGCGGCGGCGGCGCGGGCGGCGGGCACCACAACAGAGACAGCCCGGTACTGCAGTTTGTGGAGAACAGCTTCAGTGGTGGCGGTGGCGGCAGCCCGACGTCGCCGCACCCACGGCACATGCTCAGCCCGCCACCGCTGCTGTTGCAGTCCGCCAACGAGCTCGCTGCGGCGGGCCACATGGGCGGCGGAGATGGCGTGCTGGGCGCAAGCCCTGAGGCAATGCGCTTTTGGGCTGCCGGCGGCGCTGCAGCCGGCGGCCGCAACGCCCCGGGTGTCGCCCGCTCCGGCGTCTCGCGCCTCTTCACGCGCGTGAGCACCAGCAGCGGCACCTTGGGGCCGGGCGTGTGGCCGGCGGGCTCCTACGCCGGCGCCGGCGTCGGCGGCATGTCGCCGACCATGCAGATGGCCCGGGAGCGGCGGCAGCAGCTGATCGCGGAGCAGTGGGCGCTCGCCGGCGGCCGGCCCAGGGGCGCGTCGGTGGCGAGCGTGCTGGCCTGCACCGCGGCCGGCGACGGCATGCGGCTGGCAGACTACCTGTACACGCAGACGCTGGCCGCGGCGACCGCGGCGGAGGAGAGGATGCTGGTGGCGCTGGCGCAGGCGCAGCACCCGCACCACCATCACGACCACCACCACCATCATCATCATCATCATCACCACCACCACCACCACCACCACCACCCGCAGCGGGCGCTGACTCCCCCGCCTCCGCCTCCGCCTGAGGTTGACCTGGATGGGGAGGGGCGGCTGGTGCTGCGCGTGCACATGGCCAGCGCCGCTGCGGGTGTGTCCGCTGCACCCGCTGCTGCGGGCCCTCGAGTGTTGGCCGGAATCGGCCATCCAGTGGCCGCGTCGCCCTTTGCAGGGAGCCCCGGAGGACAGCAGCAATTGGCGCACGCGGCAACCAGCCGCAGCCAGCTGGCATCGCCGCCGCAGCACCACCAGCATGACCACCCGCACCACGAGCAGCAGCAGCAGCTGCCGCGGCCGGGCGGTATCTTGGAGGTGGTGGCGGAGGTGGTGGACAGCAGCAGCTGCAGCGGCGCGGGCGGCGGTGCCGTGAACGGTCCTGCTGCGGCGGTTGCGGACGGCGCCACTGGGCTCCCAGACGCAGCGGGCAGGCCGCCTTCGGGCGCAGTCTTGGCTGCGGCAGCTGCTGGTCATGCGCAGCGTACCTTGGTGCCGCCTGAGCCCGTGGCGTCATTGGCAGTCCTCACGCCCGAGTCGACCGGCGACGGCCTCAGCATGCACGCACCGGCCGCCGGCAGCCAGCAAATGCTCAGCCGCCGCCACAACAAGGTGCACTTTGGCAAGAGGAGCCCCACCGAGGGCGGCGGTGGCGCCGTCGGGGGCAGCAGCCCGAAGCGGCGGCGGCCGTCACAGCAGCCGCCGTGTGCGGATTGCACAGGCGTGATCTTTGAGCCGCTGCCGAGTTGGCAGCAGCAGATGGTGGTGGCCCGCGCGGGCAAGGGCGTGGGCGGGCTGCTGGGCGTGAGCAAGCGGCAGGTGGAGATCCTGATGCGGGGCGTGTTCGTGGCGAGGCGGCAGTAGCGGCAGCAGTAGCAGTAGTCGCAGCAGGCGCGGTAGGAGCGGCAGCCGTGACAGGCCGCAATTTGAGGCAGTGGCAGGCTTGGCAGGGCTGGGCGCAGGGGCGTACGGTAGGTATGATAACGCGCAGTGTGCGGGGGCACTCTCAAACGGCGCGGTGTGCCGTGCAGCAGGCGTGGAGCCAAACGTGTGTGAGCCGACATCTTAACGCGGGTGGGGTCCTTTACTTCCCTGGCACGGCACCCGTGCTGGGAAGTCGTTTTGGCACGCAGCGGCGCTGTGGATACTGGTCCTTAGTAAGCTATCCTGTCTGATCATTCATTCCAGGCTGCAGTCAGGTCTGGTAGTACGGTGATGTTTATCATGGGTGTTCGTGCACAGGACGCGGTTTATTCCTGGCCGCGCGGGATTTGCAATGCACGCATTGTGGTGAGGCTGTAGAGCCCTGGCAATTCTGCGCACTGCTGTCACGGGCGTGCCCCGAGAATGCAGCGCTCTGTGGATTGGAAGGTTCCATACGCACGCGTGCTCTTTCTGGCGGCCACCTGCTTTGCTGGGGCACACAGCTGCTGTTGTTGTAGGCAGGGAAACAGGCTAGCTGCACGTGCATTACTGCGGGCTGGGCAAGCTCCCAAGGGTGTGAGTCCCTTTTGGAGCCGTTGCCCGTGCACGATGGACTGATTGTTTGTGTGATGATTCGAAAGGCTCGCAAGAGTGCAGTTAAAGATCGTCGGCAGAAGCAAAGAATGGGTATGTGCTCTACTGTCAATCACGTCCAGGGATGGGGGGGGCGGAGCGCGGCCCAATGGCAGGCGCAGATAGTTCAGCGGCCAGGCTCAGGGTCACATATGTGAAACATTCGGGGTACGCACGCTTTGGATGCTTTATGGATTCGGTTAGCACTAAGTACAGAGTTATTGGTAAGGGTTACTGGTGACACTGGCGGGAGTCGCGGGCTCCATGCGGAGACCGCAGCACTGTACATGCGACGGGAGTAAACCTACGGGAGTAAGCCTACGCACGTGTAAGGTTTGGCACGGTTGCGTAGAGGTAGGGCTTCAGCCTTTAGGCAGAGGGAGTGGGCGGCGCTTGTCGCTGTGGAATGTGGATGCATGCGCAGGGCACACGACTCTGTTGAGGGGCTGCACACAGGGTTGTTGGCGACACCTGGCGGCAAGCACGGGATCACTGCGGAGGAGGGCGCTATCAAATGCGGAGGATGGAGGGCGCAATCAAATGCGGTGGTACAGCAGCGGTACAGGGTGTGAGACGGGAACTACGGCACAGTTGCGCTGCGTGGAAGTTGGGGCTTCAGGGGAGTGGGCGGCCCCCATTGCTTGCGCGCGACGGCGATGCATGCGCAGAGAAAACGGCTCTGAAAGTGATTGCAGATGTGAGAGCAGCTGTGCACATGGTGGAAACGGGATCGGGGGGATTTTTGCTGTGTAAGAGAAAGGACCTTGCGGCCAAGGCGACACACTTCCTAAATACCAGGGCCGCCATGCCGTTGACCCAGGAGGAGACAGCGGAGGAGAAGGCCGCCAAGGCGGAGGCGGAAAATCAGTGCTGGGAGGAGGCGCATGGGGGACAGCTGGGGGGAGGGCGGTATCCCGTCGGGCCGGAGATGGTCCCTCCTGACCCTTCTTTGTAATGTCGCATTCATGCGGGACCAGACTGTGAACGGCTGCACAAGAGATCAGGCGCCAGTAGGTCGGCTTGTAGTACCATGCAGGGTGGGTGGTGACGTGGGGAGTGAGGGGTGCGCGTGTGCGTGTTTGCGCCGCGAGCGAAGACACGTCGGCACAGGCCCACGGGTCATTCCCATTTCCCAAGAGAACCTCTGAGAACTTCCTGCCTGAGTTGACTTGGTTGCAGAAATTATTTCAAACACACCGCACAGCGAAAGCCATGTCGGACACCCGTCACGACGACGACAAGAAAAAGGCATCCAACCCAAAACGCTCAGACGACCACGCCGCCCTCTCCGACGCCGCCGACGCGTCTCCGATTCAACCTGCGCCTCACGTTCGCTCTGGGCGGACTCCGGCGGCCGAAGCCGACGACGACGTGAACGCGCGCGCCGAGGCGGCCTACTTGGCGCACCACCGCGGCAGCCAGGAGGTGCTGCTGCCCGAGAGCGAGGCGCAGGAGGGGCTGGTGCTCGCCGGCCGGCTGCCGGTGTCGGCGCTGAAGCACGAGCCGGCGCGCGACGCCGCTCACGAGGTGCTGCACCCGCACCCGCAGCAGCACCCGCAGCAGCACCCGCAGCAGCACCCGCAGCAGCACCCGCAGCAACACCCGCAGCAGCACCTGCACCCGCACCCGCAGCAGCAGTAGGAGGAGGGAGCGGCTAGTGGTTTGGCCGCGCGCAGCAGCAGCAGCAGCAGCAGCAGCAGCAGTAGTAGTAGTAAATGCTGTACAGCCCCCGCGGCGGCGGCGGCAGCCAGCAGGGCGAGGGCGCAGACGACGACGCGGAGGGCGGCCTGACCGAGCCGCTGCTCGGCGGCCACAGCTCCAGTGAGCAGCAGCAGCAGGCCGGCAGTAGCGGTGGTGGCGGTGGCGGCGCGCCGCCGTTCATGATCCCAGTGGCCCGGCAGGCCGCCGCCGCAGCAGCAGCGGCGGGCGGCAACGCTGGCGCCGGCCTGGTGCGTACGGGGCTGCAGCGGGCAGCCGCGGCCGCCGCTGCGCCCTTCAGCACCGGCGGCGGAGGCGGAGGCGGCAGCGTCAAGGCGTCCGGTGCGGGCGCGCCTGATCCGCACGCGGACTCGCCCGCCGGCCCGTTCACCACCAGCAGCCACCAGCAGCCTCCCGAGGTCGTAGGCCCGATTGCCGCGGCGCCGCCAGAACCACAGGCGCCGCCACAGCAACAGCAGCAGCAGCAGCAGCCGCAGCTGCAGCAGCACACGGCGGTGCACGTGACGCCGTCGGGTGTGGCGCTGCCGCCGCACGACCCGGCGCAGGTGAGCTTGGCGTTGGCGTGTTGCACTATGCAGCTGCGGCTGCTTTGTGCTGACCTCCAGCTGCTGCTGGGCCGCATTACCCGCCACCACCGCGCACCCAGGCCTGGCGCTGCAGCCCCTCACCTGCCCTCTGCCACCTGCCCACGTCGCCTGTCCTGTCCACCGCGACTTTGACCGCTTGCTGGCCGTACTGCACTTGAGAGAGAGAGAGAGTGCTGGCACCTAACCCTGCCCTGCACCGCGCCTCGCCGCACTGGCCCGCAGGCGGCGCGCGAACGGCGGCAGCAGGAGCGCGCAGCGGCGTGGGCCGCCTGGACTGGCAGCGGCGGCAGCCGTGGCCGCAGCCGCAGTAGCAGCCGCACCCGTGGCGGTACTGCTGCAGCTGGCGGCGGCGCAGGCGCAGCAGGCGGTGGCGGCGAGCAGCAGCCTTCGTCGTCTGTGCCGTCCACCTCCTCGCTGCTGACACGTGAGGTGGACATGCTGCGCGACAGCGCGCGGGACGCCATGGCGGCGCTGCGTCACAGCGTGCGGGAGCCGGAGGAGGCGGCGGCGGAGCTGGCGGGTGGGTGGGGGCTGGTGTGTGGTGCTGGAAGCTGCTGACCGGAGTGCGTGGGGCCCCGGTTGGGTGATGTGGGGCTTTTAGCGGGCGCGCTGACGTGCAGGCGGTGAGGTGCGTGCGCGTGCGCGTGCGCGTGCGCGTGTGCGTGATGTTTGGGGTGGGCCAGCCTGTTGCACTCGGCGGGTGTTGGCGCCGTAATCACTCACTGAGTCATTCGCTCTTCCAGCGGTGCCACGGCCCGGCCTGACGACGCGTGCAGGCCGCATCGTGGGCAAGGCCAGCTACGCCCACCCGCACCCGCACCCGCACCACCCGCCGGGCCGAGAACACCACCCGCACCAGCAAGCCGCACCGCAGCCAAGTGGTGGTGGCGCAGGCGGCGAGGCGCCGGGCGCCCGCGCAGTCCTGTCGGCGCCCGCCTCCCCCGTGCCAGGTGCCAGGTGGCCCGCCGGCGGCGGCGCGGGCAGCAGCCCGCCTCACGCCCATCACGCGCCCAGCAGTAGCAGCATCGCAGCGTACCTTTTCGGTGGACAGCGCTCTCCGGGCAGCCGCAGTGGCGGCGGCGGCGCGGGAGTGGGCTTCTGGGGTGTGACCATTCAGGGTCCCGAGGCGGGCGGAGATGAGGACGAGGATGTGGGTGGCGGGAGGTCGCCGCCGCCGCGCACTCTGGCGGCGCCGTCGCCGCCAGTGGGCACCATCCGGGAGGCGGTGACGCACACGCCGCAGGCGGCGTCCGAGCTGGCAGGTGCGTGCGGGCGGTCCCGCTGCCAGCAGGTGCTACGTGTGCGAGATGGCTGGGGCATCCACCAATACGGCCTGCTGCCGCTGTTTGAATGTTCATACCGGTAGTCAGGGCGTGTCGACAAAATGCGGTAGCCAGTGCGCGAGGCCTCTGGGCCCAGTCACACCCACTGTGCGCCCCTCCTGGCCCTCAGGTCGGATGATCGGAAAGGCGAACTACCAGCACCCGCAGCCGCCGCACCCAGCGCACCCGCACCACCACCCGACCGGCAGCGGCGGCCGCGGCACCTCGGGTGCCAGCCCCACCCAGCCGCCGCCACCGCAGCACCAGCCGCACCAGCAGCACACGCTGTTCTCCTCCCTGTTCCGCCGCCATCCGCACCCGCCGCCCGCGCCCGCCGCGACACCGCCGACGGCAGCAGCTCCCGCCCTCGGCGGCGCAGCGGGTGGCAGTGCCGGCAGCAACCGGAGCGGTGCGCAAGGGAGCGGGTCCGGAGGTCGCCGGATGTTTCCGTTATGAAGGTGCATCAAGCGGGACGCAGGTGCCCAGGGAGGTGACTTGTTGTTTGGTGGACGGTGCGGTCTGCAGACGGCACGCGGCGTGCCGCCCGCTTAAATGTGTGATGGTGGCACACGCACGCAGATGATGGTCATGTGAACCCCTGAGCGGAGCGCCCTTGGCCGCCGTGTGGGGCCGAGTGTCGTGCTGGTAATGCCGCCGGCGCTGCGGTGCGCGGCTGCCCTGCCCGCATCGCCATCGTGGCTGTCACCGCCGTGGCGACCAGGGGCCGCGGGATGAGAGCGCGCCGCGCGCATGGGCACAAGCAGGTTGGGCAGATGGCGACAATGTTTTGGTAGCGGTAGCGGTACTTGGTGTTGGCGAGTAGTTGGCTGGCGGTTGGTGCTGTACGTGTTAGAGATCACAAGGAACAGCTGTACGTGTTGTGTTGAAGCAGTCCGCCGTGCGCGGAGGCGGCGGCATCAGGAAGGCTCCAGCTGCGTACTCGCGTTACAGTGCCCTCCACGGGAGCGACATGCTCCCAGGGTAGGCAAGCCGTGATGGCTCCGCACGAGCGCTCTCAAACCGCACTGTAACCATGACGCGTGACGCACCAGTCAGATGTATCATCCTTTCTTCAGTTCCTCCATAGGATTTAACCCTGGAGCACCCACGCTAATAAAACAAACCACCCGAGAGGAAGAGTAGTTGCAGAGACAGTTCACGGGTAAGTAAGAAAGTGGTCAGCGCCGCGGGGGATGCGTTGGATGCGGTGGATCGTGCATGTCCGTGCCACCCACGGGACAGCAAAGGCACGGAAGCGCTGGCAGCAAACGCGTGCTCGTGCATGTCCGTTCGAGTAGGGACCTCAAAGCACGGAAGCGCTGCAAACGCAAAAATGATCAGGGTTGGTGCGCCCCGGCGTGCGTGCGTTGGCGGCACACCATGCAAAGGCAAATTCCGCGTCCGAGGTAAGCGGGAGTGGGGGCGAGCATGCCGCCCGTCCAGACCTGGGGCGGGACGCTGAAGATGCGATGCACACGCACACACCACTGGCACCGGATGCGGCACAGCGGCCCATGCTCACGACGCAGTCAAAAGAGGGACACACACCAGACGGCACACACTGACCCCAAGGTAGGGCCGTCATTCACACACTCCTCCAGGGTCTATGTCAGCTGGGGCACCCCTGGTGCCTCGAAAGTCAATCAAGCACGTGGTGCAGGTAAATGGCATCCCGTCGTGTCCACACGCCACCGGCCCGTTTGCAGGGCCAGCAAGTCTGCAAGAGTCCTTTTCTCGGATGCTGGAGAGAGTCAAGTCACACCGTCACCGTCAGAGTCACCGTCAAGGGTATCAACAACACGTATGTACGGAGCCCGCTGCTTGCTGCTGCCACTCTTGCGCAAGCCCGCCTCCCCCTTCTCACGGCACACGGCACATAGCCGCGCGCAGGTGTCCTATGCCCACGCGGGCGTTCGATTCCACTCCAACACGCACAGCAGTTCAAGCGCGCCGCGCGCCTTCGACCTCAACCACACACCCAGAGTCACAAGTCAGGGCCTCTCACTCGGCGAGGTCATTACAAACCCTCCTCAGCTGCGCATGCAGACGCGACTCCCCGGCAATCCACCGGGTGCCGCGCCCGCAACTCTTCTCATCCTTCATCATTCATCACCACCACACCTGGGTGGTCACCGGGCAACACGTGGGGGTGGCCATGTTTGACAGCGTGTACATGCACGAGTCTCCCGCGCACACCGACTGCAGTGTGCCGCACACGCTGTCGAGGCTGAAGCAGATGGACGAGTCCGCCGCGGTGGCCTGGTCAAAGCCCAGTTTGATCTTGGCGATGCTGTAGTAGGCGCTGCCACGGTCGTACGTGTTGAAGGAGGGGAAGACGGTGTTGCCGTTGACGGTCGTGTTCTGGAAGGTGTTGATACAAACGGGGTCTGCGAGGGCGCGGCGGGACAGACGGGAGGGGGGCGGCCGTTGTTAATCAATTTGGGTACAGGAAGGCGGGCGCGGCGAGTTCCAGCAGTGGTGGTCTCGGTTCTGGTTGGACAGTCGGCGGACTTTTAAAGTCAACAGGGGGGACTGTAGGACGTGGTCGGTGTGCAGCCGTGATCACTGGTCGCAGCTTCGACTCACCGATGAGGAACTCGGCCTTGTCGAAGAACATGTTGCAGCACAGGTTCTGGTTCTGGTTGCACGTAACCTGGGTGAAGCTGAAGCAGTAGCGGTTGAGGCCCACGTCGTCCACAAACTCCTGGTCCAGCGTCAGTTGGTACGGCATGCCCTGCTTCTGGTAACACTTGTAGAAGGGGAACTCGTTGGTCTGGCCGCTACCAGATGGCGGCGGCGGCGGCGAGAAGAGCACTGGCGACGACGGCGGCGGCGGGCGCGGGCTGCGCGGCGGCTTGGGGCTGGGCGGCGGCGGCGGCGGCGGCGGCGAGTCATCAGGCGGCGGCGGCGGAGCGCCTGGCGGCGGCGGCCGCGGCCGGCGCGGAGGCTTGGGGCTAGGCGGCGCCGCGTCTGGCGGCGGTACCGGTGATGGTGGCGGCGGGCGCGGGCTGCGCGGAGGCTTGGGGCTGGGCGGTGGCGGCGGCGGCGGGGCATCGGGTGGCGGCGAGGCGTCCGGTGGCGGCGAGGCGTCCGGTGGCGGCGAGGCGTCCGGCGGCGGCGGGGCGTCCGGCGGCGGCGGCCGCGGACGGCGCGGCGGCTTGGGGCTCGGCGGCGACGGCGGCGGTGGCCGGAGACGCGGGGAACGCGGCGGCGGCGGCGACTCCAGCACTGGCGGCTCGGGCGAGGGCGGGTACAACGGCGGCTCCGGCGACGGCGGGTACGGCGGTGATGGGCTGGGCGGCTCGGGGCTGGGTGGCTCCGGGCTCGGCGGTGGCGACGGCGGAGCGGCGCACAGCAGCGGCGGCCCGGGTGGCGGCGTCTGCCAGCACACATCAGCTCCGTACACCTCCACCAGGGCAGCGCCGCACACGCCCGCGGCCTTGGCTTCAGCCAGCGTGGCGCCCTGGTCGCCAGCGCCCACAAAGCTCTCGGCGCGGTGCACAACGTACGCCACACCCTCGCAGCCGCACGCAGCCATGCCCGCGCCCGGGGCACCCGGCGGCAGCGCCGGCCACGCCTGGCCGAAGTAAGCCGCGTACAGCGGTGGCGAACGAGCCAGGAGCGGCGCGATGGTGATTGTGCCGTCGCCTTGGTCATCGCTGGCGGGCGGCGGCGGCGGCGGGCTGAGGGCCTCCTCAAGGGGCGGGTGGGTGTCGGAGGCGCGCAGCCGCCGCAGCACCCGGGATGTCGTCGGCTGCGGAAGCGGGGGCGACTGACGCACCGGTGCCGGTGACGGCGCCGGGTAAGGCGGCGACTGTCGTGCGGGCGCGGGCGACGGCGCAGGGGAAGGCGGCGACTGCCGTCCCGGTGCGGGCGACGGCGCAGGGGAAGGCGGCGACTGCCGTCCCGGTGCGGGCGACGGCGCAGGGGAAGGCGGCGACTGCCGTCCCGGTGCGGGCGACGGCGCAGGGGAAGGCGGCGACTGCCGTCCCGGTGCGGGCGACGGCGCAGGGGAAGGCGGCGACTGCCGTCCCGGTGCGGGCGACGGCGCAGGGGAAGGCGGCGACTGCCGTCCCGGTGCGGGCGACGGCGCAGGGGAAGGCGGCGACTGCCGTCCCGGCGCGGGCGACGGCGCAGGGGAAGGCGGCGACTGCCGACTTGGCGCGGGCGAGGGCTTGGGCGGCGGCAACGGCGGCGGCAACGGCGGCGGCAACGGCGGGTGTGGTGGCGACGGCGCAGGCGACGGCGGCGGCGACAGCGGGCGTGGTGGCGACGGCGCGGGCGACGGCGGCGGCGACGGCGGGCGTGGTGGCGACGGTGCGGGCGACGGCGGGTGTGGTGGCGACGGCGCGGGCGACGGCGGCGGCGACGGCGGGTGTGGTGGCGACGGCGGCGGCGACGGCGGGCGTGGTGGCGACGGTGCGGGCGACGGCGGCACAGGCGATGGCGGAGTTGGAGTCGGCGGTGACGGCGACGGCGGCGCCGGGCTGGGCGGCGACGGCGAGGGCGGGACCGGGCTGGGCGGCGGCGGCGCATGTGGCCGCTCCGGCGTCAGCTCATCCTGCGCAATCAGCTCCGACAGCCGCACGTTGAGCTTGAGGCCGATGGCGTTGCCCATCCAGGCTCCGTAGTACAGATCCAGATCCGCCGGGCCGCTGGCAACGCAACGGCCGGTCTCGGGATCAAGGCTGGCGCTGAATCCAAGCACCGTCGTCAGCGGCAGCCGCGCGGTGGCGTTGTTGCCGTCGCCGTCCACGCCGGCGTCCGGCCAGCGCAACGGCGGCGCGATGGCGGTGCGGTTGAACTGCATTATGATGAAGCACTGCAGCGACACGGGGTCCAGGAACTCCAGGTGGGGGCCGGCCGGCTCACCGAAGATGTAAATGTCGTCGTCCTGGTACGTCGCGAACAGCGGCCAGTGCAGCTTGAGCGCCTGGGCCGGCCAGCTGGCGTAGGTGGTGTCGGACCAGTCGGGTGCGCCGTAAATCTGTGTGTGGAAAGGAGGGGAAGGGAGAGGAGGGGAGAGGAAGGGAGAACGTGAGGAAGGAGCAGGTGGATGGGAGCGGCACGTGACATGGGGACATGGCATTAGGGCCCTCAGGTGCGCAAGGCAAGGGCCGCCAAAGCTTGTTAGGCAGGTGACGTGTTTAAAGTGAACACGGAAGAGCAGCAAGTCCGACTCACGTTGTAGGCGCAGGGGTTGGACGGGCCGAAGCACTGGCCGGTGCAGGTGGGCGGCGCGGGCGGCAGTGGCGGCGGGTACGGCGGCGCCGGCGACGGCGGGTAGGACGGCGCCGGGCTCGGCGGGTACGGCGGCGCGGGCGAGGGCGGGTAGGGCGGCGCCGGGCTGGGCGGCAGCGGCGGCTCCGGCGAGGGCGGGTACGGCGGGGATGGCGACGGCGGCTCCGGGCTCGGCGGCAGCGGCGGCTCTGGCGACGGCGGCTCGGGGCTAGGCGGCAACGGCGGCGGCGAGAGCGGCAGGCACAGCAGCGGCGGGCCGGCGGGCGGCTCGGCGCCGCACACGTCCACGCCGTACACCTCGGTCAGCGCCGCACCGCACACGCCCGCCGCCTCGCCGGCCTCCTGGGTGGCGCCCTCCGCGCCGCCCACAAACGCCTCCGACGCAGCCACCACCCCCTCCACGGAGCTGCAGCCGCACACGCCTGCGCGCGCCTCCGCCGACGACGCGTTGGCCGGCGGCGGGTAGTACTTTGCAAACTGCGCGACCGTCAGCGGCAGCGGCCCAGGGGCCTGGCCGGCAATGTCGCCGCCCGCCACCAGCTCCGCCAGCTGCTTGTTCAGCTTGAGCGCGAACGCGTCCGCCATCCAGGGGCCGTACAACTTCCCAGCATCTGCCGCGGACCCCAGGATGCAAGTGGACCCGTCGTCGGGGGACAGCGTGGCGCCGAAGCCGACCACGGTGCCCAGCGGCAGCGGCACGGGCGCCGGCGGCGCGTCGGATCCTGGAACCAGCACCGCGCTGGCGTTGTACTGCATCTGCATGAAGCACATGAGCGACTCCGGATCCAGGAACTCAAAGTGCGGGCCGTCGGGGATGCCGTAGATCCAGATCTGGTCATCCGCGAAGGTCGCGAACTGCGCCCAGTAGGCTCGCAGCAGCGCGGCCGCGAGGCTGAACTCAGAGGTGGTGGACCACTGGCTGCCGGAGTAGATGGTGAAGGGGCAGGGCAGGCCGGGCGGCACGCAGCCTGTGTCGCAGGCCGGCGGCGCGGGAGGGAAGGGGCTGGGCGGCGGCGGGTACGGCGGCGCCGGCGAGGGCGGCTCGGGTGAGGGCGGGTACGGCGGCGCCGGGCTCGGCGGCAGCGGCGGCTCCGGCGAGGGCGGGTACGGCGGCGCCGGGCTGGGCGGCTCGGGGCTGGGTGGCTCGGGGCTGGGCGGGGCCGGCGGCGGCGACAGCGCGGGGCACAGCAGCGGCGGCCCGACTGCGGGCACGGCGCCGCACACGGCAGCTCCGTACACCTGCACCAGGGCGGCGCCGCACATGCCCGCCTTCACTGCGTCCTCCACCGTAGCCCCCATGTCCGTCTCGGCGCCCACAAAGCTCTCCGCGCGGGCCACCGTCATGCTGACGCCTTCGCAGCCGCAGATTTCCACACCCGCGCCCGGCGCGTCCGCCGGCAGCGGCGGCCACACGTGCGCAAATACGGCCTGGTACAGCGCAACGGGGCTGTCGCTGCTGCTGTGATTGAGCCTGCCGCCGTTGGCGCCCGCTGGGACCGAGCCCTCCTCCAGGAACCGCGACAGCTGCGCGTTGAGCTTGAGCGCCATGGCGTCGGCGGCCACCGGTCCGATGTACCAGCCCGCCTCCGCCGCGTTCGTCAGCTCGCACTGCCCGGCCGCGTTGACGGCGGCGGAGGGCCCCAGCACGGTGGTCAGCGGCAGCGGCAGCGGCTCGGCGGGCTGCGACACGGCCGTGCCGTTGGGCAGCAGCACCTGGCTGGCGTTGAGCTGCAGCTGCATGAAGCACTGCAGCGCCCCCGGGTCCAGGAACTCAAAGTGCGGGCCGGTGCGGGAGCCGAAGATCCAAATGAGGTCCGAAAAGTCCGCAAACAGCGGCCACAGCGCGTTGAGCAGGTCCGAGGCGTCGGTGCGCACCGCGGTGCTGGCCCATTCGGCGGCGGAGTAGACGAGGAAGGGGCAGGGCGTGCCGGGGGCCACACAGTCCTCCGAGCAGGAGGGCGGCGCGGGCGGGAACGGCGGCTCGGGGCTGGGCGGCTCGGGGCTGGGCGGCTCGGGGCTGGGCGGCTCGGGGCTGGGCGGCTCGGGGCTGGGAGGCTCGGGGCTGGGCGGATAGGAGGGCGCAGGCGAGGGCGGCTCCGGCGAGGGCGGGTACGGAGGAGCGGGCGAGGGAGGCACTGGTGGCTCCGGTGAAGGCGGATACGGAGGAGCAGGGCTGGGCGGCGCTGGGCTCGGTGGGTACGGAGGCGCCGGGCTTGGTGGCACCGGCGGCTTGGGCGACGGCGGGTAGGGAGGAGCAGGGGAAGGAGGGACCGGCGGCTTGGGCGACGGCGGGTAGGGAGGAGCAGGGCTGGGTGGCTTGGGCCCGGGCGGGTGGGGCGGCGCCGGGCTTGGCGGCACCGGCGGCTGGGGTGAAGGCGGGTAGGGAGGAGCAGGGCTGGGCGGCTTGGGCGATGGCGGGTAGGGTGGCGCTGGGCTTGGCGGCACTGGCGGCGCGGGTGAAGGCGGGTAAGGGGGAGCAGGGGAAGGAGGAACCGGCGGCTTGGGAGACGGCGGGTAGGGAGGAGCAGGGCTGGGAGGCTTGGGCCCGGGCGGATGGGGTGGCGCCGGGCTTGGCGGCACAGGCGGCGCGGGTGAAGGCGGGTACGGGGGAGCAGGCGAAGGAGGGACCGGCGGCTTGGGCGACGGCGGGTAGGGAGGAGCAGGGCTGGGCGGCTTGGGTGAAGGCGGGTAGGGTGGCGACGGGCTTGGCGGCGCCGGCGGGTTCGGCGAAGGCGGCGGCGAGAGCGGCGCGGGGCTTGGCGGCTTGGGGCTCGGAGGCCTTGGGCTCGGTGGCTTGGGGCTTGGCGGCGCAGGGCTGGGCGGGACCGGGCTCGACGGCGCGGAGGGCATAGGCGGCGGCGAAAAGGCAGTGCACAGCAACGGCGGCCCGGGCGGCGGTACGGCGCCGCAGACACCCGCGCCGTACACTTCGGTCAGCCCGACGGCGCAGCCGGCAGCCGTGGCCGCGTCCGCCTCCGTCAGCGACGCGTCCGCGCCGCCGATGTAGCCCTCAGCAATGCCCAGAGCGGTGCCGACGCTGTGGCAGCCGCAGGGCGCGGTCGCGGCCGCCGGGGAGCCGGGCGCCGCCTGGGGCCAGGCGGCGCCGAACAGCGCCGAGCCGAGCAGCGGGATGCCGGTCGGCGGCGGTGGCACGCCCGCGATCTCACCAGCTGCCACCAGCTCCGCCAGCTTCATGTTGAGCTTCAGCGCAACCGTGTCCGCAATCCAGGGGCCGTAGAAGACATCGCCGCCGGTTCCGTCCGTGCTGAGCGTGCAGTCGCCGGTGGCGGGATCCAGGCTGGCGCCGAACCCAACCACGGTGGTCAGCGGCAGCTGCGACCCCGGCGTGGCGGGCGGCTGCACCGCGCTGGCGTTGTACTGCAGCCGCATGAAGCAGGACAGGGAATCCGGATCCAGGAACTCAAAGTGCGGCCCCATGCTGGATCCGAGGATGAAGATGCCGTCGTCGTTGAAGTCCGCCAGCTTGGCCCAGTACTGGTTCAGCAGCGTGGAGGCGGGCGTGGCGTCGTACGGCGCGAACCAGACGGGCGCATCGTACACCTGGGGGAGCGGAAAGGAAGCAGCGAGCACACACGAGATACGTGTGTGTTCAGTGGGGGCTGCGGCGACGGAGCATGCCAACATGCATTGGCCAGGTGCCGGTTCACGGTGCGAAAGGCAGGACGCGGAACAAGTTACAACCTCGACCATACGTCATACGTCAGCGGTGGGGCAAACATATGTACCACGTACCAAGAAGGGGCAGGGCCGGCCGGGCGGGAAGCAGGTGTCGGTGCAGGCGGGCGGAGCCGGCGGGAAGGGGCTGGGCGGCCGCGGGGGCGGGTGGGGCGGCGCAGGGGAAGGCGGCGCCGGGGAGCGAGGTGAAGGAGGCTGCGGCGAGGGCGGGGGGCTGGGGGGCCGGGGGCTGGGAGGGTTGTCGAGAACCGGTGCCGGTGGTGCCGGGGACTTGGGCGCGGGCGGGCGCGGCGACGGCGGGTGCAGTGACGGCGGAGGCGGGTAAGCCGACGGCGTTGGCAGGTCCCGCGAGGGCTCGGGCGGAGGAGACGGCGGAACAGGCGGCGGCGGCACGAGTGGCGTGTCAACAGTCACCGGCGGCGAAGGCGGCGAAGGCGGCGACGGCGGCGGCGACGGCGGCGCGGGCGGCGGCGGCGGCGGCTCGCACACCAGCGGCGGCGCCACCGCGGGGACGCGTGCGCACGTGTTGTCCGTGTACAGCGCCGCGATGGCGTTACCGCAGGACGCGGCCACCGGCGCATCGTTGAGCTTGCTGCCGGGCAGCCCCGCCACGCCCGCCTCCGCCTTGGCCAGCGTCGCGGCCACGCCGGCGCAGGCGCAGCCGCGCACAGACAGCACGCCCGGCGGCGACGGCGGCCACACGTTGGCGAACACCGCCGCGGCCAGAGGCACGCTGGCGTTCTCGCCGCCCGGCAGCGCGCCGGCGCGCAGCGCCGCCGACAGGCGCAGGTTCAGCTTGTACGCGGCCAGGTCGCCGATCCAGGCGCCCGCGAAGCGCGTGGCGTCCTCGGCTGTGGCCAGCACGCAGCGGCCGGTGGTGGCGTTGATGGTGGCGCCGAAGCCCAGCACGCGCGTCAGCGGCAGCGGCAGCGTGGCGTTGGTGGAGTTGGCGGGCGTGACGCCGTCGGGCAGCAGCACGCTGCCGCGCGCGTACTGCAGCCGCATGAAGCACTGCAGGCTGGCGGGCTCCAGGAACTCCAGGCGGGATCCGTTCTTGGATCCCAGGATGAAGGTGGGGTCGTCCGGCAGCCCCATGTCCGCGAACAGCTCCCAGTGGTCGTTGAGCAGGCGGGTGGCGGCGTTGGCGACGGTCAGGTTTGGCGGCGACCAGGTGCTGCCCGTGTACAGGCGGTAGGGGCAGGGCGTGCCGGGGCCGATGCAGGGGCCGGTGCAGGCCACGGCGGGCGACGGCGGCCACGGCATGGGCGGCGAGGGCGGGCGCGGCGCCGGCGCGGGGCTGGGCGGCGAGGGCGAGGTGCCGTTGACGGCGCTGGAGTTCCCAGGAGCCGGGGGCGGCGCGGTGGCGTTGCTCGGCACCGCCGCCGGGGCGGGCGGCGGCGCGGTAGCGTTGCTCGGCACCGCCGTCGGGGCGGGCGAAGGCGGCGAAGCCGTTGTGCTGTTTCCGCTGCCGCCCCCACCGCCACCGCCACCGCCGCCGCCGAGGGCTGGGCAGAGCAGCGGCAGCGAGCGGTTGCTGGCGCAGGCGCCGTCCACGTACGTCTGCAGCAGGTCGGCGGCGCATTCGCTGACGGGGCCGCCGGCCGCAGGCAGCGCCGCGGTATCGTTGCTGATGTAGTAGGCCCAGGCGCCGTCCAGCACGCCGCGCACGGACTGGCAGGCGCACTGCCGGCGCGAGTACGAGGCGTGGAAGATGGAGCGCGCCAGCGACGGCCGCAGCAGCGCGTTCACGTTGAGGGACGGCGCGCCCGCCGCCGCCAGCGTCGCCTCTGCTGTCGCATTGCTGGCGGCCAGCGCATCGCCCAGCCGCGCGTCCAGCTCCATCGCCAGCAGCTCCGCCGCCCAGACGCCGACGCCCAGGCGCGACAGCTCGGGCGGCAGCAGCTCGCAGGCGGCGGTGCCGTTGTTGAGAACGCTCGCGGTGAAGGTCACGTTGGCGCCGCCCAGGGGCAGCGGCGCGGGCTTCTGCGTCGCCGGCGGCGAGCGCAGCTGAAGCCACAGGAAGCACTGCACCGCGGCGGGGCTGGTCAGGTGCAGCTGCGGCCCGGCGCCGGGGCGGCCCAGGACGAGGCTGCCGTTGGCGCCCGGCGTGGCGAACACGGACGTCCAGTTGAGCGTCAGCAGGCGTGCCGCGGGCGTGGGGCGGTCCAGCGCAGCCCAGTCCTCGGGCGCGTACGCGAGGAAGGGGCAGGAGGCGGCGTCGGGCGTCTGCGTGGCGTAGCAGGAGCCGCCGTGGCAGGCGATGGGCGGCAGCGGCGGCGGCGGCGGCGAGCGCGGCGGCGCCGGCGGCGCCGCCAGCGGCGCGCACAGCGGCTTGGCGCCGGCGGCTGCGGCGGCCGCGCAGCTGGCATTGCTGTTGAAGGTGCGGGAGATGGCGCGCGCGCAGCTGTCGTACGACCAGACGGTGGCGTTGGCGCTGTTGACGGTGACGCCGCTGATGGCGGACTCGGCCGCCGCCAGCACGGCGCCCACGGTCATACAGCTGCAGGGCTGCACCGTGACCGCGCTGGCGTTGGCGGCGGGCGGCAGCTGCGCGAACACGGCTGCGCCGAGCGCGGGCGCGCCGCCGGGCGGCGGCTGCGGCGTCACCAGCGACGGCTGCAGCACCAGGTTCAGCTTGAGCGCGAGCATCTCCGCCACCCACGGCCCGTAGTACGACACCGGCTCGGCCAGCGAGCAGCTGCTGCCCGCCTCCGCCGTGCTGTTGGCGGGCGGCGGCGGCACCGGCCGCGCCACGCGCACCATGGCGCGCAGCGGCAGCGGCAGCGGCGCCGCCGGCGGCGGCGCCGCCAGCTGGCGGCGCAGGAAGCACGTCAGCGCGGTGGGGTCGGCGAACAGGAAGGCGTTGGCTGTGAGGTCTGGCGGCGTGCCGGAGCCGAGGCGGAAGTAGCCTCCCGCCTCCGAGACCTGCGGCCAGTGGATCGCGAGCACCTTGGCGGCCGCGGCCAGCCTGGGGTCCGCGGCGTCGACGGACGCCGCCGACCACTCCGCCGCCGTCAGCAGCAGGTAGGGGCACACCGCAGGGGCTGTGGCGTTGGTCGCGTTGGCAGGAGCGGTGCCGTTGAGGGCGGGAAAGCAGGCTGCCTGGTGGCACTGCGGCCCTGCCGGCGGCGCCGGAGAGGGCGGCGCCGGTGATGGTGGGTGACTGGTTACGCCACCACCGCCGCCGCCGCCACCATAGGGAGGCGCGGCTGCACTGGGCGGCTGGCTGCCATAGGTGGCTGGCAGCGGCGCCGGAGAGGGCGGCACACTGGCGGGCGTGTTGGCCGCCGCTGGCGACGGCGTCGCGCCGCTACTGCTGTTGGTTGTGTTGCTAGAGGCGTCGGCGGCGAGATGTCTGTTGGCGGTAGGCAAACAAAGGCAGGGGGCCGGGCATTTGAGACCGCGGCGTGACGTGTGAGCGATCGGGATGCGCGGCATCGGTTGAGGCGGCGCGAGACCGGCGCGTCAGCAACCGTGGGTGGCAACCCGCCCCCGTCGCAACCCAATGCCCATACTTCGGGTTGGGGTTGTTGTCCTATGTCGCGACGCGCTTTGGCTACCACGCCGTTCGCACACTCATGCGCTTTAAGCTGAGTTACAGCCGTCCATCATGGTGGTTTTCATGGGGGTTTCCCAAAAAGTTTGCCCAAGTTGCACTCTGACGTGGTTCTCCCACAGCCGTACCCAGAACACCGTACTGCAACGCTGCAGCTTTCAGTCTGGTTCCCCATCAGCTGGGCTGGCGGTGCTAAATTTAGCGAGCTCTTACATATCAACAAGCGGTCAACAGCGGCGCCAGGCACACAGTGCCGGCAGGGAGCCCCTTCACGGACCGTTTCGGTGCGTGCGCAGCAAGGCGCCGGCCGCGCCGCAAGGACACACACGCGTCACTCAGGTACCCAGACTCCACGCCCAAAGCTCACCGTGCTCGCCGCCCCAAGACGTCGCTGCCTCTTACATGTTCGCCTGTGCAGGGAGAGCAAGGGGCAGGGATGAGTTCGTGGCACTGGGAAGCTGGAGCGGCCGTCGCGTCACGACTAGAGGTGGACCGATGGTCGAACGAGGAAGAGTTTGTGCAGGCCGCTGGTGGGCGTCACCATGCGTGTCACCATAGATGTGCGCATGTGTTCGCATGCAGCATTGTGGGCTGGCCCCGGCGTAGCGACGTTGCGGCCCGAAACTAGCGAAACATGTGCAGGTGCTGAGCCAGAGCCCAACGCACCGGTAGCAAGGAGAGGTACCAACAGCAATAGAACGGCCACGCGCTTGTTAAGCCATGACGATGTCATGAACCTCGTTAGCGAGCCTCAGCGGCTAGCGGGAACGAACCATGCGCCCGGTGACGCCCAGCGCTGCGGTACCCAGAACCAATGTAGTATACTTTTATAGTCCAAATGGAAATATAGCCCAGTGCACTCTGAATTGCGCTGCGTCCGATCAAGAGGTCCTCTCTGGCAACGCCGAGAGTGCCTGCCTTGTTTCCAGTCACAGCCTTGTTTATATACCTACTATAGCCTCACTGCATCAAACATGAAAGCGCGTCGGCGATTGTTGAGCCGGACGCGCAAGAGGATGGGAGCGGTTATCTCGCGGGGAGGGAAGAAGTAGGAGAATGGATGCGTGATTGATGCAACTATTAAGGCTATGTGTGTGACTCAGGAAGCCCGGCAAGATTGGTTTGAAGGACGGGCGACCAAACTTTTCCGAGGGCGCCCGCCATTTTGCCCCATCATGGGGGCAGCGAAGGCCTTGGTTGGCCGCGACTCTCTAGCGCACTGAGCCGCGCGCTGAACTATGCTTATAACTACGCTTGCTTGTATTGGAAATATCCTGCAACGTTATCAAACAAACCTGCTGTTCGCGCTCACTCCGACCGGCCTTCAAACTCTTCTTCCGGATTCCTGAGGCAGCAAGTCGCCACCTGCCAAAATAATCATTTATCAAACACGAATCCCACTGGTCTGAGTCAGTTGGCAGCTTCCAGCCGTGACCGCAGTTTTTGGTGATGCCCTCGCGCTGAGGAGGGCGGCCCCACGCAGAATGCCGGCCACGCGGACATCGCGTGAGCCTTCAGGCCGGCTCTTTTTCTCAGCGCTTGTAACACTTGCGGGTCAGTGCGTCTTTGCGATCTGGGCACGAAAGGGTTAGCTGCATGGCCCCACTGAAATGTGCAACTCCTGCGCCGGCAGTCACGCATGATGGCCAATGTGTCACATTGACGTATCCTTACAACGCAAAATATAATCACTGAAGGTTTACCGGCCTTGAATTGCGTCTGCAGCGGTGTTGTTCTTCGGGCCGACTGCGACGGACGCCAAGTGAGTATATACGCGCGTGCGTGTGATGCATGTATCGTTGTTGGTCCGCAATCGACCAGCATACGTAGCTTATAGCATCGCGCGGGTCCTAAAAGCTTGGATGGCTGCCCGGAAACCTTGAGCCCTCACTCAAGAAACACAACCGGCTCAAGCGTGCCCAAGCGCATTGCGCGCATGACCTTTCAAATATTCACTCCGGGACCCAAAGCCTGCATCTTACTGAGTCGACGTACGGGTGGTCTTCCGGCCCTTCGACGCCGGGATTCGATGGAGCGGACAGACACGGACAATCCACCGCATTCGGCCCTTGCTTTGTCTCATAGCCTCATACCGTATGCGCGCAAGCGCAACCAGCCCCCGCGCCTTCCAACTGCCCTGTCGACTCCAAGCACCACCGTTTTCTCAATCTCGCGCACCTGCCGCTGCTCACCCCGCAGTACCGCTGGCGCGTGCCCTAGCTCCTGCTCCGCGCCGTCCTTCTGTCCGCTGTCGGTTCTCTCTGCGCAGCGATGGGCGGAGCCGTCTGGCTCGACGCTCATTCGCTCTAGCTGGCGCGGGCTCACAAACAGCACCGACGTGCTGACGTTAGGCGCATCCAACGGGTGAGTCGCATGCCGCGCAGGGGTCGCCTTGGGTTGGTTGGCAGTGGAGCGGGTTGAGGGAGCATGGCGGGCCGGGTAATTAAACTGCG
The DNA here is from genome assembly GCA_016834605.1 of Chlamydomonas incerta. Taxonomy (NCBI): domain Eukaryota; kingdom Viridiplantae; phylum Chlorophyta; class Chlorophyceae; order Chlamydomonadales; family Chlamydomonadaceae; genus Chlamydomonas; species Chlamydomonas incerta. The sequence continues at coordinate 666,857 of JAEHOC010000004.1, forward strand.
GCAGAGGGCTGGCAAGCTGGGGGATTTAGGCAGGCGGATCGCATGCGTGCAAGGCTCGTGGCGGCAATAAGCGGTTGCAGAAGCATGCGCGCTACAACGCCACGGGAACCCATGCACGATATGGGCGGGCGACGCGCACGACAGCTCAGTTTGCGTTCAAAACCCTCGTATGGTGGTTGGGAGAGATCGTCTAGTCTTTGTGTAGCGAGATGCGATTTTGACGCCGGCATCAGCAGTGCCTGAGCGCGCGCAGTTGCTGGGGCAGGCTGGGGCGTGCCCTCACATGGCGCACACGCGAGTGGCTCACATCCGAGTGGCCGCCGCGTTGTTCCGCGTGCGTGTGCCAAGCACCTGTGCAAAGGCGCTCTCTCAGCTCGCTTTACGCGAGTGCCACAAGCGCCCGTTGCCGCTGTGCGCCCCTCAACTGACCTCCTCTTTCCACCCACACCGCCCTCTACAACCGCTGCGCCCACCACACAGCCTGGCCACGGTGGCGCTCATCTTCAGCTCGGCCGACTCGGTCACCTGCTTCCTGGCGCGCCAGCTCAGCACCAGCAGCAGCACCGGCCTCAGGCTGAGCCTGCCCCTGGCCTCGTCAGCCATCGTGTCCATATCGCGCAGCCCCGACGGCTCCTGCCCCGCCACCTCGCCGCACTTTGGCACCGCCTCCTCCTGGGTGGCGGACATTCTGGCGCTCAAGCTCAACGTGCTGTACACCCGGCTGCTTGCCGGCGTGGCCAACGTGAGCGCCACGGCGCTGGAGACCGCCGTGATCGGCTCCTCGTACGGCATGCCCGCCTGCGAGTGCCGTACGGTGGGCTCGCTGCTGCGCGACGCGGAGCTGTACCTCAGCGGCGAGGGCGGCAACGACGGCGCGCCGCCGTACGACCTGTGCGCCGCCGACATCGTGCTGCAGTACGGCGACCCCAGCTGCCGCACCAGCCCGTACGCCAACTGGCTGTGCTACAACGTGACGCTGGCGGCGCGGCCGCCCCCGCCGCCCTACGTCGAGCCCCACTTCCCGCCGTACCAGCCGTACACCCCGGAAGCCCCGCCACCGAATGACGAGCATGTGACGGGCGCCGTGCCGCCGCCGCCTCGCAAGAGCCCGCCCCCGGCTGTCAAGAGCCCGCCACCCGTTCCGGTGTCGGCCAAGAGCCCGCCCCCGACGACCCTCAAGAGCCCGCCCCCCACGACCCTCAAGAGCCCGCCGCCTGCACCAGTGTCGGCCAAGAGCCCGCCCCCGGGGCCCCCGCCGCCACGGCGGCCGCGCGGCCCACGTGGCCCGGCTCCTCCGCGCATCCCGCGCCCGCCCGTGCCGCCCCCACCATCTCCGCGGCCACCTTACACGCCCCGTAGGTCGCTGCCGCCGTCCCCATCGCCGCCGCCACCACCGCCGCCCTCGCCACCGCCGCCGCCCTCGCCACCACCGCCGCCTTCGCCACCGCCACCCTCGCCACCGCCCTCGCCACCGCCACCCTCGCCGCCGCCCGGCAGGCGGCCGCCGTCCCCCCGGCCGCCCTCGCCTCCGCCCCCGTCTCCACCCCCTCCTTCGCCACCTCCTCCTTCCCCGCCGCCGCCCGTCCCATCCAGGCAACGACCTCCCCCGCGGTCACCGCCCCCGTCACCCGCGCCGCCTCCGCCGCCGCCGCCGCCTCCGCCGCCCTCGCCCCGCCCACCGCGCCCCGTCCGCTCGCCTCCTCCTCCCAAGGGCACCGTCCCCAAGAGCCCGCGGCCGCCGCCCGTCGAGCGCCCCTCCTCCTCCCCGCCGCCGCCCAAGGGCACGCCCGTGTTCTGGCCCCCACGCCCGGCGGGCGCCAAGAACCCCTTCCCCTTCGGCCAGTGCACGGCGCGCGGCTCCACCGTGGGCACGCCGTACGAGCTGACGTACACCAACGAGTCACGTGCGGAGGGCGGCGACAGCACGTACTGCTTCCAAGTGGGGCTGAACGAGTGCGACAAGCCGCGCTGCTGCGGCATGCGTCTGGAGCAGATCCAGTTCCTCATTGGTGAGCCGGGTGCGAAGGGCGGGCGCAAGAGCGCCCGCGGCTGGGTCTCGACTCTTTGAGCCCCGCGCATGCACACTACGCCCGCGCGCCGCGTGGCCTGCCGGCATGCTCCAATACTCCACCAACCACACACACGCGCCCCCCCATCGTATACACGGTCTGCCCTTGTGCTCTTTCTAACACAAACCCCCCACGCCCCGCAACCGCCCGCCGCGCCGCAGACGACAACTGCTACGGCTCAGTGTACGGCGTGCGTGTGAACGGCAAGGCGCGCAGCCCCAGCTACCACGTGTACGACGTGCGCGGCTACACCTACACGGTGCTCAAGCTCAGCGGCATCGCCATGGCGCCCCAGCAGGCGGAGGTGAGGGCCGCGCACGGCCGCTGTGTTGGGGCCGCGTGTCGGGAGGGGGTTGCGGGTCGGGGCTGCGGCTGGCGCTTGTCCAAACCTGAATTGGTCAAACCTTACGCCGCCTCCCTCCGACCCCTGTTCCCCCCTCCAGGGTGCCACCCTGTGTTTCTCCCTGAGGTCGGCGGTGTGCGCGGACCTGTTCCGCCTGTGCTCCGGGCCCGTGTGCCAGCTGACGCTGGCCAACCAGCCCGGCCGCCAGAAGAGCAGCTGCTGCCCGCCGCAGGACCTGCTCCTGCCGTAGAGGAGCTGCGGTCAAGCTTATGCAAGAAGATCTTGGATCATGCGGATAAGGGAGCACCGCTTGAAGGACGAACAGTGGCAGCGCCAGGGGCTGGGTCACGGCAAGCTACACTTGTGAGCTTGCCGTGGCACCCAGCAGTATGAGCATCAGGCGGGGCAGCGTCCTCCCATGCAAGCACGGCGAAGTGCGCGAGAAAGTGGTGGACTGCTTGTGCAATTGGAAGGACTGCTGCATTAACGTTCGCTGACACACTGCATTCGTGCAGCATTCAGTCGGGGTGTCTTGCTGTCTCCGGCCCTCGTTTGGGTAGCATTTTGCGGTGTGTACATAGATTGGCCGTCGGGCTGCGAGAAAGCCCGGGTGTAATTGATTGATGCCACCGAAAGGGGCCTCACACGTGCTGACTCAGGGGGCGGACGGCTTTATGGTCGATGATACTGACTGAATGACTTGGCGGGATGAGCCCTCCTGTCATGGAGGCGTTGACTACCTTGGACATCGCCGTTGAACACTGGGGCGGAGGGGAGCGCTTGGAGTTGCATGCCGTGGGGGCGCGCGAGCGGGGGGAGACTTCTTGCGCGGCCCTCGGCGTGGTGGTGACATGTGCGAGTGTGAGCCTGAATAAGGGATGTCTGTGTGTGTCTGTGCGTGTCTGTGCGTGTTTGAGTGTAGTGCATGCGGTGGAGCATGGCGTTGATAGGTTGATGCGATGCAGCGGCCATGCGCTCTACTGGTGTGAGCCGTGCTACCGTTGGGATTTCGGTGTGGGGCCTTGCACCCGCATCCCCACAGTGAAGCGCACCCTCTGAGCATCTCCGGCTTTTCTGTACTTTTCGATGACCCCTACACGAATCATGCCTGTTTGAATGACATTGCTTTTGGACTCGGAACGTGGCCCTGGAAAAAGCCACTTCGACAAGGGGAGTGCCTTTTGGCGGCGGCGTCATGTGGCTGCAAGGACGTGAGGTTGCGGCACCGCTGCATACCCACGATTCCCGGAGTCGCGGATGTAAATTTTCTTGTGAAGCCGCTGCCGCTTTCTTGCTTTCCTTCATCGAGAACGGCCAGGTTGCCGAAAGGCGGTTACTAACCGCCACCAGCGGTTACTATCGGCAGCTGTTCGACAACCCTAACCTTTCGACGACCCAGCTGCTATGCCTGCCCTTTATGCGTTCCTGTCACGATCCTTTGTTAAATATGCACGATACACAATCGTAAGTGGCAATAACAATGGGCTGCACAGAATAAGGTGTTGCCGCCCCCGCACACCGACACACGACGGCTGCGCCCGATCGCCGCCTGGACCTCACTTCGACTTCCTGCCCCTACAGTACGGCCCTACGCTCCAGCGGACGCGCTGACTGCTGCCAGCCTTGCTTCAACAAACAATCAGCATGAAAAGCGTTAATGTACAGTTGTCATATGGCCCTATCTCCTACGTGCGCGCAACGGCAACCTGATGTCCTGGCCATCCAATCATCACACAAAAGGCCGCTGCGGTCTTGTGCCCAGAAGATGGGCCCGTCCCAGCTACGCACACCGCACACTCCGCGCCGCGCCACCACGCACAGGCAGCCGACTCGCCTACATGCCGCTCATGGAGGTGAAGGAGCCGTTGTCGTTGAGGTCGGCGGTGCCCTTGATGCGGTCGTACTCCTCGATGGCGGTGGTGTCCGTCACGCCGCCGATGATGGGCAGCTTGGCCTCCTGCGCGGGCGCGGGATGGGGTGGATGACGGGTGCAGGATGCGGCGGCGGGGTGAGCGGGAAAACAGGTAACGCAGTCTGCCCGCCGTGCGCGCGTGTGTGCGTACGTGCGTGTTGGGAACGTGCGTGCGTGCGTGTGTGCGAGTGTGTGTGCGTGTGGGGGACGTGCTGGCGGGCTGGTGGCGGACAAGGAGAGACGCGCCACCCCGGCCATTCAGGAAACCATTCAGGAACAGCGTGGACGGTGCGTGGGCACAGCACACCGCTGGGCGTGGCTCCGGACGAGAGCTGTCAGTACGAGAGCACATTCAGAAGAGCAAGCCGCCACCAACCAGCTGTAACCGCCATGCACACCGCGCGCGCACCTTGACGAAGATGGACGGCTCCGGCGCGGACACCACGTCTGGCCGCGGCACGCCCACCTCCGCGTTGGGCCAGGTGCCTGGGGCGTGGGCGGGACGCGTGGGGTCAGGCACCCGTGCGCGTGCGCGGGTACGTGTTGAGGCAGGAGGGCCGCCGGCGCAGGGACCGTACACAAAATGGGTCGAGGGTGGCGCCCTGCCGCAGCCTTCCCTCACGTTTTCACACAGAACCCTTGGCGCTCACGCCGGCCGCCCGCTCCCGCTCTCAACACACAGCGGCCCTTCTCGGAAGACCCACGGACCCCAAACAACTGGGAGGGTGCACGGCCTCGCGCACGCCACGCACCCAGCCGCGGCTGCGCCGTCCGCCACGCGCTGGCGGTGCCGAAGCCCTCATCGCAATGCATCACGCACTTGCTGCCCCTGGCGCCCACCGCGGCAGCGCCCCCGCGTCCCTCGAACTCGTGGGAGTCGGCGCGCCCATCAATGCTGCCGAAGTGGCGCCGCACCGCCGCCGCGGACCACGCCACCAGCTGCTGAGGCTGCTGCTGCTGCTGCTGCTGCTGCTGCTGCTGCAGCGCAGGCAGCAGCGCTGGGGCGGAAGCGGCAGCCATGCTCAAGCTGGCTGCGTTGCTGCCGAGCAGCGCGCGGCAAGCGTGGCTCAGGCCCGCGCGTGCACCGGAGAGAGAGCACATTGTGGATTTACTGTGTCAGTGGTCTGATTTGAGGGTGCTGAGAATGTCGGTGTGTGTTGTGTACTTGGCAAAGCGCATAAAAAGTTATCCCGAGTTTGCCGGGGGACACGCCCAAGCCGGCGCCGCTGCGTCATCGGCCCACGCGCACCCGGCGCCACGACTGCCACTTCCCCTTGCTCAATGGTGGCTCCTGGCCGCTGAGCTCGCTCGATCTTAGTGGTTCCATGCCACCGCCCTTGTCGTGCCATGCACCTTATGGACCCTCAATCTATGCTCCGCCACTGCTGTAATCGCCGGCTGCGTCCTGCCCGCCCTGCGTGACGCCCGCACCCGCCCCCCCTCCCCCTGCCCCGCCGCCAGCCCCGCCGGCCCCTGCCGCGCCGCGGGCTGCCCTGCCGCCCGCCGCGGTTGCATTCGCCAGCGCCTGCTGCAGCTCGATCTCGCGGATGCGGTTGTTGATGTAGCGCTGGCCGTAGCAGTTGACGGGCAGGCCCGAGGTGACGTACGAGTACATCTCGTAGCAGGTCTCGTCCGGGAAGATGGCGTTGAAGTACATGTACTTGCCTGGCGGGTGATGTGGACACATGGCAGAGGTTCGCGGTAGCGGCGGCGGGGTTAGGTGGCATGGCGTTCGGCTGGTGCCCGCTGGGGAGGTGGAGGCGAGTGGATCCCACGCGTCTGGAGCGAGGGCCTGGATCAAGCAGGCGTGCGCCCAGTCGCCCACACACCCCCTCCTGGCGCTGCCGCCTCGCCGGCCCCCACCACCCACCCGCGCACGTCTTGAGGTCGCACACGGCGGCCGTGTCGTTGGCGCAGGGCGAGCGCGTCACGGCGGGGTCACAGCGGTCCAGCTGGCAGCGCGCTGCCGAGCCCTTGCACACGCCGTTCAGCTGCGCGGCGGGGCGGTGTGGCGTGCGGGTTGCAGGCAGGTGCAGGGTGCAGGGGCTTGAGGGTGAAGAGCGAGCGCAGGGGCAGGCTGCAGGGGCTTTCTATGAAGCAAGCGCACGCTCCGCGCGACCAGAGAAAGCATTTTTGAATGTTTGCCCGCCCGCACATCAACCACCCTCCCGCCTCATGGGCCGTGACCCCACCGGGCGCCTCGTCATCATCAGGGGCCACGCGCACCTGCTGCACCATATCCCCGGGCGGCGGGAAGGCTGGGTAGAAGGCGCAGCCGGTGCCACCCAGCGGCCGCCGGATGGTGTGGTAGGCGCGCTGGAATTGCGCGTAGTACAGCCCCGGGCACTGCTGGGACTGGGACTGGCCGCCGCCAGAGCCGGCGCCGCCCCCAGACCCGGAGGAGCCAGAGGGCTGCTGCTGCTCGTCGCCGGGCGCCGGGTCAACAGGCTGTGCGTGCGTGGGCGCAGGCGTGTCACAGCAGGGGGTCGACGCAACCGGGTGTGGTCACGTGCGTGGCCAAGTTTCGGGATTGTTACGTCGGCGTGCCCAAACCGCGCCAAAGCTAATGCAAGCCACTGCACGCGTGCAAACAGCACACAAACTTCCACTCTCACACGCAAACGCAAACGCAACCATACACACGCACACAGGCCCATGCACACACCCACGTGTTGCCTGCGCCCACCTGCAGGAAGAACATGTACCGCTGCGCGCCCGTGAGCGCGCACGGCTGCGAGTCAGGCAGCACCGGCGCCTCCACCAGGATGAGGCAGTCTCCGCCATCCCCGTCGTGCTGCCGGCATCGCACCAGACCCTGTTGAGCATGCAGAGAGACGGGTGGCATTTGCTGAGTCGGACGCGCCAGGGGATGGAAAAGCATCCGGATACGGTAACTCACAACGCGCTCACTTCGACCGGCCTGGAAGGGCTCCCTTTCGGGCCGAGGGAGCGACTAGAGACGATTGATATTCGCGAGGGCGGTTGTCTAAAACGCTCATAGGTGCAGGAAGCTCACACACCTTGTGCACGCACTGCAGCCCCAGTAGGATGTAGCTGGTGGGCGTGCTGCTACTGCCGCTGGAGCCAGTATTACTACTGCCGTCGTCGGGCACGGGTACTAGCGTCCCGTTGGGGTAGCAATGGCCCGAGCCGGCACCCGCAGCCAGCACCACACCTGCGAATGTGTGGTGTAGTTTGGAGGGTTGAATGGGTGTGGGGAGAGGTCCTACGCGTCATCCCGGTGGCCCGATCCACAGCGTCTCGCAGCGAGGCGTGCATCGGACACCATCCATCAGCAACAGCAGCGTTATGCAGCCGCCTTCAGTACGGCCCAGCGGCAGGTACGAACAGCCGCACCCGCACACGCGGACGTGCACACGCACCCGTCACGATGATTTGGGCCGTGCCCGCCAGCTCCAGCTGCGTCGCCTTCACAGCCACATCCGCACACTCCTGCCGGCCCGCCGCCGCCGCCGCTGCCGCCGCTGCTGTCTGTTCTCCCGATCCGGAGCCAGAGCCAGCCCCTGAGCCTGCGGCTCGCAACCCCGCACCCGCTGCGGCGCCGGAGCCCCCCGCGCCGTTGCCTGGGGCTCCATCGCCGGCCTGCTCCTGCGGGTTTTGCTGAGAGGTAGCGGGTGCCAGGTTGCTACTGCCGCCATCGGTGCTGGCTGCTGCTGCTGCCGGGTCGGCCGCTGGCGGGGGCGAAGCCGACACGGCCGCTGCAGCAGGCGGCTTGCGGTGGCTGCTAGCTGCTGCCAGCGGCAGACCGAATTGCAGTAGCCCGGTGCCCTGCTTGTGCGTGTTGGGCAGGCCGATCCCAAAGCACACCAAGGCAAGCACAAGCACGCGCCGAGGCGCAGCCAGCGTTGGAGAAGCCATCTTTTCAGGCGCACCTCGGCGCACAGTCGCAACAAAACAGGATCTCGCTCGAAGCCAGCTACCAGTTTTGCACGAACGTTTGCCTCTCGAACGGTCCAAGGGTTTGCGTGTCGCTGATGGGGTTGGCTGACAAAGGGTTGTGCTGGCCACGCGTGCCTAACCCCCAACCGATTCTCCCCGTGCATTTGGAAATTGCACATGGAAATGCACATGCAATCCACCGTCAGGCTCGGGGCAATCCCCCGCACGACCCGGTGTAATTCCTGTCTCCCGCCTCCCCCCAGGCCGCCAGCAGAGGCCCCGCGCCGTGCTTTCGCATCAAGACGCGTTGAGCCGCGCCTGGCCGCGCCTGCGGGTTGGCATGTGCCACAGCGAAGCGTCTGCCTACGGCGACCGGTAATGGGAGGCAGGAGCCACGCGGACGCTGCCGTGTACACTGGCGTAGGGTGGCGAGCGTGGTTCGCGGCGGGCATGGGCATGGCCCCCGCAGTAGTCCCCTTGGTACTCTCTGGTAGCGCTAGTCCCACAGGAGCTTTACCTAACTGCCTGGCATGTACACCAGGGAACGCTGCTAGTGTAGCTGCTTCTGCTGCTGTTGCGGCCCCAGGCCTCCGGCAGACACAAGCACCAGCCCACACGCAGCCAGCCCACACGCAGCCAGCGTGCGCAGCACCCGCGACCGCGCAACGGGACGCGGTCCAGACCAGTGCGACCAGCCTGCCGGCCTGAATCGCAGGCTGCAGGGCTTTCACTGGGCATATAACTCTATCCTCCGCATGCCGGCTCCCGACTGACCGGGCACGCGCGCGGGCGACGAGCCCCCTGGCTGTCGCCATGCAAGCTGCAAACGCTGGCAGAGAATGCCGTGTTTGCCGATGCCAAAATCAGAATGCCCGAATTTCTCTCTACGGGGAGTGAGATTCATTTCCGGTTCGTAGGCTGCGAGCGCAGAGCTTGCGCCAAGGCGCGTGCCTAGCGGTCGCTTTTCCGTACATTTTTCGCGGAGCAGTGTCAGTTCGGCCCGAATTCTCGTGTACTATATAGAACGCCACTGACTCTACGTCGCGAGCCACAGAGGTCGTCAATTCGTGGCCCGTCCAACCAGGAGCTTGTCGTCTGAAAGGCCCGGCTTGGGCGGATTGGCTTGCTGGTGTTGCACTCAAATACGCTCGGCTCCATGGTACCACCCAGGCCATAGAGTTATAGGAATAGGGGCCCTGCGAGCCCAGTCCATTGTTGGGCGGCACACGCGCCCACGCGCCAGCCTCGACAGGTTTTGCTTCCGGCCTTGAGGCCTTGGCACCAGCTAGAAACATTTGTTCAAAATGGCCGGCGTAGACAACTACTTCTCGGTGCTGGCGCTGTTCATCCTCTTTCGAGAGACCATTGAGGCGTCTATCATTTGCGGCGTGCTGCTCCAATTCCTCAATCGCGCTAAGCCAGCACTAAAGAAAGCAGGTGAGGCATCTATCTACCGAGCGGGGAGGCGGGGGACAGCCGTTGGTTCACCGCGTTGGGACGGGTTGAGTGGCGGCCACGGGGCCTGCCACGCACGTCCACGAATGGGGGAGGGAGCACTCGCATATGATAGCAACCCTTTGTCTCCGCGCGCCCGTCCGCCTCCTCACATCGGCGCCTCAACAGCATGCGCTGAAGGTGCAGTCTGCCCCTGTCTGTGCTTCCCTGCGACCTGCAGTATGGTATGGCGTTGCCGGCGGCGTGGGCGTCAGCATTATCTTCGGCATCATCTTCATCGTAGTGTACTACACGGCCCAGAGCAACCTGTTCAAAGGCACGAACCGTGATTGGTTCAAGGGCATCATCAGCTGGATCGCAGCTGCGCTCATCACCTACCTTGGCTTTGCCATGCTGCGCTTCGTCGGCTGGGAGGAGAAATGGAAGCGCCGGCTGGAGGCAGCAGTGAAGCAGAAGGCGAGTGATAGAGCGCACATGCCAGGGCACAACGGGGTGGGGCGGGGGCAAGCCAAGCAGGCGAGCGAAGCGTGTGTTTGTGTGGCATGACCCAGCAGCGTGGGTCTGGAGGGGTAGTCTTTTCCAATTCCCAAAAATAGGGCTGGAGGAGGGGGTGAGGGCCTGCGGGGCCCCTGGTCGCTGGCCCTGGTCGCGACATGGACCCACCATTGCCTCCTGCGCACCCACAGATTCCGGTTGATGGGGAGGAGCCCAAGGATGGCGCCGCCGCCACGGACGCAGCGGCCCTGGAGGGCGCGGCAGCCCTCGAGGGCGCCGTGCCCGCCAGCAAGGACGGCGGCAGCGGGTCCGGCGCCGCCATGGGCAAGTCCGCCACCACCTCCACCCTCACGACCTCGCCCACGCTCCAGACCACCTCCTCCTCCTCAGGCAGCCGCACCCGTAACTCGGACGATGCCACCCCGGCCAAGCCCGCCGCCGCCGCCTCTCCTGCGGCCGCCGCCTCCGGCCCCTCCGTCGGCTCGGGCCCCGCGCCTGACGCGCTGCTGGCGGCGCGCGCCACCACCGACCTGGAGCTGGGCGCCGGCACGGACGAGAAGACCGGCGAGGCGCTGGTAATCGCGGCGGATGGCGAGGTGGAGCCCGCCAAGGCGATCACGGAGGACGGCCGCGACATGGGGCCGCCCACGCGCAAGGAGTTCTGGAACATCTTCATGCTGGTGTTCACCACGGTGGTGCGCGAGGGCATCGAGAGCGTGGTGTTCCTGGGCGGCCTGGGCAACGTCAAGCTGCAGGTGAGGCGCGGCGGCAGGTTGTGATGGAGGTGGAGGTGGGCGAGGAGGGCGCGGCGGCTCGCGTGGGGGCGAGGAAGAGATGTGTAGCGGTGCAGCGCGGGCAGTTTGCGCAGGGCGTCAATCTTGTGCTGTTTCGGACCACCTTTCGACCACGTTTGACTCCGGGCCTCCCCGCCCGCTTACTTTTTTGTGCGCAGGCCATCCCGCTGGCGGCGCTGGTGGGCATCACGGCGGGCGTGCTGGTGGGCATGTTCCTGTACTACAGCGGCCGCACCGTGAAGCACATCAAGTGGCTGGTCATCACCATGGCCGTCATCATCTTCTTCATCGCCGCCGGCCAGGTGCGGCCGGCCGCGACTGGCCTCGGGGGCGCAGTGTTTGCAGAATGTGTGTGCAGCGCGACCCGCAAGCAGTGCGGGCCGCCGGCGCTGTGCCCGTCGTGCCGGCTCGCCACCCGGCCCCACCTGCCCGCGTGTGGCTGCCGGCGCTCACGCCGCGTTTGGCCGTCGCCCGTCGCTGCGTCTCACCGCACGCCAACCCGCCGCCGCTGCCTCGCAGGTGAACATCGGTACCGACGCGCTCATGCGTGCCGGCATGTTCGGCACCTGCTCGCCCTGGCTGGACGAGCGGCCCTGGTACATGGTGCCCGTGTACGACTGGAGCGCCTGCTGCTCCGACCAGGACCCCAACGGCACCGAGCCCACGGACGTCCAGAACCGCAAGCGCTTCTTCGCCCTGGCCCGCGCCATCTTCGGCTACCAGGTGCGGTGGCCGTGGAGCCGCATCGAGTGGGAAGGGCACGAGTTCGTGTGCGTCCAGTTTTGCCCAACGCGGTCGTGCGGTGGAGGCGAGGCGTTTGAAGGCGGCCCGATTCATGCTTGTGGCTTGTCGTTACGGTGGTTGTTCGAGTCACCGCGCGCGCATGCCTGCATACCAAGCGCCCCGCCTTGGTCACACGCGCAGGACAAGGCCACGCCGCTGGAGATTCTCATCTACTGCGGCTACTGGAGCATCATCTTTGCCGTCATGGCCATCAAGGCGTGGCGCGCCGAGCTGTTTGATGCCGACTACAAGCACAACCGCGAGATCCGGTGGGTGATCCGGCGCGACAGGGGCCGCAGCATGGGCAGGGCGGGGCCCGCAGGTGTATGGCGCGGCCGCGCTTGTGCAGACTCCCAGGCCAGGCTAGGTGTCCGCCGCCAACCCACGCCCGGCCTCCTGTGATGGCTCTATTGCACAGGCGGCTGCGGAAGGAGGCGCGGCTCAAGGCGGAGGCGGAGGCGGCGGAGGCCGCGGCGGCGGCGGCCAAGGTGGCGGCGCTGGAGGAGGGCGAGGCGGGTGAGGCGGGCGCCGCGGCACTAGCGGACGCTGACGGCCTGCCTGCCATCGGCACCTGCAGCGTGAAGCTGTGCATGCAGCCAGAGGCCCCTGAGGCCGAGGCACCCGCAACCGAGGCCAAGGCGGCAGCCGCGGTTGGGAGCGGCTCTGCATGACGTGCCGGTGTGTGTAGACGTCTGTCACGTGTTTCAGCGCTGTGCAGCTCTAGGTGATGGCCGGCAATCCTGGCTGTCACAATTAAGTAGTAGGTCTCATTGGTAGCGGGCGGGGGGCTGCACATCGCTGCATCAGCGGTCCGCTGTATGCTCGATGCTTTTTGTCAAGGGAGGGGGCAACCACGTTGTTGGCGCTTCGATTTCCAGGTGTGCTTTTCTTTCCCCGGGGTGTGTCCAGCCCCAGCACTCAGCTCGGGGCACGCCAGGGCTTCCGGTGGGACTACGTCCCAGCGAGCCTGGTCTGTGCGAAGGGGGCTGCTTGCTTGCACTGCACTGACACAATCTTTGTTGGGTGGTTTGCCCCCATGCTGGTGCTTCGGGTGATGTGTTGTGGCCTTGTGGGCGTCCACGGACTCGCGCACCATGAGCGGGCCAAAGATGATAACGTGAGCTAGCGTGCCAGGCTGCCAGCGTGTGGGCGCGCAGATGAGTGAATAACGGGCGCTGCATCCCGCGTAGCGTAGCAGGTACGGGCAGGGGGCAGTAGGTGTGGTGCAGATGAGTGCAGGTACGGCCGTTTGGCTGCCAACGCGCCGGCCGCGGGGTATTAAGCTTCGCACAGCCGCACCAGGGCCTGTGAGCCCTCGGGCGGTGTAGTGCCCTGACTAGTATGCGTGTGCGTGGTACCGTGCTGTTGTACGCAACTGAAACTCAATCCTAGAGAGGCGCGCAATGTGATTCTTGAGAGTGCATGTAAGCTGGCGGTGTAGGAGCAGGGCTTGTCCAGGACTTGGGCCATTGTCCCTGCGTAGGTTGGACGTTCTGGCCCTATGGAATTTGCCCTCCTGAGCTATCCTGGGCTGGCAGACGGCAACTGTAATGAGCTACTCAGGGGCATCCCTGACGCTACCGGTCAACTGGTCCCACACCTCGGCCCCTCTCCAACACACCACGACCAGTTCCGTAAGGAATGCGCGTCAGCAAACTACCCGCCAGGCGGCTAACCAGCGCGCTCCTGTCTGCTTTCGCAAATTGTTTCTTGACTGTGGGGTATCCGCTGCACACTACGGGACTACGCCACTTTGGCCCGTTCCCTCTATACCACCGAACACCACGATACCAGTTCCGCACGCGGTGTTCACTGCCTTCCAGCGTGCCAGGTCAGCACGCGTCGCCCGCCCACGGCCCACGCCCATGTCACACAACTCGACCACCTGTATCCGCGACGTCTATCCACATCAGTGCATTCACCTACCACGGGCCCCAAATGCTCTGTACCATCGAACCTACCGCGGGCCGTCACGCTCTGTGCGCCCATCCTCGCCCCAGCTACCGCATCAGGACCCACACAGCTCCGCGCGACACCCAACGCGCTCCACAGCCCGCCCCCCCCGCCATCCCCCTCAGTCGCTGCCGCCCTGCTCGCCGTCGCCCTCGTCCTGGTCCTCCACCTCCTGCCCCGCCACCAGCACCTGCCGCACCCAGCTGCCCACCAGGTTGGGCCGGTACACCGCCACCTGCTGCGCCTCCGTGGCGGCCGCCACCTGGTTGCCCCATAGGTCCCACTCCACCTTCCACACCAGAGCGTCGTGTTCCAGCGCCGCCAGCTGCTCCACCTGCAGGACCACGGTACACCATGGGCGACGGCAAAGGGCACGGCACGGCGCGCGTCAGCGGAAGCGGCACAGGCGCTCCGAGCGCGGTTCGCAGTGACCCTGCGCCCCCCCTGCAGAGCGCATTGTTGTCAACCCGGTCTTTCCGAACCTCCGAGACACAATGTACACGCACGCACGCACGCACGCACGCACGCACGCACGCACGCACGCACGCACGCACGCACCTGCAGCGCTGCGGTGTCGCCCGAGAGGCTGAACACGAGCAGGTCGCGCCCCGCGCCCACCGCCAGCAGCTCCACCGCCCGCCCCAGCGGCGGCGCCCAGTGCACCGACGCCACGTGCTGCCCGTTGCCCGAGTCCAGCCGCGCCACGACCTGCGCGGCAGCCGTCGCCGTGGGCATCCGTGGGGTAAGACGCCGTGGTTGCGTCGTGACGTACAAGCAGAGGAACACGAGCAGCCGGGCCGGGCTGGGCCGGCGCATCGCCCACCCGCTTGTGTTGCGTTGCTCAGCATGGATGCAGAGGACACTGGCACGCGCACCTGCCAAGAGTTGAGCGCGAGCACGTACTGCCACACGAGCGCCTGCAGCCCTGCGCCCGCACACAGCATGGGCGGCACGCCGGCGCTGAAGGGCCGCCAGCACAGCCCCCGGCACACGCCAGCCGGGCCAGCCTGCATTCGCAAACGACACGGCGTTCGTGTCAGGCTAGGATTGAGTAGGTGAGATGAAGTTGCGTCACGCAGAACCTGCCAAGACGCCGGCACCAGGCCTGACCCCATTCCTGCAGGCCCCCACCTTGACTTTGCTGTGCAGGCTCCATGCGCGCGGCGCCAGCACGTCCTCCGCCTCATGCACCCACACGTGCCCATCCTCCATCAACGCCGCCAGCACCAGACCCGCCTGCCGCGGCGCGAAGCACAACGACCTGCACGCGCGCACACACAACCAGGCAGTTGCACATGCCGTGGTGCGAAGCTGTTGACGCGCTAGGCCGCTTCTACCCCAACAGTTCCAAGAATAAACCCGCGCGGCCGTTCCTGCCGAACACGGATGTGCGGCATGCACGCAGCTCACCTGCACGGCCCTGTCCCGCACACCAGGTCCGCAAGCGGCTGGTAGTAGCCGCCGCCCGGCCCCTCGTCCGACCCGCTCGCCGCGACGCCCGGCTGCACCTCAGGCACCTGGAGGGTTAGGGTCAGAGTTACGGTAGTTGGCAGCAGTCGACGCCCCCCGCTTCTTCCTTATCGAAACGGCGGTTCCCCGTGTCTCCTGAACGCTGCAGCTTGCGGGGCTATCGCTCCCACCCGCGTCGGTCGTTTGTCCGGCACCCCAGCCCCGCCGCTCACCTGCCCCCACACCAGCACGCTGCCCGAGGTGGTGGCGCCCGCCAGCACCCTGCCGTACTCGGGGTGCGCCCACGCCAGCCCCGTGACCGCGAGGTCCGTCTCCCACGCCGCCACCTGCGTCCACGCGTCTGGCCCCGGCCCCGCTTCATGCACCTGCGGCGCCGTGCCGCAGCCACGGTGTTGAGAGGAGGGGTTTGGGCGAGTGCGACTGGTGGTAGGCATTTGAAATGCCATTGGGGGGCTTCCCGAACGAACGGCGCCCCATCACGAGGCACCGCTCCCCTACATACGGTACCCTGTGCAGGAGCAGCTACCGCGTAAGCCACCCGGCCGGCCGTCCCCACCTGGATGACCGTGCTGCCGGAGGGCGTGGCCGCGCACGTGGCCATGCGTCGGCCCGACACGTCGTACGCCACGTCCACCGCAGGCCCCGCCAGCTCCTCCAACACGACGGTGGTCTCCTGGCGTGCAACGCGGCAAGTGCAACGCGGCAAGGGCGGTCCGGGAGGTAAGGCGTCGGCACTCGCCACCCTACTAGGACAGCGTCGACTTGGAGGCCTAGCAGCCACTCCATCATGATTACCCGTCATGTCATTGCTCTCCCCGGTCCGCCTCGCACCTTCACTGTGGCCATGGCGCTGCAGGATCGCGCCTTGCGCACCGCGGTGAAGAAGACCTATTACTTTGTTAGAATGATTATTTTAGCTCTGTAATACTAGCAATATTATGATGAGCAGAAATATCGCCTTTGTTGCCGTTCCCGCCTTGGTCGCGCAGCACACTGAGCAGACGGCAGAGTCCCATTAACTACGGTTAAAGGCTCGTCTACATAATTTGCGCTAGCAACGCATCAACTTCCCTTTCCAGTCGGCTACGCAGCATTGCTTGCATGGGCGCGTGCTTTCTCAATTACGGGCTTCGTGTAATGCAATATTTACTTCATCCATTTATGCGCAAGCACGCAATATACTTAAGTCATTACCAGGTCGGGCACGCCGCCGACCGAATTTGGAGTGCAATTGTCGTCGCGCCGAGTCCTCGAAACGCGCGGTGACGCTTTGGAGCGGCCTATAGGCGGACATGGCTACCATGGGCACTTCACGTCTGGCGCAATTGAGCTCCTCGACCAGCTCTGCCGTTCCGCCACACCGCCCGCGTTGTGGCTGCGCCGCTCTGGCGCCGGCACGTGCCCCCGCTTGTGCTGTGCTCCCACCGACGCGAACGTGGAGTGCGGAGCGCTCGATGGGATCGCAGCCATCGACGTCCTCACGTAACGTTGTCACTGCTGCGAATCGGCGGCAAGGCCCTGGCAGCTGTAGCGGCCCCGTAACACCCAGCGCTGGCGGCCCCGCGGGGCCGGCCGGGCCAGCGGCGCCAAGCCACGGGCTTGTGGGCGTCCTGGCTTTTGATGAGGTAAGCAGCTGCAACACGAGTCGAACGTTGGGATGAACGGCGTCACGTTCGAGATGGCATTAGACGATGCAGTACGCGTCACGCCCGCTGCGCATCTTGTGGCGAAAGGTGGCGACGGCACCACACTGCCGCGACCTGGCGTCGAGGCTACTCAGCAGTCCAACTTACGTTACATCAAACTCATTACATCGCATCGCCGCCGCTGCAGGCTTCGTACGTGGAGGTGGGCCGTGTGACGGGCGCGCACGGTGTGCGCGGCGAGCTGCGAGTGGAGCCGTCCACGGACCAGCCCGCCAAGCGCTTCAAGTCCGGCAGCAAGTAGGAGTGGGCGTGGGAGCGAAGGGGCTGCGTGGAGGGAGGGACGGAGGACTGTCTGGAGAGGGGGGATTGTGAAGGCTATCCCTATATCAAAACCGAACCCATCATGCAATTGGGCATAGCGGGCATGTTTGTGGGGCTCCGATCAAGGTGTCACGCGCCGGGCGTCGGTTGCGTGCCGCAGCTGGGGAGCACGCGCCACGCGTGCCACATGTCATGACTTGTTGTATGTCGTGCACGTTTTGGCGCAGGCTTTACCTTCTTCCGCCCGCGGCCCAGGGCTTGGCGGCTCGCGCCAACCCCCAGGCATTGACGCTGGTGCCGGTGAGTCTGCAGCACAGGCGGCATGGGTAGTGCTTGCGCGAGGCATACTGAGGCTGGGCACCTCCTCATCAGTGAAGGAGGGCAGTGTTGCCGCCACCAGTGGCCAGGCGTGATGACAAGTCTACAGGACCTGTGGTGCGCTGATTTTGACTTCAGCGCGATGGGCCGGGTGCCGGAGCAGCCCGTAAGCACGCGGCTGAATGCCTCGCTGCTGCTGCCGCGCCAGGTGACGTCCCGCGGCGCCAAGGTGCGGCCGCTGGGCAAGGGCGAGGAGGCCTGGCTGGTGGCGCTGGACGAGGTCGGCAGCCGCACACAGGTGGGCACGCCAGGCGGCGGCGCCGCGTGCGCGCGCGCGGCGTCCACACCACAGCCCACACGCCAGCCTGCCTACTACGCGCGCACGCCGCCGCACCGCGCACGCCGCAAGCCAGCTGCCTGCGAGGCGTGACACGCCCGCCCTTGTGCTTGTGCCTGGCCCTCTTTGCGCCGGCCGCCGCAGGCGGAGCAGCTGCGCGGCTTCCTGCTGTACTGCGCCGCCGGCGACCGCGAGGCGCTGCGCGACCCCGACGAGTTCTACGTCACCGACATCGTGGGCTGCGCCGTGCACGACCAGGCCTCGGGGCGGCTGGTGGGGCAGGTGGTGGACGTGTTCAGCGGCATGGGCACGCACGACACGCTGCGCGTCAAGCTGCGCGCCAGCGAGGCCGACATCATGAACAGCCGCATCCGGTGAGGGCTGGGGGAGCGGCGTGGAGTTGCGGGGCGGGGCGTGGAGGGAGGAGGCTGGAGGCAGGGCGAGGAAAGCAGCAGGGCGACGGCGCGCCGGGGCAGTGGGCACATGGGGAAGGGAGTAAGCCGCGATGCGGCACCGCCCGAAGCGCCCCGCACGCTAACGGCGAGCGCCCCCATGTCGCTCCCGTCCGCTGACGTGTCGCCTGACGTGTCGCCCTCCCTGCCGGTATCCAGGTACTGCATGATTCCCTTCGCCAAGGCCATCTGCCCGGTGCTGGACCTCAAGAGCCGCACGCTGGAGGTGGCGCCGCCGGAGGGCCTGCTGGACATGGCGTCGGTGGTGCCGCTCAGGAAGGTGCGGGGCATGGCGTGTGTGTGTGTGTGTGTGTGTTAGAGAGCACAAGGAGAAACGACAACAAGAGACCTTGTGTGTGTGTTAAAAACAATCAAGCAGACGGACAAATAAGCCCGCCAAACACGCGCGCGCAATTGTATACAGATACCTACGCCGGTTACCGAGCTCCGCGTTGGCGATGTTGCCCTTGTTGTCTACCTTTGCATACTTACCCGCATATGACGCCTGGAACCCCCTACCCGGGCGTTTGGCATTCAGCCTCGTCTCCGAGGTGCACCTGTATGCGTCCATGCGCCGCGCCATTGACGCGCTAGAAACGTTTGCCCGGCACGCCTAATGCCCTGTTACCCGCCCGCTGTCCGTAGCCAGGCTCACCTATAGGCGAGCGCAAATTGAAAGCACAAGGCGGCAGCACAGCAGTGTCACGGGCAGGCAAAATGGCAAAGGCGAATCGGGGGCGGCGTGCAACAAGCAAGTTAGTGAGCTACCTAACACGCATCCCAAAGCCCGCCCATTAACTATTCTAATGCCCGTGGAAGTGTGTGTGTGTGTGTGTGTGTGTGTGTGTGTGTGTGTGTGTTTGTGTGTGTGTGTAGTTTTCTCCAATTCCCAAATCAACCGGGGGGTGAGGGTGCGTGTTTGGGGATGGGGTAGCCGTCCATGTGAACGGGGGCAGGAGGGGTCATGAGTGCGGCAGGTAGTGAGGGGTCGGTCGGTGTTAGGCATTAGGGTACGGCATGGTGACGGTAACACACGTGCATTAGAACAGATACAGCCACGTGACCTTTACGCCACGTATGCTATTGTCTTGTTGCGAGTGGTTGTGTGTCAGCCGCTGCCCGCCCTCCCTTTGCCCCGCATCACGCAGCCTCTGTCGGACGAGGCGAAGGCGCAGAAGCTCCAGGAGCTGCGCGAGCAGCTGCAGAAGGAGGAGGTGGCGCGGCAGCAGCGCAAGCAGCAGCAGCCGCAGGAGGAGGCCAGCGCTTCATCTGCAGCGGCCCAGGATGACGGCGACTCGGATTCGGATGATGATGATGATGATGATGGTGCAGCGGACGAGGGCGAGGCCGAGGAGGAGTCCGCGGCCGAGCAGTCGGCGGCGCCCCAGCGGCGGCGGCCAGGGCTGCGGCGCGGCGCAGGCAGCCTTCGGCTGGGGCGAAAGCGGGTATGAGGCAGGGCTCTGCGTCGTTGGGGGATAGGGTGTAGGAAGGGTTTTGCACGCGCGATGGCATGCAAATGGCTGCGTAGTCTGAGGCTGCAAGACCATCACTAGTCGGAGGATGGGGCATGCACAGGGCATGCAGGGCTCAGGCGTTGGTATTTCCAGGCGCAGAGTCACGTGGCATGAAGATGAGCCATGTGAGTAGCTGTAAGAGTGTTTGCGGCGGCAATGGGGACGCACAACACGATAGGGTGGCGGCCCTCGTGGGACGTCGGCCAGTCATCGATACCGGTAAGAAAGGTACCGTATTCGGAGTAACATGAGGGGAGTGCTGCCCATTATTCTTGGCAGGACGGCACGGATGCGGGGCGGCATGTTTGCAGTTCAACTGGAGCATGAGCGGTGGGTACAAAGCTTGTAGTCGCTGGAGGCCGGGCGGCAGCACAGCACGCGGCATGCTCCGGCCGAAGGGAGGGGCCTGTGCATGCGAGTCAAGCTGCATTCGCATGCGCCACAATCAATCTAATTTGCACAGCATTGCATTAGTCAACGCACCCCGTGGATGCGCTCATCACTTTTGCCACAAAATTCGTGAAAAGACGGGCTTTAGGTACCGTCAGAGGGGCCCAGCGCGGCTCTCAGACTGCTGATTTCGTTTGCGCGATGACTATGCAAGCTTAGCACAAGCCGATACCGACTGTGCTTCGGCGTTTAGGCGGCCAGCAGGGCCCAGGCGATCCCTCGCTGGTAAACCCATGGCTCCGAAGGACCAGGACGACTGGGACGGCTCGGAGGAGGAAAGCGAGGAGTATGAGCTGCTGGCCGACCAGTCGCAGAGCGTTTTCCCGCTGCGGATTAACCGGCAGCTGACTGCTCATATGGTAGCGAACACGCTTCCTGCCGCTGAGTTATCGGCTGGGATCGAGGCATTAGCGAAATGCTTCTACGATCCGAATGTGGAGTAAGTCGTGCACCGGGCTTGGGGTTCGCTGGGCCTGGGGCTGACTTGAGCGTGGTTTGCGCGCCATCCGACTTGCTTTTGCGCAGGTGGGCTGTCTTGGGCCAGACTCCCCCGGGATGGACTCTGGTAAAGGAGTTTGTGAACGTGGTGCTGGGCGGGGCGGTAGACAAGTTCTACCGCGTGGACATTTTCCTGCGGGCCAACGCGGAGGTGCCGGAGCAACTCTTCGCGTGCCTGTTCAATGCCATGTACGCGATGGCCGGCTTCGCTGCCGTGGTGGCTCAGCATGACGAGGCGTTTGAGGACACGCACGACAACGAGCTGGTGTCGCTCGTGTCAGCCACCTACAGCCTGCTGGACGCGCGCGCAGCCATCTACAAGCAGGACTACGTCAGCGCGCTGCCCGACCTCACGCAGCTCACAAAGGTCGCCACCGACTACATCAAAGCCACAGCCCCAATGGAGCTCAGCGACGGGGAAACAGACGAGGAGGAGCAGTACATCCACCTGCGCGAAGTGCGCAACGGGCCCGTGTGGCACTCCTACCTGGTGCAGCTGCTGGTGGGGCTGGGCTTCATTGAGGATGTCGTCAAGGTGCGTGTGGTCCACCGGCGTGTGGGCGCTGCTTGGGGCCGCACGGGGAACCGAGCGGCGGGGGCCAGTTCGCAGGCCCCTCAACTTGGTGTCAGCGCCTGATGACCCCCACCCTCGCCACCTGCTGCAACAGATCATCAGCCACACCAAGTTGCACAGCCTGAACACCTGCCTGCGCCTGCTGGACCTGCTGTGGCTGGTGCGTGTGCGGCGGCGGCGGCGTGGGAGCGTGGGAGCCTGGAGGCATGGCGTGGCCGCGAGGACTGGGCTGGCCGGGGAGGCTGGGGGTGCAGGGAGCAGGCCGCAGATAGGCATACCTGTGGGGCCCACGCACCGGCAGGTGCCATTTCGGGCTGGGTTCAGAAGGCAGTTGGGGAGGGGGGAGGGCGAAGCGCCCGGGCACGTTGGGCAGAAGCCGTGCTGTAAGGATGGCGACGGTGGGTGGCCCGGAAACCTGCGCGCACCAGCTTGTGGCATGATGCTGCAAGGTGGCCGTCCACGAGGCGTTCATATCACCACTGCCATCCACCTGCCTTGCTGCTGTGCTGCGCTCCTGGTCGCGCCACCGCAGGTGGTGCAGCTGCGGCGCAACATCTGCCGCTGCCCCATCAAGGACGAGCAGAAGGCCACCATACACCGGGTGAGCGGCCGGGCCGCGGTGGTGGGGTGGCGCTGTGGTGGGGTGGGCGCGCGCGCGCTCCCGGAGCAAGCGCAGTGGGGCTACGGAGCCCGGAAGAGCAGCGGCAGCCGCAGCCGCAACCGCAACCGCAGCCGAAGCCGGGGCTGCAGCCGGAGCCGCAGCCGCAGCCGCAGCTTGATAGAGTGCATCGAGGGCGCTCCTTAAAAGGGGGAAGTGAATGACGGGCGCAGGCACCGTCGGGGCAATCACGGCGCCACGGGTGCGTAGGCGGTGTTTTGCGGGGCTTGGAGGGTCATGTACGGCGGCACGAGGCGCGTGTTTCACGCCGACTGCGCGGCTGCCGCAGGGCGTGTCGGAGCTGCTCACGTACGTGACTGAGGAGACGCTGTGTGACTCCAAGGCGTTTGAGAAGGCCTACGGCGGCCGCGACCGCTCCTGCGTGGTGCTGACGAGCGTGCTGCGCACCTGCAACGAGATGGCGGAAGGCGGGATCATTCCCAACGCCCAGGTGCGGGCGGGGAGCGGGCGCGGCTGAGAACACCCAGCCCTTGCTAAGCCAAACGCAGCCGGCGGGGTGGGAGGTGCGGGGCGGGGAAGGGCGCGGCGGGATGCAGGCGGAGCCGCGTGGTTGACGGCTGGTGTGGACGTTTGGAGGGCTGGCGCGGCAGGCAGGGCGTGGGAAGGCGCAGCCGGTGACAAGGGGCCACAGTTGGGTGTGACCGGGGCACACTGTCCAACCCATGCCGGCGTCCGCTCTCAACAGATTGCGCGCGTCCAGCGGCTGCTGATCAGCCAGCTGCTCAAGTCGTCCAACTTCTCTCGCCTGCTGACCGCCGTCACCGAGTGCACGCAATTGCTGTACTTTGCGGCGCGGCGCACCGCGGTGGCGGCGGCGGCGGCGGAGGCGGCCGCCAAGGAGGCTGCCAAGCTGGCGGCGGCGGCGGCGGAGGCGGGCATGGAGGTGGAGGGCGGCGCGGCGGCGGAGGGCGTAGAGCTGCCTCCTGACATGGTTGGGCTGCAGGTGAGTGGGGCAAGGGTCGTGCGCGGCAAGCCACTCAGGGTGGCTGAGGGGAAATTGGACGCGACTGCGGAGGGCGCGGAGGGCGCGGAAGACGTATTGTGTGGGAGTCAGACGCGGCCTATTAGGTAACGCGGGAGCAGGGCCCGACGGGGAAGGTGCTTGCGAGGAAGAGGATCCCGCAGTTCCGGGGTGGGCGAGGCTGTTCCCGGCCCGCTGAGCTCGGCTGCTCCGCTCCGCCATGCCCCGCAGGAGGTGGTGGCATGGATGGACAGCGAGGGCATCGTGAAGCAGATGCTGCGGGTCAACCTGCACCAGTCCCAGTATGCCGAGGCGGTAAGTGCACGCAAGCTGCGGTCGCAAGCTGCGGTCGCAAGCTGCGGTCGCAAGCTGCGGTCGCAAGCTGCGGTCGCGACGGCGCAGGGCGGGGAGGGCGCAGAGTGTGCGCCTGCACTCCGAGCGTGTGCGCATGAGCGCACCAAGCCATCGCCACCAACCCGCTGTCCCCGCTGTTAATAAATCCCATGCACTGAATCGCCGCCGACACGGCCCGCAGGTCCAGGCGCTGCTGCAGCTGCTGGCCAAGCACGACTGCCTGAGCGACGCGCACCTGGACATGCTGTGGGGCGTGACGGAGCAGGTGCGGGCGCGCGGCGAGTACAGCTGGGCAGAGGGCAGGGATCAACGCCAGGGGCGGGGTCCGGCCCTGAGCCGGACGAGCCCTGTCCCAGCAGGCGCCCAGCGCCCCCCGTCGGCAATTCAGCCTTGCCAACTTTGCCGTCCACATGGGCGGCCACCCCGCCCAACATTGGGCCTGAGCGCCGGCACGCTGGTGCGCCCGCCGCCTGTGGCTTGCGCAGGAGGAGACGTTCGACGCGGTGAAGACCAACGTGTGCGGCATGATCAAGGAGCTGGCGCAGCACCTG
Source organism: Chlamydomonas incerta (assembly GCA_016834605.1). Classification (NCBI taxonomy): domain Eukaryota; kingdom Viridiplantae; phylum Chlorophyta; class Chlorophyceae; order Chlamydomonadales; family Chlamydomonadaceae; genus Chlamydomonas; species Chlamydomonas incerta. The sequence goes on from JAEHOC010000004.1 coordinate 690,686, forward strand.
CGGCCCGACCAGTTGGAGCTGCTGCTCACCAAGTTCCAGTTCCAGGGCCGCAAGCGCGCGCTGAGCGCCAGCGGCGCGGCGGGCGGCGCGGCGGGGCCGGGCGCGGGCGGCGGTGGCGGCGGCGGGCGCGCCATGACCACGTCCGACACGCTGCGGCTGCTGGACGTGCTAAAGCTGCTGGCGGCGTCGGACACCAAGCGGGTGAGTTGGGCGCCGGGTGGAGCACGGGCACGGCCGGCACGGGCACGGCCTTCGCGGGCCTGGGCGAGCGAGGGGCTCGCTGCGGCGGGGTACGGTTTGGTATGGTACGGTGCGGCGCGCTTGCGGTAGCTTGCTGACCCAACCCCGCCTGGTGCGCGCTGCGGCTGCTGCTGCTGCTGCTGCTGCCGCGCCCGCTCCTCTTGTGCTGCGCCTGACACGCAGGCCAGCAGCATGGCGCGCAAGCTGACGGAGCTGGTTTGGGAGCTCACCACGCCCGCCGACGCGCCGCCCGAGCTGCTGGCCAGCGGCGTGATGCTGGAGGTGTTGCAGTGCTACCGGCAGCACGCGCTGCTGACCGAGTACATCAGCCGCTGCATCGGGCAGCTGCGCAGCCGCACCAACGTCTACACCGCGCTCACGGTGCTGGGCAACCTGCTGCGGCTGTGGGGCAAGTTGTACGGATGGGAGGTGCGTCGGCGGGCGTTGGGCGTCAGGGGGTGGGTGGGTTGGTGGCTGTCTGGCCGTGGAGAGGGCGCAGGTGAAGTGCGGACGAGGAATTTGTCAGAGGGGCTGTTAACAAGGGCATGTGTGCAGTACATGCCGCAGCCGGGCTCAATCCGCGTCACCCATGTGTCGCTTGTGGCCGCAGACGCAGCGACAACGGCAGGGCACCCGGCCGCAGGCGCCGCGCCCGCTGCCCGAGCTGCTCAGCAGCCTGGACCGGGAGCCGCCGGCGCCGCAGCCCGGCGCGCCGGCGCCGGCGCCGCCGCTGTCGCGGCTGCTGGTGGACAACCTGGTTGAGTTCATGGCAGGAGCGGCACGGTGGTTGGAGGAGCGGCGCGCGGAGGCGGGCTCGGGCGCGGGCGCGGGGGCTGCGCCATCTGGGTCGGGGGCGGGGCCGCCCGGCGGCGCTGGCGCGGCGCCGCAGCTGGTGCCGCCGGGCCAGGGCTGCTACAGCTACCAGCAGATCGTGCGGCGCTACGTGGACACGTTCCGGCTGGTGTGCCGCTTCAAGGACAGCTTCGTGGAGCTGCGGCTGGTGGAGGCGCTGTGGGACGGCGTGGTGCTGCGGCCCAACACGCCGGAGGACATGCCCACGGTGAGGGGGCGCATGCAGTGGTGGCGGTGGCGGTGGCGAGCGGGGAGACACGTACTATGCCTTCCTGGTGGCCGGGCCCGACCACTACGCTGTGGGGCAGGCGGTGGTGTGCTCATCGACAGGGAAGAGGGATCTCCCTGATCTCAACACCATCTCGTCAACACTTAATCCATGCACTCCCCGGCGCCGCGCTGCTGCAGGGCCTGGACTTCATCGTGACGTGCGCCGGCTCGGATGAGGAGCCGCCGCAGGAGGAGGGCGAGGAGGAGGCCGACGGCGGCGGCATGCCCGGCCCGCTGCTGGAGTTCGGCGACCTGGCGGCGCTGCTGCGCGAGCGCGTGTGCCGCCTGCCGGTGGAGAACCTGGCGCAGCCGGCCTTCGCCTGCTTCAAGGCCTGCCTGCACGGGGTGAGGGGGTGAGGGGCGCGCTGCGGGCGAGGGGCGCGCTGGGGGCGAGGGGCGCGCTGCGGGTGAGGGGGCGCGCTGGGGGCGAGTGGCGCGCTGGGGCGAGTGGCGCTCTGGGGTGAGTGGCGCTGGGAACTTGCTGGGGCCGTGTGCGAGTCAACTAAGGCGGGCGGTGGTCGTGATGAGTGGACCACCAGGCCAGCTGGCCGCCGCCACAGCTGGCCGCTATCCGCGCGGCCGACCCGTGCGGCCGTGTCGGACCTAAACCCTCAAGCCTGAACAACCTGGGCCCACACACCTCTCTCTCTCTTGCGCGCGCGCGCTGGCGCAGGCCAAGGGCGGCCTGGAAGAGCACCTGTCCACCCTGGCCGCGCACCCCAACCGCCCCGCCCGGCACGGCGTGCTGGACGAGCAGACCACCATCACGCTGCTGGAGGAGGTCCGCACGCTGGGTGAGTCGGTCAGCGGGTGGACCGTGCTTAGGGTCGGGGTCGGGGTCGGGGTATGCCACCCGGGCGCACTGCCGTACGCGGTACAGGGGCAAGCCTTCTCTGTTCCCTCGCCGTCCAGCCCTTGACACAGACGCTGCCGCCGCCGCGTCCTCCTGCGGTGCCCTGCCCCAATCCCAATCCCACCACAGGCCAGGACTACCTGTGGCAGATCGTGCTGGACTGCCAGCGCGCCGACGTCACCGCCGCGGCCTTCGACATGCTCATCCTGCAGGTGTACGGCCGCGACCGGATGCACGACATGGTGCGCGACACGCGGCAGCGGCTGATGGACGCGGCGGCGCGGCTGACCGGCGCGCCCGCCGGCACCTGCGCCTGGGAAGGCGTGGAGCTGCCGGCGGGCGGCGAGGCCGCGGCGGCGGAGCCGAGGGCGGGCGCGGGGGCAGACGGCGGCGGCGGCGATGCGGTGATTCAGGAGGGCGCGGACGGCGAGCTGGGCTGGGAGACGGCCAAGACGCGCGCCACGCGGTGCCTGCAGCTGCTGGAGAAGCTGGCGTCCAAGGTGCGGCGGGGCGGGAAAGGGGTAGCCGTCCATGTGGCGGTGGTTTTGGGGCGGCAGGGCCACGCTGCTGCAGGGCGCACAACCGTACCGCCGCAGGACTAACGACCAGAAAACCTGCTGACGCTTGGCTGTGGGCCTGGATGAACGCGGCCCGGGCGGGGCCGGCGCCGACTGCCGACCGGTCCCCGCCGCACCAGACCTCTCACTCACACACACTCCGCCTGTCCGCCACGGCACATACCGGCACGCCTCCCCACAGGCGGAGGAGACGATGCCCCCGGTGCCGGCGCACAGCTGCTCCTGGCAGGGCCCGCCGCTGAACCTGGACCTGAACACGGCGGAGCACGGCCGCATCCGGCTGGGCGTGTCGGCGAACGAGTACGTGGGGCTGCTGCGGCGCAAGGTGGCGGCGCGCATCGGCGTGGAGCCGGCCTACGTGCGCATCATGGCCTCGGGTGCGCGGCGGGGGAGGGTGTAGCCGTCATGTTTGCAAATTATGTGGAAGGGGGGGGCAAGGATGTGAAAGGGGGGGAGGCCGCGGGAAAGAGGGAGGGAGGAGGGTGGGTGGAGTTAAGTCGTGGATGTGGGCGAGACGGGTGCAGCTGTGAGTGCAACGGACGCCTGCCACCGCCACGACCACCCACACCCACACACGCACACGCCCACAGGCCAGGAGCTGCGGCCCGACAGCCGCGAGGTGATGGACGCGCTGCCCGCCTCCTGGAGCGCCAAGCAGCCGCTGCTGGTGCAGGTCAGCCAGCGGCCCAACAAGTTCTCGCGCTTCGGCGAGGAGTGGTGGGCGGAGTGGCACGGCCGCAGCGCGCTCGCCGTCATGCACCACGACGTGAGCGCGCCCGGGGGCAGGGCGGGGGTCGGGCGGGCGTTTACTTGGGGGCGTGTGGGGCAGGGCGTGTGGGGCAGGGTCAGGGTCAAAGTCAGGCTCCGCGTCGGCATCGTCAGGCTCCGCGTCGGCATCAAAAGGAAAGCCTGCCTGTCGCTGATCACCACTCAGTGCGTGAGCTGGGAAGATTCCGTGTACCCAAGGAGCATCCCAGAACGCGTCCTCCCGTACTCGCTGTTGCGACCCCGCAGGACCAGCTGTACCGGGTGCTGCTGCTGCTGGCGGACCTGCCGCGCGCGCCCGCCGTGCGCGCCGCCGCCGGCCGCCTGCTGCAGCAGCTGCCCACCTGCAGCTGGGTGCCGCTGGCGCTGCTGGAGGCGCTGCAGGCGGGGCAGGGGCAGGGGCCGGCGGGCGAGCAGCCGGCGGCGGCGGCGGCGCTGCGGCGGTTGCTGCTGGGGCCGGGCGTCGACGGCGACGAGGCGGGGAGTAGAAGCGGCGTCGTGAAGCGGCCGGGCCTGCTGCTGTACACTCTGCAGGTGGGGGCGGCCTGAGAGCCGGAGCCATGACTGCGGTCACCGCTCTGTCTCGCATGTCGGTCCGCAGTGCCTTGTGCTTAATTGTGGAACACCCTGACTGGGCTGGCTCTGCGGTGCACGACCCTGCCCCTGCCACTGCCACTGAGCTGCCCGCCCCACGTGCCCGCCCCCTGTGCCGCAACACCTGCCAACATCGTCCCATTATAACAACTAGACCTGAATGCTGTCTGGCACCCGCTGCCCCTCCCGCAGGCGCTGTACGCGCTGATGAACCCCAACTACCCGCCCGACCTGCTGCCGCTGGTCGCCAAGCCCTGGCCGCCCGCGTCGCTGCCGCCGGCACCGCAGCAGCAGCAGCAGCCGGCGGAGGGCGCGGAGGACGGCGCGGCCGCGCCGCAGCAGGCTCAGCAGCAGCCTCAGCCGCCGCCGCCGCTGCAGCAGGCGTACGTGGCGGGCGGCGCCATGGGGGACCGGCTGATGCCGGTGCTGGCGCGCTGCCTGCCGCTGCTGGCGGAGGTGGTGGATCGCGTCATGGGGCCGGCGGCGGAGACGGCGGCGGCGGCGGTGGCGGCGGCGGCGGCGGGGCGCCCGGCGAACCTGCAGCCGGCGGAGGGCGGGAGAGGTGGGTCGAGGGTGGCGGAGGCTGCAGCGGCGCAGTCACAAAGCACGACGCAGACCTTTTCTGTGAAGTTCTAGGTATGAACTTGATGCACATTGGCTCGCGCCGCGCTCCTCCCGCAGACCTGTTGTACGTCAAGGACTTCCAGTGGGTGCTGGTGTACCTGCTGTGCACCATCCACAACCGGGCGCGGAAGGGCGCGCCGGCGGACGGGGCGGCGGCGGCTGTGGCGGCGGGCGTGGGCTCGCGTGCTCACCCGGTGCGTGCCGGTTTCGCGCGGCAGGCGCCTGCCATCATGATTGGTGGTTTGCTTTGCTCACTTAGCAAAGTTGCTGTCACGATTGTGTTGTAGGCTCACCTAGCACAGCCGCATCTTTGACCGATGTTTTGACTGATGTGACTCGCCTCTGCATTTTCTATGTGCAGGCTGACAGTATGTCAAGCAGTCACGGGCCAAACGATGGCGCGGCGCCCAGCAGCACCGCGTTCGCGCCTGACGCCGCCGCCGGACGCGGCGGGCCACGACCGGCGGGCTCGGGCGGCGGCCACGACTCGGAAGCCGCAACGCAGGAGGCAGAGGCGCCCGGGGTAGGCGCGCACGCCGCCGCCACGCCCGAGGTGACCAGCGCGGACGCGGAGGCAGCCACAGCCGGGCCGGGCGCGGGGCGAGGCGCGGGCAGCGGCGGCGCGCTGGCGGGCGCGGGGAGCTCCGGCACCGCGGCGGCGGCGGCGGCGCTGGTGTCGGGGCTGGCGGTGTCGTCACGCAACTCGCCCGACGTGGCGGCGGCAGGCCGCTGCGCGGGCGCGGGCCATCATGGCGCTGCTGACGTGGACATGGTGGGGCAGCATGAGCGGGCCGACTCGGCGCAGCCGCAGCCGTGCCCCTCCGTCAGCATGGCGGGGGCATCGCAGCCGCAGGGGCCGCACGGGCCGCTGTCGATGCTCTCCCCGGGCCAAGCGCCGTCGGTGAGCATGGCTGCCGGCGGTGGCGGCGGCGGCACGGGCCCCAACACCGGCACCGGCACGCCCGCCTGCGCGACGCCGCACGCGCACGGCGGCCACGGCAGCTCCACCTTCCACGGCGGCAACGGCCACGCGGCGGCGGCGGCGGCGCTGCCCGGCGGCGGCAGCGGCGCCAGCGCCAGCGAGGTGGCGGCGGCGCTGGTCGCCCACTACCTGGGCGCGGAGGGCCTGCGCTGCCTGGTGGCCCTGCTGGTGCGGCTCGCGCACGACGCCGGCCGGCTGTGGGGATACGGGCCGCTGCTCCGCGCCGCGCAGAAGCAGATGCGGGAGGCGGCGGCGGCAGGGGATGCCGGCGGCGCGACTGCGTCGGCGTCAGCGGCGGGCGCGAGCGCGTCGGCTGCGGCGCTGCTGTCGGCCGCTGACGTGGCTGCCAAGCTGGCGAACCGGGCGCTGCAGGCGCTGGGGCGGCTTATCAACAAGGACGAGCTGCGAGAGGTGTTCATGGACGACCCCTGGTGAGGCGCGCGGAGGGGGCGGGGCGAGGCTGCGGGGCCCTTTGTTGGAGGACCCAAATAGTCAGTTGAGTTCAAGGGGATGCAGTAGCACGGGAGTTGTTGTGGGGGAGGGCCGGCGCATGTGAGCAACGGGATGCCAGGCTGTGTGAGGCGCTGTGGCAGCGTTGTGGTGCAGGGGGGGCCCGCCGCCACCGGCGCCCACAAGCGCGCTGCCCGCTCACGTCTCTCGCCCGCTCTTGTCGCTCACGCGGCGCCCTCTTGTCGTCACGGCCGCAGCGCGGTGCCCATGATCCGCGAGACGCTGTGCTGCGAGTTCAGCGCCTACATCCGCGAGTCGGCGCTGGGGCAGCTGGAGGCGGTCTTCGCCTCGCCGCCCGGCGGCGGCGGCGCGGTAGCCGCGGCGGCCGGCGGCGGCGGCGCGGGGCTGCCGCCGGGGCACTACATGTGGGTGCTGCGGGCGCTGGTGGGCCTGCGGCCCGACATGGAGGCGCGGCTGGGGTCGTGCCTGGAGTTCCACTGCCTGTTGTGCAAGGTGAGCGGGGCAAGAAGAAGAGCTGGCGGGTCGTGCTCGTCTGGGATAGCACCGCGTGTGCGCATGTGTGCGTGTGTGTACGGTGTGTTGTATAGCGGCGACCGACGCCGCAACGATACGAGGGCCTCGCCCCTGTTCAGACGCCCGCTGTTTCCCTGTGACCGATCCTCCCGCCCGCCCCGCCTCGTGCTCCGCCCACCCCGCCGCCGCAGGTGCTGCACCAGCTGTCGGCTCTGGCCTCCGCCGGGGCCGACGCGCGGCTGCTGGCGGACGGGCTGCTGGCGGAGGAGGTGGCGGCGCTGGACGCGGACGCCACGGAGCTGCTGGCGCCCAAGCGGGGGCTGCTGCTGCGGGTGGGTGCGCGGTGCAGGGGGTCACGGTTTGTGTGTGAGGTTGCGGGATTGCGGGGGTTGGGCTGCAGCAGGCCTGTCACGCACGACGATGTGCGGCCTTGTGCAACTTGGACGACTGCTCGCGCGGTGCGGTGCTATGCCATGCACACTGCTGTCACGCGCGCTCTCTCCCACCGCTGCGGCGCGCGCTGCAGGGCAAGCTGATGCTGGTGCAGGAGCTGGTGCGCGCCCTGGACCGCCTGGGGCTGGGGCTGGGCGCCAACGGCCGGCCCGGCCTCATCTCGCTGCTGCTCAACCGGTGAGCGGCCGGCGCCCGGGCGGGGAGCTACCGCCACGCCCCGTACCTAGCGCGCGCCCACGACCGCCTGCACACTGGCGCACCCCTCCACACCGCACCCCACCGTGCCGTACCCTGTACCTCGCACACCCCGCCAACTGAACTCACTCGTCGCCGTGCCGCGCCGCGCAGCTACCTGTTCCCGGAGGCGGTGCCGCTGTGGCAGCAGGACGCGGGGCACGAGGCCATGGAGGCCGCGCTGGCGCACGTGGCGGTCGACGGCGGCGTGCGGCGGCAGGCGCTGGCGCTGGTGGGCGCGCTCATGACCGGCTGCTCCGCCAACCTGGAGGCGGGGCTGCACGACCTCACCACGCTGCACTACGACTGCGGCCTGCGCCTGGTGGACCGCAAGTGAGGGCGCGTGGCGATGCGGCGACTGCAGGAGCAATAGCAGGGGTCGGGCGGGAGGGAGCCCGGGGGTGGGGTGGAGGGATCGGGTTGCGCGAGGGCGGCCAAGGCAGCCGCAAGTGGCCCGTGGGCCAAGAGCGGTGAGCCGGTTGGTGATAGCACCCCTGCTGCTGCTGATGCGGCGTATGTGCACGCGCGCAGGTTCGACATTGGCGGCGACGGCGTGCGCAGCCTGGGCCCGGGCAGCTACGTGGGGCTGCGCAACGGCGGCGCCACGTGCTACATGAACGCGGTGCTGCAGCAGCTGTTCATGCAGCCGCACATCCGGGCGCGCGTGCTGGGCGCGGCGGCGGTGGACCCCGAGGAGCTGCAGGACAGCGTCTTCCACCAGCTGCAGGTGAGGGCGGTGGCGGCGGCGGCGGGGTGCATGTGGGGGCGCGGTGCATGTGGGGGCGCGGTGCTGCGAACGTGCTGCTGGCGCACGGCACCGTTTGCGGGTGCTGATGCTCGGGTACGTGCAGGAACGATCCGCACCACGCCACACCACGCCACGCCACGCCACGCGTGTTAACCCCGGCCGGCCCGCAGGTCATCTTCGCGCACCTGGGCCTGGGCCGCGCCGCCTGCTTCCACCCGCGCGGCTTCTGGAACAGCTTCAAGGACTACGACGGCCAGCCCATCGACGTGCGCGAGCACCAGGACGCATACGAGTTCTTCACGCGCCTGCAGGTGGGGGGGAGAGCCGGGGCGCGCGGCTGCGTGTGCGCGTGTGTGCGGCTGCGGCTGCGGATGCACCCGTTTGGGCCAATGCTGCAGTGCTCGCCGGGCTTGGCCGGCTCCTGTTGGTGCCTGCCGCTCGCGCTCAGCCCTGACCAGGCCGCCCCACCCAACCACACTCCTTGCCCTGCCCCAGGACACGGTGGACAGCCACCTGCGCTCCACGGGCCAGCCGGCGGCCATGCAGGCGGTGATGGGCGGCAAGTTCGCGGCGCAGATCATCTGCAAGGACGTGCCCTACCGCTCCGAGCGCGAGGAGGAGTTCTACCAGATCAGCGTGGACGTCAAGGGCTTCAACAACCTGGAGAAGAGCCTGGAGGTGAGCGGCCGGCCGCCTATAGAGCGGCGCAGCGGGCGGCGCAGCGGGCGCAGCAGGCTGCTGGTAGCGCTCGGGGTAAACTTGGTAGGGTGCCGGGTGCTTGCAGCGACTGTGCTTGGTTCTGGTGAAGCCTAGCCCCTGTGAGCCAGCCAGCCAGCATCCTAGCCTACGCGCCTACCACCCAGTTTGTCCGCCCCTGACGCCGCCTGCCGCTGCCAATGCCGCCGCCGCCTGCCGCCCTACCCTCCAGGGCTACGTGGCGGGCGAGCTGATGGAGGGCGACAACAGCTACTTCTGCGAGGAGCTGGGCGCGCGCGTGGCGGCGGTGCGGCGTACCGTCATCAAGGAGCTGCCGGGCACGCTGGTCATCCACCTCAAGCGCTTCGAGTACGACCACTACAACATGACCCGGTGAGGGCCGGCGGCAGCTGGGGGGCCGGGGGCCCTGGGGGGCGGGGGCGACGAGAAACGCCAGGTGCGCCAGGACCGGACCGCTGTGTCACGGGACTGGCTATGCGCTCGTGCCGCCTACCACCACCAATCCTCGACGCGCGCATGGCTGACCGCACAACACCCCATTTTACCCCCGCCCGCCGCCCCGCTCCCCCCGCCAGCTACAAGCTGCGCGACCGCTTCGAGTTCCCTCTGGTGCTGGACATGTTCAAGTACACCGCCGACGGCCTGGCCGCGCTGGAGGGCAGCGGCGGTGGCGGCGGCGCCAGCGAGGACGGCACGGGCGGCGGCGGCGCCGCCGCCGGCGCCGGCACCGGCGGCGCGAAGCGGCAGTGCTACCTGTACGACCTCAAGGGCATCGTGGTGCACAGCGGCACCGCCTTCGCCGGCCACTACTACTCCTTCATCAAGGAGCGCATGCGGCCCGGCCCCAACGGACAGGTGCGCGCGCCGCGCACACGCTGCTGGGGTGTAGGGGTGGGGTGCGGGGGGGTTGACGCCGCTGCCGTGCCCCCTGCTCGGGAGCCCTGCCTTCGGCTCGGTGGAATGGCCATCTGAAGCCTATCTTGGACCCACAATGCGCCGCTCTAAATGCCCGCCACCCCCCCCCCCCCATTCGCTTCGGTTTCTGGAATAAACTACCCCCCCACCGCCGCCGCAGCTGGTGGACGGCGAGTGGTTCCGCTTCGACGACCGCGTGGTGAGCCCCTGGTCCATCTCCGACCTGGAGGCCGACTGCTTCGGCGGCCGGCCCAGCGGCAGCACCGGCGGCGGCGGCCGCGCCGACGCGGAGCGGCCCTACTCGGCCTACATGCTCTTCTACGAGCGCCGCGACTCGCCGTCCGTGGACCAGCCCGCCGACGCCATGCGGTCCGTGCCGCGCGATGTCGCCGCTGCGCAGCAGCGCGAGCAGCAGCAGGCGGCAGCGGCCGTCGCCGCGGCGGAGCCGCCGCCGGCGGTGGCGGCGGCGCCGGCCGCCGCCGACGCCATGGACATGGACACGCCGCCGCGGCCTGCGGCGGCGGCGGCGGCGGCGGCGCCGGCCGCCGCCGCGCTGACGCCGTACGGGCTGCCGGTGCTGCTGTACCAGAGCGTGCTGCGCGAGAACCTGGCGCTCATGCACAAGCTGCACGTGCTCAGCCCCGAGTACTGCGGCTTCGTGCGCAGCGTGGTGGAGAGCGTCGCCTGCGAGGCCTCCTCCGGCCTGGCCGGCGGCGGCCTGGCGGCGGCGGGCGGCGGCAGCCGCACCAAGACCCGCCGCCGCGAGCACCTGCTCGCAGCGGCCGCCGCCGCCGGCAGCGCCGGCGGGCCGGCGCCTATGCCGCTGTCGCCGGCGGGCACGCCGCCCAGCGGCGGCGCCGCCGCCTCCGCCGCCACCACCAGCGCCGCCGGCGGCGCCACCGGCGGCGGCGCGGAGTCGGCGTCGTCGGCGCCGTCGCAGCGCAGCGAGGACGCGGACGAGGCGGTGCTGCTGGCGGCGCGGCTGGCGGCGGCCTTCCTGGTCAACATCTACCTGCCCGCGCCCATCCCGCTGCGCACCGAGCTGCCGGCGTGGCGCGACCTGGCGCGCGCGCTGCTGTCGTCCTCGCCGCGCGCCGCCGTGGAGCTGCTGCGCTCCATCGCCGCCAGCCCCAACGCGCAGCACTTTTACTTCGTGCGCTACGGCTCCGACGGCGCCTGGCTGGCGGACCTGCTCACGCACGCGGTGGCGTGCGCGGCGCGCGGCGGCGCCGCCGCCGCCGCCGCGGCGGCCGCCGCGGCGGGCGGCAGCCCGCCGGCGGAGGACGTGGCGGCCAGCCTGTCGGGGCAGCTGCAGGCGGTGGCGATGGATCTGGCGGCGCGGCTGGCGGAGCTGGCGTTCGGGCCGCTGCGCGACACCACCCGCAACGAGCCGCAGTACGTGCCCACCTGCCGCCTGCTGGCGGCGCTGGCGGCCAGCGACGCGCACGCGGCGTCGTGGCTCATCCAGAACCATATCCAGGTGCGGGTCGGGGCGCGCAACGCTTTGGCCGCCTAGTTTGCAATGGCCTTCCCGCCTGCCCTGTGTCGTTAGGGCTGCGGTACGCCACCGCCCGGCTGCCGCCACCCACCCCCGTCTTGATCCATCATGCATGGAACCCCCCACCTACGCCGCTATTGTCTTATCCTGCTACGCACTCCTCTCACCCTCCTTTTCAACCCCACCTGCCGCGGCCTACCCACCCACCCCCGCCCCCAGCCCGCCTTCACGCTGCCCGGCCACCTGCTGGCGGAGGCGGCCGTCAGCGACAACGACCTGCTGCCCGACCTGGCCGCCGCGCTGGAGCTGCTGCACGCGCTGCTGCGCTACATAGCCTTCGTGCTGCCGCCCAAGCTGCAGCAGCAGCCGCCCGGCGCCGACGCCGGCCCGCCCACGGTCGTGCGCATCCCGCCGGACGGCGCCGCGCCGCACGCGCGGCCGCTGTTCACGCTGCCCGCCTCGCAGCTGGAGGAGCTGGTGGTGAACGGCGGCGTGGGCGCCGCCGTGCTGGCGGCCGCCGCCGAAGGCGGCGGCGGCGGCGCCGGAGGCGCCGCCGGCGGCGGCGCAGCCGCCGTCTCCGCCGCCGGCTTCACGGCCCTGGACGCGGCGCTGCACAGCGGCGGTCTGCTGCAGGTGCCCCACGCGCTGGAGCTGGTGCGTTACCTGCTGTCCACCGGAGAGGGCCTCACCTGCCGCTTCCTCAACGCGGTGCACGAGCGGCTGGCGCCGCCCGACGCGGGCAGCGTGGTGCTGCTGGAGCTGGTGGAGGGGCTGGGCGGCGCGGTGGACGTGCAGGACGGCCTGCGCGTCGGGCGCGCCTACGCGCTGCTGTTCGGCACGCCGGGCGCGGTGCCGGGCTCGCTGGTTGCCATGGCGGAGGCGGCGGTGGCCAAGGCGGGCTCGCTCAACTGGCACTGCATGGTGCTGGCCGGCGCGCTGGCGAGCGTGCTGGGCCGCGACTTGGGCCGCGCCGCGGTGCGCAGCTGGCCGCAGCCAGCCGTGTTCAGCCGGCTGGAGGCGGTGGTGGGCGCGCTGATGCGGCTGATGGAGAACTACGTGGCCGTGGAGGAGGAGCGCCAGGCGGCGCAGGCGGCGGCCGGCACCACGCTGACGGCGCGGGAGGCGGCCGCCGCCGCCGGCGTGGCGGCGCTGCTGGAGCGCGTAAGGCGGCTGCTGGCGTCGCTGCGCGGCGCGTGGGAGGGGCTGCGGCCGCTGCTGCAGCAGCAGGTCAAGGAGTGGGCGGATGCGAGGCGGCTGCAGCAGCAGCTGCAGCAGCAGCAACACCAGCAGCAGCAGGAGCAGCAGCGGCAGCAGAGGCGGCACGTCGTCGCTGCCGAGGCCGAGGCTGAGGCGGAGGAGGGTGATGGCGACGGCGGCGGCGCTGAGGACCAGGAGTTGGAGCCTGGGCCGCAGCAGGAACAGGACCTGGGGGCCGACGGCGCGCAGGAGGGCGATGCGGATGTGGATGTTGAGGACGCGGAGGCGGCGGTGGGCGTGGAGCCTCCGCCGCCGCAGCGGGGCGGGGCTGGTGCCATGGAGCGCGTGCGCGGGCCCAGCATTGGCGTGCCCGCCCTGGAGGACGAGGACGACGGCGAGGAGGCGGACGCGGTGGACGTGGATGTGGACGTGGAGGGCGGCGCGTAAGGGTGCTGGGCCATTAGCGGGGCATGTGCGTAGTTAGGAGCGATAGCTGCGGAGTATGTGGACGCCCACCACGATTGCAGGTGGCGCTTGTTGAGGCATGCGCAATGTCATGAGAGCCCCATGCGCATGCATGTCCCATAAGCCGGACAGGCGCTGGCCTTTGCCGGCCGTAGGTTGCGTAGGTTGATAAGTGTAGGTTGTAGCTGTGCCGGCAGCTGAGGCTGACGCAGGAGTTTGCGACACTGCTGTGTGTGCGTACATTTACCCTGGTGAACAGGTTGTGTGCAATTGTGACTGCGGTGTGGCCTTGCAGCTTGCTGTGATTGTGTTCAATGTTGGGCGTTCTCAAAAGTGCGTGTTTGTGTGCTGTTAGCTGTTGATAGACAGCCTGTTTCCAGCGCACTTCAGTTCGCTGCAAGGCGCCCCCGCACGTTGTTGGTGGTGATGGCGAGCCGGGGCGACTGCCACCGAGTCGTGGGGGAAGAGCGTGGGGGAGGAAAGGACACACAGCTATTAGCAGTGGGAAAGGAGCCGGGTGCTGGTAGCGACAGGGCAGATGACAGGGTAGGGGCTTCAGGGCTCAGGGGGTAGTGGCTAGGGGCCGCTGCCGCGAGATGCCGGCTGGTTCTCTCGAAAGTGTGTGTCCTGCACAGGTTAGGGGCGTGGAGGCGGCACCGCAGTGCCCCAGCGCCCAGCGGCGCAAACCGGGCTTGCATGTAACTTACAGTGCCCTCCACGTCTATGGTGGACTGCATCGAGCACACCCGTCTAAGTGTTGTCTTTATGGTGAACTCCGCCCGCTCTTTGCTGTGGCGCGGCCGCTTTCGCTGTCGCCATCGCGGCCTGAACTTCTTGCGTTTGCGGCTCTTGAGACGCATTTTACTTGTGCGGGCTTGATATTACGTGTGGGTCTGCTATAATTGTATACCAAGGGGTGCCTGTCTTCCCACAAGTCTCCTCGAAGGACTCAACCTCGCGGAAGTCGGGCGGGCTCATGCAGGCGGGCTCATGCAGGCTCTTGCAAACAGGAATCAGGGTTCGTGGGGCAGAGCCTGGGCTGGACAGGACAGAGCCTGGGCTGGACAGGACAGAGCCTGGGGTGGACAGGACACACGCCGTCAGCGGCCCAAACTGAGTTTGGCAATGCCTCAGGTACCAGCTAGCCCCAAGCCTACGCGGCTACGCGGTCGCGCGCCCACACGTGTTCACAAAGGCATGCACACACACGCCACCCAAAGCTCATGACGCCTCAACCCCGCCCAGGCCTTCTGCGCTTCCCGCGCTGTGCGGATGCCCAGAATGCCCCAGCTGCTCCCGCTGCCACCCACCTGCCGCCCCCATCGCTTCCCTCCCGACATTGCCCGCGCCCACTTCGCGCCCGCGCCCACTGCGCGCAGCCCCTTCCCCGCTACGCCACTACACTTCTATGTACCATCTTTGCAATCCCGCAGCCCCCTCACAGCCGGCTGTGCATGCCGCCCGACACCACCAGCGTCTCGCCCGTCACGTAGGCTGCATCGGGCGACACCAGGTAGGCGATGGCCGCCGCCTGCTCCTGCGGCCGCCCCAGGCGCTTGAGCATGGTGGCGCTGGCCTGCTGTGCGGCCTGCGCGGAGGAGGCGGGAGCAGGGAGGGGGCAGGAGGGCAAGGGAGGAGGTTGGCGCGAGCTGCGGCAAGACAGAGCAGGCGCAGCGGCGTTGCGGGGTGCGGCGGCGTGGTCTATGCACCCCGCTGCAACGTCACGGTCATGTACGCAGCTTTGCGCGCTACACATCACGGGGGTTGCATGGGATTCCTAACAGCTCACAACACATCACACACACACACACAAACAAACAAACAAACCCACCAGCTCGGGCGTCTCCACCAGCGCGGCGCTGAACTTGGTGGGCACGATGCCGGGCGCCTGCGCGGCGGGAGGAGGAGCGCGTCAGGGGCGGTGGGGAGAGGGCAGGGGCTGGGCCCCCTCTTGCTGCCCCAACAGGCGGCACCAACCATGACAAGGCGAGCCGGCGCTCTCCCGCGAGCCCTCGACTCACCACGCAGTTGACCCGAATGCCCTCTGGCCCCAGCTCCGCCGCCAGGCCCTTGGTCTGCGCAGCATGGGGTGCGGGGGCGGCAGGAGTGCTTGCGACGCAGCCGCGCCGACAACAGAACAATGCAGCCAGGCCGCCCAATCGCAGCGCGCAGCCTGAACACAAGGGGCCGCAGCAGCCTACGCCCGGGCGGCCGCCCCTGTCCGCTCACCAGCCCCAGCAGCGCCGTCTTGCTGATTGCGTACATCGCAATGGGCTCCGGCGGGCTGTGAGAACACGGGGCCCGTTGGGGAAGGCGGCCGGGGCGGCCGGGGCAGCAGGGGCAGCAGGGGCGTCAGCGGCGGCCGGGGCAGCACGGGCAGCAGATCAGTTGGTGCGAGGCGCGGTGCTGCAGCAGCAGTGCCGCCCTAGGCACCACAGGCCTGCGGCCCAGGGCGGCCCATGCAAGCCCCTCCGGCGCCCACCAGCCCCCCGGCCCGCCCCCGCACTTGAAGGCGGTTACGGAGGACACGAACACGATGGACGCGCCGGGCCGCTTGCGCAGGTGCGGCAGCGCCTCCTGAACCAGCAGCACCGCCGCCTGCGCGGGGGCGGTGTCGCAGGTGCACAGGCCGCGTGGTGCTCAATTCGCACGCCTCGCTTCGACAAGCGCGGGGAGGGGCCACCAGGCGCCATTTGCCTACTGGAGCGCGCAGCAAGGCCGCGCGCTGCCTACGTATCCGCCCAAGCCGTTCAACCATAGTCAAGCCAAGGGTGGAATGTTGAGCCCCACCGCATATCCGTCTTCATATCTGTATTCCGCGTGTAAGTGCGCGGATCAATCCCCTCCCCCCCGAACCCGCAACCTCCCCCGACCCGCACACCTTGATGTTGATGTCCAGGATCTTGTCGATCACGTCCGGGGGGGTGTCCGCCAGCGGCCCCGCGCCCGGGTTCACGGCGGCGTTGCTGACCAGGGCATCCATCCCGCCGTACTTCTGCGGTACACAGGAGGCGGTGGTGGCGGTGGTGGCGGAGGGGCGGCAGCGGTGGCGGGGGCGGGCCGCAGCGACAGCCGAGAGCGGCACGAGCGGCGGGACAGAGACAAGGGTGGGGGGGCGCAGGGGCTGCTGTACGCCCTGTGCACATACCGCCCATAAACCCCCGCTGTGGGATACTGGTGCCGTACCGCCCCAGTGACACACCGTGCTGCACC
This sequence comes from Chlamydomonas incerta, assembly GCA_016834605.1. Taxonomy (NCBI): domain Eukaryota; kingdom Viridiplantae; phylum Chlorophyta; class Chlorophyceae; order Chlamydomonadales; family Chlamydomonadaceae; genus Chlamydomonas; species Chlamydomonas incerta. Next base: position 706,868 of record JAEHOC010000004.1, read on the forward strand.
CGCAGGTCCGCACCCCATCCATTACCGTAGGTCCCCCCCCACCCACCCCCCCACACCCTGCCTGCCCCCTGCCCCCCCTGCCCCCACGCACCTGCACGCACGCCGCCACCAGCTGCTTCCGCTGCTCCGCGCTGCCCACGTGGCAGGCGCAGCCCGACACCTCCAGCCCCCGGCCGCGCAGCGCCGCCACCGTCTCCTCCACGTTGCTCGCCTTGCTGCGGCGGGGAGCGGGCCACCCGGGCAAAGCGAGGTTACCACACGGAGTTGTAGAAAGTTAAAGGAACCTGTGATGGCGGTGCAGTCGTGCGTTGCGGCGCACACGGCTGCCCGCGCACACAGTACGGTGCTGCTGGGGCGGTGGCCGCGCCCACGTTCCCCGGATGAGCTAGTGGTGCACGCGCGCGCTGTAAGCCGGCCATCAGCGGCAGCGCCCGCCTGCCTCCCAGCGCCTGGCGTACCGGCTGCAAATGAAGACGCTGGCTCCCTCCTGTGCATGCGCATGGCATTGGCAAGCCAGCGAGGTAAGTGTGCGCGGGCGGGTGGGCCACGAGGTGGCGCAGCAGCGCCGACAACCCCTCACCTCTGCAAGCCGCTCAGCCGTCGCCAGCCCGATGCCCGCGGTGGCCGCGGTAACCAGCGCAACCTTTCCCTCCAGCCGCCTGCATTTCATGCCGCTGGGAGCTGCGCCAGCGGGAGCCATTCTGGAGCTGCGTCAACTGGTTTGCGGGGCTGCTTTCGCCGTTCACCCCTGCGCGGCTACTCAAAGACCAACTGTGTGCTCCAAATAAGAAGCGCAATAATGGAAATCGCTATGCGACGAGCGCGTGCGACCTGGAAAAGCAGTTGGTGCACGTCAGAGCCCAATGAACTTTGATGGTGGACTGAGCAACTGATGATAGTTCGCGAAGATTGTTTGCTGAGTGAACGCGCGGATTGCATAAGGGCGATGTGCGGAACCGCCGGGTCGCCTGCTGCAATTGCGTCTCAGAACTCAGGACGAGGATAACTTGCATAACAAACTCATACCATCATAATACGTAGCTGTAACATCAATGCACGAGCCACTTTGACGCGGCGCTGTTTAGAATTAGAAATGTAAACCGAGCAACCAAAGACTCAACAGTTGGACGCGTACGCTTATATGACACATTTATAGATGTCTCTAGTTAGGCGCCCGTCTGGCGGAGGCCCGGGGCGCGTCGGTTCGGCGGACGGAGGCCCGGTTCTCACGCGGAACAGCAGCTTGAATGGGCTCACGGAGGAGGTCATCAAGGGGGTGAGCTTGAAAACTAGATGAATCAGCGCGGGAGAGCTGAGAGGGCTTTGCTGCGGACATGTCGCCAGCGTGGTCAAAGCGACCCCGCGGCCCCTGCCCGCACAGGCCACACAACGGTTCGACGTGGAGATTGTGTTCAAGTTCACATGGGTGAACAAAGGTGGGGCAAAGGCAGGGCTGTGCACTTGTGGGGAGGACGAGGGGGGGGCGGGGCCGTCAGATGCGCGTGCCACACACTGATGATCAGCCACTCCGCACTGCGGGGCCACAAGCACAAGTGTGTGGAGGCTGTGTCAGCTCTTGACTTCTGTGCCACTGCCGCGCCGTGGCGCATGACGCTGACCTCAGGCCTCACGCGCATGGCGGGCCTGGAGCGCTGCATCAACCTGGTGGAGCTGAACCTGTCCAACAACCAGATCACCAAGTGGGTGGCTAGTGGGTGCCGCGGGCGGCGGTTGGGAACACCAGCCCGCAGCAGGGGGTTCACAAGGATGGCCCGCAGCAGGGGGGTGGCGGCCGGCGCCTTTCCCAGCGGGGGGCTGCACCGGACCGCCTGGTCACCCAGTGCCCACTAGCTCGTAAGGTTCCGCGGCCCTGGGTTGAGCTGCAGGGCGAGCAGTGGCTGTGTGCCCGCAGTCCCACCGCCGCGCCGCCTCCCGCCGTGACCGCAGCCCGGCCTCGGCCCTGCCCCGCCCCAACTCCTCCTTTTTCACACCCCGCCCCCTCCTCCCGCCCAGGATTGAGGGCCTGGAGGGCCTCACGCAGCTGCGGCGCCTGGTGCTCGGCTCCAACAAGCTGACGCGGCTGGAGCCGGCGCAGAGCTTCGCCGGCCTCGCCAAGCTGGAGGCGCTGTGGCTGCAGGACAACAAGCTGGGGCCGGGGCTGGACGCCCTGGGGCTGCCGGAGCTGGGCGCGGCGCTGCCCGCGCTGCGGACGCTGTGCCTCCAGAACATCGACCGCTCCGCGCCCAACCCGGTGTGCCGCGCCGAAGGCTACAAGCACGCGCTGCTGGCGGCGCTGCCGGGGCTGTGCAACCTGGACGGCGAACGGTGAGCGAGCGAGCGAGCGAGGTGGGCGCGGCGTTGGTTGGCAGTCTCCGTTACCATCGCCTCGCGCTACCGGGGTCACAACCTGTGTGCAGCATGCACGCGTCCGCAACCCGCCCAGCCAGAATGCCCCTCGCGTCCAACCGCCTCGCTCGCTGGGCTGCTGCAGGTCGCCCGCCGCGCTCAACTACGCCGCTCTGGCCGCCGAGTACGACGCATTCCGCGCCGCGCCGCCCGCGCCCAAGCAGGTGGCGCTGCCCAACCCCGCGCCCTGGCTGGCGGGCGTCAGCATGGAGCTGCCGCCGGGCGGTGGGCCGGCGGAGGCGGAGGTGCAGCAGCGGCATGGCAAGGTGCGTGCGTGCGTGGGTGGCGTGCGTGCGTGAGTGGGCGCCGGGACCGGCGGTGAAGGAGCGAGCCACACGTACGTACGTGCGGCGGCAGGTGCCGGTAGTCTTGCGGCACTTCTTGCCCCGGCGTGCCAATGCACGACCGACACGCACACACATCGCCCCGGCGCTTGTTCATCTCCTGCTTCGCTGCCGCCCGCTACGTGTGTGCGCCGCAGGTGGTCAAGTCACTGGACGAGTGCGAAATGTTGGTCCACGTGCTGCGGGAGGAGAGCGCGAAGTTCCGGCAGCAGCTGGCGGACAAGAGGGCGGAGCAGCAGCAGGCGTGAGCCGCGAGCGGGCGCAGCAGCGGGCGTACGTGAGGATTGTGCAGCAGGGCTGGAGCTGGGACGGAGCTAGCTAGGCGGGAGGCAGGAGCTGCTGGAGCGCGTGCGATGGAGCGAGCGCTCGCTCGCTGCAGGCAAGTTGATGAGGAAAGGAGGGACGCTGCTAGGTTGCTTGCGTGAGTAGATTCAATAAATTTGTGTGCGCTGCGGTGCTGCCAGGATGGCCGCGACAGCAGCCGCGTGAGACAGAAGGGGGCTTCGAAGCCTCGCGTGAGTGCGTCTTGACGCACTTGTTATTCGTGCACTGTTACACGTCCGTGAGGTACTGACATACGATGCTGGGGGCGGGGGGATGACAGTGGTAATACCCGGCCAGCCCGCACGTATGTGGCGGGTGCGGCGGGTACCAGTCAGAAGTAAATGTGGTACTGCAAAATAATAGGGACGAACCCGTCACGCACACACGATAGATACCGTAGACCACACCGTACATAGGCTGGGAATAACCTTGGGCTCACGATAGCAGTTTTGCGGCTCCTTGTGTGCCAGCTACATAGCAGTGCAATAATACTACCGCCACACTACAAGCTGCTATCACCTGCATGCACTCTTGGAGTGCAGCAGGACTCGCATCCGTCTGCCGTGTCCGTGGGAAGTAAGCTCCGCTGTCCAACTTGACTTCAAGATCTCCATACGTCCCCCAAACTATGATACATAATGACGTGAATCCTGTCCTGCACTTAATAATCCGACCGGGGTCAAGAAGAGGACACACAGAACTCAAAGAATTCTGATACACCAGCAGCCATAACACAAACAAGTGCTCAGTCGGGAGTGCACATGGCACATGCATGGCGTGCTCACGAAGCCAGGCAGGCAGAAATAATCTCAGCAGGCTGAGCGAGTTTGAAGTGCGTCAGTTCAAAACATGGGATTCAGCATGGACCATGGCGGATGCGTACGTGCGGGGCGGGCGGCTGCACTGCCAGTCACCCACGAGAAACATACACCAGCGAGCGGTGCGCCCCCAAGACGAACGTCAAGAAAATGTTATATAATGGGAATGCCGGAGAACGAACAAGATAGGCATGCTTCGCTCTGCGCCACCTCGCGTGATTACTATCGAAGCTAATGACTCGAAATGTGCTCACGTTTGGCGCTGTGTCTGCCACATCCATTGCTGTTTCGGCCCATTAACCTGCCGTGATGACGGTGGAGTTCTTGGTACGGCAGATGCTCACACCCATCTGCGGGCATGTACACCATCAGGGCGACGCGTGAGTAGCGGGCCGGAGCACCGATGCTTGCCACATGGTTAGCTTCACCCCTCCCACCCTGCGCTTGCCCACGCACCTCGCATGCGATGTACACGGGGGGCGAAGCGGAGTTGGGGGTGCCCTGGACGACCTTGCTGAGCGTAAAGGTGCCGGGGCCCTGCGTCGATGCATTCAATTGATGCATTTCGCGGAGTACGCAGCAGTGAACAAACAGTGGAAGGAAGGTAGGGGTTGTGAATACCATCCCAAGCTAAATCCAACCAAACCAAACCAATGCGTGTGCATATGGATAGGAGCGAGGAGGAGAGCGGGGCCGAATATGCGACGTGGTGGAGAACCCCGATAAGTCCCGATAGGTCCCGGCCCCAAGCCCATTGCCACCCAGGGGCAGAGAGGTACGATGGAAATGCTCATGTTCAAGTGTTCGACATGCATGATGGCAAGCTATTTGAATGTACACTCCTACGCCCGCGGTCGCAGCCTTAAGGCTCACCGTGATGGGCAGAGGCGGGGAGACGTTGGGGGGCGGTTGGTTCAGCTGGCCCGGGGAGTTGGTGGTGGGCGGCGTGAACGCCGTGTAGAAGGCGGCCGAGATGGCGGTGTCCGTGGAGGACACCAGCGTGATGGAGCAAGAGGCGGTGTAGTTACCGGGGCTCACCTCGGTCCTGCGCATGCGTGCATGAGAATAGGGCAGTGTGTGCTTTCAGCAGTGCGATAGCAGGGCGTGCGACAAGTAGCTAGAGGGCAGGTCGGATAAGGGCGGCGGGATCAGCCGGCTGGGTGTCGAGCGATGGGTGGTGATGGAAAGTCGGCATGCATGCAACATAATCGATCAGCGCCGCCACGCATGACACAGATCCACGTACACACGGTGAACTACTTACACGCTGAGCACCACGCCGCCCGCATAGAAACCCTTGCTGGATTGGTACTGCGAACGACAGTAGGAGAGTGCATACGTGTGAGTAAAGGATGGTCAGTAGCGTGTGCCAGCTAGCATAGAGCGAGGCGGGGAAAGGATGTTTGGTTGCGTTGGGCCTTCTGTTGCTGCTATAATACGCCGTGGTGTTGTTGCCAAGTCGTATGCAGCGCCGGTATGCATTTGAACGGCGGCGACTGGGGCACGGAAGGGTAGGCGAATGCGCACGTTACACCGCTTGCCTGGGCGCAGCCGGCGCACATGAAGACGCTGGGCTGGATCAGGGCTGGGCTGAAGGTTGTGTAGGTGGTCCCGACGGTGCTCGGCGCGGCATTCAGCTGGAAGTAGCCGGCAAAGCTGCAGGAGGAGGACGGGCGTTGAGCGAGATTGAGCAGGTTGCTGGAAAAAACACATGGCACAGTTTCTTGTGGCATTTTACTTGCTCAACGTCTCTGGTGGCAGCAGAGGGGCAGGGCCACACAGCAGTGGCAATAATGTGCTGGATTCAAATGGGCGTGCATGCAGAGAGCAAACCAATCAACCGCCCGCCCTCGGCGTCCCCGCGCGGCACTAGTTGCGTACTTGTTGGACTGGGAGCCGTTGAGGGGAAACCACGAGAAGAAGTCGTTGGTGACGGCGGTGGTGGTGTTCGCAATGTAGGCCTGGACCTGCGTGTTGGTTGCATCGAGCAGGCATCAGGCAGGCAGGGGTAGCTCACCAGTAACAGTATGCCAGTAATGCCGGTAGGTTACGGAGGAGCTGCCAGTGCCGCATATGTTGTTTGAACACTCGGGTGCAGCGGCACAAAGGGGTATGCGTGCACGGGCACCCAGCAGTAAACGTGTTGTGTGCGTCCGCACTTCTGACTGCCTGCTATCACCAGCGCGTGTACATGTGTGCATTAGGAGCCCTGTTGCGCACATGGGTACGTACCTGGGTGCCCAAGAACACGCCACTGGTGTTCCCAGGCGCAAGCGTCACTGTGATGTCGACAGCAGGGGCAGCGGCAGTGAAGTGTTTTTAAGATGGGCCGCGTGAGTTGCGGAAATTATGGTCTGTCCTCTGCTAGCTGCCCCTGTTCACGCAGCACAAAAGACGGGCCATGCAATCCTGTTATTCAGTGTGCGGTAGTGCCTACTGGGTCAAACCCGCCCTTAGCGAGATTTGCGAGCTCACCCGGCTCCGCCCAGGCGGTCTCGTTGGTACACGGAACCGGGGGGCTCGGGGAGGGTGGCGATGGGCTTGGGGGAGAAGGGGAGGGCGGCTTGGGCGATGGCGGCTTGGGCGAGGGGGGCGCGGGGGGCGCCGGCGAGGGCGGCTTGGGTGAGGGTGGCGCGGGCGATGGCGGTGCCGGAGAGGGTGGCTTGGGAGAGGGCGGTGCCGGGGACGGTGGCTTGGGCGACGGAGGCGCTGGGGATGGAGGTGCGGGCGAAGGTGGCACCGGCGGCGCAGGCGACGGCGGCGCCGGGGAGGGCGGCTTGGGCGAAGGCGGTGCAGGTGATGGCGGTGCAGGACTTGGAGGAACAGGTGAGGGGGGCGCAGGCGACGGCGGCGCAGGGCTGGGTGGCGCAGGCGAGGGCGGAGCCGGCGGGGCTGGCGAGGGGGGGACCGGAGGGGTAGGGCTAGGCGGCGCGGGGCTGGGCGGCGCGGGGCTAGGTGGGGCGGGCGACGGAGGCTCAGGCGACGGCGGGGCAGGACTCGGCGGCTCCGGGCTGGGCGGCGCGGGGCTAGGCGGGGCGGGTGACGGCGGCTCGGGTGACGGTGGCTCGGGCGAGGGTGGGGCAGGGCTAGGCGGCTCCGGGCTGGGCGGCGCGGGGCTAGGCGGGGCGGGGCTGGGCGGCTCAGGTGACGGGGGCGCAGGGCTCGGCGGCTCGGGGCTGGGCGGCGCGGGGCTAGGCGGGGCGGGTGACGGAGGCGCAGGGCTCGGCGGCTCGGGGCTGGGTGGAGCAGGACTGGGCGGCGCAGGCGATGGGGGCGCGGGCGATGGCGGCTCAGGGCTCGGCGGCTCGGGGCTGGGCGGCGCGGGGCTCGGTGGGGCGGGGCTGGGCGGCTCGGGTGACGGGGGGCACAGGGCTCGGCGGCTCGGGGCTGGGTGGAGCGGGGCTAGGCGGCGCGGGCGACGGCGGCTCGGGCGACGGCGGGGCAGGGCTAGGCGGCTCCGGGCTGGGCGGCGCGGGGCTCGGTGGGGCGGGCGACGGCGGCTCAGGCGACGGCGGGGCAGGGCTCGGCGGCTCCGGGCTGGGCGGCGCGGGGCTAGGCGGCGCGGGCGACGGCGGCTCAGGCGACGGCGGGGCAGGGCTAGGCGGCTCTGGGCTGGGCGGCGCGGGGCTAGGTGGGGCGGGCGACGGTGGCTCCGGCGACGGCGGGGCAGGGCTCGGCGGCTCGGGGCTCGGCGGCGCAGGGCTCGGCGGGGCGGGCGACGGCGGCTCGGGTGACGGAGGGGCAGGGCTCGGGGGCTCGGGGCTGGGCGGCGCAGGGCTAGGCGGCTCGGGGCTGGGCGGCGCGGGGCTCGGTGGGGCGGGGCTGGGCGGTTCCGGCGACGGCGGGGCAGGGCTCGGGGGCTCGGGGCTGGGCGGCGCGGGGCTAGGCGGCGCGGGTGACGGCGGCTCGGGCGATGGCGGTGCAGGCGAGGGGGGCAGAGGCGGAGCAGGTGAAGGTGGCGCGGGTGAGGGGGGCACGGGTGACGGAGGCTCGGGGCTGGGCGGCGCAGGGCTAGGCGGCGCGGGCGACGGAGGCTCGGGCGACGGCGGTGCGGGTGATGGCGGTGCAGGACTTGGAGGAGCAGGTGAAGGAGGCGCAGGTGGAGCAGGCGACGGTGGCGCAGGGCTAGGCGGCGCGGGTGACGGAGGCTCGGGCGACGGCGGTGCGGGAGAAGGGGGAGCCGGCGAGGGCGGTGGCCTAGGTGGCCTTGGAGAGGGGGGTGCGGGCGAAGGCGGACTTGGGGACGGCGGCAGCGGCGGACTCGCGATGCAGCTGGAGATGGTGGTGAGATCAATGGTTTCCACACACACCTGCATCATGAGGTGACGTGAGGGGTGATGGCAGCCGCATGAAGTGAGAGGTTTTGTGGGGTCGGGTCGAAATTATATTAGGTGAACATTAAATGTTGAGTGTATGTTTGAACAAGTGCGTGTGCAAAGGCAAGTGCACATATATGCATGCCAGTTGGGACATGCACGTATGCAGCCGCGCCGACAGCCCGCTCACCCCGTTACACTGGCCCCCGCCTTGGAAGCCGCCGGCACAGCACTCCTGAGCGCCCTGGCCGATCCCGGTGCAGTTGAAGCTTTTCGCAAGGCTGCCGTCGTGAATCTGCGTCACACATCCGTGCGCACAAACAAGCACCACAACTGTAACGAAGGATAGGATTAGGACTAGGAACGTCGATGTACCGGCCCCCGCTTGCCAGGAGCGACCGCCAGCCCAGCCACCACCCGCTACCCGCTACCCCTGTCGCGCCGTGTGAGATTTATATTGCATGCCCTCTACCCCTGCCTGACTGCCTCTGAGGCCAGAGGAACACCCGCGCGCGACCTTATTGTGTGCTTGTCCCTTCACACACGGCCGCGGGCCGCACCTGGATTGGGATGGATGTGGTGTTGAGCGGAACGGTGAACGAGTACGAGGTGACGTTGTTGCAAGTGGGGAAGCTGTTGGTGTTGTTCGCGAGGGGCCCCAGCGTGCAGTTGACGGGCGTGCACGCGTTCGTGCGGCAGCAGATCCAGGAAAGGGTCCCGTTCTTGCACGACGAGTTGTCCAGGACCACCGTGCGGGTGGTGGAGGTCACTGACGTGCAGAAAGTCTGTGTCAACGGCGCGGTTGGGTAGGTGAGTACGTACTGGTTAGCATGCAGCTTTGGTTCACGCACGCGCCTCTCGTGCGCGTGCGCGACCTCCCCACAAGCAGCAGGCCCGGCCAGCAGGACGCGCCCAGCAGCAGCAGCAGCAGCAGCAGCAGTAGCAGCAGCAGTTTTTGGTTCGCCACCCGAGACCCCACTCACATTGATGCAGGTGGCGAGGGTGTCGCAGGTGAGGCCGCAATTCTGCAGCAGGGCGCGGCGATACTTTAAGGGGAACCAGGTGGCGGCGCTGCTGACGGGGTTGCTGCCCGCGCGTGCGGCAGCTGCAGCAGCGGCACCAGCCGCCGAGCCGGACGCGGCGGGCAGGGACGCAGCAGCGGCCAAGGCAACCAGCAGCAGCAACATGTGCGAGTTGCGTCCGCCGCGCCGAGGCGGCGTCGGGCTGGGTGCCGGGCACATCGGTGTGTAAATGCTACCTAAAACGTGCGGGCAGCTGCGCGAGTGTTGCAGTTGCAGGGGCGCGCTGATGGGGCGCCTGCAAGCTGTTGCTAGGGCTGCAGCCACGATTCCTTTATGTAGCGCCGCCGTATTTCCTTTTCTTGGACTCGCGGCGGCCGGGTCCAATCCAAGCGTGCGTCTTCCAAGAAACCGTTACGGTTGGCGTGAGTTGTGCAGCGGTTTGCCTGCTCATCTAGCTCATCGCATACACATGCATCCGATTTTTCGGCTCCATTTTCCAGAACAGTGCAACACTGGATTGCTACCTTGGTATGGGGTAGTCCCGCCGTCTGGTTCTAGCTGCGCCGCAACGGTGAATTCTCACCAACCTTGGCGGCTATGTTCCCCAACACGCATGGAATTCCTGCTATCTATGCATGATAGTGGTCACAAGCAATACGATCGTGTCGCACGCGAGCCACAAGCGAGCACCAGCTGGCGGTTGGTCCGGGCGAGGAACGGTCACAGGCACCATGTGCCGCCGGGCTCAAAGCCATAGTAGCATAGCCGCCAGCCCCGCACGCCACATACAAAAGCCACGAAAGGGCAGCAGCAGCAGGTGGCGAGACGGTGGTATTCTTGATTGGATACCCACTAGCTACTACTGCGCGTGTGTTTTGCACGGCAGCCTTACTTCCACATTCCAACTGTGCAAAGCCACATGTACGTACGGCGGCTGCGACTGCCGGGAGGTCCTTGCGTGCCCCCGCCGCATCACTGATGAAACGCACGCACATTGCCACGGCGCTTGCCCCTGCCGCCTGTGTGTACGCCGCAGCAGGTGGTCAAGAAGCAAATGTGCAGGACTGGAGCTGGAGCTAGAGTGGAGCGAGCTACGCGGGAGGCAGGAGACGCAGCTGCTGAAGCGCGTGCGGTGGAGCCAGCGCTGCAGGCGAGTTGAGTGAAGGGGGGGGGAGGTTGCTCGCGCAGGTAGGGTTTAGGGAGCATGCGTGCGCTGCACTGCCGCTAGGATGGTCACGGCGCGCAGCAGCTAGCACGCAGCAGCGTGAGAGACGGGCTCAGACGCCTCCGCGACCAAACGCGTATGTACATACATGCAAGCGCGTCTAGCGCGTCTTGGTTATTATCTTGTTATTCGTGCGGTGTTACACGTGCGCTGCCGTACGATGCTGGGGGCGGCTATGGTACTGCTAACCGGCAGTGCAACTGGATAGGATACAGCAGGACTCGCATGCATCCCGTGTGGGAAGTAACCACTTGCCCTGCAATCATAATCTCCATATAATACTGAATAAATCCTGTCAACCTGTCCTGTGCGTGATCTGACCTGAGTACTAGTAGTACAGCACCGAACTTCAAGGGCACCCTTCCGAGCGAGGTCAATTCTGTAAACTCTGTACCATGCACTCTCTGTGCAAACCAAAGCCTAGCTTCTGGATGCACCAGCAGCAGCAAGCAGACAGATAAACAAGTGCTCAGCAGTCGGAAGTGCACATGGCATATGCATGGCGTGCTCAAGAACGAAGCAACACAGGCAGGAATAATCTCCGCGGATAGCCTGAGTATAAGTTGCATCGTCAGTTCAAACCATGGGAGTTCAGCATGGACCATGGCGGGTGCGTAGTGCAGGGCGGGCGGCCGATTTGCCAGTCACCAACCAGAGACACCAGCAGCGAGCAGTGCATTCTAAGACGAAACTAAAGAAAATGTTGAACGGACGCACACGTGCCGGCAAGGGAATGCCGGCGGCCAAGATGTCCCCCTCTGCTTCACTCTCCGCCACCTCATGTGATTTCTACCGAAGTTATGACTGAGAATGTGCTCACGTTCGGCGCTATATGCCGTATCCAAGACTGCTGCTTAGGCCCATCAGCCTGCCGTGAGCACGGTAGAGTTTTTGGTACGGCAGATGCTCACACCCATCTGCAAGCATGTACAGGCAGGGGGGACGTGTGCATAGGCAGCGGCGGGCAGGCATGTCGAGGCACCGCGGCTCATCATCATGCATCGTTTAGCAATTTCCAGAATGCTTGCTGGGGCGCAGGGCACAGCTGTCGGTTACGTGGTTCAGTTGCACCGGCCCCGCCCCGCCCTTGCCCACGCACCTCGCATGCGATGTACACGGGGGGCGAAGCGGAGTTGGGGGTGCCCTGGACGACCTTGCTGAGCGTGAAGGTGCCCGGGCCCTGCATCGATGCATTCATGCGTTTCGCGGAGAGCACGCAGTGAAAACAACAGTGAAAGCAAGGGGCAGATAGGTACGGCAATGCTCGAATATGCGTGTTCTAGGTGGGGGCAAGCTCTTTAGCGCGCGCTCATTAGTGGCAACGCTCTCAAAGGCGGCCTTGGCGCTCACCGTGATGGGAAGAGGTGGGGAGACGTTGGGGGGCGGTTGGTTCAGCTGGCCCGGGGAGTTGGTGGTGGGCGGCGTGAACGCGGTGTAGAAGGCGGCCGAGATGGCGGTGTCCGTGGAGGACACCAGCGTGATGGAGCACGAGGCGGTGTAGTTGCCGGGGCTCACTTCGGTCCTGCACATGCGTGACAAAACAGCAGCGTGTGCTTTCAGCAGTGCGATAGCAGGGCGTGCGACAAGTAGCTAGAGGGCAGGTCGGATAAGGGCGGCGGGATCAGCCGGCTGGGTGTCGAGCGATGGGTGGTGATGGGAAAGCCGGCATGCATGCAACGAAATCAATCAGCAGTGTTTGCCGCGCGTGACACAGATCCACGTACACACGGTGAACTACTTACACGCTGAGCACCACGCCGCCCGCGTAGAAACCCTTGCTGGATTGGTACTGCGAACGACAGTAGGAGAGTGCATACGTGTGAGTAAAGGATGGTCAGTAGCGTGTGCCAGCTAGCATAGAGCGAGGCGGGGAAAGGATGTTTAGTTGCGTTGGGCCTTCTGTTGCTGCTTGGTCAGTTGATGCACACTGCGTACCTGGGCGCAGCCGGCGCACATGAAGACGCTGGGCTGGAGCAGGGCTGGGCTGAAGGTTGTGTAGGTGGTCCCGACGGTGCTCGGCGCGGCATTCAGCTGGAAATAGCCGGCAAAGCTGCAGGAGGAGGACGGGCGCTGAGCGGCAGGTTGCTGGAAAACAACACAGGGCACGTGTTTCACTTTCTCTTTTGGCATTTTACTTGCTCAACGTCTCTGGTGGCAGCAGGCAGGCAGGGCCACACAGCAGTAGCAATAATGTGCTGGATTCAAATGTGCGTGCATGCAGATGGCAAACCAATCAACTGCCCGCCCACGCCGCTTTCTGCCCGCCCTCGGCGCCCGCTAGTTGCTTACTTGTTGGACTGGGAGCCGTTGAGGGGAAACCACGAGAAGAAGTCGTTGGTGACGGCGGTGGTGGTGTTCGCAATGTAGGCCTGGACCTGTGTGTTAGATTCCGTCGAGCGGGCATCAGCAGCAGGGGTAGCTCACCAGTAACAGTATGCCAGTAATGCCGGTAGGTTACGGAGGAGCTGCCAGTGCCGCATATGTCCTTTAAACACTTGGGCGCAGCGGCACAAAGGGGTATGCGTGCACGGGCACCCAGTCAAACGTGTTGTGTGCGTCGGCTCTACTGATTGCCAGACACTGCCTGCTATCACCAGCGCGTGTACATGTGTGCATTAGGAGCCCTGTTGCGCACATGGGTACGCACCTGGGTTCCCAAGAACACGCCACTGGTGTTCCCAGGAGTAAGCGTCACTGTGATGACAGGGGCAACGGCAGTGGGGAGTTTTTAAGATAAGCCGTGTGCGTGGGTTGCGGAAATTATGGTCTGTCATCTGCTGTCCAGACCTACTGATAGGGTAATGCAGCAAAGTGCGCAACAGGCAGGCCGCCACGCGCTGCGTCCAATTCAGCGCGCGGTAACGCCTACTGGATCAAACCCGCCCTTTGCGAACTCACCCGGCTCCGCCCAGGCGGTCTCGTTGGTACACGGAACCGGGGGGCTCGGGGAGGGTGGCGATGGGCTCGGGGGAGAAGGGGAGGGCGGCTTGGGCGATGGCGGCTTGGGCGAGGGGGGCGCGGGGGGCGCCGGCGATGGCGGCTTGGGAGAGGGTGGGGCAGGGGACGGCGGCTTGGGCGACGGAGGCGCGGGCGATGGCGGTGCCGGGGAGGGCGGCTTGGGAGAGGGCGGGGCAGGGGACGGTGGTTTGGGCGACGGAGGCGCAGGGGATGGAGGTGCGGGCGAAGGTGGCACCGGCGGCGCAGGCGACGGCGGTGCAGGGGATGGCGGCTTGGGCGACGGCGGTGCGGGTGATGGCGGCGCAGGACTTGGAGGGACAGGTGAGGGGGGCGCAGGCGAAGGTGGGGCAGGCGAGGGTGGCACAGGTGAAGGAGGCGCAGGTGGCGCAGGGCTGGGCGGCGCAGGGCTGGGCGGCGCAGGGCTGGGCGGCGCGGGCGACGGAGGCGCAGGCGACGGAGGCGTAGGACTTGGAGGTTCTGGGCTGGGCGGCGCGGGGCTGGGCGGCGCGGGCGACGGGGGTTCGGGAGACGGAGGCTCTGGGCTGGGCGGCTCCGGGCTGGGCGGAGCGGGGCTAGGCGGAGCGGGCGAAGGGGGCTCGGGCGACGGCGGGGCGGGGCTCGGAGGCTCTGGGCTGGGAGGCGCCGGGCTCGGCGGCGCAGGCGATTGGGGTTCGGGAGACGGAGGCTCTGGGCTGGGCGGCTCCGGGCTGGGCGGAGCGGGGCTAGGCGGCGCGGGCGATGGCGGCTTGGGCGACGGTGGGGCGGGGCTCGGAGGCTCCGGGCTGGGCGGTGCCGGGCTCGGCGGCGCAGGCGACGGGGGTTCGGGAGACGGTGGGGCAGGGCTGGGCGGCTCCGGGCTGGGCGGAGCGGGGCTAGGCGGAGCGGGCGATGGCGGCTCGGGCGACGGTGGGGCGGGGCTCGGAGGCTCTGGGCTGGGAGGCGCCGGGCTCGGCGGCGCAGGCGACGGGGGTTCGGGAGACGGAGGCTCTGGGCTGGGCGGCTCCGGGCTGGGCGGAGCGGGGCTAGGCGGCGCGGGCGATGGCGGCTTGGGCGACGGTGGGGCAGGGCTCGGAGGCTCTGGGCTGGGCGGCGCGGGGCTAGGCGGAGCGGGCGATGGCGGCTCGGGCGACGGTGGGGCGGGGCTCGGAGGCTCTGGGCTGGGAGGCGCCGGGCTCGGCGGCGCAGGCGACGGGGGTTCGGGAGACGGAGGCTCTGGGCTGGGCGGCTCTGGGCTGGGTGGCGCGGGACTAGGAGGAGCGGGCGAAGGCGGCTCGGGCGATGGTGGGGCAGGGCTGGGAGGCTCCGGGCTGGGCGGCACGGGGCTGGGCGGCGCGGGGGACGGGGGTTCGGGAGACGGAGGCTCTGGGCTGGGCGGCTCCGGGCTGGGTGGAGTGGGGCTAGGCGGTGTGGGCGACGGGGGCTCGGGCGACGGCGGGGCAGGGCTCGGTGGCTCTGGGCTGGGCGGCGCGGGGCTGGGCGGCTCAGGCGACGGCGGCTCGGGCGATGGCGGCTCTGGGCTGGGTGGCGCAGGGCTTGGCGGCGCAGGGCTAGGCGGTGCGGGCGAAGGCGGCTCGGGCGATGGTGGGGCAGGGCTGGGAGGCTCCGGGCTGGCGGCTCCGGGCTGGGCGGCGCGGGCGAAGGGGCTGGGGCGACGGCGGGGCTGGGCTCGGAGGCTCTGGGCTGGGAGGCGCCGGGCTCGGCGGCGCAGGCGACGGGGGCTCCGGCTGGGCGGCGCGGGGCTGGGCGGCGCGGGGCTAGGCGGCGCGGGCGACGGGGGCTCGGGCGACGGCGGGGCAGGGCTGGGCGACTCTGGGCTTGGGGGCGCAGGGCTAGGAGGAGCGGGCGAAGGGGGCTCGGGCGACGGTGGGGCAGGGCTCGGAGGCTCTGGGCTGGGCGGCGCGGGGCTAGGCGGAGCGGGCGATGGCGGCTCGGGCGACGGTGGGGCGGGGCTCGGAGGCTCTGGGCTGGGAGGCGCCGGGCTCGGCGGCGCAGGCGACGGGGGCTCGGGAGACGGAGGCGCAGGGCTGGGCGGCTCCGGGCTGGGTGGCGCGGGACTAGGAGGAGCGGGCGAAGGCGGCTCGGGCGATGGTGGGGCAGGGCTGGGAGGCTCCGGGCTGGGCGGCACGGGGCTGGGCGGCGCGGGGGACGGGGGTTCGGGAGACGGAGGCTCTGGGCTGGGCGGCTCCGGGCTGGGTGGAGTGGGGCTAGGCGGTGTGGGCGACGGGGGCTCGGGCGACGGCGGGGCAGGGCTCGGTGGCTCTGGGCTGGGCGGCGCGGGGCTGGGCGGCTCAGGCGACGGCGGCTCGGGCGATGGCGGCTCTGGGCTGGGTGGCGCAGGCTTGGCGGCGCAGGGCTAGGCGGTGCGGGCGAAGGCGGCTCGGGCGATGGTGGGGCAGGGGCTGGGAGGCTCTGGGCTGGGCGGCTCCGGGCTGGGCGGCGCGGGCGAAGGGGGCTGGGGCGACGGCGGGGCTGGGCTCGGGAGGCTCTGGGCTGGGAGGCGCCGGCTCGGCGGCGCAGGCGACGGGGGCTCCGGGCTGGGCGGCGCGG
Organism: Chlamydomonas incerta; assembly: GCA_016834605.1. Lineage (NCBI taxonomy): Eukaryota > Viridiplantae > Chlorophyta > Chlorophyceae > Chlamydomonadales > Chlamydomonadaceae > Chlamydomonas > Chlamydomonas incerta. The sequence goes on from JAEHOC010000004.1 coordinate 722,828, forward strand.
GGCTGGGCGGCGCGGGGCTAGGCGGCGCGGGCGACGGGGGGGCCGGGCGACGGCGGGGCAGGGCTGGGCGGCTCTGGGCTTGGGGGCTCAGGGCTAGGAGGAGCGGGCGAAGGGGGCTCGGGCGACGGTGGGGCAGGGCTCGGAGGCTCTGGGCTGGGCGGCGCGGGGCTAGGCGGAGCGGGCGAGGGAGGATCGGAGGGGCGGGCGACGGGGGGAAGAGGCGGGGCGGGCGACGGGGGCTCGGGCGACGGCGGGGCAGGGCTGGGCGACTCTGGGCTTGGGGGCGCAGGGCTAGGAGGGCCGGCGAAGGGGGCTCGGGCGACGGTGGGGCAGGGCTCGGAGCTCTGGGCTGGGCGGCGCGGGGCTAGGCGGAGCGGGCGATGGCGGCTCGGGCGACGGTGGGGCGGGGCTCGGAGGCTCTGGGCTGGGAGGCGCCGGGCTCGGCGGCGCAGGCGACGGGGGCTCGGGAGACGGAGGCGCAGGGCTGGGCGGCTCCGGGCTGGGTTGGCGCGGGACTAGGAGGAGCGGGCGAAGGCGGCTCGGGCGATGGTGGGGCAGGGCTGGGAGGCTCCGGGTCTGGGCGGCACGGGGCTGGGCGGCGCGGGGGACGGGGTTCGGGAGACGGAGGCTCTGGGCTGGGCGGCTCCGGGCTGGGTGGAGTGGGGCTAGGCGGTGTGGGCGACGGGGGCTCGGGCGACGGCGGGGCAGGGCTCGGTGGCTCTGGGCTGGGCGGCGCGGGGCTGGGCGGCTCAGGCGACGGCGGCTCGGGCGATGGCGGCTCTGGGCTGGGTGGCGCAGGGCTTGGCGGCGCAGGGCTAGGCGGTGCGGGCGAAGGCGGCTCGGGCGATGGTGGGGCAGGGCTGGGAGGCTCCGGGCTGGCGGCTCCGGGCTGGGCGGCGCGGGCGAAGGGGGCTGGGGCGACGGCGGGGCTGGGCTCGGAGGCTCTGGGCTGGGAGGCGCCGGGCTCGGCGGCGCAGGCGACGGGGGCTCCGGGCTGGGCGGCGCGGGGCTGGGCGGCGCGGGGCTAGGCGGCGCGGGCGACGGGGGCTCGGGCGACGGCGGGGCAGGGCTGGGCGGCTCTGGGCTTGGGGGCTCAGGGCTAGGAGGAGCGGGCGAAGGGGGCTCGGGCGACGGTGGGGCAGGGCTCGGAGGCTCTGGGCTGGGCGGCGCGGGGCTAGGCGGAGCGGGCGAGGGAGGAGTCGGAGGGGCGGGCGACGGGGGAAGAGGCGGGGCGGGCGACGGGGGCTCGGGCGACGGTGGGGCAGGGCTCGGAGGCTCTGGGCTGGGCGGCGCAGGGCTCGGAGGTGCAGGCGACGGGGGCTCGGGCGACGGCGGGGCAGGGCTCGGAGGCTCTGGGCTGGGCGGCGCGGGGCTAGGCGGAGCGGGCGATGGCGGCTCGGGCGACGGTGGGGCGGGGCTCGGAGGCTCTGGGCTGGGAGGCGCCGGGCTCGGCGGCGCAGGCGACGGGGGTTCGGGAGACGGAGGCGCAGGGCTGGGCGGCTCCGGGCTGGGTGGCGCGGGACTAGGAGGAGCGGGCGAAGGCGGCTCGGGCGATGGTGGGGCAGGGCTGGGAGGCTCCGGGCTGGGCGGCACGGGGCTGGCGGCGCGGGGGGACGGGGGTTCGGGAGACGGAGGCTCTGGGCTGGGCGGCTCCGGGCTGGGTGGAGTGGGGCTAGGCGGTGTGGGCGACGGGGGCTCGGGCGACGGCGGGGCAGGGCTCGGTGGCTCTGGGCTGGGCGGCGCGGGGCTGGGCGGCTCAGGCGACGGCGGCTCGGGCGATGGCGGCTCTGGGCTGGGTGGCGCAGGGCTTGGCGGCGCAGGGCTAGGCGGTGCGGGCGAAGGCGGCTCGGGCGATGGTGGGGCAGGGCTGGGAGGCTCCGGGCTCGGCGGCTCCGGGCTGGGCGGCGCGGGCGAAGGGGGGCTGGGGCGACGGCGGGGCTGGGCTCGGAGGCTCTGGGCTGGGAGGCGCCGGGCTCGGCGGCGCAGGCGACGGGGGCTCCGGGCTGGGCGGCGCGGGGCTGGGCGGCGCGGGGCTAGGCGGCGCGGGCGACGGGGGCTCGGGCGACGGCGGGGCAGGGCTGGGCGGCTCTGGGCTTGGGGGCGCAGGGCTAGGAGGAGCGGGCGAAGGGGGCTCGGGCGACGGTGGGGCAGGGCTCGGAGGCTCTGGGCTGGGCGGCGCGGGGCTAGGCGGAGCGGGGCGAGGGAGGAGTCGGAGGGGCGGGCGACGGGGGAAGAGGCGGGGCGGGCGACGGGGGCTCGGGCGACGGTGGGGCAGGGCTCGGAGGCTCTGGGCTGGGCGGCGCAGGGCTCGGAGGTGCAGGCGACGGGGGCTCGGGCGACGGCGGGGCAGGGCTCGGAGGCTCTGGGCTGGGCGGCGCGGGGCTAGGCGGAGCGGGCGATGGCGGCTCGGGCGACGGTGGGGCGGGGCTCGGAGGCTCTGGGCTGGGAGGCGCCGGGCTCGGCGGCGCAGGCGACGGGGGTTCGGGAGACGGAGGCGCAGGGCTGGGCGGCTCCGGGCTGGGTGGCGCGGGACTAGGAGGAGCGGGGCGAAGGCGGCTCGGGCGATGGTGGGGCAGGGCTGGGAGGCTCCGGGCTGGGCGGCACGGGGCTGGGCGGCGCGGGGGGACGGGGGTTCGGGAGACGGAGGCTCTGGGCTGGGCGGCTCCGGGCTGGGTGGAGTGGGGCTAGGCGGTGTGGGCGACGGGGGCTCGGGCGACGGCGGGGCAGGGCTCGGTGGCTCTGGGCTGGGCGGCGCGGGGCTGGGCGGCTCAGGCGACGGCGGCTCGGGCGATGGCGGCTCTGGGCTGGGTGGCGCAGGGCTTGGTGGCGCAGGGCTAGGCGGTGCGGGCGAAGGCGGCTCGGGCGATGGTGGGGCAGGGCTGGGAGGCTCCGGGCTCGGCGGCTCCGGGCTGGGCGGCGCGGGCGAAGGGGGCTGGGGCGACGGCGGGGCTGGGCTCGGAGGCTCTGGGCTGGGAGGCGCCGGGCTCGGCGGCGCAGGCGACGGGGGCTCCGGGCTGGGCGGCGCGGGCTGGGCGGCGCGGGGCTAGGCGGCGCGGGCGACGGGGGCTCGGGCGACGGCGGGGCAGGGCTGGGCGGCTCTGGGCTTGGGGGCGCAGGGCTAGGAGGAGCGGGCGAAGGGGGGCTCGGGCGACGGTGGGGCAGGGCTCGGAGGCTCTGGGCTGGGCGGCGCGGGGCTAGGCGGAGCGGGCGATGGCGGCTCGGGCGACGGTGGGGCGGGCTCGGAGGCTCTGGGCTGGGAGGCGCCGGGCTCGGCGGCGCAGGCGACGGGGGTTCGGGAGACGGAGGCGCAGGGCTGGGCGGCTCCGGGCTGGGTGGCGCGGGACTAGGAGGAGCGGGCGAAGGCGGCTCGGGCGATGGTGGGGCAGGGCTGGGAGGCTCCGGGCTGGGCGGCACGGGGCTGGGCGGCGCGGGGGACGGGGGTTTGGGAGACGGAGGCTCTGGGCTGGGCGGCGCGGGGCTAGGCGGAGCGGGCGAGGGAGGAGTCGGAGGGGCGGGCGACGGGGGAAGAGGCGGGGCGGGCGACGGGGGCTCGGGCGACGGTGGGGCAGGGCTCGGAGGCTCTGGGCTGGGCGGCGCAGGGCTCGGAGGTGCAGGCGACGGGGGCTCGGGCGACGGCGGGGCAGGGCTTGGCGGCTCCGGGCTGGGCGGCTCGGGGCTGGGCGGCGCGGGGCTCGGCGGTGCGGGCGACGGCGGGGCAGGGCTGGGAGGCTCCGGGCTGGGCGGCTCGGGGCTGGGCGGCGCCGGGCTCGGCGGCGCGGGTGACGGGGGCTCGGGTGAAGGCGGTGCAGGGCTGGGCGGCTCCGGGCTGGGCGGCGCGGGACTGGGCGGCGCGGGCGAAGGTGGCGCAGGGCTAGGCGGCGCGGGCGAAGGGGGCTCTGGCGATGGAGGCTCCGGGCTGGGCGGCGCAGGGCTAGGCGGCGCGGGGCTGGGCGGTTCAGGCGAGGGAGGAGCCGGAGGGGCGGGCGAAGGGGGAAGAGGTGGAGCAGGCGATGGGGGCGCGGGTGACGGGGGCTGGGGCGAAGGAGGCTCTGGACTGGGTGGCGCAGGGCTAGGCGGCGCGGGTGAGGGGGGCTCGGGAGACGGCGGTGCGGGTGAAGGGGGCGCCGGCGAGGGCGGTGCCGGTGAGGGCGGCAGGGGGCTTGGTGGGGCAGGCGAGGGAGGAGCCGGTGGGGCTGGTGAGGGCGGCACAGGTGGGGCGGGTGATGGTGGTGAGGGCGAAGGGGGCGCGGGCGATGGCGGGGCAGGCGATGGGGGCTTGGGGCTGGGAGGGGCAGGCGAGGGTGGAGTTGGCGGGGCTGGCGATGGCGGAGCCGGAGGGGCGGGCGAAGGCGGCTTGGGCGACGGCGGTGCCGGAGAGGGCGGTTTAGGCGATGGGGGGGCGGGGGAAGGAGGTGCCGGCGAGGGCGGTTTGGGCGATGGCGGCGCCGGCGAAGGCGGACTTGGGGACGGCGGCAGCGGCGGACTCGCGATGCAGCTGGAGATGGTGGTGAGATCGATGGTTTCCACACACACCTGCATAATGGGGTGACGTGAGGGGTGATGGCAGCAGCATGAAGTGCCGGTTTCGTGGGGTCAGGTCGCAATTTTATTACGTGCGCGCTAACGGTTTAGTGTATGTTTGAACAAGTGCGTGTGCAATGGCAAGTGCACATATATGCATGCCAGGTGGGGCACGTACGCAGCCGCGCCGACAGCCCGCTCACCCCGTTACACTGCCCCCCGCCTTGGAAGCCGCCGGCACAGCACTGCTGAGCGCCCTGGCCGACCCCGGTGCAGTTGAAGCTTTTCGCAAGGCTGCCGTCGTGAATCTGCGGCGCACGCGCATGGGTGGCCATGGGACATGCATGGGCATACATGCGTCACATATCCGTGCGCACAAACAAGCACCACAACTGTAATGAAGGATAGGATTGATGCTAGGAACGTCGATGTACCGGCCCCCGCTGGCCAGGAGCGACCGCCAGCCCGGCATCCGCTCCCCCTGCGTGCCGTGAGCTTGATCTTGCATGCCCTCTATCTACCCCTGCCTCTGAGGCCTGAGGAACACCCGCGCGCGACCCCATTGTGTGCGCGTACCTTACCACACGGCCGCGGCCTCACCTGGATTGGGATGGATGTGGTGTTGAGCGGAACGGTGAACGAGTACGAGGTGACCTTGTTGCAGGTGGGGAAGCTGTTGGTGTTGTTTGCAAGGGGCCCCAGCGTGCAGTTGACGGGCGTGCACGCATTCGTGCGGCAACAGATCCAGGAAAGGGTCCCGTTCTTGCACGACGAGGTGTCCAGGACCACCGTGCGGGTGGTGGAGGTCACTGACGTGCAGAAAGTCTGTGTCAACATGCAGGCATGGTGGGTAGGTGAGTACTGGCTGACGCGGCACAGCATGCAGCTTTGGCGAACGCACGCGCCTCTCGTGCGCGTGCGCGACCTCCCCACAAGCAGCAGGCCCAGCAGCAGGACGGGCCCTAAAGCAGCAGCCGCCGCAGCAGCTGCAGCAGTTGTTGGTTCGCCACCCCAGACCCCGCTCACATTGATGCAGGTGGCGAGAGTGTCGCAGGTGAGGCCGCAATTCTGCAGCAGGGCGCGGCGGTACTTTAAGGGGAACCAGGTGGCGGCGCTGCTGACGTGGTTGCTGCTCGCGCGTGCGGCAGCCGCAGCAGCGGCACCAGCCGCCGAGCCGGACGCGGCGGGCAGGGACGCAGCAGCGGCCAAGGCAACCAGCAACAGCAACAGCAGCGGCGGCGGTGCATGCGAGTTGCGTCCGCCGCGCCGAGGCGGCGGCAGGCCGGGTGCCGGGCACATGATAGTGTAAAAAGTCACTTTTGGCACGTGTGTGCCGCCGCTGGGCCGGCGAGTGATGCAGTTGCAGGGGCGCGCTGCTGGGGCGCGTGCAAGCTGTTGCTAGAATTTCAGCCACGACCCGGTTCCTTTATAGCTCGGCGCCGCCGTATTTCCTTTTGTTGGACTCGCGGCGGCCGGGTCCAATCCAAGTGGTGGCGTCTTCCAAGAAACCGTTGCGGTTGGCGGGCGTTGTGCAGCGGTTTGCCTGCTCATCGCATACGCGTGCATGCGCATTTTTAGCACCCATGTTTAGATCAGTGCAATACTGGCTAGCTATTCTTGGTATGGGAAAGGCCCGCCTGTGTTGGCCCGCCGGTTTACGGGAGACGTCACTGTGAACCTTGCTGTGAACACTCACCAACGGCTTTGCACCCCAACACGCATGGAAATCCTAGAGGCTTTTAGGTCCAGATGCCCCCGCGCTGCCGCCTGGGCGTTGTGGCAGCTACCGCGAAGTGGCTGGTGGGGTATCCCAATTTCTTCCGCAGGGGGGCCAGCCCCCCTGCACCCCCCGTAAATGGACAGGGGGGCTGCGCCCCCCTGTCGACCCCCCTGGCGCGCTGCGCGTAGCAGGAGCACTGTGAGTATTGTTAGACCTCCTACCCTCACGCCCCTGCGGGAACTTATTTCCTCACGTGACAGGGGGGGGAAACCCCCCTGTCAACCCCCCTGGCGGCGCTGCGCGCCGTAGCGGAAATGTTTGGCTAGTTTGGCGTGGTGCAGCAGCTGTTGTTCGGGTGCTGGAATGAAGGCAGGGCTGGGGGAGGAATGTTACAGGGAATAGTGCGTAGGAACTCTGCGGAAAGCGCCCAGTTGTTGCGGATGTTAGGGTTGACACATGCGGCGCAGACCAGCAGGCATTGGAACGCTGCAGCGTGCGTTCCAGCAACCTGGCAGCAACACGCAAAGGAAAGAAGTGCTACAGCACGGTCTGCCAGCAAGTGCAGTACAACAGGTGCACACACAGGGTTTTTCAGGCTATAAGCGCCACTACGATGAACATCTAAAGTGGCGCACCGACAGTCTGTTACGCTGACTTATGTGGAAAGGAGGCAACACACGTGTTGATGAGGAAGCACGGGCGTGCATCACTGTTTGCGGCACGCTTTCAAACTTTCTAACGTTGGGCGACAGCATTTCGCTTGAACGCCGCGCCAACTGCTTGAGACAGGGAATGGCAGTAAACAGGAAGCGGATGGAGGCAGGGCAATGGCGGGCGAGCAGGCCTGCATACGAACAGGTCTGCGGGGGCACAAAAGCAATCACATTACGGGCGATGGTCGCCGTGCGCATGTGTGGGCTACGCAGGCAGAACACGTTGCCCACTAGCGGCAATCCGAACACAGCGCACAATTGCAGCAGGCGATAGCCAGCCACACACATGCGCACACAGCAACGCGAACGGTATTTGAATTGACGAGGGGATTGAAGGAAGGGGGCGCGGCGTGGTGCCGCATGTGTCACCACAGGAGGGGGGTGCGGGGGGAGGGTTACCTCCCCCCGCCAACAACACACACGCTGCGTGCGCTTGTATGGCTGTGCCGGCGTGGCCTGCGTTGTTCCAGTGAGTATTACACACGCGGCGGCACGCACGAGACATGGGCCAAACGTCGCACACGGAACGCTTGCACACGGAACGGTTGCGCTCACAAGCCAAAGCAAACCGCAGCACGCATTTAAGCAAGCCAAAGCGTCAGCGAAATTGTCACGACCTGTCACGACTCACCTGGTGCAGCCGCGGCCAACTTGGGCTTGCGTGCTTGCTTGTCATTGACAGAGACTGCGGGGCCAGGGCTAGCGGCTGCGTGAGCTGCGTGCTGACTTTGGCGCTGGCAGCCGGAGCATTTATATGCGGTGGTAGGCCTGTCCCAGAGTTGGCCGGTCCTTGTACGCGCGCGGTCAGCCACTCCGATACGTGGAACGCAAGTGTTCGCCCTGCGGTTGGAAGCTGCGGTTGACTGCGCTACGTGCTGTTTTCCAGCTTTGCTGTGCTGCAATACATGCTACGTGCCCCGGTGTATCTGCCGCATTTCATTGCACACAAAACCGCAGCCGGCAGCGGCGGCAGGGTTGCGAAAACCGATCTGCGCTGAAAACCGTTGATTTCTGGCGCTTCAACAATGTGACAGGCTTATAATATTGATAATATTACATGCTATCACATGCTAACGGTACTATCAGCTTGTCATACTAGTATCATTACTGGGGCGGCGCCACGGAAACTCGGATTGCACACGCGGTGGGCCACGGTTTGCCACGCGGCCCATGCCAATTTGAACGCAGCTGTCATGCGCAGCGCGTGACGCGCCGCATGGGGGTGTACAGGCGCTGGCGCCAAAGCTGGCGCCGTTCCCGGATCCGGACACGTGCCTGAATCCGGGCGGCGGTTGGGCCTGTTCTCGCGCTGGGGCGCACCGCAGGCGGCGCCGCTTGTCTTGCAGCTAGGGGACAGGGATTGGCTATCATGCGCCGCTGGCGGCGGGGCGGACAAGACACCGGCGGCGGCGCAATCCCATTGTAACCACTTTTGTTTGCCGGGTCATATAAGAGCGGGGGCAATCATGGGCGGCGTGGGGCCGCCAGCTGTTGCACCTGGGCCGAACTGCCGCCGGCGATTGCTCCGCTGCCCCTGCCTCCGCAGTGTCACCGGACTCTAACATGGGATTGTCCGTTCATCAGAAGGACACATTCTTGGCCTAGCCAGCAGTGTTCGTAAGTCGGCAGTTCGGTTGTACTGCGGGCTGCCACTACCGCCAGCCTGACGCCTGCGCATGTACAGCCACAGCTCCCTCACGCACGCAACCCACGCAACGCACGCACCAATCATTGCACGCGCGCGCACAGTTACCCACGCGCACACACCCCTCCTCCGGCCCCTCCCCGACCCCCACACACATGCAGACGCACACGCAAGCTCCTACCTCCGACCATACTCGCGTGGCTCACACCCATGCATCATGCATGCGCAGATCCCCCGTGCCGCTACAGCCACTCCGTGGGCCGGCCCGGCTCACACTCCAGCACCAGCAGCTGCAGCCCCACCCCGCCCCCGCCCCCGCCTCCGCCTCCGCCCCCGCCGCCCCCGCCGCCTCCGCCGCCGCCGCCGCCGTAGGCGCTGAAGAAGGGCTGCCCGGCCTGCGCGCGCGCGTCCTCCATCAGGTGGTTGTACACGTTCTCCACGGGGTCGCGGCACACCGCAGGCACCGTGCCGAACGCGGCGTGCACGTTGTCGGGGTCCCCGGCGCGCCAGCCGATGAAGGCGATTCCGGACACCCCAGACATCGAGCCCAGAAGCCGCTGCATGACGAGCCGCTGGCGGGGCTGTCGCCGCGCGCGTCGCGTTGGGGGTCGCGTCCGGTGAGCGTTGGGAGTACAACACGAGAAAGGGCGGGCGGCGGGCGGGTACTAAGTATGACAGGAGCCGGAAACTGCCTAGTCACGCATCCGACTGCTTTGCGCCCCTAGCCCACGCACCTGCCAGTCCGGCCGCAGAGGCCGTTTGGCCGCCGCGGCAAACATCGGCAGCATTCCGGAGCTGGGCCGATAGCCCTCCAGCAGGTCCAGTAGCAGCCGCTGCCCCAGCGCACCCAGGAACAGCGAGTCTGTTACCGCACTTGTGCCGCTAACCATGCCGAGCGCGGCGGCCATGGGATGAACGGGGGCCGGCTCTTCCCACATCGGCACGACCGCCAGCGCGCGGCCATCGTTGTGCAGCCACTCGCTCGTGATCTGGACATGCAGGGGCAGCGGGCGGGCGGAGGGACGAGGCCAGGGATTGACCGTGAGTTCGGACGTGATCGCCTGTGAATGTGCCACGGGCGTGCAGGCTGGCGCCGTGGTTTCAGGAGGCAACCAAGACGACGGGTTGCCGGGGCTTCGCTGGTCCGGATTAAACCATAGCGAGCGCCGTACGGCCCTGCGGCCCAGATCTGCGCCGCGCCGCGGCAACCCCCCTCCGCCTTCACTCCTTAAATAATAATCATGAATGTTCGCCGGCCCGCCAGCACCCGACCGCCACAAGCGCAGGCACAGGCACTCGCCTCAGCGCATATGGCGACGGCGGACATGAACTCTGGCAGGCCCGGGCAGCTCAGCAGCACGCTCTTGCCGCCGCTGTGCAGCGCAGACTCAATGCGCTTCCGCTGTTGCTGCCGCTGCCCAGGACTGCGCGCAAAGGCAAAACCAACGAAGGCGGGCAGTCACACCATGTCGGTGCATGCAGGCTTGCAAGACGCCGTTGCAGCTCGGCGTCGGCCTTGCCTTACTGCCGCCCCAGACTGCGTGCGGCCATGCACGCCACCCCCGCCCCCGCCCCCGCACCGCACCTTTACTGCCACGACACCTACCACACGGTTCGTCTCCCTTAACTTCCCTGGGGGCGCTGCATGTTGCCAGCGGTCGCACAACCCGGCCCCCGGCTCCCCCACACGCACCTCCAGCCGCTGACCGTCACGCGCGTGGCCACCCGCCGCCGCGCTGCCAGCGTGTCGCACTTGTCCGCCGCCAGCGGCGTGAACTGCATCTGCACCGCACACCGCTCCACGTCCAGAGGCAGCAGCGCGCCGTACACACCCGGCTCCGCCGCCGGCCCGCCGCCGCCCCCGCCGCCCCCGCCGCCCCCGCCGCCGCCGTCGCTGGCCTCCGCGCCCTTCGGCTTCTGCCGCTGCCGCGGGCCGCCGCCCGCCGCGCCGGGCGCCGCCAGCTGCGGCTGCGCCTCGTGCGCCTCCGCCAGCTGCGGGTCCCGGTGCAGCGACACCACCAGGCCGCTGCCGCCCAGCAGCCGCCGGGCGCCGCCGAGGCCCGCCGCGGCGCGCGCAATCGGCAGCCGCCGGTCGTCGATGGCGCCGGCCAGGGCCCGCATCGCTCGCTCGGCTACAGGGTGGCTGCAGATGCAGGCCTCGGCCAGGGCGACCTGGATGCGCAGCACCATGGAGGCCTGCAGCAGCGCGTGGTGCGCCGCCGCGGCGCCCACCGTGACCAGCGTCGCGCGCCGCCGCGCCGCCTGCGTGCGCACACGCACGCGCGCGTTTGGGCTAGAAGGATGAGCAAGGGGTCGTGGCGTGTTGCGATCGGCTGTGCGGGTGGCGCGACAGTTGCCCGACCTGGCAATCCTTACTGGCAACAGCAAACAAACCACTGACGTCAGCCGCGGTCGGAGCCCGGCCCCTCTGCCAGCAGCACCCACGCACCCGCTCCGCCGCGGCGCCGCGCACGTCCGGCTGCGCCAGCGCCGCCGCCAACGCCGCGGCCACAGTGAGCCGCTCCATCTCGCAGCTCGACGACTGCATCCCCTGGCTGATCACACTGTTCAGGCTGTCCCGCGGACCCATCATCGCGCTCAGCGGAGCTTTGGGGGCGTTGTACGACATGCGCACAACGGCGGCAGCCGCCGGCAGTGGCTGGCTCGGCTGCGCGTCTGACTCGCCGGAGCACTCGCCCTCATCGCCGCCGTAGCTGCCGCCGATGGGAGCAGTGCTGCTGCTGCTGCTGCCGCTGCTGCTGCCATTGCTGCCGCTCGCTAGCGGTGCCCGGCCGAACGCCGACGCGGACGCGGCCTCTGCGGCCGGCGGGAACGCAGCTGCAGCCAGCGCGGCCGCCAGCTCCGGCGCCTGCGCCACCTTCACGGCGGACGCGTTGATTGCGGTGCGTATCCGCATCTGGGCCAGCTCGCCCACGAAATTCCCCAGCGCTCGCTCCATTCGGGTGGTGTACTTTTGCCGGCTGCGAACCACCATGTCTCGCCGCAGCGCGGCGGCCGCCGCCGGCGATTCCGCCGCCGCCTCCAAAGCCGCCACCTCCGCCGCGCCCGGCAGCGCCTGCTGCAGCGCGGCGACGTGCAGCTGCGCCAGCTGCAGCCCCTTTGCGCTGTACACGCCGAACCCCATGAGCCGGCTCAGCGGCAGCAGCTGCGCCGCCAGCACGCGCGCCGTGCGGCAGAGCCCGTCCGGGGTGGCGAACAGCGCCAGCGGCTGCAGCACCTGCCGGTGCTGGTGCGGGTGCCGGTGCGGGTGCTGGTGCGGGGGCTGGAACGGCGGCGCGCACAGGCCGCTCTGCAGCAGGGCGCGGTCGGCAATGAAGGCCGCCTGCGGTGCGAGGAGGAGGAGGAGGCGGAGGAGGAGGGGCACAACACACGCATGCGATCAGTTGGCCTGAGCAGCGGCAACACCGCCACCGCCACCGCAAGCGCCGGCCCCGCCACCATCACCACCGACACCACCATCACGACCACCCCAACAGCATGGCCAGGGCATGACCCGTGCTCACCGTCACGGCCTGCAGCAGCCAGCCCAGCGCCGGCAGCTCGTGCAGACCCAGCGGCGGCAGGCCCCAGTGCATCAGCAGCGCGTCCAGCACCGCGACCGAGCGGCCGTTCCACACCATTGCCGCTTCCGTGCCCTCCCTGCCCAGCATCGTGAACTGCGGCAGGCTCAGCTGTGCCGCCGCCGCCGCCAGCACCACCGCGCGGCTAGGCAGCGCCTCCGCCGACCAGCGCTGCAGTACCGCCTCACGCGCAGCCGCAGCAGCCTTGCCTGCCCTGGCTGCCTCACCATCCGCTGCGGTTGCGGTCGCGGCTGAGCTGGAGCTGCTGCTAGCTCCGTCCCCGTCTCCTGTGCTGCGCGACGCAGGGCCACCGCCTGCTGCGGCGCCCAGGGCAGCGGCGCGCTCCTCTGGTCCCGGCTGTGCGCAGTGGACAGGGTCGAGCAGTCGACAGCGGGCGAAAGGGCGTGGGCAAACTCTCCGAGCAAGGCGCTAAGCGATGTCAGAGGGCTACCTAGAGACCGTACCTGACACGATTGGACTCACCATCAAGCGACCCAGCACCGAAGTCCGCTGGCGTTCTTCCGCCTGCGCTGACGTCGGCCGCGCCACCGCCAACCGCGCCGCCACCGCCCGCGCGTCCAGCGCCAGCGCCGCCTGGTCCGTTGCCGCTGGCGAGCACCAGAATCGCGGCATGGAACTGCCCTCCACCGCGCCCGCCAGCGCCTCCTTGTCGCCCGGCGGTTGCAGTATGGCCAGCGTCAGGCGCGCCCAAGCCTTCTCCTCCGCAACCAATGCCGGAAGGCTGGGCAGGGGAAACAGGCTGTCCTCCTTGCCTGGGCTCGGCGTGTCGGCATAGAAAGAAGCCAGGCCATACGCGCTGTCGTCATCGCTGAGAGGGGAAGCCGCGGCGGCTGCAGGGGCAGGGTAGGCAGCCCGCTCAAGCACGGCGCGCGCGGTGGCGGCGGCGCGCAGGTGCGGGCGGTAGCCCGAGTCACACGCGCGCTCGTGGCGGCCCAGGGCGCAGCGGGCGCGCTGCTGGGCCTGCAGGTGCAGGCGGCTGGGCGCGGCCGTCGGCGGCAGGTCGTTCGCGCAGGCCAGCGCCACCAGCGCCGAGTGCTGCCGCCAAGCCAAGGCTCCGTGTAGGCGACTGGTTGACGCCGAGGTGGCGCCCGGCAGCTGCTTGCAGATCAGGCCATTCGAACCTCGCTTTTCATCCATGCTGCCAAACCGATCGCCCGGTTCTGGTTCAGGGAGCCCAGGTCACGCTGAAATTACGCGCCAAGATGGATATCACAAGCATGTTTTTGTCGCTTGGGCATCTCAAGCTGCTATGTAGATATGCCGTTGGTTATATACGTGCTGGGATTAGCATAGCAGAAGAGTTCCTTGCCGTTGCAAGCTGCAGTTCAACTGAGGTTAGTGACCACTGTGCTGCGAGCTATAAATTGGGCAAAGATGAGGCTATTACACAAGGCAAGGAGGGATCCAGTGCCAAGTCATGAAAGGGCAAGTTCGGGTGGTGCGTGTGTGCGCGCAGCACCCCCTAGGCTTGACACCCATGACATCTGTGCCTCCCTAGTGTCTTCTGAGTTGCGTCTTATCCGCCACCTGATTAAACACAACAGATGCCACCGCAGCATCACGCTTAGCTAGCCCTGAATCGCCCGCGAGCCCTGCCTGAATCACCCGCGAGCCGGACCCCGGCCATCGGCCCGCCCAGCGCTACCTTCCATCCGTGGCCCTGCGCCCCAAGCTTGGCCCAACCAGGATCAGCTGCAGCGGCTGCCCCGTGCCGCCGCTGCTGCCAGCCTCCACCACCAGCTCATCGAACGGCACCGTCGCCGAATACACGGTCAGGCCCTTGGCGCCCCCGCGGAACAAGTCGTCGCCCGCATCCGCATCCGCATCGGCGGTGCCCGCCGCCTCCAGGTCGCCAGCCGCCGTCGACAGTGCGCTCAGCCGCAGCATCGCGATTAGCGACTCCTGCACTGCCTCTGGCGGCGCCTTCGCCCCCTGCAGTCGCCGTGTGCCTTGCAGAGCGCGCCTCCCCAGCTGCGCCGCGGCCTCGCACAGGCTACCTCCCTTCGAGCTGCAGACGTCTGAGCCAGCGGGATCCCACGCTGACAGCTCCGGAAGACCGAGCACGTCCCACAGCGTGTGCTGCCCAGCCTCCTGCCGCAAACCCTCGCCTCCTCCCTGCAGCCCGGCGCCGGCGCCAGCGCAATGGCCACCAGCCACCTGGCCGCCCGGTGCCGTCGACGGCGGGTCCAAGTCGGCGCTCGCGCCGTCGGCCTGCTGAGTCGCGAGCGCGCGCTTTCCAGCCTCCGGCGCCTCCCCGTCCGGCAGCCACTCATTCGTGCCGTTGCTTTGTGTGCTGCGGTTGTCGTTGCCGTTGTTGCTGCTAGTGCTGGCGCTAGTGCTGGTGCTAGCGCTACTGCTGTTGCCGCAGGCAGTGCACAGGTCCGCGAGGCCCCATCCGATGTGGTCGGCGGGCAAGCCCGCAATGCTGTACACGGCGCGGTTGAGCGACAGGGCCAGACGCTCCTGCGGTGCGCCGCAAGAGCCGGTAGGGTGTAATGGCAGCGTGCATGATAGTGTGTGTGACGGTGCGCGCGTAAGAAACCACCCGAGGCAGCAGGCACACGTCGCAGCACACGTCGCAGCATTCAGCTTCATCGCACACGGCAGCCAAGTAGCCCCTGCATACGGCCACTGCCAGTCTACCACGGCACCTGCGACTCACCCGCCAGTCCGGCCGCAGGACACGTTGCGCGGCCAGCGCGCCCGCCTGACCCGACTGCTGCGCCTGCGGCCCCCGCTGCGGCCCCAGCCGCCGAGGCGCCCGCCGCCGGCAGTGTGAGGAAGCGCAGCACCAGTTGCGAGATGCCGCGCAGCCGCGCCGCCACGCGGCCGTCGCTGGCAGCCTCGAGCGCCGTTGGCTCCAGGCATGGCACCACCTTTATCAGGCGGTTCGGGGATGCCGGCGGACTTGCGGCGGCGTGCTGCGTGCATCGCATGGGAACGCACGCCGTACGTAGTAGTAAAGCCAGCATGTCAGGCTGCCATGGCGCGGCGTGCTGTGTGCGGGTATGCCCGCCCGTTTGCACGGGACACCCGGCTGCTCGCCCCGAGCCAGTCCCATACCACCATCATCAGTGGCGAACCGCCCGTACATTTGCAATACACAAACGACACGAGTGCAGGCCACAAGCCCTGCCACATCCCGCGTGCGGTCTTGCCCAAGTGGCGCTGTCGACTTACGTCTGCCACGCGCATCGCGATGGCGGCCGTGTCAATGTCGTTCTGCAGCAGCACACGCAGCGCCCCCCGCGGGCTGCGCGCCATGGCCTCCTCCACGTCATCCACGTTGCGCAAGGCGGTTGCAGGCACGATGTAGCTAGCGGCGCTGCCCCGTGACGCGACACTGGCGCCGCATGGGGACAGAGAGGGCAGTTCCGTGGGTAGGCAGGGAGGGGACACACACACACACACACACACACACACACACACACACACACACACACACACACACACACACACACACACACACACACACACACACACACACAGGACTAAATGGGAGGCAATTGCAAGGGCATGGCGAGTGCGATGATAGGTGTTGGGTCCGGTAGCTTGCCCAATAACCTTGGCGCTGATCCTCAGCGGGCTCCACTGGAACCCGAATGCAGAGGAATTGCCCTGCGCCGCAAGTCCCCAATGACACAACGGACACCCACCCACCCGTCGTCGCACGGGCCATTGGCTAGCATCAACGCCGCCGCGGCCACGGCTGCCGGCGAATGCGGCGGCAGCGCTGACCAGCTGGCGCTGGCGGCAGGCACCAGCGCCTCCTTCTCCACGACAGCGGCGCCTGTTCCAAACTGCGGCGCGGGCTCAAACACACATGGAAGGCACGAAAGGCGCGCGCGCAGAAGGGCGTGAGAAGGGCGTGGCGGCCAGGCGACGACGGCGCTCGGCAATGACAGGAAGCTGGCTGGCAGGCGGGTCGGCAGCAGGCCCAAGTGTGCATGGGCCTGCGTCGTTGTGGAGGCAGCAGCTGCACGCCCCGGCAAAAGCTGTCCCATGCAAAGCCAATGCTAATGTGCGGCTCACCCACCTTGTCGACCATGCCGCAAGGCAACTGGCGGATGCTGTCGCCGAACTCCTGGAGGTCATTCGACAGCGTCACCGCAAGCGACCAGCCGCACGCGCGCTGGAAGTCAGGCAGGAGCTGCTCCAGGGCCTGAGCGGCGCGGTACACGGCGGCCGCGGCCGGCAGCACCGGCGCTGGCGCCTGCGCACCAGCCGAGGCGCCGCCGCTGGCTCGCGCCGCCGCGGTTGCCTCCGCCGCTTCCGCCGCCGCCGCCGCCGCCGCCGCCGCCAGGCCGCGCGCCACCCGGTCCAGCACATAGTTGACCGCGGCGGTGCGGGCGAGGCTGTAGCAGATGGCGGGCACGCCGTGCAGCACCAGCGAGCTGTGGGGGCTGTAGCTGCAGCTGGGAGGAGCCGCCGCCGCCGGTGCAGGCGTGCCAGCACCCGCTGCAGCCACTGCCGTTGCGGCTTGCCAACACGGCGCCAGCGCGCCCAGCTGCGCCCGCGCCACCGCCACCATGCTTGCGCTGTCCACGGCCGCGACCTCCCGCACGTCCTGCAGCTCCTCTCGGCCTCTGGAGGAGCTACCCATGCCCAGTCCAGACAGCGATACGACCACGCGCAGACGAGATGCGCGCGGCAGAATGAACACCGGCCGCGCCAGATTTGCCGGTGGCAGCGCAGCGGCGGCGGCAGCCGTGCCCGCCGGCGGCGAACCCGACGTGGCGTGTGCGGTGACGGCGGCGGGCGCTGCAGTCGCTGACGCTGCTGCCGCCGCAGTCGGCTGCGGGAGCGGGTCGAAGATGCACGGCCCAAGGCGCTCCGCCGTTGCCGCCGCTAACGCCCACAGCCGCGCCTGACAGTGAGCGCGGATCCCCGCCTTGTCCGCCTCCTCGTCATCCTCATCATCCGCATCGGCGTCCGCCGCTGCGTCCTTGCCCCGCCCGCTGGCTTTCCTGCTGGGCTTGGAGGAGCCCTTGTCCGCAGGACCGGCCCCGCCGCCCGCGCGCCGATCGCGGCCCTCGGCTGCCGTCTTGGCGGAGGTACGGCGGCCCTGCGCGCGGGACGCCTCCTCCAGTTGCATCTTACGTAGACCCCTCGCTGAATCCTGGAACGACCGATGCAGCCGGCCCAACGCCTCTTCCACGCTCTTGCTGCTGCTGTCATCCGCCGCCGCCGCTGCCGCCGCCACGCCGCCGCCGCCGGCTGAGGCTGCTGCACCTGCACCAGCAGCCATTCTGCCCCCCCTCGCCGCGCTGCTGCCGCCGCCACTATTACTGCCGCCGCCGCCGCCGGCCTTCTCGCCCTGCCCGCTCGCTGCCGCTTTCAGCGTATCCAGCATTCGGCCCTGGTATGAGTACCACAACCAGTCCTTCAGACAGGCGGCGTAGTCTTCCGCCGGCACCTTTGAAAGCTCCGACGTCAGCGCGGCCGCCACGCGAAGAAGCACCGCAGGCCGTGTGACCGCCGCCATCGCGCCCGTCACGCCGGCGCCGTGCCGCGCCTCCTCGGTGCTCAGCGCAACCGCTTGCGCACTCGCCAACACAGCCGCCAGGACCGCGACATCGCGGCAGAGCAGCGAGAGCGGCGGCGATGGCGGCGCGGAGGCATCCAGGACCGCGCCCCCGCCGCCGCCAGCAGTCACAGGGCCGTCTGGCGCCGGCGACTGCCAGTGCTGCAGGAAGGCCTGCGTAAGCGTGGTCGCGATCGCGTGGTGAGCCGCCTGCTTGTCAAAGCCATGGCGGGCCCAGCCGGCGGCGTCGGCGGCTGCGGCTGCGCCGCTCACGCCTCTGGCGATGCTGCTCAGGTCCCTCCGGCTGGCCAGCTGCACGTGGCAGTGCAGCAGCAGCGCGGCGCGGGCCGGCAGCAGCGTGGGCCCCGCCTCTTGCGCCAGCATCCAGGCGGGCGCGGACACGCCGTCCACGGACTGGCGCTGCAGGTGGGCGGCCAATCCAGGCGGGCCGCCGGGTGTCAATGCAGCCGGTTGTGAGGACAAGGGTTCCGCGCAGTGCACAGAACAGACTAGTGCCAAGTGGGCGGGGGGCCATGGGGGTCCGCGTGCGTCATGCAGCGGTGGCCTCATGGCATGGCTCGGTGCTCTAGAGGAGTACAGGGGGCGAACCTATGGCCATTCAAGCGGCAAGGGGCGCGGCTTGCCCCCGCGGCGCCAACCCCAAAGGCCAGCCCCCCATAGCGGCGTTGGCGTTAACCGGAGTCGCCCAACTCTACACAAAATCTTCATCCCGTCCCCCAAGCTCCCCCACCCCCGCCACATGTTGTCAAGACCCACCACGACCGGCCCGAATGCGGTCGTCCGCTGCCGCCGCTCCACCTCCGCCGCCGACGCCGGCCGCATGCTTGCCAGCTGCACCGCGACGGCCGAGCTGTCCAGCCGAGCCAGGGCCACCGCCAGCGCCGCTCCGCTGCTGGCTGCTTGCTGCCCCGCTGGGGACGCGTCCCCGGACCCCAGCGCGCTTATGTGGCATGCTGCATACTTGATTGCTGCTTGCAACAGAGCCATCCACATCTTGTCGGTATCCCGCAGCCGCTGCAGCTCAGCGCGCTCCCTCAGCTCCGCGGCCGTGTCCGGCGCCAGGCCGCCGGCCACGGCCAGCACGGCGCGCGCGGTGGCGGCGGCGCGCAGGTGCGGGCGGTAGCCCGAGGCACACGCGCGCTCGTGGCGGCCCAGGGCGCAGCGGGCGCGCTGCTGGGCCTGCAGGTGCAGGCGGCTGGGCGCGGCCGTCGGCGGCAGGTCGGCCAGCGCCACCAGCGCCGAGTGCTGCCGCCGAGCCAGGGCGCCCGCCAGGCCGCCGCCTGACCGGTCCGTGGGCGCTGAGGCATCGGCCTGGTCAGCCTGAGACCCCAGTGTAAGGCCGCTGCCCATAATCTGAGGGCCGGTCGCATAGACACTGCGGTGGGGCCGCTGCATATTTTTGGCTCCTCGATTGCCCGACTCGGAAGGCGCGCGTGATCTAGGACACGTGATCTATGATCTAATGATTATACATTTAGTATTAGTAGGCCATTTGAGCGGGAGGACTGCGAACTCGGCAGCTCGAGCTGCCCAACCCGCCCAAAATGCTGCAACGGAGCGCAAGTGTTACCTATGAGGCCGGTTCAACATTTAAAGTTTCCAACTATTCTTTCCAGCTTCACAAGAAGCATATGCACTTGCGTCGCCGTCAATGTGTGTCACAACTCGGCCCAAACGGATCGGCGGTGTCCAACCTCGTGTGCGGCCCAGCTGCCACGCCCCGGCCGCAGCTGCCACGCCCGCCGCGCTCTCCCCGCCGCCCTCTCCGCAGCACCGCTCGACTCCGGATGGGCCATCGGGTTTAGCATCCGCGCCTCGCACGCACAAGCATCCGCATCGCTTGTTCACACCGCCAGCCCTGCCACCGACACCAACTCCGTCGGCCGGCCCGGCTGCGCCTCCAGCAGCAGCAGCTGCAGCGCCTGCGGCGCCGCGCCCGCAGGGCTCCCGCCGCCGCCCTCCCCTCCGCGGCACGGCACCAGCTCGTCCAGCGGCGACTGCGGTGCGCGCGTCCCGTACACCCGCATGGAGGGCTCCAGCTCACGCAGGATCGCGCGCAGGCTGTCGTCGTCGTCGTCCTCGGCCGTGCCGCCCGCCTCGGCCAGGTCGGTCAGCGCCTCGTCCAGCGCGCGCAGCGCCGCCGCCTGCGCCACCTCCGCCTCCGCCTCCGCAGCCGCCTCCGCCGCCCGGGGCCGCTCCACCGCCCCGCCGGCCCCGCCCGGCGCCGCAGGGGCGTCTGAGCGCATGTGGGTCGCCAGCTGCCGCACCAACACGTGCAGGCGCGGGCCGCCCGCGCCGCCGCCGCCGCTGCCGCCGCCGGCACCGCCGCTGCCGCTGCCGCCTGCCTCGGCGCCGGCAGCCTCGAGCGCTGCAGTGGCAGTGGTAGCGGCCCCGGCTGGGGAGCTGTCCCGCGGCCCGTTTGCCCGCTCCACGCGCCCCGCCGCTTCACTGCTGCCCCCCGACTCCCGAACGCTGTCCTCCACTCCTGCTGCGTCCACTCTACTTTCCCCCCGCTCCCGCTCCCCCTTCTCCTTCCTCCCCTGCTCCTCCTTCTCCCCCTTATCCCCCTGCCCCTCCTTCTCCCCCTCCTCGTCATCCTCCTCTTCCTGCTCCTGCTCCTCCTGCGTGTGCGGCTGCGGCTGGCGCTGCTCGGTGCGCGCGCACAGGTCCTCCTGCGACCAGCCGATGGCCGGCAGTGGCACGCCCGCGATGCCGCACACCGCCCGGTTCAGCGCCAGCGGCAGGAGATACTGCGGGGGCCGGAGGGCGGGGGCGGCGGGGGGCGGGGGGTTGCAAGGATGGCACAAAGAATTGTCGCAGGGTAGACAGCAGGGGGCGGGAGCGGAGGGGTTGTGAATACCATCCCAAGCTAAACCAAGCTGAACTAGACAAGGGATAGGCAAGTGCAGTTTGCGGCAATACAGGGTGGGGGGTGGCGCGGACGGCTCCGCAGTGTTGCCGCAGGGCGGTCTGTACGGCCGGGGCACGCGGATGGCGGCCGCCGGCGGCCGGCGGCCGGCGGCTGCGTGTCTTCCCTGCTGAGTGCTGGTCCCCTGTACCCGCGTGGGCGGGAACGCACCTGCCAGTTAGCCCGGAGCCACCGCGGCTGCGTGAGATCTAGTACCGCAGCCGTGTCCTGCTGGTCGCCATCCACATGCTCCACGGTGCCTGCGTCAGGGGTAATTGCCGTGGGTGCCACCTGACCCGCACCCGCACCCGCACCCGCACCCGCACCCGCACCCGCACCCGCACCCGCACCCGCACCCGCACCCGCACCCGCACCCGCACCCGCACCCGCACCCGCACCCGCACCCGCACCCGCACCCGCACCCGCACCCGCACCCGCACCCGCACCCGCACCCGCACCCGCACCCGCACCCGCTGCCCCGTCCGCTGCCGCAGTTGCCGCGCCGGCCGCTGCCACCACGGGCACAGTGAGGTCGCGCAGCACCAGCCGCACGATGCCGCGAAGCCGCTTGTGCGCCTCGCCGCAGCGCTGCAGCGCCGCCGCGTCCAGCAGCGGCACCACCACCAGCTCGCGGCGCGCCGCCGCGTCGGTGCGCAGCTCCTCAGAGAGCTGCGGTGCCAGGGAGCGCGTGATGATCACCCGAGCCGGACGGATGCGTTGCGGCGGGTGTCGTGCATGGGTGCGTGGTGCGATGGGAGCGCAGGGGATGACACCGCAGCACTCACACCACACACTGGAACGTGCGTGCAGCTGCGCCGCCCACCAGACCCCGCTCCCAGCCCCACACCCAGCCCCGCCCCCAGCCCTTGCCCCCAGCCCTTGCACCCAGCCCCACAACCACCCACAACGCAAGTCAGCACGCCACTGTTGGCGACGGCAGTACGGCACCCACCTCCGCGCAGGCGCTGGCGATGGCAGCCGTGTGCTGCTCGCCCGTCGGCCGGAGTAGCACGGTCTGCAGCGGGCGCTCCACCAGCGCCCTCATCCCGCCCAACGCATCCTCCGCACCGCCGCCGCCGCCAGAAGAGCTGCCAGGCCGCAGCAGCGGCGAGCGCAGCACAAGGGGTTGCAAGGATGTTTGGAAAAGCGGTACAGGATGCACTGAAGACTGCGTCTCGAGGAGTTGGGTGGGAGGCGGTCACTCCATGGACGTCAAGGTTAAGCCGGGGCGCGCCGAACAGGGCGCGCGGCTGCCCCCAATGCCATAGACGCACGCATCACGCACCTGTGGTCTGGAAAGTGAGCGAGCAGGGAGCCTGCGGCCGCCATCCTCTGCGCAACCTCTTTTGCCAGCAGCGGGCTCTGCGCGGAGCCACCGGCGCTGCTGGTTGCGGCCATTGCTGGTGCCGCTTGTGCCCCTCCTGCTGCCGACGAGCCCACAGCTGCCTCCCCAGATCCCACGCGTTCCCCAGCTGCTGTTGCCCCTGGTGCTGCTGATGCGAGTGGTGTGGACATTAGTGTTGATATTGGTGTGGGTGATGGTGATGGTGGTGCCGCTGCTGCTGCGCTCGAGGCTGCAGCTCCCGGCTCCAGCGCAGCCGCTGCCGCCTCCTCATGCTCCAGCAATTCATCCACCCGGTACAAGGCCGCCGTGTCGGCACACCACGTGGCGCTAACGCACACCTGCCGCAGCGCCTCCACGTCCAGCCCACTCGGGTCGAACTGTCGGGATCACACCAAAAGCCAGCGGGCCGACGGGCCCAAACAAGTGTCAAACGAGATCCACCTGCTGCAATGCTTGAGCTTGGGCGGATCGTGGTGTGCATGCCGTGTCTCGGCGGCGCCCCAAACCCTAGATCAGCAGTCCCGCAGGGCAGTGCCCCCAAACCACCCCCACTTGCTCGTCACGCAGTGCCGTCCGCCCGCACTTGCCTGCCGCAGCAGCTCCGCCGGCACCTTGCGCGCGTGCTGCGCCCGCTCGCCCTCCCCACTGCTGCCCGACAGAGACACCACCAGCGGCCAGCCGCAGCTCGCGTGATAGACCGCCACATCACCCGACAGCTGTTTCGCCGCCGCCAGGACCGCCGCGACGGTGGCAGGCGCCAGTCCGGCCCGCGCCGCTGTGGCCGACGCCGGGTCCGTGCCGCCACACACCTCGGCGGCCGCGCCACGCGTGTGTGGCGCACTGGCAGTGGAGGCTGCAGCCGCGTGTGCGCCTGGCGGGCCTGCGGCAGCAGGAGGCGGGAACAGCTGGCACGCCGCCGCCAGGCCGCGCGCCACCCGGTCCAGCACGTAGTTGACCGCGGCGGTGCGGGCGAGGCTGTAGCAGATGGCGGGCGCGCCCTGCAGCACCAGCGAGCTGTGGGCGCTGTAGCTGCAGCTGGGAGGAGCCGCCGCTGTCGTCACGGCATACCAACACGGCGCCAGCGCGCCCAGCTGCGCGGTAGCAATGGCGATCTGGTTCGCCGAGTGCATGATCGCCAGCCGCCACCCGGCGCCAAAGCGTGTCTCGTCACTCCGGACCAGTGTACGATGCTCGCCGTACTGCGTCGCAAGCTCCTGCTGCACACCGCGCGACGGCATGCACACCACCGTCTTGGGGACCGGCAGCGGCGGCGGCGGCGGCGGCCGCGCCGGCAGCGGCAGCGGATGGGCGCACGCAAGCGCCGGGTCTTGCTGTTGCAGGCTGAGACGCGCGCCCTTGGTGGCGGTGGCGGTGGCGGCGGCGGGTGGCGCCGCGCATGCAGCAGAGTCCGAGCTGGTTTCTACAGCGGCCCCCGGTGCGGCGGCCGGTGCCGGCGGCGGCGGCGGCGGCAGCGGGTCGAAGAATGCACCCACCACGCGCGCGGCAGCGGTCGCCATCACCGCCGCAAAACAGTTGTGGACCTGCACGCCCCGCTGCACCTCCAGCAGCCGCGCCTGGGCCTGCTGCCGCACCTCCCAGGCCCCAGCCACATCTGCACGCCCGGCGTCGGCTGCTGCCGCCAGGCTGCTGAGGCGCTCCGCTGCGTGGGCCGCCCGCCGCGCGGCCCGCCCCTGGTGGAAGTCGGCCTGTGTGGACGAGAACTCCCGTCGCAGCGCCCACAGCAGCACGGCCTGCTGCGGCCCCGCCTCGTCGCCGTCCGGGCAGTTGAACAGCTCCCACGCCGCCGCCCGCAGCGCGCCGTCGGCGCCGCCGCCGCCCTCGCGAGCGGCGGCGGCGGCGCCGCCACCGCCGAGGCTGCGGCCGTTGGTCGCCGCCACCGCCCGCAGCGTGTGGCCCCACAGGTCCTCCAGGTCGTCCAGGAAGACCTGCACCGCGTCCGCCAGGAAGCCCGGCGGCGTCCGGGCCACCACGTCGGAGCTCAGCACGCGCGCCACGCGCAGCAGCACGGCCGGCCGCGTCAGCCCCGCCAGCACGCCCCGGTTGCCGATGTAGCCGGTGCCTGCCGGTGTGCGGTGTCGACATGTGTTTCCACTTGTTCTCACGTGTTTTAACATGTTCTTGCGTGTCCGTACGCGTCTTAACATGTTCTTACGTGTTCTCAGATGTTCCTTCTCCCACTAGCCCCACGCGCTCGCCCCCAATCGGCCCGCACACACCCCATCCGCTTACCCAGGTCGGGTGCTCGGACGTGCCGGTACGACAGCGCCTGGGCAGCGCATGGGGTGCAGGGTGCGGGAGGCGGGGCACGTAAGGGCAGGGGTAAGGGGGCGCGCCGGCGATGGGCAAGAACGGGCGCAGGCCCGACCTGGAAGGGGTGCGGTGTGTGTGTACCGGTGTGTATGCATGCACATCCCGCCACGCCGACTGGCGTGAGCTTCGGTGCTGTGCATGCAGCTCCGCAGCTGGTGCAGGGGCGACGATGAGGTAGGTGCTAGCGGCAGCAAGCTAGCCGGCCGGCGGCATGCGGCGGGCGGCGGGCGGCGTGCAGGATGTTACGCAGCTGCCGACGCACCCGACACGCCCAGACACAGGCGCCTCCAGAGCCCCGTTACGATGCTAGCCCATGCCGCGCGGCCACCCATGTGCAACACGCTGACCGGTAGCGCTCACCTGGGACCACGACAGCACCAGTGCCAGCGCCCGAATCTCCGCGCAGGTGAGCGGTGCGCCAGCAGGCCAGTCGCCGCCGCTGCCGCCGTCCGCCCCTCCGTCGGCGGCGGCGGCGCCGCCCGGCATCAGGCCCCAGCCCTGCAGCAGCGCCTCGGTCAGCGCCGCCGCGAGCGCTCGGTGCCGGCCCCGATGAAGCATCCCGGGAGTCAGCACGGAGGAGCCAAACGGCAGCGGGCCGTGCATGTGCGTGCGCAGTAGCTTGTCGAGGCGCGGGTCCACGTCCCCCAGAAGGCTATAGCAGTGCAGCAGCAGCGCCGCGCGGGCCCGCGTGAGCGCGTCCACCTCGCGCCACAGCAGCCAGGAGGGCGGGGACACGCCGAGCACGGGTTCGTACTGCGCGCGCGCGTGTGTGTGTGTGTGTGTGTGTGTGTGTGTGTGTGTGTGTGTGTGTGTGTGTGTGTGTGTGTGTGTGTGTGTGTGTGTGTGTGTTAGAGAGCACAAGGGAAAACGACAAGCAAGAGACTGTGCGTGCGGTGCGACGTTCGCGGATTACCTGGAGCGCATACTTCACCATTGTCGACCGACCTGCCGAGCCGATACCGCGCTTACCCGCGAACCTGTGACACCCATCTACCTAACCTTGGGGGGGTTTAGTGACCACACGCTCCCAAGGGTGCAGCCCTATGCGAGTGACCTACAACGGTCCCGGGCACTCCTAATCCCGATCGCCCGCCCGCTGATCGTAGCCAGAACTCATCTACAAACATCGTGTGTGTGTGTGTGTGTGTGTGTGTGTGTATGTGTGTGTGTGTGTGTGTGTGTGTGTGTGTGTGTGTGTGTGTGTGTGTGTGTGTAAGTAGCACGGGACGGAGCCCGCGTGTGTGTATGCGTGGGTTAGAGAGCGCGTGTGGGTCTAGGTGTGAGGGAAGGAGACGGAAGCGGCAGGCAGGGATGAGGCGGGTGGACGAGACACAGCAGCACTAGCTCCACCCAAGGGCACTGTGGCCGCATCCCTCCCTCCCCTGCCCCTGCGCCGCGGCGTTGGGCGAAGCAGGCGTGGCGCACGCAGCGCACTACGTGAACCCCATCCCTGGCTTGTCGGGCTCCAAGACCTTGGCACAAACACACACACATACACACTCACACGCACACACGTACGTACGAACGACAGCCACACCCCGCCGCCCACGACACGCGTCCCGTGCTGGGCCGCCCCGCCGCCAGCGGGCCCCTCGCCACCCAACCACACGCCACGCACCAGCAGCCCTACCCACCAGCACAGGGCCGACCGCCGTGGTCCGCAAGCACGCCTCCGCTTCCTCCCTACTTCGTGGGGCAAGCGACGCCACATTCTGGGCCACGATGTCCGCAGCGAATTGCGACAAGTGCGCCTCGAGCTGCTGGGTGGCTGCGCGCAGGCACGCCAACGCCTCCTCCGGCTCGCAAAGTGCGGTGGCCGGGGCCGCAACCGCAGAGTATGCTTCGTGATAATTCCGGACCGCTTCATGCAGGCCAGACCACATTTCCTGCTCTTGCAGGAAAGTATGCAGCTCCTGCCGCTCGGCCGCCGCCGCGGCCGCGTCCGGCGCCAGGCCGCCGGCCACGGCCAGCACGGCGCGCGCGGTGGCGGCGGCGCGCAGGTGCGGGCGGTAGCCCGAGTCACACGCGCGCTCGTGGCAGCCCAGGGCGCAGCGGGCGCGCTGCTGGGCCTGCAGGTGCAGGCGGCTGGGCGTGGCCGTCGGCGGCAGGTCGTCGGGGCAGGCCAGCGCCACCAGCGCCGACCGCTGCCGCCGAGCCAGCGCGCCCGCCAGGCCGCCGCCTGACCGGTCCGTGGGCGCTGAGGCATCGGCCTGGTCGTCCGCTGCAGACGTCGATCTGTGAAGCAGCAAATTGCCGCCGCGGCCCAGCGTGTGGAAGCTGCTGCGCTGCATCCGTTAATAATCGAGGCAAAACACTCAGCGACAGGCCGCCGTCTCTCCAAGCGCACGCTGGTATATTATCATTGTTGCTTCATGTCTTAAGGCATCATAATTGTAGCGACAACAGAGGCGGAATCCAAATGTTTCCTACTCCAAGTTTGCCCATGCCCTTGTCTGTAACTGTGAATTGATTTTAAATGTGTTAACAATATTCTTTACGAATCCATAGTGCTGGCGAGGTTTCATCCCCATTCGGCAATCCCGGCCGCTGCACCGTAGGGCCGCGCTGAGGGAGTACAGGGCATGAAACTATGAATGGGGTGGCATTGAGGTCTGGTGCGCTTGGAGAGCCGGCGGCCTGTCGCTGAGGGTCAATTACCATTTAACGGATGCAGCGCAGCAGCTTCCACACGCTGGACCGCGGTGGCAAGTCGCTGCTTCACAGCTCGGCGTCTGCAGCGGGCGACCAGGCCAATGCCTCAGTGCCCACGGACTGGTCACGCGGCGGCCTGGCGGGCGCGTTGGCTCGGCGGCAGCGCTCGGCGTTGGTGGCGCTGGCCTGCCCCG
This sequence comes from Chlamydomonas incerta, assembly GCA_016834605.1. Taxonomy (NCBI): domain Eukaryota; kingdom Viridiplantae; phylum Chlorophyta; class Chlorophyceae; order Chlamydomonadales; family Chlamydomonadaceae; genus Chlamydomonas; species Chlamydomonas incerta. Next base: position 750,004 of record JAEHOC010000004.1, read on the forward strand.
ACGACCTGCCGCCGACGGCCGCGCCCAGCCGCCTGCACCTGCAGGCCCAGCAGCGCGCCCGCTGCGCCCTGGGCTGCCACGAGCGCGCGTGTGACTCGGGCTACCGCCCGCACCTGCGCGCCGCCGCCACCGCGCGCGCCGTGCTGGCCGTGGCCGGCGGCCTGGCGCCGGACGCGGCGGCGGCGGCGGCGGAGCAGGCGGCGGTGGACAGCTTGACCACTGAAACAGAAGCGTGGTGGAAATTGCAATCCGCAGCAAGAACGTACAACTCGCAACGTCGCCAGTTTTACAACGCGTCGAGTGGTTCGGTGAAGGAAAGTGGCGCTATCCACGGCATGTACGACGCTGCAGCCAGCCTGACGTCGGCAGTGGGCGGCATCAGCGTGCGCACTACGGCGACAGCTCTTGCCGCCATGCTGCCTGCCTCTGCGGCGGAGGCGGCGGAGCGGCAGCGGGCGACGGCGTTTGGCTGCGTGGTGGTGAGCACCCGGGCGTGCATCTGGGTGTGTGTGTGTGCGCGCGCGTGCGTGCGTGCGTGCGTGCGTTTCAAATGTACAGGAGGCGGAGGCGGAGCATCTGTGAGGGATTCAGGATGCGCATGCATGCACATGGGCATTCATGTAGATGGGCAGGGCTGCCACGCACGCTGCCCCGACACTCGGCACCCGTCACGCCGCGCCGTGTGCTGATCCGCTGCTGGTCCCCGCTCCTGCCACGTCACGTCGCATGCCTCGCACGCAGCCGGCCGCGTCCGGTCCCTCCTGGCTGCTGGCGCGGGAGGCGGGCCGCATGCTGCCGGCCCGAGCCGCGCTGCTGCTGCACTGCCACCTCACGTTGGGGGACCCTCCGGAAAAGCTCGAGTCGATTCACGACGACGACGCCAGCTCGGAGTTCCAACCGAACCGGGGCGCGCACCTCGCAGCGGCGACCACGCTGGCAGACGCGCTGGCGCGGTATTGGGGGGCTGGCGCCCCGCCGGCTGCAGCAGGACCGGGTCGCGGCTGTAGCGGTTCCGGCGACGGCGAGGGCTGCGGGCCGCAGGGGTCTGCGCCGCCGCCGCTGATCTGCCCCGACTTGGCACAGCTTGCGGTGGTGCTGTCCACAGCCCAGGTGAGGAGGAGGAGGGGGGCGGAGCTGCGGGCCTGCCGCCTACGGGCTGGAGGTGCGGCGGTACACGGCTTGGTGGATAATGTAGACGTCTATGGCGAGAGCGCCGCAACCGTTGCGCCCATGGACACCCGCCGTACACTGGGCCCGCTTTCGGCCGCTTTCCTCCAGCCTGCTCCCATCCAGCACGGCTGTCTGCCTACCTGCACGCGCCCGGCGCACCTCCCGCTCCCCTGCCAGGCAATTACACTCTGCTTTGAGGAGGAGCGCGCCGCCGGCGTCAGGGGAGCTATAGGTGTGATTTCACGGCCGGCCGCTCTGCTGCGCATGGCTCACATGTTGAGCGCGGAGCTGGTAGCACGCGTGCCGCCCGTTCATTTCTACGAGGTGTCACGGGACTTTGCACGGCGCAAGTTGTACTGCCCCTTCCTGTTCACACTGGAGGCGGCGCTCACGGAGGGCTCGCGGGCTTCTGGCCCCTCCCTGAGGCCGGGTGTGTCCAGTGTGGCATCAGGCGGCGCGGCGGAGGGCGCGGCGGCGGCGAGCAGCAGCAGCGATGACGCCGGCGCGGTGGAGGCGCTCCTGGGCCGCATCCGACAGCTGATGGGCCTGTTCCTGGCGAATGCGCGGCAGAAGGACGCCGCGGAGGTGGCGAAGCGGGAGGCCGGGGCAGGGCTGTCAGCTGCTGGCGCGGCCGCGACCGTGCCCACGGACTCGCGGGGCCCGGCAGGTGGCGCGAGCTCGGAGCAGAGGCAGGGGCAGGGGCGCGACAGGTCGGCGCAATCGGAGGAGCCGGGCAAGCTGCGAACACTGACGCGAGCACAACAGTACCGTGCGCGGCTGCTTGGGGTGTCGAGAGACGTTTTGGCGGCGGCTGCTGCTCGTCTCGTGGCCGCGATGTTTGACCCGTTGCCGGCACTGCCCGGGGCATCGCCAGTGGCAGCAGCGCCAGCAGCAGCCGCAGCAGCAGGCACCAGCTTGCAGCAGGAGCAGGCGCCCGCCGGACCCGCGCCACCCGCAAAGGTGGTGTGCATGGTACGGCGGAAAGATCTGGAGGACCTAGGCCCTCTCGCAGCAGCCCAGATGGCCCCGGAACGCGTCGAGTCTGCTTGGCAGCTGGCAGCGGCGGAGTCGGCTAATCGCGCGGCGCTGGCGCGGGCGCTGGTGGGCGCAATGACGCCGTGCTGGACCTTCTCGCCGCCGCCACCCGCTGACAGCAGCCCGCTGCCCTTCAGCTACAGCCCCCACAGCTCGCTGGTGCTGCAGGGCGCGCCCGCCATCTGCTACAGCCTCGCCCGCACCGCCGCGGTCAACTACGTGCTGGACCGGGTGGCGCGCGGCCTGGCGGCGGCGGCGGCCGCGGCAGCCAAGGTGGCAGCGCTTGCCACGCCGGTTGCAATGCGACACGGTTCCATGGCCGCTGGTGTTTTTGCTGTCGCTGATTCGTTGTCTTCGGTGCTGGCAGCTGGGACCGAGTACGTGCCACCTGACGTGGAGCCTGCCCATGCTTTGGCCGCGCTCGCGGCCGTGACCACGGTGGCAGACACCCTCGGCTCCTTCCATCGCGCCTGCGGCTGGCCGCTGGTGATGGCGCTGTCGGGCGGTGGGGAGGCACAGGCGCAGCACGCGCGCAGCGTGCCGGAGGAGGTCCTGGGACCGGTACGTGCGGGGTTGGTGCTGCTGGGCCGAGCGCGGAGGGTTGCGGAGGGGCGGGTGCTTACCTACAGTACTGGGCAAACACCGCGGTCTGCAGCAGGGGCTGCCGCGTGCAACCGCGTTCACGTGTCCCGCTCTGTGGTGATTTGCCTACCATGGCAATCGCAGCAGCCCGCGCGCGAAGCATGCGGATGTGCGGGGCCCCAAGGCGAACCGTGTTCATGCAGGTGCAATGCAGCCGCACGCAATGGCCGGCCGCCAGCTTGGGAGTACGACACTGCACGGACGCGCGCCCGCTCTATCCTGTCCCGTCCGGTGCGGTCCTACATTGTGTTTTGCTGCTCCGCAGTCCGCGGCGCCGGATGAGGAGCTGGATCAGCTCCGTGGGTTCCGCCTCGCCGCCACCTGGGCCACCCAGCGCAGTGCGGCCGCCGGTGCAGCCGCCTCGGCGGCGGCGGGCAGCACCAGCAGTGCTGGCAGCCGCCATGGGGCTTCGCTAGCGGAGGCAGTGGCACGGAGGGCACAGGAGAGCCAGGAGATTCCGATCCATGGCGGCAGGTTTGTTTTTGGTTTGGGGGCATGTGGCTGCCGGGCGCTGGGATGGGTGAGGTCCAGTCACGGACGGGCAAGGCTTGACGCCAGCTATAGAAAAGGGCAGCAGCGTTGTGATTTTGTGTTACAAGGGTACGAGGACACATGTGTGTATGCGTGTGTGACCCATCGTTTTCCATCCATCATCGCAAACCCCATCCACACATACACACATACGCTACGGTTTTGGTCCGTCGTTGTTTTTTGTTCAACACACACACGCACACACAGTCTCTGGTTGGTTTTCCCTTGTGCTCTCTGACACACACGCGCGCACACACTGCCGCTGCAGCCCCGGCGTGATAGCCCAGGCCGTGCACCGAGTGGAGCACGCGGCCCGCAGCAGCCCGCTGCGAGCCGCCCGTCTGGCGCCGTCCTGTGCCGCGCAGACGGCCGCGGCGGTCACCAGGCTGGCCTTGGTAGGTGTCCGGGGTTGCAGGCGTGCCGCAACTGGGCGCGCATGGGGAGGGAACTCGAAGGGTGGCGAGGAGCCAAGGAGGGGCCTGCGCTAATGCCTGCACTTAGGATGCAGCGAATGAGGCGGCTGCCTGGCCAGCCGCAACGCCACTCACGCTGCCCACCTTGCCTCCTGGCTGTACGTGCTGCGATGCGGACAGCTCTCAGAGGAGCTGCGCACCGACGCGGCGGCGCCGCGCGAGCTGGTGGTGGTGCCGCTGCTAGACGCGGCGGCGCTGGCGCGCTGCGGCGAGGCGCAGCAGCGGCTTCGCGGCGTCGTGCGGCTGGTGCTGCGTGACCTCACCGAGCCCGTGGCGGCAGCGGACGTGGCAGCGGGTGCGGGTGCGGGTGCTGTGGAGGATGAGGCCAAGAGCGGGACGGCTCCGTTCACAGCGCCACGTGTGCTGCGGCCAGACTGGCAGGTAGGCGCGTAATTGCGGCGGGGCGGGGGGCAGCTTTGTATGCATGTACGATATACGGTAGGTGCGTGTATACGCGCGCGCACATCATGTGTTTCGGGCGACCGGCCCGCCCCAGGGGCCCCTAACCAACATCACCTCGCCTGAATTAATCATCCATGCCCCCCGCCCTGACTCTTTCCCGAAACTTTGTCCCTCCAACGCGCCCCCGCTGCTGCAGGTTCGGCTGCCGCTGGCGCTGGACCGGGCGGTGTGCCGAGTCGCCAGCGTGCCGCTGCAGTCCATCGGCTGGCAGCTGTCGGAGCTGGGTAAGGAGCCGTGGCGGGCGCCGCACAGCCAGGAGGAGAGCGGCGCCGCGGGCAGTGCCAGCAGTAACGACGGTGATGTCGCCGAGCGTCTGCTGACGGCAACAAGGTGGCTGGAGGTCCTGGTCGAAGCACATGCGCTGGACTCTCTGCAACGGGGGAGTGGAGAAGGGGGCAGCGGTGCGGACGCGCAGTGGCGCAATGCAAGCCGCCCGGTTGCTGGAATGCTGCAGGCGAGCGAATTAGCGCTCCGCGGGCTGGCTGAGTCGCTGGAGGATTTGCAGGGCGCTGGTGGCAAGGAGGCGATGTTTGAGGGGGACGGACGCGTCGGCTCGATGTTGTCTGCCATGGGCTCGGTGAGTTTCTCATGCTATCACAGGTCCGCTGCGCTGGACGGCCTAGTGCCCGACGGCGGCGAGTGGGGAAGCGACATCGGCGTGCAGCGCGGTCTCGGGCCACAGCCGCGGCAGGCACTGCAGCTGTTGGTGGTGGAGGCGACGGACCTGTTTGCGGACTAGCTGGCCTTGCGTATTGTGTTGTTCGCGCTGTATGGTGTTGCTAGCCTCCACCGCCGTCGTGCCCTCGCACTCGTCTGTCTGGAGCGTCTTGAATCTTGATTCAATAGTTTGTACAACGGGGGCTGGAATGAGTGGTAGGCACGTATCGTGTGCAGAGCCAGCAGTCGCGGCAGTGCGGGCCGCCCGGTCGCCCACCTGCCGCCCGGGTCCCCTGCCGCCCGGCTGAGCTGTGTGTGGACCAGGCACCCAGCGCGCCCGCCGAGCCGCCCGCCCGCCCGCACGGCTATGTAAAGCACGCTTGGGCTGCTCCACCCACTGACGCACCGCCAGCTCTCGGCCTGGGCCCCGTGCGCGCGCGCTCCTGCCGCCTCCGCGTGCACGACATCCATCCCACCCCCACCCCCACGGACTACAGCAGTACAGCGCAGCTGCCCACCGCAGGCGACCTGCCGGCTGCTGGTGCGGCCGCGGCGTCCCAGTCCCACCACGCCCGTGTCTCTCCAGGGGGTAACAACTTAACATCACTCAATCGAGCTCATCCATTGCCTGGTAAGCCGGCGCCCCAGCCACCATCTCCGTGGGCCGGCCCGGCTGCGCCTCCGCCACGAGCAGGTGCAGCGGCTGCTGTCGTGCCTCAGACGTCGGGCGGCCCCACACGTGCATGCCCAGGCCACGGAGTGCATCGTGGTCGTCGCCAGCCGCCCGGACCAGCCGCTGCAGCACGTCTGGTTCACACACCTTCCTCTCCTCCTCATCGTCGCCCCCCTCGCCCCCAGCGCAATAATCAGCCTCCGCGCCATCGGCCTCCAGGAGGTATCGCAGCGCGCAGCACAGTTGGTCCAGGGCCCTCTCCCGCGCGCCGGCGGCAGCCACTTCCGCCGCCGGTGCCCGCGCGGCCCGCAGCCGCGCCGCCCGCTGCCTGGCCGCCTGGCACAGAGCGCTGGCCCCGCAAACCACCGGGAAGCCTGGTAGGTCCGCGAATACGCCAGCCGAGCTGCTACTGCCCCCACTACTGCTACTGCTGTCAGCGCTCGCTGCCAGGCGGCGCTGCTGCTCCTCGTGCTGCTCCTCGTGCTGCTCCTCCGAGCACTCGAACGCTACACCGCGCGGGGGCAGGTCTGCCAGCGTCCAGCCAATGGTGTGCGGCGACACGCTCGCAGCCCGGCAAACCGCGCGGTTGAGCGCCACGTGCAGGCGGTCCTGTGTGGAAGAGGGTGCGCCACCGGCGGGCAAGCGGGGCATCGGCTCCTCGTCAGGCGAGGAGAGAAGGAGCGTGTGCCTCTCTCCGGATCCACCAAAATAGCCACCCGTCAACCAGGCACCCTCAGGAACGCGCGCCGCCCTACTGTAGGTCGCCACGGCCCAAACCCTGACGACCACTCACCGCAACGTTGATCTGCAGCTTCCGCGCTTTCGGGAACGGGGACAAGCCAAGGCCTCGATCCTCCTGCCGCCCCGCCTCCTTCGCCCCGGCCTCCAGCGCCCCTGCAGCCACAGCTGCAGCAGCTTCTGCCTGCCCCCCACCGTCCGCCTGCGGCTCCTGCGATGCCGCCTCCCACTGGTCGCCTTGCTCCGGCGTCATGGGCTGCGCTGTCAGGTCCCGCACCGCATGCGCCGCGGCGCATTTCAGGGCAAACGCCGCGCCGGGTGCGTGCGTGCGGAGCACACCGGGGTCCAGCAGCGGCACCACCGCCAGCTCACGATGCTGCGACGCCTCCGCGCCCGCGCGCGTCTGTTGCAACGACTGCGGCCAAGCGAGGCGAGGACGTGTGACACACAAGTGCTGGAGGGCAGGCCACACAAGTAGGGGGGCCCAGGCCAGGGGTTCGAGAGGGCTGCCTGGCTTGCGGGCCCCCAAGCCGCTCAGTTGCGACCGAGCCCCTTTCCAGCAAGGGACGTGCGTGCGGCGCAACCACCCGCCCTCGCGCCCACCTGCGCCAGCGCGACCACAAACGCCGCCGTCTGGTCCTCGTCCACCGGCTTGATAGCGACCGCTCGCAGCGGGCTCCGCGCCAGGGCCGCCTCCATGGCGGCCAAGGCGGCGCGGGCGGCGGTCGCGGGGCTGCGGCCGCGTGACGTAGCGCGCGAAGGGTGTCAGCACGCAGCACGCGGGCAGCAAGCCAAGCTCGTCAAGGTGTGACTACGGTGCAGGTGGGCCTGAGTCATCACTGCCACCTCCAGAAAAGCAATGCCAGTCACATCCCGCTCACAGGATAGAACGGCTTGACTGCACCTGTATCTGCAAACCTGCACCTGCAACGACACTACCCATCCCTACCCATCTCCACCTACCTGCAGTCCCTTGGAATGCCGACCGCCGCGGCCGCCAACGCGCGCGCCGCCACCGCCGCAGGGAGCTTGTACTTTTGGCCGGTAGCACCACCATCGGCCGCTGGCCCCGGCGCCGGGTCACCACCAGCCGCCGCCGGCTGCTCCTCAGCTTCTGGCGGCTGCTGCTGCCCCTGCTGCTGCGCCGCGTCCGCCGCTGGCGCCTCTGCTGTGGCCCAGGTGGCGACGACGCACGGGCATGCCTTCAAAAAGGCAACGGCATCGAATCCCGCATCTTGAACCGACACCTGCGGTTGGGGTGGGGTGGGGCGCACACACAGGGGGTTGGGCTTGCTTGTCGTTTTCCCTTGTGCTCTCTAACACAGGGGGGGCACAAGAGGGCTCAGCAAGCAAAGCAAATGGCGTAGATCCAAAGCCCAGCGGTTGTCGAGGCCGACTGTTGGGCGACCCCCGCCGCTGGACCCCACGCGCACCAGCCACCACAACCTTCAACCGTGCGCCAGGTCGTGCTCGCAACCCGACACCCCCGCACCCCCGCGCGCAACGCACCGCCTGCACCCACCGCCACCGCCACCCACCACCACGCCCCACCTGCTTGTACACAGCTTCCAGCAGCTGCGCGGGGCCGCCGCCGTGCCCCGCCGCCCGGGCCGCCGCCTCGCCGCCGCCGCCGCCGCCGCCGCCGTCCGCCAGCGTCACGACCAGCGGCCATCCACAGTTGTAATGGAACTCGGGCAGGATCTGCACAAGCTTGTCCGCGGCGGCGATGTAGAGCGCTGCGGCTGCGTCATCGCACTTGGCCACCCGGGCGGGCATGCCCCCATCCACGCCCGATGCAGCCGCCGCGAGCTCCGCGGCGTCAACAGGCAGCGGCGGGGCTGACGCGTCAGCAGCTTCCGCCGCCGCTTCCGCCGCCGCTTCCCCCATCGCCCACGCCGCCGCCAGGCCGCGCGCCACCTGGTCCAGCACATAGTTGACCGCGGCGGTGCGGGCGAGGCTATAGCAGATGGCGGGCGCGCCCTGCAGCACCAGCGAGCTGTGGGGGCTGTAGCTGTAAGGCAGCGGGCTGCTGTCAGCGGGTGGCGGCGACGAGAAGGTCCAGCACGGCGTCATTGCGCTGACCAGCGCCCGCGCCAGCGCCGCGCGATTGGCCGACTCCGCCGCTGCCCAGCGGAAGGCAGCCCGATGCAGGTTGAAGCCCACCGCGTCTTCTCCTTTCCCCCCCGAGCCAAATCCAACAGCCCACTTGTCCACTTGCACCTTCTCTCGTTCCGGCAGCATTAGCAACGGCTGAAGCACAGGCGGCGGTTGCGCAGCCGCGGCGGCAGCGGCCGGCACCGCTGCCGGCGGCGGCTCAAAGAGGACCGACGTCAGGGTCTTCCACGCTTGTATCGCGACCTCATTGCGCAGGACCTTCCGGTGGTTGTCCGCCATCTGCTGCTGTTGCCGCTCCTGCTGCTGCTGCTGCTTCCCGGCGGGTGCCTCGGCAGCTGCGCCCTTGAGACCGCGGCCCGGGGAAGCCGCGGATGCGCTCTTGCCAGCCGCCGCATCCGCCGCAGCGCCCACCTCCGCTCGCCGACGCGATGCGCTTTCGCGTATCGACTCCTGCCTCCGCTCAAACGCCACACGCAACAGCCGCAACTGCTGCTCCACGCTTGCGCCGCCGCCGGCTGCCGCAGCCGCCGGCCCCTTCGCCGTCGCTGCTGGCCCCGCGCCCGCTATGGCCGCCGCGGCCGACGCCACCGACGCCACAGTCGCCGACGCGTCGCCGCGGACGCCGGCGGCGGCGGCCGACGCTCCGGCCTCCGCCCCCATCGCGGCGGACAGCACGATGTCCCCCATCGCCCCGGCGACGCTCTGGACAAAGTCGCGGCGGAGCGTGTTGAGCAGCGTTTGCAGCCCGTCGATGGGGGGGACCTTCAGGAGCACTTCTTGGCTCAGCACGCGCGCCACGCGCAGCAGCACGGCGGGCCGTGTCAGCGCCGCAAGGGCGCCCGTGGCGCGGCCGTGCGGCGCCTCGCCGCACTTGCGCAGCACCAGCACCTGTGTGTGTGGGGGTGGGTGGGGTGGGTGGGGGGGGTGGGGGGGGGGGAGGACGCCCAGCAGCACAGGAACGGGGCAGACGGCTTCCAAACTATGGAGGAAAACCAGATGCGCATACTCCCGAAAAACGCGTGTAAAAACATGAATGATAACGCATGCTCCCCAGCAGCGTCGCCCCACTCTCGCGAACCCGCCCACCTCCATACCCCGCAGCTCACTTGAGCATATGACACCACACACGCGAGCACGGTCATGTCAGTGGCCAACAGCGGCGCCGGCCGCTGCCAGCCATCCGTCCGGGCGGCGTCGCCTCCTCCCTCCCCGCCGGCCGCTGCGCCGCCGGCGGCCGCCTGCACGTGCCAGTAGCTCCACAGCGCGTCAGCCAGCGTCGCCGCGACCGCCAGGTGGGCCCCGCCATCGGCCTGCTGTCCGAACGGCAGGCCCTCCGCCGCGGCCGCCGCGGCCGCCTGCGTCTGCGCCAGCAGGTCGTGCAGCCCCTCGTGCACCGGCCGCGCCAGCTCCACGTGGCAGTGCAGCAGCAGCGCGGCCCGAGGTGCCAGCACCGGGTCTTCCAGCTGCAGCCACCACGGCACGACCACGCCGTCCGGGGGCTCCACCTGTGCGTGCGCGCGTGTTCATGCGCGTGCGGCGCGCACGCGCACGTGGGGGCAACGGCGGTAGAGGCACGGATTACCGGCTCGCAATTGTACGGCTGGATGAATGCAGGGTATGGGTCATCCGGCCTGGCCGGCAGGCGGCCGGCAATGAGGCGCCGAGTTACTCAGATGGAGGTCGTGCAGGCAGGGGGCGATCCATCCGACCAGGGCGGTCCCCTGGGTGCCTCGCCCGTGCCTCCGTACCACCCAGCGGCATGGGATGGGTTGGTCGCGCTGGCTCCGCAGCTGCGAACCCGCTCCTATCATACCTCTCCACGTCAGCATCCCACCATCCGCTGCGGCCGTCCACATGCCGGCATGCTGTGTCCCCAGCACCCACTTCGTCTGCCTCCAGGAGGCAGACCCACCCAAGTTGTGATGCTCTTCGCGCCCGCTGCACCACCCAGCCATCCGCCCGTGCAACCCAGCCAGCCAACCGCCCCCGTACCTGCACACCGCCGAAGGCAGTTTGCTGCCGCCGTGCGTCCGCTTCTGCAGCGCTTGAGGTCCTTCTCTCAAGCAGGCCATCAGTCAGCGCGTACGAGTGAAAGTTATGTACGGCGCGCTTCAGCACGAGGATCGCAGCGGCCCAACTCTCTAGGAGGTGCCCATTGTCCTGCTTCCTGCCTTTCTCCCGTTGCTCCTCAAGTGTGGCTCTGTACTGATAACTCCGAGTTGCTTGGATCCTGGCCGCATTTAGCAGCCGCTGCCAGCACATTTGCTCGTCCTGCAGCCGCTGCAAGTCCACGCGCTCCCAATGCTCCGCGGCCGCGTCCGGCGCCAGGCCGCCGGCCACGGCCAGCACGGCGCGCGCGGTGGCGGCGGCGCGCAGGTGCGGGCGGTAGCCCGAGTCACACGCGCGCTCGTGGCGGCCCAGGGCGCAGCGGGCGCGCTGCTGGGCCTGCAGGTGCAGGCGACTGGGCGCGGCCGTCGGCGGCAGGTCACCGGGGCCGCCAGCGAGCGCTACCAGCGCCGAGCGCTGCCGCCGAGCCAGCGCGCCCGCCAGGCTGGGGTCGCGGCCTGGCAGGTCCGTGGGCGCTGAGGCATTGGCCTGATCGCCCGCTGCAGACGTTGAGCTGTGAAGCAGCGACTTGCCGCCGAGGTCCAGCGTGTAGAAGCTGTGGCGGTGCATCCGTTGATAATTGAGGCAAAAAACTCAGCAACAGGTCGCCCTTTATTGTGGCGTAGGCTGGTCCACCATCGTTTCACTCATATCAAAGCTGCGCATTGTGAGCGGCATGTTGTGTTTCGGTTTCATCGAAACAGTTGGCGCCTTAAACTTGCGCCCGCTTGCGCAAGCACTTTGACCCACAAAATGGCATGGCAGTAGTCTGTGCAATTGTGAATCTTGCCACTATTCACTATGTCAGAGTTCGCTTCCCCATCCCGCCCACGACGGTGCACCCACGGGTGCACCGGCGCCACGACCTAGCCGTTGACCTGTGCGACACGTTGAGGTGCCGAGGGCGGGGCAGGAATCCGGGTCTTGCTGTGTGTGTGAGGGAGCCGTACACGTGGGACCAGAGCGACGTAGCATGGAGAACGCCGCGCCGTGCTATGGTCACGGCTATGGTAGGCGCCTACTATGCATGGCGGGTGTGAGGGCGGCGGCAACGCTCGCGGCTTCGGGCTGCTCGAGCTCGTGATACAAAACTCAGCAACCCTCGTCCCTCGCGGTGTTGCTGCTAGCCTGCTACCGCTGCTGCTGCTCAGCTGCCGCTGTTGCTGTGGTACGATGACGCCCTGCCGCACGGATAAAATATCCTATCCCCAGCGACCTCAGACTTTGGACTGCCAGCTCGCGGGCCCCGCCTGGCCCCGCCTGTCTTCCTATGATCTCAGTCGGCGCACGCCCCCTTGCATGCGCCCCGAACTTGTAGCACGCCTGGATTGTTGCTCACACGCTGTGGCGGGTAAACCCTACACAACTCCACGATAACCCCGCAAGCGGTCCCTGGCTAGTCATCAAGTCCTTTTACCGGCATCCCTGCTACAGACGCACTCCGTGTGTCCGCTGCGCCATCACACAGCTCACTCCATCCCTACTGCGCGCGCAGCCTGCTACGTTTGGTCGCGTAAGAAACCTATCGCTGATTCGCTGCGCAGGTTGCAGGACGCCGCCCAGCAGCGCTGCCTAGGCGGTGCTCGAGTCGCCCCACGGTGCCGCATCCACTGCGAGCCCAGCCGCCAGCAGCTCCGTCGGCCGGCCCGGCGCCGCCTCCGCCACCAGCAATTGGACCGCCTGCAAGCCGCTGCGCCGCCAGCGCACCCCCAAGCCGCTGAGCTCGGGCGCCCACTCATCTCGCGCAGCCGGGACCAGATCCGCAAAGAGGTCCCGCCTCGTCAGCGATTCCAGCTCAGGCTGCCTCCCGCCCTCTTCCGCGTCCCCCAACTCCTCCACGTCCGATTCCGAGGCACGCACGATGTCTACGAACGAATCGCAGAGCTGCTGCACCACCACTGCCGCCGCCGCGTGCTCCGCCGAAGCCTCCGCACTTCCCTGCAGCTTTTTGATTTTCGCCAGGCAGCTTATTTGCCTCGCGTACGCGCTAGCAGCGCCCACCGCTCGCGTCTCGCCTTGCTCCTGCTTCTCCGCCGCCAGCTTCTCGTCTGCGCGGTCGTCGCCAAGGTGCCTCGGCTCCTGCAGCCGGCTGAGATCGGCGAGCGTCCAGCCCATGGTCGCGAGCGGCACTCCCGCCAGCCGGCACGCAGCCCGGTTCAGCGCCAGCGGCAGGCGGCACTGCGGGGGACGGTGGCGGTGGCGGGGAGGGTTCACACCGTAAGAAGTGTACGACAGGCCGCGTACGCGTCGGTGCGTGTGCGTGTGCGTGTGCGTGTGTGTGTGTGTTAGAGAGCACAAGGATAACAACAACCAGAGACTATACCGTGCGCGTGCACGGCTCGTGCAGTGTGCAGCGTATGCACAGCTGCAGCCACCAGCCAAATGGTGTGCACTCTGCGCGCGATGCGCTTACCTGCCAATCAGGCCGCAGGCCGCGGCATGTGATCGCAAGGCGCTCATCCTCCGCCGCCGGCTCCGCCGCCGCTGCCGCTGCCTCGGGTTGGGTGCTCCCTTCGGGTTGGCCTCTTTCGCCTGCCGCCGCTGCCCCGTCCTGCTCGCCCTCGCCCTCCTTGTCCTCGGACTGGTGCAAGACCAACGGCATGGAAAGATCCCGCAGGACTAGCCAGGCCACGCCGTCCAGATGCATACGAATCCCCAGGAGATCCATGTCACGCTGCACTATGAGCTCATCCAGCAGCGGCACCACCACCAGCTCACGCGGCGGCAGCGGCGGCGGCGGCGCCGGTGGCGCGCCGCTGCTGCGCAGGCGGTGCGACAACTGCACGCACGGGATGACCAACAGGGCGGGCGCTGAAGCTGTGCAACAGACGCGTCGGAGAACGGCATGCGCGGGGGAAAAAGTACGCTTTACATAGTTGCTGCCTCACCTCCGCAAGCGCCACCGCCACGGCGGCCGTCTGCTCCGCATCCGCGGGCTGCAGGCGTGCGGCCCTCAGCGGCTGCAGCTGCAGCTCCGAGTCCACCTGCCGCACCGCGTATTCCGCCATCGTGTCGTCACTGTGGACGGAGCGCGGCGGGAGGGGCCGGCGGGGGTAAGAAGAGGCGCGAGGACGAGGCAGCAACTCGACGCGCGCACGCGGCTTCATCCAGGCAAGTGACCCAATGCGTGCGTGCCCGCAGCTCCTGGCAGCTCCCGCGCGCCTACCACACTCGGCACCAGCTCGCATTGCAACCGGCTTCAACTCGCACCGCACCGCTATCCGGCGAGCACCGCCACGCGCGCGTCTACCGCAGGGCTCACACGCGCCCTGTCAAGGACCGCCTCATGCGTGCATAGAATCTGCAGGCCACAGTCACAGCCACGTCCAAAGCCACCACCTCGGGTCAGACCCATGTCTACCGCCGCATGCCGCAGGACATAGGTCCTCCGCGCAGTCACTCATCCACCGCGCGATCGACCGTGCACGCACACACGCACACGCACACGCACGCGCACACGCACACACAAACAGATGAATGGCGGGTTCGGTCCGTCGTTGTTTTTGTTTAACACACAAACAAACACACCTGCCGGCTGGGACGCACACCGGCGGCGCCGCCAAGATGCGCTGGGACACAGCCTCCTGGAAAGTTGAGCCGCCGCCAGCCGGTGACGACGCGATCCCAGCAGCCTCCCCGCCGGAAGCGCCCTCCACAGCGGACTCCTCGCCTGCTTGCTGTTCGGGCTGCGGGTCCGGCGGCTGCGGCGACGCTTGTGGTGCGGTCCAGGTGGCGACCAGGCAGGATCTCTGCCGCAGCAACTCTGGAATGTCCGGCTTCGTGGACAGCGGCGGCAGCTGCGTGCAGTGCCCCCCGAACGAACACACCCACGCACGCGCGCGGGTAGGTGTCAGCAGTGCTACCACCGTGGAGCGGGCTGAGGCCATTGCAGGGGAAAAGCGCAAACGCGCTGCCTAGCTATGCACACCTGCTGTACGCGCCTGGCTGACCTCCACACCTGCGTACGCCTACCTGACACTTCAGTCAAACAACCTGCACCCACCTGCTTCAGCAGCTCGGCGGGCATCCTGCGCGCGTGCTCCGCCCGCTCCTCCGCACTGCTCGACAGCGTCACCATCAGCGGCCAGCCGCAGGCCCACTGGTACTGCGGCAGCAGCTGCGCCCACCGCCTTGCGAGGTCCAGTGCCTGATCAAACAAAGGGTCGCTAGCGCCACCCGGCACCGGCGGCCCCGCATCAACGGCCACTGCATCAACAGCCACCTCGGCCTCTGCGCCGGCCGCGGAGATGGCTGCTTCGGCCCCATCTGCTGCTGGGTCCGCGGGTCCAGTCGCGCCGGCGGCGGTCGCCTCTGCCGCTTCTGCCGTGGCCACCTCCACAGCCGCCAGACCGCGCGCCACCCGGTCCAGAACATAGTTGACTGCGGCGGTGCGGGCGAGGCTATAGCAGATGGCGGGCGCGCCCTGCAGCACCAGCGAGCAGTGGCTGGGGGAGGGGGAGGCCGCGGCGGCGCTCTGCGCCGGCCTGCCGCTGCAGCCCAAGGCCATCGCCTCCCAGCACGGCGCCAGCGCGCCCAGCATCGCCCGCGCCAGCGCCTCCCGGTTGGTGCTCTCCTGCGCCGCCCAGCGGAACAAGGCTCGCATCTGCGCTTGGCTGGCCGTGTCGCGTCGCGCGTCCTGCCCGCTGCCCCTCCACTCCACCTCGGCGCGGGCGCGCTGAGGCATCATCAGCACCGGTGTGGACGGCGGCGCAGGCGCAGGCGACCGCGCTGCAGCGCCGTCCCCGGCCGCGGCCGCGGCCGCTGCAGCTGCAGCTGCGCCGCCGGCACCCGAACCACCCGCACGCTGCACGCCCGTGTTGCCGCCGCCCGCCGCTGATGCCCCCGATGCGCGCGAAGCAGCTGCCGCTGCCGCCGCCCCGTCCGCTTCTGCCGCCGGCGCCCACGGCGCGTTGAAGACGGCATCCGCTAGGCGCTCCCCCGCCCGCGCCATCGCCTCCATGCGCACGAGCCTGTACTGCTCTGCCCGCAGGTCCGCCAGCTCCGCTGCCGCCCTGCCGCTCGGCGACGCGGCCACGGCCTGCGAGGTGTCCGAGCGGCCCAGCAGCCGCTTGGCGTCCGCCGCGGCCGCGGCATGCTCCCGCTGCACGCTCTGCCGGGTTGTGTCCTGCTCAACCAGGTAGAGCGCGCGCAGCCGGCCCATCAGGAGTTGCTGCTGCTGCGCCGCGCCCTCGGTGCCCACTGCTGCTGCGGCGGCGGCGGCGACGGCGGCTGCGTCCTTGCGACTGCTGCGCAGTTCGCCAACGGCATCGGTGAGGTTTCGGGAGAAGTAGTGGCTCAGCACGGTGCGGATGAGCGGCATGGCCATGAGGGCGGGGGTACGGAACAGCAGCTCGGCGGTTAGAACGTGCCACACGCGCAGCAGCACGGCCGGCCGCGTCAGCGCCGCCAGCACGCCCGTTGCGCCGGCGCCGGCTTCCGCCTCTGGTGTTAGGCGCAGCACCAGTGCCTGGTGGGCGGGGCATGCGGCGGTGGGGGGTGCGGTGTACGGTGTCAAGGTATGGGGGCAGGTTTGGACAGGCGTGACTGGGTCGTGGAGACGCAGCCCGGTCGTTGCGACGAGCGGGGGAGGTGGGCGGGCGGGCGGGAGGGCGCGGGCCACGGCGCGGTGGACGATGCCGGCATGCGTTTAAGGGGCTGCGGCCGGCCCGCAGGCACAGCGACAACATCCAGCGAGGAAAGCAGACGCCAGCAGGGTGCGGCGCTCAGCCTGGGGCCCCCTGCCCTGCCGCTGTCCTCGCCCCGGCCCCGCCCTCCCGCGCCTACCTGCGAAAACGACACCACATTCGCCAAGACCGTCATTTCTGGGCACAGCACTGGCGGTGCGCCATCGACCTGGCCGCCAGCAGCTCCTCCAGCCGCAGCCGCGGCCCCGCCTCCATTTGCGCCGGCGCATCCCCAGTAGCGCCACAGGCCGTCCGTGAGGGCCACCGCGGCCGCCATGTGGCCGCCCCGTGTGCGGCCCGCCAGCAGCAGGCGAACACCCGGCGTCCCGTCCAGAAGCTTCATGTGCCGGCGTTGGAGGTTGCTGATGGCGCCCGCAGCCGCGAGCTGCTCGTAGTCCATCACCGGGCTCGCCAGCACCTGCCAAGTTGGACAGCGTAGGTACCAAAATGCCGGCACAGCCCAGGGAAGCAGGACCGCATGCATGGCACGCGCGAGTGAGAACACAAATCATCCTCTGCGCCGTGCGCTTCGCACCGTGTGGCAGTGCAGCAGCAGCACCGCGCGAGCGGGGAGAAGCTCGTTGAACTCCGTCCACTGCAGCCAGCTTGGGGTGCACACGCCCTCCAGGGGCCGGTACTGCGCGGGAAGCAGCAAGCACGTTAGAACAGACGCAGGGTTTGGCGGTGCCGCACCTGGCATTGTCCGCCTGAGGCGGCATCACATGCCGCAAACGCTTGGCATCAGCCTTGGCGCCGGCTCACACCGAAACAACTGCGCCGCACATCCGTGATGGGCGGCGCAACTCACGCCCGACGTCCCCATCGCTGTTCTGTTCGGGGCAACCCCATCCAAACTCACCAGCACACGGCCGCATGCGGTGATTTGCTGCCGTGACTCCAGTTCTGCTAAGGATTCCGCCGGAGACAAGGCCAGGACGGTCGGCATGTTCGACATACTGACTTCTTCGACGGCGGCCATGACTGCCATGATCGCCCCGCCCAGCTCGCGCACGTCCCTGTTGTCCTTGATGTCCTTGGTAGTGTACTGCCCGACCGCTCGTTCATATTGCTGCGCTGCCTTCAGCAGCCGCTCCCACAATTGGTCTTGCGTTTGGACCTCCCGGGCAGCCGCCTGCTCCGCCGCCGCCGCGGCCGCGTCCGGCGCCAGGCCGCCGGCCACGGCCAGCACGGCGCGCGCGGTGGCGGCGGCGCGCAGGTGCGGGCGGTAGCCCGAGGCACACGCGCGCTCGTGGCGGCCCAGGGCGCAGCGGGCGCGCTGCTGGGCTTGCAGGTGCAGGCCGCTGGGCGCGGCCGTCGGCGGCAGGTCGTCGGGGCCGCAGGCGAGTGCCACCAGCGCCGACCGCTGCCGCCGAGCCAACGCGCCCGCCAGGCCGCCGCCTGACCGGTCCGTGGGCGCTGAGGCATCGGCCTGGTCACCCGCTGCAGACGTCGAGCTGTGAAGCAGCGACTTGCCGCCGCGGTCCAGCGTGTGGAAGCTGCTGCGCTGCATCCGTTCATAAATGACACTCAGCGACAGGCCGCCATCTCTCCAAGCGCACGCTGATGCATAAATGTTCTATTCATGTCAAAGCAT
Source organism: Chlamydomonas incerta (assembly GCA_016834605.1). NCBI lineage: Eukaryota > Viridiplantae > Chlorophyta > Chlorophyceae > Chlamydomonadales > Chlamydomonadaceae > Chlamydomonas > Chlamydomonas incerta. The sequence goes on from JAEHOC010000004.1 coordinate 767,884, forward strand.
CGTAATTGCATGATAGTAGCGACAACAGAGGCTGAATCCAATTTTTTGCTTTGCCAAGCTCCCCTGCTGCCTTTGTCAGCCAAATAATAAGCTTTGTTAGGACTGTGTTAATAATAACCCAATATGGATCCATGTAGCGCTGGCGATGGTTTCATCCCCGGTCCGATCCTTAAGGCGCATGCTACAACCAGGGGAAACCGTGGTTACAACTTCAAGCTGGGGGCGTGAAAACTAATGTTGGGGTGACATTAGGGGCGCCCAGTCGCTTGCGGCTCCGGAGTGCGAGCCAGGGGGCGGGGCGGGGCATGGGCGGGGCTGAAGCGGGGCAGGGCTCACGTCCCGGACACCCGTACGCGGGCGGGTTGGACTGGGTGGCTAAACCAAACTGCGGGGAAATGCGTGCGTTTCAACCCATGTGTGATGCTGTCCTCGACTGGCACGATGAACGAACCCAGGCGTGCCAGGCAGGGTGCAGACCCTGTGCAGCCACGATCGACAGCATGCATGCGCGTTCAGCTTTTGGGCCAGCGTACTCCACAGTGCATGCAATAGACATATTTAATCACTGTGCCATTCTGCCATTGTCTCTATCGCCAGTTTGATTTCAGAGGGATTTGTGTCCCAATTATATAGTTTTTCTACGCGATTTACAAGACACAAGCATGTCTAGGCAAATGTAGCCACATATAGGCTGCTAGTGAAGCCTTGTGCGTCTGGAGCCTTGTGTAGTTGCCATTGCTCGCGCGGACATCGCCTGCGCGGGAGAATGGAAGACCTAGGCATCGAAGACAGCTCGCATATAATCCGGGACTGTGTGGATGGCTCCATCAGGTGAAGTCTGCGTGGTTTGAGTTCAGCCGGATATGCAACACCCCCCTGGGCGGCAGAAGCCTGCCCCGTCCCCTCTGCAACTGCTGTGCCCCCTGCCGCGCACGCGGCGTCGCCGCAACCCGCCCGCGCCCCACACGAACACGCCGAGCGCCTGTGGGACCCTGTCTCCGCCCCCCGCCTGCACATGCTTCAACGGGCCGCCGGCGGCCCGCGTCGCCCGTTGTCCCTTCCAATCCCCGCTCAGCCGCGGACCCCTCTCTGCTGCTGCCCCGCTGCCCCCTCGCCCGTCCTGCCCGTCCCCTGTGACCCATCGCCTGCAACCCTGCCACCCCAACGCCAACCCGCACTCCCCCCAACAACAAGTGGCCGCGACATCGGTCATCGCCTCATCGGTTCGCGCACCGCCACGGCTGCTGTCAACGCTGCCACACTTCTGTGTACCATCCTTGCAACCCCCCGCCGCCGCAGCCTCAAGCCGTACGCCATGGCGGTGGTGGACACGCCGCCCTTCCAGCGGCTGCGGGGGCTGTCGCAGCTGGGCGCCACGCACTTTGTGTTCCCGGGCGCCACACACACGCGGTTCGAGCACAGCCTGGGGGTGGCGTACAAGGTGGGGCGGCGGGAGGGCGGGAGGGCGGGAGGGCGGGAGGGCGGGAGGCTGGAAAGGGTGGAAGGGCGGCAGGGCGGGAGGGAAGGAGGGAAGGAGGGCGGGAGGAGGTGGGAGAGTGGAAGAGTGGGAGGGTGCCGGCGCTGGTGTGTGCGGACAGGAGCCGACCCGCGTGGCAGGCTGCCGGGACAAGGGCAGGATCAGGTGCCGGTGAAGCGTTGCAGCAGCTTTGGGGCAGCACGCTCGGTGCACATTTCAAGCTGGGCTCTCCAACCCCGCACCCTTAACCAACGTCCCGAACCCTCCCGCCCTTACTCCAGGCCGCCAAGATGGCCCGCCACATCCTCAAGCGGCAGGGCGGCGCGGCGGCCGCGGCGGGGGAGGGCGTGGACATGGAGCCGCACCACGTGATGCTGGTCACACTGGCGGGTGGGCGGCGGGTGGGCGGGGAGGGGGGCATGGGTGGGGCGCGGGGTGGGGCGGTGCGTGGTTGGGTGGGTGGGTGGGTGGGTGGGTGGGTGGGTGGGTGGGTGTGACAGTCGTGGCTGTGGCCGTGGTTGTAGGGTTGCCCGTGCAGCGGTGGACACACCACAACCATCTCGCTCACGACTGGTGACAGCACACGAGGGCGGCGGCGGATTCCAAGCCGCGGATGGCGGGTAGACTCGACCCTCGCCGATCCTGGCTCCCTGCCCCTCTGTCGCCCTGGTCTCGGCTCCGCTCCGCAGCCTCGCTGTACACACCTCCACGCATGCACCCACGCCCTCCTGAGCACAGCCTTTGTTGTCGCTTTCCCGTGTGCTCTCTAACACACCCTCGCTCCTGAGTTTTCCTCATGCCCGCACGTGGCGCAGGCCTGTGCCATGACCTGGGCCACGGGCCGCTGTCGCACCCGTTTGAGAACTTCCTCAAGCGCCGCGGCATCACCGACTGGTGCGTGGCGGCGGCATGGCGGCGGGCGCGGCAGCCTGGGCGGCAGGCGCGCCAGCCGGCCAGGGCGTGCCTGGGCCTGGGGCACGCGCTTGGGCCATGCCACTGCACCCCTGGGAGGCAAATCAACTGCAACCACGCCTGCACCTACGCCGCCCCTCCTCCCTGCCCACCCTTTGCCCTGCCCGCCGGCGTCCGCTGCCGCAGGCACCACGAGGACATGTCGGGGGAGATCCTCACACAGATCGCCGACAACTACGACGTGGGCCTCTCGCGGTGAGCAGCGCCGCGGCTAAGTGGGGAGGGGGTGTGTGGGCGCACCGGTGACGGCTGCTCGACGGTGGGGTCTGGTGTAGGGTGGGGGCAGGTGGCGGCTGGGGGCGGGCGGGCGGGCAGCATGCGCCCTGTGTCCCCAGGGCCCAGAGCCCAGCAGCCCATTGACGTGAGGCGCGCGCCGTGGCATCAAGCACGCCTGTGAGTGTGTGTAAACGTTTATGTGTGCGTGTGCTTGTGTGTTTTAAACCAATGCCACTCCGCGCACCTCCTCGTCCTACCACACTTAGACGGCTACCCCCACCACCCCCACCACCACCACCACCACACAGGGCTGATGTGCGAGGGATCACCGACCTCATCCGCGGCGTGCCCGGGCACCTGCAGCCCGCGGCGCTGACGTGAGCACGCGGCGCGGCGCGGGGGGTCCCCTCACCCGGGTGCTGGAGCCCGGGGAGCGGTCTTCTTGTCTTGTCTTGATGTGATGCGCGGGAGCGGGAGGCGGGTGAGGCACATCCAGTGTCTTGGCAGTTTGTCGTGCCGCCAAGGCCTGCTGACACGTATGCACCGGATGCGCCGCTGTCGCCGGCGCGCCGCCGTGCAGGGGCGACGGCGGCGTGGCGGGGCTGTGGCGGCCGGGGCAGCGCTTCCTGTTCGACATTGTGGCCAACAAGCGCAACGGGTGAGCGGGCCGCGTGGGGGAGGGGGGGGGGGTGGAGCGAAGGGGTGTAGCGGAGGGGGAGGAGGAGGAGGAGCAGGAGGCGGTGGGGGGAGGTGTAGGCCGAGATTGCGGCGGCTTGATCGCACATGCCGGTTGTCAGTCTACCCCAGTGAAGTGCTGCCGCGCTGCCGCCGAACACCACACGTCCTGCCAACCCGTCCACGCAACCCTATCCCCACTCCACCGGTAGCCCCAAGTCGCCCACCCCCCTGTGCCCGGCTTGTACCCGCCATTTCGTAATATCCAACGACCTCTCGGCCCTGCAAACCCCCACCCCGATCCTGCGAAGTCTTCTACTTACCATCTTTGTAACCCCACCGCGCCGCCAGTGTGGACGTGGACAAGCTGGACTACCTCAAGCGCGACGCCTTCATGTGCGGCGTGCGGGTGGGCGGCGACTTCGACAGCCTGCTCAAAAAGAAGTACACCAAGGTGTGTGTGTGTGTGTGTGTGTGTGTGTGTGCGTGCACGTGTGGACGCGGGAGGCGAAAAGCGCGAGGGCACGCGGACGCCGTACCCAAGGCCACCGTGACGCGGCGTTATGACGGCGGTGGCACCGACCTGGCGGGCCGGGGACGCGCACCAATGTGATCACCGCACTTGCGCACGCCAGCAGCGCCCCGCTGCGCACAGGCATGGCGCCGCACCACATGCACGGCACACGAAGCGCGTGTACCCCTCTTTGGACCCCTACACACGGTATGGGCGTGTGGCCGACCTCCCGCGCATCGCCCACACACCACGCGCACCAGGTGCTGGACGACGAGCTGTGCTACGACTGGTGCCAGTACGACAACGTCCTCGACATCTTCCGCGCGCGGGAGGCCATGCACCGCAAGGTCTACACCAACAGGTGCCGAGGGGCGGGGCGGTGCAACCCGCGGGGAGGGGAGGGGCAGCCTGGCTGCTTTGCCTTGCGTTCCCGCCGGGTGGCCCAAGTGCTCGCCCTCGCACTCCTGGTACGGACGTCTTCCCCGCCCCGCGCTGCCCGCCTGCCGTGCACGGGGCGCAGGAAGTGCAAGGCGGTGGAGATGATGGCGGTGGACGCGCTGGTGGCGGCGGAGCCGCTGCTGCGCATCACGCAGCGCCTGCGCTCGGCGGAGGTGAGGGCGAGCGGGGGGGGGAGGGGGCTCAGCCACGTGGGTTAGCCCACCGGCGTAGCACTGTGCATGCGCGTGCGTGTGCGTGAATGATAACGCACACCAGCCCCCGTGGCCGTGCTTTGACCGCGCCGTTCTCCCCCTTCCCCCGCGGCCGCAGGACTTCATCTCACTGGACGACACGCTGCTCACGGTGCGTACCTGCACACATGACGGCACACACGACTGCACACACGACTGCACACACGTGGCGAGGGGGGGTTGATCCAATGGGCCCTGCAACCTATCTGCCCGTCCAGACCAAGTATCCATACCCTCCTGAGCCGCCCCCGCTCACCTCCCGCCGCAGACGATCGAGCACTACCACCAATTCCACCGGTGGGGCCGCCGCGCCGCCCGGGGGCCGACACCCGGCGCCCCGCGTTTACGGACTGCGAACTGCGATGTGCCCGCGCTAGCTCGGCGCTTGATGCACCCTGCTCCCACCGGCCCCAGACCCAGACCCAGACCCAGACCCGTGTAGCCTGCATTACGCGTCTGCTGCCTTGCTGCCTTGGTGGTGCGGCTGTGTGTGTTGCCGCGGCCAGGGGCGAGCTGGAGGACGACGAGGAGGCGGCGCTGAAGGCGGCCCAGGACATCGTGCGGCGGCTGCGGCTGCGGCAGCTGTACCGCTTCGGCAACCAGGTGCGCGTGACGCGTGGAGGGACGGGGTGGCGGTGGTGCACGGATGATTGGGAAAGCGGTGCAGTAGGCTCTGAAGGGGGGCTGAGGAGTGCCGCGCGGGGTGCATGAGCCGGAGTTGCAGCGCTTGCGGGGGTGAACGGTTTCGCGCGGGGGCGGCTGCCGTGCTTGCCTGCGCATGCACACGATGCTGTCCAGGCCCTGCCTCTGACGCCAGCGCGTCCTCGCACACACTCCCCGCTCCCCCGCTCGCGTTATGCGAACGGCCCTGCAGTTCACGGTTCCGCCCGAGTACCTGGCGGACAGCCGCTGGGAGGTGAGGCGGGCCGGCGGGCCGGTGGGCCGACTTGTCACGGGGAAGGCGGCGTGCTGGGCAGTGGGGCAGTGGCGTGTGCCGGCTGCGATGCCTCTGACGCCGCCTGACCCCAGCATCCCGCATGCCACCGCCACCGCCGCCGCCGCCGCCACCACCGCGTCTGCTCACGCCACACGCCGGAGCCTGAACAGGCGGCCCGGCCACACTGCCCGCTCACCACCACCCACCACCCTTGGCCCCTCGCCGCGCAGTCCATTCGCTCGCGCTTCACGCCCGCCGAGCTGGCCTCGCACTACAGCGGCAACGACGTGCCGGGCGGCCTCACGCCGGCCGACATCGTGTGCGACGAGAACAAGATCGACCACACCATGGGCGGCGAGAACCCGGTGGAGCGGGTGCGGCGGGGACTGGGGGCTGGGGCCGGGGGGCGGGGGGCTGGGGACCGATGGAGAGAGCTGAGCGGCGGGAAGGCTGAGCAGACGATGGAGTGAGGGGGAGGTGTGAGAGGTTGCTGGGAGGGATGTGCAGGTGGGGGCCATGGGCACACGCTCGCCTCCCTTCGTCCCTTACCACACCCTTCGCACGCGTTACTTGCCCCTGGCCGCGTGCCGCCGCCTGTCGCCGCCTGTCGCCGCCTGCCGCCTGCCGCCTGCTCGCGGGCTGCAGGTGGGCTTCTTCAAGGAGGGCGGCGGCGCCAAGTTCCACACGTCGCGGCACCAGGTGGTGGGCATCATGCCGCACTTCTTCCAGGTGGGGGGCAGGTGGGGGGCAGGGGGCACGGTTGAGGCACGGGTATGGGCGTCCAGATGTATGTTGGCGGGTTTGTGTGTTGGAGGCGGTGCCAGTGTGCCCGCCCGCGTCGGTCTGGACCGGGGCAGACGAGGACATCAATCACATGGAGAACCGGCTCGCGGTGCACACAATCAGTGCCTGGAGCCGCACCGCACAAAGCCGCACAAACCTGCACACACCCGCACACGCTTACCGCAACCCCGGCGGCCCCCCACCCACCCGGCTGCGCAGGAGCGCGTGCTGCGCGTGTTCACGCCGCGGCAGGAGCCGGCCTACGTGCGCGCCATCGAGGCGGCGCTGCAGCACTGGACCACCGCGCACTTTGGCGGCGGCGCGCAGCTGGCCACGCCCGTGCGGCCGCGCAGCCGCTCCGCCGGCGGCGCCGGCGCCGGCGCCGCCGCGGACGGGCCGGCGGCGTTCCCGGGCGGGCCGCCGGGGCTGTTCCCGCGGGAGGTGGGTGACGTGGGGGGTAGGGGGTGGGGGGGGCAGCGCGGTGCGGCGCTGGGACTGGGGCCGGGGAGGGAGTGCAGCTGGGCATGTGTTTGTGCGGGAGCACCGCATTGCTCTGCGCGTGTGATGTCAACGTGCGTCTGGAACGACTAGGCAGACCGGCAGTTGTAGCTACGTCAACCGCGCTGTGACCCTTCACGCTGCCCCTCCACGGCCCTGCCGCATGCGACAGGCGATGTTGCACCAGGTGCAGGCCAGCATGCGGCCGCAGGCGCATCGCCCCTCGGCACCGGCCGCCGCTGCGGGCGCGGCGGCTGCAGCGGCTGCGGCAGCTGCGGTGGCGGGGGCCTGCGCCAACGGCGCGCTTGGCACGGGCGGTCATGGCTCTGCCGGAGCAGGCGGAGGAGTAGGGGAGTGTGGCGTCGGAGGCGGGGGCGGGGGCGCGGGCGCGGCGGACGCGACCCCCACGCGCGGCCGGGTGGCGGGCGCGGCGACGTGGGCCTGGGCGCGGGAGGAGGAAGGCGGGGTGGCCGCGGTCGGGGACTGCGCCGAGGGGGCGGACGGGAGAGGGGGCCCGGGGCAGGGGCAGGCGGGCAAAGCGGGGTCGGACGACGCGGGGGGGCAGGAGGGCTCGGCACGGACCAAGCGCCAGCGCATGGGCGACGGCGCGTGATGGTGCAGGGGGTGCTTGCACAGCCGCGTTGGGGGTGCTCAGGGGGGGGTGAGCGTGTGCGCTTGCGAGGCGGCAGGGCTCGGCGGTGGAAGTGTGGGCACCGTATGCACGTATGGGAACAGCTTAAGCTCTCGCAGGTTGCGTTACTGTTGGCCGGGAAATTTTTGCCTTGTATTCATGTTTAGGTCATCGTTGCGCGGAAACTGCGTAGATGCAGGCGCTCACGGATAGGGCTGCGGGCTGGCCAACTAGGTCGGTGGGAGCAGGCACCCCTGTTCACGGTCGCACGGAAGCGTCGAGGATGAGGCGGCTTTGAGGCGAGGTGTCATACGAGTGTGGAGCGGAGATGTGGACACGAAGTGGAGGGGTGTGTGACTTGGTGGGGGGAGGACAGTTACCTCTGTGTCAGAGTCTACGGAGCGCGAAAGCGCAAGGGGTTGGGGGCCAGGGCATGCGTGCGTGCCGCCCCAATCGTGCCACCCCGCCAAAATCACATTGATGCGGGCATCGGCTGTAAGTTGCTTATTATCTATTTGCGTGTTAAACCTACATCACTCGCCCAATCGCGGTTGCTCAGGTGCGAGTTCAGGCTAAACGTTTGCAAAAAGCTGTCTGACCGCGTCCGCCATATTGTGACTTGAGCCAATGCTGCACCCTTAAAACTATGAAAGCTGTGATATCTCAACGATTAAGACACAACTCAACGGGTCCACAACTGGAATGAGCTTGACTCTGAGCGCTCATAGGTAGGCAGGCAGCAGAATGAAATGTAATAATAGGACTTCGGGTCGGTGTCTCCGATGTACCAGCGCGGGCTTGATCCTGGCGCTGGTGCTAGCTGTGGCAGCGCCATCAACGCGGGCGCAGAGCGCGGACCGAGCGACTCAGGCAGCGGCGGGGGGCAACGGGACGATAGACTTTGATGTCATCCTATGGCGCCGGCTGCTGGTCAATCGGACCGCCAGCAACGGCACGGGCGACATCGGCGAGGTCAGCCTGCCCAGCATCGTCGCCACGATGGGGTTCCTCCTGGCGGCACCGCTGCAGCTGAACGCCAGCCTGAACCGCGTGCCGGAGGTGGAGGTGGAGGCGTTCTGGGACATCGTGGTGTCGGCGCGGGCGCTGGCGGAGGAGGACGAGCGGCCAGTTGCGGGGGCGCGCGTGGACCTGGTGACGGCGGTGGACGCCCTGACCGCCAAGGTGGCGGCGCTGCCCACGCACCTGTGCTGGCCGGTGCTGCGCCGCGTCATCCTGGCGGCGCTGGTGCAGCGCCGCCTCTCCTACGGCGCCTTCAGCCCCGCCGCCAGCGCCGCGGTGGGCCGGCTGGCGGTGCAGCTGTTCCGGCTGCACCGCACGGGCGCGGGCCGCAAGGGCGTCATCGACTTTTTCCACGTCTCCAAGGCGGGCGGCACCAGCTTCTGCCAGATGGCCAAGCTCAACGGCTGCCGCACCGAGTCCTTCGGCGCGCGGCGTAACTGCCTCATCCGCGACTTTGACGACGTGCCGCGCTGGGTGAACCACTCGCTGCACACCTCGCTCGCACCGACCGGGCTGCGTACGCCCTGGTTCGCCAACTGGGGCACCAAGCTGCGGCGAGAGATGTCGTGCAACCTGCGCAAGCACTTCATGCTGCGGCGGCGCTACAACATCGCCGCCAATGAGTTCACGCTGTACGGCGCGCAGGCCACGCCGCGCAACGTGCACACCTGCCCCGGCAACCTGAACGTGCTGCAGCTGCGGCACCCCTACACGCGGCTGCGCTCGCACATCATGTGGGTGTGGGCGCTGTACGACCACCACTTCAAGGAGCAGGCAGCGGCGTTCTTCCCCAGCCGCGGCGCCGCGCACTGGGGCGAGCTGCTGCCGGCCGCAACCAACAACTACTACATCCGCAGCCTGCTGGGCGAGCAGGTGAGCGGCGCGCGCATGTGCGTGCGCCGCGCGTGTGCGTGAGGCTCGTGTGTAACACTTGTGCGTGTGTGTGAGGTGCGTCTGCGTACGGTGCGTGTGCGTGTGGCGCGTGTGCCTGCGACGGGAGTGGGGGGAGGGTTGGGCGAGAATGGGACGGGGGTGGGAAGGAAGCGCGACGAAAGTGGGGCGGGGACGGAGCGAAGCGGGTGGTGTTGATGAGGGAGGCGGGGGTGGGGGGGCGGGGGCTGAGGTGGGGGTGGGGGCGGAAGCTGTGTGGCGAGGGTGCTGGGGGTATCGCCAAGGCAGCCATAGCTGGTGAAAACTGTGTCACAGCAGAGGGCTATTACGGTGTCAGGGGCCCAGGAGGCACCGGTGTGGGTGTGCTGGCACCCGCCTGCGGGGCACCATGAGGCTGCGGCTGCTCGTGCAGCGCGTCTGGGGCGGACGTCGGGTCCACGCCGCCTCGGTTCTGCCCTGTCCTGTCATACACGCCGCTACCGCCCTCGAAACAGCCCGACACCTCACCCCGCACACGGCCCACCCAGTGCCTGCTGTCGCGCTTTTCCAACCACCTCCTTGCACCCCTCACCCCGCGGCCCTCCCCCGCGCCCGCGCCGCCGCTGCCCGCCGCAGGTGTACTACCTGTCGGCCGCGGAGCTGAACGGCACGCACCTGGCCGCCGCGCGGCTGGCGCTGCTGCAGTTCGACGTGCTGCTGCTGCTGGAGGAGCCGGCCATGAACGAGCTGCTGTTCGAGATGGCGGTGGGCTGGTCGCTGGGCTTTGGGGAGGTGAGCTTGATGGGGCGGGGGGCAGGGGCGGGGCGACGTGCGCGGGCGTGGGCGGAGAGTGTGGATGACAGGATGAGTGGCCGCGAGGACAAAGGATGCGCGGGGGACGGGCAAGCGCGCAATGCGAGTTAGCGGGGCTGCGTTGTGGGCGCTCAGCCCCGCAGTGGCCACATGCGCACACGCGCGGGACACGCGCGGGGGCACACACCGACACCCTTCCGCACACACGCACTCACTGATGCACGCACTCGTGCACGCACGCCCGCGCGCTCGCAGGTGCACGCGCGCACCAGCAGCCAGCTGCACGAAGTGGGCGCGCGCGGGCTGCCGGCCGCGGACGACTGGGCGGCGCTGCTGCAGTCCAACCAGCTGGACATGCAGCTCTACCGCTTCGGCGCGCTGCTGGCGCTGCTGGACTCGGTGGTGTTCGACATAGCGCGAGAGGCGGGCCTGGGAGCCGGCTACACGGCGCTGGGGCGCGCGGCGGGCGGCGCGGACGGGGCCGGAAGCGGGGGCGGAGGCGGGGGCGGGCTCAAGGCGAGCGATCAGGCGCACCCCGGGGACGACGAGAACTGGGAGGTGGTGGGCGGCGCCAACATCACGCAGCGCAGCTGCGGGTTCGTGTCGGAGTACGAGACGGAACGCGTGGTGCCGGCGCACATCGTCATCCGGTAGCTTGCTAGGCGGGGTGGAGCCGGTGGCGGGGGGCGGGGGCGATTCTAGGCTTGCAGGCAGGTATAGGGTGGGGGGTGAGCACGCGGAGGCGGGGTGCGCTAAACTGTATGGCCAGGTGCAACGCTGCGTGCGATTGAAGCGATGCTATCATCCCGCGGCATGAACGGCATAGGATGGGGCGTGACGCGACAGGAGATAGAGGTAGGCGAGGTAAAGGGGTTTGGGGACGAGCGATCAGTGAGAGCCGTGGGGCGAGCGAACGCGAGCGTGTGTGGCAAAGCGTTGTGAGGCGCTCTTGCTGGCCAAATGTGTTACAATGGCTTTGACGTCGGCACGGGCCACCTCCTGACAGCCCGCGAGCGTGACTGTGTACCAAGAGGGGCATCATAGTGTCACATGCACAGACTGTTTTCTCAAACACACACACACACACCACGCACGTGCGTGTTTCCTCTCGTGTTTCCCAACACACACCACACGCACGCACGCACGCAGCAACCCAGACCGAAAGCTCGTTCAGATTGTCCGCTTTCCCTCCAGCGGTCCACTTTCCCTCGCCAGTCTTGCAGCTTGGCTGGGCTTCACACCCCCTCCCCGCCTTGCCGCGCGGCCAGCGCATCAGCCCAGCAGCCCTACATCAGCTCGGCGTTCAGGCGCGTAAGCGCGTCGCTAACCGCCTGCAGGTTGACGGCGAGGCGCTGCAGCGCGGCGTAGTTGGTGTAGGTGTCCGGGTAGACGGCGTTGATGGCTTGCGCCCGCACGCTGTCGAAGTGGTAGGTGAAGGTGCGGGCGGCGCTGGCCACGATCGAGATGATGTCCGTTGCGGCGCCCACAGCGCCCAGGCGGCCGTCGGGGCGAACTGCCGGTGGGCAATCAAGGTGTGGCAGCGACATGGGGCGGAGCAGTTGTCAGTGTGTGTGGGTGGGTGGGGGGGGTGAATACTGAATACCATCCCAAGCTAAATCCAACCAAACCAAACCTATGCGTGTGCGTCAGTGCATATGGATAGGAGCGAGGAGGGGGGGTGCGTCAAATGGGGGCGGGGTGCCCGTTCGGTGGTACACGGAGGACACTGGAGAGGGTCCAGGAAGACAGTGCCCTGCTGGATTGCCCGGCTCACCGGCCTCGTCGATGACGGTGGTGGCGACCTCCACGAAGGACAGCGCGAAGTCGGCGATCTGGTAGTCATTGTCAGAGGCCAGGTCGCTGACGGCGCTGCGGCTCAGCGCCTTGAGCATGCCCGGCAGGTCGTGCGCGGCGGCGGCGGCGCTGCGGGGCGCATGCCGGCAACAACGAGCACATATGGTGATGGGGCGTGCAGCTGCACATGGCAGGTACGCGCCGTGGGATCGGGGGGCGTACGACACGCGTGCAGCCCCGGAGGCATGCCAGCCACCCTGCATGTCAGCCTCTCGCTTTTCATGCGTTCGATTACGGTTTTCCGCGCGCGCCTCACCGCAGGTCAATGTCCTGGCGCTCCAGCAGCTCATCTGCAATGATGCTACCCGTGCCGGTGCTCAGCATGGTGAGCAGCGTATCGCGAGCAGTCACGTACAGCGCCCGGCTGGCGTCGCCGTCCGCGCCTGGGGGCAGCAAGGATCCAGGCGGGTGCGAACAGCGGTGATTGGTCGGTGAAACGTACGGTACCGTGCACACCCGTGGAAGGGAACTGGGTGCCGGCTTGGGTGCCGGCGCTAGGTGCGTGGCACCACTGTAACTGTTCAGCAGCGCTTCAGATGAGGTGCGCAAGATGAACTCACGCAGGATTTGATGTGCGTTACGGTCCCCGAGGAACGTGTCGACCTGTGGGGAAGAGACCGGAAGGGTGTGAGCGCGTGAGAGTAACTTCTCACCCCACCACCGTTGGGTAAGAAGAGGCGGGGCGGCGGCAACCCCTGCAGGCGTGATCCTCCAGCGGTGTTACATCGCCATGCGCGGTATAAAAGTCAGAATCAGATTAGTTGTCAGATCACGCGACAGAGTGATTGATGTGTAGCGGTTCAGTAGAAGCCCGCTATACAACAAGCGGCGGCCCCATTGCCCCAAGGCAGTGCGTGGACTCACGTATTCCGCCACCTGGCCGGCGTCCGTCACGATGGGGGGCATCAGCGGCGCCACCTCCTCCACAAAGGCGATGAACTCGAACAGACCCAGGCCGCTGGCGGCCTCCCGCAGCCCGTCGCGGATCTTCTCCAGCAGGGTGGGCGGCGGAGCCTGGTAGTACCACCACCTGCGCCCAGCAGCGCGCACGTGCTGCGTGAGCTCACGGCCTGTCTACACATGTTGTTTGGCGCATGCTTACGGGCGGGTTGCGAGGTGGGAGCCTGGGGGGTGCGGTTGTGGGTGCCGCCACACGCAGGGGGCCGCCGTGCGTGTTCAATATTGTGCGGGCGGGTGGGGTGCGGTGCGACATGCGACATGACCGTTTCGGTCAAGCTCTGCCACCAGGCATATCCTGAGGCGTATCACTGCGGGTCGGTGCGGCGGTGTGTGCAATGGGTGCATGTGCGCAGCAGGATGCGCGTCCAGATGCCAGCACCCCCGCCGTGCACAGGTCAAAGCGGTACAGCTGTCACACAAAAAGGTCACAATGCAGGCACATCCAAACCGCATGAGATGGCTCATAATTAGCAGGCCTGGTGCTCTACCGCCGTGCCCCTGCACACGGCGAGCAGGCAGCAGGCGCGGCTGGGCAGCAGACACCGGATGCGTCGCACCCAGGCACCACCACGCCGCCAAACGGCGACACGCCCATGGGCGACGCGCACGACCAGCAGTAGGAGCCCCATGACTCGAGGGGCAAACAGTTGAGACTCTTGCTTTGGAACGTGAGGGGCGGGGCTGCCAAGCTGCATAGTGAGGATAGCTGTAGAAGCATAACGGACGCGCATGATATCATTGTGTGCACTGAAACGCATGGCCGAAACTGTGAGTTGGAAGGGTTTGAGCGCTACTCAATGGAGCGCACGGGATGCCGCAACGCTGGGGGCATATCTGTGTACGTAAGAACGGCAGTTAACTCTGCCTGCAAGTTGGTTAGGCGGCGCAATATTGGCGGAGGCGAAGTGATATGGCTTCGCCTCACAGCACGTGATGAGGCGACGCCCGCCTTACTGCTAGGTGCCTGCTACTTGGCGCCCGAGGGTTCTAAATTTCATCAAGGCGCGGGGGAAGAATGCCGCACGGGCAGCCAAATTGCTACGGACCTTTTTGCTGCCATTCAGGCTGAGCTTGCGTCTGTACGAATGGGTGACGAGGAGGTCTTGTTAGCGGGCGACTTCAACGCTCGGCTCTCTAGTAGAAAGGAGGAAGCCGGCGCTGAAGGCCGTAGAAGCTGGAGGGGTCTGAGTGACGTCGCTTCGAGCAACCTGGGAGACGAGCTGCTTGAATACCTAGACATGCCGGGTTTCGTGCGATCTGCTGCGTGTTTCCCAGAAGCGCGCGCTTGCGAGGATGATAGCACTAATAATTTTGGAGCAGCCTTGGCAGCCCTGTGCCGCGATGAGGGGGTGGGCGTTCTCAATGGCAGAGTCAGAGGAGATCTGACGGGTAAGGTGACTTTCCCGACAGAGAACGGTGGGGGTAGCACTATAGACTTATACGTATGTTCCTCGGGTCTGCTGGACAGATGCCAACACATGCAGGTGTGGGACCTCCCACACAGGATGAGCGGTGCTAGAGTCACCGACCACAAGCCGGTCACACTGGTACTATCCCCGTACATCATCGGGAGAGACGGGCGAAGGGGAGGCCCTCAATCTGAGAGAAGGAGAATCGAATTCAATAAGCGCATGACTGACTGCTATGCTGATCTGTTTGCGGAAGGAACGCATGTCCGTAATGAACTAGCAGGATTGGAAAATGAGCTTGCCGATCACACGAGTGGCATCAGCACCACGCAAGGGGTTGAGCGGCTAGCGCAGCTACTATGTAGATGCATGATGAAGGCTTGGAGAAATTCCGGGCAAAGCCGGCCGCCATGTGGAGGCGGGCAAGACGCCCCATGGTGGAGCGCGGCATGCGGGGAGCATAGTCGTGGCGTGTTGGAGTTGACAGCGACTGCCAAGGGCAAAAGTAGGGACGGGCCAGAATACGCTGCCCTAAGGGAGGCGAGGCGTGTTTACAACAGAGGCCAAGGCTAGTTACGAGCATCAGGCGCTGCGCGGACATGCTGAGGCATGCCGCACAAACCCCCGCAAGCTCTGGCAGCTGTTGAAGGGTGGGCAGGCAGGCGAGTGTCCGCTTGAGGATGTTGAAGAGTGGAGTACTTATTTCGATGGCCTTTACAATGCAGGCTTACACGAGCGCACCAGCGACGCGGAGGCCAGGGTAGTAGAAATCTTGAGCTACGTAAACGGTATTGGCAGGCAGGGATCAACGCAGACGCTTCTAGGCTGTGCTGCCGTCGCAGAACGTACACGGCAGGCTGACGAGGTGCTTAATGCAAGCTTTACGCAAGACGAGGTGCACTATGCGGTTGGCAAAATGGGCAACAATAAGTCGTGTGGGCCAGAAGAGGCGCCCAGTGAATGCTACAAGAAATGCACCTACCGCACGGAGGGGGAAAACCCCACCACGGTCAACGCCATTATACCAGCCCTTACGGCTTTGATGGAGCGCATTAGGATGCTAGGTGATTACCCTGCGCAGTTTGAGGAATCACACCTCACGCCGGTGTACAAGAAGAAGGGAGAAGCTGGGGATCGTACGAACTACCGAGGCATAGCAGCACTGTAACGACGGGAAACTCGCGTCTCGGCGCGTCTCAGCGCGTCCGAGCGCGTCAGGATGCGTCAGGGGGCGTCTGGCCGCGTATCGTGACGCGAGTGCTGAGACGCGAACAGTGACGCGAACTACTTTGAAGGGGACCGGTATGGGCCCATACCGTGGTGCGCACGGTGTTTTACACTAGCCTATACTGCTATTGCGACAAATGTAGCCTTGCCCGGCAGTATGTGGGCTGTCATGGGCAGATTGGCCCCTGCACCTGCGCCTGCTGCCGCCAGCCCCTGCACCCCGCCTGGCCCTGCACCCGGGCGGGCTGGCCAGCCCCACCCCTGCCCCGTCGCCCCAACCAACCTTTAGGCGCAGTTCAGCCAGCCTGCGCCAGCCAGACGATATGTGCCGATACTGCTTACAACAAGCCTATAAGCCTAGATAAAGTAAGCAAAGGCATTGGCACAGGCGAGCATCGGTGACACCGGTGCAATCGGTCGCCCACCACCAAGTGTTTGCCCCTTGCCTCGTTTGACCTCTATTCTCTTGTAAACATAAACATGACTGACGAACTCATGAATCACTCATGATACGTCTGCCAACGGGCCTTGTTCCGTTGGTGGCGGCCTGGGGCCTTCAGAGCGCGCTTCACAGCGGGCTTGTATGGCTCCAGGCCGACCAACCCACCTCAGCGCTTACTGCGCACGTAGTGCTGTCAATGTTAACATTAGTGTTAGTTCTGGCGGCTCTGGCAACGGTTCACCTGAGCTTTGCTCCTCGCGCTATCAGCCAAAGTTTACAAACGGAAGAGCTACAAATCTTCATTAGGCTTCCTTCAGGGCAACTCGTCACGTTCGTGGGACCTGTCGATGCCACTGTGGGCTCTGTCTTCGACTTTATCGCTTCCACGACCCTCTTCCATCTAGATAACAGCCGGATATGGCGCTTGGTCGCGCGCGGCGGCGACACGCTGCTGGAGCGTTCGACCGTGCTGGCACGTCGTGGCCTAGCGTCCGGTTCCGAGCTGCAAGTGCTCGCACGGCTTATGGGTGGCACTCCAAAGAGAAGGCCATCAGCACCCTCAGGTATAGTTGTTGGGAGTCAAGAGGCTTGGCACGGCAAAGGACTTACAACCACACCGTGTGCACGCAGACAACTGGCTCAGCCTCCACCGCTTCACCCGCTTCCAAAACCACTTCGGAGACCCCGTCTACACGTGCACCAACCCTGGATGCCGTTCGCCAACGCAGTTCAAGGATAGAGCGGCTTGCTCTCGCCACGAAAAATGCTGTGAGGGTGCACCTCGGGACCTCCCTCTCCCTGCCGGTACCGGTGGCGAAGGCGGCCTAGGAGACGCTGACGTTCCTGAGGGAGGGAGAGATTCGCCTGCGGGTTCTGTTAGTGAGAGCGACAGCATGGACACTAGCGGTAGCGGCAACGGCAGCGGTAGCGGCACCGGCAGCGGTAGCGGCACCGGCAGCGGTAGCGGCACTGACGGCGGCGGCGGCGGGAATGTTGGCAATGGCAGTGACAGGAGTGGCGGCGGCTACAGTAATAGCGGCAGCGCCCGGGTTGACAGCGACTACCTATACTCCGATGAGGAAGAGGAAGATGCCGCTGACGCTGAACCGGGTAAGGATCGCACAGGTCGCGGTCCTCCTTTGCGCGCCGCAAGCCCGGGTCTGGGTGCTGGGTCATGCCTCTGTCCTGGGGTTCTCGCTTCCGGACATGGCTTATGTTCAGATCGTTGAGAAGCGACATCTAACTTTGCTTTACCCTGATGTCCCGCCCAACCCTGCCCCCCCACCCCCAATCCACAGGTCATTTCCTGGCGGCAGCTCTACACCGCGTTGTGGCTTCTCTCGACCAGGACGACCCTGCCAACATCAACACCATTGAGCTGCTGAATGCTATTCTGAAGCGATTCGGGCACCTGGCACCTGTTGACGGCGACGGTGATGCTGATGACCAAGCCGGTGCGGTTGCCAACGACCTTGCGGCCCAGGGCATGGTCATGCAACCCACCAACATCTCCGAACTACAGCATGGTGCGCGGTCTGTGCAGCACTTCAAGGGCATCATGTCAGAGCCGCTGTGGAGAACAGGAACTCAATGTAAGTCGGGATGTGGGTCGGGTCGGGTCGGGCGGGGTTGGGACAGAGGGATTTCGACAGGCTTTGACAAGGGAGCTCTGGGGTATGGCGTGGTGGGCGCAGCAGCAGGCGCGGGCAACACTGGAATGGAATGGGCATTCGAGCTGCCACTGCAACGCCACGGAATTCTGTGTATGTAACGGCGCACTTGATTGACGCGATGCACCTCCCTTTCCGTGGCTTTCACCCTCTCCGCTGGCACACTACTGCAATTCCGGTACGACACCTATCTGCGCAGCTGCACCTATCACTGTGGGGCAGTTTGCTTACGCTTGGATGAAGGAGAAGATTGATGGGCGCGTACGGGATAATGTTGCGGACCGTCAGCTGCGTTTCCTTCGTGACGTGTGCTTTCCACCTGGCAATAACTTGCCCCCGTCGCTGTACATAGTGAAGAAGATGTTGGACATTCCAGACGCACGTGACTTTGAGAAGCACGTTTGTTTGAGCGACAAGTGCTTGTTCCCTGATTTCCCTCGAGATGAGTGGCACCAGCACCTGCAAGATGAGTGCGGCTGCGGCCATCGACGGTTTAAGCCTGCCCGGCCAGGACACCAACCAGTTCCGAACAAGGTACGTTGCATGCTTTACTGGTTGCCCATGTGGAGTCTCCCCATAGCAATAAGTCTCCCCAGGTCTCCCAATCCTGCATGCCCTTGTTCCGTCAACCCTTCTTGACTTCAGTGCCCTTTGCCATGACCGCGTGCACGTGCTGTCTTCTCACAGAGGTTCTACGACTTCGGTGTCGAGAATGTCGTGCGCGGCATGTTCATGGACCCACGGTTCTGTACGTTTCGTGGCACAGGGCGCGACAACAACCCTGATGACTTCTACGGCTCGCGGTACGCGCAAGACATCAATGCCAAGACTTCCGGCGAGTTCTTCGAGCCCGACAGCTCGGCTTACGACCTGGGCTTTGACTTCGGCGAGGTCTTCTCATTCAAGAAGTACAGCTGCGGGATGCTGTTCATTCGGTGCGTGTGACGGACCTCAGCCTGTTGCTTAGTACGGGCAATTGCTTTCCTGTGCACCTACAGTGTCTCCGTGTGTGCATTTGATGTAATGGGCATCTTTCAGTATGTGCCTATGCTGTAATCATCACCCACCAGACCCTATTGCTCCCCTCTTTAACTGCTGTCTTCAGGTGCGCGGACCTGCCAGTGACTCAACGCAGCAAGCGCCGCCACTGCTTCCCCCTGATCATCACGCCCGGACCTTCGGAGCCTGACTCAATGGAAATCTACTTGCGCCCAACACTGACAGCATTCAAGGCCTTCGGACCTGGCACTGAGGGTATGACCGTGGTGGACGCTGCTTCGGGCCGGACCTTTGGGCACAAGATGTTTCTGGGCGGTATCTTTGCTGGTGAGTGGGCTTTTAGTCCGTGCTGGGGCGGGAGCGTTTGGGGACGGTAGTGGTGGGGCGGGGGCAGGTGTGTAGACCACCTAGCGTTAGTATGTTTGGACCCTGTGTAGACAACCACTCCAGCATGAGCGAGTGGCATTTGAGGTCTGCTGTGCTGCATGTGCATGACAGTGCCTGAGACTGTGATGGGCGACAGAGCGCCTTGGACTGTGCTGCACTTGCAGATCGTAGTTGCGTGGAAAGTGAGTGAGATGGTCGGTTCAGGTAATCCTGAAACATGTGTGCAGCCGCAGATGTGTCCGCCGCAGATGTGGGATAGAGGCATGTAACGTGGTCTGGAATGAAGAGTTTCATGTGTTTCTCCGTGGATTGTACGCTACCCCCATGTTCTGTTTTCGAATCGCGTCTCAAGACGCAGTGCGTCTCGTGCATCGCGTGTGTGTGAGACGCGGCGCGTCTAGGGTATCAGGGTAGCGTCTGGTGTGACGCATCGCGTTAGCTAAGACGCGCTTCCATGCAATTGTACCGCGTCACGACTCGCGTTCCATTGCGTCTCGCAGACGCAGTGAATCGCGCTTTCTGCAATGGTGCCCCGCTTCACTGTTTCTGGCTGCGTCCCCATCGCGTCTCCCCCGCGTCTCCCCCGCGTTTCCCCCTGAACGCGCAGCGTCTCGGCGCGTCTGACACCGCGTCTCACAGGTCAGACGCGGCCCAGACGCGCCCAGACGCGGTTTCCCGTTGTTATAGTGAGTGGGAGGCACGCTGGCTAAGTGCTACGCCGCCCTCAACCAGGCACGGCTCGCACAGTTTGGCGACGTTACGGAGGGAAGGCATCGCTGTCAGGCGGCTTTCAGGGCTGGGTACAGCACAGCCCACCATCTGTTCGCGCTGCGGCACATTACGCATAAGCACAGTGCTATCGGGGCAAAACCGCTGTTTGTTTGTCAGATTGATTTTGAGAAGGCGTTCGACAAAGTGCCTAGATGGGTGCTTTGGCAACGACTGGCTGAGCGAGGGGTGAGCGGGCACATGTTGACGGTGCTAGAGAGATGCTATCAGAAGGTCTGCCTACGGGTGAAAGTGAACGGCAAGTTAAGCAGCCTGTTTGCATCACTGCAGGGGGTTAAGCAAGGATGCCCTAAAAGCACGGACCTGTTTGGGATCTTCATTGAAGCCCTGGCCGATTACATAGATGCATGGGATAGGCACGAACTACCCAGTCGCACGTGGAGTAATGAGGCACCTGAGATTGGCGGCAAGCTTGTGGCCTGCCTGCTGTACGCTGACGATCTGACGTTCTGTGCGCTGTCCATCCATCGCATGCAGTTCCTGCTAAACAGGTTGCATGAGTTCTGTGAGGCCTTCGGGATGCGTGTGAATATAGGCAAGTGTGAGATCATGGTTTTTGCTGGCACCTCAGTAGAGAGGCAACTGTCTGCGGTGCGAGCTACGGCCCTTAGGTACGGAGGCGTGCGAATCCCTGTGAAGGGGCGCGCGCGGTACCTAGGCCTTCACTACGGGCCAGCCACACGTTCGATTCCTGCTACCAGGAGCTGATTGCCGCGGGTAAAAGAGCTGCTCTCGGTTTGATAGCTGCGCTAGACAAGAGGGGCTGTTTGGCACCTGACGTTATGCACACCTGTTTCGATGTGCAAGTGAGATCGGTATTGTCCTATGGTGTAGAGATATGGGGGCCGGACGCGTTGTACTCTCTCTTCGAGGGGGTCAGCTACGGTGGCTATGATCGCGCACAGGAAGGGGCCATACGTGGCAAATGGCGGAAGGCCAGCACGCTGTTCGAGAAGGCCTTGGTTGACCCAATGGTTGCGCTGCAGACGTCTTTCCTTGCGAGAGCGGCTGGGGTGCGTAAGCCAACACACAGGCTGCTTTATGCTGAATTCGCGGCGTACCCAATGCATCTGCATTGGGCGCGTCTGGTCTTTGGTTTTTGGAACCGCATAGTCAAGCAAGAAAAGTCACTCGCGCACACGTTCTTGGAGGATGCTGTGAACACGGCAGTAGCAAGTGCTTTCCAGGGGATGTGCTGGGTAAGCAAGCTGTATAAGGTATGTAGGAAGCTAGGTTACGACTGGTCCGAAAAAGGACCGCAAGGCCAGGCTGCGCTGGGTGCATGGTTGCTTCGAACTGAGCTGCCGGTTGGGACGCTCCTAGCTGAGCTTTCCAGCAAACTTATGCACGAATGGGACGCTGCTAGTCTTCACACTGACCCGCGATTGTTTGCTGAAAGTGGGGGGCGGCGCTCTGTGGGCGGCGCGCCAGGGGTGAAAATGTGCAGGTATCTGCAGTGGATGGGAGTGCCACTAAAAGATGCATCGATTGAGCAAGGCAGACTAGCCCATATGAGGCAGTACGTGGCGCATAAGCATTTGATAGCCCTGATGCGCTTTCGTTTGGGCTGCTGGGACCTGGAAGTGAACCGCCCCCAGGCGGGGGGCCAGTACCGGGCTAGGGCGCAACGGGTGTGTAGGCTGTGCGGGAATGGAGGCGTGGAAGACGAAAAGCACGTCTTGCTGGAATGCACGAAGTACGCGAGCTTGAGGGAAGCAGTGGGTATTACAGGTAGTGATATGAAAAGAGCTATGCTTGGCACGGACGTTCAAAAGCTAGCTGCTTACTTGCACGCGGTGACAACGCTTCGGTCTAGTGAATTGCGCAACCGCTAGCTGATTCCCCTTTGTTTAGTTATCATCGCGCCTCCGGACTCAAAGGAGTTAGTGGGGCCGCATGGACTTCAAGCCATGTAACATGCTCATGCTCAATCAGCACTCACGAGGGGGCGTAACCGCCGCCGCCGCTGCTGCCCATGCTGGGCGAGTGTTGTATAGCGAGGTTCTACTGAATCGCTACACATCAATCACTCTGTCGCGTGATCTGTCAACTATCTGATTCTGACTTTTATACCGCGCCTGGCGATATAACATGTTGGTATCGAGCTTCGTTGCGATCCTGCGAACACCCTGGTTCGATCCTCGCAACTCACGGTCGCAGCCGGCGGTCTGAGGGCTGGTGGGAGGTGGCAGCACCCACACTCAGATAGCGCGTGCACGTGAGACGGTATCGGTGACGGTTCTGGTAGGCTTGGGCACCCTACGGCCGGCACTCTGAGCCAATGCGTGGAAGGCCTCGGCTGACTTGCACCTGACTGGTCGTTCTGGCGGTCTGTCTATGGCTTGATCACCCATAGAACTGCGGCGATTGGTCTGGGCGCGAGGACGCTGCCCATCTAAGTGGGGGGCACTTGTTGTATAGCGAGGTTCTACTGAATCGCTACACATCAATCACTCTGTCGCGTGATCTGTCAACTATCTGATTCTGACTTTTATACTGCGCCTGGCGATATAACAGCGAGCGCCCGCTCGTGGAAGGGTAGAAGGAGCCCATGCCGCTGGATCCGGGCATGTACTGCTGCAGGCCGCGCAGCATCTTGACCAGCGCAGTCGACGCGCCGGTCTCCTGCGGGCCCTTGCTGCCGGTGCCGCCTGCTGGCAATCAAAGGCAAACAGCCGCCGCCATCAGTAACATGTGCAGCAGCATGGAAGCTGGGGGCGTTCAGCGCCGCGAGTGCTAGGGCCGTGGGGTGTTACGGCAGTTCGGCGACCGAATGCATCCGTAGGCAGGGGCCAGGGTGCCGGGGATGCATGGCTGAAGCAGCGGCGTGGATTGGGCCGCCGGGGTTAGGGGGGGTCGCTCCTGGGGTCGCGCATGGCCTGGCCCATGAACGGGCGCGGTTTTGCCAGGAGCGGACGAGCTAGGACCTTAACTCCTGGGCATCAGGACCGGATTCGGAGGTGCCCCTGGCACGCAAGGACGTGCAAGGACAAAACCCTGACCCCCTGCTTGAACCCTGTTGGCCAGAGGCGGGCGATCGAGAGGACTCCCCTCACGGGAGTCCTGACCCGTGCCTAAGACTGTCCAAATAGTCCGCGTTCATACCCGTGGCGCACCGTTCAGGATTCGGGCAGAACAACCTGACGCCAGGGCCAAGGCCAGCAGCACCGCGGCGAATCGGCGACTCCTGCGCGGGCATTTCGCGCACGTCAGTCTTTGCGCTCCCTGGCACCCAAACGCTGTCACAAATAATTGTTCTCATGATTGTGCAGCAGATGGTGATGGTTGAATAACTAGAGTTCGTCGTCGGGGGCCTGGCATTGCAAATGCCCCCACACATTGAGCCACCAACAGCGGCCGATCGTGTCCAAAAAGTATGCATCCTAAAAGTTCCATGTTGGAGTTCTTGATGGACTCACATTTTGCCTGGGCGCGCGCGAGAGAGAGCACCTGCCAACTACTCCGACCGGCAACCTCGTGGCTTTAGCTTCAGAAAATAAAAGTCTTTTCCAATCAAATTAACGCCGTGCGCCTTATGTACACGCGCGCGCTGGAGGGGGGGTCCGCGATGGGCGCCCGCCACTCTTCACGGCACGATCGCAATTGGCCCATGCTCACGAGGGATCAGACTGCCCCCTCCGGTGCCAGCAATCATGCGCGGTGCATGGCTCGATGACGAATGTGTCAAAAGGTTGAATCGTACGACACCCTTTCTCCGCGACGGTCGACGGTAAGGGAAGGAAGCAGCGGCTGAGACATATGTGCTGCCTGGCCGTGCACAGCACTCCGAACCCCTCACGGCCACACTCCATACCCCTGCCCCCAGGTGCCGCTGCTGGGCCGCCGCTGGGCTACTCAGAAATCGAAACGCCCCACACACACGTTCGAAGTGCGAAGTGGGCTACGCACCAAAGGGCCTGGTTGGTGGGCGGCGACAGCAGCAGGTGGGTGGGGGGTCACCGCAAAAGGGGGAGGGGCAGCAGCAGCTACCAGTCACTAAGCTAACACACCGCGCGCCTTTTCATCTTCTCCTCGTCTCGGGCTTTACAGGATCCTCAGACCCCCTCCCCCCCTTTATACAGGCTCCGCCGGCCGCCCATTGGCAGCATGGGCCACAATAATGCCACATGGGCCGCGGAAGTCGGAAAGGCGTTGGACACAGCTTATCAACGGGGCCACCCCTTGCAGCCGCCCTCGGATCGTCGACTGCGCACGTCGGGGGGCCCGTGACACCGGTGACATCGCCTCCCGGTTCCCCATACTCCTCCCGAAATCACTTCGTCTAACTCCCCCTCGGAGGCCGCACGGCCATGCTTCCATGAGCGAATGCCGACAGCCTTCCCATGGCAGCTGCTGCCTGAACGCAGCAGCGCGCCGGCATGCAAGCACACGCCCACCCCAGCAGAACCCAACATGGATAATCCACGAATCTACCTAAAACCTACGTGAGCCTTTGCTCAAGGCGCGACAGGGACCCACTCACGCTCTGCAGGTTGGCAGTCAGGCGGCGCAGCGCATACCACTGCTTGCCCTGCTGGTACTCCACCCGATCCGCCTGCGCCGCCGCCGCCCCAAAGTTGGCGGAGAATGTCTCAGCGGCCTGGGCCGCGACCGACAGGGCGTCCGTGGCGACGGTGAACAGGCTGAGGCGGCTGTCGGGACGGACTGGATGGGGCAGCAGGCAGCAGGCGGGGCAGGGGCGGGGGCAAGGACAGCAAGTTAATCGCAGGGATGTGGGTGAGCAGGGTAGGCGCACACGGCCATTTGGGACCAGGGGTGCGAGAAATTGCACCCATTTGGGGTCCTGCGACAGGTACGCACGGATACCGGGCTTGCGTATCGCGTGCGTGCGTGGTCAGTTGGTTGCACCCCAAGTCCCATGCCACCCCGCATAACCGCTGACAACGCACGCCATCATCACATCATCAGCACGCACCGGCCTCGTCAATGATGCCAGTGGCCAACTCGACAAAGCCCAGTGCGAAGTCCGCGATCTGGTAGTCATCCGCCTGCGGCAGGTCGCTCACGATGATCCCGCTACCCAGCACGCGCAGCATGGACGGCAGGTCCTCAGCGGTGGCGGCAGCACTGGGGGTTTGGTTGGGACATGTCACACGGGGCGCGGCGGGGGCGGGTGGGCACAGGAGCGCGGCAGGTGTCAAGTGCGGTAGACGGAGGCTGCGGGCCCCGCGGCGTGGTGCCGAAGTCTTGTGGGGGGTGCGGTAAGGAGTACGGTACACATCCTGCTGTGCCTTCTATCCCACTGGTACTCCCACGCGTGCCACAGGTAGGCCCCTGGCCCCTTGGCAACGCATGCCGCCGTCGCTCCCACTCCCGGCTCGAGCAGACTGCTCTGTACGTCCGCACTCACGCCAGGTCAATGTCCTTCACGTCCAGCAGTTCGTCGCCAATCTGGCTGCCGGTGTCGGTGGACAGCAGCACCAGCAGCGTGTCTCGCAGGGTCTTGTACAGGGCGGTACTGGTGGCGCCGTCAGCGTCTGCGCGGTGGTGGAAGCAGCGCCGTGGCGTGGCGGCGCCAGTAAGAGGGAGGGATACGCAGAGCAATTGAAGGTGCTCCGTGTGCGTGCGGATGGGCGGCGCGCCGTGCACATAACAGGTGCGGTACTGCGCGGCGGCTGCACGTAAGTTCGTGCCAACACGCCCGGTTGCCCCCACTCACTCAGCAAGTCGGAGGCGTTGGGGTTCTGGATTAGCTCATCAACCTGCGCGCAGATATCGGCAGTGTGCAGACGTGCAATTCACCGGGCTGCTGGGCGGCAGCTGCACGCTTTCCCACGTGCTGCCCCACAGCAACCCCTGCCCTACACGAACACCACCGGCGCCCAGGAACGCGCACTCACGTATCCGGCCAGGGTGCCGACATCGGCCACAATCTCCGGCACCAGCGGCGCCACCTCCTCCACAAAGTCAATCAGGTCCCACAGGCCCAGGTCGCCCGCCAGGTTGCGCAGGCCGTCGCGGATGCGCTCCAGCAGCGTGGGCTCACGGGCCGGGGCCGACCAGCTGCTGGGCCAGCTCCACCACCTGGAGGGGGGCAGGCACGCAGGCAGGCAGGCAGGCAGGCAGGCAGGCAGGCAGGCGAGAGGCGGAACGTTGCAGGTATGCACACGGTCAGGCGGCACGTGGCTGGCACGCGGTGATGGGGTAGCTGCCCGGTCACCGTGCGCCACGAGTTCCCGTAGCTGAGCAAGGCTGAGCCGGCACTCACGGCGGGGAGGAGGCGGACGGCGAGTTCCAGTTGTACCACCTGGGGCAGCAGTCGCAGCACGGCAGCACATACTTTACACATCCGGCAGGGAGAAAGAGCAGGCACAACATTGGCTCATATGGAGGGAAAGCCTGATCGGTGCATGTGGTGGCCACCATGCACCGTGCGCCGCCCTGTGACAGCAGCAGGCGAACCGCACGCCCGCCCCCGCTCCCCCTGCACGCACGCCCGCGGCGGTTAGCACGCGCACGTGCACACACGCACGGGCTCACAACCGACGCGTGTGACTGGGGCGGCACGGCGGGCGCCACCCCTCACACGCAAACGACACCAGCCCTTCGCCCGCGTCACGACAAGCACTTACGACGGGTAGGAGGGCGATCCGGTGCTGTCAGAGGGACCGGGGGCGCGCTGGACGTCACCGGGGGCCTGGGGAGGAAACGGGGCCCATGGCGGGTAGCTCATGGCCCCCGCGCCCGAGCCCGACGTCATGCCGCTGCCACTACCGCCCGTGGAGCTCGGGATGGAGCCGCTGGCGTCCGGCGAGCTCGGGACAGGACCACTGGCGTCCGGCAAGTTGGGCGGGTAAGGCGCGTAAGGGGGAAACTTGACCTGCTTTAGCCCGCGCAGCATGTTGCGTAGCTGGGCACGCTTGCTCTCTTGGCCCTTGCCCTGGATGGCGTCACCTGTATGCAGGGATGTAGCTCGGTGAACAGAGTCCAACTATGGCGGTACGAGCGCTAGCAGCGTAACAGCACTGGGCGTCCCCCCGTGGTCCCCCGCTGGCGGTGCACGGGAAGCGGGCGTGCGCGCGCGGTTTACGTCCCAAGGTCCCTGACACTAACCTCGGCTCCTTCGACAGGCAACGTACCTCGCATCACACGCGCGTTAGTAACCGATGCCGCCAGCATCAGGAGCGGCAGCGCCGCAGCGAGAACGCGGCGCGCATTTGCCCTGTGATGGTGTGCCAGAAATTAGCAGGTATGCTTGCACGCGTACCAAACTGTCGCCTTGCTCCTTCAAAGTCACGATCTATCAGTCACACCGGCTCAGATAACAAACACAGAGCACTCGCGTGCAATGCCCGTGCACAAATTCCTCTTTCCCTGCATTCCCTGGTCCTCTTAAAATGCCCAGTATCTGATAATGGAACGTAAAGCATAATCACACTCACATCCTCATGTATGGTCAGTGCCAGGCGCCTCGGGCGAAGGAGGAGTCAGGGGCCACACTGCAGCGCTGGCTTTAATACCCAGTGGCAATTATTTGACATGAAAGATGTTTTATATGCTAAAGTGTTGCGCCAATGAAACCACAGCCGGGCTCTTGGCGGGCTAAAGTCGCATTCGAGGTGCCTGTGTGCGGTGTTTGCGACACGGAATGGTACAAATGTACCAAGCCTCGGCTTCGAATTTTGTGTATACCCCCGGCGGGGTCAGCGGGGCTCGGCACGCCCGCCTTAGTGGTGCGCGCCCGCATTAACCCATGCCGGTTTTATTCTCGCGCGCGGGGGCATGTAACTCTTGACTTTCTCAGTTGCATGGAGATATGCATACCATGCCATTACGCGCCACATGTTGGCATTTGTCGGATAATAGGACCCTTGCGCCTACAGGCGCCTACAACTGCCGGCACCGCGCGCACGCCACCGTGCCGCCGCTGCCACCGCTGCCCAAAGGACGCCAAGGGAGTCCCTACCCACGAGTTTCGCTTGCCGACCGTCTCATGCATTCATTTCTTCAGCGACTACGCTTGGTAGGCACCTAACTAGGCCCAGGGCGGATGTGCTTTCCTGCCGCCAGACTGGGGGAATGACCTAAAGGCAAAGCGGGCTGCCTCCGATAATGACTTTCAAGAATACAGACATGAGGCTGAGCGACATATACTGACGAATCGGCAGCGAGGCGGAGGGGGATAGGGCCTCGTTTTGCGTCGGGTCCGAGTTTTATCTTCGGCCAGTACTTATGCTGCCTTGTGCAAAATATCATAAGAGTCGTCAACATGGCATCGGCTCTTTACACAGCCGCGCTATTCTTGCGCGCCAAACTACGCCAGCGGAACCTGCTTTTTGCAGAGCTCTTCAGTCCGGCGCTGGTGATGCTTGTAACCTTTGTCCTCGGATGGAGCATCAGCACGGTGGATCGGTTCCAGGTGCGAGGCACCGATCGAGGTCGCGGCTGTTGACTCCTCGCAACACCTCCTCCCGCGCAACTCCCGCCGACACGCACAGCTTGCACTCTCAAGTCACAACGGTCCCACTACCCTCCGTTACATATTGTGTGAACAGGTGCGCATCTATGCGGACAGCACGCAGACTCTGCTGCGCGCACAGTCGGACATTCTCACCACGGCCGCGCGGCGCGCCGACATCCCGACATGTCTGGCGCCGCTGGCTCTGGCCATCGAGGCCGAGCTGCGGGTGCGAGCTGCCGACTTGGAGGCGGCCCGGCTTGCTGACTATAGAGCCAAGCTACGGAAAGAACGCGTTGCTGAGATACAGGCAAAGCGGCGTGCAAACGGCACTGCTGGGGTGGGTTCCGACACGGCGCTGCCACTGCCGGGGCAGAACGGCACGTCCAAGGCGAGCATGTGGGAGTGGATGAAGAAAAGGCGCCAGGACCGAAAAAAAGAGGAGCAGGCGCTGTTGCAGGACCAGCAGCAGCGGCTGCGGGAGCACCAGCAGCACCCGGGAGCAGCCGGCAGCAGTGGTGCGGGTGGCAGCACCTTGGCGGCGGCGGCGGCGGCGGGGGCAGGGCGGGGTGCAGTCAACATCACACGCGCCCAGGCAACTGGCGCTGGCAGGAATGCATCGGCGGCAGCTCCGGAACAGCGCAGCGGCACGCAGGGCGCGGCTGCAGCGGGTGCGCGCGCCGCCTATCATGCGGCGGCAACCTTACCCGCGGCCGCCGCCGCCGCGGCGAAGCAGGCGGGCGGAGCGTCTGGCGCTGGCGGCGCCATTCTCCGGGGCAATGCCAGTGCCAGTGCCAGTGGCAACAGCACCGCGGCTGCGGCTGCGTCGGCGTCCGCAGCCAGCGTGGCGGGTGGCCGCAGCGCTGCGGGCAGCGGCGGCCAGGGGCGGCGGCGGCGGCGGCTGGCGGGCATGGGCTCGGTGACGCTGCCCAACCCGGCGGGCGGCGAGAAGAAGTCGTGGCGCTGGTCGTGGTCGGTGCTGCGCCAGCGCCCCGACGTCAACGCCAGCCGCACCCCGGGCGAGAGCGCGGGCCGGCAGCTGGTGCTGTCCTTCCTGGCGGCGGTGCGGCGGCCCGAGGTGGCGGCCGCGCTGGAGACGTGCGGGTGCGTGTGTGCCTGCGTGCGTGCCTGCGTGCGTGCCTGCGTGCGTGCGTGCGTGCGTGCGTGGCCGCAGCCAGTGTTGGGTGACGGGGGTGTGACGACGAACTGGGGTGTGCACTGGGCTTGCCGCTTGATGCCCCTCCGCCGGTGGCGCCTGCTCCGCGCTCCCCTCCTGCGCGAACCTCACGCGGTCTGCGGCCTGCGGCTGTGCAGGTGGTCGCAGATGCTGGGGCTGGCCTTCGGGCCCACGCTGTGGAACGTGTACAACCAGCTGCTGGGGTGAGACGTCGGGGGGCGGGGCGGGGCAGGGTACTGGGGATGAGGTACTCGGAACGAACCACACGCCACCGGCCACCGCTTTCCAACGCGGCCCGGTCCCCGGTCCCGGTTGCGGTCCCGGTTGCGGTCCCGGGTCCGGTCCCGGGTCACAGTTGTTGAACCTAGCGATCGCGACGTGAGGGAAAAGCGCCGACCCGGCGGGATCCATTATTCTTCCCCTTCGAAGGCCAGGGTGCATGAGCGCCGATCGTACTGAATCACAATTGTCAACACTTTTCCCCCGGGCTCTGCACCACCGCCGCTGACACGTTCTTTCCCAACCCGGCCTACCCACGCCTGGTGTATGCATGTGCATGTGCGCCGGCAGCCCCACGCCGGTGTTCACGTTTGATGAGTGGGTGCTGCAGAGCGCCGCCGTGGCCGCGCTGGTGCAGGCCAGCGGCTCGCGTGGGCACGTGGAGGTGCGCGCGGGCGGGCGGCGGGGGGGGAACAGCGCGGGCCGGGCCGGGGCGGGCCGGGGCGGCGGAGGTGGGGAACAGTCGCGCCTTGTGCTCCCGAACCGCATGAGCTGCGATGCACACCGCGATGTTTACAGAGGCGCACACATGCATGGCCCCACTCCGCTCCGCGCCGCTCCGCTCCCCTCCGCTCCCACCCGCCACCTCTGACACTCCACTCCACTCCACTCCACTCCACTCCACTCCACTCCACTCCACTCCACTCCACTCCGCCCCCCAGGGCCTGCTGTCCATGATGCTGCCCATCATGCCGCTGGAGGGCATGCTGCCGGGCTGGCTGGCGCTGGCGCCGGACACGCCACAGGTGCCTGAGGGGGAGGGAGGGGCAGCGCGGGCGGGGGCGTAGGTGGGCAGGCACTCGGGTGGGTGGGCCTGTGGTGGGTAGCGGCAGCAGAGGTCGGCTGCAGGGGTAGATGTGTCCAGTGCTCCCGCTGTTTCATCCGCCCAGATACGACCGCCGTCCCCACCCACCGCCACCGAAACCACCATCGCCGCCGCCGCTGCCGCCGCCGCACTCGCCACAGGTCCGCGCCTTCGCGGTGCACATGTCCCGGCGCACCCACTACTTTGATGACGTCTTCATCGGCGTCTTCCCCACCGTCGCCGCCGCCGTCGCCGCCTCCGACGCCGCGCGCGGGCCCGCGCCGCCTGCCTCCGCCACCTGGGACGCCGCCGGGCGGCCGCTGCCGCCCACGGTCGCGGCCGCCGCCGCTGCCGCCGCCAACCCAGCAAACATGACCGGGGAGATGTGGCTGCGGCAGCTTGGGCTCATTAACGACGGCCGCGTGCGGCTGCCGCTGCAGACGCGGCTGGTGACGCCGGAGCGGCTGTGGGCTGTGGTGGAGTTTGCCAGCGGGCCGGACCGCGGCGGCGGCGCCGACTACGCCATTCGCATGGACGCCCTGCACCTGCCGCCCACCTTCTCAAAGTTGTCGCCGGTGGGTGCAGCGGCGGGCATGCCGCACACGCCGCTCTCTCGCAGCCTTGCTCGTGTCAAGCGTGTGCCTGCGCACCTGACTGCGACTTGGGGGCTGTGCTGTCGCAGCCCGAGTGCAAGACCTGCGCGACCGACTTCCTGCCCTACTCGGCGTCCGGCTTCCTGAGCATCCAGGTGCGGCGGCACGCGTGTGCTGCTGCTTGCTGCTGCTTGCTGCTGCGGCAGTAGGCGATGCTGCCGCCAGGGTCCGTTCCACCGGGGCGCTGATGATGGCCCCAATGTAACCCCCCCCTTCCATTTACCATCTTTGCACACACACACCCGACCATGTGCTGCGCAGTCGGCTGTGGACGCCTACGTGATGGGCGGCCGGCGGCACTCGCTGGCGGCGCAGCCCTACGGCGCCGAGTCCGTGGCCTGGCTGCCGCTGCACCCGGAGCGGGCCGACAGCAGCAGCAGCAGCAGCAGCAGCAGCAGTGGCGGCGGCGGCGGCGAGGCAGCTGCGCCCGCCGACGGCGCGGACGGGCCGTTCGGGCTGTGGTACACGCCCTTCCCCAGCGTGGGGCAGGAGGTGAGCAGCCGGGACGTGTGCGGAAGGGAGGAAGGCCTTGATGTGTGCTAACGAGCCCCGGGAACCGCTTCGCTGCGCTAGCTGCGGCATCGGCCCGTCGCCACCAACTACGAACCGCACCGCCCCCATTGTTGCCCCCCCCCCTACCCTTCTATGTACCATCTTTGCAACCCCCCTTTTCCACGTTTCCCGCTCCGCATGCCAACAGCTGCTGTCGTAACCCTGGCCTCGCCTCTCCCTCCCTCCATACCCTCCACACCCTCCACACCCTCCACACCCGCCCACCGCCCACCCCCACCCCGCCCCAATCGCACACACACGCACACAGGTCAACGCCTTCTACGAGTACGGCGCCCCCATCCTGGGCCTCATCACCGCCGCCTCCTTCGCGCTGCCGCTGGCCATGGCCGTGCGCGGCCAGGTGTCGCAGCGCGCCGCGGGGCTGCAGCACCTGCTGGCCGTGCTGGGCCTCACGCCGCACGCCTGGCAGCTGGCCTGGGCGGTGGCCGTGCTGCCCGTGCTGTGCGGCTCGTTCGGCATCCAGTTCGCGCTGGCGGGCGGCACCTACCTGCACCTGGCGCAGCCCAGCCTGCTGGCGGCGGTGGCGGGCGCGGGCGCGGCGGCGGCGGTGGGCTGGGCGGTGCTGCTGGGCAGCGCGTTCGGGGACGCCAAGGTGGCAGCCACGGGTGCGTGCGTGCGTGCGGGGCGTGCGGAAATGCGGGTGCCGGCTGCCGTGCACTGGTGTTTTGGGCCAACGCGCCGTACACAGCTTGTAGGTTGCTGGCTGCACGCGGGCCGGCGCGGGGCTGACGTTGAGTGTGCAGTGACGCACCCAACAGCGACCATGGATTCACACTCACTCACTCTGCGGCCCGCAGGCAGCTTCATCGTGACGCTGCTGGCAGCCCTGCCGTTCCTGGTGCTGCACGCAGCAGGTGCCCGGGGCTGGGGCTGGGGCTGGGGCTGGGGTGTTGCACCATGGTTGTTGCAGCTGATTTGCGATTCCAATTCCTACAATGTTCGAGCAAATGGAACATATCTACTCACTCTACTTCATCTCCCACCGTCCCTTCTTTCGTCAGACCCGGGGCAGCTACTGCGTGTGCGGCGCTTCAGCTGCCTGCTGTGGCCGTGCGCGCTGGCGCTGCTGCTGCAGCGCCTGGCTGCGGGCCACCAGCTGCGCCGCTTCGCCGCCGCAGTGGGCGGCGCCGCAGACGCCGGCGGCCACGGCGAGTCGCCGGCGCTCACCTGGGCGGGCGCGGCGCAGGGGCCGCTGTCCAACAACGAGGTGCGGGGCTGGGGGCTTCCGCACGCGGTCCCAACAGCGTGCTGCGGATGTGATGCAGCCCTGCACATGACACCGTGTCCCTGTTGTTGGCGGGCCGCCATGCGTCACCAATAACTGCGCTTGTAAATGGCAAGGGCAAAACTTGCATGGGCGCCTGGACACGCACTCCACGGCAGGTGCTGATGTGGCTGCTGGTGGATGCGGTGACGTACCTGCTGCTGGCGGCGGTGGCGGAGTCGCAGCGGGCGGCGGCGGCGGCGCTGGCGGGCGCTGGGCTTGGCGACGGCGGCGGCGGCGGCAAGGCTGGTAGCGAGCCGCCCCCTACTTCGCGCGGCGGCTGGCGGCTGCCGCTGCGGCTGCGCGGCCTGACGCACCGCTACCCGCGCGCGGTGGAGGACGCGTTGCACGATTTCAACTTAGACGTGGCCGCAGGTGAGCGGCACCGGCCGGACCAGGGCAGGGCAGCGATCCTCGCAGACGGCAGCGCGCAGCGCATTACCGTATATTGTACATAGTTGTGCGCGGGAACAGGATAGCTGCCTTGAGCAGCGAGCTCAGTCGCGTGCGCTGAGTACTCCCGCATGGGCCGCCCCTTCCCATTCTCCTGCGTCGTGTGGTGCAGGCGAGGCGGTGGCGCTGCTGGGGCGCAACGCCGCCGGCAAGTCCACGTTGGTGGGTCTGGTCAGCGGCAAGCGGGCGCCCAGCGGCGGCGGCGGCGTGGAGCTGTGCGGCGCGGCGCTGTGCGGCGCCGGAGGAGGAAGCGGTGGCGGCGGAGGAGGTGGAGCAGGCGGCGGCGGCGGACTGGCTGGTTGGCTGCGGGGCGGCCTGCTGGGCGGTGCCGACCGCGAGTCAGCCTTCCGGAACCTGGGGTACTGCCCGCAGGGCAACGTGCTGGTGCGTGCGGGTTGGGCGGGGGGGCAGTGTGTTGCTGGGAGTGAGACTCAGACCGGGGGGGCTGCACAGCTTCAATCACATCAGCCTCACATGCGCATTCGGCTCCTCTCCCACACCGCCTCCTGCACCCAGGTGCCGGACCTGACCGCGGAGGAGCACTTGCGGCTGGCGCTGGTGCTGCGCGGCGCCGCGCCCGCCTGGCGGCCCGGGGCGCTGGCGCAGGCGGCGGCGCGGCTGGCGGAGGCGGTGGCACTGCCCGCCGACATGCGCACGGTGAGCCGTGGTGTGGCATCGTTGTGTTGCCTCGGCGCGCGCTTGCAGCGAATAACATCCCGTATGTCGCTATTCCTTTGCTGGTAGTGCGTGTTGATTCCCGGTCTCTCACCCGCTCGCCGCCCTGCCGCTGCCGACGCGCCTCGGCCGCCTCCTGCAGGCCCTGAGCCAGCAGCTGTCGGGCGGCTCCAAGCGCAAGCTGCAGCTGGCCCTGGCGCTGGCGGGGCAGCCGGCGGTGCTGCTGCTGGACGAGGTCACAGCGGGCGTGGACGCCGAGAGCCGCCACGTAAGCCGCCGTACCTCGGGGGTTCCCACAAAGGCCACAGCAACCCGGGGCTTGCATACTGAGCGGCACGCGTGTGTTGTACTGCTCACAAAATGCGGCTGCAACGCCCGTGCACAGGCCATCTGGGCGGCCCTGGACGCAGCCAAGCGAGGGCGCTGGGGCGGCGCAGGACGTGCCGACGCCGGTGGCGGCGGCGGCGGCGCCGCGCTGTTGTTCACCAGCCACCACCTGGGCGAGGTGGCGGCGCTGGCGGACACGGTGGTGGTGCTGGAGGCGGTGAGCAGGCAGCGCGGGATAGAGGGCTCCAGGGGCGGGGCACGCCGGCGCGGGGGGAGTTGTGCACGGGGCCCTTCGTGTAGGGCCGGTTTGGGAGCGTGTACTTCGCATGCCTCAGTCTCACGTACCATACATCTGTCCTCACATATCTCCTTGGCCCCCTACCTGCCGCCCGCAGGGCCGCATGCGCTCCCGGACGCCGGCAGACCCGCTGCGCGCCGCGGTCAGCAGCGGCCGCCGGGTCCTGCGCGTCACCACCCGCCCACTGCCGCTGGCACTGGCGCCAACCGCTGCCACCGCCGCTGCCCCGGAGCCGGATGCAGCTGGGCACGCCGACGCCGACGCCAAGGCGGCGGACGTAGCGGGCATGGAGGCGGGCGGCCGCCGGCAGCTCGGGCTCACGCGCGGCGCCCTGCTGGACAAGCTGCTGACGGTGCTTCCCGCCGACTCCGGCCGCCGCGTGCTGTACAGCGGCATCACGTCGACTGCCATCGCCGTCGCGGCCGCGCCGGAGTCCGCACGATGGGCTGCAGGCGCTGGCGGCGGCGGTGGCAATGGCTCGCGTGGTGCGGGCGCGGCAGACGCGATGCCGCCGGCGCTTCAGGCGTCCGTGCTGCCGCTGCTGCGGGAGCTGCAGGCCGACGGCCACAAAGCGCTGGCTGCCGCCGCAGCCGCCGCGGATGCAGTCATGGCCGCCACGGGCTCAGAAGGCGACCGGACCGGCGCAGACGTAGGCGCGGCGACGCGGGCCGCAGCAGACCTGGCAGCCGCGGTTGCTGCAGAGCGGGATGCCGCGGCTCTGGCCGCTGGCGCGGTGCCGGCCGCCGCCACGGCCGCCGCGGACGCCGGCGCCGCCGCCGCGCTGAGCTCTGACCCTGCTGTCGACGCCGCACAGCGTGAGCAGCAGCCGCTCGCAGTGGTGCGTTTCTGTGTGGGGCCGCCCACGCTTGAGGATGTGCTGCTTCTGGGCGCTGACGACTGGGCGGCGGCTGGCTGCAGCCGGGACGACGCCGGGTCGGGGCTGGCAAGGGGTCCGGACGCCTGGAGTCAGTGGAGGAATGATGGCACTGGTGCGCCCGGCGAGGGTGGCAGGGCGGGTACCGGCGCATCCGGCGGGCTGCTCGGCACGATCGGCTCGGCCCTGGCTGCGGCTCCTGCGCTGGTGCTGGCAGCCGTGGGCGCCGCAGTCGCACTGCTGCTCTCCGCCGCCTCCGCCGCCGGCCGGCTGCTGCTGTCTGCTGCGGCCGCCGCCGCCTCCTACCTGCTGCGCGCTGCCGGCCTCGTGGCGTGGCACGCCGCAGCCGCGGCCTCCCGCGGCGCCTCGGTCGGCGCGGGCTTCGTCGCGCGGCGCGCGCTGCTGCCTGTGCTGGACGCGGCGGTGTCGCTCACGTCTCTGGCGGTGGAGATAGCGGTGTTCTGGAGCTCGGCGGCGTGGGGCGTGGCGGGCCCCATGCTGACGGTGCTGTGGGACCTTCTTAGCTTCATGGCGGCGGTAGGCTGGGCGGCGGCGTTCCCCTGGGTGGCAGCGGCGTGGGCGCTGGCGGAGCCGCTGGTCTGCGGCGCCGCCGCCGCCTTGGGGCCGCTCGCTGCGGTGGCGTGGGGGCTCATATTTGCGCCGGCGCTGGCGGCGGCCGGCGACGCCGTCGCGCCGGTGACGGCGCCGCTGGCGGCGCCGCTGCGTTCCGCGCTGGCGCCGCTGGGCGTGCACGTGCGCGCGTCGGCGCTGGGCCCGGCGGCGGCCGCGCTGGCGGAGGCGGTGGCGCCGTACTGGGCGGACCTGAAGCGGGGGCTGTCGGGCGCGGTGGCGGACCTGCGCGCCTCCTACTCGCTCTACCGCAGCCTGGCGTGGGCCTGGCAGTGCGCGCGCTGGACGGCGGCGCGGCTGCTGCGCCGCCTGCGCCGGCGGCGCGGCCGCGGCGCTGAGGCCGGCCACGAGGCGGTCGTCGCCGGCGCCGCCGCAGCTGGGAGCGCCGCAGTGCCACGGCCGGACGATGACGCGGCCGCGCTCGGCTCTGACGGCGCTAGCCCGTCCGGCAAGACCGCCAGCCCCGCGTCGGCAGCGCCCTGGGAGGAGGGCGGTCACGACCCCCACGGCAAGTGGCGGTCCGGCGTTGCCGCTCCTGCTGCCGCAGCCGCCGGCTCCGTCTCGCAGCTGGACGCGCTGCTGCGGCCGCTAATCACCAAGCACATGCTGCAGTGGCGCCGCGACTGGCGGGCGATGGTACGGCTGGTGCTGCTGCCGGTGCTGGCGGTGGCGCTGTGCACCGCGGCGCTGCGCATCAAGCCCACCTCCGCCGGCCCGCCCGCGGCGCTCAACCTAGGG
Organism: Chlamydomonas incerta; assembly: GCA_016834605.1. NCBI lineage: Eukaryota > Viridiplantae > Chlorophyta > Chlorophyceae > Chlamydomonadales > Chlamydomonadaceae > Chlamydomonas > Chlamydomonas incerta. The sequence continues at coordinate 804,881 of JAEHOC010000004.1, forward strand.
TGGCTGGAGCTGCAGCAGCCCGCGCCCACCGCCGGCGTGCCGGCGGCCTGGCGGCAACACGCGGCTGCCACCGCGGCGGCGGCCGCCGCCGCAGCCGCGGGGTCGCCGGTCGCCTCTAGCGGCGCGTCGTCAGCGGGCGCGGTGTCGGCGACGGCGGCGGGTCTGAGCGCCGGCGCGGGTGGTGACTTGGCAGGCGGGGCGTTGATGGCGGGCGTGGGGCAGCTCGCGTGGGGCCGGCGTGCGGCGGCGGCCGCGGCGGCGCAGGCGGCGGCGGCCGCGGCGCCGCGCGGCTACGCAAATCACACGCTGGCAGCGACCCTGGCTACTGCGGCTGTGGCGGTCCCGGGCGCCGGCGTCACGACCATGACCGACACAGCCGCGCTGTATGCGCTGGGCCTGACGCCGCTGAGGCCCGAGTGGGTTGCCGACCCCGCCGCGGATCCCGCCGCCAGCTCCGGCTCGGGCGCGCCGCCGCTCGGGCTGCCGTCCTCCGTGGACATGAGCCGGTGGGTGATGCGCTCCGCCGCGCTGGGCGGCAAGCAGCAGCAGCAGCATCACGGCGCCGCCGCCGCCTCCTCCGGCGCAGCCTCCGCCACCGCCGCCGGCAACGGCTCGAGCGCCGCGGCCGTCGCGGGCGAGGCGGCGTTGCCGCCGGTGGGCGCGGAGCCCACGCCGCCGCTGCAGGCGGCCTTCGTGTTCGGCGACACGCAGCTGGGGCCGGAGCTGTCCTGGACGGGCTGGTCGTCGCTGGGCTGGATGCTGCAGCAGCTGCTGGCGCCCGCGCAGGCGGGGCAGGGCAAGGCCGCTGCCGCCGGCGCGCCGCCGCCGACGGACCCGCTGCCCACGCTCCGGAGCTTCTTGCGGGTGCGTGTGACGGTGGTGGTGGTGGTGGTGCGGGCTGAGGGAATTTAGGGAATGCGCTTGCGTTGTGTGGACGGACTAGACACAGATGGTAAGAGAAGTGTAGCAGAGGTGGGGCTGGATGTCTTGGGATGCCTTGGGGCTGGTGGGTCTATCCGGCATGCTGGCCTTGCGGTGACCAATGCGGAACATGCAACGGTGCTGCTGCACGGTGTGTGCGTGTGCGTGTGTGTGTGCCCCAGGCGGTGACCACGGAGGCGGGCGCCATGCCCAAGATGTTGGACTACCTGTACGACAGGACGCTGCTGCACGAGGTACGGCACACGGCGTACGGCATACGGCACGGCGGCATACGCGTTGCCCAAGTGCGGATACCAGGCCGGTACACATGCACCGCCCGGCTGTGTGGCAGCTGCTCGTGTGCACAGCGATATGTGGCGGCTCGCTCGTGTGTGCAGCGAGCCACCAGAACACACGTACGCGTCTGCGCCTGTGACCTCTTAACACACTCACACTCTCGCGCGCACGTGGCCGCAGGCGCTGGCGGCGTTCGGCTACGCCTCACGTGTGCGGAAGCAGCATGTGGCCGCGCACGCCGAGGAGTACGAGGATGAGGAGGACTACGAACTGGAGGGCGAAGAGGATGCATTGCGCACGGGCTGGGGCGAGCACGGCGCCGGCGGCGGCTCGGCGCGCGACACGGCTCGCGCCAAGGTCGAGATGCAGCGCCTGGCGGCGGCGAACGCGGCGGCGAAGGCTCGAGCGGGAGCAGCTGGCAACGGCAGTGCCGGCGGCGCGGGTGCACCAGCAGGCGTGACAGCGGGGGCGGCAGGCGGGAGTGGCGCCGTCAGCGGCGCTGCCGCTCCCGCTGCCGTTCGTGCCGGCGCCGGCGTGGGCGGCCAGGGCCAGGGCAAGGCGGCTGCAGTCGCAGGCTCCAGCCCCAGCATCCAGGCAGCTGCCATGGATCAGGCGGCCGCAGCAGCAGGCGACCAGGCAGGGGCCGAGGACGACGATGCCGACGACGACGACGACGAAGGCGACGAGGAGGAGGAGGTCGACGGCGGCGCGGCCGGCGGCCTGCCGCGCCACCTGCGCGCGCTGCTGGCGGTCGCATACGCCCACCGCCGCGCACTGCTGGGCGACACCTGGAGCACTACCACCACCTCCGCCTCCGGCGCCAGCACCACCACCACCTACAGCAACAACCCCAGCATGGGCGCGGGCGCGCAGGACGTGGATGTGGGCGCGGGCGCGATGGAGGGCCTATCCTCCTTCAGCCTGTCGGTGCTGGTGTCGATGTGCGGCCTGAAGCTGCCGCCGCCCGAGTTCACCATGCGGCGCAACGCGGCGCTGGCGCTGGCGGCGGAGCGCAACATCAGCCTGGACGACCTGGAGGCCAAACGGGCGGCCGGCGGGGGTGCTGGTGGGGTTGGTGGTGGCGGTGCTGGTGGTGCTGGTGGGGGTGGTGGCGTTGGCGGAGCCACGGCCGGACAGCAGCAGGTGGCAGAGTCGCAGGCGGAGGCGGAGGCGGGCGGCGGAGGGGCCGGGCTGCAGCGGCCGGGGCGCGCGCTGCTGATGCGGTGAGTGATGCGGTGCGGTGACGCGAACCCCCCACCAGGGCTGGGCCTCAGCCGCAGACCCTCCCTGCCATACTCCCCACCTGCCTCTCTGCCCCCCTGAGTGAGCTGGTTCCTTTGGTTCGCTCTGTCGGTTGCTCGGGGTCCTGATATGAACTGACCCCCCTTGAATCCCCTCTACCATACGCCCCGCGCCGGCCGCAGCTACCGGCCGCCGCTCAACGTGTCGCTGTACCTGGTGGCGGGCCTGCTGCAGCCGCGGCGGCGCAACTGCGGCCTGGCGCGGCTGCTGGTGGAGCACTCGGGCGACGCATCAAGGGTGGGTCGGCGGCGCGGCCGGGGCAGGAGCGATAGCAGGGCCGCCGGGTGGCGTGCTGAGATGGCTTCTGCATGCATGTGCTCCGCGACCCCTCGCACGCTGCCGCAGCAACACGCCCCCGGAAAGAACCACATGCACACCTTGACACCATCTCACGACGCACGCTGTGCCCCTCTCGCGGGCCCCTGCCCCGCTACACCAGGCCCCCGCCCCACGCCCCACACTCCCATGCTCCCTGCCCCCCCCCCTGCAGGTCCTGTCCCGCATGTGGGCGCGCCGCCAGCTGCCCGCGCTGACCGCCATGTGGAACAACACCTCGCCGCACGGCCTGCCCGCCGCCCTCAGCGCCGTCAACAACGCCATGCTGAGGCTGGGCGCGGGAGCCGAGCCGCCGCCGGCACCACCGCCTGCCGCAGCTGCAGCAGGAGCGGGAGCGGGGAAGGCCCGGGCCAAGGGCCAGGGTGTGTCTAGTGCGGCGGGTGTCGCAGCAGCCAGCGCAGCGGGGCCGACAGGCGCCGCTGCGGCCGCTGGCGGCCGCCGGCTGCTTGCGAATGGCACCGCCAGCGCAAAGGCCACAAGCGCCGGTGGCTCCGCCGTGTCACCTCAGCGCACTGGCAACAGTAACAGCACCAGTCACACGGCGACCGCCGCAAGCGCTACCACTGCCGCCCAACGCAGCTCGACCGCAACCGCCGCCGCCTCTCCAGCCGCCGCCGCCTCTCCAGCCACCGCCACCACGGCCGCCGCCGCGCACTCAGCCGCCGCCGCCGCCGCCGCATCGCAGTCGCAGGAGCCGTACGGCGAGCAGGTGTACGGCCCAGCCACGGGCGGCGGCGGCGGCGGCGCCGCGCTGGTGGTGCGCAACCACCCGCTGCCGCCGCGCCGCGCCTCTGCCGCCTTCAGCGGCCTGATGGACCACCTGCTGCTGACGCTGATGCTGGCGCTGCCGCTCGCGTACACCACAGGTGCGGGGCGTGGCGGCGTGGCGGCGCAGCGGTGGCGTGGGGTTGGGGTTGGATGTCGTGGGCGGACGGAGTTAATGGGATGCCGGACGGCAGACGGGGATTCAATGGACCTGCGGCAATGGGGTGTAGCACAGTGTTGCTCGAGAGTGGTTTGTCGGTGGGTATGTGTGTTTTACCGAACATTCCGCATTTTCATCAGGCTTGCTGTTGCGTATGTCACTGCAGGCAGCTTCATGGTGCGGGCGGCGCAGGAGGCAGCAAGCGGCGCCAAGCAGCAGCAGCTGGCGGCCGGCGGCTGTACACCACTGGCCTACTGGTGCGTGTCGCGCACTTGCTACCGTAGGCTCAGTGTTAAACGACACTGCTACCTAACTCCTGGGCCGTTCGCAGTGTCGCTAGCATCGTACTGCACGGTGCCACGCTACTGCCTTGACTGGCCCGGAGGGGTTGCCCGATCCTCACACGTCATGCTCGTGCGTGTCTGTGCCTGAGCGGCTTACTCATGTCATGCTCGTTGCACCCGACCTCGGGGCCCTCCAGGCTGTCGGCGTGGCTGTGTGACGTGGCGCTGCAGCTGCCGGCGGCGCTGCTGGTGGCGGCGCTGCTGTGGGCCGGCGGCGCGGGCGCGTTCGCCGGCACCCCTGAGCTGGCGGCGGGGCTGGTGCTGCTGCTGCTGCTCTCCGCGGCGGCGGCCCTTCCCTGGGGCTACTGCATCTCGCTGCGCTGCGCCACACCCGCGGCCGCGCAGGTAGGTGCGGGCCGGCGGCGGCGCGCTGCATGGCGGCATGCGCAGCGGGGCTCGCGTGCAATGCGCCCGCCTGCCCAGCGCCGTGGTGCAAATGGGCATCGGCACTTCAACATGTGCCAAACACCGTTCACACGAGTGGCTGCCCCCTCCTTCCTGCTGTGCGGCCGCAGGGCCTGGTGTCAAACGCGGGCCTGGTGGCGGGCGTGGGGCTGGCGCTGGCGCGGCAGGTGCTGTCGCACATCGCCGCCTGGAGCTGGCTGGCCAACGCGCTGCTGCCCGCCTTCCGCCTGCTGCCGCCCTTCTGCCTGGTGGACGGGCTGCTGCAGGTGCGCGGGCGGTGCCGCTGGTGGCGGCTGGGGGTTGGGGGCTGGGGACTAGGTGGGCAAGAGGTCGGCCGCTATCAGCCGCTATTGCGTTTGCGACTTCCTAACCATCCTAACCATCCTAACCATCCTAACACCACCCCGCCCTGCGGCCGCGGCCGCACACGCGCCTCACCAGATGTCGTTCCTGGATGTCGTGCTGGCGGTGGCGGGCGTGCTGGGCGACGGCGGCTCGCGGCGCGGCTTCTTCCGGTCGCTGATGGCGGGGCACCTGGTCGGCATCGGTGAGTCCCCGGCGGCGGATTCCGGGTCTGGGGGGCAGCGCTTGCATGCTAGCGTGCTAGTGTGGCACGCTGCTGTCGCCGCCGCCTCACGTGGACCACCAGCGCCAGTCGTTCGCGCTCTCTGCAAGCGGCCGCTCTCATGCTATGTCATGCCATTGCCACGCCGTGCCATTGCCAATACCATGCCCTGGCTGACCCCCAACCCCCGTGCTCCCACGTGCTTGCTTGCGTGCCCCTTTGCGCCACAGACCCCGCCAACCCCAGCCCCTTCCAGTGGAACGTGCTGGGAGCCAATCTGACCTACCTGGCCGCCGACGTGCTGCTGTACGGCGGAGTGCTGCTGGCGGCGGAGTGGCGCGCGTCGCGCGGCGACCGGCCGCTGCCGCTGCCCGCCTGGCTGCAGCGCGGCCCGCTCGCGGCCGCCGCCACCCTGGCCTGGACGGCGGTGACTGTGGCGGCGCGGCTGCTGCGCCTGGCGGCGCGCCTGGCGGCCGCGGCGGCCTGGGGCCTGCTGCAGGGGCGCTTCAGGAGCGGGGCTGGCGGCGGGGAGGGCAAGGCGGCCGCAGCGCACTCGGCGGCGCTGGGCATGAGCCGGCACCTGGAGCAGGAGCTGAGCTGGCTGCTGGGAGAGATCGACGGTGGCGGCGCCGTGGCGGGGGGTCAGCCGGAGGAGGACGCAGAGGCGGGAGGAGCAGGGGCGGTGGGAAGCACTCGCAGCCAGCAGACGGCGCGGCGGCGCGGCGGCGGCATGCAGTCGGGGCCGGAGGAGCGCCGCAGCGGCGGTGCGGGTCACGGCGCGGGCGCGGTGGAGGACGGGGAGGTGGCGGCGGCGGCGGCGGTCGGCGGGCGCCTGCCGCCGGAGAAATGCTACGTGCGGGTGTGCAACATCAGCAAGGCGAGTGGTAGCGTTTGCGCGAGCGCTTGCGTGCTTGCAATGCAACGCGAATGCTTCCTGCTTCCTTGTGGGCCGGGTGTTGCGGCGTCGCGCTGTCTCGGTGTGCTGCGCGCCCGCGCCACATCCGAGCTTGAGGACCGTGGCCTGACGCCGGCAGCCTCGGCCTCGGCCTTTCTCAATCGCTCGCATTCGCATGCTTGCTTGCAGGTGTACGATAACGGAAAGGTGGCGCTGGCGGGCCTGAGCTTTGGCCTGCAGCGCGGCGAGTGCCTGGCGCTCATTGGCCGCAACGGAGCAGGTGCGGCGATGCATGATGTGTGTGTGTTAGGGTAAAAAGGGAATCCCATGATGATGTGCGATGCTTCATTCATGGTTATGCCACGCTGTGGCCCGATCTGGGCTACCGTTGAACCCCCATCGCATCCCTCCCACACCACACCACACCACACCACACCACACCACTCCACACCACACCACACCACACCACACCACTCCACACCACACCACGCCACACCAACCACACCAGGCAAGAGCACGGCGCTGGCGGTGCTGTCCGGGCGGCTGGCGCCCAGCGGCGGCTCCGTCACGGTGGGCGGCGAGGACACGGCTGGGCGGCCGGACGCGGCGCGCAGCCGTGTGGCGGTGTGCCCCCAGGTGCGCGGTTGCCTGACTGGGTGCGTCACTGCGCCAGGCACCTCATTGATGCGGGCAGCTTGCATGCGTGGCTGTGACACTACCGTTACCTTAAGCGTACCGTTGGATCTTAACGTGCGGCCTGGTCACATGCCTGGCCACGTGCAGCTGCTCCCCCACCACACGCACACACACAATGTCAGCATGATCTCGTCTTGATCAATCATGCGTGGAGCCCCCCTTAACTAATGATGAATGAAAAACCCCCTTCCACTGACCTCGTGTGCCTCCCTCGCGTGCGCCGCGCCCTCACAGACCAACCCTCTGCTGCCGCTGCTCACGCCCGCCGAGCACCTGGCGCTCTACGCCATGCTGCACATGCGCGCCCCGCCAGCCGCCGCCGCAGCAGCAACAGCAGCAGCAGCAGCAGCAGCAACGGACGCCGCCTGTGACGGCAGCAGTGGCACCGGCGCTGGCGGCGCAGACGCGGCTGCAGTGGCGGCGGCAGATGCCCAGCTGCTGCCCATCAGCAGCGGCGCCGCTGAAGTGTGCGACAGTGGCGGCACCAACACGCCGCTGCGCTCGCGGCGTCGCCGCGCGGGCCGCGCCGGGGGTGCGGCCGGCGGAAGTGGTGCCGACTCCGATGCTGACGAGGAGGCGCAAGTTCAGCATGAGGCGGACAGCGCCAGTCACCGCCGGCATCATCATGCACCTCTTAATTTGTCCCTTGCTGCCACCCAGCAGCAGCAGGAGGATCACCAGCAGCTGCAAGCGCACGCTGTACTGGCATTTGTTTTCGAGGCCGCGGTGGCGCCGGGCTCTGCCGAGGCCTTTGCTCATGTGGCCTTGCCCCGCGGTGGCGGAGCCACCGCCGCCGCGGCCTCCGCCGCGTCAGCAGCAGCCGTGTGTGCTGCCGTCGCGGACGTGGCAGCGCGGTGCGGCATCCCGCCCGAGCTGCTGCGGCTGCCGGCGGCGGCCCTTTCGGGCGGCACCCAGCGCAAGCTGTCCCTGGCAATCGCACTTCTCGGCCGGCCGGCGCTGCTGCTGCTGGACGAGCCGTCTGCGGGAATGGACCCCGCCGCCCGCCGCGCCATGTGCGACACCATCAACATGGCGGTGCGTGGCGGCGGCAGCAGCACCAGCACCAGCACCAGCAGCGCTGCGCCAATGTTGCTACAGCCGCCGGCTGTGGTGCTCACGACGCACTACGGCGAGGAAGCGCTGGCCCTGTGCGACTCGGTGGGCGTGATGGAGGGTGGCCGGCTGCTGGCGCTGGGGCGGCCCGGCGCGGCGCTGCGGGCGCTGCCCGCGGGGCACTACCTAGGAGAGCCGGAGGAGTGGGGCGGCGTGTTCCCGGACCTGTAGGCAGGGGGGTGCACGGTAGCAGTGATATGGCCCGGGCGACGTACGTGGGGTTGGCGGAGGAGGATGTCAGCGAGGAGGAGGGGACTGGTGCGGCGGGACCAGCAGGGCGGTCCGCTACTCCGCTTAATAAAGGAAGGTGGCGGTCTGGCATCGCCGGTATGTTCAGAATGAGATAGCGGGGGCGGGGTGTGTCGGGCTGGGATAGCAGCCTGAGTGCTGACGCGCTGTTAGGAGCACGGCAGGCGGGCTGCCTAGAGAGACTGGTTTGGACAGCGCGCCGCTAGCCGCCAGTTGGGGCTGCGGACTCCGGGGCGGATACATCTGGTGCACACACGAAATTTACAAACGATGACGTGCACGCGCGCGCTACCGTGCTACGGTACCGTCCTACGATTGGTGCCACGCCTCCACGCAAGCGCTCTTCTTCTGAATTGCGCTGTGCGCGACAAGCCACCCGGCACTGGCATCAACGGCTCAACCTGCCACTCCTCCTCAATCCTCGTACGGAGTGCTGAATGCGGCCTAGTGTAGCAGGGGTGCTATCCGTAGCCCAGACGGCACATACCTTGCTGGCGGAAGTTTGGGAGGGCTGGCGCTTGAAGGAGGCGAAGAGTGAGCCAAGTAGGCCCAGCAGCATAGAAGGTGGAGAGAGAGAGTAAAGAAGGCTCTGCCCAGTCTCGAACTGGGGAAGTCAAGAGGCGTACTGACTACTGGCCGGAGCACAGAGCGCAAGACGTATTTACACCGCGAGATCGTACGACACAGATCGGGGCCCATGCAAGGCCCGTGGCCCGAGGGCCACCCAGGGTTTCGTGCCGAGGGCGTGCCACCGCCCACATTCTCCCCCCTTTGGCCTGGACGTCGCGGCCAGGCCTAGCTGCGGAGTAGCCTTCCAGACCGCCGCACGGGTTGAGTTTGTGCTTTACGCGCACGCTGGACGGCTTTCTTAGCCTCGTACACGGCTTGGCAGTTGGGGCAATACCACCGGCCCTTCGGTACCGCTGAGAGGGGCGGGGTCAGGCACTCCATGTGCCACCCACCACTGCACTTACTACACAAGAGCATTGTGTCCTCGGGTTGAGCTTCTTTGCAACTCCCGCACCTGACTTCGTCCCAGTTAATGGGGAGAACAGGAAAGGGGTTGCGCTGCTCCGTTGAGAGGCCTTCTTCGTAGGCATCGATGAGCTTACTCAACTCTGGATACTCCCGCAGTGTGCGCTCTTGCTCGTACGTGTCGTGGTTCAACGGGTCGTTCTCGTACTTCACCAAGTACTCTCGCCGCGTTTTCCCGCAACCACCGCGAACTGGTTCGTCGCGATGTCCCATGATGGCTTGCACCGACAGCGCTGGGTCGCCATCAATGGTCAGGGGCTCTGGAGGCGGCGCCTGGTCCTTCGCGGAGAACGGCTTGACCAGTGAAACGTGGAAAACTGGATGTACGCGCGATTTCGGAGGCATGGCGAGCCTGACCGCAGCGGGACCAACCAATTCTGTTATCTTGTACGGCCCAATCCACCTGGGCGCGAATTTCTTGGTCCCAAGCCCTTTGAACCGAATGTTTGCAGTGCTCAGGAGAACGTCCTGGCCTACCTGGTAGCTGACCGGTCGACGCCGCTTATCCGCGTCTGCCTTCTGCCTGTCCTGGGCTTTCTTCAGGGCCTCACGCGCTCTCGTGAGCCTTGCCTGCATTTCCTTTGCGTAAGCATCAGCCGTGGGACAGCGCGACTTAAGGGTAATGTCAGCCGGAACACGTGGCTGCTTTGCGTAGTTGAGAGCGAAAGGGCTCATGCCCGTTGACCGGTTTTTCGAGTTGTTAATCGCAAACTCAACCAGAGGCAAGTGGTCTTCCCAGTCGTCTTGCAGAGGCGAGATGTAGTGGCACAGGGTCTCCTCTAGCACGCGGTTCATGCGTTCTGTTTGCCCATCCGACTGTGGGTGGAACGCGGTGCTCATGCTGAGGCTCGTGCCCAGCAACCGCATGGTTTCTTTCCAGAATGCGCTGGTGAAACGAGTGTCACGGTCGGAGACTATGTCCGCTGGCAAACCATGCAAGCGAAACACGTTCTGCACAAGCAGGCGTGCCATTCCCTCCGCCGTGACCGTGGTGGTGGTGGGCGCGAAGTGCGTCATTTTGCTCAAGCGGTCCACAAACACCACAATCGCGTCGTATCCGTTTTTCGAGGAAGGTAGTTGGCGCGAGCCGCACACGCACGCGATCCTTCGCCATCACAAATCAAGGCAAGGGCCCCCCGCAGGATCTAGCCCAAAACCTCGATACCAATGTAGCAGGGGTGCTATCCGTAGCCCAGACGGCACATACCTTGCTGGCGGAAGTTTGGGAGGGCTGGCGCTTGAAGGAGGCGAAGAGTGAGCCAAGTAGGCCCAGCAGCATAGAAGGTGGAGAGAGAGAGTAAAGAAGGCTCTGCCCAGTCTCGAACTGGGGAAGTCAAGAGGCGTACTGACTACTGGCCGGAGCACAGAGCGCAAGACGTATTTACACCGCGAGATCGTACGACACAGATCGGGGCCCATGCAAGGCCCGTGGCCCGAGGGCCACCCAGGGTTTCGTGCCGAGGGCGTGCCACCGCCCACACCTAGTCCAGTCTCTTTCCCCAGGGACTTGGGACGCCGGCATGGCGGCATCGCGCCCCGACGCCACTGACTCGCCGACCCACGTAGCGGCCGCCCACTGCACCAACCTGGCATCACCCCCCCCCCCCTTGATAATGTGAGCAACGCCACAACAGCTGCATGAATACAGCTGCATGAATGCTAAAGCACATGTCTGTGCCCCGCCAGATTGGCAACGACGTGCCACCAGCCCCTGCCCCAGACGGACTCTCCCTGCCCCGCGCGTGCCTCAGATCAGACAGCTGGTGAAAGCTGCAGTCGTCAGTGGCCGCCGCCGCAACAAGCCTCCTTAAGCTCGCAATAATCAGGATTGCCCCCCTAAAATAATCCCTGGAGGCAGAAAGCCAGTCACCAAATCACTGCACCACTCAAATGAAAGTCACGGAAAGAGACATCGCAGTTTCCCTGGGGTTCGCGTGCCGCAGCACATGCAACCAGGCACGCAAGATGAAGAGCCATTTAAGCCATGCAAACAGATTAGCTTCGCACAAATTCAGCCTATGTAGATGATAGGGCAGTCCATACCTTGGTCCATACCACTTCTGCCGTGCGCGTGCCGCTGTTCCAGCGCCACGTCACTTTATTTGTCCGCCACACAATCCTTTCTCGCATTGATTGTACACGCCCGACACCGGCCAAAATTGTTTGCAGCGGATGCAAAATGCCGCAAGATGCGCCCTATCTCATATGTACGTGGGTCAGGTATGAATGTGGTAGTACTGCCTGTGTACTAGATGCCATGCCTCATGCGTGCTTAGCCTCGCACGCTGCTTTGTTTATTGATGCTTGAAGGACATGCATGCAGCCCAATATGTCCACCAGCGGCCAGATCACAGAGATCTGTTGACAGACATGCAAGTTCAGTAAGCACGCAGCTCCTGTCGCCCAAATGTTCCGCATTATGGTTGCGGTCAGGTCTGCTGGACACAGCCGGCACAGCCCCGCGGTGGACATCTACGCCGTCTTGCCCATGTGGGGAAGCAGGCAAGCACACATCGACGAAGCATGGAAAGGCACAATGTTGCTGGCGCTGGAGGAGGAGGCGTCTAGGCCGCCCGCGCCTTGAGCAGCGCGGCGCTGGCGCTTGGCCGCGGCCACTGCTGGCGCCGCCCGCGGAGCATTACTGGCTGCGGTGGTGGCGGCCGCGGCGGCGTGCGCAAACGCAGTGTTGATGAACGCCCAGTCCGACACCAGCTGGCGCAGCTCGCCGGCGCGGCTGGCGGCGGCCCAGCAGGCCTCAGCCGAGTGGTCGGCCGCGCCCTCCGCATCCCAGACTGACGAGCGCACGCTGCTGGCGGGGCCCGCCGGCGTCGGCACGACGCCGGGGCGCGCCAGCAGCATGGACGGCACGGCGCGCAGCCCGCCGCTGGGCAGGAACGAGCCCAGGGCCACGTCCAGACCGTGCAGGGCAGCCACGTTAGACACGCGGCCAAGGTCGGTCAGGGCCTCACGGCCGCGCAGGCCCGCGGCAGCAGCGGAGTGGGAGGCGGCGTTGCTGCGCTGCGCGTAGCCGGCACCCACGTGCACAAACACGAAACGCACGGGGCCGGCCTCGCCACCGTAGGTGCGGCGCAGGCGCTCCAGCAGCGTTCCCTGGGCGCGGGCGGCGGCGTCGGACACAAAGACGGTGGCCAGCAGGGCTCCGGACTCGGCGGCCAGGCGGTGCTGCTCGAACCAGTGCGCGGCGGACGTCACCACCAGCCACTGGGCAGGAAGCGCGGCAAAGGGACCGGCGGTGGGGGGCGCAGGCGCGGTCGCGATGGCAATCTGCGGGGCGCGCGGGCCAGCCAGGAAAACGGCAAGTCAGTCAAACGCACGAGACCAACAGGGAGTGTGGCAGCGCAGCAGAAACTTGGGCCAGACACGGCCGTGGATCAGAGTGCGCATCATGCAGCAGGAAGGATTTGTGTAAACTGGATTGATTTGATGCATAGGACATGATCGCGTGAACGTGGCGTGGCCAAGCCAAGTTGGTATTGCAGGACGCATTGCAAGCATGGCCGTTGTCCCACGGGCGTGCTCACCTTTGGCCGACAAGCACCGAGAGAAGCTGGACGCTCAAGCAGCCCCAGGGGCTCAGTAACAGCATGGCGCGTCGCCACCAGTTTGTTCAGGGCGTCACGCAAGTTGGCCGCATTCGCGAGGAGCGCTGTCCTTGCGAGCAGCGCCCCGGCGACCGCGCTGGCCGCAAAAGAGACAGCCTGGGGGTTATAGGTTGGAGCCGCAGCTGACTTGGCCACGCTCCCGACCTGCGCGCGCACGCTTGTGCGCGCCGCGACCGAGCAAGTCGACTTCTTGACCGCCGCGGCACCAGCGCGGCCCAAGGTGGAGTTGCGCTGCATGCTGAGAGCGTTAAGGTGACCTGCGTGCGACAAAAGAAATTCAAATACTGCAGACGAGTGAGGCCGAACTCAGTAATCCCCTGCGAAGTTCCGTTTTCCAGCCTCGATAACTTGCCTTTCAGTCTTAGTGTGAGCAGTCAACAGAGCTTCTCGTTTCGTCGTGACCGGGGCTTCCAGAATAAGCTGACTCGGCGGTTGACTTTGCTTGCCCCCCTGCGCGTTTTCACCTTGAATATATCTGTTTGGGGCACTGCACACTAAAGCTTATTCACGTTATGCCTCTGGGGTAAGAGCCAAGGGCAATCAACCGGACACCGACCCAATGCCGATTGGCTAATTCGCTTTTCAGTACCGCGCGTCCTTGAAAATGAGAAGTGTGCGCACTTAACAATATGCAGCAGTATGTTTGCAAGCATGGAATGCGCGATGAGTGCGCAGCGAGGGGAGTCAACTTCCGTGCGTGTGCCGATGATTTACGTTTTACGTGATTCAGAAACGCAAGTTGGGTCCGTAGTTCCGTAGGCCGTTTCCGCGTGGGGCAGAAGCGGAATCAACCTCGACGCGCGCATAGAGAGAGAAATGTGCAGTTGTGTGCATGGTGGCCGCAGTAGCGCCACGGTTGGCTGGGCAGGCGTCACACACTCACACCCCTGGGGCCCAGCTGACCGAGATCATGGCGGAGATGAGGCGGCCGCTTCCCGCTTGAACGTGCTCGCCCCGCGAGCTGCATCAAGCAATCTCTGCATCACTGTGTGACTGGTCAATTGGAAGGGGTCAGTCGCAGGGGGCACGCTGCCAAGGCAGTTTCAGGAACGTGTGACCTGGTGTGACCCGGTGCATGCAACGCCGCCAGGAGGATGCAACGCCCCTGCTTTGATTGTCCGCTGCGCACATGTCCTGTGTGCGCAATAGGATCACAAAAGTAATAAAGCATGTTACTCTGGCGCCACTGCCGCCTGGCGAGAAATGGGAGAAAGCAGGGGAGAAAGCTTGCCGCAAGGGTGCCAACCGGGTGCACGCGTGGCGCCCACTTTTGAATCCTCGGGCTGCGGACTATGGTTTGAGGGTTTGAGCAGCACACATCAGGGCAGTGGCGTGCGCGCTGCGGAGCTGCGCTGCCATCGCGGACGGATGTCAGGTAAGTTTGTTGCGGCCTCCTCCCCTCTCTGGCCTCAACCATCGACGGGGCCCCCGCAGCATTCAATACAGCACGCCCTATAGGCAGGGCCCCCATATTTGGCGGGCTTACGCTTGGCTTCGACTTGCGAGGTTAGCAGCTGAGACGTAGACCTAATGCACGTGTTGGTGGAAGGTCGGCAGACAGCTGGTGGGAGGGTGGTTTCCCTTCGGGCCGGAGATGGTCCCTCTTGACTTGGGTGCGGGGCACCCTTGCTAGGCCGGACTGTCCCTTCTTTGTAATGTCGCATTCATAGTACGGTGCCCAGGCTGCCCCATACTACCCTTGGACACCGTGGACAGGACAGAGGCAGGGTGGGCAGGATCCAGGGTGGACAGAGGCATCATGAATCAGCAACCAGCCTGGGTGGTATGGGGCAGCCTGGGTAGTATGTGGGATGGAGTCAGGAATCAGCCTGGGTAGTATGGCGGGTGATGGGGTTCGTGCGTGCTGCTGTGTGTGTGTGTGCTGCAGATGCTGTCCTCCCCAGCCGTCCGGCCTAGGTTAGGTGGCAGGTACGTGTTGCCCCAATACACCGTCCTGAGTGGTCGTCTGTTCTAGGCGTAAACTCACTACATTACTTCTGCGTGGGGACGCCGCGTTCCGATGACCCAAATATCGTGGGGGCATTTCGCACCCGTGGAGGGCACTGTAAAACGCTGTGGAGTCACAGGACAGAGCCTGGGGTGGACAGGACAGAGCTGGGCTGGCTTACGTGGTCGGGTCGGGCGCGTGCGTGTGCGTGTGCCAGTCACACGGCAGTCGCGTACACAACACATCAAATGACGGTCCTCGTTTTACAAGATGCGACTTGCATAATCGTGCACGCCTCCGCATGCCCCTCACGTCTTGCTCCTGACGCACATCCGCCGTGTCTTGTAATATCTAGCCGGATGCCCGCCTGGCACGGGGCCCCCTGCATGCTCCCTGGCACGACCGCATGGCCCGTCGTCCGGTGCGAAGCGTCCAGACAGCTCTGTGCTACATCCAGCCGCCACATGGGTTCCTCCCACCGTACACTGGTACAGTCCTGGTGCGGGCGCCAAATCATCAGAAGCACCACTTGCTCCTCCATGGCAACCGCCCGACTCAGCGCATTCTGCCCCACGTCTCTCCTTTGAATGAAGTGCCCTCCACGCTCCTTCGCTCGAGATTCTTCGTGCCCTCATTGCCGCCTTTCTTCTCCGCTTGCAACTCCGCAACTTCAGATCTGTGGGCCCCTCTCAGCGCAGAGGCACATGCTTCATCTCCACATGCAAATTCCGACCTAGTGCTCCGGATGGCCTGCAGCGTGTGTGGCACACACCCCCATACACACCCAAAGTGAGCAACCCCGCTGCCAACATCTCGCCTCATCCCCTCCTACATTACACTCCACTCCCGCGCAAACACTGTAGCGTACAAGGCTGCACTCGCGGAAGGGGTGCGAGTACGGTACCTTCGAACTCTCAAACAAAACTGTTCACAAGTTGGCTACACCAAAATTGAATTCAGGACTGCGGGCCCGGTACTCTCTCCGTTGTTGTGATGCCCCTGCGGCCTGTTGCAATCCTGTCCTTGTGCGCCCCCAATAATGCAAACACGTCTTTGCATGCTGTGGGTGCCACGGCGCAGCACTCTGGAAACCCCTACGGGTTGCGTGCTGATGCCGGGACCCAAAGAAAACGCAATGCATCAAAACTACCAACCCACCCAAACAGATGCCGTCCGAGACATTCGACTATGTGGGGTCGAGCCTGTGTCGGACAGGCGCGAACGGGCACCAAGTGAATCTCTGCCTCCCCGCGCCCATGCCTCACCCAACAACCACTGGCTTGTTCCGTGCAAAACACAAACCGCATGCCGGGCCCGGCATCAAGCTGTCTAGCACAATTTGGGGCAGGTCTGTGCCCGTTTAGATGCGCCCTGGCAAGAATCAATTCGCAGGTCTCCCTGGGGAGTGACGCTGCTCCACGTCCAGCCCGACAGCCGCGCCGTCCCCGAAACGCGGGGCGAGTGGCTTGCTGATTTGGTTGACCCCCCGGACCGTTTCAAAGCAATAGGCATGTGCCATGAAATCTAAGCCCACACAAATCTATCAACATCCCAATACTGGGCACACGGGCTTCGGAGCCGCCCAGGAATCCAACCCCAGTGCTCACACCATGAAGGCAAACAGCCCAAACCAAAAACAACATCAAAACCCGTACAGGCGCCAGCATCCCCGGCTGCCTGACAGCATTTTCTTTTTCGTGTACAAAGAAGTTGGCAAGGCCATGTGCGCTGTTCCGCGCCACATGTGCTAAAAATTCCCATACTATGTGACACAACTGCTGAAAAGCGTTGGGACGTGTGAGGCCCTACCGTCTATGTACTGGGAAGCCACACTAGGATGCACTACTCCACGTCACCAGCCACGCATCGACGCATAAGCCTTCTTCTGGCGGACCCATGCCACGGTGCTTTGCTCATTTGCCACGCTACAGCTGGGGCACCAGGACGACGGCGGCGGCCTGCGGCACGCCAAAGCGCACGACATTGCCGCCCGCCACACCGCTGTCCTCGACATCGCCGTCGCCGGGGACCATCACGATGGACCCCAACTTGGACTTGGTGGCCGCGGCGGCGTGCGCGAAGGCGGTGTTGATGAACGCCCAGTCCGACACCAGCTGGCGCAGCTCGCCGGCGCGGCTGGCGGCGGCCCAGCAGCCGGCTGCGGCGGTGTCCAGATCCATGGAGGAGGACACGGAGGCGCAGGCCGACTCGCAGGAGGACGGCTGGGACAGCAGCATGGACGGCACGGCGCGCAGCCCGCCGCTGGGCAGGAACGAGCCCAGGGCCACGTCCAGACCGTGCAGGGCAGCCACGTTAGACACGCGGCCAAGGTCGGTCAGGGCCTCACGGCCGCGCAGGCCCGCGGCAGCGGCGGAGTGGGAGGCGGCGTCGCTGCGCTGCACGTAGCCGGCACCCACGTGCACAAACACGAAGCGCACAGGGCCGGCCTCGTTACCGTAGGTGCGGCGCAGGCGCTCCAGCAGCGTTCCCTGGGCGCGGGCGGCGGCGTCGGACACAAAGACGGTGGCCAGCAAGGCTCCGGACTCGGCGGCCAGGCGGTGCTGCTCGAACCAGTGCGCGGCGGACGTCACCACCAGCCACTGGGCAGGAAGCGCGGCAAAGGGACCGGCGGTGGAGGGCGCAGGCGCGGTCGCGATGGCAATCTGTGGGGCGCGCGGGCCAGCCAGGAAAACGGCAAGTCAGTCAAACGCACGAGACCACATCAGCAGTGGCGCGGCCAGTTGCAACAGTAACGCATTCTTCCCTCAACCAAACACGTTGCGAGTTGCGAAACTTTTCTGTTGTTGGAGCTTTCGCGACGCAAACTGCCGCGTGCATTGCCCTGCTGCGCACCTTCGCGGGAGCTTTCACGGCCTGCCAGCTGGAGGTCGCAACCTCGATAGGTTTCTCCGAAGGCTTGGTCTGAAGCGTGGACGCCAGCGCCAAGCCAGGATTTAGGAGGCCCACCTTGGCAATAAGAGCGCTGGTCGCGGCGCTAGCGCCAAGCGCGAGCGCGTTGTTCATCGTGGGCGAGCTAGCGGCATGCGCCCGGCACACCAGCGAGGGGCTGCGAGCGATGGCGCTTGCATGAGGCCTTGCCACTGCCGCGCGGCTGGAAGCGCCAGGGCGCTGGCGCTGGAGCTTGCTCATAGTGAGCGACATCTGGGGACTAAGCGAAGCGCTGGAGAGGTGAGGACGAAGGTGTCGGAGCCGCGAAGATACCAGTACGCGGATGTCGACCGCTTGGCTTGAAGTCGCGCGTGCGTCCAATGGACGTATGAGCACAGACTTGGGCTGGTGGAGTGGCAGCGAGCGCGCTTGTGAGGCGAGGACGCGTAGGTACGCAGCGCAAGTTGGCGCGAAATGCGTGGAAGTATCTCGCGGGTGAGCGACGCGACGAAAACGGTTTGAAGCGGTGTTGCCTGTGTGTAAGTATTATAAGCGTCTGTTGCGGATGTTATGGACAAACAAGGCGCGGAGTTGAGTTAAGTAGTCTTGGCGCTCGAAAAAAGGACCAACAAAATCCCCATCGCAAAAAGCCACGTCGCTTTCGCAACTTTTTCAATCGACGCCGATAGGCGCATTTGCGCAGAATCGTCAACTCTCAGGCCCCTGCGCGGCGCCGCGACTATTCAAGCGCTGGTAGCGCGGAGCCGTTGGGGCTGCGCGCACATCCGCGCGATGTCGCCCAGGTTCTGACTGGGACCGTTCGGTGCGTGGTGCGCCGGTGCATACGCGTTGGGACCTTCTACCATGTGTACACCAGTTGCGCTGCTGAGCTCGCTGCCGGGGTTGCGGTTCCGGCCATCCAGCGTGGCATCTCCGTGGGGCCACGCCGTCCGTAAGGAGCTCCAGCGTCCGCGGTACCGGCTTACCCTGTCCCGGTCACGGGCCACCTGTCTGCCAGCCCACGGAGCCGCACGGCCTCTAGCCAGTTAGCAACTCACCCGAAAGAGAATACCACGATGCGGCGGCACAGGTGTGTTCAGTCTTGTCCTCCTCGCACCCCCCAAACCCCGCCACTTTGTGCTGAGCGTGAGGAATGCGCATCAGCAAACTACCAGTCTGGCAGCTAATCAGCACCGCATCGGTACAGTCACTCCGGCGTTAAAACCAGCCGTGCGCTCCTGTCTGCTGTCGCAATTTGCTTCTGGGCTGTTGGGTCTGGGAGGGTTCTGCACACTACGGGACTTCGCCATATGCCCCGCTTGCGCTGTTCCATCGAACCCGCCGCTTTGTGCTGGCGGTCACCCTCCTGGCGCCAGTTGGTGCCAGTTGGTGCCAGTTGGTTCTGTACTTCTGTGCACCCGATCTCCATCCCAAGCTTCTTAGTTCTTAGCTTCTTCCAGACCTTTATTGCTGGTTCATCCTGTGGGATCCTTCAGCTGCGAAGCCCAGCCCTAGTAGCCCAGAAGCAACAAGCGGCAACGACGTGCGCTCGTCGGACTGCGCATTCGCGTTTAAAGGGCCGCCCGTGGCTCTCAGAGAGCCCCACGACCCCACGAGGCCACAACCGTCCGACTCATTGCCCGGCTCCGTGCCAACAGTGTCCCAAGTCCCAACAACCTACGCTGCACGAACATCCGACCTGCAGAGCGCATGACTAGCACTCTATTCCTATCTCCTAGAACACGTCCACATCACCCACGTCGGCGCTCGCTTGCGGGCCAGGCGCCGGCGCCTCCCCACCATCGCTGCCTCGGCCATCCACAGTGCCTGCCTGCGCGTCGGCCGCGGGCAGCGGGTCCAGATGAGGCCGCTTGTGGGCAGCCCCGCCGCCTGCGCCGCCATCCGCCCTCTCCTGCAGCGGCCGTTGCGCGCCGTGCGCCGCCTCACCTCCCTCCAGCTCCGCACCAGAGCCGTCGGCGGCTTTGCTGCTGCGGCGCTTGCCAGGCGCCTGGCCCCGCCGCCCGCTGCCCGCGATGTCTCCTGCGCCACCTCCCGACGTGGCTCCGCCCGCCCGCCGGCCGAGCCCCGCCTCCACCGCGGCCTCCGCTTCATCCAGCTCCTCCCGTGGCGCCGCGACCTTGGCCGGCCCCCACACCAGCTCCCAGCCGGCCCCGCTGCCTCCTCCCTCGCCCCCCTCCTTGTCGCCGCCTGCGGGCCCACCGACTGAGGCTGCGATGACGGCGGCGACGGCGTCCGCCGCCGCCGCGCCGCCCTGCACCACACCGCCGCCGCCGCGGCCTAGCGCGGTCGCGCCAACGGCCGGCCCCGCCAGGCCTCTCGATTCTACCTCTCCTCCTTCCGCGTCAGATGGCTGCTGCAGGCGGAACACGGCCATCTGGGTGGCCCCGCCGGGGGCTGAGCCGGGCAGCGCCAGCAGCCCCGCGCTGGCGGCGGCGGCGCCGCCGCCGCCGTCGCCGTCGCCGCCGGCCTCGGCCTCCGCCTCCATGAGCAGCTGCATGGCCTCCTGCTCGTGTGTGGCGGCGCCGATGTCCTCGAAGCTGCGGGGGCCACGCGAAACAAACGCACACACACGCGCACAGTCTTTGTTGTCGTTTTCCCTTGTGCTCTCTAACACACGCGCACGCATGCATCACACACATGTATCCACAGAGCAAAGCTTCCTCTTCCCCTTCCACGCACGCACAAATGCAATGCTCAGGCGCATGGACTTTGACGCAGGGCGTGGGCCGGGACGCCCAGTCCGCACCTGACGTCGTAGCCCCACTCCGCCGCCAGCGCACTGGCCCAGCTCACGAACTCGGCCCGCGTCCACTCAAAGCGGTGGTCCGCGCACCGCAGCGGCAGCCCGTCCCGGCCCGGCGGCCCCGGCCACTCGCTCGCAGGCGGCAGAGCCGCCAGGCCGCTGCCGCCGCATGCGCCGCCAGCGCCGCCAGCGCCGCCGTTGCTCTCGTTGCCGTTGCCGTTGCCGTTGCCGTTCCCGGAGGTCGGCGCCGCCCTCGACGCCGCCAGCCGCTGCGCCGCCAGTCGCTCGGCGGCGCGCAGCACGGCGTTGTACTCCCAGTTGGGGGTGGTGACCAGCAGCAGCCGGGGCCGCAGCCCGCCCAGCACGGCGGGGCCCACCAGCCTGCGTGTCCGCAGAGCAACGTCGGGCCGGCGGCGGCAATGTCCAGTGTGCACTCCTAGCTGGCGACAGGGCGCACGTCCAGGCACGACTGCCGTTGAGCCCATCAGAAAAGGTGCGCGCACAGCAGCAGCACCTGGCGACCGCAATGCCTCACCCTTGTGCTCTTCAACACTCCAGAAGCACAGCAGCGCAAACACAAACACACACAAACACACCGACCTGCTGCACCGCACGCACAGTCTTTGCTGTCGTTTTCCTTTGTGATCTCTAACACACAAACAACACACACCGCCCCGCCCGCACTCACGCCAGCGGCTGCGGGTCCAGGTGCTCCACCACCTCCACCAGCGCGGCGGCGTCGCAGCCGCGCAGCCCCGGCGGCAGCAGCGGCGGCTGCGGACCGCCGCCGCCGCCGTCGCCGCCCGCTGCCACGGCCAGCAGTGGCGACATGGCGCTGCCGCGGTAGAGGCTGACCTCCACCGGCACCGGCACAGACTCCTGTGGTGCGGGCAGGGACAACGGGCGACGAGGAGGCAACCAGACGGTCACTACATTTGTCCAACTCGCAGACGTCAGGGGCGGTAGTTTGCGAGCAAGGGCAGTTAGGGCACAGCACGCGTGCGCGACCTCTCACCTCTCCGTTCACGGGGAGCGTCTCCAGCTCCGCCGCCGCCGCCGTGAGGCGCCCCAGCCGCCGGCCGCCCGCCGCCAGCGCGCCGCCGCTGATGTCCACACCCACACAGCGCCGCAGCGGCCCGCCGGCGTCGGCGCCGTGTCGGCCCAGCAGCAGCCCCTCGATCAGTTTGGCGTCGCCGCAGCCTGCGGGTCGGAGGGGTGGGCTGGAGCCGTGAAGGAGCATGCGAGTGCAGTGTGCGGCATGGCTGCATGTGGCTGCATGGGGCCTCAATCAGTATGTGCGGGACCCATATGCTACACACCACAATGGTTCAGTGTATGGTGCAGGGACAGCTGCGTTCTAACTCAGAGCCATTCAAGCTCGATATGAGCACCACAGATGTGCGTGCGACAGTCAGCATATGCGTGCTCACCCAGGTCCAGGAGACTGGCTGCGCCCTCGCGCCGCAGTGCCGCCGCCACCGCCTGCGGGATGCGGGGAGGGCCGAGGCGCCGAGTCAGCACATGGTAGCTGCAGAGTCAGCCCCCGCACACAGCGCCTGGCCAATGGCCATGCCGCCCACCGCAACAGTATGCGGCGGGCCCATCACCCAGTCCCCGCCACACCTGCACGCGCACGTAGCACTCGGCCGCACCTGCATGCGCTGCGCGCCCAGCGGCGGGCTGAACAGCGCCGGACCGCCGCCGCTGCCGGCCACGTGCCCGCGCCCCTCCACCACCGGCAGCGAGCAGTGCAGCAGCCGCACCTCGCACACCGCCGCCACCGGCGCGGACGCCGCCGCCGCGGCGCCCGGCGGCTGGCGGTCCTGGGTGAAGGGATTGACACCGTCCAGGTGCACGGGCAGCCTGCACACAGCCGCACAGTTGGCCGCACGTGGTCAGGGGGGGGGGTGCGCAACCGTGGTGGACTGGTCGTGTTGTGCTACTCCCGGGCCAGTCTGCCATGGCGGCGATGCGCCGCTCCTTCCGTTTTCCAACGAGAGAGCCACACCATCGCAGACTTGCAGCGAAAGCAGGCAAGACGGCACACGGTGGCAATTGGCGCGATGCCAGCACACGTGCGCACCTGAGCCGGGCCCGGCCGCCCACCCGCAGCCGCCGCAGCGCCGCATCCAGCTGCGGCGGCACCGCGCCCCGGCCGCCGCCGCCCACATACAGCGTCAGCGCGGCGTGCTGCTCCAACACCACACAGCTGCTGCTGCCGCCGCCCGCCGAGCCGCACGGGGACCCAGAGGCCGACGGCGCACCACTGCCGCCGCCGCCGCCGCCGCCTGCTGCGGCTTCGGCCATCGCCACGTCTTGCTGCTGGTGGTTCTGTTCGTCCAGGGCGCCGGCGGAGGCCACGTCAGCGCCGCCCGCGGCTTCAGCTGCCGCCGCCAAGGCGGCGGCTGACGCGCCGCCCGCTACAGCCGGGGCGCGGCCCATGGGCCCGGCGGGCTCGGGGGCGGCGGTGTGGTGGGGCTGCTGCAGGGGGCTGTGCGTGAGGTACAGGCTGTACGCGACCTGCGCGGTGGGGTGCGGGGGCGGCGTGCGGCCAGCAGGGGGCGGGCACTGAGTACGGCCATGCACGTGGGGGCCGAGTGGGACCTGTCGTTCCGAGGCGTTGCGCAGGCATTGGCTGTGGGCACAGGGGCGGACCCCGCACTAATGCCCCAGCCGGTGATCCGAACCGAGCCCTCGCCCCACCTTGCCTCGCCTCGCCTGGCACGCAACGCACGCACGCACGCACGCACGCACGCACGCACGCACGCACGCACGCACGCACCTTCGCCATGCAACCCTCGCGCGGCTGGCGGGCGTGTGCCAGGCCCTCCTCCAGGACCTGCAAGCCCTCCGCCTCCGCCCCCTCGGACTGCGCCTCGTCGCCCTCGTCCACCTCCGGCGCCCCTTGCTGCCCAGGCGCCGCAGCCGCAGCCGCCGCCGCCAGCCGGGGCCCGGCGGTGAGGCAGGTGACGTCCAGGCGCTGCAGCTCGTGCAGTGCCGCCAGCGCCGCCTGCTGCACAACCAGATCCAGCGGGGCGGGGCCTGCGGCAACGGCGGGTGCCGCGTTGGAGTGTGCGAGGGGTTCCAGTCAAAAACTCAACTCGACGAGGTGACGTTGACAGGGCTCTACAATATAGCAGTCTGCGCGGGGGCGAGTTAGCGACCGCCAAAGGTTGTGCCGCAGCAGGTGGCGGGGCAGGGAGTCCGGAGTCGGTCCGACAGGCAGGGGCGCCGCCGCCTCACCCGCGGTCACCCTGTACAGCAGCCCCAGGTAGTTGGTGCCGCGCACCACCGCGCTGCCCTCGCCGGGCATGTCCACATCAGGCACCTGTCAGGGGGAGGGGGAGGGATTGGTCCAACCCAACCCCCAAAAACATTTATTGTAAGAGTGGGTTGGGCGGCCACACAGCCCAGCACGGGGCGTGGGGAGCAGCACGGCACGGCACAGCCACGAGCGGCGACAGCGCTCAAAAACCAGTCTTGGGGAGCTCGCAGAGTCACAGAAATGGTCCCAAAGACGTGCGTCAAGGATAGGTCCGCAGGCATCCGCAGGTATTAGGCTCTCACAGCCAAATCCCGCCGAACCGCACACGCGCTCACCTCCAAATCGATCTGCACCGTGGCGCCCACCGCCGCCCGGTACTGCCCCGGCGTCAGCTCCGCCTCGGCCACCACCGCCGCCGGGTGCGGGTGCGGCGGCGGGTGTGCCGCCACGTAGTTGTCCAGGAGCTGGCGCGGCAGCGGGCCCAGCCAGCTGGAGGGGCCGCTGCGGTGTGTTGCGGCGTGCAGGGGCGTGGCGGGTGCACATCGTCAAGACACCGCAGGTAGGGCGCGCGCGCACACACGTGCATACGCAACCACACATTTGCATGGTATTGCACGTCCGCAGGCTGCTGCAGCAGCAGTGGTGGGATTGCGGCCCCAGCGCCACATCGCAGCCGCCTTTCCGCCCCCGCACCCTCTCGCCCCGTCGCCCCTCGCCCCTCGCCACCGCCCGCGACAGCAAGCAGCGGGCGCCCCATCACTCACCGGAACTCGTGCGGCAGCCCCCGCAGCAGCAGCGGCGCGTGCAGCGCCCGCACGTAGGCGGCGGCGGGCGCGGCGGCGGCGGCGGTGGCCCACCACTGCGCCGCGCCGTACGACCGCCACTTCATCACGTGGTGGTTCTTGCGCAGGTGCGGCGTGGGGCTCTGGCGGCACGTGGTGGCCACCACGTCGCCGTACACCGGCCGCCCCGCCAGCCACGTGGCCCGCACGTTGAGCTGGTGGCCCGCCAGGCACGGCAGTACGAGTCCTCCGCCGCCGGCGGTGGCGGCGGTGGCGGGCGGGCCTAGCTCCGCCCCCGTGATGGTGATGACGGCCGCGGCAGTGGGGTCGTACAGCAGGGGCGCGTCGTCGGCGTGGGCAGTGTCGGTGGCGGCGGCGGGCGTGGGCGGCGGCAGCGGCGGGAGCAGCAGGCGGGAGTAGAGGGAGGGCTCGGGCAGCGTGACGGAGGTGGGGTGCAGCACTGCGGGCACGGAGGAACCGCCGCCCACGCCGGCGGCGCCGCCGCCTGTGCCAGCGCCGCCCTCCGCCCGTGGGCTCGTCGGAGCGGAGCCCAGCGGCGACGTGGGGCCAGGCGCCGGCGGCTGCGTGTGCTGGTGAGCGTGGTGGCCGCGGTGGTGCTGCTGTGTGTGAGTGGCGCTGTCTGCGCCGGCGTTGCCGCCGCTCGTGTGGCCGGCGTTGGCTTGGCGGTGCGCGGTGCTGGTGGTTGGGGAGACCTCGGAGCGTTCGGGGCCGCGCACTGCATGGGGCAGCATGGGACCGCCACTGTCACAACATTGCATGCTCGGGCCCACATCAAGAAAGGAAAGGGAACGATAGGGAACAAGGGCGGCTTGCACATTGCTTGACCCAGCAACACACCAGCCACCCAGCTGTCTCACGGCGACTCGTCACCAGTTCCCAGTCGCCATGGACACAGCAGGAAGCCATGCCACCGCGACTCAACACAACACGCCGCACCTTCGTTGCCGCCTGCATCCCAGTCCATGGCCGCCGCCCCGCGGTGCACCGCCAGCGTCAGCGTGGAGTCAACTCGGTAAGCCACTGCCGTCACCGCCGGCGGACCGAAAACTGCCGCCGCTGCGCCGCCGCCGGCGCTCGTGGTGGCGCCGCCACCAGCACCCCCAGCGCTCTGCGCCGCGCCGGATGCGCTGCCCTGCGGCTGCTGCTGCCGCGCCTGCTGCTGCCGGTGCGCCTGCGGCGCGGCTGCGGCGGCCGGCGCGGACACGGACGGCTCGGGACTGAGCGCCGCCATGCCCTCCTCCTCGCCGCCCTCCGCCGCCGCCGCGCTCTTCTGCTGCGGGTGGCGCGGCGGCTGGTGCAGCTGCATGGACTGCTGCGAACCGACAGACGTGGTGCGCCGCGGCGCCGGCGGCCGCATCCCGCCGGCAGTTGCATGGCCGGCGCCGCTAGTGCCGGCGCCAGCGGCGCCGGCAGTAGCATCCGCGGCGGCGCCTGCGGCGCCAGCCGTGCCTGTGGCAGGCGCGGGCGTCTCGTTCTCTCCGCTCTGCGGCTGCGGCTGCGGCTGTGGGCCCACGAGGCCGCCGGGCGCGGTGCTCATGGCCTCAGCAAGCCGCCAGGAGCCTGTGCGGGCGGCGGCGGTTGGGGCATTGGTACCTGGTGCATGCTGTGCCCAACATGTCATTGTCGGGGGCCACAAGCACGCATTGCCGTGTGCCGTCCCAAACGAAAGAAGTTCATACCCGGTCGGCGGCCTGCTCACCTTCGTCCATAGGCGCCGGCTCGCCGCCCTCGCCCGTCGCCTCCGCCCGGCCCGTCCCCTCCGCGGCCTCCGCCTCCGCCTCTCCGGCGGCGGCGCCGCGCGGGTCGCGTGCGACCGTGGCCTTGTGCCCCACGCGGCCCCACTGCAGCACGTGCGCGGGCGAGGGGCAGTTCAGCAGCTGCGCCACGCCGTCCAGCAGCGGGCGCCGCACCGACAGCCGCTCCTCCCGCAGCGGCAGGCTGGGGCGTTGAGGGCGGTGTGGCGGTGGTGGTGGCATTGGTGGCGGTGTTAGTGCAGCGGGGTGGAGGGAGAAGAGGGCGCGACGGGGGCAGTGGGAGCGATCGGGCCGGTGAGTGCAGGCGCATTTCATGAGGCGCTGAAAGGCAGGCCCCGTGGTGCCGAATGCGGCTCTCATGCTCCGGGTGCGTGCCAAACTCGCACGCATGCACAGACGCACATGGGAAAACACACGCTCATGCACAAACACACTCGCACAGCTGGTCAATTTTCTGTTTGCCTCACCTGCTGTCCGCGGGGATGACCACCACGCCCGCCGCGCCGCCCGCCGCCACCACCTCAGCCTCCATATGCTCGCTCAGGCAGCCTGGCAGCGCGGCGGCGGCCGCCTCGGCCGACAGCCGCACACTCAGCCCGCTGGGCGCCAGCTCCAGCCCCAGTGCCGTCAGGCCACCGCCGCCGCCGCCGCCGGCCCCGCCTGGCGGCCGCTCGGTGGCGGCCTGCGCCGCCAGCTCCCGCCGCATGAGGTCCACCAGCTGCACGATGTGCACACAGCAGGAAGAAGTGGGCGACAACACACATAGTTGTGGTGCGGTGAAGACACAGGCCTCTCGCAGCTGCGCCCCAACCATCGCCGGCAGCATCTACACAGCACCCGCGCCCGCGCCTGCAAGTCGCTCTATGTGCAGTGCAGCCTGTACAGCCCTCACCAGTGCGGGGTCAGTCGCGGCGCCGCCGCCCGCGCCCGGCCCGTACTCCCGCGCCCAGCCGCGCAGCAGGCGGCTGTGCACCAGCGCGCTCAGCGGCAGCCAGCCGTCGTGGTAGGCGGCGGCGGCCACCGCGGCGCCGTGCACCTCGGGGTCGCGGTACAGGCCCTGCCGCGTGCCGCGTGCCGCGTGCCGAGCGACGGGGGATTGTGGGTATCACCGGGGTGGGGGTTGAAAGGTTAAGACGATGTTTACGCGTGTGGGTTGCAGCGATGGTAAGAGCAGTGCCGCTGGGGAGACCAGGTAGGCACTGCATCACTGCTAGCCTGGGCCGCACGAGGCGGGCCGCTCGTGTCGCCGCCGCCACCGCCCCGGCATCCCCCGCCTACACGCCCACACGCCCGCCCACCACCCATCGCCCGCCCGCCCACCGCGCCCGCGCCTGCCCGCACCTGTTCGCTGAGCACCCGGGCCGCCAATGTGCGCACCAGCGACGGCTCGTACGGCTTGGTGGCGCCGTAGGCGGGCTGCCCGCACAGGAAGGCCAGAGCGGTGGCGGCGGCGGCGTCCTGCGGCGCAGCGCGGCGCGGCGCGGCACGGCGGAGGCAGGGAAGGGTTGCATGGTTGAGATTTTGTGGAATATATATGGGCGGTTCACAGGAGCATGCCAGCGAATCTTGGCATCTCTGCCGGATGCTGCACTGTTGGATGCGGGTGTGGAGGAGCATCAGTGCAGCTCGGCGTTGGCTGGGCACGGGGTTACTCCCGCCACGCCCCCGCTCCCCAAGACGGAGCGCGTTGCGCTACAGCTCCGAATGAGCCGGCTCCCGCCCCACGGTCCCGGGGTTCCGTGACGGGTGCTATACTCCGGCCAGCGCTCGCGCCCGGAGCACCTGGACCCCTCCCGGCCCTGTCCGAAGCTGCGGCCGCGCGGGAGCTGGAGGGGTGCTGGTCGCAGTGCAGCGGCGCCGAAGAGCGCGTGCGGCCGTGGAGCGTTGTGGTGACACGACCCCGCCTTTCCCCCCCCCCCCCCGTCGCCTCCACGCCGCTGTCCCGGGCCTTACCGACCGTGCCCCATCGCTGACCGCTCACCATTGCCGCCTTCTTGCTGCGCCCCTCCTCCTGAAACACCTGCTCCAGCATGGTCTCGCCCTCAACCGTCACGCCCGGCAGCGTCACGGAGCAGACGAAGCGCTGCGGGCACCCGTCCACGGGCGCCGGAACCGCATCGTAGCGCGGCTGCGGACCCTTGGCTCGCTGGTAGAATTGGTTTATGAGCGACTTCGGGTTCTGCTGAGTTTGCGACATCTTTGCACCGATTGCGCTGGGCTTCATTTGCGGCCTGGTCAGGCTTGCTAAGCACGTGAAATCTTGCGCATTTTGTTAATGCAGTATGCAGTAATAGCGGCAGTGCGCTAACTCAGCTCACGAGAGCGCGGACAAAATTCCGAGACCGCTCGGATCGGACACCGAATTGCGCGTTGTCGCTTGACTGGCGCAAGCTATGTGCAGCACATCTCGCTGTCGAGGCGGCAGCGCTGGAAGGGTCTGGGCGGCCTCGCAGCGCGAGCATTTGCTCAAGACCCGGGGGTCGGCACTCCTGCCGGCGTTACAGCCCCTGCCCTGGTCGTAGCTCGGCGTGGAATCCTCGGAATGTCGCGTGCTTAAGCCCGCAAGGCCGCAGTTGGTTGGCGGTGGGCCTGTCCGCGCGCTGGGGCGGCTGGCGACGGCAGAGGCTGGCGGAGAGGTCGCAGCCCAGGGTTCGTGGCGGGCGGGGTAAGGGACTGGCTGGCCACGCCCACGCGAGCAAAACCAGCCGTGCGCTCCTGTCTGCTGTCGCAATTTGCTTCTGGGCTGTTGGGTCTGGGAGGGTTCTGCACACTACGGGACTTCGCCATATGCCCCGCTTGCGCTGTTCCATCGAACCCACGCGAGCAGCAGCCGACAACCAAATCCCCACTCCTCAATTCAACAAGCCTGCGTAGAGCGTCGCAGCTCCCCAGGCTCCAAAACGCTATCAATTCGGGCTCCTCCACTCTCCAGCCCCCAGGTCTTCTTGCAGCCTGGCCAGCGCGTGTCAGGCGCAACGCAGGCTCGCTCACCACACCCCGCGTGATGCGCAGCCGTGCTTGTCTTGTGACCGCGTGCGCCGTATCCACCTGAGTGCGTACACAGCCCCAAGCCCCTGGCTGCCCCCATGCTCCCTGTCGCCTCCACCACGCAGCCCTTTCCCCCAGCCCGCCTGCAGTGACCCGTCACACCTCAGCGCCCACGCGACACGCCTGCCACTGCCGTATCAGTCCCCCAGCTTGACCGCCAGCATGGCCCCGGCCACCCCCGCAGCCTCCAGGGTCTGGTCCTGGTCCGTGAGTACGGCGCCGCCCGGCGTGGCGTGGGAGATGATCACACTGCGAGGTGGGTGGGCGGCGCAGGCGGGAGGCAGGTTTGGGAGGGGACGGGTGGGGGATCAGGATCAGGTGTGAGCTCTGTGAGCTGTGCGTGCTTCGAGAGTAAATGCGTGTGTGTAGCCCCACGGCGCAGCAACACATGACCCCTAGTGGACCACCGCAGCCCCACCCCGCCCTGCTCCCGCCCCCGCCGCTCCGCCTCCTGCCCCCGCCGCCCCCGCCGCCGCCTCTACAGCCCGGCACCGTGGTGCTCCTCCCGCTCGCCCAACGGCCCCGTGCTTGCCCCTGCAACCCCGCCCACGACCCTGGCCTCCACTACCCCCACCGCCGCACATGCATCACGCACCTCCTCCCCGCCGCCGCCTCCGGCACCTTGGACAGCGCCAGGTCGTACAGGCAGCGCACGAGCTCGGACTTGCGGAAGCGCCGCATCAGGCGGCCGCCGTCCGGCAGGCGCAGCGCCACCCGCAGCGCCTGCGGGTCGCCCTCCGCCGGCTCCTCTGGCACCCGCGCCGCCGCCTCCGCCGCCACCTGGGGCGCAGAGAGAAGATGCGCAGCAGGGCGGGACAGCACCCGGCTTCGGCCCTCCTCCAGTCCTCGAGACGAACCGTTCCTTTCCGTTGCGTCCCGCGCTCAACCCGTTAGCCCCTGCCCGCCTGTACGCGGCCGCCCGCCCCCACCCCGCCTCGCTCCCGCCCGCCCTCCGCCCCGGCGGCCCCCCACCTCCTCCGGCGCCTTCCTGCTACTGGCCGCTGCCGCCGCGGCCGCCGCCTCCGCCTCCGCCGCCTCCTTGGCCTGGATCTGCGCCCAGATGGCGGCCTCATCCAGGTCGTCGTCGTCATTGTCCTCCTCGTCGTCGGCTGCCCCCGCGGCGGCGTTGTTGTCGGCGTCACCGCCCGCGTCGCCGCCGTCGCGGCCTGGTTGGGTGCGCGCCGGGGCCAGGGGAGGGGAGGCAGACAGGCGTGAGGGCGCGCTGGCGCAGCGCGGCTGCGGGCGGGCGGGCGCTTGCCTCGGATGCCGGCCCTGTGCACCTCAACCCTGCGTACCCATCACCACCGCCGCTTTCCCCAGCCACCCGCCTTCACAGCTCACGCCCCCAACGCAGCGCCCCAACCCCCCAGTCCGCATCGGCGCTGCTTGGCGCCGCCCCCGCCGCCCCCACTGCACCCGCTGCCGCTGTGTTGCTCCCACCTTCCGCCCGCCCCTCGCGCTGCCCACCTCGCTCCATGGACATGGCAATGGCCAGAGCGAGCTCGTCATCCTCCGTCAGGGGCTTGCGGCCACCGCCGCCGCCGCCGCCCGCCGCACCGCCGGCTGCTGCTGCTGCCGCCGCCGCCGCAACTGCCGTGTTGTTCGCCACCTTGCGCTTCATGTTGATCTGCGCGATACCGGCCGCTCCTGCGCCGGGAGAACGTGCGCGGCATGGTGTGGTGCGCCGTGATGTGGTGTGGTGCGGCGTGATGTGGTGCGCCGTGATGTGGTACGATGCTGTGGTACGTGGTTGTGCTCGCACACGCAAAATTGCCCGCCAGCCGCGTCCGCGCTTACTTGGACCCGAGCAGCCGCCCGCTTCCCCAGCAGCCCCCAAGCGCCCCCAACACCGCCCTCCCACCCCCAGCCTCCAGCGGCCCCCTTCCTTAAGAGCCGCCTGCCCAAGCCCGCAAGGGACCCACCCCCACTGTGGTTGTTTTGATTACCCCACCCAGCGCTTCAACCCAACTGCACCCCCCCCCCCTGCCGCCACCGCGCACCTGCGTCCAGCGGGCCGTGGTCCATGAACGGCACCAGCTCCTCCATCAGCTTCTCCGCGTCGATGAAGCCGTGCCGGTGCCACAGCTGCGCGCCGGTGATGGGGTCCACCACGAGGGTGGCGGGGCACACCGGCCCGCCCGCCGGTGCCAGCGCGTCCAGCCGGTAGGCCTTGACCAGCGCGCGGCCGTCGGAGGAGCCCTCTTGCGTCTGGCGGCCGGGCGGGGTGGCGGCGGGCGACGGGGCAGTGTGGAGGCGGGCGGCGGGCGTGCGTGCAGCTGGGGGCGGCGTCGCGGGAGTCCCGTCCGTACCCACCGTAGTCGAGCGACATAACCTCCCCGCACCGCTGCCAAGTTAAGCACGCACTTGCCCACCCCCGCGCAGCCCACACGTGCCCCCTGGGACCCTCACCCAGCCGCTCCCAGCCGCACCTGGTAGAACACAAAGGTGCCCTTGAGGATCTCTTTGAGCGCGTCGTGGCTCCACGTGTCGCGGTTCAGCCGGTGGCTGGCGAACTCGGTGGCGCTCTGCACGTTCACCAGCAGCCAGCGCCCCTCCGCCGCCGCCTGCGCCCGCGCCATCTCCGCCGTGCCCGCATACACCAGGTCCTCCGGCAGCTTGAACAGACCCGACAGGCCCTGCGGAGCGGGCGCGCCGGCACCAGAGGCGCCGGCAGAACCGGCCGCGCCGGCGCCTAGCCCGCCGCCCGCCGCCGCTGTCGCGGCGGCGGCGGCGGACTCGGCTCGGAAGTCGCGGAAGACGTCGATGGGCGCCTGCGCGGGGCGGCCGGCCAGGCCCTGCTGGCGCGCCTGCAGCGCCGCGGCCATGGCGCGCGGGTCGAAGCGGCTGTCGTCGCCGTAGAGCCGCTCCACCTTGGTGGGCAGCGGCGCGCGCACCTCGTCCTCGTCCATGCCGCCGTGGCCGCCGGCACCGGAGGCGCCGGCTCCGCCGGCTCCGCCCCTGCCGCCCCCGGCGCCGGCTCCGCCCCCGCCGAAACTGCCGTCCGCTGCAAAGAAGAGGTTCACCGCCTCCTCCAGGTTGAAGTTGGCGGCCTCGAGGCACTGAATCGCCACGCCGTCATCCGCGCCCGTGATCGCCAGGAAATTGGCTATGAGGTCGCCTCCGTCGTCAGCCATGGTGCAGGCTCAGCGGCCGCAGCGATACGCCGGGTTAAGGATGATGTCGCGTCCGGCTTGTGTCCTTACAGAATTGAATTGAAAGATGGTGAAGTACTTGTTTTCTAGACCGGTAGCTAGGCGGGTATCAAGATAAGACGGGCCGCTGCGTCCGCGCGCAGAAATGGCGTCAATATATACGATACGCTTGGACTGTAAGATGGCTACGTAACGTGGGCAATGCAAGCTTTGGTTTGTGATCAGAGTCTGAGCGAAATAGCCGGGTTCCAGAACCGCCCGATTGGTATTCATCGCGGTCATCCAGCAAGCCGTAGCTTGCTGGGCACGTAACAATCGTATAGCTTATGAGTTGCAAAAGCAATTGCAGCCACGCCTTGCTCTATCTACTGGCGCAGCTGTCCATGGAACCTCAGGAAATCCCCACACCGTCTTCGACGCTAAGGCTAGTTGGCCGTGCTTGATGACTAGTCACGAACAAGCAGCTCGGGTATGTGAGAGTCAAACACAGACGTCCCGCCTCTGACCACGACTGTCTGCTCGCTATCATGGCTACTGCCGGCGGGGCGGAGCTCCCTGACCTCTGCCGCGTGTGCATCTTGGCGGATTGCCGCACAAAGGCGACCTTCAGCGATAACACCATCCTCTCGCTCAACAGCGTGGGCAGCTCCTTCCTCGTCACCACGCCCGATGGCCGGCCCACCCGCCAGCTGAGCGAATACGCGCTCGCACGGCATAGTCCGCTCCTCGCGGCGGTTCTGGAGTTCCGCAACATGCACGTGGATCTGCCCTGCTTTTGCAAGCCGCTGGCGCGCGTGCTGCGCTCCAGCTTTACGCTGGGCTATCTGGTCCAGGATGCCACCTGGCCCAGCCCATCGGCCAAGCTCTCGGCTGGCCTGGCGCAGCTGCAGCCCGACGGCAAGGTGGCTGTCAGCAGCGAGGACGGCGTGGCCCAAGTAGTCCTGCACGACCACCGTCGGCGCTTTGCTGTGTGCTACCCGCTACTGGTGGCGGAGCGGCCGCAGGAGGCCAAGTACGAGTATGTGTGGCAGACGCAAGTGTTCAGCGTTGCCAACCACCCGCCCCGCTGGCGGCC
This sequence comes from Chlamydomonas incerta, assembly GCA_016834605.1. Lineage (NCBI taxonomy): Eukaryota > Viridiplantae > Chlorophyta > Chlorophyceae > Chlamydomonadales > Chlamydomonadaceae > Chlamydomonas > Chlamydomonas incerta. The sequence continues at coordinate 838,285 of JAEHOC010000004.1, forward strand.
GGCGGTGCGGGCGGTGCTGCAGGCCGCCGCAGAGCTGGACGCGACTGCGGCGGGCGCAGGCGCAGGAGCCGGGGTGGGCGGGCAGCAGGGCGCGGCGGTGGAGCAGGCGCGGCAGGCAGCGGGGACGGAGCGGGCTGACGCGGATTTCACGATGGCGACTACGCTGCTGGACGCGGCTGGCGGCGCCACAAAGGCCACTGCGGCAGTCCGGCCACCGTCGCCGCGCCTTGGATTCAGCCACAGTCCCGGCGGCGACGAGCCCACCTCTCGGCGGCGGACCGTACTGCCGTCGGCGCTGCACTGCACGCGCGCTGGCCTGGCGGATGCGCTGCGCACTGACGGCTGGTGGGGCGAGCCGTCGCTGTCGCTGCTGCCGCCGGAAGAGGTGGTGGCGTTTGAGTGGACGCCGCACGCCACGTACCAGTTCCTGGAGGCGATGGGCGAGGTGGAGGTGTGGGTGCACGCGGACGAGTCCTGTCTGGCCACCACACGGGCCGGCCGCTTCATCGCACACTACCGCGGCCGCGGCGGGGCATGCAACGGCGGCGGCAGCAGCATGGGCTCCGAGCAGCTGTACGCGGCAAACTGCGTGCCCGACGCGGTGTGGAGCCGCGACCAGACATGCCGCTACCCGCTGGGCGCGCTGGCCGCGCATGCGCTGAAGCTCAGGTGCGTGCGGCGGCGCAGCTCGGCGGGATGCTGCTTGTTGTTTGGGGCCGCATGTAGATGTTGCGCACGTGGGGCGTATGCATCGTGTGCTCGCAGGGCAGTGCGCTTACAGCACCGCCACCGCCGAATCCGTCGCGTGCAGGTCGCACGACACCAACGTCGCGGCATCCATAGCGGCGCGGCTGCCGTCTCCCGTGGCTGCCGCGCTGCCGCCGCTGGGCGGCGCCACTGGCGGCGCTGGCGCGCGCTCCCGGGGTCGCCTGCCCGGCGCCGGCGCCCTGACGGACCCGCTCGACACCCTGCCCGCCTCCAGCGAGGAGCTCTTCGCCGCCGCCTCGGACGCAGTGCTGGAGGACAGCTGCGTGCCGGGCACCGGGCGCCTCACCGCCTTCGCGGACGGCCGCGTGCGCGCCATCTTCGACGACCGCACGCTGCTGACGCTGAGCTCGAGCCACAGCCACTGCCGGCTGGTGCTGCCGGACGGGCAGCAGGTGGTGGTGGGCGTGGCCAACCCGGTGGGCGTGGAGGGCTACGTGGAGGCGGTGCTGGACTTTGCGCGCTGGGCGTTCAAGTCGCCGGCGGAGCGCGCGCAGGAGCTGCGCTCGCAGGCGCGGGTGCGGGCGGAGCTGCTCAACTCGCAGCGCATGGCGCAGCTGTGTGAGTTCAGCGCAACGGGTGCGCTGCCGCCGGAGGCGGCGGCGCTGGCAGTGGCGGCGGCGGGCTCTGGGCCAGGCGCGGAGAGGGCGATGCGTGGAGGCGGCATGGTGGGGCAAGCTTGGGAAGGAGGCGGCGCGCTGGTGGCGTCGCGAGCGGCAGAGGCGGGGTCGGCGCCGCTAGCGCTGCCTGCGCCTGGGGACCTGGGCGGCGCCACGGGCGTGCTGCTGGCGGAGCAGAGCGGAGCCTCAGTGCGGAGGGACGCGTCGTTCGGTGGAGACGGCGTGGTGCTTTTGGATGCGTTGTATGCGGCTGGGAGTGCGGAGGGGACAGCGGTGAGCGCGGCAGGCAAGGGGATGGTGGCCGATCCCGGGGCCGGGGGCGCTGACGGGATGCGCAACCCGCCGTTCGACTTTGGCGGCGACAGGCAAGCCATGATCGAGGCACTGCTGAGTGCCAACGCGCGACTGCTGGAGAGGCTGTAGGTGCTTTAACGGCGAGGTCGACATAAAGCGGGCTATGGATGCCTGTGTCTGTGATCTGGTGACTACCGTACGCATGCGCTCGCAGCGAATTTGACAGCCGCACCAACTCTGGTTATCTGCACTTGGTGCATCTGTGAAACCCATGAGCTGATTTTGCCCCAGACCCAGAGAGGGACACAAGCGGGCGGGACAGCCGCAGCCTAGCATTGCTCCAACAGAGCTACCGATAACATCCCTGCCCATCCCTGAATAGCAGGGCGGGCCAGGGCCACTCCGGGCTTGCGAGCCTTCTGGGGCTCAGCCCCCTCGCCCGCCACCTCAACATGATGTCTACTGTCCTATCGCTCCTGTGTCCTAGCCTGTCGACGCACTGTGACAGACCCGATACCTCGCCAGCGCCCTCACGAGCATCGCACATCGCGTTTGCCTCCTAACTTCTTCGTGCGCAGCACAATCAATGGCTGGTTGGTCCCCAGCAGGCCGTGGCCATGGGGAAAGGTTGCATCCGCCCACCCAGGGGCCGTGGCGCGACCCCAAAACCTGAACCAACCGCTGCAGCAACGCCGCCACGTGCACCTACCTAACGAGTCATGCCCCAATGTCAAGTGTCAGTGTCCGGTCCATATGGTCTCCATCCCGCCTACATCCGCCCTAAATGAAGTTTGCTTGCCCGCGGCATCGTGCGCAAATGGCGCTCTCTGCTTCCTCCTGCATCACACCACCTGCGCTCTTGTCCTAACACGCATATGCAAGAGTGAGGCTCCCGCAGTGCACGTCACTCCGGCACTCTCCAGGCAAGCTGCTCCCGAGCCGCAACGCTTAGTCCAGCAGCTGCAGACAGCGAGGGTGGAGCGCAGAAGGGCGTGGGTACAGGAAACCGCGTCAGTGAACGTGGCGACGGTGTCAAGCGCGGTGCCAGGAACCCGCTGGGGACGCGCGCACGTTGCAGCGCAGACAGCCGCTATACATGCATGCGGGCAAACAAACGTGGTTGCGTTCAAAGCCTGCGTCTGGGCGGTGTTGTCCGCTGGCAGCTACGCCAAGCATGTGCCCATGCGATATCCCCAGCTGGTCACTCGACAACCTGCGACTCCATCAAACCCATCCCTCACCTCGTCATCGTCGTCCGCGGGCAGTGGCTGCTGCGCCGCCTGCTCCAGCTCCGCCTCGTTGCGCTGCTGCTCCGCCAGGTCGATCTGCACCTCGGGAGGGGGCAGGGCCACCTCCTCCACGAAGCTGAGGTGGGGGTCGCCGGTCAGCTTGCGGGCCAGGTACAGGAACGGCTTCTCGTAGTTGTAGTTCGACTTGGCCGAGATCTCGTAGTACTGCAGGTTCTTCTTGCGGTGGAAAGTAACCTGCTTGGGCTTCACCTGGCGGTTCTTCACGTCCACCTGCGAGGCATTTTGCCGCCATTCCGGCGGCCGAGAAGGTCAGCGACTAGATCGGCCTGAGTCCGAGGCGAGAGCACGCACCTTGTTGCCGCACAGCACGATGGGGATGTTCTCGCACACGCGGCAAAGGTCGCGGTGCCAGGTGGGCACGTTCTTGTAGGTAAGGCGCGAAGTGACGTCGAACATGATAATTGCGCACTGGCCGTGGATGTAGTAACCGTCGCGCAGGCCGCCGAACTTCTCCTGGCCGGCAGTGTCCCAGCAGTAGAAGCGAATCTTGCCGCGGTTGGTGGTGAAGTCCAGGGGGCGGACCTCCACGCCGATCGTGGGCTCATACTTCTTCTCGAACTCGCCGGTGATGTGGCGCTTAACGAAGGTGGTCTTGCCAGTACCACCGTCGCCCACAAGCACTAGCTTGAAGGCAGGCACGCCCTCAGGGGTCGTCTGGCCGGGCAACGCCATTTTAAGATGCTCTTCAAGTGGCGGTGTGTGGTCTAAAGGGCGGCGACGAGTCACAGCGGCCTATATGTCGCTTGGTCTAAATGTAACTGACGCAGCTGTAAGCGGGGAGGCTTTCAACGAAGCGCGCCGACCACCGCGGGCGGAATGAGGCCTTATTTGAATTCTTGGCGCCGCCCGCTTGCGCATGAGGACACTATACATAAATTGCACTCATGTTGGCGCTTCTGCTGCACTTGGCTACTTTCTTAGCCACGGCTGTCGCACAAAGTCGGCACTCGGCACCGCGATTTGCCAGTGCAGGCCTCGCTGCGGCGGCGCGGCCGCAGATGCTATAGGCTCACGGTCTGCCATGTTGATACGGAGCTTCAGCGGGCCAACGGAGCCAGCGCGCGTCAAGCGGCGACCCGCGACTGTCCTGGGTTGGGCCGTGCCGGCGGGGCCGGGCACTGTCCGGCCAAAACCGTGCGCTTGCACCCTGTGAGCGCGGGCATGAGGAGGGTAGCTAGTCGTACTACCAGTTTGCAAATGAAGTAGGTGGACGCTGCTTCAGGGCGGCGTGGGACCCACCCCTGGCGTGGGGCTTCAGACGATGGCTCTGTGGCTACTGCCGGACGTGGCCAGGGGTGCGGACCGCCGATGGTCGGGTGCGTGCGGGCGTTAGACATGAACCCTGACGCATGCTGACGGGGCATTGCGGATTCAGTTGGTTGCCCAGCAAAGGCGCACCCGGATGGGACAAGTCGATTCGGAAATGCCGCGCCACACCTGGGGGTGGGGTGTCGCTCCGCGTCGGTCCAACCAACATTCTTGCATTCCATTCACTAGCAAGCACTTCGCAAACATGCATCCCCACATCGGCATCGTGTTCTGCGCCACGAGCCCGTGGTGGCCTGGCGTTTGACCTTCTAGGCTCATACGGCATATGCGCAGGCAGGTTCAGTAGGTCGGGCCGTCTGCGGTAAATGGACAGGATCGTGCCCAGGTGCCGGCCTCACGGTGATAGGAACAGGGTACGGCCTCGTCCCTCCCCCAGACGCCCGCAGCGTCTTGCCTGCAGTTGCACCATTCTACCCGCGCTAGCAATGCACCACGTTCATGTGGCGGGCATTGACCACGTTAAGTCGTTAACACATGCGCACCACTGCCCCCACAAGCAGCAGCCCGCTATGCTGACGCACGTCATGCGCATCGGCGAAGCGCACTAGCCACACCAGCGAACACGCCCCCTCAACAACTATCCCAATTCTGAAGGCTGGGAAGCGCACACCCGGCCGTGCGCATGATGCTGACTTCGTGATTAAGCATGGATCAACATAGTCTAGACCGCTGGCCCTCCACTGCGGCCCTCAAGTGCCCCGCCCTCCACGTCATTCACATTACCGGTATGGCCAGGCTGGCAAGTCATAACCGTAGCAACCCCCTCGTCGTGTTGAGGCATCTGACTGCAAGCCTCGCTTCCTGCCTGTCTCTCTGCCGGTCTGTCATGTCTGCTCCTCCATTACCCGGCTTACTGCGCCACTCGATGCAGTGAAGTCCTAAGCGACGGCCACCTTGATCCAAAGCACCGAATGCGCAAAGCCGCGCACGCCGCTGCAGCCTGCAAGGCCGGCATAGACGGCATTGCGCGAAAGCCAGTACATTAGATTGTTAGGTCACGCACATGCATGAGCCCCTTATAAATAGCACTGCCCCCTGTCACGCCCCACGCCATCACGGCTCTCTCAGACGGTGTGAGCGGCACCGTGCGTGTGACAGCCGTCTGAACAACCCCACCAGTGCTCTCCTCCAGTGCTGACCTGGCGCGTGACCGTTGACCTGGCGCTGCGGTTGGCGCCACATCCACTTAGGAACCCTACGTCCTCCTCCGGCGGACAACGCGGTGCTGCCTCACGCCACCGGCAGCAGCATCTGCGGCATGGTACCGGGAGGAACCCGGGAATACGCGTAGCATGAGCAGCTGGACCAAATGCGTTTGCGGCATCAGCTTCAACGGCAAAACACAGGACCGAATCTGCTTGATAGGTCACGACCGCGGCACCCCGCACTCACTATGACCGCTCAACGGCCAACTTATGGAGGGTGGCGCTCTCGTCCGCAAGGCCAGCGTCTTGAGCCGCCTCCGCCACCGCCGCCACGTGTGCCATATCCAGCCCGCCCACGAGACGCGCCCGGCCGCCACCTGACTCCGCACTGCCCGTGGCGCCAAAAGCGCCAGCTTCGTGCAGCGTCAGCAGCATCCGCGCGGCCGCGCGCAGCAGCGAAGCAAACGCTTCGTCCGATTTTGATGACGCTGCAGCTGCGGCTTGCGGCGGGGCTGTGGCAGCGGCGGCGCCAGATGGAGCTTCCGCGGCAGCTGCATGCGCCGCTGTGAGCGGCTTCGGCTGCGGCCGCGGTCGACCTGACACGGCTTTTGCGCCCGCCACCAGCACCGCCACCGCCTGGCTGTCCACAGGCGCAGCGGGCCTCTCCACTGTGAACGTCGCCCGCCGGGAACCAGCGCCGCCGGCCGCTGGGACCGGCAGGCGCAGGGCCGTCGCCTCATCACGCAGCGCCTGAGGCAACATCAAAGCGGCCATCAGGCAGCGGATATGCACTGAGCGGCAACCAGGCGCCAAGCATACACAGACTGTCGCGCCGCGCAGCGGGTGAACAGCTCCCCCACCGCCCTCAGCCCGCACGCGCTCACCTGCGCGCCATGAGTGGCCAGCTGCCAGCTTAGCTGCCGGTCCTCCACACCTAGCTTCTGACACGCGCCCGCCACCGCCGCCAGCTGCACAACACTGTAGCTCTGCCCGCCGCCAACCGCAGCCCGCTGGTCGCCTTCCACCGCGTCCTGCTGCTGCCTGCGGTCGTCTAGGTGTGTGCGCAGGGCCCGCACCAGCGAACGGCTGGGGGGCCGGCCGCAGCGCGCCAGGCTCCACATGAGCGTGGCGACCTCCTGCAGACGTGCACGTGCGGTATTGGCGGCGTGCATGCGAGCGAGACACCAGCCGCACAGCATCACAGGGCGGCGCCCCACCGCACGCAGGCAGCATTAGGCCGAGCCCGAGCCCACAGGGCAGCCCAACTGCCCAAGCCTCGCTTACAATCCCCATAGCAACCCGACGCAGGGCCCACCTGGGGCGATGCGGACTGCATGTCCGCCACCGCCGCCCGCTCCACCCGCTCCACGAGCCAGGATGCCGCGGAGCCCTCATCGGCCCTCGGGCCGCCGGTGCCGGTGCCGCTGCCGGTCCCGGTGGGCACAACCCCCGCCCGTATGCGCGCCGCCAGGAGCGCGACCAGGTGCTGCAGGCCCAGCTGCGGTCCACAGGCCTGCGCCGCCGCATCAAGCGCCGCCCAGGTGCGCTCCTCGCCCACCCGCAGGCGCGACAGATGCGTCGCAATTGCCGCCACGTTCGCTGCCTCCTCCTGTGCGCGGCAGCCGTGCGCAGCGCAGCAGCCCTCAACACCCGTCAACGCCAGCTTCACCTGGCTTGGCGCCGAACTTGCGTCGAGATGCCATTCATCCGCAAAGCAGCGTGCGCGCGCTCTCACCTGCATGTCACCGCGCGCCTCTGACCTAAGCCTTAGCTGCAGCGGCAGCAGCAGCTCGGCGGGCGTGTAGCGGGCGCGCACACACGCCGCCAGCACCGTCGCCAGCTGCTCCAAGCTGTACTCCTCCAGCCGCCTGCGCACGCAGGGGGTGCAGCCGCCGCCACGGCAATACGGCATGCCACGCAACGCCATCACTTAGTCACATGTGCCCCCACACTGTGGATGGCCCACAATGTGGTCCCGCGCTCGCCTGCCCGTCACCCCGCCTGCCCGCCGTGCACCCCGGTGCTCACATGGCGCACTGCGCCGTCATCTGGCCCATCAGGTTGTGCAGTCGTGTGCGGTCGGCCTGGCTGAGCGGCCAGGGCACAGTGTGCGGCGCCTGAGTGGCTGCTTGAACCAGCAGGGCCGGCGACAGGGTCTGCGGGCGGGTGCAGGCGTGATGCCGAGGGCATGATGCAAACCGGGCGGCCCACACACCCGGAAAGCGTAAGCTGCGCCTGGCCTTACGTGTGCGTATTTGAAGACGATATCCCCAAGCTCCTGCAGCGTGTAGCACTGCCTCAGCCGCTGTATGGCTGCTGCATGGTTCCGTGCCGCGCGCTCTGCCCGGGCGCGCTGCTTTTCAATCCCAGGGGGTGGGGGCGTGACCAACCCAGGCTGGGGCCCCCGCGGTGCTCGCGTATGCACCCAACGCGCTGCCGCTGGCATCGATGCATTTCCGTTCCAATCTAAGAGATTCCGCAGTGTTTCTAGAGGGTGAGGGGTGAGCGAGCAAGCCCGCTGCGACTGCGCATCGGTGCTGCTTTCTGGTGCCGTTGGCTTTACTGATTGGTATTTCAACCCAAATAAACTGCCAGTCAATTGAAGTGCTGGAATAAGGCGATAGACCAAAGCGGTACTCCCCCAAACACCTAGCATCGTTCAGAGCATCGTCGGCCTCGGTCTGTTGCTGGGGGTTTGTATGTCTATCGCATGTTGACTATGCTGTTTACAGAGCTGGGGGCGGCGGTCAACGGGTGAAACATGAGGGCGGCACGCCGCAGGGTTCCCAGCACGCGATGTGTTTTTGGCGCGTAGCCCAGGCGCCCGGTCAGCGCGGTGGTCACTTCTCTCGTGGTGCGCGTGGTGCGCGCGCGTGGTTGCGAAGGGTTCAGGAGTACCCCCAACTAGGGGATGCTGCACGATGATGCAGGCGGAGGTTCAACCTGCTTTGATGCTGCACACAGTTGCGACTGGAGGAGAAAGCACTTCCCTAACCTTGTGAGTATGAGCATGAGCATGTTACATGGCTTGAAGTCCATGTGGCCCCACTAACTCCTTGAGTCCGGAGGCGCGATCAAAGCAGAACAGCAAGTCCCGTTACTACGAGGCATTGTGTGTCTGGGCATGAAATGAAATGCCCGCTCCTCCCTTGCATCGAGGCCGTAGCCCCTTCCCGCGCAGCTCCTCAAAAGCGTGCAGTGGTGAGCATGTGAAACCTCATAACGAAGCTGTGCCCATGCTGCTCACGTACGTATGCTCTGCCTACCGCATCCCCGCTGCGCACCCACCCCTTGCTGCCCCACAGTCGCCATGATTCCCTACCCTTCGGAGGCAGCTGGATTCAGAGTGCCCGTCCGACGCAGCTGTAGGTCCCGCACCCTTTCACCACACATTAAAAGCGTCTCTTCTCAATCCGTTACAGTGGGATTGTTTGGCGGCATACTTGCAGCTTTGTGTTCAGACTCATGCATGGGTGTCCGCACACGCTTACGCGCACGCGTCACTAGCTAGACCCTTCTGTCCACTCAGCTACAAACCACCGTTCGTCACTCAGGTACACAGCCAAGCCTCATATCATCACTTGCTGGCACCCTCGTTGGCTAGGCCAGGAGTCTAGTACTCCTCACCCTCGCCCTCACCAGCGCCCTCAGCGGACTCAGCGCCGACCTCCTCGAAGTCCTTCTCCAGGGCCGCCAGGTCCTCACGGGCCTCGGAGAACTCACCCTCCTCCATACCCTCACCGACGTACCAGTGCACGAAAGCACGCTTGGCGTACATCAGGTCGAACTTGTGGTCCAGGCGGCTGAAGATCTCGCCGATGGCGGTGCTGTTGGAGATCATGCACACGGCGCGCTGCACCTTGGCCAGGTCACCGCCGGGCACGACGGTGGGGGGCTGGTAGTTGATGCCGCACTTGAAGCCGGTGGGGCACCAGTCGACGAACTGGATGGTGCGCTTGGTCTTGATGGTGGCCACGGACGCGTTCACGTCCTTGGGCACGACGTCACCGCGGTACATCAGGCAGCAGGCCATGTACTTGCCGTGGCGGGGGTCGCACTTGACCATCATCGAGGCGGGCTCGAAGGCGGCGTTGGTGATCTCGGCCACCGACAGCTGCTCGTGGTACGCCTTCTCGGCCGAGATGATGGGCGCGTACGAGCTGAGCATGAAGTGGATGCGGGGGTAGGGCACCAGGTTGGTCTGGAACTCGGTGATATCCACGTTCAGGGCACCGTCGAAGCGCAGCGAGGCGGTCAGCGACGAGATGACCTGGGCGATCAGGCGGTTCAGGTTGGTGTAGGTGGGGCGCTCAATGTCCAGGGAGCGGCGGCAGATGTCGTAGATGGCCTCGTTGTCGAGCATCACGGCGACATCGGTGTGCTCCAGCAGGGAGTGGGTCGACAGCACCGAGTTGTAGGGCTCGACGACGGCGGTCGACACCTGGGGCGAGGGGTAGACGGTGAAGCCCAGCTTGGACTTCTTGCCGTAGTCCACCGACAGGCGCTCCAGCAGCAGGGAGCCCAGGCCGGAGCCGGTGCCACCGCCGACGGCGTTGAACACCAGGAAGCCCTGCAGACCGGTGCAGTTGTCGGCCAGCTTGCGGATGCGGTCCAGGGCCAGGTCGACAATCTCCTTGCCGATGGTGTAGTGGCCGCGGGCGAAGTTGTTGGCGGCATCCTCCTTGCCGGAGATCAGCTGCTCTGTGGGCGGGAAGGAGGGGAAGGAAAGTGTAAGCTCCAGGGTCAGGACAAACAAGGACGAGACGTAACACGCAAGCCAGCAAAGAGAATCACAAATGGAATGCGCGCAAGCAGCACCGACGCCGGGGGGGGGGGCGCGGCCGTAAGCTCGCTCGAAGTCAGGCGGCATGTGGCGCTAGCGCGAAATGCTCACCGGGGTGGAACAGCTGGCGGTACGTGCCGGTGCGGACCTCATCCACCACGGTGGGCTCCAGGTCCAGGAAGATGCAGCGGGGCACGTGCTTGCCGGCACCAGTCTCCGAGAAGAAGGTGTTGAAGGCATCGTCGCCACCGCCGATGGTCTTGTCGGAGGGCATCTGGCCATCAGGCTGGATGCCGTGCTCCAGGCAGTAGAGCTCCCAGCAGGCATTGCCCACCTGCGAGACGCAAGCAAAGGCAGAGAAAAACAAGTCAGCGCGAAGATCTTCCAAGGTTTGAACGGCGGGGGTATGTAGCTAGCTCGAAGACTTCGAGCGCGCTGCGCAGGTTCTTCATGGCTGGCAGCATTTCAATTGGCAAGAGACTGCGCCGGCTGAAGGCTCGCTCGAAGTGCAAGGCCGCGGGGGATGCGGAGGCTGCGTTCAAACTCGGCGACCGCGCGGCCTATGCCCTGAACCCCCTCGCGCTCAGGCGACTGACCTGGATACCGGCCTGGCCGATGTGGATGGAGATGACCTCACGCATGGTTGCGAAGAGAGGAGACGGAGAAGATTAGGGGATGGAGAAGGAAGCTTTTCCTACGCTGGGTTCGCGAGGGGTAATGACCCGCGTCCCAACTGGGATGATAGTTGTAAAGTGGGGAGTTGAAAAGAAAGCGGAGTGATAGTCGGAGTCGGTCGAGAAGGGGCTTTTAAGGGCAGCCGGATGCAGCAATGGGGCCCCATCCCGCAAATTCGAAGGCGATCGATCGAAGAATTCTCGGCTCATGCGTGGAGCCGGTTACGAACCCAAAATTACTGCGCATGGTGTCACAGCCTTGCAGACCGTCCTGTCTTGCGCACTGACAGGGGCAGGGGCAGGGGGAGAATCGACAAGTCGGTCAGAACGGTCCTTGCCGATCGTTCCCCGACTCACTTTGCCTTATCACTGAAGTGGCAGAGCGCTGAAAAATCATGGATTCATCGCAATGCACCGTGGTAGTTTAAAGCGCGGCGTGTGCGAGTGTGGCAGCGTTCCCGCCCGTGTCAGCTTTCCCCCTAAATCTAGGACATCGGCGTGGTGGTAATTAAGGCAATGATATTGCCGCGCAAAAGCTCCCACTGGGCCCACACTCTGTATCACATCTGTCGGGCGAAAATGCGCGTGCAGCCCAAGCCGCGTTGGTTGGCACGTACACAGGACTGCGGCCTTTGTATTTAGTTCATACGTAAAGAAGAACATACGCATGCAGCCGTGTTTCTGCCTCTGAAATCACGCCTCTCGCATAGCTTGCAGCAAACCTAGTCGCGCGACGTAGGGGATTCGGGAGAACGAGCAAGCGCTGACTTACCTCTGGGCTGAATCACGCTCAGTAAATTTGGTTAACGTGGCCGGGCTAGCGGCGCAAGAAGGAGTACCGGGCACTGAGACATCAAACGCGCGACTTCCGTCACGACGTCCGAACTTCGGTCAGCTCCGCGCCAGCGGCACAGTGCGGTCAGCATTAAGCTCGTAGCGCGGAAGGATGTACCCTCCGCCGCCTGGCCAGCAGTATCCGGGCGGGAGCCCCCCGCCCGCGTACCCGGCGGTGCCGGGCGGCCCGGGTCAGGGCGCGCCTCCGCCCCCGCCACCACCGCCCCCGCCTCCAGGCCCCGCCGGCAGCGCCCCGCCCGCTGGTGCGGCGGGCGCCGAAAGGGCCAGCTCGCCGCCCCTAGCTGGGCTCATGCGCTTCTTCTCAAAGGACAAGCCAGGTGGGCTCGGCACCGCTTAGGCGACGGCGTTTGACAAAGCGGGCGCTGAAACGCGCTCGACCATAGGAGCCTGCTTTTCAGGCTTGTGATCAGCGTTGCCGCCTACGCACTGGTCCGAGAGCCGGATACCTGCCAATTCTGCGGCGGCCGATTTCTTGCCGGTTGCTTGCCACCGCCTGCAGAGCAAGGCTCCCCGGCCACAGACGCCAACGCGCAAGAGCAGCAGCAGCCGGGGCGCTCTTTTTCCCCGACACGCCTGTTCGGCGGCCTGTTCGGGCGCGGCAAGGACACTGCCGCTGCAGGCCAGAGTGCTCATGACCCCTCCCTGCCGGCCGCGGCCAACGCAGCGGCTCTGCAGCAGCAGCAGCTGCAGGCTGGAGGTGAGGCACAACGGCCGGCTGGCGTCGCGCCTGTCGCAGGGACACGCCGCTGCGGGCCGTGGGCACCGGGTGGCTGTGCGCATCTGAACTACCACCGGGCGCGCACCGCTACTTGCTGTCACGGCGCGTCGTAGCGCCACCGCGTCGACTCTGTGCCTAACCTAGGGGCCTTGCATTGCCCGCAGTGACGGTGGTGCCGCCCCCCACGGGCATGTGCTCGCGGCTCCCGCCGCCGCCGGAGGAGGTGGCCGCGCTGCAGACGTCGCCGCTGTCGCCCTCCAAGTTCGGGCTGCTCAACCGGCCCCCCGCCTCCCAGAGCCCGGGCGGGCCAACGGGGGTGAGCGCCCGCGGCTCTGCAGCGTACCATAGCGAGTAGCCGCTGCTTTCCACCTGACCCAACATAGGCTCGGCCTTGAAATCTGCGTATTAGCAGCTGCCTGAATGCAGGCCGTTGCCTCGTGACACAGTGCCTGTTGACAAATCCTGCTCCCGAGGCGACGCTACTGCCTGCTATGCCCTGTTGCGCAGGCCGCCGCCGGCTCCAGCGGCCCCGCGGTGGACCCCAACTTCTCGGGGCCGGCGCCGCTGGACGACACGTACGGCCCCTACCTGCGATTCCAGGGCTACACGCCCGCCACCCACCTGTACGAGCTGTCTGTGATGGTCATCATCCACCAGAACAAGAGCCCCATGCCGCCCTACCTGCGCTACCGGTGAGCCGGCAGCCGGCGCGCACGCGTCCACCTGCGCTGGTGTTGCATGTTCGCATGGTCTCATCCTTCCCAGGCTTCCCTCTCAGCAACTTGCCCGGCTCTCTCATCTCTCAGCTGCCCATCCGTTCACGCGCCCCGCCCGCCCGCCCTACCCCGCCCCCCCCCCCCGCCAGCGACATCCACCAGCACCGCAGCGAGGTGGTGCTGCGCAACCCGGTGCGCCTGTGGTCCTACGCCGGCTACAACTTCTGGCGCTGGGACGTGGCGCTGCAGCTGGGCGGCGCGCCCGCCACCATCGAGTACTGCGTCGTGTCCTCCACCGACCACTTCTTCACCAGCCACAAGAAGCACAACATCCAGCTGCCCTCCGCCAACCAGAAGTGGCACTGGGGCTTCTACTCGTGCAACGGCTTCCACGACCCCGCCGACGAGATCGCGCAGGGCGGCATCCAGCCGCTGTGGCGGGACGTGATGCACGTGCACCAGCGCGACCCCATCCACGTGAGAGCGGGCGGGCGTGGAGGGCGCGCGTGCCAGTAATAATAGAGTGTCGGCCGGTCGGCAGGATGCTGTCTGCTAGCTGGTGCGCCCGGCGGCGCATTGACACGCCACACACATGCGCGCAGTTTCTGTGACTTGTGGTGTCGCTTGCTGCTGCAGGTCATGTTCGGCGGCGGCGACCAGTTGTACTGCGACGGTGAGACGGCATGGGGCATTGGCGACAGGTGCTGATGCACCAGACGGGATGGTAGTTGGCTCGCTTCTAGACGTGGCGCGGGCGGGACGGGGACTGTTCTTCTAAAGCAAACTCCTGTGTTGCGTTTGACTTACTGCGCAGACGTGTGGAAGCTGCCTAGCCTGGTCACGGTGAGCACTGGCGTGGACACCCAGCTGTGAGGGGCCTAGCCCTGTACAAGCTGTAGCATGCCCGCCGCCCGCGTTTGCTTCCCCTCACTCCTGTCCTGCCCCTGCCCCTGCCCCTGCCCCTGCCCCGGCGGACGCCCGCAGTGGACGCTGATCACCGACCGGCCCAGCCGCGACCAGCACCCCTTCAGCCAGGCCATGGTCAACGAGACCTTTGACTTCTACTTCCGCAACTACACGCACCACTTCGCCAAGGACGTGTTCGCGGAGGCGCTCGCCTGCATCCCGCAGGTGCGGCAGCAGCGGCCGCGGGGCGGGGCTCGCGCGGGCACGCGCGGAGCAGAGGGGCCGGCGGCGGCGCGGCGCGGCGCGGCCGCGGCTAGCGTGCATAGGGAACGGGGCCTGGTCGTGGGTTAATGGTGTGCTTGCCCAACGGCGCCGCCCGCCCGCTTCATGCTACCCTTGCACCCCGTCCCTGTAACGACCCGACTATTAATTGGTCGTGCCCGGGACCACCTCCCCCCCCCCGCCCGCCGCAGTGCATGGTGTGGGACGACCACGACATCTTCGACGGCTGGGGCTCCTACCCGCCCGAGCTGCAGAACAGCCCCGTCTTCAGCGGCATCTTTTTCGTGGCGCGCAAGTTCTACCTGCTGTTCCAGTGCCACGCCGCGGAGGACAACCACCGCCAGCTCAACAAGGTGCGGGGTGCGGCGGCGGGTTGGGGTTGCAAGTATGGTTGCGGGGGATGGGGGCGGCGGCTGCAGCGGCGGGCGCGCCAGGCGCCCATGGGCCGCGCCAGGTCGGGCAGAGCGCCCGGCACCGACCCTGGCATGGAGTGTGTCGCTTGCTGCCCACGCTTGCTCCCAACCGCCCTCCCTCTCTGTGTGCCACTGTGTGCGCGCCGCCAGGGCTGGGGCCTGACTGGCCTGTCCTGGACGCGCATGGTGGGCTCCACCACGGCAGTGATCGGGCTGGACAGCCGCGGCGAGCGCACGCGCGAGCAGATCATCCGGCCCGCCTCCTGGGCCGCCTTCCAGGACCAGGTGGGGGCGGTGGGCGTGCGAGGGAGGTGCGGCGAGGGAAGTGGGAGGAAGGTGGCGCAGTGGGATTGGGGCGTGACAGCAGGCGCTGCCTGCGCGCACGGGCGACTGGCTTCTCGGGTCCCGTTGTGCGCCCCGCCCCACCCCTGCCGCGTTTGTGCCGCCCCCTCCCCTCCCGCAGTGCGCCAAGCTGCCTGCGGGGGTGCGGCACGTGGTGGTGCTGGCCACCGTGCCCACCATCTACCCCTCCGTGCCGGGCGTGGAGGACGCCATGAGTGAGTGCGGGGCCCCGCGTGGGGATGGGCTGCAGCTGCGGGGCGGGGGGGGGAGGTTGTGAACACCAGCCCGGGGGGCGGGGGGGGGAGAGTCCAGGCGTGACGAGTGGGTTGAGTCGGCATGGAGGGAGGGAGGGCTGGCGACCTGCTGCGGGCAGGGAAGCTGCCGTGGTCTTCGATTTGGCCCCCTGCGTGCTGTTGACCCCGCATGCGTCTGCCCCGACCCGGCTGCCTCTGCTCCGACCCGGCTGCAGTGGCGCTGGCGGGCACGGGCGTGATGGCCAACGCGCTGACGGCGTTCCTGCAGAAGACCGGCCTGTCGGAGCACCTGTTCAACGCGTTCGGTGAGGGGGGCGCGCAGCATGTGGACAGCGCATGAGCAGCGGGGTGCGCGGCTGGCTGTGTGCACACAGGTGGCGGCCGCCTGCACCTGCCGTGCCGTACCTGGCACGGTCACCCCGCACGCACACCTTCTCCTTCGTCGTCTCGAACCTATAGCCTGCGCGCCGCATGCGGCGTCGTGGCTCCCACCCTGCGCCCCCCAATTGACTACCGTAAACATGGGACGGCCAACCCCCTCCCCTCCCCGCAACCGCCTACCACTTCTTAACTAATCATGAATGTAACCACCCCCACCCACCCCCCGCTGCCTGCCTGCCTGCAGGCGAGCCCGAGCTGCTGGACGACCTGCTGGACCACTGGTCAGCGGACGTGCACGAGGTGGAGAAGTTCTGCCTGGTGCGCATGATGCAGGACCTGGCGCTGGTGAGCGGGGGGTGGCGCGGCCGGGGAGGGGGAGGAGCGGGAAGAGGGGGAAGAGGGAAGGTGGCCGAGAAAGGAGAGAGGGGGGGACGCGTGTGTGTGTGGGGGGGGGGGGTTGTAAACACCAGCCCAATCTAACCCAAGCGAAACTAGACAAGGGACAGGCAGGTGCAGTTTGCGGCAATACAGGTTGACGTTTTACTCTTGCGTTTCGGGGTGTAGAGTGTAGACGGGGCGAGGTCGGCGCGCCGTCGACGAAATGCCACCCAGGCTCGGCTCGCGCACAGCAGTAACAGACACGCAAACACGCAAATGCAAAACACACGACTTACCTGGGGGGTAGTTTATTCCAGAAACCGCCCGGGGGGGGGCGGAGGCACAAAGGAACATGAGGCGGCGTTGGGTTGGAACTGCGTGGTCTGCGTCCAAGCGCGCTCACCTCACACGCCCACGCCTCACACGCCCCTCCCAACCCTCCCGCCCGGCTGCCAGGCGCGCGGCTTCCGCTTCACCATCCTGTCGGGCGACGTGCACTGCGCGGGACTGGGCATGTACCAGACCTACCCCAAGCAGAACCTCAAGACCGACTTCAGGTGAGTGCGCACCGGGGCAGGGGCAGGGGCACGCAGGGGTGTGCCCCGACGACCTCCTCGGTCGGTAGACAAGGGTGCCCGGTCCGGCAGCTCCCATGGTTGCAAGCACACACCCGTGCTGGCAACGCTGCTGCCCGGCCCATGCGCCGCCTCCCTGCGCGACCGAATCCCTTGTCCTGGACACACCAGGACTCTCGCCGCCCTGCGCCCTGGCTCCCTTACTTAGTCATGTCTGGACCCGCCCTCCTCGCTCTGGGTGGGTTTGGGTTGGGCTGGTTCTCACAAGCACACAAACACATAGACACAAACGCGCAGGTACATGCAACAGATCATCAGCTCCGCCATCGGCAACATCCCGCCGCCCGAGGCCGTGCTCAAGGCGCTGTGCACCAGCAACAAGCCGCGCATGCTGGACAACGTGAGCCGGCGTCCTTGCAGCCGGGGGCTGCAGGAATGGGAGCCCGGGACGAGCCGTTGCGGTCTCGTTAGCAAGGGAGGACAGGAGCGCAAACCCTTGCTAGCCTTGGTTCCCTGACTCCCGCTGTGTGTATGTGCATGGTTTTGCCTGCAGAACACGCGCGAGAAGATGCGCGGCATCTTTGAGAACGGCCTGCTGCTCAAGGGCCAGCGCAACTGGTACGTGCAGCAGGGCCCAGGGGCATGGGGACGTATCGTCACTGGCCCAAGCTAGTCCAGCACCCAAACCCAAAGCGCGGGGGGAGGAGCGTGGGATGAGCCGGAGGGAAGACGAGACGGCATGGCGGCGCAAACGCGGCAGCGTCCTCACACTCAGCCGAAGAACTTGAACAAGCTCGCTGTCTTGTGGTTTGCCGCCGCGCCTGTGCTGCTCAGGGCCGATGTGCACGAGCGGCCGCTGCTGACCGGCCCCGCGGCGGCGGCGGCCACGCTGGCGGGCGGCGTGTCGGGCGGCGCCGCGGACGGCTCGCTGCACTTCCAACTGCGTGTTGAGCACCCCGTGTACAAAGAGGTGAGCGCTGCGCGGGAGCTGGCCTTCGCCGTAGTAGCGCTGGGCAGCTGGGCTGTTGGCTGCTGGTTTACGTTTTGGGGCAGTCTGGATTGCATCGGATTGCAAGCACACCGCCTATCGTACCCGCGACACACTCCTTCGCCCCCACGCTCACCTGCGCGGCCCAGGTGCGGCCCAGCACGTACGACATCTGGGTGCCGGTGCTGGAGCTGCAGCCTGGCACCTTCAGCCCCGCGCCGCTGCCGGTGGCGCCGCCGCTGCCGCAGCCGCTCATGATCAAGTTCCAGGCGGAGCTGGTGGCGGCGGGCGTGGGCATGGACGCCGCCATGCCGGTGGCGCACGCCGCCACGGGCGTCGCGCCGCAGATGCACGCCGGCCAGCCGGGTGCGGACGCGACGGCGGCGTCGGCGCAGTACGCCGCGCAGCACGTGGCGGCGTCCAACCAGGTGCTGCAACAGCAGCAGCAGCTGCAGCAGCAGCAGGCGCAGGCGGCGGCGGCGGTGGAGCACATGCGGGCCATGTCGCTGGGGGCGGGCGCAGGCGCGGCGGCGGCGGCGGCGGTCGGGCAGCTGCAGTACCCGCAGGGGCCCGCGCCGCCCCCGGCTCCGCCGCAGGACGCCTACGGCCTGGCCAGCGACATCAACCAGCACGCCGGGCAGCAGCAGCAGCAGCAGCAGGCGTCGTACCCGTACGGGGCCCCGCCGCCGGCGGCCGGCGCGGCGCCGCTGCAGCCGGCCTACCACTCACAGGGCGGCGCCCCGCCCGCCCAGGCTGGCTACCCGCCCGCTCAGGCTGGCTATCCGCCCGCTCAGGCTGCAGCGGCCGGCGCATATCCGCCGCAGCCAGCCGCACCGTCGCCCTACGCGCCGCAGCCCGCAGCGCCGTCGCCTTACGCGCCGCAGCCCGCAGCGCCGTCGCCCTACGCGCCGCAGCCCGCAGCGCCGTCGCCTTACGCGCCGCAGCCCGCAGCGCCGTCGCCTTACGCGCCGCAGCCTGTCGCACCGTCACCGTACGCGCCGCAGCCCGCAGCGCCGTCGCCATACGCGCCACAGCCAGCCGCACCGTCACCCTATGCGCCGCAGCCGGCCGCGCCGTCGCCCTACGCGCCGCAGCCCGCAGCGCCGTCGCCTTACGCGCCGCAGCCCGCAGCGCCGTCGCCTTACGGGTACCCGCCGCCGCCGGCAGCTGGCGCGTACCCGCCCCCGCCTGCCTTCGGGCCGCCTTAAGCAACTCGCCTCAGCTAGGAGCTGCCAGCGTGTTGCATGTGCATGATATGCAGCGATTACCAAAGTGTTTGCTACTGTAATGAATGCAAATGCAAGCCGCCATCGAGTTCTCAAAGCGGTAGGGGGGTGGCATGTTGCTCCGGGACGTTGTGACATAGCTAGGCAGTCGCATCAAGTGTAGCTGTGAGAATCATCTTGTCATGATACAACGCATTGCGTTTGGTGACTTGGAGCGGTGCAACGCACATCACTGAGTGGGTGGCTGCGCCGGGGACGTGCATGTGATAGAGGACGTTCGCCTGCCGCCACAAGCCAACACGGTGGGTTACACATGCTGATCAGCGGAGAGAGCGGACCAGCAAATCCCGGGGTGCGGTCCGGGTCCTTGGCGTTCATTATCGAGGCAGAGAAGACGTAGGTATGCGAATGCGCAAACAGACTTGAAATGAGTGAATGCCCCCGACACTCTCGGCAACACAACCCGGTTGCTCGGGCAGTTGCTGTACACAGCGCCACCGACGCCAACACACACCGACATGGGGGATACCACTTTTAACCCTGTGCGAAAGTGCACGTCGGCTGTCAGAGTCTCAGAGAGCATACAGTGGGGCAGAGGATGTGATGGAGCGGCTCAATCACCTCAATGGTGGTGCGGACGAGGTGCACCCGGCAGTTCACACCCAAGGTGGTGTCTTGGGGCCAGCCCCAGAACCTGTAATCTGTATGCTAGGATGGTGATGTAAAAGGTTCCGCACGTCGGATTTGCTACCTATCCCTGCCCCCAACCTGCTGCAGGCCGGGCGCGAGGGCGTGAAGGCACGAGGCCTGATGCCTGCGACGGGAGGGGGCGACTGCGCGCTGTGCCGCAAGGAAGTGGAGTGCACGATACGGTGGGGGCCCAACTCCCGAAGGCCCGGTTCCAAACCTGCAGGGGACCCCTGCGAACCTGCCGCTGCCGCAACATCAAGCGCAACAGTCGCGGCCAGCTGCTGGAGCCGGGGCTGCTGGATGGCAGATGCCGAGCCAGCTGATACTGAGCCTGGCTGTGGGGTGCGTCGTTTCTGGACTGGGGCTACTACCGTTTGGCAGACGCCGCTGAGGAGCGCATGCACCTACACGCGGCCTGTCCCCGACATCCCCAGGTTGAGTTCGATGGAACAATGCAAGCGGGGCAGGTGGCGAAGTCCCCGACATCCCCAGGTTGAGTTCGATGGAACAATGCAAGCGGGGCAGGTGGCGAAGTCCCCGACATCCCCAGGTTGAGACGAGTCCGACCGGATCAAGAGCCTGTTCATTTACAGGCCGCGCGTTCGCCCTACTGCGCATACACGCACCTTGCCACAGGAGGCTCGGTCCTGTGCACACACGGCGCATCTTCCTCTGCTCCTCGCCCTGGATTGGTACTTGCATGCGCCAATTGCATGCAGCCAAGTCCTATCAAAACTCAAAAAATACGTATGCAAAACACCTGCGCACCGAGTCTGAAGGTATACACAATTGCCTGGATATCCAGGCCATCAGCGAACGATAGTCGTACACCCCACCACCTAACACCACCACACAAATCCACTAGTCATACAATCGATTATTGTCTGCCGCCGCAAGCAAAATATGTCTCAGTCTAACTTGCTGCACACGAGGATAACCGCAACAATACCGCACGCATGACATGTACATCGACCTTGCTCAGATCTTAAAGTTTGGACGCGGGCTTCTGCTGCGGCTTGTCCTTGCTGGACAGCCGCCGCATGGCGCCCTCGAGCACCTTGATGGTGGAGGGGCTGCTGAGGAAGCGCCAGCCGAAGTCGGGCTCGATGGGGTAGTAGCTCTCCCAGCCCTTGCAGAAGTCCTCCCGCAGCAGCAGCTTGGTGGCGGCGCGCGCCGCCGGCGGCTGCTTGGCGGCCGCCGCCGCGCGCGACAGCGCCTCCTCCATCAGCCGCTCCGCAGGCACCACGCCATCCACCAGCCCCAGCTGCGCCGCCTCGGCCGCGCCCACCATGCGCCCGCTGAGCAGAATGCCCTCCGCCACCTTGGGCCCAATCACGCGGCCCATCAGCAGCCCCCAGAACTTGGGCACGGGGATGCCCAGCTGCACCTCGTTCAGGCCCATGGTGCCGTCCGGCGTGATCACGCGCACGTCGCTGCACAGCGAGATGGCGCAGCCGCCGGCCGGGCAGGCGCCGCGGATGGCGGCCACCGTGGCCAGGCGGCTGCGGTGCAGGCGCACCAGGAAGGCGTTCTGCGCGACCCAGAACTCGGCGTAGCGCGCCGCGGTGGTCTTGGGCGCGTACAGCTCCAGCAGGTCGTTGCCGGCGGAGAAGACGTCGCGGCGCAGGCCAGAGGTGAACACGACGGCGACCACCGACGGGTCAGCTTCGAGGGATTGCAGCGCGGCGTCGAGGCCGCGCCACATGGCCAGGTCCATGCTGTTGACCGGCTCCTTGGCCATGGTGACGACCGCGATGCCGCCGGGCTTGATGTCGGTGGCGATGTAGGGACATGGCGAGGGGGAGGGGGAGGAGGCGGCGGCAGGAGCGGAAGACATGGCGGCTGGTGACGGCGACTGCGTCAGCGCCGGTCAAGGGATGCGTGCCGCGAGGCTCAGGCCCTGAAAGGTAAGGGGAAGCAGGCGTGAGGGGGGGGGGAGTGAGGAGGCGCAGTAAGGGGAGGGACAGCAGCGTGAATTGCGGGTGGAAATGTGGCGGTGCTGGGCGCTTGCGTCAGTTCAGGTCTCCAATTTTTTCCACAAAGGGCGGCTGTGCCGACCCTACTCGGTAGAACGAAAGTTTTAT
This sequence comes from Chlamydomonas incerta, assembly GCA_016834605.1. NCBI lineage: Eukaryota > Viridiplantae > Chlorophyta > Chlorophyceae > Chlamydomonadales > Chlamydomonadaceae > Chlamydomonas > Chlamydomonas incerta. Next base: position 860,013 of record JAEHOC010000004.1, read on the forward strand.
GTAGCATCATCCGCGGAGCCCCCGAAGGTGTGCGAGTGCGCGTGCGGTCATGCGAGGACGGCGGGAGTGGGTTCAGTTATGGGTAACCAAGTTCGTCTCACGGCGGGGTGACCCGCTCTGAAGGTGTCCTAAGATATTGGTTTTTGGTAATCATCACCCGCAACCAGCGGTTGCTCCCGGGGCCGTCCTCGATGTGTGCGTGCCATGTGGCCGTGCCATGTGACTCAGAAAGAACGCAGCGTCTCTTTGTATCGATCATGATTGATCTGATCAAGCGTTGGAATGAGATTGGTTCGTCATCGTCGCATAAAGCCATGTGCAATGTGCAGTTGCTTAAGGGGGAAATGTCGCACCGCCGCCATCAGGTTCCGGCGGGCACAAGGCACCGCAAGGTCTGAGACGGCTGCGCTTTCAATCTCCTCAGGAGGTAAGGGGCGGTGACAGCGCCACGGACTGGGCGGCCCGCACGGAGGATAATCTGAGGATGCTTTGTATGCAAAGTTTCCGGCGTGCAGTCCTCAGCGAATGCAGGTTGTCACCATTCGGCCCGCGCGAGCGCGGGGTCTCAGGTCTCAAAGATTATATTCTTCCATCATTGGACCACAGTGCCGGGCAAGACAGCATGCAGGCTACGGGCGCGGCGGAGAGCTCACCTTTGCAAGGTTTGGCGACGCGCCTTGACGTCAGCAGCTCCTGGCCCTGGAGCGGCTTAATATTGTCACCGGGGCATTCCTCAGTGTGTTGGGGATGTTTGAAGTGGAGATAATGCCGCCTTCGCGCCGCCTTGGGCCAAAATGCCCGGCGAACCTCATCTTGACCCCATGCGCAATTGGATTGGATTCGTCGGTCACAAGCTTTGGGGCCCAACGAAATTTGCGACGACCCAGCAAACTGCATTGAAACCTCCTGATTGGTCGCGAAGCCAAACGTTGGGCGCTCGCATTCAAACCCTTCCCGCCTTGGAACACGCAACTGTCGTCGGCATTTTCCATTGCTTCACGCTCGCGACAAGCGCATTGCTCAAATACCTTTGTAGAGAGCACACGCGGTGCACCTGGGGAAGGCATAGCGCGCGGGAGGTCCACCAATAGCCAAAATGGCGAATGCAACTCGGCCTCGTGGCGCATTGATTGTCTTTGAGGGCGGGGATCGATGCGGCAAGACGACACAGTGCAGCAAAATGGTTGAGCGGCTAAAAAGTCAAGGGGTGAGAAGTTGCGCGAGCACACGGGGGCTTAACCACGCTCAGCCACCTCACGGACCCTGCCTTCCGCTGATTCGGCCCCTGCCTGCCGCCAGATTGATGCCGTCATGTGGCGCTTCCCCGACCGCTCCACCTCCATTGGCGCAGCCATCAACGCCTACCTGTCCAACCAGTCCCAGCTTGACGACGCGGTGGTCCACATGTTGTTCGTGGCCAACCGCATGGAGAAGAGGTGTGTATTCCCATCCGATCATGAGCAGTATACCACATGCATGGACTCAACACGTTGCACTTGTCGCAGCTCAGAATCCTAAGGTTTTTCGATGCAACCCGTCCACTCCAAAGGGAGGAGATGCTGCGGCTGCTGGCGGGCGGCACCACGCTGGTGCTGGACCGCTACAGCTACAGCGGCGTGGCCTACACGGCGGCCAAGGGCGTGCCGCACCTGAGCATCGACTACTGCAAGTCTTTAGAGGTGAGGGCGTGGCGCGATGTCCCGTCCCCTTCAAAAGCCGTGACTGGCCCGGGCCTCTCGCCCTCTCCTCGCTCTCTGCTTTGCCCCCTCCTTGTCCACCGGCCCGTCCTTGTCCACTGGCCCGACCTCTGCACTCGCTGCCCCTGCCCCTGGCCCCGCCTGCAGGTGGTGCTGCCCGCCGCGGACCTGGTGGTGCACATGACCATGTCGCCCGAGGCCACGGCGGCGCGGGGCGGCTACGGTGAGGAGCGCTACGAGAAGGTGGAGTTCCAGGCGCGGGTGATGGAGGCGTTCGGCCAGCTGCGCGATGAGCGTTGGGCGGCCATCGACGCGGCCGGCACCATTGACGCCATCCACGAGCAGGTGGGGCGGGAGCGCAGCCGCTGGCTGCTGGCTGTTGTTGAGGCGGGTGTTGGGGCGGTTGGGGCGCGTGCGCTGTCTGCTGTGGAAGCAGGGCGAGGGAGTGTCGTGACGTGTGCCGATGCGACTGATGCGACCTGCTCTCGAACGGGCCTGGCGCCTGTCGATGTGCGCAGGTGGCGGCGGTGGTGGAGCCGGCGGTGCGGCGGGCGCAGGATGGCGCGGCGCTGGGGCGGCTGTGGGACTACGCGCCCATGCAGCTGCCGGCCCCGCCTCAGGAACAGGAGCAGTCGTGAGTGTTGGGGTGCAGAGTTCCTTCCCAGGTGTTTGGTAATTGCTTTGTGAATGCGAGCGCGCTTATAGCATGGAGATGGTACAATATTTGCTGTGCCCCGCGCAGGGCCCCAGCGGCGGCGGAGGACACAATAGTGGAGGTGAAGATTGCGCAGGCCGGCGGCGCCGGCAAGGTGGAGCCAGTGCAAGCGCACGCGTCACAGGCGCCTGCGCTGTCTTCATAGCTATTAGCGTGCGTGCCGTGTCGTTATTCTTGGGCGAGCAGGTGGCAGGGAGGATGCAGTATGAGATGCCCGGGATGGCCAGCGTGCGTTTGACGGATGTGAAGCTGCGGTCTAACCTCGTGTCCGCGTGTGAGCGGGTTCCCGCCAATGTAACCCTTCCGCACCATTCTGAGACGGCCAGCGCCGTTAATGCGTGTATTTGTCCAACTTTGGCACTGTATAAATAAGACACTTATTTACGCGGTACGAGGCAAGAGCGCAACGCAGCTTGCGCTCGAACTCGCCTTTTTACTTGCGTCTCAAGGTTGATATTTGGTCGCGTCATTTTTTATGTATTGACAATTACCTCAGCATATTTGGTATTCGTGCCAGTCGCCTCGCCAACTCTTCCGAAATGCGGGCGCTTCACGCTGGTCGCGGGCTAGCTTTGCGCGGCTCCCCCTGCTCGCCGGGGATAGCGCACCAGCGCGGACTGTCTGTCAGCACTCAGCTGTGCCGGGCAGCCGGCAACGGCGCGCCAGCACCAGGGGGCCCTCGACGCGGAGCGCTCGTCGTATTCGAGGGCATCGACCGTTGCGGCAAGAGCACACAGTGCAGCTTGTTGCTGGAGAGCCTTCAGAGGCGAGGGGTGGGTGTTCAAGGCGGGAGGTTGACCTGGCGGGAGCAGGGGCAACGTCTGGCACGCAGGCAAAACCGGAGCATACGCACGTGTGCCCACGTGTGCCCGCGCGTATGCCGTGTGCCTGACCGTCCGGCACTCTCCAGGTCCGGGCGGAGCTGTGGCGCTTCCCTGACCGCACCACGCCGATCGGCGGCCTCATCAACGAGTACCTGCAAAAGAAGGCCGCGCTCGATGATGCAGTCATCCACTTGCTGTTTGTGGCCAACCGCAATGAGAAGAGGTGGGGGGGCTGCGGGGCCGCGTGCGGCACACCGTACCGTGCCATCGGCGGGCAGGTAGGCGTTGATGGCGCCAGACGCGCCCCCGTGACTGACCCTGCAACCAGTAACCACGCACAGGGCTACAGCCGCTCCCAACGCTGACGGCCCATGCACGCGCACGCACACGGCCGCCGTCTTCCGCACGCTGCCCCAGGGAGGAGATGCTGCGGCTGCTGGCGGGCGGCACCACGCTGGTGCTGGACCGCTACAGCTACAGCGGCGTGGCCTACACGGCGGCCAAGGGTGTGCCGCACCTTGATGCGGGCTTCTGCCGCGCCGCAGAGGTAGGCCAGGGGTTGGGGGCCTCTGTGCTGGAAGCTTTGGGCTGTTCCGCACCATCGTGCACCTGGGCTGCTGCAGGGCGCGGCGCCGTGCTAGTGTGCCCTGGCCCTGTTCCCCTAACCCAATCCTGCGCCACACCGGTGTGTGATGTACGGCGTACGGCGATGTGCGGCATGGCACGTGCTCACAGACCGGGCTGCCGGCGGCGGACCTAGTGGTGTACCTGGACCTGGACCCCGAGCAGTCGGCGGCGCGCGGCGGCTTCGGCAGCGAGCGCTACGAGAAGGTGGAGTTCCAGAAGAAGGTGCGGCGGGCGGTCCGGCCGGCCCTTGGAGAGAGCGGTTGCAGCACGTGGCTACCGCGTACCGTATGTGAGCCTGTGACCGGTTCGCAGCAGGTGGGTGGGCTGCTTATGACCTGTCGTCGCCACGCACCGCGCAGGTGCGGTCGCAGTACGGCGCACTCGCGGACGGGCGCTGGCTGCGGCTGGACGCCTCGCAGCCGGCGGAGCAGCTGCAGGCCCAGGTGGCGGCGGCGGTGCAGCGGGCGGTGGAGCGCGCGGCGGCCGGCGAGCCGCTGGGGCGGCTGTGGGACTATGCTCCGATGCCGCTACCAGCGGCCGTGCCTGATGTGGCGTAGGCGCCGCGCTGCGCGCCGTGAGGGGTGGTTGCATCGCATGGAGAGCTTGCACGTGTGTTGCGGTTCAGCAGCTACCGCACGAATTGGGACAGCATCCCTTTGAAGGAGCTTGGGCGTGGAGGTTTGGCCCAGGTCGAAGGGCCTGAGAGACAGCGTGCGATGGTTGCATGCGTTGACATGAAGAGCAGGATGAGCGGCAGGAGTGAAGCAGGCGGCTGGGTGATTGTGCATAGCGGTAGCAGTGCGATGCAGCTGCAGTGTAATGAGCGCAGCAGTGTAATGAGCGCAGCAGTGTAATCAGCGGCAGTGTAATCAGCGGCAGTGTGGTGTTGGGGGCCCACATGGTGGGCTCGTCGCGGCGTGCCGGGCCAGCGGTTACCGCTGTGAGCGAGGCACAAGCAGGCGAAGCAGGCGAAGCAGGCGAAGCAGGCGAAGCAGGCGAAGCAGGGAGCTGCCGGGACTTGGGACAGGACCTGCCCCGGAGGCGGGAGGCCTGCCGCTGTGTGCGTCTGGCCGTCTACACCTGCGGTCCTGCGCCCGTCTATGTGTGCCTACGGCGGCACCTGTGGCGCCTTTCGTTCCCGGCAGAGGTGGAAGGAAAGCAGACTGGCATGGCAGCAAGCAGTAGCAGGGCTGGTCTGGTCTGGACCGGTACCTGCAACGCTTGCGATGATGTCCACACCGCACAAACCTGCGTAGATATACACAAAACAAATGAGAAGCACGCCGCCAGCAGGGAACAGCGCGTCCGTGGCCAAATTTGCTCGCGAACTTTTGCCCTGCAGCAACTAAACGAAATTATAATGTGTTGACGGGAGAAAGCATAAAAGCTCATAAATGTTAGTGCCCGCGTATGCCTTGTTGTTCTAGGCCGTGTTGAGCGCGACCATGATGCCCCGCGAGCGGTTCTGCACGCTTGGCGGTGGCCAGTCGCTGCTGTCTAGGCCACCAGAGGATGCGTCACGCACAGATCTGGCCGCCGGCCGCCTGGCCGGCGCGCTGGCGCAGCGGCAGCACTCGGCGCTGGTGGCGCTCGCCTGCCCCAACGACCTGCCGCCGACGGCCGCGCCCAGCCGCCTGCACTTGCAGGCCCAGCAGCGCGCCCGCTGCGCCCTGGGCCGTCACGAGCGCGCGTGTGCCTCGGGCTACCGCCCGCACCTGCGCGCCGCCGCCACCGCACGCGCCGTGCTGGCCGTGGCTGGCGGCCTGGCGCCGGATGCGGCCGCGGAGCGGAGGGAGCGGGCGTTGCGGGCGCAGTGCGACACGGAGGAGCAGCTATTCGGAGGCATTGAACAAGCAGCCTGTCGCTGCGAGGTGTGGCTCCAGGACATCATGCGCAACAGCGAGCGGCCCGGCGAGGTCGTCCTGAAGGCATTCGAGGACGAGTACCGGCGGCTGGGTCACGCGGTGGGGCGCATCGACACTCGCGCCGTCGCCAACGCACTGTCTCTCATGGCGCCAACCACCGCGGCGGAGGCGGAGTCCCGGCAGCATGTCACGCTGTTCAGCGGCCTGCGGGTAAGTTCACCGTGCGCGCAGGGGCCTTGGCTGGGGGGTTGGGCACGGGCGTTGGGGTGGGGGTGGGGGCAGGGGGCCTCGTGGCCGTCACCGAGGAGTTGGAGGGATGCAGGTTGTTGTGCAGCAGGTGGCGCGGCACCTGCAAGCGCAAGTGCACGTGCATTCATGCTTGCATGGCAGGCAGGCAGGCAGGCAGGCAGGCAACGGCCTGCCAGGCAGGCAGGCAACGGCCTGCCAGGCAGGCAGGCAACGCCTTACCTGCACACACACAGCGTACCGTCACGCTGCCGCGTTGATCTGTGCGGGTCTGCTTGTGCAGATGCCTGAGCCGCTGGAGGGCGTGTCGGTGCCTGCCTGGCTGCTGCTGGAGCAGCACCGCTCGCTGCTGCCGGCGCGCGCGGCGCTGCTGGTGCGGTGCCACATGGTGCTGGCGCGCGCAGTGGGCGGACAGGAGGAGTTTGACAAACGGAAGGCCGACGACGACCGGGCGGTCACGGCCGCCGGCCTCACTCGCGGCGCTCACATGGCGTGTGCCGCGGCCCTGGCGGATGCGCTGCTGCGGTACTGGCGGCCGCCGCCGTCCGTGTCGGCTGCGGGCGGCAGCTGCAGCGCCGCTGCGAGGGACGGTGCGGAGCCGCCGCCGCCGCCGCCGCCGCCGCCGCCGCCGCCGCCGCCGCCGCCGCCGCTGTGCTCCGACTTGACCGTGCTGGCGAGTGTGGTGTCGGCCGCGCAGGTGCGGGCCGTGCAGTCCCACATCGGAAACTTGCCTTCGTCCTTCCCTCCCATGCATCCTCCCTCAGCCCACTTCTCCTTCCCCTACATCCCTCCACCCACCCTCCCCCGCCCACAACAACCTGTTGACATCATCTCGTCTTTATCAATCATGCATGGGACCCACCCCACCCCTAGCTATCCGCTGATCACGTCCACGTCCACGTCCCCACCCAAACCGCAGTCGCTGCTGTTTGCCCAGCCGGAGGCCTGGAGCCCTGCAGGCGGCGCGAGCGGCGCGCTGGCGGCGCTGACGCGGCCGGCGGTGCTTCTGCGCATGGCCCACGTGCTCAGCTCGGAGCTGCTGCGCCGCCTGCCGGCCGGCGATGCGCAGCAGTGGGTGCGGGACGCCCTGGAGAACCACTTCATAATGGCGGTGCGCACCGCTGTCGCTGCCGCGGCGGCGGCGGCGGCGGCCGGTGGCCGTGACGACGTGCAGCAGCAGCAGCAGCAGCAGCAGCAGCAGGTCGCCGACTTGCGGCGGTTCTACGTTGAGGTCCAGGGCAAAGCATCGGATAACATGAACCGATACAGGAAAAGGCTGGATAAGGAGGTGGCGGCTACGGGGGAGCGCGGGAAGGGCGGGGCCATGGCGGCTGCCGGCCAAAAGGACGAGGCTGAGAACATAATGTACGACCTTGCCCTGCGAAAAGAGCGTCGGCAATACCAGCTGCACCGCATTACATGGCAGGCAGCACAGCGGCTGACGGCGGCCATCTTCGACACACCGACGCCGCCGCCGCGGTCGCCGCTGCCGCAATCCCAGGCGCCAGGAGCGGCTGCTGCGGCGGCGGCAGCTGCGGCGGCCGGGGCACCCGGCGTCCAGCCCGCAGAGGCGCTCGGTGCAGCCGCCGCGGCTGCCACCGCAAGGACGGGCGCGGCGGGCCCGGGTCTGCTGCTGGCCCGGTCACCGCCGCCAGTACCGCCGCCGCCGCCGCCAGCGGTCCCGCCCGAGCTGGTGCTGATGCTGCCCGAAGAGGTGCTAAAGAAAGTGGAGGTGGAAAGCAATGGATTCCACATCCCTCTGGACGAAGGTGGCATCGACAACCCGCGGCTGCTGTCAGCGATCCGCTGGACGGCGGTGGAATCGGCCGGCCGCGCGGCGCTGGCGCGGGCGATGGTGGGTGCGCTGGCGCCGTGCTGGGAGGCCGTGGCGGAGGACTGGGCACGCGCGGCCAATGGCGGGGCTGGCAGGCCTGCGGGGACGAGCCCGGCGGCGGCGGAGCCTGCGGCGGCCCTTCAGGCGGGCCCGGCCGGCAGCTACAGCCCCCACAGCTCGCTGGTGCTGCAGGGCGCGCCCGCTATCTGCTACAGCCTCGCCCGCACCGCCGCAGTCAACTACGTGCTGGACCGGGTGGCGCGCGGCCTGGCGGCGGCGGCTGCTGCGGCCGAGTTAGAGGTGGAGTTAGAGGTGGAGGCAGCGGGACCACACCGTGCAAAAGCTCCGTCTGCGTGTGCTGAGGCTGTCGCAGCCAAGTTCCAGCAGCTTCTGTCCAAGTGGCAGCGCGCATGCGGCTGGCCGCTGGTGATGACGCTGTCAAGCGCTGAGCAGGCGGCGGATGAACGCGAGCGGCGGCTGACCTTGGAGTTGCTTGAGGAGGTGCGGGTGTGGGCACGGGGTGTGGCGAGTGACGCACAGGAGGGCAAGTAAAGCAGGCAGGGGTGTGTGTCAGGGAACTGCCATCGCTGCTTTTCTTGCTTGCATGCATGCGCTGCGCGTGCACCCGACCGCTCATGCGTACAGCACCGGTATGTGCGGCACGAAACCTGTCATCAAGGTTGCGATGCGTTGCAGGTGACAGGCGTGGCCGCTGATGGGGGAGAGAGCCTGGTCGCCACATGGAGCACACAGCCGCGGCAGCCACAGGGGCAGCCGCTGCAGCACAGCTACGTAGGATGGCCGCAGCTTGCGCCGCCGCAGCAGGGCGTGGTGGCACCAGCGGCGCCGGCCGCTCCCGGCCTAGCTAGCACTACGCAGGGACAACAGCAGCAGCAGCAGCAGCAGCAGCAGCAGCAGCAGCAGCACACCGCAGCGGGCTGCGATTGTGAGCTGCAGAGGCGCGTGGCTGAGCGGGCTGTTGGCACTCGCACGGCGACGCTGAAGCCCGGGGCCGACGTTGGCATTGAGTGCGCGAGCACAGCCGCGGTGGAGGTCGTGGCGGAGGTCAACGCGGGGCTGCACGAGTGCCCGCTGCGGGCCGTACGGCTGGTGGTGGAGGGCCAGCAGTCGACCGAGCGTGCGGCTCTGACACTGGCGCAGGTGGGCCGCGCTGCTCCTTACGCACGAAGCTCGGGGGTTCGCCCGTGTGTGCATTACCGGTGTTCTTAGAAGTTTATTCTGATCCGACCGGGGACAGAGCATACTGCTGGAGCCGGGCTCGCTTGACGCGGCGGGTGTGCCCTGTACCGTCCCGCTCTGCAGCTCTCGCACAGCATGCGCTCGAACCCGAATGAGCCCCGTGAGCTGGTGGTGGTGCCGCTGCTGGATGCGGCGGCTCTGAGCGACCTGGTGAACGAGGGCGCGCGCCGCCGGCTGCAGGGCATAGCCGGACTGGTGCTGCGTGACCTCACGGCGGCGGGGTGTGAGGGAGCGAGGCTGACCGCCCGGGCGCTGCGGCCCCACTCGCAGGTATGTGCTCACGGGCGCACAGCTGGCTTGCGCGGGGTCGGCTGCGCTGCGCTGCGCTGTGCTGTGCTGTGCTGTGCACGGGGAGTTGTGAGAATAGGCGTCATGTGGATTGTGGAGTTGCGCGCGGACTGCGGCGTGTGTTGTTGTCGCTCCGTAGCGCTGGCATCAGGCAGGAGCTCAAGCTGACGACCGCGGGTTGCCGACGCTGCCGCAGCTCGGCCTGCCACTGGCGCTCAACCGCGCCGTGTGCCGCGCGACAGCCATGCCGCTACCGTTGATGGGCTGGTTGCTGTCAGAGCTCAGCCAGCACGCCCACAAGGACGAGGAGCGCGCCGCCCGCGCGGCCCGGTCCGCGCCCCGGGGGCTCAGCGGTGAGCCGCAGCGCGCACAGGACGTCCTGAACGCCGCGTTCGACCTGGTTGACGCGGCGGATGGCCGCATGAAGCAGCTGCAGGCGGCGCAGGCGCCGGCGGCGGAGGTGCTGGCGGCGCAGGCGCGGGCGAGGATGCTGCTCCAGCTGTGCAGTGGTCTGGAGGACCTGGCCATGGCTGGGGATCGCGGCGTGCAGGAGGACGGCGACGCCGAGGAGGGGTCCCGCGAGGCGGCGTTCAAACGCTCGATATGGCTGGGGGATGACGCGCTGAGCGACCAGCTGCTGTTTGGCAGAGAACCGGTGGGTGGCGGCAGCGATGACGGCGGCTTTGGGAACCCATTCGACCTGCCCGGCTTGGGCCGGGGCCGGCGTGGGCGGTGGCTGCAGCAGCTGCAGCCGCGGCCGCCGCTGCAGCTCTTGGTGGCGGAGGCGTGGCCTGGTCAGCCGACGAGGCTGATGGGGGCGTAGGGACGCAAGCAAGGACCGAGCAAGTGCGGCCGACAATGCTTTGTGTCCGTCAGGGAGGGGGCCGACTGTGGATGCGGCGTGCTGTATCCGTGGTTGGGAGCACACGTTTAGGCAGGATGCTGCACCATGCAGGAGGAGCAATCTTGGGTCGTTAACTGATGCTAGGTACAGGAGAGAGGAATCCAGGACTGGAACCGGCTGTCTAATAGAGTGTCACTGGAGGCCGCGCCCGGAAAGTTGGATGATGGGCAGGGGTGGCCCCTGATGGCGGGTTTGCCGGCCCGGGGCACAGTCCGGTTTGCACATCCTTTCGACATACCGTCGATACTATTGTTTTGAAGGATAGTGGTAATCCATCCAAGTCCTGCCTAAGCTTTTGAAGCTGTTGGTTCTGAAACACATCCATCGCGACTGTTACACACCGGCACACACTCGCCGGACTGTGTCAATCCACCTGGAACACAAGATGCAGAATCGCAGTAAAACCCATCAGGGCCCTTGGCCGCGAGGAGTCCAGGGAACTGTTGATCCCACCGCGCGCGAAACGTTTGTGGCAAAATAGAATGATTAGCGAGCCCTATACGCTTGGCGGTGGTCAGTCGCTGCTGGCTAGGCCACCAGAGGATGCATCGCGCACAGATCTGGCCGCCGGCGGCCTGGCGGGCGCCCTGGCTCGGCGGCAGCGCTCGGCGCTGGCGGCGCTGGCCGACCTGCCGCCGACGGCCGCGCCCAGCCGCCTGTACCTGCAGGCCCAGCAGCGCGCCCGCTGCGCCCTGGGCCGCCACGAGCGCGCGTGTGCCTCGGGCTACCGCCCGCACCTGCGCGCCGCCGCCACCGCGCGTGCTGTGCTGGCCGCGGCCGGCGGCCTGGCGCCGGACGCGGCCGCGGCGGCGGCGGAGCGGGCGGCGGTGGAGCAGCACAAGCAGGAGAACAGTCGGTGGAAGAGGCTGCTGGAAGCGGCGCACGCGACTGCGGTGTGCGGTCAGGCTATCGGGAAGTCGGAAGACTCGCCTAACGCCGGGCTGCTGCGCCAACTGGGCGCGGCATTGTACGCGCTCGTGACGGCCCTGGACGCCATTCCCTGGGAGGCCGTGCTCCATGAGCTGATCACGGCAAGCCGAGCGAGCGGCGGCGCATCAGCGGCGGAGGCCCGGCAGCAAGCGACGGCCTGCGGCCGCGTGCTGGTGAGTCTGCCTCGCACGGCTGGGGGTCGCCCGGGGGGTGGGTCTGCTGCTGCTGCTGCATTCTTTGACACCGCTACGCACCGCTCACAGTCGGAGGCTGCTGAGGGCGCCTGTGTGTCTGCGCCCGTCTGGCTGCTGGCGCAAGAAGCGGGCCGCATGCTGCCGGCCCGCGCCGCGCTGCTGCTGCACTGCCACGTAGCCGTCGCGCGCCCCGCTGTTGAATACGCGGAGTTGGTGGATAAGAAATGTGTGGCGGAGGCGGCAAGCGCGGCTGCGGAAGGGCAGCCGGTTGACATCATGCCAGGCGGGGTGAAATGCGGCGTCCACATGGCGCGTGCAGCGGCCCTGGCGGATGCGCTGCTGCGGTACTGGCGGCCGCCGCCGTCCGTGTCGGGTGCGGGCGGCAGCTGCAGCGCTGCTGCGAGGGACGGTGCGGAGCCGCCGCCGCCGCCGCCGCCGCCGCTGCTGTGTTCCGACTTGACCGTGCTGGCGAGCGTGGTGTCGGCCGCGCAGGTGCGACGAAACGCACGCATACCGCGCGTGTGCCCAAAACATCACGCGTCATGCTTGCATGCTAGCTGTGCTTACGCGTGCACCTCACCTGTGACGGGCACCCTCACCCGCCCGCCCCTCGCTCCGCACCTTGCTTGCAACAGACGCTGGCGCTGCAGTGCGCGCCCAACACCAGGGAGGCTGCAGGCGGCGCAACGGGCACGCTGGCGGCGCTGACGCGGCCGGCGGTGCTGCTGCGCGTGGCGCATGTGCTCAGCACCGGGCTGAGCAGCACGCCCGCAACCGTCGCCCAGCTCACGCTGCACACCATCATCGGACGGCACTACGTGGTGGGTCTGCGCCGGGCGCTGACCAAGCTCCCCGGCAGCACCAGCAGCAGCAGGGCCCAGCAGGCCCTCCGGGGCGTCACCTGCGGCGGCGATGATGGCGAGGCGGCGCCAGGGCCGGCGCGGCGGCCGGCCGCTGCCGCTGAGCCGGCGACTGACGGCGAGCAGCTTCGGCAGCAGCAGCGGGTGTTGGGGCAGCTGCGGGCGATGTATGAGGAGGAACTGGCCACAGAGCGCAAGAACCTCGGGCACGCCCAAGCAGACCTGGATGCGCGGGAGCAGCGGCTGCGGCGTCGTGGGCGGGGCGGCCCGGCGGCTCCGAGCGGCGCTGCGGGCGGCGCGGGGGCCAACGTCAAGGGCAGGGACAGGGGCGGCGGCACGGACCATGGAGGCCGTGAAGGAGAGGAGGACCCGCAGCAGCAGCAGCAGCAGCAGCAGCAGCAGTATGAGGAGCTGCGCCGAAAGGGTGCCTTCCTCATTCGCTCCGAGCAGGTCTGTCAGGTGGGAGAACGCTTATTCACGGCCATATTCAACACCCCGCTGGCTGCGCCGCTGCCGGCGACGGCTGTAGCAGCACCGGTCGGGCCGCCCGCCCCGCCGCCAGGCGCACCAAGGGTGTTGTTCTTGCTGCCAGACGGCTGCATGGACGAGTTGGAGATTAGCACCGTCAGCGCCGCTAGCGGCGAGCAGTGGCTGAGCAGCGAGGAGGTGCGGGCCTCCTTTCGGTGGGCGGCGGCGGAGTCAGCAGGCCGCGCGGCGCTGGCGCGGACGATGGTGGGCGCGCTGGCGCCGTGCTGGGAGGCCGCGGCGGAGGACTGGCCACGCGCGGCCAATGGCGGGGCTGGCAGGCCTGCGGGAACGAGCCCGGCGGCGGCTGAGCCTGCGGCGGCCCTTCAGGCGGGCCCGGCCGGCAGCTACAGCCCCCACAGCTCGCTGGTGCTGCAGGGCGCGCCCGCCATCTGCTACAGCCTCGCCCGCACCGCCGCGGTCAACATGGTGCTGGAGCTGGTGGCGCGCGGCCTGGCGGCGGCGACGGCGGCGGCGGAGATGGGCGCAGATGTGCAGTGCGCGCCAGCAGGTGCGGGTGCAGATGCAGGTGCAGCCCCTGCAATCACGCCAGCCGTAAACCGGCGACCACCAGAAGGCGACGCCGACATCGTCGCGCATGCTGAGGCTGTAGCAGCCAGGTTCCAGCAGCTGCTGCCGCAGTACCAGCGCGCATGCGGCTGGCCGCTGGTGGTGTCGCTGTCGAGCAGTGGGGAGTCGGCGCAGGCCGTGCAAGCTGGCGGGTTGCCCGCGGAGCTGCTAGAGCAGGTGCGGGGGTGGGTGTGCGGGCCATTGCGGGCTGCGCGGGCTGTGTTCAGGGGCAAGATCATGAAGTGATTGCACGAGCCGGACTGTCTCTGTTTCACTTTTATGACGTTCGCTTCGCGAGTCAATGCTGATGTTGTGTTCTGCGCCGTGCGTATGTGCTCCTGCTGTGTGCCGCAGCTGCCGCGGCTTTCCGTCGCCCCGCAGGATGTTGCCTCGCTGCTGCGGCAGCGGGCCTGTGTGGTCGCCACGTGGGCGGCATCGCCTGCCACCTCAGCTAGGCCGCACGGCGGCGGCGGCGGCCGCGGCTCCACGCTCCAGGAGGCGGTCATTGCGCGCGTGTTGGACGCAGTGCAGTTCACCATGTCCGACGGCAGGTGCGGCACGTGCCGCCCACCCCGTGATGCTCCCGCCACCTCTGTGCAATCACCGCCCGGCTCACACACGTCGCCCTCCTCCACCGCCGCCCACGCCCGCTGATGACAGGCTGCCAACGCTTGCCGGCACACTGGACATTGCGATGGCGAGCCACCCGCTGCGGGCGGCGCGGCTGCTGCCGGTGGGGGAGCTGCAGACCACCTGCATGGCTGTGACACTGGCCAAGGTGGGTGAGGCGCTTCGGCGTGCGCGTGGCGCCCGTGGCTTTGATGGGATGCCGAGCGAGGTGGAGGCAGGGGATCGCACAGCCAGCTCAAGAGCGGGCGGTGAGAGCGCAAGTGTGGTGTGCTCACCCTTTCACTGAGGGTGGAAACAGCTGCGCACAGGCGAACTGCCCACGGGCCCGCATCCCTGCTACTTCGCGCATCGGTGTGCACCCTTCCCCTGCCGAATCAAGCCGCGATTGCACATCCATGCATGGCAGTGCTCCCTGCATCGTGAGGCTCACCGTGTGCGCATGAATGTGCGCTGTCCGTCCATGCGCGCAGATCTCGCACCAACCGAGCACAGCAGCCGCTGCCGCCTCGCCGCCGCGGGAGCTGGTGGTGGTGCCGATTCTGTCGCCGAAGAACCTGGTTCGGCCGGAGAACGATGCCGTGCGGCGCCGGCTGCTGGGCGTCACCGCCGTGGTGCTCCGCCACCTCACCGAACCGGCGGCGCTGCTGCACGAGGGGCAGCTGCTGGTAGCGCCCCGGGTGCTGCGACCCGACTGGCAGGTGTGTTAGAGGGCACAAGGGAAAGCGACAACAAAGACTGTGGCATCTGTGTGTTGGGGGGTCAACTCTGAACCACTCCCGTAAGGGAACAGGTGTGTGGGGGTGGGGTGGGGTGGCGGGGGGAGGGATGTGTTCGGGTGCCTGCCCGGCCAGCCCTAAAGCAAATAGTGGCTGTGCGTTATGAGAGGTGCGTCAGGGGCCTGGCCGTGCCGGTGTGTGCTGCTATTTGCGACGCTCGGCCGCAACATGAGGTCGCATGGGCTCACACGCTGACACCCCCGCATTTTGCAGCAATGCCTCGCCTGCCTCTCCAACTTGCGTCGCTTGCACTTGCGCGCGTGCGTGCCGCAGCTCCGCCTGCCGCTGGTGCTCAACCGGTGCGTGTGCCGGCTTGTTGACCTGGGCTTCCAAACGATGGGCTACACGCTGTCAGACCTCAGCCCGCCGCAGCCGCAGCAGCAGCAGCAGCAGCGGCAGCCAGGCGGCGCCGACAACACAAGCAGCCGGGGCGGCCAGGAGGCTCGGGCGGCGCAGGCGGCGCAGCGCCTCAATGAGGCCGCAGTGGAGGCGTCAAACAGGGCTGATGCACACGCCGCGAGGTTGAGTGTGCGGGGCTTTTATGATGCTGGGGCGTCGGCTGCGCGAGCCCGGGCCGACATGCTGCGGCAGCTGGTGGACGGCTTGGGTGCCTTGAGCAACGCGGACGCGCCTGGGATGCCGGCGGCCTGTGATGGCGTGGAGCAGTACCTGTCCGTGTCGATAGACGAGCATGTGTCCGGCGGCCGCGGCGAGCTGTGGCGACTGGTGATGGCGGGGTGGCGAGGAGGCGCAGGCGGCGGCGGGGGCGGCGGCGGCGGCGTGTCGGAGCCCTCGCCGCAGCTCCTGCAGCTCCTGGTGGCGGAGGCGGCGCCGGGGCGGCCCACGGAGCTGCTGGCGGGGTGCGAGGACGCTACCAGGCTCTGGGAGCTGGATTAGGGGGTGGTGGAGAATCGAGCGGTGGACCCGGAATGACGGCCGCTGGCCCGCGCGTGCGCAGGAGTGGATGATACGCTTGGCGGCCGCGCTGGCTCACCTGCCGGTATCTATCCTGAGGCTTCGTGATCGTGACGGGAATCATATAGGCGGCCCAATGCTGCTGCGGCTGTTGATTGGGCGTGGCGAGTACGGTGCACGCATTCGTGGGGGATGCAATCATGGCACAGACTGGGAGCTGGATGCCGGTCGCGTTACGGGCGCTGCCTGGCGCTGCGCGCACGATGCAACGCCAGTGCGCGTGGCTATGTCGATATCGAGCACAGCTCCATACCGCAGCACATCAGGAATTTCGCTGCCATGCTCGACGTATCCGGCGCCCCGACGCACCAAACCGCCTTCAAGCGCGCTAACAAGTGCGTATACAAGTGCGTATACAAGGGCCATGCACAATTTAGGGTCCGTACAACAGGTTCGCGCAAACTTCCCACGAATGCCACGCCCCCCCGGCAACACAGGCCTTCCTCTCCCCTCCCCAGTCCCCAGTCCCCACTGCTATGTACCTTTGTATGTACCGTTACGCCTGGCCCGTCGCCCCTTCAGCATTCGACATGGGGATGCAAAGCACACCCGTATACGAGACCGTGCAGGCTGCACGCCTGACCAGTGCAGGCCGCACGCCCGACAGACGCTCACACTAGACAGTTGTCAGCTCACGCAAACTGCAGCGCAAAACTGCTCCCTGTGCCATTTGGGCTCGAGCAAACGAGTATAATAAATGCGAGGCTTTCATCAGCCGTGCCAATGCAGTCAAATCAATCCACATCAAGGTAGAGGATGCCAAGGAAAGTCCCCCCTCCTGAGAAGAAAGCCACTGAAGTCACGTGTTAGAGAGCACAAGGAGAAACGACAACAAGCAACCACTAGCACTGAAGTCACGTGTGGGGCTGCCACCACGCCCTGGCGTCGGAGCAGCCCCAGGTCACGCACACACGTATTACACACGGCCACTTTTGGTTGCCATCAAACACGTGCGACAGCGTGTCACTGTTGGTCAATGATCAATTTTGCCCAGGTTCGTTTCTCTGCGCAAAGCAGGGGTGGCGCCAAGCCCTCACAGAAAGGCCGCTGCAAGCTCACAGGCGCATGCGGCGGTGAGCCGAGGGGCTCTTGCCAGGCCGCTTCTTGGGCGAAGGTGTGGGCGAGGGGCTGGGCGAGGAGCCGCCTGCATGCGGGGAGGGCGTTCAGGGCGTTCAGGGCGTTCAGGGCGTTCAGGGCGGCCAAGGCAGCGTGGCTGGAATCATGCACCCGCGGCCTGCCAAAGATACATGCCTTGATGACCTTAGACACCACCCACCGCCCTGAACCCATGCGGGGCTCGACATACAGTTAAACACGTGCTGGCGACACCACGCAACACAAGGACCAACGCGTCATCGTGTCTGCGTCTGCTGCATACAGTACATCGCGCCCACGACGCGGCCTCACCATCGGTGCCCTTGTCATCGGGCGAGGGGCTGGGGGAAGGAGACTTCTTGCCCCTCTTAGGGGACGGAGTCGGAGACGGGCTGGGGCCGTTGTCGTCTGTGGAGGGGCTGGGGCTCGGGGCCGGGGAGCGGTTCTTGCCTCCAGACTTCTTAGGAGAGGGAGAGGGAGAGGGGCTGGGCTTGGGGCTGCGGTTGGTGGAGTCGTCCGGCGAGGGCGTGGAAGCGGGGCTCCGGCCGTTGTCTGTTGGTGTGTGCGTGGACGCGTCGGGGGGAGGGGGCTTGTAAGGATGGTTGGAAATGCGGGTACAGCAGGCACTGAGGACCAGCAGACCAGCATGGTGTGTGTGTGTGTGCGTGTTCATACTAGCCCAACCTA
The DNA here is from genome assembly GCA_016834605.1 of Chlamydomonas incerta. Taxonomy (NCBI): domain Eukaryota; kingdom Viridiplantae; phylum Chlorophyta; class Chlorophyceae; order Chlamydomonadales; family Chlamydomonadaceae; genus Chlamydomonas; species Chlamydomonas incerta. Next base: position 877,515 of record JAEHOC010000004.1, read on the forward strand.
GTACCAAACCCAACGCGCACGAGCAAGGAGGAGAGCGTGGTTCATTGGTGAGAGTTGCGATGACCGGCCCAAGCTAAAACAAAGCAAACCATGCGTGTGGGAGGTTGAGAACAATGCACGCAGGGTTCTGGGTTCGTGTGGCAGACTTCTGAAACTGCAGCCCCCAACCCGGCTGCTGCACGGCAGGCGGCTCACCGTCAGCCGGCGAGGGCGAGGGCGAGGGCGAGGGCGAGGGCGAGGGCGACGGCGACGGCGACGGGGAGCGGTTCTTGCCTCCGGACTTCTTAGGGGAGGGCGAGGGCGAGGGGCTGCTATCCTGGCCGCCGTTGTCGTCGGGCGACGGCGTGCGCGCCGGGCTGGGACCGTTGCCTGCAACATACGAGTCAATGGCACCATGACGGTTAGCCGGCGACGCAGGCTCGACACGGCGCGTCCGTGTGGGAGGCATGCTATGACCGCTGTCAGTCCCAACTGCTATTATGCCCCACTCCATTCCCCCCCCATGCGCATGGAAGACATACCGAGCAGCCCCCCAACCACGCAACGTGCAGGGCAAGAAACGATGGCGCCACGCAAACCCACCATCTGTGCCCTTGTCGTCGGGCGAGGGCGTGGGCGAGCGCGACGAAGGCACGCGCCCGGAGGGGCTGGGCTCGGGCTCGGGCGAGGGCTCGGGCGCGGGCGAGGGCGACTTCTTGCCGCCCCTCCTGCTGGGGCTGGGGCCGGGGGCGGGGCTGGGGCTCTCCTGCGGCTCAGGGCTTTCCTGCGGCTCGGGGCTCTGCTTGGGCTCGGGCGATTCGGGCTTCTCACTCGGTCCGCTCTCAGGCGACCGCGAAGGAGACGACGAAGGGCTAGCGGTGGTGCCCGTAGGGCCGGAGGCGGTGGAGGAGGACGGGGAGGGGGCAGGGGACGACTTGGGGCTCTCGCGAGATTCCGGCGACTGCTCCGGCTGGGGGCTCTCCTTGGGCTCGGGGGACTCGGGTTTACCACTCGGGCCGCTGTCAGGCGAGCGGCCAGAAGAGGAAGAGGGTGAGGGCTTGGGGCTCTTGCTGTCCTCGGGGCTCTGCTTGGGCTCGGGGCTCTGCTTGGGCTCGGGAGACTCCGGCCGCTCGACCGGCTCACTCCCAGGCGAGCGCGCCGGAGAGGAGGTGGAGGTCGAGGGGGAAGTGCCGCTTCCGGAGGTGGAAGGAGACGGGGCAGGGGAGGGAGAAGGCTTGGGGCTCTCCTTGGGCTCGGGGGACTCCGGCTTCTCAGTCGGCTCGCGCTCCGGTGACTTGCCGCGGTCGTCGGGCGAGGGGCTCGGGCTCGGGCTGCTGGCTGAGCCAGACGGCCCCGAGCTAGGACTCACCCCACTGGCCGTGGTCGGGCTGGGGCTGGGGCTGGGGCTGGGCGACGGCTTGGGCGATTCCTTGGGCGATTCCTTGGGCGATTCCTGGGGCGATTCCTTGGGCGATTCCTTGGGCTCTGGGGACTCCTTGGGCTCCGGCTGCAAGGGCAGGGGAGGGGGTCAGTGGGGCCGGGACTCCAGGGCACACGCAGCAGCAAGGCAAGCAAAGCCACATCACCCGCTCCGCGAAATTGCGCGGTGCAACTTTGTTTGATCGTGACCAGGTGCCCCAGCCTACCTTCTCGACCTGGGGTGCATTCGCCGTAGCAGGGGACGGCGAAGGCGAAGGCGAGGGAGACGGCGAAGGCGAAGGGGAGGGAGAAGGGGAGGGTGAGGGAGAAGGGGAGGGGGAGGGAGAAGGCGAGGGGGGAGGGGGAGGGGGACGGGGAGGGGGACGGAGAGGGAGAGGGAGAGGGGGACGGGGAAGGCGAAGGGGACGGCGACGGGGAGGGCGACGGAGAGGAAGACGGGGACGGAGAGGGGGACGGGGATGCCGAAGGCGAAGGATCCGCCATTGGATCCTCCTTTTGCGGAGGCTCCTTCTTCTCGATGTCCCCCGTCTCCTGAGGAGGCGGGTGTGGAGAAAGCGGGCAGACGACACGTCGGCTCGCTGAACACCACCCAGCGACAGCAGCACGCACTTATCGCAAGAAACCGCCGGTGCGGCCACACATATAAACTTCTGCGCAGGCGTTTGGCCGCGTTCCCAACGCCCCGAACGCTGCTCTCTCGGCCGCTGCATGGTCACGTTTCTTTCCACGCAGCCGTCCTTGCAAAGAGCCAGCCACGTGTGGCGCGCACTTACGTCGGGTTTCTTTGGCGTGTCGTCACCCGCGAGCAGCCGGCGGGTGCTGCCGCACGCGGCGGCGGCGCACGACCCGTCCAGCCGCAGCGTCACCGCCGACTGCGCCCATTCGGCGGCGGTGGGATACACCGCCGAGGTGATGGTGAAGGTCACAGCCCCTGCGGTGGCGGGTGGGCGAGCAGGTCGTCACACACCGGTGTTTGGTTTCCCGAGTCCTGGATAAGCGATTGTGCGCTCCGCCTGAAACAGCGTGCAGTGCCGGCCCGTGCCACTGACACGAGCTGCGCCGCGCCCCAACCGCCCAGGTCTCCAGGTCATGGGCCGGCATGTCTTCCGTGCGGTGCCATGCCCAGCGCGCTGTCATGATGTGAGCCCCTGCAGCCACCCCGCCTCTCCCCGCCCCAACACCACCATACCCGGCCTGACCGACCCCGCCGCCACCCAGGGCGGGTCCCCGCCCTGCCCTGCCCTGCCCTGCCTTCGCCTCCCCTGCTCGCCTTCCCCCGCCTCCCGTTGCACGAGGCTTACGGGGCCGCACGCACGGGGCCGCACCTGCCGGCGCGCTGCAGGGCGGCGTGAACACCACGAGGTACTCGGCCCGCGGGTCGGCCGGACCCCCCGCGCCGTGCAGCGCCACGTGGCCGGGGCTGCGGGCAGCGAGCGGAAGCAGCAGGAGGGGAAGGGTGGGGACTCGGTGGTGTGGGTTGGCAGGGGCGGCGCAGGGGGGGGGGGTATTGAGGAGCTGCGCTACACCAGGCTGCATAGCAGCTGTAGCACGGGTGCAGGGCAGCAGGGGTGCAGGTTGGGCACGGTAGCTACATCTCGAATGGAGCGCTCGCCTCCTTCCTGGACAGGCTGGACTAGGTCCGTGTCCCTGAACAGCAACCCCCCCCCCCCTCGCCCCACGCCAGCATTGGTTGTGGTTGGCCTGCTGCCCGCGCCAGCTGCGCAACCGCGGCCCCTTCCAAATAAAGTGCGCATTGGCGTGCGGCTCACCAGGGGATGGTGGAGCGCTCGAAGTCGCCAATGCTCGCAGCCAGGACGGCGACGCGCGGCTCGTGGAAGGACACCTGCACGGTTACGCGGGCTGGAGTGAGACTGGAGTGACCTGGACGACTAACCCGGGCCCTGCCGCCGCCGCGCATGGCCATCGTCAAGATATGCGGCCTTCCCAACTAAACCCTACCTTGACAACATGCGGCGCGCCTGCGCACACCGCGCTCGGTTGGCCATGCTCCAGGATGCTCACGCCCACATTGTTCCTGTATTTGACATGGTGAAGAATTTATATGTTTTATTTGTTGGTCAACTGCATTTCACAAAATGACTGCGATGCGGTCTGCACACGAACAGGCCATCGCCGCGGCTTACGTGCTGACGGCAGGAATGATGGGCGTGCTGGCCGAAAGCTGCATGAAAGGTGTAGAGGAGCAGATGGGCTCCACCCGTGCCAGCTTGGCCTCGGTAAGCGCGAGCAAAGCCAGGACGGCGCACACGCAAGCGGTGCGCTTCATTCTTAGTATCTTCTTATGCAGGTTTCGGACTGTCCGGGTAAAGTAAGAGGGCGCCAGGCTTTGAACGCGAAAGTCAGGCAATGCGACAATGCGACAGCCGTAAAAAAGCGACGCAGGCGTAAAAGGCACCGGCCCGTTAACTCATTATTTTACAGATGCTTCATTCATAAACACCCTGCGAGCTGACAAGAAAACTGCAAAACTGGAGGTACGGCAGGCGGGCGGGCGCACTTTAATTCTACGAAAGCTGGTGTGGCGCCGCGGCGAGAAGGTGCCTGCAACAACTACTGCACGCATAGACATGGAGGAAGCCCGTGCATGTCATGCCTTAGCAGGCTTTGACGCCTTGCCTCGCCTTGGACTTGCTCCTCGTAGAGGTCGCCGCTGCACGTGCATGGAAGCGGCGTTCCCGAAGGGGAGGGACTGGAAGCGCAGAGCGCGCTCACGCCCGCGTCCCGTCGCCCCTACCTTCCACACCCTCCCACGCTTACCCCCCGGTCTGGTCGACACGTCGATCCGGTCTCCGGTCCGCACCTCGCACCCCAGCGTCCCCCCCATACACGTTCCATGTGTGCCAGCCGTTCAGGACTCCATGTACTTAACCGCAGAACTCTCCCTGTCATTGCAGCCTTACGCTGGTGTTGGGTGCTGTGGGCGGGGTTTCTGACTCCGTTTGGACTCACGGTATTCCCGTGTTTTGACTTGCGGCAGCGATGCAAATGGTGGGGATCTGGCGGGTCTAGGCTTGGCTGGGACTCACTGTGCGCGGAGTCGCACAGACTTGGATGTGGGAGGGTATGCAGCAACCCCAGGGGTTCGTCTCCTGGCAGCATCAGATGGTCCTGGCGTCTTGCACGCTTCGGATTGTCCCCTCTTGTAAGATCGCATTCTTACGCCCCGCGGCATGCTTCCGTCAGTGCTTTCCAATGGTGCTTGCAGCGTTGCAGCGCGCAGTCCCACGTCCAGTGTGGCCCGGCACGAGCAGACGAGCTGGGACAGCTCCGCGCCACGGCTGCCGCGGCAAGTCCCACATCGCGCTCACGCCTTCCCAGCCCAACTTAACCCGTGACAGCCACGCGAGCCGCTTGCCACCCGATTGCCCGAAGGCCCTCCACCTTGCGCACGTTGCGCATTCCCACGGATGCAGCGAGCTGCATGCAAACCTGCAGCTCATGCACTCTCGCACGGCAAGTCTCATGGCGAAGGCAACGGCCCACCCACACGCGGGCGCGCCCGCCCGCCACCACAAGGGATTTCCTGAATGGCGCGCCTCCGCCGGGGGCTGCCGGGGGCTGCCGGGGGCTGCCGGGGGCAAGTCCAGCCCCCACCTCAAGCATATGTCGCGCCTGGGGTTCAGCGCACACCGCCTACGGGATAAGTGGTACCCATCGCACCCGCTCGAGGCCAACACCTGTGCTATCTCGCCATCGCCTGTGGATAACTCCTGCCTGTTTAGGTATTCGTTTTTTACCCGGCCAACTAGACCCCGCAGTCGCGGAGGCCGCGCCCCGATCAGTACGCCGGTGTTGCACGCACCTCACAGCCACCCGAGCATTCGAATGGCCTCGCGCCAATGGCTCAGCCCAAGCGAGCACTGCCGCGCTCCCTGCCCCCCCCCCAGCAGCCGAAACTGCGGGGCGGGGGGGCAGCGCCATACGCAGCCGCACTGCCGCTCAGGGCGCAACGCCGAGGCCCCCTGCGCACCCCAACACGAACAGCACCTCACACACCAAGTCCCCATGCCCGCACTCACGGCCCCCCGCCCCTTCCGGGCCCCACGCCGAGCGTGTGGCAACCCAGCAACAGCGTATGGACACACAAACACACACGCGAGCGTGGACAGCTAAGCCCGGCTTCGCGCAGCCGCAGCTTCAGCCCACAGCTGCAATCGTTGCAAAGAGCCAACTCAGCTACAGCGCACCAGCTCCAGCTCCAGTGCATCCCACCAGAGCTCAGCCCGCCTCAAGAGGCCGCCGCCGCCGTCCGCCACCACCACCACAAACCCACACACACACCCTAACTACCGTACACTTCTTCTTACCACCCAACGCCAGGACGGTTGCTTGACGCTTATCGCCCAACTTCTGCTTGCCACCCAACACCTCAGTTGAGCACGCTGTACACCAGCTCCACCGCCGCCTGCACGCAGTCGTTGGGCACCAGCAGCCACAGCGGTGCGCCCGGCCCCGGCACGCCCGACGGCTTGTGGCCCAGGCCAGTGTACACAGCGCCGCGCCCGCCCACGCTGACCGACACGCCGCGCGGGCCCAGCCGCGTCGCCGCCAGCGTCTTCAGCGCCTGCAGCACCGGCTGCGAGCCGCCGCCTGCTGCTGCCGCGCCCGCCTCGCCGGCTGCTGCCGCCGCCCCCGGCTCCCCCTTGTTCGGCGTGGCGCTGCCCGAGGTGCTGCTGCGCTCAATGCCACCGGCGCCGCCGCCAGGTTCACCGGCGGCGGCGGCGCCAGCCGCCGCCGCTGCCGCGGCGGCTGCCGCCGCCGCCGCCGCCGCGGCGGCGGCGGCTCCGCCCACGGCCGTGACGCTGACGCGCAGGTAGCTGCGCCCCACGGCCTGGCACAGCAGGTCCAGCAGCACGTGACCGGTGCCGGCGGCGCGGCGGCGGCACACGATGCGGTGGCAGTAGGGCGGCTGCGACAGCGCCGGCCGCACGTCGCTGTCCAGCGCCAGGCCGTGGCGGGACAGCACCGCCGGCCGCAGCGCGGTGAAGAAGCCCGCCAGAGGCCAGGCCGCCACCGCCAGCGCGTCAAGCAGCTTGCCCTCCTCGCCCGCCTCCGCGAACTCCTGCGTGCGGCGGCGGCGTGCGGCGGCGGCGAGCATGGTGGTGAGCATGGCAGAGAGCGTGCAGTGCAGGGTCAGGCAAGCATGCCCGTGCGCGAACGAGGGCTGGGCTGGGCGGGCCGGTGCCCACATTGTCGGCCGCCAGCGTTGCCGGGCCGGGCTTGTCGATAAGCGCGTCCCTCGGCTCCCACCTCCCACCTCCCACCCACGCGTTCCCTGTCCCCGCCCTTCCCCTGCAACCCTCCCCAAACCCAACCACGCCCCATCGGCACGCGCGCCCCTACGCCCGCCATCTACCCCGCCACACTTATCTGCACCAATCCGTTACCCCTTCCCAACCCTGCACCCCACCTCGAGCACGTGCAGGTACTCGGGCGGCAGCGAGTGACCACTGCTGCAGCTGACGGTGCACAGCGCCAGGTCGCAGAAGGAGCCGCCAAAGGGCTCGCCGGCGCGCGCCTGCACCGGCCGGCTGCTGGTCACCACCGCCTCGGCGGGCAGCAGCGGCGAGACGCGCGCGTGCGGGTGCGGCTGCGGCTGCGAGTGGTGGTAGTGGTGCGCGTGGTGGTAGTGGTGGCCGTGCGGGGAGGTGGAGGTGGAGGTGGCGGGCGGCGCCGGCGCGCCGGGCGGGACGGACGCGGAGGCGAGGGGGCCGAACGGCACCGCGGCGCCGCCGCTGGGGCTGCCGGCGGGCGTCTGCGGCGCCGCGGCGGCTGCCGCACCGCCGCCGCCGCCGTGCATGCCGCGCACGTCGCGCGGCGCCCACGTTATGTGCAGCACCAGCGGCGGCGGTGGCATGGTGGCGCTCGTCGCGGCGTCGGCCGCCGGCGCCTCACCGCCAACGCCAGCGCCGTGCGCTCCTGGTGCGACGGCAGCGGCGGGCGTGTACCGGATGGCGGCGGCGCTGCAGCTGTAGTGCTCCAACGTCAGGGTGCCCACCAGCGGCCAGTGCCACGTCAGCCCGCACCCACCCCACGCCGCCGCCGCTGCCCCCGCCCCCGCGTCCGGGGCTGCTGCTGCTGCTGCTGCTGCTGCTGCTGCTGCTGCCCCAGCCGCCGGTCCGGGCACCTGCGCCTGCGGCGCATCCGCCGCGGTGGCGGTGTGCGCGCCGCCGTTTGGCAGTGTGCCGTTGGACATGGGCACGTCACACCCATCCCCTTGCAACCCGGGTTCCGATTTAATGCGCTTGGCCGGCGGCGCCAGCGCGGGCGCCTCCTGCTGCTGGTTGTGCGGCTGCAGGGGCCGCGGCCCGGCGTGCGGCGGCGGCGGCGGCCTCGTTAGCACTGACAGCCGCTGCGGCAGCGCCGGCCCGGCGCCGGTGGCGGCAGCCGCCGCCGCCGCCGGCCGCGCGGTCATCTCCAGCCGCGCCAGCAGCGTCTGCATGCGAATCACCGCCGCCACCTCCTGCACGATGGTCAGCGCGCTGTCGCCGCGCTCCAGGCAGTACTGCCGCCGCAGGCACAGCAGCGGCGAGCCGCCGCCGCCGCCGCCGCCGTCGCCGCGGCCCGCGAACGGCACCGTGCCCGGCGCCTCCTCGTCGCTGAGCACAAAGCCCTGCGTCGCCGCCGCCGCCGCCGCTGCTGCAGCCGCGTCGGCGCCGGCGGCGCCGCCACCGCTAGCCCCGCCGCCCGCCCCCGCCCGGCGCGCCACCACGGGCGCGCACACCGGCGAGCACAGGAAGCGGCCCCACAGCCGCGCCGTGACCTGCCCCGCCAGCGCGTCCGGCCCCAGCTCCAGCTCCAGGCACGCCGGCCCCACGCGCGCCGGCGCCAGCCCCGGCCGCCGCGCGATGGCGCACGGCAGCGCCGCGCCCGCCACGCGCGTCACGCGCACGCGCTGGCACGGCGCGTCCGGGCTGCACAGCTCCTCGAACGCCGCGCCCACCGCCGCCAGCTGCACCAGCAGCACCTCCCACACCATCCGCCGCCGGCACCACCGCACCACGCTGCTCAGCTGCTGCTGCGCCAGCATCACCGCCACCTGCTGCCCCGTGGGCCGCCCGCCCGCGCCGCTGCCGGACACGCCGCCGCTTCCCCCGCCACCTCGCCGCGCCAGCTGCCCCGACCCCCGCGCCGCCGGCGCCCGCCGCCGGCGGCGAGGACGCACCCTGCATCGACGGCTGGCCGCTGGCGGCGGCGCCCGGCGCGTCGGACAGCTGCGTGCCGGCCGCCGTGACGGAGGCGGTGCCGCCGACGGACGGCCGGTAGGGCGGCCCGAGTGAGCTGCTGCCGGGCCCCAGCGCCGACGGCACGGACTCGCGCAGGGGCGAGGTGTCGGGCGAGGGGCCGGCCAAATGCAGCGCCGAGTGCGAGTGCGCGTGCGCATGCGCGCTGTGGCTGAGCTGCGGGTGCTGCAGGCTGTGCCCCGCAGAGGCCTCGCCGCCGTTGGCCAGCGCGCGCGGGCTGCTGCCGCCGCTGTGCGGCGGCGAGTGCGCCAGCGCCGCGTGCCCGCCCGCCGCTCCGTGGCCATGCTGCCCGGCCGCGGCGGCGCCGGCGTGCGCCAGGGCGCCGTGGTGGCCGTGGCCGTGTCCGTGTCCGTGTCCGCCGCCGGCGCCAACACTGACGGCCATGTAGGCGGCGACCACGTGGTCGGGCAGGCGGTAGGTGCTGGGCGGCACCGGGATGCAGGACAGCACCTGCGGGCGGGCCGGCCAAGGCATGAGGTATCAGGTGTGAAACAGAAACAAACGGTACAATTCACACATGGCGTCAGGTGTGTGTGTCCCGGACGTGCATGCGTGCCCTTCTTGCATCGGCTCCAGGATGCCGTTCTCGCCCTCGCCCCCCAACCCTGTCTCCAGCTCCCCCGCACCCCCCCCCCCCACCTTGATGGGCATCAGCTGGCGGTTGCAGGACACCACCACCAGCACGTGCGGCGAGTGCAGGCTGAGGCGGCTCTGCAGGAAGAAGGCGAGGCACTGCGGCGTGCGCAGCGGCGGCGTGTCGGCGGGGCCGCACTCGAGGGGCGGGAAGTTGGGCGGGAAGGGCACCGACTGCAGCGCCCAGGTCGCGGCCTTCTCGTTGGGCCGCGCCTCGATGGCGCTGCGAGGCGGCGGGAGCGCACACACGGGCGGGGAGGTGTCACTGCCAATCACGGTTAGCTATGACGGCGAGGGATGGTGTTGACATGGCGGCGCGACACGGGCGACCGCCTGCTGCCTACAGTGCCTGCACCAGGCGCGCACCTGCCCGCCGGCAGCGCTGCCGACCCCACGCAACACCGCAGCAACCCAACACAATCCCGCATGGGCCGCCTGCCCGCCCGCCCTCCCGCCCGCCCGCACACACACGCCCACACAGCACGGGCTGCGTTATCTGTTTCTGACATGCACGCACGCACGTGCCCCCCCCCACCCGCAAGCACCCGCGCAGGCACTCACAGTCCGGGGTTGGCGGCGGTGAACGCCTCCAGCAGCCCGCCCGGCAGGCGGCTGGTGTGCAGCGAGGCGCGCCGCGCCGCCTGGATGAAGTGCGTGGCGTCCGTGGAGTTGTGCGTGCGCTGCAGCACGCGGCACAGCGCGGCGCACGCCTCCTTGAGCGCGCGGCTGGCGGGGTAGGTGTCCGGCGGCGCCGAGTTGTAGGCGTTCAGCGCCGCCGCGTTCACGGCGTCCTCGCTCTGCAAATACATTAGGAAAGATGAAGTTGCAGATACACATTTTCACGCAAGCTTGGGGTCAGGCTGGCGGACGCGCCCCACCCCTTCGTGGCCGGGCTACCACTTTGCGCGACCCATCCTTGCAACACCCCAACACCCACACCCACACCCAGCCAGCCACCCACCCAGCCACCCACGTCCCCCGCCCCCCGCCCTCCGCCCGCCCCCGCCCTCCCCGCGCGCACCGCCGAGATCTCCGCCGCGTGGTGCAGCGACCCCTCGTCCCGCTCGTCCTGCCCCGGCCGCAGCGTGAGCCGCCCGCTGAACAGGTGCTTGCCGATCTTAAGCTCCGTGGTGCCCGCCACCAGGTACTCCAGCACCGGCGCGTTCAAGAGCACCAGCGCGCCCGCCGTCTCCTCCGGCGGCGCCGCCGCCGCCAGCAGCCCGCTCACCTCCGGCACCGGGCCGCTGGGCGGCGGGACGGCACCGGCCGCCGGCGCCGGCGCCGGCGGCGCCGGCGCGGGTGCGTTGGACGGCCCCGGCCCCGCGCCGGCGCCGGCTCCGCCGTCGATGTCCATAGCTGACGCGTTTGCGGCGGCGGCGGCGGCTTCGCCGCCTGGCGCCGCCGCGTCTGCTGCTCCTGCTCCCGCCGGCGGCGTCTCCTCCTCTGTGCCGGGCTGCAGCAGCGCCACGCCGTCTCGGCACCACAGCTGCCGCGCCAGGCTGGTGAGGCGCATGGTGGGCGCGCGCAGGCCCATGGCGGCGAACAGGTTCTCCTTGAGCTCCTTGCGGATCTGCGGCCGCACGCACGACACGGAGGGACACACACATGAAACGTGGCGGTGCATTGGAGGGGTAGCAGCAGGCGCTTTCAGGCACTCCAGGCTGCGCACAGTGGGAGCCTGAGAATGTGGTGACATTTGGAGCGGGCGGCGCCCCCAGCCACCTGCAGCCACCCGCAGCCGTCAGCCGGTGCCGGCCCGGGCCGCCCATTCCATGCGGTCCGGAGCCCCCCCGCCGCCCCTCCACACACACGCACACACGCCCTTGCATCCCCCACCCCACCCGCCCACCTGCAGCAGCTGCAGCTGCGCGCTCATGTTGGCGGCGCGCATGAGCACCTCCTCCACGTTGACGCGGTAGGTGTCCAGCCGCAGCTTGGACATGGACACCGGCTTGTGCAGCAGCGAGGGGCCGTGCTGCACCTCCACGCAGCCGCTGTCGCCCATGCCCAGCTCCAGGTAGGGCGGCCCGGGCCGCACGCCGCGCAGGTCCTCGCCCGGACCCACGCGCGGCAGCGCGCTCTGGCCCATCAGCGGCGGCGCCTGGGCGGCGGGGAGGGAGGAGGGCGGCAGAGAGGGCGCGTGTGAGAATGGGTGTGGCGTGTGTACGTGTGTTGTGTTCGGGTGTGTGTGTGTGTGTGTGTGCGTGTTGTGGGCACGTGTGGGGTTGTCGGGGCGACCCCGCGGGCCCGCAACTTGTTTGCTTTCCGCTGCTGTTTGAGGGCGTCGTCCCTTTCACGTGCCCTCCCTCATTTCATGCCTTCGCGTGCTCCCCTCTCCCGGCCCCGCCCCTCCACCTCGCCCCCGGCCACGGCCCCACCGGTCGTCCGTGCCTGCTGTGCCGCTTTGCCAACCAACCCCAGCCCGCCACGCACCCACCTGCACCCAGTACTCGATGCGCACGCCCGGGTGCAGCAGCTGGCTGGGCTTGACCGTGATGTGGCCGTGCCAGCGGCTGCCCGGCGCCGCCAGCGCGCGCGCCGCCGCCGCCAGCTCGTCCGCCAGCAACCGGCCCGCCACGTCCGTCAGAATGGCGTGCATCACCGCCAGCGGCGCCCCCACCTCGTCATCCTCCGCCTTCTTCACAGCCGCCGCCAACGACACGCCGCCGCCGCCGCCGCCGCCGCCGCCGCCGCCGCCGCCTGCGGCGGCGGCGGCTGCCGCCGTCGCCCCCGGCAGCCCGCTGGGCGCGGGCGTGGCCGCGCTCTCGCTGGCGGCGCTGCGCGCGGCGGCGCCGCCGCCCGCGCCGCCGCCGCCGGGCCCGCGGCGCAGCCAGTGCAGGTAGGCGGCGTTGTCGGCGGCGAGCACCATGTGGAAGTTGCAGGTGTTGAGGATCTGGCCCGGCTGGCGCGGGTCGTAGAAGGGCACGCCGATGAGCAGCACGAAGTGGATCAGCCGCCACTTCCAGCGCTGCGCCGCCGCCGCCGCCGCCGCGGGGTCGCCCGCCGCCGCCGCCACCGCCGCCGCCGCCCAGCCCGGCAGGCCGCCCGGCCCCGGCCACGCTTCGCCCGCCGGCCCCGCCGCGCCGCCCTCGGCTCCCGCTGCGCCGCCTTCGGCCCCTCCCGCTCCTCCTGCCGCTCCTCCTGCCGCTCCTCCTCCCGCCGCGGTGTCGTCCAGCCCCGGCAGCGGCTCCGAGGGCACCAGCGTGAGCTTTGCCTCATACAGCCCCTCCGCCCGCAGCACCGCCGTGCCGTTGCCTACGCTGACCACCTTGAGCCCCGGAGGCATGGCCACCTGCGCAGCCGGCACACGTGCGCACACGTGTGCACAGGGCGCCCACACGTGTCACTCCACGCGGCCCCCAGCAGTGCGCGCTGCCCGGCCTCGGCACTGCACTGCACGACTGCCCTGCCCCATCCCGCGGCGCCCCCTGCCCTCTCTAAGCAGCATCCACAAGCACCCGGCAGCAGCCGCAGCCACAGCCGCAGCAGCCACAGCCGGACTCCCACAGTCCCACCCCCCACCCCCAGGGGCGGCCGCGCACCTGCACCAGCCGCGCGCGGATGAGGTGCGTCACGTGCGCCAGTCGCGACCGCTGCCGGCTGAGTGGCGCGGGCGGCGGCTGGAACAGCGGCGGGCGATGCAGGATGATGGACGGCAGCTCCTGGTACGTGCCTGCGGGTAAAGCGGGTGCCGCGGGTGCGGGAGGCGCGGGAGGTGATGCTTGCAAGGGCTGCACGGGAGCATGGCAACGACGTGTAAGCGCTTGGCCGTGTTCGGCGCCGCCGGCTTGGGGCCTGCCGCCTGCCCCGGCCCCTCGCCCTCCTGGGTTTAGCTTGGGCTGGCATTCACGTCCTCCCCAAACCCTCCACGCCCACGCCCACGCAAGGCTGCTGGCCCACCCCACCCCAAACCCCTCCCCACCCCTCCCCACCCCAACCCCTCCTCCCCCCTCCCACCCCCCGCCCCACCCCCCGCCCGCACCTGTGGTGAGCACCTCCAGCGCGGTGTTGACGTCGAAGGCGTTGAGGTAGGCGCCCGCCATGATGCGCCCCGCCGCCTGCTGCCGCAGCGCCGTGACCAGCTCCGTGCAGGCGCGCACGTGGCCCGCCGCCAGGTCCAGCACGCGGTCGTGGTCCACCAGCTCCGCAAGCACCTGAGGCGGGGGGGAGGGGGCGGGGGTGAGAGGTGGAGGGGAGGGGGCGGAGGGGAGGGGGCGGAGGGGGTCCCATCATCCATGGCGGGGCGGCGGGGCGGGAGCAGGGGCGCCGCAGGCCGCCGGTTGTGGCGGGGCGGGACGGGGCGGGACGGGATCGGCATGGCGCGCAGGCGTGCCGCAAACGCAGGGCGCGGATGGGTGCGCCCTGGCGCCCAGGTCACCCCTGCTCCGCCGCCGCCGCCGCCGCCGCCGCCTCGAGCACGAACGCCCCAGGCTGACGTGTCCCGGGAAGCTCGCCGGGCACACGCTCTGCTGGCACGCCGTCCCTCGTGTGTGGCCCTGGTGGCCTCTGCCTGGCGCACTTGTCCAAGGACCCGCCCCCCTCCACGGCACAGGCGCAGGCGCCGAGAGGCCACCCCGCGCCGCAACCGCCGACGGACTGCCCCTGCCGCAATCTGTGTCGTGCCCGGCGCCCCGCCTGGCCCTGACCCCGTGGAGCCCCAGGCTCCAGGCCCCCACCTTGAGGGGCTTCCAGTTGACCAGCGCCAGGGAGCGCAACAGCTGCTGGCGCGTGCCATGCAGGTGCAGCAGCAGCCGGTGCTTGCTGCGGATAGAGGGGGCGCGAGCGCGCAGTCAGCAGTGGGTGCGGCAGGCCGTTATCGGCGGGCTGAGCCACAACCGGCCGGCCGACAGCAAGTGATATCAGGCCCGACCATCAAACTGCCGACCTCTGCCGCGACAACAGTGCTTTTGGCGCTGAGCTCGTAGTGCAGCTCACCGATCGCTGTCCCCGAGTCCCTGCTCCGTCGACAACTGGACAAAGTCCGTGAGGGCATTGTCATAAGCGTCCGCCAGCAGCTTTTGTAGGTCCACCATAGGCTGTGCGCCTTGCAACGCCGGGCGGTCACTTGTCGCGCTCATTTTTCGCAGCCGCGCTCCTGCTGCTCCTGATAATACCTCTGCCTCTCAAGCAGAGGCGTGGTTTCCCTAGCTTTCCATTGCCTGAGTCAGCCTAAAAGACGCAGGCGTCGTTGCGACAGAACCGAACCGAGTTGCAAGTGAAGCGAGCGAGCGCCAAATCGTCTGGATACATACATGTGGTGAACTTAACTTGACAAAAATTATTAGCAGCCTGAAGGAGCGGACGGACACTTGACAATCTGCGGTGGCGCGCCCAGCAGGGCCGTGCCAGGCCGTGCCAAGGCGGTCCCCGCAGGTCCCCGCCCCAGCATGCCTTTCGCTGCGCGCAGATGCGCCGCCGATTGTTACAGGATATCGCTCGTGTATTATGCCCTACCAGTGTTCCCCTTCGCAGCCCCCGGCGCCTCGACCTTCGCAGCCCCAGAGACGACGCCTCGTCCCCACGGCATGCGCCCATCGATGCCTTCGCCACCCCCCGGCCCCCGTGCTGCCAACGGACCCGGCGATATCTCCTCGCCTGTTTTGATCCTTTATGGTGAAAGGAACAGTGCGATGTGCAAGAGCATTGGGGTGACGGCCTCCGGCCCGGCAGTGCACAGACACGCATGCACAGCGCATCCCATGCACATGCAAACTGGGCTCACATGGAATTTCCGCTGCTCGTTGATGCTCTGCTTGTGATTGCATTATGCCGCTAGGCAAACAGTAGGTGGATCGTATTGCCTGGCTTGCTGCGGGCTCTGGTGCACGCAAGACTCAGGCCGTGTGCAGTAGGCCTTCAGCCTTTGCACCTCAATTTCCTTTACAACGTCACATACGTTCACCAAACCCCGCTAGCAACTACCTAAGCAACTATTGAAGAGCACCTGGAGGAGAATGCGTCGGGCGATCGGGCTGGGCGTTGGGCTCGCCCTCCTTGGGCTCCTACTGCCGGGATCGCTGGCGTTCAAGGAGAATGAGTTTAAGAAGTGTGCACAGACCAGCTTCTGCTCTCGGAACCGGAATGTGCAGCAGGGCGCCAACTTCGAGATTGTCCCGGCCTCTGTCACGCTGAACACCGCGACGCTGACGGCGACGCTCATGAACAAGCAGGCCAGCAAGCACCTGCAGCTCACGCTGACGGCCCACGCGGACGGCTTCGTGCGCCTGCTCATAGACGAGTCGCCATCCGTGGGCCGCTACCAGGTCCCCAGCGACATCCTGGTGTCCGGGTGGGAGACCCGCAAGGCGGCGATCAAGGAGCAGAGCCGCAGCGCCAACGGCATCGTGCTGACGACCGGGGACACCAAGCTGGAGCTCGGCTACGCGCCCTTCACGCTGGCGGTCAGCGTGAAGGGCGTGCCGGCGCTGCAGGTCAACAGCCGCAACCTGTTCAACTTCGAGCACCGCCGCCCCAAGCAGGTGGGGGCAGCAGCGCGTGGGAGAACAGCATGGAGGGGTAGAGGGAGCTCACAAACGAGGGAGCTTGGGTGCCGCAAGGCGTAGGCAGCTAGAGGCAGGCTGGGGCGGCCGCCGGCGTGCAGAAACCGGGGCGGCGGCCGCAGCGTGTGGATGTTGCAGTGGCGAGCCACCACCACCACCACCACGCGCGCCCGTGGCTTATCCATGGCTGATCCAGTGCGCCCTCGTCATCCCCACAAAGCACACATGTATGCCTAAACCCCAGGCACACTCATACTCACACAGCTGGCTGCTTTCCGCTTCCTCATCACACACACGCACCCCGCCCCCCCCCCCCCCCGCACACGCGCCCTCTGCAGGACTCGGACCCGGCGGGCTACTGGGAGGAGACGTGGATGGGCCACACCGACTCCAAGCCCAAGGGCCCCGAGGCCATGTCTCTGGACCTGGTGTTCCCCGGCTTCGCCCACGTGTACGGCATCCCGGAGCGCGCCACCAGCCTGTCGCTGCAGGCCACCAACGGTGGGCGCCGGGGCTGGTTCGGGAGGGGTGAGCGCTGCGGGCTGGGGGCGGTGTGGGGCTGGGGGGCGGGCTGGGGGCGGGGGGCAGCTGGGGGCGGGGGGCGGCTGCGCGGGCGGGGGCGAGGCTGGGGGAGGTGGGGCGCGAGGGGCGCCGGGGCGCGAGGGGCGCCGGGGCGCGAGGGGGCACCCGGGCGCGTGGGCTGCAGGCATGTGGGCGTGGGGCGGACGGCATGCTGGGACGCGGGCAGGTGTCAGGCCGAGACAACGTCCAAGCACGGTCACAGGCGGCGGCGGCGGCTCCTGCCTCTCCGGGCCGATGCGTACTATGGTGCCGAGGTGCTCTACTTCTGACACTGCTGACACTGCTGCGACTGCTGACACCGAATCGCCCCGCTCGCCTGTCGCCCCCCCTGCCGCAGGCAACGCTCCGTACGGCGAGCCGTACCGGCTGTACAACCTGGACGTGTTCGAGTACCTTGAGGACCACCCCTTCGGCCTGTACGGCTCCATCCCCGTCATGCTGGCGCACAAGAAGGGCCTCACCGTGGGCGTGTACTGGTGAGGCGGGGGGCGGGGGGCGGCGGGGTGTGGGGTGTGTGAATACTAGCTCAAGCTAAACCGAATCCAAGGGGAGGAGCGGTGGGGATGGGGATGGGGTTGCTCCCCGCAGGAGCGGTCGGCTCACAGGGCGGCGGTCGTGAGTATGAAGTGAGTGCGAACGCATGCGGGGCCATCTGGCTGGACCACCCACCCCACACCGCCCTGACCCCATCCCCCGCCCCCCCCCCAGGAACAACGCGGCTGAGATGTTTGTTGACGTGGTGAAGGGGCGCGGCGAGGTGGGCACGCAGTGGGTGGCGGAGAGCGGCGTGGTGGACCTGTTCGTGTTCACCGGCGCCACCGGGCCTGCCGTGCTGGCCGCCTACGCCAAGGTGGCGGGCACCACCGCGCTGCCGCAGCTGTTCTCGCTGGGCTACCACCAGGTGCGTGCGGGTGCGGTGGGCGGGGCGGGGCTGGGGGGCGGTGGGGTGCGAGGCTGGGCTGGGGGGCGGGCTGTGGGGCACTGGGGCGTGGGGGCTGGCATGCGAGGGTGTCTAGCGGGATTGTGACAGAGAGTGGAGTAGAATGTGCTGGTCAGGGCAGGCTGCCCTGGTGCTGGTTGGCTCTCGATCCGCTGTCGTGGCTGCGGCATGAGAGGCCCTTGCGGCGACAACCGCGGGCATGAGGGCGTTGGTGACGGGGCCGCCGCTTCGTCCCATCCCCATCCCATCCCATCCCACTCCAACCCGCTTCTTTGCCTTGCAACCCGTATCCGCCCTCCCTCCTCCCCAGTGCCGCTGGAACTACAAGGACGAGGCGGACGTGAAGGCGGTGGACGGCGGCTTCGACTCGCACGAGATCCCCTACGACGTGCTGTGGCTGGACATCGAGCACACCAACGGCAAGCGGTGAGCCGGGCGGGCGGCTGCGGCGGCTGCCAGCAGCAGCAGGAAGAGGGCCGGACTTGGAGGACCTTGCAAGGAGGGGATGCAATCATTCCGAGCCGGGGGGACACCACCACCCCGCCGCATTCGTATTCTTCAAGCTCCTAACCTTGCAACCCCGCCGCCCGCCGCCGCCGCCATCCCCCCCCGCCGCAGGTACCTGACCTGGGACAGCTCGCTGTTCCCCAACCCGGCGGCCATGCAGGAGGACGTGGCCAGCCGCGGCCGCAAGATGGTGACCATCGTGGACCCGCACGTCAAGCGCGACTCCTCCTACTACATCTTCAGCGAGGCCGAGAGCGCCGGCCACTACGTCAAGAACAAGCACGGCTCCGACTTCGACGGGTGAGCCGGCCGGGGAGTCCTGGGGTCCGCGCGCTTCTTGGGGGAGGGGGCCGCGGCTGCGGCTGCGCGGCTGCGGCTGCGGCATGTGACAGTCGCTGAAGCCAGGGGCTTGCCGCCACTGTACTGCTGCAGTCGGCACACTGTCGTAGCAGTACATGGCGCGCGGCGGTCCGCTGCCGGGCCGCCACAGGTGCTCACGCCGGCCCACCAGGCGTCTGACATTTGACCTGAGGGCCCCAATCCTACCCCAAGCTCCCGGTTCCTGACGCGCCCCCTCCCGCTCCCGCCTCCGCACCCGCACCCGCACCTGCCCGCGTCCCGCGCAGCTGGTGCTGGCCCGGCCAGTCCAGCTACCTGGACGTGACCAGCCCCGTGGTGCGCGAGTGGTGGGCGCAGCAGTTCACGACCGACAAGTACCAGGGCAGCACGCGGCACCTGTACATCTGGAACGACATGAACGAGCCGTCCGTGTTCAACGGCCCCGAGGTGCGGGGTGGTGCGGGGGTGTGGTGGTGGTGCGGGGGTGTGGTGTGGTGGCGGTGGTGCGGGCGGGCCGGTTGGCTGGTGGTGTGGATGGTGGTGTTGGGGTTGTGGAGCGGGGCTGGCTGGGATGCGCGGACGGCGGGCAGGCCGCAGCTGAGAGCGCCTCTGCGCGTTGCGGCGCGCTTGTTGATGCACCGTACTTGCCTGATGCGTACAGGCTCAAGGTTTTTAATGCACCCTCCAACGCGCCGTCTCACCCCGCCCCCTCCTTCTATCCTCCCACCCCCCTGTATCCCGCCCAGATCACCATGCAGAAGGACAACCTGCACTACGGCAACGTGGAGCACCGCGACAACCACAACCTGTTCGGCATCTACTACCACATGGGCACTGCCGACGGCCTCAAGCTGCGCGGCAGCCAGGTGCGCGTTGCGTGTGCGTGCGTGTGCGTGGGCGTGCGCGTGTGATTGGGCGTGTGCGCCGGGGGCATGGCCGGGCTCCGGTGGGCGTGCGCGCACTGCGCAGGGGAAGAGCCTCCACGCCACTGCCCCACACCTTGCGTCCTTGCCAGCTGCCGTTGCATGCGGCAGCGCCAATCGCCGACTCCGCCGCGCGCCCCTAAACTCAAACCCTGCCTCCATTTCCAAGCTTACCAATCCTGTTGATTTTGTTTTGCTACTCATCAATTGCATTACGGGCCGTGAGAGCGATAACTGCCACTGCCCCGCAACATGTTGAGAACTGACCCGTTCCCGGGCTGAAGACTTGGACATAGGTGCTCTCAGGCTCAGCTGGTTGTGTCTACGTCTCTGCGCCTTACGTCTCTTACGGTGTACGGCTTCTGATACGAAGCAAGTACGCCGCAACAGACGGAAGCCGTAGACGTAAGACACAATCGGCTGAGCCTTAGTGCACTTCTTTCCCTGTTACGGCTTACGGCTTCTAGTACACGTTATGTTTACAACATGTGTAGGGCTTATGCATACGGCTTATGCTAAGCAAAGTTACTTGGTGTGCTCACAGTGCTCACAGCACCGACGCACCGCCGTGTCTCTGCATCTGGGGTTTGCCACGGGTTTGCCTAGTTGGCTGACCGGACTCTTCCGAACACCAACTCCCGGCGCGCTGGCCCCGCTGGCTGCCCCGCCGCCCGCAGGTGGACCCGGAGAACGGCGACCGCCCCTTCGTGCTGTCCCGTGCCTTCTTCTCGGGTGAGCTGCCACCCACCTCATCATCACGTGTCAGCGCGCTGGCGCCGCCACAAGCCGTGACTAGCACTGCAGGGCTGTCTTCCAGGGGCCCGCACAGTCCCACATCGGGGCGATCCGGCCTGACACCGCTCGCTGCGTTGAACCATGCACCCTCCCTCCGCCGCCGCCCCCGCGCCCCGCAGGCACCCAGCGCGTGGGCCCCATCTGGACGGGCGACAACGCGGCGCAGTGGAGCCACCTCAAGGTGTCGGTGCCCATGCTGCTCACGCTGGGCCTCACCGGCCTGCCCTACTCGGGCGCCGACGTGGGCGGCTTCTTCGGCAACCCCGACGCCGAGCTCATGACCCGGTAAGGAGCGCGAGTGAGGGAGGCGGCGCGGGGCGGGAAGGCGTGCGGGTATGGCGGGTGCGGCAGCAGACGGGAGCAGGCGGGAGGTGGCGGTCACGGGACACGGACGGGGGGCAACAGCGGCAGCCGCGCGGCCGGACCCCAATACTGCCGTACGTCCGCACCTGCCCACCTGCCCGCCGCCCGCCCCAGCGCCGTTCGCCTGCTGCTGGTCTTGCGGGTCTCTAGTGAATCACGACACTCACGCACCGCTTGCCCAACCCGCCTTGCGCCCACCCACCCTACCCGCAGCTGGTACCAGCTGGGCATCTACTACCCCTTCTTTCGCGGCCACGCCCACCTGGAGACCCAGCGCCGCGAGCCCTGGCTGTTCGGCCCCGACGTCACCGCGCGCATCCGCTCCGCCATCCGCGGCCGCTACGCGCTGCTGCCGCACATCTACACGCTCTTCCGCGCCGCCAACACCAGCGGCCAGCCCATCCTGCGCCCGCTGTGGTTCGAGTTCCCCGAGCAGGAGGGTGAGCGGCGCGCGCGAAGGGTGGACCGGGCGGAAGTGTAGAACCACCGTATGTCCACTCTCTGACGCCCGGATGCTGACCACGCCTGAGGTGCCACCGCCACTGCCTGGGTCCCCGCCGTTGCTGATCATGCATGCAACCCCTGCCCCACGCCCGCCCGCCACCGCCCCCACCCCGCCTCCCGCCCATCTCCTGCCCCTCTGCCGCCCCGCCGCCGCAGACCTGTACGCGGAGGACCAGGAGTTCATGGTGGGCAGCTCCATGCTGGTGGTGCCCGTCACCGCGCCCTCCATCTTCACCGTGGACGTCACCTTCCCCCAGGGCGCGCGCTGGTACGACGCAGCCACCGGCGCGCCCGTGCCGCCCAAGACCAAGACGCAGCGCGTCGAGGTGCGTGCGCCACATCTGGCCGGCTTCGCGTCGCGGGGCAGCTCACCGCATGCCTGGTTGCGATCGCTTTGGCGCCCGTTGCGTTGCTCACGGCACCCGCCATGTGCCACCTGTCACCTGCCCTCCCCGCCCCACCCCTCCACTATCCTCAACCCCCGAACCCGCACCCGCACCCCCTGCCCCCAGGTGAGCCTAAACGGCATCCCCGTCTACTACCGCGGCGGCAGCGTGGTGCCGCGCCGCGAGCGCCCGCGCCGCTCCACCGCGGCGCAGCTGGCCGACCCCTACACGCTGGTGGTGGCGCTGGACGACAAGGGCGAGGCGGAGGGGCAGCTGTACGTGGACGACGGCCGCTCCTTCGCCTTCCAGCGCGGCCTGTACCTGCACAGGTGGGGAGCAGCGGGCGGGCGGCCGCGGGGCCCTGGCCTGGGGAGCGGGTATACGCCGAGGTCGGGACGCCGGCCGCGGTACCGCGTGCCCGAGTGCGCCTGCTGTCGCTTGCTCCAACCGCCGTTATGGCGCCCTGACGCGGTTGCTGGCTCCGCTCGTACTGTGTGCACGTGCCTCATCGACCATCGTGTGCCTCGTGACACGACTGCAGGGACTTCAAGTTCGCCGCCAACAAGCTCACGTCGTCCAAGCACGTGGAGGCGGGCGTGCCCGACGGCACGCTCACCGTGCCCACCACCATCGAGCGCGTGGTGTTCCTGGGCCTGCCCCCCTCCAAGAAGGGCTACAAGGCCGTCATCAGCGACGGCGCCAGCGGCTCCAAGCACACCATTGCGCTGGAGGCCGGCCCGCTCAGCTTGGCGACGGCGCCCGAGTCGACGCAGGCGCAGGTGCTGCGGAAGCCGGACCTGCCCGTGTCGCACGACTGGACCGTGGAGATCGTGCAGGCGTAAGGGTTGATATCTGTTATTAACATGCAGGTTTTGAGAGGTGCTTGCTGGAGAGAGTTCTGTGCAAAAGAGTATGTGATAGAAAGTGGGCTGCTGAGGTGGCGGAGAGGACTCGGAATGTCGGGGCGCTGGAGGGGAGGTGTGCGCTTCCTTGTGGCATGGCTTGCGGAGGTAATGGGCGCCATCGCTCCGGTGAGCAAATTTGGCTTATGAGGTTCATACAGTTCTAGATGATGGCGGCCTGTGTGGAGCTGCACCCCGTTGAGGGCGGCCGGTGGGACAGTACTGTCGCTAGCGTGCTGCGTGCGGGGGGCGTGGTCGACGGGCAGTCCCGCATTTGGATTCTCCACTGACGCGACGCTGTCCTGTCAGTCCGTGTGGCCCTGCAAGAATTAGTTTTGTAATTAACACTTCGCTGTGACACGTTGGACACGTCGCAAGGCTCGCGCCAACACCGCTTTCTCCAACCTGAGGTTTTTTTGTTCCTGCTCCCCCTGGACCACCAAGTACAAATATAAATGCATTCAGGCTGTGGCACCGCTGCACCAAGGTCTAGGGCTGTAGCGGCGTAGGGCTCGGCGCGAAATGGGCAAGAAAAAACAGTCGCACAAACGCAAGTCCGGTCACCGGAGCCAGGGAGGAGCGGCATCTGGCTCACATGTTGAGCAGTCGCCGGGCTCTCGAGGTGGCTCGCGGCGAGGCTCGCTTGGGGGTCCGATTCCGTCATGCGACCGGAGCGGGGCCGACTCGCCGGCTTCGCTGGCCTCTCCGGCTCCTGGTCGGGCGTCAAGGGCGTACAACAATGTAGCCGCACTGCTCGGCGTCGCTGAGGACCATGACGCAGACGCGGGACTGCAGCCGAAGCTCGGCACGCCTGAACGCGGTGAACCGCCCAGCACGCGTCGCCTAGCCCGCGCTGCGTCGTCCTCGACCTGGTTCGGGCCTGCTCGGTCGGCGGAGTGCTGTTACGACGACGGGTATGACGAGCTGCTGGCGGGGCTGGCCGGGGCGGACCTGCGCACCGCCACGTTGGTGGTGCAGGCGCTGCGCTCGCCCGAGGTGGGTGGCGTGCCGAGTCGTGACGGCGGCCGCTGTCCGCACACACACACAGACACACAGGGGCGTTCCTTCCATGTGCGCGTGTGTGCGCAGATGGTGGGGCGCTGGGTGGCTGGGGCCGGGTGCTACACTGGCTCGGGGGGGGGGGGGGTCCAGCGGCTGGGCACTCGCGCCGATGTGGGTCAGCGCCCCGCGTGATCCCACACACACCACCCGTGCGCTCGCGCAGGACCTGTCCCGCCTGCGCCGGCTGGCGGTGACGCACGGCTTCGTCAACGACCGCATCCGGGCGGTGGTGTGGCCGCGGCTGCTGGGCATCACGCCGCCGCCCGGCGGCGGCCTGACCCTGGCCCTGGCCATGTCGCCCGCGCTCGCGCCCTCCACGCCCGTGGCGGCGGCAGGCTCAGCGGCCGGCGCGCTAGCGGTGGGGCCGGGCGCGGGGGCTGAGCATGTGCCGAACATGGCGGTGGCGGGCGCGGGTGCGGGCGCACACGTGCAGCACCCGGATGGCGAGGTGGCTGCTGCGAAGAGCGGAGCCGCGGGTTCGCAGGGCGAGGCTGTAGAGGGAGGAACGTCGGCGGGTGCAGCAGGGGAGCTGGCGGAGGCGGAGGCGGGTGGGTGGCAGAGCGCGGCAGCACAGCCGCCGGTCTCGCCATCAGCTGACTGCTCGTCGCCGTCACCTCCGGTTGAGCCACCGGCGCCGTCACCAACGGCAGGCGACCAGGACGGCTGCGGGCTGCCGCCAACAGGGTCCAGCTGCTACTCAGCCAGCGGCGAGGGCGCGGCCGAGGCAACGACGGGCTTAGCAGACACGGCACGGCGGAGAGATCCCTCGCCGGCAGCATCAGGGGCTGAGCATGAGCGTGCAGCCAGCAACGGCCGTGCCAGCCATGAACCGGGGGCCTGTTCTGGGCCGGAGCCGGGCGCCGCAGCTCAAGCAAAGCGGGAGGAGACGGAGTCCGGCGCCGTTGCCGATCCCGGGCCCCGACCAGCTCCAGGCACCGACGCCGGCTCAGAGCCACATGCAGAGACGGAAGCAGGACAACAGCCGCAGTCGCAGTCGCCGCCTGGGTCGCAGCTGGGCTCAGTCACCACCTCCGCCCCAGCCGCAGCCGCAGCCGCGGCCGCTGGCGAGCCGGCGTGGGACTGGGACTGGGAGCGCTACCTGCAGTGGTCGCAGGCGCCACATCGGGACTCGGGCGTGGTGGAGGTGGATGTGGCGCGGTCGCTGTGGAGCTTCGCCGCCGACGCCGACCGCGAGGCGCGGCGGGCGCAGCTGAAGCGGCTGCTGAACGCGGTGGTTGGCGCGCACGCAGGTGCGGCGCGGTGCGGTGCGGTGCGGTGTGTTGCGGGGATAGCAAAGGAAACTAGATATAGGAAAGGACAAGGGTTGAGGGGGATACAGGCCATAGCGTCCCGGCGGTTGCGGGCGTCTCCCACGTGGCTGTGGGCGCTTGCATCTGGCGCCGGGGGCCCGACCAGCACCCGCACCCCCCTCCGCACCTGCCCGCAGGCGACGTCTTCTACTACCAGGGCCTGCACGACGTGGCGGGCGTGCTGCTGCTGTCCATGTCCGTGCCCGCGCCCGCGCCGCACCAGCACCACCCGCACCACGCGGCCGGGGACGCAGCGGTGCACGAGCCGGGCGTGGCCACCGCGCCGGCGTCCCTGGCGACCACGCCCGCCGGCCGCCGCCGCCGCGCCAAGTCGGAGCCGCAGCTGTCACCATCAGCGGCCTCACCCCACGGCAACGAAGACGACAGCGCCGCGACTGCCGCAGCAGCAGCAGCGGCAGCAGGCGACTCCCCCTGCTCCTCCTCCTCCGTGGGGCACGCCGCACATAGGCCCGACGCCCGCGCCCCCTCCACCGCCAACGCCGCGGCGGCCGCGGCGGGCGAGCTGCTGGCGTTCGCGATGCTGCAGCGGCTGGCCACCACGCACCTGCGCGACGCCACGCGGCCCACGCTGGAGCCGGTGGTGCAGCTGCTGGGGCTGGTGCCGCCGCTGGTGGCGGCCGCCGACCCCGCGCTGGGGCGGCACCTGGGCGCGCTGGGTCTGCAGCCCTTTTTCGCGCTGTCCTGGTTCCTCACTTGGTGGGCGCACGAGCTGGATGCGCTGGCGCCGGCGGCGCGGCTGTTCGACTTCCTGCTGGCCTCGCACCCGCTCATGCCGCTGTATGTGGGCGCCGTCGCGATGCGCTCGCAGCGCGCGGCGCTGCTGGGCTGCGAGGAGATGCCGGAGCTGCACTCGGCGCTGGCCAACCTGCAGCTGGTGCCGGCGGGTGGTGGGAGTGGTGGGAGTGGTGGGGGCGGAGGCGGAGGTGGGCGGCGCGGGCATAGGTTTGGGAGCGGCGGGGGAGGCGGCGGCGGCGCCAAGGGGCCAGCGCTGCCGCCGCTGGAGGAGCTGCTGCGGCAGGCGGAGGCGCTGTGGCGGGCCAAGCCGCCGCACGTGCTGCTGGCGTCGCTGGTGCCGCCCAGCCGCGGGCCGGGGGCGCCAGGCGCGCCCGCTGCCAAGGGCGGGGGTTCCGGGCTGCGACAGCGCCGCGGCGCTGCTGACAAGGCCGGGCGCGGCCGGGGAGCCGGCGGCGTAGGGGAGGGTGAGCCCGGCAGCGGACTGCTGCTCAGCGCCTGCGTGGCGCACGCGGCGCGCATGGAAGGCGTGCCTGCGGTGTGGAACGTGCCGCCCGAGCCGCCGCTGGAGTGGCCGGGGCCGGAGCTGTTGGGGGATGCGGGCGGGCGCTCCGGTCTGGCGAGGCTGCTGGGCAGGGCGGGCACGGCTCTGGCGGGTCGCTCGCGCAGCGCGCTGCTCTCGACGGCGCTTCTGGCAGGCGTGTACGTAGCGGCGGCGGTGGCGATCGGCTATGCCACGTTTACCCGCACGGCGGCGGGCGGCGGGATGCAGTAGTAAAGCGGAGTGGGCCGGAGCAGGTGTGGTGGTGGAGAAGTGGTGCAGGGCGCTATATCAAGTGCCCGGTGGGCTGCAGTGTTGCGCCCGGTCAGGCACTGCAGGTGAGGCACTCCGCAACAGGTAGTTGTATGAATGTGTGTATCTGCGGCTCGATTTAGGCAGGCAAGCACGTGGCGCGATGGATTTGTTGCGCGAGGTGGCGGTGTGTGAAGGAGTCGAGGTGCTCCCGAGGAGGCCGGGGATCGCAAAGGCAAGGGTAGCGTAGACGCCAGGCTGTAGGGTATGGAATGCACTGGGAAATGTTGGGTGCCGGCCGCTGGTGCTGTGTGCGCCCTGCTGCGCCGTGGAAATAACCCGCCGTATAAAAGCGCGGTAGGTCTGCGCAAGCACTTGCGTTGGAGAGGAGTGTGTAGGGCATGGGATTGCGTGTAGTGCGTGGAGTACGGGCGCGGCTGCGGGCCGCAGGTGGTTTTTGCCCGCGGGGGCCAGTGCAGGCAGTCGTGGCTCAATGCTGTTGGTAGAGCCCGTCGTTGAGGCTTCACCAGTCTGCACAGTCTGGAGGCGAGGTTTGAACGAGCCAGGTGTGTCTGGATTTAAAATAATGGTCATCTGCGTCACGGTGTCCACGGGCACCTGTTTGCGAAGCCGCGAACGGTCCACCACACAGCAGGACAGCAGGACACACACGGACCGTACTAGCCCCAGGCCTGGCAGGGCCGTGAGGCACCGCCCCTGGGCGACACCGCAGGTGCGCCACACAGACGAGACCCACACCATTCCGCCGATCACCAGCCTAATACCCGAGCATACCATACCATATGTGCAGCCTCCATTCGATATCACAACTCGGTTCTTCAGTACTAATAGATCATGCACGTGTCACGTGTCACGATGTCTAGCGATGCAGTAGTTGCGGATACCGGTATGATGCATGAACTCCATCAGCATGTTGCCATGCCTTCATGCGCGCCGTTGTCTAGTTCATTATATACAGGCACTGTTCACGTTCACGGGGCCGTTCACGGGGCTCAAACACTGCACACGTTCGTTGGCGCCAGCTGCGCAGCAGCAGCTTAAGGCCTGCTGCAGGGGTGGCCTGCTGCGCCAGGCGCGTAATTAGCACACGTCCAAAACAAACACCCAGGCGTTGGCACTTGGAAATTGCTGCGTGGGCCCCAACGCCATGGGGCCAAATCAATCAGCAATCGGCATGAAGGAGCGCGGCAATGAATGACGGAGGGGCCGTGGCCCCTTCATGGCAACACACAGTAGTCACAGCACTCCTGCAGTCAACTGACACGGGTGTCTTCACAGCCTGGGCCAACGTGCACGCTACCTGTGCAGGCACAGAGCAGGCGCACGCAGACCCACTCATACACTACAAGAATAACCCAAGACATTCAACCAGCTTATCACCAGCCGCCGTTCTCACTCGCAGACGTCACCCAACCACCAATCATGACTGCCGTCGGCGGCCGTGCTGGCTGCCGTGCCTGCTCCTCCAAGCTTGCTGCAGCCACTGGCACGACCCTGACGTTGGACTGCAGCGTCGCCCTGCGCCACCGCGCCACCGCCACCACCACCGCCGCGATGAGGGCAACTGAGGCAGTTGCGGCCACCACTGCCGCCACCAGCACTGATGCCTTGACATTGCTGCTACTGCCATTGCTGCTGCTGCTGCTGCTGCTCGATGTGCTGCCAGACGCCTCGCCACTTCCCTGGTCCGCGCCGTTGGTGGCACGCTCAGATGCCGACACATCCTGGCTTCCACCGCCGGCAGCGATGCCGTCGGGAGCCGGACTGGGCGACAGCACCCCCACGACAGGCGTCGGCTCCTGCTGCTGCACCTCGCCCGTGCTCGGTTGCATTTCCTCCTGCTCCGGCCCTGACACGGGTGTGTTCCCACGCTGCTGCTCGCGTGAGGTGGCAGGGCTCGGCGCCGCGCCGGCACCACCCGGTGGGCTTGCAGCAGCCGGGGACGGGGGGAGGGGCGCAACGGATGGCGGTGGCGGCATGTCCGTGGGAACTGCAACGGTAGCAGGAATGGCCGCAGGTGCAGGGACAGGAGCTGGGCTCCGGCTGGCGGGGGAGCTGTCGGTTGGGCGGATGTCCAGGGAGCCACTCGAACGGGCGGCAGGCGGCGGCGGCTTTGAGCGCTTCGGCCTGGGCGGGCGCGGGGGCAGACTTGGCGACGGACTTGGCGGCGGGGAGGGCGCCGGGCTGGGAGGCAAGGGCGGCGAAGGGGGCGAGCGGAGCCTTGGTGGGTTGGGCGGGGGCCGCGGGGGCCAGGGTGGCGGACGGGGAGACCGAGCCCTGGGTGGCGGTCGCGGTGATGGCGGCGGGCGGGGGGATGGCGGTGGCGAGGGAGCCGGCACGGATCGCTGTGAAGGGGGCGGCCCAGGCGGCGCCGGGCTGGGTGGCCTTGGCGAAGGTGGCTCGGGACTGGGCGGCGACGGCGAAGGCGGTGCCGGGCTGGGCGGGTCTGGTGAAGGTGGCTGTTGGGCAGTTGGGGCACACATGGGAAGAAAGAACTCAGTCGACTCGCCATGGTGAGGCACACCGCAGCAAGCGCGTGTGCCGGTCATGGCAAGGGCAGGCGCAATGCAGTGTGTACGGCATACCGGTACGTCAGAACTGCACGGGTGCGGCAAACCCGCCGAGCCCGCGCCAAACCCGCCAGCTACCGTAGCCAACTCACTGTGCTAGGCAAGGTGCGGGCGTACGCGGGGTTGAGGGGCGACGCCAGTGTGCCGCCCAGGTGGCCCAGCGCAACCACCGCCCAGCGCTGCGGCAGCGCGGCGTCGGGTCCGCTCAGCAGCCGCGACGGCAGGTTGGCGGCACGCACGCGGATGGTGAGCGCGGCGCCGGCCGGCGGCGCCACCAGCAGCACGCGCTCGACGGTGTTGAGGCGGTCGGGTGTCGGGTAGGCTGGGCGTGTGGGGCATGCAGGACAGCAGCAGGTTCAAACAAGATGTGTTGCAAGAAAAACGTGTGCTGTTGAAGAGCACAGGGGAGAGAGCAACGAAGATGTGCGTGTGTGCACCGTGTGGGTGTGGTAAGAGCTTGTGCGGTCTCTCCTGTTGGGCCAAGCCGACGCCGCGCCCCACACGCACCTACGTCCTCGCGGTTGTTGCCCCACACGCACCTGCGTCCTCCGGGTTGTTGCCCCGCACGCACCTACGTCCTCCGGGTTGTTGCCCCACACGCACCTCCGTCCTCCGGGTTGTTGCCCCACACGCACCTACGTCCTCCGGGTTGTTGCCCCACACGCACCTCCGTCCTCCGGGTTGTTGCCCCGCACGCACCTCCGTCCTCCGGGTTGTTGCCCCACACGCACCTACGTCCTCCGGGTTGTTGCCCCACACGCACCTCCGTCCTCCGGGTTGTTGCCCCACACGCACCTACGTCCTCCGGGTTGTTGCCCCACACGCACCTGCGTCCTCGCGGTTGTTGCCCCACACGCAGCGCTCCGCAGTGCCGTTGGCGCCCGCCTCCGCCACCGTCACCAACAAGTCCAGGTCGTTGACTATGTAGCCGTCCGTGTCTGTGTGCGGGTGCGGGTGCATGAGGTGCACGTGCGCGAGAGGCGATGTGGAGAGACGGCGGCATCAGCCCACATCCCTTCCGGTTCACCCGCAGTCACACCGTGCAGCACAAATGCACGTGGTCGGCTGCCACGGCTGCGGCCACGGCGGCCCGGGAGTACGGCCAGTCCCGCCCGCGGCCCGCGCAGCTCCAACACGGCCACAGCACTCACTCTCGTTGGCAGGGTAGTCGTACCACACCAGCACGATGGTGATCGGCCTGCAGCAGCACCAACCGGCAGCGTGGTAATTCACGGCTGAGCGCGCAAGCAATGGCGCTGCCTGACATTGTAGACCCGCCAGCTGTGTGACCTGCCCTGTAACCGTGCGGCCAGCCTCACCCGGTGCCGGTGGCGGTGATTCCGGCCAGCGCCGCCTCCTGGCCGGTCTCCGTGAACAACCCGTAGTCGGCAACCTGCATGCGCACGCGGTCATCGCTGGCGTTCGTGGCTGCCAGGCTGGCGGCGGCGGGGCTGGCGGGCGGCGGGCGCAGCGGCAGCGTCGTGAGCAGGTCCAGGCGGCCCCAGCCCTGGTAGTAGTCTGGGGCGGTGGACAGGAGCTGTGCCAGCTGCAACGCCCAGCCACCCTGGAGGGGCGCGGCAGGAGTGGGGATTGCGTCAACGGAAACACCGGGTGGAAGAAGGGGAGCGCGCGGAAAGATGAGCTATCACTTAAGGTGCGAGGTGCTGAGTTAGATGAGGTGCGTACGGCCCACCTGCAGAGACTTGGCTCCCGCAATGACCAGCGCCTGCACGTGCGGCATGGGCGGGCGCGTCAGGGAGGATGCCTCGCGCATGGCACCGGGGGGCTGCGATAGCACATCTGGCCTGGTCACGCGGCGGCCCACCGCCTGAGCGGCATCCAGCTCCAAGCCTAACATAGCCATGCACCCTCTCCCCCCGCCCCTACCTTGACGAGTATGCCCGACGGCTTGAAGGGCGTCGAGTCATCCGTGTCGGGCCAGCCGCCCGGATAGAAGCCGGACCTGTGTGCAGCCGGGGCTCAGGCATTGGCGTGCGCCGGGTGACGAGGAGGCTGCAGTTACCAGTCGGGGCCACGGCTGGACTGGGCGTCAGGCTGTCTATGGGCTGGGGGCCCCGGTACTGTGCGTTGTTGATTGACTGCCATGTGCTGTTTCGCGGTTGCTGGACAGGTGTTGTGGACTCACTTGAGGTACTGGCGCAGCAGGGCCGCCGAGCCGGCTGCCAGGGGCGTGGCCATGGAGGTGCCGCTCATCTCCTGCGTGTCGTCGTGACACGCGCCGCCTGCGCACGTACGGGACAGTGCAGCACCAGGCATAAAATGCCGGGCACTTCGATGCCGGCCACCTGAAGCACACCGCACACGCACGCCACCGGCTTCCAGGCGGCACGGTGCCGCCGCGCCGCCCTGGCATGCCGCACCACACAGCAGCCTGTCACAGGCCTAGCGCATACCTGTGATGCCGTCAGTGGATTTGGCGCTGACGATGTCGTAGCCGGGTGAGATGATGTCGGGTTTGATGCGGCCGTCGCGTGTGGGGCCGTACCCGCTCCACCGCACCACGTCGCCCACGGACTGCGAGTACTGCTGCCACGTCAGCCGCAGCTCCGTGCCCGCCGTGAGGTTGCCCACCAGCCAGCCGCCCATCACCTGAGAGCAGTTTCGTGCGTGCGTGATTGTGCACAGTGATGGACCGTGGCGCATGCGGGCGTACGCTGGCGCAATGCTCATGGGAGCGCTTGTGGGAAAGCCCACGCGACAGACAGGCCGGCGAAGCAGGATGTCATGGGCATTGTGCAGGTTGGGCGAGGCTTTTGAGAGTCGAGCAGGTGTACCGCTGCAGGCAGAAACAACGATCAACGCCGCACCTGGGGTATGGACGACACGGGAATGCGGATGGATGGGCCATCCGATCCCGACAGCTCCGGAGACTCGGTGTACTGCGGGTGTGGGGGTGGATGGGGAGGGGCGCGAGCACACATGACGTATAAAAAGGGAGCCCATCGACAGTAAATCAATGTGCGTGACGTCATGCCTGCACGGTTGCGGGTCCACCGCATGCGCCCGACCCCCCCCCCCCAGTAGCGCACCTCCATGTTTGGGCTGTGGTAAATCATCATCATCGCCGCCGCCCCCGCATCCTGCCCCGGTGTGAGCAGTCCGACACGGAATGTGAAAGTCGGAGGTTAGCAGGACTTGGGTGGGCCTGCGCATTCTGCTCAGTTCTGCACATTCACTACTACTGCCGTACCGCCCCTTCCACCCACCTGCAGGTTGCGCGCGCGTGTGTCCACGTCGCAGCGGTCGCTATACGACACCAGGACCACGCGCCCGGGGACATGCGCAAGCGCCTCGGGGTAAAGGGGCTCGCAGGCGTCGATGGGGGTTGCCACGCCCACCAGCGTCTGTGGCGGGAGAGGGCGTTTACATTGAAGCGGAGTGCACTAGGAAAACACGTTGAGTGGGTTTCAGGGATCCCTTTGCGCAGGGAGCGGGCCAGGGGGTTGCGGGGTGCCAACGACCATCCGCAAGCCGCGCAGCAACAGCCGGCTTACCTCGCTGGTTGAGGACACCACTGAGTC
This sequence comes from Chlamydomonas incerta, assembly GCA_016834605.1. Lineage (NCBI taxonomy): Eukaryota > Viridiplantae > Chlorophyta > Chlorophyceae > Chlamydomonadales > Chlamydomonadaceae > Chlamydomonas > Chlamydomonas incerta. The sequence goes on from JAEHOC010000004.1 coordinate 909,624, forward strand.
CAGGTACGGAAGCCCGCCGGTCTCCGCCGGTTGCAGCTGCGGGCAAGAGCATCGCAGGTTGGGCAGCCGCGCACGTGTGTGTTGTGTAAGAGACGACGGAACGAAAACCATGTCTGTGTGTTAAAGAAAGACAACGAACTGTGTGTGTGTTCAGGCGCCCTGATGGGCACGCCCGTGGCTGCGGCCTTGTGCGGCCTAATGCACCCCCGCCGAACATCGGCAGCGACAGCGACAGCAGACAGCAGCCCTCACCGCCAGATCAAACAGCCGTACGTCGCCGGCGTCGCTGGTCATGTAGCCGCGGACCTTGAGCAGGTTGGCGGTGGACACGCCGGCGGGGTACTTGTAGCCCACACCCACACCCACGACATTCTTGGCGTTTGCGGGCGAGTCCACGGTGCCGCCCACCCGCGTGTTGTCATCGCCTGTTGCGGTTTGTTCATTTGGGGGGGTAAAGTCCATGTTGTGCATGCTGCTTTGCGAAGGGCGATGAGGGGCGGGGTCGTGGCGGCGGAAGGGCACGTCACAGGCATCACTGTGGGCCGCATGCGGGGGCGCGCTCACCCGAATTGCCGGCCGCGATGAATGAAGTCATGTCGGGGTTACGCCACAGGAACGCGTCAAAGCCTGCACATGCAGCGACGTCCAGGCCGTGAATCCATGAAGCGGCCCGGTAACCCAGTTTCTTCCTCGGCTTCCAGCCGACCCGACTCAGCATGCCGCTGGGGCTCACGCGCGCCACAAGGCTCGAGCCAGGCAGCTTGCAGCTCGCAGACACACCCAAGCAGGCTGCTAAGCAACACAGGGGGCTGTAGCTACTCACGGCGCGCCAGGCCGTCATAGTTGCTCCACATGGGGCCCCAGCTGTCGCTCGTGATGGCGGCGCCCGCGTTCTTGTGGAACTGCGTCGCGCGGCATGTATGCCTCTCGGCGTGAGTAATTGTGCAGGTTGCGGGAGGGTGACAGGCGCGATAGAGAGACACGCGTCTGGCCGCAGCGCTGCGGACGCCTGCCCACATCCCCTACGCAGAAAGCACCCACGTGACCGCATGCGCTGCACGCAGCCAACCAGTCGCACGCACGCACGTACGTACCGGTAGGTACAACTCATCCACGTTGTCAATGTTGATCAATGCGCCGCCGACGCCGCCGATGTCGTTGAAGGAAAGGCGCGCGCGCGGCGCACCGCCCGTGTCAAACTGCACGCATGGCAGCAGGATCAAGCGGTCATTAGACCGGCATCAGCCCCTCTCAGACATTACGCATCGATCCGCGTGCATGCCCGTGCCGCTGGTGGAAGGCGCAGGCGCCGTGCCTGCATCGAGCGAGCGAGCGCAGTGGTGTGGTGTGATGTGGTGGGCCCACCTGCAACACGAACTCGGCGGTGTCGCTGCCGTCCACGGGCATGGCCGCGCCGGCCACCGAGCCGCACACGTGCGTGCCGTGGCCGTCGCCCTCGTCTCCAAACTTGGCCCCTGGTGCGCGAACGGCAGGCGCGCGGCGGCATGGATGCAATTCAGAACACACACAAAGCACGGCGATCCAGCGGCTGGGGTCCGGGGTCTGGGGTCAGCCGCTGGTGCCCCGCACTTGCGGCACAGCCGCGCCCGCACCTTTGAACACCACGTACTGCACCACCTTGCGGTGGGCGGGCGTGCGGAAGCGGCGCGGCGTGCCCTTGAGCAGAGCCGGGTAGTTGCTGAAGCGGGGGTCAGCATCTGCAGGGATGCGAGTGTGTGCGTGTGTTAAAAAGCGCAAGGAAAACCCCATCAAGCCCCACGCATACGCACATGCGCACACGCGCGCACGAGGCGCGCGTCGCATTGCATGCGGTGTTCCGAGTCCTCCCATTCCTTGTGCTCTCTGACACACGTTCTCATGCATAAGACACTCATCATGACCGCAACCGCCGCCACTCACAGAAGCAGTGGTCCAGATCCAGGCCCGTGTCGCCGACCCCAACCACCTCGTCCTCCCCCCGCAGGCCGGCGTCCCAGAACGGCCGGTTTCCGGCCGCCAGCGGGTCATCGTACTGCGCCTGCGTCATGGCGCCTGCGCAGAGGATGGAGAGGCCCGGCCAGCAGCCATCACAGCAGGCAAGCGCAGTGGTTGGTGTCGTGCTATTACAGCAGGCTGGGGCCGTTCATTTGGGTAGTGCACATTACCCTGTGCTGACCCACAGGCAAGGCGCCGGCGCGAAACTGCATCTCCCCCTGGCGCGTGCGCACCTGTCTGCAGCAGGATTGAGGACACGGCGTTGCGGCTCTGCGGCCGCAGCTGCGGCTCCACCCAGCGCACCACCGGCTGCCCCGCCAGCCACAGCACACCCGCTGCAAGGTCCTGTGGAGCGGAAGTGGCGGCGTGCGTGGAGTCGTGGTTGTGCGTGTGGCCCCCGATGACGAACAAGCAGCCCTTCCATGCAATGCCACCAACATTGACAACCCCCTTGAAATTGCACGTGTTCCCTCCCCTCCCCCACGCCGTCACGCAATCGTCTCACCTGCTCACACAGGTACACGCGCAACGCTTGGCTGGTGTCGCTGCCAGCACCCGCCCGGCTGCTCAACTTCTTGGCTGCCTGGTCCGCCGTAGAGCCGTCACTTGCTTTGGCCAGGACCACCGGCCAGCAGCCGCTGCCGCTGCCGGTGGGCGTTGCGGTGGAGCCCACGGCCGCCGCCAGGGCTCCCGGCCAGTCCCGCTCCGCCGCGCTCAGGGCGGCGTCGGCCAGACCGCCCACGAGCTCCACCAACGCTCCGTAGCGTGGCTGCTGCTGGGGCGGCGGGGAGGCGCCGCTGTCGCCTGGGTCGGTATCAAGAGTGGCCATGCTGTGGAGCAGCTGGTTGCGCTGCCGCTGCAGCTGCCGGCTGCGCCGCGCGGCCCTGACAGACGCGCTGGCGCTGGTGCTGTTGCCGCCGGCCCCAGTGTCGCCCGTGGCGTCGCTGTTGTTGTACGCGGCCGTACCACTGGGCTCCAGTTGCTGCAGCAGCGGCTGCCACTCGGGCGCCAAGCAGTGGTTGGGTCCGTAATCCGCCTGCGTGGGTGGGTAGCGTGTTTGCCTGGGGTAGAGGTTTCCATTTCAGGTGACTCATCTCACCTCCCAGGTCCCAGGAGCTCCTTTTACAAAGCAGTGAAATCAGGGTCAGACCAAGGCGCACGTGTACTGCCCCGGTCACCCCCCAAAGCAGATACCATACCATGGGGGCGCCGGTCTGCCGCGCCACGCTTGCCGCCATACGGGGCGTTGTAGCCACCAGCAGGGTGTTGGGGGGCACGTATGACAGTACACGCGCGCCGCTGGAAACCAGGGCGGCGCGCAGGGCGTCCGCGTCGACATGCCCTTGCTTCCCGGCTGCTGCTGCTACTGCGCCGCCGCCCTCGACTGACGTATCGCTGGGGACGCCATTGTCTTCGTCGTAAGCGAACAAATACAGCTGCCGCAACAGGAGGGGGCTAGTGGGTAAAGGGCCATGCAAGCTCAGAGCAGGTGCGCGCCACACAAGGCCCCGGTGCTCACCCCCGGTGCTCACCTGCAGAGTGACCGCGTTGCCCCAGGCCGAGGCAGCAAAGGCGCGGGGATCTGGGCCCCTGGTGACCTCGCCACCAAGCGACCGTCGCGATGGGCTCTTCGCGTCTTCGTCAGCTGGCCAGGAGGTCCCCGCCTGCTCCGTATGGCTCCTGCACCACATGCGGCGCTTGATGTCAGGGCGGTTGGCTGGAGCCCCTCGGCGAGCACGGCGCTAATGTCAGCTAGTGTCCAAGCTTGGTAGCTGTCTAAAGCTTGGTAGCAAACCTGAGTTGGATGACGCCAGTCCGAAGCGCGACCAGGCGAGGACCGGAAGTCCATGCCCACGTCGATGAGTTTCCCGTCAAGAGCAGCAAAAGCAATGATGTGGCCCTGATTAAGGCTCCCTTATGACGCCGCTGTATTGACATATCGTAATCTTAGCTAACGGAAAAGCTCAGACTTGTTGGGTCCGCATAACGCCCGCCTCGGTGCCGAGTTTTACTGTTAGGGCGAGCGCTGCTGAAGCAATGCAATCGATAGTATTCAAGCGATGCATATCTATTACATGTGTACGCTATGGAGGAAGGCAGCGCGGGGTTGATTGAACGCCATGTGCCTGACGGGCGCACTAACCGCCGATCGTGTCGACCCAGTGTAGCCACAGTCACAGTCGACCCGCAGAACTTCCCGCAGTCAATTCCCTCGGCCCCTTCGTCCAACAGTGGCGAGCGCATTACCCGTGGATTCAAGACGAAATGTGGAAAGGAGAAACAATTTACCATAGGGCTGAGCCCCCTGAGCGCAGCGATTCAGGGAGGCCGCGCAGCACAGCAGCATCGCCTATTCGGTACCTGCGGTCACTACCACGCTTATTGGCATCTGTAGCTGCGGGCGTCCAAGGCGCCCACAAGCCCCCACACAGCACGTGTGCCCAATGTAACAGTTCTGCAACCTGCCTAATTGCCAGTCCGCTTGTACACGCATGCACCAAAGTACCTCTCTTCGCCCACAATCCAACACCACGCTCGTCAGTAGCAGCTCCGTGCCCACGCACCGCATGTCCTGCCCCAATCCCAAAGTTGGAGTTGCTTGCCGCATTCAGAAATCGCCTGCCAATCCTCGGCTGCCATCTCAGGCGTCACAGCCGTCCCCCATCATAGCCCAGTCACAAGTCGCTTCGGTCACACATTTGCGCCACCCACCCTCACACAAGCAGACACACATCAAGGCCCCCATGCTCGTGGGCGGCGCCGACTCCTGCAACACCCCGCACCGCAACCCCTGCCCTTACCACACCAAAACCAAAACCACAGTCCCACACACCCAAGCCAGAACGAGCGACAAACTGCGCTCGTAAACAATGAACGATGCCCTACCGCGTGTATGTACTCGCGGCCCCGTGGCAGATGGCTGTGAACACGCGGGGCGACCTCCGGCGCAGCTGGCCGACCCCTCCACGTGACACCACGCCATGGCCGCCGCGGACGGCCGTTTCAAAAAGCTGTTGCGTCCAGGCGCCCTGCGCCGGTCACTAGATTTGGTTGCTAAAGCCTGAGGTGGTGTTGATGCCCCCACCCACCCCTGTGCTGGCGCCGCCGCATCATCATCTGCGGGGCCGCACATGTGCGCAGCCAGGACGCAGACCGGTGGACCGACCGCCGCATTGCCGCGGCATGCAGGGCCCCGCGGCGGCGCGCGGAGTTGCCGATGCTCGGTGCGCTTGCTTGCCTGCCTGCTCCGCAGCACCGCACACCGCACCGTGCCAAACGCGCCGCTGCATGCTGCCAAGAGCACGGGCCCGTGCTCAGCAACGATGCCGACAGCATACGCCACCGCCCTGCCACACGGCTGGAGCGCGAGCGCCGGCGTCTGGAGCCCTCAGGCATTGCCCGGCACTGGTGCTGGCGCTGGCGCCTGCACCTGCGCCTCTGCTGCCTCCTCCGCCTGTTCCTGTTGCACCATCGCAAGCGGCACCTGCAACATTCCGCCGTGAACCGGAACCAGGACCACCGGCACCATCGCCTGCACGGGCTGCTGTCCAGCCCCCGGCACCGCCGCTGCGGGCGCCGCCTGCGCAGCTGCAGCCGCCGCCGCCGCCGCCGCCGCCGCCGCCGCAGGCGGCTGCGCCGCCGCCGCCGCCGCCGCTCCCGCCAGCCCAGCCGCAGCCGCCGCTGCCGCCGCTCCCGCCAGCCCAGGTCCCACCTGCACCGCCACCGCTCCCGCTATCGCCTGGAGCAGCATGGGCTGCATGGCGGCGGCCGCGACGGCGGGCGGCGGCATGCCGGCGACCGCGACGGCAGGCGGCGGCCCCCGGTCCGCCGCCCGCACCGGCTGCGCCAGGTACGCCGCCTGCTGCTCGGGCCCCAGCGTGTGCAGCACGTCGAAGGCAGCGCGCTGCCAGGCCGTGATGGCCAGCTTGATGGGCGAGCGATACTTGGTGGTCAGCGCCAGGCGCAGCTCGGAGGGGCCCCTGTGGGCGTGAGCAGGGGCCCGGACAGCGCGAATGAGAGGGGAGCAGCCGCCGCCAACGCCCTCGACTCCCAGACCAAGGCCCTATCCCACACCCGCGCCTCCTTACGCAGCGTGCCCGCCCGCCACGCCCACCGCGTCCCGCCCCCAAGCCTCCCGCCATGAGGAGCCATGACAGCAAGCCTCCCGAACCGCGCGCACACGCGCACACCAACACCAACACCAACACCAACACACACACACACACACACACACACACACACACACACACACACACACACACACACACACACACACACACACACACACACACACACACACACACACACACACACACACACACACACACACACACACACACACACACATGTGACCGGGGGCGGACTTTGTTCCGTTTGCTCCCCCCACCCACCCACCCACCCCACACCCCACGCGCGGCCGCCACACCCACGTGTACGGCCGCGCCACGGTGGAGTTGTTTTGCCACACCATCTCCGCGCCGTCGGACGGGTTGTTCACGATGACCGCCACCTCGCGCGGCGTGACCAGCACCTCCACCACGCTGCCCTTCATCACCGGCAGCCGCGCCGGCAGCAGGCTGCCCACCGTGATGGCGGAGCTGAAGCCCGTGGCGCGCTCGCTGTGGCCGGGGCTGGGCTGGCACTTGTGCAGCGCCTTGTGCATCTCCTGCGCGGGCGGGGGCGTGGGAGCGGGCGGGGTGGGGTTCGATACATGATAAATTAAGATAAGAGGATGGGGGAGGAAAGCGGTAGCGGGTGGGAGTCCGGCGGGGAGTGGGGGCGTGAGCGGCGGACCCATGCTGAAGCATGGGGAAGGAGCGGGGGCGAGGCGCTGCGCGCGGCGTCGTCACGCGGCGCGGTGTCGCCATGCGGGGCTGCCGTCATGCGGCGCTGCGGGGCCCGCTTCCTGTGTGTTCATGCCCGGCACCCGCCCCTGCCCCGACCAGGAACGCTGGTGTCTGGCCCGCACGCACCTGCATCTCCAGCGGCACCACGCCAAACTGCGGGCCGAGGCGAGGGAAGGTGAAGGGCGGGGGCAGCGATGGGCAACAGATCGAGCAAAGCACGCCCGCGCCGCGCTCTACTTCCCACTGGGCGGCCCGGCTCGCTGCCGAAAGCACCTGTCCTGTCCCGCGGTGGTCATGCACCCATCCACCCACCCGCCCACGCTTTGTTCCGCTTGTTCCTGTGACACACTTGCACCCGCACCCGCACACACAAGCACAAGCACACGTGCGCCCCCAAGCCCGCACCTCGGCGGCGTTGTTCCCGCGCAGCATGAGTTTCCAGCGCAGGATGGGCGAGTCGGCCGTGGACTTGTCGCTGCGGGGTTCCAGCGGCGGTGGGGCCGGACAGGGCGCAGCGGGTCAGGCGGCGCCAAGAGCAGCCCTGCACCTCCCCTCACGCCCTTCACACCCGGTGCGGGTGCCACATTGGGCTGGCCCAGTGCAGTACTGCCAGTCCCTTGCCACCGCCCGTCGAGTTGGCGCACGCGCGCCTCCCGGCCACACCGGAGACACGCACCTGACAAGCATGCGGGGCCCGGGCGCCTCCAGCCTAATCTCCGTCACGCCGTTGATGTCCTGGATGCAGCACAGACCCGCGAGTGTGCGTGTTTGTGTGTGTATGAGGTGGAGGCGGGCAAGCTGAGGCGGGCTGAGCACACGGCGTCGGCGCGCCAATAACAAACCACACCGGCTGGGCCCTTGATGCTGAATGATTCAATCCCCCGTGACACTATTGATGATATGGGATACAAGAGCGGCCCACGAACCTCCGGCCACGGCTTACCCTGAACGTGAACGGCTCCGTGTTGACCACGCTGCTGACCACCTGGCCCATGTCGAACTGGGTTACAGTCTCCTCAATTGCCAGCCGCTGCACCCAGCTGTATCCCCTGCACAGCGCAGCACAAGCGAAACCGCGATGCACGGCAAACGTGATTGTCCGCCCAGGAGTCGTGTTTACGCCCGCGCGGAGGGGTTGGAGCAAGCGGGGGCCGGGCCGGCCGGGCCGGGCGTGCCTTGTCGAATACCCCTCGAGGTCGCAACCCGACTTCGACTGCCCCGACTTGCCCCAAGTTGTTCCGTTTTACGGTTACTACCAGATGCAAAGCTGGCCAGGGGCCGCTCTGTCTGCTGGCCACGCCAATCCCGGCAACCGCGTAAGCTGTCTCACTCACCGCCAACGCCTGGCCAGCTTGGGGCCCACCAGGCGCTGCAGCCTGTCTTTGGCTACGCGGTTGGATAGGCTCAATCCGTTCTGGTCGGTCTTTCGAAAGAAACTGCAGGTTTCATTAATCGTCGCCAGCGCGGTGGCGTCAAAGAATCCCATTATGCGCCAGATGATGAGGTCCGGCAGCGACAGCAAGCACGGGTCGTCGGGAACTTCTCGGAGAGGCTTCACATCTTCACACGCCAGCTCCTCCTCGCGATAGCTGCGTTGCCGTTTCGCAGGCCGTAGTCCTGCTTCTTCTTCTAGCATCCCAGGCCGGGGCTCTGAAAGCCCGTCCATCGCGGCGGTGACGGTACTTTGCAGTTTGCACAATGCCGAGCGCCAAAAGCTCAAAGCAGTGTGAACGTGTGGGGGGAGCCGTGTGCTTTTATGTGTTTTGTAAGCGGTTAAAGCTCTGGGGCAGCACAACCCTCACAATCAGTGCTCGACATGGGTGGGGTTGGGCATCGACATGGGTGGGGTTGACCCGTACGATGGCGTCGCGCGCCAGGCCCGCCAAGGCCCTAGAAGTGACTCTTACGCACAATTGCACCGCCGGCAGCTGCACAGCAAGACACATACAGTGACACGGCACTGTACAGGCAGGTGTCGGTCGTAGGGGTCCGGGGGGAGGGCATAGGGGTGCGGGGGAATCCTGCCCTGGGGTGCGTCACACGGATGCGTTATGAACGCGACATTTACACCAGCACCCAGGTCGTGACGGACTCTCTCCGGCCCGGAAGGAATCCGCCCTCCCCCCAGCTGTCTGCGACCTCCGCAAACCGTGCAGAAAGCACATGACGCAGCATTTCGGTAACGCAGACGGTAGTGCCCCTGCAGTGCTGCCGTGCCATCCACGCCCGCCTGCCCCACCTCCACTCCCGCCCCCCACCCACTCCTGCCTGCCAAGGCTGCGGCGTGGTGCTGTCGGCCGTATGTGGCCAATTGAGCATCGGTGCCACCCTGGTGTCTACATATCACGCCAGATGCCTGACAAAAGCATCTTTACACCAACCGCCGGGTGTCCACGGTTCGGGCCGCGGCGTGTGCCGTTGGACATCATGTCTTTGCAATCCTTCCACTCTCTCGCATCTTCAGCAGCCCAAACATGGCACAGGGTCCTTGGGCCTAGCAGGTCGGACGCCAAGGCCCACAGCACATAGCGTCAGTACCCCGGCTTGCCCCTCCCCCCTCCGGCGCCCACTTGTGAATGACCCAACCCTGGCACGATGGGACAAGGAATCAATGAGCAGGTGCGTCTATGCTGATACATTGCCCAACCTGCGCCTGCGCAGCCTGGCATACCCCACACCAAAATTCCAACTGCGCCGATTCCCAAAAAAATACAGGCGCCGGTGTGCGTCCATTAAGCCACACGTCGACACATCTCTTGCCGCCTGCACGGCAGGCGGCGGTCACCTGCTTCCCTGGCGGCCCGAGTATGCAAAAAGCATCAATCTCCCTCTCTCTGCGTTCCATTTGGCTGTTACCCCTCTTTATCTCTCCCTCAGGTGGGCAGCCAGACATGCAAACAAAACAGTATACACCACAGCTGCGACGGCCGCGCCACCTGCCAGCTCACCAAAAAATATCGTGGCATCACGAATGGCCGTCGCAGCGCAGCGTCAGGAACAGTACGTTACCAGCGCACCGCACCGCGCCGAGCCACACCACGCCATGCTTCATCACACCAGGAATATGGCCCCCAGCGCCACCAGCAGGATGACCACCTCCGACACGAACACGCCGGGCGAGCCGAAGCTCTGTGGTCGGGGCAGGTCGCAGGGGGCCGGCAGCCGTGAAGGCGTGGCCAGGGGCAAGACAAGACACCGGCATGCGTGGGGTCCCGACGCCCGAGGCTAACCGGCGTGTGACGCAGCAAGCATGAGAGCATGTAACCTCTAGTCGCCCGCACTTAACTAACGTCCCCGCGCCCGCTGCGCCCACAACCCAAGTTAGCGTCCCTCGCCGGCTGTGCGCCACACTCTGCCCACACTCACCCCAATGGGCACGATGTCCACCCGCAACCAGCTCTCCAGGCCGGTGCCCAGCATGGCGCCCGCGAACAGGCAGCCGAACACCAGCGCCACCGCCTTGCCTGCATCACGTGGGAGGAGGGGCGCAGAGCCGTGCGGCAGCAAACGGCTGACTGGCCTGCGCGGGTGTGGCCACCCTCCAACAGGACAGCTGCGTCCACACTCCACAGCAGCACTTCGGACCGCAGTAACGGCCCCGGTGCAAGGCTAGGGCTGATGTTTGCTAGCGCTGCTGCTGTCGGCGCCTTGCTGCACCAGCGAGGGCCTGCTGCATTCTAGCGCCAGCCCGCCCAGCGCACACACGCTCGGCCACGCTCCAACCCCACCCACCGAGCCCCATCTTCTTGTTTTCCCGCAGGCTGTACACGGCATAGCCCAGCGCCAGTGACAGCTGCAGACCCGCCGTGTCCGCCAGCTGCGCGTCTGGCGACTCCAGCACAGCCTGCGTGTGTGCATTCGATGAGAGGAGGACGGTGTGGGTGCCCACATGAAGCGTTCGCGTTCATGGGCGTGCGGGTGTGGCGTGCGGGTGCGGTACTGGTGGTGGCAGTGGCGGTGGGCACGGGGAAGCGCAGTTGGTAGGCACCGGCACTGGCGGTACACCAGCAGCCACACCTGCTGACACACCTCACGGTCGCGACCCTGTGGCATCCCTCCCAGCGGTGCCTGCGCGACGCGGGGGTCTGCGCCACCCGTCTGCGCCAACCCTCGCCCCCTCCCCCTTGTGCACCGAACGGCGCGCCGCCGCACCTGCGCCAGCGCCCACAGCGCCACGCCTCCGAACACGCCTGCCTGCGTCAGCACCACCTGCTGGTTGTTCGGCACCGCGAAGCCCACTGGGAGCCCGCCCGCCGGCAGCTTGGGCGCCGACACCTTTGAGGCCAGGCCGCCCATGCCGCCCAGCGCCTGCGGCTGCGAGCCGAGGCGGCCAACAGGAAGGCCGGTCAGAGGCGCATTTAGTTGGATTACAGCTGAGTGGTCGTCCCAGATGTTGGGCTGGCGTAAGGGGGGCTTCCTGCAGGGCACTCACCGACGCCTTGGGCGCGGCCTTGCGTTGCGTGGGCACGTCCGCGTAGCGGACCGCCGTCGACACCTCCAGCTCGCCGGTGATGCGCTTCTTCATGGAGCGCATGAACAGGATATCATACGCCGCCTCGATCTCCACCACCTGCAGGGCCGGGGCGGCGGGGCGCAGCAGCAGGCTCGTTCAACTAGAAGCAGCGCGCGGTGTGGGCACCGGCGCACCCCACACACGCCAGCCACAGCCACTCGTCGCGTGGTCCCAACCCGCCCACCCGTGCGCCAGCACATACTGTCAACGGTTTCCCTACACTCTTTCCCGCTCGCGTACGGTGCAGCGGTCCCTTCCGGGCAAGTTGTGATGGGTGCGTGGATGGTCGCGTCGCAAGCAATGCAACGCGCCATTCAAGTCGACACTTCAAATTACATAGCTTGCAGGCAAGCCACTGGTCCGTGCGGGCCCGAAGTGAGCGGCGAGCTTAAATTAGGGATTCGCTTGACGGATGCTGCCCCGGTGACTTTCAACCTGCGCAATTCGCACCTTGTCCACATCGCCATCGGCCTGAGCGAGCTTCCGGTTCTTCTGCTGGAGGATTTCCTCAAAGCTAGCGTTCGGGCCCACGTCCAAAAGCTTGCAGGCGTCCTCGGCAGTGATCCTGGTGGCAGGGGGCAAGTCCTCTCCTGCTGCACGCGGCCGGAATGCTACACCTCGCCGCGCGAAGGCAGGTCGTGTCGCTGTGAAACCTATGCGAGAGCTGCGCAGGCTGGCTAGCATTCTTGTATGACTTTGTTCTTAAATGAATGATTTAGGCACTTGGCAACTCGTTTACGCGCGGAAAAACTTGTGCCCAAAGAGGGTTTTGATAGTTTGACGCACACTCGTGTCATCTCCACCTCTCATCCCGCCGCCCCCTCCCCCCCGCACCCCCGGCCCTGCGCCCGCCGGCCCCCGGGAGGCACGCCCCCACAGCCTGCGCGGCAGTGCAACCTGTCGCTGTGTCTCTTACCAGCTCCCGCCGCGCCAGACAGCGGCTATCCCTTGTGCCGCTGTACATCTTCATCATCATAAGTCCTCATCTTCATTTGCAGACGGTCCACCCCGCTGCTGCGCGCTGTTGCGGCCTGCTGCCGGCCCGTGGAAGGGCAAGTAGGCGGAGCGCACTATGGAGGCCACGTGCAGGCGCACAGGTTCAGCTCAGTGCCCGTATCTTCCATCTACGCTGTAGAAATTTGCCCCAAATCCGCCGAAGGCGGAGAAAAAATTTTGGGGTTTGGGGCCGCGCATCTACGGAGCGTAGACGTTTTGGGCGGATTTGGCGGTATTTTAGACAGGGAGCGTAGATGGTTTGGGGGTTTTGGGGGCGTGCCCCTAGGAAAAGTTTTCGGGGCGTAGATGGCGCGGGAGGGGTCATCTACGCTGTGTAGACGCCGGGGGCCAAAAGCCATCTACATGATACGGGCACTGGTTCAGCTGTCAGGTTCAGCTCAACCTTTGACAGGTTACATCTGCACCGCTTCGGCAGCACGGGTGCAGCAGCACCATTTCGATAGTTCTGGCCTACCCGCTAGTCCCTTTGATGATCCCACATCCCCCTGCATGTTCTCTGCCTAAAGCCTCTCTACGACGCCGCGTCTCCCCACGGTCAAGTCTCTCCACTCCAACCTAAGCACTCCGCACTGAGACGGTCCATCAATGTCAAAAACAGCGGGTGTATATTACCGTAGCCTATCGCTGCCAACCGTTGGTCGCGCTGCGCAGCAGCTGGCAGCCACACCGCGCCTCCGCGAAACGGCATGTCCGCAAAAGCCCTCCTCCTGCTGCTAGATTGCACGCGTCAGAACCAAACAAATGCCATAACTAGCACTAGCCAAGACACCACCACAACACTTGCATCACACGCCCGCGCCCACGCCCCCCTCACATCACACGCCCCCCCCCCTTGACAGCACACGCCGCCAGCCCCACATCCCCGTCTGCAACTTGCCCACCGCCTCCTGCCGCCCGCGCCCACGCTCTACTTGGTGCTGTAGGGCTCCTCCTTCTGCTCCACCACCTGCTCCACCATGACCTTCTGGATGGTGTACTCCTTCTCCGCGAACCGCGGCCCGTACAGCTCGCGCTTGAAGTCCAGCTGCAGCGCCGCGTAGTTGCGGCGGCTCTCCAGGTACGCCTTCCACTCGTCCAGCGCGCGCTGGCGCTCCTGCAGCACGTCGGCGTCCGCCTGCTGCAGCAGCTGCTCGTCCTCCTCGTCGTAGCGCTTGCTGTACTGCTTGAGGTTCTTGGTGATCTCCGCCTCCTTCTCGGGCGGCAGCAGGCTGGGCATGCGCGGCCGCCAGCTGAACTGGTACAGCTTGTCTTTCTGCGAGCTGCGGGACGGAGCACAGGCGAGGCCGGGGGGGGGGCGGTTCAGTGTGGGCACGTTGGTAGAGGATGGCAGCGGCGCACGGGGCCTTGGTGCGGCGCGCGCAGCAGGAGGCGAACACAGCAGCGGCCGCGGACGCCCCCGGGACACGCAACGTGCAGGCACTCAGCCAAGCCCGCGCACCTGTAGAGCTCGCGGCCACCGAAGGACCACATCTTGATGCCGTTCTCCATCTGCTGCACGTGCGACACCACCGTCGCCACGTACCGGCCGGTGGGGTCCCACTCCACGTCCGTGGCCATGAAGTGCTCTGCCGTGAGCATAGTCTCCATCTCGTCCACCTGCGTGTTGTCACGGAGAGAGGAGGTGACGACAAAGCATTGACGGTGATTGGTGGAGTATCAATGGTGTTGGCGGGCCAGTCATCCGCACGCACGCGAGGATGGGGGTGCGCCAGCCCAGCCCGACTGCCGAAGCCCCACCGAGAGCCCAGCGCCCGGTTCCTGTGCCCGCCCCGCCCCGGCCCGCGCCGCTCACGTTGAAGAACTCCAGCTGGCCGTTGAAGTTCTTGAGGCCGGCCAGCACGATGATGCGGCCCTGCGGCGACCAGCTGATGGCGTTGCAGGCGCGGCTCTCCAGCATCTCTGCAAAGGGGCGCGGGGGGTGGGAGGCGCGGGTAAGCGGGCGGGGTGTGCGGCGCCATTTCGAGGTGTCAGTACCGCACCCACTGCCGGCCGAGCCGCACGCCGCCCTGTGCGCCACCGAGCGCGCTTCCAGCGCCATCCAATGTTCCGCACCGCCACAAGCCCCACTCACTCAGCTCGCGCACGCCCAGGCGGCCCTTGTCGTCGCGCATGCTGAAGAACGAGATGTTGGGGCGTGGCCCGTCGCCGTGCACGACCGCGAAGCGGTGGCCCTTGGGCTCCCACGCGAAGTTGAGCACGCGCTCCTTGTTGTTCTTGAGCTCGAACACCTCCAGCGGCACGTCCTTGTCCTTGACGCAGAAGATCTGGAAGCTGGTGATGGTGGACTTCTTGGTCTTGGTCCAGGCCTCCACCTTGACCGCCAGGTAGGTGCCCTGGGGGTGCCAGTACAGCTTCACGTCTGCGAGGCGGGCAGGGAAAGGGGGGGGGGCGGCAGCAGGGGGGGGGCACGGACACGTCATTAAGCTGGCGGCACAGTGGGACGTGTGCGGACGGCGCCTCCGACAGCTGCGCAAGCAGCATGCGTCCGCGTATGGTGTGGTTCACCCTTGCCACATTGCCACATGCGCCGATGCGGGTGGACCGTTCATGCCCTCGCTGCTCACCGCTGACGTTGAGCATGTTCTTCTGGCGCATCTCCGTCTTCTCCGGCACCTTGATCAGCACAATGCGCGCCGGCTGGTTGCCCTGCTCCGCGCTGTACGCCGCGAGCACAGGCTCCACGGGGCTCCACTCAAAGTCCTGCGCGGTGGGTAGCACACGTTAGGAGGTTTAGCCATTTGTAGTCTGTATGCACGAAGCAGCACCTGCTCGTCGCCACTGCGGCTCCCTTATCAACCGCCGTTCGGCAGGTTACACCATGGTGCTACGCAGTCTCGTTCGCTCCAGATCCGACGCGTCTCGCCCCCTCTCCCTGCCCAAACGTCCTGGAGCCTCCTGCCCCCGGGGGATCAGCTGGCCCACGCAGCGTTGATGCAGGGCTGTCTGCCCCCTCGCGTTTGCCTTGGCTCTGTGCCCATTTCCCCGCGCTTTTCCAATGCAACCGCTTGCCCGGACTCTCGCGCACGCACCCATCCCCACACGCACCCAACGCGCCCACCCTCCCTCCCGCCCACCCTCCCTCCCTCCCTCCCGTCCGCCCGCGCCGCGCACCTGCACGCCGTCCAGCTTGAGCGACTCCTTGCCCAGCAGCGCCATGGAGGGGCACTCGAAGATGGAGATCTTGCCGCGGCCCAGGCGGGCGAAGTACAGGTCGTCGCGGCCGCCCGCCCACTTGAACACCGGCCACTTGAGCGCGCCGTTGGGGCCGGCGCTGGAGCCGACCGCGTACTCGTCCACGGGGCCCTCAAACTTGCGCAGCAGCTTGCCGGAGCGCACGTCCCACACGTTGATGAGCACGTGGAACGAGTCGCGCGCGCTGACGGGCTCGTGCGAGGTGTAGGAGAGGATGTACTTCTCGTTGGGCGAGAAGTCGATCAGGCGCACGTTCTGGTGGCCGAAGCGGTTGATGCGGGTGAAGGTGGGCCCGCCCCAAATAGCCATACCCTGCGCGCGTCGTCATTCGGAGTGCCAAACGCAAGCGGCGTTGGAGCATGCATCCAACTGCCAGGGGGCGCTGTTTTGCACACCGGCTTACACCCGGCCCACACCACGTGATGCATATCGTTTACTCCGTCTTTCGTCGCCCCGTGCCACACCCTTTGGACGCGCGGCCCGTCCCCCGCCTCTCGCGATGCACGTCCCCAGCTTTTATGGTCTTCCCAGCCCGGCCCGCAAGCCCCCACCCCCCGCGCGCACCTGCCGATGCATGGTGGCCAGCATGGTGCCCTGCGGCGACCACTGCACGAACGACTCCGTCCAGTACTCGCGCTGGTACGCCACCTCGGCGCGGCTGCGCTTGCCGTCGTTGTAGCAGACCATCGTGTTGTCGCCGTGGCGCATCACGTACTGGTCGCGGCCCAGCTTGTCGGCCAGCCAGCTGTGCAGGTTCTCCTGCGGGCGGCGCAGCGGAATCCAGAGGGTCACGCCTCGAAACAGGAGTCGGCATGGCCGGCAAAGATCGCGTGCTACACAGCGCCACGCAGACAGCAGGCCCGCGCGCATGCCAGGAGGCGGCAGGCAGGTATACCCGGCCCACGTGCACGCTGAGCGGTGCGCCGCTTGATGCAGTGGGGCTGCGTGGTTGGCTGGCCCGCTCCAGCCAAGCGAACAACACACTGCGGCCGCTGCAAACTGCTGGACCAGGCCCCGAGCTGTTCCGGAAAGCCAGCCGGCACACAGGCCGTGTCCGGAGCTGCTGCGAGCACGGCCTGCCGCGGGAGCGGCTCGCCGCGCTTGCAGTCGGCCACTGCCGAGCAGACCGCCGCATACAGCTGGCTCACGGCGCCCTTCCGTGCGCAGCTTAGCATGGCACCGGCGGCTACCGGCCGCTGCGCAGGCGAGCGCCGGTCGCCAGACTGCAAGCCCAGCTGCTCACCACCGAGCGCTGCACGACCGTGCTGGTGGCCTGCAGGACCGTATCGCCAGTGGCAGATGCTCTGGCGCCGGTCTGCTGCACTCCTGTGGTCACGCTCCCCGTTCACAGCTGCAGACTGCTGCAGCTCGCCACGCTCCCTCCAGCGCCAACCCTTAGCCAACTGTGCCTCGCCATCCCGGCTGCTGCCCCTGCTCCTGGTTAAGCAGACCCCGGCGAGCGCCACGACCTACTCCGCTGGCCGCCAGCAGCCACACCAGGGCTGCGGCGTG
This sequence comes from Chlamydomonas incerta, assembly GCA_016834605.1. Taxonomy (NCBI): domain Eukaryota; kingdom Viridiplantae; phylum Chlorophyta; class Chlorophyceae; order Chlamydomonadales; family Chlamydomonadaceae; genus Chlamydomonas; species Chlamydomonas incerta. The sequence goes on from JAEHOC010000004.1 coordinate 926,700, forward strand.
CAGTTGCGCCAGCCGAACGCATCTGCGCTTCCCTGCTCCATTCCATACTCCGCCAGAAATCCTGCCGTTGCCGCAAGCCGCCGGGCGACGCCAATTGCTGCTGCTGCTGGCGGCTCCCGCCAGCCGGCGGGCGGCCGCTCCATCCAGCCCGTCGGCTCCCCACACTGCAAGCCCAGCACTCCAGCGGAGCTCCGCCCAGCAGGCTCCGCCCAGCTCAGGAAGTAGGCTCCGCAAACGCTCCTGCTGCTGCTGCTGCTGCCGCGTGAACCGCTGACGTGCGGCTCCGGCCCTTCAGGCGCCCAGCGTGTTTACCTGGCACTGTTTGTGTTCTTCACACCCACCCTCCCCAGCCTGTTCCCTGAGCCACAGCCGCCCCCCCCTGGGACTCCCCTCCCACCCCGCACGCACCGGCTGCTTGTAGGCCACGGGCTCCGGCGGCGCGTACTCGTCCGGCACCTTGGCGTACTTATCAAAGTCGTCAAACCGGCTCAGGGTCAGCTTGTGGTTCTTGTCCAGCTGGTACCCGTTCACGAAGCGCTCGTCCGACAGAGCCGCGTCCGCGTCCTGTCACATCATAACAAATCTAGGCCTCAGCTTCCAACGCCCAGAACTCCGGCACAGCCTCAACGAGCCTTCGTCGGGACCGTGTTAGCCCGCGAAAATGCTGCTCCTCACCTCCTTGCGCGCCATCTCCACAAACGCAAAGCCCTTCGTGGTCTTTGTAGCGTCATCCAGCGGCATGAAGATGCCGTCTGCAGGGCAAGCGGACACCAAGGGCGGAAGCGCGCCGAAAAGCTTTAGCGCCGCCCAGCAGCTCGCTCAGCTGGGCCCGTCGCTACCTGCCCAGCAGCAGATTTGCCCTTCGTATACAGATCCGGACTCACTCTCGCGCACGTCGCCCAGCTTGCTGGCAATGGTGCGCACCACGCCCATGAGCTTCTCATACTTCTCCTCCGGCGCCTTGGGCAGGTTCTGAATGACTGCGATCCACAATTTTCACGTCGTCAGCAGTCGCCCTGTCAAATAGCCCAGCTGTGGGGCCCCAGAGTCGCCGCCGCCCTCACCGATGCACGATCCGAAGCCCGACTGCGTCTGCACGTCCTCGTCGCGAACATCATCATCGTCGCTCTTAATTCCCATATCATCGCCCGGAGGCAGGATGAGCTCCTCTAGGTCAAAGTTGTCATAGGGAAATCCTTGCGGCAAGTCCGGGTAGAGTTGCTTGGCAACCTCATAGGGCTCAAATTCCTCAGATTGCACCATTTTGATGGTGCTTGACCTACGAACGCAAGGCGACTAAGTGGGAGACCAAGGGGAGAACGCGGGACTTCAGCCTCGGTTGCGGGGAATGAGGCACGATTTGCCCCCGACGACGCCAGCTCTTTTGTAGTTCCCGCTAGCGAAGTTTTCGCTGCTGTGTGCATTTATATTGCAACCATTACATGTAATCCCCGGAGACAGCTGCCGACGAAGACATAACAGTACTTTCGCAGCCGCACGCACTGCAGTGACGCGTTTATTGAACTTGAGTGGTACTCGAAATGAGGCAGCTGCGATGGAGCAGCCCTCTCCCAACCGGGCTCAGCGTCGAGACCTGAGCCCGAGCCTGCAGGCCGGGCCTGCTGCGGGCCTGCAGCTTTGCTAGAATGCAAGGCGAACTCCATCGCCGGCGGGCCGTGGTGGTGCGTCCAGAATCGTTAGGCTTGGTGCTCGTGTTCAGCATGCAGAATTAAAGTTCCCGGGGGCCACTAACCGGTTGCAACTCCGCGGCGTGTGCTTACAGGCGTGCCCGCCGGTGATACACTACGAGGAGGAGGGCGAGCATGAATCGTTTGTCAAGCACAGGCGAGTAGCGGGCACGACGCGGTCCGCAGCAACGGGGTTCCCCCTCTGTGGCTGTCCACGCTGCGGGTGCGGAACCCCGGCGCGGCCACGCCGCCTCCACACAGCCTCTGGAGATTCGCGTTGAGCCCTCTGCAACTTACGCTCCTGCTAGCATTGGAAAGACCTTGCGGGTGTGAGCTTGGTTCCCACCGCGCCGCTGTTTGGCAGGTTGCTGGGCTACGGCGGGTTCGCGGCTGTGTACGAGGTGGAGCGGGCGTCCGACGGCAGCCGTATGGCCGCCAAGGTGGGGGCGGGGTCAGGGGCGGGGTGGGGGACGAGGTGGAGGGGTCGGGAGGGGGCACCAGCGTGGTGCCGGGGAATGGTGGGATTGCGCTCGGGCCAGAAAGTCCAGGGTCCTGTTGAGTGTCTGGTCCCCGCGAAGCAGAGAGGATGTTGCGTCCAGGGTCGTGGGGCAAAGCCTGCTCGACCTGGAGCAAAGGCCGCCGGTCCCGCCTGGGCCAAAACACCGCGCATCTGCCCTGTTGTGCTAAACACGGAACACACACGCACGCACGCGCTGCCCACGCACGGCCGCAGGTGCTGCCACTCAGCTCCCTGGCCGACGCCATGAAGCTGCACCGCGTGCAGAACGAAATCGACATCAACCAGCTGCTGCAGCACCCGCACGTGGTCACGTTCCTGGGCTCCTTCCAGGACGACCAGAACGTGTACCTGCTGCAGGAGCTGTGCAGTAAGTGTGCGCGGTCGCCGGGCGCCGCCGGCGGGAGGGGGAGCGGCGGGGACGGCGGGGGCGCGCGCCGCCGGGCAGCGGGAGCCTGGCGGCTGCAAAACGCAAACCGGGGTGGTTATAACAATATGGAGATGCAGCACCGCGGCGCGGTCAGCAGGATGGGCCCAGGTTTCGATTACAGTAGTGGGCTCACTCTCATGCGCGCCCACGCGCCTGCATGTCAAGCGGCTGGCACCCGGTCTGGTCCCACAGGCATCACGCTGAGTGAGCTGCTGCGGCGCGTGGGGCGCTTCAACGAGCTGCAGGCCGCGCACATCCTGTGGCAGGTGCGTGGGGGGCCGCCCGCTGGTGCGGGGGCCGCTTGGGCTGGCCGCCGCCGCCGCCGCAGCCGTAGCCGCAGCACCAAGGAAGCATGCAATGCCATTTGAATGGCGTCACGAAGTAATGCTGCCTGCACCCGTGTGCACACGTTCACACACTCATACTCGCACGCACTCGCACGCGCCTGCAGGTGCTGGCCGCGCTGGAGCACCTGCACGCCTGCGGCGTGGTGCACCGCGACCTCAAGCTCAGCAACATGTTCCTGGGGCGCGACGGCACCGTCAAGGTGGGCGACCTGGGCCTGGCCTGCCACCTGCCCAGCCCCGCCGCGCGCCGCCACTCCACCTGCGGCTCGCTCAACTGGATGGCGCCCGAGGTGCTGCGGCCGGGCCCGGCCGGGTACGGCATGGAGGTGCGTGGCGTGCGTGGGGTGCGGAGGCGGTTACGCGGTGCGCGATACGGTGTACGGGGTGCTGATGCGTGGGGGGCGCGCATCTGGGCTGGCATTTTGTCTGGTGCAGCCTTTAGACAGCCGCAGGAACCGAAGCCCAGCGACGAGGTCCTCCTCACCCGGCCATTCCTTCCTTAACTTCTGATTAGTCGCCTTGCGCTCCTAGCTGCAATGCCACAAAAAACGGGTGCAGTCGGAGTGGTGCCTGGCCATGTTGAGGAGCGAAGGCGCTGCTTCCAAACCAACCAACCAACCAACCCAACCAATACCTCGCCCGCCGACACAACGCAGGTAGACGTGTGGGCGCTGGGCGTGGTGATGTACACGCTGCTGGTGGGGCGGCCGCCGTTCCAGGCGGAGCGCAGGGGCCGGGACGCGGCCGGCGAGGAGGCCGGCAGCCCGCCGGCCCCGGGCGGCGGCCCCGAGTCCACCTACGCACGCATCCTGCAGGTGCGTGTCGCCCGATGCCCCGCCCCGTGTGTGCCGCACCTGCGCATGCCGCCCCCTGGCTTGCGCGTCGCCAGCATGCGGGTCCGATGTACCGTAGTTGTGCTGTACATGTACTGGCGGGGCGTTGGCTGTGCGGCATGTCAACTGTCAAGCAGTCACGTCAACTGACGCCCAACCACGCGGCACCACGGCACCTGGCGCAGGGCTTCTACGAGTTCCCGGAGGATGTGGCTCTGGGCGAGTCGGCGCGGGGGCTGGTGGAGGCGCTGCTGGTGGTGGACCCCGCGCAGCGGCCCCCCCTGGAGCGGGTGCGGCACCACGCCTTCTTCGCGGAGCACCTGGGGCCGCTCGCCACCGCCACGCTGCGCGCCGGCCCGGGGTCGGCGGCCGCGTCCACGACGGGCTCGGGCGGCGACGGGCACCCGCAGTACCCGCAGTTCCCGGCGTTCCAGCAGCTGGGCGCGGGCGGGGGCGGCGGGGGCGTGACGTTCTCGCTCATAGGCCATCCCCACCACCACGCCGGCGCCCACGGCAGCCACCGCGCGGAGGCGAACGCCTGGTCGCCGGCGGGCGCGCGGGGTGCTGTGCAGCTGCAGCAGCTGACGGAAGGGGAGGAGGGCGAGGAGGCCGGCACGGGCGAGTCCCGCTCAAACAGCGGCCGCATGCCGCAGTGCGCCGTGCCCGTGGGCGGCCTGCCGGCGGGCGGGGCGCACCGCCCGCCGCCGCTGCAGCCGCTGCCCTCCTTCCATGACGGCCGCAGCGGGCCTGGGACGGCCGCGACGCCGCAGCTGCTGCCGCCGATGCCCACGCCGTTCGGGCATCTGGGGCAGGTGGGCGCCGTCGTCGCGGTCGACCTGCGGCTGCTGCTGTGCGACGCGGGGCTGGCCGCGGTGGCCGCCGCCGCGTCGGGCATGGACCGCGTCGGCGGCGGCGAGCGGCGGCGGCAGCGCAGCAGCGGCTCGGGCTACAGCACCAGCGGGAGCTACCTGGACCTGTCGGCCAGCGAGCAGTGCAGCAGCGTGGCGACGGCGCTGACGGGCACGCTGACGGAGGGCGGGGAGCCGTCCGCGGGCGGCTACCTGCAGCGCTCGTCCCAAGGCCAGCACCTCTCTCGCACCAGCAACCACCTGTCCAGCCTGCGGCGGGCCCACGCCAGCCACGCGGGGCACGCGGGCCGCAGCACGGGGCAGGTCGAGTTCCAGGAAAGCGAGGCCGGCCACGGCGGCGGCGGCGACAAGGAGCGGCCGCACAAGCGCCGGCACCGGCCGGAGCAGCTGCGGCGCGCGCGCTCGCAGTCGCACCAGGCCGTGAGCTCGACCGAGCGCATTCCGGAGCTGGGTGGGCCGGAGGGCCACGAGGGGGCTGGCGAGGGGCATCACCATCCGCCGGGGGAACACATCAGGGTCCACGCGCGGGGGCACACGGGCGCGGTCGGCGCCGCGGCCTCCTCACATGTCGGCGCCGGCAGCCATGGCGCCCCCATGTTCGCGCGTTACAGCTTGCCCGCCGGGATGCTGTCGCACGCGAGCACCTGCACGGCGGAGATCGCGCCGTCAAATGGCTCCCGCGGCGGCGGCGGCGACGGCGGCGGCGGCAGCGGCAGCGTGGTGCTCCGCGCGCAGGACGCCTTTGCCGCGCCGGCAGGGCCGAGCGGGTCGGGCGCGCTCGGCAGCGCGGGCGTGCGCGACGAGGGCGGGCTGCTTGCCGGCGGCGTCACGGGCAGCAGCAGCGTGCTGCACGTGGGCTACTCCAGCGAGTGCCTGGCGACGGCGGCGCTATTGGATGACGTGGCGGCGGCGGCGGCGGCTGTGGGCGGCGCGGGGGCCTCGCCCCTGCGGCGCGGCACGCGGGCGCCGCAGCCGGTGCCGGTCCGGGTGCAGGACGAGGTGCCGCCGGCGGCGCGGCAGACGGGGCCCGGCTACTCCATCTCGTTGTCGCTGAACCCGGACGTGGGCCAGCGCGGTGCGCACCCGACCGCGCACACGCACCAGCACCAGTTCTACTTCCACCAGCCGCCCTCCACCGGGCACATGCAGGTGCGCGCGCGCCTGCACTGGGTAAACTAGCACAGCCGGTCCGGCGGCCACCCTGTTGCGCCCGGGAGGCCTGCTAGGTTGAGGTGACTATTATGTGAAGCGGTGTGATTATGCTGCAAGGTTGCTTTGTAAACGCTTTTGGCTGCTTGCTTCATTGCAGGAGCTGGTGTCGAACGGCAAAATGTCTTTGGACGGCAGTGACACCGGCACCGCGGCCGCGGCCGAGGCTGCCAACTCCGCCAGCCGCGCGACGCTGGCCGCCGCCGCCGCGGCGGCTTCACCGAGCACCTACACGCACACGCACACTAGCACGACGGGCGATGAGGTGCTGCTCCCCTCCACCGCCAGCCGCACCACCGGCACGCGCCACGCCAACTTCGTGACGGGGCCGTTCAGCGGCGGCGACAACGACCTGCCCTCCAACAGCACCGAGGTCCTGGCGCTGCGGCTGGGCCTGGGGCCGCCCACGAGCGTGCCCTCGCCGCGGCCGTTCGGCGGCAGCGGCGGCGCGCGCGGCTCCGGGACCACCTGCGGCGACAGCGGCCCGGATGGCCTGTCCGGCTTCGTCAGCCCCGGCCCGGCGGGGTGCGGGCCGGGGCAGGCGCGGGGCGCGGGGAACGGCGCGGTGGCGGGCATCCTCAAGTCGGCGCAGCCGGAGCGGGGCCAGCTGCTGCGCAGCTACACCTCCGTCAGCCGCAGCGTCTCGGTCGCCGCCACCGCGCCCGAAGCTGGCGACGCGGACGCCGGCCCCGGCGCCGCGCCCGTCGGCGCCGGCAAGACCCGCAGCGCGGTGGCCGGCGGCGACGGCGCCGCGGCCTCCACCGCCAGCTACCCCACCGGCACGACCGCGCTGGCCACCGCGCGCTCCAGCCTGCCGTCGCCGCTGCACATGCAGTCGCTGCGGCGCCTGGCCGGCAGCCCGGCGGCCCACCAGCCGCCCACGCACAGCAGCTCCTCCACGTTGGGCGCCTCCACCGGCGGCGGCGCCAGCGTGCACGACAGCGCCTACGGCGCCGGCGCCGGCGGCGCGCCGCCGCCGGGCATGAGCGCCGCGTTCCTCAGCGCGCACCCGCACGCGGGCTCGCTCCGCCGCGGCAACCGCACCCGCAGCAGCCGCTCGCGCACGGGCACGGGCGGCGGCGGCGGCGGCGGCGTGCGGCGGCTGCCGTCCGGCCGCACCACCGCCGACGCCTACGAGTACGGGCCGTACGGCCCCGCGGATGACCTGGACAACGACATCAGCAGCGACACCGCGCGCTCGTACGCCGACAGCCTGGAGGTGATGCTGATCGGGCCGCGCCGCGCCGCGCCGCGCGCCGCCACGCCCACCGGCGCCGTCGCCGCCGCCGGCGTGCACGGCACGGCCGCCGCGAGCGCGGGCGCTGCGGCGGCTGGCGCCGCCGCCGCGGCGGCCGCAGCTGCAGGAGGGCCGGGGCCGGCGTCAGGGCCAGTGCCAGGGGCGCCGGCTGCGGCGCCGTCGGCGGTCGCCAGCTTCCCGATCGCGGTCGGCGGGCCGGCGGCGGTGCCGGGGCCGGGGCCGGGGCTAGGGCCGCGCGTGCGCATCATGGCGGCGCCCGTGGTGGCGCCGTCCTCGCCGCCGGGGCGGGGCGCGCTGACGGCGCTGGCGGGAACCATGTCGCAGCCGGCGGGCGGCACGGGCACGGGGGCGGGCTCCATGCAGACGCACCCGCCGCAGGTGCCCAAGGGCATGCGGGAGCGGGGGCGCAGCCACCAGCACGCGCACGTGGACCACGTGGCGGACGAGTACGCGCGCGCCGCCGCCGGCGGCGGCTCCACCTCCCCCGCCACCACCTCGCACCTGGCGCCCTTCTCCGTCGTGCTGCGCCACGCGCGCGGCTCGGGCGGCGGCCTGCGCGGCCCGCGCGCGCACTCCACCGCCACCACGCCGCTGACCTGCTTCGCCAGCCCGGTCGCTCCCGCCGACGGCGCGGCGCCTGGCGGCCGCGGCGGTGGCGGAGGCGGAGGCGGCGGTGGTGGTGGTGGCGGCGGCGGTGGCGGTGGCACCGCTGTGCCGCCGTCGCTGATGGCTCTGGCTGCCGAGATGCTGACGGGCTGCCTGCCGTCGACGCACTCAGCGCCCTGCGGCCGCCATCTCATCAGCCCCGACGTCTCGGCGCAGAACGCGGTGGCCGCCGCCGCCACCACCACCACCGGCGACCAGGAGGACACCTGCGGCACGCTGGCAGGGGCGGAGCCGCCGCCGCCGGCGGGCGCCAGCGGCGCCGCCGCCGCCGCCGCCGCCGCCGCGGCGGCGCACGACGCCGCGGCCTACGAGAGCGCCCACTTCGGGCGCCTGGACACCCGCACGCGCTTGGGTAGCGCCATCATCCTGGGCGACAGCGCCAGCTTCGACATCGCCTCCACGCCCGCAGTGTCGCGCTCGCTGGCGGCCGGCGCCGGCGGCGGCGGCGCCGGCGGCGTGCACGGTGCCCTCGCCGCCTTCATGGCGGCGGCGATGCTCGAGCGCACCGGCAGCGGCAGCGGCGGCGGCGGCGGCGGTGGCGGCGGCGGCGCGGGTGGTGGCGGCGGCGGGGCCGGCGACGTGCACAGCGCTGCACCCGACCTCGCCGTGGCCGGCCGCGGCGCGGACGCCGGCGCCGCCGGCGGCGCCGAGGCGTGCACGCCGCAGCTGACGTCGCCGGCGCACAGCGGCCCACTGGCGGCGCCCGGCGGCTTCCGCGGGCTCATGGCGGCGGCCCGCGGCGCGGCGGGCGGCGTGCTGGGCGGCGTGGTGCAGGCTCTGCGGGCGGATCCGGCTGGGCTGGGCTGCAGCGGCGAGGCCACGCTGGACCTGGGCGTGACGTCGGGCAGCGCCACCCACACCGCCACCGTACCGATGCCGCTCAGCCTGGACGCGGGGCTGGGCTCGGGGCCGGGCGGCCGCGCGCCGGGCGCGGTGGGCCTGGGCGCGGGGGCCCTGGGCAGCTCGGGGCGGGGCCAGGAGCCGGGGCGGCCGGGGCTGGCGGTGCGCGGCTCGGCCCTAGGATTGCAGTCCGGCGGCGGCGGCGGCCTGATGGTGATGGAGAGCGCCTCGGCCATGTCTAGCGCCTGCAGCGGGGCCGTGGGCGGCGGCGGCGGCAGTCACGATGCCGCGGCGGCGGCGGCGGCGGTGGCGGCGCACCTGCGCACGGTGGGGCTGGACAAGCGCGGCGGTGGCGGCGGCGGCGGCAGCGGCGCGTCGAGCGCAGGCGGCGGCGACATCTCTTTCCGACTGCACGCCCATCACCAGCAGCACCAGCACCAGCAGCCGCAGTCGCAGCCGCAGTCGCTGCGGGTGAGCTGGGAGCGCGACACGCGGCCGGGCGGAGAGCCGCACCAGCAGCTGGAGGCGCAGGGGCAGGCGGAGCAGCCGGCTGCCGGCGGCGAGGCTGCGTTTGCTGGCGCCCGCGCGGTTTCGGCAGCCGCGTATGCGCACGGCGCCGCGAGCGACAGGTCCCAGGAGCGCACGCGGGGCGAGCCGGGTGCGGAAGCGCTGGTGGCGCCGCTGCCGCGCTACTCCCGCCTGCACTCGCCGTCAGCCGAGCAGCAGGCGTCGCAGGCTGGCGCGGGCGCCTCCTGCCGCTCGCCGCAGGTGCGGAGCCACCCGCAGGGCGCGGGGGACATGCGCATCGTACGGGAGCACCTGTACCTCACGCAGCAGCGCGAGGCGGCGGCGGCGGCGGCGGCGGCGACAGCCGGTGGCGCCGGGGTGCCGACAGGCGCCCAGGCGGCGACGGCAGCGTCGGCTGCGTTCCCGTACCCGTACGCGCAGCCGCGGCTGCGCGCGAGCTTTGAGCAGGCGCGCAGCCGGCGCAGTTGGTCCGCGGCGGCGCTGCTGCACCCCTGGCGCCAGGCGGCTCTGACGCGGCTGCAGCAGGAGGCGGCGCAGCTGCACCGCCTGCGCCGCGCGGAGCAGGCGGCGGAGGCGGAGGGCGGGGACGCCCTGGCGGCGGCCGCCGCCGTGGCGCAGGAGCTGCGGGAATGGGGCGACACCAGCTGCAGCGGCAGCGGGACGGCCGGAGGCGCAAGGTTGGTGGCGATGGCCGTGGCTGCCGCGGCGGCGGCCGCCGCGCCGTCGGCGCCAAAGCACCAGCTGTCGACGCCGCTGGCGGAGGGCGAGCCGTGGCGCGCCAGTGCGCTCAGCAGCGGCGCGCGGGGCAAGGCGGGCTCGGCCGGCAACTCGGGCGCCCACCCGCGAAACGGGGGAATGGCAGGCGCGTCCGGCGCCAACAGCACCAGCGCGGCGGCCTCCGTGGCCGTCGCCGCCAGCTCGGCGACGCCGCGCATGACGTCAGGCGCCGCCTCCACGGCGGCCGCGGCGGCCGGCACGCCCAGCAATCGTTCGTCCGCCGAGGTCGCATCGACCGCCACCGGCGCCTCGTTCACGACCGGGAATGCGACAGGCCGGCCGCCGGCGTCGCCGCCGACGCCGGCGGCCATCACCGCGTTCGCCATGCTGGGCTACGGCGGTGCGCCCAGCACGTCGACGGCGCGCAACAGCTTCTCGAACCCCACGCCGGATGCGGGGGCACGCGCCGCCGCCGCGGCCGGGCCGGGCCCTGCCGCCGTGGCAGCCACCTCCAGCTTCTTTGCCTCCGTCGCCATGGCGGCGCAGCAGCAGCTGCTAGGGCGCGCCGTCCCGCCCGCCAGCGGCGGCAAGCCGCGCTGCTCGCTCGAAGCCATTGCCGAGGTCAGCCCGTCGTCCGTCGAGGAGCCGGGGATGCTGACCCCGGCGTCCGTGGCTGCTGCAGCGGCCGCCGCCATGCCGGCAGCCGCCGCGGCTCCCGCGGCCGCAGCAGCCCCAGCGCCGGCGGCGGCGCCGGCAGGCCGCGCAGCGGCGCCGGCGGCAGCGCCGGCGGCGACCGGGCAGGCTGTGGGCGACAGCTGGCCGCTGCGGAGCGGCACGCCGCCGGGCACGCCGCCGCGCCGCGTGCGCGCGTCCATGGAGGTGGAGGTGGTGCTGCGCCACCTGGAGTCGCGCGACGCCGACGACCTGGTCTTCAGCACCCACGGCGCGCTGTCCACCTTTGGGGCCGCCGCCAGCGGCGGCCCCAACAGCAACGGCACGGGCAACAACGGCGCCGCCAGCGCAACCGGCAGCGGGACGGGGCCAGGGGGCGGCGGCGCTGCTGGCGGCGCCGCTGGCGGCGCAGCCGCGGCAGCGGCGCCCGTGCCCGGCGACAGCTCGGAGCTGCTCGTCGAGAGTCAGCGGAGCAGCGGCGGGGCGGCGCCGCAGCAGCAGCAGCCGCTGGCCGACGGCGCCGCCGCCGCCAACGGCACCACCAGTGGCTCAGGGCTGCTGGGCTCCTCGCTGAACGCGCTGTTCCACCAGGTCTCGCCGGCGGACGCGGCGCTGGCGCTGCTGGGCCCCGGCTGTGAGCCGGAGTCGGGCATCCTGGCGGCGCCGCTGACGCCCAGCAGCGGCAAGCTGCAGCCCGCCGCCGCCGCGGGGGCGTTGGCATCCGCGGAGGCGGCGCCGGTGGACGTGGCGCCGGTGGAGGCGGAGGCGTGGGCGGCTGCGGTGGCGGCCGCCGCGGCGGCGGCACCGGGCGCAGGTGCAGGCGCACGGGATGTCGCGGCGCTGGCGCGACTGGCGGAGGCGCCGGCGGTGCAGCGCGGAGTCAGTGAGACGCTGTTGGACGTTGTCAGTAGTTCGCCGCCGGGTGCCTCAGGCGCTGCCCTGATGGCCCGCCAGGGGCAGCCGCGCGCAACCAGCGCGGTAGATCACGGCGAAAGGGCGCTGCTGCCGCCCGCAGGCGAGCCGCCGTCGGAAGCTCGGAGCGCTGCAAGCCCCGAACTCAGCCCGCTGCTGTATCCGCACAAGCGGCGCGAGCCTCCGCCCCCGCCGCTGCCACGCGGCCACCCGCCGTCAGGCGCTGCCCCCGCCCCTGCAGCTGGCTTCGTCGAGCCACAGCCGGGCGCACTGGCGGCGGCAGCGGCGCCGGCGGCGGCAGGTGCCGTCAGCGGCCAGCAGCTGCTGTCCACTGAGTCTTCGTTCATCCGCTCCGACTGGTCGCCGGCCGGCGTGACGACCCTGCAGCCGCCGCTGCGTGGCGGCTCTCGCACGGCAGGCACCCGCCCCGGCTGCGGCGCCGGCAGCACGCATGCCGATGGCGCCGCGGGCCACGCGCCCGCAGGCCCCGGCCACACGCACCCGAACGGCTGCGGCGACGACGACGGCGCGTTCACCGATGACGACTTCGGCGACTGCGACATCCTCAACACACTCGACTGCTCCGTGCAGGCCGCAGCCACCGCGGCGGCCGCCGCAGCGGCGGCGGCGGCGCACGCGGTGTCGGCGGGCGGGGCTGCGCCCCCTACCGGCGGCAGCGTGGGGCTGCCGCCGGCGGCGTTCATGTACGAGCAGTCGCCCATCCGCGTCACGCACCCAGTGTACGGCCACCCCAGCGGCTCGCCGCGCGGCGGCGGCGCCGCCGCCGCCGGCGGCGCAAGCACCGCCGCCGCCCTGCTGGCCGCCGCCGGCGGCGGCGCCGGCCCGCGGGCGCACCTGAGCGAAGGCGGCGCCAACAGCTCGCCGTCGCTGCCGCCGGCGCCGGCGTCAGACGCTGCCGGCGGCGCCGCCGGCACCGCGCCGGGCTCGCCGGGCGCGGTGCACGAGATGGACCCGGACGCGCTGGCGGCGCTGGCGGAGCGGCTGCGCTCGCGCAGCTTCAAGGAGGGGCTGGCGGGCAGCCGCAACGGCAGCTTCAGCTACCGCCCTTCCCGCATGATGCCAGCCTCAGCGCTGCAGCAGCTGCGCGCGCCGTCGTACATGTCGCGCAACGCGTTCAGCGGCGTGCTGCCCGCTGGCGCGGCCTCGGGCCCCGGCGGCCTGGCGCCGGGCGGGCCGGACGCCGAGGCGGCGTCGCCGCGCGCCGACCCCGCCGCGGCGGCCGCGGCCGCCGCGGCCGCGGCAGCAGCTGCAGCCTCACAGGTGCGTGCAGGTGGCCGTGCGAAGGATTTCGTTTTTCAGCTTGCCTGCCCCGGGGGGTCACACCACCCACTGCTCTGCATGCCCCGTCGTTGCCACCATCACTCGCCGCCTTTGCTTCGCTTGTTTGCGCTCTTGCTTGTGCAATGAACTGATCACCCCCATACCATGCCACACCATACACGCTCGCACCGCAGTCCCGGCTGAGCGAGGTGCTGCTGGTCAAGTGGCTGGACTACAGCTCCAAGTATGGGCTGGCTTTCGTGCTGTCCAACGGCACCGTGGGCGTGCTGTTCCGCGACGGCAGCCAGATGCTGCGCAGCCGCGGCGCCGCCCACGCCTGGCTGCTGCCCTCGCTGCGGAGCGGCAGCGGCGGCGCCGCCGGGGAGCAGGCGCCGCGCGGCGGCGAGCTGCTGCAGCCGCAGCCGCTGCCGGCCGGCGCGCAGCCGCTGCTGCTGCCGGCCGGCCACTGGCAGCGCCCGGGCTGGGGCACGGGCGGCACGGGCGCGGCTGCGCCTGCGGCGGGTGCTGGCCCGGCCGCGGCTGCGGCTGCGGCTGCATTTGGAGCGCCGGCCGCAGCACCCGCGCCTGCGGCGGCGCCGGCGGCGCAGGGCCCCAGCTACCCACACGACGTGCTGAAGAAGCTAAAGCTGCTGTGCAGCTTCGAATCCATGTTGGTGGGCGGCGGCGGCGGCGGCGGCAGGGGCAGCGGCGGCAGCAACAGCGGCGGCGAGGAAAGCGACATCAGCTGCGCCACCCTGGAGCGCCGCGGGCCCCTGGCGCAGAAGTCATCTGACCGATCGACTGGCACCGGAGCGGCTGCGGTGGCGGAGGGCCCCGGGGCCGTTGCGGCTGCGCCTGATGCAGCACCGGGCGCGGCGCCCCAGGCCGCGGCCGCGCAGGGGCAGCACACGGCGGCGGCGGCGGAGGCGCACCCCCAGGAGCACCAGGCGACGGACGCGGCCGGCGCTGGCGCGCCGCCGCCGGAGCCCTCGCCGCCGTCTGTGTGGCTGACCTGGTGGGCGCGCACTCACAAGGCCCTGGCTGTGTGCATGAGCAGCGGCACGATGCAGGTGAGATGGCGGCCGCCGGGTCCACCGCGGGTCGCTTGTTGCACCCTTGTTTCGTTTGTTCAGCTGCGTGCCTGCGGAACCTCGCTTGCACCCTTGTGACCGACTCTTTCCCCACAGCTGACGGCTGGCCGCTGCCGTCACAGCGCACGCCGAGCCTGCCCCCGCTGCTGCTGCCCCCCTGTCGCCTGCGCATGACGCCACCACACCCTCACGCCCACCTCCCTCCCTCTCACTCTCTCACTCCCTCCCTCTTCCCCTCTCTTCCTCGATGTGTGCACAGGTGCTGTTCGTGGACGGCAGCGAGCTGGTGCTGCGCGAGGGCGAGGACCTGGTGGACTTCCTCGCGCGCGACGGCCGCCGCCAGCAGGCCAGCCTGCGCGGCGTGCGGCTGGGCGGGCCCAAGAACTCGGCAGCCAAGCGGGTGCAGTACGCCACGACGCTACTGCACTCGCGCGGCGGCGGCGGCGGCGGCGGCGGCGGCGGTGGGGCGGGCGCGGCCAGCGCAGCGGCGGCGGGGCCAGGCGCGGGGCCGGTCGTGGGAGCTGGGGCAGGGACGGGGGCAGGGGCAGGGGCAGGCAGGGGGAGGCGTGGGTCTTGAGTTTGGCGTGCGGGGCCAGCGCGGTGACGGCACATGCGCGGGGCCACAGTTTTGGCTGGGCGAATGGGCACCGAAGAGCGCCACGGGACCTGAGCAAGCACAAATAAAAGACGAGACATGGATGCACTGAGAAGTTGCAACACTGCCTTGTACGTAAGTTCCAATGGACGCGGTCAACCCGGGCGGAGTTGGCTGCCGACCTTCCCTATGCTAGGCATCTGTATGCGTGACAGGCAGTGAGCTGTACCGCGCTGTTTGTGGCTGTCCACACACTGTTTGCGATGACGGCGTGATTAACTTTTTGCATGTTTGTGACGCGGCCATGCCAGCTTGTTGCGCGTGCCAGGTCTGCACGACTTTTAGGTTGACTACAGGCGTACATACGAGTCCGGACGTCATGTTGGTGGTGCGATGGTCTGTGCATCTGGTTGAAGCGCCGGCGCCCAGCGGGTGCACGTGATGGCAAGGCGTCGCGACGCATTAGGAAGGACATGAAGGGTTCTGACATGGTAGAGGACACACACGGCGCCCGCGGCGGTGAGGTGACGAGCTGCACCGCGCACACGTATGTGCAGTGCGCCACAATAAAATGCGCGGGGCAGGGGGGCGACACATGATGGTGTGTTGCTGCCTCAACGTGAAAAGATGTAGTGTTATGTGATGCGTGGCAACTGTCATGGTGTCTGGGCAATGCTGGGTGTAATGCTGGGGATAAGGTGGAAATCCCCTGGTTGGAACTCCATACCCAGCATTTTTTGTAGCCTGTTACGGGCTCTTTGGATGCGGCATTGGTTCCGACGGGGTGGGAATCAGACAGGCGCTCGGCGCCCAGACCTGGCATCGAAGTTTCGGGCGGCCGGTCGCGCGGGGCGGCTGGTTCGCGGGTTGTTTTGGCTCGTTGGTTTTCGTTTTCCGCGTCGGTCCTGGGTGGTCCTCGTGGCTGCCCGGGGCTCGGCGCCCGCAGGCACAAGTTCCCCGCGCCTCCATGGCGCGCTGCTGGCCTCGCTTTTCTGGGCCTCCGCCTTCTCAAGAGCCCGCGTCGTACAGGAGCACAGGGCCTCAGCCAGATTGAGGACGCTCCGCTGGTGTTGGCTTCTGCGTTGTCGGTGTGCTAGCTGGCCGCATGTCGGCCTGCGTCGGCCTCCTTCTCGGCCGCATGCATCGCTTAGGAGCAAAGGGCCTCAGCCAGATTGAGGACGCTCCGTTGGTGTGTATGGTGAAGGGATGTCTGTGGGCTGCGTGTCGGTGTGCGTTGGTTGCCGGTGTTGCCTGCTTGTTCGGGGCGCTTCCCTGTGCTGCGTTATCAGACAGCGGTTTGGGGCGCTGCCCCGTGTTGAGCCTTCGGGCTAGGCCCAGACCGTGCCCCAGGCACACAGACCTGCAGTTTGGGGCGCTGCCCCGTGTTGAGCCTTCGGGCTGGGACCAGATCGTGCCACAGGCACACCAGTTTGCTTGCTGTTTGGGGCGCTGCCCTGTGTTGCGCCTTCGGGCTTGGTTGAAGACTTTGCGGTGCCTTATGAGCCGCGTGCTTTGTGATGCTGCTGTTTGGTGTGGCTTTGGCGGGCTGCGGCTTAGCTTCGACGCGCCTACGCAGCTGTGAGTTGGGTTGGCAGCCAAGCGGGGGTTGCGGTTTGCTGCATTCTTCGGAATGGTGGCTTCCCTCGTAGCCGTGATGGTGTTTACACTGTCCCCTTCTTGTAACCTCGCAATCATACCCAGCAAACCCGCTATGCAGAGAGCAGAGGCAGGAACAGGGTTGGGCAACGCCGGGGGCATCAATGCCTGCGTGCCTCCGCCAGCGACACGCGACCCTACTGGATCCTACATCCTACATCCTCAAGGAGGCGTCACTTGAGAGGCGCAAGGAAGGGGCGATACCAGGGGCGATAGGAGGGAGGGATTCTGGTGGCGGGTCCGAGGATTCAACCTGTGGGGGTTCCCGACTCCTGATCCTTATGGTTCAGGCCCTGTGAGCAGGTTTATGACATGGCCATGTGCCTGTTTGTGGCGCACCCACGGCGCAACAAGACCCCACGCGGAACATCTTTAACCCGGCCAACGGTCGCGTCTCCGCAGAGGCTAGGCTCGACCCGGCGACCCTGTGGCACCACAAGTGGTCATCAACCTACTCGTGCACGCGTAACAAGCACGGGGAATAAGCATCTATCCGCCGGGAAGATGGTGCCCCGCAAACCGTCAATCAAGATCAAAGTGCGGTTGTCTGTGCGCAAACCCGAGCTTTTTATACCTAAACGCAATAGCCACCTTCCTCACCACTGCCTCGCATTGTCATCTACACCTATGCGTTGAACGAGTCGAGTTGGCAGTTCAACTTGCCGCGCGTCCTGTTGGTGTAGATTCTTTAGCTCTTCCCCGCCAACAGCAACCCTGGCACCTTCTATTGCATGGTAGTAGCTGAAAACGTGTGCGGAGGCGCGGCGAAGGAGCGGTGTTCAGGCGCTTCGTCCTTCTCTGCTTCCCTCGCGGCTACGTCGCCGTTCAGGGATGTAGGCGAGGACCTCAAACAGGTGAGCATCAAGCGGCCAGAATCTACGACTAGTGGACGCGTTCTTGGCCCGCCCGCCTTCACGCGCATTCCCACCCGCTTCACACAGGCGGCTCGCGCCCAGTCGCAGCTGCGAGCAGACACACTCATCAGTCTGAAGGAAAGGGTTCAGAGGGCGTTCGCTGGCGCGGGCGCTGGGTGGACTGCACATGATGCCACTCGGTCGCCGAGCTCCGGGGAGCACGACCCCTTCAAGGTACGCGCACAGAACTCGAGGAGGTCAAAGGCCGCTGGCGCGCGGTGGCGGTGCCGCTGACGCCTTGAGCTTGCGTGGAGCCGCCAGCTCCGAAACAGTCGAAGGGTTGCTGTTAATTATCGCCGGCCGGCAGCGGGATTTGCTGTCTCGATACTGATTGTCATGAGCAGGCGGCGGCCTGGGGCGCAAGTGGCTCGGCTGACAAGGCTGAGCTGTCGACGCGGCGGTGGTGTCGGCACGGCCACTGGACAGCCACTCGGAAGCAGTGGCTCATTTCCCTCCTCCTGCCCGCAATCTCCTACCCCGCAGGAGGTGATGAGCGATGGCGGACTGTTCGGAGCGTCATGCAACTACGCGGTCGGCCTGCACGGCGTGCAGGTGCGTGCATTGGGCAACGTGCGCAGCCCACAGGTTTCATAGAACGCAAGCGCCGCCGCCCCCAGCTACCGCCCCCCACCACCATCCGGGATCACCACCGCGCCCTCCCCATCCACCACGCACTCATCCCTCCACACGCACACCCCAGGGCCGGCAGCCCAAGTGCGAGGATTACACGTTCCACCTGGCGCTGGGGCCGCAGCTGTTCGCGCCCTTCGACGACACCAGCCGCGCCTTCCTGGCCTGCGTGCTGGATGGCCACGGCGGCGTGGGCGCGGTGCAATACGTGGCGGAGCGCTTCCCGGCACTGCTGCTCGACGACCTGCCGCGACTGAGGTGAGACAGCGAGCGGCGGCGGCGGCGTGTCGGCGTTAGGGTTGGCGTGCTGTGCGTGTGCCTGTGTGTGTGCTGGGGGCGGCGGGCGTTGATGTCAGCAGGGGGCTGACGGAGGGTACGGCATGGTGGCGCCTGCACTCTTTCTGCACCGTTCGAAGCAGCTGCCGTGTTTCCTGCTGTCGCGGCCTCTGTCAAAAACGGTGCCACATCGAACAAGTTCCATTATAGGCACTGAGGGGCTCTCACCACCCCACTGCGCTGTCGGAGGGGCTTGACAACTAGACCAGACCGAACCATAATCACATCAGCACACTCCTGCACGGACGGCGTCGTTGGCACAGGAATTACCTAGCAGCATTACGTGAATTTGGGAGCACCGTTCGTAGCAGTCGCCGCAGTCCCACAGTCTCGGCCACTGACAAAAAATGGTGCTAGAGTACGCGGCTCTATTATAGGCACTGAGGGGCGCTCCACCCCACTGCGCTGTCGGACGGGTCCAACATCGAAGGCAACACCTACGGTAGCACTTTCGCGCATCACCCCGCACACACACCACCGCCGTTCAGCTCTAGCACTCACACCCCCGGGGCCGTCGGCACCTCGCACCTCACCGTATTTATCCAGAAAATATTCCTGCGTCCCTGCCGGCGCCCGCTCAACCCCCCGCAATCTCGCCGCCTCGCCGCCGCGACCGCAGGAGCTCGCCCGGCGCCGCCATGCGCGCCGCGCTGCACGCCATCGACGAGGAGCTGCTGAAGGCGGGGCACGACAGCGGCACCACCGTGAACGCGCTGCTGGTGGTGGACGACACCGCCACCGTCATCAACACCGGCGACTGCCGCTGCATCCTCTACGACTACATCGAGGAGAAGGCGCTGCAGGTGCGGGCGGCGGGGCGGGGCGTGCCGGGGTGGGGGCGGGGAGTATGCCGGGGTGGTGCAAGGATGGTTTGACAAGCAGTGCGGCAGGCACTGCAGCTAAGGCTGGGGGGTGCGCGGGGCAGGGCGGGGCGGGGCGGGGGCGGAGGGAGCACACTTTCGCGAAGCGAATCGAATGCCCGCCGCGGCATGCATGCCTTGCCTGCCCTGTCCCGTGGCGTCGTTGCGCCGCTTGCGGCTTTCAACCGCTGCACCGGTCCTTGCCCGCAGATCACCAACGACCACAACCTGCTGTGCGTGCGCGAGCGGGAGCGGGTGGTGGGCGCGGGCGCGGAGCTGAGCGGCTGCGGCGGCTATGTTGTGCTGCAGTGCCACAGCGACGGCTCCAAGCTGCTGGGCGTGACCAAGGCGCTGGGGCACGCGGGCGTCAAATCCTTCCAGCGCTCCAGCACACTGACATCGCTTGTGGGAATCCACGAGCAGGGCTCGGTGGGGCCCAACGGCACCCTGGAGGAGGAGAGCGAGTCGGGGTCGGAGGCGGGCGAGGCGGCGGCTGGGGCTGGGGCGCGGCGGGGCGGCTCGGGAGAGCTGCCGGGGCGGCCGGCGCCCGTCGGCGTGACCGGCGCAGACTCGCCGTGCGGCAAGGCAGCGGCGGGCGCCGCCGGCGGGCGGGCGCCGGCGGGGTGTCCGGCGTCGCCGGGCTCGGGCCGGCCGCCTCGCAGCCCCGTGCTGCCGGGCGCGTCGGCGTCATCGTTCAGCAGCAGCTGCAGCAACGGCGGCGGCGGCGGGCGGGGGCCAGCGGCGGGTGCGGCGGAGGCGCACGAGAACAGCAAGGCGGGCAGGGCCGCGGGGGCGGGGACGGATAGGGAGCCCGTTGCGGCGGGGCGGGGTGTGATCAGCGCGTGTGGCATGATCAGCGACACGCTACCTGAGGCAGCCAACGGGAACGGGCAGTCGCACTCCAACGGCCACGCCAACGGCTACTCCAACGGCCACGCCAACGGCCACGCCAACGGCCACGCCAACGGCCACGCCAACGGCCACGCAACCAGCAATGGGCACACGAACGGGCACTACGTGTCCGCCATGGACGCGGATGCGAAGCGGCAAGACGAGGCGCCGTCGGGAACACGGTCCCGCGGCAGCAGCGGCGGCGGCAGCGCCAATGGGTCCAACGGGCAGCATGCGCGGTCCGTGTCCTGTCCAGACAACTCCCTCGCCCAGAACGGCTCCGGCTCGAGCTTCAGCACCGCCGCAGCCGCGGCCCACGCCGCGGCGGGAACTGCGCCGCCGCCTTGCGCCGCCGCCAACGGCTCCTCACCTGCCTCGGCGCTCACCTCCAGCCTGCTCTCAGCAAACCTGGCGGCGGCCGCCGCCGCAGCGCCGGCGGGAGCGGGCTCGCCCGCGCCCGCGCCGCCGGCATTCCCGTCCAGCGCCAGCATGAACAGCAACGGGGGCTTTGTGTTGGACTGCGACCCGGACGTGTTTACATTCGAGGTGAGGGACGACCGGCACCTGGTGCTGCTGGGCTGCGACGGCGTGTTTGACAAAATGTCGAACGCTGAGGCCTGCAAGACGGCCGTGCGCTCGCTCACGACCAGCACCAGCTGCGCCGACGCCGCTCGCGAGGTGACGCACCGCGCGGTGCGGCTGGGCAGCTCGGACAACGTCACGGTGTGCATTGCCCGGTTCGGCCGCAAGCCCATCATGCGCAAGCAGAGCTTGAGCGTCCTGTCGCTCCGGCGCAGCAGCAGCAACACCTCGGGAGACCTGGCGGCGTCGGGCGGCAGCATGTCGGTGCTGGCCAACGTGGCGGCGCTGGCGAGCAGCGGCGGCGTGCTCAGCCCCAGCCCCTCGCCCGGCGGCGCGGCGCCGGTGCTGGGCGCCGCCGTCGCGGCGGCGACGTCAAATCTGGCGCCGAGGAGCGGCGACGCTGGTGCCAGTGCCGGCGCGCTGCGCACCTAGGAGGAGCGGGGCACAGCTCAACACATGTTTTGTTGGTGTGGTTGGCGCCCACAAGCCGCCGTGAGGACGCGGCGGCAACCAAGATGCGTCGTGTCAAAGTTGGATTCTGCTTTTGTTTCCATGTCGGATTGCGGTGTTTTCGGTTTCTTTTTAGAGAGCGAGGTGGGAGCGAGTGATCAGCGAAGTCGCGATGCACAGCAAATGTGCGGCGTGTTGGGTGCGGCACGGGCGGCTCAACGGCGGCCCGCCAGCCGCCATCGCAGCGTGGACGTCCCCAAGGAGGTATTGTTTGCTTAAATAGAAATTGCTTGGCATAGAGTAGTGGCAAATAGTGGCCAACAAGTGCAACTGACATTAAGTTTCCACCACAGAACACATGCATCCTCAGACCTCTGCGCAGCGGCACGCGTGCATGAGTGAGCCGCTCAGGTCTTTTCACCTGACCAATGGACTCGGCGATATCAACAACCGGATTGTACTGCGGGACGCGGCGGACCAGCTGGATGCAGCATGGAGCGTGTATGTGCGTGTGGGAGAGATTGATAGTTGCTTTAGAGGTCAATTGGTACAAGCCTCAAGAGCGGTGTCAGGAGGCAATTGCGTCCTTGCTCGTGGCGAGGTATAGAATGATTCCGAGTCTCTGCTTTATTGAGTTGTCATACACCGGCAGCAAATAAAGTTGGTTGTCGTCTGCATGAGCGCCCAGTGCGCAAGCCCTCTTCCATCTCTGTGGAATGTCATAAATGGGTAATCAACTATTGCTGAGTAAGCCATACAAAGCGCTACACTTTGATTGCGGCATTTAAGCCTCTTGGACGGGGCATGTACACTTACACCGTATGCATCACAGGATACGGTAACACACGGGATGATGTTTTTGGGGTTGTGTGTGGTTGTGACCAGGATTAACCGGACGTGCATGCAACGGTGCTCTGCCATCAGGTGGAGGCAGGGCAAGTGCAGGACGAGCGACACACACCCTGCAAAGCGGGGTGCGAGGTGAGCGAGGATGTCGTTTGGTGGGAGGATGTCGTTTGGTGTAACGCGTCTGGCTTCACGCAGCCCCCCCCCTCGTCTCTGCCAGAAGCACAGCAGCCACAGCAGGCAAGCAGCTCCGCTGGTGGCAAGGGGCACTCAGAAGACGTAGGGTAATGAAGTTCGGAAATCTTAAGGTTGGCGCCGGTGCGGGCGCGGGCGCTGGGTGGACTGCATATGATGCCACTCGGTCGCCGAGCTCCGGGGAGCACGACCCCTTCAAGGTACGCGCACGGAACTCGAGGAGCTCAAAGGCCGCTGGCGCGCGGTGGCGGTGCCGCTGACGCCTTGAGCTTGCGTGGAGCCGCCAGCTCCGAAACAGTCGAAGGGTTGCTGATAATTATCGCCGGCCGGCAGCGGGGTTTGCTGTCTCGATACTAGTAGTACTACTACTACTACTAGTAGTAGTACTACCGCAAGTGGCTCGGCTGACAAGGCTGAGCTGTCAACGCGGCGGTGGTGTCGGGCTGTCGGCACGCGGGCACGCCGCCACGGCCACTGGACAGCCACGGGGGACGGGACAGCTTGGCGCCCGGAGGCTGATACCCCCCGTGGCTCACACGCGCCGGTACAGGCCGGGCAGGCGGGGCAGCAACGTTTCGTGGACAGACTGATCACATGTAACGCGAGAGCCTGTATGCAGCCCTCGCCTCGCCCATAACTCACACAACCCGTCATACCCCGC
The DNA here is from genome assembly GCA_016834605.1 of Chlamydomonas incerta. Taxonomy (NCBI): domain Eukaryota; kingdom Viridiplantae; phylum Chlorophyta; class Chlorophyceae; order Chlamydomonadales; family Chlamydomonadaceae; genus Chlamydomonas; species Chlamydomonas incerta. The sequence goes on from JAEHOC010000004.1 coordinate 949,174, forward strand.
CATATCAGATCAGCCACAGCCTAGAGCCCCACCTGGCGCAGCGTCACCCCGCCATCCCCCGGATGCTTCACGCCTTGTCACTGTCAGGCGCAGCAACTTGCGCGGGCACCTTCGACCAGGCAGCGCCATGCCGCGCACTCGTGCTGTCCGCCTCCTCCTGCGCGCTCCGTTTGCGCCACCCTCACACCCACAACAGAGTCCAGCGAGCCCTCCTGCACACACACGTTCGCTCCACGTGCCCTCTCCCCCCCCCTGCTCCACACTCCGTACACGCAGACCGCCCCACCGCAATCAACCGCAATCAACGTCAACTGTCAACTGTCGTCCGAGGGTGCCGGCGTCAGCGCCTCGCCTCATCACTTGACCTGGATGATGCCGGCCGCCACGAGCTTGTTGATCTTGACCATGATCTCCGGGCTCTTGAGGTGCTTCTGCGCGCCGCGGGGGTCCTCCTGGAAGTCACGCAGCACCTGCAGGGGCGGGGTGGGGGATTGCAAGGATGTTTGGAAAAGCGGTACAAGGGAGGGTCGGCACACGCGCGCATTGGGGGGGGGCGGGGGCGGGGGTGAGACATGCAGGAATCAGAGGGGCGCAGTGACGGGCGGGACGGGAATGAACATGATGCAGTCATGCAGAGCCGCTGGAGCGCGAAGCAGAGCTCTGCTGCATGCGTTCGCTGCGGCGCGGCAGCCGCAACACCCTCGGGAGGCGTGGCGGCGTCGGGCCGCTGTGGCAGTGCCGTATGTCGATGCTGACTGGCGCAACGGCGCCGGAGAGCAGCAGCACAAGCGCGCCCAGTCCCAACCCCAGTCCCGTGCCCGCGCCCGACGCGCGCCGCCGGCGCTCAGTGCCGCGGCGTTGGTGGTGGCGGACCCCGGCTGCCTGCCCCACGGGGGCGCGGCTCTACCGGGCGGCGTTGGCGGTACGGCGCCCTCCCTCTACGCTCAACACCTCCCACTAGCTTTGTATCTAACACCCGCCCGCCTACTTGGGCCGCCGCGCCGGCACACCTGCTGCATCACCGGGTCCTTGAGGATGTTCTGGATGTCGGGGTCGGACAGTGACCGCGCCTGGCGCTCCTTGACCTCCTCCGCGCTGGCCTGGCCGCTCGCGAACCTGCGCGGGCGCCGCGGCGTGGGTGGGACAGGTCAGCAAGCACGTGGGCCCGCGCCCCGCCGCCGCGGCCTGCCGCGGCCGCGGCATGCGCGAAAACACCGCCCGCAGCGCCCAGTAGGCAGCAGCTACCCTCCCCCTCTCCACCCGCATCCCCATCCCCACCCCCACCCCTGGAATGAACTACCCCATCCCGCACCGCCAAACCCGTGCCCAACCGCCCGCGCCAGGGCGCGGCCGCCGGCCCCGCCCCTCACCTGCTGATGGCCTCCACCGCCTTCTGCAGCCCCTCCTGCAGCTCGACGCTGTCGGGCTCCAGCTCCAGGCCCTTGTTGTACGTCTCGATGGCCTTGTCGTACTCCTTCATGAAGTACTGCAGCGTGCCCTTGCGGCTGTAGCCCTTGACGAAGTCGGGTTTGAGCTCGATGCACTTGTCAGCGGCCTGCAACGGGCAGCGCGGGCGCATGTCAGCAGCATATACCGGGACACCCTTGAGCACGTGAAGCGTTGAAGAAAGCCTTGCATAGTTGGCAGGCGGTATTGCGTACAAACCAAATGGCTGTGCGTATATGCGGCAATGTGCACAGCTCACTGACCCCCCGCACCACCTGCACCTCTGTCCGCCCCGGCAGACCCACCTTGACGCCCTCTGGGTAGGCACCCAGCTTGGTGTAGCACGCGGCCAGGTTGGAGTAGAGCTTGTAGGCCTCGGGGTTGACGGCGGGCGGGCCGCGCTTGAGCGCCTCCTGGTAGGCTTGCACGGCCTGGAGGTGGAGGGCGGACGTGTGCGAAGCGGGGTTGCGAGGTCAGGCGAGGGGGCGGGGGTATTCGACTACACGGACGAACCCAGCTCCGGCCCACCAGCGCAGGCGTGCCGCCGTGTCGGTGCCCCTGACATCGCCGACATAACACAGAACCCCGCAGGGCCGGTGCTACAGCCGGCCCCCGAACCACCGCCCGGCCCCACCTCGGGGTAGCGCTGCTCCTTGAAGGCGGTGTTGCCCTTCTCCCGCTCCACCTCGCACAGCTCCATGTTGACGTAGTCCGCCTCGCGCCGCTCCTTGAGCGTCTTCTCCGTCTTGTGCAGCAGCGCCAGCGTGTCGGCGTTGCGGTGCTCCATCAGCGCCTTGTTGTAGGCCGCGATGGCGTCCTCAAGCCTGGCGGGGGTGGGTGGACAGGGTGGGAAGATGGTAAGAGAAGCGGGGGTGGGGGCGAAAGGGGATCCACGCGTGGTGCGAGGTGGGCAGTGCGTTGATAGGGAGTTAGGCAGCGGCCCCAGGGGCCTGGGGCACGCCGCCGAGGAACCAGCTGCCTGGGAGCGCGACGCGCACAAAGCTAACGCAGTGAACACACGCGCACGCAAGCGCGGTGCTGCTGGCTGCACCACCGGCGCGCGCGGCGCCCCCAATTCCGAGCTGACCACTCACTTGTTGAGCTTGACGAGCGCGTTGCCCTTGCGCGTGAGGGCGCGCCCAATGACCTTGAAGTCGGTGCGCATCTCGCGGCCCTTGTCCACCGCGGCGTCGCAGTCCGCAACGCACTTCTCGAACTCACCCTGCAGTCATCAGCAGGCCGGCCGGTCGGTCAGTTAGTCAGCACGTAACACAACACATGACGTCGTGCGCCGTGCGCATTTGGGGCCATACACAACACATCGTTTTGAGCAGTACGCGCTGACGGAGCCGCGCGTTGCGCCCACCCGCCCGCCCGCCCGGGCCGGCACCAAGCGGCCCGCCCGGCGCCCACCTGCTCGAAGAACACGGCGGCGCGGTTGGTGAGGAAGGTCATGTCGCCGTCGTACAGCTCGATGGCCTTGTTGTAGTGCGCAATGGCGGTCTCGAACTCCTTCTTCTTGTAGGCCTCGTTGCCCAGCTCCTTCTCTTTGAGCGCCTCCGCCTTCTTGGCCGCCGCCGCGCGCTCCTCCTCGTTGGTCTCCATCGGCTCCGGCTCCGGCTGGGGCTCGGCCTTATTGTCGGGCGCGTGCGAGGCGGGGGCGGGCTTGTGCGCGTCGGCCCCCTTGTGCGACTGTGGGGGAGGGCCGACAGGGCGAGAGGGGCGGGCGGGCCGGTGGGTGGGTGGGAGCGATGCGAGGTTGCAGGTCACGGATGCGGCATGGGGGACAGGCCGGACAGCCCCCATATGGCACAGCTGAGTAATTCCGCCCTTTCCCGGTCGGCTCAGGCCCTCCAGCCGCTTCAGCTTCAACGCACCGCGCCGGCCGCCGGCTCCTCCTCCTCCTCAGCGCCGCCTGGAGCCCCGAACTTGGCGCCAAGGGCCAGCTCCAGCACCTGGGCATGTGTGGCAGTTGCCAGAGAGCGGGGTGTCAGGGTCATGCACGCGAGGTGAAACAGGTGCCATGCTTCCCATGCTCTCATCTCCATGACCGCGGCCGCCCCTCTTCACAGCGCCTCTCTCGCACACGCACGCGCGCACACAAACACACACGCACACATACGCCAAGTCGGCGCTGTTCCGTTGCATTTTAACACAACACGCACCAGCTGCATGCCGGGGTCCTTGAGGTACATGTTGATGCGCGAGGGGTCGTTCTGGATGTCGCCCAGCATGGCCATGAACTCGGGCTTGCCCAGGAACGCCCGGCCGCGCGGGTCCATCGCCAGCTTCATCATCAGCTCGGGCGAGGAGAACAGCGAGCCGGGCCGGCGCGGCGCGGCGGCGGCAGCGCGCGCCTCCTCCAGCGCGCTCTTCAGCTGCTCGCTGCTGGCGTCATGCTTCAGGCCTTTGGGGAGGATCGGAGGGTGGGAGTGTGGGTGAGGCCGGTGGATGGGAAAACGAAGAGGCAGGCCTGACGGCCGCCGTACCAAGGCCCAGCGCCCGGCACTCGTGTGCCACCCCACGCCACCCCCGTCACACCTAGCCCTACGGCCAGCCCGCAACTCCCCCAGCGCCCTGCCGTCCTGGCAAGCCCCCAACCACTCTCTGTACTCGCCGCAACCCAGCCCGACCCCAACCCGCCGGCACGCACCGTCCTCGTAGGCCTGGATGGCCTCGGGGTACTCGCCCAGCCCGTGGTACGCCGCGCCCAGCCGGCTGTAGCCCTTGGCCCAGTCCGGCTTGAGCGATACGCACTGCACAGCCGCCGCCACACACCCGCAACGTCAGGCGGGGGGGGGCTAGAAGTCAGCATGGGTTGCAAACATGACTGCTACAGGCAGGGCAGGCAGGGCAGGCAGCATACACGATTTGCGTGCTGCGCACGCGCGTGCGCACACCCCAAAGGAGTGGTGCAATAGCACTCCTGCGCAAGCCAAGACCCCTCCGTGTTGCGGCACGCGCACGTCGCTGCGAAGTGCACGCCCAGCTCCGCCGACAGACAAGCCAGACGCCAGCCCTGCATGCTGTCCCCCCTGCCCGCCCCACCTTCTTAGCATCATCCAGAGCGTCGGCGTACTGCTTGAGGCTCGCCTGCGGAGCGTATCACAGACATGAGATGCCGACCAGTCAAGGCGCGCCACCTTCTTGGGGTGCCCAGCATACGATCCAAACATGAATGCAGCATTGTATCTACGCCGCATACGGAAGCAACCACGAGTCTGGTGCCACCGCCCCGCCGCCGCCGCCGCGGCCCATCCCAGCTTACGTACGACGCGCTGCGGTTGCTGTAAAGGACGTGGTTGCTGGGGTCCACGGCAATCGCCTCCGTGAAGAATTTCGCGGCCTCCTCGAAGTTGCCAGCGCTGAACGCGGCGTTTCCCTTGGCCTGCAGCGGGGCGTGGACTGGGGGTGAGAGCACGGACCAGGTTCCAGCACCGTCGACCGCGAGGCACCAGCCTGCCGCGCTGGTCCGACGACAGGCCCGATGCTGTCGATGTCGTGGAGGATGCATACCTTCAGCTCGTCTGAGGACATGTCGCCGTGCTTTCAGTAGCCGAGTCCGCTGAGTTGAGGATCTCCGGATGGAACGGAAGCTTGTGCTCTTCTATTTCAGTTAATGCAGCAATTCGTGGTGTCGATCACTTCACTAGTTGTCGCTAGTTGTTTGGCTATTGAGAATAAGAAACCGAGAGGAAGAGCCTGCGGGATCGGGCAGCTCGGTCCAGAATGTTCATTGCCCTCGAGCTCCTTCCAGGTTAGATACGCTTGATAACACACGCTTATGATTATTTATTTACTATCGTACCATTTGTATTGCCTCTGGGCTGAGAACGCGCGCTAGTCGGTACAGAAAACGTCGTTGACGCTTGCAAATCTGCCGCGCCGCCTTATAACATGTCGCTATGGGGATATATCATTGCGAACACCTCGAGCAGCCCCGCGCGGCTCCTGGGCTTCGGCGCGATGCTGATGGCGGGCACGTTCGTCGTGGGCTCTATGTTCAGCAGCGCTATGAGCACCGGGCCGCTTGACGCGAAGCAGCAGAAGATCCTATCGGACCAGATGTCCTATGACAATAAGCGCCTGGCCTCCGCGCAGCAGCAGCGCCTCAGCAACATGCTCAGGGAAGTCGGCGAGGGCCGTGGCGATGACCACTGGAGCGCAGCCATGCGGTGAGCAGGCCCCTCCTAGACGCAGGCTGCAAGGCTAGAAGGCTAGGAGCCAGGGCGCGCGCCCGGTGGACAGCACGGCTGCACTAAACACAGCGGGTGGGGAAGCGGCACGCCACGTTGCAGCGCGCCACGATGGGGGTGTCGTGCCGTTGCGGCAACGGCGCCTCGAACTTGCACAATACGGTATGCGCTCCGTCTCGCACACGCCACGACGCACCACCAAATGAAACCATCCTGCTTACACGAGCCTATCTGATACACGGAACAGGGGTACGCTCAAGCCGCACCCGCAAGCGGAGAACAAGACCGAGGGGCTGGACAAGGAGCGCCTCGCAAAGGCTCTGGCAGCCGCCAAGCAGTAAATGACCACTCCGTCAGCCAGGAGCGGGCAGCAGCTGAACTAGTGACTCAGTACGTGACTGAATAAGTGTGCACTTTGGCTCAGCCGATTCTGGCAGCGGGCCACGCCGTGCGCAAACGTCATTTGAGGGCCGGTTGGGGCGGCCCTCATCGCTTGGCACGTGGCGGCTTTTTGGCGCCGCCTCCCCCGCCGCCGCCGCCGCCGCCGCCGCCGCCGCGAAACATCTCATCGGCGGCGCGCTTGCGGGCAGCGCGCTCCTCCTCCTGCCTGCAGCAGTCAGCGCAGCGGGCGTGGTCGCACATGCGAAGTGTGATTGCGGTGCGTGCGGGATGGGGCCAGCACGGTCATCACGCAGTTAGGCAAGTTCCTGCCAGCCAGCCAGGCACGGCGCCCGCCCCCAAGACCGCACGCCAGCCCGCGGTCGCACATGAGAAACGCCTCGGCCTCGTCCGTTCGCTGGAAGTTGTCAACCAGGGTCACCGGCAGTGGCTGCTGCACCGCAGCCGCCGGCAGCTGGCCCGCTTGCTTGCGGAAGGCCTTGAAGTTGGGCAGCCGCCCCGGCCGCCGCACCTCGGTCGAGAGCGCGCCGCCGTCGCCCGCCTCACCGGCGCCGTTAGCAGCCGCCGCGGCCTCCTCGCCGGCGCCGGCTCCAGCCCGCAGGAGGGTGGCGGGCGTTGCGGCTGCGGCGGCCTTGGGTGCAAAGAGGTCCAACTCCAGCACGCACTGGGCTGAGGCGTCGTTCACCTGGGGCAGCGCCGCCTCCTCAGCCTTGACCATGCGCGAGGCGGCGCCCGACGCAGCGTCCGCCGCGGCGGCGGCGGCCGCCGCGGCCGCCGCCTTGGCACCGCGGCCCCTGGCGGCCGGCGCCCCGACCGGCCCCGTCTGCGGATTCCCTGCCGACCCCGCCTCCTCCTTGACCAAAGGTGGCCAGGACTTGCCGCTGCCGCGGCCGCGCTGCGTGTGCTGTGTGAGCCAGGGCCCTGCGTCCGCGTCCGGCTCCGGCGAGTCCGCTGGCGAGTCCGCTAGCACGGCCGTCGCTGGAGCTGCGGCCGCGGCAACTCCCTGGGCAGTGGCGGGGGCTGCAGTGCTGGCGGCGGACGGTCCCGGGGCGGCCGCGGTCGCGGCTGCCGCCGCAGCTGCCTTGGCGGAGTTGGCGAGTGTGCGGCGACGCTTGGCGGGTGGTGCGTCCTCGTGCTCGACCGTGTGTGCGGCCGCCGCTTCGTCAGCGCGGGAGTTGGACCGTAGCTGTACGTCGGGGCTCGGTGCGTCTGCGGCAAGCGGGTGTAAAGTGTATGGCTTGAGAGGTGCTGTGAGCAGACTTGATTGTTGTTGTGCGACCGGTGTAAAGGCTACTCGGTGCCTGACCGCACCCGCTACGTGGGTGCAACGACAGGACAAGCAACCTGGCCATGCTTGTAACACAACATTGTACCTGACTTGCGCGCCGCCACAAGCCAGCCGTCCGCCGTCATGACCGGCGCCGGCCGCTCAGACGCGGCGCCCACGTCTTCGGTCTTGATTGTCGCCGGTTTTCCGCCAGCCTGCGCAGCATAGCGAGTCTGGCGATTTGCCCGACTCCAATACAGATGCTTGCATGACAGAGGCAGCAATGACAGCAGCAGCAACCGCAATACTTGCAGAAGTAACAGGACCCGATACAGTCTGTGAAACGCACCCGCGCCAGCTCAGCACTTTGCGCCTGGCGTGCGGCCGCCGGCAGCTGCTCCACCACGTCCGCGTCCTCGGCCCCCTCCGCCTCCTCCTCCTCGGCCGCCTGCGTCATATCCGAGTCGGCCGGCTCCGACTCCCCGGCGCCGACGTCGTCAGCGGGCTGCGCCGCAGCCGCGCCCAGTGCCGCGGCGCCGCCGGCCGCGGCCCTGCTGAGCAGCTCGTTGATCGCCACCGAATCACCCTCCAGGATTACCAGCTGCGTTCATGGTTCACACGTCGGGACCGAAGTGTGTAGGTGCAAAGTGAGGCGCGCGGCGTGTGGACGCTGAGGGCACTGCCAGGAACCCCGGCCCAAATCGTAGGGGCAACTGCCTGGCCGGCATGCATGCTGGCAGGCAGGCAGGCAGGCACCGCCCCGCGCCCAATCGCTACGTCGCGCTACCCCTGCATTGTGCCCCCGGCATGGGACTCGTCTGCGCAGGCACGCACCAGCAGTTGCTGTATGTCGACCCCCGCTCCATCGCCGCTGCCCGCCGCCTCCACAACCGCCACGACCAGCGCGGCGGCACTGCGCTCTGCAGGCGTGGCCAGCACGCGGCCGCCGCACTCCCGGATCAGCGCTGCCAAGCCAGGGCTCTGCGGAGTTCGACAGGTTGCATATGGGGCGGGCATGATTAGCGCACTTGCGGTCACAGCCGCCAGCAAGGCCCCGCTGCAGCTGCCTCCTCGGCCGACTTGCTCCTGCCCTGCACCCAGCCCCACCTGCTGCCAGGCGCTGCTGTAGGCGAAGGTGAAGCCGGTCAGCAGGGCGCCCGCTGCCGGCGGCTGCTGCTGCGGTAGCTTCACCGCCCGGCTGCCTGGCCCCAGCACCAGCTCCGCAGGCGCCGGCGGCGCCGGCAACGCGTTGGTGAACAGACCCCCGTCCGCAACCCCATCCAGCCTGCGGGCATTCAAGGGCGGGAGGCCTGCCCAGTCGACATGCGAGACAAGAGCAAGGTATGGCGTTGTCAATGGGCATGCTCCATGCGTCTGTTTGCCGCCGGGCACAAGCTTGAGCGTGTCGCGGGTGCGCCCAGCCTACCTCCCTGAACCCGCAGCACACCCGCGGGTGCTTCACCCGCTGCACCCACCAGTCCTGCGTCACGATGGGGGCGCCACCCCGCACCGCCGTGTGCACCAGGCCGGGCCAGGCCGCCTCTCCGGGGCTGTGCAGCACATGCGTGGTGTCAGCATCCACGGCGTGCACCACCCGGCCGCCTGTGTGCAAACGCCCGAGCAGATACGGTCAGACGAGGTCGCTGCGGCGCGCTGCGAGTGTGCACATCGTCACACAACAGCACACCGCATGGATTGCACCTGGGTTGCCGCCATGTCCTGGACGGCTGGACCAGAGCTCAAACCCAGAGAAGCCCACCTATGCGCTGCAGCACTGCCTGCACCTCCGGCACGGCCGCGCTGCCGAGCCGCACCGCCACCACCAGCGGCTCCTGGCGCACACTGCACACACGCACACGCAGCATGGATGACGTCGGCTAAAGGCGCGTCCACAGCAGCAGTCCTCGAGTCATCTGCGCCACGGCGCCACACCCGCCGCCCACAGAACTCAGCAGTCTGTCCCCACCATCCCCACCAGTAGCCGAATGGACGGCTACCCACATCAGGCGCGCCTTCGGCGCCAGCACCACCACAGCGTCCGCCTCCAGGGCCTTGGTGCCACCACTGGGCACCTTCTCCTGGTTCACGGAAGTGCCGTACCGACTCTGGTCTGCGTATCATGAAACCGGCGGCGGAGCGGGCTCAGTACGCTCGTACGGAAGAGGCCGGGCGGCCGGCAGGCACTGCGCCCGAGACCCCGCCGTTCTGTTGTCGAATGGTTGTGCGGCCCTGTGCCGCCCTACCTTTGAGCACCAGTGCAGGCCCATACTGCCCGCCCCCCGTTTGCTCCACGCTCAGAATCGCGTGGATTTTGCTGACGCTGGGCTCCTTCACCACGATGTCTGGGCGCACGGCCGCTTTGGCGGGTGGGCGGCCCACCGTCACCTCGCGCGGGCCTGGCTCGGGCCCGGCCGTCAACAGGTACCGGTCCACCTGCACCTGGCCCACTATCTCCACCTCGACACACCACACCATTGTGATTCGGGGCGCTAAAAGGACGCAGCGTGCCGCGCAGCGTGCCAGCTGTTTTCGCGAAGCTGTCCTCGCATTTCGTGTCACGAGGTAAGGGAAATGCTTGTATCTAATTGCACGAAGCACCGCCTATAAAAATGGGGGCCCTAGCTTTGAGCTCTCCAGACCGCGGCCACAGCATGGAACTGAACATGGTGGTTGCACAGGAACTTTGCAAGAACTCCGCCGCACCCATTTCCATTAATTGTTTTACCACACACTTGACACCATGGCTCTTGCAAACCTTTCGCGTGGCCAGGCTTCTGCGGGTGCCATTGGCACTCGCAAGGCAGCCCCGGCCGTCCGCCGTGTTGCCTGCCAGGCTTACAAGGGTGATGTGGAGGTCAGTTGTTGATAACATATCGCGTGATCGCAATATTCCATGTCGGTGGCCGTGTCGGTGAAGAATGCGTGTGGCCCCGACCCTCTCAGGCGCGGAACCCGTTCGAGAAGGCCGCTATCGGCCTGGCGACTGCTGCTGCTGTGGTCATGGGCACCTTCGCCCCTCTGGTAAGCTAAACATGCATGTTGGGACGTCCCGTCGGCCAACTCAGCCGTTATGCTTGCACAACCTGTCGTTAAACAGGTAGCCCCGGCGCCCGCGGACGCCATTCTGGTTTCCAGCGACCCGGTGAAGAACGCTGCTGCTATCCTGCGCAACGCTCTGCCCATTGAGAACAAGCCCATACGGCAAATCCAGGTGAATTGAGTGGCTGGGACACCCGCTCATGCAAAATGCGAGCTGAAACTTACGCGTGTGGGTGTGAATTACCTCGCAGAAAGACCTGGAGGGCATCAGCGAGGCGCTGCGCATTCCTGGCTCGAAGTCCCTCGGGCCTGTGGCGCGGGTGAGTGGCTGGCGCGGCCGTGTGGTACTCGATGCCCCCCGCCCACCTGGCGGCACGAGCTGCTCCTTGGCCCCCGCTCACGGCCTTCACCTCTGCACGCATGCAGGCTGTCCGCGCTTCCCAGGACGTGCTGACCCGCCAGAAGGATGCCATTGTTAAGGACTTCGCGCCTGAGAAGAAGGTGCGTGCTGGGGCGCCATTCCAGCGAACGGCTCGACTCGCACGCAGTTGCAGGGCGGCCGTTGCTAGGCTTCATGCATGGGCATGCTTCAGGTGGCAGACAGGGATGACAATCCTAGCCGTGCCCCACGGGGACCACCGCGTGTCAGCAGAGAAAGACCGCCGCACCTGCAAACACAGTCCTGCACACCGCACCCTTGCAACACCCACGCCCTTGCCAGCCGCCCGCTCCGCCCACTCCACGCCCTCTCAGAGCCGCCCTGGCCGGCTGAATTGCTTTCACCCTCTCCTTCACCGTCTCCTCACCTGCCTTCCCGCCGCCACCGCACCGCAGGCGTTCGGCCTGGCCAACATCGAGAAGCTGGCGGACTCGCTGACCGAGTTCCAGGCCATTGTGGAGGCCAAGGACAAGCAGGCGGTGCCGCTCAAGCAGCGCGAGGCGCTGAGCTACGTGGGCAACATCGAGGAGGCCATGGTGAAGGGCTTCCCCTTCCAGGTGCCCAAGGAGTACGCCGACCGCCCGCTGCTGCTGGTGAGGCGCTGGGAAAGGGGGAGGGGCAACTCTGAACCAATCCCGCAAGGAAACATCAGCGCTGAAAGGAGAAGCTGCACCCGCATATGCGGCTGCGGGGGGGGCTTGGTGCGGGCGGAGAGGAGCAGCGGAAAGATGGGCGGGAAAAGGCAGGCGGAGGGGGAACAGGAGGGTGGGAGAGGCTTGTGCGTGTGGATGAAGCGGCCGGACGGGGTCAGGGGCAGGCCGCAAAGGCAGGGAGGGGGCAGGCGCGAGAGGGAGTGGGTGGATAAGCATGGTGCCCGCGAAGCCTCGTCTACAGCAGCTTTGGAGCGCAGGCGGCAGCCGGACACCACACCTAGAGGAAAGGGGTGAAGGCGGCAACTGCAGCATGCCGGTTGCGCCGTGCGGCGCGAGGGCAGCAGGAGCCGCAGGAGCAGCGCTGGCGGGCGCTCGGCAGGTCGCGGATCGGCTGGCCCGCAGTCCCACCATGGCGGGGAGGCGGCGGGGAACGGCTGGGCTGACGGCGGCTGGACCAGGTGGCCTGGCGCAGCGACCGCATGGGGATGCGCGTATGCAGACTTTAGGGGCTGCTGTCGGCGGCAGCAAGTGCGTTCAGGGCCACACCAGATGGAGCGGAGGCATGGGTGTGCGTGGGCAGGCTTACCGGGCAAGCCCGTTGCACAGCGCAAGGTCAGGAGAGCTGCCGCCCGGCTGGCGAGCAGCAGCACAAGCCGCCGGGCAGGCTTATGGGAGCGGGCCCCAACGCCAGCAGCCAGCCACCAGCCCACACCTGCCGCCCACCCCCTGTCCTCTCTGCAAGCAGCTGCCAGGCCTCCGCCCCTGACGCCCTCCCGCCTCCCCACCCCATGCGAACCCCCACAACAGGGCCGCGCCACGCTGGAGATGCGCGTCAAGTGCGCCCAGACGCCCGAGGGGCCGCAGACGTTCAACCAGACCATCGTCCTGGACGGCTACAACGCGCCCGTGTCCGCCGGCCAGTTCGCGGACCTGGTGGCTCGCGGCTTCTACGACGGCATGGAGGTGCAGCGCGCCGACGGCTTCGTGGTGCAGACCGGCGACCCGGACGGCCCGGCCGACGGCTATGTGGACCCCAAGACCAACGAGATCCGCCGGTGCGTGGGCAAGGCAGGGGCGGTGGGGTAGCAGGGGCAGGGGCAGGGTTGGGGTGGAGGGGTGGGCGATGGAGGTTGGAGGGGTGGGCGATGGGTGTCGGGCAGAGGGCAGTGACTGGTGCAGTCCCGCAGGATACGGTGCAGCGAGGAAACGTGCGGCGCTCCTGGCACGGGGCTCACGGGATGCAGCTGACGCAAGGCCTCCTCCCTGCCATGTCCTGCCGCGCAGCGTGCCGTTCGAGGTGCGCGTGCAGGGCGACAAGGAGCCCATCTACGACTTCACGCTGGAGGACCTGGGCCGCGTGAACGAGCAGCCCGTGCTGCCCTTCAACGCCTACGGCACCCTGGCCTGGGCGCGCAACGAGTTTGAGAACAACAGCGCCTCCAGCCAGGTGAGCCGCGGCCTGCGCGCGTGCCTGCGTGGCGGGCGATGTGGCTGTGTTGGCAGGGGGCCCGGAGGGTGTAGCATGTGGGCTGCGCGTCACCGCACGCGACGCGCTGACCCCCTGAGCTGCAACAACCTACCACAGGCTCGGGCAGCCTCGGTTCGCCAGTGGCTCAGCCACGCGGATAGCTGATGATGAATGGAATCCCCCCGATTATGAATGGCACCCCCTCCCGCCCACCACTCTTCCGCCGCCCGCGTGCTCCTTCCTCTTCCGCGCCTGCAGGTGTTCTTCCTGCTCAAGGAGAGCGAGCTGACGCCCACCGGCTCCAACCTGCTGGACGGCCGCTTCGCCGTGTTCGGATACATCACGCAGGGCCAGGACGCGCTGGCGGACTTCCGGGTGCGTGCGGCGGGGCGGGGCGGGCCGCGGGGTGGAGGGCGGCTGGAAGATGGAGGGTGCCTACGGGGGCGGCCACGAGGGAAGGATGTGGCAGTTGAGGGTTCAAGAGAGATAGGGCGTACCAGGTGGGTGGGTGCGAGGGGAAGGATGTGGCCGCGGAGAGGCAAGGCATCCAAGGGGTGCGGGGAAACAGGATGGACTTCCTGTCTCTATACTAAGCCCTTGTGATTCCTTCCATTCTTTACTTCAGGTTGGCGACAAGATTGAGTACATCAAGTTCGTGGACGGCAAGGACAACCTGAAGAACAGCTCGTAAACCCGTCGCTGGAGGGTGCCGTAGTAGCGCGGCGTGATCACACCGCGGAAATAGGAGGCTGTGTGTGCATGGTGTTTGTGTCAGCCAAGGTCGATTTTGACGATGTTGTTACGGCGAGACTCCGTAGTGAGTGGCTGCCGGCCTTTGGTTCGCGGACGTAGCGGAGGCGTGTGAAGGGGGCCCTGGACGAGGCGCAACCATACAAGTGCCAGGGTTAAGCGGCCCCCTTGTGTTTGGCACGCGTGTTTGGCACCGATTGGCTGCAATTTTTGCACCTCGCATTTTTTCAAACACCAGACGTTGTGTATATGAAACATTATTCTCTCCGAGAAGCCGCTAGCTTGATAGCTCCGCACCCAAAACACTAAAGAATCGGCGAGTGCACCACTTCGCTGTCTTTGTAATTCTTTTCCGTGAATACATTTATAACCTGTCAAGTCTCCGTCGATCCTGCAACTAGCGAAATGGCCGACCCCCAGCAGCAGGTCTCGCCCGAGCTCCAGCAATTTATCGCACGCGAGTCTCAGGTGGCACAGATTCAGAGCATGATTGCGACGCTTACCGAGGTAAGCCGGGGCGACAGGCTTCAAGGAGCCAGGCGATGAGGCAGATGGGCGTCTGGGTGCGCCACGCAAGTTTCCCGCAACCGCGGCGCCTCGTCAGCCATGCCGTGCGCATGTAACATAACATTAGATGCTGATCTGGGCTTGTGGACCTGTCGGGGCTGCGTGACCTACGCGGGATGCCTTCACCCGGCCTGCGGGATGCCTTCACCTCGTGCTGCTCTGCCCTTGCCGTGACTCACGGCGCCCGCTACAGTCGTAGATTCCAGAGGGAAATGTAGAGCATAGTGTTTGCGAGTGCAGTGCAAGCGCCTGGCGTTGGGTGGGACAGGGTGGCGCGGGTTGCGGACCAGCGCTGCCGCTTGGGCCGACGGGTGCGTGCCCTCTGGTTGCCGCAGGTGTGCTGGGACACCTGCGTGCAGTCTCCAGGCAGCTACTTGTCCAGCAAAGAGAGCACCTGCTTGGAAAACTGCGCACGCCGCTTCGTGGAGACGACACAGTACATCCTGCAGGTGTGGTAAATAGGGGGCGGCGAGCAGCGCTTGGGCTCGGCCGGGGTCCAGTCTGTGCGTTGCAAGGGGTGGGCACCGGTCCTACTGCATCGTGCAAACGGCTTTGGGCGGCATTCGCACGGCATTCGCCCAGGCTCGTTCTCGCGCCGCTCGCCCAGGCTCGTCCTCACACCGCTGACCCGCATACCCGGTTCCACTATTGCGCAGCGTGCGGCGCATAAGGCTGACAACAGCTCTGGCGGCTTTTAGGAGTAGCGGCTGTGAGGCCTGATGATGGCGGGCCAGGCGGCGTGGAGCGGGCTGTTTGGCACTGCAACCCGAGTATGCACTGAAGAGCGGTGCGGAATGTGGCTGGCTGGAGCACTGTGGGAGCAGACGTCACTGGAAATGTTGGCGCCGGCGCTGGTGATGTGCAGGATGGGGATGGGTGGGAGCGGGTGTGACACATGTGTGGTGGACGAGGGGTATCTGGCAGAGTAGGCAGATCTTGGCAAATTGATTGAAGTAGCAGTTGTGTAGCGCAGTTCGTGTGAGCACATGCGATGATCGGCTCTCTTATGCAAGCAGCGCGTCGCGCGGCGGCAGGGAGCCTTCCTTGCACTGAAGCGCGCAATATGTTGGTCTGCCAATGTAACATGCTCAATATGAGGTTACCTGTTATCAATCAGCCTTTGGGGCCCCCACGTGGCGAATGGCGGGGATGGCCGCACAACCCCCTGAAGTCGCCGTTGGCGACCACGGCGCTGCAGGCTGCAGGCAGTTGCACGCGCAAGGGACGAGAGTCGGCAGAGTCGGGGGTGCCCACGCCGTGCTGTGACTCTGGCTGGCACCACGTTGCAGGCAGAGCCAGGGGGTTCGGCGGCTGGCAAGCTGCACGCATACGTTCATCAACTGAACATCCTGCCATCGCGTGCAGTCAAATCCTTTGCGAGGACTTGAGACGTCGCCTCCGCCGGCCTCCGCGTGCACGGCGGTGCTGACACGCCTCCGCCCATCCCAGCCAACCGCAGAGCTCGTAGTCCTGCCCCAGGTTCCTCACAGGTGCCAGTTATTTTTGCAGAGTGCCATATCTAGAGCCCGTTATATCAACTCTGCTGGGACGTTTCCGACCTCCAACCTCCTTGCCAAGGACGTCCTGCTACTTTTTGCCCTCAATTGTAGATCCACCACGTGTCTGGGTCTAATTGACCTAAAGACGCTGCTAGGATGACCCAGGTCTTGGGCTCAACACGCTCAGTCGGGAGATGTCACTCGCGACGACGTGTGCCCGCGCTGGGTGTGGGCAGCCGTCCCGCGGTAAGATACAGGGCACATTTAATAATGTTGCTGCCAAGGGCGCGCGGCTGGGGTGTTCTAAAATTATGTCTGGCACTTTCGCGACACTGCCGCGCTGCAGCTCGCTCTGCGCACCGTCCGCGCCAGCGCCGCAGAGGAGCCAAGGTACGTGGACGCTTCAATCGGGGCCGCGGCGTGTCAGTATGGTTGCCTGCCGGCGTGGCGGACCCGTCGGGGACACACCGGAGGGGCACACCCGTCAGGGGCCTTTAGTCCACAAGCTTCCAGCACACGCGCCCGGACGCCAACGGCCCCTGCTAGACTGTGAATGCCTTTCACTTGTTTCTGAGCGCTTACTTCCCTGCGGCTACTTGATTTATGCCAGGGATCCAAGCGGCGAGCCGCCGAAGCGGCCGCATCCAGAGATGGAGGGCGATGACGCCGCTGCGGCCTCCTCGTCCTCCAGTGTCGTGCCCGACACGCTGCCCTACCTGGGCAGCCAGAGCGACTGGCGCGAGTTCAGGTGGGGGGTTGAGTTGGAGCCCGTGTCCTCAAGCGGGTTTGCTTCCATCAACGCGCAAGCAACCATGCGGCCATATGTTGACAGCGTGGTTGGGACTTGGGAGGACTGACGCCTGCTTCTTCGCGTCGGCACGTGCTGGTCGCAGGGCCAAGCTGGTCTCCCAGAGCCGCGGGCAAGGGCCAGCATCAACGGTGAGCGAGTGCCTCTGCTCCTTGTGGCGCAGTGAGGCCGGCACAAGTGCGCAATCGGAGGAGTTACTGCCTGCGTGACCGCGCCGGATCGCCCCGCGCCACTTTCTCTTGAGCATACCGAACATGGCGGTTTCCCTTTGGGCCGGGCATGGCCCCTCTTACCCTTGGTGCGGATCACCCTTGCTTGGTTGGACTGTCCCTTCTTTAATGTCGCATTCATGCCGTACTCTGCGTGTGCTACCCGCGTGCAGTCAGCGGACGAGTGGGCGCACATCATTCCCAAACCCGAGAAGGGTGCGCTGCTCCTGGCGCACCCGCTCTTGTTCCAGAATTCGCAGACCTACTTCCACCGGGCCGCCATTTTGTTGCTCGAGCACGGAGACACTGGCAGGCGAGCGACGTTTGAATATGTGTGCATGTGTGCAGTGAGCCTGGGATGCCACACCCCGCGCACATCAGCCGTCTTAGCCCTTAACTAGCCGGTGTATCAGTCGGGAATCAGCCGGCTTAGAACCAGTCGCTTTGGGAATCAGTCAGGACTCCGACTGGTTGCTACATGGTCGGATGGACCGTGGCGGGTCGTTTCAGTTGGGGGGTGGGTGGGCGTGTGCCGCCGACAGAATGAGATTACGCAAGCCTATAGCGTAAACAGCTCTAACCTTGTGGCGAGACACATTTGCACCCGGCCAGGGTTCTTGAGCGACCTCCCCCGGCTCTGCTCTCTTCCACCCTTGGATCCACCCTCTGCTCTGCAGCTACGGCGTCATCCTGAACCGGCCGTCCACCTACTTCATTCGGGATATCCCCCTGAAGCGGCCCCAGGAGCAGTTCAACGACTGCCGGCTGTACGTGGGCGGGGACGTGGGCGGCGGTGAGGTGCAGGTGAGTGGGAGGCGCCCGGCAGCACTTGCCTGATGGCAGCGGAGGACGGGATGGGGAGCAGCAGCAGCCCCCAAGGGCCCGGCTGGTGGATTAACTTGAGTTTGCCAGCAGGCAAAGAAGAGCGCGATGAATCTGACGGCATTGCCATATTTCGGGGTGTTCTTATGCGGTGTTGCAGGTGCTCCATCCGCACGGCGACCTGGCAGGTGCGCAACGTGGCAGTCATCAACTGCGTCTGTGTTGATGCCACACCTCCTGCTGTCCTGCTGGGGCAGCGGCCTATTGGGATGCGAGTACGCGAGTGGACCCCGCGGCACCTTCACGCCTGGCTCCTCACAGTTTACGGAGCACAATCCATTTGCGTGTGCAGGCGCGGTGGAGGTGGTGAAGGGCGTGTACATGGGTGGCCTGGATGCGGGCCGGGACGCCATTGACGCTGGCAAGGCCAAGGCCCAGGACTTCAGGTGCGTGCGGTGTCGGCAGGGCGCTGCAGCCGGCTCTTGGCATTACGCCGCCCTCGTCACACGTTGCTGCGGTACGTGCATGCTTCCGGCTGGCTGCAGGTGGTTCAGCGCGTACGCCGGCTGGGCGCCCGGGCAACTTGCGATGGAGTGCAAGCGCGGCGTGTGGTTCACCGCTGCGGCCAGCCCCAAGCTGCTGCTGAAGGAGGTGGAGCACGGCCAGGGGCCCAGCTACTGGCACGAGCTCATGACGCTGCTGGGAGGTGAGCGCCTTGGCCATTCGCGAAGGTCGGAGGGGGGAGGGCAGGGCTGTTATGGGAAGGGCGGCAGGCAAGTCAAGCCACTGCGTGTATACCGTGCTGACCGCTGACGTGTGCGCTGCCGCCGTACCGGTATTTCGTTTGTGTGACGCAGGGGACTATGCGGAACTCTCCAGAGGGCTGCGCAAACACGACGACCTGGACGCACCCGAGCCGTCGTCGTGATGGCCCCACACACAGTGTGGCGATCGGGGCGTGGGGGACAGGGGTGCCCGCGACGCGCATTACGAATGGTTACCAGGCCTTAACCGGACAGAGCATGCCGTGGACATGTTTGGATGATCGATGTTTGTGAACGGGTGTGCGCTGGATGGCAGGTCGAGTTCGCTGCTGAGCTTATTGTCGAAGCGCAGAAGCGGCGCGTGAGGAAAGCCGTTGGGCTGATTGGCGTAAAGTGTGTGTCTGCGCTGCATCCGCTGCGTCAACGTACCATCAGAAGGAGCCCGGGCGATTAGCCCCCCAACTAACATGAGGAATAAAGGCGCCATGCTTCTGCGTGTGTTGGACTGTTGGGACGTGTTTCATACCGGCGTATCAACCGCGACAGTAGCGGTCGCAAGCCATCGGGCGGCACGAAGAGACGTGGCTGCGGGTCGATGACGTACTGACGTTCCAAGTTAACCCCAGAGACCCAGACTCGATGCATTCTGGAGCAGCATCGGGCATACGGTAACCAAGTTACCAGCTTTGCATAACCCGCAGCGCCTGCCAGCTGGTTACAGTGCCCTCCACGGGTGCGACATGCCCCCACGGTATTTGGGCCACTCGTAGCTAACTGGCTATCGCCAACGCGGAGTCGACACACGCCGAAGCTATGTGTTGAGTTGGACAAGCAAAGGACAAGAAAGGTGACCTGCCGACGCGGCCTCTTTGGCGGAGGATATTGCGGCTACGGCGGCGGTGGCGTAGCCATCAGTGCTGCTGGCGGCGCCGCTGGACCAGGTCTGGACGCCTCTCTGAAGAGCAGCGACAGTGTCTTGCATTCGCATTCACTAGCACTTCGCTAACAGCGGTCCGGTGGTCCGGTAGCAGGGTACCGCTGAGGGCAGCAGCAGGACGAGCACTCGATTGCGTAGATGGGCCACTAAAGTGGCAAGAGGCACAAGGAGTTGATTTCCATCCCTGATACCCTGCCGTCTTTCGTTTGGGTGCCGGGCAAGCGCTGAGAGGGGGATTTGGGCCCGTTGCAGCGAAACGAGGGGGGTCAAAGCGCGCAACGTGGCGTGCGTGTGTTTTGCCTTCGTCTGGCGTGCCCGACGCTGACACTGCCGACACAATAATTGGCTACGTGAGCGCAAAAGGCCAACAACAGTATGCGCTCTCTGGTAAGCGGCTTGACCAGGCGGGCGTGCGGGACTGAAACAATGAGGACTGAATGTTCAAGTCCCCGGTCGCCTGGGCCACGCTTGAATGACAGAGGCAAGCCTTTTATAGTTTGCGCTAGAGCTGCTTGCTCGTATGTACACCCAACCCACAGCTTGAAGCTCGAAAGTTTACTCAACTTTCCTTGTTGAACAAAGACCTGACTTCAGCCCTGCCTTGACTGGATACATTGTGCTTCTGACTAGTCACACGTAGCGATGGATTAGCACCTGCTTACACACATTTTGCGGGGACGGGGCCAGAGAGGAGCGAGAAATGGCCTCCATGGTTCCCCAGATGGTGCAGCCCCAGCCGCTCCCCACGGCTCTTCCGACTCAAGGGGCAACATGGCAGTCAGAAGCGGACGCAGCGGACAGAGTGCGGATGACGGAACACATGTAGGGCGCAGTTTGGTGTGGTCGCGAGGGAGAGGGCATCGTTGACGGAGTTTGGCCGTCTGTGCCGCGCAGACACCATATTTTCCAAGCCAAGCGGCCCGCACAACAACCATATAACAACAAGCTGCCGGAGTTCGTCAAGCGGCTTGAGGACGGACTCTATCGGTCGGCAAAGAGCAAGGCAAGTCGCGACCGGCTTTGTGAGCTCGTTTGGGCGGTGCGCGCTTGACCGGCGACGCTTCAATTGCGCAGGATGAGTACACTGACATGACCACGCTGGAGCAGCGTCTGCACGACGTCGCGAAGCGCTTCGTGGGGCGCCCGAGCGCGGGGCAGCAGCCCCCCCAGCCCGGCGCCCCTCCCGGCGGAGTGTTGCAGGGGACGCAAATGAAGCAGAATGGGCTGCAGCAGCCGGCTGCTCCCCCCGGACAGATGCAAGGAATGATGAACGTTCCTATGCAGAACATGCCGCAGTTTCAGAACGGTATGCAGCAGCCCATGCAAGCCCAGCAAGGCTTCATGCCCAACAACGGAGCTATGCCGGCCAACATGGGGCTTCAGGACCCTCTCCGAAACCAGATGCAGCAGGTTCCGGGCCAGAACATGGTCCCGACGCAGCCTATGCAGCAGCTGGACCCGGCCAACCAATACCCGCTCATGGGCGCAAACAACACCGCTTTCAACGCGGGAGCGCCTATGCCGCAGGGCGTAATGAGCAACGGCGCACCAGTGCTCATACGCGGTCAACGGGACTGGAATGCGCAGGCCACGCAGCCTATGCTCGGGGTAAGTTGCCTGCAAAATTGGAATGTGACAAACAAGTCGCTGACCACGCGCTTTGACCCAACAGGCACAACCAGCAACACAACCTATGAACAAGCTGACAATCAACGGTAAGGAAACAGCTAATTCGCGCAGTTCTGCGACCATCAACATGTTCTGACAATTGCGTGCTCTCGCTGTGCAGGGCTCCTGCCTGGTCAGCTCGCGACGGGGCCTGGGATGGTGCCGCAGCAGCAGCAGATGCCGCAGCAGGGCTTCGTGCCGAGCACGGCCGCGGCGTCCGCTCCATCGGGCATGATTCCGATGGGAAACGGCATGGTGCCTATGGGCACGCCGGCGCTGCCTATGGGCAACAACGGCTCGCCCATGCTGAATGGGATGGGCATGTTCTCCGCGCCGCAGCAGCCTGTTCCGAACGGGGGTGAGCTATGCGGCAGGGATAAGGGGTTGGGGGTGTCAGGGTGTCGCGTGGGTGGGTGTCGAACTTGAACGTGCGTTGACCGGTCATCAAGTCGACTTCGGCACGCTGCGCGCAGGCATGGTGGCGGTTGGCCCCAGCCTTCCCGGAATGGTGCCGGTGGGCGGGATGGCCAACAACCCCGCGTCGCTGCCAGGCATGATGCCGGTGGCCAACAACGCGGCGTTTCCGGGGCCGGGCGGCCTCAACCCAATGGGCCAGGTGCCCGCCATGCCGGCGCCGATGCCCGGAGGGCTGCCAGGCATGAACGTGACGGGAGGTGGGTGCTCGCCCGGGCTGTGTAAACCGGGAATAGGGTTTGCGTCCCGAGTAGGGACCCTAACGCATCATGCCGGATGCAGGTGCGGAGGACCCGGCGAAGCAGCGGGAGCAGTCCATCCAGAAGCAGCAGCGTTGGTTGCTGTTCTTGCGGCACTGCGCGAAGTGCCGGGCGCCCGGCGAGGACTGCCAGTTGAAGTCGCAGTGCAAGTTCGGCAAGCAGCTATGGCAGCACATCCTGTCGTGCCAGAATCCGGCGTGCGAGTACCCGCGGTGCACGAACTCCAAGGACCTGCTGAAGCACCACCAGAAGTGCCAGGTATGCGTGTGGCTGGGTCGCCGAGGATGGGTGCTAGGATGCGGGCTCCTGCGCAGCCCATTGATGCTGCGGGTGGTGCTGGGCGCGGGCATGCAGCCGGTTGTGGTCGGTCAACTTGTTAGCAACTCACACGGTGTTGGGGCACATGTGCGCACAGGAGGTCTCGTGTCCGGTGTGCATGCCGGTGAAGGACTACGTGAAGAAGACGCGGCAGGCGACGCAGCAACAGCAGCAGCAGATGCAGCAGCAGCAGCAAATGCAGCAGCAGCAGCAACAACAACAACAGCAGATGCAGCAGCAGCAGCAGCAGATGCAACAACAGCAGATGCAACAGCAGCAAATGCAGCAGCAGCAGCAGATGCAACAGCAGCAAATGCAGCAACCGCCACCACAACCGGGTGTGGGTACAAACTTCATGCCGACGCCGCCCATGATGCCGAACGGCATGTTCCCGCAGCAGCAGCCGCAGCAACCGCAGCAGGTGGGCTATGAGAGCGTGCACAAACCTTGCGCAATGGGTCTCCGCACTCAGGACGAAACGGGACATGCTTGTGGAAGCATTGATGGATGCTTCGTTCGAGCTTTGCGTTTGTGCCCTGGTGTTAGAGAGGACAAGCCCTGGTGTTGTGTTTGCAGGCGATGCGGCTGAACTCGAACGGTATCGGTGGCCAGAAGCGGCCGCACGAGATGATGGGCATGGGCGGCGGCGGACTGGACGGCATGAACCAGATGGTGCCGGTGGGCGGCGGCGGCATGGGCATGGCGATGCCCATGGGCATGAACAACCCGATGCAGGGCGGCATGCCGATGCAGCAGCAGCCGCAGGTGCAGGCGCCGGGCCAGGCCCCCATGATGCCCGCGCCGCAGCAACAGCAGCAGCCGGCGCCCAAGCGCGCGAAGACGGACGACGTGTTGCGGCAGGTGGGTTTGCGCGGCGAGGATTTATGGGCGGGCGTGGTCAGGGAATGCCGAACTCGGGGAGCAGCCACCTCTGGCTCTTTGTGGACTTGCCTCACTTGCTGGTGTGGCCACTGTGCGCGTGCAGAACACGGGAACGTCGCTGCTGGAGACCTTCGACGCAAAGCAGATCCGCGTACACGTGGACCTCATCCGCGCGGCGGCAGTCACGCAGAAGGCGCAGCAGCCGCCGCCGGTGAACCCGGACGATGCGTGCAAGGTAGGTAGTCAGCTTCAGACAGCCACCAGACTCAGATTAATGGCGTGCAAGTTCGGGGGAACGGGCGCAGTCGTGGGATGCTTTGGGCTGGGGGATGCGGTTGAGGCTGCGCCTTGGTACTCAGTGCTGTCGTGTGTCCCCGCAGGTGTGCATGCTGACGAAGCTGTCGTTCGAGCCGCCCGTGATCTACTGCACGTCGTGCGGCTTGCGCATCAAGCGCAGCCAGATCTTCTACAGCACGCCGCCGGAGCACGGCAACGACCTGAAGGGCTACTTCTGCCACCAGTGCTTCACGGACCAGAAGGGCGAGCGCATCATGGTGGAGGGCGTGTCGATAAAGAAGTCCGACTTGGTGGTGAGTAGGAATGGGATCGGGAAAGGAGCCCGAACACTACACATGTGCAGGTGGCAAGCATCTTGGGCTTCGCGGCAGGCGCAGTAGGATTGAGCTGCGGTGGAGCAGAGTGCCGGAGGCGCGACCTGACGCTTTTGCCCCTGCGCGCTTCACAGAAACGGAAAAACGACGAGGAGATCGAGGAGGGCTGGGTGCAGTGCGACCACTGCGAGGGCTGGGTGCACCAAATCTGCGGCATGTTCAACAAGGGCCGCAACAACACCGACGTGCACTACCTGTGTCCGGACTGTTTGGCGGTTGGGTACGACCGAGGGCAGCGGCAAAAAACGGAGGTGCGCTGTGGGGATGCCCAAGTGCCGGCTCGCTCAGTTCCAGGGCTATGGAACCGGGGGGCAACGTCGGTGGCGGCGGCCACCGCGGGCAGGATTTGCATTACGAAAGGCTTTGAGAGGTGGTGGACGCTTGACTCACCCCGTTGCCTCGGCGCTTCCCGTTGGGCAGGTGCGGCCGCAAGCCATGCTCGAAGCCAAGGACCTGCCCACCAGCCGGCTCAGCGAGTTCATCACCGAGCGGCTCAACCGTGAGCTGGAGAAGGAGCACCACAAGCGAGCAGAGCAGCAGGTGAGCAGAGCGCTTGGGGGCGCGGGTGCCCAAATGGGAGCGGTACACGTCCAAGCGGGGGTGGGGGCTTGTGAACACGCAGCCCAAGCTAAACCAAGCGAAGTAGACGGAGGCGCACCGCGTCAAGGGGAATGAACGAGGGTGGAGCTTGCACCCTGCTTCGTCCTTTGTTGGAGTCTGCTTGATTCACGTGTCGCCTCGTGTGCTCGGCTTTCGCGTCTCACAGGGCAAGCCGCTGCACGAGGTGGCAAAGCCGGAGCCGCTGACGGTGCGCATGATCAACAGCGTGATGAAGAAGTGCGAGGTGAAGCCGCGCTTCCACGAGACGTTCGGCCCCACCGACGGCTACCCCGGCGAGTTCGGCTACCGGCAGAAGGTGCTGCTGCTGTTCCAGAGCCTGGACGGCGTGGACGTGTGCCTCTTCTGCATGTACGTCCAGGAGTACGGCAAGGACTGCCCCGCGCCCAACACCAACGTGGTGTACCTGTCGTACCTGGACTCGGTCAAGTACTTCCGACCGGAGATCCCCTCCGCGCTGGGGCCGGCCGTGTCGCTGCGCACCTTCGTGTACCACCAGCTGCTCATCGCGTACGTGGAGTTCACGCGCAACATGGGCTTCGAGCAGATGTACATCTGGGCGTGCCCGCCCATGCAGGTGGGCCGGCCGCACCACGGCGCGCGGCTGGGGATGGGGAGCGTTTGCGGGCTGGGGGCTGCGGGCTGCGGACCGATTTCCTCGCAAGAGCCGTTGGGCCAGCGGCTTATGCCATGTCACGCAGTCCGGCAAGCTACCTGCACACACGCGACCGTTACCTTGCAAAGTCTTTCCCCTGGCCGCCGCGGCCAGCTCGTCCCCCCTGTCAACGTCATCTCGACATTTTTAATCATGCATGGACCTTCACCCCACCCCACCCCGCGCGCGCAGGGCGACGACTACATCCTGTACTGCCACCCGACCAAGCAGAAGACGCCGCGCTCGGACCGGCTGCGCATGTGGTACATCGAGATGCTGAAGCTGGCCAAGGAGGAGGGCATCGTCAAGCACCTGTCCACGCTGTGGGACACGTACTTCGAGGGCGGGCGGGACCACCGCATGGAGCGCTGCAGCGTCACCTACATCCCCTACATGGAGGGCGACTACTGGCCGGGTGAGCAGACGGATATGACCGGGCGGGCAGGGCGCTGGCGTGTTTGTTGTTGTGGAACCTTGCGCCGCGCAAGGCGGGGCGGGGCGATGAATGTATCGCTAGCATACCGTATTCGGTCACCCTTGCGTGTCGTGTGACACCACGGTGCAACGCTTGACCCCGCAACTGTCCGTGGCGCGCAGGCGAGGCGGAGAACCAGCTGATGGCGATCAATGACGCGGCGAAGGGAAAGCCCGGGACGAAGGGCGCGGGGTCGGCGCCGAGCCGCAAGGCGGGCGCCAAGGGCAAGCGCTACGGCGGCGGCCCCGCGACGGCGGACGAGCAGCTGATGGCGCGGCTGGGCGAGATCCTGGGCGGCAACATGCGCGAGGACTTCATCGTGGTGCACATGCAGGTGCCCTGCACCTTCTGCCGCGCGCACATCCGCGGCCCCAACATCGTGTACCGGTGAGCGGCCGGGCGGGGCACGGCGAGGCTTGCGGGGGTCGCGTTGCCGCGATCACGATGCACACGCCTACCCATGATGTATTCACGTATCACCGGGCGCGTGCCTATATTATTAGCGTTGTGGCCGCTTGCTGACGCTGACGCGCCCGCCCGCTCGGGCCCCGCCCCTGCAGGTACCGCACGCCGCCCGGCGCCACGCCGCCCAAGGCCGCGCCGGAGCGCAAGTTCGAGGGCATCAAGCTGGAGGGCGGCGGGCCGTCGGTGCCGGTGGGCACCGTGTCCTCGCTCACCATCTGCGAGGCCTGCTTCCGCGACGAGGAGACGCGCACGCTGACGGGCCAGCAGCTGCGGCTGCCGGCGGGCGTGAGCACGGCGGAGCTGGTCATGGAGAAGCTGGAGGAGATGATCCAGTGGGACCGGGACCCCGACGGCGACATGGAGAGCGAGTTCTTCGAGACGCGCCAGGTGGGGCTGCGTCCATGCGCGCCCGGGAGTACAGGGGTGGTGGGTGTGGCTGGGCGCGGCTGGGCGGTGACCTGACGTGTTTGTGGCGAGAGGAGGCGGTCGGCGGCTTGCGTGGCGCTGCCGCACTTGGCTCCCCCTGACAGGCGACTGACCGCGTCCTCCCCGATTCCCGCCCTCGTGCAGACCTTCCTGTCGCTGTGCCAGGGCAACCACTACCAGTTCGACACGCTGCGGCGCGCCAAGCACAGCAGCATGATGGTGCTGTACCACTTGCACAACCCGCACTCGCCGGCGTTCGCCAGCAGCTGCAACCAGTGCCAGGCGGAGATCGAGCCTGGCAGCGGCTTCCGCTGCACCGTGTGCCCGGACTTCGACATGTGCGCCAGCTGCAAGGTCAACGTGGGGCACGCGCACCCCGTCGTGGTGAGTGCGTGTACATGCTGGGCTCGGGTGCATCGTGTGGTGTGGTCGGCTGTGCGCGGGGTCTGGGGCCTGGGCACGTCTTCAGCGCGTGCTGACGACCCCATCTGTGTGCACCCGCAGCCGCACAAGCGCGCGCTGGACGAGACCCGGCAACGGCTGACGGAGGCGGAGCGGCGGGAACGCAACGAGCAGCTGCAGAAGACGCTTGCGCTGCTGGTGCACGCGTGCGGCTGCCACAACAGCGCCTGCGGCAGCAACAGCTGCCGCAAGGTGAAGCAGCTGTTCCAGCACGCCGTGCACTGCCAGTCCAAGGTGACGGGCGGCTGCCAGCTGTGCAAGAAGATGTGGTGCCTGCTCAACCTGCACGCCAAGAGCTGCACGCGGGCGGACTGCCCGGTGCCGCGCTGCAAGTGAGTGTCGCAGTCGGAGCAGGCGCATGCATGCATGCATTGGTGCACGATGGTCCTTCGCTTGTGGCTTCGCACCAAGGCGCTTGCTGACGCATCCATCCGCTTGTGCGTTTCCGCAGGGAGCTCAAGGAGCTGCGTCGGCGCCAGACGAACCGGCAGGAGGAGAAGCGCCGCGCGGCGTACGCGGCCATGCTGCGGAACCAGATGGCGGGCTCGCAGGCGGCGCGGCCCATGTAAACCAGGGCGGTGTTGAGAAGAGACAAGCTAATTTCATCCTGGTGCTGCTGGGTGGCGGGCGGCTTGCGCGCGGCAGCAGCTTCAAGACATTGTGGGGAGGCACGCGCAGCGCATAGAGAGCTGCGATAAGAGCGAGTGGGGATTTTCTTTCGGCTCGGAAGTGTGCCAGTGCTCGGGAGTTGCAGTGTGATTCTAGACCGCCACAGCGGAGGCGCTGCGGATGAGCCCACCCTCGCGGGCTGCAGCTGTGCATAGGTAAGGCTGCGTTGGGTTGGTGGTGTGCGTTGGCGGATGATTGCCACCGCTATGCAATGACGTGCATGATTATGTCCTAGGCCTAGGCCAGACCAATGACGGATCTAAGGAGGGCCATGCGTGCCAGGGTGACACGACCACTAGATTTTTGAATACGGTCAGACGCCATCTACATTCGCGGGGTCCCATTACCTTCAGATGTTCTTCGACGCTTTCACCGCGCACTGGTGACTGACTGAATGCTGCGGCAGGCCTATATGGATGGCCCCTTGAGGACACCGCGCTTTATAGACATGTTGACCCAAGCGCTGTAGTCGCTTCGTAACCCGCCAATCTGGCTGCCCCCGCAATGTTTATAAGGGGGTCATCCTGTATTGCGGGGCAAGGCGGTGGAGATACGGAGGGGTCTTGTGGTTATTATCCGTATTAAGCTGCGCGTGTGGAATGATTTACTGTGTGGACCCTTTAACCCGGGGGACGGGACTGATGGGTTGCGAGGCAAAGGCTCGCCTCCTCTCCTGTAAGCTTAGCATCAAGCTCCTCACATCACGGACCTAGGCCGGACGGCTGGGGAGGACAGGGGTCAACCTGTCCTCCAGACTCTGCAGCACACACACGCTGCAGTACAAATGCACCCCATCACCCGCCACCGCTAATCCGGACGCCAGTGCGACTAATCCAGCCGCGCCGCCGCTTGGGCGGCCTGTTAAGCGCAGCTGGCCATGGCGTGCCATCCTCCACGCACGCGGTGATGAGGCGGATGTTTGCCGTGGGGCCTGGGGCGGCACACAATTTCTCCAGGTGCTCTGGTATCACGGGGGGCGAAGCGTCCGTCCAAGCCTCCAAGGTCCAGCCTGCACATCGTACGGTGTCAGTCTGTCAGAGGAAGTGCCGACGATGCGCGATTCTGTTACCGAAGTGCTAATTCGAAACGCGAACGTGGACGGACTGGACGCCAGACGATGTTGTCGTCGCTAGTAGGCAGAGAAAGCTGGTCACAGAGGACGTCGCTGACCCATCACAGATAAAGCCATATGAAACAGATTGCATTGGTTACAAGAAGGACCTGCTGACGCAGCTCATGAGCTTAACTGCTCTGACTCCTCGGGCGCGCCACCTGCAACGCCAACGACCTACTCTGTGCCTTGGGCTAGTAGGCTTGCTCCCATGGGACGCTCCACTTCAATTGGTTGCGATTGGTTGCTCCCTGATCAGTCACCCGATCGATCAGAACTACTCGATTTATAAGAGTCCGCAGCCAGCCTTCCTGACTGAATCCGGCCAAATCAACTAAGTCCTAAACTCGTCCAGCCGTCTGCATATCCGTAGTCAATTCATTCCGAACGAAATCGGAGGGATGTGAGGGAGTCGAACCCACGAAACAGCTGGGCTGGTGCCTGGTGGACGGCTGGCGGGCTGGCGCAAGGCGCGGCGTGGCACGCGCGGCATTCTAAACCAACCTGGAAACGGCGCCCAGTAACACATGCAAGTGCTGATACCAGAGTCGGCAGAGAGCGCTGTTTGCAGGCCTGGTGGCGCTATGGCGGAAGGGTGTCAGTCATTCACTGTCAGGCAAGACGCCGGTGGTAGGACCAGGGCCAGGGACGAGAGTTGTCGCAGGTTTACAGCACCAAAACCAAGGCCCAGTCACCCGTGTCGCCTGCTGGGCACCCAGGCAGCCCCCGTGCCATGCCCAGTTCCATCTGTCCCACTTTTATTGGCACCCTTGCAGACACGCACCCAAAGCTCCCACAAGTCCCACCCAAGGTTTATCGGTATCACCGTATGTTGTCCTCCTCCCGCAAAAAGCCGCCCAAGAATAGTTGTCTCCAGCGTAACACCTAACAACAAACGCAAAGGAAGTGCGCCGCATGCCGCGCACAGCGAAGAGGATGGATGATGATATTGCGGTATGCGCCGCCTGTCCGAACTAAGCTTATGTTGGGCCCAGCTCGCGTTGTGGTCCCCGAGGAAACGGAAACCTCCGTGATGCCAACGTCTGCGGGCATGTGTAGCATATGCGCATACGCTTATCGTAATCACCCATTCAACGTACACCAGCCGGTGTCGCACGCGTGTTGTGACACGATCACCCGTGCATGTATCCTCAAAACCCGATATCCCACGCCGCCTGTCTCCGCGGCGTTGTCTCCACGGCAACGCCGTTGCCCTGTCCACAACACCGCCCCTGGATTCCTGGTCTTACTAGCGGTGATGTCTTAGTCAGCCCGGCCCACTGCGGGGCCTCATCTGGGGCACCAAATGCGGACCCCAGATCCCCTGAAAAGAATAAGCATAATCAAGCATGACCATACTGCGTGTACCGTATGTAGCTCGCAGGCCAGCAAGCAGCACACCGGCAAGGTGGCGCGCCAGGCGTCTGTTGCAGCCGTCTCACCCGCCAGCAACAGACTGCGAACTGCGCCGGAGTGCGCAGGTCGTACCACTCTATGTATATGTATCACTGAGGCAAATGAGCAGTTCGATAACCAATTAGCGAAGTGCTTTCGAAACGCGAATTACCCTGACAACGCCCTCCGCAAAGCGATATATCCTGTTCCCAGATTAAGTTGGGGGGCGGCACACCATCTCTCGCACCGGAAAGTGGCCGCGCTCCGCTACAAGGGTGGCCAGAAAACAGCCGATCCCCCGTACACACATATTCCGTACGCCAATTCGGCGAATGAGTTCTAACAACCATCCTTACCAAGCCACCAGCATTGGTGACGACGTCACCGACGCGTGGCAATGCATGTTCCCAACCATCACACCCATGCCGCTCCCCTGCTACACTGTACATGCCGTACCGTGCGCTGTCGTGCATGCTGCATGCACGCATACAACGCATAAACGGCTGTCCACGAATCCACGCGCGCCTGTCTGACCAAGCCAGACTATCCCAAACGGGACACCACAAATGCATCTCTTCAATATGAAGCTGCAGTGCTGCCGAGCTCACACACCACGAAACTGCACACCACCTGCCAAGTACAACCGTACCCACACCGCCACCACCACCTGCTAAAACCAAACAAATTGAACCCAAACACAAGTAGAGCGCACGTATCGATCCATAGCAGTGATTATTAGCGAAACATCAGGGAAGCAAATGGCTTCCGATGCATTGCTTGATGCGACATTGACCTTTTATATGCAAGCGCCTACATGCCGCACAGGGTGTGCTCCATTCCCCGCAGCGCGCGGCGAATCTGCTTGAAGTTGGGGCGGCTTTGCCACGCCGGCTTGAGGCACGCTGACAGCAGCCGCCAAAGAGGCTCGGGCATGTCTGCCGGCCGCTGCAGCCGTAGGCTGCCGTCGCACACTCCCGCCACCAGGTGCATGGGGTGCAGACCCGCGTGCCCGTGCGGCACAGCGCCGGTCCAGCAGTGGTAGGCGGTCGCGGCGAAGCTCCAGACGTCGCTGGCGCGCAGCATGACGCCCTCAAAGAGCTCTGCGGGTTGGAGGGGTGGCGGTGCAGCAGCAGTGGGCATGGCGGCGGCTTAGAAAATCTGCCGGCAAGCGCCGTCGCGCCCATGCCAGCGCAGGGTACGCACAGACAGGTCAATGTTCACCCACAGCAACTGAACGCTAGGCACGTGATGTTCTACAATGCCATGGCCGGATCTAAAAATGATGTACCGTACTGTAGGCGAGCTCAAACACGCTCTGTGACGCATAATAATTGCCAACCTGGTGCCATGTACGCGCTGGTCTCGGCCGCGGCCGCGGCCGCCGATGACGGAGACGAAGCGTCGGCCGACGCCGCCACACACGCGCTGAGCCCGAAGTCCGACACCTTGGCTAGGTAGCCTGTTGGGAGGCACCACAAGGCCAAGTTGAGGTCATGGTTGGGGCCGTGGAACCGGCAGGATGTATGGCTGAGCAACCATGCGAAGCTCACCACGGGCGTCGGCACGGCTCGAGCGCAGGAGCACGTTGGCGGGCGTAAGCTGGCCGTGAATGATGCCATTGGTGTGGAGGTACGACATCCCCGCGGCCACGTCGTGCAGTGTGCGAAGAAGCGCGAATAGCGGCCGCCTGCGGGAGCGCGGGTAAAAGCACCAAGGGGCCGTGAGGGAGGTGCGCATGGGTGGGCCACAAAACAAGCGGCCACGAACATGCAAGAGCACAAATCCCTATCACAGTGACACGCACGCGAGTAACACGGGGTTGTATGCAATTAGCGTTGGGGAAGCGTGAAGGCATGCCGCTGCAAAGCCGGATAGCACGGCGCCTTCATATTTGCCGTTGTTTTAGAATTGCTCGCGCGCCCCACCTGTCCACGCCCGCGTTCGCGTAGGCGCCGGACGCCACCCGGTCAGCCAGCGTGCCCTGGTCGCAGTACCTGCACAGGGCGCAGGCGCGTGGGAAATGCGGAGGAATGAGCGCAAGCACGTAGAGCGAGGTGGGCATGCATGGCATTGATGCGTACCGGAAACCCGCAGACACACCGGCGATGGGACCGCAATGGGGGCCGTTCATGCTACCCGATAACAACGTGGAAGCGACTCACTCCATGATCAGTTGCGTCACAAAGCAGCCGGGCTCCGCCTCCACCGCGGCGAGCGCCTCGCTGTAGGTGATGGGCGTTGGGGCGGCCTCCGCGCCGCCACAGGCCCCCAGCGCCAGCAGGTTGCCGAAGCCGTCGTAGCTGTCGCAGCGCAGGCCTTGCGATTTCACTTGCTCGAAGGCCTGGGCGAACGAGTCGGTGCGCAGGCCTCCCCAGCCGCTGTCGCGCGTGAACTCGCGCTCGAGGCCCCCCAGCGCGGCGTGGGCCGCGTCCTCGGCGGCGCAGGCCTCGAGCTCATCATTGGTGAGATAGCAGCAGGCGTAGCAGTAGGTCTCCACCACTGCGTAAAAACATGAATGAAGTCGTTTGGAGCGTGTCATGAGCACGGAACCGGTGCATGGGTTTGTCCACGTGGACGGCTTCAAACGAACGCTTATGAGGACTGCAGCCTACCATCCGGGCACGCCACCTTTTCTACGCTGCAGCTTACCGTTCGGCGCACGCAGGCATTTGCTCAGCGGACCCTCCAGCAGCTGCAGCTCAGTTCGCGCCGAGGTTGGACCCGCGGAGGCGGGCGAAGCGGCATGGCCGCCTGGGGTGGCGATGAGCTTTACGGCGACGTCCGCCAGCTGCCAAACTCCACGTAGCACGACCGCACGACCGTGGCACCCCAGAACCGACAGGCCGGCCACCCGCGCCCTCATGTCGGACAGCCGCGATAGGCTGAAGTGCTGTGGGGCGTCGCGGTGCGCAGCCAGCGGCGAAGCCGACGGCAAGGGCAGCTGCTGGCCCTGCCGCCCGCTGCTGTGCAGGCTCGCACACTCCTCGATGGAGCTCGACGCAGTGGCGGGCACACTGGAGTCTGAGGTGAAACAATAGGACGCAGGGCCGTCACAGCTCTCCGACTCCAGAAAAGCAGAGGTCGGCCGGCAGCTTGTCGAGGCCAGCTGCGGCATTTCGATGGAGCCCGAAACACGACAAGCCCCGTTCGAAGGCTCGCGGGTTAGGGACTCGAGCTCGACAGGCGTGACGTTGCTGACGGTGGGTTGGTCCCCGTCACGCGCCGCGTCGGCGGGCTTGCCGCGTCGACCTAATGGACGACAACTACCCTCCGTCGAAAGCCAGAGCGAAGACCGTGACGGAGCTGTGAGCTCAGGCTCCTCTTCGCAAGCTTGGCCCTTGATGGATCCACAAGCACCAAGCAAGCGCGCAAGGAGAAAGCGCCGCTTTGTGACGATTGACCCATTGGGCCCCATCTATAGGCTGCGCAGCCTGAAAACCGAGCCCCTGCAGCTGCACAAGAAACCTGCGAGTCGTTTCTCGACTATCGGAGATGTCCAGGTAGGGAAGCACCGAAAGGAACTTGCAAAGAGACAAATTAGTCTCAACAACTTGAGGAAACAACCCTATGCCCCAGTAGGCCTCTTGTTGTGAAATTCAGTGTAGTTTGTAGTGTTTCATGGGGCTGGCGAGACTATATGTGGCCCGATGTGGCCCGAGCCTCGTCCGCCGAAAAAACGACGGTCACATGGGTCGAGCCACAGAAACGACCCCGCTAGGACTCACCGTCTGCCAGGATTAAAGCTGTGTTACAATTCAGCTATGCGAGTAGAGAAGAGGCGAGTGCGGGGCGGGGACAACCGTCGCTTCAACGGCGACTGGGCGTGCGAAGGTTTGTTTCTACCGGCACCGGGGCAAAGTAATAGGTATGTCGCCCGTATACTGCGCGGGAAGCAATCAAAGCGTTTTAGGCGGCTTTTGTCGCCGCTTCCGTCAAGGCCGTTGGCTCGCGGCCCGCGCGCCCCGCGGCCCGGGCCGCCCGCCGAGAACGTTTCTTAGGCGCCGACATCAAAACTATATCACCTGTGATGGCTATTTCCACGATACAAAGGTCTGCGACGGATGCGAATCGTTTCCAAGAGTTCACTGCGGCGTTCTCGACTCGACGACGCCACAAGGCCCACGCACTGCGCGCCCCCGGCCCATCCGGCCGCCCGCACACACGTCCCCCCCCACACACAACCACACACTACAACGCCTGAATGATTCAGCATCAACACTACGTTCCTTCTCAGCTGTGCACTGGCCGGGGCAACGTAGCACTGGCCAACAGTTCCCTCCCATCGCCACGAGCTGCAAGGCGTTGTCGCGGGGGTCGATGGATACCGTTAAGAAGAAACCTGGCATCCAGCATGACTGCTGCGTCCAAACGGCTCATTCAGTCGTGGGCATTAGCACCCCCGAGTGTTGCCTTAGTCTGTGGCCTACTGCTTTGTCACCGCCACCTAATCCTCATCCTCATCGCCAAACAGGTCCCTGTGCAGGTCCTGCTGCGCGCCGTCGGCCGCCGCCACCGCCGCGTCGCCTCCCGCCGCGCTGGCGTCGGCCCCCTCAGCGGTCGGCGGCGCCTCCTCCTCCTCGTCATCATGCAGAGCCGCCCGGCGGCTGCGGCGTGCGGACGAGCCTCCTCCTCCTCCTCCTCCTCCTCCTCCTCCTCCTCCTCCTCCTCCTCCTCCATCCTCGTCGCCGTTGGCCGCGGCGCCATCGTCGTCCTGGAGCATGGGGTCATCCGCAGCGGCCGCAGCCCCCGCGCCGGCCTGGTGCAAACACAACAAGCCAGGGCGCGAGACAAGAGTGGGGTTTGTCACGGCAGCGCCTGGGCAACGTGCAAACGGCAAAGCGGCATGCAGAAGGGTTCAGACGCCGGCGTGCGAACCCGGGCAACCACCATGCGCGCACTCAGCAAACCACGGAGCTGACTCCCTGCGGCGCCCCAGGGCCGGGCGCCAGGTCCAGCACTCCGCCATCGATCCAGAACTCACCCCGTCGTCCTCCACATCCTCTAGCCCTGCTGCTGCTGCGTCCGCATCGCCATCGCCGCCCGCCGCCGCCGCCGCCGCCGCCGCGCGCAGGCGCTGCCGCCGCCGCTTCGAGCCACGGTCACCCTCGCCGTCCTCGCCGCCCGCCATGGCCGCAGCCGCCGCGTCGTCCTCCTCGTCCGACGGCACCCCGCCGGCGCGCTGTTGGGCCGTAGCGCACAGGCGGCAGCGTCACTCATTCGGGCACAGGCGGCAGGGAGGCTCCTCAGCAGCTGGCGCAGTAAACGCACACACGCGCGCACACACGTGCACGCGCACCAGTTCCACCCCACACAAATACCGCATATTGCTTACACAGCCCACCCACCCCCCACACGCGCGCGCACCTCGTCATACTCGGGCTCGTCCTCGCCCTGCTCCGTGCCCAGCGCCGCATCCTCCTCGTCGTCGCCGAACAGGTCGCCCACCTCGTCGCGGCCCGCGCTCTTGCGGCTGCCCTTGTCTGTTGCGCGGCACGCCCAGCCGCAGGAGGGTGGACGGTCAGGGCAGCGAGCAAAGCAAAGCAGGGCAAGGAGCTAGACACGGGAGGAGCGGCTGAGGAGTAGGGGCAGGACCGGTCCGCTACGCCTTGCCTCCTCGACTCTCCCTCTGCCCCAGCCCGCACATCCGAGCCCACGAGGTTGCAGTGCCGCTGCCGCTGCCGGTGGCGCCGCGCAAGGCTGCACTCACCCTTGCGCTTCTTGCCGCCGCCCGCGCCTCCCTCGCCGCGGCGGCGCTTGCGGCCTCCCTCGCCGCCGGCTCCGCCTCCCGCGCCGCCCTCCGTGCTCGCCAGCAGCTCCGCCTGCTGCCGCCACTCGGCCTTGCGCACCTCCAGTCTGGGTGAGGCGCGCGGGTTACAGCATGGCGGTACGTGTTACTTGCGTGCTCATGCTCGCCTCAGCCCTCGCCCAAGCTTTATGCGCGTCCTGCAGCTTTCCCGCCCCGCGCCCCTGGCCCCGCCCTGTACGACCCCGAGTGCCCCGTCTGATGTGCTACCCGCCACGGCTACCCACTTCTCCTGCGCCGCGCGCGCCAGGTCGTCGCGGCGCCGCTTGGCCTCGTCCACCTCGGCCTGGCGGCGCAGCTCCTCGGCCTGGCGGTCCGCCTCCGCCGCCTCGCGGATCTTGACCTGCTCGTGCCGCCGCAGCCGCGCCTCGTAGTCCTCCTTGGCCGCCGCGTCGATCAGGTCCTGGGTCTGCGGGGCGCGGGCGCGTGCGGGGTGGTGGTGCGGCGCGGGTATTGTGAATACCGGCGTGCGTGGGGTCTATGCATGGGCAAGAGATTGACGCGGTGGTGCAAGAGGAGGGCGTGTGCTCCTCCCATGCCCATCCTGACACGCGTGTCTGCCCCGCCCCACGTGCGCCGCCCGCCCCCACCTTCTGCAGCTGCGCGGCGCAGAAGTTGACGTGCGCGTTGAGCTTCACGTCGTCCAGGCCCGAGCGCTCGCGGCCCAACACCTTGAGGTGCTCGTAGTGCCGGTGCGCCTGCGCGCGGGGCCGCGTGGGGGTTACATTCATCATTAGTTAAGGAAGTGTGGGGGGGGGGGTTCCATGCATGATTAATTAAGGGGGGGGCGCGAGTGAGGGGCGGGCGTGAGCAGCAGGCGGTGGGAGACGGGTCGGCTGGGCAGCAAGCGTGGTCTGGCGCTACGCTCCGGCGCTGTGGGAGGTGACTGCGGCGGTAAGCGCGCCAGCCACACGGCTCAGGCATACCATATCAGCCCCGTGGCATGCCCTCGAAACCCCCAACCCGCAGCTTGAACTGGTATATTCACAACCCGGCCCCCAACAATGCGCATGCGCCACGCGCAGCACGCACGCACCCCGCCCCACCCTCCGCGCGCGCCCACCTCCTTGAGCAGCACCTCGGCGCGCTGGAAGTCGGGCAGCTTGGTGGGGTCGCCCGCCGGGCGCTCCTTGCGGAAGGTGCGCACCGCCCACTCCTGCGCGGTGGGTGGCGGGTGGCGGCAGCGCGGGTGGGGCGGTGAGGCACCCGCCACACACCTTGATCTTGCAGACCCCACCCATGTCCGCCAGCGAACGCGCACACACGCAGGTGCGCAGGCGCGCGCGCACACAAACAGGCACAGACAGGCGCACGCACACGCACAGGCACACACGCTGCAGGCACACACGCAGCCACGCACCTGCAGCGTCAGCGCGTAGTTGAACCTCAGCTTGTAGTCGGTGGGCGCCAGGTGGATGGCCCGCTTGAGGCAGGACTGCGCCTCGGTCAGCTTGTTGGAGTCGTACAGCGCGCGGGCCAGGTACAGCAGCACCTGGGGGGACACACGTGTGTGTGCGTGTGTGCGGGTGAGTGGGAGGGTGGGGTGGGGTGTGGGGTAGTTCCTTCCGTGGATGCGTTGGGGGGTCGGTTGGGGCCGGTTGGGGGGCGGTTGGGGGGCGGGGATAGCGCGACGAATTAGCTCAGTATCAATGTTGGTAGCCCTGGCTGGGAGCGCTGGCTGGGAGCGGCACGTGGCCACGCCGCTGTGTGTCGATGTAGGGAGGGGAGCAACGGCAGCGCGGCACCGGCTGTGCTGGCGGTGGCATGGTGCTGGTGCTGGTGCGTAATGCGCGCACGGCCAGGCGCTGGCCGGTGTGGAGCTGGCTGTCCCGCCGTGGGGGCTGGCGGCCCGGCAAGCGAGAGCGTTGGATCTCACACACGCACACACACGCGCACCTGCGGGTGGTGCTTGTGCTCCAGCTTGTCCAGGGCGGTGCGGTACAGGTGCACCGCGTCCTGAGGGGGTGGGCGGGTGGATGGGGGAGAGTAAAAGGTCCGTGCAAGTGGTGTCTGGGTAGAATGGCTGAATGAAGAAAGGCGAACGGTGATGGGGTTTTGTGTGCGACGAATTGAACATTGAAGTGGGTGGAGCTGCTCCGAGCCAGACCCCCCACTCACCGGGTAGTCGCATCGCGCCAGGTTGCAGTTGGCCAGATTGATGAGGACGTCGGGGATGGTGAGGAAGCCGTCCGACAGAGCCATGGACGCGTACACCTCGCTGAAGACCGACTGTGCGGCGCAGCGCGCGAGTGGCGTGGGCGGCGGCGGCGGCAGGCAGCGGGAGGCAGGCGGGCGGGCGGAGAGAGCGCGAGTCATGTCGTTGTGTGATGGGTTTCGTGAAGCAGCTGCCAATGTGCGGTGGTGCGCCTCCCCTGCCCCGACGGGCCTGCCCGTTCCCTAGCACCGTTCGCGTGGGCGGCCGCCCCCCGGCTCCTAGCTAGGTTTGGGCTGGTGTCCTCAACCCCGCCCGCAGCACTCTGGGCAGGGCTAGCTCCTTGGACGGTTACCCCACCCTCCCCACACCTCCCCCTCTCCTCCCCCCCCCACCTGTGCCGCATCCAGGTATCCCAGCTCCGCCAGCGCGGCACCGCAGCCGTTGGCCGCCCACACGTTGCGCGGGTCCGCGTCCAGCACAGCCCTGGCGCGGGCGGCGGGGGCGGCGAGGGTGGGGTTGCATTCATGATTATTTTAGAAGTGAAGGCGCAGGCGTAAGGGTGAGGGTGGCGAGGGTGCGGGCGGGGGTGAACGGTGAGGGACCCGCAGGCACGTGAAGGCATGCGCCGGCATGCGTGCATAACTCCCTCCCCTCCCTCCTGCCCCTCCCTCCTGCCCCTCCCTCCTGCCCCTCCCTCCTGCCCCTCCCTCCTGCCCCTCCCTCCTGCCCCTCCCTCATGCCGCTCACTCCCACAGCCTTCCCTCCACACGCCCACCTGTACTCGTCCAGCGCCTTGCTGAAGCGCGACTCGGCCTTGCGCAGCTGGTCCTCCTTGCGGTCCTTGGGCGCCGTGTACAGGTAGGTGTTGGCGTAGCCGATGCGGCCGTACGTGTCGCGCTTGGAGCCGCTGTCCTGGATCAGCTGGATCAGCGTCTGCGGTTGGGGGTGCAAAGACGGTACACAGGGCGCGGGCGGAGGGCGGCAGCGCGGCAGGGCGGTTGGAAAGGGAAGGAGTTGATGATAGGCGGGGGGCCGGCGGGAGGGCGGCGGTACGGAAGGGGGCAGGCGAGGAGCACGAACTGCCTGGTGCCTCGCGCCCCGCGCAGCACGCCTGTCCGCAACTCGCAGCCCTCCAGCTCCCAGCCCTCCAGCCCCCAGCCACCCCAGCCCTCCAGCCCCCCAAGCCCCCGCAGCCCCGCGCCCCCCCGTCCAGGCCCGCCGCGCACCTTGCCCGCCGCCTCGTAGTCGCGGCGCTCCATGTACAGCTGGCTCATCAGCGCCAGCGCGTCCGCGTGCCCGCCCTCCTTGTCCAGGGCCGACTGCGGGGCGGGTGGGTGGGTTCCATGCATGGTTCATTGAGAGAGACAAGATGATGTTGACAGGACAGGGGGACACAACATGGGAGGAAGCGGCCCGAGGACGCGGCAACACCACGCGGTGGTGGGAGCGCCGCTGCGGGGTGCGGCGAGACCCGCACGTGCATGTCTGGCGCGCCGCCGGCCGGCCGGCAGCATACACACACACATACACACACGTTTGTTTACCTTCAGTATCAACAGCAACACACAACGCGCACACCTCCTCTCTCGTGTTATCTAACACAACGCGCACACGCACACGCACACGCACACGTACACGTACACGCGCACGCACCTGCGCGAACTCCAGCGCCTCCTTGTGGTTGCCCTTGGCGCGGGCGATGCACGCCAGGCGCAGGTAGCAGTCGATGTAGGTGGGGTGCTCCGACAGGACCTGCGGCCAAGTAAGACGGGATGATGGTGACGGGTTGTTGCAGCAAATCAGTCTTGGCGTGGGGGAAGGGCCGCTTCCAGGCATGACTGTACACACAACGGTATAGAAGGGGGCCCGGCGGCGGCGACCGGCACAGCGCCCTGGCGCCTTGCCCCAACCAAACTCACTCCCTACCCCTACTCCCTACCCCCCAACCCCCCCAGCCGCCCAGGCGCGCGCACACACGCACCTCCTTGTACAGCGCCGCCGCGGCCTTGTACTCGCCGCCCGCCTCCAGCAGCCGGCCGCGGTTGAAGGCCAGCGTGGCCCGGTGCATGCGGCTGGACATGCCCGCCGCGCTGCCGCCGCCGCCGTCCGCGGCGGCGTCCGCCGCGGCGCACTCCACCGCGCGCTGCAGCAGCGACAGCGCAGTGGCCACCTCGCCGGCCCTGCGCGGCCAGACAGGGAGGGGAGGGTTGTTATGAAGTGACGGGTTACATGCATGACTAGTTGAGGTGGTGGTAGACGGCAGGGGGGTGGGGCGGTGGACAGGTGGGTGCCGTATGCGGGCAAGCAGCCGCCCCACAGCCCGGCGCCGATGCTCGGGTGCCGATGCCGCGTGCGCCAAAGCATACGCGAATACACGCCCGCACGCCCGCCCGCACCTGTAGTGCAGCACCGCGGCGTTGTTGAGCAGGCGGGTGGGCACAACGTGGTCGGGGATGGGCAGGTCCTCGTCTGCGGGGCGGTGTGGGGCGGAGTGGGAGGAGGTGGTGAGGTGCAAGGATTGGATGGCGGAATGGGGTCGAGGGGTGGGGCGGGGGCTTGCGGGCACGGGTGGGCGCAGCTGGGGAGCACTGGACGACCGCGCTTGTGCTTCAGTGCATCCTTTACCGCTTTCCCAACCATCCTTGCGACACCCCCCCCTCGGCCGCGCGCGCCTCACCTTCCGGCTGCTCCTCCGGCTCCGGCTCCTCCTCCTCCGCCGGCGGCTGGTCCTCCTCCTCCTCGTCGTCATCCGACCCGAACAGGTTGTCCACGTCCGCCTCGCCGCCCTCCGCCGCCTTGGTCGCCTTCTTCGCCTCCTTGCGCGCGCGCCGCTCCTGCTCACGCGCCGCCCGCCGTGCCGCCCGCTCCGAGCGCTTGGACTCCAGCGCGGCACGGCGCGCCGCAGACGCCTCGGCCTGCGGCCGTACACGCGCCACACGAGGGGTGTTCGGGCACTTGCAGAGGCACGCCACCACCACCACCACCCCATCCCACCCCACCCCACCCCATCCCACCCCACCCCACCCCCGGTCAGCCGCTCCGGCACACACACCCGATGCACGTCCTGTCCCTTGTGGACCCACCCCGGTGCTCGGCCCGTGCACCGCCCGCACCTGTGCCGTCCGCTGCCGGACCACGTCGGCCTGCAGCCCCTCGTGCACCGCCAGCGCCTTCTTGTAGGCAGCCAGCGAGCCTGCGGGCACACACGGGCGGTTGCGGACGCACGGGTAAAGGAAGGAATGAGTGGGCGACTGCGGGCCCGCGCCGGCACGGCCGGCGGGCCTGGCGTCACCCGTACCCACCCACCGCCTCGCACCGGCTCGCACCGGCTCGCCGCCTGCCGGCCAGTCAGAGCTCCACCGCCTCGCCTCGACATGCCGTGTCCCCTTACCCCGCCAGCCATGCACACATCCTCCTGTGCAACCCCACCCCCGACCACCCTCACCCCGCTGGTTCGCAGTAACCCCCACCCCGCTGCCACCATGCCTAATCCGGCGCCAGCCGCTGCGCCTCCCAAACATCCTTCGATGATTCGAATGAACCGC
This sequence comes from Chlamydomonas incerta, assembly GCA_016834605.1. Taxonomy (NCBI): domain Eukaryota; kingdom Viridiplantae; phylum Chlorophyta; class Chlorophyceae; order Chlamydomonadales; family Chlamydomonadaceae; genus Chlamydomonas; species Chlamydomonas incerta. Next base: position 990,489 of record JAEHOC010000004.1, read on the forward strand.
CCGCTGTCCAGTGTCGACCCTGCTGCACTTCTATGCCTGCTGTCAACGCCACTACCCTTCTATGTACCATCTTTGCAACCCCCCCCTCCCTATCCCCCGCCCCGTCTCGTCTTATCTCGTCTTAATCAATCATGCATGGAAGCCCCCTCCCGCCTCACCCGCGGGGTCGCTGGGCGCCAGCAGCTCGCCCAGCATCTCCCACATCTCCGCGTCGCCCGGCTGCTTGGCGGTGGCCTCCCGCAGCATGCCCACCGTGGCCGCCAGGCGGCCGCCGGGGTCGGGCCCGCCGCGGCTGCTGCTGCCGGAGCCGCCCTCGCGGTTCAGCGCCGGCAGCAGCTGGCCCAGGATCTGCGGGGTGCCGGTTGCGGGCGCGGGCGTGTGGTGGGGATGTGTGGAGGTGATGCGTGGAGCGGGCTCGCGGGAGGCGTTCGCGGAGCTGGGAGGCAAGGGAAGCGGCTACCGCCAGCCAGGCAGCGGCAGGGCGCACAGCTGTTCAAGCGCCCACGGCCCACGCCCACGGCCCACGCCCACGGCCCACGCCCACGGCCCACGCCCACGGCCCACGCTGTACCGCCGCACACACGCCCCGCAGCCGCCGCCGCCGCACCTTGAGCGCGTCGTAGAAGGCGGGCGCCGCCTTGAGCGCCTCCTCCAGCTCCGTGGCGGCGTTGATCAGCTGCCCCGCGCCGCAGTACATCTGCGCCATGCCCAGCCGCGGCAGCGGGCTGCGCTTGTCCAGCGCGCAGGCCTGTGTGCGGGGCGTGGGGTGGGGTTGGGCGGGGCGGGGTGGTGTGTATGACATTCATCGTATTAGGTAAGGAAGTGGTCGACGGTAGACACGGGCGTGGGGTCGGGTTGGGTGTGCGGGGCGGGGCGGATGGGTTGGGTTGCGCGGTAGAGGGAGAGGGAAAGTGGCGGCTGGCGGTTGGGCGTTCCAGATGGGCGGGTAGCCGCAGACAGCAAGACCACGGCCGGTAGCTTGTAAGCCCCACGCATTTCGTGCACACGAACACATGAACACACGCACACACGCGTACGCACCCTGCCGTACTCGGCTCGCGCCTCGTCCATGCGGCCCTGCGCGTGGTAGGCCCGCGCCAGCAGCGTCATGGCCTCCGCGCGCGCGCCGTCCGACGCCGCGCCCGGCAGTCCCTCGGCGCCCTCCAGCGCGGCGCGCGCCAGCACCTGTGTGTGGCGAGTGCGCGCCGCGTGTGTGAATGTGGCGCGAGCAGGGCCGGAGGGCGAGTGGGGGTTCCATGCATGATTAATTAAGACGAGAAGATGATGACAGATTGGGGGCGGGGGATGAGCGCATGCGGTCCATGGCAGCCGCCCCGCGCCACCCTGCCACCGAGTCACCACCACCACCGCCACCCGTCGCCAGCACACACACAGCCACACCGCCGCACGCGCACCTCGCCGCGCTCCGGCTGCCCCATGAGCAGGCAGTAGTGCGCCAGGTGGGTGAGCACGCCCACGTGCCCCGGCTGCAGCTGGTAGGCGGTCAGCAGGTGGCGCAGGCAGTCCGCCAGGCCCTGCAGGGGGGTGCGGCAGGGGGATGGCGGGCAGCGGGTTGGCGGGCAGCGAGGGGGCAGTAGTGTGCAGGAGTGGAGAGAGCGTCTCCGCACCGGCCAGCCCCCGGTCCGTTGCTTTGGGTTCTGGAATTAACTACCCCACCCCCACCCACCCAAAGCGCAGGGCCATCCGTGCCTGGCCTCGCCCCATCCCCCCGTCGCCCCCCCTGCTTACCCCCACATCGCCCCCCCCCAATCCCCCCCCCCCCCCGCCCCGCCCCCGCCCGCCCAACATCCCCGCCCACCCCGCCCCGCACCTGCTGCGCGTTGGCGTCGCTGGCCGCCAGCAGCGCCAGCCCCAGGTAGGCGTCGGCGCAGTCGGGGTCCAGCGCCAGCACACGCCTGCGGCCGGGAGGTCGCGCACACCACAGGGGCTCACCGGGGGCCCACAGGGGCTCACCGGGGGCCACGCGACACGCGCAAAAGGGGGGCAGCCCCGGGCGCAGCCCGACGCCCCGGACCGGACCGGACCGGGGCCCTGCCCACGCCACTCCTTCCAACGCAACAGCTTCCCTCTTCCCGGCTGTACCCCGATGCACCGGCCGTTTGCATGGAGGTTTTGCACCCCCTCTCCTGAATTACACACGCCACACACGCACACGCACACACGCGCCAGGGCCCACCGCGCCGCCGCACCTGTACGCGGCCTTGGCGGTGGCCAGGTCGCCCAGCTTGAAGGAGGCTGCGGCGATGCCCAGCCGCACCTCGGCCGGGCAGCCGGGGCCGGGGAACTCGCGCAGCGCGGTGCGGTAGCTGGGGCGGGGCGGGGAAAGGTGGCGGCGTGGGGTGGGCGGAGGTGAGGGCATGCCGCTGCGGTGGAAAAGGCGGGTGCCGGGCCAGGAGAGAGCTGCTGGCGCCATGCCCGTGTCGCTTCACGGCCGCGCGGTCCCACATATTGACACGGCCGCACAGCCATCTTAGCTCTGCTCCAGGCCACTGCCGGCGCCTGCCCCCGGTTCCTGCCCACGCTCCCCCGCCGATACCGACTTCTCGTTTTGATATGGGTAAACCTTGCACTGTCAGATGGCTGCGGTGGCAACGCCCCCCACCTTCGGGATGGAAATGATCCAGCCCCCCAGGCCCGCAGCCCCCAGCCCCCCACACCCACGCCCCACGCCCCAGTGAGCCACACCCCCACGCCCACGCCCCAATGAGCCACACCCCCACGCCCACGCCCCACACCCACGCCCCCCGCCCGCGCTCACTGCTGCAGCGCCTTCTTGTAGTGCTGCTGCTGGTAGTGCAGCCCCGCCAGCGCCAGGTGCCCCACCACGTTGGGCCGCCCGTTGTTCTTGGCGGCGGCCGCGCGCTCAAAGTCGCGCGCGGCCTGGGTCAGGTCGCCCTGAGGGTGTGTGCGTGTGTGGAGGTGGAGGCAGGGTGGTGACAGGGGCTGGTGGCGAGCGTGTGGGCAGCTGGTGTGTGCCGCATGGGCATGCACAAGCCGGGAGATGCTGGCTGATGAGCCGGCTTCACGCTGGCTGCAGCCAAACCAGGGCGCTGCACACGTCGCAGCCTCCACCCCCTCATCCTACTCTCCAGTCACTGGGCGGCTGGCTGCGCCGTGCACGCGCCACGCCGCTCGTCCCGCCACGCCACCACCACTACCCCCATCGCACAGCACACGCAGCCCCACCCACCCCCAGCCGCAGCGCTGCCCCGCCAGCATGCCCCCTCCCTGCAACCCTTGCCATCCCGCCATCACCACCAGGCCGCTCCAGTCCTACCCTCGCCATATGGTGCAGCCCGCTGGTGAGGAGCACGAGCTGCTCGTTGGGGTCCAGCGAGCTAGCCGTGGTAATGAGCTTCTTCGCCTCGCTCAGCAGGCGGGCTTTGGCGTCCGCCTGCTTCTCGTCACGAGACTGGGCGATAAGAATCGCTGCTCGCGCTGTGAAGAACTGGATGCGCTCATACGTCGGCTTCTGCCCAAAGTAGCGCTCCACCTCCACAGCCGTCTCATCGCTGGTCGCTGTCTCATAGATGTGGTCAAAGGCGTCGAGCCTTCCATGCTGTAGGTATGCCCGCGCACAATCGAACCAGGTGCTAAGCGGAGCGGCCTCGGAGACAAGCAGGTCGAGCAAGTCTTCCGAGCTCTCAGGCAGCTGGTTCAAATCGATAGCAACAATCTCATTCGAATCCACCACAGGCACATAAATTCGGTCGGCCATTTTCTCTTTGGTCGCGAGCCCGGGCGGGCTCGCTGTCGATCCTACTCGTCCTCAGCGATTTACGGGCAGCAAAACTAATCTAAGGGCAACACATTACTACGTGTGTCGGACTAGATGAATAGCACCAACTTTAACTTCGCTAGGCGAGGCCGATTGCTGCCGTCCCCATCGCCCATCTCTCCCCATCCCCTGGCACCCCACGCTGGCACCCGCGCGGTCCGCTTGCGTGTGCTCTGTTCTGCCTCCAGCCGGGCGTGGGCGATAACCTTCTACCTAGCCTCCAGCTCCAGCACCGCCCTGGCCTTGCGCAAACTCATGTACACCAGCTCCGTCAACCGCGGCGCGGCCGCCACCAACGCCGCGCCCACACCGGCGCCGGCTCCCGCCCCTCCCGCCCCCGCCACAACGCCCTCCGCCGCGCGCTGTAGCAGCCTCAGCTGTAGCACCGCGGCAGTCGTGACATCCTCCACCTGCTCCAGGTACTCGAGGTCGGCGGCGTCGACGGCCAGGCCGCCGCCGGCACGCGCCGCGCGCTCCGCCGCGTCCAGCAGCCCCATCACGCCGCGGCGCCGCTTGGCGGGCGAGCCGGCGTACGCAATGTCCGCCCCCACCACCGGTAAAGACACCTGGGGTTGAGGGTAACAAGGTGGCGTCCGTCAGGTCGTGCATGGCAGGCTTTGGCAAAGGCAGCCGGGACGCCCGCGCCTGCCGGCTCCGCTGGCATGGCCACCTAAACGGCCCTACCGACGCGCCCTTGACCGCACTTGCGCTTCATTGCTAACCCATCCAGGACCAGCCCTCTCTGCGCCGTGCGCCCTCCGCAGCCTTTCCTCGGCTTCGCTCCTCCTTTGCCCCTCCTGCGGCCCGCCGCCTTCGTGTCACCGCGCACCTGCAGCGTCCTGCTCGCCACCACCAGCGACTCCGCGAGCTGCAGCGGCCCCTGCTCGGCACCGCCCGGCCCGCCTCCGCTGCCCTCACCCGACCCGGCCCCGCCTCCACCCCCGCCCGGCAAGCAGTCGGGTCCGGGGCCCTCCACCGCGGTGCAGCTCTGCTCCGCCAGCAGGGCCCGGTACGCGCCCTCCAGGGCGCGCAGCGCTGAGGCGGTCGCCTGCCTCGCGGCCTCTAGACTCATGCCGTCACTGGGGCTGGCGCCGGAGCTGGAGCTAGGACTGAGGGTGGGGCTGGCGCTGGGGCTGTAGCTGCTGTGTGATGTGCCTTGCGGAGCGGGTTGCGCAGCAGACCGCGCAGGGCAGACGCCGACCGCCGCCACCGCCGCGCTGCCGGCGAGCGCCAGGAGCAGCACGCGGCGGCAGGCGGGCGTGGCGGCCGCTGCGCCAGCGGCAGCAGAGGTGGCCGTGTGGGTGCTGCTAGGGCCCTTAGCTGTTCGCTCCAAGGCAGCGTGGCAGCGATCGAAGTCGCGTGGTAACTCTGCTCCTGATTCTGCTCCGAATGCACGCTGCCGGGGCGGCTGCGGATGTGAGGCGCGTGCGTGGGCACGCGTGCAGGCAACCACGCAGGGATTTGCCTTCGTAAGGCTCAGCGAGTATCGCTGAAGCCGGCCGGACATGGCTTCGGCTGCAACTCAGGCCTCTCCGGTTTATCAGGGCGCAGCGGACGAATTGCAGCCTCGAATTGCAGCCTCGAACAGCTTAACCGATATTCATCTGCACGTACAGCCTTATCTTTATAACTTATTATGCAATACGACTTGAAGCATAACTGCGGACATCGGGTTGTAGACACAGCTCGGGCGTGTCGGCAGCAGGCATCGACCGCACCCTTCCACGTACTCTGCGGCGGCCAGCGGCGCATCCTGGCGCGTCCAAGATGGCTGACTGCCTGCTGCATGTCTCCCCAGAAAGGGCAAGGACGGTGCTTACTGCGCGACCTCCGGGCAGCACCTGACAGGGGGGTTGCGCTAAACGAGCAACCCCTAGTCCCTAGGATGCCCCCCCCCCTCGACGTTGAGCCCCCACACACAACACAAGACAAATTGCGTCGTCTCTTCACGCTGTTGCTCACTTTGAGCGCATATTTTATCTCGTGAAGTCTTGCGGTGGCCACCCCAGCAGCCGGATCGCTTTGGGAGATGGAACGACCTCGGGCACGGCGCAGCGCGGCAGTGTACTGCAGGCGACTGGGCGATTGCCATAGTCAGGAAGTGCCACGTTTAACGTTATTATCGGCTGCATGCCTGTGTTAGGAGCGCCAGGCTGGCTCGGCGGTCAGCGGTCATGTGGCGCATCAAGAGTGACAACGAGCCCCGCTTTCCAGCGCATTAGTAGACTTATTTGAGCTTGCTATAACATTAACTCTGATTACCTGAGCCATGAAAGCATTCTTGTCTTGTGCCGGCTCGAACAAGGCCTGAGCCCACTCGCGAAATGCTCAGACGACTCGGTCTGGCGCTAACGCTGACGCTGCTACTTGTAGCTGCTGCTGGTGGCACCGGCCATCCTCGTAGCCTGCTTCAACAGAGCCAGGGCGCAACCAACGTCACTGTCGTCAACTCGACGCAGTTTTGGGCTGCACTTGCCAACAATGCTATTCAAGTGGTACAATTGGAGTCTTCGCTTGTCCTGGACACGGCCCCCGCGAGCACCGTTTTTATTGGCAGGAATGTCACGGTTGGGCCAGCGCCGGCTCTTCTGAGCGCCGGCACAAAGGTCTTTGTGGACTGGCGTGACCAGGCAAGCTTGCGGAAGTCACTGACTCGGGAAACGACGGGGTTTCGAAGGTCCCGTGGCCCGGTGGTCCTGCACGGTTTTAGTTCACAAATGTCAGCGCCGTGACACGCGCTTCAACCCGTCGGGTCTTTCGCGCCATCCTCCTAACAGGCGATGGTCATAAGCATCGCGCCAGGGGCCACATTGCAACTTGCGGGATTGGAGGTGGGCGACCGGGCGAACAAGGGGAGGGGAAAGGGGAAAGGAGCGGGGGTGTGTTCACATCGCTGTGCCCTACTTTACGTTGCCGCCACCCCTGTTTTGCTGGCCATGTGGTTCCCGTTTTCCAACCGCCTCATACTGCAGATGGTGGGCATGTATGGGCTTTTGGGGCCCACGGTCAACTTTGTGCGGCAGAGCGTCGGTGCGCGACTGGAGATGGTGGACTGTGTGACGCGGCGGCGTGCCGGGCTGCCAGTGGGTACGTGCGGGCGTGCCGCGTGGCCTGTTCGTTGGTCGGGGCACTAGCTGAGCTGCACCTGTGCCGTACCGGCAGTGTGCTCGCTCGCGCGGCCCCAACCCCAGCGAGCTTCTGCAACGAGAGCGCCGACTACTGTACCGTATGCCTGGGTGACCAGTCAAACACTCGAAACACTGCGCTGCCATGCTGTCCGGCCTGGTACCTCACCCTGCGCTGCCCTTGACCCGTACGGCTGTACCATGGCAAGATCACCCGCCCTCCCGCATGCATTCACGTGGCCTTCATTCACTTCGTCCCATCGCTACGTACGCACACTCGCTTCTGCACACTTACTTTCGCAGCCGCCGCCTACGTCAACATGCTGTCCTCGCCCCGCGCCGCCGGCGTGCCGGGCAAGCAGCAAGTCGTCCTGCTGCCGAGCTATACCTACAACACCACACGCAGCCCGCAGCCGGTGCGCCGGGACAGCGACGTTGTGCTGCAGCTGGATCACTACACGGACGTGGCCCCCGACAGGTCCGTCAGGGGAGGGTTCATCTATGGTGCCTGGGGGCAAACGAACCAGACTGTGTCTTTATCCGGTAGCCTGCCGGCGTGTGTACCGTGCGGTAAGCGCTCTGTTGTTTTGCACATGCCCCCCGATCGCGTATGCATGTCGCAGCTCGCTGGCTTTCCAGGGCCTGTACCTGGGCGGGTATACAATGGTGGTGCTGAACTCGGCGTACTATCCCGACCGAGTCGTGGCGCAGTCCTGCCTGGACAGCCGCCCAGGTGCGGTGCGGTGCGGTGCGGTGCGGTGCGGTGCGGTGCGGTGCGGTGCGGTGCGGTGGATGGGGCACACCTGCATGTTTCGGCGTGTTGCTTGGGGAGGAGAGCAAGTGGCCGCGACACGACATTACGGTACAAGTTACGGGCCTTGACCATTGATGATAGGTTGGTTGCTGCACGTGCGTCCCCTACGCGGTGCGTGTGCGCTATGCAGGTGACGAGTGTGTGGCCGCCCTGGTCCGGCAGATGAACGCAGAGGAGGCCGCGCAGCAAGGCCAGGGGGGTGTCGGCCAAACGCCCGCAGCTGCTGCTGCGGCGGCGGCGGCGCCCTTGAGCTCAGAGGTGGGTTCCTGAGTCCTGATCGCGTTCTGCGTTTTGTCATGCATGCGCGCGTGAGCTTGCGTGTCGGCATGTGCGTGCGTATGCGAGGGTGTATACGCGTAATCGCCGCGTGGAAACTTTCGCTTAGCGGCAGACGCGCACATGCGTTGTGTGTACGGCATGCTGCACGTGCAGGCCGTGATCGCCATCGCCGTGGTCGTGCCCGTGGTGGTCCTGCTGCTGCTGCTGGCGGCGGTGGGCGCCGCAGTTGTCATCCGCCGCCGCCGCACACGCGAGGCAGCCGCAGCCTATCAACCGCGGCTCGGCCTCTCCTCCGGCCTGCCGACCACAGCGCGGCCTGCTGGCGCGGGGCCCAGCATTGTGGCGGGGCCCGGCAGCCGCCACATGGCCGGCGTGTTCCTGGGCACGGATCCCGATGACCCGGAGCAGCAACTGGTGTGGACCGAAAAGCACGATGCACAGGTGTGTGGCTAGGTGCGAGCGGGTGCGTGCTGTCAGGTGGGTGGGTAGCGTGGGTAGGCGGATGGGCGGGAGGAATTATTGCACATCATACCGGCCGCTACCGAAACCAGTGCGATCCCAGAGTTGCCGTACCAACCAAAGCGCACGGAAGAGGGGATGGCCTTGTTCTTGGTAGCAACCTTCAGCAGTCTGAGGTTCTCATGCGGCGAATGCTGTAAGTGCGTGCACACACGTGCGTGCGTACTCAACACATGCATGCATGCGCGTGCGTGCTGGCGTTGTTTTCGTTAGTTCTGCTGGCACGCCAGTATTGCATGCAGCAGTCGGAGAATGCTTATTCTCGCGTACGTTTCGATTTGTGCACGTGCTTGATACACAGGCCTTGGCGGAGTTCTCGGCGTGCCGACACAATTCAAACATGAACGTGGACCATGTGTCCTCAGCGGGGGTAATACTAGTGTCCTCAGTGACACCCACGCAACACGAGCAGCAGCTCCAACACCAGCACCAACCCCAACCACAGTTGCAGCCGGGTGAGGGGAGCCCACAATCGCCGACTCAGCAGCACACCGCGGCCGCTAGTCCCGCAGCCGATGACCTCGCCGCCTCCACTGCTAGCGGCGCAGCTGTTGGCGCTAGCAGTGCCGCCGCCGGCGCTGCTACCAGCAGTGGTGGTGCTGCCGGTCTCGACGCTGTCATTGCATGCGACGCACAGCAACTGAAGCCGCTGCGGAACGGAGCAGATGCGGCAAGCGTCCAGGCGTTTCAGAGCAAGGAGCAGCAGCCAGCGGCAGCAGCCAGTGATGATGAGGTGCCGCCGCAGCCGCCCCAACTGCTACACCAGGCCATGGTTTCCGGCGCGGCTGCAGCAGGCGCTGCAGACGAGCCGGCGGTGCGGCTGCTGGAGTCGCCGGGCCAGTTGCGTGACGTCGCCGCGGAGCTGGCTGCGATGGCCATGGAAATGCGGGTGCAGGTGAACGATGCGGCGATACGCATCGACTGCGTGCTGGGCACCGGAGCCTTCGGCGTGGTGTACGCAGGTGGGGGCCGGCGGGCAGGCCGGCAGCGGCTGGAAGGAGCAGCGGAAACAATGACTCGTGCATTACGTGGTGGCAGCAGCAGGGGCAGGACCAACCGTCAGGCAGGGCTGCGCCATGCGCACACGCTGCAACCGTGACGCGAGAGACCCCTGCACCGCACCGTATCACCACAGGAGTCTGGCAGGGCCTTCCCGTGGCGGTCAAAACGGTGGTCATCTCGGCGTCACGGCAGCAACGGCAACGCGCGCTGCAGGAGGCGGCTCTGTGTCAGTCCGTCGTGCACCCCAACATCATAGTGAGCGATCTGGGGCGCGGCACGCGGCACGGGCATGACGGGGTGCATGGGTAACGGCTGGGCAGGTCCAGATGAAACGCCTTACGCCGCACCTCAAGTAGGCACTACATCATTCTGTCGTGCATCATGGATTCATGGTCATGGCCTGCGAGAATGCTGACTGCCGTACTTTGTTCATGCGCGTACACCTTGCTTGCATGCCGCGCAGGCCACGTATGCGTGCGAGCTGCAGCCCATTGGCGCCGCCGTGACGGCCTCCACGCGTAGCAGCGACGAGGGCGGCGGCGCGGCGTCTCGCCGGGGCATGGCATCCTTGATGCCGCGTATCGTGGTGAGTCCGGCGCGTCACAGCAGGGCATGGCGCCGCAGCGGCTGTGGCCACGCATGTCACGTCGTCAAGCTAACACGCCCTGCCTCTACTGCCTCTCGCCGCCTGCCGCTCGCTCGCCAACAGGACTGGCGCATGTATCTCATCCAGGAGCTGGCTGACGGCGGACCGCTCTCCCGACTCTACGGAAACGCCGGCATCTGGCCGGCGCCCTCCGCGCCTCACATGGTAAATGCATGAATGTGGAAGGGAGCGCGGCAGTGTCGCGCCGTGCGCCATGCGACCGTGCGCTGCCCACTTTCTCACCACCTGCCACCGCCACTGTAACTCCTGTATCACATGCAGTGGCCGGTGGTGGCGCTGGCGTTGGGCATTGCGAGGGCACTGGAGCACCTCCACAGCAAGCGCATTGTGCACGGAGGTGCGCACAGTGTGCGTGGTTGAATCTTGTGCGTGGTTCTTATGGACATCCTGAAGCTCCTGAATCCTGATGGTCCCCGTGAAGGCCCGTGACCGCTACACCACATGTGTGCAAATATAATGCCTGACACATAGCCCGCACGGCACCTGGCATGCTCCCAACTGCGCCTCCCCGCACGCGCAGACCTGTCGCCAAACAACGTGATGCTGAAGCGGGACGCCAGCGAGCCGTCGGGGTTCGCGGCCAAGGTCGGCGACTTCGGGCTGAGCGTCATCATGCCGGAGCACCGCACGCACCTCAGCAACCTGCGCATGGGCACCATGGTGAGAGCACCCCCATGAATTTCGGAATGAACTACCCCCGCCCGCAGGCCCGCTCGGTTGCGTTACCCCCCGTGCGGCAAGGGTTTTGCACCCGTGTGCGTTAGGCCCGGAGCGTTCGTACCCGGGATGGCTGCGGCTGCAGTCGTTCTCGCACACTACCGCTCGCGGATCATCCATCATTGCCACCTCATACCAACACGCGGCATGCCCACTCGTTCTACTGTGTCGCAGTTCTACATGTGCCCCGACGTCGTGATGAAGGTGGGCGAGGGCGCGTACCGGTAACACATGTTGGATGCACGTGCAGGAGCGATGCTGGCGGTCCCCTCTTTGATTGCACCCTCAAGCAAGTATGGCACGCCGCCGTGTGCCGGGCGGGAGCTGCTATCCACTGAATCCATTTCGTTGCTTGTGTACCCGCCCGCCATGTTGGCCCCATCTTTGACCTGCAGGGCCAAGTTGGTACGGCTTCTGATGGTGAGGTGTCGCAGGAGGTGCCATGCGCACATGGGGGCGATGCGGCACAGTGTGGGCGGCTGGCGTGGACCGGGGGAAGGGGGAGGGGCCGGGACTTTCCAGGCGCGTGAGTGTGCATGCAGCACGTGGCGGCGCCTGGCGCCGTGCCCTTTACCTGTACGCCGGTGTTTGTGTACCTGTGTCGCAATGCCACCAGCAGCCTGCAACTACCTCGCACCACGGGCTTCGCTCACACCAGCATATTGCACACCGTCAATGCAATGCAATGCAATGCAATGCAATGCAATGCAATGCAATGCAATGCAATGCAATGCAATGCAATGCAATGCAATGCAATGCAATGCAATGCAATGCAATGCAATGCAATGCAATGCAATGCAATGCAATGCAATGCAATGCAATGCCCCATCACTGACCTGCACGCTGCGTCTCTGATCCTTGGGCCCACACACCGGTGCCTGCTGTACCGCTCGTCCAACCATCCTTGCAAACCACCCTTCCTCGCGCCCACCCACCCACCCTCGCAGTGTTCGCATTCGGCGTGATCCTGTGGTGAGTGGCCGGCGGAGTGGGTTGGGGGCAGCAGCAACCCAGCCGCGGCACGCGAGTGAACCCACGAAGTAGCATGTGCACACCGGGGCCTACCCTGGCGGCTGAGCGAGCTGGCTTGTCGTGAGGGCGCGTATACTATCATGCTTTGAATCAGCGCAGGGGCTGCGCCCGTGACCCTCGCTCCCTCCCTCCCACTCCCGGACGGGTCGCAGGGAGCTGTTCCACGGTCGCCAGGCAGGCGTGATGACGCACGAGGGCCCGCGCTACGCCGCCATATTCCCGGCGTTCCCGCCGCACTGCCCGCTGCCGTACACCAGCCTGGCCCTGGGCTGCCTGCAGGTGGGTGCGCCGTCCCAGACGACATACGGCATGCGGGAGGATATGGGGGTTTGCTGGGCGGGGTTGCCATGGTGCTTGGCCGCGCGGTAGATGATCGCGATGGCTCAACGGCGGCGCAGCGATGGATCATACGCGGAAAGTGCTGATGAATCGGTTCATGAGTGATGGCGCGACCTGTGCGTGCGTTTTTATTCCTGCTGCCGCCGCGGTGCCGCCGCAGAGGCGTGCCACGGCCCGACCAAGCGCTGCGGTGGTGGTGGAGCACCTGGAGCAGCTGCTGGCGTGCGTGAGGGCGGCCGCGGAGCCCTGCTAAATGAGGGTAGCCGCGCGCGGGCGGCTGAGCAGTTAGCAGCACACACCTCGAGTGATGATGCGAGTCCTAGATCGTGTGCGTCTCACGTCTGCCGTAATTGCCTGAATTACATGCTGTAGATAGGTCAGTGAATACTCGAACGCCCCGTGTACCCCGCACTCTCAATCCCTGTGCGGGATCGGGCTCTGTGGTAGGCATTGTGACACGCTGCGCACGCCAGCAGCCACCAGCTAGCTAAGTAGATAGCGGAACACAACGGTTGCCAGCACGCACTGTGAGTGGGTTCCCCGCATTTACGTGGCTCATTGAACGCACTGAACACTTACTTGCCTTTGCTTACTTGCGCACCGCATGTGCATCCAACACATGCGGTCCTTCCTGGATTCAGTGCTTGTGCATGCGCCCGCCGAGGCGCGCTGTGAGCGCGCCACCACCTTGATCTCGCTTTGGAACTGTGTGCACTGCATCCGCATACTTACGTAACCTTTTCATGATCCTATGCTATTGTTTATATGTGTGCGCTTTGCTCACACACCCTTTCATTTGCGTGGGCATTTCACGACTGGCGCGCTGCACAAAGCACTGCTGGGCAGGATGGTGCGGCAAAGTGTCCATGCTGACCCTGATCCGCAATGTCTGATATCGGCCTCTTGTTGGATTGCAAGCTTGCGTGCTGCTGAGGCTGAGTTACCATATCAAGTGTTGCTGTGAAAACGTATTGACACGGCAGTACGGAAAGCGTGCCGCTAAGCTAGGGAGGGGCGAGATGTTAAGAGGTGTGAAGGCGGTGGAATGACTGCATGACATATGAACCCCATTATCCTGTGCTGCTGAGGGCCATGCTGGCGGCGGGGCGGTCGGGCGAGGACCGGCTGTCCGGGCTGCAGGCGCTGCTGGGCAGGTGAGCGGCTGGCGGTTTGTGGGCGCCGGTGCCTGGCCGGTGCATGGGAGGCCGGGGGGCTGTAAATCTAGATCAAGGAGCATGACACGTGGCAGGTTGCGACTCATGTCGCGACGCGGAAAGCAGCTCCAGGCTAACGCCACAGGGGGTGGCCCGAGGGCTCCAACCGTTCGACACGGAGCACGTGACTGTTGCGAGCGAGGGCGAGCGAGTGAAGAGTGTCATGGACTTCCACGGAAAGATGGCAATTGCGAAAAACCCGTGCTCGGAGAGTCGGAGTGTTGCACCAATCACTCTTAGGCTGGCGGTCGTCAGCGGGCCATGTGGCCAGGTCAAGTGGCCCCACTGACGCCCGACCCAATTAATGAGACCTGATGTGCTTGCTGTAACACTTGATGATTACAATGAGCCATGAAAGCACGTATAGAGTTTTTGTACTTTGCGGGCTCGAACAAGGGCTGATATCAGCGAAATGCTCAGACGACTCGGTCTGGCGCTAACGCTGATGCTGCTACTTGTAGCTGCGGCTGGTGGCACCGGTCATCCTCGTAGCCTGCTTCAACAGAGCCAGGGCGCAACCAACGTCACTGTCGTCAACTCGACGCAGTTTTGGGCTGCACTTGCCAACAATGCTGTTCAAGTGGTACAATTGGAGTCTTCGCTTGTCCTGTACACGGCCCCCGCGAGCACCGTTTTTATTGGCAGGAATGTCACGGTTGGGCCAGCCCCGGCGCTTCTGAGCACCGGAACAAAGGTCTTTGTGGATTGGCATAACCAGGTAACCTTGCGGAAGTCACTAACTCGGGAAACGAGCTTGGGGCCCGGAGGTGGTGTCCTGACACGGTTTTAGCTCGCCGATTCGATGCGAACCCGCTTCAACCCGTCGGGTCTTTCGCGCCATCCTCCTAACAGGCGATGGTCATAAGCATCGCGCCAGGGGCCACATTGCAACTTGCGGGATTGGAGGTGGGCGACCGGGCGAAGCAGGGGAGGGGAACGGGGAAAGGGGAATGGAGCGGGGGGGTGTTCACATCGCTGTGCCCTACTTGACGTTGCCGCCACCCCTGTTCTGGACGCCATGTGATTCCCGTTTTCCAACCGCCTCATACTGCAGATGGTGGGCATGTATGGGCTTTTGGGGCCCACGGCCAACTTTGTGCGGCAGAGCGTCGGTGCGCGACTGGAGATGGTGGACTGTGTGACGCGGCGGCGTGCCGGGCTGCCATTGGGTACGTGCGGGCGTGCCGCGTGGCCTGTTCGTTGGTCGGGGCACTAGCTGAGCTGCACCTGTGCCGTACCGGCAGTGTGCTCGCTCGCGCGGCCCCAACCCCAGCGAGCTTCTGCAACGAGAGCGCCGACTACTGTACCGTATGCCTGGGTGACCAGTCAAACACTGCGCTGCCATGCTGTCCGGGCTGGTACCTCACCCTGCGCTGCCCTTGACCCGTACGGCTGTACCATGGCAAGATCACCCGCCCTCCCGCATGCATTCACGTCGCCTTCATTCACTTCGTCCCACCGCACGTGCCCCCCCCCCCCCCGCTACGTACGCACGCACGCTTCTGCACGCTTGCTTTCGCAGCCGCCGCCTACGTCAACATGCTGTCCTTGCCGCGCGCCGCCGGTGTGCCGGGCAAGCAGCAAGTCGTCCTGGTGCCGAGCTATACCTACAACACCACACGCAGCCCGCAGCCGGTGCGCCGGGACAGCGACGTGGCCATCGTTCTGGACGTCAGAACTACCGTGCCCCCCGACAGGTCCGTCCGGGGAGGGTTCATCTATTGTGGCCCGATCGGGGCAAACCACCCGTTATCTCTGCTCTTGGCATGGGTACACGCACTCTGGTCTTACACATGCCTCGATCTGGTATGCACGTCGCAGCTCGCTGGCTTTCCAGGGCCTGTACCTGGGCGGATATACCATGTTCATCCTGAATACGGCCTACTACGCGGACCGCGTGGTGGCGCAGTCCTGCCTGGACAGCCGCACAGGTGCGGTGCGGTGCGGTGCGGCGCGTTGTGGTGCGTTGCGGTGCGGTGCGGTGCGGTGCGGTGCGGTGCGGTGCGGTGCGGTGCGGTGCGGTGCGGTGCGGTGCGGTGCGGTGCGGTGCGGTGCGGTGCGGTGCGGTGCGGTGGATGGGGCAGCGGCAGCCCTGCATGGGCGTGTTGCTCGGGGAGGGGAGGAGGAGAGCAGGTGGCGATGTACTGCAACTCTGGCTCGCAATGATGCTGCGCCTCCTCGCGGCCCTAGCATCCATACATGCCAAGATTGCCAACCTGCTCCCGCCAGGTCTTGGTGCATGGGCTCCCCGGCAGCACCGTGCGCACGGGCCTGCAGCTTTGGAGGCTGCGTGCCCAGTCCTTGCATGACCGGTCGTGCGTCCCCTGCGTCCCCTGCGCGGTGCGTGTGCGCTGTGCAGGTGACGAGTGTGTGGCCGCCCTGCTCCGGCAGCTAGACGCAGAGGAGGCCGCGCAGCAAGGCCAGGGGGGTGTCGGCCAAATACCCGCAGCAGCTGCTGCTGCTGCGGCGGCGGCGCCCTTGGGCTCAGAGGTGGGTTCCTGACCGCCCACCATGCTCTCCCGGGCATGCGCGCAAGAAATGCGGGCGTGAGCTTGCGTGTCGGCATGTGCGTGCGTATGCGAGGGTGTATACGCGTAATCGCCGCGTGGAAACTTTCGCTTTGCGGCAGACGCGCACATGCGTTGTGTGTACTGCATGCTGCACGTGCAGGCCGTGATCGCCATTGCCGTGGTCGTGCCCGTGGTGGTCCTGCTGCTGCTGCTGGCGGCGGTGGGTGCCGCAGTTGTCATCCGCCGCCGCCGCACCCACCGCGGCCTCTCCTCCGGCCTGCCGACCACAGCGCGGCCTGCTGGTGCGGGGCCCAGCATTGTGGCGGGGCCCGGCAGCCGCCACATGGGCGGCGTGTTCCTGGGCACGGATCCCGATGACCCGGAGCAGCAACTGGTGTGGACCGAAAAGCACGATGCACAGGTGTGTGGCTAGGTGCGAGCGGGTGTGTGCTGTCAGGTGGGTGGGTAGCGTGGGTAGGCGGATGGGGCGGGGGAGGAATTATTGCACATCATACCGGCCGCTACCGAAACCAGTGCGAACCCGGAGTCGCCGTACCCACCAAAGCGCACGGAAGAGGGGATGGCCTTGTTCTTGGTAGCAACCTTCAGCAGTCTGAGGTTCTCATGCGGCGAATGCTGGGAGTGCGTGCACACACGTGCGTGCGTACTCAACACATGCATGCATGCGCGTGCGTGCTGGCGTTGTTTTCGTTAGTTCTGCTGGCACGCCAGTATTGCATGCAGCAGTCGGAGAATGCTGATTCTCGCGTACGTTTCGATTTGTGCACGTGCTTGATACACAGGCCTTGGCGGAGTTCTCGGCGTGCCGGCACGCTGCGGACACCTTTGCCTGTGTGTCCTCAGCGGGGGTAATGCTGGCGTCCTCGATGACGCCCATGCATCACGAGCAGCAACACCAACACCAACAGCCACAACACCAACCCCAACCACAGTTGCAGCCGGGTGAGGGGAGCCCACATCCTTTCATCACCGGCGGGCTCAAAACTGCCTTCTCTGCTGTCGCCTCGTGTCGGCCGACTCAGCAGCACACCGCGGCCGCTCATCCCGCAGCAGCTGGCCCCGCCGCCTCCGCTGCTAGCGGCGCAGCTGCTAGCGCCAGCAGTGCCGCCGCCGGCGCTGCTACCAGCAGCAGTGGTGGTGCTGCCGGTCTCGACGCTGTCATTGCATGCGACGCACAGCAACTTAAGCCGCTGCGGCACGGAGCAGATGCGGCAAGCGTCCAGGCGTTTCAGAACAAGGAGCAGCAGCCAGCGGCAGCAGCCAGCGATGATGAGGTGCCGCCGCAGCCGCCCCAATTGCTACAGCAGGCCATGGTTTCCGGCGCGGCTGCAGCAGGCGCTGCAGACGAGCCGGCGGTGCGGCTGCCGGAGTCGCCGGGCCAGTTGCATGACGTCGCCGCGGAGCTGGCTGCGATGGCCATGGAAATGCGGGTGCAGGTGAACGATGCGCCGATACGTATCGACGGCGTTCTGGGCACCGGAGCCTTCGGCGTGGTGTACGCAGGTGGGGGCGGGCGGGAGGGCTGGCAGGCAGGCAGCGGCTGGACGGAGAAGCAGCGGAAACAATGACGCGTGCATTACGTGGTGGCAGCAGCAGGGGGCCGGAAGACACGGCGCCGTGACATGCGCACACGTGACGCGAGAGACCCCTGCACCGCACCGTATCACCACAGGAGTCTGGCAGGGCCTTCCCGTGGCGGTCAAAACGGTGGTCATCTCGGCGTCACGGCAGCAACGGAAGCGCGCGCTGCAGGAGGCGGCTCTGTGCCAGTCCGTCGTGCACGCCAACATCATCGTGAGCGAGCGGGCGAGGCTTGGTTACTTGGTGAAGACGGGTTACGGGCTGGGCGGCGGGTAGCTCATAGCGGCACGCGGCACGGGCATGATGGGGGGCATGGGGTAAGGGCTGGGCAGGTCCGGATGCAACACGCCGCACCTAAAGTAGGCACTAGCTCATGCTTTCGTGCAGTCTGGTCATGGCCTGCGAGAATGCTGACGGCAATCGCCTCCTTACTTGAGCGCACCTCTTGCTTGCATGCCGCACAGGCCACGTATGCGTGCGAGCTACAGCCCATTGGCGCCGCCGTGACGGCCTCCACGCGTAGGAGCGACGAGGGCGGCGGCGCGGCGTCTCGCCGGGGCGTGGCATCCTTGATGCCGCGTATCGTGGTGAGTCCGGCGCGTCACAGCAGGGCATGGCGCTGCAGCAGCTGTGGCCACGCATGTTTCGTCAAGCTAACACGCCCTGCCGCTACTGCCTCTCGCCGCCTGCCGCTCGCTCGCCAACAGGACTGGCGCATGTATCTCATCCAGGAGCTGGCTGACGGCGGGCCGCTCTCCCGACTCTACGGAAACGTCGGCATCTGGCCGGCGCCCTCCGCGCCTCACATGGTAGGTGCACGCGTGTGCAAGGAAGCGCGGCAGTGGCTCGCCGTGCGCCATGCGACCGTGTGCTGCCCACTTTCTGACCACCTGCCACCGCCACTGCAACACCTGTAACACGTGCAGTTGCCGGTGGTGGCGCTGGCGCTGGGCATTGCGAGGGCGCTGGAGCACCTCCACAGCAAGCGCATTGTGCACAGAGGTGCGCACAGTGTGCGTGATCGATTTTCCAAGGTCCTGAATCCTGATGGTCCCCGTGAAGGCCCGTGACCGCTACACCACATGTGTGCAAATATAATGCCTGACACATAGCCCGCCCGGCACCTGGCATGCTCCCGACTGCGCCTCCCCGCACGCGCAGACCTGTCGCCAAACAACGTGATGCTGAAGCGGGACGCCAGCGAGCCGTCGGGGTTCGCGGCCAAGGTCGGCGACTTCGGGCTGAGCGTCATCATGCCGGAGCACCGCACGCACCTCAGCAACCTGCGCATGGGCACCATGGTGAGAGCACCCCCATGAATTTCGGAATGAACTACCCCCGCCCGCAGGCCCGCTCGGTTGCGTTACCCCCCGTGCGGCAAGGGTTTTGCACCCGTGTGCGTTAGGCCCGGAGCGTTCGTACCCGGGATGGCTGCGGCTGCAGTCGTTCTCGCACACTACCGCGGATCATCCATCATTGCCACCTCATACCAACACGCGGCATGCCCACTCGTTCTACTGTGTCGCAGTTCTACATGTGCCCCGACGTCGTGATGAAGGTGGGCGAGGGCGCGTACCCGTAACACCTGTTGGATGCACGTGCAGGAGCGATGCTGGCGGTCCCCTCTTTGATTGCACCATCAAGCAAGTATGGCACGCCGCCGTGTGCCGGGCGGGAGCTGCTATCCACTAAATTCATTTCGTTGCTTGTATACCCGCCCGCCATGTTGGCCCCATCTTTGACCTGCAGGGCCAAGTTGGTACGGCTTCTGATGGTGAGGTGTCGCAGGAGGTGCCATGCGCACATGGGGGCGATGGGGCACAGTGTGGGCGGCGGGCGTGGACCGGGGGAGGGGTTGGGGGCCGGGACCTTGCAGGCGCGCGAGTGTACATGCAGCACGTGGCGGCGCCTGGCGCCGTGCCCTTTACTTGTACGCCGGTGTTTGATGCAATGCCACCAGCAGCCTGCAACTACCTCGCACCACGGGCTTCGCTCACACCAGCATATTGCACACCGTCCATGCAATGCAATGCAATGCAATGCCCCATCACTGACCTGCACGCTGCGTCTCGGATCCTTGGGTCCCCACACCGGTGCCTGGTGTACCGCTCTTCCAACCATCCTTGCAAACCACGCACCCTCCCACGCACCCACCCACCCACCCACTCTCGCAGTGTTCGCATTCGGCGTGATCCTGTGGTGAGTGGCCAGCGGAGTGGGTTGGGGGCAGCAGCAACCCAACCGCGGCGCGCGAATGGACCGACGAAGTAACATGTGCACACCGGGGCCTACCCTGGCGGCTGAGCGAGCTGGCTCGTCGCGAGGGCGCACATAGTGCATGCTTACAGTCAATGCAGGCGCTGCGCCCGTTACCCTCCCTCCCTTCCCCCCACTCCCGGCCGGGCTGCAGGGAGCTGTTCCATGGTCGCCAGGCGGGCGTGATGACGCACGAGGGCCCTCGCTACGCAGCCATATTCCCGGCGTTCCCGCCGCACTGCCCGCTGCCGTACACCAGCCTGGCTCTGAACTGCCTGCAGGTGGGTGCGCCGTCCCGGACGACATACGGCATGCGGGAGGATATGGGGGTTTGCTGGGCTGGGTTGCTACGCATGGTGATTGGCCGCGCGGTACGGTACACAGTACACAGTACGCTCGCGCCACACGGCGGCGCACACGGCAGCACACGGTGGCGCAGCGATGGATCATACGCGGAAAGCGCTGATGAATTGGTTCATGAGTGATGGCGCGACCTGTTCGTGCGATTTTATTCCTGCTGCCGCCGCGGTGCCGCCGCAGAGGCGTGCCACGGCCCGACCAAGCGCTGCGGTGGTGGTGGAGCACCTGGAGCAGCTGCTGGCGTGCGTGAGGGCGGCCGCGGAGCTCTGCTAAATGCGGGGCGCCGCGTGCGGGCGGCTGAGCAGTTAGCAGCACACACCTCGAGTGATGATGCGAGTCCTAGATCGTGTGCGTCTCACGTCTGCCGTAATTGCCTGAATTGCATGCTGTAGATAGGTCAGTGAATACTCGAACGCCCCGTGTACCCCGCACTCTCAGTCCCTGTGCGGGGGAGCACGTCTCTTTGCGACACGTCTCTTCGCGACCACCTTGACCTCTGCTGGAATCGTGTGCATTGCATCCGGATACTTGCATCCTTACTGCGCATCCGTAATTAATGAACCATTGATATTATAACCCTTTTGTGTCAATTTTGCGTGGGCCAATGTACACTGGTTGGCTGGCACGCACAACGCTGCTCAAGTAAGGCACTGATGGGCAGGATGGTGCATCAATAAAGTCCGTGCTGACCTGATCCCCAATACCGGTACATATATATTCGATTACTGCTCTTGTTGGATTGCAAGCTTGCGTGCTGCTAAAGATGAGCGCCCACGCACAGCGCTTGTTGGAATGAGAGCGTGGACGACCGTGTTATTGGCAGCGTACGTACGGCGGCCAGCGTGCCGCAAGGTGGGGAGGGGCGGCGGGCATCAAGAGCTATCATATGCAGTGCCCTCCACGGGTGCGACATGCCCCCACGGTATTAGGGCCACACTCAAGTGCAGACGATTCCGCCGCAATGCCGCCACCACAGCCGGATGGTGATGCGCTGCTGCATGCTGCGGCTGCTGTTGCTGCCAGGGTAGCGAGGTTGCTGGTGCATGTGCACCATGTATGACCGCGACCTACACGCGTTTGGACGTTTGGTTCAATGATGATGTAGCATTCGATTGTTCGGAATAGAAATGGAGACAGGCCTGCCTATTGAATGAGCGGCCGGACCACCCTGGCGTCCCTAGGGGCGCGGGCAGCAGTGCGGTGATGACTTAATTGACGGTTTCGAGGCTACAGTGAGCAGCCCCCAGGCACGCGCCCAGGTGCGCTGCGGCACCTACTTTGGCATTGGCCTGCTGGCATCAACATCAGGGGTTAATGCCATAGTAAGGACCGTTGCATCACACGTGCGTGTGGCTGCACCCTTGTAAGCAGTCCTGTTTCACAGGCAACAGGGACACGGATGTGACGTTGTGCCACCCCAGCTCTGTCCTGTCCAGCCCGGCGCTTCCTCACAATCCGGTTGTGTTTGTCTCACACTCGCATTCGCCTCGCCCGCCACGTTGTACATTTCGGGCTCCTTCTTCTGCCTTGACGCGCCCTGTTTTTGCCCCTGCTTGTCACACTGTCGCCCGGCCATTGCTCTGCTGCACGCTGTTCGCATTTTCTCTCGGTCGCCTTCGCCGCTCATCCGTGGACGCTGGTCGCCTGCCTGCAGGTGCGCTGCGACGCGCTCGCGTGTGTGGCGTTGCGGTGTGTGCGTCTGGTGCTATCGCCTGGCCGGGCGCCCGGAGCGTGAGGAATGCGCATCAGCAAACTATCAGCCTGGCAGCTACTCAGCACCGCATTGGTACAGTAACTCCGGCGTTCAACCAGCCGCGCGCTCCTGTCTGCTGTCGCAATTTGTTTGTTGGGTCTGGGAGGCTATGCACACTATGGGACTTCGCCACCTGCCCCGCTTGCATTGTTCCATCGAACCCCAGCTCTGTCCTGTCCAGCCCGGGCTCTGTGGTGGTGGCGTCCAGATGCACGGTGGCGGGTGATGCGTGTTTGCTGCATTGTGTGTGTGCTGCAGAGTCTGGAGGACAGGTTGACCCCTGTCCTCCCCAGCCGTCCGGCCTAGGTCCGTGATGTGAGGAGCTTAGATGGCGGTACGTTCTACCCTGTCCCAGCGCTAGCCCTCTTACACCGTCCCGAGTGGTCGCCTGTTCTGGGCGTAAACTCAACACATAGTTCGCGTGTGGGGACGCCGCGTTGGCGAGAGCCACGGATGGCCCTAATACCGTGGGGGCATGACGCACCCGCGGAGGGCACTGTAAGCAGTCCACGCGAATCTATCAGCAGCACAGCACACGCGCCGCACTTTGGGCATGCCAGCTCCCGTCCCTTGCCCTGGTTGCAACACAGCACACGCACCGCAGATGCGCCTTAGCCACCGCTCAGCAGTCAACTGCCGACTGCCGGCCAGCATCACACATGTTTCGCACGCACGGCCCCTGCTGCCATTCCGCTTAAGCGGGCCCGTCCCTGTCGCAGCAACGCCACCCAGCAATCGCCTTGCTCCCAAACGACAGCACACGTACACAACTACGGTACCCCCCCAGCATCCCCAATCGTCACTGGGGTATCCTTCCCGCGTTTCCACCTGCGCGCATAGGTCCTCGCCCGTTTCACGCGGTCCCTCGCACCGCGTCAGCTCTCCTCCGCCAACCCGCAAACTGCGTCATCACCCCCCGAATGCAGTGACAGCCTGACTCTGTGAGCAGCTCGTTTCACAGTCACTGCAGGCTCTGCTCCAGGCAAGTGCCGGGGCGTGCAGCTACCAGCTGCCAGCCCGCTTCCTCCAGCCGTCAGCAACTAACGCCGCAAGCGCCCCCCCCGGGTAGTCGCATGATCCGCGCAAACGCCTCATGACCGCCCTGGCTCCTCCACAGCATGACCGCCTGGAGAGCCATGTCGCCGCGCTGCCCACGCCCAGCCGTGCATCTCACCCGGCCAGGGCGCCTGCGCACGTGCAGCTCCACTCAGTGGTCGTGCCCCATCCAGTGGCCGCGCCCCTCAGTGGTCGTGCCCCATCCAGTGGTCCAGGATGTACAGGTTGGCGCTCATGATGGCCATGCCCACGAACAGCGAGATCACGGCGGCGGTGCGGCCGGCGTGCTCGAAGGCCAGCGGCAGCAGCTCGCTGATGGACAGGAAGGCCATGATGCCGCCCACCGCCGCCAGCAGCTTCTCCACCAGCTGCTTGTCGAGGCCCTGTCGGGGGTAGGTGGGTGGATGGGTGGGTGGGGAGCGAGGGCGGGGAGGGGATGAGGGCGGGGAGGGGATGAGGGCGGGGAGGGCTGGGTGGGGCGGAGTGGCGTGGTGTGGCGGAGGCAGGTGCGCGCGTGGTTTGATGAGCGCCTGCGCCTGCGCGGCGCTGGCTGCCAGCCAGCCCGACCTGCCCTTGCCCCCCTTGGACGCCACTTCCGCTCGGCCCCCACAATCACCTGTCCCAGCCGCATGCGCCCCTACACCCCGCCGCACCCAGTACGCCCGCCGCCGCCAGCCCCCACGCACCTGAGAGGGGAAGAACAGCGCCAGGACCACCACCGCCGCCGGCTCCGCCAGGCCCGAGGTGGCGGCGTACAGGAAGCCGCGCCAGCGGGACCCGGTGGCGAAGTAGACGGGCAGCGCCACCGCCACGCCCTCGGGCACGTTGTGCAGCGCGATGGCGAAGGCCAGGGAGGCGCCCACGGCGTGGCTCTTCATGGACGCCAGGAACACCGCCACGCCCTGGCGGTGGTTGGGTTGGGTTGGATGTACAAATGTGTATTAGGGGACACAAGGAGAACCAGTCAAGACTGTGTATGCGACACATGTAAGTGTGTTGGGGAAACAAATGTGAGTGTGTGAGCAGGGGCGCTTTGGGCAGTTTGCGGGGCGGTTTGGAGGTGGAGCGAGCTACGGTCACATGGGGCGTGTTGCCCGAAGCAGCATCAGCACCAGCAGCAGCGGCACAACGCACGGAGGGGCCCCAACCCAGTTGAGAGACAGCGGGCGGTGCAGGCACGGTACCTCGGGGAAGTTGTGCAGCGCAATGCCGATGGCGGTGATGAGGCCCGACAGCAGCACGCGCTTCTTGGCCTCACGCCGCGCAACGCGCTCAGCGGCCGTGCCTGTGCTGGAGCCGGACGCCGGCGCTGCCACGGACGTCTCCGCCTTGGCGGCAGCGGAGGAGTCGCCGGCCCTGCAGCGTCGCAAGGCACGTGCCGGTTTAGATGCACGTCAGCGACCCGCATGCGGTGGGCCTCGACCACGCCAGCCGCGGCCATCGAGCGTCACCCCAGGCCGCCTTGGCCGCCCGCGCGACGCACGCACCGCTTGGTGGGCTTCCGGCCGGGCGTCCCCTTGTCGCCCTTGTCCGCCACCTTCCCTGCAGCGCCGCTGGCGTCGCCGTCCTGCTTCTTGGACTTGGACACGGCGGGGGCTGCGGGCTCCGCCTCGTCCAGCACCAGGCCCTCGCTGGAGGGCTCGGGGATGAAGTGTACCACCGCCGCGAAGAACGCCACACCGGCAAAGAACCAGGTGTTGGCGGCCGCGAAGCCGACCTCCTCGGTGGCGGCCGGCATCAAGTCAAGCATGGAGATGCACAGCATCAGGCCGGCCGCCAAGCCCTTCGGTCGGCGGGGGTAAGGAGGGGAGGGGGGCGCCGGGTGTTGCAAGCTGTCGGGGTCGGGGGTCTCACAACTGCAACCCCCGGAGTGATCTCCCCGCCATACCCGAGATGCGGTAATGCAGTCCCCTTTAGAATCAATACGTTACGGTCTAGTTGCTCGCTGCAAACCCGGCTGACAGTCAACTCCGATGCTGAACCCTCTCCGCCACAGGCCGCACTTGTGATAACCAATGCGTATTAAGCTGATTGGGCCCACCTGAAGATATCCAAGCCGCTTAAACTGCATTTTGGGCTGCAGGACAACAATGAGCCCGCCGAGCGCGGTTCCCAAGGCGCCAAGCCCCGTTAAGAGCAAGGCATTTATAACCTTCTCGTTAAACATGATTTAGGTGTCTTCCAGATCGCTCGCCAGACTTAAAAGGACCAAACCAACGCCGGAAGTTGACAACAAACGCCTACCGACTTGATCTGTGTGTATCGCATGTATAGTTTAAAGGACACCTCGCGATCGAACATATGGCTGGGACTCGCAAGCCGAGACTCTCGACCGTCCATCCCGCGCGCAATCGTGCCAGAACGGCGGGAACTCACGCACTGATTGCGGACCAACGCGCCGCCCCCAGCCGCATCACAAACTAGCCGCCCCCAACATACGGCATCCTCATATGAGCCCGAACCCTCTTCAGCTTCGCACGCCCACCACGCCAGGGGGCCCCTTCCAGAAGGGCATGCCGCCTGTCACCGCTACACGCACGCGCCCGCACGGCGCAACGATAACATGGCTGTAGCCTCTCGCAACCGCCCACATATCGTTTCCCTCCCTTGAGAATGCACCCATCGCTCTGCGCCCTCACATGTGTGCCTCCGCACTGCCATCCGCCTACTTGCCCTCCGCCTTCCAGGGGCCATCCAGCTTGGCCGCAGCAGCGCGCAGCAGCGTGGGAAGACCGTCTGCAAGTGCAAGGGAACGTCGGCACAACCATTACACAATGATCGGAGACACCAGCGTGGTATGCGGAGGACATCGTCAGGTACACGGGTGCAACACACGCGTAGCTTGCGGAGCCAGCTGGTTGCCGTTGCACTGCGCTCTCTCCCAACAGCTCACCGATGGCCTGCGCCGCCGGCTGCTTGGCCAGGTGCCGTAGCGAGCTGCGCACCACCAGCTTGTGGTCGAAGGCCAGCTGCGGCAGCGCCGACACGTCGAACCAGCGGGCGTCCTTGGCGTCGTCCTGCGGGGGCGCACGGCGGGGCAGCGGTTGGTACCGCGCTGCCGTCATCCGCCCTGCCTCAGCTCTTGCCCATACCCCACGCCCATACCCAGCCTTTCTGCGTCCGTGAACAGGACAGCACCGCCGGCCTGCACTCACCGCCGCCTTCACGCCGAGCTCGGTGGAGGGCACCAGCGCCGCGTACGCCACCGTGACAGTCCAGCCGCGGGGGTCGCGGCCGGGGTCAGCGAACGCGCCCACCTGCACATCCATGCATGCGCAACCATGTGATACGTTAGCAACGCGGTACTGGTGCTTGGGGGTGAGCGCTGCATAGGGAATGATGCGGCCATTGGAGCGCAGCACACAGCCTGCGGGCTGCAGCGCCTGGCTATCCAACGTTCAATCGGGTCGTGCTCGAGGCTGCTGCCAGTGAACCCGTTTTGAGGCGGTCAGGGCGGTCCCTAGGGCGGTACCCAGGACGATACCCAGGGCGCGTCAAACACGTCCTGTGATGGCAGCGCCCACGCGCACCTGGGTCATGGACACGGACGCGGGGTCCACCGACGTCTCCTCCTGCAGCTCTCGCGCGGCAGCTACGTCCAGGCCCTCGCCGGCGTCAACGAAGCCACCCGGCAGAGCCCAGGAATCCTGCAAGAATGCACACCAAGCAACACACAGTAAACAAGTGCTGGGCAGTACGGAGGCTTGCATCGGAGAATGCCCGTGCGCGGTCCCGGCGCCGCGCACCTTGAAGCGGCTGCAGCAGACCCCACACCAACCTACAGTCACTTCAGTTCTAAACAATCCCCATCAGAACATCGCCCGCGGCCTGTGACCAGGGCCACGTTCTCGACATCATTCACCTTGAAGGGGTCAAACTTGCGGCGGATGAGCAGTAGCTGTGCCGGGCTGGCTGGCGTTGGCTGGGACACAATGATTGCGTCTACAGTCATCGCCGGCCGCGGCCACCTGCACGAGCAGCCGGCACGAACCCCAGTGACACGTAATAGTCCACGGGGCCCAGGCCCCACCCGCAAATCCCACACGCGCATTAACACTGAGTGCACTTGTAAGAAGTGCACTTGTAAGAAAAAGGCGCGGAATCCGCAAGATCGCTACGACATGCCACATCAAAAGCCAGCATCTTCCAGCCCCCGCAGGATTTCTATTGAGCTTGAGGACTTACTGGTAGGTATAGCCCTTGGAAGCCGGAGCGGCCTCCTTCTTTGTCGCAGGGGCGACCTCGTTCTTCTTCTTGCCAACCTTACCGGCAAGCAGGCCACCCAAAAGAGCGCCACCGATGGCAAAAATTATCTCCTTCATTTTGCGGTCCAAGCTAGAAGGACGACGTTTAGTGGGGATTGAATCGTGCCGCTGGAAGTCCGGGGGGTGGAAACACTAAAGCTGCCAAGACTTGTGTAAATCAACCACAGGGAGAAAAGCTGGCAGGCTATGTGGTTGCGGTACAACAGTATCATTACAAGCAGGCAAAAACACTCGGCAGCACGTCGGGGGGCACCATGGGCCCCCAGCCAGCTCGCATTGTTCACGACGCGTTCGTAACTCCTCCCACATGTATGGCTTCGACCTCATACAATCACACAGGCGATAATGTGCGCAAATCGTAACCACATGCGCAAACCCGATCCAAACGGCCGTTCTCCATAAGCGCCGCAGTCCAGGCACCGAGACGCTTTCATAGCGCCGCATTGCGCCGCAGCCGCAGCCGAGGCACGGAGACGTATGCAGAGCATGCCCATACTGTCAACTTTGGAAATCACACTCATTACTATGACCGAACCTACGTACATGGCTGCCATGTCCTTCGCGCATATGCTACAGTTGCACTGTTGCAGCGCGGCCGTCAGACTCTGCCGCCGCGCACAACCCAACCTTGAGTGCGTCGGGCGACGCAGGCTCCAGTTCATCATGCGACCAACCGCATGCGGCGGCCTGACCACCCCCTCGCCCTTACGCAACCAGGGGATCCTGTATGCAACATGCCGCATCATGCTTGCGAACAACGCATCTCATGTTCATCACTGGCATATACGAGCCGTGCAACTCATTCCCCACGCAACCCTTGATCCAATGCAGTGACGAGGCTGCAAGCCGCCGCTCAAATGCGCCATTGCTGAAACGCGCCACTGCTTACACACCGCCTTTTGTGCGCTTCGGCGGCTCGTGAGACTCGGCCGTCTGCCACGGCCCGTCAAGCTGCGTTGCGGCCGACTCAAGGAGCGGCGAGAGGCCGTCTGCAGGCATTGTAGAAGCACACAATTACGTGGTCAGGGGCACAGTCCCTTGGGCCCGTTGACAGGAAGCAGGCGCGGGTGCAATACACGCGTAGCTTGCGGAGCCAGGAGGTGCCGTTGCACTGCGCTCTCTCTCAGCAGCTCACCGATGGCCTGCGCCGCCGGCTGCTTGGCCAGGTGCCGTAGCGAGCTGCGCACCACCAGCTTGTGGTCGAAGGCCAGCTGCGGCAGCGCCGACACGTCGAACCAGCGGGCGTCCTTGGCGTCGTCCTGCGGGGGCGCGCGGCGGGGAGCGGCATCCAATGTTTCTGAATGCTTTGGACGTTGTTAAGGGGGCAGGTACACGGTATTACGATATGGGCCCTTGATCCACTCCTGCCAGCTGGGCTCGACTGGGGGGTCGGTGGTATCAGGGGGCGCGCTGCAACAGCCTGCCTCCACCGCCCTTTCCCATCCTGGCTGGCCACGGCCCGCCGCGTGCTTGCTGTGCTGCCTCTTATCCATCTGTTGCATGCACCTCACGGCCTGCCTTGCCAAACACTCGAGCCCGCAGGCACCCAGCCGTTCGCTTTGAAGGGCAGCACCGCCGGCCTGCACTCACCGCCGCCTTCACGCCCAGCTCAGTCGAGGGCACCAGCGCCGCGTAGGCAACAGTGATGGTCCAGCCGCGGGGATCGCGGCCAGGGTCGCCGAAAGCCCCAACCTGTGGGCCCGCAGTGACGATGGGATCTGTTGGATATCGTGCCAGCACTGCCGGACCAGCTGTGCTTGGCGTATCCAGCAGCCTCCCACTCCCATTCTTGTTCCCTCCACATCCAGGGTGTTCATCATCAAGCAACACACGCGTGCCCACTGTTTCGCCAAGGCCCGCCCCTTGCCCCATGCCTAGTCCCGCAGCCGCTCCTGCCACGCGCCCGCAGCGCCCACGCGCACCTGGGTCATGGACACGGAAGCGGGGTCCACCGACGTCTCCTCTTGCAGCTCACGCGCGGCCGCTGTGTCCAGGCTTTCGTTCTCATCCACAAACCCGCCCGGCAGCGCCCAGCAGTCCTGTCGGGGCATTTCATACGTGTTTTGGCTGTGCCTTCGCCGTGAAGCCTAAGCGGGTCGCCTGGCCGTTAAGCCTAAGCGGGCCGCCATTCATGTCATCGTAGCAGCTGAAGCCCGCCGTGTCGCACATCCTTCCCCTCCAGTTCAACCCCAGTTTGAAACCCGTGTCCACCTTGAACGGGTCGTTTTTGCGCTTGATCAGCAGCAGCTGTGGCGGCGCCGATGCGCTAGGCTTGGCCACAATGGCCGCATCCACCGTCACGGCGGGGCGAGGGTATCTGCAAGCGGGTGCAGGCAGCAGCCACACGGCCACCGGTCAAACTCCGCTTCATGCCAGGATGCCCGGCGCGTCCTGGGGCGTCCTGGGGCGCCCCACACCGGTTTCCGGCCATCTGGCGACCCGCTTCGTACACCGTGTCAGGCCTGCCAGGGACCCTCCAGGCACGGGACGTCCACAAAGCTGAGCTACATCTGTCTTATATCAGCCGCCGGGGGCCCGGGCGCAACAAACCACCGTTGCGGCGCTGGGCGCTGCGTGACACCCCGGCTGTTCAACCCGTTCACACCGAGCACCCCAGCCCTGGCGCTTGCGTGCGGCCCAGCCTTCAAGCCAGCGCAGTACAGCCTCTCCACAGCTGCTGCCGCATTAGTTGCTCAACACAACCTATGGCTCGCCTTCTTCGAATACAGCAGCGCACGACATGCAAAGCGCGTTGATGCGCACTTCCGGCCCCAGCCGTAAGTGCTCAACCCCTGCATGAGTTGCACTTACTGGTATGTGTGCGCCATGCAGCTTATGCGCAGGTGCACCGCTCTGGAGGCAGCCCCGTTCTTCACAAGCCGGGCAACTTGGGACCGCATACGCCTGGACCAACGCCCGCGTTAGTTACTGTATCAAATGTGTTGCTGTTTCTGCGTTGCTGGCTGGCACAGCACTGGTGGGGCTCGGCTCTAGCGAGCGAGAACTCCTTCCCTAAGCAGCACAGCGTGCAGGCGCGGTCCAAGGTGCAGACGTATTGAGTGTCTGGTGTTACAAGTGTGTTTGCAGGGCCCTGACAAAGAAATTGGCGTCGGGCCGCGATGAGACCGGCGACCGACTGAAGACTTTTCCTTCCACGGTGTGCCAGCAGCTAGTCTCCTGCTTATCAGTAGCTACCAAAAATGCTGGATATCAACCTATTCCGGACGGGTGCGGACTACTGCTTTCGTCTGCGTGCTGCTCTAGGCCGGGTACCTAGCGAGCTGAATTTCTTAATCTGAAGCTTTTATGTCAATTGGGTAGCGGTCTGCACGGACCTCCCGCGTGCGGGCCTTCCGATCGATGAGTGACGGCTTGCGCTGCTTTTCCGCTCTGCAGAGAAGGGCGGCGACCCGGAGATCGTCCGCGAGTCTCAGCGGAGGCGTTTCGCGGATGTGACGCTGGTCGACCAGGTCATCGCGCTGGACGGCGAGTGGCGGCAAGGTGCGGACTGTTACATTTGGGGCGAGGCCCAGGCCGCGAGGTCCCGCACCTACGTGTGTGACAGCTATCGTTTCTGATTTTGTGTTATGCAGTGCGTTTCCAGCTGGACCAGCTGAACAAGGAGTTCAATGCGCTCAACAAGGAGATCGCCAGCGTGCGCAAGGTGGGCAGCGCTGGTGCCGACAGCTTCGCAAGTCGGCCCGCAGGATGCAAGCGGCGGGGGGGGGGGGGAGCAGGATGTGGGGTGGTGGCAGCAGCGGGTGGCGGTGACCGCAAGGGGGTGAACGAAGGGGGCGTGGGTGCGGGCCGGGCCGTCTGCGGCACTTTGCACCATATCACCACGCGCATACAGAGGAACCTGAAGTGCTGTAGGGCGCCATCCCGCTGACCTCACGCGCCCGGATCCACCGCCGTGCCACCCCCTGCGCTTCGAAAACCGCTGCAGGCCGGCGGCAACTCGGACGAGCTGCAGGAGAAGAGCAAGGAGATGAAGAAGAAGATCCAGGAGACGGAGGAGAAGGAGAAGGACGTCATCAAGACGCGCGACGGCAAGCTGGTGGCCATCGGCAACATCGTGCACGACTCCGTGCCCGTCAGCCAGGATGAGGTGCGGGGGCTCGGGGCTTGGAGGGCTGCAACAAACTTGCAAAGATGGTTGTGTAAGCAAGTTAGGTAGCGGGCGGAACTGAGCGGGCGCTATGCTGCCGCAAGGTCGCACGCGGCCTGCCTCGCCGCCACAGCCGGCCCACCGCAATACTCTCCTGCAGGCTAACAACGCCATCGTCAAGACGTTTGGCGAGTGCCGGCCCCAGGTGGACGCCGGCAGCGGCAAGAAGCTGTACAACCACGTGGACCTGGTGCTGCTGCTGGGCATTGTCAACATGGAGGCGGGCCAGGAGGTGAGCAGGGAGGGTGCGGACACAGAGGGGAGGGGGCCAGGAGGGCAGGGACACAGAGGCAAGGGCGGGCCGTGTGTGCTGGGTGCAGACAGGAGTGGGGGAAGCTCGGTCGGGTAAAGACCGGGGCAGCGCTTCTGGGCCGGGCCGGTACGACATGGCACGGCGGCAGCGGCGGGGCGGCCGCGGCAGCGTCTTCGGCGGTGGCGGTGGCGGTGGGGGTGGCGCACCATGAATCGCGCCGTGGCGCTGGTCGCGAGGCGGCAGCTCACCCGGCGCACTGGGAAGCTCAGCGGAGGCGCAGACAGCCGCTGACGTGTGGGCGTGGCGGCAAGGAATGTAGCGGTCGTGCCGGGACAGGCCGCCGTCATTGGGCCGGGCCAGCAGCGGCAGCACACTCCTGGCAGCAGCCCGCCCACGGGCGCATGCCGGGCGTATTTGGAAGGCAGGCCTGTTCGAGGAAGGCCTGTTCGAGGAAGGGCACGTACGGGGAAGACCTGTACGGGGCGCTCGCCGTGGCAGGGGCGCTACAGGCGCTGATGATCCACAGGGAAATGCAGCAGGCGGCAGGCGGCGGTGGCGATTGTTGATTGGCATCGGGCGGCAGCGCACCTCGGAGCCACGAAAGGCCAGGGGCACAGGCGGCGGCCGCACGAGCCACGCGGCCGCGTGCGGCGGCGGCTGGCACGGCGTCAGCAAGCAGGCGGGAAGCGGCGTGCAGCCGTGGCAGCCGGCGGGCATCCGGGCCCGCAGGCAGCGGCGGCAGCAGTAGCCACATGCCCGGGCGACCGGCCGCCACTCTGTTCATGGACGTGACGGCCGCCGGCTTGGCCCCCGGGCCAAGTCAATGCGCATGCGTCATGCATGCATCACGCATGGCGCCTGCCGGCCTACCGGGCCCGCTTGGGTTTGGTGTGGGGCTTGGGCCTGGTATTCACAGCCCCCTCCCCTGCCCGCACCCCGCGCAGGTGGCGGGCGGCCGCGGCTACTACCTGACGCACGAGGGCGTGCTGCTGAACCAGGCGCTCATCAACGCGGCGCTGCAGATGGGCTACAGGCGCGGCTACGCGCCGGTGCACACGCCCTTCTTCATGCGCCAGGAGATCATGGCGGAGTGCGCGCAGCTGAGCCAGTTCGACGACGAGCTGTACAAGGTGACGGGTGAGTGCGCGGGGGCCGCGGGGTTGGGGCCGGGGTAGGCGTTCATTGGACGGGGGCTGCGGGGGGAGGAGCAGGAGGGTGTCAGGGTCAGGGGCAGAGGGGTCTTCTGCTGCCGCCTAGAGCAATGTCGCCCCCGTATCCACGAACGGAGTAAGGGGCGGCGACGACTGTGCTGGCGAGCGGGGCTGGGGTCAGAGCCGCAGAGGCATGCGCGGCCGCGCTCGCTCAGACACGACCCTTGATGTTGGTGTTCCCCCCCTGTGTGTCTCTCACTGCCAGGCGAGGGCGACGACAAGTATCTGATCGCCACCAGCGAGCAGACGCTGTGCGCCATGCACCGCAAGGGCTGGTTCGAGAAAGCCGACCTGCCCACCAAGTACGTCGGCTACTCGACCTGCTTCCGCAAGGAGGTGGGCAGCCACGGCCGCGACACGCTCGGCATCTTCCGGTGAGCGGCGAGCGGCGGCACAGCTGGCGGGGCCCAGGAGTAGGCGAGCTGGGAGGCGGGGTGGGTGGATGGGTGGGGCAGCCGTAGGCGGAAGCAGAGGCGAGACGGGAGCCTGCGGCGGACGCGGGAGTACTGCAGGGATGTCTGGATGGGAGGGCGGTGGCGCCGGAT
This sequence comes from Chlamydomonas incerta, assembly GCA_016834605.1. Lineage (NCBI taxonomy): Eukaryota > Viridiplantae > Chlorophyta > Chlorophyceae > Chlamydomonadales > Chlamydomonadaceae > Chlamydomonas > Chlamydomonas incerta. The sequence goes on from JAEHOC010000004.1 coordinate 1,023,975, forward strand.
TGAGGTCGAGGGCGGGTGTGTCAGTATGCACGTGTCGGTGTTAGCCTGCTGGAGCGGGAGCGGCATCGCGCTTGCCGGTGCGCTGCGCGCTCCTCACCCTCCTCACCGGCATCCTCATTTACCCTTGGCCCCTGCCTCCCCTGTCTCCCACCTCCGCCACCTGCCGGCCCGCAGCATCCACCAGTTCGAGAAGGTGGAGCAGTTTGTGATCGCCAGCCCCGAGGGCAACGCCTCGTGGGAGAGCATGGAGGAGATGCTGGCCAACGCCGAGGAGTTCTACCAGGTGGGGCTGGGGCTGGGGGTGGGGTCGGGGTGGGGTCGGGGTGGGGTCGGGGTGGGGTCGGGGTGGGATGCGGGTCAGGCCCGAGGGCGGAAGGGGGTGCGGAGGAGAACGGGCCGTGCGCGCGTGTTGGGGCACGCCTGGCGCGTGGTCGTTGGCTGCGGAGGAGAGCAGCTGGACCCTTATGATAAGGGGCTGTTGGCGCCGCCGGCGTCCTCTCAGCCCCTATCATCCTGCCAGCCACGTCCTGCCACGTGTAGCGCGCGCACCCACCACGACACGGTCCCCCCCTCCCCCGCCGCCTGCCGCCCGCAGTCGCTGGGCCTGCCGTACCGCGTGGTGAACATCGTGTCGGGCGAGCTGAACAACGCCGCCTCCAAGAAGTACGACCTGGAGGCCTGGTTCCCCGCCTCCGCCACCTTCCGCGAGCTGGTGTCCTGCTCCAACTGCCTGGACTACCAGGTGCGGGGGTTGTGTGCGGGTGTGACCGGGGGCAGCGCAGGGGTGTGTGCGGGTGCCGGAGGGAGCCAGAGGCTCATGGTTGCTTTCCCCACACCTGGGAATACCTATCTTAACGGCGCTAAACGGCGCTAAACGGTGTGCACAAGCGGTATTCCCAGGTGTGCTTTCCCCACACCTGGGAATACCTATCTTAACGGCGCTACACGGTGTGCACAGCGCATGCCGCTTGTGCGCGCCTGCATTGCAAATCACGGCAGCTCCACGGCCTCACTTGCACGGCCTGACCCGCCCGCCCGCCTCCCGCCCCTCACCCACACCCGCAGTCCCGCCGCCTGGACATCCGCCTGCGCACGCCAAAGGGCGCCGCCGCCGAGACCACCAAGTCCTTCGTGCACATGCTCAACTCCACGCTGACAGCCACGGAGCGCACGCTGTGCTGCGTGCTGGAGAACTACCAGACGCCCGAGGGCGTGCGCGTGCCGGACGCGCTCAAGCCCTTCATGGCGGGCGTGGAGTTCATCCCCTTCCGCAAGACCTTCGACGCCAAGGTGCGGAGTGCGGGGCCTGGGGTGTATGTGGGGGGGGGCAGTGGCTTGTGGCTGTTGGCCTTTGGAGCGCGCGAGCGCGCCAGCTCCGCCAACAAAGGAGCGGTCGCCAACTGGACGCTGCGTGGTTGACCGGCTACACGCAAGCGGCAAGCCAGGGTTTGAGAACGGATGTCGTGTGCCTGTGCCGCGCGCGCCCGCTCGTGCCGCGAACCTCGTGCCACCAACCTTGCCCGCCCCCCTATCGCTCTCGGGCCCGCACCCCCAACAGGGCAAGCTGGTGGACCTGCCCAAGTCCACCGCCACCTCGGGCGTGGCGACGCCGGCGCCCGAGGCCGCCTCCGCGTGAAGGGGCGGGCCCCCACACCAGCGGCTTGCGGCTGCGCCGGCCAGCGCGGCCGCAGGGAGGGACGGGGAGGGCGCCGCGGGTGCGAGCGCTGCGGAGAGCCACGGCTGGCCGGCAGCGCGCGTGGCCGCGGCGGCCCCCCTGGCGGCTCAGGACTTGGCGAGCGGCGAGCAGCAGGCGGCGGGCGCTTGCGCGCCCGCGCTGGCGGAGCAGCAAGGCGCTGGGTGGCGGTGGGAGTGGCGGCGGCATGAGCTGGCGGCGGCGAGGACGCTGCCGCCGGTGGAGCCGCCGCCACTGTTGCCGTCTCTGGCAGCAGCTGCAGCCACGGGCCGTTTGCGGCGCCGGCCGGGCGGGGCTACTGCCGTAGGGCTGCCTTTGCGGCTGTCGGTAAGCCCGGCGGTGCCGGAGGCGGCGGTCGCAGCTGGTGTTGCAGTGCGCGCGCCAGGGGCGCTTGGCCAAAGCCGGCTGGGACTTGTTGGTTTCGCACAGATGTTGCGGCCAGCCGCCGGGCGACCGTACATGGCGCTTGCAAGGACGTTGGGAACGGCTGCAACAGCCGTGGTGGTGGCCGCCGGGGCCGCATGCTGCTAGAGAGCTCGCTTGCTCGCGCGCGCGCTGGGCTGCTGCACGCCTGAGGTGATGGGGGCGGGACCAGGGTTGGTGTAGTGAGCTGATGCCGTTGCGACGGTGCAAGGGTAATGACGTGCGAAGAAGTTGGGAACGGATAAAGGCTGACGACCACCTAGGAGTGCCACCGAGTAAGTGTGCGCGCGGATGACCCTGGCAGCAAGTCTGGGTCGAGATGCCGTAGGGTGAGATGGCGCGGGCGTTGGAGTGGCAGTGCAGCAGTGTGGGCGCCTGGGAATGCTGATGAAGGGGATGGGCCGATGCCCGTGTAAGGACCTTTGAGAACCGAGCCATTTCCGGGGAGAACGACGTGCGGGCAGGCCACACAGCAATCCGGACCTGCATGTGGCACCACTTGTCCTCCGGCTTTGCCCTCGTCAGACTGTGACACTCCCCTGGCCTATGCAGCTTGGTGGGCTGTCTCCAAACCATCAATGCGAGCCTTTACGCCGTTGCCAGGTCTGACAGCTAGGTAGTGGAGCGGGGGCCGCGGGGCGAGCGAGTCGGCAGGGACGGCATCCTCCGATCCGTGCCGGGCCCAAGTTGGCAGTTTGGTCCCGCCATTTTTAATGCTTATATACTTTGCACATACGTACACATCACCCAAGCATTACAATGGCTCTGCGTTCCTGCACTCGCACTCCATCGGTGCGCTCGTCGCGCAGCGGAGTCGCACGACCCCGATCGGCATGCGTAATGCGGGCGCTTCGGCCTACCTCTGAGCCGCACATCCAGATGGGAACTGCGAAGCTCCCCGGGTGCGCAACAACGATGGCGGATGGAGATGGATGTTGTAGGAGACACGGAACTGGCGTGCACGGACAGCCGAATCATGCTGCTCTGTATACAACCAATGCTACCGGTTAGAACATCTACACCGCGTTCGACCGCGTTGGGCCGTGCAGTCGTGGCGACTCCGTAGGCTAAGGTTGGCCACCACCCCGCCTGACGTTTTCCCCACCCGCGCAGCGACATCAACCAGGCCGCCTTCGCCGAGTACATGTACCAGTGGGCCGCTACCCTCACGCAGTCGGGCGCCAACTTCCCCTTCATCCTGCCGGTGAAGGCGGACAAGTACGCGACGGGCTGGAAGGTGAGGCCGGCCCCACCTGCCAGACCTCCGAGTACCACGGCACACCGACAGGCGTGTATTCCACATGCTGCATGCATCACGTGCGGCGGGCCTGCAGCTTCAGGTTGTCGTAGTCGCTTTGCGGTCGGCTCAGAGCTAGCTGCGCCTGCACGCGCAGCCGTGGCGAAATGGCATCAGAAGCTTTTGGTTGGCCCGTGTCACGCCCCCCGCAGATCTCTCTGCTCAAGAAGATGCCCGAGGGTAAGAATGATCCTGCGGCGGGAGCTTGATCGTTGTTGACGCGTGTGCAGCTATTGGATATGTAGCCGCGTCGCCGGGCACTGACTGTGCTACCTCTGCCGCATGCGGGCGCAGGCAACTTCGACGCTGCCGGCGTCATCCAGGGGACCGTGGAGGAGGTGCCGGGCGCGGTGCGTGTAATGGTTGCATTGTTGACTCGGCAGCTGGTATGCTGCATGGTTTTAGAGCACAGGGAGGTGTGGTGCCATTAAAGTGGTCAGGAAGGCACTTGTAGCATCTAGCATATGGACTCACTGTTGCTCCTGTGTCTTGCGCATCCCTTGCACAATGCAGGGCCCGGTGTGCATGATTCGATTCTTCGAGGTGGGTGCAAGGGGAGGGCAAGGGCGAGGACGAGGGCAAGGGCGAGGGCGCAGGGACACAGGGGCACACTGAGCTCTCGCGCGGTGGCCGGGAGGCACGCCATCAGAGTAGTTCTGGTCTGCGTGGGTCCAGACCCCCGTTGCCCACGCACACTCGAGCTGCATTTCTATCACCCCGTGTGATCATGCCCACGTGTGCGCGCGCGAACATCTGTAATGCAGGGGCCAGCTGGCATGGTTGACCGCAGGTGCGTGTGAAGCTAGCGTGCACAGCCCGGCCACGAGCGCATGTCCCGACTGCGCCGCGCCTCCAACCTCATGCGCTGCACTGTTGTGCCTTTCACTCTTCACTCATCATTTACTCCGCTGTTGAGCTGTGCCGCATCCCGCCACATTAGCGGCCTGGAGCTGTGCGGGCGGGACAGGGGGGGACAGGGCGCGCCGGCTGCGTGCGTTGCTGCCTGCCTGCTGCCGGCCTACGCTGTACGGCGCACAGCACTATACCTCCCAGTACTCCCTCCCTCCCTTTCCGCCACCCTCCAGGACCGCCGCGCCCAGCGACCCGCAGCAGCGCCTCAACACCATCATTGAGTCGCTGCCGGATGTGGACACCATCATGAGCACCATGCCCGTGGCGCTGCGCAACGGCGTCGCCAAGTGCCGCTAGGGCGCCACGAGGCCGCGGGAGGACGGGAACGCAGTGCTGGAAATGGAGGAGGTGGAGGCGTGACGTGATGCGTCGGCAGGGCCGGCCGTGAGCTACTTCATGATGCGGTGATTGACGATACGCAGACGATTGGCGAGGAGTGTTGGAGCCTGCGGGCAGCGGCTCCGAAGTGCTTGCTCAGATGGAATGCATATGCAAGTGGTCCGGCTGCCCAGCCCTGCTGTGCATTTTCATGCGTCGTTTATGCTGCACCTGGAGCTTGAGAGCATTGAGGACGCGCTCAGGTTTTGGAGGTGATTCGGTACCCGGCTAGGCCAGCATGGGCGGCCACGACGTCGGCACAGGGTACGTGTGGTCCACACTGCGGCCATACGGCGCGATGGAACGTACCGAGTCGCTGTCTCTTTTTCAAGGCGCGCTGTGCGAACAGGTGACATTGTTACATTTACGTACTCAGTGTAACGTCAGTTATACTGTGCGAATCAGCGGCGAGACCTCGCGAGCGTCGACATTCCCGTCGAGACAAGCCCAAACATTTTCAAAAATGCTGACTGCCTCTCGCTGCCACGTTGCCGGCCGGTGCGCTGCAGTTCCGCGCGTTAGCGCAGCGTTGGTGTTTGTGATGGCACCTTCTTGAGGTCTAACCCGGGACTTGTCACCACTGCCCGCAGCTCGGCCTCGTCGCGTCTTGTGGGCCATGGGCTGCGCCAGGTGTGTGTCGTTGCCGCTGCTTGCTGCTCGCCGGAGCGATGCTGAAATTGAAACGTCGGGCGTTTTCGCTGCGTTGCAGGCGCCGTGGCGGTTCTCTACTGTGGTGCGGAGCACTCAGGTGTGTGTTGTGGATACGCAATGAAGTGTCGTGGGGAGGCTGCTGGCTGAGAGCTCACCGGAGAGGGGCTAGGACAGGCGCAACACCCAAAGCAGCCCTGCACCCAACTGCACGCAGGGCTCGGGTGCCGCCGCACCCCACAGCAACCCCGCCCAGCCGGGCGCTGCTGGGGGCTACATCGTGCCCTCACCCGATGTGCCTATCTCGGAGTCCCTGACTAACGCCCAGCCTGGCGCTATCGTCAAGGTGAGTACCAACCTCGCGCCCGGCGGTGGCGCGAGTCATCCAGCGTCCTTGCTCAAACTGTGTGATTCAGACGGGCGCTGACACCTGCGCTTTGACACTGGCGGCAGGCGGCGCTGCTGGACGCCATCTGCGGCACCGAGCGCGGCCTGGTGGCCCGCTCCGAGGTCCGGGCGGAGATCAACGAGCTGGTGAGGGGGCCTGGCTTGTGGGCTAGGCAGCGGCCAGATCGCCCGGTCCCGACCCGGCCGTTGGGGCGTCACAGCACAAAGGCCCGGGCAGGGCTCCGACGCCAGCATCCTGTCCACCCATGCGCCTCCCGGGTGGCTCCAAACCTCCTTTGCACCCCCGCCGCGCCGCGCGCCTGCCCAGGTGAACCAGCTGGAGGTGCAGGGCGGCCAGGGCGCCGACGTGGCCAGCCTGGAGTTCGAGGGCACCTGGGAGCTGCTGTACACCAACGCGGTGGAGCTGCTGGCCATCCTGGCCATCAACAAGCTGCCGCTGAACCCCATCAAGATCGGCGCCGTCACGCAGGTGGGCGCGTGCGTGCGGACGTGCGGGCGCGACGTGATTCCCGTCATGCCGCCCGCCTGACTGGCAGCGACCCGCTTGAAGCTTACGACCGCTGCGCGCCACTCCCCACCCGCAGACCATCAACAGCGCCGACCACACGGTGGAGAACTCCCTGGAGCTGCAGGTGCGTGCGGGGGCGGGGCGGGGCGGTGACATCGGGCGGTGACATCTAGGTCCGAAGGAGTGCACAGGTTCGAAGGCAGAGTGGAGCGGAGGGGAACAGGGTCACCCTTAGCGAGTCAGCTTTCGTGACGCTGCTCGCTCGCTCATCCACCCCGCCTTCCCCCCGCCCCTGCCCCCTGCAGCTGCCCATGCTCATGACCTCGCTGTCCACCGTCAGCAACTACAACGTGGCGTCGCCCAAGCGGTGCGTCGCAGCGCAGCATGTGCCGGCGCAACCGGGTACCCGACAAGCATCTGCCTGGCTTTGCTGGCTGTTCGGCCATGATGTCGTCACGTCCTTCGGCCATGCTGCGCCTTATATATCATTAACTCCGACTTGACACTTCTTGTACTGCCACGCAGGCTGCAGTTCACCGTGGAGCGCGGCGTGCTGCACACCCCCTCCATCGAGGGCAACCTGGAGCTGCCCGCCTCCATCACCGTCATGGGCCAGACGCTGGACCTGTCCCCGCTGCGCGACGCCATCAAGCCGCTGCAGGTGCGTGTGTTGCAGACAAGTGTTACAGACAAGCGGAAAGCCACAACGAAGACTGTGCGTGTGTGTGGTGCACTACTGTGGACAGTCTACGAGCAACGGCAGGAAGGCTGTTTGCTGAAACGCGGCCGAGCGGTGCGTGCTTGATCCGGTGCCAAGCGCAGCGCAATGCCACATGTGTGCCACGCAGGACGCCACCAAGGGCCTGGCGGCCTCCGCCTCGGACCTGCTGGGTCAGGCGCCCAACCTGGAGCTGCCGCTGCAGAACCTGGGCCCCGCCAACACGCAGGTGGGTGCTGGGTGCCGCTGCATGGGTGGGTCCGGGCGGCTGCAGGTGTGGGTGCTCGTCACGGTTGCGTGCGCTGCTTGCTGTTGCAAGCGTGAGCTGCGGAATGTATCGTGGATCATGTGCGTGGGACCGAACGCCAGGGCTGATTCTCTCGCGTGGTGTCTGATGTGTTGGAACCGCAGGGCTGGCAGCTGACCACCTACCTGGACCCGGAGCTGCGGGTCACCCGCGGCGACGGTGGTGCTGTGTACATCTTCAAGAAGGCCGAGCCCAAGCCGCTGGAGTAGAGCTCGGCAGCAAGTGGCAGGGAAGCGGCGTGGTGGTGTTCGGGTGGTGCTGCGTTGACGAAGCGAGGTAATGATGGAACTGTGCGGCTGAGCGCTGATGTTGGAGCGCGTGACGGCGTGACGAGGATGCTGGCTATTACTTAACGTAGCTCGATTCATGAGCGTGTTCTCAGGTGTGCTGCTCGATTCATGTGCATAATGGAAACGTGCCTAGCCCTTGCGCCTTTCTCTCGTGAAAGTGGGGGCCTTTAAGTGACGGCGGGTGCCCTGCCGCTTGAGGTAGTGGGTGCGAGCACGTACGGTACTGCTCAAATGGACATCCATGGTAATGTCTGGACCGTCTGGACGGCGGGCTGCCCCTCGGCCCCTTGTGAACAATGGAATCTGGCATGGATCGGGCGGTGACTGGATGGAAGTATGGGACTTCGGAAATAGGCGTTAAGAGAATGCACACGTCTGATGCACCTGTCGCGTCCTGGGGTCCAGTGCTCCCCGGCTCCGCTCCCCCCCTCCGTTGTCCACCTTCGCCATGTCCGACCGCGCCGAGTCAAGTCACGTAGCGCGAGCAATCACAGTTAGTCTGCCATCAAACATTATGGTTCTGCTAGAAGTCAATGTCATGTCAAAGGCGTGATGTCAAAGGCGCACTCCGTGGTAGTCAGCCCAACCCGAGCCCCGGCCTTCCATGCGCAGTTGCCCTACCTCAGGCCCAAAGCAGCGCAGTCAGCTGGCAACGCAATCTGTACAACCCAGCGACGACGCCGGTCCATTGGCGACCACATTCCAAGCAAGGGCACACTGTAATCCGCCTCCATAGCCTGCACAGACTCTGTCATTGCACCTCCCCAACTCCCTCAGCACGCGCTCCACACGCACATACGCACACCTCTCCCCTTGCTCCACTGCTAAAGCTGTTGCTCCTGCCCACCGCCAGCCGCCACCTCAGAGCTCCCGCTCCCGCCAGTGCCCCCGGCCGCGCGAGGTTTAGCTGCAGCACCCGCCCTTCTTCTTGCCTCCGTCGTCGTGCGCGTTGTCAATCACAATCACGTCGCGGCCCTCGCCAATCTGCATGTATAGAAAATAGGTGTGGTCAGGGTGCCGCGACAGCAACGAGGCGTTGGCTTGCATTTGCAGGATTCTCACGGCGCTACGGACCGAGTGAGCGGTTTGCGCCCTGAAACACGGGTTTCGCTGCTCGCGACTATGCCCGCCCGCCCGCCTGCCACCGCCCACCTTTGGCCGGTTGTCTTCGCTGTCCAGCACCTTCTTGCTGACGATGTGGTAGATCTCCGTCAGAATCTGCTGGAACGCTTTCTCCACGTTTGTGGACTCCAGCGCCGACGTCTCAATGAACGACAGCCCCTGCAAATCATGGGCGCAGCCGGACCCATACCACACCGCCTTAGCGTCGAGCGTTCACACGCCCAAACTATAGCCCTCCACACCCCAAACACGGCCGCGCGATGTGGAGAGCGGAAACGTGCGGCGTGCGAACACACTTACCTCGCGCTCGCAGAAGGCCTGCGCCACCTCCGTCTGCACGTCACGGAGGTGCTTCAAGTCACTCTTGTTGCCCACCTGCATGCAACAGCAAACGCGACATGCCTTCGTTAGCAGAAGCAATAATTGGCACACTGGCATCCATGCGCATGGCGTGCACTAGCTGGGCTGTGCCCTCTGGCCCTTGGGACGAGCCCCATGTAAACATGGTAGCTGCCCCCATGCATCGGAACCCAAGTGGCCGTGCAAGTCGTCCGCCATGGGAGCCCCTGCTGTCAAGGCATTTGCAGTAGTACACCCGAGCGCCTTCCCATGGGGACAGCAACGCGTCAGCTGCCCGGTGCCGCCGTTGAGGTCAGGCTGGCCAGCGGCCGTCAACCGCTGACCAGCGTGTCGGAGCGCCCAGCCCAAACCCTGGCCAGCCCAGCACGACCCCGCATGAGCACCCCGAGCACTGTCCTGGCCCCCATTGTACTGCGCCATCTGAATCCCCGGTATCCGCGGTTTTGTGATGCCTGCTCGCCACCAGAGGGTGCCGAAGGCTCACCAGCATGATCACAATGTTGGAGTCTGCGTGGTCGCGCAGCTCCTTTAGCCACCGCTCCACGTTCTCAAACGTTACTGCAGGGCAGGAGGGCCGGTAAGCAAGGCCCGAGTTCGACTTCCATGACAGCGCGCTTCAGCTGCTGCAGCACCTACCCGACTTCGTGATATCATACACCAGCAGGGCACCGACAGCACCCCGGTAGTACGCGCTGGTAATGGCGCGGTACCGCTCCTGGCCCGCAGTGTCCCAAATTTGCGCCTTGATGGTCTTGCCGTCGACCTGTTCCAACAGCAGGGCCCCAGGGTCAATGGACTTGACAAGACAATTCATCTGCTGCAGGTAGCCTTGCCTGAATGCTGCGAGTTGCGAACTCCACGCCAATGGTGGACTTGGACTCGAGGCTGAACTCATTCCGCGTGAAACGGGAGAGCAGGTTGGACTTGCCGACGCCCGAATCACCAATCAGCACCACCTTGAAGAGGTAGTCATAGCTGGAGACAAGGAGGGAAGGCAGGAGGTCGGGTGGGGGTCAGAGCAGGTCCTCGCTGCGCCGGGGCCCCTCGCGACCGCGTTCGAGTGCATAATGCAGCGCTAGGTTTCGCAGCACTCACTCGTCGTCAGGCTTGTGGCTCATTTTCTGTGAGGAACCGACAGGTGCAGAAAAATGCCGAAGTCGAGTGAAGGTGTGTATCGGCTATACCTATGTGTTAGGGTTGCAAAAGCTAAGCTAAGCTATGCACAACATTCCGGGGGCTGGTTGAGTTTAACGCCCGTCCTGAACGGACACGCTGACATGGGCGCTCCCGATTGCACCGGCTTCGACGCCCCCCGACGCCCCTGCACTTCAGGCGCTGCTAGTCGCCCCACGCGCCATCTCAACTTGCACTGAAAAGGACCACGCCTGCTTCAAATCCCTGTGTATTTACCGTTTACCGCGCGGCAACAGCTGGAGAATACCGTAGCATACCCTGCCCACGCCTGTACACTTCCCACCATCCCGCAAGCCCGCCCCGTGCCGCACTCACGTTCGACTTCGCAGTCTGGAGCCTCAGTTCTCACCCGCGTGCGACTGCTTGGCAAGCTGGCCACACGGTACGTACGCGGTACGCTAAGCCTGCATCTCCTGTCCACGAACTACCAAGCCGCATCCTGCGCTTCATCCTTGCTCACGAGTCTCTCAGTCCCCACTGACGGCGCTCAACGGTGCAAAACCCGCAGCACCAACTGCCTTACTGCCCATCCTCAAACGTTAGTTGAACAGCATACAAGCCCCTAGTGCGAAGTACTCGTTGCTCACCCGGCGCAGTCTTATTGTATGCTTTAGTCTGTCAACGCGAACGTAATGCAGTTGCTCGCGCAGGGCTCACGCGCTGTCATGGCCGTCACTCGCGCTGTGCACTGGATGCCACAGCGATCACCCGGGTCAGGCTCCCTCCGTCATGACACATACCTGCACCCGCCGTGCGCGCTCATTGATCCACTACTATGCCCTGATGAGTGCGCATGAGTGCGCATGATTCCGCAGTAGCAAGCCTCGCTTCCTGCTTCTGTGGGACCGCACCCTTCTGGACAGCTCTCCTCTGCGTGCATCCCAGCAGGCGCGCCTGCCTCGCCCGCACGGCCGCCTCAGTCCACCTGCGACGCGTTGGCCACCTGGATGGCGTCGAGCAGCGCCTCCCGCGGCGCCTCCGTGAACAGCGAGGCGGGGTACACGGCGCTGCCCCACAGCGGGTGCAGGAGCACCTGCGGGCGGCGGGCCGGCGGCGGCAGCAGCCAACAGTAACACAGGTCAGTATCAGTGTACCGTGTCACACAGAGCGAAGGTGAAGGGTCCCAGTTTCATACAAGCCGGATTGGCCCCGCCCCCGCCTGGCCCTCTGGCCGCCCCGCGCCCTCTCCGCCGCCGCTGCCCCGCGCCGCCACCTGCTGCCCGCCTGCCCACCTTGCAGCAGCCGGCGTTGGAGGTCTGGTAGCCCATGAGCACACTGATGGCCGGGACCTCCGGGTACACCACATTGAGGTCGGTGTGGATCATCTGGCGCGTGTGAGGTCGGGAGGGGGCGGCAGGCGGAGTAGCGAGGGTGAGGGGGCGGCGTTGTTTGGCGTTGTGAGGTGGGCGCGGGTAAAGGTGGCGCCGCAGCGGAACGCACGCCGGTACAACTTCGCTTCGTGCGGTGACTACCCGTCTACCCAGCTGGGCTTGTCAATTGTCATGCGCGACACCAAGCCGCGGTTGTTCCTGCATGCCGTGTGGCGACCCCGATGGGCCCGAAGTGGCATGCCTGAGCGGGCGCGCTTCACACGCCAGGGGTCCCACACCCGCTGCTGTCCCACTCATCATGTGGCTGAATCCACCCAGGCACCCACCGGCAGCCCTGAGCATGGGTCGATGTAGTCCGCCCAGTGCCCCGCGGCCGACAGCTGGTCGCACACCACCTTGGCCCACGCCATGAACTGCGAAAGGCGGGAGCATGGGCATATGCAGCGGTGGCAGTGACAGGCAGGGGAGGGGGCCACGGCGTGCTGGGGGCGCGCCCGCCATTTGTCCCAGCAGAACTCCGCCCGTGCGTCGAAGACAGAGCATAACCCGACGACAGCGATGCGCTGGTCGCTCCCAATGGCTGCTCACGCGCTCTAGAAGCCGGTCCTTCTCGCCCTCCACCCGCTCGCCGGTGTTGACGAGGTCCACAGTGGCGTGCTGGCAGGTCGGCACAATGAGTAACTGGTCCAGGTTGGACTTTGGGAATACCGATGAGACTTCGCGACGAATTGAAGGCGGGACAGCTGCGAGCCACGCGGCAACGAACGCAAAACTGCATTTCGCTGCGGTACTTGCAAAATTTGTGCACAAATCCGTTGCACCACCTGTGCCAAGCTATTTACTCACTGTGCATGCTGTACTCCATGCCCCACGGCGTTGTGCCTTGTGCAAGCGGCGCCATTTCTATTCTTCTGGTCGCCAACGGCTGCTCGAACGCCTGTCGTCCCGTGCCTAGCTAATTCGAAGCCTATGCAAGCCACAACGCAATTATCTATAGTGCAAATCGTTGTAACACTGAGCGCTGACAGTAAAACCGGTCATCACCATGCACGGCGCCCGGCGCCAGCCGACCGGACCCTCATCCCAGCACGTCTTGCAGCACTTGGATGATTGAATCTACTACGTCTTCTGACAGCTCAGCTCCTGCTGCACCCTCCTCCTCCTCCTCCTCTTCCTCCACGCCCTGCTCCTGCGGCGCGGGACGCCGCCCGGTGGGCGCCGCCAGACGCGGCCGCGCATGCGCATCGCCTCCTCCAAGTCGCTCACCATCATCCGAGCCGCCACAGCCCGTATCCTCAGCCGCAATCCCCCAGTCGACGTCCGGCAGCCCAGCCGAAGGCGCCCGGGATGCCGCCGCAGAGATGCCGGCGGCGCCGCCCTCGTGCACACCCGGCGTGGCGTCACCGGCGCTGGAGTCTGCCATGTCCACATCCCCTGACTGCAGCGACTGAGAGCTGGCGGGCCGCAGTGACGCCGCTGCCTGCCGCTCCTGCGATCGCGGCTCTTGCTGCTGCTGCTGTTGCTGCTGATTGGAGGCGGAGGCCAGAAGCTCAGACGGCTCCGTGCCCGGCATTGCAGCGGAGGAGGTGGGCGGGGGGGTGCGGCTGCCGCTGCCGCTGCCATCACGCGGTGAGGGCTCCCCCTCCTGCTTCGCCTCCTCCGAAGCAAGCGCCTCCAAATAGCCGTCAAGGCCCCTGCAGTCATCAAAACAGGCAGGCAGGCAACAGCAACAACGACGTCAGTGTGATGAGCAGCAGCAGCAGCACACGCAAGGAAAGCACACCAGCGCCGCTGCCCAGACGCGGGCTCGACGTGATGGTTTGCCCCAGCGCCGGATCACCTGTCGGTGGTGGCGGCCAGCAGCGCGGCCCGCAGCGCGCGGCGCGGCGCCCGGGCAAGCGCCGCCACCCGCTGCTGGGGCGGCAGGTCCAGCAGTGCGGTGAGCGAGTCGCCGTCGAGCACACCGCTGGGGTGGGCGCCGGGCGGGCTGCGGGGGCCGGGCGCGGGGCGCGATGCGTTCAGACCGCAGCTGAGGTGAGGTGGCGTGAGGTGGGGTCGGCAAGTACTACCGTGCAATTTGTATTTGTCCATCTGGGTAAGGCAACCGCTGAGGGCGTGGTCAGAGATCGCACAAGCAACCGACTCACCACCACCACTGCCACCACGCGCCGGCGCCGGCGGCGTCCTGCGCCGCTGCTGCGCCCGGGGCGGCTGCGGCGTGCGCCGCCAGCGCCCGCTCCACCAGCGCCATCAGCGGCACCGCGGCGTCGGGGCAGGGCCGCAGCTGCTGCACGGCGCCGCTGAGGCCGGCCAGCAGCAGCGAGGCCGCGGACGAGGTGCCACCTGCACGGCGAGGCCGAAAGGGCACGTCTCGCAACAACATGACAACCCTAAACGAGACTCCGGCGAAGGCAAATGCTCCCGTATTAGCGCCACCTATGCAGCGCTTTCCTTCATGGCAAACGCACCTGCAGCGCTGCTGTACCCGGCTGGCGGCACGGGCATGTGCGCCCGCAGCCGCAGCCCCACGTCCCCGCACTGCGCCGCAGCCACGGGCACCAGGTTGCGGCACGGCGCCACGGAGGCCGGCTCCGGCGCCAGCAGCAGCAGCCGACCGCAGCTGTCCGTCGCCGCCACCACCGGCACCCGAGACGGATCGTCCTGCGCGACGCCCGCCGGCCGCTCCGCCGCACCGCCCGCCTCGTCATCACCGGCGTCGGCGACGCCCGCCGCAGCCCGCCGCGCCCGCCGCAGCCCGCCCTCCCCGTCGCGCCATCCGCCGTCTCCGTCCTCTCGCGCCGCGTCCTCCGCGCCACCCGCAGCTTCCTCTCGACCGGCTTCCGGCCCCTGCCGCACATCGCCGCGGACCTCCTCCTCCTCATCGTCGCCTTCCGAATCCGACCCGTCTCGCCGCTGCGCCGCCCGGCGGCCGCGCCGCCCGCCTGCCATCCCCGCCCGCTCGTCCTCGACGCCCAGCTCCTCCACCTCCATGCCCGCACCCGCCTCCACGTCCACATCCATGGCCGCGTCCCCGTCGGCCGCGTGGCCCTCGAGGTCGCCCAGCAGCCGGCGCCGCGCTCGCCGCTGGCGCTGCCGCAGCACGCGCCGCTCCTGCTCCTGCTCCTCCTGCAGCGCCGCGCCGGTCACGCCGGCGCCGGCGGCGGCTGCAGCGCCCGGCGGCGGCGGCAGCAGCACGAGGCTGGTGATGGGGCGGTGCACTGCGTCCGCCGCGACCAGCCGCAGCGCGACGATGGGCCCCGGCTTGGCGCCGCCACCTCCGCCGCCGCCGCCGCCGCCGCGGCCCGCCTTGGCCAGAATCACGCTGTACAGCGCGACGCCCGTGGAGCCGTCGGTGACGGCCAGCAGGCGGCGGGCGGGGCAGGCGGCGAGCGCGGTGGCGGTGTTGCGCGTGGCGTGCCAGCCGGTGCGCTGCAGGCGGCCGCCGCGCAGGCGGAAGAACAGCAGCCGGCGGCCGGCGGCCACCACCAGGTTCTGGCCGCCGAAGGGACACACCGCCGCCACCGGCCGCGGCAGCAGCAGCCGGAAGACCACCGCAAGCTGCGGCAGTGGCGGCTGCGCGCCGGGGACCTGCTGCGGGACCGGCTGGCACTGCTGCGCGTGGAGCGGGAGGTGCGGCGTGAGCGGCTGCCGCCCCGCCGCCCGCGCATGTCGAGCGTCCGCCATGTGCGCGTCCGCGTCTGCGTCCGCGTCCGCGTCAGCACGCGCCGCGCCCTTGCCGCTGCCATCGTCAGGGGCACGGCCTGGCGCCTGCAGTGTTTGCGACGCGGGTGGCAGCAGGCGCAGCAGCACCACTTCACCTCCCCCCTGGCCGCCCACACCCAGCACCAGCAGCGTCGCTGGCTCCCCGCGCGGCGCCGGTGGCGGCAGCGGCAGCGGGGCCGCCGCTGCTGCTGCATTGCCGCGCGCCGCAGCGCCGCCGGGCGGGCCCGCCGCGGCTGCTGCTGCCACCTCGACCGCCTCCAACGCAGCCGCCAGCGCGTCGGGCCGGGCCCGCGGCCCCAGGCCCAGCTGCAGCCCCCCCGCCTGCCGCCGCAGCTCCTCCAGCAGCCGCAGCAACACGACCGCGTTCAGCCTGGCGGCTCCGCCGGCTCCGCCACCTGCCGCCGCATCGGCATCCCTGCCCTCTCCGGCCGCGCCGCCGTGGCCAGCCGGCGCCGCCGCCGCCGCTGCCGCCGCCGCCACCGCGGCGCCGGCGCCGCCCAGCAGCTCCTCCTCCAGCTCCACCAGGCGGCGCCGCCGCCTGTCGGCCGCCGCCGCCGCCGCGGCCGCCGCCACCACCACCTCCTGCACCTCGTTGCGCGCCTCGCGCAGCAGCACGCGCAGCCACCGCCGGCGGCCCGCCGCCGCGGCGTCCTCCGCCGCCTGCAGCGCGCGGAAGCGATCCTCGAACATCGCCTCCATGGCATCCAGACGCCCCTGCTGCGCCACTACCTCCATCCGCGCCGCCTCCGCATCCTGCGCCGCCTGCTCCGCCAGGCCGCCCTCCGGCATCCCGCGCAGCGCCGCCGCCGCCGCCGCCGCCAGCTCCGCCGCCACGCGCCGCGCCTCCAGCTGCGCCGCCGCCTCGTCCAGCCGCTGCCGGAACGCGACCAGCTCCGCGCCCGCCTCCATCGCCGCCGCCTCCGCCGCCTCCAAAGCCGCCTCGGCCGCCTGGAACGCCGCATCCCGCTCTCCCGCCGCCTCGGCCCCCGCGCCGCCCTCGCCGGCTGCGGCATGGCCTCCTCCAGCCGCCGGTGCCGCACCACCGCCGCCGGCGGCTGCGGCGCCCGCATGCGCGCCCGCCTCCGCGGCGGCGGCCGCCTCCGCTGCCCCCGCCAGGTCCTCTTCAGGCACCCGCATCCGCCGCGGCTGCGCGCCATCGGGCCGTCGATGGCGGTGGCGGCGCCAGGCGCCCCCGCCCGCCTGCAGGTCCTCATCCTCCGCGCCCGCCGCGCCCGCCGCACCCCATGCGCCCACATCCTCGCCACCATCCGGCAGGTCCGCCTCCATCCGGTCCACCCCCGCCGCCTCCTCCTCCTGCTGCTGCTCCCCAGCGCCCCGGCGGCGGTTCTCTGCGGCTCCTGCAGCTCCTCCTGCGGCGGCGCCGTCCACGCCGCCCTCCTCCTCGTCCTGCGCCGCCGCCAGGTGCCGCAGGATGGCCAGGTGCGCCCGGAACGCGTCCTGCTCCTGCTCCTGCGCGCCCGCCCCGGCCGCCGCGCCCGCACCGCCGGCGCCCCCGGCGGCCCCGGCGCGCAGCTCTCCGCCGGCCGGCGCCTCGAACGCCCACACGTCGTCGTCTCGCGCAGCCCACGCAGCCGCAGCCGCCGCGCCATCGCCGAAGAAGCCGCCGAACCCCTCCTCCGCCAACCGTCGGCCCAGGACGCCATCGCTGCCGCGGCGGCGCTGCGCGTCGGCGGCCGCCACCGCCGCCGCCACCGCCGCCGCGGCGGCGCCGCTGGCGGCGGCGGCGCCCACCACGCCCGCCTCCGGCCCCACGCGCCAAGCCTCCACGCAGGAGGCGAGGAAGCCGCCGGTGGCGGCGGCGACGTCGTAGCTCAGCAGCGGGCGGCCGCTGGCGGCGTCGAGCACGTGCAGCCACTCGGCGCCCGCCACGCGCGGCGCCGCCGCCCAGGCAGGTGCGTCGGCGGCGGCGGCCGGCGGCGGCCGCGGCGGCGCCGCCGGGTCCTCCGCGAGCAGCACAATGTAGCTGCCGCTGCTGTTGCTAGCTGCGCTTGTGGCGGAGGACACAGTTAGGGCGGCTGGAGTGGCGCGACTGGCTCTGGGGCCAGGGCCGCTGCCGTCCCCAGCTGCGTCGCCAGCTGCGCCCGCCGCCGCAGCGGCAGCCCCTGGCGCCGCCTGAGAGCCGCTGGGCCCGGCACCGCTGCTGCCTGCGGCCGCCGCGGCTGCAACGGCCTCACCAGACCCAGTTGCCTCCCGTGATGACGACTTGCCCGCTGCGCCACCTCGCCGCCGAAGTGCCGGCGGCGACGCGCCCGCGGCCGCTGCTCCCAGTGGCCCTCCCGATGCTGACGGCGGCGGCGGCAACGGCAGCGGCTCTGGCGGCGGCACGCGCAGCACGTACAGCGGCCGGCCGATGGGCCAGGTGCCGGGCGGCGGCGGCAGCGCGCGCCGGCCGGCGGGCCCCAGGCCCGCCACGCTCTGCCACTGGCGGCCGGCGCGGCTGAGGTTCTGCAGCGACAGCAGTCGCCACGAGCCGTCCGTCAGCGCCACCAGTGCCAGCTCCGAGGCGGCAGGGTCCACATGACCAGGCGCGTTCGGAGGTGCAGCATCGGCGGCGTCCGCATCTGCATCGGCGCCGGCACCCGCACCCGGCTGCCGCTGTGACCCGGGGCTGGGGCGGCGGCTGGCGCCGGCCCCCCGGCCCGGCACCGCGGGCGGAAGCGGGCAGAAGAGCGGCACCGCCGCCACGGCCTCGACAGAGCCCGGAGGCGTCGCACCGCTGGCGCTGCCGGTGCCGTCGTCGCCCCAGGCGCCGCCCGGTGGCAGCAGCTGCCGGGCGGTGAGGCGACCGGAGGGCTGCGCCAGGGACAGGGCGTGAAGGGAGGTGCCAACCGCTAGCGCCTGCCAAGGCCGCTGCGGCGCCAGACTGACCAGCCGCAGCGGCAACTGCTCCACCTGTGCGGCGGTGAGGAGAAGTGGGTTCAGTAGTACACTAGCACTTTCTGCAACAAGAACTGCTGCACACAGCGACATCATTGCCTTTCGGCAAGGTGGTGGAACACACCTGTGTGTGCCACAAGCGGCACAGGACGGGTGCGCCGGCGCCGGCGGTCCCTGTGCCGGCACCGTCCACCTCCATCGCAGCCCCGCCACCGCACCCGCCCGCGTCGCCAGCTGTCGCGTCGAGCTGCGCCGGCGTCTGTGCCTGTGCCATGTTGGGCTGGGGCGAAGCCGGTGAGGCCTGTGGTGATGGCGCCGCCGGGGGCGGTGGGCCGTAGCTGAAGGCGGCGACCCCACCGCTGCGGAGCCCCACCAGGCACACCGTCACCTCAGCGGCCGCGCCCGCCTCAGCCGCCGCCGCCGACACCGCCGCCGCAGACGACGACACCACCGCCATAGACGCCGCTGCGGGATCAACCGCTGCCGCGTCCCGCATCCGCCTGCCCCGGCCCGCAGCCGCAACACCGCCGTTTGCTGCAGAGGCAATCGCGCTGCCGTTACCAGCGCCAGGCGAGGCCTTCCTTGCACCCACCGCAGCTGGCGCCGATGCCGCTGTTGCCGCGGTCGCGGCAGCCGCGGCCGCTGCAGCGGCTCCCGCCGGCTCGGGCGACAGGAACACGAGGGACTCGGGCACGGGCGCCGGCGGCGGCCCCGCCGGGGTGCTGGGCAGCGGCAGGCCCGGCGGCGGCGCGGTGCTGATGGCCGCCAGGCGCGTGACAGTCAGCAGCGCGCCGCCGCCGCCGCCGCCAGCGGGGCCCTGCAGCAGGAATAGCTGGATGCTGGGGGCGTGGTCGCCCACTAGCAGCTGGTAGCGCCACGCTGCGGCTGCAGCGGCGGCGGCAGCGTGCCCGCCCGCGCCGGCGGTGGTGGCGGGTGCCTGCTGCGCAGGCGGCGGCCGTGCGGCTGCGTTGCTGCCGCCGGCGCCCTGGCCCGCCAGCCCTGCCCCGCCGCTGCCGGTGGAGCCCAAGCGCGGCGGCAGCGGCGGCAGCTGCGGCGGCGCAGCAGCAGAGCCGCCGGCCATGCCGCCGCCCATGGCTGGCGCGGCCTGGGCCGGCACGGGCGCCGCGGCGGCGGCGGCTGACGCCGCTGCCACGGCCGCTGCCAGGCTGCGGCGGGATGCGCTGCGCCGCGGTGGAGATTGCACCCAGGCCGGCGGCAGCTGGCGCAGTGTGATACAAGACGGCTCGTGCTCTAGAGGCGGCAGAGTGCCTAGCTCCACCAGCACCAAGCCCCCGCGGGGCCGCTTGCGGCTGCTGCCGCCCCGCCAGCCGCCGCCGCCGCCGTCGCCCCCGCCGTCGCGGCTGCTGCCGTTGCTGAGGCTCCGCGAGAGGCCGGCGGCCGTGGCCGCCGGCCCGCCGCCGGCAGCCGCCTCCGCCCTGCGCTGCCGCAGCTGCTGCCGCCCCAGCACACCCAGCACGGTGACGCAGCGCTGCTGCCGCCGCACCAGCGCCACGCACCCGGGCGCTACCGCCGCCAGCCCCACCTCACTGCTGCCGCCGCCGCCGCCGCCAGCGCTCCACCAGGCGGCGGCGCCGCCGTACGGCAGCTCAACCTCCTCAACTGGCTCCGCCGCAGACGCGTCAACCGACAGCAGCTCTGAGCAGGCGGCAGTCCGCAGCGCGTCGGACAAGAGCGCGTGGCCGCTGCATCGGGCGGCGGCGCCGGCGCCGCAGCCGCCGCCACTGCTGACGGCAGCTGCGCCGGTCGGCGTCACGGCGCCGGTGGGTCCCATCATGCTCACCTCCTGTAGGAGCGGACCCAGGACAGATAGTCAGATTGTGTACCGGTAATTAGGAAGTGAAACAGGCAGGCAAACAGGCACAGCTGCCCTACAAAGCATGAAGTTCCGAGTCACCGAGTCGCACAGGAGTTGCGAAGGCGTCACCCAGGCGGCCGCCCGCCACGCACCATGTCCGCCTCGGGCCCGGGCGTGTCCGCCGTCATCTGCATGGGCGCCGGCGTGCCCGCCGCCGACCGCTGCGCCGCCAGGCCCTGCAGCAGCGCCTCCTCCGCCTCGCCGCCCAGGCCCAGGCCCAGGCCCAGGCCCAGGCGGCCCTCCGTCTCCACCTCCACCTCCTCGCCCTCGTCATCGCCTGCCAGCGCGTCGTCGTCGTCGCGGCTGGCACCCGCCCGGCTGAGCGCCGCTGTACTGCCGGCGCGCGCCATTGTATGGGCGGCGGTCGCGGCGTGGGCGGCGGCGCCACGGCCGCCGCCGCTGGGGCCGGCGGCGCCGCCGGCCGGCGGCGCATCCGTGCTGCAGCCGCTAGCGGAGGGCCGCCCGCGGCCGGCAGCGGCCAGAGGCCCGGCCGTGAGGCCAGTGAGGCCGCCCGGCAACGGCAGCTGCTGCCAGTCGTTTGTGCCGATGCTGCCGGCGGACGCGAGCAGGAGTTGCTGTTGCTGCTGTTGTTGCTGTTGCTGTTGTTGCTGGTGGTTGTAGTGGTGCGGGGGCTGAGCGGAGCGGAAGGGGTCGCCAAGGGCTGCGGCGCCGCTCGTCATCCCTTCGCCGCCTGACACCGACATTGACGCGGCCTGCATTTGACGGGACGGGACGCAAATCAGCCATGGATACAAGCATATGGAACAAAGTGGCTACGCGCACTTGGCATGCCTTCGGTCGCCACCATTGTTCAGAAGCGCGGCGCTGCCCTGTAAAGCATGGCCTGGCTGCCGCCTCACCTGGCCCACTGACATGGGAGTGCCAGGAGTTTCATGCGCAGCCGACCCCATGCCACCTGCGCCGCCGCCGCCGCCGCCGCCAGCGCCCGGCCCTGCCGGGAGCTGCACCCGCAGCGGAGCCGCCGTTGCCGCACCGTACGGAACAAAGCCCGGTGCCGCTGCAGCCCCTGGCGGCTGCTGCTGCTGCGGCTGCTGCTGTTGCTGCTGCGGCGCCCCGGCCGCCGCCTGTTCCTCAAAGCGGCTGCTCTTTGGGCTGGGCCACGTGCTGCGGGGCTGGCTGTGGGACGTGTGCGAGTGGTGGGAGTGGTGGGAGTAGGACTGGGAGTGTGACTGTGAGATCGAGGGGCGCGCGCCGGCAATGCCCGCGGCACCGGATGCCGCCGCCGCAGCCCCGGCGTGCGTTGGTGGCTGCGGAAGGCCCTGTGCGTCAGCGCCCGCCGGTCCGGTGGCTGCGACGTCGTTCGCGGCTGCTTGGGAGGTTGCGAGCGGCTCCAGCGACGACAGCAGCACACCCGACGGCGTCACCTGCGCACACCACACACCAGTGTGTGCAAACAGAGAGGCCGGGTCAGCCACGTCCACCCCGACAGCTGCGAATCCGCAACCGCCACGCGCACCAACTGCAGACACACACACGCACGGGCACGCGCACACGCACGGGCACACGCACGGGCACACGCACGGGCACACGCACGCGCACGCGCACACGCACCTGCGCCAGCACTCCATCCGAGAGCAGCCCCGCCGCCACTGTGGGCTCCCAGCTGCGCAGCTGCAGCTCCGCCGTTACATCCCGCAGCTCGCCGCAGCCCCCGCCCGCGCCCGCCACACCGCCGGTGCTGCTGCCGTCGGTGGCGGCAGCAGCCGTGCCGGCAGGTGACGACGCCAGCGCTCGTGACGCCGACAGGAAGGAGAGCACCACCAAGCTGCCATCCGGCGGCGCCGCCGCCGCCGCCGCGGGGGCGGACGTGGCGGCCGACGGCGCCAGGCGGGCCGCCGCCAGGCCGGCTGCGGCCGCGGCCGCGCGGCCCTGCGGCCCGGCCCGCACCGGCACGGACCATATGCCTGCCGCGCAACAAGGGAGCATATCCAAAATCACCAACACCAACATCAGCAGCGAACGCGAAATTAAAGAACGGTTAGCTGGCGGTACGGGGCAAGAGACCTTTGGGAGACCACTGCCCACGCCTGCTCGTTGCCCACCCCGGCCCCCGGTCCTCAGCATGCCCCGCACACCAAGCACGCCCGCCGTCTCACCCGTGGGCGTTGCGCCGGGGCTGGCCACACGCCCCACCACCGGCGCCATCACCGTGTGCCCGGCCCGCAGCACCTCCAGCGGCGGCTCCCAGGACAGGCCCGGCAGCTGGCGCTGCTGCGCCGTCACCGCCGCCGCCGCCGCCGCCGCCGCCGCCGCCGCCGCTGCGCCGCCGCCGCCCGCCACGCGGTCCTCCAGCCGGCGGCGGGAGGGCGGCGCGCCCGACGCGAAGGCGCAGTGGGTGCTGCCGCTCGCCTCCGCCGACGGCAGCTCCAGCACTGCGCCCGTCACCTGTGTGTCGCGGCACACACGGGCAGTCGAGCACACACAAACGCGTCAGGGCAGACACCACGTCGACGTGGGGAATACCGGTACCAGCATGTACGATCGTCACAGACAGCCATGAACGTCAGCAACACTCAAACGCAGCCCCATGCAGCCCGCGCACCTGCAGCGGCCGGCTGCCGTTCGCCTGCGCCGCCTCCGCCTCCGACACTACAAAGTCCACCATCGGCCGCGGCTGCGGCACACGGCCCGCCAGGCGGAAGCGCAACGCCCAGCACATCGGGGGGTGCAGCTGGGGGTGCGGCGGGGGGTGCGGCTGCAACTTCGGCTGCGCCGCCGCCACCGCGGCCGCCGGGTCGGCGGCGGGTGGCGCACATGTGGGCGCTCCGAGCGAGCCCAGCCAGCCGGCCGGCGCAGCTGCGGGCGACCGCGGCGCGGCACCGGGTGCCGCACCGGGTGCGAGCGGCCGCGGCGGCGGCGGCGGCCCCACGTCCATGCCCATGAGCGCCGCCGCCGCCGCCGCCAGCGAGCTCGCCGCCGCCGGCGCCGCCGCCAGCTCCGCCGCACCGGGCAGCAGCCGCAGGCCGCAGCCGGCTGCGCCACCTCCCCCCGCCGCGCCGCCCTGACCCGCAGCGCCCGGTCCCCGGGCACCCCACAGAAAGGATGGAGACCTGTGGGCGCCAGCCGCGTCGGCCGCGGCAGCAGCCGCGGTAGCCGCGGCGGCGGCGGCGGCGGCGCGGCTCCTGTGGTGCCGCCGCCGCCGCCACGCGGCCTGCTCGCCGTCCTCCAACCACTGCTGCAGCTGCTGCGGCCGCGGCAGTAGCCGGTGCCGCAGCAGCAACACGTCGCCGCCCTCCTCCGCCCACACCAGCAGGCCCGTGCCGCCCCGGCTACTGCCACCGTCATGGCTGCTACTGCTGCTGCTGCTGCCGCTGCTGCTGCAGGCTGCTGCTGCTGTGCCCCTCCTGGCCAGCGTTGTGAGCTCCGCGAGCGCCCGCGGCACACGCAGCCCCGGCTGCCCCGCACTCAGCCCGTCGTCGGCTCCGTCGGCTCCGCCGCCGCCTCCGTCCTCGCGCCGCCGCTGCCGCGCTACGGACCCGGCCGCCGCGGCTGCGATGGCAGCGGCCTCGCCTGCGGCGTCTCCGAGCAGCCCGCACGGCACCGCGCCCAGCCTCACCAGCGCCAGGCCCTGCATTGCCGCATCCAGCTGCGCCTCCGTCACCACGGCGCGGGCTGTGAGCTCCATGTCAGCTCGCGTCGCCCTGCCCTCATCGTCATCATCCACCTCCATCCCCTCAGTGGCCCCCACGCCGCCGTCGCCCATGGCTGGCGGCGCCGCCGGGGCAGCACCCCCGGCGGCAGGCACCGCTCTGACCGCCACTTCATTCGGCAGCGCCTTTTGCTGTTGCTGTTGCTGCGATGCCGCGAGTGTGAGGCACAGCACGCCGCCGGTTGCGGAGCACAGCAGCAGGCGGCTGACGCTGACGCGCCCCGGCCGGGCGCCGACGGCTACAGCCGAGCGCTCCGGCGCGGGTGTGGGCAGGGCGGCGGGCTGCAGCCAGGCGGCGGCGGCCAGGATGTGCCCGGGCTGGGACGGCTCCGCCAGCGGCATGCGCTCCACGCCCAGCACCGGCGCGGCCTGGCGCAGGGGGTGGCGCGGCGCGGGGCGGCGCGGGGCGGCGCGGGGCGGGGTTCAGTCTTGTCAGTCGGGATCAACGGGTTCTCCGGGCCCACGTGTTCGGACTTCGGAGCCAAGGGCTCGAGTGGCGGAGTCCGCTTGCAAGGGGCTTGTGAAAAGACCGTGCACGCCGAGCCCAAGCCCTAACCCCCCTTGACAATGCGCAACATCACCAACACCACCGCCACCTCCCCGACGCGCGCACCTGTCTCAGCGGCCTGAGCTGCCGCGCCCCCACCACGTCCTGCTCCGACAGCAGCGGCACCAGCAGCTCCTCCACCACCGCGTTCAGGCCCGCGTGCTCGCCGCCGCCGCCGCCGTCGCCGCCGCCGCTCTGATGGCCGCCGCGGGCGGCGCCCGAAGCGGCCTGCATCAGCGCGGTGCGCAGCTTGGCCCGGGCCGCCGCCGCGCTCTCTTCCTGATCGGAGCCGCCCGCCTGCCGCTGTCTCTCCCCATCCGCCGCCATATGGTCCTCATCCTCACCCCACGCCCACGCCCAGGACCTGCTGCCCGCGCCGGCATCCGAATCAGACTGGCTGCCGCCCGCCGCCGCCCTGCGGCCGGTGCGCCCGCCGCGACCGCTGCCGGTGCCGGCAGCGGCACCGCCGCCGCTGGCGCTGTAGCCGTATCGCTGCAGCAGCGCTGCCACGCCGCTCGACCGGCCAGCCACAGGCGGCGTCGCAGCCTCGGCCTTGCCGTTTCCCGAGTCCGTTTCCATGGCTCCGCCGCCACCGCCGCCGCCGCCACCTGCAGCGGCTGCAGCAGCCGTAGCCGCGCTCGCCATGCCCGCACCGGCTGCAGCAACGGCAGCAGCAGCGGCAGCAGCAGCAGCAGCCCTCGCCGCGGCGGCCGCGGCGGACAGGGACAGGCCCAGGGCGGCGGCGGCGGCCGCGGACGGCGACGCCGGCGCCAGGCTGCGCGAGCTGGCGAAGCGCAGGAAGGACCAGCCGCGGCCGGCGACGGTGGTGGGCAGCGCTGACTGCGACACCGCCGTGAAGGCGCGCAGTCTTGGCTGCTGCTGCTGCTGCGGCTGTTGCGGTTGCGGCTGCTGCGCTCGTGAAGTATGGCCGCCCTCACGGCCCCACGCACCTGCTCCCGCTGCGCCCGTTGCTTCTGCGACCGCACCCGCACCCGCGGCCCGCCCTAGCCCTGGCCCTGGCCCTCCCGCTGCCACCGCCGCCGACGCCGACGCGCCGCTGCCGTGCCGGTGCCGCGGCTGCAACAGGTCCGCAATGCCCAGCTCCGGCGCCTCCTCCGGCGGCGGCGGCGGCGGCGGCGGGATCGGTGTTGCGGCAGGGAACGCAGCAGCCGCGGCGGCGGCCGCGGCGGCTGACGCCCGCATCGGCGACGCGCCGCCGCTGACGCTGACGTCGCCAGCCGCCGAGCCGATGGGGTGCGACTGCGGGTGGTGCTGCGACTGCTGGTGCGCCAGCAGGCGGCCTGCACCGGGCGGCAGCAGCCGGTCCGCTGCCGCTGCTGCTGCTGCTGCTGCACCTGCTGCTGTTGCTGCTGCGGGGGTGTCTGCGGCTTGCAGGCCGGGGCCAAAGGTAGCAGCCTCCGCCTGTGCCTTCGCCTCTGATTCTGCAAGCGCGGCGGGGCTGAGGGCGTGCAGCAGAGCCGCCTGCAGGTACAGCGCGCCGTGCGTGCCCAGGACCACCAGACCTGAGGGGGCGGGGGGCGAGGCCGGGCGGGGCGGGCAGAGGTGCGTGAACACACACGCTTGGTGTGCTGACGCACGCACGGTGGAGAAGAAGCACGGCAGTACACTGGGCAGACATCAAGCAGATCCGGCAGCGTGACACGAGCACAGCCACGCACAAGAACACGCAAACACATGAACACGCGCGCACTCACCTGCCGGTAGCTCCCCCTGCGGCGTGGCTCGCAGCAGGTGCGCCGTGCCCAGCGGCGGCGGGCCGCGCCCAGCCCGCTCCCGCTCCTGCTCCGGCTCCGCCGCTGCCGCCGCTCCGGGCTCGCGGGCCACGCCGCCGCCCAGCCGCACCGCCAGCGAGCACAGCAGCGCGGCGTGCGGGCGGCTCCAGTGCAGCAGCAGCAGCTCCCCGCAGTCGGTACTGGACCTGGGTGCGACAGTATTGGGTGGGGGGATGAGGGGGGTTGCAGAGCGTGCGGATCAGCACGCCGGCCCGCGTAGCCGCCCTGAGCGGCTGCCGTGCATGCGAAGCCCCACCTGCGCCACGCGCCGCGCGGATCCCCGGGGACACGGCCAATTCGTGGCTCACCTGTGCGCGAGCACCGCAATCCGCACCACAACGCCACTGCCGCTGCTGCTGCTGCTGGCGCTGTTGCTGCAGCCGGTGCCCGTGCCCGTGCCCGTGCCCAGCTGGGTCCCGCCGCCCCCGCACTCGTACTCGAGCAGCGCCAGGTCCCACACGGCGCCGCAGCCCGGCAGCAGCAGCAGGTCCAGCGCCTCCGCGTCCGCCGCCGCCGCCGCCGGTGACGCGGCAGAGCGCGGCGAGGCCTCGGCGCCGGCGGCCGGGCCGCAGCCCGGCTCCGCGGCAGCGCCGGGAGGCGGCTGCGGCTGCGGCTGTGGCTGTGGCTGCGGCGGCGGCGGCGGTGGCGGCGGCGGCGGCGGCAGCGGTGGCGCATCCGGCGCCCCAACCACCATAGGTGCCAACTGGCCCACATCCCCGCCGGCGTCCGCCGCTGCAGCCCCCGCCGCCGCCCCGCCCTCCGCAGCTTCAGCGCCGGCAGCGCCCTCCGCCGCAGCGCCCTCCGCCACAGGCCCCACCAGCCCCGGCCCCGCCTCGGCCTCGGCCCCGGCCGCCTCCTGGGCCGCCGGCTGCCCCGGCGGCGGCGGCGGCCGGTGCTCTATCTCGCCCACGCGCGGATTGAACGCCGCCAGAGCGCCAGCCACGGCGCGGCGCAGGTCGCGCGGCGCCGCGCCCGGCACCGGCCCCGCCGTCATCACCGCCGCCCTGCGCCCGCGGCCGCGCGTGGCCCAGTGGTGGTAGTGCACCGGCGCGGCCGCCAGCAGGCAGCCACCCGCGCCACCGGCCGCCGCGCCCCCGCCCGCAGCCGCCGCGGGCGCTCCTGCCGCCGCCGCGGCCACTGCCGGGGCCGCCGAAGGCCCTTCTGCATGCGGCGCTGCTGCTGCTGCTGCTGCTGCAGCCGCCTGGCGGCGCGCCGGCGGCTGTAGCGCCGGCGGCAGGTACATGACGCGGTCCTGCAGCGCCGCCGCCGCCAGGCCGTGGCGCCCCGAGGGCGACACCGCCAGCAGGCGCGGCACGTGGCGCGGCTGGGTGTCGGGGCGGCACAGCACCACCTCCTGCACTGCCACGAACCTGTGACGAACACATATGCACGCGGGAGATGGGGTTTCTTGATTGACTTGCTGAGGACAGCTGAGCCTGCTATGCGCGCATGCCCCCGGCGCCAATCGGTACCTGCATACTCGCTGCATATCACACGTATACACACACGCACACACACCTGCTGCACGCCTGGTCGTAGCTCATCACCGCCAGGCGCCCGCTGCCCCACAGCACCGCCAGCTGGTCCACACCGGAGGCGGCAGCGGCAGCGGCAGCGGCAGCGGCGGAGTCGGCGGGGGTGGCGCCCGCGCTGGCCTGTGGATCGGTGCGATTGGGGTGTTGTTCTGATGACTTCCTGGCACACCGTCCTTGCACACACCGGGTGCAGGCGTGCGTGGTGGGGGGTGCGTATGGAGGCGCTCGCCGTGTTCGCGCCAGGCGGGACCCCTGCCCTCTCCCTCCCCCCCCAAGGGCCGAGGCGGCCGCCCACAAGTGGTGCGCCTGCCTTGGGCTACCAGCTATGCTGCCCCCCACCCCGCACCCATCCCTGCGGCGCCCGGTCAACGTCCAGCCTGCGTAGCACGGGGTCAGCGGCCTCACCCGAGTGCTGGTCCCGTCAGCGCTGGCGCCACTGCCGCTCTGAAGCGCCCGCATGTCCGCCACCACCTCGCCCGCCGGTATCGGCTGAACGCTGATGCTCGCCGCTGCTCCCGACGGTGCCACCGCCAGCAACTCGAGGCTGCACCCCGCGTGCGAGATGACGACTTGCGGAATTTGCTGGGGTGCGCCCGGCCTCTGGGGCAGGAAGTGCCCAGAAACCACATAATCTATCACGCCGCTTTGAACGAGAGTCCGGGACACCCAGGTAGTGGTCGCCATGATTTCGCGCCAGTCACAGAGGGTCTCGCCCTCGCGGTATGTGTTGGCCTAGTCCATGTCTGCACAAGCGCACAAGCTATCTACCTGCACTATATGAATAATCTCTGAAGCACAGCGACTTGGGCAGGTTCCGCTGAATGCGATCGCGCAACATGCATCCGCCCAAGCGGCAAAACACACAGGTTTTGCCATAGAAATCCTTGCACGTGTTTGTGATGAGAAAAATACAATATAATTGTCCCCGGTGACTGAGTGTGGCCCTTCGCCCGTAAGAAAACCTTTTGCCTTCCTGCGCCTTCTTTCCTGCTATTCGGCTGGTCCTGCGTCTTTGTTAGCGTACCAGAATGACTGCAAACCCGGCGCTGGTGCGCACGTTTGCCAACGAGCTGTGCCCGGCGCCCTTTCCGGAGGAGGTAACTTGGACCGTCCCTGCCTGGCTGTCCTCGCCCTCGCCCCTCGCACCCTTCCTGAGGGCCCCCCTCGCCCCTCGCCCCAGGTGTTTGTGCTGCGACGCGCGGGCGTCCAGATTGAGCTGCAGGGCGTGCAGACGCGCGTCAAGGGCTGGCAGGCGCGCGGCGCGCTGTACCTGTCCAATGTGCGACTGGTGTTCGTGGCGGACAAGGCGGATGAGCTAGGTGGGTGGGTACGGCACACGAGGGCAAAGTCCCGCGGCCGTACGACAGGGGGGTGGGCGGGCTTGGCAAGAGAGGCCAGCGTGTCGGCGGGAGCGCGCCTCGGAGGGAGACCCGCCCCAGCCGCTTGCGGTGCTGATGGCCGGCCGGGGGGCGGGGGGTCCAATGGAAGAGGCCCGGCCTCTTTCTTGCGGAGCCCCTGCCGCCGTCCCCAGTCTTGACGTCCACCCTGATCTGCCTGTTCCGCCCAACATGCGGCGCCGCGCACAGGCCTGCACGCATTCGACTTCCCGCTGGTCTACATCCGGCAAGACAAGCTCAACCAGCCCATCTTCGGATGCAACAACCTAGCAGGTACGGCATGCGTACGGCATGCGTACGGCATGCGCGCAACGGGGTGGTACGGCAGCCGGAAGGGGGATGGCCGCCACTCAGACGCCAGGGCGCTGGGAGTGGGGGAGCTGGGGCCGGGCGGGCCCAGTGGCGGCCTGGCTGCGTGGCATCAGCCGGTGCCTGGAGCACCAGGCTCCAGAGCGCCACACACCGGCTCCGTGCACACATGTCCGCACATGGCTGCCGCATCCCCGCCGCCCACTGGCAAACGTGCCATTCCGTAGACACGCACGCATACGGTATACGCGCGCACGCACCCGCACGCACCCCGCACACACGCGCGATCAGGCACGTGTACCTGGGCGACGTGACTCGTGACTCTCTCTCTCTGCACACACACACACATGTGGGTTTGGTTTCCGTGTGTTGTCCAACACACGGACACACACACACACACATCCTGTCATGCTGAAGGTCTGACACGCACATGCACATACACCCACGCAGGCCAGGTGTGGCCGGCGGTGGAGCGCGGCGGCCCCGCCGGCGAGCTGCCGCCGCACGAGTTCCGCGTGTACTTCAAGGAGGGCGGCATCGGCACCTTCTACCCGCTCTACTACACGCTGGCGGAGCGCGCCAAGCAGGTGTGCGCATGTGGTGCGCGTCGGTGGGGTAGGGTGGGGCGGGTGGGGTTGCAATGATGGTACATGGAAGTAGGGTGGGGTGGGGAATTTTTTTTGGCCCATGTTTGGCCCACGAGCCGCTTGTGCCGCGCTTTTACCACTCGCTGTTTCCACTCGCTTATTCCACTTCGCATAACGATGGCGTCTAGGGCCGAGTGAAAAGACCGGTTGCGGACTTGCGGTCCACAGGGCGGCTCAGGTGTCTCAGACACCGCAGAGCATTACGGCACGGCACGTCACCGCAGCCACCCCGGCCGTATTCAACCAACCATTCTAACCGGTTGCTCGTGCGCAGGCGTTCGAGGCGGCACAGGAGCGCAGCCGGCTGGCGGCGGCGGGGCTGGTGGACCCCAACCCGCCCACCTACGTGGCGGGGCTGGTGTCGCACGCGTGAGTGCGGGGGCCCGCGGCTGAGGTTCGGATGTTGCTGCTGCTGCTGCTGCTGCTGCTGCTGCTGCTGCGCCGCACACCGGTCGGAGTAGTGATTGCCGCTTGCCGCCGGAGGCAGGCCCGTGCCCCACTGCTCGGCCATGGCACTCGCACGCATCCAACACCCTGCCCTTGCTACCCCCCCCCCCAGTCCCCCACGCCACTTCTACGCCCACCACCCACTCGCCACCCACCCACCACCCACCCAGCATCCAACCGTCACACACCGACACACGCGCACTAACGACACACGCCATACCCACACTCATGCCCCACCCCCCAACCCCAAACTCACCCCCAACCCACCTCCCCCCACCTCCCCCCACCTCCCCCCACCACACCCCGCACAGCTTCGTGGA
This sequence comes from Chlamydomonas incerta, assembly GCA_016834605.1. NCBI lineage: Eukaryota > Viridiplantae > Chlorophyta > Chlorophyceae > Chlamydomonadales > Chlamydomonadaceae > Chlamydomonas > Chlamydomonas incerta. The sequence goes on from JAEHOC010000004.1 coordinate 1,054,726, forward strand.
CCCGGCCGACCCCTCCACCATCTACCTGGCGGAGCGGCAGCCGGTGGCGGAGGCAGACCGCCTGCCCACCGCGCCGCGCTACACGGCCCGCTACGCGACCAACTACGGCGAGGACGAGGCGTACGAGCCCATGGAGCCGCCGCCCGCCGCCGCAGCCACCGCAGCCGCGCGCAGCAACAACAACACGTGATGGCGAGCAGGGTGTGCTGCTGGTGGAAAGGGCGGAGGTAGGGGGGGCGGGGGCGGGCGTGCTAGGGGGGGGGGACGGTCGGACCGGAGGCGTGGATGGTTGCGGTTATGGGATGCGCGTGGTTGGCTGGGGGGAGTCATTTCCAATGGCTGGGGGTGCAGCACGGTGGCGGCAGCTCGCCGGTGTAGGGTTCCCAGGTGCCCGTCGGTGGCAGTGCTTTAATGTTGCGATGTGTCGTCGTCGCCAATTGATTTGTCGGGCGTGAGACGATACGAGCAATACGCTAACGAGGTGGTGTGAGTTGGTGTGGGCCGCGGGCAGTGGTGGTGCAGGTGGTGCAGGAGGAATTTAGGGCCGGGCAGGAACCGCATGGATAGGAGTTGTGTTCAGCGAGAGAGCGCAAGGCCGTCTTGGGAGGCACGGGTGGCCCCGGATCGTGCGCGGCCGCGGCGCAGTGGCACTACGACGCGGAAGGCGCAATCTCCAGGCCGCACATAACACCTGGCCTGTCGCCGTCGCCGCAGCTCCCCGAAACGCAGCGCAGGGTGAAGCGGAGGACTACGCCACTGAACGCGCACCGTAGGGTAGGGCGAGACTTTGTCCGGGCGAGACTCTGTCGCATGCAAACGTACCACGAGTGCGCAGCAGGAGAACGCGAGAAAGCGCGAGGAATCGTGGCAGGGTGCTTCAGCCCCATCCCTGCGACAGCTCTGCCGAGGCCGGAGTCGGCTTGAGGCCTAGCCGCTTTTCCTGGTAACTGTTACCTACGCTCATACATATCTTTTGTTTCCCCAAATTAGACGAGCACCGCAGACGGAGGAGGAGAGACACAAAGTGCGGGCTCATGAACTGCACCCCGGTCGAAATGGCGATGCCATATATCCATTACAGTAGCTGTGTGTTCCCCGCTGGCAATGCCGCTGGCACCTCGTCCGAGCTGGGCCAGTACTTTGCAACGGTAAGAGACGCCTGGGGGCTTGGCTGGGGGCTTGGCTGGGGGCTTGGCTGAGACCTGCACTGTTAGTAACCTTAATTTTCTTCCAATCTAGTTCGGGGACCCATGTAAGCTGGAACGCTCTCGGAACTCCAGCTGTGCACCGCCTGCTGTGCTGCGAACGTCGCCTGCAGTGCGTCATGCAGTCGTCTGCTTGGGGGATGCTCTTCATCGCCATAGCTATCATGTTCGCGGCGTGGCAGCTGCAGCGTGGCGGTCGGCATCTGATGGAGAAAAGCAGTGAAAACCTGCGATTCGGAATGGAGAAAAGCAGTGAGAACCTGCGATTCGGAATGGAGAACAGCAGTGAAAAGCTGCGGCTCGGTTGCGACCAGCTGGGGCAGCACTTCGCCAACGGCTCAAGCCGCCTCGGAGTAGGACTGGGCACTGGGAGTTTGGGTGCCGGGTTTCTGCAGCTATTCAGCAGGCGGGATGGCTAAGGTGCCGTAGCGGGCGCAAGGGGTTCGGACGCTTTTAGGGAAGGCTGGTTTGGACGCTCCGTCTGCTTGTTCACGAGCGACACGTACGGCCCACGCCGTGGGATGGGACTGCGGGAAGGGCAGACATACTCGCATGGTGGGCTTCTTGACACGCAAATGCGTCGGTGTGCATGTGGTTTGCCGATTGCAACGGAGCTAGCTGAGTGAACAGGAGTGGCCGCACAATGGAAATGATGTCTCACGGTCAGCTAGCTCAGTTGCAATCGGCAAACCACATGCACACCGACGCATTTGCGTGTCAAGAAGCCCACCATGCGAGTATGTCTGCCCTTCCCGCAGTCCCATCCCACGGCGTGGGCTGTACACAAGTTCACACAAGTTCACACAACGGGCGTCCAAATCAGCCTTCCCTAAAAAAAAGCGTTCCGAACCCCTTGCGCCCGCTACGGCACCTTAGCCATCCCGCCTGCTGAATAGGTCCAATACATGCGACAGACAGTGGGAGCAGCCAAATGCAGGTCCAATACATGCGACAGACAGTGGGAGCAGCCAAACCGTCACACCGTCTCCTGTTTGCGGAGCTGGCCCAACTGCCGCTGCACTTTTTCATAGCCAAACAATGTTTGGGTTTTACAATAGGATTTCCTCGCAAAACAGAAGTCTGGCTTTTGATGCACTAGTCGACGAGGCACGGGAGGCATGGGCGAATCCAATGGGAGACGGGTGGTGCGCGCGGCTGTTCCGTTTTGTGGCGGCACAGGGTGTCGACGCGTGGCATTGGCCAGGCACACACGAGTCCAGAGAGGAGTGGAGGGCAAGCACGGTCCTACCCGATGGACCTATCTTATCTACCTTCAGGGGCCATTTGACGAGGGCGTGGGAGCACGAGAGGCTGGTAGCGGACCCGCACGCATTCCCTTCAGACGGCAAGCAACCCGGCATACACATGTGCAAACACAAGCATTGGATGGGGCTAAGCGCACTAGGGTCCGCGCCGCCGACCCTGCACGAACACAGTAGAGCATTCATACCGGTTGCACAGCATAAGCTTTTGATGAGATTCCGTTTATGTTGCTGGCCAATCACCGCGAACCGTGCCTGGGAGAGGCCTAGGGAGGAGAGGACGTGCCCACTGTGTACGGCCAATGAGGTGGAGGATGAGCACCACGTCCTGATGCAATGTGCTGCCTACACCGAGTTACGAGCGTGCAGTGGCCTAGACTTTAGCCTAAACATGCGCGAAGTGATGCTGAAATCTGAGCCTGTCAAGTTAGCTGCATTACTCAGCTCCATCTGGGAGCATAGAAGTAGGGAAGTCCCCCTTGCAAGGGGAGAACAATAAATAGGACAATCATGCACTGGCGTTATAAGGGTCACCCCGGCCCGGGCCTCCGGTTTACACGCAGCAGGAAGGCACGCAAGAACGTGCGCACCACTCTGTAACCACACACAACAAAAAAGAATAGCTGCAGAAACCCGGCACCCAAACTCCCAGTGCCCAGTCCTACTCCGAGGCGGCTTAAGCCGTTGTAGGGTTCCCAGGTGCCCGTCGGTGGCAGTGCTTTGGTGCTGCGATGCGCCGTTGTCGTCAATGGATGAGTCGGGCGTGAGGCAATACGAGGTGGTGTGAGTTGGTGTCGGCCGCGGGCAGTGGTGGTGCAGGTGGTGCAGGAGGACAGTAGGGCCGGGCAGGAACCGCATGGACAGAAGTTGTGTTTGGAGAGTCTGAGATGGCAAGGCCGTCTGGGGGAGGCACGGATGTGCGCGGCCCTGGCCCTGTGCGGCCGATGGTTCGATGACAGTTGATACGGCGCAATGGCACTACGACATCGTTTGCGGAAGGCCGCACATAACACATGGACTTATTTCCATTGAATTTGTGTCCCAGAGAAGTAAAATCGAACTTTCGAACGTTGACACACAGGTTGACGCCGCTCTCGAGTGGTGTGCCAGCAGCGTTTCGCCTGCCTGTGCACAGTCAAAATGAACCTAATAGCAGCGGGCCTGGCGCTGCTTGCCAGTGCGTGGGCGTACTCGTTCTTCCGTGAGTGCAGTCGCGCCAGAACGCATGCCGCTCGCAGTGTCGCTGGGCTCGCCGATCGCGCTGACGCCCATTTCGGTAGTTTCAAGTGTGACATTAGATCCTCTGCATGCAGAGGCTGGCCAGCCGCTGCCGTTCCCGGCGCAAAACTTCGGCATTTCTGATTTGGAGGCCACCAACCTGCCGCTGACCCCCGCATCCCTGGAGGTCGGCAACCTGTGGCGATCTAGAATGACGGGGGGGGGGGAAAGCACAGTCAGGATGCAACAAGGAGGTGGCCTTCGGGGGAAGGGGAATAGAGAGGGAGACCATGGAACTGATATTGGTGCGCTGACATGGGCACGCGGCGTCCCCACAACCAGGATACTCGAGTACACGGTCGGGGCGAATCGCCAACTCCAACCAGTCAAATCCGGACCCCATCTTAATCCTACTCCCCTAAATACATGCAGGGCGTGTACGCCTCGAACACTCTGCTGCGGCGAGCCCATGTCCTGTTCAAGGGCCAGATTGAAGCAGCAGGTGCGTTGGGTGATTTGCTCATGCACCTCTTTACTGCTCCACGCCTGCGCGCATTGCTGCACGAGCCCAAGCCTTGCTCGTGACGAGTTCTACTGCCCTGCACGAATCGCCCATCCGCCCAGCCGATTCCGAACCCCACAAAGTCCCTGTCTCCACGAGCCATGCCGCCCCCATCCACACGCACCACACGCCGTGTCACAGAGACGCTGGCGATCTCCCCCGACGGCAACCTGACGCTGCTGGACAAGTACGGATACCTGCGCCACGCCGTACCCACGGTGCGCGCGCCAGCAGTAGTTTTACGAGTGCTGCGTGTTTTCTTCACCATAGCGCCCCCGGGACAGTCTCAGCGCGCTTTATTGGCCGCACCGCTGCTCTTGGGCTCCTGCTGGTCGCAGCCGCACGTGCGTGTTGCAGCCGCACGTATCCCACACATTCCGCGCTGCCCTGCCGCCGCCGCTGACGTCACCGCCCCTGCGCCGCATGCGTGCATGCTGACAGGGCCAGCCCTTCCCCGCCGAGTGGCGGCTGGTGGAGCAGCCGGTGGCCTACCTGGGCCCGGGCCGGCCGCTGGGGGTGCAGTACGACGCGGCGGGCAACCTGGTGGTGGCGGACGCCGTCAAGGTACCGTGCGTGCGTGTGTGTGTGAAGTGCCGCGGGCGGTTGGGCTGCGAACACCCGCCCAAGCTAACCCAAACCTGACTAGACGGAGCCCAGGGGCAAATGGGATACTCAGGCAGGGCGGGGGTGGGTGGGGTGGGTGCAGGAGCGGGGGTGAAGCGCTGAGCTGCTGTGGCGTAAGCCCTGTGGGCCGCCGGGCTGCGGTAAGCCCCGGGCTGCCATCCCATGATGCCACCGCACCATCTCGCCCCCCCCCCTTCTTGTCTAGTTTCGCTTGGGTTTAGATTGGGCTGGTGTTTACAACCCCCCCCCCCTTCTACCTCATCCCACAGGGCCTGCTGCTGTTGGAGCGCGACGGCGGCCGGCTGGTGTCCCTGACCGCTGCTGTCAGCCCCAGCCCGGAGCACCCGGCCGGCAGCCCCTTCTCCTTTGCCAACGACCTGGAGGTCGCCAGCGACGGATCCATCTATTTCACGGAGTCGCAGGTAGGTGGGGGTGGCGAGGTGGCGGGCGCGTTGCATACCGGCCCTAGCTGAACCCAGTGGTCCTACACGTTCGCGTGCCCCAAGCGGCCGGTCACCTCGCTCCTCACCCGTGCACCCGCAGGCCATTCCCGCCAGCGTGTACCCAGGCGGGGCGGTGGGCGCCCGGCCCTACATCAGCATCTTCCACGCCTTTCTGTACGGCATGCTGTCGGTGAGCCGCCGGCGGGCCGGACACACGACAGACAGACTACCGTACAAGTGTTGTCCGGTTGTGCTTGCATGGCGGCTAGGCGGTTGCAGTTGCCAGTCTGTGACACGCACACGCACACGCTCACACACAATCTCACACACCGTATCTACACCAAGCTCCTGACACAGACTGGCATTGCAAACTGAACGGGTGTGTTCGTGCTCTCTCGCGCATTCGTGCAATGCCGCCACGCATCGTGCGCACACACCAGGGCTCGCCCACGGGTCGGCTGCTGCGCTACGACCCCGCCACCCGCACCACCCAGCAGCTGGCGGCCGGGCTGTGGTACGCCAACGGTGTGGCGCTGGCGGCGGACGAGTCGTACGTGGCCGTGGTGGACAGCTGCCGGGCGCGCGTGGTCAGGTGGGCGCGTGCGTACGTGGGGCTGCGGGAGGCGGGAGGCGGTGGAGGCAGGCCCGCAGGCGGCGGATACCGTAGTGTGAGCGCTGGGGATATGATGGAAAGGGCGGGGTCGGTTGTTGTGCCACCTGGGCTTCCTGCTGAGAAGTAAGCTTGCGTGTGCGCCAGTGCTTACGTCCACGCCGTACTAGCCGTACCTCCACGCCGTACATCCCACCTACCGGGACGCCAGCCCCGTCCTCCTGCCCGCTACCTCCTGTCATCCTGTGCCTGCGCGCCTGCTGCCCCGCCTAGTGGCACGCCTGCACGCGTGGCGACATGACCTCGCCCCCCGCACGCGGCAGGCACTGGCTCAAGGGGCCCAAGGCGGGCAGCACTGATGTGCTGATTGAGAACCTGCCCGGCTTCCCGGACGGCATTGATCGCGCCCCGGACGGCAACTTCTGGGTGGCGCTGGTGGCGCCGGTGGGGCCGCTGCCGCACGCGCTCAAGTTCAAAGCGCTGAGGGTGCGTTTGCGTGCGTGCGTGCGTGCGTGCGTGCGTGCATGCGTGCGTGCGTGCATGCGTGCGTGCGTACATACGGAATCGAAGCCAAATGTGTGCTAGAATAGGAAACGCACGGGGGCATGCAGTGCATGACTGCTGCCGCAAGCCCACCTGCCGGCGGTGCTCCACGAGAACGGCGGGAGCTTGTGTGAGGTCTTCTGTGGGAGATATAAGCTATTATGATTTAGTTTGTATACGCGGACAAGAATGGGGTGCAGGCACGGTGCCGAACGGGGTGCAGGCACGGTGCTGGGTTCGCAGCTGCATGGGCGGCCATCGCCCCTTCCAACAACCCTCGATTACCATATTGTCAGCCGTTGTGCTTGACAGGTGCTCCTGGCCTACCTGCCCGACTGGGCCCGGCCGCCCCTGGACCAGTGAGTGGCGTGGGAAGCCAGTGGCAGGCTGTGCTGCTGGTGGCGCTGGGGTGCGCGTACTGGTAGCTTACTCCCGGACGTGGGGTGCACATCTGCTTGGGCTCGCTTGCCCTGACAGCCCAGCCCCACCGTCTTGTGTGTGTTCTGCGCACTGCGGGACTTCGCGAACTTGCCCCGGTTGCTCTGTACCATCGAACCCACCGTCTTGTGTGTGTGTCCTGCGTTGCAGCTGGGGTGCGGCCGTCAAGGTCAGCCCCGAGGGGAAGCCGCTGCAGTTCCTGATGGACCCGCAGGGAGAGAAGGTGATGAGACGATGAGACCGCATCGGTTGGGGATCTGGGGTGTGGTGGGCGGCGGGGGGCGGGGCGGAACGTGGCGTGGTGTGGCGCGTGAGAGTCTGCGGGTCCAGGGGCCACCAAGCCCCAAGCCAAGCCCCACTGCGTGGGATTGGGGGTCCACGGTGTGTCACAGACAGCCAACGCCACGCTGTGTTGTCCACGCGCCGGTCCGCAGATCGCCTTCGTGTCGTCGGTGCTGGAGACGGAGGACCGGATCTACTTCGGCAACGTGCAGCTGGACTACGTGTCGGTGCTGGACAAGGCGGACCTGCCGCCGGCCCAGGCGTGATTGATGGCGAACACGCATGCGTACGGCTTGCAGCAGCGTGGGTGGAGGGACAGAGGCGCGGTCTTTGCTGGCGTCTGGGCAGGCGCAGGCGCACGCACGCATCGTACACAGGCGGCCTGCCCGCACACGGAAGGAAGGAGGTCACGAGAGATGCGAAGCAGTGCGCGCGCGTGGAGTGCAGGCACCGGACCCGGCGCTGTGCGCTGCAATTGGTTGCGGATGCGGCGAGGCGCCCAGACGCGCATGTCGGGGGCTGCATGTGTGTGGTTCGTTCTATGGAGAGCGGTGACGGTCGGGCGGAACACGGATCCGGGCATAATCAGACGACATGAACACGAATGCGGAAACATTGAACACGGCCAATGTCACGCGACGCGCCATTGTGGTGAAGCAATCATCCGAAGTCCCAATCTCCAGGGCCGCCCAATCCCAAGGGTCTTGCCAAGGGTCACATTCTGCTGCCACCAGCACCAGCAGCCGCGCTATCACGCAAAAGGATGCCCGCTTAACTGCCACCGCCCCTCGTTTGTACACTGGTGGAATGCATTCTGAATTTCTGGCGTGACACAGGCACCAGCCCGTGCCACACGCGCGCATGATGTCCAGCGCTTGACCCAGCCCCTTCAGTAGTAATCACGCCGACCACGACAAGCACCATTCGTGTCAATCTATCACGATAGAGTTCACCAAGTCTAAGCGCCGCAGCTGCCTTCCTCCTGCTTCCCATCCCCCCCAGCTTTCCCGCCTTTCCCGGCCCCTCCTCCCCCGCAACTCCCCGAGCCCGCCGCATCCTCCTCCTCCCCATCCGCATACTCATCCTCCTCCTCCTCCTCCTGCTGCTCCTGCTCCGCCGCCTCCTTGTCGCCGCCTCTCAACGCCGCCGCCGTCGCCTGCTGCGCCGCCGCCGCCAGCCGCTCGCCGCCCTCGCGCGTGATGCGCAGGAACTCGAAGGGGCCGTGCGGCTCGTAGTCCAGATAGGCGCAGTCCTTGCGCATCGGTCGCGGCACCGCGGGCTCCACCTGCCCAAGGCAAGGGAGCGGGCGCGGGCGCACGAGAGGGCAGGCAGGGATCAGCAGCAGCGATACACATGACCAGGGCGGCGGCACCAGCCGGGTCAGTTGAGGGGCGCGCGGTAATGCGCCCTGCCCCCGCCCCGCTGTGGCACGAAGGAAGGGGCATGCTGCCCGCATCTCACCCGCGCTGCAGCACAGCCTTTCATGCCCGCCCCTGAACTCGGCAGCGACAGACAGGCAAAAACACACGCACACGCGCGCGCGCGCCCGCACCTGCGTGCCCTCGCCCCACTCGTTGTAGGAGGTGATGGACACGAAGTGCACACCCAGGTCGATGGCCAACTCCCACAGCCGCTTGTACCTGCAGCCGGGCGGGGGGCGGCGGGTCAGGGCGGCGGCGAGTGCGCGCGCGCGCGCAGGGCAGCAGTGCGATCCCGCCGCCATTGCATGGGGGCGGGGGCTCCGCGCCAGGGCCACGTCCCTCGCCTCCGCAGCGGCCCGGCCCGCGCGCACCTGTCGCTGCCCTCGCGCTCGCGGCGCGCCGCCATGTTCCACGGCCGGATCTTTCCGTCGTGGTAGCCGGGGCCTAGGGACGGCACGAAGAGGCGCTGGTGCGCCTGGGCCCACCTGCACAAGCGGGCATGGGGGGCTGGTGAATGCGCCGGGGGCACAGGAGAACGCGGTTTGCCGTGATGTACAGTCGGCCAGGCTTGTAAACGTGGAGAAGCGCAGCACGCACGTCGCGTACAAGAACTACACGATGAGCCACCGCCGCCATGGCGCCCGGCCCCGCTCCGTCTGCAGCACGTGGCGCCCGCCCGCACCGCTGCATGTCGGGCCAGTTGGCGGGGTTGGAGGCGTACGACGTGGCCTCGGTGCTGAAGTAGGTGTAGAAGCCGTCGAAGCCTGGGGGGGGGGAGGGGGAGGGGGAGTTTTTTCCAATCCCCAAATCAACCATGGCCAACCCATTGCTGTGTGTGTGTGGGGGGGGTGTAAACACCAACCCAATCTAAACCAATCTAAACTAGACAAGGGGGTGGCGTACAGCGGGGGCGGGGGTTCCATATGCATCGTTTGGGAATGAGGAGGTGACGTTGACAAGGTGGTCGAGGCGGGGGGTGGGGTGGGGTGCGGCACGCGAGCTGCGAGCTGCCATGCTGCATGAGAAGGCGCCGCACATGGGTGCACGAGGGTGCCGCATCCGTCTGTCGCCTGCTGTCAGCCCGCCATCACCATGCAACGCAACGCCAGACCCCGCTGCATGCATGAGGACGGCCACGAGCGCGCGCGTTCCGGGCTCGCTAAAACCTCAACGCACCTCCTGGCAGAATGTTCTTATCGCCGTCATCCTTCTCCAGCCACAGACCTAGGAAGAAGCCTGGCCGGGGCAGCGTGAAAACAAAATGCGTACGGTGTGGGCGATCACACAGACGCTCGATGGACGCGTTACACAAGATATCGCTCATACGGTACGGTGCCCCCCCACACAAACCTGGGCATGGCGCCATCCCATCTCCTTTCCCGCAGCCACACTTTGCCTGTGTATGTAGTACTCCTAAACGAACCCCCTACGGTATCCCCGCCCTGCCCCTGCAAGACGCGACCCGCGCCTAGCTCACCGTCGGCGGTGGTGCCTCGCACGCTGAGCGGCCCCGCGTTCAGCGCCAGCAGCTCCGCCCAGTCGGACGCGGGCAGCCGGTACGAGTCGTACACGTAGTACAGGATGCGGCCTGTCGCGGGGAGTGTGCCCGTGTTCGTACAGTACGGCACACACATGGAAGATACCACATGCTGGCTGCGCCGCACGCCCCATGCGCACCAACATGCAACAGCTGCACGGCTGTTAGGCCCGTATGTCGCTCCGTATCGCCCGCATGGCCCCCCGTACCGTTGACTCGCGCCACGGCGGACGAGTCCTTGTACTTGTGGCTGAGGTACACCAGGTCCTCATACACCGACTGCTTGCTGCGGCCTGGTGCACCCAGCAGAGGCGGGCGGGCACGGACAGGTTTGAAGGCGCCTTTCGGACACATGCCATACCTCTGGGTGTGCAAGGCCCCGACAGGCAGGCCCGCACGAACACCTGTCGCATGCGTGCCTGCGGCAAGCGACCGCCCCCAAACCATGCCGTGAGGCACCGCCCGCCGCATCACCCGCCCGCCGCACCCGCCCGCCGCACCCGCCCAGCCGGCTGCACCCACCCTCGTAGGGCTCCAGGTGGAACGCCACCCGCACCGGGCTGGACGTGGCGTCGATCTCCCGGATGACCTGCCGCGGCAGCACCAGAAGGAAGGCGCAAACGGCCAGTTCGTTGTTTGTTTCCGATCTCCAGCACTCTCCCTGCTTGGTGACGCGCTGCTTGGTAGCGCGCAAAGGCGCATACGGTATACGACGACACCGTTTCCACAGCGCGCACCTTCCCACGCCGCACCACGGACACAGCACAACCAACACAAGCCCGCGCACAAGCCCGCGCACAACCCGCGCACACACACCTGCTCGATGCGGTCGTCCGTGTTGATCAGCTGCGTGTCGTGACTGCCCTGCCGCCAGCCCGGGCCCCACCAGGACGCCACCTGCGAACGCCGGGCCGCCGCGCCGCCGCGCCGCCGCACGGGTGCACATCATCAGGCACACGCCACCCTGTCCGCCAATGCGTCATGCTGCGGAGTGCACGCACGGGGCCGGCCTAGCCAGCCGCTGCCTGCTCCTCCATATCCAATCCGCAGCTGCGTCTATGCCGTGGTGTCCCCTGGTGCTGCCACACTACTGTACGGTACGGCAGCAACAGCCCACGCACCAGGATGCCGATGCCGTATTTTGCCATCTCCTCCAGGTGCTGCCGGATGAGCTCCTGGCTGGTGGAGGAGTAGGGCCCCCGCAGCGGGTAGAAGGGGCTGTGCAGGCAGTCCGGGGGCTCGAAGCGGATGCCTGCCGGGCAGGAGCGTGGATGCACGTACCGGTATCGTATGTGCGTCTCTCGTGCGGGTTGCAATGCGGTCCTTTGGAGCATGGCTCCCCTCCCGCGTATCGCCTCCCGGTTGCGCTGGTAGCCAGGGTCCTGCTCACCTTGCGGATACTTGGCGGCGGTGGCTGGGTCCCAGTGCGGCAGCACGGCGTGGTCCCAGTGCGCCCACTGGCCCGTGCTGGGCTCATTGTACCTGCGGCGAGTGGAGTGGGGCACAGGGGTACGCCGTGGGGTACGCGGAGCTGACCAACAGTGGAACCCCTGCAGCGCCACCTAACAATAGCGCCACGCCGTGCCCAAGCAACGACGTGTAGCTCAAAGAACTTGCAGCCTGTACCACGCCCTTGCCTGCACATGGACCTGCGCCAGGGGCCCAGTGTCCTGACAACTGCGTGCTGACGCCACAACCCCGGTTCCCGGCCCTCCCCATCGCACCAAAGGTAATAGAAGGCATGAACTCTGTAGCGCGCTGGAATGTGTGCCGCCCGCCCGCACGTCGAGCACAGCAACGCGAGCGCCAGTGACAAAAGCGAGGAGGTCCCGCATTTACTCCGGTGCTCCGCCCTTTTCATGCAAGCTGCATGATGCATGCTTCCAAGTCATATAATGATACTCAATGGTGGTACATTTTAAGCCTAGGGCACAGTTTCTGCTGTCAACTTTAGGACAAGCTGCAATTTCCACACTGTGCGCTGCATCAGCGCTTTTCCTTTTAAGTTAGTTGTTTTCATACATCCCATATCCAATAAACGACTGAACCTGTTTCAGAGGCACTTGCACAAGACCCAAGTTCCAACACATTCCGAACCGAGCTATGCGTATTCGACAGACGGCAGCAGCAGGCCCGTTGTGGCTTTAGGGAACTCCACCAACCTAGTAGGAGTCTCTTAAAATGTTCAAGCGCGGGCGCGGGGGCTTCACGGCTCCACGGCGCATCGGCGATGCCACAACCATCGGCTCGTCGCAAGGAGCCGCGGCTGCAGCTGCGCCAACGGCCACACAGGCAGCTGAGCGATGCGACGAGGAGGGCTCGGAGAATGTGCCCGCAGCTGGCCTCGCACCGTCGTGCGCTGGGAGCGCAGCTGTACCAGCCCAGCCGGGCAGTCGCATGCCGCTGGCGGAAGCGCCCGTAACCACCAACACCGGCGCTTACGGCTTCGAGCCAGTCGCACCCGCAATCAAGCGGGCCCCTGCGTTTCAACGACCAGCGATGGTGCCGGCGAAGCTGCCGCGCACAGGCCCCACAGCAGGTGCCGCCACAACAGCGGGCGTGCGCGGGACAACTGCGAGCGCGGCTACCGGTGCTGGTGCTGGCGCGGCGGGCGGCGGGGGCTCGGGCTTGGCAATGAAGGAGGTCTTCGGTGTCCTCTTCACGAAGACCGCGCTCCTTGCGAAGGTGGGAAAGCTGGACATGGGCTGGTGCAAAGCTGAACGGCTGGCTGGGGCGCGCTCCCGGACTTTCTGTAACGATGTGGGTCGGACGCCGCAAATGTGCAACGCAGAAGAAGGCCAGCAAGCAGTTCGCGGACGGCGTGATGGTGACCTTTGAGGACGGTACCGCCGTCCTCTATGACCAGGTGAGAGTGCAATGCAGCTGCCGGGCCCCTCCTGCCAAGCCCAGGGCACGCGCTGGTCCGCATAACCGACATAGCACGTGCTGTCGTGGCGCGCATGACCGCAGGACAGCAAGGTGATCACAAAGGGCAAGTACAAGTCCTTCGGAAAGGCCTCGGCGTCGTACATGACCTTCGAGCTGGGAGCCTGGCACGCAGAGGTGGACAAGCAGATGTCTGTGGAGGATTTCAGGTGCGGGGAAGGGAGGTGCGCACACGCGGGCGTGGTGGCGGGTGCTGAGCGGATGTCAACAGCTGCCAGGAAGTTACTAAGCTGCGAACGCTGGTGACGATGTGGGTCGCTCTCTGGACCTGTCTGCGCCGCCGTTCACAGGAGCGGCGCCTGCTTCCTCAGCAGCACCTGCTCCGCCAGCGCGGCAGCGGCGGCTGCGGCAGCTCAGGCCCCGCGCAAGCCCGCGATGAACGCCTTCAAGGCGCACGTGCCGGCGGCCGGCGCCGGCGGCACCAGTGGGCGGCCTGCGGTGGCCGGCGGCCCATCTGGGTCGGGCCGGGCAGCTGCGGCGGCGGGCGCGCTGCCCACCGGCCTGCACGACCCACATGCGCCCGGCGCCGTGGTGCTGAACACGGTGCAGTGGAAGGGCGGCAGCGGCAAGCTGCGCGATGGGCGACCCGTCACGCCTGTCGCCGTCGACCCGTGAGTGGTGTCCATTACAATGGCTTTCTCTCCTCGGGTGCGCCAGCAACACGACCGTGATGCGCCGGCAGCCGCCCAGCCGCCTGTCTCACCTGCTCGTACCGCCTCCGCCACACCCAACTCAGTTTACCGAACCACCGCGCCTGCCGCCTCCCCCCGCGCCACAGCTACCTGGGCCGGCTGCTGCGGCCGCACCAGGCGGAGGGCGTGCGCTTCATGTGCGAGGCGGTGATGGGGCTGCGCACCGCCGACAAGACCGGCTGCATCCTGGCGGACGAGATGGGGCTCGGTGCGTGCGGGATGAGGCAACAGGCTGGGACAGACGCTGGCATTGTGTGCGCCCAGGGCAGGAATGGCTCTCCACTCCTTTGAAGTTTGTATGTCTGCGTGTGACTGCTGGCATTGTCACTCGAACCCCGCAGGCAAGACGCTGCAGGTCATAACGCTGGCGTGGACGCTGCTGCGGCAGGGCCCGGAGGTGCGTCTGTCCGCGCCGCTCTGGCTTCTGCAGCTCTGCCTCTCTGCCTGACGTAAGCGTGGCTGGCCGCTTGCCGCAACCCACTCCCTGCCCGGTTCAGGGCCGCCCGGTGGCGGCGAAGGTGCTGGTGGTGACGCCCGCGACGCTGGTGGACAACTGGGGGCGCGAGGTCAAGAAGTGGCTGGGCTCGGAGCGCCTGCAGGTGCGGCTGGCGTGCTGTGCTGCTCACTGCCATGATGGGTGCGGGAGCGCTGGGGCCACCTGGGAGGCGCAGGGTCTGGGGGCTTGGAGTCTCTGGCGACCCCAACACCGCGTGCGTCCTCCGCGCTCCGCCCTGCCCGCTCAGGCGCTGTGCCTGCAGCAGTCCCCCACCGCCAAGCAGCAGATCCTGGAGTTCAGGCACGGCGCGCACCAGAAGATGATGATCACCAGGTGGGTGAGGGGATGGGGATGTTGCTGGGGGGCCGGGAACGGAGAGTGCAGTGCGCGTAAAGCGCCAATTCATGCCACAGCCTGTCTCCCGTGGCGCGCCTCCATCCTCATTGCTCGCCCACTCCCGCCCGGCCCCAGCTACGAGACCCTGCGCAAGCACGCCAAGGACCTTGCGGGCGTGTTTGACCTGCTCGTGTGCGACGAGGGGCACAGGTGCGTACGGCAATCGGAAGCAGCGGCATCACACAGGATGACCTGGTTGTCGTGCCCTGGAAGACCTGTAATGCACTCTTCAGCACGGGAATCAGCTATGGACAGCAGCCGCGCCAGCGGCCGAGACGCATGCGCACCTGGCGCTCCCTCTGCCGCGCAGGCTCAAGTCGGTGGGCGGCAGCAAGACCATCGACGCGCTGCTGAGCCTGGGCTGCCAGCGCCGTGTGCTGCTGACCGGCACGCCCGTGCAGAACGACCTGCAGGAGTTCTATGGTGCGTGGCACGAGTGCTTGCGTGAGCAAGGTGCACATGCATACACGCGAACTGGGCGGGCTGGTTATGTGTGTTTGTCCAGCACACATGCACGCACGCACAATAATGTCTAACTGAGCCTGACGCCATGCGGGCCTGCCTCGACCCCCTGCGCCCGCAGCCCTGCTGTCCTTCGTGGCGCCCGAGGCGCTGGGCAGCGCGGCGGTGTTCAACCGTGTGTACGGCATACCCATCACCCGCAGCCAGGAGGGCACCGCCACGGCCGAGGACAAGGAGCTGGGGGCGGCGAGGTCCAGGTGCGTGCGTGCACCCCGCGCGCGTGTGTGCCCTCGGCACCCCTTTTGGTTATTTGTGCTGTTTCCATACATTGCCTGCACTCCCGTTACATCGCCCTAAAACGCCATCGTCAAGTTCGCATTGTCTCACAACCATGCCAAGTCCGCAACCAACCAGCTCCTACGGGTACCTGCGAGCAGAGAACGCACGTCTTCTTTCACGGTAGGGGGCGGCCGCCCGTGGTGGCGCTTCCCCGGGGGGGGGGGCGGCCGCCCGTGGTGGCGCTTCCCCGGGGGGGGGGGCGGCCGCCCGTGGTGGCGCTTCCCCGAAGCTCAGAACGCAGCTATCGGCCACTAGAGCCCCGAGCGAAGCACCTATCGTAGCTACGAAAACGTAACGCCGAAATTAGCCGCAAACAGCAGCACAGCCCAGATAAACTCCGCACGAGCACACGCTGTACCCCATGCAGGGGGACTCCGTTCCGGAACGTAGGAAACCTAGGTTTCCGACTACTCGCTACGCTCGTGCGGAAACCAGCAGGTAACAACACCCGATGAACACTTGGGCTCATGGCTACTCGCCTTCTCCCGCTCGCACCCTTCCGAGTGCCTGGCAAATACCATGCGTTCGCGGCATCGCATTTCCCCCCGCCCCCCCCCCTGCAGGGAGCTGCAGTCCAAGGTGTCGGTCTACATCCTGCGCCGCACGCAGGCGCTGCTGGCCAAGCACCTGCCGCCGCTGACCTCGCTCACGCTGTTCTGCAGGCCCACCGAGCAGCAGGTGCGTGGTCCGCCGGCAGCGCTCCCCACCGTTCCCTGACTGCCCTCGTTGTCCTTGACTGCCCCGCCCCGCCGCCCCTCCGCCCCGGCTCACTTCCTCTTACTTGCCCCCAGGTGTCCCTGTACACGGCGGTGCTGCGCTCCAAGGCGGTGACGTCGCTGCTAGGCGGCGGCGGCGGCGGCGGCGGCGAGGACAACACGCTGGCGGTCATCACCGCGCTGCGCAAGGCAAGGGCGCGGCGCGATTGCGCTAGCAGACCATGCAGGGCGCCGCCGTGACCTGCTCTTGCGGTCTGTGACACGTGGCGTGTGACACTTGCACACGTGTGCGCACGTATGCCTGGGCGCCGCAGGTGGCCAACCACCCGGACCTGATGCTTGGCGCGGGCGGCGGCGACGCAGCCGACGGCGAGGTGCGCGGCGGGGCGTGGCGACGCAGGTGGTGCATGCCTGTGTGATGGGCGAATGGGCCTGCAGGGCTCGCTGCAACGCCCCCGCCCTACTACAGCACCGTGGTCCTGCCGCCCGCCAACGGTACACACACGCACCCCGGCGCTGCAAATGCCCCCCCCCCTGCTGCCGCACCGCCCACACAGAGCCGCGCCAGCGCCAGCAGCTGCCTGCCCGACTTCAGCGCCGACTTCGCGGCCACCGGGGCCGCCGAGTCCGCAGGTGCGTGGGCGCGCCCGCGGCGTCCGTGCATTGCACCGTCCAGCTTGCATCGCGCGCAGCCGCGGCAGACTGGGCGACTGCGCAGACCGCCCGCCCGCCTGCCTTCACCACCCGCCTGCGCTGATGAACCAACCGCCATTGCTGTGCCGACCTGTCCACCTGTCGGCCCGGCTCCGGGCCTCACGCAGGCAAGATGCGGGTGCTGAGCGAGCTGCTGCGCGCCGTCGCGGCCGCCGGCGAGCGCTGCGTGGTGGTGTCCACCAGCACCGCGGCGCTGGACCTGGTGGGGCGGCTGGTGTGCAGGCCGCTGGGGTGAGCGCGGCGGGGCCGGGGGTGGGGGAGAGGAGGTAGCGGCCGGATGGATTGGATGGGGTGTAGCAAGGCAGGAACGGGTTATGCTCGCAAAACTGAACCCAGGACCAAAACTGTCCAGAGAGGTGCAAGGCGCTGCCAGGGCCAGGGCTGATGTGGTGAGGCGGTGATGCGGTCGCTGCGCCGCCGCGCGCGCAGGCTGAGCACGGTGCGCATCGACGGCGCCACCGGCGTGGAGGGCCGCCAGGTCATTGTGGACAACTTCAACAAGCTCAAGTGAGCCTGGTGGGCGAGCGGGGGCAACTTGGTGGCGGCACAGGGCAGCTGATGGGGTGCGGCATGGGCGCAATCTGCATGGGGTCCGGCCTGATGGGCCAAAGCCGCCTCCACCGCCTTTTGCCTCCCCACCCCACCACCCCCCTCTCCAACCGCTCCGTCCGCACCGCAGCATGGGCCAGGTGTTCCTGCTGTCCACGCGCGCGGGCGGCGCCGGCCTCAACCTGGTGGGCGCCAACCACCTGGTGCTGTACGACAGGTGGGCAGGCGGGCGTGGGAGGCGTGGGACAACGCGACGCGTTGGGGGGTGTGAGGTGCGGTGAGGTGAGGAGGCACAGAATGGCGGGGAGGGGGAAACATTGGTGGGGCCAAAGATTCGTGGAGTATGGTATGTTCAGGTGTTGCCGCCCCTTGCCCCCCGCCCAGCGCCCCGGTTTGGTTTAGACTGGGCTGGTACTCACGAACCCCGGCCGTGTACGCGCGCTCGCAGTGACTGGAACCCGGCGATGGACCAGCAGGCCATGGCGCGCATCTGGCGGTGAGGCCCGGGCGCTGAGCGTTCGGGTGCATGCATTAGTATGATGACATGGCATGGCGTGACCGTTACCTGCATCACGCCCTCGCATGCACCGATGCCGTCCTCGCCCGCGCAACGTGCAGGGACGGCCAGACCAAGCCGTGCAACGTGTACCGCATGCTGACCACCGGCACCATCGAGGAGAAGGTGCGGGGGGGGCGGGCGGGCGGGAACACCGGCAGCTGCCGGCCACCAGCCCGTCAATGCAGGGCGGGCGCGGCGCTGCACTCCACAGCCATGGCGCTGAACGTCTGCCTACACGGGGGCTGGATCAAGTTTAGGTGTACGGAGTTTACAGAATGCACGGAGCGCACGGTTTGCAAGGCGGCTGCCGCGCGCCCTCCACCCCCACCAGGTGTACCAGCGGCAGCTCATGAAGGCCGACCTGGCCAGCGCCACCATGGTGGGCGGCGGCGGCGGCAGCGGCAGGAGCGGCGGCGGCAAGTTCACACGCGAGGAGCTGCGCGCGCTGTTCTCGCTCAGCACCGCCACCGCCTCCGACACGCGCGACCTGCTGCCGCCGGGCCGCGTTGCCGGGCTGCGCTGGATGGAGCCGGAGGAGGTGGGCCGCCGTTGCGGCGCTTGTGCAAAGACCACGACCTGACTTGCTGTTTTGTTGCTGTTCAAAACCCACGCCGCCTTAATCGTTAGGCTTGCGTGGCGACCTATCCAGTCTACCTCAGTTCCTGTGCTCGTTTGCCCCGGCGCATACAGTTCGCTGAGCCGGCGGACAGCCCGCTGGCGGTGGCGGTGGCCACGGGCCTGGTCAGCTGCATCAATCAGATGGCGGCACACAGCCTGGAGCCGGAGGAAGCGGCGCCGGAGACCGCTAGCCAGGGTACCGGCAGCGGCGGCGCGTGCGGCCCCGGCAGCGGCGCACAGCCGACCGGGGCGGAGGGGGGCCTGCGGCAGGACGCGGGCACAGGCGAGCCGGCGCGCGCCGGTGCCCGGCACGCGGGAATGTCAGAGCAGCAGGTGGAGGAGAGTGAGGACAGCATGGATGACGACTTTGAGGACGGCCCGGGTGCGCAGGAGGCGCGCGCACAGGCAGAGGAGGAGGAGGAGGAGGAGGAGGAGGAGGCGCCGCGGCCGCCCTCACAGCGCCGGAGGCTGGTGCAGAGCCAGGGCGCGGCGCCGGGTGAGGTGGAGGAGGACCAAGGGGATGCCGCTGCCGGCGGCGGCAGCGGGGTACCCGACACACACGATAACCCGGATGAGCTGAACCTGGAAGACTGGTAGCAAGTGCATGTTCGGCGGCCTCAGGGCGGGCCTGGCGCGAGGGAGTAAGGCATACGGTGGGCCGCATGTGAGGCTGCCTGGCTGGGCTCTCACTCGTGATGGCAAATGTGTGCACGTTGCAGAGCAGTTAGACGTGGGATGACTGAATGGATTGCGGCGGGATGTGCATTTGACTGGCAGGCTTTGTTTGCGGCCTGGTGCACGGCATGCGACCGGGACCCCGGGATGGCGGGCACTCCCGCAGCGGGAGCTAGCCGCCGCCACCGACACACAATGTAGGCCAGTCTACCTGTCGCGCGCGCCTCCACATGCCTTTGGCGACCACCATTCATCCACTATAACAATCGTACGTGCTTGTTCAGCTCCGTGCTTCCGTGAATTCGAGGGGCGAGTGAATAACAAAACCGTCGCGCCGCACATCGCTCCCAACTCGATCCAGAAAGGGGTCCACTCCGAGTGGAGGGCACCCAGCAAGCCTGCCTGCTACCGTATGAAAACAACAACATGATGCGGCCTGGCAGCACCCGGTCCCCCACTGCGCGCGGCGCAGCCCTGCCGCGCTGCCGCGCTCTTCCTCCGCACGCGATACGCGCCGTGCGCCGCGGCAGCGTCGGCAGCAGCAGCGTCCGCGGCATCCGTGCTGCTGCCGCGGGCGCCGCTGCCGGCGATGCTCCTCCCTCCAAGGGGACCGAGGGTCCCACTGAAGCTGGGCTGCAGCCGGACTCTCCTACCGCCACCGGAGACCAGGCGCTGTCGGAGCTGCGGCAGCTTCGTGCCGCGGTGGAGCAGCTGGGCGCGGGTCAGGAGGCGCTGCGGCAGGAGCTGGCGGCGCAGCGGGCGGCGGCCGCGAAGGAGGCGCGCATTGCGCGGCTGCAGCGCGCCCAGGCGGTGGTTGGCAGCAGGTCAGGCGGCCGCCTGGGCAGACACTCCGTGGACTACGCGGTCGCGCACGCGCTGGCGCAGCTGGGCCGCGGCAGCACTGAGTTCCCGGCCCTGCCCGACTGTGGCCCGGCCGAAACGCAGGCCGAGCTGGAGGCGCTGACGGGCCTTTGCTTCCGCACAGAGCAGCGGCCGGCTGGCGAGGCGGGCGGGCAGGAGCGCACCTGGGTGATCCTGGAGGACTGCTAGGTGGCGGGCGGGCAGCAAGGGAGTTTGCTCTGTGTGGAAGGGGAGGAAGGGTAGAATACACCAGACGATAGTGAGGGGGCGGCGCGGCGCGCGCAGGACCCCTGCTGAATAATGCAAGGCTGTGGGGCGGGAGAGCGGGCAGGGCGATGCCAGGCGCAATGCATAGTGAGGAAGGCCCGCCGGCTGACTGCCACGCGTGGCAATGAGCGTGCACGCTCCGGACACCCCGGTGTGAATAGTTCGCCGACAGACGCCTGCTGGACATGCGGCCATTGGGGCGGGTCCCGGGCGGGTCTGTTGACCGTGCATGTTGCTGTTGAATGTTGAGAGTCGGGAGACGCGGCTGTGTGTGCCTGTGCGTGTGTTTGCAAAACGGAACAATGTGTGTTTGTGCGAGACATGGATAATACGGCGTGCGGCAGGGGTGGCAGCGCGGGTGGATTACAGTAGGGGGCTGAAAGAGCGGACAGTGCTGGAATAAAAGAGCATGAGAAGCCCCTGTCACGCGTGCTGAATTGAGGCTGGAGTACGATTGATTGGCGACACGTGTGGCCATGCTTCGTGTGTATGTGGCTCCCCTGGCCCGGCTCTGAACAGGACAGCGCACTCAGCAATGCTTCCCCCAGCTTCCGGGCTTCTCGCATTGCGATGCAGCGTATCGCACGGCCCTTGCCCGTTTGTGGCTGCAGCTGGGACCCATCTGTCTGTCGTACTCTAGCGTGCGTGGGCGTGGGCCGGGGGCCGGGGGCGGCCCGTGGTGCCAGGGTGCGGGGCGAGGCAGGGGGCGAGCGAACAATGGTTGCAGTTCTAAACCCCTCGCTCTGCACAGCGCGCTCAACCAACGCCCAGCGATCCTGCTGCCGTATAAAAAACAACAACATGATGCGGCCTGGCAGCACCCGGTCCCCCACTGCGCGCGGCGCAGCCCTGCCGCGCTGCCGCGCTCTTCCTCCGCACGCGATACGCGCCGTGCGCCGCGGCAGCGTCGGCAGTAGCAGCGTCCGCGGCATCCGTGCTGCTGCCGCGGGCGCTGCTACCGGCGGTGCGCCGCATCCTAAGGGGACCGAGGGTCCCACTGAAGTCGGGCTGCAGCCGAACTCTCCTGCTGCCACCGGAGACCAGGCGCTGTCGGAGCTGCGGCAGCTTCGTGCCGCGGTGGAGCAGCTGGGCGCGGGTCAGGATCGAGGGCCTGCGGCAGGAGCTGGCGGCGGCTGTGGCGGAGCTGGCGGCGCAGCGGGCGTCGGCCGCGAAGGAGGCGCGCGTTGCGCGGCTGCAGCGCGCGCAGGCGCTGGTCGACAGCAGGCTGGTGGCAGGCATCAACACCCTGGACCAGGTGGTCGGCCACGCGCTGGCGCGGCTGCTGAGCGGTAGCACCGAGTTCGAGCCCATGTGCGAATCCTGCAACGTTGCCTACACGCAGGCCGAGCTGGAGGCGCTGACGGGCCTTTGCTTCCGCACAGAGCGGCGGCCGGCTGGCAAGGCAGGCGAGCAGGAGCGCACCTGGCTGATCCTGGTGGACGACGCAGCGGGCCGTACGTGCTAGGTGGGGGGTGGGGGGCGGGGCTGTTGCGTGCACGTTGCTGCTGTTGGAATGTTGAGAGCTGGGAGACGCGGCTGTGTGTGCCTGTGCGTGTGTTTGCAAAACGGAACAGTGTGTGTTTGCGCGAGACATGGATATGCGATGTGCGGCAGGGGTGCGTGGCAGCGCGGGTGGCTAGCAGTAGGGGTCTGAAAGGACGGACAGTGCTGGAGACGGAGACGGAGATGGAGATGCGGCGGTGTGTGCTGAACGGCTTCGTGCACCCGGGCGTTAGTTGGCCAACAGACGCCTGGGCACGCGGCCAGACGGTCTGGGCCGATGGCAACGCACGTGGCACCGAGGATTGAAAGTGGCGGAAGTAATAAGTTGCAGACTCGTCTGCAAGTGCCGCGTGGAGGCGCTCCGCCCTCATCTCGCCGTTTCTCCACAGCCTGCGTCCAGGGCTGTGTGCCGACACGCAAGCACGCGTATTTCCGTGCGAACGTAGGTACTGTGCGTGCTTAACTTTGACCACAGCCGCGCACACCACCACGACCCGTACGCCACACCCACACCCCACATAATGCTCAGCTCACGCCTCTGCGGCGTGCAAAGCATTTGCACCAATCCCACACCCAACCAGTCTTCAACCTCCCATCCTGCCCAGCCAGCCACCGCCCCCGTACCACCAGCTACGCGGGATGGGCTATGGAACTATTGTTTGAACCCCGCCTGCCCTCGCTCCGCACTCCACCGCTGCCTATCTCACACACACGCTCAATCTCACCCAGTAAGCCTTCAGTGTCAACACAAGAAACCCCCACAGCCCACACCACATGCCCTGCTCACAGCCCATAATCACGAGCCGCAGCGCGGCGGCGGCGGCGGCGGCGCTTGCTGCTGGCTAGCCGCCGCCGCCGCCGCCGCCGCTGCTACCGCCGCCTCCGGATCCCATTCCCGCTCCTTAACCATGGTCCAGAACGCCGCCTGGTACACGGTCTTGAACATGGACTTGTAGTTTGCTGCGGGAAGCGGGGGGGAACGTAACGCGGTGGAAGGCATTTCTGATGGCTGGAAGGCCCAACCCCGTACCCGCCACCCCTCACCCACCACGGATGAAGACTCACGCCGGAGCACAGCACCCGCACCTCGCCAGCCTACCCCACCCCGGCCGGGCCGCCCCTAGTGCCGCGTCCGTCCTCAGTGCTCACTCATGTAGGGCGCATCCACCGCCTCCTCCCTGACCAGCCGGAAGCCCATGGCGGCCGCCGCGGCCTTGATGTCGTCCAGGGACAGCTCTATGCTCTGCTCCATGGTCTGCAGGCACACACAGGGAGGTAGGGGTTCACGGCTCGTGAGCACCAGCAGCGTGTGCGGACTGCAGGCGTTGCTGCAGGCTCCAGACCTCGATGGCCCGGCAGCCACGATGCCCTTGTTGTTGGGGATGCTCTGCATCGTCTGGCTCCATAAGCACAAGTCTTGCCGCAAACTGCACCTGCCTGCCCCTTGTCTAGTTTCGCTTGGGTTTAGATTGGGCTGGTGTTTACAACCCCCCTCCCCAGGCAGACAGAGCTCCTTGCCGCCATCCTCCTTCCCGAGCCCACAAACCACCGCCCGCTGCCGGCCCAGCCGCCAGCCGCCAGCTCCGCGCGGCCCCCTCACCGACAGGTAGGTGTGGCTGTCCGCCCAGTGGTACAGCAGCGGCCCCAGGTTGATCCAGCGGCCGCCGGGCGCCAGGCAGGCGCTGATGACCTCCAGGTACCGCAGCACGTTGTGGGCGGTGTCGAGGAAGAAGCAGGTCACCACGGCGTCGAACAGGCCGCGCATGTCGGGCGCCGAGTACACCTCCTGCGGCGTGCAAGCGGTAGTGCGTGTGCGTGTGCGTGTGCGTGTGCGTGTGCGTGTGCGTGTGCGTGTGCGTGTGCGTGTGCGTGTGCGTGTGCGTGTGCGTGCAGTGCAATGCGCACGCCCACAACGTGTGCGGGCGCGTGTGCACGGAGGAGACTTGTGCCTGCGCGGCGAGCCCCCGGTGGCCTGGCGTGATCTGCCGGCTGCTCAACATGCACCGTCACAGTCAGCGCCGCACGCGTCAGGACCCTGAACCGCGACTGCCCGACTGCCCCCTGCCCCACGCACCACGAAGTCGCCGGCGCACATGGACAGCAGCCCCGCGCCTTGCACCAGCTCGCTGGGCACCACGTCCGGCACCGGCACGCCCCGCAGCTGGTCGCCGTCCGCCAAGTGGTTGCAGTTGGTGTGCAGCCAGGGGTGCACCGTGTACTGGTGCCGCTCCGTCATGTGGTTCAGCATGAAGGAGGAGCTGCGGGCGGGGGCAGGCCGGGCGCGGGTGAGGGGGCGAGGGGCGAGGTGGTTGCGGTGGGACGGAGGTTGGGCCGGACGACGGCGCGTGGGCACCGGACCAGGTCGGGTCCAGAGTCCAAGCCCGGCATGTACGCACAAGGACATGCTCGGATCACGGGTCGGGTGCGATGCAGATAGGGCAGGGAGGGCAGGGAGGGCAGCAGCGGTGTCGACTCACGCCAGCAGCATGAAGTAGGAGTACTCGTTGCCCTGCGCCTCGTAGCCCAGCGCCGCCACCTCCACACACAGCCGCGCCAGGCCGGCGCCCGGGATCAGCACACGCGGCGGCCGCCGCGGGTTGGACCTGGGGCCAAAACGCGTACGTGCAGCGATCAAACAGTGCCGAGCCAAGCGTTAAAGGCGTCCCGACGTGCGCGGTCCCGTAAGCACGGCATGTCTCGCTCTCCGCGGCCCGGCTCCCTGGCAGGCCCCTTCCGCCTCCGGCCTCCCCCCTCACCAGTCCTTGAAGCCCTCCCGGAGCTCGGCCAGGATGGGGCCGTACGACATCATCCGCTCCGCCGCCCCCTCCGCCGACCAGTCACGGACCACGTTCTTCAGCACGTACCGCACCTGCGCCGCGACACCCCCACGAGCCGCACAGCGCGGACCAGGTGCAGCCAACTAACTGTCAGCCAGCGAGCCGTGAGTTCATCTTCCCTAGCTACATCTCACACACCATGCCTCGAGTCTACGCGCGCGCTGTGTCGCTGGTGCTTTCGGCGGTTCGCCGTGCTGCCCGACCCCACACCGCTGCCCAAATCCGCTGCACGGTGGCCGCACCTTTTCGACGTCGTTCTCGTTGATGCGCGCCGAGCACCCATCCGGCCCATCGTCCGGCCCCCGCAGCGCCGGCGGCACCATCAGGTGCGGCGGCAGGGGCCCCGAGGCGCTATCCGGGTCAAACGCCTGCGACAGGGACACAATGAAATCGCGTCACAAACTGTATGTATTGTCTCAGCACAAGTGGCGGCAATGCCCGCCGACAGACCCTTGCTCCCTAGCTTTCTGAACCCCATAACCAGCCCAGCACACATGCATTGCACCTGCAACAGCGATTTGATGAAGAACATGTTGGTGTTGACGGCGGAGCGCGCTGCCGCCAGCTTTGCGGGCTGGTGCGGTATGAGCGCCTTGTGGTGCGGCGGCAGGTGCGCGTAGTTGGACTGCCAGCGCGCCACCTCCCACTCCGCCGACTGCTGGTAGTCGCGGAAAGCCAGGATGATGCTGCGAGCGTGTGCACATGGTGGAATGGAGGTGTAGAGGGGTCGAGGCGGCACGGCTGGCCACAACATGCACGCGCAGTGCGATGATGCAGGTCCGCGTGGCGTGCGGGCGGTTGGCACTTGGTGGACATCCCGGTTCGGCTTGCGCTGCCGCGTGAGCTGTCCTGTCCCCAGCAATATGCCCACGCCACAAGACCAGCTACTCGTTCCCCACTCCCCCTGCCAATAATCCAGGCATAAAGCTCGCAGGCTCACCGCGCCAGCGCCGCCTGCTCCTCCATCTCCTCCTGGGTTTGCTCCCGCGGCGAGCCGCCCTCCTCGTCGCTCTGCACCTCCTCCATGGGCGCGCCCCACCTACTGCAACCAACGCGATGTAGCTGCAGCGCTGCCCTCGGTAGCGCTAGATCTCGCGGCGCAGCACGGCGCCCAAAACTGACAATCGCGCTCGACGGGCGGGTCTGGGTCAGGGTGCGGCAATGCAATGCGCAGAGCTTTAAATTTAGATACAATTGTTAATTGGAATAAGCAACCGGAGGCGGCGGAAGAAAGAATGCGCATGAGTCGGCAATCGTGCAGTCCGCATAGCTTCAGGCATCGTCACCCAAATAAAATAATAATTCCATTAAGCTCATGTAATTTGGCGGCAGCTGCCAGCTCAATTTGGTCTTCGGAAGCTCTGCAACACCCAACTTCTTCAGCGGGCGGTTCCTTTCGCCCCTGCGCCGAACGCGTCTCCCACTTGCAAATTTAGGCTGCATACTCTACGGCGCCTATAGGCTGCCTCTGACGTGAGCACCTGCGCCGGCGCCAGGCTCCCCTGTCGAGCGGCAGCCATGGCAGCCGCTGCGGCCCCCGCACCACGCTTCAAGACGTTTGCGGAGTTCTACCCCTTCTACCAGAGCCAGCACCGGCACACCGGAACGCGCTCCCTGCACCTGGTGGGCACGGGGCTGGCGCTGCTGACGGCGGTGGCTGCGGTGGCCAGCCGGCGCCCCCGGCTGCTGCTGCTGGCGCCGGTGCTGGGCTACGGGCCCGCCTGGGCTTCTCACGCACTGGTGGAGCGCAATCGGCCCGCGACGTTCAAGTTGGGTTGGGCGGTGTGCCGTGCGTGCCAACGTGGGGGGCAGCGGGGTGCGGTGGGTAACTGAGTGCGGTGTATGACGGTGTGTCATGCTTTGACTGCTTGACGTGTGTGTGTTGGGGTGGGGGCTGGGTGCAGCAATGAGTACACTACCGTAGCTGTGTTCAGGGTTGGACCAGCTGCACGGGCCTGTCAGCGGTAACAGGCGCCTTCCCCGAACTCGCCCAAGCCAAACTTAGAATTAGGTGGTCCCAGAGTCAGGAATCAGGCGGGCTTGCGACAGTACCGGAGCGGCAACATACGGCAACAGCAGGATGGTCCCTGCTCACTGGCCCTGACATCCCTGTACGCCCTGCGTGTGCCCCCCCTGCCGCGCAGGTACCCGCTGTGGTCCCTGCTGGCCGACTTCAGGATGTTTGTCAACGTGCTGACGGGTCGGGAGTCCCTGGCGATGGGCTGATGACGATGGGGTGATGGTGGTGGTGATGGTTCATTTCAATCGACACTCACAAGTGTTTGTTTGGCCTATGCAGGTGCAGGTCGCGGCCAGGTGCTTGCCAAGTCCGTAGCTGTCCGCAGGCACGTAGCTGCATTGCGCACGCCGGAGGTTCAGTGGCCTGGCGATGTGGCGGGCAAATATATGTTGCTGATGGCTGAGCATCGCAAGGCGCGGCACAGCCCAGGCGTGCCACGCGCATCTTGACAGCGGAGATGAGCATAGTGTACAGTACCGTGAATTGCAGCGAGTCCAGGATGTCGGAGTCCCGCAGGATGGCATAGTCTGTCACCCTCCTGGGCACCCTTGCTTGGTCGGACTGTCCCTTCTTTGTAATGTCGCATTCATAGTCTGTCACATGGATGGTCTGTCGGATTCACAGTCTGTCGCATTCGTTGTCTGTCATGCCCCCCAGTGGTCTGGGGGCATGTCCTGCGAAAGCTGGATTTGGACTTTGGACACCCCAAGGAGGGTGGCTCGAGATTAGGCGTACAAAGTTGACGGAGGTTACAGGAGGTCACAGGAGTGCCGGAGCACAGAATACGCGCCACTTGTAACCATTTCCCATCAGGCGCAACTCCAGGCGATCACAGCTAGAGAGGAGTCACCAGCGTGGCCTCCAATCCTCGTGTTGTCGCAACTGGTCTGCCACCCACGACTGTGTCTGCCACCTTACAAGCGCACTAAACAGTGCTCAATCCTCAATTCCTCACCCTCATCCACACCCAGCGCGCGCGCATCGCCCACACCACGCCCAAGTGCCGTTCCGACTGCATGGAGTGCCGTGCCGACGCCCAAGTGCCGTGCCGACTCCACGGCGTGTTTCGGTGGACCGGTGTCACACACACACACCTCCTCGGGTCAGCACGGACCTACGGAGTGAGTAGGCACATGCTGCTCTCGGCGCCCACCGCAGCCCGCACACGCTCTGTTTGTCCAGCGCGCGCCTTCGTCCTGGATCCCACCCGCTCACGCCATGCCGTACAGGGCGCCACGCAGCCCTGCGCAACGTGCATGGCCATCAACCAGGCGAGGGACCCCTTCCTGGTCCCAGGCCACCGGGGCACAGGTATCGGATACCGGTAATCGTATCACTTCCCAAGCCAAACCGCCCCAGGCCTTGACACCAGACATGGCTTCTACCCGGCGTCAAAGGGCTAGCTCATCATCGGCCTGCACACCGCAAGCACTGTCTACCGTTAAGCCGCCTGCTGCCAGTCGCTGTGCAGCCACGACACACGCAAGCAGCATGACCAACATAGCCAGCACAAGACTCACATCGTCATTGCCCCCTGTCACAGCCCTAGTCGGGCTACTATCCCGAAGCTTAATAATACCATTCTGCAAAGCGCCCGCCAGGCCTACGTCCAGAGCCAGCTGCTCATATAAACAAATGAAAGATGCGGAACGACCCACATTGACACGGCAAACTTGGTCGACACAAACGATATTCACCGCACGGGTTCGCACGCTCATGCGTTTGGCAGTGATCTGTAGCCTGACAACTGGAACGCGAAGGCCTGTGGTGGCCCCCGAGCTGGCGCGGTGATGACCCAACCCCAGCACAGCTGAAGCGCCCACGCCGTGTCCTTTTCCATGCCAGACGCCCCTGTGTTCCCACTTCCGCCCGCACCTTCAATTCCCTATCCTCCCCACCATTGAACCCCATTAAACCCCATTAAACCCCACACCACTTTGAGCGCACGTGCTCCCCTCCGCGACCCCAGCGAAGGCGTAACGCACTCGCCGCACTCACAGCACTCGCAGCGCTGATTGCCTCAGAGCGTTTAGCCTCGCGCCGCATCCATTCTGGCGAGAGGCCCTCTGTACCAGAACGGAACTCAGGGCATGCTCCATGCCGGTCATTTATAAAGGGCAAGTCTGCTCTCGATCGGGGTTCTTCGCACACGTCGCGAACAAGGCACGCGTCTCTGCAACACGCTTGTGCACACGCAACTGTACCGTGCCCCACCGCTCCTCGTCACGCGGCACTGCGGCTGCCCGCCACTGCCGCAGCCGCGTGCCGCTGCTGCGCCAGCCGCCGCAGCCGCCGCCACACCAAGCGCTCTCAGCACTCTCTCCACGCTCTCCTCCCAGCACGCAAGCGCGCCCAACAGCGCCACACGCGCGCATCATCAGTCTTCAGCGGGCCATGGCCGGCACCTTGCCGCGCAGCGCCATCTGCTGCCGCACCTTCTCCTTCAGGCTGGCGCTGATGTTGTCCGACGTCTTGGGCAGCGCCGTCCACTCGGCCGCGACGCGCGCGCGCACGATGTCAAAGTCCTCCCACACGCCCGCCAGCGGGCCGCAGTCGTACACCACCCGCAGCAGGTTCTCGTGCGGCGCCACCTCGCCGCTGTCGGCGGGGAAGACGGTGGGCACGCCGTCCACGCGCTTCACCGCCAGCACGCCTGTGGGAGTGTGCGTGGCAGGTGCCGGGGTGCGCGTGTTTGATGTCATGGTGTTCGTTAGTTTGTAAGGCAGGCGCGCCGGGGTACGCGCGCGGCGGCGGGGGAGAGGCAATGCGGTCCAAACCAGGTGCTGGCAGCTCGCACCAGCTGCTGCCGCGCCCAGCCATGCCCCTGCTGCCCGCTCCACTTCAGACGGCTGCCGAGCTCACCCAGCCTTGCCCACCCCTCCTGCGCCCCCCCAACAAACAAAGCGCACGCCGCGGCCTCACCTGGGAGCGAGAACTTGCCGGTGTCGGTCTGCGGCTGCTTCATGATGTCGGCGGCGCGGCCGTCCTCGTAGATGATGTGGTTGAGCTTGGTGGCAAAGGACATGGTGTCGCGGTTCACCTTCTGCAGCAGCCCGCCGCCCATGCCGTACGCCACGTTGTCGGCGGCGAAGCCCGCGGCCTCGATGGCCTGCGCGCCGCACAGCAGCAGCAGCAGGGGGAGCGGAGCCGGACAGCCCATGTGTTGAGAAAACAAGATAGTCCATGCGTGTGGCTGTGAGTAGAGCCGGGGTTGCTGCGGTAGAGCGGCGCTTGCCTCGCCGCGTCATCATCCGCAGCCCAAACCGTTCCCACATCATCCCAAACCATCCCGAACCCCCAGAGCACTTGGCCCGCCCCCTCCCCCCGACGCTCCCCTCCGCCCTCCACCCCCCGCCCCCGCCTCCTCTGCCAGCGCGGCACCCACGTGCGCGATCTTCTCCATGGTGGGCAGGTCGATGCCGTCGCCCTGGATGACGCCGCAGCCGGGGATGACCTTGAAGCCCTTGCCGTTGCGGCTGGCGCCAAACACCTTCTCCGCCGCCGCCAGCGCCTGCACAAAGGGGGACAACCGGGCACGAGGGGGCACCGCACGTGTCAGACGCTCCGACACTTCGCCTGCCCTGCCCCGGCCTGCGCGCTGCGCCAGCCAGGCGCACTGCTGTTGCCACCGGTGCCAGTCTGGGCACGGCCAACTGTAAAGCGGTCCCAGCACCAGATGGGCCTCACTTCGCCTACCGTCGCACGCGTGCGTCGCACCTCTCCAGGATGTTACTTGGCTGACGCAGACCCCGGCATTGCGCACTATCGCACAATATTGCACTGCCGCCGGGTCGGTATTCGCACGCGTACGCACATGCGCGCACATCCGCCCCGGTTCGTGTCCATACAAGCCACGCACCGCGCCCCCCCCCCTCACCATGAGCACCGCCTCCGTGGGGTCGCCGCTGTCCGGCCGCAGCACCATGTAGCCGCCCTTGCTCAGCTTGTGCACCGACACGGAGGGCAGCACCTCCGACAGCGCCTGCAGGCGGGGGTGGGTGGGCGGCGAAGGAAGCGGTGTGAGGCATGGGCGGTTGCGGCGGACAGGTGTGTTGCTGGACAGGTGCCTAGCACCGCATCGCTCTTGCCTCCCCCTTGATTTGGGAGTTGGAGAAAACCACCCCACACACACCGCCACCACACACGCACAGCGCACGCCACCCCCTTAAATTGCCGCCGCTGCCTTGATCAGTCCCCATGCTGCGCCATCAAGCAACCCACCAAAACTCCCCAGCCCCACAGCCGCCCTCCACACCCGCCCACCTTGGCGTAGTCGTAGCTGTCCATAACGCAGGCGTAGATGCCGGTGCCGAAGTGGTCGATCATGTTGTTGATGGCGGCGGCCTCGGTGGGCCAGGCCGTCATGACGCTGTGCTCGGTGGCGGGGATGGACATCGCCACGGGCCGCCCGCCGTTCAGCTTGAACTGCGGGCGCAATGGTGGTGGGGGGTCGGTGGTGCGGCGTGAGGCGGGACCACGGCAGGGTGCGGTGCGTGTGCTGCGCTGTGCGCGGCGGGGTTTCTGGGTGGGGGGCCCCGGGCCACCCTGTAAAGCAGCTGGGGCACCGGCGGCTGGGGACCCCGGCCGGCACCCAGGGTACGGGCTCGACTGCCCAGCCCTCCGGCCCTGCTGGGAGTGGCCACCGGGTTGCCGGCGCCCCGCAGCCGCGTCCCTCCAAAGCCCAATCCCTGGCGCCACAGCGGCCGCGCTGGCTCGCGCCGACGAGCCAGCCGCTGATACAGGCAGCGGCCGACCGGCTGCCTCTCTCCGCCGGACCACCAGCCACTTCCAGCTCCCGCCAGCTCACGCCGCTCGCGCCAACAATTGCAAACCCTGAGCTCCAGGGCATCCGCCGAGTCGCCGCAGCCTCAAATGTGCCGGCGCCTGTGCGCTGCAAAACCGCTGCTGCTGCTTCGCCTATTGCTGCTGCTCCAGCTCCGGGACCTCCTTCACTTGGCCGGGCAGCACCTCAACACCCGGCCCCTGCACCCAACCTCCTCCTCCAGTGCCCCGCCCCGCTGCCTCCAGCGCATCCAGCCGCTTGCCCCGCTCCCACCTCGCTCTGTCTGCTGCCAGCCACCATCCCCGCCCCGCCCCACCCGCCCCGCCCCGCCCGCCCGCCCACCCTGCCCGCACCTGCGCGTAGAAGGCCGCCGACATGGTGTCGCTGCCCGTGAAGCTGAGCAGGTGCGCGCAGCCGCCGATGATGGACTGCTCCACGCCGGTGCAGCCGCGGAAGCCAAAGTCGTGCAGCTTGCTCTGCACCAGCGGGCTGCCCGCGCCGCCGTCGCTGGTGCGGCCGAAGCTGGCCTCCACCACGTCGCGCGCGCGGCGCGAGAGCGTTGCGACGCAGGTGGGGTACCAGATCATGGTGAGCATGGTCTCCAGGAATGTGCACAGCGGCGCGTACTCGCCCACCGCGGTGATCTGCGTGGGTGATGCGTGGTGTGAGCCCTGGAGGAGACGCTTTCAATCATAGCTTCATCAAATGCTTAAAAGTGGTGGCAGGTGCTGTTACAGCCAGCGCGGTAGATGCAGGCCCCCGCCCCCGCGCCTGCGGATATGGCGTGGCCACCGTCCATCCCGCCAGAACCCCGGCGCCGACAAGCTGCCGCAGCCCAGAGCCAAAGCCCTCGGCCACCATCCAGCCAGCCAGAACCTCGGCTCCGGCAAGCTGCCGCAACCCAGAGCCGGAACCCGCGGTCCTGAGCTGCCTGCCCTGCGCCCGCCAACACGGGCCCTCTCACAGCGCGTGCCCCCTGCGCACCTGGTACACGGGCACCCGCACGTGTGCGCACGTGCCTTCCGGCAACGCCTCCAGCTTCACGGGGAAGTGCCCTGTGCGTGTGTGTGCAGGTGGGGTGGGTGGGTGGTCGATGGTAGGATAGGGCTGGGCGTCGGAAGCGCCACACTGTGCCAGCCCCCTCATAAGCCCATGCCAGCACGCGATGCAGGCGGCCAACAGCTGCCGTAGGCGTGCCCCAATGCACTACAGCGGGGCCCAAGCGCTTCCAGCCCTTTCAACGGGGAGGAGGCCCGGCCTACCGTCGTTTTCCCGCACGAACTTCTCAAAGAGGGCGCGCGGGAAGGGAAACGCCGTGTGGTTTGGCGCCATGTGCGTCCTGCGCGTGGCCACCATGTTTGCTCAGCAATTACAGTCTGATCGCAGTCAAAGCCGCGCTGGATGCGCGCTTGCGGGCGCTCACCGGTAAAACGCGTCGGCCATCTCCACGTCCTCCATGGTCCACTGCCGGCTAATATAGTTTTCCACTAGGTACCGCATGCCGTAGGAGACCATGCGAGTGTCCGTCTTGTCTTTATTGAATCCCTGGCGGAACTCGCCATACTGCGGCCAGGAAGCATGCGGAAGGAACCATCAAGAGACGCGAGAGAGGCGCGAGTTTATCAGCGCAGGCTTACCGCGACCATCTTCTGGGCTTTAGGGTATTGCAGAAAGTGAGTCGCCTTGTAGCTGTCCGTCAAGACGCTGATAGGAACGCCCACTGGAAGCATGGCTCTGCAGGCGACCGCGCCGGTCCGCACGGGTCGAGAGATGACGATATTCTTAACGCTGAGTCTGCGCGTGTTGGTTGTGCATTGCCCTGGCTCGCGCAGCCGCATCATGCTGGCCTCGCCTCGTAGAATAGCCCCTACACTGCGTCCTTGTTGTGCTGAACCATGCACGTGTCAATCAGGAGTCTGATATCACAAAATCGGGCGTTGCCGGTCGAGCCCCGGCACAGAGCCTGCACGCTTTCTGCTGGACAAAGTACACGTAACCAGGAGTTCAGTTGTATGAATATAGAAACAGGAGTTGTATGGATACGATAAAATGCCGCAAGCCGGGCTCTTGAGGGGCTCCGCTTGACGAGATGGGTGTGGGCGGGTTTGCCGCCCGGTCGCTGGGCCCCAGGCCCCCTTGGCGCATGCAGAAACACAGGTGACTGCTGGCTGACGGTCCCACGGTTCTGGCCTCGCCTGGAGCCTGCAGCCTGCGTCGTGGCTGGCGCATTGGGTTGCGCGCCAGCACTACCGTATACATTCACGGGGTGGGCACATCCCCTCGGCCCTTGCGCACCACGTTGCAGCTCACGCACCACTCGGCCCTAGGACAGGAGCCTCCCGTCACGTCGATCAAACGGGTTACATGCAAATAACACTGCTGGAAGTTGTAGGCCTAGGTGTTGCAGCCTTCGTACGCCTCCTGTGCCTCCCAGCACTGCACCTGGCTCTGTGGCCTATGGCTGGCTACGGCCGCTTAGCGCCTCCCTAAGCCATTCAAGAGGCCACTTCCGCACGCCCCCATGGCCCCATCCACATCCTCGTATAGCGCCCCAAGTTGTAATGTAAGCACTTGCTGGGTAGCTCTCTGTCCACACCAGGTCACATCCAGCAGTGCAGGGATGGCGCGTACGGCCGTACCTGCCCTGACCACCGGGGCAGACATACCGTCTAGCTCAGCGAGCTAGCAGGCCCTGTCGGAGTCGGGCCTCCGCTGCACTGCCCTTGCCCCGCACCATCGATCCCATTTCTTATGGGCTTCGCCGCCGTTCGCGCCTGCTCATGATCGGCCGCGGACATGCCACATATAATGTAATTGACGTAAGCACGACCCGACCTCACGGATCATCCAGCCACCGCACATCATGAGGCATCATGCAACAGCCTCCTCAGCTAGCCCAGCCCCCGCCACCGCGCATTGCTCTGGTGGTGCACTCCACGCTACCTCCGCCGCTCCCTCCCGCTGCCGCATCGCGACGCGCACCTCAACCTGGCCGCCCGCTACCCCCACTTCCGCTTGAGGCTGAGGTAGCTGGTCTGCACCTGCCACTCAAGCCCGGCGAGCTGCGCCACGTTCTGAGCAATCGCCTCCAGGTGCTCCGACACCTGAATGGTTGACGAGGGGAAGTGACGGAGGCGCGGAGGTGGGGCAAGGGGCACGCACACGTAACTGCACCGGTCGCGTGCGGGCGTCGACTAGAAATAAAGATGGGCCCGGCTTGCTTGGCACGCCGGCGCGTGTGTCGACGGCGCATGTGCTATCCAGCCACGTGTGATTGGGCGTCACGGTGTGGGCACCGGCTTACAACGTCCCTCCCACCACTACCCTTGGCGCCCTCACCTCCTTGCTCACGCCGCCGCCGCGCTGCTGGCCGTACTTGTCGCCCGCCGCGCTGAGCCGCGCCGCCAGCTGCGGCGGCAGCGTGAGGTCCTCGGCCATGGGCGGGATGGGGCGGCCCAGCCGCGCCTCGATGGCGCCCAGCAGCTCGCGCTCGTTGTACCTGTCGGGGGGGCCGGGCGCGCGTGCCGGTTACACGGTACGTGTGCGTGCGGGCCGTGACGCGGCTGCTGATGTGGTGCTCAGCGCGGCCGCTCCTCCCTGCGATCCCCTACCCCCAGCCGCCGCTACCCTGACGGCGACAGCTAGCCCCCGCCAGAACCTGCGCAGCCCTCGCCCGCGCCATGCGAAGCAGGCACCCCGGCGCCCTGCCCTCGGCGCTCACCAGATGGTGTGCCCGCCCTTGTCCGTGGTGCGTGTGTTGCTGCTGTCGGGCGCCAGCCAGGGCTTCATGCCCTTGACGGTGCAGAACCACACCTTCTCCGGCACCTCGGACACCAGGCTAATTGCCAGTCCCATGGTGTCGGCGCGGCCCACTCGCCCGATCTGCGGGTGTGTTCCGTGCACGTGTTTACGGCACACATGGTGAGTGCGGTGGGTGCCGAAAGCGGGCATGGCAAGGGCTGGACAGCAGGAGTGGCCCCTGATCCTTCATTTCGTCCCTCGCAAAACAAGCCGCGGCGTGATTTAGGTCTGCCAGGCGGAACCGTCCACGGCGCGCCCCTCCCAGCAGCACCCGCAGCACCCACACCACACAGTCGCACCCCTTGTCACTTTTAACACACACGCACCCGGTGTATGTAGTCCTCGCTCTTGTCGGGCAGGGTCATGTTGATGACGTAGGGCAGCTCGCGGATGTCGATGCCGCGCGCCGCCACGTCGGTGGCGATGAGGAAGCGCACGTCTCCGTCCTTGAAGGCGGACAGCGCGGCGCGCCGCTCGTCCATGCTGCGGATGGGGGCGTAACATTCAACATGTGTTAGTGAAGGAAGTGAAGGCGTAGCCAGGAACAGCCATACAGGGGCGGGGGTGGGATGGGGGCATATGGAGAGGAGGTTCGGCACCCCGGGGCGTGCGAGGTTATCAACGCAAGGCGCATGAACAAGCGGACCCCAAGCATGGCTACGACTGGGGAGGGCGAGAGCGTGCGACAGCAGGCACTCCGCTGCGCCTGGGAGGTGACCGGCCCGCAGCTGCGGCGGGCTCTCACCTGCGAGCACCCGCCAGCACGCAGCAGCTGTAGGGGTTCTCCTTGCCGCTCTCGCGCTTGCCGCGGAAGCCGCCGCCGCCGCCGCCGCCCGCGCCGCCCAGCGTGTTGAGGAAGCGCTCCAGCTGGTCGCAGTCGTGGTTGGTGCGGCAGAAGATGAGGCACCTGGCGCGAGGCGGAGGGGGGGGCGCGTTTGTCACGCGGGGGGGGGGCATGTCATGACTCACGAGGCTCTACATGTGTGCACCGGGGCATCCGCACCACAACACCCGCTCGCTTGCGGGCCGAGTGCATCACGGGCACCAGCCGCACGCCAGCACGTTGCGGACGTGACCACACGCCAGGCCCTCTGCAGCAGCCGCAGGCCCCTGCCCCTGCCCCTGCCCCTGCCCCCCGCACACCGGTCGTACTCACTGCTCCATCTTCATGGTGTCGATGATGCGCTGCAGCAGGCGCTGCTTGAGGCGCTTCACGCCCTCGCTCAGGCACTCCGGGCTGGCGGCGGCGCTGGGGCCCACCTTGTCCAGCGCGTGGCAGCTGTCCGTGAACACCTGCGGCCGCCGCAGCGGGCGGCGGGCGGCGCGCGTGTGTGTGATTGTGAGTATCAGAGTGTGCGTGTGAGTGCGTGGGCGTGTTTGGGTGCAGGCGGCTGGGGGCAGGGTTTGTGGGGCGGAGAAATGATGACTGGGCCGTTGCCCCCCAACAGACCCTGTGTGTGACACGTCGGCATGCGGGCCAGCCGCTGTCGTGGCCCGCGTGTGCGCGTGTGTGATGCCGCTGAGCCTCTGCGCACGCGCACTGACAGCGCTGTCGCTGTGTTCAAGATGGGTCTGCGATCACACGCGGACCGCTCCGCCGGACCAGCTCCGCCCAGCCCCGAGCCGCGTGCGCACCTCGGGCTTGCTCTGCAGCCAGCTCCGGTCCTCCACCGGATCCACCTTCACCTGCAGCGGTGGGCGGGGCCGGGCGTGAGAGGGGAGAGCCAGGGCACTTCGAAGCGGTGCACTCGGGTTAACAAGTCCCGACTGCACGCCAGCTCACACGCAGGGCGGCCACGCACACCTGTGAACACACACATGCGCTCACACAAACATGCACCTTCCTACCGTGCCGTCCTACCCCGCCCACCCACCCCCTCTCCCCCCAAGTATTACCAACAAATCGTCGATGGACGGCTCCCCCAAATTGGCCCCCAGATGGTTGATTGGGAATTGGAATGAACTACCCTCCAATTGGAATGAACTACCCTCCCTCCACGCGCGCCTCTCCCCCAGCCCGCCGGCGCACCAGCACGTGGTCCACGGTCTCCGGCACCGCGTCGCGGCCCTTGAGGTCCACCAGGATGGGGTTGACACAGATGCGGGCGGCCATGTCCTTGACCTCGGGCGAGTGCAGCGTGGCGCTGAACAGCAGCACCTGGCGCGGGGGGGGGGGGGGGAGGGGGGGGGCCAGCCGCAGGTGCAGGCGGGTGTCGCACGGGGATCAAGGTAATCGGGATATCGAGGGTGGGGTCTTAGACCTTGGATCGATACGGCAGGTGCACAGGTCGGGTCGTCGTAGCGACGTGAGAGGGGCTGCCTGTCCTGTCTCCAGACACGGGCGCGGGTGCGGGTGCGGGCGCGGGTGCGGGTGCGGGTGCGGGCGCGGGTGCGGGTGCGGGTGCGGGTGCGGGTGCGGGTGCGGGCGCGGGTGCGGGTGCGGGTGCGGGTGCGGGTGCGGGTGTGCCCACCTGCAGACGGTGGATGCCGGTGCCCTGCTTGGGCAGGCGGCCGTACAGCTTGGTGATGACGTCGGGGTTGTCCGCGATCAGCCTGGGCAGCGCGCGGGAGCGAGGCGGGAAGGCCGTGAGGTTTGGAGATCAGGTATGGGCGTGCACACGCACCGTATGACTGTGTGTATGGGCTGTGCGTCCTGGGCCGCGGCCTTGTCCGGTAGTGGCAATTACAAATCTATGCGAGCGCCGCACCGGTCCGCCTCGTCCAGGACGAAGAAGCGGATCTGCGGGCAGCACACGCCATACAGGACGCAAGTGTGAGGGCCGGACTTTGAGACGGCGTGGCGCCCAGAAGGCTGGGTAGCCACACGCCCCTCCCTCCCCGTGCCCGCCCGCCCCACCCCCCAATTGCTATCCTCCCTTACCGTTGTCTAGTTTGCTGGCTTAGTTTGGGTTGGCGGCACGTGGCTCCCCCTCCGTATCCCCCGTTCCCCGCCCGCACCTGGTCCAGCGGGATCTTGCCGCTCTCCACAAAGTCGATCACGCGGCCGGGCGTGGCCACCACCACGTCCACGCCCTCGCGCAGCATCCGGACCTTGCAGGGGGAAGAGGGAGAAGAGGGAGAAGAGTAAGAAAGGGGTTGAGGCCATGACATGGCGCGTGTGGGCATATGAGGGGGGCGGCACGCGCGCGCACTGGGGCAGCGCATGAGCGCGCCGCGCCGCGTTGGACCAGGCGCGTGCACATGCACGTGCACATGCACATGCACGTGCACATGCACATGCACGTGCACGTGCACATGCACGGCCCTTCAGCTCCGGGCTGGGCGCCTGCACGCCCACCTGCGGCGCCGCATCCACGCCGCCCACGAACAGCCCCGTCTTCACTTCCGGCGCCTTGAGGTGCTTGCCGTAGTCGTTGAAGCAGTTGGCGGTCTGCTCCGCCAGGTCCTTGGCCGGCTCCAGGATAAGACACACCGGCTTGCGCCCTAGCTCCTTCTCGCCGCGGCCGCCGCCGCCACCACCGCCGCCACCCGCGCGGCCGCCGGCTGCGCCGCCGGCTGCGCCGCCGGCTGCGCCGCCGGCTGCGCCGCCCGCCGCCACCCAGGCGGCTGGCGCTTGCGCGAGCGGGATGTAGCCGGGCGGCGGCGGGAAGGCGAGCGGCGTGGCGCCGAAGTTAAGAGCCACCTCGGCGTTCTTGAGCGTGATGGCCGGGTGCAGCACCTGGAGGGAGCGGCGGCAGCAGCAGCAGCAGTAGCAGCACCAATAGCGACATGGGTTATGCGGGGCCGAGGGCGCGGCGATGAAGTCGGCGTTGGGCAGGGGTGTGGACGGACAGGCGCTATGCCTGCGCCCTGGCTCTGGTTGCTGGGTTACCCGTAAGAAGCCGAGTGCCCGCCGGCCCGCAAGCCAGCCCGCCGGCCCCGGCGCCCCAACCGCGGCGCCCGCCGCCGTTGTCCGTACCTGGTTTCGCACGTTGTCCGGTAGCTTGAACGCCTCCCCCAGCGGCCGGCCGTTCTTGGTGAAGGCCACGCTGCCGCCGGCCTCGCCGCAGTCCAGCAGGCAGCCCACCACGTCGTTCAGAGCGAACCTGGACGGCAGGAGGGGGCGACCGATGACGGGGCGTGTTGCGAAGGATGCCTTGCTACGTGGGAGGCGGCGCACTTCGGGGAAGCTGCGCGGAGCCCGTGTCCGTGCTAGTCGCTACCCACGAACCCAGCCCTCCGCGGCCCCCGCCAAGCCAGGCACTCACGGCTCGCCGTAGCTGTCGAACTGGCGGTTGTGGCTCTTCTTGCCGGTGCCGCCAAAGCCCCAGCCCAGCCTGCGTGCACAGGGTGGGGACAGGGCAACGCAGATGCGGGGCAGGCATTGGGGACCTCCAGCCACAAGGACGCAGCAGGAGGAGGCACAGCAGCGGCCGGCTCGTGGACCACTCGCCTGTCCGTCCCCAGCTCCAATGCGGCGGTGGGGCAGCTCCAGCCGACTCGGCACAGGCCCTCGTCCGTCACCGTCACCTGCGGAGGTGTTCACATATCTGTTCACATACATTTCTAGCCGGAAGGCAGCTCTGGATGCTTGGCCCCCGCTCTCAAACAGGGCATTCCACATCCAGGTCTGCGGCAGCGCACCTCATAGTACACCTTGCCGCCGCAGCTCGCGAACACGCCCACGCTGCCGCGCACGCCACCCCACGCCTTCTCCGAGCGGCTCTGCGCACTCAGCCCGTCCGGCGACACCGCCACGTGTAGCTCCCGGTCCTCACTGCTCAGCACACACGCCGCGGCAGCAGGGCTGGCGGCGGCGCCGGCGGCGCCGGCGCCGGCGGCTTCGCCGCGGCCGCTGGTGCTGGCTGCGGCGCCGCTGCGCGCTCGCTGGCGCAGCGTCTCGTGCACGATTTGGAGCATGGGGATGGCGAAGGCCTGTTGGACAGTGGGCCGGCGCGGGTTGGGTGCGCATGCGCCTGCAAAGCTTGTGGTTGAGGCCGACGGCAGCGTCCCTGGGGCCGCAGTCCCACGCATCTCAACCCGATCGCATGACCCACGCTCTTTGCTTCAAGCACACACTCGCAGCCATTTGCTTTGGCGAGTCCACCCGGCCCCCTTCCCAGCGTCCAGCAGTGGCAGCCAGTGGCAGCCAGTGGCAGCACGGGGGAGGCACGGGGGAGGCGTAATTGTCCCCATCATAACTTTTGCCGGACAACGCCCCCAGTCACCAAAATGCCAATAAAAAGGTTTGCACAGCCACTTACTCCTGTCTTGCCGCTTCCAGTCTCCGCCGCCGCCATGACGTCGCCGCCCCCCAGGATAAGGGGAATGGCCTCTGCCTGGACCGGTGAGGGCAGCCTTTTCGGGCCAGCCCCAAGGGAAACGCGGGCCATTTCAGTTGACATCCAAAAGCCTAGGTTGTCACTCCATGCAGAACGGTGCACAAGGTTGTCCGCTGATAGCAGCTTCCAGGCCTTCTTGCACAACGCAGTCCCTAATCTGCCTGTGTGTCGCCACACCAGCCTGACTCCTCGCAGGTGCACCGAGGCCTGCCGTTCTCCCCCTCCCCCCTCCCCCACGACACAACAGCGCCACACTCACATCCACCCCAGGTCCTCCACCGCCTTCGCCAGCTCCGGCATGACGCCCAGCTCCTCAAATGCTGACATGTTCGAAACGGGTGTTGCTGCGGCGACACGCCCGGAACAGATGGACACGCACCCTAATTGGTTGGGGCCCTCGCACTAAAATGTGAGTTCAAATAGATTTAAGTAGTTTGCAGGCGGTCTCTGCCTGATCTCAGTGTCGTTATGCGAAGAACGCCATGCTGAAAACGAATGCAGGAGTCGGGTGGGCACGGCAACTGGTATTCCGACGGTAGTACTTGCAAGTGGTTGAAGCTCATGTAGTGCGACCAATGAGTATGCACTGTTGGGCCAGCAGCGCTGCACGGCCGGATGCACGGCACGCGACCCCGCACCCCCAACCCCCGCGTGTGTCGCGCAACTCCCTCCCCCCCCCCCCCGCCCCTCCCTCCCCCCTCCCGATGTTCATTTGATGCTGGTGGCCCTGGAAAATTGCCTGACTCAGGGTGTGACCGAACCTCCACTTGCAGCCCTTGCTGCCGTGCTTGCAGCGCCGCATCGAGCCCGACACTTGCAACCACTTGAGGATGGTCACTTGAGAAAGTGGGTCTCTCGCTCTTTATAGCGCCCCTGCTAACTGTTGTATTTTTATTTGGACACGAACACGCCCCTAAAATTGCTTACACTCCGGGGAACGATTTCGATTCTTTCTTCTCAAGCCTGAGTCTCCTGAGCCTTTAACTTGCACCTCGCATATTAGAATGCTGGCATCCAGGCAATCGATTCACGGGCGCTCGTGTGGAGCGCCGGTGCGGAGAGCGAG
This sequence comes from Chlamydomonas incerta, assembly GCA_016834605.1. NCBI lineage: Eukaryota > Viridiplantae > Chlorophyta > Chlorophyceae > Chlamydomonadales > Chlamydomonadaceae > Chlamydomonas > Chlamydomonas incerta. The sequence continues at coordinate 1,096,453 of JAEHOC010000004.1, forward strand.
CGCGGCGCCCTGGCGCGGAGGAGTGGTCGCTCGCTCTTCCAACGGGTTTGTGAAGTCGGGCCAGGTCGCGCTCGCAAGCCCCGTCAACAGTGAAGTACAGGGCATCAAGCAGCAGCTTACCGCGGAGCTTGAGGGCCTGGACCGGGGCATCTTCGGCGTGCCGGTGAGTGGACCGTGTGCGATGCCGACCTCTGGCTCTGCCACCATGCGACCCTTAACAGCAGCCGAGGGGCCCAACCCCCATATGACAGCCGAGGGGACAAAGAGCACGGGGTCCAAAGCCCTGCACCTGGTTCTGGCTTGGGCCGGGCACTGCAGACCACTCCCGCGCAGTGCCCAGACATACCACCCCACATCGCACCGCGCCTCGCCCGAACTCCATGACCTCAGGCCGCCAAGAAGGCCCGCATTCTGGCGCTCATCTCCGAGCTGGAGCAGCACAATGCCCAGAAGGCGCCCACCAGCGACCTAGAGCTGGTCAAGGGGGACTGGCGGCTGCTGTACTCGACCATCACCATCACGGTGGGTGGGTGCTAGGGGGTGGGGGAGGGCAGGGCCGGTGGGGCTGGGTGTCGGCTGCCCACGATTGGCACGCGCCCCCCGACCCACATGAGCAAGTACTGGGCCCTGACAGAGAGGGGCAACGCATGGCCTGGCGGTGCGGCCGCAGCCAGTTCCCTGACACGTTTGGATCAGCCCCGCCGCCCATGAACGCGTGCTACACGCAATGCCCCAGTCCCAGAGAAGCCAGCCTTGCCGCTTTCGTGCGCCTCATCGTCTCCTGCCCACGGCTGCTGCCGCTGTACCCACCCCTCCCCAACCCCTGTCCAGGGCGCCAAGCGCACCAAGTTGGGTCTGCGCGAGTTCGTCAAGCTGGGCGAGTTCACGCAGCACATCGACACCGCGGACAGCCTGGCGGTGAGGCAGCCGGCAGCAGCAGGGGCCACGGCGGGCGCCAGGGCGCCGGTCAGGGCGGTGGGAGCAGCGTACCGTAAACCGCGGCGGCAGCGGCCATAGGCCCCATAGCGCCCAGCAGGCGCGCGGCTGCGCAAATCAGTCGTCTTAGCGCACGGGATCGGGCCGCGGCCCTTGCAACGCGGCCTCCCCGACTGCCCTGCCGGGCTCTCACTGGCGCCCGCGCCTCCCTCCCGCTCGCCCCGCGCCCTGCCTCGCCCCCCCCTCCCAGGTCAACCGCATCGAGTTCTGTGTGTCGGGCCTGTCCTCGCTGCGCGGCTCGCTCACCATCCGCGCCAACTACGGTGTAGCCTCGCCGCAGCGCGTGGACATCAGCTACCTGGACTCGGCGCTGGTGGGGGCTGGGGGCTGGGGCGGGCGGCGGGGTGGGTTGTTAATGCCAGATTACCAGCCCAAGCTGAACCAAAGTAACTAGACAGGGGACAAGCAAATGCATTGACGGGGCGGGCGATGGGGCTGACGTGAGGGTGCGCATGTGCGCGTGGTGCAGGGAGTGGGTAAGGTGAGGTGGCGAGTAGGGTCAGAAGGGAGGGGTCTGAGGTGCATGGCCGTAGCGTGGCTGAAGTCGGGGCGGCAACGCGGATACACACTGCTACGGCTGCCTGCCCACCGCCTGCAGCGCGCATGTCTTACGCCCGGCATCGCGCCCCTCGCTCCTCCCCGCCTCCCCGTGTCGCCCCCCGCAGGTCCCGGCCCAGCTGCAGAAGATCTTTGAGGCCAACCTGGACCTGCTGCTGTCCGTGTTCAATCCCGAGGGCCACCTGGACATCACCTACCTGGACCCGCAGCCCGCGGCGCCCGGCGCCTGGCGCGTGGGGCGAGACAACAAGGGCAACGTGTTCCTGCTGCAGCGGCCATGAGCGGCGGCAGCGGCAGCGGCTGTGGGCAGCGGCAGCGGCAGCGGCAGCGGGAGCGGCGGCGGGCTGTAGCACAGAAGGAATGCTGGATGGAGGAGCAGGGGAGCGGGGCCAGCAGCTGTGGAAGCGGCAGCGGAAGGGCGGGAGGCAGGAGAAGGGGACAGCTGCGCATCACACCGGGTGGAGGCTGTCGTTGCAGAAGCATAAAGGTTGGGCAGGGCCAGTTGGGGCAGCAGTCGACTGCAGGGCTGGAGAGGAGGCGAGATGCACCGGGAGCTGGAGCGGCATAGGAGAGGTTGTGTATCGAGACAGGAGTACCGTGTATGGCCTGTGGCGAGCAAACACATGAATGGGTGTGAAGATTTGTGGAGCGCCACGCAAGGCTAGATGTACGGCATAAGGCGCGTTGATTAAGAGAGGGCTGGACTCGCACGGACTCGAATGCAATGTGCGTGTGGCGCAATTTTGGCAAAGGAGTACTGCAATTTTGGGGCAAGGGTGCAGGTTACAGGTGTGCGCAAGGCCGGACACGGATTGGCAGCGGTGCGATGGGCACTCCGCGTGGCACTCCGGTGGGGGCACTGATACTTTCGAGAGGTGTTGAACTGTTGATGGATGATATGTGTCGCATGCGGATGGCTAAGGTCTCTTTGCGGTTGCCGACGGTGCCGGCGGTTCCGTTCTTCCGTATCAAAGGCGAGAGACGTCCTTGCAGGTGCCAGCGCAGCGCTGGGGGCGGGAAGCCGGGCGGTTGCCGCCCCGCCCTCCACACACACCGGATTTGGGCGCGGATCGAACGTTCGGATGCGGCATGGCCAAATTCAATAGTGAAACGCCTATACTGAGGTAGCATACATCCACACAGTCTTTCTAAAACGTCTTTTTCTAACACGTCGCAGCTGAGACTGCAAACATCGGAGTGCAATCAAACTTACTGCGGACGTTTAGCCTTCACAAAACTTGAGTCCAACCACCTGAAATTGAACCACTGCAACGCAGCTCACTTCAACAATGCAACAAGTCGCACGGGCACCGGCCGCGCAGTCGACGCACAACCATCGCGCTGCCCAGCCCCGCTCTCGTGTCGTTTCGAACGCGGGGCTATTCGGCATATCGTTTCCGTTCCTTAAAGCCGGCCCACCCAAGCCCTCAAAGGCGGAGGCGCGCGCTGAGGCAAAACAGGAGCTCCTAGAGCGGATTGCAACGTTGGACCGCGGCGCTTCTGCTACGGAAGGTAGGGGCGGTAAAGAGGCACGATATCGCACACAGCGGCCGCGGCTGTGGCTGGCTGACCGGGTTCAACCTGGTCAGTGCAACACCCTTCCTGAGTGGGTGGACAGGGCGAAGAGTGGCTGTGTGTGTGGTGTCGTCAGCTCGCCCCCAACCGGCTCGGCTGCCCTTTACCCCATCCGCCCCCGACCCCCTTCCCATCGAGTTCAACACCTTCCAATCAAGCAAGCGGCCTCCGCCTGTCCAACCGGGCCACGTGTGCCCCTGTCTCACCGCGCTGCCCCCCCCCTCCTGCCCCCGCCCCTCCCCCTGCCTGCTGCAGACGACAAGGCGGATGTGGAGCGGCTGGCCTCGGCCCTGGAGGGCCTCAACCCCACCGCCCGGCCGCTGGCCTCGCCCGAGCTGCTCAGCGGCAAGTGGCGGCTGCTGTACACCACCTCGGCCTCCATCCTCGCCACCAGCCGGCCGCCCTTCCTGCGGCCGCAGGGGCCCATCTACCAGACCATCGGTGGGTGCCGGTGGCTGGGCGTGGCGTGGGCCTGCGGGTGTGGTGGGTGGCTCGGGGGGAGCGCCATCGACTCACCGGGCTCTTGGCGCGGTGGCGAGCCATGGGAAATAGGGATGGGGCTATGTATGAAGCTTGGATCGGGGTGCGCGCCAGGCAGCCACAAGGCACGCCGTGCTGTCTTGTTTCGGGGGAGTGCCGCCACCACCGACCGGTCGTGTGGCCCTGCTGCCGCCCCGCTGTTGCGCGGCTGCAGACGCTGAGCGGCTCAAGGCACGCAACAACGAGAGCTTCCCCTTCTACAACCAGGTGGGTCGGGCGGGTGGGCTGTTGTGGTCTGCTGCGCCCCACCACCACGGCGCCCCACCACCACGGCGTCGTGTAGTCTGGCGGGAGACGGACGTGCCCCGGGCGCCCGCCCCCCCCCATTCGTCAGTGCATCCTGTACTTTCCGGAACATCTTTGCAATCCCCGCCCTCCACCACCCTGGGCCTCCACTGCCGCGCTGACTAGAATGGCCCAGTGGTTCGCAAGGTGAATTTGGGTTTGGAATGGGCTAACCTCCACCACCAACACCCGCACACGCACCCCCTCACACACACGCACACGCACCCGCTCCCAGGTGACCGCCGACCTGACGCCGCTGGGCCCCAACAAGGTGGCGGTGCAGTTCAAGACCTTCACGCTCTTCAAGCTCATCAACATCACCGCGCCGCCCGCAGCCAAGGGTGAGGAGGGGGCGCAAAACGTGGATATCTGCACTTTCGCACACGCCGGCATGTCCCGCCTCCTCTCCTCTCCCCTCCACTGAACGTACCTGGGCACCACGTGGTCTGTACAACCCACAAGTCCGCGCCAGCAGCCGTACCCCACCCACAGCGGCCCCCGCCTTGGCCCCTGCCCTCCTACTCCCCGCCTGGCCCTCTGTTCCTCTCCGTCTCTCCATCCCTCCTTCCTAAGCCTGCCCTTCCTCCCTCCCCCGCCCGCTGCCGCTGCCGCCGTCTGCTGCAGGCGAGCTGGCCGTGACCTACCTGGACGACGACCTGCGCATCAGCCGCGGCGACAAGGGCAACCTGTTTGTTCTGGACATGGCGGACCGCGAGGCGCGGCTGGAGGGGCAGTGAGGCGGGCAGGCAGGCTGTGGCGGCTGGCTGTGGCGGCGGCGGCGGTAGGCGGCCGCAGCGGCAGCGGCAGCGGCAGCGGCTGGAGCTGGGGGCGACTGCGTATCTGGCACTGGGCTGGGGAGGAGAGGACAGGCTGCTGGCGGGGGCATGACACGAGCGGCAGCAGAAGCTGGCGGAGGATGGGTCAGGGAGGCTGCAGCTCGCGGCCCATGGCCGCCCCGCTTCCCAGCGCTACAGCCCTCCAGCCGCTGCTGCTACAGCCCTGCCGCTACTGCCACAGCTGCAGCGGCGGGCAGCCGGGCGCCGCCGCGGGCAGGCGCACGGCGTACACGTAGGCGGGCAGCACCGCGAACCAGGCCGTCAGGCCCAGCAGCCCCAGCGCCGGCAGCGCCGCCTCCCAGGCCTCACTGGGCAGGCGCGGCAGCACCAGCAGCCCCGGCAGCAGGCCGCACGCCAGGCCGCCCAGGTGGCTCATGTGGGACACCGCCATGTGCTGGGGGGGGGGCATGTAGGGAGGAGCACTGGGGGCGGGCGCAAGGAGAGGGGGCTGGCGCGGGGTGGGATGAAGGGACGTCATGTAGTGCGTTGGTGTTAGTGTGGCTAGTAGGCTCAGAGCCGGAGAGGTAGGACAGGGTGAGGTGAGGTGAGGTGAGGTGAGGTGAGGTGAGAAAGTGTTATCTGTCCGGGCATTCACGTATCTTATCAGTCATTACCGTATGCATTCAGAGCATTCATGAATGCGCTTCATGCTGAATTTCATGTGTGCTTGGGTACGCCGCAGACTAAGTTTTCGCGCATCCTTCACAGCGGGGGGCCGGATTGATGGAGTGTGGAATGCACTCAAGACGGAGCGGGTCGTGGTGGATGGAGGTTAGGGCTAGACATGCGGAGTCGGGTCAGGGCGCTGGATGATTGGCGTCGCGCTGCGTCCGACCTGTGGGCGTTTGTGGGCTTGTGGCAGTGGTATGCGCGCAGTTGCCGCATGCATGCTGTAACACGATATAACTATGCCTGAGCCCCTGGGCCACAAGGGAGGGTGGAGGGGTATCGTGCACCCACATGCATTCTCTCCTCCCCCTGGAAATGGCCACACGCCCACATCAGTACACCACTCCGCTCGCACAGCCGCGCTACCGCCACCACCACCGCCACGCCTGGCTACCACCACCCACCTGCTGCGCCGCCAGCGCATAGGCGAGCAGCCCCAGCAGCACCCCCACCAGGGCGCAGCGCAGCATGGGCCGCCGCATGCGCCGCCAGTTCAGCGCCGTGTCCGCCGCGAACAACCCGAGCAGCCCGAATACGCCGCCAGAGGCGCCCACCACCTGCAGGTGCGCGGCGGCAGCGGCGCCGGCGGCGGGGGCGGGGTGATGTGCTGGCAGCGCGAAGCTTTATAAAGCCGCAGCCGCAGCCGCAGGGCTTAACTAAATAGGCAGTTCACGGCGCCGACACGAATGAACGCACCGAGCACGCGGCAAGCCTGGTAACCGTATAGCATACACACGCGCATGCGTTGACGGCACGCCGCACTCACCACATTGCATGGCGACTCCACCGCCGCGCTCAGCAGCCCGCCACCCACCGCCGCCGCCAGCCACACCGCCGCCACCCGCGCCGTGCCGTAGCGCATCTCCAGTCCCAACCCCAGCGCCGCCGTCAGCGCCAGGTTGGCGGCGCAGTGCCGGAAGCCCACGTGCAGCGCGGGGCTCGTCAGCCACCTGCGCGTGCGGGTCGAGCGGACGGCGGGGAGGCGCTGAAGTGACAACAAGTTGAAGACTAGAAGGACTATGGCACACACAGCAGCGTATCACAGTACTCCGCGATGCAGCATTCAGCACTCGGGGCGGTCGTGCCGCGGCGGGTCCACTGCTACTTGCAGGCAGAAGTCGTCGGGTCGATGTTGCCAGCAAATGCTTCCGACGGTGCCGTGCAGCTTCCACCCTATCGCCAAACCACCGTACCGCCCTAGTGCAGTAGTGCCCAACGCACGCACCTGTAGGCCTGCGCCTGGCCGCCGGCGTGCAGGTCGGGGCCGTAGCGGCCGCCCCAGGCGCGCAGGTAGGGCTCCGGCAGCGCGGTGGCGGGCGCGGAGCCGCCGCGCAGCAGCACGTCAACCAGGAAGGCGGGGCCCCAGTGCCGCGTCGGCAGCAGCCGCGCCGCCGCCGCCGCGGCAGCTGCAGCGGTGCTATTGATACTTGAGGTGCTCAGTGGGGAAGATGCAGCAGCGGGGCCCAGCGCCCACCCGCCGCCGCCGCCGCCACCGCCGCCGCTGCTGCTGCCAGCAGCGATCCTCTGCAGTGACCCCGAGCCCGACACAGCGGCCGTAGCATTGGCAGCCGCCGCTGCCGCTGCTGCAGCTGCTGCTGCTGCTGCGGCGGCGGCGTCTTGCGCGGCGGCTGCTACAGCCGCCAGTGCGGCCGCCGCGGGGTAGTTGCCGGCCATGAAGGCGAACAGCAGGGCGGCGGCGGCGGTGAAGGCGCACGTGAAGAGCGGCCAGTGCGCGCCCATGCGGGCCGGCGTGCACCTGGCGCGTGTGGGGCGCAGGTGGGGGTGCAGGTGGGGGCGCAGGTGGGGGCGCAGCAGGTGGAAGCGCAGGCGTGCGTGTGACAGGGCCTGACGTGCTGGTGGGTCGCAAGCAGTCACCAGCAAACACGAAATGTGACGATGGCTGGCTGGCCTGGCGGGTGGAGGCTGCAGCCGCCCGCCCTCCTGCAGTCCTGCCGCTCGCCCGCCTGCCCGCCTCGCCGGCTCACCAGTCAAACACGTGTGTGCCCGTGATCACCAGCTCTGGCGGCAGCACATGCACATGCACATGACAGAGGCGTCAAGGCGTCAACAAGGCCAACACCGAAGCTGCCCGAACTTGCAAGCCGTATCGTAAGCGCACCCAGCCGGGCCCCTGTGCACTCGCACCCACCTAGGCCCCAGCGCACCCGCACGGCCGCCGCGCCCACCCACCCGCCTCCAGCCGCTCCCAGGCGCTGGCGAAGGCGCCCGCGCGCTTCTTCTCCAGATAGTGGCGCAACAGCCGCCGGTGCGGGCTGCTGCCAAGACTGGTGGCGTCCAGGCCGCCTCTGGCGGCAGACCCCTCGCCGCCGACGTCGCCGCCCTTGGCGCCGCCGTCCGCACCGCCACTGGCCATGAGTCGCTCCCAGGCCGCCCGCTGCAGCGCCAGACTCAGCGCCGCAAACAGCCGGTCTGAACGCGAGTGAGAATGTGAGTCAGGCGTGAACTAACATGTAAGTGTGAACGAGTGCAAGTAGCGTGCGTTTGCGGGCGTTGCTGTCCCTACACGTACATGTACAGGCGCGTACGGACGTGCTCAGACCTTACCCTGCGGCTCCGCCGCTCGGTCGACCAGGGTGGAAGCCTGCACGTGCAGCGACCGCACCGCGCCCACCGCCGCCACGGCGCGGTGCCAGCGGCGGCGAGCAACCGGCGACGACGGCGACGCAGCAGCAGCCGCGGCGGCGTCCCCTCCACCATCGGCTCCGCTGGTGCCGGCTATGCCGCCCGGCGCCTCGGCACTTGTCGCGGCTGCGGGCGGCGGTCCGAACCCGGATTCGGAGCCGCCGCCGCTGCCCGCTGCTGCAGGCCAGCCTGGGAGCGACACCCGCAGCGCTGCCGCCTGGCGCGTGAGCGGTGCTGACTTGTGCTCTTGCAGTGGCGGCTGTGGCGGCAGCGGGTGGCCGCTTTCAAACATTTGCTGCATCGACCGCCGACGGAGGCCGCCGCCGATCCGGCTGACGCCAATGGCACCCTCGCCGCCGATGCCGCCGCTCGAGCTCGCAGGCGCGGCGCCGCGCGCGCCCGTGGGGGTGACCCGCGCCGCGTCTGCTGCCGCCGCGGCGGCGTCGACGCTGGCCGATGCCCGAGCCGGCGGCGCTTTTGGGACCTGAGCATCCGTTATCGCCGCGCCCGCACTATCAGGACCGGCGTCGTCGCCGTCGCCGCCAGCGCTAACGCGTGATGTTGGCGCCATGGCCGCGCCGCTGGTCGCGCGCCGGCCTGGCTTGCCTGTGAGGACAGGGTCCCAGTAGGATTTGCCGCGCTTTATTGTGCTGCATATGCAGTTATGAGTGGCGCCGGGGTGTCAGTCTGAGATCCATGTAGCGGCCGCTTGAACCTCCCCAGTCCGAGCGCGGGGCAGCGCCATGGGCATGGAAGCCGGATCGTCAACATGAAATTGGCAGAATTTCATTGCGTCGTGTTTGAAGTGGACTCCAGACCTCAACATAACAGCACCACTGCATACGGGCTCGCGGCTCAAGCAACGCACACGCCGGAAATTTAGCATGGCAGGTACTTCGCAATAGATTGTCTATTTCTCCTGAATTCAAAACCATGGAAGATGGAGATGATTTTGTAATTAATACATGGGAGCCGTCGTCCGTCCCGAAAAAGGCGCCCGCATCCGCGAAGAAGGACGGCGGCGGCAAGCCCGGAAATGCTGGCGGTGGAAACTCCAACGGTGGAGATAGCCACGCAGCAAATGGAAACCGGTCGCACGGCGGCCAGCAACAGCAGCAACGGAATGGCAAGCCATTCGGCCGAGACGGCCCGTCGGGCAACCGTGGCGATGGTGGCAGTGGCGGCCAGGGCCAGCAGCGGAACGGCGGGGGCGGCGCGGGGCGGCAGGAGGGCGGCGCCCGGGGCGCCGGCGGAGGCGGAGGCGGTGGCGGTGGCGGAGCAGCGGCTGGTGGCGGTGGTGGTGGGCGCCAGCGGCAGCAGCCCGGCAAGGACCGCTTCAAGACGCGAGGTGCGGGGCGGGGCGTCGGGGCGGGCGGCCGGTAACTGACTCTGCCCGCCGGGAAATTGCGCGGCTGTGGTTTGCAGCGCCAGAGGGCCGTCGCCACGAGGCACGGGGGACGGTGGCCGTGCGGCTGGTGGCGACGGCGCTGGCTAGCTGGCTGGATGGCGCACAGCATTTGCCGACTGCGCCCTCCCAGGACTACATAACCCCCCTTATCCACGGAACACGCTCCCCTTCCTGAACCCCGCCCAACCTTGCACTGAAGCCCGCCCCTGTCCTGTCCTACGCACGCAGCCGGCGGGCGCGCCATGGACCCGGATGACCCCGACGAGCTGCTCCGCTCCGAGGCGCCGGCGGAGGAGCAGGACGACCTGGCGGAGGTGCTGGGGCTGGTGGCGGCGCGGGAGCAGGCGCTGCAGGCGGAGGCGGAGGGCGCGGCCGGCGCGGCGGGCGGCGGCGGCAAGCGGAGGGCACCGGCGGCGGTGGGTGCGGGGCGTGCGGGGTGTGCGGGGCGCGGGGTGTGAGTGTGGGGTTTGGGGTGTGACGTGTGAGGGGTCATCTGTGCGGGTGAAGGGGCTGGGGGGCCCGAGGGTGTGGAAAGGGGGGAGCTCACAGGTCGGTCGGATGGCCGTACGGTGCTCCCGCGCACGCACGCATACGCGCACACGCTTTACTGGCTTCATGACGTCTGCGTACGCGCAGGAGCCGGAGGGTGTGGTGGATTTCGACGACGACGACGGCGGCCGCAAGCGCCGCCGCACCGACGGGCCCGCCAAGCCCGCCATCAAGGCCACCGGCCGCGGCAACTTCACGCCCGGCACCGCAATCCACGCCGGCGCCAACCCCGCCGCCGCCGCGGCGGCGGCGGCCGACGGCGCCGCCGGCACCGACGCCACGTGGCAGGGGCTGGGCCTGGCGCCGTCGCTGAGCGGGCAGCTGGAGTCGCTGGGCTTCGCGGCGCCCACGCCCATTCAGAAGCTGGTGCTGCCGGTGCTGCTGTCGGGACGGGACGCGCTGGTGAAGGCGCAGACGGGCAGCGGCAAGACGCTGTGCTACCTGCTGCCCATCATAAACGACCTGCAGGTGCGGGCAGGGATGTGGGGATGTGGGGGAGGCGGGATGTTGATGGGGGGGGCGGGGGAGAAGAAGATGGCAGCTTTATTCTCAGCCTAACACCAAGCAGCGCGGGGGTGCGGTGCGGTGGAACGCGGTGGGGTAGGTGCGCGTGCGTGTGGGCGTGCCCGCCTACGCCTTCCCGCCCCACTCATGTCTTCCGTGCACGCCGTTGCCGCCGCCGCCGCTGCCGCGGGCCGCTCAACCCCTCCCCCCAGTCTTCAGTGCATCCTGTACCGCTTTTCCGAACATCCATCCTTGCAACCCCCCCCCCCCCACCACCACCACCAGGCCCAGGAGCCGCGCATCAGCCGCGGCGAGGGCACCTACGCCATCGTGTTGGCGCCCACCCGCGAGCTCAGCATCCAGGTGGGAGGGCGGGCGGAGGGCGTGGGCGGATAAGGGCGGCAGGGGGCGGCAGGGCGGCAGGGCGGGAGGGCGTGGGAGGGCGGCAGGAGGGGGGGGTGGACGGCAGGGCGTGGGTGGACAGCTGGGCGCCGGAACCCGAACGCAGCACCCTCCCCGCCTTTGCTCAATCTAGCGCATTATGAACTCGCACCCACCACCCGCACCTGCCCCCCTTTCCAACCATCCTTGCACCTCCCACCCTTTCACATCTCTTACATAACAATGCACAGGTGGCTGACGTGGCCAACGCGGTGCTGAAGCGCTACCACTGGCTAGTGTCGGGGCTGCTGATCGGCGGCGAGAACCGCGCGCACGAGAAGGCGCGGCTGCGCAAGGGCGTGAGCCTGCTGGCGGCCTCGCCGGGGCGGCTGCTGGACCACCTGCAGAGCACAGCCAGCTTCCGGACCAGTGCGTGCCAAGCGGGGTTGGGGGGAGGGGTTGGGGTGGGGGCTCGGGTGGGGGGGGGGCATAGGCGTCCATGCGAGCGGTGTTTTGGTAACCGGGGGCACGAGGGCCCCGGGACAAATGATGCCAGAGTCTGAGGCCGCCCGCTGACACACACGCACACGCACGCATATGAAGACGCAAACTCGCCCGAACCCGCAGCCGAGCTGCGCTGGCTGGTGCTGGACGAGGCGGACCGGCTGCTGGACCTCGGCTTTGAGGCCAAGCTGCGCCAGATCACCGAGCTGCTCAACAGGTGGGGGCGGTGGTGGGAGGGGGCAGGGGGGAGGGGGGAGGTGCAGGGGGTGGTGGGGGAGAGCAGGTGGGAGGGGCAGGGGGTGAGGAGCAGGGGGTAAGGAGCAGTGGGGAGGAGCAGGGGGAGGGGCTGGGGGAGGCGCAGGGGGCAGGCGTGGGGGCAGGCTTAAGGAGCGGGGGCAGGGAGGAGCCGGCAGGAGCAGGGCGAGGAGGGGCCGGGGCACAGGCGTACGGCGTGTGGTGTATGTGACTTCCCCCCACCCCAATGCCCACGCAGGCGGTCGGCGGCCGGCATGGAGGCGGAGGCGGCCGGCGGCGCCGCCGCCCGCGCCAGCGCCGCCGCCGACGACCATGCCGGCGACGCGCACGACGCCGACGGTGACTTTGACTTTGTGGCGGAGGAGAAGAGCCGCCGCCGCCAGGCGGCCGCCGCCGCCGGGCCGGGGCCTGGCTCCTCCGCCGCCGCCGGCGCCTCCCAGCGCCGCACGGTGCTGGTCAGCGCGACGCTTCACAAGCAGCTGGGCGCGCTGGCAGAGCTGGCGCTCCAAGACCCCGCGGTCGTGGGCTTCGACGTGCAGCAGACCACCTCCGGCCCCAAGCTGCTCGGCGGCGCGGACGTGGGCAGCGGCGCCGGCGACGCTACTGCCGACGGCGACGGCGTGAGCTACAGCCTGCCGGCGTCGCTGCGGCAGACGTGGCTGGAGGTGCCGGCCAAGGAGCGGCTGAGCGCGCTGGCGGCGCTGCTGAAGAGCCGCACCGCGCGGCGGCGGCCGGGCGGGACCAAGGTGGGGGCGGGAGAGGGGTCGAGGAAGGAGATGGGGGAGGATGTGCGATGGTGGGTGGGTGTGAAGGGCTGTGAACACCAGCCCAAGCTAAAACGAGGGGAAAGGCGGGTGCGGAGATGTCTTCCGAGTGCTGACGGGGTTGTTATGTAGGAGCAGGAGCCGGGAAGAGGCGGGAAAAGGCGCGAGGACGAGGGGTGGAGTGTCGCGGCCTGGGCCCAGCTGACCTGCCGCTGTCACCAACACGTCCACCCCGCCCAACCCCACCTCTGCTACACTGCTCTTACCATCCTTGCAACCACGCCACTGAACCCCCAACCCTACTCCATCCCCACCCTACCCCACCCAACCTCCCCTCCCACCCCGACACCACCAGATCGTGGTGTTCGTGTCCTCCTGCGACGGCGTGGAGTTCCACCACCACCTGTTGGCCGACATGTGGGAGGCGGTGGCGGGCGGCCCGCTGCTGCCGCGCACCTGCCGCCTGTTCAAGCTGCACGGCGACATGCCGCAGAGCCAGCGCACAGAGACGTTCGCGGGCTTCTCCAAGGTGGGGTGCGGGCCAGTGGGGCGGTGGGGGGTAGGCGGTGGGAGGGGGGAGGGCGCCAGTGGGGACCAGTGGGCAGGCCGCGGTGGCGGCCGAGCGGTGGGGGTCTGGTTGGGGCCGGCGGGCCTGGTGGGTCAGCGGCCAGATGGTCAAGCGGCGCGGGCGGGGGTGTGCGCAGGTTTGAAGCGCCGTGGGGGTACCTGTGCGACTCCTCCTGGACGCGCCGACGGCCCCATTTGCGTGGCACGTGTGTGACGCGTGTGTGTGTTTGTGCGCCCCCCCCCCCCGCCCCGGCGCGCGCAGGAGGGCGACGGCGTGTTGCTGTGCACAGACGTGGCGGCGCGCGGCCTGGACTTCCCCAACGTCACCACCATCATCCAGTACGACGTGCCGGGCGCGCCCGCAGAGTGAGCCTGTCAGAGGGGGGCGGGGCGCCTGGGCTGCCTGGGCGTGGCTTTTTGGCGGGGTGGGGTGGCGGGTGGGGGCAGGAAGGGGGTTGGGCGCCAGCCGCCACATACCGTGTCCATGGTGTCCTCCCTAAGACCCAAACACACACGCGCGCACGCCGCCAATACCACCACTAACACCACCACTAACACCGCCACCATTACCACCAAACACCGCCACCACCACCACCGCCGCCGCCGCCCACAGGTACGTGCACCGTGTGGGCCGCTCCGCGCGCATGGGCGCCGCGGGCGAGGCGGTCATGGTGCTGATGCCGCACGAGGTGCCGTACGTCAACCTGCTGCGCTCCCGCGGCGTCATGCTGGAGGCGCTGGGCTGGGACGGCCTGACGCGCTTCATGCCCACGCCCACCTTCGACCCGGAGGGCGGCGGCGGCGGCGGAGGCGGAAAGATCAGCAAGAAGATGGCGGCGGCGGCGGAGGGGCTGGGCAGCGCCGGCGCGGCGCGGCAGCTGGCGGCGCAGCTGCACCGGCAGCTGTCGGGGGCGGTGGCTCGGGACCCGCACGCGGCGCAGCTGGCCTCGGACGCGTTCCGCAGCTACGTGCGCGCCTACGCCACACACAGCGGCGACCTGAAGCGCGTGTTCGCGGTGGGTGCGCGCCGCTTGGTTTTCTTGGGGGGCGGGAGGAGGGGGAAGGGGGGCGGGAGGAGGGGGGGAGGGGTGTGAATACCAGCCCCAAGCTAGACCAAGGGGGGTAAAGCCGTACACGTGACTGGTGGCGGGGTGGGGACAGCGTCACGGGCAGCGTCCCAAGGTGGACCTCCCTCCAACAACAACAACAATACCAACTCGCGGGGACAGCGGCGCGGCTTGTGGGCTGGGGGCTGGGGGCTTGAGGGGCGGCAGGCAGGTGGGCGCCTGGTGACGGGCTTGGCTTGGCGGGTGTGGGGGTCACGGTAGGGGCTGGGGCTGATGTGGCCTATGTCCGCACCGCTCGTGCCGGGGTGCCGGCCGGCCGTTTCCTCATGCAGCCCCCCAAACTCAACCCCCACCCTCCTCCACCCTGCAGGTGCGCAACCTGCACCTGGGCCACGTGGCGCACGCCTTCTGCCTCACCGAGACGCCCACGCTTGTGGGCAGCAGCGGCAGCGCGGCGGACCGCAAGCGGCGCAAGCGCGAGCAGTCGGCGGCGGCGGAGGCGGACCGGCGCAAGAAGATGAAGCGCGCGGCGCGACAGGCGGCGGCGTGAGAGCGAGAGCATTGAGTATTGTGTGATGGTGTGTGTTGGTGGCTTGGTCGTGCGTGGCGGCCGGTGGGGTGTTTGCTCTTGTTGCCCCACGAGGTTGGCACGGGCGGCGGCATCCGCGGAATGGGAGTTATCTCTGTGTATGCGCGAGTGAGCAATGGTCTCCAGCATGATAGTGACGGCTGGCACAACAGCGAGGACAGGCCGGTTCGGCTGGCCGTGTATGATGATGATGGTTGTGAAGCTTAAGATGGTACTGCAATGGCGCAACGTAAGGTACCGTATTCGCGTTGTGGGGCCTCGCAAGGAACGCCATGGTGTTACATGGATGCCCATTCTGGCCATTATGCCTATGACAGCAATGCACAGTGGAAGGGCGCGCCCCCAGGACCAAGCGCCCTTGTCAGCAACAGCATCTCAGTACCGTTCAGTTCTCAGCACCGAGTGATTTCATCCTGCCGGCGCCCCGCGGGCAGCCGCGACAGCCCCTGATGGCCCACCACCAACCTGCACCACCGAACGCGGACCCCGTATTTCAGCACACGCATCGACGCATGCTTCTTCGCTTTCGCTCTCGTTCGTTCATCTGTAACGCCCCCGACACAACGTCCAGGCAGCGCGACAATGCAAACCCACATCCTTCCTCAACCACACAAGCAGTGCCCTTGCAAGCCCCACATTCTCCAAGGCAGCCCAACGGCTATAGCCCTCGCGCGTCGCGCCCTAACAGACGCCACGCGACGGCTCAAAGCCCCTCCCACCATCCCAGCACGGGCACGGCACCCCCTGCTGCCTCCACTGCCGCACCCTCACCGCCTGCTGCCGCCCCAACCTGCCGCCTGCTGCTGCCTGCCGCCGCCGTCGCTCTACCGGCCGCGCAGCTCCGCCAGCCGCGCGGTGAGGTCGTCCTCGGCCTTGGCGGCGGCGGGGCGGGCGCTGCCGGCGGCGGCGTTGGGCATGCCCACCGCCAGCTCCAGGCCGTGCTCCTCCGCCACCTGCAGCGCCACGTGACACGTCAAGATACAGGACACGTCAGCACACGACCAGAGGCAGAGGCGCATGCAATGGCGGCATCCAGGTCGCCTCGACAGTCGACAGTCCACGCGGGTGCCTCGACTGGACCCAACCACCAACCCCAGCGCCTGCACCAATGCCAGTGCCGCATCCTCCACCCCAGACTGGGCTGGTCTACCCCTGCTGTCTGCCTTGTCCCACTGCTTTGTACCATCTCTGCAACCCCAACCCCCACACCAACCCCACCCCACCCCCCGCCCCAACCCCCGCCCCGCACCCACCTGCGACATGAGCGCCGTCACCTCGTCCTCGGGTGTGGACAGCGAGGCCTGCGCGCCCATGACGTCATCCACCACCTGCGTCTGCAGGTCCAGGTTCTCAAACTGCTTCTCGAACTGCAGGGGTGGAAAAGGGGCGGGAGCAGGGGGGGGGAGGCCGTCAGGACGGGCGCGGGGTGTGGTCACACAGGTGGGCGTCCCACCCCGTTCGCCAGTGAGGCAGGCATGACGACGAATAGGGCAGAGCACCTCCGGCCAGTCATGCCGCGACCTTTCCTTCCAGATCCTTTTGCCCAAACCTCACTACCACCGCTGCCTGCAGCCGCTGTCACCTCCCCGCCTGGCGCCCACCCTCCCCCGCACCCAACACGCCGGTGCCTGCCTCCTCGGCACCAGCGCCCGGTGCCCACCGGCCCCGCACCTGCGTCATGGTGTTGGCGATGGTCTCCAGGTTGTTGGAGGCCATGGCCTTCTCCAGGCTCTTGACGATGCCGGCCATGTTCTTCTGGACCTGCAGGTCGTGTTCAGAGGGAAAGAGTGGCGGTGGCGGCGGTGACGGCGGTGAAGGAGCTGCGTGCGTGCGTGCGCGCGTGCGTGCATCCTTGTGTGTGCATGTGTGCGTGCGGTGGTTACGAGTACCGGCGCCGACCCGGGTGGTCAGGCGGAGGGAGCCCCGGCAGCCTCTCGCGCCGCACAGCCGCCGCATTCCAAGGGTCCCCAATCCGGATGCCCTGCCCTTCCGCGCACGCCGGCGCCCACCACCCACCATCTGCATCTTGGCCTGCGTCTCCAGCCGGCTGACGGTGGCGTCCAGGCGGCTGGCCAGCTTCATGTAGTTGAGCTGCTCGTTCTTCTTGCGGATCGCGTTCTGCGCGTAGATCTTGGCGCCCTCCATGTTGCCCTTCTCAATGGCCTTCTTCACCTGCGGCGTGGCGGCGGCAAGGTGGTGAGGGGCGTTCGTGCGTGATCGGGCTGCGCGCGAGCAAGCAGGCGAGTCCGGCAATGGACGGGGGCAGAGCGAGGCATGGCGGCTGCGGCACTTCGTGGGACGTGTGTCTGATCCAGGCCACCCTGGCCCGGTACCGTGCCGGCACGAGTTCCGCCCGGTTGCCCCTGGACCAGCGGCATGGCGTGGAAAGGCCAACACCAGCCAGGGTCAGTCTCCCTGCCCAGAACCCCACAAACCCCCACCTTGAGCTTTTCCGCCTTCTCCTCTTTCTCGCATTTTACTGCCGAGCGTGCAAGCTGCTTGGCGGTGAACTTTAGGTTGAAGATCTGGTCCAGCAGCTTCTCGCCGCCCATGGTGAGTACTGCTAAGAGACGAGAGAGACGAAACGGGTGGCGAGCTGCGGCTGCGCTGGAGGCGTGTGGGGTGCGGGGCGCGGACCTGCAACGAGGTGCCGGGAGGGGTGCAGGTCTGGTCGTGCCCGGCTCCGCAAGAGCCCCAGAACTCGTCCTCTGGCCTCCGCCGAGGCTCACAACAATTTTAGGCGTGTCCTGGTGCGTGTGCAAAGACGCACGCGGCTCACCGAGCGAGTAGCAGGAGCTGGGTGCAGCTGCAGGCGAGACCTAGTTCGCGCTAAAAATTGCCCAGCCTCTGCCTTGTGTCAGCGTGTCTGTGGTAATGTTGACAATATATAATGCCGATGCGAGATGCAGCTTGCTAAACAGCTCAGGAGCTATCGGACAGCAGTGAGGCAAAGCTCGAGAGCTGGAATTTGATTCGGACAAACCTCGTGAGTGGCTAGCTTGCTTGTGCAGTATTTAGGGAGTAACAATCATGTATATGAGGCGAAAGAAGAAGCCGGACGAAGTCCATTCCATCCTGGTCCATTCTTGTGTCGGTTGCATCCCGTTCACCCCACATTTACATTATTTCACAGCCAATTACGGCATTGAATTATCTGGCATTTCAGTTTGAGTCTGCACGAGCAATCCTGCCCCTTTTGCGTCTTGATACACTCTTGCAGAGTCTGCCGTTCGCACCTAAATGGTTACTCGGTTACTTTGACCTGGATCTAGCGCAATAAGCTCAGCACAGCCCCCCGGACACGCGTTCAGTCTTCGCGATGGCAGCACAAGCGTCGTCCGCCAATAGAGGGCCGCTGGACCAGTTCTACAAGGACTGCTTGCGGATAGGGTGTCTTAAGGCAAGCGCGCTCTGGGCTGGCGCCCCTGCTGGGTGGGCACACCGGGTGCAACACACGCGACTGACACCCCGGTTGGCCCTCTGCGTGACAGTGCTTCAGCCACTTCCATCTCTACCTCAAGGGGCGAGAGGAGCTAGTGGTCACCATCTTCACGGGGTCTCAAGTATCACCACGGACGCTGCCCAACTTCCGGGCAATCAACGCGGGGTAGGTGGCGCGCAGCAACAGGGGAGGGAGGCTCACCCGGTGCAGCGTGGCCCGGACGTGGGAGGCCACATGGACAGGCTGCGGCCCTCCTGTGCTCATTGAGCAGTTGCGTTGCCATCCTCATATATTCGGGGCCCTTGCTTCCACACCCGTGGGGCAAACTCCCTTGGACCCCCCGCCTCTGTGTCCGTGCTGCAAACCGCGCGCAGCAACGGCAACGCGCTGCCGCCCGCCAGCCCCGCCAGCCACGAGCTGGACATCCACAACCCCGACGTGACCGTGTTCCTCATCGGCGCGTACGCCAAGTATAACTGGCCCTACGTCTGGGTGGGTCGCCGTGGCTGGCCGGTCCGCCGGAGGCCCGGGTGGGGTGGGCGGCCTGCGGGGCCGGGCGGTTCGGGTGGCTGGGCTCAGCCGCCCGCTCCCGCCAAGCCTAGAGTCTCAGCTCTCTCTCAGCTTGGATGGCCGAGGGGAATGGCCATCCTGCGGTACGGGGCGGGGCTGCGTTGGGCTGGGCGGCGGCCGGACATTACTTGTCCAGATTCGGGCTTGTGGATGTTTCATGCTAGCTCGCGGCACACCATTGGCCCCGCGGCGAATGACCGCGTGTGGGTGCCGTGGCGCAACTGGCCGCGACGGGCATGCTCGGGGGCGAGGGGGGGATTGAAGGACGCCAGCACAGGGCAGAGGCCGTGTGTGCGCCGGGCTGTTGCCGGCTTAGGCGTGCTCCTTGACACCGAGCCTGACATCCTTCGACATGATTCGCCGTCTGGCCACCATGACCCCTCCTCAACACTGCCTGCTTCACCGCCCTCTCTCTGTTGTCGCTGGCAGCTGCGCTCGGTGTCTCGGGGGCGAGCCAGCGACGACATAGACGCGCCGTTGGACCTGCCCACCACCAAAAACTGGAAGACCATGGGTGAGCGGGACGCGTGCATGGAGGCGGGATGCGCGGGTAGCCAACTCTGTGGGCCGGGATTGCGGATATGCGGGTCGTGTGGGACGCGGGTCAGGGGAGGGGGAACCGCCAGAGCATTACGTCGCCGTGCTACCGAGCAGAATGCTGTACTGTACAAGCATGGCGGGGCCTGTGCACTGCGCATTGAACCATCGGCGCATGCCGGGCCCCCAAGCGGACGTGCCATGGTGCTCTGCACATTGGACGCAAGCCTGCCACCCGGCACAGTGCCAGGCCGTGCTGCGGCTCCCCCGCCCCATCTTAATTAATCATGCTTGTCCCACCCCCTGCAGGCCTGCGCATCTGGCACATCCTGGAGGAGCTGGTCAACCTCAACATGTTCCCGCCGCCCGCCAACCCCTTCGAGGTCAACTTCGAGGCGCTGCGGGAAATGCCTGAGCTGGAGCGCGCGCTGCAGGTGCGGCGACGGGCCGGCGGGGGGTTGCGGGTTGGGTTGGCAAGGCCCGCGCCAGGCAGCCAGCCCTGGACCGCCCAGCCCAGCCCAGACGGGGCACCGTCAAGGTGCTGCCGCAGCGGCACGGGGCACTCCACCTTGCTCCACCATCCCGTTGCTCGGCACCCCACACCTTACACCTCCGCGCCTCCTCCTCCTCCCCTCCTCCTGCGCGCGGCCAGGCGGGCGCGATCGCCTCCTTCCTGCGCGAGCTGCTGCTGAGCAGCTGCCAGCGGCCGGACCTGGTGCAGCAGGACTTCCAGGAGTGCGTCAACATGCACTTCCAGCTCATGCCCAAGCTCACGCCCGGCGCGCCCGGGCCCTCGGCGGCGGCGCAGGCCGCGCAGCAGATGATGTAGCTAGCGGTGGCGGCTTGTTGGCAGCGGTGTAGCGTCAGAGTAGCAGCAGCAGCAGCAGCAGCAGCAGCAGCGGCGGCGGCGGCGGCGGCGTACTACGGTGGTTGGAAGCGGCGGCTGTAGAGGGAAGCGTTGGGCCGCAAAGGAATGGGGTGAGAGGGTGTAGGCAGGGCAGGGTGAGGCGATGCTGGCGGATGGGCCTGACAGGATAACACACGAGGGCCATTGGGGAGCGAGGGATGTGCTGGGGCATGAGCCGTGGTGTTGGAGGATAGATAGTGGTCGCGGCTTCGGCCGCCGGGGCAGCAGCTAGCGCGATGATGATGGCTTAGGCAACCGGTGACCGGGCGGGGCGTGCGCAAGGCAGCATGCAAAGGCTTGTCGAAAAGGACAATCAATGCATGATGGCAGCAGAGCTGCCGGTATACTGTGGACACGGCTGTCGCGGGCAGGGATGGAATCTGCAGCCGCGTGTGGTCGGCGGCATCTGCACAAACACCCGTACGGTTATTACAGCGCTTGGCGCCTTTTTTTGGGCCAACGTGTCCAAGTCTGTGACATTACAAGAAGGGACTGTCCACGGCACGCGGCCCAAGGGCAACCTCTATCCCCTACCGACTGTCCTCAATGCGGCCGGCGATCAGAACTCGGTATTGTGTCTGTCACCCAGGCGCGGGCGCAGCAGTCAGCATCCCTACCGCGTGCACACCGGCAGTAGCTGCCAACATGACATGTGATGACTGCGACGTACATTCCATCCATGCCATGTGCATCTTCCCAGCCGGCCGTCTCCAATAACAAGACGCTCACAGTCGCACAGCTGCCCCAATTGCGCCAGCACCGCCCACGACAGGCAGCTTCCCCACCATCTGTCCGTACAGATATAGCACCTGATCGTGAAGCTACCCGACTGTGCCTGATCGTGAAGCTACCCTATTACTGTGTGGCCTTCCACTGCATTCCATGAACTTGACGTGTTAATTACTAGAGGTACTTCTTATCGAGGTCACTGCCGCGCTAGTTTGAAAGTCCTTCAGGCGGAGGACGCATGGAACAATGCTAAGTATGCAAGTCACTTTATAGCATACCCGCGCTTCTAACTCGGGCACGAGTATACCGTAGTCTCCTATGTATGCGTCATGACCGATGCGCACAACCACCACACCACCCAACGTATCACATGATGCATTTGTTGCTCAACGAATATGAAACGGCAGCCTGAATCCGACTGGTGCCTGTATGTACCGCGCGCGTGAGGCACTCTCCGTCCCTAACTTGTGATGATGATGTACAAAGCGTTAGCCCTGTCCCAAACATCCCGCAAGGATGGAATTGGACATTCCGCTCTCAAGAAACTTTTCAAGAATCACATTTACCTTGTCCCAAGTCACAGGCCCCTGCCCGATGCACATGAATCCCTGCAGTGTGCACATACTCACCCTCTCACCCAACGCTTTCCATCAGCTTTATGAAAGGCGACCCCACGCGCAGGCATTCCCCAGACCAAGTATATGTCACCTGGAACTTGGCAGTGTGACAATCTTCAGCAGCGACCGTTCTCATCACTGCCCAGCACCCAGCATGGGGCCAGCACACAGCAGGCAAGGGGCGCCCCTGCTCCTTTCAGGACTGCCTGCAAGCGAGACCCTGGCACGGCCCCCCTGCAGTGCGTGTGGCGGACCTAGAACTGGAACACCTCCGAGTGCACACTGAAGGTGACGCCGCCCCACTTGGAGCTGGCCGCCGCCAGCTTCTCCACCTCCTCCACCATGACCGACGGCCTGCGTCGCAGTGCATCACACAAGGCGGCGAGTCAGCACCCCTGACGAAATATTTGCGCATGTGAAATTGCAACAAAGCCCCTCGAGTGCTTGCACTTAACGAGTCGCCGAAGCTTGCGACAGGTGATTCGAAGGCGCCCGTCCGCCCCCATCCAACATGATCCCAGCAGGGCCACGTGGGGATTGGGCACTGCGGTCAACTAACTATGGGTCTTGACGCCGCAGCGCTGGTTAGCGCGCACTCACCCGCACACGTACACCGCCACCTCCTTGAGCTGCAGGAACTCGGCACGCCTGGCGGTCTCCTCAAACAGCTTGGGCAGGTCGGGGCGGCCCATGCGCAGCGCCGGCTGCAGCTCCGGCCGGATGTTGGCCTTGGCTGTGGGCGGAACACGGAAGTTCTACGACACACAAGTATATAACCCTGCGGACGGCGCCCTGGGGCATCTAGATGTGTCTTTTACCGACGATCCTGCTACATTGGCCGAGGCGGTCTCCGAGCGCGCCTGTACGCGCAGCTTGCAAGGCAGAGGAGAAGGCGGCACGCAGGTAAGCGAGGCCGGCATGGGGTCTATCGCCACAGAGATGGCGAACACACCAGGCTCGTGCCCTGAAGCGCACTGGGTTGGCAGCCGCAAGCCCGCCCCAAACACGCGCACCTGTGTCAGGTAGAACTCGGTGGCGATGAAGTCTCCCGCGCCCGAAGCCGCCGCACCCGCGTTGCTGGTGCTGGCGACGCCCCGCTCCATGTCGACCTGGGGGTTGCCATGCTTGCGTGAGTCAATTGTGACCAGGGTCGAGTGGCGCTTCGCTTGTGCTAGCGTTGCGTGAGAAGGGGCGTCAGGCATGGCGTGGCCACGCCTCCCGCACGCGTGCGTCATTCGGCCCCCAGCCGGCAGTCGGCACAGCGCTCCCCCGCCCCCTAGAGGCGCCATGGACGGCATCCTGCCAGCGCCGCAACTATACCGTACTCCCCCAGTGGCGGCCCTACCAGCGCGGTGGTGGAGGTGGCGTGCTCCATGGCGCGCTGCTTCTGGCTGGAGTAGGCGGCCAGCGGCGTCATGGGCACCTGGCTGCCGGCGGGCGTGGGCGGCGCGTAGGGCGTGGCCGGCTGCGGGCCGATGTTTGCGCCGTTGGCGTACTGGTTGGGCGAGATGAGGTCGGGCTGGAAGGACAGCGGCAGGCTGGAGGGCAGGTGCTCGGCGGCGTACACGTCGTCGTAGCTGCATTGCATGAGGGGCGTCATGTCGTGCGTGTGTCAGTCACGTGGCACACGTGGCACACGCAGCAGGAAGGCACGCAAGAACGTGCGCACCACTCTGTAACCACACACACACGTGGCAGGCGGGGGAGGCAGGTTCGTTGTGAGGGGATGTCCTGACTATGACTGGCGCCGCAAGGGCGACCAGCCGCGGCAAGGCACGAGCACGTTCAAGGGGTCAGTGACCTGCAGAAATGCGGCGGGGAGGCCCCGCGCCGGTGGTTGGGAAGTGGCAGCCTGGGCCCCAGCGCACTCACCCCAGCACACTGCTGATGAGCGCCCGGTCGCGCACGCTCCACACCAGGTGCGCCAGCCGCACGGGCCGGCCGCGCGCGCGCTGCGCCATCAGGTGGTTGAAGAACGACTGCACGGGCGTCACGCCGATGCCGCCGCTGATCATGAGGAACGCCTTGTAACGGTCGCCGTAAAGGTCAATGGCGGGCGACCCAAAGGGGCCCTCAATGAACGCCTTGACCAGCTTGGGCTGGCCGGGCGTCACGTCCTGCGGCGGGCAAGGAGCGTGGCATCACAGTGAATTAGTGGTGCAGACGCGCCCCCAAGTGTAGGCGACAGGCAAGCTTTCAATGCGCTGTCAGAACAGAAATGCGCGCACGTCATCGCATCGGCCCACTGACCTTGGTGGCGAGCGCGTGCAGGCGCTTGGTCCAGTCGCCCAGCACGCGCACGTGCAGGCGGACGCGGTTCTCGCCGGGGGCGCTGCTCAGGCTGAAGGGGTGAACTCCATCCAGGAAATGCCGGGGATGTTGATGAACACGTACTGCCCGCCTGCAGCAATGGCGTGGGCGCGAACGTGCGAAAGGCGCACTTGACACGCGTATTTGACCAAGATTACTACCGTAGTGCTGTAAAGTGGGCAGTAACCAGAAAGAACCATAAATTGTTGGCCGACCCAAGCACCCGCACATAGCCAGCAAGGGTGCGCGCGCGTACTTTTTGCGTGTCTAGTAAGAATGCGTGCGTGTGCTGGCGCGCATAAGACGCGCAGCAGGCAGTGGCCGGCGCTCGGGGCCCCGGCGGTACGTACCTGCGTAGCTGAAGTCGGCGGGGTCCCACGAAATGCGAACCACGTCAGACGGCAGCGCCACGATCTCCACCATGTGCGGGTTCTGCAGGCCCGCCTGGTACACCCAGCGCAGCAGCAGGTCAACCGCCCACACGCCGGCGCCGATGAGCACGGCGGCGGCGCTGTGGATGGTCAGCACCGCGAAACCGCGATCAGCAGCACCCAGTGCAGCATCTGCGGAACAAGGGTGCGCGAGCGGCGGGAGCGAGAAACGTGTGCATGAGCGCTTGGCACCAAGTCCTCTGTGGCCACGGCCGTGAGCGGGCATGCATGCAGTCGTCGTGTCAACCGCAACTGATCATGTTCATCGTATACCCGGCTGGCAGCAACGCCCCACGCACCTGCCACGTGTTCCACAGGTACTGCCGCACCACGCGGCTGGCCGAGGTGGCCACCAGCGCCGACATCAGCCCGAAGCTGATCCAGCCTGCGCGGTGGCCGAGCGGACACGTGTGCAGGGTGGCGCAGTAGTCACAGGGCTGCATGCGGGTGGCCAGGCGTGCGCGGCGAGGCAATACGGTAATCAAGCTCCTCTGTGCTCACCAGTCAGATTGTAGGACTCGAGATCATCGGCACTACTGCTGTCATCGGCGGCGGCGGTGTCGTCCACGGTCTCGCCCCAGCCGAGCTGCTCAATGAGTCCGTGGTACAGCGCCAGCCCCGTCCCCGCCGCCGCCGCCAGGCCGTGCCAGGCGATGGCGCGCTCGTGCGACAGCCCAAACAGAAACGTGACGGCGTTGTTGCGGGTGGCCAGGACATAGGCGATGATGAGGAACGTCACGGCCACGTTGCCTGGGGGTGGGAGGAGGGAGGAGTAGTAAGCATTCGGTTGCGCGTGTCTCAGCCACATTGGAAAGTGCGGCAAGGAAGGCGACAACAAGAAAGGCAACGGCAGTGTGCTTACCCGAGCTGACCTGCCCCCACTGCCCAGCCGCCCAGCCGGCCGCCACGGCCAGCGCCGCCAGCAGCACAATCAGCTCGCCCCACGTGACCTGCCCTATGAGCGGGAACACTCCCACACGCCGGTGGAAGGGGTTGAGCGCCATCCAGCGCCACTTGTAGTACCTGTAGGGCATCGCCCTGCGGGCATGATACGGGCCAATGATGAAAGCAGGTGGCGGAGCCGTAAGTTTCGGGGAAACCAGTTGGAAGGGGCAGGTACCGTGCTCGCGGACCTGCTCGCTTGCCTGCTCGGCCGGTCTGTCCCCAACCTTCCGCAACAGGGGTGCCCCTGTTCCGCAAGGCAGTCCTCGTGGCCTGCGACCGTGTTTACCTTGCCAGCGGCACGGTCGTTTCGGTGTAAGCGCATTCGTAAAGCGCCCACGGCTGGCCGGGCTTCGCCAAGTGCGACGGGTCAGGATGCGGCACAGCACTGGGCACCGGCTCGATGCCGACCCGGTTGTGCGTGATGTGAATCGGGTGTGGCATGCTGCTCGTCTCGGAGCTATGGTCGTCTGCCATAATCTTTTGGCGGCAGGTTCACTGCGCTGCTCGTCAAGCCTCGTCTTCCGACCCTCAATGTCTTCTGGTTAGTCCTCGTGCTTCGACGGAACACTGGGCACCATTTGGCTCGCCCCCGAAAGGGGGGCGAAAGCCGTAGTCCTCGACCAAAGACCCATACGGGGTTGTCCCAGTTTCTTTCTTGTTTTCGGGCTATCAGATATGCTATAGCAGTGTACTATTTGAAAATAGGTGAAACCCGGGAAGGCATGCGACACAGAAAAACGTCGACCGGCAAAGATGCAAACATCCTCTCGAGCCCGTGCTGCCCTGAAAAATGGCCAATGTATATGATATGTCCCATCATTATTTCATAGCACGCAGCGCAGCATCAAACGCAAAGTCCCCGTGAAGTCGCCTGCAGAATGTCCCCGCATGTCTTGCGTCCCCCTCTCGCAACCCGGTGGCACACACGACCTCGCGGGCGTGGTAATCCACTGCAGCACTGTACATTGGCCAGGTACATCGACGTGAACCTTGCCCTGAATTTTGCCGTGATCGACCCATGCACCGCTTGGGCCCAATGTGTTCGCTAGGAAGTGTCTGTCTTATGTGCCATCGATCCCGCACATCTCACTGCTCGGTGTATCACACCGCCCCGGTGTATCACACCGCCCCAAGCAGAAAACCCCCATACTGGGCGAGCCATAGCGCTGCGGAGCTGGGAGGTTTCACGGAGCAACGGTGGTGCTGTTGCGATCGTGGTGGTGTGCTGGTAGCCGGCTGCAAGTGTTCAAAGACTTCAAACTGAGCTTACGGAGTATATACGTGAAGTTGACGCTTCTTTAAGTGAACGCCTGAAACCAGGGGAGGAAACCTCCCCTGCCTGAAACTATCCCTACTGGACATACTGCCCCCAGCGGCCCCACCGCCCCCAGCGGCCCCAACACCCCCATCGCTCCTACTGCCCCCAACGCTCCTACTGCCCCCAACATCCCCAGCACCCCTAACACCACCAAGTCCCTACCTCCTCTGGTCTCTACAGGCCTACAACCCCAGCGCCCTACAGGCCCTAACCCTGAGTGGCCCCAGCCCCCAAGTCCCTACAGCCCCAGCGCACCTACCGGCCCTAACCCCTAGTGGCCCCTCCCCAAGTCCAGCTGACGTCAGTGACGGTCTGACGGTTTTCGGCAGGGTTGCACCGTACTAGCCGCCCAGCTTAGTTTCGGAGGCAGCCGCGACTGTAACCCACTACGCGTAGCATCCATGCGACTGTGGACAAGGTTTAGCTCTTTGCACAGCTCTTTGACGGTTCCTGGGTTCGCATGGCGCGTGCATTGCTCGGCATCGGTTTCTTCGCCTTCGTTTCATCGGCTTCTTCGCCTTCGTTTCTGGGGTTGTAACAATGTGTTACAGCAATAAAGTACATGCGAGTTACAAGATTTTGAGCGGCGGCTAGAAATCGGTGCGTATGGGGACAAATTGGCGACCGTCAGGCGCCGGTCGGCATGGGCCCCGATTTACGGTCCCCTGACGGTTTTACGGTTGACGCTCGACGTCATGACGGTCCAAAAGTTGCCTGATGGCGTAAATTCCCACCCCTCAAGTCCCTACAGCCTCAGCACCCCAGGCCCTAACGGCCCCAGTCCAGACATCCCAAGCGCCGATAATTCCTACTGCTTAGGGACTGTCCATAGCACACGGCCCAAGGGCAACCGCTATCACCTGCAGACTATCTTCACTACAGCCGGCGCTCAGAACTCGGTATTGTGTCTGCCACCCAGCGGCGGGCGCAGCAGTTCCTAATGCGTGCACACCGCCAGTAGCTGCCAACATGACATGTGATGACTGCGACTTTACACCCATGCCATGTGCATCTTCCCAGCCGGCCGTCTCCAATAACAAGACGCTCACAGTCGCACAGCTGCCCCAATCGCGTCAGCAAACCGTGTGCACCGCCCACGACAGGCAGCTTCCCCGCCATCTCTCCGTACAGATGTAAGCACCTGATCGTGAAGCTACCCGACTGTGACCCGCACTACGGTAACTCGTGTGTGGCCTTCCACTGCATTCCATGAACTTGACGTGTTAATTACTAGAGGTACTTCTTATCGAGGTCACTGCCGCGCTAGTTTGAAAGTCCTTCAGGCGGAGGACGCATGGAACAATGCTAAGTATGCAAGTCACTTTATAGCATACCCGCGCTTCTAACTCAGGCACGAGTATACGGTAGTCTCCTATGTATGCGTCACGATGGATGCAGCCGACCTCTCAAGCACCACACGACACATCGCATCACATGATGCAGTTGTTGCTCGACGATACATGAAACGTCAGTCACGTCAGTCGATGTCGGCGGGCTTGCTCATATGGCAGCCTGAATCCGACTGGTGCCTGTACCGCACGCGTGAGGCTCACTCCGTCCCTAACTTGTGATGATGAAGTACAAAGCGTTAGCCCTGCCCCAAACATCCCGCAAGAATGGATTTGGACACCGTGACCACACGTCACGTCCGCTCTCAAGAAACTTTTCAAGAATCACATTTACCTTGTCCCAAGTCACAAGTCACGGCCCCGGCCCGATGCACATGAATCCCGGCAGTGTGCACATACTCACCCTCGCACCCAACGCTTTCCATCAGCTGAAAGGCAATCCTACCCGCAGGCATTCCCCAGACCAAGTATATGTCACCTGGAACTTGGCAGTGTGACAATCTTCAGCAGCGACCGCTCTCATCACTGCCCAGCACCCAGCATGGGGCCAGCACGCAGCCGGCAAGGGGCGCCCCTGCTCCTTTCAGGACTGCCTGCAACCAAGACCCTGGCACGGCCCCCCTGCAGTGCGTGTGGCGGACCTAGAACTGGAACACCTCCGAGTGCACACTGAAGGTGACGCCGCCCCACTTGGAGCTGGCCGCCGCCAGCTTCTCCACCTCCTCCACCATGACCGACGGCCTGCGTCGCAGTGCATCACACAAGGCGGCGAGTCAGCACCCCTGACGAAATATTTGCGCATGTGAATTGGAAACACGCCTCCTCGAATGCTTGCACTTAACGAGTCGCCGAAGCTTGCGACTCGGAGATTTGTTAGACCACTGGCACTGCGGCTGCTTGATTTCGGGCCTGCACGCCGCAGCGCTGGCTGGCGCGCACTCACCCGCACACGTACACCGCCACCTCCTTGAGCTGCAGGAACTCGGCGCGCCTGGTGGTCTCCTCAAACAGCTTGGGCAGGTCGGGGCGGCCCATGCGCAGCGCCGGCTGCAGCTCCGGCCGGATGTTGGCCTTGGCCGAGGCGGTCTCCGAGCGCGCCTGTACGCGCAGCTTGCAAGGCAGAGGAGAAGGCGGCACGCAGGTAAGCGAGGCCGGCATGGGGTCTATCGCCACAGAGAGAGCCAACACACCAGGCTCGTGCCCTGAAGCGCACTGGGTTGGCAGCCGCAAGCCCGCCCCAAACACGCGCACCTGTGTCAGGTAGAACTCGGTGGCGATGAAGTCTCCCGCGCCCGAAGCCGCCGCACCCGCGTTGCTGGTGCTGGCGACGCCCCGCTCCATGTCGACCTGGGGGTTGCCATGCTTGCGTGAGTCAATTGTGACCAGGGTCGAGTGGCGCTTCGCTTGTGCTAGCGTTGCGTGAGAAGGGGCGTCAGGCATGGCGTGGCCACGCCTCCCGCACGCGTGCGTCATTCGGCCCCCAGCCGGCAGTCGGCACAGCGCTCCCCCGCCCCCTAGAGGCGCCATGGACGGCATCCTGCCAGCGCCGCAACTATACCGTACTCCCCCAGTGGCGGCCCTACCAGCGCGGTGGTGGAGGTGGCGTGCTCCATGGCGCGCTGCTTCTGGCTGGAGTAGGCGGCCAGCGGCGTCATGGGCACCTGGCTGCCGGCGGGCGTGGGCGGCGCGTAGGGCGTGGCCGGCTGCGGGCCGATGTTTGCGCCGTTGGCGTACTGGTTGGGCGAGATGAGGTCGGGCTGGAAGGACAGCGGCAGGCTGGAGGGCAGGTGCTCGGCGGCGTACACGTCGTCGTAGCTGCATTGCATGCGGGGGCGTCATGTCGTGCGTGTGTCAGTCACGTGGCAGGCGGTGGTTGCAAGATTGCAGGTTGACGACAAGGAGGAACGGTGGGGCAGGCAGGTTCTTCGTGTGAGGTTTTGTCCTAGCCTGACAATGACTGGCGTCGCAAGGGCGACCAGCCGCGGCGAGGCACGAGCACATTCAAGAGGTCAGTGACCTGCAGAAATGCGGTGGGGAGGCCCTGCGCCGGTGGTTGGGATGTGGCAGCCTGGGCCCCAGCGCACTCACCCCAGCACACTGCTGATGAGCGCCCGGTCGCGCACGCTCCACACCAGGTGCGCCAGCCGCACGGGCCGGCCGCGCGCGCGCTGCGCCATCAGGTGGTTGAAGAACGACTGCACGGGCGTCACGCCGATGCCGCCGCTGATCATGAGGAACGCCTTGTAGCGGTCGCCGTAAAGGTCGATGGCGGGCGACCCAAAGGGACCCTCAATGAACGCCTTGACCAGCTTGGGCTGGCCAGGCGTCACGTCCTGCGGCGGGCAAGGAGCGTGGCATCACAGTGAATTAGTGGTGCAGACGAGCCCCCAAGTGTAGGCGACAGGCAAGCTTTCAATGCGCTGTCAGAACAGAAATGCGCGCACGTCAGCGCACCGGCCCACTGACCTTGGTGGCGAGCGCGTGCAGGCGCTTGGTCCAGTCGCCCAGCACGCGCACGTGCAGGTGGACGCGGTTCTCGCCGGGGGCGCTGCTCAGGCTGAAGGGGTGGAACTCCATCCAGGAAATGCCGGGGATGTTGATGAACACGTACTGCCCGCCTGCAGCAATGGCGTGGGCGGAAGGGCAAATGGGGTGAAAGGCAGATTAAAGGTTTTGCTGCAAAAGACAGGGATGGGGTTAAGTGTAATAACGATGAGTTATGACACGGTGGTGTCAAGTACGTACAGTGGCCAGTAACCAGAAAGAACATAAACATTTCGGCCGACCCAAGCACCCGCGCGAGCCCCGACCCCGACCGCAAGCGCAAGGCGCCCGACCAGCTGCAGCCCACCGAGCAGCCGCTTAGCAGGCCCACCATCACACAGGCAAATAAAGGTTGTGCACCACGAATGTCGGTGTATGTTCACGTAAGAAGCGCAGCAGGCAGTGGCCGGCGCTCGGGGCCCCGGCGGCACGTACCCGCGTAGCTGAAGTCGGCAGGGTCCCACGAAATGCGCACCACGTCGGACGGCAGCGCCACGATCTCCACCATGTGCGGGTTCTGCAGGCCCGCCTGATACACCCAGCGCAGCAGCAGGTCAACCGCCCACACGCCGGCGCCGATGAGCACGGCGGCGGCGCTGTGGATGGTCAGCACCGCGAACACCGCGATCAGCAGCACCCAGTGCAGCATCTGCGGAACAAGGGTGCGCGAGCGGCGGGAGCGAGAAACGTGTGCATGAGCGCTTGGCACCAAGTCCTCTGTGGCCACGGCCGTGAGCGGGCATGCATGCAGTCGTCGTGTCAACCGCAACTGATCATGTTCATCGTATACCCGGCTGGCAGCAACGCCCCACGCACCTGCCACGTGTTCCACAGGTACTGCCGCACCACGCGGCTGGCCGAGGTGGCCACCAGCGCCGACATCAGCCCGAAGCTGATCCAGCCTGCGCGGTGGCCGAGCGGACACGTGTGCAGGGTGGCGCAGTAGTCACAGGGCTGCATGCGGGTGGCCAGGCGTGCGCGGCGAGGCAATACGGTAATCAAGCTCCTCTGTGCTCACCAGTCAGATTGTAGGACTCGAGATCATCGGCACTACTGCTGTCATCGGCGGCGGCGGTGTCGTCCACGGTCTCGCCCCAGCCGAGCTGCTCAATGAGTCCGTGGTACAGCGCCAGCCCCGTCCCCGCCGCCGCCGCCAGGCCGTGCCAGGCGATGGCGCGCTCGTGCGACAGCCCAAACAGAAACGTGACGGCGTTGTTGCGGGTGGCCAGGACATAGGCGATGATGAGGAACGTCACGGCCACGTTGCCTGGGGGTGGGAGGAGGGAGGAGTAGTAAGCATTCGGTTGCGCGTGTCTCAGCCACATTGGAAAGTGCGGCAAGGAAGGCGACAACAAGAAAGGCAACGGCAGTATGCTTACCCGAGCTGACCTGCCCCCACTGCCCAGCCGCCCAGCCGGCCGCCACGGCCAGCGCCGCCAGCAGCACAATCAGCTCGCCCCACGTGACCTGCCCTATGAGCGGGAACACTCCCACACGCCGGTGGAAGGGGTTGAGCGCCATCCAGCGCCACTTGTAGTACCTGTAGGGCATCGCCCTGCGGGCATGATACGGGCCAATGATGAAAGCAGGTGGCGGAGCCGTAAGTTTCGGGGAAACCAGTTGGAAGGGGCAGGTACCGTACTCGCGGACCTGCTCGCTTGCCTGCTCGGCCGGTCTGTCCCCAACCTTCCGCAACAGGGGTGCCCCTGTTCCGCAAGGCAGTCCTCGTGGCCTGCGACCGTGTTTACCTTGCCAGCGGCACGGTCGTTTCGGTGTAAGCGCATTCGTAAGGCGCCCAGGGCGCCCCGGGCTTCGCCAGGTGCGACGGGTCAGGATGCGGCACAGCACTGGGCACCGGCTCGATGCCGACCCGGTTGTGCGTGATGTGAATCGGGTGTGGCATGCTGCTCGTCTCGGAGCTATGGTCGTCTGCCATAATCTTTTGGAGGCAGGTTCGCTGCGCTCGTCAATAGCCTCGTCTTCCGACCCTCAATGCCTCCCTGGTCAGTCCTCGTGCTTCGTCGGCTTCGACGGAACACTGGGCACCAGTTTCAAGGAGCAACTGTTGCGATCGTGGTGGTGTGCTGGTAGCCGGCTGCAAGTCTTCAAACTGAGCTTACGGAGTATTAACGTGAAGTTCAAGCTTCTTTAAGTGAACGCCTGAAATCATCCCTACTGGACATATGGACACGAGAAGCTATAAGTGGAAAAGGCAGCTCTCCTCGTAGAGGCTGGACGGCTTCTCTCGCGCTTTACGAACCCCCGTTAATTCCATCCCGCCGCGCGTGAACTGCCGAAACTCCGCAGCGCCGCTCCTCGAGGCGTGTTGAGCGCATGTATTGTAACAACACCAAGCAAGAAAGCTTGCATGCGAGGGAATGACGGAACTTTACGCTATGCGAACTCAAATTCGGTTACACCTCACGTTTTGATCGACAGCTCGTCTGACGACGCTAGTAACACGCCCGTAAGTGCAGCGGGGACACGCCACGCCTCTGAGTTTGGCTGCAAGGCTGCTCCGACACGTTTCCGCACTTCCCACTCGCCTGCCAGCCGTACTGGCCGTAACGGTCGAGTTGGGGAACCGAGTTGGGGCGCAGCCGCGGCACCGCCACCCCCACCACCAGAACGCCCTTCCGTGCGGGCGTGGGTTTGATGGTCGCATTGGTCCCCCGGCGGACTTCGGACAGCTCCCTCGTTGCGAGTCCTGGTGCCGCGTGCGGCGTGCCGGGGAAGTCAATCGGCTTAATAGCCTTGCCACAGTTACGCTCCTGAGAGTGCACCGGTCCAAGTAACCGACGCTGGGTTTCGCTGGTTCTGCAGCGCGTGCATGACCTCATTCGTTGAACTGCCTGCCTTGCCCTGTCCAAAAGTCCAAAGCAGTGACCTTGAGATGGCCACCTGCACAAGAACGACGGATGCCTCGCTGTGCAGCCCACACAGTCCAGTGCAGCTTGTCGGACTCGCCGGACTGTTGGACCTTGTCTCCAGGCACACCCATACGACCCAATAAATGAATGCACGGATGCGCAAACCCAGATCAGAACTCGAACACCTCTGCGTGCACGTGAAACACCACGCCGCCGCGCGGCTTGGAGATGGCCGCCGCCAGCGCCTGCGCCTCGTGGACCATCTGGTGTGGCCTGCGCCGGGCGAGGGAGTGGGAGGAGTGTAGTTCTAACCAATGCCCAAAATTTTACCCATAAGTTCCAGCCCAATCTGAACCAATTCCAAACCAAACCCATTACGGTATGCACTTCGTCTATGCATATGTACACGAGCGAGGAGAGGGGTTACTCACTGAGGACTTAGAAGGCGAATGCTGCAAGCCGGAGCCCGTACGTTTCCCGCACCACGCATCTGGCCACTCACCCGCACACGAACACCGCCACCTCGCGCTCCCGGAGGCTCTCCGCCCGCCGCGCCGTGTCCATGAACAGCTTGGGCAGGTCGGGGCGGCCCAGGCGCAGCGCCGGCTGCAGCTCCGGCCGGATGTTGGCCTTGGTGCGGTCATTGCCCCGAGCCTGACGCCAGGGGGCGGGTGCATGAGGGTGAGTGAGGGTCGCGTTCGCGTTTCGAAAGCACTTCGCTAAGAGCGCGGTGGTGCGCGCATGCGGGTGCCTGAGGGGGCTCGGTGAGGTCAGTTCCGCAGCAGCCCTCCTTGGCCCCCCTTCCCGTCACGCGCTATGCCTTTGTTGTGCGCCCCTCCGTGTTTCGCGCGCAACTGCTTTCGGCTTACCTGTGTTAGGTAAAATTCTGTTGCAACGAAGTCGTCGCTGCCGGGCCCCCCCACGCCGCGCCCCATCACCGCGTCTGCCCGCTCTAGGTCCGCAAGCGCCGACGTCGACGCCACCTTGGCCATCGGCGCCAGCGCGACACCGCCGATGGCCGCCGCGGCAGCTGCGGTTGCGGAGGAGGGCGTGGGCGGCGTGTAGGGCGACGGCTGCGCCGCCAGGCAGGCGCCGTCCTGGTAGAGGTTGGGCGAGATGAGGTCTGGCTGGAAGGAGACGGGCAGGCTGGCGGGCAGCCGTTGTGATGCGTAGACGTCGTCGAAGCTGTGAGGGCCGCAGGAGGAAGGGAACGGGGAAGCGCAAAGACGAGGGCGAGGCGCAGTCACCACCGTATTACCAGGAAGACACAATGCAGGGCTTGAGGCGTAAGGAGATCTGAGACGGCGCTGCCCTGTATGCGCGCACAGCACCACTGTACATGCCACCCAGGCTCGACGCCCCTGCGCTGTGCTCACCCCAGGACGTTGGACACGAGCGCCCGGTCGCGCACGCTCCACACCAGGTGCGCCAGCCGCACGGGCCGGCCGCGCGCGCGCTGCGCCATCAGGTGGTTGAAGAACGACTGCACGGGCGTCACGCCGATGCCGCCGCTGATCATGAGGAACGCCTTGTAACGGTCGCCGTAAAGGTCAATGGAGGGCGAGCCGAAGGGACCCTCAATGAACGCCTTGACCATCTTCGGCTGGCCGGGCGTCACGTCCTGCGGCGCGCAAGCAGCGGGACATCGTATAGCGGGACATCGCACGTTGCCCCACGGGAGGCTGCTGACCGGCGAAACAAGAGGGCTGAGCACATGCTCCACCCCCTGCCACATTGCAGCTACATCGCAACGCAACCCCGAATCCAGTCCTGACGCCACCTTGACCCCGCCCTCGGCGCCCGAGTCGCACCTTGACAGCGAAATTGTGCAGTCGCCGCGTCCAGTCGCCCAGCACTCG
The DNA here is from genome assembly GCA_016834605.1 of Chlamydomonas incerta. Classification (NCBI taxonomy): domain Eukaryota; kingdom Viridiplantae; phylum Chlorophyta; class Chlorophyceae; order Chlamydomonadales; family Chlamydomonadaceae; genus Chlamydomonas; species Chlamydomonas incerta. Next base: position 1,131,571 of record JAEHOC010000004.1, read on the forward strand.
CACGTGCACGTGCACCTGCGTGTGCCCGGGGGCGCTGCTCAAGCTGAAGGGGTGGAACTCCGCCCAGGATATCGCCGGAATGTTCAGGAAGACGTACTGCCCGCCTGCAGCAACGGCGTGGGTAGAAGGGCAAATGGGGTGAAATATGTGTCAAGTACGTACAGTGGCCAGTAACCAGAAAATGTCGGCCGACCCAAGCACCCGCGCGAGCCCCTACCCCGACCGCAAGCGCAAGGCGCCCGACCAGCTGCAGCCCACCGAGCAGCCGCCAAGTAGGCCCACCAGCACACAGGCCAAGGTTGCGGCGGCCGCAGCGCAGCGTCGCAGCGAGCTGGAAACCATAAAGCTATGCGGAGCGGGTATGCGCATGGCATGGCCAGTGCAGCGATGCTTGGCGGAAGGCATGCCCGCGGGTGCACCAGGGCCCCACAGTCATAGCGTGGAGCAGGCCCACGTGCGCGGCGGCGCGGTAGCGGCCCCACCTGCGAAGTCGAACTTGGAGGGGTCCCAGGACACGCGCACCACGTCCGCCGGCAGCGCCACTATCTCCACCGTGTGCGGGTTCCGAAGGCCTGAGTGCACAGACGCAGGGGCACACACGTAGGGTTTGGTTTCCGTGTGTTGGACACACGTAGGTCAGCGCCCCCGCATGCCTCAACCAGCTCCAAGCGCCACAGGCTCCAAGGACTCCGCTTATGCTTCCCTCCGCCCTGCGCCCTCCGCCCCTCAGCACTCGCCTGCCTGGTACCACCAGCGCAGCAGCAGGTCCAAGCCCCAGGCCGCCGCGCCGAACAGCACGGTGGTGGCGCTGTGCAGCGCGACCACCAGCACCGTCAGGATCAGGAAGGCCCAGTGCAGGACCTGCAGTGGAGGAGGAAGGCAGCGTGTGGGGGCAGTAAGCAGCAGCGCTTGCCATGGCTTGCATGCGCTTCATTACGGCAGTGCACCCGGGGCGCGGCGGAATCCATACGCGGCGGACTCTATTCCACGCCCTGACGTCCTCACCTGCCAGGTGTTGAAGAAGTAGTGCCGGACCAGCCGGCTGGCCGAGGTCACCACCAGCGCCGCCATCAGACCAAAGCCGATCCAGCCTGCGCGGCGGCGTGGTGGGGCGCGGCTGACGCTTGATACCGGGGCTGGGGGTGGAACGCGGCACGCCCAGCCGCACGCCAAGGCAGGCGGCGCCCGCAGCCTCCGGTCCCAACGGTCACAACGCACCGGTGACAAAGTAGAACTTGTGCTCCGCCCGCGCCGCGCCCTGCTTGCCGGGGTCAACATACTCCTCAATGAGTCCGTGGTACAGCGCCAGCCCCACCGCCGCCGCGGCCGCCAGGCCGTGCCAGGCGATGGCGCGCTCGTGCGACAGCCCAAACAGAAACGTGACGGCGTTGTTGCGGGTGGCCAGGACATAGGCGATGATGAGGAACGTCACGGCCACGTTGCCTGGGGGGTGAGGGAGGAGGAGGGGGCAGGTAGGCCAAGCTCAGGGCATTGGTGGGAAAGGCGGCAGGGCTGCAGGTGGCCACAGCCGCTCTCGGCCAGCCAAGCTCAACAACGTGCGCGTGTGGACATTTGGGTTTGCGTGAGCGAATGTGCGCTCTCACCTGCGCCAACATCGCCCCACTGCCCAGCCGCCCAGCCGGCCGCCACGGCCAGCGCCGCCAGCAGCACAATCAGCTCGCCCCACGTGACCTGCCCTATGAGCGGGAACACGCCCACACGCCGGTGGAAGGGGTTGAGCGCCATCCAGCGCCACTTGTAGAATTTGTAGGGCATTGCCCTGCGATCATGATACGGGCCAATGATGAAAGCAGGTGGCGGAGCATGGACCTACAGGAATGGACCTACGCGGTGACTGCTGTACACATCATCAGCACAGGACTCAGTGTCCAACTACTCAAGAACACTCGAAGGCATGGTGCAGGTATGAAACGTACGCCGCCAAACGAGGCATGGGCTCACCTGGCCAGGGGCACCACCGTCTCCGTGTACGCGCTGCAATGCATGATAGCACGTCAGGGGAGGTCGAGTGCGGTCGACAAGCCGGCGCACATACTGCGTGACGCCGCCTCCCTCGTGCGGCTCCCCTTGACACATGCTTCTCACAACACGAAGCCTTCGGCCGCCTCACCATTCATACGGCTGCCAGGCTGCGCCGGCCTCATCGAGGTGCACAGGCTCGGGGTGGGGTTGCGCGACGCACGACGTGCCGGCGCCGGGCACGTCCGGTGCGGCGTGCACATCCGTTGGAACCTTGTTGTACAAGATGTTTACTTTAGCTAAGGGCTCCATAGTATGATTGTGACCGGCGCCGCGAGTCTGGGCCCGGCACGGCCGCGCGCGCGGCAGATGGCGCGCTGATTTCTGCGCTGACTTCTTCTAGGGCGCCTTGGTTAAGTCTTCGTAAATGTATTCAACATCTGATAGAGCGCATCGATGCTAAGTCGCCAAACGCAACTTAAAATCTTGGGAGCCGAGGTGCAGCCGTCGGCCTGTTGTAGCAGCTTAGTTGTGTCCCAGGTTGTATCAAGAGCATCAGTAAATGTATGCGGCGCGAAGTGTGAGTAGTGTCAGACCGTTCGATGGGCAAGTCCGTGCCTTTCCCGAGCCCTGCGCTAAGGCTGAAGCCGGAGTTCGTACCGACAAGAAGCGCAGCGCTTGCGCCGGGGAACTAGTGCTCCAGCGCGCAGGTGGTCCGCATGGGAGGACATCAGAGCACAGCCTGGCACAGCGTGGACACCCGACTTTAGACCTCACCACGCTGGGTAGGTCCGGCCGCTGCAAGGTCCGGCGGCTGTACGTTGCGGCGTCGGCAGCGTGCCAGTGACTTCCCCAGGCGGTGCTTGCAGCATGGCTACTGCCCCTACTGCCTCGGATCTGACCCGGCTACTCTTGCCGCTAGCTCCTGCATCAGCCGTGCTCCGCCATTGCCTGTGCCACAGTTGCGCCTTGAAGACCCCCGCTGTCAGTGCCCACCGCTGGGTCTGGTTATGACCCCTGCGGCTCAGCCACCCCAGGGCGCACAGCCTGCCCCCCGATCTGCGCGAGGGCCCGTCGACATTTGACAGAACAAAGATTTGAGTGTACACGTGCTGGATTTCTTCTCTCGGTTCATTCACGCGGGGAACATGCATCGGGCGATGCATTCCGTGCGGCGCCCACGTGCGTCTGTGCAGCTGTGCTCCATGGATGCACGGTGCAGTCGTGCCCAACTAGTGCCTCTCGCCTCAACTCAAAACAGTCCTCACCGGAAACACACACACTCGCCACGCGCAAAATCGGTGCACCACCCAAACCAAACAACCAAAAATCTGCGCCCCCACGTACCCTCTCTACCTCCTATGATGCAGGTTCGCAGGGACTGGGGGAGTCAAACAATGTTCAGCATGGTACACGCTACGTAGAAACTACAACCACCCAGGTGGAACGCGAGCGAGTAAGGACCCGCCCCTCCTACGGCCCCCCGGCAGGCGGCCAACAAAGGCCGCCCGCCCTGGCGGCCGCGAAGCGTCCCGACCCACACCCGCTCAGTGCCCTCCCTTCCCAGCTGAGCCGCCGTCGCCGTGCTGGCCGAATCCAGCTGCGCGCCAAGCCCCAAGCCGCCGCCTTGCGCCGCTTGTACCTCGGGAGCACACGCCTCACGGCGTGCCTCGGCGACCGAGGCACGACCGCACGAGCCGCCGGCCAAAGAAGCCTGGCCGCCTCCGCTGGTCCGACCGTCCACGCACCCGAAAAAGCGCTCTCCCTCAAAAGAGCCGCACACGGCTGGCAGCTGTCGCCACTTGGGTGTTGGTCCACAAGTGCGGCCGCAGTAGCGCGGCCGAAAGGCCGCTGCTCGCGTTCGCGGCCTGGCTGCGCCGCGTCGCGCCGCACCGACCGTTGGTGTTCACCCGAAGCCTGGACACCCGACCTCCCCCACACGCCCCGTCACTGCGCAACATACCAACCCAAAAACGCAGCCGGGGGCCCGCCTTGAATACCCTACCCATGCAGCTCCTCCCCCCTTCCGCCGCCGCAGTTCGCCAGTGGGAATGCGAGCGTCTGACCTCCTCTGCGCCTCGCCACGGCTGCGGGGCTGTGCTGGGGTCCCGCCTGTGCCTGCTCCATCGCCGCCGCCGCCAGCTGCTGCGCCGCCTCGCGACCACGCCGCCAGCCGCGCCGCCGCTGCCGCCGTCGCGCCTCTGCAAGGCCGGGTCATTTAGATGATGGTGCCGGCAGGGATGTGCGAGTCCTTGATCACGACGACGATGCCGTCCTTGATCACGAAGCCCTGCTCCTCGCGGTTGGCCTCCTTGACGCCGTCCTTGTTGATGATCTGGCACTTGGGGCCGATGCGCGCGTTCTTGTCCACGATGGCGCGGCGGATGATGGAGCCGTCGCCGACGCCCATGGGCAGGCAGCCGGGCACGTACTCGCACTCCTCCAGCGTCTCGTAGTAGTCCGAGCCCATCATCATGGCGCTGTCGATGATGCAGTCCGAGCCGATCAGCGAGCGGATGCCGATGATCGAGTTGGAGATCTTGGAGCCGGCCTTGATCACGCAGCCGTCGCCGATGATGGACATGGACACGTCGCAGTCCAGCACCTTGGAGGGCGGCAGGAAGCGCGACATGGTGTAGATGGGCGCGTCCTTGTCGTAGAAGCTGAACTGCGCCTTCTCCGGGTCGGCCAGCGCCAGGTTGGCGTTGTAGAAGGCCTCCACGGTACCGATGTCCTCCCAGTAGCCCTTGAAGGCGTAGGCCTGCACCTTGTAGCCCGCGTCCTTGGCGCCGGGGATGACCTCGTTACCGAAGTCGTTGGCGCCCGGCATGCGGTTCAGCAGCAGCTCGCGCAGCGCCTTGGCCGACATGACGTAGATGCCCATGGAGGCGATGTAGGGCTTGGCGGCGGCGCTGTGGGGATGGGGGAGAGGGGGGAGGGAGGGGGGCAGGGGCGCAGGGGAGAGGGTGAGCCAAGGGTGCGGGTGCGGTAGGCGTGGGTGAGCGGGCTGGCAGGGCGGGCTGGCCGCGCTGCGTCACTCGCTGCTGCAGCGCACGTGGCTCCGTGGCGGCGGCTGGCCAGCACGGCGCCCCTGCTGCGGTGCGGGAGCCGCCGGCTGCAGCGTGCGGCCGCCGCCGCCGCCATGCGCACGTGCGCCTGCCGCTGCTGCCTCGCGCCGCTGCTGCCACGCTTCGCCTGCGCGCACGCCGTCCGGCGCCACTCCGGCAGGCCCGCTGCCGCAGCGCAACGCCGCGGCAGCGTTGCGCACACAGCATCGCCGTGGCTGCACTGCGCTGGCCGCGCCCACCACCCGGGTCTCCTGCTCGCACGGGCCAGCGCTGCGCTGCTGCACTGCTATGCCCGTCGCCTGCTCGCCCGCCGCCGCTTCGCCCCCAGCTCGCCACGCCGATGCCGATGCCGATGCCGCTCCGCTGCTTTTCCACGCCACAGAGCCCGCACCCCCCCCATCCCATACAAACAAAGAAATCCCCATCCCAAACCCCATCCCAGACCCTTGCGCAGGCTACTACGGCACTATTACGGCACTGCGGTACTCACGTGGCGGGGTCCACGCCCAGCACCGAGGTGTCCACGCGCATCTTGGTCAGCGCCTCGCCCTTGGGCTTCTCGGCAAAGTCCACCACCACGCCGGCCTCGTCGATCTTCATCAGGCCGAAGGCGCTGGCCTCCTTCTCCGCGCAGGGCAGCGCGGCGATGGTGATGGCGGCGCCCGAGTCGCGGTGCTTGCGCACGAACTCGCGGTAGTCCATGCGGTACAGGTGGTCGCCTGCGCGCGGTGAGGGGAGGAGGTGTATGTATGTCAGCGTGGTGCAGAGGGATGAGGCAAGCTGGGCCTGCTGTGCATCTCCACATTACGTCGCGAGTGATAACCGCCGCCCCACCGACATGCGAACCGTTGCGCGCACCCAGCTCGTGCAACGGGGTGCTCACCCACCCAGTCATCCTGGCGCTAACCACTCCAACCACTGTCCCATCCTGATGCATCGTCACACCTGGGCGCAGTTTCCGGCGCCATGCGCATTCCACACTGACGCAGCCCACGCCTCCACTCTCTTGAATGAAACCTCCACCGCCCTCCTCTTCCCTGCCGCCCCCTGACTCCGCCTCCGCCTCCGCTGCGCCCCGCCACCCGCCCCCTTAGCTTGGTTCAGCTTGGGCTGGTGTTCACACACACACACACCCGGCATTTGTCCCACCCGCGCACTCACCCGACAGGATCAGGAAGTCGTCCACGCCCTCGCGCACCGCCTCCTCGAACAGCCACATGTACTGGCGCACCGCGTCGGCGGTGCCCTGGAACCAGCTCTTGTTGGCGGACGACTGGCTGGCGGCCAGCACCTCCACGAAGCCGCGGCTGTTGTAGCCGCCCACAGACGAGTTCTGCGCAGACGAGTGCGTGCCGGGCCGTGGTAGGGGACGGGGGTGAGAGGAAAGGAGAGCAGGAGGATAGAGAAAAGCCCGGGCTGGAGGAAGGGGGGGTGCGTGGGGCGCGGTGTGGTCTGGTGGTGTGGGTGCCGCCCGGGGGGGGGGGCCAAGTTGCGTCCGAGCGCGGCCAAGCTGCGGCCGAGCGCGGCCGAGCGAGGTGCGCAAGCATATACGCCCCGGACGCGGTGGTACCCCAAACCAGCCAGCCCAACCCCCAGTCTTCCCGTGACAATGGCAACGTGCCTCTCCTAACTCTGTATGTGTGAGCTGCCTGCAGGAGTGGAGGTGCTCCTGCGCTCTGTGACACGCGACGACAGGTGTTGCGCCGAGACTACATGTGACGCTACGCGGCGACAGCTCTGTCGCGCTGGGCCCGCCCTCCGAGCCCGCAATTCCGCTGCCACAAAGTACTCACGTAGGCCTGGGAAAGGTGGCGGTTCAGCGACGCCGAGTTGAACTGGGTGAGGCAGTAAATCTTGGTGACATTGCTGTTCAGGCAGTTGCTAACGGGAATATCGATCAGGCGATAGTTGGCGCCCAGGGGCACGGCCGGCTTGGCACGCTTCTTGGTCAGAGGGTACAGACGGGTGCCCGCGCCACCGCCCAGAATGATACCCAGCACCGTCTGCAATCGGCGAAACGAGATGGCGGGATGGTCACATCGAGGCCGGAAGCATCAAGAGGGCCAGCGAGCATACCTTGCTGATGTCGCCAGCGGAGTCGTAGACACCAGCCGCAGGCGCGCCGGAAGAGGACACACCGTTCGCGACCTTGGTCTCAACGGGGGTCGACACAGCCTGAGCCCGAACGACCTGCGCGATAAGGCCCAGCCGGTAAGCCTCCGCGACGTCGCCCAAATGCGCATGCAAATGCATGATCCATTTACCTGAGCCTGGCGCGACACAGCGCGGGCCTTGGAGCCCACAGCCTTGCGCACCACCGAGCCTGCGAGATGAGTCGGTTGAGTCCACTCCGCTCCGGCCCAAGTCGACATAAACCGCTGTTTGTGCCACGCACCGTGGGGGCAGACGAAGGTCTGCGAGCCCAGCGCCTGGCGCTGGCTCGCGCGCATCTTCAGGGCCATGCTTACAGGATCGGACTTCCTCTGTTTTGACTACCTAGAATGAGGTCCTTGACCTCAGGTCACAAACAAGTACAAATGCAAGTCGTTACAAGAAGCAAACCCTGCTTGAGCGGGGCGGGGGGCCCATGACAAGCTTGCTGTACCCAACCCCATCCTCTCGAAATCGCATCCGCGGCGCCCGCGAGCCAGCATGAATGATACGCATCACATATGTCTTTACAATGCATTGCGGCGGGAGCGCAGAACCGCACAACTTGCAAGGGTCCGAGCGACACCGTCCGCCCCGCGCGAGGCGTCGCACGCTCAGCTGCACACCCGCGCCCGCAAAATCGTTACCAAACTTCATGCTCACACATTCTCATAACAATTCCGAAACGCAGGCGCGCGCGCGTGCTCGCTCGGCTCGTTGACCCTCGGTTCCGAAACGCCTGCGCGCTTTTGGCCGCTCGCTGCAGCCGTGCGCCCGCCCGCAGGGCCCCCCCCCCTTTGACGCCCTCCCCCCCCCCTCGGCCCCGCCGCCGCTTCCGCCAGCCCGCCGCTATGACCCGCCACTACTACCGGGCAGGGCTCTGCAGGAAGCGCATGAGCTGCTCCCACAGCCCCGGCGCTATCCGCTGCGCCGTCTCGGTCATGGCCAGCAGCATGGACGCCTCCACGCCGGCGCGGCCGCTGCTGGTGGCGCCGCACACCTGGCCGGAGCGGTTCACCTGCACCCCCAGGGCACCCAGGGCACCAGAACATCAGCGTCAGCACGTGGCAAGGTTGGGGGGAACGTGGTGCCGGCAGCAAAGGGGGGCCAGGCCGACTACCCGGCGATGTGTGCCGGCGCCTCCCCTGCTTACCCCCGCGCGACTCGCTTTGCCTCAAGACCCAACCCGCAGGGCCACGTGGCCGCTTCTCAGGCCTCGGTGCTCTCCCCGACCACGCGCTGAACCCAGCCCTCCGCCTGGTCTGCCGCAATACTGGCGACTGGACGCCCGCCCGCCTGAGCTGCACACGCCAGTAGAACCCTTCCCGCGGACCGCGCTCGAACCACCGTCGAACCGGGCAGCCCCGCGCTGCCCCCATCCCCCCATGCTTCACACTGCCGCCGCCGCCTCCGCCGCCGCCTCACTCACCGCCACGTGCAGGGCGCTGGAGCTGCAGCGCTCCTCCGGCGCCGCCAGGTCCACCACACACTGCGAGCCCACCTGCAGAAACGCACACGCACGCGAACACACACGACGATGTGCACGCGAAAAGCACACATTAGTGCCGAAGGCTGCCGGCATGCGGATACAAGCAAGCGGCCCTCTTGCACACCGCCGCGCTGTTGCAGCTTTACCAGACCCCGGTCGCGACGTCAACCCAGGGCCCTGCCCGCATCCTGCACCTCCCACCCACCAGCCCCATCCCCTGCGCACACACGCACCCCACGCGCACACACACGCCACGCGCACCTGCGCCACGGTGACCACCAGCGGCACGCGCGACACGTCCAGCCGCCACGCCGCTCCCGGGCTGTCGTCCAGTTCAATCTCCTCCTCGCCCGCTGCGTCCGTGGTCACCTCCACCTGCGGGCAGGGCGCGGCACATGACGCGGCTGGGTGTGGGGGTGCACCGGTGGTATGCGGTGTGTACCGTTGGCAGCAGCAGCCGTTTCAGGCCGCGGGATCAAGCATGCCCCATGCCAACACCGGGTCCTGCCTCCCACCCAGCCCCTGCCCGCAGCCCCAGCGCCGGCACACGCACACGGCACGCCGTGCACGTTCTGTTGCCCCCCGCTTGCTCCCCCCTCCCCCCTCCCCCCGCGCCGCGACGACCGCCGCGCGTCCGCCTGCACCGCCGCATCCCTGCCGAGCCCCCTCCGCGCCCCGATGACGTACAGTAGCTCGCATGAACGGCTGCAATTTCTCCTCCTCCTTGCAGAGCTGATGCTTCCTTCCTTCCGGGATTGGTTCACACTTCACCGCATAACCCCCGCGCGCACCTTCGGTATGCGCGTGTCCACCAGCGCCGCCAGCGTGGCGGCACTGACCGCGCCCACCACGTTGCCGTCGTCGTTCAGCACCAGCGCATCCACATACAGCGCCCACGCCGTCTTGCCCGCGCTGATGCACAGCTTGCCCAGGTCCAGGCCCCACGACGGGCCGCCGCCGGCGCCTGCGGCGCCGGCGCTGCCAGAGGAAGACGCGCCTGCGGCGCCGCCGTTGGCGGCCGCCGCGGTGGCGGCGGCCGCTGCTGCCGCGGCGCCGCCGGCGCGGCCGCTGGGCGCCAGGCTGGCCTCGATGGCGGCGGCGATCTGCTCGCCGTACGTCTCACCGAAGCGGCCCTGTTGCAGCAAAGGTTTGTGTCAGTGGGCAGGTGGTACAGTGGGGTTGTGGACCAGCCCAAGCTACACCAAACCTCAGGCAACGGCTTGCAATCCAGCGCGTCTAGGCTGGCGGGGTGCAGCTGGGGACAGCAGCCGGCAAGGTCGCCACGCGCTTTGCCTAGCTGGCTGCTTGGAGGGCGGAGCGCACGTGCCTCTCGCGATCGTTGGCACCACACCCTACAAGGCTGCACAAGCGCATGCACAGCCCACGGACACGACCGGTACCCCTTACGACACGTGCCCCCCTGCCCCGCCCATCCGCCCTGTCGTTCCCAATGACCGCCACCGCCACCCGCTGTCCACGCGGCAGGCGCAGCTGTACGGCCACAGCCACACACACACACGCAGAGAGCCGCACACGCACACGCACACGCACCGCATGTATTGGTCCTGGTGCTCTCGAAAACAAGCAGCCCATGCATACACACAGCCGCACGCACACGCGGCGCACGCACACACACACAGTCTTTGCTTGTCGTTTTCCCTTGTGATCTCTAACACACACACACACACACACACACACACACACACACACACACACACACACACACACACACACGTTATAGGCGGGCTCGCGGGTGCAGGGGCCGCGTCCTTTTGCCTTGCCCCGTCAGCCCCCATCCAGGTCTCCGCAACCGCCGCCCGCCACGCATCCCCATGCAGCCTCGCGCTATTTGCTCCCTCGCCGCGCCGAATTCGTTCCCTTCCGTGGGCACTAGCATAGTTAGTGGGCGGGCTTTGGGCTGCGTGTTAGGTAGCCTTGTAGCTTGCTTGTTGCACGCCGCCCCCCTTTCACCATTGCCATTTCGCCTGCCTCTGACACTGCTGTGCTGCCCGCCTTATGCTTTCATTTTGCGCTCGCCTATAGGTGAGCATGGCTACGGACAGCGGGCGGGAACCAGGGAATTAGGCGTGCCGGGCAAACGTTTCTAGCGCGTCGATGGCGCGGCGCATGGACGCATACAGGTGCACCTCGGGGACGAGGCTGAATGCCAAACGCCCGGGTAGGGGGTTCCAGGCTCTATTTGCGGGTAAGTATGCGAAGGTAGACAACGAGGGCAACATCGCCAACGCGGAGCTCGGTAACCGGCGTAGGTATCGGTATGTAACTGCGCGCGCGTGTTTGGCGGGTTTGGTCCGTCTTTGTTTTGTTGTTTAACACACACACACACATACACACACACACACGCACGCTGACGGCCGGCCGCACCTGGTACACGGGCGAGGCGCAGGGCGAGAACTCCACCGTCACGCCCAGCCGCCCCTGCGTGGGCGCGAAGGGCGAGGGAGACGCGACCTCCACCTGCAGACGCCACGCACATGCACGCACATACACACGTAAGGCGCTGGGTGTTTGGCGCGGAAGGTACGGGCACGTGGCGGGCCTGGGCGTAGGGCCGGCTCCGGCTCCGGCTCCGGCAACGTGGCACCACCCCAGGATGCTGAGCCATGAGCAAGACCCCGGGTAAGACTGCTAGGGTTGTGAGCAGTCCACCCCCGAGCCGGAGCGCGGCGCCCCGCAGCAGCTTGGCGAAGTTGGGCGTCCCATTTGCGTGCATGGACCTTCCGTGCAAAACCCTGAGACAGGGCCCCCGCCCTTCACGCCTCAACTGCACACTCACCGCCCCGCCCACTGCGGCCAACCCACAGCCGCACTCCTACCTTGACACCGACAATGACGTCTGTTGCTCCTATGTGTAGTCGTGCCGAGCCCGCCGCTTGCGCGATGACGCCCAATTCGAGCTCAATTGGCCGCATGTCCAGGCAGCGCCGTCCATCCAGCCTCACATTCTGCTCTATACTATGCTGGCAGAATGAGGCCTCTCCGGCGCTGGCCATCGCAGCCGCGAGGCGTCGGCGGCCGTCGGTTAGCTTTGCGTACCAGGTAGCCCTTGAAAGGCGAGCGGCAGCACTTGTATCAGTATGCAAAGATTGGTCTAGGACAATTAATGAGCGAGAGAACGGTGAGGGTGCCGATTTATGCAGTGCACAGTCGCGTTTGAATTAGTGCGGCTAGGTTTAGGAAAAATGTTTATTTCATAACAATTGCTTCAGCGCATCGACAAGTTTGAGGTTGGGCTGTCGAGCCGGAATCGACTCGCGAAAATCGCTCAAAACCGAGCTTGCGCTCCAGTTTGCACGAGTTCAAGTAGACCGCTGTTAATTGCGATGAAAATTCTCCTTTTCCTAATGCCTGGTTAGCAGCTCTGCTGCAAGAGCGCGCGCAAACGACCCACGGGTGCAGCCGGCTCGGGGAACCGTGAAGCCTCATCCCCGCCCGCGAGCGGCGTTCTGTCTGCGGCGATGGTGGAGGTGCTGCCCCCGGCCGTGCCGGCAGCGCTCTGCTTCGTGCTGACCCTGGCGGTCGGGCCGCGAGTCGCAGCTATCACAGCCGTGGCGATCCTCGCCGCGACGCTCGCCTGCAGCAGCGCTGGCGCCGGCATCCAGGCAAGCTGACCGCTAAGCTAATAGAGCTGTGCCGCGACGGGAGAAAAACGTTTGCTGTCTTCGCATGGCGCGGGCCTCATCTGACGTGTCCCACACATACACACGCGCAGACGCAGCTCACAGTGGCGTCCACTCTGGCGGCGGCGCTCCCCGCCGCTGCGCTGTGGCTGGAGGCGAGGAGGCTGCGGCGGCTGCCACAGCTACGGCGTCAGCAGCAGGCCGTGCGAGAGCCCCCAGGGCAAGAGCCGCTTGCCGCCCTCGGCCCAGCCGCCGCTCCCGCCGCGCCAGCGCCGGCGGCACCGGCGGCTGCGGTTGCAGCGGGGGCGCCGACGCCGGTGGCGCCAGGCGGCGAAGGCGGCAGCGCGTCGCTCCAAGCGTTGCTGTCAGGGGCGCCGCGAGAAGGGCCCTCGCAGAGGACGAGTATTTATCAATCACGTGGCGGCGTTGGGGCGGCGGAGCTAGGTCCCGCAGTAGCAGGCGCGCTCGCGGTGCAGCACCCCTCAGCAGCAGCAGCCGGAGCAGGAGCAGCGGCTGCCGGCGCGGCGGAGTTAGCAGGAGCCGCTGCAGAAAGCATGGGAGCCGCTGCCCAAGCGGTTGGGGCTGCTCCCGTTCTCCTGCCGCCACCCGCCACGCCCGCAGCCCCTGGCGCCGCGCCGGCGCCGGCGGCGCGGGCGGCGTCGGCGCCCCCGGGCGGTGGCGCGCGGCAGCAGGCGGCGGCGGCAGTAGCGGCGGTAACGGCTGCAGGGGGCCACACCGGGCTACTGCCGCCGCTGGGCACGCGCATGGAGCGCACCGCCGCGTGGGCGGCTGCCACGTCGGCGGAGATGGAGGAGGTTCAGGGCCAGCGAAGAGCACCGCCAGCACCACCGAGATCCGCGGCTCCCGCCGGCCCCTCCGAGGCCGCACCCGAGGCCACCGCGGCCAGCGTCGCCCCTGCCGCCAGCGCCGCCAGCGCCGCCAGCGCGCGCGCGGCGGCGCGCGACGCGGGCGCCGCCCGCCTCGTGGACTTCAGTGTGGCGGAGGGCGGAGGGCCGCAGCATCCGCTGCAGCTGTGGCGCGGCGGGCACGAGCAGCCGGGCGCCTCCGCCGCGCTGCGGGAGCTGGTGGGCGTGACCGGCGGCGGCGGCAGCATCGGCACAGCGTTCGCCGTGCACTGCAGCAGCGTCTGGTCCGCGCTGCCGCTGTTCTGTTTCGCCGAGGTGCTGGGCTGGCTGGAGGACGACCCCGACCGGCGGCGGCTGCAGCTGGTGTGCCGCGACTGGCGCGCCGCCGCCGCCGCCGCCACCACGCACCTGGCGCCGCCCCGCGCGGGCGCGCGGCACCTGGGCGCGCTGGCGGCGACCTTCTCCGGCCTCACCGCGCTGGACCTGTCGGCGTGCCTGGCGGTGGGTTGGAGGAGGGGAGGGGGTAGCTCATACCAACTCCCGTCCCAAATCGTCCATTGCTAGCCTAAAACCCATGTGCGGAGGAGAGAAGGGGGCAGACAGTGAGCACAGGTATGGGTCTTGCTTGATGGTGTGCCGCATCTGATAGCGTCTGCCGCGCGTGGTTGTTGCTGCTGGTCTAGCTAGCTGTTCACCGCCGTTTGCTTGCTCCGCCGCCGGCCCGCCCGCAGCAACTGACGCCGCCCCGCATCCGGCACCTGGCGCCGCTGCGGCACCTGACCCGCCTCACGCTGGGCTGCCCCTCGCCCGCCTCCGCCGCCGCCACGGAGGACCTGCTGCGCGCGCAGCAGCTGCAGCAGGCGCAGCAGGCGCAGCAGCACCAGCTGCAGCACCACCCGCTGGCAGCCACGGCGGCGGCGGCGGCGCTGACGGGCGGCGCCAGCTGGCAGCGGCATCGCGGCGCCTCCACCAGCTCTGACAGCAGCGGCGGCGCGGCGGCGGTGACGGATGAGATGATTCAGGAGATGGTGGCGACGCTGCGGCGGGGCGGCGACAGCAGGGGAGGCAGCGCCGCCGGCAGGGGCGGCGGCGGTGGCGGTGGTGGTGGCGGCGCCGGCGCCGGCGGCGGTGGCGGCGGCGCCGGCGGCGGTGGCGGCGGCGCCGGCGGCGGTGGCGTTGCGGAGCTGCTTGTGCTCAGCATCGCGCAGTGCGTGCGAGTGACGGACGCAGGTACGCTGGCAGGCTTACGTGCAACTGGGTCAGGGGTTGTCAAACACGCACACCCAAGCACACACACACGAACAATATAATTGGCTCCACCACCTGTTAACATCTGGGTTTCGCAACTCGCCATCACCACCGCCGCCGCCGCCGCCGCCAGGCCTGCTGGCGCTGGTGGGCCTGACCGGCCTGACCTCCCTGGACCTGTGCGGCTGCTGCGGCGTCAGCGACGTGGGCGTCATGCTGCTGGCGCGGCTGCCGCTGCTGGCGGGGCTGCAGCTGGCCTGGTGCGTCAAGGTGCGTGGAGCTTCTGCCGTCCGCCGGGCGGCAGGTATCCCTAGCAGCCCCCACCACACCACACGTTGAGCTTGGGCTGGTACTCACACTTCCCCGGCATTGCTGTGTCCCATCTCCGTGCTCGCCCTGTGTGTTGCACTCGCAGCTCTCATGGCCGCAGCACCCGACCCAAGTGCAATTCCCGGCCGCCATTCCCCCCCCCTGCCCCCCACGCTCCCCCCCTCTACCCCGACCCCACTCCCTCACGCCTGCCCCTGCACTGCATTGCGCTACCCGCAGGTGTCCAACGCCGGCCTGCGCGGCCTGGCGGTGCTGCCGCGCCTGAGCCACCTGTCCGTGGCGGGCTGCCCGCTGGTGTCGGAGGCGGGCGTGGCGGGCCTGTCCGCGCTCAGCCGCCTGGCCTGCCTGGACCTCACGCACCTGGGCATCACGCAGCAGCGCGCCACCGTCACAGACGCCGCGCTGTCGGCGCTGTGCGGCCTCAGCCCGCTCGGCGGCGGCGGCGCCGCCGCGGCGGCGGCGGAGGTGCCGCCGCACCCGCGGCTGACGCGGCTCGCCTTCGGCGGCGGGCGCGGCGGCGGCACGCGCGTGACGGACGCGGGGCTGGCGGGGCTGGCGGCGGCGCAGCCGCAGCTGGCGGGGCTGACGCTGCTGTCGCTGCAGTACGTGAGCGACGCGGGGCTGGCGGCGGCGGTGGCGGCGCTGGGCGAGCTGACCAGCCTGTGCGTGCGCGGCTGCGGCTCGGGCGTGACGCGCGGCTGCGTGGCGGCGCTGACGGAGGCGGTGGCAGCGCGCGGCGGCAGCGGCGGCGGCGGCGGCGGGCCGCCGCCTGGCGCGGAGCCTTGGCGCTGGATGCGGCCGGACGCGGCGGCGGGTCTTCGTGCTGGTCCGGGGCTGGGGCTGGGGCTGGGGCTGGCGGGGCAGCGGCTGCGGGAGCTGTCGCTGTTGCACAACCCGTTTCTGGCGCTGCGGGACGAGGACGTGGTGCGGCTGTGTGCGGCCGCTGGTGCTGCTACTGCTACTGCTACTATTGCTACTGCTGGCGGCGGCGGCGGCGGTGGTGCTACTGCGCCTGCTGCTACTGCCGCCGCAGGAGGAGGGGGCTGCCTCAACAGCCTGGGTCTGGGCAGTGCGGTGATTCTGGTGCCGCCGCTGCCAGCGCCGTCGGCCGCACCGCAGCAGCAACCACAACAGCAGCAGCCGCAGCAGCAACCCGGGGAGCCGGCGCCCGCTGCCGAGGTGGCGGCGGGAATGGAGCTGGTCGCGGGGGGTGGCGACGGTGGCGTGCACGGCCAGGACGGCGGTTACCACAACATCGCGGAAGAGGAGGTGGTGGCGGCGGCGGCGGCGGCGGCGGGCGAGCCCGTCCAGGCATCGCCAGGCGTGCTGGCGCTCGGGGCCGGCGGCGGGGTTGCTGGCGGCGGCGGCGGCGGCGGAGGCGGTGACGGCGGCGGCGGCGGCGGACGCGGAGGCGGCGCCAATGAGCCGCCGGAGGCGGTGCGGTCGGCTGGCCTGGGCCTGCCGTCGCTGCGCGCGGTGGCGGGCCTGACGCACCTGACGTCACTCTCACTGGTCGGCTACACCGGGCCCTTCCGGGTGCGGGCGCCGGTCGCGGCCGCCGCGGCGCTGTTGCACGCGCAAAGCCTCCTGGCCCCGGCCGCCGCGGCCGCGGCAGCGGCCGCGGCGGGCGGCGCCGCGCCGCGGCATCACCCGCATCACGCGCCGCATCACCTGCAAGCGCGGGAGCAGCAAGAGGAGCAGGAGCTTCAGGAGCAGCTAGAGCAGCAGCATGAGGCGTCGCCCTGGGGCACGCTGGTCAGCACCATCAGCACCAGTAGCGCGGGAGCCGCCGGCGCAGGCGGCAGTGGCAGTGGCGGAGGAGGCGGCAGCGGCAGTGGCGGTGCAGGCGGCGGTGGCAGCCCCGCCGGCAGCGGTGGCGGTGCAGGCGGTGGCGGTGGGAGTCCCGGCGGCAGTGGTGCACGCGGCGGCGGTGCAGGCAGCGGCGGCGGCACAGCAGGTGAGGGCGGCAGCGGCGGCGGCGGTGGAGGCGGCAGCGGCTCAGGGGGCGGCGGGGGTGCAGGCGGCAGTGGCGACGGTGCCGGAGGCGGTGCCGGAGGCGGTGCCGGAGGCGGCGGCGGCGGCGGCAGCAGCAGCCCCGCCGCCTCGGCGGGGGCGGTGCCGCATACCTCCCTGGTGGCGCCGTTCGCGCAGCCGGCGCCGCCGCCGCTGACGTCGCTGCTGCGGCTGCGGCACTTGGAGCTGTCGGGCGCGGTGCAGCTGGACGACGCGGCTGTGGGCGCGCTGGCGGCGGCGCTGACGGGGCTGCGCACGCTGCTGCTGGCGCGGTGCGGCGGCCGGCTCAGCGACGGCGCGGCGCAGGCGCTGGCGGCGTCGCCGACCCTCACCACCGGGCTGCAGGTGGGCACTGTGGGGGCTGTGGGCCCGGGGGGCCGATGGGCCCAGTGAGACTGCGCATGCGCGCCGGCGGCGCCGCATCGAGTGCTTGCGTGTGTCTAGACAGCTGGATGCGGCGCGTTGTTCCTACATCCTTACTCCTCGTCCTCCCCCTCCTTCCCATTGCACCCCCCTCCAGGTGCTGGACCTGTCGCACTGCCCGCGCCTCACCGACGCCGGCCTGACCGCGCTGGCGGCCCTGCGCGGCCTGCGCCGCCTGCACCTGGTCGCCGCCGGCGGCCCCGGCGGCTCCGGCAGCCCCAGCCCCGCCCTCAGCCCCAGCCGCAGCAGCAGCAGCGGCATCGCAGCTGCCGGCGGCGGCACGCCGCGCAGCGGAGCCGCCACCGCCGGCTCCCAGGCTACAGCCGCCGGCTCCGCCGCCGCCGCCGGCAGCAGCAGTAGCATCACTGACGCCGGCCTGGCGGCGCTGGCGGCGCTGCGGCGGCTGGAGCTCCTGGATCTAAGCTACTGCCCCGGATCCAGGCTGACCGGATCCGGATTCGCTGCGTGGGCGGGCCGGCGATCTGGATCCAGGCTGGCCACGCTGATGGTCCAGCACGTGGCAGCCCTGACCGATGAGGGGCTGGCGGCGGCGGCGGGGGCGCTGCGGGGGCTGGCGCGGATCGAGGCGGCGGGCTGCGAGCGGCTGGGCGACGCCGGCGCGGCGTGCCTTTGGCGGCTGCCCCTGCTGACGTGTGAGTGCGGCGGGCTTTGCGTGGGGGCTGGGGTTACTGGGGGAGGTTGTGTGGCGGTTGCGACGGAGTGTTTGCTCGTGATTGGCGCGGCGGCCGCATCTTTCGCACCCAGTTACGCGGGCTGCTGACATATCGTAGTCATGCTGCATCCTGCGACACAGCCGTGCACATCCGCCGCCAGCTCCTGCTACATACCCGTCCGCATCTACTGCCTGGCTGGCGCCCGCTACGCCCGCCAGGCACATACCCTGTGTCACCTGACTGGCGCCCGCTACGCCCGCCAGGCACATACCCTGTGTCACCTACATATGCCCACATCGCGCCCACCCAATCCCCAACCCCAACCCGGCGCAGCCGTGGACCTGTCCCACTGCCCGCGCATCGGCGACGCCGCGCTGGTCGCCCTGGCGCGCCTGCCGCTGCTGGCCTCGCTCAAGCTGTCGGGCTGCGTGCGCGTGTCGGACGCCGGAATCATCGCGCTGGCCACCGGCGGCGGCGGCGGCGGCGGCGCAGCAGTGGGGGTGGCAGAGCCGACCGCACCTGTTCCTCAGCCGGCGGCAGGAATCAGTGGCGGCGGTGGCGGCGGTGCTGGACCAAGTGCGGCGGCGGCGGCGGCGGCGGCGCCCGCTGGGCCCGAGTCGGCGGCAGTGTCGCCGCCGCCGTCGCCGCCGGCTGTAGCGTACCGGCCCTGCCCGCTGCTGACGCTGCACCTGGACAACTGCATCGGCGTGGGCGATGAGGGAGTGGCGGCGCTGGCGGCTGCGGCGGCCGCCGCCGCCGCCGCCGGCGCGGCGGCGCACCGGGCCGGCGGCGGCAGCGCCGTGGCGGCCGTGGGCGGCTGCGGGCTGGTGTCGCTGAGGCTGAGCCGCTGCCCCGCGCTCACGGACGCGGGGGTGGCGGCGCTGGCGGCGGGGCTGACGGGGCTGTGCGCGCTCAGCCTGGCGCACTGCCCCGGCGTCAGCCCCGCGGGCGTGCTGGCGCTGTCACGCATAACAAGTCTGGCGTCGCTGGAGATTTGAGGGCTGCTGTTGCTTGTGCACGCATGTACGAGTCGAGACACAGCTGGCCTCGGGTGTTGCGGGCTCGTTAAGGGACGGGGCGCTGGTGAGGGCGGTGATCGGGGGCGCATGTTGAGCTACGGTAGTTGGGCTGCGGTTGTTGCGTGTTGACTGTTAGTTGGCGGTTTTTGTGTGGCGGCCCGGCCACCCAATGCACATAAGCTGCACCAGCAGCAGTGATACAGCAGCAGCGGTGATACAGCAGCTAGCAGTGATACGGCAGCTAGCAGTGCTACACGACCAGCGACGCCCGCGCAACCGATCGAAGCGCTTTCTTTGCTGCATGTGCAAGTGAGTATGCATGAGGGTCACGGCGCGGCTGCCGTGCGCCTTGATTTTCAACCGGGGGGGGGCGGGGGAGGTGGGGAAGGCGCTGCACCTGTAACGTGCTTTCAAGTTGAGTCGGGGCCCATTCGGCCCACACATACGCACGACGAAAGTGCGGGCTCTCCACCCAGTCTCGGCCATTCTTCTATTAAGACTTCCACCTACCGACTTTCAAGCGGAGCCACGCAGCAGAGCCCACGACCAAAACCAAGCATGCAGCTTTCTATCTCCGGCAGCCGCGCCGTGAAGCTCACGGCCGGCGCCGAACCTCGCGTTGTGAGGGAGGGTCAGGCGCACAGCAGGGCCTGCAGTCGTTTGGCCAAACAACACACGTCGCCAGCATTTCGTAAACAAGCGCAACCATGCTGCTGGCCCACCACATCAACACCAGCAGCCGCCAGTACCGCCAGCAGCCGCTGCGCCGCAGCAGCCGCACGCCTGCAGTCGGCGCCCGCGCTACCTTTGCGTCTCTCAAACAGCCTGTTCGCAAGCACATCATCATGCGCGTCGCATCTCTGGCGGACGACGCCGAGGCCGCGGGGCCTGCGGCTCCACACGAGCCGTCCCTGGCGCAGGCGGTGGAGAAGCTCGCGGCGGAGGTGGGCGGTGTCCGGGGGCAGCTGGATCAGCTGCGCATTATCGCGCTGCAGGAGGCGCGCTGGGGCCGGGTGCGGCCGGCGCTGCAGGCGCTGCAGGCCAAGGGCTGCGCCTACGGCCGCGGCGGCGACCCCCACAGCGGCACCACACGCGACATGCTGGAGTGGGCGCTGCGCCGCATGCTGGCGCCCTCCAGCATCTGGATCAACCTGGACGACTTCCACCGCCAGCGGTGGGAGGAGGAGTATGGAAGCTATTATGATGATGAGTACGACGTCTATGACCGCTATGAGCGCTATGGTCGTCGCCAGCCGGTGGAGAAGCAGGTGGTGGAGCAGCTGCGCTCCGAGCTGGCGGAGCTGACGGGGCTGCACCTAGTGGCTTATGAGGGCGTCTTCATTGTAGAGGGCAAGGACTAATGCAGTGACTGGGCTAGCTGGCTCTGGGCCTGTTGCTGCGTGGACGATGGCCGTGATTGAGGGGGGCTGCCTTGGGGTTGCTGGTCGTGAAGCTGTGTGTAGCATGGGTGGCTGCTTGCAGCGCGGGTGGCTTGCAGTAGGGGTCTGAAAGAGCGGACAGTGCTCAAGTGGGTGCGTGAGGAGTGAGGAGGCAAGGGCACGACAAGCGGCAAAGCGCTGGTGTCCACGCCGTCGTCACGCGTGCTGAGTTGATGGACTGGACTGCAGTTGGTAAAAAACGTGTTGCCTGCTTCGTGTGTGGCCCCGGTCCCCCAGCCCGTTTCAGGACACGCGACTCTTCCCCCAGCTTCCGGCTTCTCGCATTGCGATGTAGCGTATCGCACGGCCTGCGCACTTGTGGCTGCAGCTTGGACCTCTCGTCCTGCTCAGGCTTGGGGTTGGGGTTGCAGTGACCAGCCCAAGCTAATCCAAACCAAACCAAACCAAACCCAGCTCCGGCTCCCAGCTTCGCGCATTGCGATATGCAGCGTGTCGTATGGCCCCTTGCGCACATGTGACTGCAGCTGGGACCTATTGTCCTGCTGCTCGGGCTTGGCTTTAGGCGGGGGGGACGGGGGAGGGGGCGGCCCATGGCGCGCTGCTGCGAGTGGCGAGCGAACAAAACCTCGCTCCCGCCAAAACCCTCGCTCTGCACACAGTCCCAGAGTCCCAACGCCAGGCGCTACTCCAAGAGCATCCAACTAGCCTACCTGCTGCTACCGTATAAGAATAACAACATGATGCGGCCTCGCAGCACCCGGTCCCCAGCTGCGCGCGGCGCAGCCCTGCAGCGCGGCAGCGCTCTTCCTCCGCCCGCGATACGCGCCGTGCGCAGCGGCAGCAGCGGCAGCAGCAGCAGTAGCATTAACAGGGTCCGCGGCGTCCGTGCTGCTGCCGCGGGCGCTGCTTCCGGCGATGCGCCGCCTCTTAAGGCAACCGAGGGCCCCACAGCAGTCGGGCGCCAAGGGAGCGAGGCGCTGTCGGAGCTGCGGCAGCTGCGCGCCGCGGTCGAGCAGCTGGGCGCCACGGCGGCGGAGCTGCGCGCGGGCCAGGAGGCGCTGCTGCAGGAGCTGGCGGCGCAGCGGGCGGCGGCCGCAAAGGAGGCGCGCATTGCGCGGCTGCAGCGCGCGCAGGCGCTGATTGACAGCAGGCTGGTGGCAGGCAACAGCACCCAGAGCAGCGTGGACGGTTTGGTCACCCAGGCACTGGCACTGCTGGTGCGCGGCAGCACCGAGTTTTCCATGACCATGTCCAGCGCCAGAGTGGCCAGCACGCAGGCCGAGCTGAAGGGGCTGACGGGGCTGCGCTTCCGCAAAGAGCAGCGGCAAGATGGCGAGGCGGGCGGGCAGGAGCGCACCTGGCTGGTGCTGGTGGGCGACGCAAGCAGCTAGGCGGCAGGCGGGCAGCAAGCGACATGGCTTTGAGTTGGGGATTGTAAATGCCAGCCCAAGGGAGGAATCCATTGGATGCGGAGCGTTTTGGGCCTTTGCGGAATGGTCGACTGTGAGGCGGGAGAGCGGGCGGGGCGATGCCAGGCGCAATACGGCACGCAGTGAGGATGGCGAGCCGGCAGACGGCCCATGTGTGTGCGTGCCGCCAGCTCCGCACACCCCGGTGTTAGTTGGCCAACAGATGCCTGGACACGCGGCCGTACGGTTGCTGTTGAGATGTTGAGAGTTGCTTGGGAGGCGCGGCCGTGTGTGTTTGCAAAACAGAACAATGTGCGTGTGAGAGAGACACGGATGGAAGGCGAGCTGCGCATGCACGTTTGCACCGACAAATGAATTGATGCATGTAAAGGTGTTGCAGACTCGGTTGCAAGTGCCGCGTGAAGACGCTCCGCCCTCACCCCGCCATGCCTCCACGACGTGCGTCCCGGGGCTGTATGCCGACATGCAAGCACACGTATTTCCGTGCGAACGTTGGTACTTTGCTCAACCTAGACCACAGCCACAGCGCACACCACCACGACCCGTACGCCACACACCACACCACACCACGCCACATGGACTGCTCAGCTCACGCCTCTGCGGCGTGCACAGCATTTGCACTACTCGATCGCCCACCCGAATAGGGTAGCACGCAGCCTGCTGCTAAACCTCCAACCTCCCACCCTCCCCGCCCGCCCGCCACCAACCCCCGTCCCACCAGCTATGCCTACGTCACAGCAGTGCACCCACCCACCACCATGCTTTATTTCTATGAGCACACAACAATGCCACAGATATAGAGACGGAACCTCCCCACCTGCACACACGCTTCCCTCGCCGCTACCGTATGTATGTAATCGCCGCTACCACGCGACCGCTGGACAGAGTGCGAGAGTGAACGCAAAGCAGTCGCCTGCCGTGAATGTCCGTGTCTACTCCCACCCCAGCTCCGCACGCCACTCACTCGCCCGTCTCCTCCGCTGTAAGTAGCACGCGCCGCCGCCGCCGCCACGCCGCGCGCACGCGCTCCGCAATGAAGCCCCCGCCGCCAAACTGTACCGCCCGCGACCCGTTATGCACAACCACCTGCCGTACCGCCGCACGACGCCGCACGCTCGGCATCCCCCCTCGCGTTGCTGAACGCGCACTAGACCGCTTCGGCCGTCCACACAATACGCCTAACTGCTCACTGCGCCATGACTCATGCCTGCCCGGATTGCGCCAAGTAGTGCTGCCTACCTGCCTGCCTGCCTTGCCTTGCCTTGCTGCGCGGGGGGACAGAGCCGCAGCATCCCAGCGTCACGCACGCACGCACGCTGCGCACCACCACGGCGGCTGCGCCACCCACAGCTCCTCCGCCTCCGCCGCCTCCGCCTCCGCTGCTGGCCCCCAAGCCACCCTGTTGTGCCCAGCCCAGCCACGGCCGCGCTCAGGACCAGGCGGCGGCGGCCGCGGGCGAGGGCGCGGACGTCATGGCCCTGTGTATGAGCACGCTTGTGCGGCAGGCCTGCAGCAGCTGCTCCATCTCCTTGCTGATGGCCAGGTCGGGCGGGCAGCTGAGCGCCAGCAGGTCCGCGCCCTCGGCCTCCACCGCCTGCGCGGCGGGAGGGTTGAGGGGTGGGGGCGTAGGGAAGGGGCGGTCAGCAGGTGTCAGCGGGTGGTATGTGCCACTTGTGCGGCCATCACCTCGCCTTCCCGGTCTGCCTTCCAGACTCTCCAAACCACTCCTCAACCCGCCCCCGCTCCCCGCCGCCGCTCCCAACCATCCCGCCTCCCCGCCCCCAGCCCCCGCCACCTCCCCCCCACCCACCCCCTGCCCTCCCCAACCCCGCCCCCCCGAGTATACCGTCAACCTGTATTGCCGCAAACTGCACCGGCCTGTCCCTTGTCTAGTTTCGCTTGGGTTTAGATTGGGCTGGTGTTTACCCCCCTCCCTCCCCACCCACCTTGGGCAGCTCCGCCAGGCCGCCGCCGGCGTAGGCGCGCTCCTCCACCCTCAGCGCCTGCGCCACCGCCATGCGCGCCTGCACGAACACGCGGCGGCTGCGCATGGACAGGTTGCCGTCGCGCTCCAGCGCCGCCGTGCGCGCCAGCACCAGCGCGTCGGTGCCGCCCGCCAGCGCGCCGCTCACAAACTCCACCAGCGGGCCCACGCTGGTCGTGTCCAGGTGCACCAGCGCGCACACGCTGTCCTTGCCTGGGCGGGGTGGGTGGGAGGGTGGAGGGGTGGAGGGGTGAGGTTGTGAATACCAGCCCAAGCTGAACCAAGCTGAACTCGACAAGGGACAGGCAGTGCAGTTGCAGCACTACAGAGCAGTACAATACTCGTGGGTTTCGGGGCGGAGAGCATAGACGGGGTGGGGGGTTGCAAGGATGTTTGGGGTGGGGGGAGCAGTGGGCGGCATGTGCGGCCGGTGTCCTGTAAGGCCACCCTGACGACCTGCACCGTGACGACACACGCGCCAAGGCGCCCCTTCCCCGCACACACAAACACACGCGCACGCACCTGCCAGCCCCGCCCGCGACTCGCTCCGCGCCAGCCCCAGCGACGACCGCGTGGCCAGCGGGTTGCTGGGCGAGGGCCGCTCCGACGCCGACGCCGGGCCGCCCGGTCCGTTGCTGTTCATCTGCGTCCGGCCGCCGGTTGCGTTTGCGTGTGTTAGAAGGGGGCACGGGAGAAAACGTATACCGGTATGTGTTAGAGAGCACAAGGGAAAACGAAAAGCAAGCAAGAGACTGTGCGTGCGGTGCGACGTTCGCGGATTACCTGGAGCACCGGTATGTGTGTGTGCGCGCCGCAAAACAGCTTGGTGTGATTGTAAGCTGCGTGGCCTTCGCGCGGACCCAACCCTGCCTGCGTTCCCCCTGCCACCCCCGCCAGCCGCCCGCCCCTGCCCGCCCCTGCCCGGCCCGCCCCGGCGCCTTACCGCGGAGGGCACTGTGAGGTACTTGCCGATGGTGTTGGCCTTGACCACCAGCAGCGGCACGCTGCTGATGGCGCGCGCCAGGGCCAGCGCGCTGCTGCCCGCCAGCTGGCCCAGGTCGGCGGAGGTGCCGCTGGGGCACAGCCGCTCGGAGGGGATCTGCGGGGCGGGGGGTTCCATGCATGATTAATTAAGACGAGAAGATGATGACAGGTTCACAGGGGGGGAGGAGGCGCACACAGGGTGCGGGTGTGGGCAGGCGGCGTGCCGCATGTGGGCGGGCAGACACTCACTCGGCTCCGCCCGCACTGTGCCCTCTTCCTCCGGCCCACCTCTCCCCCCCCCCGCCCCTACCCTACCCCTACCCGTACCCCTATCCCCCGCCCCTACCCCTACCCCCACACCTGCCCCTACACCTACCCCCCTCCCCCCTCCCCCCACGCCCCCCCCCCTCCCCTCCCCATCCATGCGCTCACCACCAGCATGTTTGCCGCCACCCGGCCCAGCAGCCCCGCCACCACCTCGGTCACGCTGGCGCCGTTGACGCGCAGCGCCACGTCGCGCACCAGCTGCTGGTGGAAGTCCAGCTCCTTGTCCGCCGCCTGCTCCAGCAGCTCGCGGATGCGCGTCTGCAAGATTCGGTCGGCAGCGGCAGGCGGGTAGGGGCAGGCGGCAGGGGAGAGGGCGGGGGCGGGGGCGGGCTTCACGTACGGGCACAGATGCCAGGTCATGGCTGGCTTGGAAGGCGAGAGCGGCGGGATATGCCGCCCACCCTTGACACACCCACACACAACACAACCACCGCCTCATTCCATTTCCCCCCCCCCCCCCCCACCCACCGGGGTGTTTACAACCCCCCCCCACCGGCCCCCCTCCCCGCCCCGCCCCTCCCCTCCCCGCCCCCGCACCTTGCTCT
Organism: Chlamydomonas incerta; assembly: GCA_016834605.1. Lineage (NCBI taxonomy): Eukaryota > Viridiplantae > Chlorophyta > Chlorophyceae > Chlamydomonadales > Chlamydomonadaceae > Chlamydomonas > Chlamydomonas incerta. Next base: position 1,157,143 of record JAEHOC010000004.1, read on the forward strand.
CCGTCTCCGGGCACACCAGCACCACGTGCAGCCGGTCCACGATGTTGTGCACGAACAGCCGCGCCAGCCGGATGGCGGGCCGCACCAGCCGCGCGTGGTCGGGCGTGAACACCAGCAGAACGTTGTAGCCCTGCTTCTCGCGGTAGGTGCTGGGCCGCCCGGCGCCGCCGGAGCCGCCGCCGCCTGCGGCGGCGGCGGCGGCGGCTGCCGCCGCAGCGGCGGGGCCGGAGCCGGCGCCCGGGTTGGCGCCTGCGGCGGCGGCGGCGGCGGCCGCGGCGGCGGCGGCGCCGGCCTTGCCCTGGTCGTACAGCTGCACCGCCTTGCGCCGGAACTCCTTGACGTTGTCCTGTGTGTTGGAGGTGGGTTGGTTGCATGTACGGTATGGTTGATTAGCTTATGACGGATTGCGTGCGGCTCGTGAGTTTGTCCGACGGTCAGTCCTCAGCGCATCGTACAGATGTGTACCCCGCCCCCCCCCCCACACACACACCTGCAGCTGCAGCACGGTGGCGGCGGCCGCCAGCCACTCCTTGCCGTAGATGATCTCGGACATGATGGGCGCGCGCAGGCCCTGGGTGCCCAGGATGCAGGCGCAGTTGGCGGCGCGGAAGGTGGTGAGGTCGGAGATGTCAAAGGTGGCGTAGGCGTAGAAGCCTGGGGGGGCGGAGGGGAGGGGTGGGGAGGGCGGATGGGGTGGGGTGGGTGTGTGGGTGGGTAGAGGGTTGGTACATTCATGATCAGCGAAGGAGTGAAGGCGTAGCCAGGAACAGCGGCACAGCAGGTCGGCGGGGGGCACAGGATAGGAGAGGTTCCACTGGGCTTGACGCGGGGACGGCGTTTGTGCCACTCCTGTCGCCGGGCGCGACCCCACCTGGGCGGGCCCTCTGTTTCCTATGTCCACACGCGCCCTCCCCACGCCCTGCTAGTCCCGCCCAACAGCCCCCCGCCCCCTGCCCCTAGGCTCCCCCAGCCCCCCCCATCCCAGCTTGGGATGGTATTCACACACCCCCATCCCAGCCCGCCCCCGCCCCTGCCTCGCCGCACCCTGCAGGTACACGTCGGCGTGGAAGGCGGCGGGGTCCACCAGCATGCGCTGCAGCGCCTTGACGGAGAAGGCGTAGCGGTGCGTGGCGATGTAGAAGCCCTGCGGGTTGGCGGCCGTGCTGCTGAGCAGCTTGTAGCTCTTCACGGTCCGCATACTGCTCACGCGCAGGTTGCAGTTGGTGGGCTGCGCCGGGCCCAGGCCGCCGCCGCCGCTGGGCGAGGTGGCGGAGGCTGCGGAGCCGCCGTGGGCGGAGGAGGCGGGCATGGCGGAGGAGGGGCGGCTGAAGCCGGCGGCCCCCGGGCCGGTGTTGCCGGTGTTGCGGGTGAGGCGGGAGAGGACCACGGAGTCGTGCAGCCGCGCCTCGCGCTCGCGCTCGCCCATCATCACCTCCACCGACATGTTGCAGCCTGCGGGGGAGCGGGTTGGGTTTGTAGGCATGGGTGTGGGTTTGGGGCATGCGGCCTTCGTTATGAGGTCGGGACGGTTCCTGATGGCCGCATTGACGGCAGGGTAGGCGGCCGCGTGGAGCGATCCCTCCCCGCTGCAGCCCTTTGGTTGCCCCGCTGCCCCTCGGCGTTGCCGGAACGCCGCCAACCCCAGCACCTCCCCCACCAGCCCTCTGCCTGCCCTCCCCCCTGTCTAGTTTAGCTTGGTTTAGCTTGGGATGGTATTCACAACCCCCACCCCTGCCCGCCCCTAATCCCTAACCCTCCCCTAACCCCTGATCCTCCCCCGCCCCTGCCTCACCCGTCCTGTCCGCCGCCGCCATGGCCGCCGCCAGGAAGTCCATGTCGAACAGCGCCTCGGGCCGCAGCCGCTCCACGTCACTGAACAGGCCGGTGTACAGCCAGCTGGCCTTGGCGTCCAGAAGCCAGTCCAGCACGGAGCCCTGGGGAGGGTGGGGTGGGGGTGGGGGTTACTGTGGTTACGGATTACTGTGAACCAATCCCGTGAGTAAACAGAAGCAAGGGGGAAGGGGGAGGAGGCGGGGGGTGGCCACGATGGCCGGGTGAGAGGCAGGCACGGGGGAATGTAAATGGATCAGGCTCACGCCTTCGTCCGCTAGTCTTCAGTGCGTCCTGTACCAGATCTGCATCACCCCTGCCATACCCCGCGCAGCGACCTGGCCCCCCCAAACCCCCTCCCCCCACCCCCCCCACCCTGCGCACCTGCAGGCACTGCGGCTCGGAGCCGTCTGCGGACAGCGTGTAGGCCTCGGCGGGCGAGTTGAGCAGGAACATGGCGTAGCCTGCGGGGGGGGGGGGGGTCGTGGTGGTGGTGGCGCGTTAGGCGGTGACGGTGCGTTGGGTGGGGTGCTAGGTGGCGGTGGTGCTTTAGATTGTGATAGTGGTGGTGTTGGCGCGCTCGAGTGCCAGAGACGTGGCCGGGCGCCGTGCACCAGTAGCGATTCGTTTCCTCCCGGCTGCCGCCCCTAGCCCCCCCGCCCGCAGCCCCCCACCCCCCAGCCCGTGCAGCCCCGGGCAGCCACCCCCGCCAGCCCCCCGGCAGCCGCCCGGCCAGCGCGACGCACCCGTGCCCAGCATGAGTCGCGGCGAGCCCTTGACGTGCGCCAGGTGGCCGGAGCGCATGTCCTGCGCGAAGCCGTGGAAGCGCGGCAGCGGCAGCAGCACCACGTTGGCGTGGTGCAGCCCGAAGAAGCCCCACTGCTGCAGCTCGTTGACCACAAAGTACTCCACGTCGCAGTCGATGGCCATCACCACCTGCGGGTGAAGGGGATGGGCGCGTGGGGGGGGGGGGGGCGTGGGGGGGGGGGGTGCAGTGGCAGTGGTGGAGTGCAAAGACGGCACAAAATGCAGCAGGCGAATGCAACTAATAGGGGGCTGGTCCAGGGGCGCGAACTGTGGCAAGCGCACCGCCGGCCCAGGGGCCCTGCAGCTAACACACCGGCCCCACCAGCCATCCCCACACCCTTGATGCCCTTACGCCCGCGCATGCTGCCCTGCCCTGCCATACCCTCAACCCCCATGGCCTATTTCCTCCGCCCCCGCCCCCGCCCCGCCCACCCCCCCTCGCGCACCTTGACCTGCCGCAGCGCCGCCGCGCCGTACCACATCTCCACCGACACCGCCGCGTTCAGCAGGTGCCGCCCCGCCACGCTCAGCCGCTCCAGGCGCTGGCCGCTGGGCACGCGGTGCGGCGCCAGCTCCTTAATGGCCTGCCACAGGTCGGCGGCCACCAGCGGAGACACCTGCGCGGGAGGGGGGGGGGCGTTCATGTGACGGTTTTTTTTGTAAATATGTGAACTGCCGATGCCCGGGGGGGGGGGAGCGGCGGTGATGGGGGTGATGGTGAGGGTATGGTGATACCGGCTGGCTTGGGGGGCCTGGCGCGCCGTGTGCAGGCTGCCGCCACCTCAGGCCCCTCCCGTGGGCCCCCTCCCCAGGCCGCCTCACACCCGCTCCCCCACCTCGTCCCCGCCCTGCCCCTGCCCCCGTCCAGGCGTCCCACACTGCTGTACCGCTTTCCCAACCATTCTTGCACCCCCCCCTCTTCTCCATGCCCCCTCCCCCTTCGACCCCCTCCCACCCTGCCCCTCTCACCTCGTCCCCGCCCATCTCCGCCAGCCGGCCGTCGTCAATGAACATGAGCGCGATGTTGCCCTGCGTGATGGCCGAGTCCACCGCGTTGGCGTACACTGGGCGGGGGGTGGGGGGCAGGCGGGGGGGACACAGGGGCGGGGGCGGGGCGGAGGGGGTTGTGAGGGTGGTGAGAGAAAGTGCAGCAGGCACAGGTAGACAACAGGGAAAGGGTAGCCGTCCATGCGAACGGTTTTGCGACGTTGCGAAGTGCCTATGTCATACAGGGGAGGTTCTCCTCTCCCCGTCTCCCGTCTGCCATGTCTCCCCCCTCTCCCTCTCGCCCCAAATCCCGCGCCGGCGCCACGCTCCCTACTTCAAACCCTATTTTTTGTCTCACTGGATGCTGAGGCGGCGGTGGTGTTGACCACGTTGGGCGGCGCCCAGCTCTCGTCCTCGATCCACTGGCTGTTGGAGCGGTTGGCGTACACCGCCAGCACCTGCTCCGCCGCGTGGCGGATGATCTGCCACTTCTGGTAGGTGGGCAGCACGCGCTCCTGAAGGGGTGGGGTGGGGTGGGTGGGCGGGTGGAAGTGTGTGGGGGTGGAAGTGTGGGGAGGGGGATTTATGTGTGTATGGAGGCGGCGGGTGAGGATGGAGCCGGCTGCCGGGAGCGGCAATGATGACGAGCCCTTCCCCGCCCGGTTGAGCTTGGGCTGGTGGGCGCAAACCCCCAAACATGACTCCTCCAGCGCAGACCGTGCGCTCTCCGCCGGCGCCCGCCCCCGCCACCCTGCACACCCACCCACACACGCGGCCGCCCCCCCCCCTTCCGCCCCGCACCTCCTCCTCGTCGAAGAAGAACTGGTCCAACACGTCGTCACTCACACCTGCGCCAGCGCACAGCGCACAATAGCACGGCATCGCGAGTTGCGGGGTCGCCATCACGTCGGCATCATGTGGTCCACCAGCCCACCGGCCCCGCTGCCACTTGCCCCCGTGCCGCCAGGGGCGCTTCCGCCCGCGGCTCCCCGCTTGCCCACCCTGCCCGGCCGGCCCACTAATCAGCAAAGGCGCCAAGCCTTTTGCGGCTCCCGTCTCACCTCATCGTGCCCCATTCGTTACCCCGCCCCACCCACCCACCCACCCACCCACCCACCCACCCACCCACCCACCCACCCACCCACCCACCCACCCACCCACCCACCCACCCACCACCCCACCCACCCACCCACCCACCCACCCACCCACCCACCCACCCACCCACCACCCACCCACCCACCCACCCACCCACCCACCCACCCACCCACCCACCCACCCACCCACCCACCCACCCACCCACCCACCCACCCACCCACCCACCCACCCACCCACCCACCCACCCACCCACCCCCCACCCACCCACCCACCCACCCACCCACCCACCCACCCACCCACCACCCACCCACCCACCCACCCACCGCAACCCGCCTTTTGCCACCCACACACGCCCACACACGCCACGCCACGCCACGCCACGCCACGCCCACGCACCGGCCTCCATGATGTCGTGCAGCGCCCCCTGGAAGTTGCCGAAGGGCTCCAGGCTGCCGCCCAGGCTGTCCTCCACGCGGCCGCCCACCTGTCACGGCGCAGCAGGATGGGTACACACGCACGCACGCAGCACACATACGCAGTTCAGACGGCTGGGTATTCGGGCTTATGACACCACACAGGGCACGCCCTCCCCCCTCCTCCCTCCCCATCACCTTGGCCCGCTGACCCAACCGCACGCCCCTGCCCCGTGCCTCTGCCCCTTCTCCCCTCCCCCTCCCCCTCCCCCTCCCTCCCCCTCCCCCCCACCCCCCCGCCCGCCCCCACACCTGCTCCTGGCTCATGGGCTCCAGATACTTGCCCGCCGCCAGCTTGTCCTTGACCGCCTCCAGCGCCGCCGCCTTGGTCTTGGTCAGCTTGGACAGCCAGCTGGGCTTGCCCTCGCCCGCCTTGAGCGCCGAGCCCTTGGCCACAGGCGGCCGCGCGGCCGTCAGCGAGGACGCGTCCCTGGCGGAGGCGGGTGAGGTGAGGCAGCGGTAGCGGGTTGCGTGAGGCGGTCGTGAATACCAGCCCGAGCTACACAACCGGCGGTGCGGTGACGTCAAGGGCTTAAGGTGGGCCGCATCCTGGGGATGCCATGGGCCCATGGAGCCGTTGGAAACCGCTGGGCGGTAGACACCACGGCCTCACGCCCTGGTGCCCTCGCTGCACCTCTGTCAAGACCCTCGACCGCAGGCCCCCGCCCAAGCCCCAACGCCAATTCGATCCCAGACCAGCAACACCCATCTCCCTGCCGCTGCTGTCGCCGCCCGCATCACCAAGCGCCTCCAGCGCCAGCCGCCCACCAGCTGAACGCCACCCGCTGCTGCTGCCCTCCACCGCGCCCCGTTCCCTCTGCTGCACCCCTGTCCATGCCTGTTGCCTCACACTCGATCCCGTACCATACGCCTCTGCTCCCTCGCTTATTGCACACACCGCACGCCCCCTCCCTCACTTCATGTTCATGCTCTTGATCTGCACCGCCAGCTTCTTCACCAGCTCCTTCTTGCTGCTCTCCAGTTTGGTCTGGAACACCGACTCGGCCGCCACCGCCGCCGCCACCTCGGGCGGCACCGCCGGCGGCTCCAGGCCGCTGGAGCTGCCGGGCGGGCGCTTGGGCCGCGCCGACGGCGGCACGGAGCGGGTGGCGCCGTGCCGGGCCTCCGTGGCGGCGGCGGCGCGCGCCTGGGACGGCCGCATCCATTGTTTGGAGGAGGGCGTGCCACTGGTGGTGGCGGGCCGTTCCGCGCCCGCGCTTTTGGGTGTCCCGCCCGAGGCGGATTGCTGGGTGTTGCGAGGGGCCGAGGGCAGAGGGGAGGGGAGGGAAGGAGACCAGATGGGATGGGTGTGAAGGTTTGAGGCGCACGCACCCGTTGCCCCGGTGCGAGGCGGTGCGAGGCGGCGGAGGTCGAGGGGGACAGCGCGCAGTCGGTTGGGTTCGACGCGGCAGGGGGCAGGTCGAGGCCCTAAAGAGCTTCGACTGTTTGCTGACGGCTCGTGTGCACATCGAGTCTAGCACCGTCAGTGCTTACCCGGCTGCTGCGCTCTGAATGCGTGCCGTTCCCAGGCACTTCCAAAACAATTCGCTGCTGCTGCTCCTCCCCGCCATCCAGTTTGCTGCCTTCGTTGCCCATTATTGCTCGATTACTGGAGCACGAAGCAGCTGCACGCCACTACGATCAGCCGACGGCGAGCGGACGACGGGCGCCTGCGCTCCGCAGAATTGCCCTGAGAGCTTTAAGCGGTGTGGCGATTTCCTAAAACCTGTGGTTGCGCCTTGTATCTAATCTTTGAAGCGGGTAAAACTAAGGGGCTAGGCGACCCGCGGCATGCACATGTTCACCAAAGGTAAGGCCCTCAGCCGTCTCCACTTATGATAGTAGCAGGAAGAAGAGTCAGTGCATATGGCAAGCTAACTACTGTACACACGCATTTCCCACCCCCTCGGCAAGACTCTTGCTTGGCGCGATCGGTGCATCATGCATTTCCCTGCTGTGCCCCAAGCTGCTTGAACGTGAACGCCATGCTGTGTCCGAACACATTGCTTCTGTCTTACATATGCTGCACAGTAGGTGCCCGTGCGGAGTGCCAGGTGAAACACTGGCGTGCTGATTTGACCTAGTAATTCATTGTGAATTTATAAACATGCCTAAGAATAAGCAATTCAAGTGAGGATGGCTTAAACGGGGCTGGAACGGATACACTGAAGATGTGCGCGCGTTCGCGGGAGCCCCGGTGATCTGTCCAGCACGCGCAAGCTGTCGTAAATGCAAGGGAAAGGCAATCGCAAGCGGCCGAACGAGGAGGGCGGGGCCCAGCAGGATGGCGAGGCCGTGCGCCTGGAGCTGGACGTTATCACTGGCTCGCTCTGGCAGCCGGCATGCCAGGCGCTTGCCCCGCCCCCGACCAAGGTTGGTGGCGCGCGGCAGCGATCCGCGGGCAGGGCAGGGGAGGAGGGGCATCGTATGCTGGCGAATGCGGACACGGGTGGCTTGCACAAGCATTGCTGGTGTGCGTGCGTTTGTGTCAAAGGCTAGCCAGGGACGGGACACCCCTCCACCTTCTCCCCAACCCCTCCTCCCCCAGATCCCGCTGGTGTTCTCCGACAAGGCCCAGTACCGGCGCACCTTCGAGCCGCTGCTGCTGGAGGAGGCGCGCGGCGCGGTGCGGTCGGAGTTCGATGAGGCCATGAACGCCGGGCGCGGCTGGCCGGTGGTGGCCACGCGGTGAGCGGCGGCGGCCCCCGGGGGCGTGATGTGGCGTGACATGTGGCGCGATGCAGGATGTGATGTGGCGCGGCGTAAGACGATGTATCATGTATTCATGTGATTGTGGGGGTGCGGCACAGCCACTGATGGGCGGATCCGAAGGACTGACGGCCCCTCCCGGGCCTGGCCTCCCCGACCGTATGGGATACGCCGAAGGCGTTGTGGGGCCTCGAGCCGGCGGCCTTGGGCTCAGACATTGAGGGCACATGCGGGCGGGTGCTTGCCTGCTCCGCTGATGGATGGTTACCGTAATGACACGGCTCCCAACCCACTGGCGCCCGCATGGACGGCCACTCGGCCCACTCCCCTCCCTCCCCTCCCTCCCGCAGTTGCGCGCCCGCCCGTGAGGGCGTGTTCCACCTCACGCTGCGGCCGGCGCAGTTCGCGGCCTCGGCGCCGCTGCGCGAGGGCGCCCTGGTGGTGCTGGTGCGCCCGCCACCGCAGGCGCTCAGCGACGGCGGGGCGGCGGCGGGTGGCGGCAGCGGCAAGCAGCAGCAGCAGCAGCAGCAGCAGCGGGGCCGGGCGGCGGCGGCGGGCGTGGGCGTGCCGGCGCCGCCGAACCTGTGGGCGCAGGCGCGCGCGGCTGCTTCGAGCGCCGGGCGCTGGACGCAGGTAGGCAGGCGGGCACGGGAGGTGCTGCTGCTCAGAAGCCCGGGGTGGTGTGACCGGGGCTTATGTGCGGGAGTGAGCGGGACGGTGCGGGATGGTGAGGGGCTGAATTGCATTGGGTTGGCACTGCATGCGCATGGAGGAGGAGGTTTGCCCATGTGGGTCAGTAGGGACAGGGGTGCCACGGGGCTGCCGAGCGCTGCCAGCAGGGGCTGCCGCCAGTGTTAGGATGGCGGCGGAGCTGGCAGTGCTGGCCCGCAGGGTGTGCACGGATACCGGAGGGGCCACAGGAAAACCGGGCCCTATTGTTCCTGTGCTTGCAGGGAGCCGGAGCTAGCGGCGGCGGCAGCGAGGCGGGCGAAGCGGCGGAGGCGCCGGCGCCGCTGCTGACGGGGCTGGTGCGGGTGCGGTGCCGGGACGCGGGCTCGGCGGTGGAGGTGTCAGTGCGGCCGTGCTGCGGCGCGCAGCAGCACCGGGCGCGGGAGGACTGCCCATGCAAGACGGTGAGGCGGCGGGGGGGGCCGGGGAAGTGCATTCATGACCACTTATGCTGAGACGAGGGGAAGATTACTTCATTCCCATTCCCAAATTATGGGGGTTTGGAGCGGGGGCGATTGGACGGACGTTAGAGTCATTTTGACTGCACACACTATTGGGGGCTGTGACGAGCCCCTCCACCCCCGCTGCTGCTTTTTCCTCTCCCGAACGGCCCTCCCAGGTGCTGTCGTTGATGGTGGGCGCCAACGTGTCCACCGAGCACGACGGCGACGGCGCGCCGCTCGCCGACGATGACGCCGAGCAGCACAGCGGCGCCGCAGGCGCCGCCGCCGCCGGAGGCGAGGCCGGAGGAGAGACCGGAGGCGGTGGCAGTGGTGGCAGCAGTGGCGGTGGCGGCGGCGGGGCCGAGTCCGGCCCGCCGTGGCTGTGGCTGGTGCCCCTGAGCGGGCTGGTGACCAACGTGCGCGAGCTGCGGGTGCTGCAGCGCCTGGATGACATAGCGCTGCTGCACGAGCTGCTGCAGCCGGCGGCGTACGGGCGCCAGGGCGGCGCGGAGCTGCCGCAGGTGGGGGGCCTGGGGGTGGGGAGGGGAGGGGCAGTGTTGTGGGTGTATACGTACACGCGTTTCGGTTTCACTCGCCCGGCGCTCACCCCCAGCAACCCCATTCTTTCTGAATTCTGGATTGGAACGAACTGCCCCACACCTGCTGTCTACACTGCTACACATCCTTGCAACCCCGCCACCCACTCACACCACCCCACCCGCCCGCCCGCCCGCAGGTGTGGCCGCAGGACGCCCGGCAGGAGCCCTACTACCGCTACCTGTACGGCCAGTACGACACGCCGCAGCGCGAGGCCATCGTGGCGGCGGCCTCGCACCTGGCCACGCCCGCAGACCTGCAGCAGGCGGCGGCGGAGGGCGTGGCCACGGGGCTGGCGGCGGCGGCGGCAGCGGCGGCGGAGGGGGGAGCTGGGGCGGGGGCGCGGGCGGGGGCTGGAGCTGGGGTGGGGGGCCGGGGCCAGGCGCGCGGCGCGGATGGCGAGCTGCCGGTGCTGATACCGCCGGTCACGCTCGTACAGGTGCGGATGGTGGCGCGCGTGTGTGTGTGGGTGGCGGGAAGGCGGGATGTTGACAAGGCGCGCGAGGGGAGAGGGAGGACTGTTGACACGGCACGCCACGCAGCCGCTGCGCGTGCCTAGGCTCGACAAGACTCCGCACGCTGCAAAATTTGAATCTGGACCCTGCACTGCCAACCACCACCATCACCACCATCACCACCACCACCACCACCACCACCACCACCACCACCACCACCACCACCACCACCACCACCGCCACCACCACCACCACCGCCACCACCGATCAGCAGCATCCGCACACTGACCGACGCGCCCCACTGCGCAGGGCCCGCCCGGCACCGGCAAGACGCACACGGTGCGCGGCATCCTCAACACCTGGCACATCATCCAGTACCACCGCCACCACTCGGCCTGGCTGCGCCGCGCCCGCGCCGCCCTCACCAGCAACAGCAGCAGCGCCGCCGCCGCCGCCGGCGCCGGCGGCGCGCGCAGCGCCGCAATGCTGGAGGCCTTCCTGGGCGGCTTTGGCGGCGGCGGCGGCGGCAGCGGCAGCGCTGCCAACGCGGCGGCGGCGGCCAGCCTGATGGCGGCGCTGAACGACCCCACGCCGCTGGACGCGCCCAAGCCGCGGATCCTGGTGCGTGACGGCTGCGGCGCTGATCCTCGGGTTGGGGGCGGGCGGGTGGGTTGGCGGGGGTGGGCATGGGCTCGCGGTGCGAGTGTGCGTGTGAAGTCGCGTGGTCGCGTGGTGGCGGCGCGTTGGGCTTGGCGCACCACCCACATAGCACACAGAGAGGGCACGCACGCACGCTGTCAGTACGATTACCGTACTCCAAATTCCCTACCCCAAATGTGCCGCCGCCGGCCGCACACGCAGGTGTGTGCGCCCTCCAACGCCGCCACGGACGAGCTGCTTGACCGCATCCTCACGGACGGCTTCTGCGACTTCGGGGGGGCCACCTACAGGTGGGGGGCTGGGAGCTGGGTGCGGCCTGGAGTGGGGATGTGTGGAGGCTGGGCGGCGGGGCGGCCCCACGTGCACGCCGACCCACATCGCCCCCCGCTGCCTGCCCTATGCCCCAGACTCAGTTTGTTCACTCACCTCCTCAGCCGCCCGCACCTCCCGCGCGGCCTGCCCTCCTCCCGCGCCCGCCCCCGACTCCATTTCCCTAACCCATCCACACGCACACGGACGCGCAGGCCCAACGTGGTGCGTGTGGGCGCGGAGGAGGCGCCGCTGTCCGCCGCGGTCAAGGCGGTGTGGACCGAGGCCATGATCAACCGCTACGAGGCCATGGGGCCCGACGCCTGGGCGCACGCCTACAAGGAGGCGGAGGCGCGAGTGGCCGACTGCCGCTTGTACATGGGCTCACTGGCGGCGCAGCTGGCGGCCAGCAGGGGCGGCGGCGGCGGCGCGGTGGGGGGCGGCGAGGGAGGCGAGGGCGAGGTGAGCGGCGGCGGGGTGGGAGGGGGGAGGAGGGGGGTTGTGAATACCAGCCCAAGCTAAACCAAGGGGGGAGGCGGGAAGACGGACGAGGGAGGAGGCAGTTGCCTTCATGTCGAGATGTCGAGATGTCCCAATCCCAACCCCCTACCCTGCTACGTCTCTCTTGCCGCCCTTGCAAACCTTTGCCTGCCCCACGATGCCCCACCATGCCGCGTGCCCCACCCGACCCAAGTACCCACAACACTTACAAACACGCCCCGCCCGCACAGGACCTGGACCGTATGGCCGCCGACCTGGTCCGACTGAACGACACACTCAACCGGGCGCGGGCCGAGATAGCGCGGCTGGACCGGGCGGGTGAGCGGGGGCGGGCAGGGCGGGCGGGCCGGCAGCGCCGGGGTCATGTTCACACGTGTGTGAACGTGCGTGTGCGTGTGCGTGTGCACACATGTACTGCCTGATCGCGTTGCCGTCCGCAACCTCGCCAACTCCCCTCTGCCCTCCCTCGCCTCCCCCTGCCCGTATTCACCCCCCCTCCCCCTCGCCTTAAATAACCATGCATGGGAACCCTCCCACCCCACACCCCACCCACACCCCAAAGGCGACATGGCCACCTCCGGCCCCGACCGGCTGCCCGGCTACGCGCTGCGGCGGGTGCGCGAGGAGCTGGAGGCCAGCCTGATGGGCGAGGCGGAGCTGGTGTTCACCACGCTGTCCAGCACCGGGCGGGCGGTGTTCGGGCGCCTGGACCGCGGCTTCGACCTGGTGCTCATCGACGAGGCGGCGCAGGTGGGGGCTGGGGTGGGTGGGTGGGGGGTTTGTGAACACCATCCCAAGGCGGGAACATCCGGGAGGGGGACTGCGCTTAGTGCGGGGCGTCGGAGAAGGGCGCGGAGGGGTCACAGAGACATGGCGGCGGCAGAGGCAGCAATTCCTCCAAAGGCCCTCTCTGCTTGCAAACCCGCCTCAACCCCCCTGCCTCACCACCCGATGCCCCCCCCAAGGCCTCGGAGATCGCGGCGCTGCAGCCGCTGCTGTACGGCTGCGCGCACCTGGTCATGGTGGGCGACCCGCAGCAGCTGCCCGCCACGCTCTTCTCCGCCGCCGCCAAGGAGTCGCTGCTGGAGCGGTCGCTGTTCGAGCGGCTGGCGGAGGCGGGCGTGCCGGTCAAGCTGCTGGGCGTGCAGTACCGCATGCACCCCGAGATACGCGCCTTCCCCTCCGCCTACTTCTACAAGGGCCGCCTGCAGGCAAGCCGCGGCGGGTGTGCGTGTGCGTGTGCGTGTTCGTGTTCGTGTGCGTGCGTGCGTGTACGTTTGGCACCGGCAAGTGCGGCAGTCGCCGCTGTGAGTAGGAATGCTGCAGCGGAGCATGTTGTTCGCCCATTGGGTTTGGCAACAGCTTGGGCTGCTACCAACAACCCCAACGCTGCCCCTCCAACTCCCCCAACCCCAACCCCACCCTTCCCTCTCCCCCCCCCCCAGGACGGCGAGTCGGTCCTGGCCGCCGCCGCCCGCCCGCCCGCCTTCTACGCCGCCGACCTGCTCAAGCCGTACGTGGTGTACGACGTGGCGGGCGGCCGCGAGCAGCTGGCGGGCCGCTCCCGCGCCAACGAGGCGGAGGCGGAGCTGGCGCTGGGGCTGTATATGGAGCTGCTGGCGGCGGTGCGGCCGCCGGCTGGAGCAGGAGGGGGAGCTGGGGGAGGGGCAGGGGCAGGAGCAGGAGGGATTGGAGCAGAGGCGACGGGGCTGGGAGCGGCCGCGGCTGACGCCGCGGCGGCGGTGGCGGCGGCGGCTGACGCCGCTGCCGCGAGCGGGCAGGGCGGTGGCGCCGGTGGCCGGGGGTGCGGCTGGCAGGAGCCACTGCCGCAGGCGGGCGGCCGCGGCGGCCGCGGCGGCGGAGCCGCCGGCGCCGGCGGCGCCGGCCTCGACGACCTGCCGCCCGCGGTGGCGGCGGCTGCGTCCGCCGCGTTTGGCTTCCTGGAGGGCTACAGCCTGGGTGTGACGGTGGGCATAATCACGCCGTACCGGGCGCAGCGGGACCTGCTGCGGCGCCGCTTCGCGGAGGCGCTGGGGCCGGGCGTGCTGGAGGCGGTCAAGATCGAGACGGTGGACTCGTTCCAGGTGGGGGCGCGCAGCGGGCCAGGCCAGGAGCGGGACTGTTTGTTTGTTGGTTTTGTTTTGGGGGGAGGGAGCGCGGCGAGTCAGCACGATGGTCGTGCTTCTGGCACGTGTGGTGGGGTGGGGTGCGGTGCCCACCGGACCGGCACGACTCGGGGCTACCAGTCCTCGCCTTCCGCGGCTGAGCATCTGCCTCCGTCTCAGTGCCACACCGCACCACGCACCACCTCCCACCCACCAGGGCAAGCAGCTGGACATCATCATCCTCTCCTGCGTCCGCACCTCCCGCCCCGGCGGCGGCGGCGGCGGCGGCGGCGGCGGCGGCGGCGGCGTGGGCTTCCTGGCGGACGTGCGGCGCATGAACGTGGCCATCACGCGCGCCAAGCAGGCGCTGTGGGTGCTGGGCCAGTTCGGCGCGCTGCGGCGGGAGCCCAGCTGGTCGGCGCTCATTGGTGGGTGTGGGTGGCTGGGGCGGGCGGGTTGGGGCTGGGTGGGTAGGCATGTCCGATTCCCAAATCAACCAGTGGGGGTTAGTGGATGCAGGAGGGGCTTTATTCATGCGAAACGCCGCCGCCGCCGCCGCCGCTGCAGCAGCACCCCGACGCTCCCGGGCTCCCTGCGCGCCGCTGCCCTCCTCCCCCTACGCCTGCTGTCCACCCTGCTCCACTCCTCTCACTACCTCTGCACCCCACCCGACCACCACCACCACTGCCCCGCAGAGGACGCGGAACAGCGCGGCTGCATCATCGCGGACGCCAGCGCCGCGGAGCTGTGCCCCGAGTGGGTGTCGTACCGGGAGCGGCTGGACAGCCTATGGCAGCAGCAGCAGCAGCACCCGCAGCACCCGCAGCAGCACATGCACGGGCGCGGAGGGAGAGGTGGCGGCGGCGGGCGGGGCCAGCCGCCGCACAGGCAGGGGCTGATGTCGGTAGGCGCGGGAGGGGGAGGGGGCGGGCCGGTGCACCAGCCGCCGCCGCCGCCGCCTGTCGCGCGGCGGCCAACACCGCCAGCCGGCGCGCTGGCCGCGTCGGCGGCGGCGGCGCCGGCGGCGGCGGCAGGGACCGCGCCCGGGAACGGGTCGGCTCAGGTGCCCGTCATGCAGCTGCACCAGGGCGGCCTGCTACAGCCGCCACCGCAGCAGCAGCAGCAGCAGCAGCAGCAGCCGGTGCAGATGCAGATGCTACTGCCGCCGGGGCTGGGTCCGGCGCCCGGGCAGCAGCAGCCGGCGTTCATCATGCTGGCCCCTGCGCCGGGTGGCGGCGGCTTCATGGTGGGTGGCGGCGATGGGCAGCAGCCGCAGCAGCAGCAGCAGCAGCAGCAGCAGCAGCAGCAGCTGGTGCTGATGCCCCCGCAGCAGCTGCCCATGCAGCAGCAGCAGCCGCTACAGCCGCCAGCTGCTGCGATGGGAGCTCCGGGACAGCAGCTGGGGCAGCCACAGCCGCAGCAGCAGCCGCAGCAGCAGCAGCAGTACTACTCACCGTCAGAGCCCCACCAACACCACTACCACCACCACCAACAGCAGCAGCAGCAGCCTGTGAATATGGAGGGCGGGCCGCATGGGATGGGCGCCGGGCCTCCGCCGCATCCTGCGGGCCGCGGCGGCAGCGGCCGCGGCACCCGCGGCCGCCGGGGCGCCGCCGGCCGGCACCCGCCCGGCGGCGGGCTGGGGTTGCAGCCTGTCGGCGCTCACACGCGGCAGCCACCGCCACACGGGCACAAGCATAGCTCTGGGGGGTCTGGCGAGGAGGGCGGCGAGGGGCAGGGCGGGGATGGAGGCGGAGGTGGCCGGGGCCGGGGCCAGGGCCGGGGCTTGGCAGGAATGCTGCCCAAGCACGGCCGGGGGCGTCGCGGTCGCAGTGGGGAGCTCGGGCAGGTGTCTGGGTGGGCGATTGGGGGCCTGCAGAGGCAGCCGGTGCCGCAGCCGCAACCGCCACCGTCTTAGCACGGTGCTGGACGCTGTGAGCACAGATGGGTGGTTGGTTGCGGGTGCGGGCGTTGGGGGCGGAGGCAGTACAGGTCGGGCGTGCCCGGCAGGCGGCGAGTGGTCTGCAGGGGCCGGGGGAGGGCCTACAGTGATGCACGGCTGTGCTGCCGGTGCGGTGGTAGGACCAGGGCAAGGGACGCGAGTTGGCGTGCCGCAGGTGGTGACAGATGACACCCCGGACCCGGCAAGCTGTTGCGTGACAACAAAGACAGGAGTTGTGCCTGTGCGACGCGGTTACTGTACCGTAATGCGCGCTGGCTGGCTGCCGCAGTTTGCTGACACACAGGCCTCACGCTCTGTATGCCCGCGTTCGTACGGAAGTATGTGTGCTTGCGCGGGTAGCACATGTGCTTGCGTATCGGCACACAGCCCCGGGGACGCAGGCTGTGGAGACACGGTGAAGGGCGGGGCCCCTCCATGCGGCACTTGCAATCGAGTCTGCAACACCTTACATGCATCAATTCATCTGTCGGTGCACACGTGCATGCGCAGCCCGCCTTCCATCCGTGTCGCTCTCTTAATGCACGTTGATTGATACGTTTTGCAAAGACGCGCATTAATGCATGTTGTTCCGTTCTGCAAACACGCGCACAGACACACACAGCCGCGTCTCCCAAGCAACTCTCAACATCTCAACTAACGGTGTGCGGAGCTGGCGGCACGCACACACATACATGGGCAGTCAACCGGCGGGCCCTCCGCACTACGTGCCGTATTGCGCCTGGCATCACGCACCCTGCCCGCTTTCCCGCCCCACAGTCCTCCATTCAGCAAGGGCCAGTCTCATCCTTTGCCCATTGGGTGCCTTGGGCTGGTATTCACAACCCCCAACTCAAAGCCACGTCGCTTGCCCGCCCGCCTGCCGCCTAGCTGCCTGCGTCGCCCTCCAGGATCAGCCCCTGCGTGCCCCACGGCAGCTGCCCCACGCGGAAGCGCAGCCCCGTCAGCCTCTCCAGCTCGCTCTTGACGTCATCCGCGGAGCAGCTGTAGTAGGAGGTCGACAGATGGGTGCTGCCGCTCAGCAGCTGCTCCAGCGCGTCGGCGACCGCCTCGTCGGCGACCGGCTCGTCGCTGCCTGCCACCAGCCTGCTGTCGACCAGCGCCTGCGCGCGCTGCAGCCGCGCAACGCGCGCCTCCTTCGCGGCCGCCACCCGCTGCGCCGCCAGCTCCGCCACCGCCGCCACCAGCTCCTGCCGCAGACCCTGCTGACCCGCGCGCAGCTCCGCCGCCGTGGCGCCCAGCCGCTCGACCGCGGCGCGCAGCTGCTGCAGCTTCGACAGCGCCTCCTCTCCGATGGCGACGCCCATGGCGTCCATGGCAGCAGCACGGACGCCGCGGACCCTGCTGATGCTGCTGCCGCTGCTGCCGCTGCTGCCGCTGCGCACGGTGCGGAGTGCGGGCGGAGGAAGAGCGCCGCAGCGCTGCCGGGCGGCGCCGCGCGCCACTGGGGACCGGGTGCTGCCAGGCCGCATCATGTTGTTATTCTTTTATATATAATTAAATAATATACAGCATAGCAGGATTTAGGTTTAATTTTGTTGGTTAGCCACTGTTGTTCTCTTTGGTTTGAGATGGGCTGGTCCGCTGGTGCACGCAACCCACGCAACCCCCCACTCGCACCAGAGCGCCATGGGCCGCCCCCCCTCCCCCCCCCCCCCCGCAACCCCACGCCGCAACCCCCAAGCCCGAGCAAAATCAAGTGCGCAAGGGCTGTACGCTGCATCGCAATGCGAGAAGCCGGAAGCTGGGGGAAGCATCGCCGGTGCGCAGTCCTGAGCTGGGCTGGGGGACCGGGGCCCCACACGAAGCAGGCCACGCGTGTTTTACCAACCGTAGTCCAGTCCATCAATTCAGCACGCGTGACGGCGTGGGCACCAGGGTTTTGCCGCTTGTCGTGCCCTCGCCCCTTCGCCGGCTCGAGGACCGTCGTCCGCGCTTTCAAACCCCTACTGCTATCTACCCACCCGCGCTGCCAACCCTGCTGCACACCATGGCTCCATGTCTCTTACAAATGCACATGGTTCCGTTCTGCAAACACACAGCCGCGTCTCCCAAGTAACTCTCAACATCTCAACAGCAACATGCCATGCGCACAACAGACCCGCCCGCCCCAGACCGTACGGCCGCGGGCCCAGGCGTCTGTTGGCCAACTAACGCCGGGCGGGGTGTGCGGAGCTGGAGGCACGCACAGGGGCAGTCAACCGGCGGGCCCTCCGCACTACGTGCGTGCCGTATTGCGCCTGGCATCGCCCTGCCCGCTTTCCCGCCCCACTGCCTTTCATTCAGCAAGGGCCAGCCGCGTCCGTTGCCCATTGGGTACCTTGGGCTGGTATTCTCAACCCCCAAACTCAAAGCCACGTCCCTTGCTGCCCGCCGCTCGCCGCTATCTAGCAGCCTGGGTCGTCCTCCAGGATCAGCCAGGTGCGCTCCTGCCCGCCTGCCTCGCCATCCGCCGGCCGCTGCTCATTGCGGAAGCGCAGCCCCGTCAGCTTTTCCAGCTCTACCTGCGTCAAGATCGGGTGGTCGGACAGGTCCTCGAACTGGGTGCTGCCGCGCAGCAGCTTCGCCAGCGCGTCGGCGACCGCCTCGTCCACCGGGTCACTGTCGCTGCCTGCCACCAGCCTGCTGTCGACCAGCGCCTGCGCGCGCTGCAGCCGCGCAGCGCGCGCCTCCTTCGCGGCCGCCGCCCGCTGCGCCGCCCGCTCCTGCCGCTGCGCCGCCAGCTCCTGCCGCTGCGCCGCCAGCTCCTGCAGCAGCGCATCCTGGCCCGCGCGCAGCTCCGCCGCCGTGGCGCCCAGCTGCTCGACCGCGGCGCGCAGCTGCCGCAGCTCCGACAGCGCCTCGGTCCCTTGGCGCCCGACTGCTGTGGGGCCCTCGGTTGCCTGAGAGGTCGGCGCGTCGCCAGCAGCAGCGCCCGCGGCAGCAGCGCGGGCGCCGCGGACGCTGCTGATGCAACTGCTGATGCTGCCGATGCGCGCGGCGCGTATCGCGGCCGGAGGAAGAGCGCAGTCGCGCTGCAGGGCGCCGCCGCGCGCCACTGGGGGCCGGGTGCTGCCAGGGCGCATCATATTGGTCTTTTACAGCAGCAGGTAGGCTTGCTGGGTGCTACGAAGTAGCGCCCTACGGGGAGCGATGTGCGGCGTTGTTTTGGGCGTGCGAGGTTTTGTTCGCTCCCCGCTCGGTGCCTGGAATGAGCGGGTGTGTGAGAAGCAGCAGTGGGGTGGACAAATCTTGCGGGGTTACCACGGAGGATGAGCACCACGTCCTGATGCAATGTGCAGCCTACACCGAGTTACGAGCGTGCAGTGGCCTAGACTTTAGCCTAAACATGCGCGAAGTGATGCTGAAATCTGAGCCTGTCAAGTTAGCTGCATTACTCAGCTCCATCTGGGAGCATAGAAGTAGGGAAGTCCCCCTTGCAAGGGGAGAAAAATAAATAGGACAATCATGCACTGGCGTTATAAGGGTCACCCCGGCCCGGGCCTCCGGTTTACACGCAGCAGGAAGGCACGCAAGAACGTGCGCACCACTCTGTAACCACACACACAGGATTCACGGAAGCAGGGTGGCGGGAGCGAGGTTTTGTTCGCCCGCCACTCGCACCAGCGCGCCATGGGTCCCCGTCCCCACCCCGCAACCCCAAGCCCGAGCAGGATAAAGTGCGCAAGCGCTGTATGCTGCATCGCAATGTGAGATGCCGGCTGCGGAAAGCATCGCTAGCAGCCTGTCCTGTCCCGAGCCGGGCCAGGGGAGCCAGGGCCACCACGGGCTGGTCACTGCAACCCCAACCCCAAGCCCAAGCCCGAGCAGGACGAGAGGTCCCAGCTGCAGCCACAAGTGCGCAGGTCGTGCGTGACGCTGCATCGCAATGCGAGAAGCCGGAAGCGGGGGAAAGAGTCGCGTGTCCTGTCCTGAGCCGGGCTGGGGGACCAGGGGGACGGGGGCACGCGAAGCAGGCCACACGTGTTTTACCAAATGTAGTCCAGGCCATCACTCAGCACGCGTGACAGGGACTTACTTCTCATGCTCTTTCATTCCAGCACCGTCCGCTCTTTCAGACCCCTACTGTAATCCACCCGCGCTGCCAACCCTGCTGCACACCTTGGCTCCATGTCTCTCACACATGCACATTGTTCCGTCTTGCAAACACGCGCACAGATACGCACAGCCGCGTCTCCCAAGTAACTCTCAACATCTCAACAGCAACATGCCACGCGCACAACAGACCCGCCCGCCCCAGACCGTACAGCCGCGGGCCCAGGCGTCTGTTGGCCAACTGACGCCGGGGTGTGCGGAGCTGGCGACACGCACAGGGGCAGTCAACGGGCGGCCCTTCCTCATCAATGCGCCTGGCATCATCCGCTCTCCCTCCTCGCAGTCCTCCATTCAGTCAAGGCCCCAAAACGCTCCGCAACTAATGCATTCGCCCCTTGGGCTGGCATTCACAAACCCCTCAGCTCAAATCCAAAGCCACCTGCCTGCCGCCTAGCTGCTTGCGTCGTCCACCAGGATCAGCCAGGGCTCGGAGCGCGCCTCCGGCGGCAGCATGTCGTCCTCAGGGCCGCACGTGCACCCCTGCTCGCCCACATCGGCGGCCGGCCGCCGCTCCACGCGAAAGCGAAGGCCCGTCAGCGCCTCCAGCTCGGCCTGCGTGTAGGCAACGCTGCAGCCGGAACGGGCCGCCCGGAACTCGGTGCGGCCGCACAGCAGCTGCTCCACTGCGTGGGCGACCGCGTTCCTCCTGCTGCCGGGCGGCAACCTGCTGCTGAGCTGGGCCTGCGCGCGCTGCAGCCGCGCCGTGCGCGCCTCCTTTGCGGCCGCCGCCCGCTGCGCCGCCAGCTCCTGCAGCAGCGTGTCCTGGCCCGCGCGCAGCTCCGCCACCGCGGCGCGCAGCTGCCGCAGCTCCGACAGCGCCTCGGTCTCCTGGCGCCCGACCGCGGGGCCCTCGGTCTCCTTAGAGGACGGCGCACCGACGGTGACGGTGACGGTGACGGTGACGGAAGAGCTCGCCTGCCGCCCGAATGCGCGGCCCTCGGTCTCCTTGGAGGACGGCGCATCACCGGAAGCAGCGCCCGCGGCAGCAGCACGGACGCCACAGACCCTGCTGCTGCTGCTGCTGCTGCCGCCGATGCGCACGGCGCGTCCCGCGGGCGGCGGGCGAAGCGCGCTGCCGCGCTGCAGGGCTGCGCCGCGCGCAGCTGGGGACCGGGTGCTGCCAGGCCGCATCATGTTGTGCTTTTACAGCAACAGGATTGCTGGGCGTTGGTTGAGAGTGCTGGCAGAGCGAGGCCGGCTTGCTAGGTGCTACGGAGTAGCGCCCTGGGAGCGCACTGCAGAGGCTGGCCCCGCCTCCGAGCAGAAGCTGCCGCCGTGAAGTTCACGGCTGCCGTGACTTATTGCCGACTGAGAGCACACCACGCCGCTCCACCCATCACAACCCGGCAGCAGGCGACACATACAATGCCACAAGGTGCCCTTACGCCCCTGCAGCACCCGCCGCCCCTGCTGCGCCCGCCGACCCAGCAGTGCCCGCCGACCCCGACCCCGCCCCCTCTGCCACCCGTGCCCCCCCAGTGCCCCCCGCCTCCCCAGCCGCCGCCGCCGCGCCCAGCGCCGCGCGCTCCTGGGCCAGCACGTGGCGCAGCACCACCTCGGC
The DNA here is from genome assembly GCA_016834605.1 of Chlamydomonas incerta. NCBI lineage: Eukaryota > Viridiplantae > Chlorophyta > Chlorophyceae > Chlamydomonadales > Chlamydomonadaceae > Chlamydomonas > Chlamydomonas incerta. Next base: position 1,178,459 of record JAEHOC010000004.1, read on the forward strand.
GCCCGCCTTGCACAGCACCGCGTTGTAGTTGCGGCAGTCCAGCAGCTGCACGCAGCCGGGGCAGCCCTTGGCGTAGGCGCAGCCGCACTCCGCCACGCGCGCATACGCCCGCTCCAGCAGCTCCGGGAAGCGCGGCGCCGCCGCGGCCGACAGGCCGATGCCGCCGCGGTGCTTGTCGTACATGAGCAGCCGCTCAATGCGGTAGCGCGCGTCGTAGGGGTTGTCGCACTCGGTGCCCAGGTCGGTGCCATTGGCGGTGAGCAGCAGCGGCACCACGTTGAGCAGCGCGTGGTTGGCTCCGTGCACGCCCTCGCGGAACTGCAGCCCGCGGCGGCCGCACTCGGCGCGCGCGGAGGGCGGCACGCGCACGTAGGTGGCCTGGCGGGCCGGTGGGGGGGGGGCGAGCGGGGTGGCGTGGGGTGGGGGCCACGTGGGTTTGCAAGGATGTTTGGAAGGGTGGGTTGCGTAACTCCCTAATGTTGGGAGGGTTGTGGATACCAGGTCAAGCTTACCAAACCTGATGCACCCCGCCGCCCCCCCAAAACAAACCCGCCGCCGGCCCCGGACCCCCACCTCCCCCCCCCTTCACTGTGCCGCAACCTGCACCTGCCTGTCCCTTGTCTCGTTTAGTTTGGTTTAGATTGGGCTGGTGTTTACAACCCCCCCCTCCCACCTGCGTGTCGTACACCACGTCCGGCAGGAACAGCTGCACGCTGTCGAACACCTGCCCGCTGCCCTGCCACACACGGTGGAAGCCCAGGTAGCGAACCACCACCAGCGCGCCCTCGCAGCGGGCCGAGCCGCAGCCGCTGCTGCTACTGCTACTGCCGGCGCCGGCGGCGGCTGTAGCAGCAGCAGTGCTGCTGCCGCTGCCGCCGGCGCCAAGAAGGGTGGTGGCGGTCGCGGCGGTGTTGGTGGTGGCGGTGGTGGTAGTGCTGGTGCCTGCAGCGCCACCGCCAAGGGCGCGGAGGGAGGCGCTCCCCGCCGCGTGGTGCGCGATGGCGGCCGCGGCGGCGGCGGCGGCTGCCGCAGACGCGGCGGCGGGCACGGGCGGCAGCAGCGCGGCGCGGCCGGGTCGCTCCATGGCGCCGGCGGCGCGGGGGTCGGACGCGGGGTAGGCCACGTGGCAGCCTGCGTTGAGAGGGTGGGGGTGGGCAGGCGGCAGGCGGCAGGCAGCGGCAATGATGCCGGATGCCACACATAGGGGCGCGGGTGGGGGGCGGGCAAGCACACACGTGGATGGCCTCTCAAACCCCTTGCTGCTATTGCATTTGCTTGTCCCCTGTCTAGTCTTAACCAGCCCCTAAGTAGCCCCCACCCACCCGTGACGTGGACGTCCGTGTAGTCCTTGATCTTGGTGTAGTACTTGACGTCCACCGGCCGCACCAGCGCCAGCCGCTCGCCCAGCAGCAGTTGGCGGCACAGGTAGGGCCGGCCCTGGAACAGGTACACCGCGCCGTCGTACACCTGCGGGCGAGGGGTGGCGAGGGGTGCGTGTGTGCGTGGCGTGTGTGCGTGTTGGGTTCGGTGTGGCAGTGGGTTGGGGATGTTTGGAGGTGGAGCAGGGCGGAGGTGCAGGTGGGGGACGCCGGCGGGGAGCGGGGCTGGGGGCTCCACACGCCCTGCCGGTGGCGGTCCCCATCTTGCAAACCCAAATTCTTGTTCTGCGTTGGCCACGGGAATCAGAATGCGCCCACGTTTACAACCCCCCCCCCCCCCACCTCGTAGAATGCCTTGTCCGCCTCAATCTCCTCCAGCGGCACGCCGCGGCTCTCGTCCCAGATGACGAAGCGGTCGGGGTCAATGGCGCGCAGCGTCACCAGCGCCGCCGGCCGGTCGCGGGGGCCGCAGTACACCAGCGGCGTGTTCCACAGCGGGTGCGGGTGCGGCGGCGGTGGGTGTGGGTGTGGCTGTAGCAGCAGCTGTTGCGGCTGCGGCTGTAGTGGCGGCGGCAGTCGCGGCTGGGGTGGTGTCGGCGGCGGTGTATTGGGCCGGGGCGGCGAGGCTGCGGGGTGGAAGAAACCGCCGTCGTGGGGGTCCGGCGGCGCGGCGTTCACGTCAGGCCCCTGCAGCGGATGTTGTTGGTGTTGTTGGTGTTGGTGTTGTTGTTGGTGGTGGTGGTGCTGTTGCTGTTGCTGTTGCTGTTGCTGTTGCTGTTGCTGTTGCTGTTGCTGTTGCTGTTGCTGCTGCTGGCCCCACTCCCACGCCGGTCCGCCTGGCACCGGTTGCTGCTGCTGCTGCTGCTGCTGCTGCTGCCCCAGCTGCGGCAGCGCCGCCGGCGCCGCCACGCCCGGCCGGCGCGCCAGCAGCCCCGCCGCCAGCAGCCGCTCCACCGCCACCGGCAGCCGCGGCCCGAAGTAGGGGCTGTCCTGCCACAGCAGCAGCGGGTGCTCGGCGGCGGCGCAGGCGGCGTGCTGCTGCAGCACGTCCAGATTGCTGGGGTCCACCTGCAGGGGCGGGCGTGAGGGTGAGGGAAGGGTGGGGGAGCGGAGCGGCTTGCTGTCCATCAGCTGCCCGATGCGGGAGGGGTTGTGAAATCCAGCCCAATCTAAAACGACCTAAGTCTAGCTGGGGCTTTGCAAAGGTGGTAAGCCAAGTGACGCCGGGTAAGAGAAAGGCAGCAGCACTCGCACCCACACACCCCTCCTACCCCAACCGCACCCCTCCTACCCCACCACCCCGCCAGCGCCCCCACCTGCACCGCCTCCACGGGCCGGCCGAACAAGCTGTCCGGGTGGCGCAGCAGGTGCTGGTCCAGCGGCCCGTCGAAGGCCACCAGCAGGCTCAGAGCCTCGCGCTCGCGGCGGCCGGCGCGGCCCGCCTGCTGCCGCAGCGAGGCCACGGAGCCGGGGAAGCCCAGGTGGCTGCGGAGGTAGGGGGGGCGTGGGGGGGGGGCGGGGGAGGGGGAGGGGGAGGAGGTGGCCGTCCGTGTGAGTGGCACGGGAGGGGGAGACAGGGCTGAGAGACTGTTAGTTCACGCGGTATCCGGGTCATTATGGCGGCTGTACCAGGTGGTACCTCTGGATGCCGTCGCGCTGCATCGCACACACTATCTTTGCGTGCGTGTTGTATCCTTGTGCTCCTCAAAATACACACACGCAACCACACACTCACAGCGTGACATCCAGCCCGCCCACGTCCACGCCCAGCTCCAGCGCGTTGGTTGCCGCCAGCGCCAGCAGCGCGCCGCTCTGCAGGTCCGCCTCCATGGAGCGCCGCTCGGCGGGGCTGTAGCCGGCCCGGTACACCTGCAGCCGGCGGCAGTAACAGTAGCAGTACCGGGCAGCAGTAACAGTAGGCGGCGGGACGCAGGGAGCCGGCACGAGCGACGAGCGACGGGGAGATGGTTGGCCACTGAAAGCACCATCGGCTGACAGCAGGGTGCAGTAGACACGCACGTGCACACGTGTTCACACACATGCACACGTAGCTCGGGCTACGGGCGTGTGTGGGACCGTGTGGGGCCGCACGCATGAACTGCACACGCCCGCACCTTGACGCGGTGTGCGCAGTGCGGCGCCACCGCCGCCAGCGTCTCCCGCGTGTAGGCGGTCACCAGCTCGCACAGCTTGCGGCTCTTGCAGAAGGCGATGGTGCGCAGCCCGTGCTGCACGCACTCGGCCTGGGGCGGCGGGAGCGGCAGGAGCGGCGGGCGAGATGGACAGGCGGGGGGAGAGGGAGGGGATGGAGGGCAGGGAAGGGGAGGATGCAGAAGCGCAGCCGACCCGTTAGGTGTGGATGTGCACCACAACCCGGTCAGGGAGGAAGCACTGCACCCAGCTAACCCCCTCCCAAGAGTGCATCCCCCGCGTTTTTTGGCAATGACCAATTTTGGGCTTGGGAATGAACCACCCCCACCACACCTCACCCAGATCCCCACCACCTCCCTGCCAACCACCACGCCACCCCACCACCGCACTGCCACCACCACCCAGATCCCCACCGCCACCATCCCACCGCCACCTCACCAACCCACCAGCAGCAGGCTCATCTCCACGATGGGCGAGTCGCGCCGGTGCTCCAGCGGCGTGCCCGCAGCGCCGTACTTCTCCCGCCCTGGCCCGCCCGCGGCCCACAGCGCGCTGTCAGGCAGCCGGTCCAGCATCTCGGACAGCGCCCGCGGGTCGCCGCCAGCGGCGGCGGCGGCCGCGGCCGCGACGTCGCCCGCCGCCGGCTGCAGCCCCAGGGCGGCGTAGGCGCCGCCGCCGCCGCCGCGCATCACCACCGGCCGCCGTGGCTGCAGCGGGGCCGCCGCCACCGGCGCAGCGGCGGCGACGTCGCCGGCGGCCGCGGTGCCGGCGGCCAGGGACGCAAGCTGCGGCGCCGGCCGCCGCGCGGCGGAGCCGCCGCCGCCGCCACCGCCGCTGCCGCCGCCAGCTGGCACGTCCACTGCGGCGCTGAGCGCGGCCCGCACCGCCGCCACCACCGCCGCCGTGTCCGCTGCACCGCCGGCCTCCGTCTTGACGGCGCCACGTACACCAGATGGCACTGCTGCTGGTGCTGCAGTTCCCGCAACCCCTCCTGCTGCCACCTCTGCTGGCAGCGGCACCGGCCTGGCTCGCGGCGCGGCCCTGCCCTGATCCTGCAGATAGCGGCGGTGCGGCCGCTGCATCGGTTCTTCCGCGGGCGCCGAAGTCCCCACCGGGCCCAGGGCGCCGGCCGCCTCCCGCGGCTCCTGCTTCACGACAGGCCCTGCGGACACGACGCCGGCCGCCGGCCCATGCAGACCAGCACATGCAGCGCCTGCGGGCGGCTTGGCGTCATCACCCGCCGCCGCCGCCACCGCCGCCGCGGCTGCTGCTGCTGCTGCCGCCACGTTCGCCGCCTGCGCCTGCGCCGCCGCCTTCACTTGCTCCAGCCGCCGGGCGCCCTCCCGCCGCCGGCCGGGGCTCTGGCCGAAAATGGCTTCCTTCAGCGCCGCCAGCGGCGCCGCCGCCGCCGCCGCCGCCGCCATCTCCGCCGCCAGGCCGGGGCCGCCGCCGCCAGGCCCCAGCCGCTGCGCCGCCAGCTGCGCCGCCCGCGCCCGCGCAGTGCGTGCCTCCACCATCGCCTGCCGCAGCGCCGCGCGCATGGCGTTGCGGCTCACGCGCGCCTTGGCCCGCGCCTCTGTCCTCGACATCAGCCCAACCTCCGCCGCCGCCGCCACCGCCGCCGCCGCCGCCGCGGCCGCTGCCGCCGCGGCGGCGCCGCCGCCCTGCTGCCCCTGCTGCGCCTGCGCCTGCTGCTCCAGCTGCAGCGCCTGCGCCTGCTGCTGTTCCAGCAGCTGCTGCTGCTGCGCCCGCCGCGCCGCGCGCAGCCGGTCCTCTGCCGCGCGCTGCGCTTCGGGCGTGAGCGGCGGGTTCCACAGCACGAAGCGCCGCGGCGCGCAGGGCGAGCCGTCCTCCTCCGCCCCCACCAGCACCAGCTCCGGCTCCTCATGCCCCCCATCCCCATCCCCATCCGCGGGGGGCGGCAGCCCGATGATGGTGGCTGCCAGCTGCAGCGGGTTTGCCACGGTGGCTGACGTCATCACGAAGCGCGGGTCGGCGCCGTACACGTGGCCGCACAGGCGGCGCAGGCGGGCCAGCACGTGGGCGGTGTGGGCGCCGAACACGCCCCGGTAGGCGTGACCCTCGTCCACCACCACCTGGCGGGCGGCGGGGGAGGTTTCATCTTTATTCATTGTTAGTTAGGATGTGCAGGGGGGGGGAGAGCGCGGGTCGGGTGGTGGTGGTTGCGGTTACCCGCCCGTGCTAAACCAACTAACCAGGCAAGGGACAGGCAAATGCAATTGCAGCAATACAGGGGGGGTCGGGGTTGGGGTTGGGAAGGGAGTGGAAGTCCGTGCGAACGGTTGACCGCGCACACACACTCACGCACACACATGCACAGACACACAGCTCCCCCCCCGTTTAGCTTGGTTTAGCTTGGGATGGTATTTACACCACACACCCCTCCCCCATCGGTCCCACCAGCTTGAGCTTGGCCAGCAGGCGCTCGAACTGCCTGTGCGCCGGCAGCACCGCGGCGTGCAGCATGTCGGGGTTGGTCAGCAGCACCTGCGCGCGGCCGCGCACCTCGGCCCGCTCGTACTGCGGCGTGTCGCCGTCGTACACCTGACAGGTAGGCGGGCGGGCGGCCGGGTGGGTGTTGTGCGTGTTGTGTAGGCGTGTGATCACAAGTTTGGGAAAGGGGTGGATACGCATGAATGTGAAACATGGGTGCGGCGGTTGAGCCGTGTTGTGTGTGCTCGTGTGTGTGAGGTCCGATCTGTTTCGTGGCTCGCTGTGCACCTGTTGGCTCACGGTGCAGCCCACACGCGGGCAGCGGCCAAGTGAACCCAGGCCCCAAACCCTGACAGAGGCGCCCAGCCGGCGGCCAGTCCCACAACCCCACGCACTCCCACTCCTCCATACCCCGCACACACGCCACAGCCCCACAGCCCCCAGATCCCAAACCCCACCGCCCCCAGACCCATTAGTGCCCCCTCCTCACATCCACGGACGGCACGAAGCCCTCCCGGCCCGCCCAGGCCGCGCCCCACGCGCCCGGCGCCGGCGGCGGCTGCCCCGCCTCCAGCCCGAAGGCGGCGCCCAGCAGGCCGCGCAGCACCCGCAGCTGGTCCTGCGCCAGGGCCTTGGTGGGGAACATCAGCAGCGCGCAGGCGTCGGGGTCCTCCGACAGAGCCTGCGGGGGGTGGGGTGGAAGGGGAGGGGGGCAGCAGGGCCAGGGCCAGGCGTGTGTGTGCGTGTGCTGGCGGTATGTGTTGGGGGTGGGCGTGGGTGCGTCGTCATCCCTGCCTCCTTCCTCCCCTTCCCCCCCGCGTGCCGCACCCCGCATCTCCCAGCACCCGCCGCATCCCCCCCCCGCACCTGCAGCAGCGGCAGCAGGTAGCACAGCGACTTGCCGCTGGCGGTGGCGGTGCACACAACCACGTGCTGCCCGCGGCCGCGGACAGGCGGCGGCAGCGGCGGCGGCGGCGCCTCGCCCCCCGCGCTCCCTCCTGCACCCGAGCCGCCGCCTCCACCTCCACCACCCCCCTCCACCATTACTACTACCGCCGCCGCCGCCGCCGCCGCCGCCGCCGCCGCCGCCGCCGCCGCCGCCCGCCGCGCGCCGCCCGTACCCGAGCACCGCATCCACCGCCATCGCCTGGTGCCGGTACAGCAGCACGCCGCTGCTGCCGCCGCTACTGCCGCCGCTACTACCACCGCCGGCCCCGGCCCCGGCGGCCCCGGCCTCGCCGTCAGCAGCAGCAGCAGCGGCGGCGGCTGTGGCGGCGGCCACCGCCGGCTCGGGGGCGCCGCCGGTGACGCCCAGCCAGGCCAGCGCGCGCAGCACGGGCGGCGCCAGCGGGGTGCACGGCACCGCGTAGGCGGCCGGGCGGGCCGGCTGCACCTCCACATGCACCACCTGCAGCGGCGGCCGTGTGGCGGTGTTGCGTGTGATGTGCGTGCGGTTGTGAGGAGTTGGAGAGAGGTCTCGGACAGTGTGGTACAAGTTAACCTCACGTCCATCCGCCACACGCCCTTCTTTCCCTTTCTCTTCCTCGTTCATGTGTCCTCCGTCCGCCACCGCCACCCCCATCTCCATCCTCTAGGCCCCTTGCTACCGCCCCCTCTCCCCCGCCTCACCTGCCCCTGGTACCAGGGCAGCTCCTGCAGGTGCTGCAGCAGCTGCCGCGCCGTCAGCGGCGCCGAGGAGGTGCACGGGTCGTAGTGCTTGAGCAGGCTGGGCGGCCGAGGCGCCGATCCGCCCGCAGCAGCGCCGCCGCCGCCGCCGCCGGCTCGGCCCGCCGCCAGCACGGCCTGGCGGCGGCGCGCGGCGGCGGCGGCGGACATTAGCTGCTGGCGGCTGAAGCGGTCGGCGGCGAGGGCGGCCTGGAAGGTGGGGTGCCAGGCGCGGCGGGCCACGGCGTCCCAACCGGCCGGGTCCAGATCTGCGCTGCTGGGGCCGTATGCGCCGTTGGTGGCAGGGGCGGCAGGCGCGGCGGGGGCGGCGATAGGCGCGGCTGTGGAGGCGGCGGCGGCTGTGCCGTTAGCCGCAGCTGTGTTGTCGGCGCCAGCCCCGCCGCGGTCCGTCGGGGCTTCTGCTCCGTGCCCTGGCTGCTGCTGCGGCGGCGCGTCGCTGCTGGTGGCATGGACGCTGCTGGTGTTGGTGTTGGTGGCGGCGGGTGCGGGTGCGGGTGCGAATGCGGGAGCGCCAATACGGCCCAGTGTGAGCAGGTGGTCGTCGTGCAGGTGCTCCAGCGCGCGGACCAGGCTGCGGCGGAACGCGGCCAGGCGCCTGCGCAGCAGTGCATGTGTGCGTGTGCGTGTCTTCAAACACAAAGTCTTCGTATGCGATGCAGCGCGAGGCCAGGCCGGCCATCACGGCCATCACACGCACACGCACACGCACACGCACACGCACACGCACACGCACACGCACACGCACACGCACACGCACACGCACACGCACACGCACACGCACACGCACACGCACAAACACGCACCTGGTGTTGACGTTGGTTGCGAACCACAGCCGCTGCCCGTCGTCCAGCGGCACCGGCGGTGGTCGCGAGCCTAGCAGCAGCAGGAGGCAGCAGGAGTACGCAGCAGCAACACGGGCAGCAGTAACGACAATGCAGCGGATGCACGTGATACCGGTACCAGCCCGAGACGGCGCGCACACCTGCCACCGCACCTGCCACCGCCACTACCACCGGTTTAGCTAATGTGCAGATTGTGCAGCCGGCCCCATGGCCGGGCAGCCGGCCACGCACCTGTCCGCCGCACGCGGGGCTTGGGCCCGCCGTCTCCCGCCTCCGCGCCCTCTCCGTCCTGGGCGGGGTCCGGCCCGCCCGCCCGCTCCAGGAACAGTAGCGGCTGCGCCCTGCGCGCGGCCAGTCATTTAGACTAGGGACGTCACTACCCAACCCCATGCAGCCATGCTCACGTCCAAATCAACGAATCAAGATGTACCATTGAGGCAATAGCCTCACCACAGCTACGGCCCGCCAGACCTCGGCATTTCCAGCTCGTGCACACACATCGTGTGCTTCCCCACGCCAGCGGAAATGGCCACAGGCAACCAGCATGCACTCGCGCCGCGCATACTGCATGATAACCCCATGCCCCATGAGGCTATGACCCATGACCCCCGGCCCCATCGGCGAAGGCGGCGGCGGCGCACCTGCCCGGGTCCACCAGCTCTATGTGCAGCCGCATCTCCGCAGCGGCGGCGGCGGCGTCAACAGCCTGCGCCGCCCTCACCCGGCACAGGCTGCACCCGCCCCCGCCCCTGCCCCCAGTCCCGGCCGCGGCCCCGGCCCCGCCTCCGCCATCTGCTCCAGCCCCCGGCCCCGCCGTCTGCTGCTGCACCTGCTGCTGCTGGTGCTGTTGGTGCTGCTGCACCTGCTGCTGCTGCTGCTGCTGCTGCTCGCGCCGGGCCTGGCGCGCCTGCTGCTCCTCCCGCTCGGCGACGGCGGCGGTGGTGATGGCGTCCATGAGCGAGGTGCGGTCGGCCATGCGCGTCTGCCAGCCCTGGGCCGCCAGCAGTGTGTGCAGGCTGCCGCCGCCACCGCCGCCGCCGGCTGCAGAGGCGCTACCGGCAGTAGCGGGAGCCGGCGCAGCTGTAGCGCCGTCGTCAGGAATGAAGCCACCCGGGGCGGCCGCGGGCTGCTCCGCGCCGCCGCAGCACGTGCAGCGGCCGCCCCCTCCTTCTCCCCCTCCTCTTTCCCCTCCTGCCGCCGCCGGCTCCTCCGTCAGCACGTGCGGCGGCGGCTGCTTGACCACCAGCACCTCGGGCGCCATGGCTACAGCCAGCCGCAGGTCCTCCAGGCTGTAGCACTCGTCGGCCGCCGCCGCAGTGGCGCCGCCCGTGGCGCCGCCCGGCGCCGACGCCTGCTGACCTGCTACCGCTCCCGCAGGTGCTGCAGCGGCTGCAGCGGCTTCTGGTGGCGGCTGCTGCTGCTGCTGCTGCTGCACCGCGGCGCTCGCCAGCGCCGCCGCGGCGTTCGCCCAGGTCATCTGCGAGGCGGCGAGTTGCCGTAAACAACTGCGTGTGCCCACCCACCCCTGCACTGTAACCTACCTGCACCTGGCGCCCCAGCATGAAGGCGTACAGCGTGTCCAGCCGCCCGAACAGCCGCTCCAGCCGGGACAGCGCCGGCGGCAGCGGCAGCAGGCAGTCCGCCACAGCCCGCTCGAACGCTGGGCCCGAGCGCGGGTAGGCGCCGCCGCGCCGGCGGGGCCGCACGCCGCCAATGCCGTCCGTGCGCACCGCCCCGTCGCCGTCGCCGCCGCCAGCCGCGGCGGGAGCTGATGACGACCCCGCTACTGCTCCTGCTGCTGCTCCTGCTGCTGCTGCTGCTGCCGCGCCATCCGCGCCTGCAGCTCCCCCGGGCGCGCCGCCGGCTGCAGCTCCCCGCATCCGCCCCCCCTGCTGCCGCCGCGGCCCGCCCGCCGCTGCCGTCGTGCCGCCGCCGCCACCTGCCGCCGCCGGCTCGCCACTATCATCAGTGCCGCCCTGGCCACCGGCTGCTGCCGCCTGCGGCTGCTTCTTTCTGCCCTTGCGGCCCGCCTCCCCGGAGCCGCGCCGCCGCTTACCCCGCTTCCCCTTCGCTGCCTCTCCCTCTCCCTCTGTCGCCTCCTCCGGCCCCACCTCCTCCTCCTCCTCCTCCTCCTCAGGAACATAAACCTCCATGGCATCTGTATCACTCGCTGCCGCCGCGGTGCGAGCGGCGGCGCCGTCGCGGCCGCGGCGGGCGCTGCCAGCCGTCGCGATGGCGGCGGCGGCAGCCGCAGCCGCGGCGCGGCGCGGCCGCTTCGCGGGGGGCGCCTGCCCCGGCTCCGACTGCTCGGCCTCCACCTGCCGCGTGTCCGCCTCCTGCATGGCCTCATCAAGGTCGCCGCCAGCAGCAGCAGCCGCGGCCGTCATCCCGCGCCGCGCACAGGACGTCGCCGCCTTCGCGCGGCCGCGCGCACCAGCAGCGACACCGCCGTGAACCCCGCCGCGGCGGCCCGCCGGTGGCCCGCTTGTTCCCCCGCCAGCCGCCTGGCAGCTGGGGCCTACCCCCGCACCCGCTGCTGCGCCGGCCGCAGCTGGCCCGGCCTCCACCCACTCCACCCGCACGGCAGCACCGCCGGCGGCGGCGGCGGGGTGTGCAGCTGCATCCCCTGCTCCACCATTACCCCCAGCAGCCGCCGCTGCTGCCACTGCCACTCTGCTCCGATCCCACTGCCCCTGATCCTGCCCCTGCCCCTGCCCCTGCCCCTGCTCCGGCCGGCTGAGTGGCGCCGCGCCCAGCTCCTCAAACAGCTCCGACAGCAGGTCGCCTGTCCGCCCGCCGCCAACGGCGGCGTCGTCCACAACCCGCCCAGCCACCGCGCCACCGTCCCTGGGCTCACTCGCAGGTGCTGCTACGGGCGCGTCGGGGAGGAGCGCCGCAGCAGCTCCTCCTGCTGCCGCGGCCGCTGCGAATGGCGCGGCTGCTGCCGCTGGCGCTGGGCCCGCGGGCGCCAGGGGGGCTTGCGGCGGCGGGCAGGCGGGGCCCTGTTCCGGCGGCGCGGCGGGGCCAAACAGGAAGCGCCGCGGGGGTGGCCGCCGGCTGGTGCCCGGTCCCTGCCCCTGCCCCTGAACCGCCTCCACATCATGACCCAGACCAGAGCCCTGCGCCAGCTGCTGCGCCTGGGGGTGCGGGTGCGCTGCCGCTGGGGCCTGCAGCTGCGACTCTGGCGGCTGTGCAACGGGTGGTCCGCCTGCCGCAGCGAGAGCAGGAGCTGGAGCCGGAGGGAACGGCGGCGCCGGCGCCGGCGGCGGAGCGTCCGCAGGCTGCGGCTGAAGTGGTTTGGTGGGCGTGCGGTTGGGGCGCGACTCGTATCCCGGCAGTAGCGTAATGAGGCGGCCGTGGCCGTGGCTGCTGTACGGCACGTGCTGGTCGGTGGACAGCGGGGCCGGCAGTAGCTCCGCTGCTGCTGCTGCCGCCGGCCGCGGCACGTTGGCGGTGCCAGAGGGTGCACGAGCAGCTGAAACATGGCCGGCTGCGGCGGGAGGTGGTTCTGTGGCTGCGCCCGCCGGGCCCGCGCCGCGGGCGCCCTTGCGGTTCTTGCCGCCTGCCAGCGGGATGAGCGTCTGCGGCGCGTGTTTGGAGTACAGACCGTCACCCACGCAGGCGCAGGCAAACATGTAGGGCTAATGGCTAGCGTATGCGACAGTACATCGGGCACGCGTACACCCCACGCGCCCTTGTCGGGCCTTACCAGGAAGTCCTGGGGGCCTAGCGCCAGGGACGCCAGTGGGGTGCTGTCCAGAACGGGCGCGCCCTGTGCAGCGCGGCAAGGGCGTCTCGCGCGTCATTCTTCGCGCAACAACATCGCATCTTGACAAGCAAGTGCCCTACCTTGAAGAACATTTTGAAGCGCACGAACTCCGGTTGGGCGGAGGAGATTTTGGCCCGCAAGTCCGCGCCCGTCTCCGCCTGGCCTCCGAGCTCCACCTCGCCATTCAGTCCATTTAAAGAGCGATATGCAATCTTGCGCGCCATCCTGCACTCTCAACATCTACCAGGGCTGCTGCGTGTGCTGCGCCAGGCCAATTGTCTCAAGTTCCGTTTCCAACAGTGCTGCCATCCTGCGTATGCACTACTGTACATACAATTAATTAACAGGAGTTCAAAAGGCCAGGTGGCATCGACCTAGTCTGGTTCCAACTCGTTTCCCGATTCCCAAGCGCGCTCTTTAAGCGCAAAGGCCCTAATCCTTAAGCATCATACGTAATACGTAGCGTTGCAATCATTCCTCACTTCTGACGTTTGAAACGTTCGTTGCAATTATACTGTGCACATAGCGCTTCATTGCCTTGCGTTCGCCCAGCTCGGGCAAGGCCGCGAATGGCCTCTCGAGGCGTGTGCGGCTCGGCGCGGCGAGCCTCAGGCCCCGCCGGGCTCACCGGCGGGCCGGAGCTCCGGCGAGTGGGTTGGAGGTGCGGCTCCCGACTGGTGGTGGCGCAGGCCACACCGCAGGGGCTGGCGCCCAAGCCCAGGGCGCCGCCCAGCGGGCCCGCAGGGCCCGCCTCTAGGGCCGGTCAATCCGGTCAACGCCTCGTCCTGACCGAGCTGCTGGGCGGTCAGGAGCGCGACCTGCTGCCCGGCCCCTCCATCACACCCTACGGCTCCGCCAGCAGCACCAGCAGCAGCGACGGCGGAGACTATCACAGCGGAGCGCCGTCTGCAGACAGCAGCAGCGGCCGCCCCCGCTTTAGCCCTGCGATGCTGAACCTGCGCGAGCTGTTCCTGCCGCCCGGCTACCCCGACACCGTCACGCCCGACTACCTGTCGTACCAGCTGTGGTGGGTGTGCGCTGGCGGGCGGTGGGCGGTGCGGTGGCAGGCGCGAGCGGGGCAGCTATGGGAAGGGCAGGGGCTGGTGGAATGCGGACGGCGTGACGTGCGCCCGTGCCGACGTGGCCCCCCGATGCAATCGTATGACTTATGCCATGCGGTGGGGCCGGCCTGGCGCCGCCCCTCCCTGTCCACCAGCTCTCCACGCGCACTCTCTTCTTTCCTCCCAATGCACGTGCGCCGCCCTTCTCCCCATCGCAACCCCCCACTTCCGCCCCCCCCAGGTCTGTGCCAACCCATATCACGGGCCACCTGAGCCACGCGCTGGTGACCAGCTCGCTGCTGTCGGCGGTGGGCGTGAGCGCGGGCCCCGCGGCCACGGCGGCGCTGTCCGCCTCCATCAAGTGGATCGTCAAGGACGGCGTGGGCGCGCTGGGCCGGCTCATCGTGGGCAGGTGGGTGCGCGCACGGGGTGACACCAGGTGTAGCTGCGTTGCAAACATGCCAGGCCATTGCTTTGGCGGGCCATCCCATCCTAGCGCAGCCCGAACCTCCGCATCGCGTGTCCAACCACGGTCATATCCACACAGCCTGCATCCTCTACCCCAACCCAATCCCACCCCGCCCCAACCCGACACCGCTCTACGCTCCACCCACACCACCCACACCACCCTCACCCCACGCCGCCGCCGCCGCCGCACAGCCGCTTCTCCGCCGAGTTCGACGAGGACCCGCGGCGCTGGCGCATGGTGGCGGAGCTGCTGAGCACCTGCGGCATGGGGCTGGAGGTGGCCACGGTGCTGCACCCGCAGCAATTCCTGCTGCTGGCCTGCAGCGGCAAGTTCGCGCAGGCGCTGGGCAAGGGCATGGGCAAGCCGGTGTTCAGGGTGATCCAGACCCACTTCGCGCGCGCCGCCAACGTGGGCGCGGTGGCGGCCAAGGAGGAGGTGTGGGAGGTGGCGGCGCAGATGGCGGGCCTGGCGGCCAGCGTGGCGGTGCTGCGCGGCCTGGAGGCGTCAGGTGGGTGTGGGTGTGGGTGTGTCGGTGTGGGGGTGGATGGGCGGGGGCGGGGGTGGGGGTGGGGGCCGGCGGCGTTGTTGTGTGATGGCACTGCCGCGCTCCTGCCTTACGACGCCGCCCTCCCAACGCCGCCTTCTCTCCACACCCCTCCCCACTCGCCAACCCCAGGCGCCGCGGACGGCGTGGTGGGCACCTGGGCGGCCATCCAGGCGGTGCACGTGGCGCTGCGCTACCGCGCCCTGGCCACACTGCAGTTCCCCTCGCTGTCGCTGAAACGGGCGGCCATACTGGCGGCCGCGCACGTGCGCGGCGCCGCAGGCGCGCCGCCGCCGCCGCTGCCGGGCGTGGCGGCGGTGAACGCGGAGGAGGGCTCGCTGGCGTCGGTGCTGAGCGCGGACCCGCCCGAGGGCCCGCGGCTGCGGCTGGGCTGCAGCGTGGCGGAGGCGTTCGGCGGCGGCGTGCCGGCCGAGGGCGTGCTGCGCGCGTACGCGGAGGCCTACGCGGCGGAGGGCTACTGGCTGGTGTGGGCGCCGGAGCAGGGCGTGACGCGCGTGGTGCTGAAGGAGGGCGCGGGCCAGCGCGACCTGCTGCGGGCGGTGTGGCAGGCGGCGTGGCTGGAGGCGCGCTGCGGGCGCGCGGGCTTTCAAGGAGCGGCGGAGGGCCGCGCGGGCGCAGGAGCGGGGGCGGGAGCAGGAGCAGGAGCAGGCAGCGGGAATGGGAATGGGGCGTCGGCGAGCGGCCGTGAGCAGCGCGCGGAGGAGGGGCAGGGGCGGCTGCCGGCGGTGGTGTGTGAGAGCCTGGGGGCGCTGGCGGAGGGGTTTGACGGGTTCGTGGCGGCATGCGAGCGCGCGGGCTGGGAGGTGGGCGTGGTGCACATCAAGACGGGGCGCGCGCGGTTGAGAGAGGCGGCGCGGGCATGAAATGCTGAAAACTGACGTGATGTGACCGGACTTGGCGTGACTCTTGACTTGCATGACATCGCAGCGCGGGGGGATGCGGTGGCTCGCGGTGGCCGCGGTGGAGGATGTGAATTCGTGTGTGATCCTGCTCAAGTTGACGGCATGCTTTAGCTGAGCCACGGCAAGGGATGTGCGTGAGCCATGTTCTGGTCCAGGGATCTTCCGCTCAATCATATTACAGCCGGTGTTTGATGTCCGGCGCTCCACGGGGCAGCCACTGCAACCTCGGCAAACAACCCCTCTGGCTGTCCGGCACCGGCCTCCTCCACGAGTCGAGTCTACCGCAAGCTGCCCTGAGGCTGGCCCAGGCCTTGCCCCTGCTGCCCCTGCGCACCAGCACCCCCACCAGCAGCCCCACCACTACCGCCCGCAGCCCCACCGGCCCCACCAGCGGCAGCCCCACCCCCACCAGCAGCAGCGCCCGCCGGCGCCGCCAGCTCCGCCAGCAGGTGCTGCTCCCGGTTGCTGAGCGCGGGGCTGAACGCCGCCGGGCCCAGCGCCTCGGCGGCGGCGGCGAACTCGCGCAGCAGCGCCGCCGCCGCCTCGTTGCGCACGTTGCTGGCGCGCACGCCCGCCGCCAGCAGTAGCCGCAGCAGCGCGCCCGCCAGGTCGGGGCTGTAGGGCGGCGCGAAGCAGCCCAGGACCTGGAGGCGTGGGGGAGCGGGTTGTCAAATACCAGCCCAAGGTAAACCAACCTAACGACGCAGGGGACAGGTGCAAATGCCATAGCAGCCATACAATGCAGGACCTGGAGGGCGAGGGGGATTCCAGGCATGGCGTTCGCGCACGCACATGCCCAGCCCAGCCCAGCCCAGCCCAGCCCAGCCCAGCCCAGCCCAGCCCAGCCCAGCACCACGCAGCAGCTGCCCTCGCCCACCCGCCCACCTGCAGCACGAAGAAGCGCAGCAGGGCCGGGTCCACCGCGCCCTGCCGGCTCCACGCCTCGACCACCTCCACCGTCTCCTTCACGACGCCCTGGCACGCAGCCGCTGCCGCCGCCACCGCCGCGGCTGCTGCTGCTGCGCTCCCGCCGGCTGCTACCGACGCGCCCTCACCGCCAGCGCGCCCCTCCTCCTTCTCCGCCTCCACCGCCTCGGCCGCCGCCGCCGCCGCGGCGGCGGTGGCGCCCGCCGCGCCGGCGGCCTCGCGCATGAGTATCACGCAGCCGTCCAGCAGCAGGCGGCAGTGCTCCGCCTGGCCCGCGCGGTGCAGCTCGGCGAGGGCGGTGGCCCACACCGGCAGCACCTTGGGCGCCAGGCCGGGCTGCGCCGTGGCGACCAGCAGGCTGATGCGCACCAGCGCCGGCACGGCGCCCGCCACGGCGCCCGCGTCCTCGTAGAAGGCCGGCGAGCCCAGCTGGCACGTGACGGCGTGCAGCAGCCCCGCCGCCACCACCGGCAGTCGCGACACCTGCGGGGGCGGGGGCGGGAGGAACGCGTGTGTGGGGGCGGGTGAGGAGTGTAGGAGTGTAGGACGGCGCCATGCACCCACAGCTGCTGTTGATGCTCGGCAGCAAGGGGAGGGCATGCCCCTACGCGCCCCTAAGCCGCCCATGCGCTGTCCACGCAGGCGTCCACGCACCTTCCGGGCCATAGCCAAGTCGTCGTCCGTGAAGCGGCCCGCCCCGGCACCGCCGCCGCCGCCACCACCCCCCGGCCCTGGCCCGCCGCCGCCTTGCCCCGCGGGTGCCTGCGCTCGCGCCAGCAACCCCACCGCCCACTGCAACGCCTGTGTCGTCTCAGCAATCCGCTCCCGCGCCGCCTGCTCCTGCTCCTCCGCTGCCTTCGCCTCCTCCGCGTCTGCCGTGACCTCACGCGCCTCCTGCGAGGTCGACGCGCCGCCGCCGCTGCCGTCCCTGCTGGCGGCTGCACGTGGCCGCGTGCACGTGGCCCGCGCCAGGAGGTCGGCGGCGGCGGTCAGCTGGTCCGAGCTGGGTGGCCGGTTGGGCGTGAAGATGCCTGGTGGGGGTTACATGCATAATTCATTGAAGACAAGATGATGTTGGGGAACCGCGAGAAAGGCTTGAGGAGGAGGCGCATAGGAACAAGGCATGGCCCAGCGCCGCGCCCGCTACGCAACGCCACACAGAGGGCAAAACGCAAGGCGGGCTGCTCCCGTCAGCCCCCGTCCACACGGCGTCACTCACTTGTGAGCAGCGCCTGCACCAGCCGCGGGTGCTGCAGCGGCGCCGGCGACATGTACACATCGCCGCCGCCGCTGCCACCCTCGCCCTCGCCGCCGCCGTCACCCTGCACCTGCATCTGCTCATCCTCCTCCCCGCCTCCACCCCCGCCTCCTCCGCCGCCTCCGCCGCCTCCGCCGCTGAGCTCGCTGTGCCGCCGCTTGAGCCCGCGCGCCGCCTCCTGCGGGCTGCGGTACAGGCCGTACAGCCGCAGCGTGTCGGCGTGGCTGGGCCCCTCCGGCCCCGCCTGCAGCATGCGGCCGATCAGGTGCGCCGCCTCCAGCTGCGCCGCCGGGCAGCCGGGCGGCAGGTACAGCTTCTGCGGTCCGCCACGGCCGGGAAGGAGGGGAAGTTCGGGGTGGGTGGAGGCGCGGACGGGCGGGGGTTTTGCACGTATGGTTGGAAAAAAGCGGATGGACGAAGGGGCGAGCCGCGAGCAGCGGCCGCGAGTGAGGCATGGTGAGGCGCTTGCCGTCGCCGCCTCCTGGCCACAACGCACCGCCCCCTCCTGACCGACTCAGCCACCTGCGCAAAAGCAACTTGGGCGGCCCCGGCGAGCCCTGGCCCCCACGCCGCCGCCGCCCGCCGCCGCCGCGCGCACCTGCATGCCCCACACGGCGCCCGCGGGCGCCGCCGCCGCCACCGCGCCCTCCAGCGCCTGCGCCGCCGCCAGCAGCGCCTGGCCGCCGCGCTGCGCGCCCAGGTGGTGCAGCAGGTGCTGCACGTGCAGGTAGGTGTGCTGCGAGTGCGCGCAGCTGTCCTTGAGCTCCGTCACCAGGACCGCCACCTCGGCCTGCGCGCGCGCCACGCCCGCGCTGTCGCCGGCCGCCTCCGCGGCGGCGGCCCTGCGGGCAGCGTTTGCGAGGGCTCAGGCGGAGGTCGGCGACGGGCGCGCACGGAGCGGTGGCGTGGCGGCGCGTGTGTACACGTGACTTTGCAGGCGGGCGCGCGCTGGCACGCCTGCCCGCCTGCAATGCGAGGTACCTGCAGTGCGACACTCCTGCGCAACACACACACGCGCGCCCCTGCTGCAGCCTCCTGCTGCAGCCGCCGTCGGCGCACCTCTTGACGGCGGCTATGAGCGCCGCCACCTTGTTGGCCAGCAGCTTGTGGAAGACGGAGAAGTAGGAGGCCAGGCCGCTGCCGGCCGCAGCCACCTCGTCCTGGTAGCCCTGGGGGGAGGAGGAGGGTGGGGGAAGGGGGGAGGGGCGTGTGCGGGGGTGGAGTGCGGGAGGGGGGTTGTACATACCAGCCCAAGCTTCACCAAGTCCAAACAGGCCGGGAGCGGTAGGGAGGTGTTGTGAACACCAGCCCAAGCTGGCCCACACCTAGCGACGCCGGAGTCCAGGGGGGAGCACGATCGGGCGGGGAGTGGGTTGGCAGCAGCGGCAGTGGGGTGCTGGCAGTGGCCTGGCGGCGGGCAGTGCCCCCCAACGGCCCCTCCCCCACCCAGCCCCCGGCGCGCCCGCCCGCTCACGTTCTTCATGATGCGCTGGATGGCGAAGTTGAGCAGCAGGCTGTTGCGGTGCGCCGCGCTGAGCTCGTAGATCAGCTTGCGACCGCGCGGGTCGCCCAGCAGGCCGTCCAGCCACGGCAGCACCTGGCGGGCCACAGGGAGCACGCGTGCGTGTTAGCGCACATGCACGTGCGTGTGTATGCGTGTTCGTGGTGGGGCGTGGCGATGGGACCCAGGTAGGGCGCCGGGCGGCGGTGCGCACGGTGCCTCGGCCGCCCGCCGGGCTACCTCCCCTGCCCGTACGAACATCCCCGGGCCGCCCCCACCCCGGGCCCGCCGCACCTGGGCGCGTGTGGCCGCGGAGCTGAACACGCCTATGAACTTGTCGGGCTCGAACTTGGACTTGACAAACTCCTGTGGGGTTGCGGTGGGGTCGCAAAGACGGTCGGAAGGTGGGTGCGGGGTGTGGGCGGGGGTCGTTGATTACCGGTAGCCCAGTTTAACACCAAAGCCCAATGGAAGGGGGCAATGGCCTTAGCGAGGATGCGGGGCGCGAGGTGGGGATAAGGAAGGGGGCAGACGCAGCGCGGCTGGGCTGTTGCGGAATCAACCGAGCCGGGGTGCCAGCCTGCACCCCTGCCCCTACTGCCCCCCAGACCCTCAGCCCCCGTCCTTCAGTCCAGCCCAGTCCATCCAAGCCCAGCCCAGCCCCCCAATGGTTGATTTGGAAACTGGAAAAAAACTACCCCTCCACCTCCCGCACCTTGAGGTAGTGGAACTCATCGTGCGCGGTCGCCGGCTCGTCGTCCACATACTCCAGCCACTTGACCATCAGCATGGCCATGTGCGCGTAGCCTGCAGCGCGCGGCGGCGTGCAGCGCGTGCCGCCCAAGCATGCAAGGGCGCCGCAGTGCGGCATGGTGCGACGTGGGTCGCGGGTTGGGGTCCTTTGTGTGTGCGTTGCTTCTTGGCCCCACGCGCGCCGTGGTCCCTGCAAACCCTAGGCCAGCAGCCCCGGGAACCCTTCTTGGCCCGCCGCCCGCTGCGCAGGCCCCTCTCCTCGCCCCTCGCCCCTCACGCACCGACGTATCCTTCTGACAGGCTCTCCAGAATGACCTCTGGCTTGCCCTGCGCCTTGATGTATTGGCGCACCACATCCTTGACGTTCGGCTCAAGCACGAAGTCCGGGCGCCGCAGCAGCTCCTCCAGCCGCGACAGCTCCTCCGCCCCGGCCTAAGGCAGCACACGAACGCATGACCCCACTGTGTTAGCATACTCATCGGCGTTCATCGCCGCCGCAGGCTTTGGAATTCGCGCATAGTGCTCACCATTTTCCGGCCCAAGCTGTCAAGGCGCGTTTATGCCTGGGCTGTTTTTTGTAATTAGCTATTGAGCATTTTGTATGTATGCTGTATCTTTAATCCAACCCGCCCAAATGTCGGAATTGTCAGGGAACAGCGCTTGGCTTCGTAAACGCGGCAAACTGCAGGATAAAAACAAGTGAATGTGCCTTCGCTTATGTACAGGCTGTCACGAGCGGGCGTGGCTAGACTGGATCGCCGTTTGCTTGGGTTTGGCACGCGTTCCATTGTGCGGCGCCCCGCTGGGTGTGAGCCGCAGTCGGTATTCCTCTGTTTAAATTGTCGGTCATAACTGTCCCCCCTATTCCATGACAGCCAACATTATTTATCTACTGCTAACCGCACAGCTGCCGCTGTCTGGCCGCTGCTCGACATCAATAACAGGGCGCCTGCCTGGTTCAGCTCCACACTCCTCACGCCACAGCCGCGCAAGGGACCTACCCAGCGCCGGGCAGCCGGGCCACCACAGCAACACGGCACCGCATGAGTCGCCAGGCAAGCCGCACCCCCCTCTTTCACCGCCCTTTTGTACACACCAGCTCACAGTTACTGCAACCTGCAACCGCCCCAACCCCTAGAACAGGCGGGAATACGGCACCCCCTCGCTCGCAACGTTCCGTTCGGCGACAGTCTGCCCTGGCTTGCGCACGGTACCCTGCAGCCGGCGCCAGTTAGTTGCGCCCCTGTCGTCATCCGTTCACCCATACCCATTGTGCTCGTATGCCTAGAACGCGGAGGGCGCCGTGGCCCCTCGTCAAGTTCCACTACACTGTACTACTGGTACGCCCCAATCCAGCAGTAAGTGTCAAACCCTGGCTTGACCGGACATCCGTTTGATTCGGTCTGCCACCCCCGCACCGTACCTACCGACCTGCAGCCGTCAATCTCAAAATCAACTGCTAGGCCCATGCTGGCGTCAGCCATCCTCCCTGTTTCACGCCGCGCTCACACATACTCTGCCGTCAACCCACTTCGCGGCTCAATTCCGACCCTATACCTATAGCAACCTCCCACTGTGGTCACATGGAAGTGCTTTACATCCGGCAACTAGAAAGAGTGCAGGGCCGCAATTTGGGAATTCCAACAACACACTTTGTGCCAAACATCCCAGGTTCAGCCAGCCAGCACCAAATGACCAGGAACAGTAGAAAGCATCAAACACCACGGAACTGTATCGAAACACGCAGGAAAACTTGGTGTGGATCCCATGCTTGAGCTGTAAAGGGAATAATGCTACTGCCCGTGGCACGACCGACCATTGCCACTTCATTATTGTACGCCGCTTGCCGCCGCCACCGGATGTGACTCCGGTGCCGGGCCAGGCAGCTTATGTTCAGTGCGAGATAGTTTAAAGGGTTCAGTGCATGTGCCTATAAGTTAGAGCGCGTGAGCAGGGGCGCACGCAGGCAAACCGACGCTTGTGCCCCGGCTACGGGAGCCCTTCTGACAACATTCCGCAGCAACTGTGGCAAGCCCATCAACGAAACGTAACGTGATCCTGCGCTGGTAAACAGCCCCTGGATTCCAGGGAGGCCGGCCTCCGATAAGACAAAACAAACCGGGCAGCGGCCGGCAACACGCGCCGCGTTTGCTCCGCCGGCACAGGCCTCCATGCATGCATTCTGGAACGCAAACGCAAGAAATGTTTTTGTGGATGCACAGAGTAAAACATGCAGATTTCCCCGGGAAGCAGCGTTACGTATGCGACTAAACCGTTCATCAAATAGCGACACGAACACGCAAGCCAACTGACGTCGTACTGCTCCCCGAGGGAAAAGAAACACCCACGGAAAAGAAACACCATGCCTGAAAGGACTGCTGTCACGTGATATATCGCCTATCTGTTGACTTGTCAGCGCCTGACCGGATGACACAATGACCGAGCGCTGTAGCATGATAACACTCCTGCACTTGCAAAAGCGCCACGCGGCCGCGTGCCTCGTATCCCTGCACGCGCCCTGCTGCGCGCAGGGACGTGTGACGCTCTGTGTGACGCTCCCATTCCTGCTTGCTCGTTATCCTTTCGCTCCGAACGTTTGCGGTTCCGCGCCGCCGTGATCCTTCCTATCGCGTCGCCAGCTGTGCCAGCTTACTTGAGCCACCGCCTCTGCAGCGAGCTTCAGAAACGACGGCTGCTTGCTGTGTCCGTCACCTGACCGGCACGTTGGGTCCGTTGCCGGCGGCAATGTCCGCGAGCGACTGCTGCACCCACGCCGCCGCGGGGTTGCTGCACAGGCGGCTGTAGGTGGACACGAACTCTTCCTGCCGCCGGCTTTCCACCGCGCCGCGCCGGTACTTGCGCACCTGCGGCACAGGGTCGGATCGGGCGAGGCGCAGCAAGGGACGCGTTACCGCTGCCGTACCGACCCCGGGTCACCCCAGGCGGGGCCCCGCTCCGAATGGTTGGGGGCTGGCCAGCCATGGCCCCAGCGACAGCGAGGGCGCGGGGCATGTGCGTCGCACCGCCGCAACTCACCGTGGCAATGGCGTCGCGCGGAGACGTGCACACGTGCAGGCGCAGCAGCGTGCAAGCGGCGATGACACCGGCGCGGCCCACGCCGCCCCTGCGTGAAGAGCGGGTGCACACAAACTCAGCCACGCTTGGCACTCGATACCGCCACATTCCGCATTCATACCCGGTGATTTGATTCTTCACATTTTTTAAATATTTCCGCTCCATACATTTTATTACATTGTTTCCGCTCCCTGCTAGTGTGCTCTCTCACTTGCAGTGCAGCACCACGGTCTTGCCGGCGTTGATTCGCTCCACCACCATGTCGATCAGCGCGGCCGCCTGGTGCAGGTCGGACGGCGCCGCCATCTCTGCGGACGGCAAACGTTTAGGGCGAAGGCAGGCCGAAAAGGGATTCGGGCGGGGGAGGGGGAGTCCTTGGGACGACGCGCGGGCGACGGGGTATACACACATACACCTCCCGCCCACCATCAAGCTCCGCCCGGGCCCCGTCGCACAATGCCACACACGCGCGCTCAAATGCTCAATCACCTATGATGGGCAGGTGCAGGTACTCCATGCGGTGCGCCGCCACGGCGCTGGCGTAATCCCGGACCTTGAGGTACTGTGGGCGGCGGGGGAAACGAGGGAGTCGAAGGGGCACAAGTGCGGTACAGGGGAGTTGAAGGGGTACAAATAAGCGGGTACCGCAGCACGGTCCAGGGCACATCAGCCGACGCCTGCGGAGTGCGCAACTGCCAGCAACGCGCTTCTAGATCACGCCGCCGGGCCCGCAGGAGCGGCAGCTATTGCGGCACACGCCCCCGCGCCGCCTCACAACAGCAACGATCCCAACGCCGCTTCCGCCACGCACCCGCAGCTCCGCCTCAGGCAGCAGCGCCACCACCACGTCTACGCCATGCACCTGCACGTCAGAAGGTCAAACCCGTTGCGTGAACAGCTGCGGACCAGGAGCACGCCACGGCAAACGGCCTGGGGCAGCCCGGCCGCACAACGACGGTGCTCGACGACAGTAGTCTGGCCCGCCACCCACGCGGCCGTTCTAGCACCATCTGCGATGATGTATGTCTTGGCATAGCCGGACCGCAGCCCCCCGCTCCACCGAGCGTGGGCTGCCCCGGCGGCTGCGACTGCGCCCCGCCGAGCCCCAACCGTCGCACCCCCCGAGCACACACATGCCAGCCCTGTGTTCAGCGGCGCGCACCTCGCGCAGGCGCGTCAGGTCCGCCGCCAGGTCCCGACAAAACAGTGTGCCATCTCGTGCGAGTATGTGCTTGCCGGGGCAGACTGTAAGGCCCAGGCGGCCGCCTGCGGGCACCAGGGAGACGAGCCGTTGAGGCGTCGGCAGCACACACCCCGGACCGCACGGGGCTAAACCAGCTCCGGGCTCGCACCGAATGCGTACCAACAGCCTGCAATGGCTGTTCCTATATATCCCGAATATGCAGTGGGCGGGGCGGAGCCCGGCACGTGCAGGGACAGGTCAGAAGCCCCCTGGGGAGACGAGACGACGGAGTGTGAAGACTCACCGTTAGCCGGCGAGGCCACCGGCGGCAGAAACGATACCTCCAGGGGGCAGCTGACGCTGTCGACCACTCTATGATGATGCTGTCCGGTGGTATCCAGGCTGCCGAACGGCACCGACAGTGCGCGCTGCTTGTTGGCGATGCACTGGACGTCCGGTGCATCCTCAGAGCCGGCGTTCATCGCCGACCCCAAGCCCCAGCCCGACAGAACTAGGGCAGCTATTTCCACCTATTCCCAAGCCCGCGAGGGCTCCGGAGGGTTTTCAAGCCTTCAGGTTTCGAGGCCCGCGCTAGCCATTCTCGTGCGTTCTTGTTCTTTAGTGTAGGCGCCTTCGCTATGTAGCTATATATCAGACATACATTGAAATTGTCGATTTCGGGTGGTTCGAACGATCGTCAAACCACCGTTCGCTCCACACAGCCGCCCAATCGGCGCAACAGTTACTAACCTGCCCGCCCTTCGTCCCCCCGTCGGTGCTCTCAGGATGCAGCAGCACATTGGGCGCGGTCCAAGACGAGGGTCAGCAAGCCGCACAACGCTATCAATATGCAGGGACACAACGAAGGCGCCACACACCACCACGGCACTATCCTGCTGGCCTCCCACGCCGCCACCCTGGCCCTGGACGGCGTCGTCGACCACGGCCTGTTCCTGGACATGGTGGATGTGTGCATCATCGCTGGCGCCAATGGCGTCAGGACACCGTGCAGGAGCGCCCCAGCCCCAAAAAGCACTGAAACGGCGGACCGTCCTTTCATCTCCTCTTGCTTTCGCCGTCTCCTCTCCTTGTCCCCAGTGGGCGTGCTGACGTCGTCTACAAGTGCCCTTTGCGAGTGCGTTGTGCTTGGCACTACAAGGCCCGTAGCCTCCGTCCTCAGATTGTGTGGGCTGCGCCATCCCCACGCGTGGCCGCTATCGAGCTGCCGCCGAGACGGACGGGGGGCTGGTTCTATCTGTGCTAATCTGCGGTGTCGGTGACGCGCCCACCAAACATGATTCTCTGCAAGCCGGGGCTGTCCGTCACCAACACTTCCAGCCTGGTTGTCACGCTTTGGACATGGATGGCGACACGCAACGTACGCGTTTTCAGGCTCAGTAAGCGCTCGCCCCGTGCCAGTCCCTGAGGCATGCATGGGTCATCACGCGAGCCGGGAGCCAGGACGCGGTTGTGCTCCACCTGGGCTCTTGGCTCCAGTAGGATCGCAGTTAGATATTTGGGTTGTGTCGCCTGAATCAGGAATCAGGAATGAGGAGTCTCCTGAATCAGGAGTCAGGAGTCAGGAGTCAGGAATCAGGAATCAGGAGTCAGGAGTCAGGAGTCAGGGTCTATGCCTGGGCTGAACCTGACCGCAGGCTCGCAGCAGCACCTCGACCACAGCATGAGCGGCGGCAGCAGAGACGGCGGCAGAGGCTACCGCCAGCAGCTCCGCGGCAGCCGCTGTGTGGCAGGGTGGCGCCGCATGTGGCTAGACACGCCGTCCGGGTGCAAGTGCGTCGGCGAGGGGAGGCCGTGTCGGCGGCCGGTAGCCACCACCCCACCCAGCCCGCTATTTGACTGCAAGCGGCCACAAACGCACAGGGTGAAGGCGGCCCTGTCACTTGACGGCGCAGCTTTGTGCGGGTGGGGCGCGGCGCAAAGGGGGGAGGGGGGCGCGCTGAGGACCCGTTACCCCGAGATGAGACATAAGCGGTTCCTGCATGGACCATGCCTCGCGACCATAGACAGAACCGGGCCTGATAGCAATTGTGCCGTGCGCATCATGGGCCACCGTCTCAGTTGCTTGGGGACGCAATGGCACACTGGCACGATCTCCATTTCATGGTGGAGTTGTCGCCTTCTGCAGCAGAACCTAACCCACACCCAGAAGCATGACTCACGGTGGAGGCCGGAGGCGCCCTTGAGATGTCGATATCCAAGGGGCGCGATGAAGGCGACCGCGTATCCTTAAGCAGACCAACGAGAGGCGTATGGAAGGGTCCAGCCCCCTCTTGAACAGGGATCTTATACAACCACGCCACGTGGTGGTGGCTTTTCGGCGCCGGCCGCCGTGCCTCGCATCGCATCTAGATCTCATGGGCGTTCCGCCAGAACACACGCAGCTGGAGGACGTGGCGGGCCCTCGGAGATCGTGAGTTGAGGCCAGTTGAGTGCCCGGACAAGCCTTGCCCTGTACCATCGCCAAGCCCCCTCCTGTCCTGTACCAGCGCGCCCACAACTGGTCGGTCCTGGGCCCGGGCCGTCCCCCCCCCCCTCCTCCTCCTACAGTGCCACGGTGCCTTGCCGGTGAGGAGTAGCGCACCGGTACGGTGGAGCTTGGTTACTGTCAGCGGGCATCCGGCAGAAAGGCACCGGAAGCCTAGAACCCCAGTCTCCGGATTCATGGGACATGCGGGCGGTGTCAGCCTTTTAAGTGAGGGTGGCACGCACCGTTCGTGCGAGTCATGTCGGTCGAGATCAGGTGCGTTGGCGGCTGATGACACGCAAGACCCGGGCCGGCGCAAGATGGGTCTGGGGGTATGAAATTTTGGCACGTTAGCCGGTGCCAGAAAGCACAGACTCAGCCCCAAGGCCTGCATCCCATACAGCCATACTAGCGCAGCGACAATAAATTATTGGTTATGTGAAGGGCGATGTGAGGCGGGTGTCGGGACCTGCGCGCTGTGGTTGAGATGATGCTGCCGACAGGCGCAGGGGCAGGGGTGGCACCTGTGCAGAGGTGGCGGGTGCGCGGCAAACCCCAGGACGGTGGCACGCACGCCCGGGTAGGCTACACTCTGCACTCCCTGCCCCCTGATATGCAATGTGTACCGCGATCTTGCTGGAGTTGTGCACAGAGCTCCCAGTCAGGCGCACATCCGCCTCCCCGCTTGGTCAGCGGTCAGCGGAAGGCCTTATCCTTGCATCTTTTTGCGATTGGCCACGGGGGCGAGCGTTTTCCGAACTTTAAACGGCTGCTGCAATTGTGGGTCGTCATCTAGGTCCAACTCGTAACAATGATGCTCAAGGCTAGCCCCGCTGCTCGCGCTGTGACTCGCCCTGCTCCTCGCAACGTGCGCATGATGGCCGCGTCCACCCAGCTGAGCCAGGATGAGCTGAAGAAGCAGGCCGCCTGGAAGGCTGTTGAGTACGTTAAGAGCGGCATGGTGGTCGGCCTCGGCACGGGCTCGACCGCTGCGTTCGCGGTGGACCGGATCGGCCAGCTGCTGAAGGAGGGCAAGCTGCAGAACATCGTCGGTGTGCCCACCTCGATCCGCACCTACGAGCAGGCTCTGTCCCTGGGCATTCCTCTGGCCACTTTGGATGAGCAGCCCAAGCTGGACGTCGCGATTGATGGTGCCGACGAGGTTGACCCCAACCTGGACGTGGTCAAGGGCCGCGGTGGCGCTCTGCTGCGCGAGAAGATGGTGGAGATGGCCTCGGCTAAGTTTGTCTGCATCGTGGACGACTCCAAGATGGTCACGGGCCTGGGCGGCTCCAAGCTGGCCATGCCGGTGGAGATTGTGCAGTTCTGCCACAAGTACACCCTGCAGCGCCTGGCCAACCTGGCCGAGGTGAAGGGCTGCGAGGCGAAGCTGCGCATGAACGGCGACAAGCCCTACGTGACCGACAACAGCAACTACATTGTGGACCTGTACTTCCAGACCCCTATCAAGGACTCCCACGCCGCCTCCAAGGCCATCCTGGCCCTGGACGGCGTCGTCGACCACGGCCTGTTCCTGGACATGGTGGATGTGTGCATCATCGCCGGCGCCACTGGCGTCACCGTGCAGGAGCGCCCCAGCCCCAAGAAGCACTAAGCGGCCCGTGCTGACCAGCACGGCATGCCGCACCCCGGCCGGAGCGGCGCGCCGGCGGCGGAGCCTCGGGCGCCCAGGCAGCGGAGCGCAGCGCTGGAGCTGCTGGAGCTAGCGGCGGGAGCACGTGCTGGGATGTGGGTTGGCGTGTCGACGCGTGTGTTCGGGGGATGTCGGGAGTGGTGGCAGTCCGCGGTTTTCGCAGGTCTTGCGGTCTGTTGCGCCAGCAGGATGACGCGGGACAGCCAGCCCCTGCAAAGGGTTACGGCGACGGACGTGTTATTGCGGTTTTGCTTGAGGGTAGCGGTTACTTCAGAGCCTCCCGTTTTGTGTGGCACAAGGTCTGTGGGGTGGGCGGGCTCCGGGTGTTTGCGGCTGCGCCTGCGCGCGGGCCCCGGAGTTTTTCCTTGTACGCCTGCCGCCTGCCAAGTGCTAGTTGCTGGGATGGCGAAGGTATGATTGACGTGCTGAGAGCTGAAATGTTTTGAAGCTGAAGAGGGGCGTGAGCCACCACTGAGCGGATTCGGTGGCAAAAGGTGTACGCGTGCGGCGATGCGCGCGCGAGCAGGGAGGCAGACAACCTGCGCGGAAATCGGCGGTGCTGTAAGGCAAGACGGAGTTGAGTTGCTGAGCCGTGTGTTCTCCAGGTGCTGGGAATGCCGGGTGGGGGGAGCGAGATGAACAACCAGCGGGGAGGTCAGCCGGGACCACCTGCCAGCGACTTGCTTCGTACAGTATGCCGGGTGCGGGGGTTTCAGCGGGGCAGCGAGAGAAGCAAAGAGCGCCGCAATCCTAAGCAGCTTAGCTTTACAGAATGGCCCATGCCCAGCAGCACGGCCCGCCGCGGCAGCCCTCATGTTCAGAGAAACGCTTGCCGGCGTATGCAAATCATGTCTCTCACTTGCAGTCTCCCTTCACGGCAGGCACTCAGGCAGCACGATAAGCCAGTGTCCATCTAGCCAGCGTGCATCAAACGTTCAAAACACCTGCGTTTCTCCCCCACCCCCCGATAAGCTCGACCTGTCTGGTCAGTGGTCACGTGCGTTGTGCCTGGCACGTCCCTTCTGCTCAACCTAGCAGGGCCTACCCTGCGCCCGCCTCTTGTGCCATTTGCCGCTGAACCTCACAGCACCTGCGCCCTTGTCAGTCCGTCTCCCAGCACAAAAAACACAGGCCGTCACGCGCCCGCTCCCCCATCACTCCCGCATCAGGTGACGCGCGTGGGCATCTTGACGAACGGCGCGCGGCTCAGCACGTGCCCGATGGCGTGCTCGCCCGGCACCGTGGCGCCCGCGCGCCAGGGCATGGCCTCGCCGATGCGCTGCAGCAGCGCCTCGAACAGGTGCTGGCACGACTCGGCCAGCAGCGCGTCCTGACCCGCCCGCACCTCGCGCAGCCGCTCCTGGACCTGTGTGGGGAGGTGGGGTGGGGGTGGGAGGTTGGGGTGGGGAGGAGGTGGGGTTGGGGTGGGAGGGCGTGGGGTTGGGTAGGGAGGTGAGGGGATGGGGCCTCACGAAGGGTTTGGGGCAAAGCTGTGGTGGCTGAGGATGGAGCCGGTGGCCGCGTGGGATCTCTGGCTGGGCAGGCTGCAGCTTACGTAAAGCGCAAGACCGAAGCTGCACCTCGTTTGCGCTTCTGTTCCCCCTCCCCCTTGCCCCTGCCCCGGGCAACCCTCCCCATGCCCCTCCCCCCTATGGCCCTATCCGCGGCTCCCCCCAGCGCCCTACACGCGCCCCCTTCACAGCCCCCCCACACACACGCACACACACCTGCGGCGTGCGGAAGAGGTGGTACAGCTCCAGGAAGAACTGCTCGTGCAGCATGTCGGCCGCCGCCTGGCACTCCTGCACCAGGCCCAGAAGCACCGTGGCGTACCTGCGGCCGGGCGCAGGGCGTGGGTGGGTGTGCGTAGGGTGCAGGGAGGGTGGGTGGGTTGGGGCGGGCGCCGTGGGCAGGCGCAGTGAGCAGGCTGTGCGCAAGGGATTCCAGACCTGGCGTCCGTCGCCGTGTCCGTCGCTCTTTGAGATAGCATACACGGGGACATAGGCATACACGGGGACAGGGGCAGCCCTGGGCACACGGGAAGTAGCGGAGGGGGAGAAGAGCGCTCTTCCGCGGCGGCCGGTGCCCACCTGAAGCCGGTCACCATGGCCGCCAGCGAGCCGGGCCGCGCCACGCCGTGCATCTGCGCGCTGCCCATCATGAAGCAGGCCAGGCGCAGGAAGGCGCGGCGCACGAACTGCAGCAGCACCGGCTGCGGCAGCTGGGGGGCGGAAGGGGCGGGGAGGAGAGAGGGGGAGGGGGGTAGGGGCCAAAGCGCGGCACCGTCAGGGGTATGGAGGGGCCTCTTCCACGCGGCCCCAACCCCACGTCGGCACTCTTCCTCAGCGAGCACACGCACACACAAAACACGCTTGCACTGTTACACACACGGGGAACACACACGCGCGCCCAGGTGGGGTCCTGCAGTCTGCACCCGCCGCCGCCGCCGCCACCCGCACCTGCCGCAGCACCTCCAGCACGATGTCCTCGTGGCTGTAGCGCCCCAGCGCCTGCGCCTCCTCGCTCAGCCCCACCATCTCGAACAGGATGCCCACGCTCCAGTCCAGCGGGTAGGACTTGACCTCGTACTGCGGGCGGCGTGGGGCGTGTGTGGTGTGGGTGGGTTGGGTTGGGCACGGATGGGGTGGCATTGGAGGGAGAGGTGGTCATGCAGGCCCAGTCTCATACCAAAACCAATGCATAAGAGCAATTGAGGAGAGCGTGGCCCTATTACTCAACGGCGGCGAAGAAGCCGCAAGCCCGAGAAGCACCGGGGGGTTGCGGGCGGCGGCGGATCTCCCGTGGCAACGAGCCGGCCAGCCAGGGCCAATCGTCCGTTTTGGCATAAGCAGCCGCGCGGAGGTCGGACGGCCTCGTGCACCCACGCTCACCTCAATCCAGTACATCATGTCCTGCGGGTCGCGGGCGCGCAGCGGCGGCGCGGCGGGCGGGTACCTGGCCGCCGCCGCCTCGGGGCTGGGGTCCGCCACCTGCAGCTGCAGCGCCACCAACGTGCGGCAGCAGCGCGCGAAGCTCCAGTCCATCTCGGGCGGCGCGTCCGGGTCCGACTCAACCAGCTGGGGGTGGGCGCGAGGGGGGGGGGGGTTGCAACGATGTTTGGAAAAGCAAAGAGGGGCAAAGGCAGCGGCAGAGTAACGGCAGTGAGCCGTGGACAACAGTACAAAACGTCACAGCACTGAGCAGCGGTGGTTACACCCACCCCCATCCCACCCCGGCCCTCCCAAGTCCCAACCCCCTCACCGCGTCGCTGAGCCAGTTGATGCGGTCCTCGCAGCCCTCGCTGAAGGCCAGCTCCTGCTGCAGCCAGTACAGCAGCAGCTTGAGCCGCTGGTGCGCCTTGCGGGCCGCCAGCCGCCCCACCAGCCGCTCCCACAGCGCCACGCCGGGGCCGCCTGCGCGAATGTGGTCGGGTGCACGGGTCGGTGGGTGGATGGCGGGCTGGAGGGTCGGGTTTTGGCGGTCAGTGGGTTTGGAGGGTCGGGTTTTGGCAGTCAGCAATTCGGCATGCATGTGGCATTCGGCTACGGTGGCTGCGTGCTTGAGGTGGCGCTCGATGGGCGGAAGGCACGTTGCCCCCTGTGTCTCGAGGCAACCAGACATGCTTACTCATGCTCACATATGCTCACAACCCACACACGCATACACATTGACGTCTGTTTTTTTGTTTTTAACACACATTGACACACGCACACACACGCGCACGCTCACCCAGCAGCTCCTCGCTGGGGTCGGTCCTGGAGCCCAGGAAGGCCTTGAGGTAGGCGCTGCGGATGCCCGCACTCGAGGCGCCGCCGCCGCCGCCGCCTCCCCGCGCGGGGCTGCCCGACCGGCCGCCGCCGCCCCCGCCGCCCCTTCCGCCAGAGCCGCCGCTGTCCTCGCGGCCGCGCAGCCAGCCGCGCCGCACCTCGCCCACCGCGCGCGCCGTGCGGCCCGTGATCGACTCCACCACCCCCTCCACCGCCTCCTCCGCGCCGCCGGCTCCCAGCCCGCCGCCCGCCTCATCCCCAGCCGCCGCCGGGCCCCAGGCGTCGGGCCCTGCTACAGCCAGGTGCTGCAGCACAAACAGGTAGGGCTCCTCGCGCAGCGGCGACAGGGACAGGGGGTCCGAGGGCGCTAGCGTGGGCGGCGCCTGGGTGGGCGGCGGCGTGCTGCGGCGGCCCACGGGCCCGGCCGCCTGGCGCTTCTGCGCAAGGGCCGTGATCTCCGACAGCGCTTGGACGGTGGCCCTGCGGAGGTGCATCAGACGTGGGTGTGGCGTCGGCGGTGTCGGCGTCAGACCTCAGTGCTGGCCGTCCGTGAGTGGTGTCAGGGTGTGCCGTGCCCCGGCAGGAAATCATTACCACTCCGCTTAAAATCCAACGCCCAGCTCCCACCCAGTACACGCCCACAACCCCCGGCCCCCTTGCGGTAGCTCGCCAGCCCGCTCACATGATGGAGGTGGGCTCGGCGCGGTCCAGCCCCAGCCGCCGCAGCAGGTGCCGGTGGCCGTGCGGCGGCCGGCTGAACACCGCCCAGGAGCGGCCGGCGTGCAGGCGCCGGAAGAACGCCAGCTCCTCGTCCAGCTCGGCCGCCTCCTGCAGCGGCGACCTGCACCAGCCGGGCGAGCCGGGAGCGGGGCGAGGGGAGAGCGAGGGCGTGTGTCGTATTGCCAGGCCAAGCTAAAGGACAAAACCGCATGGTTGTAGACGCTGCCGGCACTGCTCGGCATCACTAAGGTATGCAGCTGGGTCGTCGCGCCCGCCCCGCCCGGCTGGACCCCGACCCGTCCCTTCCCCGCAGCACCCAGCCCCCGGGGCACCCTGGGCTCACTTGTCGGGCCGGGGCATGAACGGCTCCTCCGCCGGCGCCGCCCGCGCGCCCGTCGCTGCCGCCTCCCGCGCCGCCGCCACCACCTCCGCCACGCTCTTGAGCGGCCCGTACTTGTGCGCCGCCTCCCGCCGCCGCTCGTCGATCTCCTCCGCCGCCTGCACCGCCGCCGCCAGCGCCACTTCAGCCATGCTGCCCAACGGGAAGCCGCGCTTGTCGGCTCCAGGCCGCGCCACCGTGGAGGAGGCGCTGGTGGGCACAGCCCCCGACCGCCCTGCGGTGCTGCTGCCCTGCACTGTGCCCGACCGCGACAGCGTCACGTCCGTGCCAATCAGGCCGCCGCCGCCGCCGTCGTCGTCAATGCTGTCGCCCACACCACGCGACCGCCGCTGCTGCTCCCAGCCCAGCTGCTCCTTGGGGTCCTGCCGCTCTAAGTGCTCCCAGCTGCCGTCCCGCTGCTGCTGCGGGCTCTGTTGCTGCTGCTGCGGGCGCTGCGGCGGCTGCGGCAGCTTCTCGGGTGTGGGCAGCAGCGGCGCCGCCGCCGCCAGGCCGGTGCCAAAGCTGAACGAGGTCCGCAGCGTGCGGTCGTCGGCGCCGCTGCCGCCCAGTCCTGGGTGGCCGGCCGCAAGCCGGGCCGCGGCGCCCAGGCCGGCGCGGCTGTCCACCGGGCTGCCGCCCTCCGAGAAGGCAGACGGGTCCGCCTCGTCGTCCTCATCGGCCGCCCCGGGCCCCGGACTGCCGCGACTGCCGCGACTACCGCGGCTGCCGCGGCTGCCACGGCTGGCGAGGCTGGCCATGCTGCCCACGCGTGACGGCGGCGCGGGCGCCACCGCCCGCTGCGGCAGCAGCGCCGCTGGGTCTGCACCGCCGTCGCCGCTGTCGGCGTCATGCCCCAGCGCCTCTGCCACGGGGCCCGCCGCGACACGGCCGTAGGGGCCCCACGCAGCGGCGGCGCCGCCGTGCGCAAAGCCCCCGGCGCCGTAGCTGCTGCTGCCACCCCCGTACCCGGGGTAATCGTACCCGCCGCCAGGCGCGGCAGCAGCAGGACCAGCGGCGGCATAGTAGGCTGTTCGTTGCTGCGGCGGGGGCGTGGAGGGCGGGTGCGGCGCCGTCTGGTACGACTGCTGCTGTTGGTATTGCGGTTGTTGCTGGGGGTACATTTCTTGCGCGTACGACAGTTGTTGCGAGTACGGCTGTGGGCCGCTCTGTGGGTACTGCGGCTGCCCTTGCGGCTGCTGGGACGGCGGCGCCGCGGCCGCGGGGTAGAGCGTCTGCGCGTACGGCGTTTGCTGCTGCTGCGCGTACGTCGCGGCTTGCTGCGGCTGCTGCTGCTGCTGCTGCTGCTGCTGCTGCGCGTGCGGGTAGTGAGCTGGCGGCTGCAGCGTCTGTTGTGGCGGCTGCGGCTGCGGCTGCGGCTGCGGCTGCAGAGAGGCGTACAGGGTCTGGTAGGGCGGCTGCGGCTGTGCCTGCTGCCCCTGCACCTGAGGCGACGCCGGCTGCTGGTGCTGGTACGGGTGCTGTTGGTGCTGTTGCTGCTGTTGCTGCTGTTGCTGCTGTTGCTGCTGTTGCTGCGCGTACTGTGCAGCCTGCGCGGCGGTGTGAGGTGCGTGCGGACCCCCTTGCTGGCCTCCGTGCGGCCCTCCGTGCTGGTGCGTTGGCGGCGCCTGAGGGGCCTGCTGGTACGCCGCCGTCGGGTACAGCGTGTGCGGCTGCCCCGCCCCGCCCGCGCCCTGCTGCTGCACGTACACCGCTCCGCCGGGCCCCACGCTGCCGCTGCCGTACAGCGCCGACGCGCCGACGCTGCTGCGGCCCGCCAGCCGCGCGGCGCGGTGCGCTGCCACACGGGCGCTGACGCGGCTGTTGAGCGGCATGGCGGCGGCGTAGGCGGCGGAGGCGCCGGCGCCGGCCAGTGCGCTGCTCCTGCCGGCCGTGGCCAGCTCGGGGCCGGGCAGCGGGCGGCGGTGCTCGTCGGCGCGGGGCGGCGGCTTGGAGGAGAAGAGCGCGCACACGGCGCCCCAGCTGTAGAAGCGACTGAGGATGAAGCTGTGGAATGGGGGCGGAAGGGGTAAGGGTGGCGGTAGGGTTGAAGTGGGAGTGTGGGGCGTAGGGTCGGTTCGACTTCTTAGTGCAGGGGATCAAAGGGGATGCGCAACCAGCAGCGGGTGGTCCCGTGCCATCGAAGCATGGCGGTGCACGTGCAGCAGTGCAGCAGTGCAGCAGTGCACACACCGCCCGCCCCTCCCGCGCGCCTCGCCTCATCACGACCCGGGAGTTGAAGAAGCACTTGGACAGCTGCATGGCCTTGGGCGTCTGGGAGAAGGAGCGCTCCAGGATGATCTCCTGCGGGGGGGGGGCGCGGGTGGAGCCGCAGCGACACACACAGATGCCACAGCTGTGCTTACACGCCACCACACCATGAATAGCACGACCGGGGATGCATCTGCACGGCGCGGAGCGCCCCCAGCCAGCCTGCTACACGCACTGCACACACAGCAACACAGCACACGCCACAAGTCTACACGCCGCAAGTCGCCGCCGCCGCAGCCGCCACACTCACCTTGATGATGTCAGCGTCTGTGTCGTCGAACAGGCCGCAGCCGGCGCCCATGAGCTCCTCCAGCTCGTTGTAGAAGGCGCGCGCCTCAACGTGGTCCAGGTTCTGGCCGTACCGCTCCGCCGCCACCTCGGCGTACGCCGCCGCCGGCGCCGCCGACCGCAGCAGCGAGCTGCTCGGGCCCCGGAGCGCGCCGCCGCCGCCGCCGCCTGGGTGCTGCTGGCCGCCCGCCCAAGCAGCAGCCGGCGCGGGCGCGGCGGTGCCGCTGCTGGTGAAGGCCTGGAGCGAGGGCGAGTGGTGGCCGTGGCGCTCCGGCGCGCCGCGCTCCGGCTCGGCCACCGCCACCGCCGCCAGGTCGGCGGCGCCGAGGAAGGGCGACCAGCCCTGAGCCACCATGCCGCCGCTGCCGCCGGCGGCGGCATCCCCCGCACCGGCGCTGCCGTCGCCGCCGCCTGCAGCGGCGGTGTCGGCAGGCTGCCGAGCGCGCGGCGTGCCGCCCGGCCCCTCGCCGACGGTCTCTGGGTGCCATGTAACGCTTCGGCGCAGCGGGGGACCCGGCGGCGGCGGCGGCGGCGCGGTGAGGGCACCGGGCGTGAACGCCGCCGACGTGCCCACACCCTGCTGGCCAGCGCCGCCGCCGGAGTTTCCGCGCGCGCGGCGGACCATGCCGCCACCTCCCGCGCCGCCGCCGCTGCCGGCGCCGCCGCCGCTGCCAGCCGGGCCGAAGGACACGCGCTGCTGCAGCAGGCTGCGCTGCGGCGGCTGCGGCGACACCATGCCCATACCCATCGCCGCCGCAGTCGCGCCGTAATCGGCCGCGATCTCGCCGGTGCTCCTCCGGGACATGCTTGGCGGCGTGCCGCCGCCTCCTCCTCCTCCGCCTCCGGCTCCGCCGAGCAGGCCCGCGGGGTAGGCGGCGCTCAGGCCGCTGCTGGGGAGCGCGCCCAGGGTGCCGGAGGCGTAGCTGGAGGCGAGCTGCGCGGCGTGCAGCTGCTGCAGCTGCAGCTGCGTGGAGGGCGCGGCGGGCCCCAGCGCGCCCGCCAGTTGGTGGATGCGGCCCAGCCGCCGCGCCTGCAGCTCCTCGTACTGCGCCAGCCAGGACGCCGACACGGACACGCCCAGCGGCAGCGCCGTGGTGCCGGCGCCCACGTTGGACAGCTGTGTTTGTTTGCAAGGAGCGGGGCCGGGTGAGGGATGGGGTGAGAAGGGCGGGCGGCGGCAGGGGGACTGAGTGGAAGTCCATAGGGAGGCGCAAGTAAGCACGAACCGACAGCATTAGCAGTTTCAGAGCCCTCCCGCGTCCTATGGCCGCTTGGCTGTGTGCTGCACGTGTCCCACCCTCGCGCTTGCCTGGCCGGTGAGCTGGCGACTGAGGCCGCGGGAGGGCGGCCGCCCGTCCGCCGGCTCCGCCCAGCCCACAGACACCAGCGGCGCATCCAGCTCCGCGCTGCGGCCTGTCGTGACAAGTGGGTGGTCACACAGCCAGCGGCGGGGCGCGGTCGGCGCGCTGCATACTTGGTTGCCAAGGCGCAGCCCAGGCTATTGAGGCCCGGCATCCGCCTGCCTCGTCCTCCCTCTGGCACGTTGAGCCACAACCGTATTGCAATAAGCCCACACCATGCAGCACGCGCAGCTGTGTGTCTAGGGGTTACGGCACACGCGCACGCACCTCGGCGGCGCAGCGTGAAGCTGTCGCCGGGGAAGAGCTCGAAGGCGCCGGCGCCGCCCAGAGCCACGAGGGCCGAGTCCAGGCCCGCGGACAGCCTGC
This sequence comes from Chlamydomonas incerta, assembly GCA_016834605.1. Lineage (NCBI taxonomy): Eukaryota > Viridiplantae > Chlorophyta > Chlorophyceae > Chlamydomonadales > Chlamydomonadaceae > Chlamydomonas > Chlamydomonas incerta. Next base: position 1,215,722 of record JAEHOC010000004.1, read on the forward strand.
GAGGGGGGCGCGGGTGCGCTGATTGCAGGTGCTAGGTCTCTCCATAACATACAAACACGCAACAGTGCCGCAATCCATCTGTAAAAGCGCGCGGCAACCAACCCATGAACCCGAGCAGACCCATGCGGTCAGGCAGCTATTGTATGCATTGCAAACGAGCTCACGTGCCGGGGTCGGCGAAGAAACGCAGCGCCTGCTGATTGACGTCCGCCACACCGCCGGGCTGCTGCTGGTCGCCCGGCGCCGGCAGCGCCAGCAACCCGCCGCCGCCGCCCGGCTGGGGGGCCGGCTGGTAGGGGTAGTGGATATACTGCTGCAGCTGCTGCTGCTGCACCGTATGCTCGTAGTCGTTCACCACCTGCACCGGCAGGAAGGGCGGCGCGTACCACAGCGGCATGCCTGCGGGCGCACAGCAACAGAGGCGGGGCACGGGCACACAGCCACACCAGAAGCGCTCAGCAGGATGTCTGGCTGAGGCAGGCTGCGTATTTCCGGTACCCAGGGGACACCTGGCAGCTACCAGGCGAGGGACCCACGCTTCCCGCGCGTCCGCACCGCACCGCACCGCACCGCGCCCCCACCCCGGCCGCATGGCCGCTCCTCCACCCACCCGGCACGGCCGCCTCGGTGAGCGCCAGCCGCATGCGGGCGCCCAGCCAGGCCCGCTGCACGTGGTAGAACAGATTGGACTTGCGCTCCACCGTCACCAGCACCAGCTTGTACTCGGACAGCTGCGTGTGTGTGTGTGTGCACGTGTGCGCGTGTGTGCCAAGAAGGGAATGATGTGTACGCAGGTGTGTACGCATGTCGGTGCAGTGCGGCAAGGGCAACCAGCACGCCTGGCGGACACGCACTGGCGCGCAACCAGGGCCACAACACCCTTGCACCATTGCCATCGCCCACAACGTTTTCCTCGCAAGCCCGCCGCGGCCCGCCCCAGGACTCACGAAGGCCTGCTCGGGCGTCAGCTCGTCGTCCTCCTCGTCCGCGATCCAGAAGTCCTCGTACTCCTCCTCCAGCGCCTCCATCTCGTCGCGCCGCCGCCGCACCTTCTCGCCGCGTGCCAGCGCCTCGGCCCTGTGGTGGGTAGAGGGGGCGTTTGTTGTGGTGGTGTGTTGTGGCATCGACACGCGGGATTGCATCATCCCGCCCAAACACACACAACAGCATCCAAGCCCCACAACGGCTTCACACGCCGCCTTTCTTCCCCATCCCTTCCCCTCCCTTTGTCCCGTCCTTCCTCCACACACACCTGGCCTTCTCCTGCGCGTCGTGCTCCGCCCACATGGACACCGGCTGCGCCGCCACCTGCCGCGCCAGCACCTTGGCACCCAGAGCCTCCAGCGGCGCCGCCACCGTGGCGTAGATGGACACCACCCGGCCCCCCGCCGGCTGCGGCTGCAGCGCCTGCAGCGCACCGCCATAGGCGTACGCGGCCTGTGGCTGCGCCTGCGGCTGCGCCGCCGGCGCCGCCGGCAGCTGCACGAACGCGGGCTGGGCGTTGAGGTAGGTGGGCAGCGTGAAAGTGTCGGTGTCGGGCGCCAGGTTGCGCGAGCGGCGGCCCTTGCGCGTCACCTCGGCGAAGGCTGGCTGCCGGTCGTCGTCCAGCTCGAGCGCGTAGCGCCGCGGCCGCGCCCTGCCGCCGCGCCGCCAGTCCCAGGACTCGGCCGAGGAAGACGGTGCCACGGACGCGGGCGGCGAGGGCGTGGAGGGCGCGGGCGGCGGCGGCGAGGACGACGCAGGGCCCGGCTGGCGAGGGCTAGTGGACGGCGAGAAGGCGGACGGCTGCAGCTGCGGCACCGCAGCCCCGCCCGCCTGCGAGCCCGCCGCGCTTCGCATCGACGCCATCAGCGCTTCCTGCTGCTGCTGCTGCTGCTGCTGCTGCTGCTGCTGCTGTTGGCGCAGCATGGATGCCGAGAGGTGCGACGCGCCGCTCCGCTCCGGCCCCAGCGGGCTGGGCCCGGCGGACGGCGCGTAGAAGCCGCGCAGCGAGGCGCTCAGCTGGTTGGGGCTGGGCGCGCCAGCGGTGCTGGGCGAGGCGGCCGCAGAGGCCGTGCCCACGCTGGAGGCCGCCGGCGAGCCCACGCCGCCGGCGGCGGCGCCCACCTCAGAGCCGGCGCGGCCCGGCAGCTCCAGCGCCGGCAGGCCCGCGGCTTTGCCCCCCGCCGCCGTTACCGACGGCCCGCGGATGGCCACCGTGGAGGGCGCCGCCGCCGCCGCCGCGCGCTGCGTGGCGTGCAGCTGCGCCATGCCCGCCTCCACCGCCAAGTGCAGGTCCGTGTCGGACGCCCGCACCCCGCCCAGCCCCGTCGCCGCCGCACCGCCTGCGCCCGCGCCGCCCGCGGCGCCCGCCGCGGCGGCCCTCTCTCGCTGGGCCAGCAGCGCAGGGCTGCCCGGCGCGCCGCCGGCAGCCGCCCCTGCGGTCACGCTGCCGGCCCGCGGCCGCGGCAGGCTGGCGTTCCAGGCGCGCGCGGTGGCGGCGGAGGCTGCCGACCCCGCAGTGGCGCCGTCCTCGCCGCGGCGGCGCAGCGTGCTGAACAGGTTCTGCCGCGGCGAGTTGCGCGCCATGGCGGCGCCGGCGCCGGCCGCGCCGCCGGCGCCGGTGATGGACGCGGTGCGCAGGCCCGCAGGGCCGCCGGCGCCGCCGGCGCCGGTTATGGAAGCCGTGCGCAGGCCCGCCGGGCCGCCTGCGCCGCCGGGCCCCGTGACTGAGGCGGTGCGCAGGCCCGACAGCGCCAGCGGCGGCACCTCGGTCGCCTCGCCTACAGGACCGGGCATGCTCGGTGCCATGGCTTCAATGGCGCGCGGCGAGTACGGCAGGAACGGCTGCGGCGCGTGCCGGTTGCTGCGCTCCCACACCGCCCGGCCCGCCGCCTCCATGGCCGCGCACACGCTGCGGCCGCGCAGGTGCGTGTGGCCGCCGGCGCCCCGCCCGCCGCCCCCGCCGCCCGCCATCCAGTCGTCTTCCTCCATCAGCGCCGGGTGCGTGTCGAAGTTGTACGGCGCCGGCAGCTCCTGCCACTGCCGCCACAGCCGCTCCCACTCGCTCAGCTGCAGCTGCTCGCGCAGGTTGTGCAGCTGTAGCAGGTTGAGGTGCATCTGCCGCCGGATGAGCTGTAGCAGCTGCTGGTTCTGCATGTACTGCAGCTCCATCAGCTGCCGCGCCTGCAGCGCCGCCAGCTGCTCCGGCGTCAGCAGCCGCGGGTCGATGTCGCTCGCCACGAAGTTGACCAGCAGCGGCCCCGCCGCCGCCTGCTGCGCCGCCGCGTACTGCGCCGCCCAGGCAGCCATCGCCGCCCGCTGCTGCTCCGCCAGCTGCTGCTGCTTCAGCTGCTCCGACAGCTGCAGCACGGACGGCTGCGGCGCCTCCTCAAACTGCTCGTACATGTTCTGCGCCCGCCGCGCCGCCTCCTGCACCGCCTCCCGCTCCCGCCGCATCTCTTCGAGCAGGTCTGCCGGCTGCGCCACCGTCACGGTCTTGGCCTCCAACACACTGGGGTCCGCCGCCGCCGCCACCGCCAGCTGCTGCTGCCGCTCCTTCCAGCCCCCGCCGCCGCCCTGCGCCGGCTGCTGGGCGGCCGGGTCCGCCACGCCCGCCCCGCCGCCCCCCCTCCTGCCGCAGCAGCCGCCGCCTCCGGCGCCCGCCTTTGCGGGCTCCGGTTTGGGCTTGGGCTTGGGCGGCGGCGCCGCCGGCTGGCCGTGTCCCAACAGCCCGTGCTTCTTCAGCAGCGCCGGCGGCAGCGCCGCCAGGTCGGCCTCGGGGTACAGCGCTAGGGCGAGCGAGCGGATGACGGTTTCGGGCTTCTTTGGGTCCCTTTTGACAAAGTCGTCGCTGTCCGTCTCCGTCTTGTCCTGCAGGTGTGTTGGTTTGGGGATTTTGGGGGAGGGCGGGCGATGAAAGGTGGTATGCGAGCGGTGGGAGTGCGGGGCGGGGTTGGAGCCACAGTGCGTGGAATCCTGTCGAAGCATGCGCGGGCGTTCGCCATGTCCCCCTCGTGCCTGCGTGCCTGGTCCTCTGCCTCCCCGTCCTCAGCGCGTGAAGCCTCTCATGAGCCAACTCATCCCCAGCATGTTTTGGCTCTGTTCCTTTCATGAACCCCCCCCCCCTAGACCTAGGCGGGTGTGCAGGTTGCGGGGAGACGTCGCGCCGGGGACCCACCAGTTCCCGCACGCCGAGCCAGGGCACCTCCAGTAGCACCGAGCCCTCCACCTTGTTGTCCTTGGTGAGCAGGAACAACCCCCAATCCGTAACGGCTACATAGTAGTAGCTCTTTCCCCTGACGACCCTTCGGCTGGACGTGAGCGGCGGCAGCGGGCGAAAATGTTGCAAAACCCCGACCGTCTCGAAATACCGCAGCGACAAGCGAGCCTCCTCCGGCAGCTTGCGAAGTAACGTGTTGCCCTCGCATCGAATGAATGTCTGATACTGCGCACTGTGCGCCATTTGCACGAAGACGCCCGAAAGCCGGGCTTGCGTCGGTTATCGAAAAGCCGCAGCCAGCGCCTCGCGCATTATTCTATTACAGTCATTTGTAAGTCATCGGATGCTCGTGATGCCCGTCCGGAAAAAAGGCTGGGTCGGCGTCGCGTTATAAACGACGATGGTTTGCGCCGAAGACCCAAAGTGCTTTTCTACCGTTCGCGCTGTGTATACACCTTGTTAGCTACAATGATGGACCTGGACCCACAACTTAATCGTGCGCCGGTAGCGAAAGGCCAAGGTGCGATGGACTCCGCGAATGGGCTCCAGCGCCCCACCAAATTAAGCTGCTATAAATAATGCATGTAATATTACATGCAAATACGGGCCCTAGCTTTGGCGGTCCTGGCTCAAGTTGGACGAATCCACACTGAAGCCTGAGGATGAGAAGCCAGACAAATGAATGTGAAGCTCCCCTCTCCAGCGCGTATAGGGCAACGCCGAGGGAGAATCGCAGGAGTGTAACGTTCTTTTGGGGGAGGGGGAACCGGGGGGGGCACGGGAAAAGTCTGATTGAAAGGTTGGGTCAGGTTGGGTTTCGCGTGGCCGTGTGTGTCCAACCCCGCCCCATGAAAAAGCCGCTCCCGGTGTCAATGGTGTCCACCGATTCAAACCCCTTAGCCCACATCGACTCACCCCCCGCCCCAGCATCGACCTTTGCCGGGCGCACGAAGTCTGCGACTATTGTGCATGAGTCTCGTGGAGTCGTGGAGCCTGTGACCGGTAGCCTGCAGGTCTTGGCAGTAATTATTTTGTTCTGAATACATAACTCTGCGACGTAAGTATTACAGTGCAAGCCTTTATCAAGTTTTCTATCATCGAGGGTTCGCGCGCCAAAACAATTCTGCTCGCAAGCTCGCAATACAACGTGCCCTGTGGCCTTCACAAACTAGGATTTGTTAACAAGGAGTAGGACGATGTAGTCACCGCTGGAAACAGCCGCTGCGGGACGCTCGCTCTGAACCAGGGTTGACACGGGGATGCCCTGCATCACTCTTCAGCTGGGGCAGTGCGGCAACCAGCTGGGCTGCAGCTTCTTCAACACCCTCGCCACCGAGTTCTCGTCGCACGACTACGGCGCGGATGCGGTGCACGAGTACTTCCGCCCCAGCGCGGACCCCAACCTGTACACGGCGCGCTCCGTGCTCATCGACATGGAGCCCAAGGTGCGCCCACCGAGGCGGCACCAGATCCATAGCGAACGGGGGAACTGAGGCCACGCTCCAAGTTGCAGCCTTGAAAGTAAAAGGGCTCAGCGCAGTGCTGCTCAGAGGACAAAGGGAAGCCGCCGGACAGCGACAGGCGGGCTTGGAGCGCCCTGCACCCCTCGTCATTCACTCGGGCGCGACCGTCGCCGCAGCCTCACGTGCTCCTCGCCTCGGAGCTGAATGCTCGGCGGCTCGTTCCTCACTCCCCCCCTCCGCCCCCTCCCCCCCCCCGCTCCCAAACCCCGCTGCCCGCCTGCGCCATGGCGCGCCAGGTGGTGGCGGGCGCGCGCGCCTCCGCCGCGGCCTCGGGCGGCTGGTGGCGCTACCCCTCCGCCGGCTACCTGGTCATGCAGAGCGGCAGCGGCAACAACTGGGCGCAGGGCTTCCACGGGTGCGCGGGGCGGCGTGTGGACGGCGTGTGTGGGCGGCGTGTGGGCCGACGTGGCGTGTCGGCTGACGTGACAGGGGCGGCAATCGGAGTCAGGGGCCAGGGGTCAGCATTGGCTGGGGGCGTGGGGCCCAGCGCTGGCTGGGGGCCGAGCGGCCGAGTGGTCCCAAACGCTTGCAGGCAGGCCTCGCCACCCCCCCCTCAGCCGCCCCCAAACCATCAGACCCCCCGTCTCCACCTTCGCACAGCCGTCCCCTCACCTCCCCGCCAAACGAACGCCCCCTGCACTGACCCAACCCCGCCTGCGCCTCCGCCCACGCTGCCCTGCCCCCCCCCCCGGCTCGCGCGCAGCTACGGCCCGCAGGTGCACGAGGACGCAGTGGACCTGGTGCGCAAGGAGGTGAGGGGCGGGGTGGAGGCGGAGATGGGGGTGGGGGTGGGGGTCGGGTGGGGCGAGGGTGGGGGGGCGCGGGGCCCGGCGGGGGATGAGCGGGACGACCAGGGCCCCGTATGCGCTGCATTCGCTGCCCCCCCCCGGCTCTGCTGCAACGTCCTGTCAACGTCACCTCGCCTTGATCAACCAGTTAATCACCACCCCACACCGCCCCCGCCCCCCGCCCCCCGCCCCCTGCTGCCCGCAGGTGGAGCACGCGGACGCGCTGAGCGGCTTCCTGCTGCTGCAGTCCATGGCGGGCGGCACCGGCGCGGGGCTGGGCACCTACGTGGCGGAGGCGCTGCGGGACGAGTACCACTCCGCCTTCGTGGCCAACTGCTGCGTGTGGTGCGTGGCGGGGACCTGGGGTAGCGGGGCGGCGAGGGGCGGCTGGCGGGGGGGGGCGGGGCAGCTGGGGGGCGGGGCGGGGTTGTACGGCTTGGAGGACACCGGCCGCCGCGGGGGGATGCTCGTAGCCCGGCTGCGCCAGGCACGGCGGTGGGAGGTTGGCGGTGGGAGGCTGGCGGCCGGGAAGGGCGGCAGCGGCGGCGGCTGTGTGCGTCGCGGGTTCCAACACGCCCCGGCTGCCCTGGCGCCCCGCCGGCCCCCAGGCCCTACGAGAGCGGTGAGGTGATCGTGCAGCCCTACAACACGCTGCTGACGCTGAGCCACCTGGCGGACGTCAGCGACGGCCTGGTGCTGCTGGAGAACGAGGCGCTGCACCGCACGGCCGCCAAGCTGTACGGCATCGCGCGGCCGTCGTTCGGGGTGAGGCGCCGTGGTGCGGGGCGGGGCGGGGTTGGGGGGGGGGGCTGTGCGCGGGGAGGGCGGAATTGAGGGCGGTGCAGCTGAGAGGCAGGTGCGCGAATGGCAGCGGGTACGGGGGAGCAAGTACTGGGGGCTGTGTGGCGGGACTGACGATTGATCGATTTGTGCGCATGCACTGCAGGACATGAACGGCATTGCGGCCCGCGCCCTCGCGTCCGCGCTGTTGCCATCCCAGCCCCGCGGCCCCTACTCGGGCGGCGCATACATCGCGCCAACATCCCAGCAGCAGCAGCAGGCGCAGGCGCACGGGCACGGAGCCGGTCCCGGCCGCAACTCTCCCGGGAGTGGCGGCGGCGGCGGCGGCGGTGGTGGGGTGCAGCTGCCGGCGCTGCGGCGGGCAGACAGCAGCGGCGGTCGGCTGGGCGGAGACAGCCCTGGTGTGGGGTGAGCAGCAACCTCTGGTTCCTTTGACTGCTGGCTGTACTGCCTTCTCAGTGCTAAGACAGCGCGCGGCTGCTGTCCGGCTGTCTGGCACCTTCTAATGCCCCGCTCCCACGTCACCGCCAGGTCACTCGGCTCCCGCGGCGGCTGCAGCACGCCGCCGCCGGCCGCCGCCGCCTCGCCCTCCGCGCCAGGAGCGGGCGGCACCGGCGGCCTGGGCGTGTGCACCGCGCCCCTGGCGGAGCTGCTGACGCGGCTGTGCGGCCACCCCGCCTACCGCCTGCTGACGCTGCGCGCCGTGCCGCAGCTGCCGCCCGCCAACATCGACTTCACCACCTTCACCTGGCCCGCGCTCACCAAGCGGCTGCGGCAGATGCTGGTGACAGGTGTGTTAGTTGAAGCACAAGGGAAAACATGCGCGTGTGCGTGTGCGTGTGCGCGCGCGTGCTTGGTCGGGGCGCGTGCGCAAGCTGCATGCTGTCGGGGGCTGTGTGGTGCAAGGGCAGGGGAACCACACGGCACAGACGGTCTTTGACGCAGTGCTGGTCACGAATCTCGTGATGCTGCGACCCTGCGCCCCACGTGCGATGATCTACACGTGCTCCACGGCGTCGCAGGCAGTGTGCTGGAGGAGGGGCTGGACTGGAGCGTCACGCCCCAAAGCCCGGGCGCGGCCGCGGCCCTGGGGGTCGGGCTGGCTGGGCCGACCGTGAACCGCACGCTGGCCAGCTGGCTCATCCTGCGAGGCCAGGGCGCAGGTGGGTCGCCGGGGGCAGGGGGGCAGGCGGCAAGTCGGCGGAGGGTTGTGCACACCAGCCCAAGTTGAATCAAACCTGGCAGGGGACAGCAGGGCCGCCAGGTGGGCGCGGGAGCTCAGGGGGTTGCCGCGAGCGCTGTTGACACCTACGCCCCTGCCCCGGCGCACCCCGCGCGCGCGGTGTGTGCCGCGCGCGCGGTGTGTGCCGCCGCCCCCGCAGCCGAGGTGGATGTGGGCGAGTTCGCGGACCCCGCCCTGTCCGCCGCCTGGAGCCCCGAGCCGCTGTCGGTGTCGTACAACGCCGGCCGCTTCGGCCGCTGCGCCATGTCGGCATGCCTGCTCAGTAACGACCGGGTGAGAGGGCGGGGGTTATTGTGAACTAATCCCGTAAGGAAACATCAGCGCTGCAAGGAGAAATTGCAGCCGCATATGCGAGCTACCAGGGCGGGGGCGGGGGGCGTAGTTTTTCCCAATTCCCAAATCAACGGGGGGGGGGCGGGGGGAGGAGAAGCCGGCGCCGGCGAGGGGGTGCGGTACGACATGTCGGCGTAACGGGGGTTTCGCGTACAGGGTTTCCCTAACCCTCCAGACTCGACCCCCTGGTAACCGCGGGTGGCTCCTGAGTCCAACCCCCCCACCCCAAACTTACAGCCCACCGCTCTGACCCTGCCCGTGCCCTCTGACTGCCCTCGCCCCCACCCCCGCTGCCCCGCAGCACTGCGTGGGCCCCATCCAGCGAATGCAGGAGCACGCGTACGGCATGCTGGAATCGCGCGCATTCGTACACCAGTACGAGAAGTACGGGCTGAGTGTGGCGGACTTCCAGGAGTGCTTCGCGCGCATTGAGGACATCGCGCAGCGCTACGCGCGCTTGTGATTGAAACGGGTGGGGGCGGGGGCGCGAAGATATTGGCGGCTCGGCGGGCGGAAGAGCACCCGGTCGTGGGAAGGGGGTAGCAACCACCGTTGTCGAGAGTCTGGTGTGCCAAATGGTTTAAAGTGGCCGGAACAGATATCGGACTTATGCACGCTGTTGAGATTTCGCACATGAAGACGTTCTCGCGCGGTCGGTAGCGGGCAGGCGCACCGGGCGGTTGGGGGCCGCGAAGATGGACCGGTGAGAAGCCGCTGGAATTGGGGGACTCGTGTAGCGGTTGGCTTGTCGTGGAGGTGGCCACCCGCAGACAAGGAAGCGAATGTGTGGCTTCATTGAGTCGATGATGGTGGGCCGCGAGGCGAACGGCGGCGGCGAAGGAATAAGCTTGGGGCGAGCGGAAACTTGCTGGAAACTTGCCACACACGACACTTGCACGACACTGGTGCACCAACTGCCCTTGCGGCCATTTCGCCTTAATTGAAGCCTGCCCCACCAACATCGGAAAATCATACTGTACACAGTCGCCCCACAGTCAATACGCGCCACATCGCCCACGAAGGCCCAAAGTTAACAACGGTGACGAAATTGTGTCGTCGCGTTCGGCACACATCGCTACCGGCTGTGATGCAAAGTTGAAACGTTAAGCTAGTGGGTCAACAAAAGCGTGCTGCGGTTTCCACTCTCGCGGAGCCAGCGCTGGGAACATGAAGCGTAGCAAGGACGCACCACTCACGCTGGCGGGGGAGCGTGCGGGCCAGGATGTAGACATGATGGTGGCGCCCAATCCTTCACAAGTTCGACTGGGCGAGGTACCACGGGTGCCAGGCGCAGCGGCGTCGCGGGGTGCATCCGCGTTTTCCAAGGTTGGCGGGGTGCGGGCGGGTTTCCCTCGATGCCATCCTTGATAGTGTTCAAAATAACATCAGATAAATCAGTGGGGAGCGGCAATGGGCGAGGGTGGTTGCAACCGCCCTTTCGATGCCGATGGTTCGGCAGCTTCGCACAGCTGAACCCACTCCTTCATCCACCGCCACTCCTGGCTCCGCAGGATGCGGCTGACACAATGCTGTCGCGCGCGCTCTTCTCGGCGCGGGTCGTCGACCCCCACTTGGGCACTGGCTCGCAGTCCTCCGTTGCACTCGTGGAGCTGCCTTGCCTTGACTGCGACTCGGGGTCAGAGCCCTTGCTAGCAGCGCGCAAGACGCTGCTGGAGGGGAACAGCCGCGAGGCGCTGCTGCGCGAGGCCACGGCGCTGCGCGCGGCCGCCGCCGCCAGCCCCTTCGTGTGCCGCTGCCTCGGCTGGGCTGAGCTGCCCGGCGGGAAACTGGCGCTCCTGACCGAGTACGCGGACGGCGGCAGCCTGCAGGACGAGCTGGTGCGTGGCTGCTGCAGGGCTGAGGGGGGGTGCAAAGGACTGGGGAACGGGGTTCCAGTGTCAGACTGTTGGGCAACCGAGGGAAAACGCAGGACAAGCGCGGGGCCTGCGTCGCTTGCGTTAGTTGTGTTAGGGTGTTGGGGGGGCAAGGGGACGTACGGTACGCGCTGTGTGTAGGCAGCCGGACCAGGCCGGGCGCGGGGCCAGGAAACAGGGGGACTGGAAGTTGGCAGTTGGTGGGCCTGGGCAGCAGAACGGTGCACTGGAAACCTCCGGAACGCCGTTTGGCGTTTGTTAACCCGTTGCTCCTGCTGCATCTTGCCTCACCCACACAGGACGCGCTGGTTCAGATCCGGCGCCAACAGGCACTGGACGCGGAGGCGGCGTGGCAGCTGGCGCGGGTGGCCCGGGCCTCCGCCGCCGTGGAGGCTGCGCTGGCACTGCGGGGCTCGCTCCTCTTGCCGCCGACGCCGTTGCGCCCCGCCGCCGCTGCCGCTGCCGCTGCCGCCGCGCCCTCGGTGCAGCCGCCGCCGCAGACCCTGATGCAGCCGGAGCCTCAGGTGCAGCCGGAGCCTCAGGCGCACCTGCCCGCGGCCTGTAACAGCAACCACAACCACGACTCCAACAGCGGCGCCGACGGCATCTTCAAGAGCATCAACGACAGCATCAAGTCGCTCGAGCACCGCAGGAGCGGCAGCACCTGCTCCTGCCCGCTGCCCGTTGCCCGACACGGCTTCGCCGCCTCCTCTTGCGGCGCCGCCGGAGCGGTGCGCTGCCTGTCCGCACCGCCGCCGTCGCCGTCGACGCCCGAGCCCGCCGCCGCCTCGCCCCAGGCCTCCTGGCGGCTGGCGGAGCGCGGCGAGGTGACCAGCGCGCGCCGCTTCCTCGCGTACCCCGACATGGAGGCTTGCTCCTCGCCCGCGGCACTAGCGGCCGCGCTCGCCGCCCCCTCATTGACGACGCACCTGCCACAGCAGCCCGGGGCCGCCGCGCGGCTGCCGCTCACCATCCTGCGGCTCCTCCCGCAAGCCCACGCCGGCCCCGGCGCTGACGCCGACGCCGACCTCGACGCGTCCCCGCGCAGCAGCGGCTCCTGCTGCAGCGTCCAGCCCGAGCCCGGGCCCGGGGCGGAGGGCGGCGACGGCGGCGGCGGTGGCGAGCTGTGCATGCAGATGATGCTGTGCGGCGGCGCGTCTTCCTTCTTCTCCGCCACCTCTTCCTCCGTGCGGACCGAGGAGCTCGAGACGGGCGAGGAGGGCGAGGGCGAGCAGGCGATGGGAGGCACTGGGTTGGGCCCCACGGGCATGGACCTGGATTTGGATCTGGAGCTGGAGGACTGCGCGGACAGCAGCTGCGGCGGCGGCGGCGGTGGCGGCCGTGCCTGCGCAGCGGAGGAAAGCGTTGAGGAGCAGATGGGGGATGGACATCACGTTGAGCAGGCGCGCGGCGGGGGCATGCAGCTTGCCCGCTGTGCGAGCTTCAGCAGCGGGGTCAGCGCCGGCGACTCGGCATGGGCGTCCGCCGGAGGCGAGTTCGGCGCCGCTGCTGTTCCGCCGCCAGCACTGCCCGCACAAGTCGCTGGCACGACAATCTCGGCCGCCGCGCAGCCGGCGGTGGCATCGGCAGCAGCGGCATCGGCACCTGCGCCGCAAGAGCACCGACAGCAGGCGCAGCCTACGCACGCGTTGGCTAGCACCAAGCCTGCGGCGCAGGTGGCTGCCGCTACGGCCGCAGCTCCGACCGCGGCTCCGACCGCCGCTACGGCCGCCACTCCGGCCGCCGCGCCGGCCATGTCGCCGGCTGTGCTGCCGCCCCGCATGCCGCCCAGCGAGATGCTGATGGCGGAGACGCGGCTGCGGGTGGTGACGGCGTCCCTGCTGCATGCTCTGCATGGGCTGCACGTGCAGGTGCGTCGGGATGCTGGAGAGCGCGTTTCTAATTGCGCAGCTATTTTCCCAACCATTTTTGCTGTTTTATATCGCGTCATGTATTCATTTTACCTGGTTTTTCACTTATGCGCCCATGCCTCTGCGCGTGTTTTGCCCTGCAGGGATTCGTGCACCTGCACATCACGCCCGCCAACGTGCTGTGCAGCGGCATAGGCCGCGTGCTCCTGGCCGACTTCGGCACCGCACGCTGTCTCATCCCCGCGCCGCACGCCCACACCGACGGCCTGCCCTGCTACCACCACCTGTGCCCCGCGCCGCCGCCCTGCCCCACCGGCCTGCTACTGGCAGCCGCCTCGGCGGGAGCACGCGCCGCGGCTGCTTCCGCGGCTGCTGCCGCGGCAGCAGATGCCGGCGGCCGCGGCCGCGCTACTAGCGCCGCCGTGGTGCTGGAGCGGCTGCGCAGCTGGGCGGCGGTGGCTGGCGACGCGGCGGTGCGGCACCACGTGGCCTCGCGCAGCAGGGCATCGGCGGCGGCAGGCGCCGGCGCCAGCGACGGCGGCGCAGCCGCGGTGGCGGGGCCCGGCGGCCGGCCCAGCAGCTCCGCGAGCGTCAGTGCCGCCGAGGCCGCGCTCATGGTCTTCACCGCGCCCGAGCTGCGCAGCGCCGCCGTGGGCGCCGCCGCCTCCGCCGCCACCGCCGCCGCCCTGTCCACCGCCAACCCGCCGCACGCAGAGCTGGCCGCCGCTGTGCACGCCGCTGTGGCCGCCGCTGTGGCGGCCGCCGCCTCGCCCGCCGCGGACATGTACTCGCTGGGGGCGCTGCTGATCGCGTGCGCGGCGTGGCACGGTGACGTGGGCCGCATGCGCGCCTACCAGCGCTACGAGACCGACATGCCGGGCTGGGTGCCGGCGGGGCTGCGGCGGCTGGTGGAGGGGCTGCTGGACGAGCGGCCCGGCGGCCGGCCCAGCGCGGCGGCGGCGCTGTGCGACCCCTACCTCGCCGGCCTCAGCATGGCCGACCTGCTGATCTGATGTGATGTGGTGTGATGCGTGGTGTGGTGTGATGTGTGGAGGGGGGCCTTGTCTAGTGCAATGGCAGCGCGGGCTTCGAAACGGAGTGCCCGGAGCAGGCTTGCCTGGATGTGAGCTGGTTGTTTCCCTGTGCGAGTAGAAATTCAGTTATGGCAGTGTGTGCAGAGCTAGCGTAAAAATTGCATGAAGCAACAAGAGAGCAGAGATCCCAGAGAAGTGTAGATGTGGCCGTGCGGTTTTCCAAGATACAAGTTTTTGAGCATGTGTTCCTTTCTCGGGCGTATACCCCATAAAAAAAGCGTACCCCACTCGATTCACACCTCTTTTGCACTATTGGCCAAGCAGGTGGTTCGTGTGTCAGTAGCTGCTTCAGATGGCACGTCGCACGCATTCCGCGTGCGCGGCGCGGCTGACGCAACGCAACGCACGCTGCGGAGAGGATGAATGACTGTGCTGTAAGAGCGCGGGATACTAGGATGCTGTACATTTAGCTACACCAGGTGGTTTGAAGTGTACCGTGCTCGTAGCGGCGTAGCCCCGCCATGTATTTGTTTAAGAACCCACGTTCTCCTGAAGGCGCGCCGAACTGGTGTCTTGCCCCTCATGGCGTTTGTAGTACATGCCTACTTGGGCAGCGCAGCGGGAAGTTCAACGTGTTTGCGATGTGTTTGGGATGAGGTGTGCTGATGTGCTCTGTCGACGCGCGAAATTCCACCGCCCGCCGCTGCTGTGTGTAGGCCGCAGCGGCCGCATTCGGATGCAGGGCGGCGCTTATCGCCTGATTCGCCTCGGTCTGTCCTGTTTGGGAGGTTCGTTGCACTCAGCGTGGCGCGCAGGCGCTTAGCCGGTTAGCACGGGTGTGTGCGCGTGATGTCTTTGCGCAGTTTGTGGACTCATAGTCGGGAAGGTACGCACGGGTGCCGCCCGCGGTCCGATCTTAGATTCGAACTCGCTGAAACTCTTTTTGACGGGCGCTGCATTTGTGCCTGCGGTGCATAGATAGGCTAAGCACGGGTGCGATGAGAAGGTGTGGCTGTTGAGTCCAGGGGCTAGGGCTGTCAAAGCAGCTGGACTCCACAAGTCCGCAGTCCGCACGTCCTGATAGCATGCTGCAGCATTGGGTTCCCCCTGGCCCACGGCAACGTGGTATCCTCCTCGCAAACGGCAACCGGCCATTTGTAACATCGCCGCTCATTTCGGCATGCACGCCCCACCCTCCATCCTCCTCCGCTGCCATCACCCTTTCTGTGACAAGGTGCCCCGCCGCCAGCCCAGTGCGCTAAACGGCCCCACTGGCGACTCAGCGCGCCTCCAGCTCAGCCGGCTGTTATCACCGCCACCACATGAACTCCGCATTCGCCTGGCCCCTCGTCCCCTCCCGCCCTGACATGATCACCGCACGTGCGGCACACACGCGCGGCTCGAGTCAGCTATTCAGCGTGCTGCTTGTGCAGCTGCGGCCGCTTCACCCGCAGCGGCACTCCGTCGGTGGTGGCCATGAAGGCGACCACGCCGCCCATCAGGCCCACACCCTGGCAACACAGTTTGGCGGGAGGGGGGGGAGAGGTTTAAACACCAGCCCAATCTAAACCAAGCGAAACTAGGCAAGGGATAGGCACGTGCAGTTTGCGGCAATACAGAGGGGGTGCAGGGTGCAGGGATTGTCAGCGGGGATGACAGGATGGCTTCGGCACTGGGCGCGCCAGCGGTAGTACCAGCGGCCATGCGCCTGATGCATACGGCATTCCACTTATCCAGCAAACACATCAATCGATTCCTAACCCCTGACCCCGATCCACGTCGTGTCCCTGTACCCTGCCCCTGTGTCGGCCCACATGCCGCTGCGACAGTCCATCCCAACCCCAGCACTCCCCCGCCAACCCCAAACCTCAGCACCTGTAGGAATCGACCCAGCACCTCAATCTGCTCGGCCGTCTTTTCAGCGTCCACGGCCCAAAACTGGTAGTTCAGCGCCGTGGTGGACAGCAGGTAGAGCATCTGCGGCACGCGGGGATGGGGCGTGTGTATAAATGTGCCATACTGCCATGCCACTGGTCGGGGCGGCGATCGCTGGCGGGTTCCGGCCGCGCAGGCCTCAGGCGAATAGGCACCAGCACCAGCGCTGTAGTGCGCCCGTACGGGTGAGCGCCCAGGCCCAACAGGCATGCATGCACGCACGGCCTGCGGCCTCACCAGTAGGAAGCCGCCAAAGTGGTGGTTCATCACCATGAGGACGCCGCCCTGCGGCCGCATGCAGCGCATGCACGGACGGGGGGTCAGCCTCAACGGATGGTGAGCCATCGATGTCAGAGAGATGCGTGCTACCGTAGTGCACGATGCGCTGCCCCGGCACCACTCATACACACTAACACACTTGGCTGCACTCTGTCAAGCTATTGCCTGCGGCTAGCAGAGATGAAAGGCACCAATTCACGCACCATGCCCTGCGTCACCGCGAGCAGCACTGCCAGTTTGTCCTGCGCAGCCGAGAGGAAACAGGTCCAGGGTCCCCAAATGATGGCCGGAGTTGCGTATAAAAAGTCGAGCGTAACGATAACGTGCCATCACCGGCCCCACCGCACAGCACGCTTGCACCCGATTTTGCAACCGCGTGATGCCCTCACCGCTGGGAACTGGGCTGGCAGCTCCACGCCCAGTCGTCGCAGGGCCGTGACCGTTGGTGTCACTCTCCCAACCGCCAGCTCACGTGTCTGCACGTGGGTGCAAACCGGTTTCCGGGCCTGCCATTGAGATTTCATCTCTCGGCTGTACTATTCTACATTGTGATGTCCCTTGGTACAAGTGCTCCCCCGTCAGCTCTTGTCAGGGCAAGGGCTTCTTCTGGGGGCGTGGTGCGCGCGCCTGGTCGCGCTGCGGCCCCACTCCGGCACCCGCTCCGATGGCCCCAGCGTCACCGCTTCACACCTCATCGTTGTTAAGCAGCACGAAAGTGATGGCGCACGATACCAGGAACGGCGCGGCAAGCAGGAAACGCGCCGCGACCAGAATAGGGGAGTGCAGAGGGGATTTTGACATCGTGGGCATGCTGCTGTCAACCTTGATTCTGAAAAATACTTTATAAGTCTGTGTATGCGACCAATCGAGTGCCTCGCAAGGGTTTCGGTCCGGTGCAATGGTGCAATCGTTTGGCCCGAACTCGAGGCCCCGGCAGCGTGGCGCCTGGTTGCATGTTACACCCTTACAGTATTGCTGGAATACAGTTTTACAGACCTTCAACTACAAGGTGCTGAGAGCCTTTGCGCGAGTCCCTCCTCGAAGGAGATGTTGACCTTGTGATAACTCCGACCCTGTTATAGGCGCTGTGGATACTCCTCGCTGTTACTATCTGATTTGGCACAGCTACCGACTTCAAGACTTTGAAGTGCAGCTGGGGCCACCATGGCCGACGATAAGGAGCAGCAGGGAGAGCAGGGCTACCAGCTGCAGAGCCAGCACTTCTACAAAATTATCACTAGCTACATGCCGGAGAGCTTCGAGCAGGACGCTGTCCAAATAGCGCTCATCGCCGTGGACAAGTATCGGCAACTCAAAGACATAGCCTTCTACATCAAGCACGAGTATGACAAGAAGTACCCGGGGAGCGGCAAGGCAACGGAGGGCGTGTACCATTGTATCGTGGGCAAAAGCTTCGCGAGTGAGTGTGGCACGCGGGGTGGGGGCACGCGGGGTGGGTTTGGGGCGCGGGCTTTCGCATCCTGCCCTGCTCCTCCACGCATTTTGCATCTCGACACCCGGCACTCACGAGTGTATGCACGCTATGCAGGCGCCGTGAGTCACGAAACGCGGCAATTCATCCACATGAAGGTACGGTGCTCAGAGTGGGGTCCTGGACCAGGGGCAGGCCTCCGCCTCCAGTTCCGGATTGCCTTGTATACCGCACCTGGTAGGTGCTGCAAGCGGATCTTCACCTGTTTCTGCCGTGCCTGCAGGTGGACACGTACCACGTCATCCTATGGAAATCAAAGGACACCCCGTTCACGCCTGGCGGCGAGTAAACCACGTGCTGGGTCAACAGCGCGCAAGGCCGCGAAGCGGCGGTAGGGCGCGTGAGCAGATCATGGCAAGGGCATGGAGATGCAGGCGCTTCCGGAGACGCGTGAAGTGAGAAGACGGTCGGGACAAGGGTATCGATGTGGCTTCAGCCGCACGAAAGATGGTTTAGGTGGATAGGTATCTGCGGGATTAGGCCGCACAACGGCTGCAGATGTCAAACGGCGTTTGTTCGGGTTCGTGTCGTGCAAGCTCCATGACATGCACCCGTGTGAGGTGCAGGTAGAGACGTCTGTGGCACCTTGCCCTTATGGGACTGTCTGATGTGGAATCTGAGAGCAGGCGCCGCCTGCGTCATATGGAGTGTGTCGGATGAAATGCAACCATCCGTTACAAGACGTGGATTCGGCAAACCAGCTGTAATGTACTTCTTGGTGTTGCAAACCTCGACATGCGCGCTACCAACGCTCCAGGCGGAGCGCGTCCAAACAAAGGTCACGTCAGATGGTCAATCTACCTGAGGGCTGGGAGACACGACTCCTTGGCCGCCTTGCTACCACACGCGCCCTTGTCTGAACTGTGTCTTCGGTACAAACCGTCACTCCAGCAAACCCACACGCTCGTGTCACGCAGCCGCCGGCAGTAGCCGCACAACCAACAAGGGAAGGGCAAGCAACGCAATGCACGCATCGACTCTGACTACTGCAACCACTCTCGCACACAGCAACCACTCAAACAAATGAGGGATGTATACTCATACAAGGTAATAGCGAACTCCAGCTGAGCGAAACCGCTCCACACTCTCTCACTCGCCCACGCTCGCAAGAACACGTTTTGCGGCGGCGCATGTCTCATACCAACGCTCGCTGCGCCACTCGGCTGCCGAGCCGGCTGATGCCCGCCTTCGGCACGATGGCCACCGCACGCACTGCCGCGCTACTGCCGCGCCGCGCCGTCAGCGCCCGTGACCGCGCCGCCGCCGCGAGCCCTTGCCCCACGCCGCTGCTGCAGCCACGGAGGGCGCTGTGCCCACAAGGAGCCGGCCCGCTGGAAGCCCCGCCGCTGCTGCTGTGCGGCCGCGCCGGTGCCGCGCGCGCCACGAGGCTGGGCGCGGAGGGGGCGCCATTGCCGTTGGATGAGGAGCTGTCGGTGATGCGCTGGCCAGCCTGCAGCAGCTTGATCTTGTTGGGCAGCTCGTTTATCTTGAAGTTGTACGGCACTGAGATGAAGCCCGAGTCCCACAGCTGCGAGGAGCAAGCAGCAGAGGGGTTGCGTATTGTCAACAACAAGAGGCGGGCCCGCGATGCATGCTAGCTGTGACCCTATCCAGTCCAGACGCGTGCGCCTTATCCCACCCCTGCATCCTCCCCACGCTCTCCATTCCTGCATGTACGCTACCTGACTTGCTGCATATCCCCCTGCTGTGGCCCATACCCCTTGCCCCGCGCATCCGCTCCCCGCCCAATCCCTTGCGCCCACCTCGTAGCAGTCGTCCAGCGCCAAGGAGGCGCCTTTGAGGTTGACGGTGCCCTTGATGAGGTCGGCGTTGTCCAGCAGCCGCTGCGCGCCCTCCAGCACCTTGTCGTTCATGCAGATCTTGATGATACACTTGAGCCCAAACGCCTTGCGCACCTTCTCCAGCAGCGCCTCCTCGCGCTCACTGCGAGCAAGAACATGTACTTCACGCTTCAGCACTGCGCATCCTTCACTAGGTCAAAAGCCTAGCGGCAGGGCCTTCGCGCTTCACTGACAAGCCCCATTTGGCCCTGTGCAGCATCCCTCACCCCTGGTCCAAACCCCCGTGCGGCGCTGCCGCCCCCCGCGCCGCAACCCAGGCGCGGCGTGGCCCCGCAACCGCGCCCTGGGCCCCCCCTCCGCCCCTCCTTCCAGCCCCCGGCTCCTCACGCTCACCGGCTGCTCTGCACCTCCGTGGCCGCCTCGCTGGCCGCCACGCCCGTCTCCGAAACCAGGAACTCAATGAGGTGCTGCGGCGGACAGTCGGTGCGCACGTTGAGGATGGGGCTGCTGGTGTGGAAGTTGATGAGCGGCCCGTCGCTCTCCGAGTGCACGATCAGCGAGAACGCGAAGGAGCGGCCGCCCAGGCAGCGCAGGATGTCCTCCCTGCATGGCGCAGGACACGGCGAAGCGGGGAAGGAGAAGAGGTGGATGGCCAATGCTAATTCCCAGGCACGCGTGCAAACGTCACCCAACCTGTGGAGCAACGGCTACCCTGGTTACCAAACGCCCACTGCCACGCCGCCCCCCCCCCGACAGGCTCGCAGCCCTCTCCGCCGCTTCACGCGCGCCCTTGCCTTATCCCATTTCAGAGTGTCCACTCCGCGCCGTCTCTTCCTCGTTGCGTTCTCCCTCCCGTTCCCGTTCTTCCCTTTCACGCCCTCCCCCTCTCCCCATTCATCCTTCACCCATTCCCCATCTTGGCAACCTGCTCCTCCTCCCCCTAGCCCCTCCTCCGCATCCTCTGCGCTCTCACCGCTTCTCCAGCAGGTAGCCCGCCCAGATCACAAACTTCTGGCTGTTCTGCTCCGTCTTGGTGTCGCACCACACCGCCTTCACGCCCAGCAGCCCCTGCACCGCCGGCGTCAGCTCCTTCACGCGGCCCAGCCAGAAGTCGGCCACGAACGCCAGCATGCGCGCACGGTCCAGGTCCAGCGCCTTGATCTGCTCCTTGATGGTGCTGCTGTCCGCCACCAGGTGAACGGTGCCGTCGTCCGCGATGTAGGACTTCATGTAGCTGGTCTGCATCTGATAGTCGCCGTTCTCGTCCATGTAGGCGTACGACTCCACCGGGCACATGTCGGGGTGGTACAGCTGGATGCCCAGCCCCTCGAAAGCCATGCCGTCCTGGAACAGGCTGCTCAGCCCGTACTCCAGCGTGGTCAGCGCCTCCACCTGCCGCTCCTGCTCGCTGAGGCTGACCGCGTACTCCGCGCCCACCTGCAGTCCAAGGAGGCGCGGGGGCGAGCGGCTTCGGGCGGGCGGCATGTTGGGTGGGGGAAGGCATGCTGTGCGAGGGACATGGCATGGACGGAACTGGGCGGGCGGTGTATCAGCCTTGACGCGCTCCAGTGTGCAGCAGGGGCGTTGCGCGGCTGCGATATGCGTTACGGCACCCCGCCCCTCCAAAACTTGGGATGGCAAAAACATAGCAGTCCTGGAATGGACGCGACGGCTCAAGCACTGATATGTCCCGTATACTGCTGTGCCCAAACAGTGTGAGCCGCGGACGTCGAGGGGTGGTTGCAATGCCCTCATGCGGCCCATGCCCTTCCCACGTCTGCACTGCCTCTATGGCAGGATTTTGCCCTTCCCGAGTTCAGCTAACAGACAGGATGTCTTTGCGCCAGTGGCCATGGCCGCACTCCGCTTTGTGAACCCAGCGTCTCCCGCGTTTGACGAGTCGCTGAAGCACTTGGTGGGGTGTTGCACGGCTGGTTTCGACAGCTCTGGCCAGCCCCGTGCGCCCAGCCGCCCCATGCGCCGGGCCCTCAACCCATATGCAGCCTGTGCGACTACGCATGCGAGTGGGCGGGCGCGCCGGGGCTTTTGTCCTGGAGGCCTGCTGTTGCGGCGCGACCATCGGCATGTCGATTACCTGCACTGCCGCCAGCGAAAACTTCTCCTGCAGCGTGTCGCGGTACTTCCGGATGCGCCATTTGAGAAGCTCGTGCTGCTCTGCGGTCCTCACGGCCTCGTGCACGGTCTCCTGGAGCCAGGACAGGAAGTTGGTGTCTTGCACAGTCGCGTAGGGGTCCGCCGCTTGCAGCTCCTCGGCCGTGATAAGGCCAAACGAATAGAACAGGGGGGCCAAGCTGCCGGTGGCCGGCAGCTCGGCCTCCCTCTTCATAAGGGCTCCAGCCTCCCGCACATAGAACTCCAGGTGCGCCGGTGGAGGCGAGAGCCCCTTCGCCAAGTCATCGACGTATGCGTTCAGCACCTGCAGGTGCAGGAGAGTCGCCCATAAGGTCCAGAAGGCAGCCACAGAGGCAAATGACGCGGGCTCCTTTGACCCGGCCCCGCAGCCGCGCCATTCAAACCTGCCCACCTGCAGCGAGTCCGAGTTGCACTGCCGTTCATAGGGGTTGGCCGCGAACAGGTCCGGGTGCACCTGCCTAATAATCTGCCTAATCAGACGGCGAGTATCATTGCTGAGGGCGGCCTGTGCCTCCCTGGAAGCCATTTTCGGCTAAATTTGTTGGTGGTTTCGTTTGGGCCTCCAAACCAGCGGTCTACACGTGCTGGTCCAGTGCCCCAGAATAGAACTCAAGGAGTGACACAGCGGGGCGGTGCTAGCGAGGAAAACTCAATTGGGGCAACCTTTGACCCCGTTATCCCTGGATCGCGTGCATCGCTTTTATTCTCTCTGTATGTGCGACTACTCAACACGACTGTATTTGATGGAGCGCCCGCGCGCTGGACCCTGGGCGCCATTCTTGCCGGTGACCCTAGGCCCTAGCCGCGCGAGAGCGCTTAATCACCACAATCGATGGCGGCACAACGGCCCAATCACCGCTCGGCTGCGCGCGCGCAGACGCAGCCACGACGCGTGGCCACGGCCAAACCCTAGAGTGCGGCAGGATCCCGCCAGACATCCCCGACTCCGCAGCACGGCGACCTGCAAAGAAGCGTACAGGGCCATCGGAACCGAACCCTCAAACCCTGGATATCCGCAGCGCCGCAACTCTGTGTTTGGGTGCCCTCGCCTCCAGCTGCGTGCAGCCTGCACGATGTTGGCTTCGGCCCAGGTTCGGCCAACGATGTTCTCCTGTCTCTTGTCACTTCTTTGTTGTGTCACCCCCCTACCTGCCTCACCATCGGACTGCCTCGTCCTTGCACTGTCGCGTCCTTGCCGACCGAAATACTGCGCATGAACTGCTCCCGCCGCGGTCGAACTCCCCTTGGAACGGTCCCCTTAGCCGGTGGCCCCGTGCCAACCTGCAGCCTGGTGGCAAACCTGGTGCCAGCCTGCCAGAAGCCTGGGCAGCAGGAGCAGCCGACTCGCTGGGCCCCAGTGTCGTGTGTTGACCGTCCGCGCGGCTTGTCCACGGCTGGGGCCAGCGGCACCCTGACCACGGGTGCATTCCCCATGTTTAGATGCCTCGACGTTGGGGTTGTGCGGAAAGGCCGACGGTATGCAGTGACCGTGGAGCTTGCAGAGCTGCGTGGGGAGATGGGGGGCCGAAGTGCAGCTGGCGCACAGTGAACCCGAAGGCACTCGAGCCACTCAGCTGCGCCCCGCCCCTCCCCTGGCCCCGCCCCTCAGAATCGGGCGGTTGGGTTGTGCGATGAGTTCTGTGAGAAAACCTTAACGTCTCCCCATATATGGAGTACTTTGTTAACACGCGCAGACGCTGGTCGAGCTTTCCACTTTCGCCCTTTTAGGTCAACTTGGCGGGCTCGTGTCCGACGACAGGCGCGATTATAAACTCAGGCCGCCACACAGGCCGCGAGGCAGCTTTCAAGAATACCATCAATTGTGACAAAAGCATCGTAGGACGACTCGCAGCTGTCGCAGCCGAGCGCTGGTCGCGCATCGGCCTGCCCCATATGAAACTTGTTCCCGTCAACAGCGATGGACCAATCTAATCAGCTCGCAGACACGTTCCAGCTCATCTATTCCAGTCGCCTCAGCCTTATGCCCGGTGCAGTCTCAAGGCGGCCTGACTTGGCGGCCTAGGGCGGGAGGTGGAGCGGGCGGCTGACCGCAGGCGTGCCGGTCTCTGGCCCAAGAACGACGGGCCTAGGCTGGCTGCGCGAACAGAGGGTGCCTGGCACCCAATACGACGCGCCGAGGCACGGGGCTCGCCCGATGATGCCAGGACAGCAATGCCAGACACAGCGTGGGCGCACCGGCTGCTCAAAGGCAAGTGCGGCAGTGCTGGGCAGCGTGCGCGGCGGCATGCCGGCGTCCAGCCGGCGCGGACGTATCGTGCCTTCAACAGCCTGCTGCACGCGCTGCTGGCCTGTCTAGCCACTGCCGCCTGCACGGCTGCCTCCGCCGACTCGAGCACAGCCTGGGCGACAGCACACCACGGCCACCTTCACCACCGGGCCAGCGCCATGGGCGTCACCTCGTGCTGGCTGCCGGGCCGGCTGCCGCTGCGCCCCACGGGCAATGCAACCGGGCTGCCGGTCCCCACGCCCGTCATGCTGCACGTCATGCTCAGCACGTGCCACGTGCCTGCACCGCCGCTGCGGGGCCCGTCCAGCGCGGCTGGCGGCCCGGCACCGGGCAGGGCGGGGCGGACGCGGCTGCGCGTGCGCGGCTTCGTGTGCGTGACGCGGGAGCCGCAGGAGGACCGCTGCCCCACCTGCCACAGCTACTGCCTGCACAACCCCTTCGCCGCGGCCATGGAGGCGCCCGCCGCAGCAGCGGGGGCAGCGGAATCCGGCGATGCCGGTGCCGGTGCCGCGGAAGAGGAAGAGGCTGCTGGCAGCGCAGGCGACCCGCAGCCGCAGCAGCCGCCATTGTTTCAGCTCCGCTCGCCGCACACGGGGCGCGTGTACCGCCTGGACCTCAGCGACGAAGAGGAGGGCCTGATGCAGAGCGGCACGCCGGAGGACGGCGGCGGCCTGCGGGGCGAATTCGACCTCGCGGACGACGCCGACGCCGCGTGGCAGGAGTTCGAGCTGCACGTGACGGGCTTTCCGTACTACTGCCTGGTGCTGCCGTACACACCGCCGCCCGCGCTTTACGGCCAGCGCCACGCGCAGCACCAGCATCTGGGCGCGGCTGCCGCGGCCGGCGTGGGGGCCGTGTGCGGCAGCCCGCCCCTGCCGCCGCACGGTAGCGCAGCCGCTGCAGCCGGCGCCGCAGCCGGGCCCGCCTCCCAGCCGGCCGCGTTACCGCCGACTTCGCAGCCCCCCGCCTACTTCGTCCTGGCGCCGCGGCACGGGCTGTCGCCGGACGCGCTGGCGTCCGTGCTGGTGCCGCACGTGGCCTGGCACGCGCAGCTCGGCTTCACGCAGTACCTGCTGTACACGGAGGAGCCGCCGGCGCGGCTGGCGGCGCAGCCGGCGCTGCGGGCGCTGCTGCTGGCGCGGGTGCTGGTGCTGGTGCTGTGGGACCTGACGCCGCCGTACTCGGGGGCGCTGCCGGTGGGCGAGGCGCTCAGGCGGGAGCAGCCTGGCAGCCTGCGGCGGGCGTACTGGTGAGCGGCGACACACGTCCGTGGGGGCCAGGAGCAGCTGTGTATGGCGGTGGGCGCATATCCTGGTGCTGGCTACGGTGCTAGCCTGGCTACCTGCCTGCGGCTCCCCTGTCCATCCTTTGCTTGGTGTACTCACGGCCGTTGGCCCTGCCTGCGGCTGCCGCAGGCACCAGATGCGCTCGTACGACCACGCGTTGCTGACCCACTGGCACGAGGCGGGGGCGGTCATGGCGTTTGCGGACCTGGATGAGTACCTGATCACACCCGGGTGCGTGCGGGTGGGCGGCGTGAGGAGCGCGCACGGGGGGCCCCTGTCGTGGGGTCCGGTGCCCAGACTTTCCGGTAAGACAGGTCCGTCGCGCACGGGGCTTCATGCTCGCTCCCTTACCAACGACCATGCAGGCCCACAACTGTCGCGGACCTCTTCCGCACCTGTGGGCGGCAGCCAACGCGAGCGAAGCGCGAGGGCGAGGGCGAGGGGCAGGGTGAGGACGCACCCGGCAGCGACCCGCTGGGGGCCCTGCGGCTGCCGCGCATGGACGGCGGCTGCAGCAGCTGCCGCAACACGGTCACGGGCGCCAACACAGAGCCGCAGCACTGGGCGGCCTGGTGGGCGCAGCACGCGGCAGCAGTCACCGCCGCGGCGCTGGCGGCGGCGCAGACCGCCGCCACCAGCGGCGCAATAGCAACAGCAGCAGGGACAGCGACAGCGACAGGGGCAGGGACAGGGTCAGGGACAGGGTCAGGGTCAGGGGGCGCCTCGCCACTGCTGGGGTGGGCGCACCCCCTGGCGGCGTACGACACATGGGGCCAGAGCGAGCTGCCCGACATGTGGGACCAGGTGCGGACAACACAGGGGGGGGATGTAAACACCAGCCCAGGGGGGGTGCAAGGACGGTGGGGAAAGCGGCACAGGGGGTAGGCGAGGCCGTGTGACAGGTGCCGTGTCAGACTGCTGTGGGAGGTTGTTGGGTCCGCCATCACGTGGCAAGCCATATCTAATGCCTTCCCATGCCCCCCGCCGCCGTACCTGTACAGTACTTGCGTACCGCAGTCGATGCCGCTGCGGCGCCGCCTTCACGCCTCTTACTGTTTGTGAACGCCTCGCTCCCCCACCCGCCCTGCAGAAGAGCGTCGTGCTGACGGAGGCGGCGGGGTTCACCAGCGTGCACTCGCCGTTCGTGTACCCGGGCTACGGCGCGTACGGCCCCATATACGAGGACGTGCCGGGGGCGTGCGCGGTGTGGCTGCACATCACCAACCAGGCCAAGGTCCGGGTCGAGGCGCTGCCCAGCGACACGCCCCTGCCCCCGGGATACACCTGGCCGCTGGGGCGGATTGCGGCGGCGGCGGGTGGTGGTAGCGGCGCGGCAGGGGCGCGTGCACGTGCCGGAGCAGGGCAGCGGCGCAGGTCGGCGTTGGAGGCGGGTGCGCATCGCGTGGGGGCGTGAGGCAGCGCGAGGGGGGCGGCAGGTGGCTGGGGCTGGGCAGCAGGTGGCGGAGGTGGCGGAAGCGTCGGCGGGAGGTGGGGAGTTCCAAGAGTGTTGATAGGGTAAAGTGAGCGGCAGGTGCTTGTGGATGGATGGGCTGATTGCGGGCAGCGCGAATACGTCATGCGCGCGTGTCAGCGGATGCAAGGCTGCGTTACACAGGGAGAAGCAAACGAGGCGTGTTATTCCGAAAGATGATAAACCCGTGATACCTCAATCAACCCGTATGCGGCTGAGGGCGGCTGGATGTGCGCATACGGTACCATAGCTGCGAATCACCGGCGGGCGGATTTGAGCTGGGGGTCTGGGGCTGGTCGCGTCTGCTGCGGACGGCAAGGCCTACTGGTCCCGAACCCTGCTTCGCAATGCACGTTCGAGCCTTCGAGGAAGCTCAACGTTGCGGTTCGCTACACAACGGGTGCCACTTGTGACCCTACGACGCGCTCTCCGGCTCTTACGCAGGCACCAGCAGTGCAGCCATGCAAAGAAAGCACCACAGGAACCGCGAGGGTGCTACATGTCTCCCTGACATGTCTTCCTGTATCTTCACGCACGCCTCTGCAATCGGGCTCACACTTGCCCCCACCAAAAGTCCGCCATCTCTCTGTAACTCTACAAGGCAGGAAAGGAAGGAAGCACACCGGAGCCGCACATCGCGCATGTCGCGCATGCACGGCCCCGCCCTTTCCAGCATGCATCATTCGCATTGGGTTCGCGAAATGTCCGGTTTCGCCAAAAAAAACTTGGCCTACCATGAGGCCATGCCGCCACCAGAGCGCGCCTGCTCAGCGCCCCAACCACATCATCAACCATAACTTCGACTACACACAAACTGACTGCAGTCGTGTGCGCCCGGTCCCCGTTTCTACCCACCTGCACTCAGTGGCCCCGACTGCATCACATTCCCTTTCTTCCCTTCCCACCCACTGCCTAGATCCGTATGGGGCGTCCGCTTTACGTCCGTCGCTCCCTCCTCCCCGCCTCCGCACCCGCGCCTCCCCGCCTCCGCACCAGCCACACCGCCTCACGCCGCCTCAGTCGAACACCTTCTCGCCGCGGCACCACACCAGCCACACCGCCACGCCCAGCACGTACAGCGCCGCCGTCATCTGGAACACGGGCGTGAAGGACTTGGTGGCCTCCACGATGAAGCCCACCGCCGTGACGCCCACGATGCCGCTGAGGCAGCCGAACGTGTTGCACAGCCCGAACATCTTGCCGGCGTGCCGCGGCGCCACGTCGCTCATGTTGGCCACGAAGCCGGCCTGGCCCAGGCTGGTGGTGCCCAGCGCCACCGTCATGGCGCTGACGGCGGTGGCGGCAGAGATGCCCGGCTGGCACAGCACCATCAGCGCCGCGGCGGGGACCAGGAACGCCACCGTCTGTGCGAGCGTGAGTGGGAGGAGGAGGACTGTGAACACCAGCCCAAGCTAAACCAGACTAAGCAGGCGGTAGCCCAGGTGTGGTTTAGCAGTGAAGTGCCAAAGGGGGCGTGTTGGGTTCGTGAGGGGTTGGGTGGCAGGCAGTGGCAGGTCCGCGCGAGGTCATGCTGAACCGACCGTCGGGATTGGGCGCAGTGTGATGGGAGCGATCAGAACGCCACCCTTGCCCTTCCAAGCCCTGCCGCGCGAACGTCATCACTGCCGACGCGGCCCCCGCACACCTGCAGCGACTTGCGCACGGTGGTGACGGGCACGCCGCGTGCCACCAGGCTGTCCGCCAGCAGGCCGGAGGCGCTGCTGCCCACCGCCATGACCAGCCAGGGCAGGAAGGCAGTGAAGCTGCTGGAGCGCAGGTCGAAGCCCAGGGCCTGCGGGGCGCGTGTCGAGTGCGGCGCGCGTGACGTGTGTTGGGCGCTCAGATGTGCAGACGGGATGCGGCGCGTGTGCGTGCGACATCTGGCATCTAATGGAAGCATTACGATGCACAGCAGCAGCCGTAGCTACAGCCGCCGAACACCCGCACGCCTCAAGCGGCGCGACGGCCGTCTCCCACCGCGCGCGCCTTGCTGGCCACCCCATCCCTCCACCTGCCCTGCCCGCCCATTGTTCTGCAGCTATGCCTCCACACGCGCCTGCGCCACCCCACCTTGCTGAAGTAGGTGGGCATCCAGTTGAGGTAGATGAAGTAGCCGAAGTGGTTGACCACGTTCACGACGATGATGGCCCACGTCGCGCTCGATGTCAGCAGCTTGGCCACCGTCACGTCACTCTTCTTCGCGGCCGGAGCAGCTGCGGCAGCGGCAGCGGCTGGGGTCGCGGCGGCGGCGGCAGCTGCGCTGCTTGGCCCCGGGCCCGCCGCGGCGTCCGCCGCGGCGGCGGCGGAGGCGGCGTTGGAGGCCACCAGGCCGGCGGCTGCTTGTTCCGTGACCGGGATGGAGGTGGAGGCGTAGTTGATGCTGACGTTGATGGCGGACATGGAGGTGCCAGGCGGGCTGTTGGGGGCGGCGGCCCGGGCTGCCGCCGCAGGCGCCGCAGGCGCCGCAGGCTTGGCAGCCTCCGGTGCTGGTGCGCCTGGCCCCGCGGCTGCGGCGGCGGCCGCCGGCACGTCGGGCACGGCCCTGAGCCAGAAGAGCAGCAGCGGCAGGCCCAGCACGCCGAACACCATGAACAGCCCGCGCCAGCCGTAGGTCATCAGCAGCAGCGGCGACAGCACCAGGCCCACCAGGTTACCTGCGGGGGCGGGGCGGGGCGGAGGGGGGGCGCGACACGCAGCGGGGTAAACCTACTGCACGGCGGTCCGCACGGTCCGGTGCCGCTGCCAGCCGCGCGCCCGCTCCTGTACCGCATCCTCGCGCCCGGCACCGCCCTCTCCGGTGACTGCAGCCCGCAACCCGCAACCCTGCTATCACCCTCCCCCCTTCCTCCCTCCGGACCGCCCGCGCAGCTCTCAGGAGGAGGGCGCGCGCTCACCGCTGTGGAAGCCGCTGAAGCACAGCCCCAGCGCGCGCGCCTTGGCCGCCGGCTCGATGTGGCTGGCCACCAGGTTGCTCATGGAGGGCAGCGCCACGCCCTCGCCCAGGCCCTGCGCGGCCGCGGCGCAGGGTGTATGGCGGTTGGCAGCCCTGCCGCCCCTCGCATACGGTACAATGGTACATGTGCGTGTTTTGACAGCAGCGGCGGCTGCATCCGCAGCACCTGCAGCCCCCGCCCGGCTGCGTGCTCATCGCTTCCTCTACCCCCGCCCCAAGCCCCACTCCCACACTCCCCCGCCCCAGGCCACGCGCCAGCCATCCCGCCAGCCCGCCCACCGTGAGGAAGCGTGACAGCAGCACCGCCGGCACCGTGA
Source organism: Chlamydomonas incerta (assembly GCA_016834605.1). Classification (NCBI taxonomy): domain Eukaryota; kingdom Viridiplantae; phylum Chlorophyta; class Chlorophyceae; order Chlamydomonadales; family Chlamydomonadaceae; genus Chlamydomonas; species Chlamydomonas incerta. The sequence goes on from JAEHOC010000004.1 coordinate 1,245,327, forward strand.
GCCCCGCCGCCACGGTGGCGGGCTGCAGCATCACCGGCAGCAGCAGGCTGGCCACGCTGAACCAGGCGATGCCGGCAGCCAGCACGCGCTTGCCACCGTAGCGGTCCGCCAGCGCGCCGCCCACAAGCTGCGTGGCCATGTAGCCCCACAGGAAGGCCGACTGGATCACGCCCTGTGGGGGAGCAGCGAGGGCGGCGATGCGCGGCAGGAAAGAGCGCGTGCGTGTGTAAGTTGGGCGGTGCTGGCGAAAGGAGTTGTGATGAAGGGGGAGACGGCTGCCAGGTCTGCTTTGGGGCGATCGCACCGCCCGTCAAGTGCCCATACACCTCACCCGCGACCACCGTGTGCCCCACCCCAAACACACGAAGCCGCACGGCCTCACACACACACACACACACATCCCAGGAAATTTACTGAGGTAACATCCGTAAGCGTTCCGTTCCGTCGCGACCTGCCGCACCGCACGCACAGTCTTGTTGTCGTTTTCCCTTGTGCTCTCTAACCTACACACATGAACACGCACCCCTCCCCCCGAATACACGCCACACTCCAACACGGGGCCTGGGACGGGTGCGCAGGTCGCCCCGCCCACCTGCAGGCTGGCGGGCCAGCCGAACTCGGCGGCCATGGGCATGATGGCCACGGACAGGCAGATGCGGTCCATGTTGCACAGCAGCAGCGCCAGCGACGTGGGCAGCAGCACATTGATGAAGGGGCTGACGCGAGCAGGGGTGGGGGCGGGGACGTCCGCCGCCGCCGCGCCGGCGGCGGCGACGGGGCCTCGGCGCGGCGTGGGCGTGCGGCCCGGTGCCCGCAGCGGGAGCGCGCAGCTGCGGCAGTTGGAGGGGTTAACGGCGGCGGGAAGGGGCGGGATGGGACGTGGCACCAGATTATACGGCATGCAGGGGTTGCGTGGCGTAGGCTGCGACTGCATCAACGCGGGGCTGCATCTCGAGACGGGGGCGTGTCGGGCTGCAGCGGCACTGTGCGGCCCCCTCGCGCCACGAAGCCGTCAACGCACCCGACGCCGGCCAATGCGTAACCCGGCGCACGGGCCCCGTTGCCTACGCATTTGCTTGTTGCATGCCTCGCTGCAGCTGCGAGGATCGGCGTTGCTTCGGCCGGCCCTCGTCGAGTGCCCTGGCTGCGTAGTAAGGGTCGGTGCAGCATGATTTTCGACGACAACAGGCAAAACTCCATTTTGTGTGTTATTTTATTCTATAACTATAAGCACTTCATGCAGCCCAATTGGGTTTGGGCGTGAGTTTGCTGGCGAGGGCCTCATGCCCATCCCGCGACTGGTCCTTCAATCGCTTCCTCAACGCCGGCGACTATTTCACACTTTGCATATACCAGAAAATTGATTGCTTTATTCGTATACTGCCGCTTCTCCTTGACGTGTGCAACATCTGATCTTTCTCAGCTTGTTCAGCCAGGATCAAGCTCGCAAGGTCCTAGCATGCCGTGGCTGTAGCTTTGGAAGAGCTTAGGGCCCAGCGGGCGCTAGAGGATGTGGGGCAACCTCAGCAAGCTCGGAGACGCGCTGCAGGGAGCTGTTGGAGAGGCGTTGCAGAAAGCCACGGCGGATGTGGAGGCGAGGCTAGACACTACGCTCGGCATTCAAGGTAACGCAGCGGGCTTGAGCAACTAGCGTCGGTCTGTCGGGACTTAAGGAGCCTTGTTAGCACTTCTTTCCTGCCTATTTTAGCTATACTTGTTAATGTATCGACCGTGGTGTGGTCCACAGACGACAAGCCTGCGTCGCAAGGCACTTCCGCACCCGCCAAACCGGTATGCACGGGTCGCTGAACGCTGCACGGGGTGTATAACATGCCTGTGAGTGAGTCCTTGATATGTGCTCGCGTGGGATATCGAAATCACAGGAGGGGGCCAGCAGCTCGGGCCAGGATGGTTCAGCAGCAGTTGGCGAGCCTGGCGCGGCGCCCGCAAAGAAAAAGGTCGTGAAGAAAGTCATCCGGCGCGTGGTCAAAGGGGGCGCCACAGATGCCGCGGGTAGCGCTGCGGCCGGGGGAGCAACAGACGGCAAGGCCGCTGGCCAGGGGGACACGGCAGCGGCGGAGGGCTCGGGCGCAGCAGCACGCGCAAGTTCTTCAGGCGCCGATGCGGCCGGCCCTGATGCACCAGCAACGGAAGCCGCTGGCGAGGCCTCGTCTGCTAACAATGGCACAGTCGACGACGGCGCGACGTCGCGGCCGTCAGCGGCTGCCAGCGCAAGCGGCTCGGGGCGGCCATCCGTCGCGGGTGACGAAGGCTTCGCTGCTGCCGCGGACTCCGGGGCGGCGCCTCCAGCCTCAGCAGGACCCGCCGCCGGGAAGGGCTCGCGGCGTGCATCTGAGCAGCACGGGAACGGCAGCACTGACGCCGACGGGTGGGGCGGCGGCTGGAATGACGGTGCCGACGACCTCACTGCCTCAGCGGCTGCGGCGGCGGCAGCGGCAACGGCCACTACAGATGCAGTGCCGTTGGAGGACGCAGCTGCGAGCGGCGGGGACTGGGGACCGTCGCAGCCTGTGGTTGCGGACGAGCCTGCGTCCTGGACTGCGGGGCCGGCGGCAGACGCCCAGGGCGCGGCTGAAGCAGGGGCAGGGGACTTGACAGCGGCGGGCGTGGGCTCGGCGGAGCCGGTACCAGCTGCTGACGCGCCCGCGGCGCCGGCAGCGCCGGCAGCCACCACGCCGGGCAAGGCGCGCAAGGCCAAGCTCGTGACCGGCAGCGCCAAGAGCGGCCCGGGCACGCCGCGTGCTGCCAGCAGCAGCGGCATGGCGGCGGACGCGCCGCCGGCCAATGGCAAGGCAGCGGAGGCTGCCGACGCTCCCTCTGCCTCGTCACTAACGCCATCACCAGCGGCCATGGCCGCTCCCATCCCCACAGTAGCCGCGCCGGCGGCGGTAGCCCCAGCAGCCGCTGTCGCTGTCCCTGCCGAGCGGAGGCAGTCCCTCGACAAACGGGAAGCGGGCGCGAGCGGCGGCGGCGGCGGCGGCGGCGACGACCTGTCGGGGCTCGGCGCGGAGCAGCTGCGGCGGCTTGTGGTGCAGCTGCGCGGGGACATGGCGGACAAGGACGCCACGGTGCTCAAGTCGGCGCAGCAGGTGTCGGACCTCCAGCAGGTGGTGGCGGGGCTGCAGACCCGCAACGAGGAGCTGGCGCTCAAGAGCGCCAACCTCAGCGAGGCGGACTTCGAGAGCGTGCGCAGCGAGTTTGAGTCGCGGCTGGCGGCGGCGGAGCGCAAGGTGCGCGGCGTGGGCGGGGCGCGGGGGGGAGGCGGGGTGGGGGACGATCGCCTTGCTCGCGGCGGGGCGGGGGGGGGGGGCAGCTGGGGGCCGGCTTGGACCGGGGCACTATTAACCTGGCGTTGAGGCAGCCAGCCATAACCGCGCACCCGTGCACCGCGGACGCCAGGTGTATGCGCTGACCAAGGAGCGCGACGCGCTGCGCAAGGGCGCGGAGAAGCTGGCGGACTACTCGGCGCTCATCAAGGAAAAGGACGACATCATCAAGCAGGTGCGGACCGCAGGAGCGCAGGAGGGCCAGGGGGCGGGGCAGGGCGGCAACGGGCAAACGCCGCGGCCTGGGCATGTCGTGGTGCGGTGCACCGGTGGCGCACAGCAGCGCGCCTCCAGTTCCTGGGCGGTGTTGATCGGCTCTGCCAAATGTGCGGTGTGCCCACGCCACTGACGGCAGGTGATGGACGAGGGCGAGAAGCTGTCCAAGAAGCAGGTGGAAATGGAGAGCCTCATCAAGCGGCTGCGGCAGCAGCTGGCGGCGGCGGAGGGCGAGCGCGAAAAGCTCAGCGGGCGGCTGGCGGCGGAGGAGGCGGGCGCGGCGGAGCTGCGGCGGGCCAAGGCCAAGCTGGAGAAGGACCTGGTGGCGGCGGGTGGGTGGGAGGCCGTGTTAGAAAACACGAGAGAGGCCGTGTGCGCGTGGGCATATGGGCGTGTGGGTGTGGTGGGGTGTCGGGGGAGCGTGACAAGCCGCAGCTAGGGGGACTGTGGCTTGCCACATGCTGGCTAGCGCGGTGGGCAAGGTAGCGTGGAACATTGGGGTTGGATCTGTGTGGTTGAACGCCTGACTCGTAGCCGTGTCCTTGCCTGCCTGCCTGACTGCCTGTCCGACCGTCTCTGCCCACGCTGCCCGCCCCACCAGGCGAGATTGCCAAGGCGGACCTGGACGCGCAGAAGGAGCACTTTGAGCTGCTGCTGCAGAAGGCCAAGAGCGACCAGGTGTGCGCAGTGCACTGCGTTGCGGACTTGTGGGGTCCCGGGGTCGGGCCCGGAGGCCGTGTGGGACTTTGCTGGGCCGGGCCTTGCCACGACCGCGCTCACTTGGGCCGCTGCCTCTATGCCCACAGGTCGACGCGGAGGAGCGCGCCCGTGACGCCGCGGCCCAGGGGCTGGCTCGCAAGCTGCGCGAGGCGGAGACGCGCTGCGAGGCGCTGGCGGAGAGCTGCGCGGAGCTGCGGGACGCGCTGGACCGGCAGCGGCAGGCGGCGGACCTGCGGGAGGAGATGCTCAAGGTGTGGGGGTGGGGGCCATGGTTGCGGGGTTTGCGGGGTGTCGTGTGTATGCAGGAGCGCTGCCCTGCGCCCCTGCCGGCAGGACGAGAGCTGCAGGCGTGTGTGCCAACCGGCAAATGCAGCGCGCGGGCCTCGTGCCCTGGCCACCTCCACCACTAAACACCTACCACAACGCATCACCACCACTCCTGCAACAAAGCACGCGCCGCCTCTACCCCACCCCCATCCCCAACATCATCTTATCTTGATTAATCATGCATGGAACCCCCCGCTGCAGACCGACATCAACGACCTGGAGCGGCGCTGCCAGGCCGCGGAGCTGCGGCACCAGGACCTGGCGGCCAAGCTGCCCGAGGCCACGCGGCCGCTGCTGCGCCAGATCGAGGCCATGCAGGCGGCGGCGGAGGCGCAGGCGGAGGCGTGGGCGGGTGCGGAGGGGTCGCTGCACTCGCGCATCAACGACGCGGAGGGCCGCGCCGCGTCGGCGGCGGAGCGGGAGCGCCTGGCGGTCGACAAGATGCAGGTGGGGCTTGGGCTGGGTGGGCGGCGGAAAGCGAGGAAGGAGGAGCCGTGGGTATCAACCCTGCACGACGACGTGTGTGTCGCGGCTTCACAGTTCCGGCATGTTCCGTGTTCGCCCCGGCGGCTCCACAGATGCTGACGGCCAAGGTGTCGGCGCTGGATGCCAGCCTGTCCGCCGCGCGCGCCGAGGTGCGCGCGCTCAACGAGCAGCTGGAGGCGGCGCGGCAGACGGCGGCGGCGGCGCAGGAGGCGGCGGCCTCGGCGCGGCACGCGGCGGAGGTGCACGCGGAGCGCTACCGCCTGCAGGAGCACCAGGTCGAGGAGGTGGGTGCGCGGGCGGCGCGAAGGGGGCGAGGAGAACGGAGCTGCTGGTACGGTAGGGGCGACGGCGGCTTGCGGTGCACGAGCCCTCGGGCACCAAGGACGGGAGGCGATCATCCAGGCACCACCATACCATCGACTCGTGTTTTCTGAACACACGGACTGTGTCATCCAACCCTCCTGTAGCTCGAGGCGGCGGCCGCGGAGTTCCGGGACGCGGAGCGGTCCGCGCGGCAGGCGGCGGAGCACGACATGGCGGCGCTGCGGCGCGAGTACGAGCGGCGGCTGGCGGAGGCGGAGACGGAGGTGGCGGCGGCGCGCAGCCAGGCGGAGTCCATGAACAGGTGGGGCGGCGCAGGGGGCGCTGCAGGGCGGCGGGTGCGGCCGTAGGGGGCCGAGGGCCGCTGCTTGGCGGGGTATGTTTGTGAGGCCTGAGCCTAAACAGGCACGCGCCCAACAGTGGGCCTTGGCTTGAGCCGCTAGCTTGCGCCAGCCGCCCTCTTCTGCCCACACACATCGACTGTTGCGCTGCCGCCGCTCCCGCCGTTGAACTGCCAGGGGCCCCGAGCCGCCCGCCATGGCCGCGCCCGGCTACCGCTGGGTGCTGCTCAAGGAGGGCGAGCAGCCGCAGCAGCACGGCGGCGGCGGCCACAGCCGGCCGAGCGAGGACTTGCAGTGAGTGGCGCATCCATCATGTGCTGGCAGGGCTCGCACAGGCATGGCCTGTGTGCCTGTACCGTGAACCGACGTGTCTTCGGCAGAGCGTGTGCGCGCGCAACTCAACTCTGCCTCGTTTTTCCGTTCTGTGTGCTGCAGCTGGGGCGACTCCATGGGCGGCGCGGGCGGCGGCCTGGGCGGCACCACCTCCGCCGACGTGATGAACCAGCTGCGCGGCGGCCCGCCCAGCGGCGGGGGCGGCGGCGGCGGCCTGCACCACCACCACCACGCCGCGTCCAGCCCGCACCTGCGCCACTCGGCGTCCATGGGCCACGGCCATCACGGCCACCACGGCGGCGGCGACCAGGTGCAGACGGTCATGGCCAGCGAGCTGGAGTCGCTGCGGGCGCAGCTGCGCGCCAAGACCGGCGAGCTGACGGCGGCGCAGCAGCTGGTGGTGGAGCTGGAGGCGACGAGAGACAGGTGAGCGGGTTGGCGGTCGTGGCGAGTGGGTCATCGGTCGATTAAAATGTGGAAGGCCGAGTATGCTGTCACGCAACGTCGCGTTTGGGGAAGCTGTCGACGCGGAGTGCGCCTGGTCCCATCTCACGGCCCGTTATTGCTGTGCCCGCTGCCGCTGAAGGCTTGCTGAGGAGCTGGTTGCGGGCTCCGCCAAATCGGAGGAGGCGGCGGAGGCGCTGACGCTGCGGGACTCGCTGCAGGCGGAGATTGTGGAGCTGAACGCCAAGCTGGCCAGCGCGCTGGAGCTCGTGGGTGAGTGGTTCCGGGAGAGGGAGGAGTCGTGGAGATACGAGGGAGGCCGGGGCTTCAGGCAAAGAACACGCAAGCAGCACGGGAGCAAACGGCTTCATGGGCACCAGGCTCGCGGCTGCAACGGCCGGAGTGTAATACGTGGTGGCCAGGGCCGCTCACCCCTCACCCCGCCGCCGCCCGCGCCCCCTGTCTGGCCCGCTGCGCAGGCGAGCGCGACGAGCAGGTGGAGGAGGTGCTGGCGGACCTGCAGGACGTCAAGTGCATGTACAAGGACCAGATCGAGTTCATGTGCCAGCAGCTGGCGGAGCTACAGGGCGGGCACAGCGGCGGCGGCCCCCTCGGCGGCGCCGCAGGCGCAGTGCATGGACACGGCTCCGCGCCCGGCGCGGCGGCGGCTGCGCCGCCGGGGCGGCCGCCGGCTTCGGCGGCAGCGGTGGCGGCGCTGCACGGCGTGGGCGAAGCTGCGGAGGGGCCAGGGAGCGGGCCTCTGGCGCATCGGGGGTCGGGCGGCGCGGGGATGGGCAAATGGCGCTCCGGTTACGGCTCGGCGTCTGGGCTTGCGAGCATGGGCGAGGCGGCAGCGGGCGGCAGTGGAGCGGGCGGCGGTGGCGTGGGCGGGAGCCCGGGGTTGACGCCGGACGGCAGCCGGCAGGGCAACGGTGCCGTATGACGACCGTGTGGAGGCAGGGTAGACGGCTTATTAGGATGCACAGTATCAGGTATGCCAGGCCTCGAAGTTATCTTGGTTCGCTTCCACGAGGTGGCTCAGCCCGGGTGAGGCTTGGAAAAGGTGGAGGTCGCGTGTGCGTGCACGCGGCGAGAGCGTCCTGGCTGGGGGACCGTGGTGCCTGCACCTCGACCGCAGGCAGGCAGCACTGCGCTGGCGCATCGAGCATGCTGTAGAGCTGCGGCATTCATGCGTGTGCCCGCGCAGGGGGGCCGGCTGGCTCTCTCGCCGCACGGTCAGGCCGTGCATGGGAAGGAGCGCAGGAAGCGCAGCAGGGGTGAGGGGTTAGGCTTTAGGAAGCACCGTAGCTGGCCGGGCAACACGGAAGCGTGTCGTCGAGGAATGCGCTCGTTTAGGTAGGTCTCAGTGGCCAGGTCGATGTGAGGTGCATGCTGATAGCGAGTCTACTTCATGTGCAGCAGCCAATGTAATGTCAGTTTTCACATGGATAGTGTCCCTGCGCACGTCGCCGCCTTCGCACCATGGAGGGAGCCTACGCGGGCCCCGGTTTCCGGCAGGCAGGTTGGGGCAGGCAGACTGGCACAGGGGCGTGCAGGGTGAGGCACGCAGGGGCTGGTGGTTTGGGCGCGACCCAGATCGCCGCAGCACCACCACACGCACCGGGCAAGCCGCATCTCATCGGATGACGTCATACGCGGACCGCCGGCCTCGCCGCGCCGCGCCAAACCCCGCGCCAGACACTTGCATCCCTCTCGATGTTGTCGAGCGCTGCTGCACCCGCTGCTGTCAATTTACGCACTCGCCGAGTGGGCCAGCAACCGCGGCTCGCACCCGGGTCACGCAGGTCGTTCTTTCCGCAGCGGCTGCTCGCGCGCGGGCCAGAAGCGCCGCCTGCTGCGATGGCTGCAGAGACGGGCCCCAGCGCCGACGGCGGCCCCGGTGCCGCAGCGAGCCGGCTGGGCAGCTCCCACCTATCGGCCTCCACCGACCTGGACTCAGCGCCCGACCAGCTGCCGCTGGCGGCCGTCCTTGACGCCAGCCTGCAGCGGCGCAAGGCGGCGGCGATCAGCAGCATCGGCCTGGACGGCGCGATGCGGGAGTTCACACTGGTGGGGAGGAGGGAGGCGGGGAGGCGTCGGGGGGCAGGGCCGGGGGCGGGGGCGGGGGCCAGGGCCTGTGTGAGCCGTCGTGTTGAGGCAGCGGGCGGTCGTGCTGTGGCGGCCCGGCGCGCAGGTCCTGTCGGAGGGCGCGGGCGGCGGCTGCCGGTGGGCGGTGGGCGAGACGCAGGGCCGGCGCGGCAGCATGGAGGACGCGCACGTGGTGTGCCTGGATGCGGACGGCGACGGCAGCGGCCGCACATCGCTGTTTGCGGTGTTCGACGGCCACAGCGGCGGCGAGGTGTCGGCCTATTGCGCGCAGCACATCGTGAGGCCGCGGGGGAGGGGGTGAACAACAGCCCAAGCTAAACCAAGCCAAACTAGGGGGCGCGGGGGGGGGGGGGGGGAGCGGGCTCGCGGGCGCTAGCGTTAGCGCACACGGCCTGGAGGGGCGCCGGCCCTATCAGCAGCGGCCTCCAGGTGGCAGTGCTGGACCGATGGGAGTCGGCCACACATGCTCCACGGCTCATGCCCGCACCGGCCACACACGCCTCGCGGCGCCCGCAGGTGGAGGTGCTGAAGGCGGCGCCCTCCTACGCCTCTGGCGACCTGCCGGCGGCGCTCAAGGAGGCATTCCTGGAGCTCGACCGCCGCATGCAGGTGCAGCGCGGTGCAGGTGGTGGGGTGGGGGCGCAGGGGGTGGGGGGCAGCACCCCTGGCTGTGCCAGACGGGGCCCAGGGCAAGTTGCGTGCGCTGCCAATGTGCGGTGAGACGGTGAGCACCCACCGCGGCTTGGCCGGCACGTGACGCACATGACGCGCATGCATGCCGCACCGCAGGACCCGGGCAGCCGGTCCGAGCTGGCGGCGTACCGGCAGATGGCCAAGGCCGACAAGAAGATGCTGCAGGCCGCGGCCGACAAGGCCCAGGACAGGGACAAGGACAAGGATAAGGCCCGCGACGACCTGCAGGGCGCGGGGCAGGGCGACCAGCAGCCGGGCACCGCCGCCGGGTGAGCACTGGGCCGCAGCTAGTGCGCCGAGGCCGCTGGTAGAGGCGGCCTACGGCCTGCGGCCGTGCGGCGGGGCTGCTTGCTTACTGACGCGGCACGCGCAGGCCCGGCGTGCAGGAGCGGGAGCTGGAGGTGCCGGCCCGCCGCGCCGAGGTGCCGCCGCCGTCGCGGCACGCGGTCAAGCGCTACGGCATGGTGGACGAGTCGGGGCGGTACGTGGGGCCGGGCGCCGGCTCCACGGCGGCGGTGGCGGTGCGGCGCGGCGACCAGCTGGCGGTGGCGCACGCGGGGGACAGCAGGTGCGCGCGGGTGCATGGGGAGGGGGTGCATGGACAGGGGTCCGTGGCATGGCCTTGGGGATACCGGTAGGCAGGGGAGGAGGCGGCGGGAGCCATGCTGTCTTTTGCCGCGTGGCGGCAGTCTTGCGCGGGCACTCGCTGTACTCCTGCTCGCAGCCGACGGACTGGTGTTCTTTCCCGCACCTGCCATCCGCTGCCGGCGTCAGGGTGGTGCTGTGCGAGAACGGGGTGGCCCAGGCGCTGACTCAGGACCACAAGCCCGACACGCCCGCCGAGCGCGACCGCATCTACAAAGCCGGTGCGTGCAGGGCGTGAGCGTGCGTGCAGGGCGTGCAGGGTGTGCGCTGGTTGTGCATGGGAATGATGGTCACGAGCCCTTCTGTTTGGGATGGGTTGCGTACCAGAGCCACACCCCTGTCGTGCTACAGCCCCGGCTACTGCTACAGCTGACCTGCCCCGCCTGCCCCGCCGTTACTGCTGACCTGCCCCGCCTGCCCCGCCGCCCCTGCAGGCCTGTTTGTGATGCAGCGGCCAGGCGGCGTGGCGCGGGTGGGCGGCAGTCTGGCCATGAGCCGGGCCATGGGCGACGTCAAGGTGCGCGCGTGGTCCGCAGCAGCTGCAGCAGGCGTCACGAAGCAGCGCGACGGGGGCACCAGGGGCGCGAACGCGGGAAGGACAGGGGACGTGTGAGGATTGCCCACGACCGGTTTGAGGTTGGCAGCCAGGCACAGTCGCCGATCGCCATCTTGAGCAATAATCATGTCGTGCGCCCTCGAATGGAGGCGCGCCCCCACGCGGCTCCTTACACGCGCGCGGCTCCCTGCACACCGCCCGCAGTTCAAGGCGCCGGACCTGCCGCCGCACGAGCAGGCCGTCACCGCCGCGCCCGACACCACCCAGGTGCGGCTGGGCGGCAGCCAGGCGGCGGCGCCGGGCCACCCCGCGGCCGCCTCCCACCCGAGGCTGCTGGTGGTGGCGTGCGACGGCCTGTGGGACGTCATGGAGCGCCAGCAGGTGCGGCACGCACCGGAGTGGTGGGGCCGTGGAGTGGTGAGGCGGGGTACATGGGTCCGTGGTGCATGGGCCTTCGGGGCATGCGGGCGTTGTGTTCGCACGCGGTGTGTGTGCCGCACGGCGTTCGTGCGTACAGTACGGGCCCACAGTCGTGCAACACAGCTGCCTTCCATGGGAACTGCACCCCAACCCAACCCATCCCAACCCAACCCGCATCCGGGCACTCTCCCTGCCCAGCCCTGCGCCGCCACCACATCCCACATGTCATCCCCACACCCGCCGCCGCAGGTGTGCAACTTCCTGGAGCTGCAGCTGTCCTCGCACGGCGGCGACCTGCGGGCCGCGGTGCGGGGCCTGGTGCACGAGGCGCTGCGTCACGACTCCGCCGCCAGCGCGCCCGCCACCGACAACGTCACCGTGCTGGTGGCGCAGCTGCCGTGAGGGGCCCCGGGGGGCGGGGGCAGCTGTGGCAAGTAGGCAGCAGGCAGCGGGCGGCGAGCTGCAGCTGCAACAGCTGGTTTTGTTCGTTGGGCTGGCCGTCAGGGCTGGCGTGGACGAGATTTGGTGGCGTAATCGGCAGGCAGGCAGGTAGAGCGTTGGGGTGAGGACATTGAAGGTGCAGCTGAAGGCTGCACCGAGCCACTTTGGTTATGGTTGAGGAGAGGACAAGCGAGTTAGGCATGTGACCGTCTGCTAACTGTGTGGTTCACCAAGACCTGTTACGTGTGAAGTGATGTGACGATTGGTCATGTTGGCTACGCAAATGGGGCAGAACTGAGATAGAGAACAGGCCCGCATCCCTGGCTTACAGGTGACGACTGCCGTGCGTGCAGACTGGCAGCACGGCCCAGCCACAGTGTGAAGTGCCGACACCTGGCTTAACACCAAGCTTAAGAGTGCGGCCATGTAACCGTCCTCATGGCACGTACCACACCGAGCAAACTGCGAGCCGTCAAGACCTCGTGGCACGCATCGTAGTTCCCGGCGTGCCTATCACGCTGAAGCCCCCCATATGGTAGCAAGCAGCGATAGCCAACTGAGATCAACATCAACAATCACCAGCATCACGACTGTTGCAGCGAATGGCCAGTGCCGCGCACATGCTCTCGGGTGTGATGTGCCCACGCATGCATGGTAGCAAGCAACACTGGGGCCATACCCATGGGCGCCGGGTCAACTCACATCTACGAGACCTAGTATTGCAGCAAGTGTACCGGCAAGTGTACGCGTCCAGATACGGTAGCAGTGTTTGGGCCACCACCCGCACAGATCGTCCCACAGACACGCAAGCTTAAGTGCGCCTGCGCGCTGCACGTGAGGTGTCCCATCCCTTTCTGAATCCCAGCAGGCATGCCTGCTGGTCACAGCTGTACTTGAGGGAGCCGCTCACGACGCTCAGCTGGGCTGGATGGCCAGCTCCGTCCACTTCTCCTTCCGCTTGACGTCGCGCTTCGAGTCCTGCCCCACCACATCATCTGCGTCCTCCGGCATCATGGAGCCCTCGGGCAACTGGATGTCTGCAGCAGGCGAGGGACGGGAGGGGACCGGGCAGACCGGCGGGCACGCACGATTGGAGCAGGCAGCGCGGAGGGGAGCGCCCTGCTTCCCGGGCTCTTACTGTCGTGCGGGAGCGTGTCGCGTGCCCACGCCTCGTCCACGACGTCTATCAAGTGAGGGTTGCCTATGAGCGCGGCCATAATTTAGGAGCAAGTACAAGGGGCACAGAATTCGACAGCTGAGGTGGAGCTCGGAACGCAGCAGTCAGGTCGCACAGACAAATTTCGTGTGGTACTTGTATCAACAGTGGATGTTTGAGTTCCGCGAAAGAACCCATTTTGATTGCTGCATGGGCACTTTTGCCGATCGCAGGCCTTCAGCGCGAATTGAGCCTTCGTCCAGCAAAATGTTAGCTATTTACGTAGAGAAGTAGATATGACTATTCCAAATCACGAAGGGTTGACCCGCGAGAACGTTCTAAACATGTCCTGTTGAAAATTGGCGCCTTCTTGATGCCATGGAGCCCGCAAATCACTTTTAATGCATCCTATATAGTCCAGGACATCATGTCGAAGCCGGGGCGCTGGGACGGACGGAGCTCGGGCCCACACCTGCGACCCTTGACTTGACGCGGCGGTGCCCCGCAACCACTCCCGAGGCGGAACCAACATGAACGACGCGGCGACCCTGCTTAAGTGGGCCCAGCAGCTGACGGCCTCGGGTGCCAATGGACGTCAGGCATGCAGCCGGCTGCTGGAGGCTGTGTCCCAGCAGCGCCTGGCCCTGCCGCTGCTGCACCAGGCGGGCCTGCTGCAGCCGCTTGTGGCGGCCCTGCGCAACAAGGTGCGCGCCGCCACCAACTGCTCGAGCAGGACGAATCCGCCGTGTTGGAGGCTAGCATAAGCTCCTGCATGGCGCGGTGGTGGTCGCATCGCTGTTGTGAGGCGGTGGCGGGATGCTCTGGATCGTTGTGCTGCTGCTGGAGCCGCCCAGAGCGTGGTGTTGCAGGCGGGGCGTGTCGTAAACGGGGCAAATGGCATATAGTGATAAAGCTCTGTGTATGTCACCTGCGCAGGACGCCGCCGCGCAGCAGCGCTCCGTGGCGGTGCTGCTGGAGGCGTGCCGCTGCGGCGCCGGCGGCGAGGCGCAGCTGGCGGCACTCACCGGCTGCTGCCAGGCCTTGCTGGACATGGTTGCCAGCCGAGCCACGCACCCGCCGGGAAGCGGCAGCAGCGCGGCTGCTACTGCCGGGGTGGCGGGCGCAGCGGGCAAGGGAGGCGGTGCGGGCGCGGGCGCCGGAGCAGGCGGCGAGGGCGCGCCTGGGGCGCACTGGTGGGAGGAGCCGCACGAGGCGGCGAGGGCGGCCTGCACGCTGCTGTGGCGGCTGAGCGGCGACGACGAGGCCCGGGCGCTGATGCTGGCGGGCACTAGCGCGCTGGTGCAAGTGCTGCTGGGTGAGTTCATCTGGGTGGGTGGCGCGGGCGGTACTGGCAATGAGCTTGCGGGCGGGCTCGCAAGCAGCATATCTAAGAACCATTTGTCCGTCTGCCCGCCTTGCTATTCTTGTCCGCCGTATTCTTCTTGCCGTGTTGCGGCGTCTACAATCGGCTATTCCCCCCACCATCTCGTTGTATTTAATCATGCATGGAACCCTCCCTCGCTGGCCCCGCAGTGGTGCTGGGCGCGCAGTCCAGCCCGGCCCTGCGCATGGCCGCCAGCGGCGCGCTGCACAACATCGGCGAGGTGCCGCGCGTGCAGGCGCAGCTGGTCAGCCGCACGCAGGTGGGCTGGGGTGGCACGCGGCCGTCTGTGTGCGTGTTTGTGTGTGTGGGGGGCGGGGCGTGGATGGTTGGGGTGAGTGGCGGGAGTTTGGTGGCCCCAAGGCCGGTATAGAAGGGCAGGGGCCACGCTTGTGGGCCGGGGGAAACGGCACGTTTCTTTCTGCCGCAACGGCGCGTTTCTTTCTGCTGCTCCTGTCGCTGCCCAAGTCGCCGTGCTTGCCTCGTGCCCCCCCGGCAGGAGCTGCTGCCTATCCTGGTGGGACTGCTGGCGCGCGCGGGGCCGGAGCTGGCGGCCGCGCTGGATGCGGGTGGCCTTCCCAGCCTGGGGACGGTGGGGCATGCGTGGGCGGGTGGCAGCAGCGTGGGGTATTGGTCTTCGCTGTTGCTGCCCGGGCCGGGTCCGCAGCAGACCGAGTCGGGCGCCTGGCATGCGCCGCACTCGGCCGCCGGCCCGGCTGCCGCGTCGCCTGAGGCGTCGCCGCGATGGCCGTCGGGCGCGGCCGCCCCCGGCGCGCTGCTGCTCACCGCCTCCAGCCTGACGCCGCCGCCGGGGCAGCAACCGCAGTCGGGCTACAGGGGGATGCAGCAGATGCTGCAGGCGAGGCTGCGGGATGCGGGCGCCCCAGGTGCCGCCGCCGGTGCTGGGCGTGGCGGTGGCGGAGGCAGCGGCGGCGGCGCGCGCAGTGGCGCTGGCAGCGGCGGCGGAGCCGGGCCAGGGTCGCAGGCTGCTGCTACGGGATCGTCGCAGGCGCAAGCAGCTGCGGGCTGGGCGGCACTGGCGCTACCGGGGCGAACTCAGGCCGTTGCGGATGCCGTGGCGCCGGCGGAGGCTGTGGTGGCGACGCTGGTCCACGTGGCGGGGCTGCTGCGCGTGCTGTGCTGCGAGCCCACGGTGGCAGCCGCCATGGCCATGCAGCAGGAGGGGCAGCCGCTGCGGCGCCTGCTGCGCGCCGCGGCGCAAACCGGTGTCCTGCTGGCGGCTGCAGCTGCCGCCGCGGCCGCCCCGCCCAGCGCCGCGGCCACCTCGCTCCCGCAGCGCCAAGGCACGGCGCCGGCGTCAGCCGGACCGGCCGCGCCGCAGGCCATGCAGCCGACGTCGCCGCCGGCGCAGCGCGCCTCGCCGGCGCAGCCCTTCATCGACTCGCTGGTGCGCTTTCAGCTCCTGTGCGGCGGCACACTCGCCACCGTGATGGCGCACCCGCCTGCAAGCGCAGCCGGCTTGGCGGAGCTGGCAGCTGCAGTCGGCGGCGGCGGTGGGGACGGCGGCAGCGGCGGAGGTGCGCGGCCCACCACGGGCCGCACGCCCACTGTGTCCACATCCGGCGGAGCGGGAGCCGCGGGGCCGGGGCAGTCGGCGGCGCTTTCAGTCGCGGCGTCGGCGGCAGCGATGGGCGCGGCGGCGGCAGTAGCGCCCGCGGCCATGTCCGCACTGTACTGCTACTGCTGTACGGAGGCGGATGCGAACGGCCTTGTCGTACTGGTGGCGAACCCGGGCGTGGCGGCGGCGCTCGCGATTGCGCTGCAGTACGGCGCCCGCGCGCTGGGCTCCGCCGAGATCGCCCTGCCCTTCCCACACCCGCACGCCGCCCCACCGCGGGCCGCGCCGTCCATGCCAGGGAGCGCTGCTGCTTCTGCTGCCGGAGGCACCGGCGGCGCACAGGCGGCCGTCGGCGGCGATGCGGGCGGCAGCAGCGATGGCTGGTATGCCGGGCCGCTGGACCCAGGCGTGGCCATGGCGGCGGCGGCGTTCGCACTGCACCTCATGCGCACCACCGCTTCCATCCCCGTGGAGCAGTCCGCGCCTGGCGGCTACGGCGGCGGCGGCGGCGGCGGCGGCGGTGGCGGCGGCGGTGGCGGAGCCAGCGTCAGCGGCGGCGTCCCGCCCTCGCCGCGCTACAACGCCGCTGGCGCCTCTGCCGCGCCCGCTGGCGTTGCCTCCGCATCCGCCTCTTCCGCGGCTGCGGCTGCAGCGGCGGCAACTGCGGCAGGCGGTGGCGGCTCTGGCGCGGCGCTGTCACCGACGTCGTTGCTGGCGGTGGAGGGCCTGGTGGCGGCGGACTGCGGCGCGCTGGCTGGCGTGCGCCAGCTCGTGTACGTCCTCATCCAGCGGAGCATGACGCCGGAGGCGGCTGGCCGCGGCGCTGGCGGCGGCCTGCCGCCCATGGACGAAGCCGCGCTGGCGCTGCAGGCCCTGGCGGCGGGCACCGCGGCGCGGCTGGCGGCGCACCCGGCCGCGCGCGGCGCGGCGCCGATGCGGGAGGCGCTGGGGCCGCCGCTGGAGGTGCTGTCGGCGCTGGCGCTGCTGCTGCTACTGCCGCCGGCGGCGGGCGACGCGGCCGCGGGGCGGGTTGCGGGCGTGGGCGGGCCGCCGGGCGCCAGCAAGAGCTTCGTCGCGTCCTTCCTGGCGGCCGTGGCGCAGCATGGCCCCTACAGCTTGGAGATGTTCACACAGGTGCGATGGGAGCGGGGCAGGGCTGGAGCCTTCCGAAGGGGCCGCGTCTCCTTGGTGCTGTAACGTGAACATGTTGAGCGAGTTGTTGCACGCCTGTTACCGCTCTCGCTCTTGAAACTCGCTTGCTGTTACGAATGTCGAATGTCGATGGCGCCGCGCAGATCATTGTGGCCACACGCGGCGCCCTCGGCTCCATCATCGGCCTGCTGCCCAACCCCGCCGCCCTTGCCGCGGCCGCCGCCGCCGCGCAAGCCGCCGCGGCCGCGGCCGGGCCAACGCCCGGCACCCGCGGCGGTGACGGCTCCGGCCCCCTGCACCTCCTCCCCTCTGCGCCCAACTCTGCCGACCTCTCCCGCGCCGCGGCCGGCCTCTCGCCCGCCCCGAGCACGCCCGGAGCCGCACCGTCCGCCTCCCCGGCGCTGGGCGGCCGGCCGGAGAGCGCCGCGTCCGGGCTCACGGGCGGCGGCGTGGGCGGCGGCGTGCTGCCTGCTGACCCGTACGAGGGCTGCGCGGCGGCGGGCGTGGAGGCGGCGCTGGCGCTGTGTGCGGTGGCGGCTCACAGCCGGGAGGTGGCGCGGGTGCTGGCAGGCAAGACCACGCTGGTCGCCACGCTGCTGGCCGTGCTGCGGGAGCGGCGGGCAGGTGCGTACCGTACGCAGAGTGGGTGGTGATGGCCCCTCGGCCCTCGCGCGCTGGGCCTGACTGGGCATATCTACCGTGCCACTGAGCAAGGGCACAGGGTGGTAAGCGTCATGTAATGGCACCTAAGCACCGCAAGGCAGCAGGGAGCCTGACTGACTTGACCCGGGTGTGTGCGCCCTCCGCAGTGCTACCTGTGGAGGGCTGGGCCGCCGCCGCCGCCAGCCAGGGCCAGGCCCACTGGCTGTGGCAGTCGGTGCGCATCAAGGTGCTGCGGGTGCTGTGCACGCTCACCAGCCAGGTGAGGCCCGAGCGTGTGCGTGTGCGCCTGTGTGTGCGTCTATGCGTGCCTGGGCTGCTGGGCGCGATGCGCCTCGCTCCTCCACGATGCAAGTCCACTCCTGTCGCCTCCTTCTCCGCTGGCTGCCGCTCCTTCTGACCCTGCTGGCACCTGTCCCTCGCCCGCCGCCTGTCGCAGCTGGGCGAGGCGGCCGTGCGCTCCGAGCTGGTGGGCGACACGGCGCTGCTGCCGGCGCTGAGCCACTGCCTGGGGCCCAGCCAGCCGCCGGCGGTGGTGGCCGCGGCGCTGGAGTGGCTCGCGCTGCTGCTGCAGCACCCCGCCTTCGTCACGGAGCGCCTGACAGGTGGGGAAGCGGGAGCACCGTGCCGCATGGTCATGCGTTGTCCCACACTGCGATGGCGCATGCAGCATGCAGCATGCAGCATGCAGCATGCAGCATGCAGCATGCAGCATGCAGCATGCAGCATGCAGCATGCAGCATGCAGCATGCAGCATGCAGCATGCAGCATGCAGCATGCAGCATGCAGCATGCAGCATGCTGCACTGCCCTTCTATGGTCAGCCGGCACACACCCTGACGCGTGCTGCTACCGTGTATGTGGCTTTGCAGGCCCGACTCTTAACGAGGTGCTCGGGCGACTATTGGAGCTGTTGCAGCTGCTGCCGTCCGCGGGGCCCGCCGCCGTGGGCTCCCTCACGCCTTCTCGCGCCGCCTCGCTCGCGACTATGAATCTGGGCGGCGGCGGTCCTGGCGCCGGCGCAGCTGCAGCTGCCACCGCCGCCGCCGCCGCCTCGGCCGGCCGCGGCGGGCGGCCGCCTGTGTCAGGTTCAGCCAACCCCGGCGGCGTCGGCGTCCTGAACGCTTCGCCCTCCTCGTCAACACCCAGCGGCGCCTCCGCGTCCGCCGGGCTCAACAGCAGCCTCCGAGGCGGCGGCGGTCTGCTGCTCGGCAGCGCCGCCTCAAGCACGAACCTCAACAGCAGCCTCCGCGGCGGCGGCGGCGGCGGCGGCGGCGGCGGAAGCTCCAACCTGAACAGCAGCCTGCGCGCCGGCGGCCCAGCGGCGTCGGCCTTCCAGGCAGCCGCGAGCGCGGCCGCTGGCGCAATGACGGCGGCGCAGCAGGACCTGTCGGCGTTCCACCCCGCGGTGCAGGCCGCGGCGGCGGTGGCGCTGCACCGCCTGGCCGCCGCCAGCCCGGCGCTGCCGGCGCAGCTGTGCGCGGTGCCAGGGCTGGCGGCGGCGGCGCTGCGGCAGGTGGCGGCGCTGCTGGACCAACTGGCGCTGGACGGGTGAGTCGTTCGCAGGCGGTCGGTCACGTGCAAGGACAGACCGGCTGCTTGGGCTGTCGTGCGCACGCCCCCACTGACGTGCCTGCTTGCTCCGTTCCCTGCTGGCCTCCAGTGCATCCTGCACCGCCATTTGATTCAACCATCCATGCAATGCCCCTCGCAGCTACCTGCTGCCGGCGCTCACCGCGACGCGCCTGTCGGCGCTGCTGGCGCTGCTGGCGGTGCTGGCGGAGAGCGGCGAGCCGGCCGAGCCTTCGCCGCCGCCGCTGCGGCTGCTGCGGCGCAAGAGCAGCACCCTGGGACTGGGGCTGGGCCTGGCGCTGGGCAGCGGCAACGCCCGCCACTTCTTCAAGCGCTCCTCCAGCACCTCCAGCGACTGGCCGCACGGCAGCGTCGCTGGCGGCGGAGGCGGAGGCGGCGCTGGTGCCGGCTCGGTTGCGCTCGGTGGCGGGCGGGGTGGTGCCGGCGGCCGGGCAGCCGGCACAGGGGTGGATGGTCGCGGCGGTGGCGCTGGCGAGGACGGAGCTGGTACGGGAGCTGGGATCGAAGCCACGGACGCGCTCGACCAGATCATGTCGGCGCCGGGGGCGTTCGACGTGCTGTGTGAGGCCGTGGAGGCCATGGCTGCGGTAGCGGAGGGGGAGGAGCGGGCCCGGCACAGCCGCAGCGCTGGCGGGCCCGGCTTGGGTGGCGGCGGCGGTGGGGGCAGCGTGCCGGGCCATGAGAGCGGCAGCGTGATGGGCGGGGGCAGCGGCAACACGGGCACCAGAGGCCCCTCGCGGACGCTGGCGCCGTACCTCGGCGGTGGCGGCGGGGCAGGCGGCGGCGGTGGCGGCGGCGCGCGCAGCGGCGGCGGCAGCCCCACCCGGCACCTGGGCCCGCGCTCGCCGCCCTTCTCGCCTAGCAGTGCCGGGGGTGCCTCGTCGAACCAGGTGAGTGGTGGTTCCCCTTGAATTTTTCGCTGTACTGTCGCGCACTTTACTTACATTTGCTTACAATTGCTACACTCCCAGGACCCTCTGGGCATTGGCGCCACCAGCCCCTGGGGCGGCAAGCACCACGGAGCCGGCGGCGGCGCGGACGGCGCGGCGGCGACCGCCTCCCGCGACAGCCCCTCGGGCGGCGTCGGCGTCAGCCCCGCCAAGCACCGCCGGCGCCCCAGTGAATCGGCACAGTCAGCAGGTGAGGCTCGTTCGCGCCTCCGCCAAAAGCGCCACATGTTCCCCCCGAGTCATCCACGTGTTTCCACCTTTTCTGATTTGTTACAACACTTCACGCATCGTTCGCGCACGTTCATTGTGCCTGCCGCAGCCGAGGCCTCTGCCGCCTGGTCCGCCGCGTTGGCGGCGGGTGTGGAGCGCGCCTCGCCGTCGCAGCTGGCCGCCATTCGCGGCGGCGCGCTGGGCTGCCTGGCGCGACTGGTTGGGCACTGGGCGGCGCAGCTGGAGGCTGAGGCGGAGGCGGCCGTTGGGGTCGGCGGCGGCGGAGGAGGGGGAGGGGAAGGAGGGGCAGGCGGTGATGGCGGCGGCGGCGGAGGTGGCGGCGGCGTCAGTCTGGTGGTGGTGGCCGCGGTGCCGGGGCTGCTGGCGGAGCTGGAGGCCCACGTGGGGCCACTGGCGTCGCCGGCGCCGCCAGGGGGAACGGGCACGGGCCAGACGGAAGGTACGGCGGTGCATGCCTGCCTTGCGCCCCTGCTTTCGCTCGCGCTCCAGCTCGTTGTGCTTGGGCCGTCGCCATGGTGATTGCAACCCCGCACTTGCCTTGCTGCTGTCGCCCCCGGCCCCCTGCGCCAACAGTGCTCCGAGTGGACCACCCCGACCCCCGCACGCCGCCGCCGCTGCCCTCCGTCATCGCCGCGCGCACCACCGGCCGCCCCAGCCGCCTGGCCGGCAGCCTGCCGCCGCTGCCCACGCCCGGCCCGCCGCCGGGGCTGGGCGACGTGGTCATGGTCTCGTACGGCGGCACGGCGGCGCAGCGGCAGCAGGGGCAGGCGCAGCAGCAGGCGCAGCAGCAGGCACAGGCGCAGTACGGCCAGGGCGAGCGGGCGGGCGGAGGAGGCGGAGGAGGCGGCGGAGGCGGTGCAGGGAGCTTCCAGCCGCACACGGGCCTGCTGAGGCGGGTCGTGCAGGTGCGGCCCCAAGCTGCTGTCTCTTGATGCGCACGGCCGTGGCCAGCCGTGACTTCAATCCGTGCTCGGCAGGTGTATGCGCACTTGGAGCCGCACCAACGCAGGACCCCCAACCCCGGTACCTACCTCCTTGCCCTGCTCTGTGTGCCATGCTCAGGTGTGCTGCAAGCTCATGGCGCCCAGCGAGCCGGCGGCGCTGCGCGCGCCCGCCACCGCCGTGGTGGCCACCGTGCTGGCGCTGGCGGAGGAGCTGGCGGCGGTGATGGCGCTGACGCTGCCGCAGCTGCTGGAGCGGCTGCTGGACGTGGCCGCGCTGCTGGGGCGGGCCGGCGGCGACGGCGCGGACGGGGACGGCGCAGGGGCGGACGAGGGCGTGGGGGGCGGAGGAGGAGGAGGGGGAGGCGGAGGAGGCAAGGGACGGGAGAGGGTGGAGCGCAGCCTGAGCCGGCGCGGCGGGCGGAGCGTGTCGTTCGGGGCCGCCGGCGCCAGCGCGAGCGCGTCGGCGGCCGCAGCCTCGGCGGTGGGCGGCGGCGGCGCGGGCGGCGCGGGCGGGAGCGGTGTGGGCGGGGTGGGGGAGCTGCGCGACGCGATGCAGCTGGACGCGGAGGCGGCGCTGACGGCGCTGGATGTGCTGCTGCAGCTGGCGCAGAACGCCTGGACCAAGGTGCGGGCCTCACCGGGTGGGCGTATGCACTGCAATGGTGTGGGCAAGCAAAGGCGCGTCGTTTCCCTGGACCCTGTGTGCGCCTGCTCTTAGCCTCTTACTGAACACCGCCTTCCTGCTGCTGCCAACAACTGTATTATCTCTGCAGCCCCGCCTGGCGAACCACCCGCGCCTGGCCGACGCGCTGGACGCGCTGCTTGAGGAGGACTCGGCCGTGACGCTGCGCGCGCTGCTGGAGAGTCGCGCCGCGCAGCAGCTGCAGCACCAGGCGGCGGCGGCGGGCTCCCGCGGCGGCGCCGGCACGGCCAGCCTGCCGCACACCGCAGGCGGCACGGGCGGCGGGCCTGGGCCGCACCCCACTGCGGGGCAGCAGCAGCAGCTGCAGCTGCACCACGGACACATGGCGCCGCTGCAGCATTCGCCGCCGGGGGGCGGGCACCACCCGCACGGCCATGCGCACGGCCACGGCCACGCCGCGCCGCACATGTCGCGAACCGACACCGCCAGCAGCCACGCGCCGGGTGAGCTGACGGCCTAGGCTCACATGACATATGCCTAATTCATTCGACCCTAGGCCTCCATGGCACACGGCGATGCAGCCCATTCACACCGCTGTGACGCTGTGGCACCTCGCCGGCCTGCGTCCAATCCAGGCGCACCGCCTGCCGGCTCGGCAGGACCGCTACGCCGGCTGGCTGCTTGCCCGCTTCATCACTTCCGTTCCACCTCCCACCTCCCACCTCCCACCTCCCACCTCCCACCTCCCACCTCCCACCTCCCACCTCCCACCTCCCACCTCCCACCTCCCACCTCCCACCTCCCACCTCCCACTTCCCACTTCCCACTTCCCACTTCCCACTTCCCGCCCCCGCCGCCCCGCAGGCACCGCCGACGGCGCCAAGCTTGTGCTGGCGGGGTCGGCCTCGCTGGCCAGCAGCGGGTCCTTCATCTCGGCGGAGGGCGGCGGCGGGCTGGTGTCAGACGTACGGGTGGTGGCGGCGGGGCTGGTGGTGGCGCTGGCGCCGCACGCCGCGCGGCCGCTGGTGCCGCCGCCCGGGTCCGGAGCCGGCAGCCTGCTCAGGTATGGGGCCTGGGTGTGGGCGCTCCATGCTGCTGCCGTTTACGCGCTGCCAGCCCTTGCATCCGCGGGGTCACGGACAGGATGTGTTGCATCTGCCCTGCCAACGCCACTGGCTGCATCCTTGCATGGCGCACCGCGCAGCTCGCTGGACTCGCTGCTGCGGGAGTCGGGCAGCCGCCGCGCGCAGGGCCTGGCCCTGGCGGCGCTGTGGGCGCTGGTGGGCTCGCCCGGCGGCGCGCCAGCGGTGGCCACGTCGGGCGTTCCTCGCAGCCTGGTGGCGGTGCTGAGGCAGCAGGGGGCGGGCGGGGGAGGCAAGGAGCGGGAGCGGGACCGGGACAGCAACACCGGCGGCGGCATGGGCGGCAGGCGTGTGAGCACCAGCTACGGTGCACCCGGGCAAGGCAGCGCCGACACCGCCCTGCGCACGCTGGTGGGTGCCCGCACCGCGCTCATTGCATTTACGATGGATTGCTGCTTTTGCGTGGGCTCCTTATTTGTGTCGCCTTGCATTATTTTGCGTCCGATATCTGCCTCACTCCCCTGACGCTCACCCGCAGGCGGTGGGTGTGCTGGCATCATTAGTGCAACAGCTGGACGGCGCCACTGCCGCCGCCGCCACTCCTTCTGCGGCCTCCCAGTCCGCCGCGGCTGCCGCGGCCGCCGCCCCCTCCGCCGCCTCCTCCTCGCTGGCTGCGGTGGACGGACTGGCGGCGGCGCTGCTCGACGTCATCGCGGCGGCGGCGGACCTGCTGGTGGGTAAACCATCAGAGGCTGACAGCACACGCCGTTATGGAGCCTTGCTGATGAAATGGCACCCCCCAAAAGGTGTACACAGATGTACAGTGTACATAGATCAGAGCATTGCCACAACTTGATGCAATTTACAATTGTTCTTCCGCCGCATCGCCCGCAGCTGCGTTCGCTCAAGTCCAGCGGCGGCAACTCCGCCGGCATGTCCCGCGGCGGTGGCGGCGGCCTGGCCGCCAGCAGCGGCGAGCTGCCCGACGTGGGGTCGCTGGAGAGCGGCCACCAGCAGCTGCTGTGGGGCGTGGCGGCGGTGGCGGCGCTGAGCCGCAGCGCGGCGGTGGCGGCGCGCTTC
This sequence comes from Chlamydomonas incerta, assembly GCA_016834605.1. Taxonomy (NCBI): domain Eukaryota; kingdom Viridiplantae; phylum Chlorophyta; class Chlorophyceae; order Chlamydomonadales; family Chlamydomonadaceae; genus Chlamydomonas; species Chlamydomonas incerta. Next base: position 1,269,176 of record JAEHOC010000004.1, read on the forward strand.
GCCAGCCTCAAGGCGCTGGCGCCGGCGCTGCTCACCGCGCTCAAGGTGGGGGCGACGGCGAGGGCGGCAGGGGGGGGGGGAGCGTGAGGATTGGGGAATGGTACCGCAGGAACACTACGGTAGTGGCGGATGGCTTCCGGGCGCGCTGAACATCGCAGCCTCCGGCCCTCGTTCGGCCATCCCCTCGTGCGTGTGCCATGACGGGCGCGGCCGTCCCGCTTACCGCACGTCCTCCGACCCTCCCTCCCCTCCCGCCCCAGATCCGCACCTACGACATCCAGCTCTACGCCGCGGGCCTGGTGGGCAACCTGGCCGGCCACACCGCCACCGCCGCCGTCATCGCGGGCGTCAAGGGCGTGGGCCGCGAGCTGGTGCGCCAGCTGCGGGAGGCGCTGACCGGGCCGGGCGGCCGGCCCGACCCCGAGGCGCCCGCCACGGAGCCGCTGCTGGGTGAGGCGGGGGTGCACGGGTTCGGACGCGAGGGCGGAGGGCGGGGGGCGAGCGTTGCGAGGTTACGCTATTTGGGACAGCTTTGAGGCAGGGGGCACGGGCAGGGGGGCACGTACTGATTTGCGTGTAACAGCGTAAATAAAAATTGTGCCCTGCGCTGTGCGCTGCCCCGCACAGCCGCCATCCGCAACCTGGCCGGCAGCGAGCGCGGGCGGCAGGAGCTGGCGTCAGACCCCGCCACGGTGCCCTGCCTGGTGCGGGCGCTGGCAGTGGCGCCGCCGGCCCTGCCCGGCAGCCTGCAGGAGCCGTCGCCGCGCGCGCAGGCGGTGCAGGTGCGCAGCCGTAGCCCACGAATGCATCCTTTGGTTGTGGCGCGCTGGACGTTGAGCGGGCAAGCACCCGGCATATCATCCCATCACTTCGCTCACTCGCCCACTCGCCCGCTCGCCGTGCAGCTGGCCGCCGCCGCCGCGCTAGCCAACCTGTCCGCCGACCGCTGCGGGCTGGAGGCCATGGTGGCGGACCAGGAGCTGCTGCTGCCGGTGCTGTGGGCGCTGGCGCGGGGCCTGGTGGTGCAGGTGCGTGGTGGGCGTGTGGGGCGGAGGAGGCGCTATGTTTGGTTTCGCAGTGCGCGCTAGTTATGCTAGTCATATGAGTGCGTGGCAGAGTGTGGGCGGCTTTAGGATTACGCCGGCGTCCGGTTGATGGCTGGCCCCCGCAGGTGCCGGTGAGCAACGGCGGCGCCATGGGCGGCGGCGGCGCGTCCATGGCCGTGCCGCCGCCGCCGCCGGGCGGCGGCGAGTGGCAGCTGTCGCGGCGTGTGGGCGCGCGCCTGCGGCTGTTCACGTGTGTGGTCCTGGCCAACGCCATGAGCCACCCCGTGCTGGCCAAGGTGGGTGGGGCGGGGCGCGGCGCGGGAGCAGTGGTGCTTGTCGGGTCCAGTCGGGGGCGTCAGTGCTTGCCAAGCAATGGCGTCGAATTGTTCGGGGGGCCTTGTTGGTGCTTAGGGCTGTGCCAAGGGAGCCCGCCTCTGCAGTTTGGGAACCTGGGAACAGGGCTGCGGTGGCGCTGTTGCGGCACCACTTTTGGCCTTGCGAGCGGACACCCAGCGGTATCCAGTGCCGTGTGCCGGCCTGCAGGGCCTCAATGCTCCTGCACGTAGCCACGCTCTCGCCTCCGCCCTCTTCCCTCTCCCCTCCCCCCTTGGCCGCCGCGCCACACAGACCAGCCTCATTCTCCACGACGCCATGGCCGTCCTCAGCTCGCTGGCGCTGGCGCTGCCGGGCCCCTCACGCCACGCCGCGCAGGCCGACCCGCTGGCGCCGCTGCGCAGCCGCCGCCACCGCATGGCCGCCGTGGCCGCGCTGGAGGCGCTCAAGCAGCTCCTGATCGCCGCCGGGCCGCGCGCGCTGCACGGCCTGCAGGGCCGCCCCACGGCCGTCAAGTCCGCCGCGGCAGCGGCGGCCGCCAGAGGCGGCGCCGCCGGAGGCGCCGCCGGCGCGGCGGCGGCGGCGGCTGCGCCGCCGCCGCTGCCGTCGTCGCCGGGCCTGGCGACGCGGCCGCCGGCGCCCAGCCCGGGCGCGCCGGGGTCTCCTGCACGGCTGGCGCACCTGGTTGACCACGTGATGGACCTGCTGGCCTGGGTGGACTTCCACAGCGCGGAGGAGGTGGCGGGTGAGCAGGTGCAGGGGGAGGGCAGGGAGGGCAGGGAGGGCAGGGAGGGCAGGGAGGGCAGGGAGGGCAGGGAGGGTAGAGCAGGGGTGTCCAGGAAAAGGGGGTGGGGTGCAATGGTGCTTCAATGTTGGAAGCATGGAAACTCGGGGGTTGGGGTGGGGTGGGGTGGGCGACAGCTTGCACCTTGGGAGTTGCGATACTACTAACTCTGGAGTCCACTAACCTAAAACATTGCCTCCCTGTCGGCACTGCATCTACGCAGCTGACCCCGGCAATGCCGGCATGGGCGCCGACGTGGCGGGCGCGGCGGCGGGCGTGGTGGGGCAGCTGGCGGTGCTGGGCGTCGTGGGTGAGTGGCGGGCCAGGATTTGTTTCTCAACACCATGGCACCTCCTGATAGCTTGACCTGACCTGACCTGACCTGACCTGACCTGACCTGACCTGGCCGTGCTGCCCGCCGCATCTCCTTGGTTTTGCCCCTTCACGGCGCCGTCCCACTCCACGCACTCCACGTACCGGTAATCCGTACATCCGGCCCCCTGCCCTACACGCCCCGCTCGCAGGCCGCTTCCCCGAGTACGCCTCCAGCAGCTGCCACAGCCTGGTCAAGCTCATGGTGCTGCCCACGCTGCAGCCGCTGCCGTACGGCGCCGGCGGCGGCGGCGCCCTGCCCGGCGGCGGCGGCGGCATGGCGGCGCTGGGCCTGGGGCTGGGCGTGGGCAACGCGGTGCCGGGGTCGGGCGCGCCGCCGGGGGTGCTGGACGTGGCGGCCGGGCACGCGGCGGCGGCGGTGTGGGCGCTGGTGTCAAACCCGCTGTGCCGCGCGTGGGCGTACCAGGTGCGGGCTGCACAACCCGTCGGCTGGACTTGGGGAGGCGGGGCCTAAGTAACAACCATACATGGCATGCCGTACTCGCAAGCCATGCGCCGTTTCGGCCCCCCCGTCTATCTACCACCCTTGCAACCTCCCGCGCCCGCCCTGCCTGGGTGCAGGTGCGCACCGACGCCGCCGCCCACCGCGTGATGCTGCTGCTGGTGCGGCGCGGGCTGCGAGGCGGCACCCGGGCGCGCTTCGCCAGCGCGCGCGTGTTCGCGGCCGCCACCCTGGGGCAGCTGGCCGTGCAGGTGCGCCGGTGGCCCAGGAAAGGGCATGCATGTGGGTCGTGTGTATGTGTTAACAGCCGGCCGCACACCTGTCGCTGCCTTCCCCCATTTGTCGCAACGGCGGCTTGAGACCCGGCGCCACTCCTCACCGCGGCGCTGCTGGCACCTGTGTGCATGCTCCGACGCTCCCACAGGGCGGCATCCCGGCGGCCGAGATGCCCGAGCTGCTGTCGCCCGACAACGGCCTCCCCGGCGCGCTGCTGGACCTAGCGTCACTGGCCATGCCGCCCGCCGCCACCGGGGCCGGGGCCGGGGCCGGGGCCGGCGGCGGAGGCGGCGGCGGGGCCGCAGCGGCTGGCGGCGGCCCGGGCGGCATGGGCGGCCCGGGCCGAGGGCGCGGCGGAGTGAACCCAATGGGCATGGAGCGGCACCCCGGAGCGCCCGGGGGCGGCGCGGCGGCGGGTGGAGGTGGAGGAGCTGGCGGCGGCGGCGCGGCAGCACGGCAGCGCACCAAGGATGTCGACCCAGCCGAACAGGTTGGTTGCGTGATCGGTATTGGTACCGGCGGCCCGCTCGCCGCTTGCGACCACGTGCTGCGTCCCCACTCATCGTACATAATGCCGATGTCTGCGTCCCATCTGCCTGCATCCCTGCTGCTGCCGCTCTGCTGTTGCTTAACTGAATGCGTGCCTGAATGTCACTGTCTGCATCCCTCCGCCTCCGCCTCCGCCTCCGCCGCCAGGCCCGCACCGCCGCGCTGGCCATGGTGGGCGTCAGCGGCGACCTGCGGCTCACCATGGGGCTGCAGGCCGTGGGCGGCCTGTCGCACCTGGCGGGGCAGGCGGGCGGCTCGGCGGCGCTGCTGCAGGTGCAGGGCCTGCTGGACACGGCGGTGAGCAGCCGGGCGGCCTCGCACCTTGTAGATGCACGTGCCGCGTTTGTCTGCGGTGCGCATCGTTTCGTAGCGGTCACGGCCGGCGTCTGTCTGCAAAGCCCGCCTGTCCCTAGGAATGTCTGCTGCCAGGTTCGCCCCACTGCCGCGGGCTGCACGCTCGTGCCGGCCTGCTGTGCCCTGGCGAAGTGTGCCAACCGCCGCTGGCTCGGTGTGGCGCGGCGCGCAGGTCCGGCTGCTGGGCTGCCCGCTGGACGAGGTGTGCGGCGTGGCGGCCATGCTGCTGAGCGCGCTCAGCGGCGCGGGCGGCTGGCCGGCCTGCGGCGCCATGGCGCGCTGCGGGGGGCTGGTGGAGGCGCTGGTGGCGGCGCTGAAGAGCCGCGGCATGCAGGTGCGGGTGACGCAAAGAGGGTGGGGGGAGGGGCATAGCGGCGTGTCCAGGGCGCGTTTCGGTTACATGCGCCTGCACTGCAAACTGCTGTGTACATTCGCGACAGCACCGCCGTACCCCTTACCCCTTTTGCAATTGCAAAGCTGACCCTGTCGCTGCACGGCCCGCCGCGCGGCCGATTGCCGCCCCGCCCCGCAGATCAAGGCCTACTGCGCGGTGGCCCTGGGCAACATAGCTAACGGGCCGCCGCCGCCGCCGCCCGCCGCCGACCTGCCGCCCGACACCGCCGCCGCCGCGCTGTGTGACGGCGCCGTGGAGCGCATGCTGGGCTGCGGCGCGCTGCACAGCCTCACGTGCATGCTGGGCGAGTGCGGCCGGCTGCTGGAGCTGCAGCAGCGCCGCCAGCAGCGGCAGCAGCAGGCGCAGCAGCAGCAGCAGCGGGAGGCGGAGCAGCAGCTGCAGCAGCAGCAGCAGGAGGCGGAGGCGGAGGTGAAGCTCGAGCTGAGGATGGGGCTGGCGCACCTGCAGCAGGGCGCGGGGCAGGGACAGGATGGAGCGGGTGGTGGAGGTGGAGATGCAGGGGGCGAGGGCGCCAGGTCGCGGGCCCAGCAGCCTCAGCAGCCCACGCCGGAGAAGCTGCGGTCGCCCACCTCGCCGCCGAGGCTCCCGTCCCTCGGGAGCAGCAGCCCCCAGCGCCGCAGCCTGGACACCGCCGCCGCGCCGGCAGCGGACATAACGCACCCGCCAAGCGTGAGCGCGGTCCCGGGCGTCGAGCGCTTCCTCAGTCGCGGCAAGAGCAACAACGCCCGCGGCGCCGGCGCCGGCACCGCTGACACCGGCGGCGCGCCTGCGGGCGGCGGCGGCTCGGCGGAGGCGACGCCCCACGTGGCGGGTGGCGGCGGCGGTGTGCTGGGGGCCCATCTTAAGGGCAGCCCGCCGCCGCCCGTGCCCGCGCAGCTGCTGACCAGCCTTGTGGTGCCGCTGGCGACGCCGCTGGTGGCGACGCTGGGCAGCCCCGGCTCGCCCTCCAGCCCGGCTGCGCGCGGCCTGGGCGGCCCCTCGCGACAGCAGCTGCTTGCGGCCCAGCAGCTGCAACACCACCACCAGCCGCATCAGCAGCCGCAGCAACAACAGGACGGAGTCCTGCAGAGCCGGTCGTCTGTGGATGTGGGCCAGGCCGGTCCCACGCCCGGGCCGGCGCTGCAGGCCGGCACAGGCACGGGCACCGGCACAGCAGCAGCCGCCAGCGGCGCGGCGCAGCAGGGGCTCGCCATCCGGACCATGTCGCGCTTTGGTGTGGCGGCTACACGGGGCGCCGATGCCGCCGCGCCCGGCACTCCGACGGCCGCCGGGGGCCCTAGCGCCGCGCCTTCCGGGGGCGGCACTGCCAGCACGCCCGCCAGCCAGGTGGCCGACATCTGGGCAGCGCTGGCGCCGTCGCTGTCCGCAGCCGCCGCCGCCGCCGGCGCCGTGCAGAACCTGAGCGCCCTGCACGCCACGGCCTGCGCCGCGCTGCTGCTGCTGCCGGCGCAGCTCACCGCGAGCATGGACGCGTTTGACGCCCTGCTGGGCAGCGGCGGCGGCGGCGGCGCGGCCGGTGGCGGCGGCGGCGGTGGGCTGATGGCTGAGGACAGTCTCGTGAGTGCCGGCGGCGGTGGCTTTGGCGCGTGGCTGGGCGCCGCCGGCACGTCGGCCGACCTGTCAGGTGACTTCTCGATTTCTAGCGGCGGTGGCGGCGGCGGTGGTGGCCCGGCCATGCAGCCAGCCGACCTGCGGCGACTGCTGCGCTCCAGCACCAGCTTCAGCAGCAGCAGCCTGGGCAGCCCGGGCGGCGGCGCCGGCGCCGGCGGCGCCGGCGGCGCCGGCAGCGGCCGCACCGCGCCCAGCGCGGATGCCGGGTTCCTGCCTACGGCGCTGCACCTGCTGTGGCGCTGCTACCAGTTGCTGGAGGGGCGCAGTCGGCTGGAGCTGCCGGACTCGGTGCCCGCGGCGGTTGGCGGTGACGGGGGTGCAGTCGGCGGCGCGTCAGCGGCAGTGGCGGGGGAGGCTGCTGGCGGGGACGCAGGCGGCGGGGCCGGCGGGCGTGGTGGGCGAGGTGGCGTTGCGCGGGCCAGCCCGCTGCTGCTGTTGCTGCGGCTGTCGGTGCTGCTGCTGGGGACGCTGGCGAATGTGTCTTCGACCCGCGACGGCAAGGCGGCGCTGCTGCGGCTGCTCGCCACCGGCGGCGGCGGCTCTGGCGCCGACGGCGGCGGCACTGATGGCCCGCCGGCCGGTGACGGAAGCGCAGCAGCGGCAGGCGCACCGCCGTCAAGCCTGGCTGCGTGCTTGGTCGGCCTCATGACGCTGCCGGCACCGGAGCCGGAAGAAATCCTCCGAGCCCCCGGGGCCGACGGCGGCGGCGGCGGTGGCACCGGCGCTGCCAACAGCCCGCAGGGCCGCGCGCTGCTGCGCAACCGGAGCAGCGGCCTGCGGCGCCTGGCCACAAGCGCGCTGCCGGGTTCGCCTACCGCCGAGGGAGCTGCCGGCGGCGGCGCAGCCGGTGGCGGCGGCGGTGAGGGCGGCGACGGGCCAACCGATGTGGAGGAGGCGGAGGCAGCTGCGCACGACGCGGTCCGCGCGTCGGCGCTGGGGCTGTGCTGCAATCTCGTCATGGAGGATCCTTACGACGAGGGCGGCTTTGAGGAGGAGGGCGAGGCGTCGTTCTGGGATGACGCCGTGGCGCTGGAGAAGGAGCTGTCTGAGCCGCCGCGCAGCCGCCGCGGCACGGCGTCGGCCCATCAAAGGCCTGCAGGCGTCGGCGGAGGTGACGGCGGCGGCGGAGGCGTGCTGGCGGCCAGCCCGGCGGTGGCGGGGCCAGGAGAGATGCAGTACGGCAGTGTTGTGTTCCGCAGCAGCAGCGTGGCAGGGACCGACGACGGCGGTGGCGGCGGGGGAGGCGTCTTGGATGAAGTGGAGGGCCTCGGCGGCGGAAGCCTGGGTGTGACCTGGCCGGCGGGCGCAACTGGGCAGCAGGCGCCAGCGACGCCGCCGATTGTGCTGCGAGGCAACAGCTCCGCGGCCGCAACCGGTGCCGGCGGCGGGCCTGGGCTTGCGACGGAGCGGTCAGCTGGTGTGGGAGGCAGCGGCGGTGATGCTGGCGGCGGCGGCCTGGATGACTTTGACTTCGGGCTGACGGGCGGCTTCGGCCCCAGCAGCGCGGGGCGCACCACCGCCCGCGCGACGCGCGCATCGGCGGCCGGCGGGGGCGCGCCGCCGGGGCGGGGTGTGCTGCTGGCGGCGCTGCGGCGCAGTGAGGCTGTGCAGGCATTCCTGTCCGACCTGGCGGCGGCGGCGCGCGGCCGCGAGCAGCGCCTCATCCGCCACATGGCCACGTGGCTGCTGCACGTGTGCGCCACGGCTGCGGTGGCTGCCGCTGCGGCGGCGGCGGCGGCAAGCTCGGAGGCTTCTGCTACTGCGGCTGCGGCTGCGGCTGCGGCTGCGGCTGCGGCTGCGGCTGCGGCGGGGCCGGGGCCGGGTCTAACGGGTTGAACACGCGAGCGCGCGGCGGGCAAGCCCAGCTGGCCACGGCGGTGCCGCGAGCGCATAGACAGGCTGGGTCATGATTGCGTACTCATCTAACTTATTGCTACACATGCTACACGTGCACCATGCATCACAAGCCTGCCTGACAGGCTGTTTGTCATTTACAACGGCACATCGGGCGTTGGATGGCACGTTGCGGTGTGCGTTCCTGCTCCTTTCTTACACTAGCTAGCGGGCTGGATGACTGCATTGGCTGATGAGGGTGGGGTGCGCGCGCTGAGGTTAATCACGGCGCTGGGGATGAAGACATGACCGCCGCCTGTGCGGCTCTGTCGGTACGTATGCCTTTGAAACGGTGCGTGTGCGATGCATGCACCGCCGTGAACAGTAGCCGAGGCAGTAGGTGGCGACAGAGGGTCCGTACTTCAAAACTCTAAAACCTCGTGACCCCCAAGCACCCGGCCTGGTTGCTTCCGCCGTGCATTCATTCTCTCCGGTAAACAGCCTCCTCGCCTTGCTTCCACAGTACGTTCACGCCCTCCAACAAGCTATACCAGCCAGTACGTACCTCACCGGATATCCCTTCACTTCAATTCACCAGCAATCACGACCGGGCGGATATTAACGAACAGCTCATGCAGCAGGCACCTCCTGCTACGCAACGTACGTACTCCCGCATACCGTACCATACTACGCAACTAACACCTGCTGCGCCGAGAGTCCGATTAATAACTCGCAGGTCATTGAGCAAGTTGCCATCCGCGCTTGGCACCACACGCACCACACGCACGCCAATGAAATGGTAGTCCCCCTCCCGCCTGCCTACGCGCTGGTCAGGCAGCCCTGCACGGCGGCGGGCAGCATGGGCCTGCGCGAGCGCGGCCACACCACCGCCAGCGCGCGGTGGTACCAGTACGTGATGTCGGGCCCCTCATTCCCCGTGTGGGGCACATACATGCGCATGTCTGGCGTCAGGTCATCCGGGAAGACCTGCTCGCCACCCAGCAGGCTATCCTCCAGCTCCTCCAGCTTCAGGCCCAACGCGTCCTTGCCGCCTACGTGGCGCAGCCGCCCAAACAGCGGCGACACCCATGCCTTGACCTCCGTCTCGCAGAAGTACTCCTCATCCATCCCCGCCATCTCTTGAGCATACTCCAAGTCCTCCTCCGGATCCCCGTCTGAGCAGTACATGTCGGCTCTGCCCGAGACCTGCAGCACGCATGCAGGCCATGCAGATAGATGCGTTGCAGGTAGGTAGCTAGGCAGGCAGCGCGCTAAGCGCGCAGGCGGCCCCGGGCAGGCGCGTACGTACGTGCGAGTGCAAGCATCTGGAAGCATGCATGCGAGCGCTTAGTGTGGGCATACCTCCTTACCTCCTTGGTGAAGAGCACCAGGTGCACGTCCAGCAGCGGGCACTCTAGCAGCGCCTGCACCTTGGCGGCGTCATCGCCCTTGAGCATGCCGAAGTCCAGGTTCGTCTCCGTGTACCGGTGAGCCAGCAGCAGGGTCACCAGCGGCTGCACGGCAGCGCCGGCGCCGGCGCTGCTCGCCGCCGCCTCCCACGCCCGCACCGCCTCCGTGACTGCGCTGGCCGAGGAGGGGGCGCTGCTGTTCGCAGTCGGCGGCCCTGCAATTGAGGCGGCGGCCGCATCCCCGCTGGCAGCAGCAGTAGTCGCCGCGGCCGCCGCTACCACCGCCGCCTGCTGCACGCGCACGAGGTTGTATGCGAGCACCACACGCAGGCCCGACTTCACCTGGGACAGCTCGTGCTCGCAGTCGGCGTAGAATGCCGCGTACTGGAGGACCGGTTGCTGCTGCTGTTGAAAGCCACCAGCAGGTGCGCCTGTGGCGCCGCTATTTCCACCGCCCGCCGCTGGTGCCCCTGCTGCCGCTGCCGCCGCCGCCTCCGTGTCCCAGAACTCCTCCCGGCCCTGCTGATGGCTGATGCTCAGCTCGCCGCCGGTGTGGCCGCCCGCCACCGGCAGCTGCACTAGCAGGGTGCCGAACATGCCCGGCTCCTTCTCCGTGTCGCGGTGGGCGGTGAAGTGGCCGCCTGGCTCGTACACCAGCAGCTTGTACAGATGCGCCTCCACACTCGCGCCGCCGCCGGAAACGCCGAGCGCGGTGGCGGCGCCTGCGTGCAAGCAAGCAACGCCGTGAAATACACGCGATTCCAGCGGCAGGAATATTTCCAGCAGGAAATCACTGACAACCGCACTGCAGGCCACGCTGGGACGCCGGAACAAGGGGCCAAGCAGCTACGCTAGTAGGGGGAATGCGTGCAGCAACCTATACATCGATCTTTGTAAGGCGCGCGACGGCTTGCTCACCGGTGGCGACGCGGCGGATGGTCGCATCCCAGTCATCCGAGAAGCGCACCCGGTCCGCCTCAAACTGAGTCGCCTTGCGCACGGCGGGGTCGAGCACCGTCTTGGCCCCCTTGCCGTAGGGCGCGGGCAGGCCCGCGAAGATGAGGTCGTTGGCCTGGTCGGCATCGATGGGGAGCGCAAGCTTGCCCACGCCGCGAACGGCAACTTCGGGCAGCGGCCCGTCGACAGTGCCGGTCACCTGGTGAGCACAGTTAAGGGAGCCAGGAGGTAGTATTAACTTCATGATGCTGGATGAGCGAGCAGCGCGCTGGCCTCGCAAATCGTCTCGGTAGATTCACGTGTGGCTGAATCATTTGCGAACTCACCGCGAAGTTGCCGCCCGACACCACTCCGTCCAGCGCCAGCTTCAGCTGCTCCTTCCAGTCAGCCATGATGGTACGCCCGACAGCTTCCGCGCGCGCTTTGAAGCTGGGACGGCAGGCGATGGCGCGGCGCGCGCAGTAATCTCACTGATACGTTGGTTAGCAAAGGTTGCCTTTGGTGAAGAGCTTGCATGCTATAGGTATGGACTTCTACTCTGCTGGAAGAAACCCTGGAGCGGGACGGATCAGATTTCAGACACCATCCGGCAGATTGCCGGATTGCGTGTCCCGCATCCCGCCCATTCCCTGGATTCCCAAGAACAGGCCATTGGCGCACTCCCGCAACAGGCCAGCGGCGCACATCCCGCCGCCCCAAGCGCCGCGGCACCAGCTGCACGCCCACCCAGGCCCGCTCACGTTGCTCAGCACGAGCGAGCGCCGCGCAAGCCAAGGTAGCTGCGTGCCTGGTCTGCGCGGAGGGAGCCAAGGCGGCGCAACCGAAGCGAGCAGCGGCCTGCGACTCCTGGCCACAAGCGCGCTGCCAGGGTCGATAGCCTGGCACCGAGGGAGCTGCCGCCGGTGGCGGAGCCGGTGGCGGCGGCGGTGAGGGCGGCGACGGGCCAACGGATGTGGAGCGAGGCGGCTGTGCACGATGCATGACGCCGTGCGTGGCTCTGGAGAAGGAGGTTTCGGAACTAACCGCCGCGCAGCCGGAGAGCGGTGGGAGCGCACGCACCACGCACGGCCGCCACCGGCAGGGGCTTGAACAGCGCCGGAGAGTGCGGGCGGAGGAGACGAAGACGGACGCCCCTCCTGCGGCAGCGGGGCCGGTACAGGCGCGGGTGCCGCCGCGCGCGCGGAGGCTGCGCCACGGCGACGGGTCGGGCGACGGGAGCTTCGGGGACGGCGTCGGCCGCTGGGCACTGGTGCGCCCACGGCCGCCGCAACCACCGCGCGGCGCCGGGCCCGCTGGGGGTGCCGGATCCACCTCCATGTCATCCGGCCCCTCTTGTTCGCCTAGCATTAGCGATTTCCTTGCCTCACAGGGCAGATAGAGTACCGCACACCTCGACGACAGCTGATTGCAATGTCCTATCTAGCGTTGCAGTCACCGCACCTGAACCTGGGTTGCCAATTTGCCGGGTGCTCTGGACACGGGGCCGTCTGGTTCCTGATTAGGTGCCCTGGCAGTGAGAGAAGGGGGGCTGATTTTGGGGTGGGGCACTGGTTCCTTTGGGCCTGGCTGATTCCTTGGAACCAGCCGACCAGGGCGCGGGTTCCTGCGTTGGGGCGGGCACTGATTCTGAAGCTTGGCCAGAGGCTGGCATACCCCACGAGCTGCCACCTGTTGGGGCTTGCGAGAGGCTTAAGACTAAGCCTCTCGCAAGCCCCAACTACTGGAGACCTCGACGTCCATCTCGTGACCACTCTTGAAGAAGGGCGAGTTGCCTACTCCTCCCTCCACACCGCTAGCTACGACGCCGCGCACCCCACAAAGCACAGGCCGCCAACGCGAGGAGTGCCGGACCACGCCACCGCATGGGCGCCGACCGCCATCGCCTGCGGACTGGGGCCGCCTTGCGCCCCGCGAACGTGGGCCGGCGTGCACCGAGCGGGCGCCAGGCAGCTGCGAACACCATCCAGCCAGCGCAGTGCTGGCACAGTCAGCTGTCCGACGACGGCACCTTCTTCAGGCCGCCCAAGCACCGCAGGTGCCAGCCGCCACCACAGCCGTCGCACAGCAGCACCTGCTGATGAGGCGCATGGTCGGCTTGCGGCACGCACACCTCGCAGCACTGCTCGTCCGGCGTCCAGCACACCACCAACGCTGTGGCCAGCCCCGCCTCAAGCCGGCCGTCGGGCGCCACCGTACTTGTACACCGCGGCCCCGGTAGCAGACGAGTAATGAGGCTTGCCTCTCACCTCGTCGGCTCCCTTAATCCACGCCCTGACTTATGGAAAGGCGTATACATTTATTTATTTATTCCTACACCGCGGCCACGCCCCCACCAGCATGGCGGCAGGCGCTCCGGCAGTGCCCGTTCGCCGTGCGCCCGGGCACACCGTGCGGCCCGGCAGGCCGCACACGGCGCACCCGGAACGGCCGGCAGCACAAACCCAGCCAACGGCCCAGGGCTGACACTGGAAGACGTACGTACCTACACCTCGCCAAGGCACCACTGGACCAGGCACGGGCCTACCGCCACCAGCTACAGGCGGCACACGCGACGGCAGCAGCTGCTGCTGCGGCTGCCGGGGACCCGACAGGGGCGAAGGCTACCTGCCGTACCTGCATAAGAAACCCGCCGTACGTACCGCCATATCGGCAACAAAGCCTGTAAACATTTTCTTCGCCTTCATTCGGCGGATTCGGATTCGAGGGGCAAAGTTCTATACGAGTGCCGGAGTGAGCCGCCTGAAACGGTAGGGCATTCTGTGGTAGCCGCTGGACTCTGCTTCGACGGGAAGTGGCGCCCGGATGGGCCGACATCCTGGACTAGGCGGCCCCCCTCGGCATAGCCGGGGAATGCTGCCAGGAGGGTGGGAATTTGCCGGGCTCGCCGAAACCTCTGGTCATATATAGAGGCGCCGAAGCACCCCGGCTTCGGCAAGCCAGGTGGCTGGGGCGGGGGCGCCCCGGCAAGTTAGTTTGCCGAAGCGGGGGCGCTTGCACTAGTCGGGTTAGCCGAAAAAAAGTGGATTGGCGACCGAACCCCCTCCCCCGTTGAGCTTGCCGAGTCGGCGGAGCTTCCCACCCTCCGTGCTGCCCAGGGACGAGTTGTGGGTGCCCGTCGGGCTGGCCACCCAGCCCCAACCGGCGGGTTCAGCAGCATCGGGCCCGATGTCCCTCGGCAATGCCGGCTGACATTCCCCGCCGACCTGTGACATCCCCCGACCGTCCTGTGATCACCTACTGTAGGATCTTAGGTGGCGGACACGACCCCCGCGCCCAACCATCAATGCCGCCAGACCACATCTGAGTTGGCGCACGGTGGCCACATCATGCACGTGCTTGTAAGACACACGTGAATGGTGCCTTGGGATCAGCACCACGCGGCAGTAGATTGCATTGGTTACAGGAGGGACCTGCTGACGCAGCTCACGAGCCAGCGAGCACGTACTAGTACGGACGCCCTGCTCTAGACCTCAGGGGCGCGCCACCTGCAGCGCCGACAGCCTACTCTGCGCCTTGGGCTAGTAGGCCTTGCTCCCATGGGAGCGCCACCATCTTCTAAACTCAATCTCCTTCCTCTTCAACTGTAATGAAAGTCGGCTTATTGATCCACATACTCCCGTCTTCCCTTCTTTCAATCCAAGGGTGGCCTGGTGGGATTTCGTCCCACCCCCTTGGCTTGATGCCCAGGCTCACATACGTCTGCAAACGCTCCCAAAAGTCTGCTATAACTTGCGTTTTAATCCTGATAATCGCTGTTTCTTCTACCTTGCCTTGTTCCCCTCTGGAGGCAAACAATAGCCTCCTACCGTACTCCATGGCAGAGATCGCAGCCAGGCATACAACGTCCCAGATGGGTTGCTGGATAGCCTCGTGTGGCGGTATTACTAGCCACAGATTCTTACGCTCCACTATCAATTCAATTATGTGATCCTCATCACCTATGTCTGTCGCTTCCTGAATATGCAGCCGTAGCGTGCTAGCAATTGTGCACGTGCTGAAATGGTGTGCGCGGTCAGACTGCGCATCCGTCACCCCACATGGGCATTTATGACCTTGCCCTCTGTGCATCGAGAAGCCTGGGAATCCATCCACTGCTAGCCTCCAGAAGGCTTCTTTCTGCTCTGCTTCCCATTTAACCTTCCACAAGCGTTCATATGTGCTCGAGATGCGTTCCTTGTCCTCTACCGCCATCACTATATCACCTACATTACCACCCTTAGCCTCGTGGACAAAAGCAGTAGGCGCGCCCCCTACCCATGGCGGGGGAACACTGACCAGACACGTACAAGTCGCGGGTGCCCGTCTGAGCTGAAAGTCGCTGGAACATAACAGGAACGATGTGAACTACAGAATGTCAAGGAGGGGAGGCAACCGTAGCAGCGGCAGCATGCCGCCTCTTAAAATGCTAAGGGCTCACTGCAGGCCACGGGCTTGGCGCGAAACCTACTGATGGCGCCCATTACAGACCGATGTTGGCTGCTTTTGTTTCACCCGGTCTCATTGTTTAAGCTACGGGCCGAGACGAAGACGGTGGCCAGCGAGCGCGGTCCCGCGGCATCAAAGTCGCGCGCGCACCACCGCGGCAGTCCAGGATATGCTAGTGGAGGATGCGTATAACTGCAATGAATAGCCGTAGTGGGCAAGAGTAGCAGCTCGCAAGCTGAGGGCTCAGCTCGAGCACGCCTCGCTCGGGAGACTTTGGCCTACTGCTGCAGCAGCTGCTGTAATAAAATAGAAATCAACAAACTTCGCTTCATGTCGCACACAACAACGCGATAAGCCATTCTTGGCGGACGAAGGGCCGGCAATCGCAGTTAACCCCCAGTTATTTCAGCTGGCGAATATGGCGCTATAGCTTCATTCGATCAATGCACATTTTGCTTGCGAAGACGCCGCCACCGCGCCGACGAGGTAGGGCAGTCACACTAGACCACTAGACCATGAAGAGTGAGTCGCAACCCTTCCAGTCGCCGCGACAGCAGGCCGCGATGTGCAGGTCATATACTCAATCACATTGTTTATCAAATGTTGGCACTGCAGTACACGATGCAGTCGCGGCTCGCACTGGACCAGGACCGTGACCGTCACCGGCGGTCGAACGATGCGGCAAGCGGTGCGGTAGCCCAGAGGCCGGCCCCAAACCCCCGCGTGCTGAAGCTCGCGAAGGCTATGGGATTCTGACGTTCAGGACTTCTTTTCCATTTCATGGGCGAGGACCCGCCTCGCTCAGCTGTCTGCCAGGCACCATCACTGCATGCCAGGGGGGATGCGCCTGCGGTGGTTTCCTTGCTGTGGTGGTAGCTAGCTGTTGCTGGGTCAGCGAGTGCGGCGGCAGCTTGGTTAGATGCATGGCCGTGCGTGGCGGGCTTTGTGCCATGGCCTGAATGGGACCCGGGATCGATCTGTTTCTTGGTCTGTCCTGAGAGTTCGGTGGCTGCTTCGCCGCCTTTTCACGGGGCGCCGGTCTCCCCTTGCTTGGCCCCGCCCCCAGGTAGCTGTTCCCTTGGGTTTCAGTGGCTGGGGCGGTGGTCTCTGGCGTTCTGCTTGTTCGTGCTGCAGGTTGTATGCCATTGCAATGCTGCCCACCCTCTCAGGAAAACATTGGACGGCGCGTGCCTTTGGGGGCGTTTCCCCAGCTCGTGCATCGCCCCTGTCCCATCCACTCCGATGGCGCACTCAGAATCCTGCCACGCCATGCGCATTCAGACCCGCCATCGTATTGAGAGGCCCGTGGTAGTGTGGGCAGGGCGTGCGTGTCCATGCATCGTGGTGGGGTCGTGGGCGGGGCTGCGCTGGGTTTTACTTGGCATGCATGCAGATTATTGCTAGCCTGGAGCCAAGGCCTGGAATAATCGACGGCGCATTGCATTCGCATTCACTAGCACGCGCTTCGCATGCAGCATGTGGCTCTAGCAGCTCCGACCGACCCACCGTACCAAATGTGCCTCACCCACGTCGCGCATCGGCGTGGACGCCATGCACACCCAAAACGGCCCATCACATGGAGATGCCCGTGGTAGCGTGGAGTGAAATGTGCATGCACCGCCGCCGTCGACAGGAAACGGTAGCGGGGAACGAAGCGCAAGCGCCTGGCCATCCGTCCACCCGCCCACCCGGCCACCCGCCCACCCGTCCACGCGCCCAGTGCTCCGTCCCGCTGCTGGCTACATGGGGCTGTAACTCCAGCATCGAAACAGTCGCATACTATTTGGTGATCAATATACTAAAGGAATGCGTTAAGGCTCGCTCGCGGGGTTACGGCGTTGTAGGGTTAACCCTAACCGCGCGCCTGCATGGTCTGGCGCTCCCGCGGAGCCAACCCTATAAAAGGCCGCCGTCATTGGCTCTCCAGACACCGCTAGAGCGCACGCTGCACCACACAGCTGTGTGCGCGTCCCTTCCTGGCGGCATTCACACAGTTGCCGCGGCAAGTCGTCTGACAATTGTTCCCGACATTAAATCTTCCCGCTTTACTTCCTCGGGAGTTCAAGCCCGCGGGCTTTTGCAACCTTCGGCAGAGCCTACACGCTTTGAAAATACAAGCGTAAGTTGTCAGGGTACAGGGCCTGAGAGCCGCAGCAGCTACACAGCTCAACTTGTTCGATTGTTCTCGATTCTACGCGCTCGCAAGCGTTTCATAGCCTTTGATATAATGGTTTGTTTCCTACCTCGTTTCAGCGCATTTACGTCAGCATTTCCGGTTGTTTCTACTTGTGGACCGCTCGCACGATCTCTGACTGTCGCGATACTGTCCCTGCAGGCTTTCGAGCTAGTATACGTCACACACATGATGACTCGCGGCGGTGGTAACTCAGGTGAGCGTGTTAACATCAGCATTGATGCTCTCTCGCTCAGTCTCAATGCCAGCAATTGTTTTCGCCCGTAACATACAGCTCCAAAAGTTTTGTTTGGGAGGACCTTGCCGTGAACACAGCCTGTGCCGCCTTGTCGTTGCAGCCGGTGCGGCGAGGGCCGTGCAGCTGGTGCTGGCGCTGGCTCTGATGTGCGCCGCAGTCGGTGAGTGCACAGCGCGTGCGTGGCGGTATGCAGCTAGGCGGCCGGTGACGGGGCTGAGCTGCCGCACTGGGTGATGAGACGGTCCAGCATTGTCGATAGCATCAGATAGCAGATAGCTGAGTGCCCCCGCCCTGCGTACGTATGTGCGCTTACAGTGATTGCCTCCACACCGACTGCCTCGACAGGATCTGCCTCCACGGTCGTGCCCACCGTCAATGACACTCCAACTCCACTGCCCACGGACAACACGTCGTCGGGACTGGTGTCAGTCCCCCTGCTGTCGACGAACGAGACCCCGAGCAACGTGACCAGCGCTGCTGGTCGCCGCCACCGCCGCCACCTGCAAAGTAAGTTCATTTGTTAATTTCCCATGCTCCACATGCACGTGATGTGTTTCGTTGTTTGTGCCCTGCAGGCTGTGCCGACCAGCGGAGCGAATGCGCCAGCTGGGCCAAGCAGGGTTACTGCGCCTCCAAGTATATCTGGGACAACAAATCCGTGCGCGACATTGTTTGTGCCAAGTCCTGCGGTAAGTCCCCTTGGGGAATTCGACGGGCATGCTCGTGAATGCCGCTCGAAGTGCGCAAACTTGTTTGGCGCGGCATGCATCGGATTAAGTGTGACCCTCCGCCATGTGTCATAACAAATGCAGTCTGCACGGATCAGTACTCTGAGTGTGCCAAGTGGGCCAGCCAGGGATACTGCGCCTCCAACTACGTCGTTGACAAGAAGAGCGTTCGAGATGTTGCATGCCCGAAGTCTTGCAACGGCAAGTGCAGCAGTGGCTGCGGCGGCAGCAGCGGCGGCGGCAGCAGTGGCGGCGGCAGCAGCGGTGGCGGCAGCAGCGGCGGCAGCGGTGGTGGTTCATCGAGTAAGTTCATGCATGTCAAACAAGACCTACGTACGTGCATGCTGGTGAATAAGCCCAGCTGCACCCATGTGTGCGTACATCCATGCACTCGATTATTGCTGCGCTCTGCACGCCAACCCTCAAGCAAGCCATATGCCACCATCAGGAATCCACTGCTTGCGTGCTGGGTCTTGCATTCTTTCCTTCTGCCCCACGTGCAATATATACCTGTCGCCTGCCTGTGCTGCCGCAGGTGGTGGCGGGTGCCCGTCGGGCTGGTCGAAAGCCGTTGGAACCGCGTACGACAGCTGGCCCAAGTCGGGGACGTCGGAGTGCATAGATTACGAAGGGTGCAAGTGGGCTGGGCAGTTCGTCTTCGGGCCAGACCAGTCTTCGCCGTGCAGGTCTCCGTCTCAGTGGCTGGATGGTGGCAGTGGTATCATGGCGTGCCGGTACCCGGCAAGTCAAGTGGCGGCCTGGAAGATCGCCGCCACCTACCAGCTAGATGCTTCCTTGCTGGGTCGTAAGCTGGAGGTCATGGTGCAGGGAGCGCCGCAGCGTACTGTGACTGTGAATGTGAAGGACGTCTGCTCGGATGACGACTGTGATGGATGCTGCAAGAAAAACACCGGCAACAAAGCTTGGAAGCTGATTGACCTCGAGAAGGGCCCTGCCAGTGCGTTGCTGAACTTTGCCACCACGGCTAGGGATTTTGACATTAATAATGTGCAGTATCCCCCGCAGAATGGCCAGCGCCAGGGTGCTCCCTCTGGCGTGATGGCGCTGTGCTACAGGGACGTTGGCGCTGCCGACAGAATTCCCTGAGCGCCTGTAGGGCATGCCTGCATTTGGTTGGCATAGTATGGGCCACACGCTGAATGTGCTGGCGCGTTTGATTAGGGTGTCGTGATGAGTTGCCATGTCAGTACGGGTTTCGGCGGGTCACGACTGAGCTCGCACGCAGTGTTGTGTGCATGTTTGAAGGAGCAAAGACAAACAATCGCAGCAGGATCTCACTGCGCATGCATGTAATGTGTTTGCTGAGGCGTATGTTGTGTTAGATGCGCGCGGGCAGGTGTCGAAGCATAACTGATTCACGCGGCTGATGCGCTTTTGCCGTAGGGCTTTATGCGCATGCATGTGAGCTCTCTCATGCATAGGGCGAGTTGTAATACACGGGCATGGCTTGTACGGTGGTGTCCCCTCATGTCCCTCTGCGCCTCCCAGCAGTGCCGAAGCCCGCCCCCCAGTGGCACCGGTATGTACGGCCTTCTCCCTTCACGCCATCACTCCCACTCGGTGCTCTAAGACGGTTTGGATACGTGCGAACCGTGTCAGCGCACTAGCGGGCCGTGCTTGAAATCTTCTTCAATACTCTTCCCCATTGACGATTCTAAATCAGTAGTGGGGGCATTGTTGTTACGGGCCTGGCCCCATCGTTTCATCACCCCGCCCAATCAGCTTGTTGACTGCGAGGGCAATGTCAACTGGGGCCGCCACAGGCGGCGGGACGCTTCAAGGCGGGGCGGATCACGTGCAGGCGTTGTGGGGCACGGGTGGGTGCGTGCTTGCCAGCCAGCGTCCGCCTGCTGCCTCGCTGCGGCGGCTTGGGGGCTGTGCGCTGCGGCTGCCCCGCCTGAGTTCGCAAGCGGCACAAGTAGGCATGCTATGGCGGCACGGAGCCCGCCGAAACTAACAGCGCCCTGGCCGCGCCGGGGCCAGGCGCCCAACCACCCCGCACAGCGCTGTGCCTGTCAACGGGCCCAGCGCCCCTGTGGGGCTCCCATAAATGTCTCGCCATTCTCGTTTCAGGCTTGTGACCCTAGGTGCGTTCCCAGAGCTGACTGACTGGGTCTGGCGCGTCTCGCTGGGTCGCGAGTGGGCATGTCGAGATGTTTGGCGGGTCCGCATTTCGTTAGGATTCGGACTACCCCCACTTCAAGGTGGCCTGTTTGCGGCCATTCGCATCGTTGTATATGCTGATAGGGATATGGAGGGCCCGACGCCAGGAAAGTGGCGACTTTGGGCGCGACCTTGCGACGCTCGCGCAAAGGGCGCTCGCGCTGGAAAGGCGAATACAATTCCAGCCGGCAGCCCGGACCCTGATCGCCCAGCACTCACAGTGCATGGGTAGTATATATGTATTGTGAAATACTCCCGCGATCCACCAGTCGCATACCGCAGGTGCGCCAGGCCGTGAGGTCGCACGCGGCCGGCGCCTTTCCTGCCACAGGACAACCGGGGTCCGCTAAGCCCCTCCGCCGCCCGCAGACGCGCCTCCCGGACCTCCCTACCGCTCAATTGAAATGACCAGGTGCAAACAGCATGATCCCATCTGCAAGCGCGGAGCACACAGGAGCCCGGAACGCGGCGCCAGGGGGCCCCCCTAGGTGGTGCGCCCCCGGGCTTCAGGGTGTGATTTCGACATAGACCCACGCCTCAAGGGGCTGCCCGGCTATGCGATACGGCTCTGCTGTATGGCAAACGCAGGCGCAATGAAAGGAGGCGACAGACAGCCGGGGCGACGCCCATCCGTGCTTGCATCCTCCTCCCACCCCGCGCTGCCGCCCAGGGCACCATCCACTGGCCCGGCGTGCCACTGGGCACAGGTCCGCTGCCGGCTGCATCATGCAGGGAGCGAGGGCAATGTCAACTGGGGCCGCCACAGGCGGCGGGACGCTTCAAGGCGGGGCGGATCACGTGCAGGCGTTGTGGGGCACGGGTGGGTGCGTGCTTGCCAGCCAGCGCCCGCCTGCTGCCTCGCTGCGGCGGAGTGAGGACCGCTCATGTGCCTTGGGGGCTGTGCGCTGCGGCTGCCCCGCCTGAGTTCGCAAGCGGCACAAGTAGGCATGCTATGGCGGCACGGAGCCCGCCGAAACTAACAGCGCCCTGGCCGCGCCGGGGCCAGGCGCCCAACCACCCCGCACAGCGCTGTGCCTGTCAACGGGCCCAGCGCCCCTGTGGGGCTCCCATAAATGTCTCGCCATTCTCGTTTCAGGCTTGTGACCCTAGGTGCGTTCCCAGAGCTGACTGACTGGGTCTGGCGCGTCTCGCTGGGTCGCGAGTGGGCATGTCGAGATGTTTGGCGGGTCCGCATTTCGTTAGGATTCGGACTACCCCCACTTCAAGGTGGCCTGTTTGCGGCCATTCGCATCGTTGTATATGCTGATAGGGATATGGAGGGCCCGACGCCAGGAAAGTGGCGACTTTGGGCGCGACCTTGCGACGCTCGCGCAAAGGGCGCTCGCGCTGGAAAGGCGAATACAATTCCAGCCGGCAGCCCGGACCCTGATCGCCCAGCACTCACAGTGCATGGGTAGTATATATGTATTGTGAAATACTCCCGCGATCCACCAGTCGCATACCGCAGGTGCGCCAGGCCGTGAGGTCGCACGCGGCCGGCGCCTTTCCTGCCACAGGACAACCGGGGTCCGCTAAGCCCCTCCGCCGCCCGCAGACGCGCCTCCCGGACCTCCCTACCGCTCAATTGAAATGACCAGGTGCAAACAGCATGATCCCATCTGCAAGCGCGGAGCACACAGGAGCCCGGAACGCGGCGCCAGGGGGCCCCCCTAGGTGGTGCGCCCCCGGGCTTCAGGGTGTGATTTCGACATAGACCCACGCCTCAAGGGGCTGCCCGGCTATGCGATACGGCTCTGCTGTATGGCAAACGCAGGCGCAATGAAAGGAGGCGACAGACAGCCGGGGCGACGCCCATCCGTGCTTGCATCCTCCTCCCACCCCGCGCTGCCGCCCAGGGCACCATCCACTGGCCCGGCGTGCCACTGGGCACAGGTCCGCTGCCGGCTGCATCATGCAGGGAGCGAGGGCAATGTCAACTGGGGCCGCCACAGGCGGCGGGACGCTTCAAGGTGGGGCGGATCACGTGCAGGCGTTGTGGGGCACGGGTGGGTGCGTGCTTGCCAGCCAGCGCCCGCCTGCTGCCTCGCTGCGGCGGAGTGAGGACCGCTCATGTGCCTTGGGGGCTGTGCGCTGCGGCTGCCCCGCCTGAGTTCGCAAGCGGCACAAGTAGGCATGCTATGGCGGCACGGAGCCCGCCGAAACTAACAGCGCCCTGGCCGCGCCGGGGCCAGGCGCCCAACCACCCCGCACAGCGCTGTGCCTGTCAACGGGCCCAGCGCCCCTGTGGGGCTCCCATAAATGTCTCGCCATTCTCGTTTCAGGCTTGTGACCCTAGGTGCGTTCCCAGAGCTGACTGACTGGGTCTGGCGCGTCTCGCTGGGTCGCGAGTGGGCATGTCGAGATGTTTGGCGGGTCCGCATTTCGTTAGGATTCGGACTACCCCCACTTCAAGGTGGCCTGTTTGCGGCCATTCGCATCGTTGTATATGCTGATAGGGATATGGAGGGCCCGACGCCAGGAAAGTGGCGACTTTGGGCGCGACCTTGCGACGCTCGCGCAAAGGGCGCTCGCGCTGGAAAGGCGAATACAATTCCAGCCGGCAGCCCGGACCCTGATCGCCCAGCACTCACAGTGCATGGGTAGTATATATGTATTGTGAAATACTCCCGCGATCCACCAGTCGCATACCGCAGGTGCGCCAGGCCGTGAGGTCGCACGCGGCCGGCGCCTTTCCTGCCACAGGACAACCGGGGTCCGCTAAGCCCCTCCGCCGCCCGCAGACGCGCCTCCCGGACCTCCCTACCGCTCAATTGAAATGACCAGGTGCAAACAGCATGATCCCATCTGCAAGCGCGGAGCACACAGGAGCCCGGAACGCGGCGCCAGGGGGCCCCCCTAGGTGGTGCGCCCCCGGGCTTCAGGGTGTGATTTCGACATAGACCCACGCCTCAAGGGGCTGCCCGGCTATGCGATACGGCTCTGCTGTATGGCAAACGCAGGCGCAATGAAAGGAGGCGACAGACAGCCGGGGCGACGCCCATCCGTGCTTGCATCCTCCTCCCACCCCGCGCTGCCGCCCAGGGCACCATCCACTGGCCCGGCGTGCCACTGGGCACAGGTCCGCTGCCGGCTGCATCATGCAGGGAGCGAGGGCAATGTCAACTGGGGCCGCCACAGGCGGCGGGACGCTTCAAGGCGGGGCGGATCACGTGCAGGCGTTGTGGGGCACGGGTGGGTGCGTGCTTGCCAGCCAGCGCCCGCCTGCTGCCTCGCTGCGGCGGAGTGAGGACCGCTCATGTGCCTTGGGGGCTGTGCGCTGCGGCTGCCCCGCCTGAGTTCGCAAGCGGCACAAGTAGGCATGCTATGGCGGCACGGAGCCCGCCGAAACTAACAGCGCCCTGGCCGCGCCGGGGCCAGGCGCCCAACCACCCCGCACAGCGCTGTGCCTGTCAACGGGCCCAGCGCCCCTGTGGGGCTCCCATAAATGTCTCGCCATTCTCGTTTCAGGCTTGTGACCCTAGGTGCGTTCCCAGAGCTGACTGACTGGGTCTGGCGCGTCTCGCTGGGTCGCGAGTGGGCATGTCGAGATGTTTGGCGGGTCCGCATTTCGTTAGGATTCGGACTACCCCCACTTCAAGGTGGCCTGTTTGCGGCCATTCGCATCGTTGTATATGCTGATAGGGATATGGAGGGCCCGACGCCAGGAAAGTGGCGACTTTGGGCGCGACCTTGCGACGCTCGCGCAAAGGGCGCTCGCGCTGGAAAGGCGAATACAATTCCAGCCGGCAGCCCGGACCCTGATCGCCCAGCACTCACAGTGCATGGGTAGTATATATGTATTGTGAAATACTCCCGCGATCCACCAGTCGCATACCGCAGGTGCGCCAGGCCGTGAGGTCGCACGCGGCCGGCGCCTTTCCTGCCACAGGACAACCGGGGTCCGCTAAGCCCCTCCGCCGCCCGCAGACGCGCCTCCCGGACCTCCCTACCGCTCAATTGAAATGACCAGGTGCAAACAGCATGATCCCATCTGCAAGCGCGGAGCACACAGGAGCCCGGAACGCGGCGCCAGGGGGCCCCCCTAGGTGGTGCGCCCCCGGGCTTCAGGGTGTGATTTCGACATAGACCCACGCCTCAAGGGGCTGCCCGGCTATGCGATACGGCTCTGCTGTATGGCAAACGCAGGCGCAATGAAAGGAGGCGACAGACAGCCGGGGCGACGCCCATCCGTGCTTGCATCCTCCTCCCACCCCGCGCTGCCGCCCAGGGCACCATCCACTGGCCCGGCGTGCCACTGGGCACAGGTCCGCTGCCGGCTGCATCATGCAGGGAGCGAGGGCAATGTCAACTGGGGCCGCCACAGGCGGCGGGACGCTTCAAGGTGGGGCGGATCACGTGCAGGCGTTGTGGGGCACGGGTGGGTGCGTGCTTGCCAGCCAGCGCCCGCCTGCTGCCTCGCTGCGGCGGAGTGAGGACCGCTCATGTGCCTTGGGGGCTGTGCGCTGCGGCTGCCCCGCCTGAGTTCGCAAGCGGCACAAGTAGGCATGCTATGGCGGCACGGAGCCCGCCGAAACTAACAGCGCCCTGGCCGCGCCGGGGCCAGGCGCCCAACCACCCCGCACAGCGCTGTGCCTGTCAACGGGCCCAGCGCCCCTGTGGGGCTCCCATAAATGTCTCGCCATTCTCGTTTCAGGCTTGTGACCCTAGTTGCGTTCCCAGAGCTGACTGACTGGGTCTGGCGCGTCTCGCTGGGTCGCGAGTGGGCATGTCGAGATGTTTGGCGGGTCCGCATTTCGTTAGGATTCGGACTACCCCCACTTCAAGGTGGCCTGTTTGCGGCCATTCGCATCGTTGTATATGCTGATAGGGATATGGAGGGCCCGACGCCAGGAAAGTGGCGACTTTGGGCGCGACCTTGCGACGCTCGCGCAAAGGGCGCTCGCGCTGGAAAGGCGAATACAATTCCAGCCGGCAGCCCGGACCCTGATCGCCCAGCACTCACAGTGCATGGGTAGTATATATGTATTGTGAAATACTCCCGCGATCCACCAGTCGCATACCGCAGGTGCGCCAGGCCGTGAGGTCGCACGCGGCCGGCGCCTTTCCTGCCACAGGACAACCGGGGTCCGCTAAGCCCCTCCGCCGCCCGCAGACGCGCCTCCCGGACCTCCCTACCGCTCAATTGAAATGACCAGGTGCAAACAGCATGATCCCATCTGCAAGCGCGGAGCACACAGGAGCCCGGAACGCGGCGCCAGGGGCCCCCCTAGGTGGTGCGCCCCCGGGCTTCAGGGTGTGATTTCGACATAGACCCACGCCTCAAGGGGCTGCCCGGCTATGCGATACGGCTCTGCTGTATGGCAAACGCAGGCGCAATGAAAGGAGGCGACAGACAGCCGGGGCGACGCCCATCCGTGCTTGCATCCTCCTCCCACCCCGCGCTGCCGCCCAGGGCACCATCCACTGGCCCGGCGTGCCACTGGGCACAGGTCCGCTGCCGGCTGCATCATGCAGGGAGCGAGGGCAATGTCAACTGGGGCCGCCACAGGCGGCGGGGCGCTTCAAGGCGGGGCGGATCACGTGCAGGCGTTGTGGGGCACGGGTGGGTGCGTGCTTGCCAGCCAGCGCCCGCCTGCTGCCTCGCTGCGGCGGAGTGAGGACCGCTCATGTGCCTTGGGGGCTGTGCGCTGCGGCTGCCCCGCCTGAGTTCGCAAGCGGCACAAGTAGGCATGCTATGGCGGCACGGAGCCCGCCGAAACTAACAGCGCCCTGGCCGCGCCGGGGCCAGGCGCCCAACCACCCCGCACAGCGCTGTGCCTGTCAACGGGCCCAGCGCCCCTGTGGGGCTCCCATAAATGTCTCGCCATTCTCGTTTCAGGCTTGTGACCCTAGTTGCGTTCCCAGAGCTGACTGACTGGGTCTGGCGCGTCTCGCTGGGTCGCGAGTGGGCATGTCGAGATGTTTGGCGGGTCCGCATTTCGTTAGGATTCGGACTACCCCCACTTCAAGGTGGCCTGTTTGCGGCCATTCGCATCGTTGTATATGCTGATAGGGATATGGAGGGCCCGACGCCAGGAAAGTGGCGACTTTGGGCGCGACCTTGCGACGCTCGCGCAAAGGGCGCTCGCGCTGGAAAGGCGAATACAATTCCAGCCGGCAGCCCGGACCCTGATCGCCCAGCACTCACAGTGCATGGGTAGTATATATGTATTGTGAAATACTCCCGCGATCCACCAGTCGCATACCGCAGGTGCGCCAGGCCGTGAGGTCGCACGCGGCCGGCGCCTTTCCTGCCACAGGACAACCGGGGTCCGCTAAGCCCCTCCGCCGCCCGCAGACGCGCCTCCCGGACCTCCCTACCGCTCAATTGAAATGACCAGGTGCAAACAGCATGATCCCATCTGCAAGCGCGGAGCACACAGGAGCCCGGAACGCGGCGCCAGGGGCCCCCCTAGGTGGTGCGCCCCCGGGCTTCAGGGTGTGATTTCGACATAGACCCACGCCTCAAGGGGCTGCCCGGCTATGCGATACGGCTCTGCTGTATGGCAAACGCAGGCGCAATGAAAGGAGGCGACAGACAGCCGGGGCGACGCCCATCCGTGCTTGCATCCTCCTCCCACCCCGCGCTGCCGCCCAGGGCACCATCCACTGGCCCGGCGTGCCACTGGGCACAGGTCCGCTGCCGGCTGCATCATGCAGGGAGCGAGGGCAATGTCAACTGGGGCCGCCACAGGCGGCGGGGCGCTTCAAGGCGGGGCGGATCACGTGCAGGCGTTGTGGGGCACGGGTGGGTGCGTGCTTGCCAGCCAGCGCCCGCCTGCTGCCTCGCTGCGGCGGAGTGAGGACCGCTCATGTGCCTTGGGGGCTGTGCGCTGCGGCTGCCCCGCCTGAGTTCGCAAGCGGCACAAGTAGGCATGCTATGGCGGCACGGAGCCCGCCGAAACTAACAGCGCCCTGGCCGCGCCGGGGCCAGGCGCCCAACCACCCCGCACAGCGCTGTGCCTGTCAACGGGCCCAGCGCCCCTGTGGGGCTCCCATAAATGTCTCGCCATTCTCGTTTCAGGCTTGTGACCCTAGGTGCGTTCCCAGAGCTGACTGACTGGGTCTGGCGCGTCTCGCTGGGTCGCGAGTGGGCATGTCGAGATGTTTGGCGGGTCCGCATTTCGTTAGGATTCGGACTACCCCCACTTCAAGGTGGCCTGTTTGCGGCCATTCGCATCGTTGTATATGCTGATAGGGATATGGAGGGCCCGACGCCAGGAAAGTGGCGACTTTGGGCGCGACCTTGCGACGCTCGCGCAAAGGGCGCTCGCGCTGGAAAGGCGAATACAATTCCAGCCGGCAGCCCGGACCCTGATCGCCCAGCACTCACAGTGCATGGGTAGTATATATGTATTGTGAAATACTCCCGCGATCCACCAGTCGCATACCGCAGGTGCGCCAGGCCGTGAGGTCGCACGCGGCCGGCGCCTTTCCTGCCACAGGACAACCGGGGTCCGCTAAGCCCCTCCGCCGCCCGCAGACGCGCCTCCCGGACCTCCCTACCGCTCAATTGAAATGACCAGGTGCAAACAGCATGATCCCATCTGCAAGCGCGGAGCACACAGGAGCCCGGAACGCGGCGCCAGGGGCCCCCCTAGGTGGTGCGCCCCCGGGCTTCAGGGTGTGATTTCGACATAGACCCACGCCTCAAGGGGCTGCCCGGCTATGCGATACGGCTCTGCTGTATGGCAAACGCAGGCGCAATGAAAGGAGGCGACAGACAGCCGGGGCGACGCCCATCCGTGCTTGCATCCTCCTCCCACCCCGCGCTGCCGCCCAGGGCACCATCCACTGGCCCGGCGTGCCACTGGGCACAGGTCCGCTGCCGGCTGCATCATGCAGGGAGCGAGGGCAATGTCAACTGGGGCCGCCACAGGCGGCGGGGCGCTTCAAGGCGGGGCGGATCACGTGCAGGCGTTGTGGGGCACGGGTGGGTGCGTGCTTGCCAGCCAGCGCCCGCCTGCTGCCTCGCTGCGGCGGAGTGAGGACCGCTCATGTGCCTTGGGGGCTGTGCGCTGCGGCTGCCCCGCCTGAGTTCGCAAGCGGCACAAGTAGGCATGCTATGGCGGCACGGAGCCCGCCGAAACTAACAGCGCCCTGGCCGCGCCGGGGCCAGGCGCCCAACCACCCCGCACAGCGCTGTGCCTGTCAACGGGCCCAGCGCCCCTGTGGGGCTCCCATAAATGTCTCGCCATTCTCGTTTCAGGCTTGTGACCCTAGGTGCGTTCCCAGAGCTGACTGACTGGGTCTGGCGCGTCTCGCTGGGTCGCGAGTGGGCATGTCGAGATGTTTGGCGGGTCCGCATTTCGTTAGGATTCGGACTACCCCCACTTCAAGGTGGCCTGTTTGCGGCCATTCGCATCGTTGTATATGCTGATAGGGATATGGAGGGCCCGACGCCAGGAAAGTGGCGACTTTGGGCGCGACCTTGCGACGCTCGCGCAAAGGGCGCTCGCGCTGGAAAGGCGAATACAATTCCAGCCGGCAGCCCGGACCCTGATCGCCCAGCACTCACAGTGCATGGGTAGTATATATGTATTGTGAAATACTCCCGCGATCCACCAGTCGCATACCGCAGGTGCGCCAGGCCGTGAGGTCGCACGCGGCCGGCGCCTTTCCTGCCACAGGACAACCGGGGTCCGCTAAGCCCCTCCGCCGCCCGCAGACGCGCCTCCCGGACCTCCCTACCGCTCAATTGAAATGACCAGGTGCAAACAGCATGATCCCATCTGCAAGCGCGGAGCACACAGGAGCCCGGAACGCGGCGCCAGGGGGCCCCCCTAGGTGGTGCGCCCCCGGGCTTCAGGGTGTGATTTCGACATAGACCCACGCCTCAAGGGGCTGCCCGGCTATGCGATACGGCTCTGCTGTATGGCAAACGCAGGCGCAATGAAAGGAGGCGACAGACAGCCGGGGCGACGCCCATCCGTGCTTGCATCCTCCTCCCACCCCGCGCTGCCGCCCAGGGCACCATCCACTGGCCCGGCGTGCCACTGCAGGGCACAGGACAGCTGTTTTGGCGCCTCCGGACTCCGGAGTTAGTGGTGCTGCATGGCCTTGAAGCCATCTAACATGCTCATGCTCAAGCTATCCATCAATAAAATATTTGTAAATCGTTTATGCGTTTCATGCGAAGAATGAAAGAAGATCCAAGTATCCCCCCATACATGGGGAGCTTGTCATTAATGCACACCATCCACACGCGGCATGTTGCCGCGCGGAATCATGCCGAGCTCGCTTCACATCCACTGCTGCGGCCGGGAACTCATGTGGGCTGCCTTGCCCCAAAGTTCGCTATTCTAATATGCTCCGTATGAGGGGAGGCCCGCCCCTGCTCCGTAGCTTCCATGACTCCTCAGCCCACCATATGCCCCTTGACCGTACGCAGCGCCTATAATCCCGCCGCAGCCGTAGTACCCCTGGGTGACAACGCCACCATAGTAACCGCCATAGCGATTACCATAACCGCCGCCGTACACTGGGACGTGATGGACGCACGGCCGCGCCGGAGGAGGGCGCTGCTGGTGTGCGCCAGCTGTGATGGGCTCGCCAGCAGGCGCGCTATTGGCTTGAGGCCAAGGCGACGGCGCTTCTGCAGGGGAGCTGGGAAGATCGCCAGTAGAAGCACTGCCGCCATGATCTGTGGCGTCAGCAGCCGAAGGCGGCACAGGTGGACGACGTGGCGTTCGGGCACCCACAGCTGAGGGACGCACGGGCGGCGGTGGCCCAGTGGGGGCTGCCACCGTCGGCTGCTTTGCAGCAGTAGGGGGCTCAGGCGCCGGTGTTGTGATTAGGCCAGGTGGAGTCTGGCCCGGCAGGCGTGGCGCCGGCGAAGGCGATGCACCACGAGGGGGGGCCAACGGCGCCGCCCGCGCGCCGGGCGGGCCGCCTCCCGGTGGTGCAGGTAAGAGGATTGAGACAAGTGGGACGCCCGTTTGGGCTGTTGGTGGTGATGGCGGAGCTGCTCCTGCTGCTGAAGGTGCTGAGGGCTGAGGCAGTGTTATTGCCGCCGCCGGTGGTGCCGGCGGTGGCGTCGCAGCGAAGGCGGCAGCAGGAAAGGGTGGAAGGGAAGGCTGGCCTGCTGTGGGAGCTGCTGGCTCTGCTGGCGGCGGTAGGTGCGGCTGCGTCCACTCGTCCCCTGGCGGCGGGACGGCGGCATGTGCATACGGCAGCGGTGGTGGCGGCGCGCCCGGGCGTCCCGGCGGCTGCGGTGGCGGCGGCGGCAGCGGCGGCGGGGCGTCCTTGCATTCCGCGTCCTCCGACAGCACCAGGCACATGCGCACCGGCGCAGTCAGCATCACCCGATGTGACTGCGTCCGTTGCTCCGGCCACAGCTTGATCCACGCCAGCGGCGGCTCAGTGCCCACGTCGGCGTCAGTACCGCTGGCGGGGCCTGCCGGTAGTTGGGGCGGTCGGGCGGGTAGCACGGTTTGGTGAGCGCGCATCCATACATGTGCAGGCATGCGCCGCCATCCCGATATCAACATTCACCGCCACAGTCACCGATCCCGCCCGCCGGCTCACCCGTCGCAGCTGCCTCCCGCACCGGCGCCGTGACGTACGGATAGGATGGAGCCGAAGCGTAGCCCCACCAGATGGGGTCGGGAGAGGACGCGATGCGCTCGTTCCTTCCCGAGCTCATTTCGTACACATGTACGGCGTCCTTCATGGTACTGCTGAGGAACAGCTTGCTCACACGATTGAGGGTGGACTGGGCGACGGCGGCCCTGGTTGGATGAGGCGTGACAGAAGCACGGGTGAGTGGCTATGCTGCTATTAACGTATTTCACACGTGCAAGGATAGCAATGCTTCAAGAGCCAAAACGCAGCCCATGTACTGGCAGCTCACCTGAAGACCATCCAGAAGACCGAGGAGCGCGCTGCCCCAGTGCCGTGCAGCACGCGCACGCGCAGCAGGGTGGCGAGGCCCGACCCGTAGGCGTACATGGTGACGCTGCATCGGAATTGGGAAGGGATTGTTGTGGGGGCACCGAGTCGCGGTAGATGGGCTGCGGGCCGATGCACAGCAGCGCGGCCACAATGCCACATGCACACCCACCGGCGTGATGCGTAAGACGCCGGATCGTCCAGGTTCCACACCAGATCCTGCGCTGGCGCAATGTCCGCCCAGCCTAGTAGCCACGACTGCGGACCGTTGAAGCATTGCACCTCCACCTGGTGTGTGGTACATAGTGAATGAACGAACGAGTCAACCGAGGCAGCAGCGTAGCAAGCAATACAAGCAAGCTCCCACGTGAAGCGTTGCTGCACTCCTGCGCATGCCGCCCTTACCATATTACATCGACAGGGGGCTCCCTCCCAAGGTATGACACGCACGCGCCCCTAAACCTCTATGATACCACTTACCCCGCTGAGGCCGCTGCTGGGGTCCTGCGCGGCCAGAGCTGACAAGGACCTGGGCACCAGCGCGTGTCGTAACCCAAAGTTGCCGCCCAGGCTGCGGATGGCCGCCTGCAGGTGATGAGCAGGTTAAAGTCTTGGAGAAACAACTGTGCGGTGCTGTATGCAAGTTGTGCAGACTGTTTGCATGTATGGGTGGTGATGTGAACGGCGGCGCGCTCTGGGGCTCGTTGGGTGTTTCGCCTGGCCCCGTCTTCCATCCCCCGCCACGCGGCCGCCGCCTCTTACCTTGACAAAGGTTGTGTCGCCACCCACTCCCGCAAATGCCGAGCTGCGAGGTGGCATCACATGTACGGTACGTACAGCAAGGTGCGTCAGGACGAACTTAGGTGATTGTGAATGCTGAGTGGGCATACTTGCTGGACGGTTTGCAACAACGACCACGACTCACCCGCACACCTCCCCAGCGTCGCCCTGTCCGGTGCGCCGGCAGTTGAGCTGCGACGCGATCAGCAGCACCGAGCTCAGCTGCGCCGTGATCCGCTCCACCCGCGTGTCGCCGCTGCCGAGCGAGTAGCTGCTGCTACTGCCATCGCCGTCTGATGCTGCAGCCGCAACTGAGCAGCTGCGTGCCGCGAGCGCCTGGATGGCCTCGGGAAGTGCGAAGAGGACGTAGTCCCAATCGGTGCCGAAACGTGATCCCTGGTGAGCGTGCAATGAGCAGACGCGACAACGATCGCGCATCGGGGGAATGGTTGTGACGTGTGCGTGAAAGCGGACACCCATGCGCGCACGAGTCTGGAATATCGGCTTCCATTTTGCCTGATGTGATTGGCAGGCAGAAGCGTTTCCTTGGTAGACAAACAGGCTTGGGGGCAGGCAGCAGGCGCGGAAGGCAGTGGAGCCCTGCCGCACGAACACGCCTACGACTTGACCGGGCGACCGTCGCGGCATACGCGGCAATCCCAGATGCATAACGTGCGTACACACATACGGTCTGGAAATGAACTCAAAACCCGCGGGTTCCCTACACCACACACGACCCGCCCCAACCGTGCTACTTCGTGCACGCCGCGCCCTGCCGCCCTGATGCTCATCCACCCACCTCTCCTGTGAGCTCCAACTCCGCCTTGGCCCGAATCCATCCGAGCAGATGCCCCACGCACACTGCCCAACGTTGCAGCGGCGTGGCGGCGGCCCCACTGATGAGCGCCGCTGCATCCTGCGCCATGCCCGCAGCCTCATTGCCCAGCGCCCCCAGATCAATTCCCTTCAGGGCCACCTGTGCACGCACGATTGAGGGAAAGGAGTACAGCTGGATACGCACGGCGGTACTTGCCATTGATACTCATCTGCCGCGACTTGCAACCCTGCGCCGCCTCCATCCGCACCTCTCTATAGCTTCCGCCATAGTAGATGTCGAGGGTGGTGCCAGGGATAAGGCGAGCCTGATGGCAGGGAGGCGGGGCCACCAGCGTAAGCCAGCGCTGCATCGGAGTAACCAGCGGAGCCTCCAATGTTTCCTAAAGCTCACCTTTCCCCAGGAGCACACGCTTGTGAAACTGGCGAGATTCGTCGCCTCATCCAGCCAATTGGCAGCAACCTGCGCGTGCACAAGTAAATGCGACGGTTGTGTACACGTACGGATTGTCGCGCACACGTTGCTTTCATCAGCAGCAGGCGCTGCTGATTTGTGAACCAGCACCCCAGTGTTCTCACGGCCCATGCACCTATGACACCCCATGTACCCCATGTGGGCGTAGCTGGGCCTTGCTTACCGCACTGGCCTCAATCGCCGGCGCCCCGTCCATGACACCATCGCCGTCGTAATCAATGTCTAACTCTGGCAACGTGACCACGGCCACGCCCACCTGCACCGCGTACAGTGAAATGGCACATGCAGAAGCCGAGTATAAGAGAATGACATGTATGAGGCCAAAGTGGCGTGTGTCAGTGATGCGCGGTCTGACAAGTGTGACCCTACCTGACATGCGTAACTTTGGTCGACCTGCTTGAGCCCGTCCAACAAAACAAGCAAGCCGTACCTTGATGTCGAGGGCGGGCGCATCGATGAGATACGAAGTAACCAGGGGCCGGAGCACCTCAGCTGGACCACCGCTAAAGAGACCGCCACTGGTGTCACGCTACGGCCAAGCACAGTAAGCACAGTAAGAGTCTGGAATTGGGTAGACACAGACGGCAGGGCACGCATGTGTGCACGCCCATTCCCATCGCATGCGGAGGGGCTGCTCCTTGCTCACGTACCCGTATCTTAATCGCGAGCAGCACGCTTGTCTGCTTCACACCATCGCCGCTGTTGCGAGAGGCCTGGGGGTAGCCCGTGACGAGTAACGGTGCGCCCTGCTGAACTTGCGCGAGGACCACCGGATCCGAGACATTCCTCAGGTTCAACAGCACAGCATATGTAGGCGTCTTGCGTGGTGGCGGCGGTGGTAGTTGTGGTGGATTATTGGGAGGGACGCCGTTGGAGCCGCCGCGTCCACTGGCCTTCCCGGCTGGTGGTGGTGGGTTTGGAGAGGGGCTGGGAGGTGCAGGTGGCTCTGGGGGCGGGTCGGCGCACACTCCCAGCTGCCCTGTTGGTATGCTTGTGATCAGGTAGTACAGGAAAGCTCCGGAGCTGCCCGGCGGAGACACCTGCCGCACCGTGCCTGCGGTGCAAACATCAAAGCTATACGTGACGGGCAGGCCAAGGAAACGTTAAAGGCTGAGAGTGGGGCCAGACGCCATGGGGATAGTGCAGGCCTGCCGCATCAACCGCTGCATTCCTACGCGCCACACGCATGAAACCGCACCTTTGAAGCAGTACAGGCCATTGCCGGTGTCGAACGTCGGTGGGAGAGGGGGTGGCGGAGCTGGGCCGGGAGGCGAAGGGGGCACCTCTCGCCCCCCTGCAGCACAGCCAGTAAAAATCAGATTTTCAGACCACGTAAGACTCTACCTCTGCCTACCTGATGACATAACGGAGCCGAACAGAGAGAGCAAGCCGAGGAGGCGCAGGTAGGCATGAATTCCTCGCCGCGCCGCTGGTCCAGCAACTCGCATAGCTGCTGTAACCTATGTGCACTATGTTAGCTCATATTACAAATTATGGCTCGCGCTCAAGCTGTCTGAGGCGGAAACATCAGTTCACAATAAAACTGTTGCCGAGTTGCAGTTGCAGCAGCTGTTGTTGAAATAAGCGGATAAATCAATCCCATGTGTTTGTATAAATAGTGCCCCTCTGCGCCTTTAACGCGGTGAATGAAAGTACAATGCGGTGAACCTCATGAATTTTGCGCCCATCGCGAGCGACAGCCAAGTTACGCAGCGCTCATACATGATAGCATCTCATAATAAACTATCTCGGGAAGTTATTGGACCTGCCTCAAGACTACCGGGCCCCTCGTTAAAGCACGCCAGCACAATAACCAATAACAATGCCCAAGTTTTTGTTTCATGTGCGCATTTGAGGTGCTGCGAACTCCGATGTCGTGCGGTCGCCAGACCATGGCCCCGAGCTGCGCTGCCTCCTCAGGTCTGACCTGCTGTGCTACTTGAGTGCGCGGCACATCAGCCAAGGTTTACCCCTCAAGTCAGCAGTTTCCAGACGCCCCGTGCGTGATCACGGCTGACCATGACCGTAAGAGCGCTCGGGTGGATGCCGACAATCCGTTATGGCGGGTAGCTAGCTAGATAGGTGCGGAGGTCAAAAATGCTCAAATGTCACTTATTAACGGCGCCCCTCGGCGCCCAGGCGCCCATACACACTAACAGCGGTGGAGCCGGCACCCCCAGCGAGCGGGCCCGGCGCCGCATGGTGGTTGCGGCGGCCGTGGGCGCACCAGTGGCCAGCGGCCGACGCCGTCCCCGCAGCTCCCGTCGCCCGACCCATCGCCGTGGCGCAGCCGCCGTCCGGCGGTACCCGCGCCAGTACCGGCGCCGCGGCCGCAGGAGGGGCGTCCGTCTTCGTCTCCCCCACCCGCACTCTCCGGCGCTGTTCGAGCCCCTGCCGGCGGCCGCCGTGGCGCTTGCGCTCCCACCGGCGCCGCCGCTTTTACGCACTGCCGCTGCGTCCACCAGCAACGCCGCTTCCACTGCCGCCACCGCTTCCGGCGCCACCCCCACTCCCGGGGGCGCGCCCCCTTCCAGCGCCTCCTGGCGCTGCCGGCGGGCCTGCCGCCATGCTGGGGGATCCGCCGTCGGCTTTGGGGCGGTGCGGCACCCGCCCAGGACGCCGACGGCCTCGATGAGGCGCCTGCGGCCTGCCACCAAGCGCGCGGACACCCGCGCCGTCGGGGCCGCGGGCGCTGGCCTGCGGGCTGGTTTCCTGCTGTCGCGCGCCGGCGGCGCTGCTGGGCATGCGTGCAGCTCTCTGTCTGCCGGCCGCCCGCGTGGCGGCGGTGGCGGCGCGCCCGGCGATGGCGCTTGAGCGGCTGGGGTGGGCTCGGACCAGGGCTCGTATCTTGTTTTGGGGGATATGTTTGGGTCAGACTTTCCGGTCCCTGAAAGCTGGACTTCTTGTCGAGTAATGTTCCCAAAAACAAAATTCTTCCCAGGAGTTGTTGCGGGCAATCTATCTATTCGTGGCCCCTCTAGTGCGCCGATCCGGTTTGGCGGCGTGTTCTTGCGTGCGTGC
Source organism: Chlamydomonas incerta (assembly GCA_016834605.1). NCBI lineage: Eukaryota > Viridiplantae > Chlorophyta > Chlorophyceae > Chlamydomonadales > Chlamydomonadaceae > Chlamydomonas > Chlamydomonas incerta. The sequence continues at coordinate 1,305,347 of JAEHOC010000004.1, forward strand.
CTGCGTTTGGTCGTGCGCCGGCGGTGGTTCCCGTGCGTTGGCTGGTCTGTTTTGTTTTGGCGTCGGTTCGCTGCTGCATGTGTGCCCCGGTTTGCGTGCTGCCCGTGGCCCGGTCTGCTGCCTTCTGGTGCGTGTGTACCTGCGCATGGTCGTGCGCCTGCGACGGTGTCCCGTGTGGTTCGCGGTCTGCTTTGTTGCTGCTGGGTCAGTGCGCGCGTGCGTGGCGGCGTGCGTGCGTCCGTCGCGGTCGGGTCGCCAGTGCCTGTGTTCCCTGGCCTGCTCGGGGCCCGGTTTGCAGTGTGGTGGCGCGGGTGTGCCGGCGCCCCCTGTTGTGTGGGAGTCTGTGGTGGTTCCCGATCTCGTGATGGTTTGGGTTGGGTGCTGGGTTGCTTCGCCTGTTTTGGGGGCCCCGGTCTGCCCTTGCTTTGCTCCGGAAGGGTGCCCTAGTGGTCGGTGGCTGGTGCAGTGGTCTCTGGCGTTCTGCTTGCTCGCGTTACAGGTTGAGTGCCGGTGTCTTTGTTGCTATGTCTTTCCCCTTCTTCCTCCCTTGTCACCACTCTCTCAGAAAGTAATCATCCACCTGTGCCGCATGGGTTCTTTTCTTCCCCGTGGTAACGACGGGGCACCTGAGCGAGGGGTAACCATGTGGGGAACGGGGCGTTACCTCTCAACAAGGGCCGTGGAGAGGTGATGAGGGACTGGATACGTAGTGGGGCGTGGTGAGAGGTGGGGCCGGGCGAGGAATGGGGCGGGCCGTGGTGAGGGGCGAAGAGCGGAGCGGGGCGTGTATGGTGAAGGGCAGGGCGGGATGAGGAGTGGCGCGGGCCGTGGTGAGGGGCGGGGCGGGGTGAGGTGAGGGGAGGCATGTAGAGCGGGCTGAGGCGCGGTGAGGGCGGGGACCGGGGCGCGCAGCAGCGGAATGGGTTGGGGTGGCGTGAGGCCCGCCGGGGTTAGGTTCGGCAGGCTCGCACAATGTGCAGACATCGCGACACACTCAGGTGAGCTTGCTTGCCTAGTTGTAATGCTACGTGACGGGTTCAACCCTGTTCTGCTCATCCAGCGGCGCCGGGGCGGAAATTTAGGCGCGGAGAAGTTGGCCCGGTTGCACGAGGGCTCAGCTGTGACTCCCCGCGAATGTGGACCCTAAGTCTGAGCGCTCGGTGGACCACCCGTACGGGCTCTGGGTTGTGAGGAGTTTTAAGCTGGCAGAGAGCCACACACAGGGCGGCGGCTGTGTGGCTGGACGGTGCCGAAGGACGGGGTTGCGCAAAAGCACTCTGTAATCCTGGGGAAGACTTGGGACGTCCGTACGTTTGGAGGGCACGATTGGAGGGCAGCTGCAGGACGAGTGCATCTATCGCCACAACACCGAGCGCGGCTCTGTTTCGGTCCCAAGACTCGGCCGTGGCGCCCGCCAAAATGTCAGGCCGATGCTCGCGACTCAGGCCCGTTCGGCCGTTCAGCAAGTATCAACTCCAGCGCAAACACGTTTTCTGAACCAGCGACTCAGCAGCGCAGTAGAACGTGAATGAGTCGAATCCGCATGTGGCACCTATCGCTGGCGCACCACTCCGCAACCCACCACGGCCCTGCACCAGTGCAACTGCCAACCGAGGAACCGCTTCCCACTAGCTAGAGTTGCTCACGACAGGTCACGTTTGCACATGTATGGTGACATGGCCTGGACATAGCACGACACACACTCAAACAGGCACGCACACAGCACGAGCTGGGGCCGAAACCCAGCCAGACAGACTTCGCTGGTGGTTGCCGGGGAAATGCGCGTGACCATGACCCCAGATGGGGTCCGACATCTACCATCACGGGGTCCAACATCTACCATCACGCACCCGCCGTACAATCAACACTCGCACGGTCGCCCGGTCAGTTGATGTTGGCAGGAACTCCAACGGCTCCTTGCCCCTTAAAATACATTCACGCATTGCCACCGGCGCTAACGCCGCTTCCGAGAACCCTGGGGGGGGCGGGGCGACGGTGGCCTGGGCGGCGAAGGTAGCTGCGGGGGTGGCGGCGGCGATTTGGGCGGCGGGCACTCCTTGTTCGCATCCGACAGATAGCGGCAGACCTGGACAGTGATGTTGCGAGGGCTAGTGTCCACGTCATCGTTGTATTCGATAGGAGGCGGGGCGGCTGCTGTCTCAGAGTCCGTCGGCGTTGGCGAGGGGGCCGCCGCTGCTGCCGCCGCCAGCAGCCGCCGATGGCCTGCAGGTGGGGCCGCGGGGTGAGGTTTTATAGCTTTCACTCGCTCGTGCATCCATAGCATTGATACGGCTGGTGCTAGCACCCTGATGGGGATTGCATGTAGGCTGGAACGAAGCCACGGCCCGCCACGCGGCATCCCTCACGGCGGCAAACCTGCCACGCCCACCTTTCTTGCCGCCGCTACCGCCGCCGCTGGCCAGCCCGCCGCTGCCAGCCTCACCGCCATTTGCGGTGGCGGCTGGGTCGACAGCGCAGCCGGGGAGAATGAGTATCTGACCGCCCTCGATGTACTCGACGTCGGGGAGCCTAGCATGAACAAACGGTCGCGGCGGCATTATTGTCCACATGGATGCCATCAGTGCTATTAGGGAAGTAAGGCCGTGACAGTGTGTGGTTGTCATAGTTGTCACAACTTGCTTGCAGCAGCGCCCATGCCCTTTTGCATCCAAACCAGGGTCTTGTCTAGCGCCCGCCGCCAGTGAACATGTGCTCCTCATCACAGAATTGTGTCCACGCTTCACACTGTACTAACTTGTTTGCGGTGGCGATCGATTGCTCCGTCAGGCCGCCGGAACAGTACATGGAGATCTTCCACAGGTCATCATCATCCTTGACGGTGTAAGGGGAGGTGCACAGGCAGATATTGCCTGCGTTCCGTGACATGATGGTGGGCAGGCAGTGTTAGTGATGCAAGTTCAGGGCTGTTGTAGAGCGAACCCAGCAGGCCAAGGCTGATGCAGACACACTGGACACACCGCACATCAGCAGCGCCCGAGGAAGCCCAACCAATTACCCCCGAACAAGAACACGAGTATACCGCTCTCCTCCGCACATGGGTTTTGGGTTGGCAATGGTTGATTTGGGAATTGGAAAAACCTACCCCCCCCCCCCCCACACACACATACACACCACACACCAACCAGCTACCTGTCGAGAAGCCAGGGCAGCCCGGGAGCTGCAGCCTCTGTTCATCGTAGATCATATCTACGGACACCAGAAACAGAAAAAAGGGATTGGGCCTTGACGGTGGCTCGGACGGAGCACCAGCAGCGGTACGCAACATTAACACTACTTCCCCCTCCTTCCCCCTACCGTGTCTATCTGCTCACTACATGCATGCCGCACTGCGCACCAACGCCCAACGCATGCACCTACCTGGATCAAGGATATTGTTGGCGGCCACCAGCGAATTGATGGTGAGGCCGCCGCCGCACTTCAGTGAGATCTTGCGCAACGTATCCTCCGGTAGGACGGTGTAAGGGCTGTTGCACATGCACGCGCCACTGTAGCCCGTGCTCGCCGTGGCACCTGAGCCCGTGCCTCCTGGCCCTACGGTGCTTGCAGTGGAGCTGACGCCACCATCAGCGCCTGCACATGCAGGCATTCGAACAGGGTGAGTTGGTTGCTTGGCTGGCTGGGCTTGGATGCGTGAGGCAGCGTGAAGCCGACACGCCCGCGTGCCGCGCCTCTCATTTCTAACTCCCAGTTATTTGCACTGCCACCAGCAACGAGCGAGGACGTACTGAATGTTCGAATCACAATCTTGAGGGTAGACGGGATCCAAGTGGAGTCGGCGGGCTGCGCACGCAGCAGGCCCGTGAACCAGTACCCGCTGATGGCGCTGGTGCCATAAACCATGTCGTACGGTTTAGCGATCTGATGGATGAGTACCTGGGGATGGGTTCGAACGAGGGCAGTTTCCCCAAGTGTGTACGGCGCGCTCGCGTACATACGCGTCTGCCGACCACCTCTCGTTCAGCCCATGCGCCTGACATGTGCCATCTGTCGCACTCACCCGCCCGTCCCCCAGCGTCTCTTGAAGCGCGCTATCGGAGCCCTGCGGCCGCCGGTAGCTTAAGTACAGGTTGTGGGTGTAGTAGTCTTTGCGGTCGGCGCCGGTAGGCATCAGCCACTCTGGTCGAATGCGTACCAGGAGCCTGTTCTTTGGCGCTGAAGGGTCGTCCTGGGCAGGCAGCTGTCAAGAGGGCGGGCAGGGTGCGTGGACAGAGGCCAAGCCTTGGGGAAAGAGTGCACGTAGTTTACGTGGTGAAGGGGGAGGGCAAGCTAAACGATACGCACAGCGAGTAACACAGGTGCGCGTGTGCTCCACAGGTCGCGGTGTACGTACACACCCTCGCCGCTTCTTCCCTTCCTCACCGTAAAAATGCGGGACTGACCCGGCGGCAGTTCAGCTGCACCCCAATCCGCCAGCAGGCCGGCCCAACCTAGGTGGCGCATCTGAGGCACGCATGCATGGGTAGGGATTGTCAGCTCACACCTCTTCTTACACACAGGCGACAGCACCCATCACAACCCCAAGCACAGACCTGCGGCGCGTTGAGGCACACGTTGCCTTCCGCCGGGCACAGCGCTGTTCGGTCAGGTGCGCCGCAGCCCATGGCGCTGGTTGGGTCGTCCTCTCGGTCCTGGTCCGATACCAGGGGTGCTGGGGCGGTTCCGGCATGCTCAAGGCGTGCAATGACGTGCAGCAGCTCCTGTGGAAAACGTTGCAGTGGACTGTGAATGGACCTACGTGCACTTCGCTAACACCACCTTGCCTTCGTTCCCGCGCCCATCATCACCGTTCAGCTAGTTCAGCACTCACATGCACGACCACCCAGGGCATGCGTAAGCCGCGGCCCACTTCCGAGGGCAGCAGCACAGCCTGCTTGTCAGGAATGGCCATGCCGCGCCAGGTGCATGCTGTACCTGCGCCCTTCGGCAGCACGAAGAGCCTGGCTGCAATGTCTGCAGCGCCGTCTGCAAACTTGTGGGCACCGCTCCCAAGCCCGCTACCAGCGGTAGTAGTGCTGTTGCTACTGCTGGTTCCGTTTGCGGGCGTCTGCTGCTGCTGTTGCTGGAGTGCCTCCAAAAGGCGTTGAGAGATGCGCATCTCGTCACATGTGCCCACGAACAGGCTGCGATCGACGTCGATGCTGCAGCTCAAGGGAAGCGTGATGACGCTGAACTCCACCCCGAAGGTGTTGCGTGAGCAGGTCGACAGCATACCCGCAGCCAGCTGCAGCTGCGCCCGGACTTCCTGTTCGTTGACACGTTTGAAAGCAAAAGGTGTGTAATGCAGCCGGTGGACGATGTTTCAAATGGCACGCCCCCCCTGCATGCCGTCAGGGGACAGCCCGCTCGGCACACCAAACCGCCACAGAACCACGCGCAACCACGCACCTCGACTGTGCCACCCGGCAGCATGTTTGTCCCGTTCGCACACGTGAGCGAAACAATCGCCGCCAACACCCGCATCCTGCCAGATAACCCAGGCAGCGAGCCGGGTGGCAGTGGCGGCGGCGGGGGTGGCGGCGGCGGGCTGGCTGCACCACTGCCGAGCCCGCCGGCACGGGCGGGTTCGATGCCGTACAGTGTGAGGCACTCGCCTGCAACGGCGTCGAATTCGCACTGCAGCCGCACGCGCGCGCCTGTAGATAGCCCAACCGCGCGTAGATTCTCTCGAAGTACGGCAGCGTTCACGCGGATGGGGATGATGGTGGTGCTATTCACCTGTGGCGTGCGAGAGTGGCAAGCGGCGGTTCTCGTCACTGAAGCACAAGCCCTGGCGTGTTGCGTGCGTGCGAAGTTCCTGAACTGCTAATCGCTAGGCTATGACTTGCGCACCTGCAGCTTATACACGGCGCCGCGGTCGCTAAGACTGGACAGCAACACGCCCTCCAAGCGAATCGCCTGGGTTGGCGGCAAAGGGGGGTTCATAGGCGGGGACGGGGGCGACGGCGGCGCAGTCGGCTCTCCCGGGGCTTCCGCGGGCGGTGCATCATCAGACACAGGCTGCTCAGCGTCGTCATTCCCCGCCGCCGAGGGACTCGGCGTACGGCCAGGCTCGCTTGGACTAGGAACGTAAGGAGGCGGTCGCCGAAGTTGGGGCGCAGGAGATGGTGGCGAGGGAACAGGCGCAGAAGTAGGGCGGCTGGGCAGCGGCAGCGGCGGGAAAGGGGCTGATGATCCAGGCGGTTCGATTGTCATGGCCGCAGGAGGAGAAGGAGGAGGAGGAGGAGGTGAAGGGTTCACGGGGCCGGCTGGAGATGGAGACGGGTGAGGCGCCGGCGGACTCCTGGTGGCCAGCTCTGGTGGAGGGTGCGTGGTTGGCGCGCTCCCACCATATTGTCCATCGTATTGACCACCGTAATAAGCACCGTAGTAGGGCGGGGGTGGGCTGCGAGGCCCATAGGCGCCGTAGCCGCCGTACTGGGGCGGTGGGGTCGCAGTTGCGTGCAGGCCGCCGTTGTAGTAGCCATGGCCGCCGTAACCATAAGCACCATACGGTGGGGCTGACACTACGCTGTAGGACGGAGGGAAGGCGGAGGGGGCCGCCGGCAAGGGCGCCGCAGCAAGCCTGGCTGTGGTGACGTCGTCGCTCCCACTACTGCCGAGCGACGCGGGCGCGGCATGCTGCTGGTTCGACGTCGGGGACCCTGCCGACAGTCGCACCGGGATGGACAGGGGTTAAAGCCGGACCCAACTGTGCACGGTGTTTTTGCGCATCGCTCTTTGCAAAGCACCCCAAGTTGTTGCCGAGCGAGACAGATTCCACCGACGGGCGACCACATGGTCTGGCCGCGTTGCTTTGCATGCCTGCCTCCGCACATTATAGCATCCATGCATGCTGGCGCTAAGCTTTACGACATCGCATCGCAACGTGAACGTCGGCGCCGGATAAGCGGTGCGCCATTGACCATCCATCCACCCTACCTGTCGCCGAAAGCAGCTGTAACCCAGCGCCTAGCAACAAAAACAAGAGAGTATTTGCATTCATTACAAGCGTGCGCATTTTAGCAGCTTTTTCGCAGCTGCTCGAAAAGCCAACTAGTAGAGTAGTTTTGGTGCAATGAATTGGTGCGCGTTGGATGTGCGACTACCCTCAGGCACAGTCGGGGGCCCCAATCGGCGCCAGTGTGGAAACAGTTGTTACTGGTGTGTATTGGCCGACTCGTCTTGCAACTTGTTGTTGAAATAAGTGGATAACTCAAGCCCACGTGTTTGTATAAATAGTGCCCCTCTGCGCCGTTAACGCGGTCAATGAAAGTACAACGCGGTGAACCGCATGAATTTTGCGCCCACCGCAAGCGACAGCCATTGACGCAGCGCGCTGAAAACTTTCTAGCACTTGATATACGCTGCATGTAACTCAGCTCGGGGAGTTATTGGACCGGCCCCTCAAGACGACGCCGGGCCCCTCGTTAAAGCACGCCAGCACAATAACCAGTAACGATGCCCAAGTTCGTTCGTATGCGCATTTTTAAGTCGCTGCGAACTCCGATGGCGTGCTGCCAGGGTCGCCAGACCAAGGCCTGGAGTGGATGTCTGACCCTGTGTCTGACCTGCCTCCGAATTAAGTGCTCGGCATGCCCACAGTTCCCAGACGCCCCGTGATTGCCACTACCCAGAGGGATGGGAAGGTCGGCTGGCCGAGGCCACTGGGGGTGGGTCTGGTCAGGCATCTGGGTTCCGATGACATCTTAGCTGCCACGCTGGGGAAGCGGCCCACGCTGGGGCAGCGAACATCATGGTTGGGAAGGCTCCAGCAGGCCCCAGGCCCTCCCAACCCCCCTCGGCTCCACGCTCACCGGCTTACTCGCACCCACACCACACCGGCCACGGTTGACTGGGGCATGCTCAACCACTTCCCCTGCGACCGAGCCCATAATCAGCCCCTTCCTGGCGGAACTCAGCCCGGACGTGCAGACAAGGCCGCGGCCGTGGAGGGCCGGACGCCAGGAAAGTGGCGACTTTGGGCGCGTGAGGGCCGCTCAAGCGCCGTGGAGGCTACGCGCTGCGGCTCCCCCGCCTGCTTTCGCAAGCCGCACAAGGCGGCATTCTATGACGGCACTGAGCCCGCCGAAACTAGGAGCGCCCTGGCCACGCCGCGGCCCGGCGCGCGCGCCCAACCAGCCCCCCACAGCGCTGTGCCTGTAAACGGGCCCAGCGCCCCTGTGGGGCTCCCATAAATGTCTCGCCATGCTCGCTTCAGGCTTGCGACCCTAGGTGCATTCCCAGAGCTGATTGGCTGGGTCTGGCGCGCATCGCTGGGTCGCGAGTGGGCATGTCGAGATGTTTGGCCGGTCCGCATTTCGTTCGGATTCGGACTACCCCCACTTCAAGGTGGCCTTTTTGCGGTCATTCGCATCGATGTATATGCGGATAGGCAAGTGGAGGGCCCGACGCCAGGAATGTGGTGACTTCTGGCGCGACCTTGCGATGCTCGCGCGAAGGGCGCTCGCGCTGGAAAGGCGAATGCAATTCCAGCCGCTGGCCCAGAGCCTCCTTGCCCGGCATTCACAATGAATGGATAGTATATGTGTATTGTGAAATACTTGCGCGAGCCATCAGTCCCATGCAGCAGGTGCGCCACCCTGTGCCGTCACACGCGGCCATCGCCTGCCGGCCGCAGCACAACCGGGGCCAGCGTCACCCCCCGGCCGCTCGCAGACGCGGCCCCTGGAACTCCCTACCCTCATCCTATATGACCAGATGCAAAATGTCAGATCCCATCTGCAAGCGTGGAGCGCACATGAGTCCGGGGGGCGGCGTCAGGTACACAGCGTAGATGACCCCTCCCGCGGCATCTACACTCTGAACACGTTTCCTAGGGGCACGCCACCTGCCCAGCAGCAGCCTCAGCTAGCTAGCTGCTGCCACAGCTCGCTGCCGCGGGCTCAGTTCAAGCTGCCGGCGAGGGTCCCACCAACTCCGCCGCCGCCACAGGATCCGAACCCATCAGCAGCGCCCGCAACTCCGCCAGCTCCTTGGCCTCGGCGTGGTGCAGCTCAAGCCGCTGCATGTGCAGGGTCCGGCTCAACTTGACCACACGCACTTTGCTGCCGCCACCCTCCCGGAGGCCGCAGGGCACGGCAAAAGCACGGAACTTAAGCTCGCTGTGGCCCCTGCTGTGGAGTGCGTTGATCTCGTCAGCCAGATCCTTAGTTTCCCACAGGTTTAGGAAGCCTGGGAACTCCCGCTCCTCCTCGTCGGGGTTGCTGAGGAAATCGTTCAGCGAATATTTCACCTGCAACGCATGGAGCCATCATCAGCAAGCAGTAGCAGCTATCAGGATTGAGGATGGCTGCTGGCTGGAGGCATCACGTGAACCGGCCCACGCCACGTACATACGCACCACGTCGAGGCTACGCAGGCGAATACGACCCCGGCCCCGGCATCTACCTATCCAGCTGGCGCGGCGGCGGCCTCACTACCGTACAACTGCGGCCTGCTGATTGCGTGAGCGCTGCGGCTAGCTGCACGTCGGCGGCAAGCTTGCTTACCCTGTAATAATCGTAGATCCGTGCTTCAGGCATGGCAAAGTCAAGCTTGGGAACACCCTGCGACAACCGTGGCTCCAAGTACTGGATGCGGGCCTGCGCCAGCTGCACCGCCGCTGGCTCCGGCTGCTGCGCGGACAGGGCCTGTCGCACTGCCCGCTCCTTCAATAGCACGGAGAGCAGCGCCTGGCAGTCACTGCGGCGCAGCACGGCCGCCGTGAAGGCGCCCGCCGTGCTGCCACCACTGTGCGCGCCTCCCCCGGCGGATGTCGAATTGCCGCCCGCACCGCCCGCAGCCTCCGAGAACACCAGCTCTGCGAGAGTGCACACGTCCGCCTGCTGCAGCTCCGCAACGAAGCCGCCGCCGCCGCCGCCGCCGCCGCCGCCGCCACCGCCGCCACGGCCGCGGCCGCGGCCGCCGCCGCCGCCGCGTCGGCCGCGGCCGCTCGACGCAGCCGCGGCGGTCACACTGCTGTCAGTGGTCCCAGTAGTCCCAGACGCCACAGCGGCGTCGGCGGCCCCGGCGGTGCCAAACGCCGCCCGCACCGCATCGCGGAAGGCCTGCGCCATCCGCGCACGCAGCGCCGCCGGCAGCAGCAGCGCCTCCGCCTGCGTGGCCAGCTGGTAGCAGTCGCGCAGCTGCCTCGGCGTCCGATGCGCGACCAGGGCCACCACCGCGTCATCGAACGCGTCGGACGCGAGCGCGGCGGCCGCTGTTGCGATCGCCACCCGCAGGCCCGCATGCTTCAGGTCGTCGAGCGGCCTGCCCGGCAGCGCCAGGCACTGCAGCACCTGCACGCACGCCTGCAGCCGCCACTGCTCTCCGAGCAGCTCTGCTGCCTGCGGCGAGCTGAGCAGCACCAGCACCTGCCACGCCATCTCGCCGGTCATCCATCCCCCCGCCGTCCCCGCCGCCGGCTTCACAATACAGCTCGCCAACGCCTCCAGCGCCCGCTTAGCGTCCTCCTGGCTGCGGCTGTCCTCCATCTCACAGGGCTGCCGCGCCTCCAGCCGCAGCAGGTACTGCTGCAGCGGTGTAGCACGCTCGTGGCTCCCCTGAGGCGACAGCAGCAGCTGCATGGTGCTAGCCGCCGCCGCCGCCGCCGCCGCCACCTCATCACCTGCTGCTGGTGCGGCTAGCAAGGCAGCAGCACGTGCACCCGACGCTGCTGGCGCGGCAGCGGCGGCACCACCGCCGCCAACGCCACCACCACCGCCGCCGCCGCTGCTGCCGCCACCGCCACTGCCGCCAGGCCGGCGCTGCTGCATGCGCGCCAGGCAGTGCCTCGCCACCACCAGCGCGTCGGTCAGGCTATCCGGCACGGCGGTCAGCATGGGCCTGCGCGAGCGCGGCCACGCCACCGCCAGCGCGCGGTGGTACCAGTACGTGATGGCGGGCCCGTCATTCCCCGTGTGGGGCTCGTACTTGCGCTTGTCCGGCGTCAGGCCATCCGGGAAGACCTGCTCGCCACCCAGCAGGCTATCCTCCAGCTCCTCTAGCTCCAGGCCCAAGGCGTAGTCGTCGTAGTCGTCATCATCTACGTCGTCGTCCCCCTCGTCCCCCTCGTCCCCCTCGTCCTTGCCGCCTACGTGGCGCAGCTGCCCAAACAGCGGCGACACCCAGGCCTTACATGCCTTGACCTCCGTCGCGCAGTAGAACTCCTCGTCGATCTCCGCCGTCGCTTCAGCATACTCCAAATCCTCCTCCGGATCCGATTCTGAGCAGTGCACGTCGGCCATACCCGAGACCTGCAGCACGCATGCAGCAGGCAATCAAATGCAAGTGATCCGCTAGCTGCCGGTGCTTGCTCAACCGCAGCCATGCACCATCATCATCACGACACCATTATCATCACGCATAATCAAGCGCTCGCGTGCATACCTCCTTGCTTACCTCCTTGGTGAAGAGCACCAGGTGCACGTCCAGCAGCGGGCACTCCAGCAGCGCCTGCACCTTGGCGGCGTCATCGCCCTTGAGCATGCCGAAGTCCAGGTTCGTCTCCGTGTACCGGTGAGCCAGCAGCAGGGTCACCAGCGGCTGCACGGCGGCGCCGGCGCCGGCGCTGCTCGCCGCCGCCTCCCACGCCCGCACCGCCTCCGTGACTGCGCTGGCCGAGGCGGCGGCGCTGCTGTTTGCAGTCGGCGGCCCTGCAGCAGAGACGTGTGTGGCGGCGGCCGCATCGCCGCTGGCAGCAGCAGGATTCGCTGCGGCCGCCGCTACCGCCGCCGCCTGCTTCACGCGCACGAGGTTGTATGCGAGCACCACACGCAGCCCCGACTTCACCTGGGACAGCTCGTGCTCGCAGTCGGCGTAGAATGCGGCGTACTGGAGGACCGGCTGCTGCTGCTTCTGCTGTTGGAAGCCACCCGCAGCGCCTGTGGCGCCGCTATTTCCACCGCCCGCCGCTGGTGCCCCAGCTGCTGCCGCCGCCGTCGCCGCCGCCGCCGTGTCCCAGACCTCCTCCCGGCCCTGCTGATGGCTGATGCTCAGCTCGCCGCCGGTGTGGCCGCCCGCCACCGGCAGCTGCACCAGCAGGGTGCCAAACATGCCCGGCTCCTTCTCCGTGTCGCGGTGGGTGGTGAAGTGGCCGCCCGGCTCATACACCAGCAGCTTGTACAGATGCGCCTCCACACCTGCGCCGCCGCCGGAAAAGCCGAGCGCGGTGGCGGCGCCTGCGTGCAAGCAACGCCGTACAACACATGTGATTCCAGCGTCAGGAATGTTTCCAGGACATCACTGACAAACGCACTGCAGGCCACGCTGGGACGCCGGAACAAGGGTCCAATCAAGCAGTTAGTAGGGGGAATGCGTGCATGCAGCAACCTATCGATCTTTGTACGGCGCGCGGCGGCAGGGGAGGCGGCGGCTTCCTTGCTCACCGGTGGCGACGCGGCGGATGGTCGCATCCCAGTCATCGGAGAAGCGCACCCGGTCCGCCTCAAACTGAGTCGCCTTGCGCACGGCAGGATCTAGCACCGTCTTGGCCCCCTTGCCGTAGGGCGCGGGCAGGCCCGCGAAGATGAGGTCCTTGGCCTGGTCGGCATCGATGGGGAGCGCAAGCTTGCCCACGCCACGAACGGCAACTTCGGGCAGCGGCCCGTCGACAGTGCCGGTCACCTGGGGAGCACAAGTAAGGGCGCCAGGAACCAGAACTTCATGAAGCTGGATGAGCGGGCAGCGCGCTGGCTTCGCAAATCGTCTCGGACAATCCGAATCATCACTTGCGAACTCACCGCGAAGTTGCCGCCCGACACCACTCCATCCAGCGCAATCTTCAGCTGCTCCTTCCAGTCAGCCATAATGGTACGCCCGACAGCTTCCGCGCGCGCTTTGAAGCAGGGACGGCAGGCGATGGCGCGGCGCGCGCGGAGTAATCTCACTGATACGCCAGTCCGCAAAGGTTGCCTTTGGTGAAGAGCTTGCATGCTGTATGTATGGATTCTGCTGTGCCGAAAAGCCCTGAAAGTCCTTGGCCGGGACGGATCAGATACCAGTGCGGACACCATCCGGCGGATTGCGTGTCCCGCATCCCGCCCGTTCCAGGAGCCAGGTCAAGAACAGGCCTGCGGCGCACCATTTTTTGCTGCCCCACGCGGGCCAATTCCACAACCTGTCCTGAATGTTTGCATCCCGCGCCAGCAAGGGATTCCGAGGAGCGTGTCGGACCCGCCTTAACTTGCCGCCTTCCCCTCCATGGTGTTCACAGGCCATGCTTGGGGACCGGCCCTCAGGGGGCGGGTCTCGGTTCGGGCGGCCCTGACCCTCACCTCCTGCCGCCCCGCCCCAGCAGCATATCTCATACTGCCCACCCCTCCGTGTTGTAACCTCTACACAAAGCGGACACAAACCATATACACTACCACCTTTCCCTGTCTCGTATTTCCTACACACATCACATTCCGTTTTGTGGCGGCACAGGGTGTCGACGCGTGGCATTGGCCAGGCACACACGAGTCCAGAGAGGAGTGGAGGGCAAGCACGGTCCTACCCGATGGACCTATCTTATCTACCTTCAGGGGCCATTTGACGAGGGCGTGGGAGCACGAGAGGCTGGTAGCGGACCCGCACGCATTCCCTTCAGACGGCAAGCAACCCGGCATACACATGTGCAAACACAAGCATTGGATGGGGCTAAGCGAACTAGGGTCCGCGCCGCCGACCATGCACGAACACAGTAGAGCATTCATAACAGTTGCACAGCATAAGCTTTTGATGAGATTCCGTTTATGTTGCTGGCCAATCACCGCGAACCGTGCCTGGGAGAGGCCTAGGGAGGAGAGGACGTGCCCACTGTGTACGGCCAATGAGGTGGAGGATGAGCGCCACGTCCTGATGCAATGTGCTTCCTACACCGAGTTACGAGCGTGCAGTGGCCTAGACTTTAGCCTAAGCATGCGCGAAGTGATGCTGAAATCTGAGCCTGTCAAGTTAGCTGCATTACTCAGCTCCATCTGGGAGCATAGAAGTAGGGAAGTCCCCCTTGCAAGGGGAGAACAATAAATAGGACAATCATGCACTGGCGTTATAAGGGTCACCCCGGCCCGGGCCTCCGGTTTACACGCAGCAGGAAGGCACGCAAGAACGTGCGCACCACTCTGTAACCACACACACACATCACCAATCCCCTGCTGTCCACCACGGCCGCCACCATGGGCGTCGCCACGGCTGGGACGGACCGCGACAACCGGATGGTTGCAAATGCTGCTTATTATGCTGCTGCTGCTGCTCCTCCTCTCAGGTAGTAGGCCTACAATCAATAACTACTAGCTAGCCGCCGTACTTGTGGTAGCACGTGCCCATGAGCGAGGCGCGCATGGACGAGTCGGCGCGGAAGTCGTACTGCACGAACTTGAGCGGGAAGGCTGCAGGACATGTGGGCGGCGGGGGGAGGGGGCGGAGGGGCAAGGCGCGTTGGCATGGGCACGCTTGAAGCCCGGCACAGCAGTGTGTGGCAGGGGCGCAGGCAGCGTGCAAGTGTGGAGCACGCACGGCGTTCAGGTAGGGCGGGGGATCAGCTGCGGCGTTCCCTATCGTACGTACACCTAATACACCAGACACTCACGTCGTGTGGCGCTGCGGTCGGCACGGTGGTAGACCTGCAGCAGTTAGGCGAGGCGTCGCCAGCACACGGGCACACGCGGGACACAATGTTGTGTGACAGTGTCGTGCCTGGGTTGCCACAAGCTAGCGTGTGCCACCAACTCCACGCACCACCACTGCGCACAGCAAGCTTCACAGCGGGCACGCAGCCGAGTGCTCCCCCGCCCATTGATCCCAGTGCACAGCCTTGGGCCCTCCCACCTTGAGCTGTAGCGGGCACACCACCCAGCCAAACTCCTGCAGGGTTGGGGTTGGTGCGACAACGGTACGTGTTGTTGGGTGATGCGTGCGGGTTGGGTTGGTGCAACCGTACGTGCCGTGCAGGTATGAGTGCAAGGCGGAGTGAACCGACGCCCGTCCTCCAGCCTTCCATGCAAACGCCTGTCCCACCCCCACCACGGTTGATTTTGAGATAAGAATGAACCCACCCACCCCGCCGTCCCCCATCCCACCCCGCCTATCCACCCCAGCCGCCGCCCGCACCTCCACGTACGCCGCCACCATGAGGTACAGGCGGCGGTTGGACTTGGTGGGGCGCATGGCCTCCTCGCTCAGGTGCAGCGTGGCCTTGAACGTGCTCCGCGTCGCGTCCTTGCTGTCGTCCGTCCACGTCAGCTCCTGGTACGTCCCCCGCGCGCCTGCCGCCGCGGCTGATGCAGCATGCGGCTCATCGGGAAACCCGCCGGAGGATGCGGCGGTCCCGCCGTTGGCGGGGGTGGCGCCCGGCGCAGGCCCCAGGCCGAGCCCCGGCTCCGTGCCCGGCTCCTTCGGCGCCTGGTCAGGCTCCTCTGGGGCTAGCGCGGTAGTGGTGGCGGTGGCAGCCGGGAGGATGGGTTTCCCGCTCGGGTCGAACTGCGGAAGATAGAAGAGGAGAGCGGGGGACAGCGCGCAGCCGTGGTGGCTCTACCCCAGCTGTGGTGGCTGTGCAGAGGTAGTTGCTTAGCTGCACTGCTCATGCTCTGTTCCGTCCTACACAGCACCCGTGCCGGAGCGCCTGGGTGTCACTGCAGGCACTGCTCACCTCTCTCGTGTACCATCTCCCGCTCCCTTCCCGCAGGTATACCGGCTGCACGCATACGAGCACGGCCGTGCGGACGAGTCAGGAGTGGAGCAGGGCTCAACACGCAACCGCGGCACGGCAGTGCCCCGGAGCTGGAACACACACCCAACAGCAGCGCTGAACACGTTCCCGCACATGCGCACGCATGAGCCCGAGCCGTGTGTCTGCGCCCCGCCCCGCCCCGCCCCGCCCCGCCCCGCCCCTGCTCGTCGTACCTGATTGCTGGTCAGGCTGAGCTGGTAGGTTTTCCCGCTGCACAGCTTGAGCGTGCCCGCAGTGCTGCACAGAGCCCGTGGATCGTAGGTTTTCCCCTCCTTTTTAGCGAAGCGCTCGCCTGCAGGTGAGAGCGTGTGTGATGAACGGGCGCCTCCACGACCTGTCTGGCTGCTCACCATCGTGCTTCCAGTACGCTGGGGCTGTGCCGTCGCTGAAAGCCAGCTGGAAGCGCAGCGTGCCTTCTCGCCCAGACATCCTCCCGCAACCTTAGAGGCCTCTCAAATGATCCTAAGCCAACCCAGTGCAACAGCGTCTCGAAACGGTTTTTGTGACGGCTTATGCGTGTTGGTCGCTAATCTGACCGCTTACTTTGTATTGTCATTTCATTTTCAGAGGCTAGGCATACGCAATGAACTACTGCAAAGAAATGGCCGATCATCAAGAAGAGTTCATCGCCTGCAGCTAATTATAGTTTCCATGCATTCGGTGGGCAATTACATCCCTTGATTACAATACATCGCTGACAGCTCTCAATGTAAAGCTTGCCTCAGCGTGCAAGTCGCAGGGCGCTTGGCCCTCCACCTGAACCTACAGCTGCCCAATGCAAATTTGTGTGAACTAGATGCCTCTCCAACATCGATAGCATCACCTTTCGTGGCAAGGGCCCGGGCCGGGGTCTGATACGCAGCTGTGCCCGACGGCGTACGTGCAGCGGCCATGCATTTGAACACACAAAGAACTTTTGTATCAGCCCAGGGCCGGCCACAACCACGCGTGTGCCCCAGACTGGGGCGAGGTGCCTTGCGGTTGTCGGGAGCAAGCGCCGAGCCCAGTCGCTCGCAGCGGCCAGATGTAGCGCGGACTGCTAGTCAGCGAGCCAGTGACTGGGAGCAGGCAGCGGTGGCGACCGCATCAACAGTCTTGCAGGCGAGTCGTCCGGGCTATGGTCTTTGTTCTCACAGTCTAGAATGGCGGCGTGATGAATGTCAGGAGCGCTGGCGAGTGTGCACTGGTGCACGGGTTGCAGGACCTGGTGCACTTGCGGCCTCGCCGTGTCCCGCGACTCCCGCCCTTTCTTTTCTGCGACAGGACACGGCAACTCCCCCGGCAACGGGTCACGCCGAGGCGGTTTCCTGGGGCGATTCCAGCTGCTGCTGCGAGGGGGCCCCGGGGCACGCCGTGGCGCACGACCACCTGCAGCACGCGCCACACCACATCGCGGTGCAGCAGCACCACCACCTCACCCACCTCACCCACCACGGGCAGCAGCACCAGGAGCAGCACCAGCAGCACGAGCAGCAGCAGCAGCAGCACTTGCAACACCACCTGCAGCAGCAGGCGGTGCACAGCCTCGCGGCGGAGCCGCTGTTGCACGCCGCGGCGGCGGCGGCAGCGCCCGGGGCGTCCGAGTCAACGGGCAACAAGGGCGCGCCCTGCGTGCTCCCAGCCGCTATGCTGGCCCAGCCACCAGTCCAAGACGGCGGCGGTGCCAGCAGCGGTGCTGGCGGGGAGGTGCTCGAGGTGTACAGGTCGGGATCCACAGCGCCGCTCATGCTCGGGCTGGGCAACGGGGCTGCGGCAGGCGCCGGCACCGCCGCCGCCGCCGCATTCACGCTGCCGCCGCCGCGAGCGGTGCCGACGCCAGACACGCGCGGGCCGCCGCCGCCCGGCCCCGCCGCAGCCCCGGCGTCATCCTTTGCTGCCGCGCCGCGCGCGTCCACGGGCGTGGTGGGGGCTGTCGCCGTGCCGGCGCCCGGCGCCGTGTCGTCACCGGCCACGCCCGCCTCCAGCTTGGAGTCGCTGAGCTCCGTGGACAGCGACGGCGAGATGTGCATGCTGGTGCCGGACCCGGAGGGCGGAGACATCCAGGTGCGCGCAACCACGGCGTGGGGGCCCGCGGGGCTGTGTGCGGTCGGGCGGGCCGGCGGACAGGTCTGGCGGGCGGAAGTGCGCGCGGGCGGCGGGCCTTGAACAACCCTTTCTTTCGTGGGCCGGATACCAGCCGCTCCTGCCACGCCATGCCGCGTCTCGCCTGCTGGGCGGTCTTTGAATGTCCACTGTCACATCCACGCTGCTTGAAACATGTTGTGCGCGAGGCGCGCCTCGCCGCCCGCTCCGGCGCCTGGGCCTGCAGATGGTGTGCGACTCGGACCCGGCCCACCCCATCAGCCTGGCGGAGGAGGCGGTGCTGCACCCGCTGGTGCCGTCCAGCCTGCTGCAGGACATCGAGCACAAGCTGGAGGCCGACCTGTCCACCATCGCCGTCACCATCGTGTTCGCCGTCGGCTTCGTCTGCCTAGGTGCGCAGCGGGGCGCGCATGCCGGTGGTACGCTTTGCGGGTAGGCGCTGGGCCGTAGCGGGGGGGGGGGGATCCTTCCTCCGGGCTCCCCCGTGCTCACACGGTCGGGCCTCGCCGTCCCTGCGTTTCCCTCCACAGAGTTTGGCGTGAACGACCTCATTGAGATCTTCTTCGGCCACTCGCTGATCAGCGACTTGACCTGCATCGGCATCGGGCTGACGGTGGTGTTCGGAGTCAAGGTCAGCAGGAGGCCCCTGCTGCGGCTGGACCGGTGGAACTAGGGGGGCCGGGGGTGTGTGAGGGCTACAGGCTGGCGTCACCGCCGGATGCGGGGTGCGGCCTGACGGAGCGTTGAGCGATGCAGGAGGGCTGCCGGTGAAGGGACCGGGAAGGACCTAGGCCAATGGTCAGGATTAGAACGAGAAGATTAAGATACAGCACCGTAAATAAGGCGCGAGCAAATTCACCGCGCATGAGCTCGGAGAGGCCGCATCACTTCGGCATGAGCTCGGAGAGGCCACATCATTTCGGCCTCCAAAATTTGGAGAGAGTGACGGGAACTGAGGTTGGCATGTCCCATTGGTACTGCAATGGAGGGGACTGCGTGTGTCCCAGCTATAAGCGAGGTGCGTCTTGTTTGGTGTTGCGTGGTGGGATGGTGAGCACCAATACGGTATTACGAGTCATGTGTGTGGTTGCGGTAGGGGCCGTATTGCAGCTGTGGGCAGGACAGCACTGCGGCGTTGGGGGCATCTGGGGCAAGGTGCGGCTGGCATGGCTTCAGCGTGGGGGCCATGCACGGGCGCCCGCAAGGACATTTGTGGGCTCTTCCGTACTGCACGTGTACAGCGGGCATCACGGACGGCGCACAGCATGCAGCAGGGGTTGGGTGAGTTGGCTGGCGGTCAGCAAGTATCGCCGTGCGCATGGAGGGCATGAAACCATTCCGGACGTTCGTCGTTTATCAAGGTATGGTGAAGAATGCGGGCGGCCGTTTATTCATGCGTGATGCTGCTTAGTGGAGTTGTGCAGGAGAGAGAAGGCAGGCTGGTAGGGTGACGTGCGCTTTCGTCAAGCCGACGCAGCGACTTTGATGTGGCGGTCAGGAAAGCTTCGGACGATTGGCCGGAGGTTGCGGCCGGTTGCTGGTCGGCTGCTGGTCATGGTGGGGCGAACGAAACGTTGACCTGTGCCTGGCGCAGCAGGCACGGAAACGGATGGATGCGGAAGCACATGCAGCCGGTGCCGTGCTGCCCGTTGAAGGCAAAACGTGGATGCGCACGCCTGCTTTGTATAATTGGTTCGATTCAGCGTGGTTGCATGGCGCTGGCGGATTCGGAGAGTCTGGTGAGGATAGGTGAAGACGGAGTGGTACCGCTGGTCACTAGCTTGCAGCGGGCTAGAAGATGAAAGAGAGCTGTCTGTACACATTACAATTGCGATGTCAGCGATCCGCCCAGAGTTTGTGCATGGTCTGGGGACGGATGCATCAATGCCGATACAAGAGTGCGGCTGTGAAGTGGGCAGGACCCTTGCGGTGACAATGTAAGACTTCGGAGGCTCGACTTCCGCAGCCCACGCGGCCAATGCATGTCTGCAGCAGCGCCGGACGCCTGCTCAGTTCTCTTGTCCACGCTTCCACAGCCGGGTGGAGTTAACAGCAGGTCGCCCCCCGCTGTTGGGTTAGCTTGAGTATCCCCCAAACATCCTTGTACCCCCGACTCAGTCCCTACTGCTCAGCTACTGGGAGGTCCGATAACAGCCGCAGCTAACCCGTCACTCCTTGGAAGCTAAGCGCTGATGTCCGTGACGAAGGCCGCCGATAGGCCGCCTCCGCCGCTGCCATTGGTGCGCCCGAGGACCAGCGGCTCCGACGCGCCCGCCAGCAGCCGCGCCGTCTGGCCCAGGCCCAGGATCTGCGGCACACCGCCGCCGCCACCCAGGCCACCGCCCGCTGCCGTGCTTGCCGCGTCTTGGAGGGAGGCCAGGCAGCGAGACGCGAGGTCCGACTGCGGCCGCACACAACATAACACAGCAATGCATGCGCCAGTCAGCCACAGGTCCCGGAGCCGGGACGCAAGCTGCAAGCTGTAGCTTCAGTGCATGGAGAGTTAAGTCCTTTGCCGTGGCCAGATGATGGCATGCTGCATGCAAACGCACATGTCCCCCAAGCCGCCAAGCCCGCATGCACCTGCTTTTATCCTTCCATTTGAAGCCCCCGCCCGAAGCATATTTGCCAAATTCCATCCATCCACGCAGCCCCCTCAAGCCGCCGGCGGCAGTTGCACCCGTACCTGCAAGTTGACGCACGCCTGCGCCATAAGGCGGCAATGAGGATCTCCGTCCTCTGCCGCCACACGCCGGCTCCAGCCCGCAACCCACTCCAGCCGCTCGCCCAGCCCGCCGCCGTCACGGCTGCTGCCGGGCCCATCGCCGCCGACACCCCCCGGCAATCCTGCCGCCAGCGCACCAGCGCCGCCAGCCCCGCCCGCGCCGAGCAGCGCCGCCGCCACGGCCGCCGGCGGCAGGTGCCCCAGCACCTGGCCCGCCGCCAGCAGAGCGGCGCGCCGCACGAAGGGCTCCGGGTGCTCGTGGACCTGCGGCGCCGCGCGCGCACGTGCACACACGCGGTCAATCCACGCACACGTGCCCGGCGGGCACGCGCGCGCCCGCACCCACACGGGCGCGGTTCGGGGTCCCCGGCACTGCACTCGCCCTTCCGCGCCTTTCCTCCCACCTGCGGCGAGCGCAGCAGCTCCAACGTGGCGTTGGCCAGCGGCGGCGCCGCCGGGCTGCCCGCCGCCGCCTCCGCGAAGCCGCCCAGCACCGCCAGCAGGCGGCCCAGCACCATGTGGTCGCGGCCAAGCAGGTCCACGCCGTGCTTGACGCGGTCCACCTGCGCCGGCGGCGGGGCCGCGGGTTGGTGGTGGGAGGTGTTGGTGTTGGGTTGGTGGTGGTGGTGGTGTTGGGTTGGTGTTGGTGGTGTTGGGTTGGTGGTGGTGGTGCGAGGGTCGGTGCAAGGTGTTGGGTTGGTGGTGGTGGTGGTGGTGGTGCGAGGGTCGGTGCAAGGTGTTGCAAACAAGGGGCGGGGCGCGCGGGATACTGGATTCGGTGGGGTCGGAGGGGGCGTTGCCAGGGGCAGGGAGGGGTTGCGGGTTGCGATGTGTGTGGTTGAGTGACCAGGGGACGATGGGTGGGGTCAGAAACCAGGGTGAGGGCACCATACGGACATCCTAAATGCAGGCCTGGGTGGACGCCAGGCATGCGGACCACGCGCGCGCGCACCTCTCGGAGCAGGCCCGCGGCCCAGCGCAGCGCCACATCCGCGAACCGGTTGCGGTACGTGTGCGCGCCGCCGGGCCCCGCGCCCTGCCGCCCCGCCGCCACCGCAGCCTCCTCCTCTCGCCGCTTCCGCAGCGCCGCCGGCGCCCACACGCGCGTCTTCGGCCCGCGCCCGCTGCCCAAAGCCCCCGCGCCGCCCTGCACCAGCGCGCCTCCCGGACCGCCTGCCGTGAGCGCGGGTGCTGCTGCCGGCGGCGGCGCCGGCGCGCCCCTCTCCAGCACGGGCCGGCCTCCGGGGCCTTGCGCCAGTCGCGGCGCGGCCCGGGGGTCTGCAGCCAGCTCCGCCGCCGCCGCCGCCAGCGCGTCCAGCAGCGTGAGGCGCTGGTGTGTGTCCAGGTGGGGCGAGTAGACCTCGGGCAGCAGCGCGTCTCCGGCTGCGCGCGGACGACAGGGGGTGGGGGCGACAGGGGGTTGGGGCGACAGGGGGTTGGGGCGACAGGGGGTGGGGCGACCGGGAGTGGGGGCGACAGGGGGTGGGGGCGACGGGGAGTGGGGCGACGGGGAGTGGGGCGACGGGCAGTGGGGCGACGGGGGGCGGGGCGACGGGGAGTGGGGCGATGGGGCATCAGAGTGAACGAAAGCCGTCCCGCGTGATTGACTGATTGTGGACCGGGCTGGGTCTAGCTGAGTGAGGAAGAGGTCGCATGGTGCACATTGCGACCTGTGTGGTGTGACCAGAGTCAGAGCAAGACAGAGGCGCAGCGGGTGCCGGTTCCAAAGCAGTCGTGCGGTTGCGCCACCCACCCACCCACCCCCGCACCCACCTGGCAGCGGGGCCACCGCCAGCAGCGCCACAAGGCACCGCATCCGCTGAAGCGCCGCGCCGCCGCCGCCCTCCCGCTGCCCCTGTCGCGGCGCCTGCTGCTCCTGCTCCTGCTCCTGCTCCTGCTCCGACTCAGCCCACTCGGGCACGCGGCAGTGCAGCAGCGCGCGCACCAGCTCCGAGGCCGCCAGCCCCAGCTCCTCGGGGCCGGCGCGAATCAGCTCCTGCAGGGGCGGCGCAACAGGCCACAGGGTGCCGCGGCTGGGTCGCTCAGGTCGCTCAGCGCGCCAAGGAAACGCCGTACCGGTGACGCACAGTGCGCACGTGACGGCGCGCTGGGCCTGCGTCGTGCCCTGGGTGCCGTACCGGTACCCAACCGCTCCCAAGCCACAACCGCTCACCAACCGTTCACACCAACGGCTCCCAACGGTTCACCAACCGCTCACCAACCGTTCACACCAACCGCTCACCTCCAGCCGCCCCAGCGCCTTGAGCACGCCGCTCACGTCGTCCTGCTTGCGCAGCGCCGCCGCCAGCGACCGCAGCTGCAGCGCCGCAGGCTCCGCGCGCCGCCACTCGTCCGCCCCCGCGTCCCCCTCCATCTCCTCCACACTGGCCCCCAGCGGCCGCAGCTCGTCATCCTCGTCACTTCCGTCCTCCAGCTCGTCATCGTCATCGCTGTCCGTGGTGGTGCGGATGCTGGCAGCGCCGTCATCGTCGTCCTCGGCGGCGCCGCCGGCAGCCGCAGAGGCGGCGCCGCCGCTGGGCTTTGCGCCGGCTATTGCAGCAGCAGTCGATGGCTTGCCGTTGGCGGCATGATGCTGAGGCCCAGCGGTTGCTGCAGCTGCGGCTGCTTCGGCGGCGCATGCTGCTGCGGCTGCCGCGTCGGCTACGGGCGAGCGCCAGAGCAGCTGGCGAGGAAGCGCCCCTGCAGTTTCAAAAGGTGTGCGTGTGAAGGGGGTGCATGGCTGGGCATGGCCCAAACCTGGATCCCACCATCCTGAAAGCACACGCAGGCCCCACCGCACTGCTGCGTGCCCACAACCGCAACCACACGCCCTGTGCGCACACACACCGCAGCCCCCAACCGCCTCCGCCCTGCCCTGCCCCACCTGCTGCCACCCCCCCCCCGCCCCACCTGGCCACAGCTCCTCCGCCGCCAGGCCGCTCACGTCCACGCCCAGGTCCCCAAACAGGTCCGCGCCGGGGTCCAGCAGTCGGCTGAGGCCGCGCCCCACGCGCATGGCCGCCTGCCGCACCCCCGCCAGCGGGCTGCCCAGCCGGGCCGACACGCCGCCCAGCACCGCGCCCAGCAGGCCGGGCGTGGACTCGACCGCGCCGCGGCTGGCGGCAGCGCCGTCCGGGGTGCCGACGTCGCCGGGCAGCCGCGCGAGCAGCAGGAGCAGGGAGACGGACAGAGAGCCGTGGCGGTGCGGCGGCATGCGGGTGACGGCCGCGGCGTCGGCCCAGGCGGCGGCGAGCGCACCGGCGGCGGCGGCGGGCTGGCTGCCGCCCGGGTACAGGGCTGGCAGCGCGGCGGCCAGGACCTGGCCGCACAGCCAGTGGACGGACAAGCGGGTCAGCACGTGCCCCCGCCCCCCACTCCGCGTGTTGATGAAACACGAAACACGAAACACGAAACACGAAACACGAAACACGAAACACGAAACACGAAACACGAAACACGAAACACGAAACACGAAACACGAACACGAAACACGAAACACGAAACACGAAACACGAAACACGAAACACGAAACACGAAACACGAAACACGAAACACGAAACACGAAACACGAAACACGAAACACGAAACACGAAACACGAAACACGAAACACGAAACACGAAACACGAAACACGAAACACGAAACACGAAACACGAAACACGAAACACGAAACACGAAACACGAAACACGAAACACGAAACACGAAACACGAAACAGGGGGATACCGCGCATGGCGCGTGCGGCGCTTCCGCTATCGTCCTACCGACACGCGCACGCATGGGCAAACCCCACGGACACGCACGGACACCCCCAAACCAAACCCCCCGCGCACCTGCATGCAATCGTACGGCAGCGCCGGCCGCCGCGGCGACAGCCACATGGCGTCCGCCAACACGTACGACACAGCCCCGTGCGCCGCCACCGCCGGCGGCAGCAGCAGCCCCAGCGCCGCCACCGCCGCCGCCACTGCCGCCGGCGCCAACGGCGGCGCGAGACCCACCAGCTCTTCGCGACGCCGCTGCCGCATCGCCTCCGCCAAGCCTGCCGCCGTCACCGCGGGCATGGGTGATAGCTGCCCGGGCCCAGCTGCCCCGTCACCGGCGCTCGCCATGGCAGCAGCAGCGGCGGCGGCGGCGGCGGCGCGGTCGAGCAGCGCGGTCAGCAGCTTGTCGGCGGCCGCAGGGCTGGCGTCCACCACACGCAGCAGTGCCGCCGCCACGCCCTCCCGCAGTCGCGCCTCCGCCTCACCGGCGCTGCCGCACGCGCCAGTGCTACTGCCGCTCTCGCCAGGCCCCAGCTCGTATGCTACAGCCAGGCTGGGACAGCTCGCCAGCAGCGCGTCGGCCACAGCCGCCGCCTGTCCCCGCATTGCTAGCCGCTCTGTCAGCTCCGCTAGCAGCCCGACCGCCGTCGCAGCCATGCCGCCCGCCAGATCCCCGGCTGCGGTCCTCAACAACTCTGAGTCCAGCGCCTGCTGGCGCGGGGGCCTAGGCTCTGCACTGCCGTTGGCTGTGGCTGCCGACCCGTTGCCGCTGCTGCCGCTGCCGGTTGCGGCCTGCTGCGCCGCGTCTTCATGCTGCCACGCCCCCTCCTGCTGCTCCTGCCGCTGCCAGCGCGTGTGTACGTCCCTGATCGCCTGCTCCGCCGCCGCCTGCGGGTCCCGCAACGCCTCCAGCAGCTGCAGCAGCACCCGCCAGGAGAAGGCGGCCGGGCTCAACAGGCCCAGCCGAGATCCGACACGCCCCTGACTGCTGGCCCCAGCCGGCTGTGCCGCACCCTCCTCCGCCTGGTCCCCATCCTCAAAGCCGCTGGGCACCGACCGCCCACGGCCAGCCAGCACCCCAGCGGCCCTGTCCGGCAACGACACCAGCAGGCCTGCCAGGGCGCCGGCGCTCAGCGCAGCGTCCCCGCCGCCGCCGCTGCCGCCGGCGGCGGCGAAAGCGTCTGGCGGCGCCAGCAGCAGTTGCCGTAAGAGCTGCACTTCCGTGGAGGAGTCACGAGGCGGTGCCACCTGATGTGCCGCTGTAGCATCCTGCCCCTGCGCCTGATGGCCCCGCCTTGCCAGCGCCGCGGCCGCCTGGCACGTCAGCAGCTCGGCGATACCGCTGCAGCCAGGCACGGCAAACCGCTCCGCCAGCGCGGCCGCGGCCACCTCCGCGCCGAGCGCGGTCACGCGGGCCGCGCCTCCGCCGCCGGCAGCACGCATCGGTGCCACTGTGGACAGATGACTGCAGAGGGGCGCATGCACACGGAAGATGCAAGTGAGAACCCAAGATCCACATCAAGTCAGCTCACAAACAAGGCAGCTCCTGCCCCTGCGCACGCACACTGGCATTGGCTTCCGCCAGGTGCCTCACCTAGCCAAAGCTTGGAGCAGCACCGGCGCCGGCGCCAGCTGCAGCAGCGCGCGCAGCAGCAGCTGTACTCGGTTGGTTGGTCCGGAGGAGCCCGAGGCTGCACATGACGCAATGGCAAAGGTTTGAACGAGCGCATGGCAGGCACAGGTTCCGCTGCGCTTCCCCCCCCCCCCCCGAATGCCACGACCCTACCCGTCAGCATCACGGCCGCCCACGGTTCGAAGCACTGCCAGAAAAAGACGGACCGCACATCAGCCATGAACTCGACACCATCCGCTGCCGTGCCGGCTTCGGGTCCTGCGCCGCCAGCCGAGGTGCGCACGCGCTGGCCCCAACCTGGCTGACCCCGCTGCTCCGCCTCCAGCTGCTGCAGATACAGCCGCGCCTGGCTCCAGGGGTCTGAGCTCGCGTCCCATTCTATGGCATCGCGACCTGCTGTCTGCCCGTTGGAGGAGGCGGCGCGGCTGCGGGGCGTCGGCAGCTCGCGCAGGGCAGTGCCGGGGTGGGCCAGCAGTGCCGCCTGCATCACCTCGGCCGCTGCTGGCAAATCGCCGGCGTCCGCTCGGCGGCATACCTCCTTCACCAGGCCACGCACAGCTGGCACTATTGCTGCCATTCTCTGCTGGAACCAGCCGCTTTTGGCCGGTCGAGTTATGGATGGCGCGCAAACGTTGCTACGACGCCACTGCCATACGCTTGCCTAAAATGGTGGTCTAATTCATTTGAGTTCTACTAAGAAGAACGATCGGAGCAATCGCATGGCTTTGTCGAAAGTACTTCCAGAAGGAGCAGAACGAGAGCGAGTGCACAATTGAGGACAAGGCAAAATGCATTTACATATCAGCAACAATAAACGTAGGTCACTAGCTGCTGCTGCGGTTTGCCCATGGCGAGGCTGCCTGACCCGCATTGAGCACCGTTTCAGTGCTCGCAACACCCAACCGGCCGCACGTCTTCTGCCAAACACCCCTACCACAGTTGACACTTCTCTGTCCAACATATGTACATGCTCAGTACGACTACTGCCTGCAACAATTCCTTGTCCTGTCAACCCGCTAGAAGCCTACCCATAGCTGCCACTCGAATCTCCAATGGCGCCGCAACTCCCCCTTTCCCTTGCTAGTTCGCCGTCGACCGCAATACATAAACGACCTCCTGCACAATAACCCTGCCCACTCCAGCCGACTCGGACCTGCTGCCTATCTGCAATCAATAGTGCCTTCCTGAATAGCCACACGTAAAAAAGCCTTCCTGTCCTTGCCCCGCACGCCTTTCGGCGTGTGGGGGTTGGATGTCTATCTTCGGGGAGAGTAATATGTACTTGGCTGCACAGCAATGGACACCCCCGCAAACAGCATCTCACATTAATCGTGTTCTGCTGTACTACCTTTGAACTACGGAACGGACCTGGTCTCTTGGCAACCGCCGACATCCAAGCGCTGTGTCATCAAGCTTGCACATCTTCGCCCCCCTACCTAATAATATGTGCCCGCCACCACCTACCGTACGTGGCCCGCCGCTACTACCCGCGCGCATCCCAAGCAGTCCGATTACCATCACGTCACCGCAACACCTGCTGGGGCCACAGGGGGTGCGGCACTGCTGGCGCCGGGCGCCGCAGCGCGCGCGGTGCCCCACGGCCCCCGCCACCGCCGCGCGCCGCCTGCGCGCTGCTTGAGCCGCGCGGCCGCGGAACGGGCGGAGCGCAGGGGCGCCTCCAGCTTGCTCCTCGCCGCCGCCCAGCTCTTCCGCAGCAGCAGCACCACGAACACCACAAGCAGCGCCACGTTGATGGCCATGATGACCCAGCCGATGGCGTCCTGCGATTATTCACCGGGATTGGGAAAGAAAGAGACATGCGTGCACACGTAGCGTCGTGTCAGTGTCACAGCGTCACGTGCGGCGCTGTAGGGCAAGCAAGCAGGTGCGTGCGGCCCATCCAGCGAGCCGCCGCGCACAAGGTACGGCACCCACCGCGGAGGCGGCCTGCAGGTTGTCGCCCACGATGAAGTAGAGCGACAGCGTGAGCGTCAGGCTCAGCACCGCCAGGCTCATGAACTCCAGCATCTCGATGGCGTGGTCCCTGACGGGGCTGCAGGCCATGTTGACGACGCCCAGCACGATGAAGGCCGCCAGCATCAGCAGCACCTGGTAGCTCACCTGCGGGGTGGGGTGGGGGGTTGCAAAGATGGGGTGGGGTGCACCAGCAGCAGTGAATGGCCATGGCTGTGGCGCAGCGGGGGCCCTCAGACACACTGGATCTTTGCCCACAGTGGTCTGACGATGCATGGAGATATAGTCGCCCTGGGCCAACAACATACAGCACATGCCCGCCTATGGCCATGGCCAACTCACTTCTTCCAGTGACCTGCCGAACACCTCCACCGCCACCAAGCCCAGCTCCTGGAGCATCAGCACACTCTCCCAGTAGTAGAAGCGCGGCCTGCGGGGCGGCGGGAAGGCGTGCGCGCGTGCGTCGGCAGGCGCACCGACAGGGAATGAGGGAAGGCGGCAGCACGCCTGACAGATGCGGATTGGCCCCGTGAGATCATCATGCATGCGTGAGCAGTCACAGAAGTGTGACGTTGTTGATGGGCGGGGTGCACGTGCACGTGCATTGACCTTCAACACAAGACTCTCACTTGTATCTGCGGTACAGGAAGCCGAAGCGCTGCTGCACCTCGATGGTGTCCAGGTCGCGGCGGCGCCACCACAGCAGCAGCAGGGACGCCAGCGGCGGCGCGACGCAGAACAGCAGGAAGGCCGCGATGCCGATGGGCACGTAGAGTGCCATGTGGACGCCGGAGTAGCACTGTTGTTGTAGATCACGAATCCAATACCCCAAGTACCAGGTTGCCTGCCAGGCACGAGGCAGCACGACAGCAATGGGCATTGGGGGTGTAGTCTCAGTAAGACGGTGTTGCAGCGCGTACGCAGGGGGGAGGGGCAGGAACAGGAAGATGGGAGCAGGAGCGACCGACCGACCGACCGACCGACTGACCGACCGACCGACCGACCGACCGACCGACCGACCGACCGACCGACCGACCGACCGACCGACGCCGCGCGCCTGCCTTCCAGCCACCTAAACCTTGATTATATCCCCCTTGGCGCACGAATAAACACTTCCAAGCGACCCAAGCAGCACGCGGCGGGCGGGCCCACAGGCCTGCGACGCATGTATGCGCAGCTAGACTCCATACGCACCTGCTGCCGGTCGGCGAAGGGTCCCGTCACACCGTCATCGATGCGGTAGCACGTGAACACACTCAGGGCGGCGTTGGCCCAGCCCGGGTACCTGAGGCGGGGCCGCGGGACCCACTCTCACGTCCTGACGGTAATGGCACGGCGCGCGCATCATCACACACAATGTAAGAGCAAACGCACGCGCGTGCGCCCTGACAGACGCGCCGACTCACATGATGAATACGGCGCACATGAGCACAATGCCCAGCTGTTCCGGCAGGCTCAGCCTCTGGTCCAGGTGCTGCAGCGTGCGGGCCATGCCGCTGGACTTGATTGAACCCGACAGCTGCGACCGCATGACAGACCCCGCGCCGCGCAGCTTGGCGCTGCCGGAGGGCTCCCGCTTTGCACGCGGGGATGCGGCGCCGTCGGCAGCCGCCGCGCCACCCGCATCCTCAGTTGGGGCGGGTGCTGCGCGCGCATGATTGCTGCCGCCACTGAAGCTGGCAACAGCAATCGCGGTGATGGGCGTTGACACCGGCGAGAAAGCGGAGGAGATGCCGGAGCGCTCAACACAAACAGCGGCTCGGGGCAGCTGCAGCGTGGCACTACTAGTGGCATCGGGATCCTCGGCGACGTACATGTACGTGACAGCAGCGGCATTGTTGTACATTGCAAACCCATCGCCCCGTGCCCTGCTGGCACTGCTGGCACGAACATAGTCATCCATGAAAACGGGCAGGTCGCCGGAGGCATCCCGGGCAGCCCTTCGGCTGATGCGGCGCGTGCGGCGAAGGAGCGCGCGGTTGAGCAGCAGGTACCGCAGCGCCCACAGGCCCAGGCAGAGGGCCACCACCACGCAGGGGATCAGCAAGGCGGCCAGCAGCTGCGGCGCGGAACGGGAGGTAGTGCAGCAATGAGATGGCAACGACAATTGGCCATCGGTGGCATTATTGGTGACACCCTAAAGGCTGTTGTGGATGGCCGCCACGCAGCGATGAAAGGCGCGGCTTAGCTTCATCGATCGCCTGCTGCCCTGGTTGCACACCCACACGCATACCTGGGTGCGCGCCTGGCCCGCGCTGGCCTGCTGGGGGAACAGGCAGGACGGCGAGTAGGCCACGGAGCTCTCCGCGCCCGTCATGGCGGTCACCACCGCCCCCGTGCGCGTGATGGAGCCCGGGTAGGGGATGGGCAGGCGGGTGATGATTATGTAGTACTGCGTGCGGGGTAGGCAGGGAGGGCAAGAGTTGATTCCATCAAGTTCCAAACCCAAAAGGAACGCGTGAAGGACTGAACCAAGCACCAGCAGGCAACAAACGGGCGTTGCTATGCGGCAAAGGCAACGAAAGGAAGTGAAGAGCACACAGGCCTTTATTTCCTCCAGCGCTGTACTGCACCGCATAACTGCGCCTTCCCGCACCCCGCACGCCCACCTGGATGTGAACGATGAGGACTTTCAGCACGTCGGCGGCGCTCAGGTCATCTGCCTTGGCCGCCGCTTTGGGAACAGCAGCCGCGGCTGCCTGGTCCTGGCCATTCTTGCCACCGCCGGCAGCAGGTCTGGCCGGCGGCCCCTGATCAGCAGTAGTCGGGCCTGTCGTGGCGGTGGCTGATGTGTGATTCTCCCGCAGGTTGGTGTAGGTCGTGTAGAGCACCAGGGCCATGCTGCCCAGGAACGCAAGGAGCGCCAGGCCGATGGTGCGGGCCTGGGTTGGACAGGTACTGCACGGCGGCGGGCGGCGGGAAAACCAGCCGGACGAAGTAAGTTAGATTATTGACGCACGATTAGGCGTCCGCAGCTTCAGGACGCCTAGCCCCAACCCGCCAGCGAGCAGGCATCAACGCGCAACCAACGAACAAAGTGCGTGCGCTACTCCAGGGCGAATCGGAAGGAAGCTGCGCGCTTCAGCGCGTGGCTCTACTCACTTGCACTCCAGCTCCGCGTTGCTGTAGTAGCCGGGCTGGCAGGCGGCGCACAGGTTGCCACTGTAGCCCTGGGCGCACTGGGCCGCCAGGTACCCCGCGCGGCTGCCCAGCAGGCTGCTGCCACCGGATGCATTCCAGCCGGAGCGGTTCATGGCGGCTGCGGCCGGGCCCCAGTCGCCACACTGCAGGCTGAGGAGGGCTGTGACATTCACGCCGGCGGGCAGGTGGTGGCCGTAGGCGCTCAGCTGGCACAGGCTCGAGTCTCGGAGCGTGTGTCACCGAACACGACATGGGCGTCGGCTGTGGGAGCCGCGCTGGCGCCAGTGGCTGCGTCCGTCGCATTTGCAACAGTCGTGGGCGCCAGCAGGGGCGGCCAGTCGTCTAGGTGGGACGAGTCGCCGCACGCCTGCTGCTGCGGGCAGCGGTGCATCCAAGCCGAGTCCGGAGCCGAGTGCCAGAAGCCTGCACGTGCGTGTAGACAGCATATTCGCCGGTAAGGCGAATGCGCTACGGCTAGAAAATGCGCAACTGTGCAGCGCAAAGAACCAGAGGAGCAGGGCGGTGCCCCGACCATGAACTGGGTCTGTCACCCAGTAACAAGCTCCTTACGTGACACCGTGCGCTCAGCTTGGTGCGCACCTGGCTCGGGCACCACGACGGCGCCGCCGGGGCAGGTGGCATGCTCCGGGCAGCTCTGGCACGAGGCCTCTCCCTCCACCGCCGCCTCACTCATTGCCTTCATGCGGCTGTAGTAGTCAGCGCCGGCCAGGGCGGCGTCAGCCAGCAAGGGCCGGCTGTCGCGCCACAGCGTCAAGCGGCCTCGACCGCAGGCCGAGCATGCCACCCAGGAGGGCTGGCCCCACGGCGCCCGCGCCCATTCCAGGTCCAGCGCTTCCCCAGGAGCGCACGGCAGCAGCTGCAGCCGGAGCCTCAGCTGTTCCACCTGTTGGTGGATGGGCCGTGCGCATGCCGCGTGGTACGCAGGCCATCCAAGAACCGCACACGTTCGACAGCCCAAGCCTGCCAGTACAGCTATGACGCTTGCCGTCAGTACAGCCACGCCGCCAGTCACCCCAGCCCACCCACCCACCGCCCTGCCCCACCTGGTACAGCCCTGCGTCCTCCAGCGCGGCCGCGTCAAACGCCAGCACATAGTCACCGGTCCAGCCGCGTGCCGTGAGCGTGGGCCACGCCGCCACGCCCGAGTCCACGTCCGCGGTCAGCGAGGACCCCGCGGCCGCGCCTGGGTCCAGATTGCCCAGCGCCGCGTCCTGCCAGGGCAGCAGCGGCTTGCCTCGGGGGCGGGAGCTGCTGTTGCGGACGCCGGTCGCGTTGAGGGCGCCCGCGGCGGCGGCCGGCGCGGCTGGCTCCAGCGAGGCCGTGACGCTCCAGGCCAGCGTGTCTGCAGCAGGAATGGCGACAGTCGTGCGTGAGGTAGGATGCACAGCAAGCCGCTCTTACAAGACACCGTCAGGCCTGCCGATCCCATCCCGGCTAACCACATGTCAAGCAGCCTCACGAACGTACCTCGCAACGTAGGCTGGCCCAGACCATTGTACATGCGCACCGACAGCGCGAAGGTGGATCCCGGCCGCAGCTGCAGAGCAACTGCCGGTGCGGCACTGCTGTTGCTGCTGCTGCCGCCGCCGCTCAAGGACAGCTGCCGCTGCTGCCCATCGCTGTCCGTCACTACGACTGCCTCAATGCGCATGTGGGTCGGCGGCAACTCCAGCAGGCCGGCAGTAGCGGCAGCGGTTTCATCAGCGAGGCCGCTGCTACTGCTACTGCTACTGCCACTGCTACTGCCACAGGTCTCAAGGTCGTACTGGAGTTGGCAGGCGCGGCGTAAGGCCGGGGCGGGCTCCGCATCGCACCCCGCGGAGCCAGGGGCATTCTGAAGCTGCCTGCAGGTGACCCAGAGCGCGGCCGCCGACACGTCCTGCGTCCACACAGGCGAAGCCTGTGCTGGCGGCAGCGCCACGTTGCTCAGCATCAGCGGCCAGCAGGATCCGTTGCCCGCTGCGCCCGCCAGGGCCTGCCAGAGGCTGCTGTTGTCGCCTGCGAAGACTGAACCCGAATTTGCGGATGTTGCTGCTGCCGTGTCGCACTGCTGCGTGGACGCCAGTGCCGCCCCCACCAAGGCTGTGTTGCTCCACGACGCATCCACATCCCGCAGCGCCACCGCCACGTCTCCGTGCGCAAACACTGCGCCGCCGTGCCCACCGAAGCGCTGGTAGCTGCTGCCTGATACGGCGCCCCCGTTCAGAGCCGCGTACGCCGACGCGTACGGCTGCAGCCGCAGCTGCTTCGCGACGTAGTCCAGCTCAGCTGCCGCCACCTGCTCCGCGGCGGCTGTCCGGTTCGCGACGTTGCCTGTGAGGTGGGTACGCTGCAGCAGGACCAGCGGCGCGGTGGGCGGCCGCTGCGGCGGACCTGACGCGTCGGCAGACCCGCTGGTCACTGGCTCAAGCAGGCTGCTGGAGCTGCTGGGTCCGGCGAGGAACAGCCCGGCCCCTGTGGCGGCGAGGCAGCCAGCGACTGTGGCGTCCTGCACCCGCACCCGGCTGCACGAGTAGGCGAACAAGCCGCCGCCGAAGCGCAGCGCGCTGCTGTTGCTGATGCTGCTGCCGGCGCCCACCACCAGCGCCGCGCACCCCACCGCTGCCACGCCGGCGCCCGAGTCGCCCGCCCAGCCGCCGCTGATGCTGGTGTTAAGGACGGCAGCGGAGGCGGCGGCGGACACGAGGAGCGCCCCGCCACGGCCCGAGCGCGCGGCGTTGCCGGACAGAATGCAGCCCGACATGGCGAGCACCACTGCGCCGGCCACAGCGTCCATATCATCTGCGCTGCTGCCTGCGTCGCCGCACGCATTGGCGGCGGCGGGGTCACATTCCACCAGTGCCGCGCCGCCGCCCTGGGTTGCCACATTGCCTTGCAGCAGCGAGTCCGCCAGGCGTAAGGATGAGCCCACTGTGGCCGCCTGCACCGCCACCGCTCCGCCGCCGCCCGCGTCGTTAGCGCTGAATTCGCAGCCCGTCACCGTGACCAGGCTGCCGTTTCTGCCGCCCGCACCTCCGCCCAGGGACGCGAACAGGGCCCCACCGCGGCCCGAGCGTGCGTTGTTGCGGCGCAGCGTCACGCGCTCCAGCACCGCACTTGCGCCGCTGCCGCCCTTTGCCACGACACACACGCCCCCGCCATCCTGGTCCAGCGCCGCATTCCCAGTCAAGGCTGAGTCGGCCAGCCGGGCCCCCGCGCCACGCACCACCTCGGTGTATGCTCCGCCGCCGCAGTCGCGTTGGGCTGAGTTTCCATTGAAGGTCGAGCCGGCGATGTCCAGCCAAACATCCCATTCCGACTGGGCATCATCACTGGCACTGGCAAAGGCGCCGAGCAAAAGCTGTTGCTGCTGCAGCCGGCGCCGGCGGCGTGCGTTGCTGCTGCTGCTGCTGTAAGAGCTGGCGACTATGGCCTCCACCATGCCGGCCACACCGCCGCCTGACAGGCGCGCGACATTCTGCGTGAAGCTGCAGTTGCGGATGCGCGTGGGGCAGGAGACCGCCGCCACCGCGCCGCCCAGGCCCTGGCACCTGTTGCCGTCAAAGCTCACTCCCGCCAGCACCAGCGCACACGCCGAGTCCACGCTGCCGTGGGCAGCGGCGAAGGCGGCAGCGCCAGCCGCACCCGACTCCGCCTGCTCCATGACCGCATCGGCCCGGAACTTGGGCGCCGACGACACCGCCAGCGCACCGCCGTAGCCGCTGGCCACGCTGCTGCCCAGCCTGAACAGCGCGCTGCCGGCGGTGTTGTTGGAGAGGCGGCTGGAGCGGACGGCTATGGGCGAGTCCAGGGCGCCTGCGGCGGGGCTTGACACCGCCAGCAGGCCGCCCGCACCGCCTGCGAAGTTGGAGTCTGCCTCCACGCCCTCCAGCAGCACCGTGTATGCGATCTGCGGCGCGTTGCCCAGGGCGCTGGTGGGGCTGGGCGACGCGGCCGCGCCCACGTTTACCGCGCCGCCGTCAGTGTAAGCGCCGTTCCCGGCCAGCCGCACCGCCCCCGACACCACCAGCACGGCGGTGCCGGCAGGGGCCACCTGAGACAGCAGCGCAGAGCCCTGCGCATCGGGAGCACAGTCAAGTGTCATTGCTCAGGAATGGACCATGCCTGCTTTAATATACTGTATGCAGTCGAAGGGAGGGAGGGTACCGTATTCCAGGCCAGGTCTTAGCATACAGTTGCGGGCACCTAATCTCAGGCCAGGGTTTTGGGTTGGCAATGGTTGATTTGGGAATTGGAGAAAACTACCCCCAACCATCGACGTTCGGTATTTGATACGGCAAACGGACAGGACATGGCACGCATGCCGCAGCCACGTGTCTAGGGTTGTGCCGACCATGAGAAATAGAAAACTAGTATAGAAAGATTCTACATTAATATAAGGTAGATTTGAGAACTGGGAGATGGGAGGGGTAGACGGATCATGCATTAGGATTGGGGCTCACACGGCTTCCGCACGGCTTTCACCGCTGTTTTACGGCATAATCTTGTGGCTGAAGGTGTTTTCAGATCGTGGAAATACCGTAGGCACAATGTGTGCAAGCGAACAGTCAACTTGGAGGCGGAATCCCATGGGCATGTGTCGCGACGTGCCGCGGGATGTCAAGTGTCAAAGTCAAGTTCACTTCATATGCACCGCACCAGAAGGTTGGACACACTGCAGTGACCGGCAAACATGTGTCGTAGGCGGTATGCACTAGGAGTTGCTGGAGTTTCGTGCTATGCTGGCGTGCTAGACAAGGGCCACGCAGGGTGTTTGACCCCTCTCACACGGTTCCCCGCACACCCAAATGGATTAAACGTCTGAATCCATATGAGCGGTAACATCAGCAAAGTTTCAGATCAAACAGCTCATCAGGCAAAGTTTTAGGCTCGAGCTTCTATTGCTAATCCTAATGTTCTAGATTAGTTATATGGAGAAGTAAGCTTAGAAGGATTTCCATTCTACGGTCCGGAACAACCCTACACATGTCTTAACAGCGCTCACCGGCTCGGGGACCTCGACGTTGATTGCGCCGCCGGCGCCGCGCAGTGCGGTGTTGCGCAGCAGCTGGCTGCCGCCGCAGACAGTGATGTTGTCGGGCAGCGTGGCGAACGAGGCGAAGCCGCCATTGCGGCCGGCCTTGTTCCCGGTCACCACACTGCCACCCGACACCTCCAGCGAGGTAAGCCGCTGCAAGGACACCGCTCCCCCGTCACTTCCAGCGCGGTTGCGGGAAACGGAAGCATTGGCGCTCAGCCGGAGGGATCCCACGAGTGCTGAGGACACGGCGCCTCCTGCGGACAGGTTGCCGGGGCACAGGGTTGTGAGTGGGAAAAGCCAGGGCAGACGGGCGTACAGGCGAACCAAGCGCCCGCAGGCAAGAAAGCAGACTTGAGCCAGCGTGTCTCACCGCTTTCGCCCGCGGCGTTGTCGTCCAGCGCGGCTCCGCCGCTGACCTCCAAACTGGACACGACGCCACGTGCGTACAGCGCTCCGCCGTGCCCTGCGCCGGCACTGTTGCCCAGCAGCCCACTGCCGGGCCCGTCAATGGTGACGGCGGTGGCGCCGAAGCCCAGGTGCAGGGCGCCGCCGTCCTCCTGCGGCGGCGCAGGCAGCAGCGAGCAGACACATGAGCCAGCGGGCGCGGCCATGTGCTGACCCCTCCTCCCGCCGCCTGCGCAGCCAGCAGCCAGCAGTCGAGCCTGGAAGCCCTGCCCGCCCGCCCACCCGCCCACCCGTCCACCCACCCAATTCTGCAGCACGCACCTGCGCGGTGTTGCGGCACAGCACCGCGCCGCCCGTCACGGCCACGCCGCCGAACACGCCGTCGCCGCCCACGAAGACCGCGCCGCCGGAGCCGCCGGCGCTGCAGCCACACACGCGGCTGCCCGCGCCGGACACCGCCAGCGCGCCCTGGAGCGTGCGCAGCACCGCGAGGAAGCCTCCGTCCCGCCCGGCCACATTGGCCTCCACCACCGCGCCGCCCGTCACCTCCACACTGCCAGTGACGTCCCGGCCCACCAAAACCGCGCCGGCGCGCTTCCGAGCAGCATTGCCGGACACTGTTCCACCGCGGATTGTTATGCGCCCCACATCGCGCGTGACGCCTACCGCGCCTCCGGATCCAGACAATGCGATGTTATTCAGCAGGCTGCCTCCATCAAGAACCTCCAGGACGTCTAGGGAGCCCGCAGAAAATGCGCCGCCGTCTACCATGACGGCTGTGTTGTTTGCAACGCGGCTGCCCGGATCGCAAACCGTTACGCGGCCCAAGATGCTGTCACTGTAAAAGGCGGGCCCGCCGTAGTTGTGAGAGACGCTGCCGCCCACCGAAACCACAATGGCGCCTGCGCGTGTCATAGCGTGCAGCACGCAGGGGCGCGTGGGAAGCAAAAGTGGTTTCACCATCATCATGATCATCATAATCGACACGATCTGAACAGGTTTCAGCCCAAGACACAGCGTGCACACGATTACCACGCTTTGCACAGCATGGAATAGTGCCCTGTACGGCACGTGGTCCACCCACGCACGCGGGGCCGGCTGGCAGGTAGAGAGCCCCAGTAGTGGCACGTACCAATGCTCCCCGCGGTCATGAGGCTGCCGCCGTAATTGTAGTTGTGGACAACGTTGTACTCCACGGTACTCATGCCTGTGATGCATGCATGCATGATGCAGATAGAAGTGTGCGGGCAATCGCTAGTCGAGCAGGCACGATCAGTGCACGCAGTCCAAGCAAGTTTGCTGTCAAGCCCTGCGGCTGAACCTTGCATCACCCGCACCTGTGATGTTGACTTGTTGGATGTTGAACGCCGTGAGGAGCGCCTGGCTGCCCTCACGCGCTGTATT
Source organism: Chlamydomonas incerta (assembly GCA_016834605.1). NCBI lineage: Eukaryota > Viridiplantae > Chlorophyta > Chlorophyceae > Chlamydomonadales > Chlamydomonadaceae > Chlamydomonas > Chlamydomonas incerta. The sequence goes on from JAEHOC010000004.1 coordinate 1,343,223, forward strand.
CCAATCCACTTGGCTGTTATTTGCGACTTCGACGTAAAAGAGGTTTGAATTGAGTTGCATGAGACCGCCATTTCGTGCACTGTTGTTGCTGACGGAGCTGTAGCCGGTGACGGTGAAAGCGCGCATTGGCCTCTCGGTGCCGTATGGCAGCGAAACCCAGGGCGTTTCCACCAGCCCCCCGTCCAGAGCAGCCCAGGACCCATCCATCCTGCTGTAGTCTGAGACCGCCATGGCGGTGACAGCGAAGCCTTGCAGAACACCTGAGGACATTGGCGTACGAAAGCATGGCAGGGAGGATGCATGCGTGTAAATATGGGTCAGCAGTTACACACACACACACACGCACGCACACACACTCCTGCGTATCCTTGATCACGCACAGCAGCTGCACGATGACGCACCTCCGCCTCCACTCTGCGCAGTATTGTAGCTTACGGAGCTGTGGCCAGACACCGTCAGCTCCACGCCGGGCAGCAATGCCTCCCAAGAAAAGGCCAGGAGCCCACCACTTTGAGCGGTGTTCCGGTCGGCACGGCTGCCGCGCAGCACCTGCACCTCCCGCACGGTGCCGCCCACCCGCAGCGCGCCTCCGTCGGCGGTGTTCACTGAGCCGGCGGCGTTGCCACTGAGCGAGGCGCCGTCCCGGAGGATGACGGACTCCAGGTTGTCGGCGACGTAGAGCGCGCCGCCGCCACCACTTTGCACGGTGTTGCCGTCGATGGCGCTGCCCGGCCCCTCGATCAGCAATGAGTCCATCGCACCGGCCACGTACACCGCCCCGCCTGCACGCAGCGGCGGCGGGCGAACATGCATGGGGTGTCATCAGGGACATGTGGTCAGCCGTCCACGCATCACCTCCGAGCCGATCAAGCAATAATGCACACGCACTTAATAATGGCAGGGCAGCGGGGTCACTGCACGCGTCGCGCTGTGCGGTGCGGATGCGGGGCAGGTCTCAGCAAGCACGGTTGCCCTGCCTCGGCCACCTTTGCTGGCAGCGTGGTTGCCACTGAGCGTGGCCCCTCCCCGCAGGAGCAGGGCGGTTGATGAGCCAGACCTGCTGGGTGAGCCCAGGTGCATGGCGCCGCCGCAGGCGCTGGCGACATTCTCATCGAGGTGACTGTTGACGAGCTCAACAGCTCCCTGCATGCAACCAAGGAAGGAGGGAACGATAGATGTGGCACGATGTACACACGCACGCACGCACGCACGCACAAACACAAACACCCACATCGTTTGGAACACACACAAACACAAACACACACCATGCGCAAGCGGCTGAAGAAAGCCGCGCCGTTTCCGCCTCCGTTCCCACTGACGGTGCAGTCCACGACCCGCAGGTTCGCCGAGCTGCTGCTGCCGCCGCCAATGAGGGCCACGGCGCCGGCGCCCTCCAGCCCGGCAGCAGAGGCGTCCAGCAGGCACTGCAGGGGCTCTGCAGAGGCCTGAGCGGCACTGAACGCAGGCATAACGGTGTTGTTGCGCAAAGCGCAGGCGCTGAAGCTCAGTTCGCTGGGCTCCGCGGCAGTTTGGTCCTGCATGCGCACGCAACGGTTTCGTACATAGGGCAAGCAACGCGGGTCAGCATGCGCGGGGCAAGTGGGTAGCTGGATGGTGCTGGGGGATTCCTGCCCCAATCATGAGCGTACGGGCGGCCGAGCGTGACCCCGCGCCCACGCCTCACATCATGGTTTCCGCCATCACAGTTACGGCCCCAGCAGCCAGCACCTGCTGGCACACGCACCTGCTGTGAGACGTCCACCAGCAGGCACGCGAAGCCGTGCGCACCGTTCACGTCCGTGCACACCAGTGCCTCAGCCACCAGCCGCCGCACGCTGCTCACAAGCACCGCGCCGTGCGTGTTGTACGGAACGCCAGTGGCATTCCAGGCAGCAGGGTCAGCCGCCAGGGGCGCCAGGCGCCGCAGGGTCACGTTACGAAACGCCACCTCCTCGCACCCCCTGCATTCGATCAGCGGCGCCGCGGGGCTGAGCGGCACGTCCTCCACCACACTGTCCACCAGACTGAACTGGGGCAGCGGGCCCAGGAACGCCACCCCCCAGTGCTGCTGAGAGAGCGCCGCCGTGCTATGATTGGCTATGGCGACCCGCACGCCGCTGGTGCTGCTGCGGTCAGCGAGCAGCAGCGGCGCCAGTAGGGGCCCCGCCTCCACCTCAAGCGGCGGCTGCGCGGGTGTGGTGCCGTCTGCGAGGGTGCAGTGCAGGCTGGCGGACTGGATGTCGAGCTGCATGGAGCCGTCCACGCTCCGTTGTGGACGACCTTGAAGGGCAAAGCGGCACACCGCCGGCGGCCGAGGAGCGGGTGCTGGGGGGGCGCTGGGCGCGATAGGCGGGCTGCTGAGTGGGAAAGGAGGCATCGCCGCAGGGTCCGCATCGGGCGGATGCTGGAAACCCCCTGAAGGCTGAAGAGCGAAAAAAGCTGGAGAGCGGCGGGGCGGCGGCAAGCCGGAAGGATCCTGAGGCGCCAGCAGCTCAGGATCCGCGTCTGGGGGGTGGAAATCCTCTTGGGGCGTCGCACCTGCTGTAGACTCCGGGCAACCTGTCCAAGTAGGAAAGGAACAGCCGTGCACGTATGCGGTGATATGCCTGAACTCCAAGCGGAAAGCAGGATGGACACGTTTCGGCGTAATCGTTATCTACCAGCAGCTAGCAGCGTTTGATTGCTCCGCCGTCAGAACTCTCGGCCGCCGCAGGCGGCGGGCAACTCAGGCCACGCCCGCAGGGCGGCGGAGACTCGCCAAATTGCTGGTCACAGCCGCCGCACTACCAATTCAGTCACAGCAGCTAGCAGCAGTCACGTGCGTGGCCCACATACCCCATGTGGCGCGCGACGTGACGTCTCGGAACACCAGAGCCGTCCGCCCCGAGCGGACCTCCTCCGAGTCCGCGCCCAGGCTGGCCACCGTCCACAGCGCGTCGGCCTCCACGCGCTGCAGCAGCAGCGCCCGCATGTTGGCGGGGTGCGTCCCGCTCGCCAGCTGCACATACAGAAGCAGCGGCGTAGTGGCGGCGGCGTGCTGGACGGTGAAGCGGGACATGCCCGGGTAGCTGTGGTAACCATCGCAAGCCTCCTGGAAGATCTGGTAGACTAGCTGGTAGGTGGTGCTGATGCCCCTGCCGCTGGTCGCGGTGAGCTCCGGAAAGGCCGCCGGCAAGTACCCATCGGTGGTGCCCTGGGAGCCGTATTTCCAGCGCCAGCCGGCCGCCAGGGGCCCCGCCGGCGAAATGTCATGCACAGTGATGTTGAAGCCGCGGTTCCTGATCATGGGGGCGCAGAGCAGTGGGAGCGAGGTGGCAGGTAGGTGCGCGCGCATTCAGCACCTCTGCTTGTGGCTTACGCGCATGGTGGGATATTACGGTAGCTAGCGCGCGGATTGCCTTCATCAGTCCTTTGCCAGCGCTGTAAAAGCTAGCTATCCTCATACTCGATCGCCGCGCACCCACCTGTCGATGTAACCCCAAAGCATGTTCGTGCTGCTGTCGTCGAACCGCAGCTCATCCACCCACTGCTCAATCGCCCAGTCCGGGGAGCCGGCAATGGGCAGCCGCGAACGGCGCTGCATGAGCAGCGCACGCGGCTGGCCGTTGATAAGCCGATCCGGCGGCCGTGGCATCGTCTTATCCATCTGCCATTTGAGGAGCGGGTCGCCGGGGCCCCTGTATTCCGGCTGCATGGGGGCGGGGCAGGAGCGCGAGCCTGCGGTGGGTAGCCAAGCACAACGCGGGTGGTGGGTGGTGGGCAAGTAACTCCAGGCCGGCCAAGCGGGCAGATAGGGGCAGGCGAGCAGGCACGCACGAGGCTTTCGACGTTCTCATGACGCCGTCATGAACACCTTCTTTCGTTCGAGTCCCGGTAACCCCTTCATTGCTTGTGATCACACGCCCAGTGATCACACGCCCAGTTTGCCCGCACCCACCATCGGGGTACGCGTACACGAGGCGATACGTGGCCCAAATATCCACTTCATAAGAGAAGAAGTCGCTGCTTGCCATGTCAGGGTCGCAGTCCGTCCCGAGACGCGCGGTGGGAGAAGTGGCACACTTGACAGGAGGCGGCACGCGGGTATTGCGGCTTGCAATTACCGCCGCCACCTGTGACGTGCTCGCCGCCATGCTGGAAAATAATCGGATGCCGCTCACACTACTGCTGCTGTTGTGGAGCAGCCGCGGGGAACACCACACGCCCACCGCCTCCACGGGCTGCGGCGGTTACAAACCAAGGAAATTAGGAAGCAGCGCGTAAATGTGGTAAGGAACGCGGCTAAGTCATGCATGATCAGGGTCGGTACCTCAGCGTCACAATCAACCAACGACTCACAACGACCAGCAGTGGGCCAAACTAACTGGCTGGTCATCACCCACCTCGCAATCGTGTCTGCCCCAGGCGTTGTGCGCGCACTGGACCAGCCGCGTCTCGTTGCCAGCACAAACCACCTCATCCAGCAGCAGGGGCGGCGGGCTGCCCCCGGCCGCCGGTCCGTTGAAGGCCGCACAGCACAGCGCTGTGCCGCCGGACAAACCCAGCTGGGAGCACACCACCGCGGCGGCGGCGTTCGTGAACCTGATTCAAGCGTGGAGAAGCGTACGTGAGAACCGGGTATCGGTGGTGCGAAGCCATAATTCCTTGCTTTGCGCTGGCGAACCATGCGCTGGCGGACCGCGCTTGCACACAAATGAACGCCAACCCAAAGATGCGCAATAAATCAACCGCCGCCCGCCCGCGCGCGCCGCCCATCCACCTGTCATCACAGACGGACCCGTACGCGCCGCTGTGGAAAACCTCCACACGCCCCTCGTAAGGTGTGCGGCCCCCGACCAGTCGCACGTCACCATCGCTTGGTGATGGGGCCTGGGACGAGGAAATTTCAGGTGGCAACGGCGCGGCAAGCGGCACTGACCGCAGCAGCCGCAGCGGCACGTGCGTCGGCAGCTGTGTGCTAGGCGATACGCCTGGGAAGCAAGCAACCAACCTTGTTGTTAGTGGTGCTGGGCGTGTACTCATGTTAATCAAACGAGTCGAACCACGGCGTCCCTGGGCCACGGTTGTATGCATGCATCGGCAAGATGTCATCACTCGAACATCGACGCTCAGCGCAGCGGCCATGTCAAACGCACCGTTTTCGGACAGGCTCCTGTCCACAGCTGCAGCTGTGACTGCCAAGATCAATGCAAGCGACAACAGCGCTGAAAACGCAGCGCGGCGTCCGTCATAGATGCACCACAGTTTCATGGCTTCATTGGCTTCCAATCTACTTCTGACCGCATCGCTTTGTGCTCGTCGTGACCCAATCGGCAACGCCTGGTGGACGCCGTTGCAGCTGGAGGGGTAAAGGGGGGGGGTGCAGGGGCCCTGCTGAGTGTGGCGCCCAGACCGGGGCAGCCACTTGTTCTCCAAGACTTTGATGCTAGCAGGTGTAATGCTTGATGGAGAACCTATTTGAACGTTAAACGGCGCATCCTGGGCGCGGTGGCCGCGGAGGGCTTGAAGGGGTCCGCACCCCAGTTAAGGGGGGGGGTTAGTGGGGGTCGATAAGGTTAGGGGGCAAAACACTGACGTAGGGCTGAATTTGTGAAGGTGACTCGTCCTTGGAATGCTGTGAATTACAGAGTTGAAATCAAATATATGCGCAGATTTCCACTACATAATTTATGTGTTTGGGGCCGGGTGAAGGAAAACTCGGTGCCACTCGATCGCCAGACATACCCGAAATTCGTTCGCCACAGCGCGGACTCGCCTAGTCACGTGACTGGTTTAACCAGCCGGCTCCACCAACACTAACATCGGCAAACAACAAGGGGTAAGATATCCGCGGGCACCATGTCACTCTTTGCCCACGTCACGACAGGTGCCTCGAACCGTCACGGCAGGGGCGCAGCTCGAACCCCAAAGGTGCGCGCACAACCTTCACGTGCCTCCAGGCAGGGGCCTCCAGAGGCCAGGCTTAGTGGGTCAATGGGTTAATGGGTTTATGCACGCCCGGTGCGTCAGCATGCCTTCATCGCACCCGTGTCGCCCCCACAGCCACGTCTGCAGCCCATGCACGCCCGCACCAAAAACACGTCCCCGCAACGCGTGCCACCCGTTCCCACCGTTCCCACCGTTCCCACCGCTCCCACATATCACATGCGGCCCTCCAGGGCCTTCATCATCACCGCCATGTCGGGCTTGCGCTTCCGCTCGCCAGCCGGTACGGGTGCAGCCGCAGCCGCAGCCGCAGCCGCAGCCGCGCCGTCGCCCGGCGCCGAGGGCGCGCCGAAGCCCACCATGGTGATGCCGCCCTCCGCCGTCGGCATGGCCGGGAGCGGCCCGACCTGGGTCCGCTTGGGTTTGGCGGCGGTGGCGACCGCCGTGCCCTTGTTGAGGATGGCGGCCAGGGCGGTCAGCTGCTGCCGCCGCTCGCCCAGCAGCTCCATCATGCGCGCCGTCTTGTCCTCAGCCGTCACCTGAAGCAGAGAGGATTAGCGCATGGGGATGGGGGTGGCAGGTTAGGCCAGTCACGCAGTCAGGCGGGGGCCGGCAGCTGAGCAGCTTACGATACTAGGCGGGCCCGCACTTTTGCAGCCTGCCCTGGAGCCCTTCTTACTGCCCCCACATGGTTTGCAGGTGATTGGGTTTGGTTGAGACACGCGCACGCGCATGAACACGCGCACACACCTGCGTCAGGTTGAGGCGGCCGGTCGCCACCGCACCCGTGTCCACAGCGCCGCCGTCCGAGCCGCCCGCCGAAGCCGGCCCCGACTCGCAGGCGGCTGGCCGGTACATGAAGAAGTTGGTGACTAGCAGCTCGCCTGCGCCATCGCCGTCCTCCGTAGCCGAGGTGGCCGCCGGCTGCATCTTGCCGTCCTTGCCCGCGGTGGGGCACTCCACAATGCGCTTGGCGGCGGCTGCGCGCCCGACCGAGGAGAAGTGCTGGGACTGCGGGCGGGAAGAGAGCGACAGGGACAAGGACGGGCTCAGGTGTGCGCGGCTTGGGGCACGGACTCCTGGAACAGTAAAACGTTAGCACGTGTCCAGTATGTGTTTGCCTCCGCCCCAAGCCTGCAAGTTGCTGAGGCTCACCTCCAGGCGGCGGCTGATCAGGTCCTCCACCGCGGCCCTGACACGCGGCCGCTGCAGCGCGCCCGGCTGGCTCCACAGCAGCGCCTCCCACACAACGCGGACCTGCCCCCGGTGCATCTTGATCTCTTTGGTAATCGCATTGATGAAGGCCGAGCTAGGCACCAGCGCGCCGCACACAGGCGCACCTGCGCCCGAACCACTGGGGCCCGCGGCATCGCTGCCTGCTGCGGCAGTGGCGGCGCTAGTCCCCACAGCGCTGCCTGCGGCCGCACCGGCACTACCAGACGCCGTGCCGGCGTCAACGGCCATCGCCGTGGCAGCGGCGGCCTCAGCCTCTTGTAGGCGCTTCCGCCAGCGCTCCTCAGCAAACGCCGTTGCCTCCGCCAGCACCGAGCTCGGTACCGAGGTGCGCTCCGGCGGCGCCACACCCAGCGCGCCAAAGAAGGCGTGCGTGGTCAGCAGTGGGTGCGGCTGGGGCTGCTGGTCCGCTTGTTGTTGTTGCGGTTGTCCCTCGGCGGCTGGCTGCTCCGATGCCGCCACGGCCTGCTGGGCCGCAGCTATAAGCTGCTGCGGCTGCTGCAGCGGCTGCGGCTGCTCCGGCTCCGACCACACCGGCCACGTCGTCTCGCTACGCGCCGCCGCGTCCAGGCACTGCGTGTGGCGGTGTGCGTGCGGGGCGAAACATCAGGGCTCGCCTGACATACATACGCAAACATGTTAACACCTTACCCAGCCCTGCGCAGCTTCGAAGGCAACCACGTGCCGGCGCGCCATGCCCCGCCTCACCTTGTTGGCCTGCGCCGTCACCCAGTCCAGCCGCCGCAGCATCTCCACCTCCAGCTTCTCGCGCACCCGCTGCAGGTTGGGCGTGGGGTCTTCCACCTGCAAGCGCGCCGACGGGCAGGTCACGCCACCGCGTGCAGGGGCAACGCCTGCCCTATGCTCCATGCCCAAACGCCCTTGCGCGACGTCTCTCTCAAGCACTGGCACCAAGCGGCCATGTGCACACACCCCGCGGCGGCTCACCGTGAGGTCCGCGCAGCCACGGGACCGGGCCAGGTCGTACGACAGCTGCAGCAGCGCCTTGCCCAGGCCCAGGCCCTGCCAGGGGCTGAGCACCAGCACCTGGCTGACCCGCAGTCGGCACGAGGCGGGGTAGGCCCAGAAGTTGAACAGCGTGGTGAGGCCCAGCTGCGGGCGGGCGTTGAGCGAGCGGGTGGGTCCATTCAGGACTAGGTATGATGCGACGACGCGGGCAAGGCGACGCGGCACAGAAGTCACGTGTCAATGACCTTGAGGAAAGACGTGGCAAGGAACCAGCAAGGCACATGTCGGCAACCCCTAAACCTCCCGCATATGGTATCCTGAATGTCGCTGCACTTCTCTCCCACTCTTTTCCTCATTCCTCTTCACATCGCTCACCACCAGGCAGCCGCCGTCCGGCGCGCGCACCACGGGCAGGAGCAGCTCCCACTGCGGGTCGTCGCCGTCAATGAAGTTGGCGCCGTCTATTGTGAACAGGAGCAGCGGCTCCAGGCGGGCGTGTAGGGCCTGTGCAGGCGCGCGAGCGCACACATACACACGTTGGAGGGTCTGGGTCATCAGTGCTGCGGGACGCAGGAATCCGCGCTCCGCGCTTTGGCCTTTCGTAATACTGCATACGATATAGTGGAAGCCGTGACTGCCCGGACGCCCAAAAGATTGCAGACCCGCGCAATGAGTCCAGCGCCCAGCGCACCTTGACCTCCGGTGGCGCAGTGAGCAGCTGGAATCGCCGCACCGACACCTCCAGCGGCGGCTGCGACGGCGCCGCCCCGGCCGCCGCCCCGCCCGCGGCGCCAGCAGCAGCAGGGGGGCCGGCGCTGAGGCCGTACAGCCCGGCTGCGCTGTTGGGCCGCACCGGCACCGTGCCCACGCACTCGCCCAGGGTCAGCAGGTCGGGCAGCGCGGCGGCGGTGCGCGCGACCTGCTCCACAAACTCCTCCTGCTCGCGGCAGGGCGGGCACGGCGGCAGGTTAGGCGCGCCGCTACGTCATGTCGTGCTGTGGCTTAGCTTGCTTGCTGCATGCATGGTTGAGGCAAGCCCTGCCGTGCGGCCGGCCCCCGTCCTGGACGGCCTGCGCCGCCAACCTGCAACAGGTACCCGAAATGTGCCCCGTGTTCTTCTCCTTTCTCTCCTTCCCCGCCTCCCCGGGTATTGGTATTGGTGTCCCCCGCCCGCCCACCTTGCTGCTGTAGTAGCCCTCCGGGAAAGCTCCCTCCCAGATGTCGCTCAGCTTGTCCGCGCCCGGCCGCTTGGTGGCGAACGACACATCGACCCAGGCGTGGAAGGTCTGGACGTGGAACCAGATCGTGATTTTGAGGTTGGAATAGCCGCGGATTTGCTCCGAGTCGCCAAAGTGCTGGTGCAGGAACTCCACGTTCACAGGCGCGCCGCCGCCGGCGATCTCTGCCTGCAGCGCGTCGGCGTCGCGGCAGGTGACGGCGCGGAACTGCACCGCCTCGCGCGCATCAGCGATGAAGCTGGGAGGTTTCGCGGCTGCCGCTGCGGGCTTGGGTGCCGGCGCGGCAGCGGACGCGCCGGCTGACGATGCAGCCGCCTTTGGGGTATGAGTGGTGCCGGCGCCGGAGGCGGGGCTGGTGGAAGCTGGCGCGGGCGCCGCGGCGGGCTTGACCAGGCCTACCGCGCCCGCCGGAGCGACTGTAGTGCCGGTGGCGGAGGAGACCGCGCTTCCTGCCGCCTGCACCGCACACGCCGGCGAAGCAGCTTGCGGCTGCACCTCTGCTGGAGCTATGCGCGCACGCTTCTGCAGCGGTTCCTGCTGCTCCATTCTGCCGAGCACCTGCTCAAAGTGGTTTGAATTTACGCGCTCGCGTCCGTCGATAAGCCGGCGGGCGTCAAATAGATTGAAGCTTGTACGCTGTGCCTTCAAGAGTTTTATGCCAGCCCCAGCGGGAGAGGAAGGCCTCGGCGCGGTAGCAGCGGCGGGGGAAGAGCTGGGACAGCCCGCCGCGCAAGGCACCGAGCCAGTCTAATAAGCTGAATTAAGCTCTGGTAGCAGGAATATGTAGTTCCGCCTACTTATTAATAAGCGGGGCGCATTCGCGACTGAGTTCGGTTTGGTCTTCTGTCTGGCTTGGGGATACTGTTCAATCACAGCAAGCACAGGGCATCAATAAGCAAGTATCAAGAGTCCAGCTCGCAGGAAGAACAGAGTGTGCATAAATGGAAATGCAGAATCCATGCCCCGCTCAGCGCATTAACAGCGCAAGTTCTAGCCTAACTCTAAGACTACTGATTATTAGTTAACTGTATGCTTCGGCTTTGAGCAAGGCCATTGACCCAGCTGGTGAAACTGCGGCAGCTTGCGCCGCTGCACACGCGGTTTGGTTGGGCTGTTAGATGCCTAGGCCTTGACGTGGTCACTGACCTTGTGGGTGTTATGAAGCAATTCAGCAGAGCGCGGGTCGACGTGCGGCGCTGGCCCACTGAGCCGGCGGCCCTTGGCACCAGCACCGCTGGGCCCCGCTGCTCCGCGCCCGCACGGCCGGCGCAAGCAGCGAACCAAACGGGCTCCACCAGCAAGCTAGCCGGCAACAACTACAGTGCATCCAGAGGCAGTGCATGGGCCTTGCCAGCCCTCGGGCGCTGGGGCCCCAGCGCCGGGGTCTCGGGCCTGACAGCATCCGGGTTTGGCCCGCGCGCCACGCCGCACCGGCCGCAGGGTCCCACCTTGTGCCCTCGCCAGGCTGGACTCTGCTCCCCTGTAGCTGCTGCATCTAGCAGCATCAATAGCAGCAGTAGCAGCAGCAGCGCAAGCAGCGGCGGCGACGGTGGCAGCGGCTTCGCCGCAGGTCACTGGCCGCCGCCGCTGGAGCAGTGGCTGGTGGCGCACGGCGGTGTGGTCAATGGGGTGGAGCTGCGGCAGGTGCTGTACCCCTCCGGTGAGGCCGGCTTGCGGGCATTAGAACTGCCAAACAGCCCATGGAATAGGCACTGCTTATTAGGTGGCCTTTGGGAGGGCGGACAGTGCTGTGTGGCGGTGCAAGGGCCTGGGTGTACTTGCGTTGCCGCGTCGTCGTCTGGAAGGCTGACGTGCATTCGGCGACGTCCTCTGCGACCTCCGTTCTGCGGTGTCTGCGCTGCTGCAGGCGCCAGTGACCGGCTGCTGGTGGCGTCTCGCGACCACGCCGCGGGCGACCTGCTCGTCAGCGTGCCGGCGGCGCTGCAGCTGCGGTACGACAACATCGAGGCGGCGGCGGCGGCGGCGGCGGCGGCGGGTGGCGGCGGGTTGGACGCGGCGGGCACGGACGACTTGGTGGCAGGGGCTGGCGGTGCGTCGCTGGGCATCCCACCTGCGGAGGCGGCGGCGCTGCTGCGGCTGTTTGACGAGATGCCGCGGGGCAGCGACACGGGCGCGCCGGCCTGGCAGTTCAAGCAGGTCAGGTGGTGTTGGCGGGGTGGGCGATTGGCGTGTGTGGACACCTAGCTGCCCAGGAACGCTGCCTTGGCGTGGGTGTTTGCGGCGCGCGCCGCAACCGTCATGTGCCCATGCCGCGCGGGAGCTTGTGCGGCCATGCGGCCAAGGGGTGCAGCTGGTCCGCCGGCCCGCTCAGCCGCGCTTGTTATGGCATCTGGACTCGAACAAATCCCCACACTGCACATACCCACTCGGTATGCACATGTTCCACGCTCCACCCAACCTGCAGGCGCTCACCTTCCTGTACCATCTGTCCCGCGGCGCCGCCTCGCCGCTGCAGCCCTACCTGGCACACCTGCCCGGCCTGGCGCCCGGCGTGCCCACGCCCCGCGTGGCCATGCTGATGTACGACGACGCGGTGGACGAGCTGCAGTACGGCGCGTTGGTGCAGGTGGGTACGACAGACAGGCTGGCGGGTTAGGGGCCGGTTGCGGAGGCACCCCGGCCTCTTGAAGTCACGGGACTTTTGCGCGTGGGCCGGCGTGCCGAGCGCAAAGCGTGCCGGCGGCTGGTGTCGTGGGGCTAAAGCCCGGACGGACGCGAACTGCCTTGGCCCTCAGGACATCCACAACCAGAAGTACTGGCTGCGGCACGTGGGCTGCCAGCTGATGCCGCGCCTGACCGGCGGCGAGGCGGAGGCAGAGGCGGAGGCGGAGGCGCAGGGCGTGGCAGTGGGCCAGGCGCAGGGAGGGGCCAAGGCCGGGCCCGGGGCCGCGGCCGTGGCCTCGTCGGCGAGCCCCTTCGGCGGCCTGGTGGTGGACGAGGAGTTGTTCGGCTGGGCGGCGGCGGTGGCGATGTCGCGCTGCTTTGGGCTGAGCAGGTGGGGAGGGGGATTACATCATTAGTTAAGGAAGGGGAGGGGGGTGGCGGGAGGAAATACCATCCCACGCTAAACAAACAGGTGGGGTTGCAGCGGCGACCAGGGACATGGCGCACGCATGCACACGCGGCAGGCGGCCGGGTTGGGCGTGGCGCATGTTGGGTTGTGGGCGCGAGTGGGCGCGGCGATTTGGGGTTACGGCTGACGGTGCCCAGCCCTCGCCTGGGGTGCAGGGGCCCGCGGCCCACGCACACGTGCGTGCCGCTGGTGGACATGGCCAACCACGTGGCCCCCCGGGAGGCGTCAAATGCCGAGATACGCAGCGGCAGCGACGGCCACGTGGCCATGTTCGCAAAGAAGCAGGTGTGCGGCCATGCCGGCCATGCGTGTGTGTGTCGGTGTGGCAGCAGGGTTGTTTGCGGCAGCGCGCCCATTTGCGTGGGGGGGAGGTGCATCTCTTGCGTTGCGCTGCTCGTCAGCCCACTGGTCTCGTTGAGCCCTCCTGTGTGTGTGTTTGTGTGCTGTCAACGCGGTGCCCCGTGTCAGATCCGCGCCGGCGAGGAGATCAGCCTCACGTACGGCACGCACGACAACCACAACCTGCTGCTGTCGTACGGCTTCACGCTGCAGCCCAATCCGTACGACGGCTTCTACTTTGACCTCAACATGGAGACCATCGAGGTGCGCCGGCGCGCTGGGCAGATCCCCCTGCCCGCCCAACCTGTGTTGATGATGCGATGGAGGCCCGGAGGGATCATGTGCCCCCCTCCCCCGCGGTGGTGTCCTGCAAGTACCAACTCACATGTTGTACACACAACACGCGCACGCATGCACTGGGCGGACTTTCCAACACATTCGGATGCCGTCGCACTGCATCGGATGCATTGTCTGTCGAGCACACATGTCGCAACCCGCCTCCCCGGTATAGTAACCCGCGCCCCCTTGCCTACCCTCGGCTCAGAGCCTGGTGGAGGGCCAGGGCGGTGACCCCGGCACCGGCGGACTGGCCGCCTGGCAGCGCGAGCTTATAGCGCAGAAGCTGGGCCTGGCCGTGGGCGGTGAGGGCGGCGGCGGCGCCGACTCCATCCGTGTCTACCTCTCCGGCGTCACTGCGGAGGCGCAGCCGACCGCGGCAGCCGCCGCACAGGCCTCGGCTGGCTCGGCTTCGGCCGTTACCGACGCGCCGGCGGCGGGCTCTTCCACCTCTGGGCCAGTGGCGGCGGGGCCTGTGCGGCAGCCGGTGGACCCGCGGCTGCTGGCCGCACTGCGCATCGGCACCCTGCAGGTGTGTGCCTGCTTGCTCCCGCATCTTGTCCATCGTGTGCCTGTGCTGCGACCCAAGCTCAATGCGTACTATCGTGGCCTCAGTTAGATTCAAGAGGTCTCAATTTTGTTTGTATCCTATGTGAGCCTTGCTTCACCGATCTCCCACAGGACCGCGCGTGGGAGAAGATGCTGGCGGGACGCAGTGTGGAGCAGATTGGCGCCTGGGGCTCGCTGTTGGCGCGGCAGCAGGTGCGCAAAGAAGCACCTCCTTTGGATGCGCCGCTGTGCTTGCTCAGCGCTCAGGCCAAAGAATGGAGGTGGTCGCAACAGTCTTAAAAGTAGTCGCGTGAGCCCGGTGACCTTGAGGCACGGAAGCTAATCAATACGGTGCCAACCTGTCCCCTCTGGCAATGCAACGCGTGTTCCAGGAAATTACCATCATGCAGCTGCTGACGGCGCTGGCCAGTGCCCTGTACAGCTCCTTCCCCACCACCATTCAGCAGGTGAGGCGCAGCTACCTCAGTGAGGAACTCTAGGGCAGGGAAGGGCGCTACTTGCGCTGTTTTGGGGTTTTACGGTGTTTAGGTGCATGGTTTTCGGGGTGCAATCGTGCGCAACAATGGACCGCGGCCAGGCAGTGCCAGAGTATTGCAGTTTGCTTCACACGCCACCTTGCCTGTGCATCTGTGCCTGCACCACCTCCACAATACAGCTATCCCTCCGCCCTGCTGCCCCATCCACAGGACCGGCAGCTGCTGTCCTCCGCGTCCCTGGACGTGGCCGCAGCAGCCGCGGCCGTCACGCTCACGACAAAGTCCACGACACCCGAGCTACAGGAGGCGGCGGGGGCGGCGGCACCGCCCAGCAGTGTCGCGGCCGCCACCAGCGGCAGCGGCGCAAGGAGAGAGTGGCCAATGCATCCATCTCGGCCGGGCGCAATCAGCAGTGCTGCAGCGGCCGGCAAAGAGCAAGCTGGCAGCGCCAGCCTTGACCCCGCTGCAGCTGCGGCAGCGGCCCATGCACGGGACGCGGCGGAGGCTGTGCGCTTCCGACTAGGACTGAAGACAACGTTGGAGCGCAATCTACAGGTGCGTGCCGACTGGGCGCGGTCCTGTGCGAGCACAGGCCCGTCGTCACGGTTGGCGGTCGTCAACATTTCCCTCCTTGCCTGCCACGCGCTTGCAGGCTGTTGTGGCGCGGGCCAAGGAGTTGGACTCACTGAAGCAAGTCCGTTAGAGGGATTTCATTACAAGGCTGCAGGAGGCGCGAGCACCGTTGACTGCGGTGGGTGCAACTGCTGCAACTGTTACAGCCCTGAAAAATTCTGACCGATGGCTGTCGGGGTGTTTCAATTTCATGCATGTACTTTGATTGGGCAAACTAATTGCACACATGGCACCGCGTCCATTCGTGAGTGAACAGAGATTTCTGGATGTTGCCAGCGCCTGGCACCGCGTGGCAAGGCGTGGCCTCGCGGCGGGGGGGGGGGGCGGGGGCGGGGTCGAGGGCTTCGTACGCGTGCAAGCAGGGGCGCGTGCGCGCACACGACGGGCACGGACGGTCACTCTCAGGATTTTCGAATCGACGGGCCTGGAATTTGGCGCGCGCAGTTGTAACGCCACTTGCTTTCATTCTACTGCTGCGCGCCAGCTCTTGCGCCCGCTCCAGGAAAAAACGGGAAAATGTGACCGATTTTGATGCGCTCCCTTCGTCCATGATGCCTGCATAATAGTATACTGTGCTCTGCTATCACATCGAGAGCGGCGCAGTCCTGCCCCGGCTGAAACGGGCTCATGCATGCATGCGGTGGCGCGTTTCAGAGTCGCGATTGGCACACGGTCACCCCCGTCGTAAATTTCTTAAAGTAACTTACAGCACGCTGACTTTTATCAGACTGTATTGAAGCCGTTCTAAGAGACTCACCATGTCGAACACGGACACCGGGCTCAGCAGTTCGCTGCCTGGCGCTGTGCGCCCTGAAGTCGCCCAGCACGCTGCCGAGGTGTCCCACGCTGGCCCTGTGGCTGAGAGTTATGAGCAGCAGGCTCCCGCCATCCAAATGATGGCCGGGAACCTGGAGGCGCTGGTGCGTCGGTCGCCATTCGGTCGCAGCCACGCCGAGCTGGGCGCGCTCAAACTTTCCTTATTGAACTTTAAAGAGACACTCGGAGGATGTCTTAGTGTTTGCGCGGCGGTCACAGGCCGGCCCGCTGCCACTTTTCTTTCTGATTTTCCGCACATGCCTGCGCCCATCGTTCTTGAACGCAGGACGGCGTGGTCATCCGCGAGGTTACCCAGGCAAGTCAACATGAGCGTTGTTTATCAGCGCGCTCTTATTAGCTGGCTGATTACAGCAGTCGCTAGCCCTAGTTCGCCGTCGGAGTCGCGCGTGCCCAAACCCGTGCACCCAACCCTGTTGCGCCTTGTCACAGGTGGCAGACATGATCATGGGAGCCATTGGCATCCCCTACGAGCAAGCGAACAAGTACGAGGTGAAGCAGCTGCCGGCCGGCGTCAAGGCCGCCACCGACTTCAATCAGCCCAACACCTGGCTGCCGAGCAAGCAGGAGATCCAGGCGCTCCCCGAGGTGGGTTGACGTGCACACGGCGGTGGGCTCGCTCGCGCCGCCCCCACTACCTTGCTCGGTCCGTCCTCGGTACCTGCTGTATGCGGTTCTTGCCCTCGTGCTGTCTGCATCAGGTTGATTGCTGCGCACACGCTCAGCTTTTCATTGCACAGCTGTCCCCGTACCGTTTGCTACTTAGCTTCCCGGGCGTGCGGGGCTTGACACGCGTGCTCACGTGTCCCTTAATTTGTGCTCTGTGTTACGCAACAGGTCTTCTTTGTGAGCGAGGAGTCGTCCGCGTGCGACCGCGTGTGCATGACCTGGATTGGCTGCCTCAACCTGCGCGAGCTGAAGCTGCACTTCTATCAGAACAACGCAAAGACTCCGCTCCTCGTGGATCGCCCATGCAAGGTTGGCGGCAGCTGCTGCTGCCCCCTGGAGCTCACCCTCACCAACAACGGCCAGATGGTGAGCACCAGCACACATCCCGAGGATGGGCGGGCGGCGGCACATACGCGCACGTGGGAATGGGGCTGCGTCTCAGGAGTTTCAGGATGTTAAACACGCGTGTGCTCTTGTCGTCCCCACAAACCGTTCGCCGTTCACTGCTGTAACAATCCCGTCCCTCGCCCTCGTACCCCCACCTACCCTACCCGCAGGTCGGCATGGTAAGCTCGCACTCCTGCCACCTGCTGGCAGTCTGCCCGCGAATCTGGATGTCGGGCTGTAATCACCGGTGACTGCCTTTGTTGACAGCAGATGAAAGCGACGCTGGCTCCCACAGCGGCGTGCCTGTCGGCCGCCGGCTGCCAAGCGCACAGCTTGAGCCAGAATAGAGGTTGCTTCGGCAACGGTAGTCTCTCCGCCAACTTGTTTTTTTCCGCTTCAGATCCTCTTATGCCGTGCGTCTACCATCCTCTCAGGTGGTGGAGGACTTCGACAGCTACTGCGGCCAGTGGTGCGCGCAGACCTGCGCCTGCACCTACACGCAGAAGGTGCTGGTCGGCAGCAACCGGCAGTCGCTGGTGCACAAGTACTCGCTGGTCAACTCCTACTGCTGCTGCGGCCGCGTCAACAACTGCTTCGGCGGCACCTGCTGCAAGCCCAACTTCTTCATCGACGTGGTGTCGCCGGACGGCAAGTTCATCAACGCGGTGCAGATGACCTACGGCTCGGGCGGCGCCGAGGACTGCTGCCGCATGGGCGCTCAGATGAACAACTACGTCATGTCCTTTCCCCCGGGCTCCACCCACTGGGAGCGCCTGATGCTGCTGACGGGCGTGCTGTCCGTGGAGTACGCCTACCACTCGCGCAAGGTGCGGGGCTGGCGGGACAAATGAATGATTAGATGGGCGGGGCGGCAGGGGGGCGCGCTAGGTGCGGGCGGGCGGCTGTGCGTCTAGGCAGGTCGGCTGTGCGGTGCGGGGCCGCGTCCCCCTGCACCGGTACGGCTGTGTGAGGAGCGGAGTCCTATCGATGTGTCTGCGCATGGGGAGAGATTTTGTGCGCGCAAACGTGCAGAGCATGGCATCCGTCCTATTCCCGACGGGCAGGGATGGGAAGGCATGAAGGAAAGGGACAGGTAGCTGCGTGCGTGCTACCCAAGTCGTTTCCCCCCATTACAGTTCACCAGCAGCAATCTAACTTCACACTTCCTTCGACGCTCCTCCGCGTGATGCAGGGTGATGAGAACAGCGACTAAGCTTCATCTCGCCAGGGGTGCTGGGCGCATCGCTCTGGCCAGAAGGGCGCGGCCGCCTTAGGGTTTCAGGCATGGCGAGCGGCACTTGAGAGTGACAAGTTGGGTAGGGACCATAATCTTTTTCAACTGCCCAGCAGCAGTGCATGACAAATGGGTTCTTGGATGAGCGCATTTGTGTGTGACACGCGCAGACGCGCTCGAGCACTGTGCTCGGTCTGGGGCAGAAGAGTGGGGTGAGAAAGGACTGTTTGACCGTAGAGTGTGTGTTCGTGTGTTTGAAAGCACAAGGGAGGACACGCAGAACTGTGTGTGTGTGTTGTGTCTGCGAGAGAGCACAAGAAAACTCACACAAATGTGTGCTTGGGGGAAAGGACAGGGCGGATGGCGGATTTTTACCATGGGAATCGTGCGCGGCAACATTCCTGTATGCAAATTGGGTTATTGTTTGATTGGTGATCCTGGTGCAGTGCGTGGGCAGCCGCGCATGCAGCGCGTGCGCAATGCACGCAAGCAAGCATGCTGAAATGTGTGCACGCCACGTTAGAGGGCTGATAGATTTTGTGGTCATGCATGCATGCCTCGGGTTTAATAGATAATTCATTGCTGGAGCTACAGCGAAATGCTGGGAGAGACAATTGTAGGTGGCAGCACCCCCTAGCGCACAATGAAAGTGCGAATGTGGAAGCCACTTGCTGCACACGGCGGCAACGAGCGCCATGGCGCGTGCAGGGCCTCAAGCCCTGCACTGGCCCCGTGTGAAGGCCATGTGAAAGGGACCAATCGCCATATTTGTAAACCATCTTTGCCGTTCGATTCGCTGGTTATCTGGATCTGCCTAGGTGCGCCGAGGTGTGAGCGCACGAAACGGGGACAGGCTCGGACATGTGCAGACATGCCGGGACATGCAACTTCGGTCCGGGCACTCTTTTCCGAGATTAACATTCCATCCACGCTCGATATATCTCTGCTTGCCAGGCATCACCGTTTAGCCCATTGAACGAGCGAGAACGTGATGGAGAAGGCCGAAATTCCTGACATTGCCACTCTTTTCGCCCGCGCTTGTCATGTTGTTTGCATGCTTGCAGCATTGACATATGCATTTGCATCGTTGAACTCTCAAGTGACACATATCGAGGCGACGAGGGATACAAAGCTGACAACAAAGTTCGCCCGTTTCTATGCATGTTTCCTGCTGTTTTGGTGCGCGCTCCTTGAACTGTGCTAACTACTCACAATTATCAGTATAGCGGCCGCTATTAACACTGCCCGCTGACAAAATGGCGTATAGCCCGCAAACAGCAGCGGCTCAAGCCGCGCTAATGCAGCAACAATACCAGCAGCAGTTGCAGCAGTACCAGCAGCAATATCAGAGGCCGCAGCTGGCTCCGCTGAATGGGTACGGACAGGCGCAGGCCAGCCTCCTTCCTCCCCTGCGTCAATATGCCAGCACCGGGGGCGCGGGCTCGCCACAACCTGCGTCGCCCCTCTCCCCAGCTGGAAGGGCATACAGCGGGTAAGGCAGTGGTCTCATGGCAAGCCGGCCTGAGAAGCCTGAGGTGCCGACTCGGGGGCTCCACGCGCGCACGTCGTGCGGTCCGAGCCCTACACTGCCGCATGCGACCGGCAACAACCCATCCCGAACTTGTGCCCTACTTCAGGTACAGCGCCCCCCCGCAGCCTCTCCTCCCACCCCCACAGCAAGCTGGACCGCCCCAGGGTTCTGTCTATGCCGCGCTTCGGGCATCGCAGCAGCTGCAGCAGCCCGCGCTGGTGGCGCCGCAGGCGCCACAGATGCCGCACCCGCTCGCGCCGGTGCCGCCCGCAACAGCGGGGTACGCCGCCGCCGGCTACGCAGCGCCGCCAATGCCACCTGGCGTCGCTGCCGCGACGGCCGCCTCTGCCGCGACCGCCGCCACTGTGGCGCAGCAGCAGTACTATGCCTTGGCGCAGCAACAGCAGCAGATGCTGCAAGAGGCGGCCGCGCAGGCGGCGCTGCAGGCGCCGGTGGCGCCGCCCGCAGTGCTTGCCGCGGCCTACATGACGCCGCAGCAGCAAGCGGCGATGGGACTCAACCCAGGCGCCATGGGGTACGGCGCCGGTGCGACCGGCTATGGGGCGGGCATGGCCGGTGCGGCGGGCTATGGGGCGGGCATGGCCGGTGCGGCAGGCTACGGGGCGGGCATGGCCGGCGCCGCACCCGCTGGCGCCCCACCGGCCCTGCAGCCGGGCGCAGCCGGCGCAATGCAGGCGCCGGGGCAGCAGGCCATGACGGCGGCGGGCGGATATGCCGGGAATCTGGAGGCGCTGCCGGGTGTGGTGATCAAGGAGACGACGCAGGTGTTGGATGCGGTGGTGGCAAGCATTGGCGGTGCCTACGAGGCAGCCAATAAGTACCACGTGCGGGTGCTGCCCAGCCACGTGCGGCCCGCCACGGAGCCCAACCAGCCCGGCACGTGGGCGCCCAGCAGCAAGGAGGTCGACATGCTGCCAGAGGTCAGGGCGGCGGCTGTGGGCTCGTGAGATAGAGGGACGGCGAGAGGAGGAAGAGAGGAGGAGACGAAGAACGTGCGCGGCCGGGGGCATGAGGGGACGAGCAAGGGCGCGTGCGCGCGACGGACGTTGGGGCGCTATGAGTCCAGCGTGGCTTGAGGTTGGCGCAGGGTGGGGCGAGACTCACACCGCCACATCCACCGCATGCACTCCCTCCACGGCTCCCCGCGGCGCAGGTGATGTTCGTGCAGGAGGACTCGTCGTGCTGCCTGCGCGTGTGCCTGGCCGCATTCGGCAGCCTCAACCTGCGCGCACTGCAGCTGCACGGCTACGAGGGCAGCATCGAGGCGCTGACGGTGGACCGCCCCTGCAAGATGGGCGCGGGGTGCTGCTGCCCGCTGGAGATGACCATCACAAGCAAGGGGCAGCAGATTGGCATGGTGAGGGAGGGGTACAGGCAGGGGTAGGCGCACCCCTGGGTAGCGTGCAGGCAGTTGCGGGAGCGGGCTTTGGTGGGCGCGCCGGCCTGCGTCACAGGCTGGTGCGTGGCCTGACCCTTCCCATTCCGTCCCTGAAGTGCGCGTCCCCTTCCTGCTCGTCTGCCAGGTGATCGAGGACGCCGACAGCTACTGCGGCATGTGCTACCAGCAGTGCTGCACCTGCACCTACACGCAGAAGGTCATGATGGGCAGCACGCGCGAGAGCCTGGTGCACAAGTACTCGCTGGTGACGCCGCTGTGGTGCTGCGGCCGCGTCAACAACTGCTGCGGCGCCACCTGCTGCAAGCCCAACCTCTTCATTGACGTGGTGTCGCCGGACGGCAAGCTGGTCAACGCGGTGCAGAAGACGTACGGAGCGGGCGGCGCCGGGGACTGCTGCCGCAGCATGTTCGACTTCAGCAACTACATCCTGCCCTTCCCCCCGGGCTCCAGCCACCAGGAGCGGCTGGCGCTGATTGTGGGCGTGCTGTCGGTGGAGTATGCGTACTTCAGCCGGAAGGGCGGTGAGGGGAACGACGACAGCAACTGAGTTGCATGGCGAGTGCGGTAGGCTGCAGGAGCGTATTTAACAGAGAGGGTGTACTGCTGCACACACTGAGGAGCACTGCTGTATTGCGATTTACATGGGGGTTCAAAGTTAGCACACAACGCTTCGTAGGGTGTGGTGAGAGGTTTCTGGGAAGCCTGGAGAGAGTGTCTGAGGGTGTACAAAGCGCGGGCTGCGGACGCAAGGAGATGGCTGGGCATGGAGTTGTCTGGAGCGTGCGGTGTGTATTTCAAACGGCGTGAAGTCGAAGATGTTCACACGCGGCGTGCCGCGTGCGTGAGATATCGATGATGCCCACGGTGCCAGCAGGCGTTTGACGCGCGTGTGGAGCGTGCTTTGTGGTCCTTGAGCTGTTACTCGTTTTAGTTCGACGGAGTCATCACTTCACTTCTGTACGACGGTTTGAGCACGTTTGACAATGCTGCACTCGTCGCAAGGCCGTTTGGGTCTGCGCCGCAAAGACTTGATGCTTTGCTGTTCGACTTGGTTGTGTTTCTCGTACTGGTCGTATCGTCATCGAAGGGGTGTTCGGAGTCCATTGCATATAGTCTGACCGCATGCGTCGGCATGCGCCGTACAGCTTGGTGATCTTTGTTAGCTTTGTGTCCGTTACATATATGTGTGCGCATACGCACACGGCCACCGCCGTTTGCACGGCAGCAGCGCCCGAGGAACGAACGACACCAAAATCACTTGTCCCTCGTATCGCATCCCCTGATGCCCTCGCCATGGACACTGTCCAGCCGTTCAGCAGGCCCCGCAGAGCAGCCAGCACGCACAAATCAGCCGCAAGCTTACAACGCCCGCAACCCAAAGCTCCAGCACCATACATCCCCCCGGCTCCCCCCGCCCCGCCGCATACACACACTGCCTCCCGCCGCAGCCGCAGCCGCGCCGCCTCACCCGCCCGTCAGCGCGTTGAGCATCACCCGCGCCATCTCCACCAGCCGCAGCCGCTCCACGTCGCCCTCGCCGAACGTGGCCGCCGCCGCCTCCAGCTCCTCGCCCGCGCGGCCGCGCTCCTCCAGCTGGATGCACGCCAGCGCCGTCACCAGGTGCGCCTCGCCCACCGTCACGTGCCCGCTGCCCAGCGCCGCGGCGCGGCTGCGCGCAATGTCGGTGAGCATGTCCACCACCTCCATCAGCTGCAGCCGCCCCACCGGCAGCGCGGCCGGCTGCGCGCCGCCGCCGCCGTCCGCCAGGCCCAGCACGACGGCGTTGAGCGCGGTGGCCCAGATGGCTACCACCTGGTCGTTGCAGGAGGCGGCCTTGTCCAGCTCGCCCGAGGACTGGAACACCTGCGAGGGCGGGTGGTGAGGGGAGCGGGGGAGGGAGGAGGAGTTGGGCGGCCGCGGGTTGGGGCGCAAGCTGGCGTGTGCACGGCCGGCAAACGGCCCACGCAAGGTCGAACGCTCCGCAAATGCAACCGGCGGTGCGGCTGTCGTTGCCGCTGCCGCTGCAGCAGCCCGCCGCCCTGCCCCCCACCCCCGCCCGCCGCCCGCCTGCCGCCAGCGCCACCCGGTCCTGCACCCCGCCGGCCGCACCTTGCCCATGTTGTAGTACCCCAGGCTGGTGCGCACGTCCTCGGGGCCGTACTCCAGTGAGCAGTAGTACACGTCCTCAGCGAACGCATGCAGCGCCTCGGCGTGCTTGGACTGCGGCAGGCGGGTGGGTGGGGTGGGTGGGGTCGGGTTGAGGCGGTAGGAGAATTGACGGCCAACACACACCGCCTCGTGACACCCAATACCAGGGGGATGGGGGCGCACAGAGGGGCGCAATGGACCACTGGCATGACTCAGACATCGTGCCCAGTCCAGCCCATTCGCCAACCCCACTGCCCACGGCTGCTCCTTCCTCGGCGAGTGCCCGCGCCCCGTGAAACCATCGCCTTAACCCCATCCCTGCACCCCCGCCCCCGCCCCGGCACCCCCACCCCCACCCCGCACGGCGCACCTGGAAGGCGTACAGCTGGCCGTACAGCCTGCTGAGCTGGCTCTTCATGATGCTGGTGGTCAGGCCCGGCTCCTTCATGGCCAGCCAGGAGGCCAGCGCCAGGAAGTCCTCGCACTGCTTGGCGCGCCGCAGGCCCAGGTTGGCCTGCCGCCAGGGGTGTCGTGGGGGCATGGGGGGCTTGGTTACAGGCTGCGCCACACTCGCGCCACGCACGACCGCCTCCCGGCTGTTCACCATGCTCCTAGCCACCCAGGCATCGTACGCCCGTCATTTCCCACCCTGCACCCCGCTCGTGGCTTAGCCTCAGTCCGCGCCATCCCCCACGGCCTGCACACCTCTCACCTGCGCCGCCAGCAGGTACAGCGGAAACAGCTGCAGCGCGGGCGCGGGCTTGAACAGCGCCTGGCCCTGCTGCACCGCGTCCAGAGCCACCGGCAGCGCCAGCTCATACTCGCCGGCAGCCATCAGTCGGGCGGCCTCCTGCGGGCGGCAGGAGGAGGGCGCGGACGGTCGTGCGCAGGCGGTGTGCACGGGCAGCGTGCCAGTTGCGGATGCGCGGCTGGGACCAAGGCCGTGTCGCTACCGAGGCCCTAGACAGCCAACGGGCACCCAGAGCTACATTAGAAACCTGGCTGTGCCACGCTTCCGACCTCTGTCGCCGCGCACGCTCCTCTCCCGACCTCCATCTTCCCAACCCTGCAGGCACCTCTGCAACCCAATTTAAGCTCTCCCCGCCCCAGTGCCCCGTGACCCCTCGGTCGCCCTCGCCCCTTGCACACACCCACTCTCCCCACCACCCGCACCTGCGATGCCAGCTTCAGCAGTGCTAGCTTGAACGGCTGCACCAGCTCCATGCGCCGCTTGTCCACCAGCAGCGTCTCCACTGTGGCCGCCGGCAGCAGGCACACGCCCTGACTGTTAGCGCTGCTCTCCACCGGCAGGTGCAGCTCCGCCACCGTGTGCAGCACGTCGCGGTTGGCGGACTGCAGCTTGGGCAGCTTGTTCTTGCGGAGCTCCTGTGCGGCGAGGGCGACGTTAAGAATGAGGGGGCGCCAGCCCCCGTCGCAGTGCTGTTCCATCAAGCTGAAATACCCGTTGGGCCCTGGAACTCCTGGTGCTTCCCTACGTTTGGTAGAGACCCCAGGTGGAGCGCGTTGTAGCTGCGACCTCACGTTAAAGCTTCAGCTGCTGTCAGGCCTACGCGACATGATGCTGAGCAGACCCTGTCCTGGCGGCTAAGCCACAACCCTGTGTGTATGTGTGCACGGTAGCGGAAGCCCGACCCACTTGCAAGAAGGCCGTGGGCGACTCCTGGAACAGCTCCACCGCCACCTCGCCCATGACGAATAGCTAGGGGAGGAAAAAGAAGATGTGAGCACAGGCTTGCGACGTAGGTCCAGCGCGCGCGAGCGAACTCACCTTGCCATTGCTGGTGTGCAACTGATGGAGCTGCGCCTCTCCTAAGGAGAATACTGTGTATGTTAGAGTTGCCATGCTAGAGTGCGCTAGAGATGACGCCTTGAAATGCCACTGCGAGAAATGCCACTTCGAGACGTCGCCTGTTAACCTATTTTCGCCTCCTAATCATTGTTACGTATCCCTTATGATGACATCATAACCAATCGAGGCTCAGGGCAAGGAACTGGAATACTCGCGAGTCGTGAAATATGTAGGGTCCCGCGCTGGGCGAAGCGTGTTCGATATTCGCAATGTGTATTATCAATTGATCAGTTGAAATAGATTTCGCACCTATTCCTAGGAGTGCGCGTTGTTTCCCGTGTTAAAAACACTCGTGTTTTGTCGGCACGCGTTTGCCACGCCCCCCATCATGGCCGGACGTCCCCAACGGCCAAGCGCCCCGATAGGCCAAGCGCTTGATTAAGCTGAGCTGACACGCATTCCACCTGAAAGATACAGTTAATTCCTCTCTCACTATGGCCGGGACCCGGAACGATGTGGAATTCACCTGTGTTGGCTCGCGGAGTGAAAGGTTGAAGCCAAGGCCGTGTTGGGCGCTGCAGCCTGAAGACAACGCAGGAGCACGCAGCATCTTGGTTTTGAAGGGCGAAGGAGATTGAGCTGCCCATCTTCGGGCATGCCGCAAACAGCCTACAGCTGGGGGAGCACGGGGAGGCAGGACAGGCACGCAAGGGGCCGATGGTACCGCCGCGTTACTGGACTGTGACAGAACCGGATGAAACTGCGCTACACACATGCAAAATTGATTGTAGACGAAGCCCCACTGCCTTGCCTCTGACTGACCGAAACTTGAAGGATGTTGCGCGCCGATTTTGATAAACCAACAGAAGCGAATTGCAAAGTCTTATTGTTTCCCATAACGTGAGTCATATATGACCTCATATCGGCAGCGCCTACAGCAAGACTAGGCAAGCGAGAGCAGGCAATTGGCAGTTGATTGCGCTAGCGCGGGACTTGGTGCTCGGCGCGGGCCGTGACAAGGCACCGCAATCCACGCTTCCCTGTCATACGTGTTGGAGCCAGCCGGAAGCCAGCAAGCCGGATTTCAGGACAAGCCTCCGGCACCGCGACTGTTGCGGAACACCCACGGCACGCGGCTCCAACTGGGCACCCCTCAAGTGCTCCTCCCAGCTGGGTAATGTTTTCCGCGCACCAGGCCCCCGAGCCGCTGCTGCCCATCCACCAAGCCCCGCCGCACCTGCACGTGGGGCAGAGCCACGGCCACAATCATGGCGGCCACGGCCACCGTGGAAACGGCGGCAGCGGCGGCATCCACCTGAGCTCCTACGTCAAGAAGAACTATGTATTCATCCTCGTGGCGTGTCTCGTGGCCGTGCACACGATCCTGTTCAGCACGACCACCCTGCTCAAGTCGCTGCCGGACGGGCACGTGTCGGCGCACGTCGCGATACACCAGCAGGTCAAGCTCCCCGACACGCTGTCCTCCTCCTTCTCAGGCGGCGCTCACAGCAGTAGCAGTAGCAGCAGTAGCAGTGGCAAGAAGAAAGGCGGTGGCAAAGGCGGTAGCAATGGCACAAGGCGGCGGCTAGCTAACGCGCGCAAGAAGGCCGCCCCGGGTGCCAGCGCCGCGCGCCGCAAGCTCAGCCGCCACTGCAACGTCAGCGCAGCGCCTTACGAGGTGCTCATCAGCAATGGCCAGTCATTTCCGCAGCTTGAGTCTTTTGTGCGCACCAACATCCTGTTGTTGGAGGACGTGGGCCCCGCCTCGTACTTCAAGATGCGCCGGGCCCTCAGCGCTCCCGCCAACGGCACCGGCCGCGGAAACGCCACCGGTACCACCAGTGGAAGCGGCGGCAGTGTAGCCAGCAGCGGGAGTGGCAGCGGTGGCGGAGGCTTTGGAGTTGACCCCGGCGAGCTGGACTCTCTCATGTTTGGCTTTGAGGCTGAGTCGCCGCTGCTGCCGCTGCCGCGCGGACTGCTGCCGCTCTTCAGCCACGGCCCACACGACACCGCCTGCGCCATGGAGCAGGTGAGCGGCAGGCAGAGGCTGCACATCATGGGGGTCGCTCTCTATGCGAACGTTTTGAAGTGGGGGCTGGCGGTGTGGAGGCGCTGAGCAGGCAAACCGGATAACGGATGCGGGCTGCCCCGCGCGTGGCGGTGGTCACCACAGAATGCAGTGCCTGCAGTTGGGTTGCGGTTGACATATTTTTTTTTTACCTTTTTACATATCAAAAGCTTGACCAATGTCCTTTCCGTCTTCGCCGCCTGGCCGCTCCCTATCTGCAGGTTCGGGTGCAGTGGGAGACCGCCCACAACTACAGCGGCAACACCAGCAGCAGTGCCGCCCCTCACCTTGGCCCGCTGATCCTGCCCGACGCTGAGGATGCTGCGGACAGCTGGCCGGGGCCCGACGCAGGCCTGGGCCACCCGCAGGGCACCTTCTTCCGGGCGTCGCTGCCCCTGGTGCTGCAGCCCTCGGCGGAGGACTACGATACCGGTGGCGGCAACGAGCAGGATGGGCAAGCGACGGGCCAGACTGGGGACGCGGCGGCGAAGGCGGCTGGGGGCGGCGTGGCTGACGGGCAGCAGGACGGGGAGTCGGCAGAACACCACGCCACGGTGCAGCACCCGGAGCATCTGTAAGTGCACGCGCGCGGTCGAGGGCACTTACAGGAGCAGCGGCTACGGTGCTGCGCAGCTGCCGGCGGTGCACTGATGATGTGTTGGCATGTGCATGACCCAACTTTGAAACCCTTACCTCCCCACCTCCCGCTCGTGCAGGTTGTTCCAGGCCGATGACCGCTTCCGGGGCGGCGAGCGCTTCTTCCCCATGCGCTCCATGACCAAGGCCCTGGTGGCGCTTACGGTGCTGGCGCTACAGGTGGGAGTGGGGAGTTGGGGGATAGCTCATTCCAGAACCCAAAGCAACCGATCAAGTGAACCCAAACCAGCCAGCCCTGCCCACAGCGCGGCGGTGGTGTGTCCCTAAGGGGAGGCGCGCGCAGGTTCAGGGTGTGGACTTGGCCGCCAGCGGCTGCAAGCGGCTGCGCACACAAGCTAGCAGCTCGCTATGCTGGCTAGAGGCGGGGGCGCTGCTGCCCGCCTCCTGCCTGCCGGGTCCTGACTGGGGCGGGGCTCGCCCCACCTCCCACGGCCCACGCACACAGGACGAGGGGCAGCTGGAGGTGGCCGAGCCGGTGTACACCTACCTGCCGCACTGGGGCCACGGCGTGTACAGCCGCATGACGGTGGCACACCTGCTCACGCACACCGCCGGCTACGACAACGCGTACCGGGACGACCTGGTCCTGCAGGTGGGTGCACCGTCGCAGCCTAACCTAGTGCCTGACCGAGCAGCAGCGTGGAGACGAGGGTGCAGCACAGCTAGGGGAAGGCTTGAAATGTTCCTGCAAGCAGCAGTCGCTGCAACCCATGGGTTGCCCATGCGGTGAGCTCGCCATCTTGCCTGCCTCCTCTCTCGCCCCGCTCATGCGGCCTCTGGTCCCCACCCCGCCGCGCCCCGCCGCCTCCCGCCCCACCCCCCGCTCGTCTCGCCCCCCAGCCGGCCGACATCACGGTGACGGAGTCGGCCCGCCGCACCATGGGCCACATCAACGTCACCTGCGAGCCGGGCGGCCGCTTCTGGTACTCGGAGATTGGGTACCAGGTGCGTCCGCGCGCGCGCGTATGTCGGCGACGGCGGCGGCACGTTGTACGAAGGACGTTGCACAGGCCAAGGCGATGCGCGATCGGGAAGCCGGGCGGCCTCCGCCTGTGGTCAGCCTTGCTGCTGTTGAGCTGCTGGCCAGCATGCTGACTAACGCTGCGGTGGCGCTGTGGCGGTGACAGGTGCTTGGCGCGGTGGTGGAGGCGGTGACAGGGCGCGGCTTCCACGAGGTGCTGGAGGAGCTGGTGCTGGTGCCGGCGGGCATGTGCAACACAAGGTGTGGGGGGGGAAGGCGCCGCAAAGCGGGTTGGGTGTGAATTCCAGACCAAGCTAAGGCCAGACCCACTGCATAAGGGGGCTGGGGACACTGGCGTTGGGGCGGAAGCTGCAGGACTACTGCTATCCGCACTCCCTGATGCCGGGCAGTACAATTAGTGCCAGCTGACCAAATCCGATAATGTCGTCCCGCTCCGCGATGCAGGATCATCAACTACTTTTCAGACGTTGTGCCCAGCCACGGCCCCCTCATTGATGATTGCGAGCTCGCGCCCGCTAGCGACGCCGCCCTGCGCGCCACGGCCGCCGGCAACACCACAGCCCGCGGTACGGCCGCAAGCAAGGCCAAAGCCGCCAAGGCCAAGCCCGCCAAGACCAATCCCAAATCTGCGAAGAAGGACAAGGCTGCCGGCGGCTGGTTTTCCCGCAGGCGGCTGGGCGCCGCGGCAAAGGGGCGCTGGTCCAGCAACCCTACCCTTGCGATCGGTGGCATCACAACCGCCTCGGACATGGGCCGCCTGCTAGGCCTGCTGTCAAACGGCGGCCTGGCCGCCTGCTGCGACGGCCAGGCTGCTGCCGGCGCAACTCTCACGGGCGCGGTTGGCGGCGGCAACCGGCGCAGGCTACTGAGCACGCAGAGCGGTGGCGGAAGCCGCATCCGTGCCGGCGGCGCGGCGACGGCGCGGCCGCCGCCGCAAGCCGCGTCCTCAGACAGCGGCGGCCGGCGCTGCGTGTGCGGCGCGCGTGTGGTGTCCCGTGAAGCCATTGCGTCCATGCTCACTCGCCAGTTCACGCCCGAGCTGGAGTCGCACCCGCTTGTGCTCGGGTTCAAGCGGACGGTGGGCCTGAACGCGGCGCTGCTGGAGCACATGGGCATTCTGGCGCCGGAGGCTCGGGCCGCGTGGAGCGGCCAGCTGTGGGACGACTGGGGCTACGGCTTCGGCGTGTGGCTCAGGTGAGAGCGAACCACCCAGGCAAAGCGAGGCGCGTGAGCGTTTTTGGAGGTGTTGATAAGGCTGCTGTCTGTGGTGTTGCGTCTCAGCAGTAGATGACATCCGCTTTTGAGAACCCGCCCACAACCAAACCCCACGCGCCCCCCTCCCTGGCCGCCCTGCCTCTGTGCTGCAGTCGCTCGGGCGGCATGGCGGGCGCGGCCGAGCTGGAGCGCGAGAACGTGTTCCTGTTCGGCTCCTTCAACACGGTGGCCGCTCTGGTCAGCCTGGAGGCGCGGGAGCAGGACGCGGCGGCGGCGCGCGCTGCAGGGTCAGGAGAGGGCGGTGGCGATGCCGGGGGCGTGGTCGAGCACGGGAAGAGGGGTGGCGGGCGGCTGGCGGCGGAGGTGGCGGCGGCGGGGCGGCCGGGGGTGGGGCGGGCCGGCGCAAGGCAGCGGGTGGCGCTGGTGAGTGCGGGCATGGGCGGCGTCAACCTGGTGAGCACCATGATGCTCGGGTACCTGGCGGCGGCGGCGTAGGCATCGGCATAGGCGCGTTTACTGGGCATGAGACATCGGGTGAAAGCAGGTTGAGCACTAAGCCAGTCCTGTCCGCTCCTCAGCCCGGCTATCCGCCGCTCCTTGCTCCCCCACCCCTCTTGGATTTAGCTTGGGATGGTATTCACAACCCCACCCCCCTCGCTGTGCCTCTGGACATTGGCACTTCGAGTTTACCACACACCAATGGCATGTACGGCCCGGGGTGGACTGCTAGCCCCATTGCGGGAAGATGGACGTGTGGGGGCGGAGTGGGAGGGCGGACGCCGTGCCAGGCAGTGGCAGTGGTTGAGTACTTGGGTGGACAGCTGCGTGGAGCCTGCGGAGTGCTGATGCCGCCTGATACCCATAGGTTCCTGAGGTTTCGGACGCGGCTGGTTCGAGGTTTCGACCTACGCGTTTACAGGCCAGGCGTAGTTGCAAGGTGACTCTCGATCATCATATACTTGGACCGCACGCTTTCGCACGTGTGCACTCTCGTATCCCTCCGTCAAACACCATCGCCCGTTCGCCACTCAACCGCCAACCAACCAACGTCGCGCATGATAACACGAGCTGGGGCCAGCAGGAAGATCTAAGTAAGGAAACACATCCGCCCGACGCACATGCCCCCCCCCAAACACACGACATGGCCAGCCACCAAATCAACGCGCCAACGCTTGCTTCCATACCCCATACCCTCAAGCCAGGACTGGCGCATTCAATTGCGGCCCGTCCTACAGCAAGCGCGTCGCCGACCCCAGCAAACCGCGCTTCGCATGTATACCGAACTATGTATACCATACTACACACAGCAGCACATTCGTTCCGCCACAGGCACACTGCGTCCACCAAGCGGCCGCCAAGGCGGCCGCGCCTGCGCGCCAATGCGCAACCCTACTGTACCCGGCCAGGGCGATTCCATGCCTGGCTCGGCTCAGCTCACTACTTGCCGACTGCAGCCACTACCTTACCCCAGAGCATATGCGACCGCTGCTGGCTGGCTAGGGGTCCCACCGCTCAGCTGTCGGGCACCTCCCACGTGAACCGATTGCCCAGGTGCTGCCGCAGCGCTTCCACGATGCTCCCTGTGGCGGCGGCGGCGGCGGCGGCGGCAGCGAACATTGGAACACGATGGGATGAGACGACGAGCCCCAACAACAAATGGAGGACGCCGTCGCGCAGCACACCCGTGCGCTGCTGGTCTGCGTCAACTGGCCCCCAGACTCGGTGGCTCGGCTTTACCCGGGTTCGAAGCTGCCCGCCTGCCTGTCCTCCCCTGACAGCCGGCCGTCTCCCCCCGACCGCCTTACCACGCACAAAGGCGATGTGCAACTTGGCGCCTTGACCCATTCCCCACGCGGCACTGCTTTGCTCTCCCCCCTCCTGCCCGCTCTCGCTCCCTCCCTCCCCCTGCTCACCCGGTATGAGGCCCTCCGCCGCCAGCAGGTTGGCCATCTTGCCCACCAGCAGGATCTGGTCGTGGTCGTTGAGCCGCGTGGCCGAGTTGAGCACGTCACCCAGCGTGACCTCCGGCTTGGAGATGTAGGACCAGTAGTAGGTGTAGGCGAACACCGCCATCACAATCTGTTGGGCCACAGTGAGGGAGGGAGGGAAAGCGTGAGTGTGTGGATTGGATGGGAGTGGGGCCTAATAATTAGGTATGGGCGAGCTGAGGGTGGTAGCGTATGGGGCGCGGCGCCGGTCCCCTGCGCGCGTGCAGTCAAGCCCCCACTTCGCGGCGCGCCTGCCACAGAAGCCTGCGCAAAGCCAGCTATTGCCCCTGCCCCTGTCCCTGTTTCTGCTTGCGCTCCTGCCAACACGCGCGCACCTGGCAGTCGAAGCGGTCCGTGACGCCGCCGTGTCCGGGGATGGTGTCGCCAAAGTCCTTCATGTGGAAGGCGCGCTTGAAGCCGCTTGCGAAGAAGCCACCTGCAGGCCCGGAACGCGCTGGCTCAGTAAGAGGTACGCGAGCTGCACTCTGTTCCCTCCTCGCACGAAAACCTCGGCACCCGACCCACACCTACACCCGCGC
Source organism: Chlamydomonas incerta (assembly GCA_016834605.1). Taxonomy (NCBI): domain Eukaryota; kingdom Viridiplantae; phylum Chlorophyta; class Chlorophyceae; order Chlamydomonadales; family Chlamydomonadaceae; genus Chlamydomonas; species Chlamydomonas incerta. The sequence goes on from JAEHOC010000004.1 coordinate 1,375,518, forward strand.
TCGCGCACCAGCCCCCGCGTCTCCCACCACCTTCACAATTGCACAAAACCGTTCACACGGACTGCTCCTCGCCCCCTTCCCGTCCCTGAACCCCCCAGAGCCCGAAGCAGCAAGCTGCACGCCACGCCACGCCACGCACCAAAGGGCGCCGCGATGGACGCGAACGCCGCCAGCGACAGCGCGTGCAGCTGGATGGGCGCCACCGTGAAGGTGAAGTCGGCGGCGGCAGCCTTGAGCGCGGGCGGCAGCGGCAGGCGCTCGGCGGCCAGGCGCAGGTACTCGGTGGCGGCGGGCGGCAGCAGGTCGGCCACGTCGGTCAGGGTGTAGGTGGCGGGCGTGTACACCTCGTCGGGAGTGCAGTCCAGGCCCTTGAACACGGTCAGGTCCTGGGAGGTGGGCAGTGGTGGGCAGTGGTGGGGCTGGGAGACGGAGCGGCACCCAGCCGTTGGCGTCTCCTCTCCTTCCTCCCACGGGGGAATGGGCATTACCGTAGTTCAATACGAATTCCGTTGCCTACCCTACGCAAGCAGCTGCCCCTGCCCCTGCGTGGCGTGCAGACATGCTGGTGGCGCTTCATCTCCCCTCCGGGCCCTCCAGGCCCTCCGCCGCCACCCAGTCGGCACCTAAGTACCTTGCGCGGGCAGGTCATCCACTTGTACTTGGCCATGTAGGCGGACAGGTAGAAGGCGATGACCAGCGTGCCCAGGAAGCCGCCAACGAAGCCCTCCCAGGTCTTCTTGGGCGACAGCTTGATCAGCGGCGTGCGGCCGAAGAAGAAGCCTGGCGGGCAGGGAGAGGGCGCGGGGCGGAGTCGGCGGCGGCGTGTTGGTTGGGGCCAGGCCGCATGCCGTGCAAGCCATCCATTCCATGCAGCGCCCATGCACGATCAGGCTGGGCTGTGCACCTGGGCCCCATCTGCCTCCGGCCTGCCGTATCGCCCATGGGCGGTGCTCCGGCCCTCGTCCTCCCGCTCCACACACACCCGCCAGCGGCGTGCGCACTCACCCGCCAGGTACGCGCAGATGTCGTTGGCGACGATCAGGAAGGCGGGCAGCACGTACCACATGATGCCCGAGAAGATGTTGGACACGAAGAAGGAGCTGCGGGCACGGGAAGGGGGCGGAGGTAGTGGGCCCACAGGACGCACAGGTGGCAGACGAAGCGGCGGCTTGCGCCCTGCGCCAAGCCGGGCGTCCTCTGGCACCAGGCGCCAGCGCGCTACACCACCCGATGACATCCTACACCACGCTTGCGCTCGCTCTTCGCGCAAGCCCCCAGACACCCTGCGGTTTGACTCCCAGTGCGCGCCCCGCCCCTCTCCCCAGGGCCTGGTGGCCGCCCAGCCCGTGGCTCACGTGGGCACGGTGGTGATGAGGATGATCATGTGCGTCCAGGCGTAGTGCGCGAACTGGTGCAGGTACAGCCCCTTCTTCAGGCTCAGCACGAAGCCCACGAAGCCTGCATGCATGAACAGCAGCGCGGAGCAGCTGTGAGCATCTGGAGCGACCCGGCCGCTGTGCATCAGTTCGAATTACGGTAATGCAGCCGCGACGTCGCAGTGCTGCCGCAGCCCTCGTCCAGCCCTTGACGCCATGTGTCCGCAGCGCTGGCCGCACAGACTTCGCCTCCCGTAGAGTGGCTCCTCCGCCAGCCGCACATAGTGCTCCGGACCCCGTTAATGCCCGTTCGCATGCCCAGCAAAGCCTGGGTAGCGATTCTAGTCGCAAGCGCACTGTCGCACGCGCCTACACCTTCACCCCGCCTATGTAACAAGCAGTTACGCGCTCACATTGCTCTAGGTCCGATAAGTTTTGTGTTTCTTAGCTTGTTTGGTGTCAGCAACCCTTCCCGTCGCCACTTTGCAACCCGTTGTACCGTTCCGACAACCACACCGAACCCGATATCCCCCCCAGCTCCGCGCAGCTCCGCGCAGCTCCGCGCAGCTCCGCGCACGCACCCGCCATGTACAGCGAGTAGCTGATGAGGCTGTGGTGCTTGACCGCCCACAGGAACAGGCGCGCCAGCGTCATGTCGCTGGTGACCTCCACCAGCAGGTTGTTCTTGATGAACCTGAGGCGTGAGTCGATGAGGGCGTAATGCGCTGACGGGGTGCAGCGCGGTGCGGCCATGTGCTCCGTCCGGCTGCGGTAAGCCTGCCAGCCTTGCGCCACATTCCACCTTCGTCAGGCGCATCTCTTCCACCTCCCCGACCCCCCACCCCCCGCGAACTCCCGCCTGCCACGCACCGGAGGTAGAGCCAGAACACGGCCGTGAAGAAAAAGTACCACTGCTGCGTGCGCAGCAGCGGCAGGCTGCGCTTTGACTTCTCGGCGATGTAGGCGATGCGGAACAGCTCCCGCGCCACCAGGAACTGCGGCGGGTACATGGGTACGTGCGGGGCGCAGCAGCGGCGGCACACTGGTGAGAGAGGTGGGCGGGGCACAGGTTCGCTGGCTACCGCAAACAGTCGTCGGAGCCATTCGGAAGCTGTCGTCAGCCACGCGCAGCTCCCCATGCAACGTCCGCGCGGTGCGGTGCCACCCAAGCGTTGGGTGGCCTGACGACCTGGCGGTCAACCCCAACGCACACACGCGCGCGGCGGGACCTGCCTGGAGAAGCAGGACGAAGAACATAAGCGGCACATGCCCCGACCAGATGACACCGATGAATCCACCGATGAGCAAGACCGAGGAGATCGTGCGCACACGGAACGACCGCAGCCTCGACTTCTGCGAGCAGGATGGACACGGCGGGCAATCGTGGGTCCCAAACCGGCGAGCACGGCCAGGTTACACCAGCCCATGCGTTTCCCCTCCTACTCGATCTGCGGGCTTGGGCTCCGGCTCCGGCTCCGATGCGGTGTCCTCGGCCGCGGTGACCTGGGCCTGTGCAGCGGCAGAACCACGGTCGGTTTTGGTGACTGGGGCTGGGCCGCTGCTGCACAGTAACGTACTTTTTGTTTTGGTCGCATTTTGCTTGCGAACTAGCGGCCTCCGTCAACGAACAGTGGCGCCGAACGCGGGAGACTCAGCAACGCTCTCGCAAAGCTCGCAGTCAACGCAAGAGACCAACGAATGAAATGTATGTGAGTATTGTCAAAACCCCGAAGCTCCTACGCTTACGTTTGGGCACCGGGCTGAGACTGTTGGCACCGCGAAGGCTCAATTGCGCAGGTTCCGTGACTGGGCCTCAACCCTTCCCAAAACCCGTTCTACGTGTGTGCTAGTACCACTCATACAAAGAGAATTTGGGGTATCTGGTAAAGTCATAAGGACACGCGTGTGGAAAGAAGAATTTCCCTCGCGAGAAGCCAGCTTTGACAAGACTCCTGCCCTCCTTTCCAACACAACCTTCAAGACGACTGCGCAAGGTAGCCTTAACAAGTGAAGTTGTAGAGGCGGAAGGCGCTCAGCGTCCCTCCGCGTCCATCAGCGACCATCGCGCGCGCTTGCCGGCGAACGAATACTCGCACCCCCACTTGTCTGCACTTGAGAGCTAGAGGAGTTCCAGTAATCGCCAACCATGGCGGCCCTCGTGTTCAAGATGGGCGCGCTTCTGCTGAAGCAGGTGCGGGACGTGACGGCAGTTGGGTGACGCTGGTCACGCCGGTGCGCGTGCCCGGCCGCCCTCTCGCGGGCCAGGGCACAAACAGCGCTTAGTCTCTACGGATTGGGGTGAATAAGGGCATAGTGTACGTGCGCGGCAATGTGTGTCGCCAGCAGACACCAGGGGAAAGAGCCCCCACAAGACGGGGCAACCCTAGCTCAGCGCGGCTGTAGCTGACCCACTACATGCTCCACCCCGTCGCTGCCCCGGGCGGCCCACAGATGGCCAAGCCCTTGGGCGCTCGCTTCGAGCAATGGGCTCTGACGCACCCAGTGGCGCGCAAGTATATCATCTCGACGGCGCAGGTGAGTGGGGCAGCTGGGGCTGTGGGGGGGGGCACCGCTGTGGAGCTGTTGTAGTTGCTGCTGGCGCAGGGTGCGCCAGGCCCAGAATCGGGAGCCGTATGCCTGCCATCTCGAGCCTCTCATTCGCAGGGCCTGAATGCAAGGGCCTGAATGCAAGGGCCTGAATGCAAGGGCCTGAATGCAAGGGCCTGAATGCCATAGCCTGAATGCAAGGGAATGCGCTGAGCTCTGCTGGCACCACCCGCGCGCGGCACGTGCAGGTGATGCACCGCTGGGAGGTGTACATCACGCGCGGCGCGGAGGGGCGCGCCGGCAAGGCGTTCGTGGGTGCCATGACGGAGGAGAAGAGTGTGGAGCTGGCCAGCAAGATCGCATCAGAAGGCTTCGTGTTCGCGGTGAGAGGACTGGCGCGCAGGGGCAGCAGCTGTATGCATGGGTGGGGCCCGCGTGTCATGGTGTGTCGTGGTGGCGTGGCGTGCTGGGGTACCTCCGGCACGGGGTCTGGTTGACACGCGCTGCGAGAGGCCCTGACGCCGCGCGCCGCGTCCCCAAACCAACAGGTGGGCATCCTTATCGTCACTTTCGAATACGACCGCAACCGGCGGAAAGAGATTGAGAAGAAGCACAAAGAGGAGTTGGAAAGACTCGCAATCCTCGACCAGGCCGCCAAAGAGCGTGAGGTGGGTCCTGCTGGCGCGCTGGTGCACTGCCATGCATGCGCCCTGCTTGCCGCCAGCCGGCTTCCTTTCGTATGGCGGCTCAGGCCCCCAGACCGCCTCGCTGAATTGCTTTCCCAACGCTATCGCCTATTAACAAGGTGCCACGTCAAAGGCCTACCCCTGCCGTGCCTCACCCTGCTTGCCTCACCGCCATTGCTATGCTGCAATCCCTGCCTCGCAGCGGCTGCGCGTTGAGAACCTGGAGCAGCAGGAACTGATCGGCCAGCTGCTGCACCGGGTGGACCGGCTGGAGGGGCTGATACACGAGGAGCAGGCGCGGCGGGCGCAGGGCCGGGGCGGCATGTGGGGCGGCTTCTTCGCGCCGCGGGGGTTGTAGCGGTCGGTTGGGCGGGGGGGGGGTAGTTTTCTCCAATTCCGTTGGGCGGGGTGGGGGTGGATGAGCGCAGCGACGCGCGAAGGGCCTGTGGCGGGGTTTGTGGGGTTGCTGGCATGTACGGGGCTGCTCGTGGGGGCATTTGGGGGGATGGGGGGCAGGGCTGGAGGCAGGTTGTTTGCTGGCGCGCGCTGATGGGTTGCTTGCGTTGGGTCAAAAACCGAGAGCGCTGGCTGGTGTGAACAGCGGCGCTGCATTGCAGAGGTGAGCAGACTTCGTGTGTGCGGCGTGTGGAGTGGTGCGTAAGGTCGAAGGTAATTGCGACAAGCCGGCAGTAGCTGGGATACCGCAGGGGTGAGGTGGTGTCTTGCGCTGGGCAATTGTGCGGTGTGGCAAGTTGCGTGATTTCAAGTACGTTAAGTGCAATGTCACGTAGCAGGCACAGTACTGCTGGGGGGAGACGCTCAGATGCTTGAGGACTGCTTGAGGACGGCGTGGACGTTGGGCGACAGGCGGCGACAGGGGATGAACCCGGCGTCTGTGGAACGCAGCCGTTGTCGCAGCAAAGCTGTGGCATTTGCAATGACTGCAACGCACAGACATGGGTCCCGAAGAACGTGTTGTACATGCCGCGGTGTCGCTGAATGCTGATTGGAAGTGATTGGGACCGAGAGCCCATGCGCCGGGTAGTCCCGAACCGGCGTGCCGTGCCGGTACGATTTTGGGGTCTTGGCTCGATTAATAATCCATCCCGCCATCCGTATCGGCCAAGCACACATGTACAAATGAGCGCCTGGGCGCGACGCGTTGCTTAAGCGAACCGAGTAAACAAATAGAAGTCGGCATGGGTCGCGGCGGTGGAAAGCCGGGCGCTCAGAGCGCACGAGGACGCAAGCAGACATGGCAGGAATGGCTAGATGACTATGAGGCGGCGAGCGAGTGCATTTCCAAGCACAATGTGGAGGAGAGGTGCACGGATGCGGGTGGCCTCACTCGGATTTCCAATTTCCTTCCTGAATTCGTTGCGGAGGGCATTCTGAGTGTCCTGAAGTCAATACCCGACTCAAAGTGGAACGAGACGTCCGCGCGAGGTGGGGTTGGCGGGGGGGCGGGCTGGCGGGCTGGCACGCCCCCGGTGCTTGCATGCCGTCGTCTGCCCGCGAAGCCCGCTCATTCGGGGGCGGATGAGACAGAAACTTGCGTGGGTGGGTGACAGAACGTTGAGTGGGCGGGTGACAGTGCCCCCTGACCTGGCCCCTGACCTGGCCCTTCCCGCAGAGGACTACCGGCAGAACAACATTTCCCATTCCTTCGCCTCCGTCAAGCAGGCCAAGGGGCTAGATGCAGTCATCCGCCTGTTCACGCTGGTCCGGCCGGAGGGGCTGCACGCCTTCTCCGCCGCCAAGTAAGCACCACCTCGACCCATGCGTACCGGTACCGGCTTGCAATCAGTTGATTATGGGCTTGCAATGCCCCCTCCTGAACCGCCCACGCTACCCGCCGGAGCCCGCTGCTGCCGCGACCGCCGCTGCCGCCGCCGCCGCCGCCGCCGCAGGTACTGCAAGCGCGACCACATCGCGCCGCACGACGACCGGGCGTACACGCAGGTGCAGCTGGACAGCGGGCGCGTCATCACCACCTCGCGCGACCTCGCCATCATCTACTACCTCACCAAGGACTGGAAGGAGGAGTATGGCGGAGGTGAGGCTGTGGCAGACAGTAAGAGGGAAGGGCATGGAGAGGAGCGGACACCGTTGTTTTGCCGCGTGCACCATGAAACTGAAAGGCGCCAGGGGAGGCGCAGCGTGTGTGTGTGGCCTGTGCACGGGCGATGTGCGGGCTGCGACACAAGCGCGGGGGCGCCCGTCGGACATTGGGACGCCTGCGTTGGTCCGTTCATGTGCTCCCGTGCTCCCGTGTCTGCACGCCGCCCAGTGCTGGTGGACCTGGAGGACGCCGCGGCGGGCCCCTCCGGCCGCCGCTACGTGCCGCAGTGGAACAGTGTGGTGGCGTTCAAGGTGCCGCGCTACCACGCCGTCACGCCACTCGCCACCGACCGGCCGCGATACTCGGTAGGTGGGACGCGTGAGCTGGACCGCAGGGCTCGCCGATCGCGCTGTTTGTGTGTGCGGATTGCGCAGTCATTCTCAGTGCTCGCCCAAGGCCCCCTGCCATGTACCGGTGCACATGTTGCCTGGCGCTGAACGCCATCGGTTGGGCTGCTGTGACCGATCCCACCATCAGCTCCTGGCGCCACCTCCAGCCGCTTGACCCATCCCGCTGCCGCGCCTGTCGTGCCGTGCTACTGCTGCGCACAGATCTTCGGCTGGTTCCTGCTACCGGGCAAGCGTTACCCGCTGTACACGGGGGACGACCTGGAGGAGCACAAGCAGCGCACGCTGCGGGCCAAGCACGGCCAGCAGCCGGAGCGGAAGGGCAAAGCGGCAGAGGAGGGCGAGGAGGGAGTGGAGGAAGAGGAGGAAGACGGCGGGGACGAGCAGGAGGTGCAGGCGGCGCCACGCAGCCGTGCCGGCGCCGCCGGCTCGAGCGGGCGAGCAGGGCAGCCAGCATCGAAGCGGCATCATGGCGCGGAGCCCGAGGTGGTGAACTCGTCAAACGAGCGGCACATCAATCGGCACGCGGCGGCAGCCGACGCGGCGGCGGGAGATGCGGCTATGGTGGTGACCTCAGTTCAAGCAGGCAGCCGTGGCCGCTCCATGCACCCGGAGCCGTCAGGTGGTTCGGTCGTCAGGCTGCCGGGGAGATGGCAGGGCCGCCGCAAGCATATGTGCATCTAGTGGCCGAGGCGGCGAAGGCGCTGGGGGTGCATCGCCGCGGGGCATCGCTTTCTGTGCAATCCCTTCGCCCTGTGCTCAAGACCGGAGACCGAGACCGGAGGCAGGGTGGACAGGGCAAGCGGCCGCGCACAGAATAGCGGACCGCCAAACGATCCATGGGGTGTGCCCCGCAGAGGGGTTACGTTACCGAATCAATGGGCGATTACGGTCTGTGCTGTTTCTCGGATCCTGGGGCATGCAATAGGGAAGCCGCCAAGTCAGGTTTGGCTTGGGGCCAGGTTAGGTTCAGGGCCAGGCACGATTTAACTGTTTCCGACATCGCAGGCTGTATAGCGTAGATTGGCACACATGAGGTTCACAAATTGCGGTTGGTGCCTAGTGCGGCGCGTAGCGTGCATGACTACGTGGTGCGGCAGCCCCGACACAGCTGCGCACCAGGCACACTCAGTGCTCGTATCTTCCATCTACGCTGTAGAAATTTGCCCCAAATCCGCCGAAGGCGGAGAAAAAATTTTGGGTTTGGGTTTCGGCATCTACGGAGCGTAGACGGTTTGGGCGGGTTTGGCGGTCTTTTAGACAGGGAGCGTAGATGGTTTGGGGGATTTGGGGGCGTGCCCCTAGGAAAAATTTTCCGGGCGTAGATGGCGCGGGAGGGGTCATCTACGCTGTGTAGACGCCGGGGGCCAACAGCCATCTACATGATACGGGCACTGGGCACACTGCTGCCGAGTGGCGAGGCCCGCTCCTGCGGTCCCTTGGTGTGTAGTGCTGCAGTAGCGCGGCAAACAGCAGGGAGGTGCGGGGTATTGAGCTTTCATCGACGCGGTTGGGGCCGGCGAGGGTTGGGGTCGTCAAGGTGGTAGTGCAGTACGCCAAGGCGGTGTAACTGCGGTAGTCTCTCGCTAGCCTGCTGTCACGTGTTACTTTCTAATGCGGATATCATGTGTAACGCGCGCAGCAGCAAATGCTCGTAAGGTCTCGTAGAAACGATGGAAAGGTGCGCGGATTGGGGGTCAACTTGCCACCCACCAACTTACTTGACGTGTGCAATTTTCCATCTGTACTCTCTGCCAGCAGTAATTACGTCGCCGGTCGCGTACTCCTCCTAAACCGCAGTCCAGAAAGTACTTGTGCTGGCTGACCTTGCCGCTTCCTCGCCAACATTACTCCGGCGCTTGCCTAATCTTGCGCGACTAACTTAATCGTGCACTGTTCTTAATTCTAGAGCCGGGGAGTCACCGTCGACCTTCTCGCTTGACCAACCCCAGGCGCAGCCGGACTCCAGGTTCAGTAGTCAGTCGTCGTAATACGAGGTTAACAGCGGCAGAGGGATGTCGACCGCGGTAGAAGCGACAATAATTAGCGATGCTGCGCCAAACTCGCCCAGTATGGAGAAGGAGCGGACTTCTGGAGGCAGCAACCGCAGCCATATCCGGATGTCGAGTAAGAGCTCTCTCCGTTCAGGAAGCTGCCACGAGCTGGGCCAGGGCTGGGCCCTTCGCGAGCCCAAGCGCTGACCGGCGCGCGTTGTGGCGCCAGTTCATGGGGACTCGCTATATATTGCAACCCCATCTTGCAGCGTTGTCTTTGCAGCAAGCTTGTCAGAGTGTGACCGCCATCCGCCCCAACCCGCGTTCTATTACAGAGGTCAATACCAAGCTGAGGGAAGTTCTAAAGCAGTATGACAAGGACGGTGACCAGAAAATCACGCGCCCAGGTGCGCCTGCTCCTCATGGAGGACATTGAGGATTCGCATGTCGCGCCTAGCGGCCAGTCCTGCGCCGGCAGGCTCTGGGGAGGACCTGTTTGGGGTTTCACTGCTGTGCAACAGCACCAAGCGGCAGCGGGTTGGCTGTAGGGAGGAGCTCACTTGGGTGCGCCGCTGGACTCCCCGCAGCTTGCTCGCAGCAGCGTCTAGGGCTCGGGCAGCAGTGGGCCCGACAGCAATAGCCGGTCGGGCGCGATTCCGCCGTGCTGAGGCCCGAATTAAGCGCTGCCTCAAACGAGTGGCTGCTGGGCGCGGAAGGGGCTTGTGAACGTTGACGGGTTTCCGTTTTACACGGCGCCAGGGTTTCAGCGCACCGTTTTACCGGGTTACGGGCCTTCCTTTGGCGCTTACGCCTGGCCGGCCGTGCAAACTTTGCAAACCCTCTGTGACCCGCACTGCTTCTCAGAGTTGGAGGAGGTCATCAACCATCTGGTCCGCGAGCAGTTTCAAAACAAAATCTTCTTGTAAGTGGGATGGGTGCTCCGGGTCTTGATGCAGTCGGTTCCAGCCGCCCAGTTTTGCGTCGCCCCAGCGGAGACTCAACAACGATGGGGCGCTACACTTTCATTCGTACATGGTGTACATCGTCCTTAGTTGCCGTGCCTAACCACTTGACGCGTGGGATTCCCGCAGGGGTCTGCTGCTTGGCCTCCTCGTGTACTTCGTCCTGCTGCTGGGGTCGCTGTTTGCGCTCACGTGGGCGGTCATGCTGGCGCAGAAGGACACGGAGGTGGGCAGTGGCATGGCAGGCGAGGGTGCTGCGGGTGCGGAGCGAGGCGCAGAGCGCAGCTAAGGAGGGGTAGGGGCGCTATGTGAGCTGCCCTCTACCAGTCGGTATGTCGGCGGCGAGGCAGCTGCGTGAAAGTTGCTGGCTTTGCAGTCAGGGCGACGCCATGTCGGTGTCACTGCGCCGCGGCTTAACGGGTCCCCGGCTCCTGCGCTGCGAGCAGGTGAGCGGCAGCACGTGGGTGGTGAAGGGCACCAACACGCCCATCACGCTGGGCATTTCCGACATCTCCGTCGCCAACAGCAGCCTGATCCTGCGCGGCAACGGCAACGGCACCACCGTCACGCGCCTGTCCACCACCGTGCCCGCTGTCAAAATTGCGGTGTATGAGGGCGTCGCGTTTGAAGACTTGCTCAAAATCAACTACATCGTGGTGAGTGCCGCGACGCCCACCTAGTTATCGCGCACTGCCTGCATAGACGCGTCGCCGGATGCCGTATAGCGTTTGCCATGGCAAGCCTCAGGCGTATGGCACGCGCAAGAGCAGCAGCAGCAGCAGCTCCTGCTCCAGGCCGGCGTCAGCACTGCATGTCCGCCTGCGCCCACAGGTGCAAGGCATGCAGCTGCCGCCTCAGGTGGCGGTGACTGCGCAGGCCAAGATGGCGGTGCTGGGTGTCACGCGGGTGCCCGTCACCTCGTCCTCGGGCGCGACGAGCATCTCGCTGCGGGTGGAGACCAAGGACGGTGTGCTGGTGCAGCAGGGCGGCGCCTGGTATCTGGAGGGGGCCGGCGGGGTGCTGCTGGCGTCCACAGGCATGCTGGGCGCCGTCAATGGGAAGCGGGCGCCCATCCAGGGGCCGGCAGCGGGAGGTGAGCGAGAGCGGAGAAGGGGGAGGGGGGGAGTCCCATCATGGTTAATGACGAGATGGTTTTGACAGGACGGGGAGGGGTTGTGTTCTCTACATCAAGCATAAAACTGGCCAAGGGGGTGTGGGGCAGTTGTCCTGTTTGGTATTGAAGCCGTTGGCTGCGTGCACGACGCTTCGTGCGTCCAACCTGGCGCAACTAATCGCGACCTCGCCGCCAATCTTTGCCGCGCAGAGTCCTACACCGTGTACGCCTACAGCCCCCAGACGCTGACCGGCGTCACCTCAACGGCATGCACCTCGCGCGTCAACGCCACCAGCTGCGGCGTCGCCTACACAGCTTGCGGGTCGCCCGCCTGGCCGCGCTTCACGTCTCAGAACTTTGCGCTATGCGAGAAGGCCAACTACACCACGCTCGCTTCCCCGGGCTCCTTCTGCTGCTAATGGGCGGTTGGAGCAGGGCGCGGGTTATGGAGCCAGGACAGGGCAGGTGGGGCGGGTGTGACATCTCGGCGATACACGGTCATGGAACGAACCGGGCGCACCTGCACTGGGTACTGTGAAGAAGGGTTATGGGGTTGCTTGCATGGGTGAGGCGATGGGTGAGGCGATGTGGCGGGCGCCCTGAAGCGAACCAAGATGTTCTTCGGCGCCAGGTGTGGGGCGGTCGGGCCTAAGTACTGTGGTTGCTCACCTGGACACATACGGCGGAACAAGTGACGGCGATGCTGACTGATGCTGACGGCTGGCGTGCTGCCCGTTCGGGCCGCTGGGGGGCGGCCTTGTTGTGGCGGGTTGATTCAGAATTACCATGTTGCGTGGGGTATTCCTTCATCGTCTTGTCTTTCTAGCCTTATCCAAGACCCGTGCTTGCTAGCGGGGATTTCTTTTTACGCGTTCTGTGAACGGATCGCTACGTCATGCGTGCTGGGGAACTGAGGGCCGGCGGACAGCGAATAAGGTGCCGCCCCGTGTGGTCAATGAGGATGATAGGTGCCTTGGAAGAGGAGCGACGCCTTGACTGAGGGGATAGCCATACCCACCAGACGCGATGACGCCTTGATCGTGGGGATCGCACACCAGACGCGACTGAATGGATGGCTTCCATACCTAGTGGTTCTGTGTGTGCGTTGGCGTGACGCAGGTCCAATGGTCCTAAGCTCGTGTGGCAGGAGCAAATACCGGTAGCGTGTGCGGGTTGAAGCAGCGTGATGAGCTCGAACGATTGCCGACCGGGCTGAGTGTCATGGGCGTCAATTGACGCGGCTGTTAGGCGCATCCTATGTGCGCCCTTCAATGTTGCCTATGGGAGAAGTTGGGCTTCACGGCGTGTGTGCGCCGGAGACAATGCTATAGCACTAACTTGCGGCTCGTAATTCCAGCGTTGGGGTCTTGCATGGTTAGCTGCACTTTATTCATCGACGCCTTTGTACGCATGTCCCATTCCCCGCCATTAGTAGAGCAGCCCCAGCGCTTCGCACTGTGTCAGGTGGGAGCGGACCCGTTGGTGGGTTGGTTTTGATTATGATACGCCACATGCCTCCTACCTTTGTAATTTGATACAGGTGGGTATGTAATTACGGGCCTGTAAGAATCGAGCATGCACGCGGGGACTCACGCGAGGAGCCGAGGACTGTGCGGGGACTGTCCGAAACGTGCAAGGACGCCTGGACCATCTGATGTTGCCAGGAGACCAACACGACGCCAACACCTCTGGGGTTGTTGCAAATTGCAAACCCTCAAAGGCTCCAACAGCCTAGCGCGACTTCGCGCACAGTGAGTCCCAGCCAAGCCTAAGCCCGCGAGTGTCTCTAGCGAGTCTAGCCGCAGCGCTCCCGCTACGATGCTATGCTTGCCAGCAAGGACCCTATCCGACACCGGCTTGTCTCAACATGAGCGCTGGCGCCGCTTTCTGGGCGCAGCGCTCTCCCAGGTAGCTTTGCCGGCGCCTCCGCTCCGCTCCGCACAGGCAGTGCAGCCACGCCACCACCACGCCACCTCAGGGCCGCTACCGCCGCCGCTGGTGGGGCCAGGGCGACCGCCACCACCGTCGCCAGGCCTTGTGCCGCCGACGCCACCATCGCTCATCGCCCCGGCTGCTTCGACGCGCTGCCTATTTATTGCAATGAGCAGGCCTATAGGACGAAGTCGGCGAACGAACGGACTGTGGTGATGACCACTGCCGCTGGGCGCTCAGGCCCTCAAAGTCGTCTGACCGCTTTGCACACTCTGCGGCAGAATAACTCGCAAACGCATCATCCTGCGCATCGTATGTAGTCCCCGTCACGGCGGCCCAGCATTTTCCACAAGCCCTCGCTAATAGGCACCAGGCCACTCGAGAGTTACTCGCCCAGACCGGCACATCAGACGACATTACGCTGACGCGGCCGGCTAAATCTGAAACGTCACGCAGCTACGTAGGGACGGCGGAATTGCCAGTGCTCAAACATAGTAACCCACTTCAGATGCATTACTCGTCATCATCATCGAACGCCGCCTTGCTGGCCGCCAGCGCATCCTCTAACGCCTTCTGAAGCCCCGCCAACTGCTCTTTCCGCTTCTTCAGCTCCATGACCGCGATCTGGACCGGGATGTCGTTGTTTTGCAGGCCCTGAAGTGCGGCACGGAACACCCAGGCAGATTAACAGGCAGGCACCTAGCGAAACACATACATACATACGGTATGCGCCCTTGCACTCTTAATCACACGCACATGCACACACACACGCACACGCACGCACCTGCACCTCTTTGAGTGACCGCACGTGCGCAGCCTGCTCCGTCACCGCCGCCTCCGCCGCCTCTATCTCCTCGGGTGTGGGGATGGTCGGTCCCGCAGCCACCTCGTCCTCCTCGGCGCCCGCCTCGCTGCCCTTGATGGTGTGGACTGCGGTAGCCGGCGCAACGGGGAACAAGGGTTATAATGACATCTGATTAGGACAGCATGAATGCATACTGCCACCTCGTGACCACGCGCGGTGAGCCCGAAGCGGGTCAGCATGAGCTACTGACTGTACCCTGCACCCCGCACCCTACACCGTGCACTGTGCCTGTACCCTGCACCCTGCACGGAGCCCAGCCCTCTCACCCACGCCGTCCTCGGTCTCGTATTGGCTGAACACCGCCGCCTGACCGACCTTGGTGCCTGCAGCACATGACCGTGAGGTACGGGGTTGGAGGATGAATGACGCGCAGGTGTGGAAAATGGCAGGGCCATGGGCGCGGCCGCGCGCATACGCGAAGCGCCTGGGCCCCCCACATCGCTTGTACGTGCTTCCAGGCCCCACGAAGATCCTCCCCCGGCCCTCACCGCTGCGGTCCATTAGGTTAAATAGCGTCACGTCCTGTACAGGACCCGCGCGTGGTTGAGGACACGAGTGAAGGCAGCAGTCAGCGGCACCAATGACAAGTACACCGCGCATCCAACGTAGTCACGCCGCACACATGAATGACGAAAAGCTCCCCGCCCACGCAGCTTCTCGCAATTCGAGCCCCGGCACTGCGAGCACCGAACGCCATACCCTACTCCAGCCCCACGCTGCCCGACGGCGCACCTTAATCTTGAAGCGGCGGCCGGACGAGGAGATGCGCCAGGCCTCATACCCCGTCACGATTCCGGTCTTGGCGGCCTTCTCCAGCAGCCCGTTGCGGTCCGTCTGCGCCGAGTCTTCCACAGGCGCGGACAGGCGCGACGGCATCTGGAGCAGGTCGTCCCAGCTCTTTTCAAAAAGCTCCAGAGCAGCGCTGATGCGAGTGAGGAAGATGGCACAGGTGGGATGGTCAGCAGTTGGGGCTGGTGTTGTTGATATTCACCGCGCGCATGTGCGCACGCCATGTGCGCATGCGCAGGCGAGACCCATGCACATGCTGCCCGTCCGCCAGCCCGCACTGCCCTCCACACGCGCTCACCGGTTGCCGTAGATGTAGATGGGGTCCGTGACACCCGCCTGTCGGGGAGGTAGGGGCGACGACACACGGCTCAACATACGGTACGGTACTCCACCACCCTCTGATCGCGCCGAGCAGTCAGCGGCTGCGCCGGTGACTGGAACTTCGCACCCTTGCCGCGCGCGCCGGGGGCCCCGCCGGCGCAGCACTGCACCGGGCTCACATGGCCGCACACGCACACAATCTCCACACCTGGAACTTGTTGTGTGCCAGCAGCGCAAACGGCGCCCGGAAAAGCGCCGCTGGGAGCTTCTCGAAGTCCACACCCTCCAGCAGGAACCTGAGCGCGCGCGCGCAAGAGCGATGGTCGTGGTGGCTGGCATGGTGAGGCGGCCGGCAGGCCTCTCTCTGGGCTATAGGGCAGGCGATCATGTTCGTACCCCAGGCGGCCCCCCAGTCCCAGATAGACGGTAGGGCCCGAGCCGTCGACCGGTGCCGTAGTCCCAGGGCTGGCTGCGGCCAAGCCCACGAAGGGGTGCTGCGGCAGACTTTGATTTGCACCCGCCCTCATGACCCGCAGCAGGTCCCTCCCAAGCACCAGCCCTGCCACCGCCGCTCACTTCTTTGTCAGTCGGTAGTACGAATCAGCCAGCGTGAACGCCTGGATTGGACGTAGGTTGCGACACCAGGTGTCAGCATGGATCGGGGGCTGGAGCCAACCGTGGGCCCCCCTTGCGCTGCAGCACGTGCCCCAAACCACACACAGCCGTCATGCCAGACGCCCCCCTCACGCCCCCCTCATGCAGCCACGCAGCGGCCCACCAGCATTCGGCCTTCTGGGGACACGCACTCAGCAGGCACGGTGTTGCTGGCGCCCTCGGTTGCGCCAGCGCTGCCGGTGGCCTCCTCCTGTGGGGCCGAAGCGCCACGGCGAGGCGGGCGTACGCAAGGATGCGTAGGCCGGGGGACGCGGTTGCCCATGTGCGCAGCATGCCGAGGGTATGTTCTTCGTATGCTGGCCTAGCGCACGATGCGCACCGCCGGATCGCGGCGCGTGGCTGCTGGGGCGTGGCGTCCCCACGCCACGCCGCGCCAGGTGCCTGAGCGTGGCCGCGCCTCACCTTCTTCTTCAGCAAATCCGCCAGGGCCGACTTCTTTGCCCCCTTGCCGCCCTTGCCGCCCTTGTCGCCCTTCTTGGCAGCGAGAACGGGCTGCACACAAACACGCCGGGGGGCTGCCGGCAGCGGCGCGGGCGGCGACCGCAGACGCCAGCACGCCGGCCCCGTCGCTGCCGTCAACCCTCTAGACAGCTGCATTCCTCAGGCAGCGGGTGGTTGGTCTGATAATGTAAAGCTTCAGACAAATTCAGTTGCGTGTGAGTTCGCGTGTATGCTTGCGTGCTATTTGCAGCAGTCGGCTGAGTTCGTGTCCCCGTCCTTCCACCAGATTTACTTGATGACCATGTCATGCCAATTGAGCATGTAGAGTCACCATTCTGGAATGCATGCCATTGCGAATTCACCGGCGATCGTTGCGCATCGCTCTCACGGCTTTGCATAACCGCCTGTGGCAAGAATGATAGCTCCTACAACCAGCTGACACTTTCATCAAACAATTCGTTGACGCGCGGCTTCGCGCCTTCGAGCTTCTTCTGTGCTGCTTTTTGCACACGCTAGCTGCCATTTGCCGAGGGCAAACTCTTTTAACGAAGTAACCGCATACCATTATTACATACAACAGCGCGGTTACTGCTCGTGGCAGGGTTTGTGCCGCACTCCCTTGCATGTCGAGGAGTTAGCGAGCTGTGTCTGCCGACGCCCGGCCAGCGGGCGTTCACAATAATGGCACATCACAGTGAGAGCCCGAGCATCTAGGGTCCAGGGCCGAAGGAGCCAGCGCCCCAGGCCTGGCCATGGACTATGGAAACTCCCCTTACTCAACGGTGACGCTTGGAAATGGCTTCGGAGGCCTGGCGCGCACGCACTCCCTGGCCCGCAGCTCCTCGCTGCGCAACTCGACGGGGTCGATAGGCAACGCCGGGGGCCAGGGGGGGTTCACCTTCGACTCGCACGGAGGCGCCCGCGCCAGCGGCGGTGGTCCCGGAGGCTACGGTGCCGGCACCGGTGCCGGGGCTGCGGCCGGGGCCGGGCCCGGCTACGGTCGCGCGACCGGCTTGGACCCATACGGGCGCCCCAGCAGCGGCCGCGGCGGCGGTGGCGGCGGCATGCAGCACTTGGGTGGGGGCGGGGGCGGGTATGCAGGCGGCGGCGGAGCCATGGCGAGCGGGCGTGTCAGCAACTCCGGGGGCACGCCCCTGTACAGCGGCGCCGGCGGCCAGGTGGCAGGTGAGCCGCATGACGGGGCCGCCAGGCGGGCAGGGGGTGGCCAGCAAAGTAGGGGGTGGCCAGCAAAGCAGGGGGTGGCAGGTGCATGCGCCCAATCGCCTGCTGCGGTGCGTTAGCAGCGCGCGGTCCCGCCAGGGCATGGCCGTGTCATTCCGCCCCCGCGCCGCCCCAACCCGCACACCCGCTACGGTCACGGCTGCAGGCACCACCCAGCGGCGCCCCAGCACCTCTGGCGGCTGGGAGGCAGCCATGGCGGCGGCCGGGAAGGCGCCGCTCACGCAGCGGCTCGCGCAGGTAGGGCAGGCTGGGAGTGGGGGGCGCAGCCCAATGGACTGCCATTGCGTGCAAGGGTGTGTTGGGGTGTTTGGGGTGAGGCCAAAGGAGGCGAACCACAGCGTGAAAGCAGGAGAGGGTTGGTGTGCGATAGAGCAGGGTCTGCGCCGGCCTACGGGCCAAGCTCAGCTTCATGAACTGCATCACCAGCACGCCTGCAACGCTGCCCTTTGCCTGCACTCCTTCGCGTCCACTCCGCAGGTGAAGGCGGTGTATGCCGCTGCCAAGTTCAACCGCAGCCTGGACTCGGTGCTGCGCAGCGGCACCTCGGCGATGCGGCCGGAGGCGCGCGCCGCCGCCAGCAGCACCATGCGACCGGGCACGAGCTGTGGCGGCGCGCGGCCGCAGACGCCAACCCGGCGCGAGGGGCAGCGGCCCATCGGCTTTACGTGCTACCTGTGCGGGCAGCCGTACGGCAGCCAAAGCCTCATGAAGCACATCCCGCAGTGCCAGAAGAAATGGGTCATGGTGGAGAGCCAGAAGCCGCGAAAGGACCAGCGGCCGCTGCCGCCCATGCCGCCGGAACTGGAGGCTGGGGAGCTGCCGAACACTACCGAGGGGATCGAGGAGTTCAACCAGGTGCGTGGGATACCGTGGCTGGGCTATTAATCCCCGTTGATCGCGCATGCCCATGCACCTGGTACTGGGAGAGGGGGCAAGCGAATGCAAAGGAGACCGATAATGTTTGCGAGCTTGTGCGGTGGTACATCGCCCTTGCGCCCGCCCGTTAATGCCATCCTGACGACTCGGACCCGCCTGCCGCCGCCGACCCACGTCGCACCCTCCGCAGCGCATGTACGGGTACTGGGACAAGGTGTCGCTGGTGGCGTGCCCCATCTGCGCCCGCACCTTCAGGTGAGGCGGGGGCCAGCATCAAACGACTGATGACTTGGAATTTCAGCGTGGCGGTGGCAGAGGGGGAGGCGGGGGGAGCGGGACTTGCATCTTTGTGTATCTGACGCCTTGATTGCCACCACAGGCCCGACGCCTTCGAGCGGCACGCCAAGGTGTGCACACCGGACAACCCCGGCGGCCCGCTGGGGCCCAACAAGCACGCGCCGCCGCCGGGGACGCGGCCGGGGACCTCCTCTGGCGGCGGCCAGCGCCCCACCAGCTCCTACGGCCGCGGCGCCGGCGCCGCAGCAGGCGGAGGTGGTGGCGGAGGCGGTTACGGCGCGCCGCCGTCACCATCAGGCGTGCCGGCGCGTCGCGAGGGGCAGCGGCCCATCGGCTTTACGTGCTACCTGTGCGGGCAGCAGTACGGCAGCCAGAGCCTCATGAAGCACATCCCGCAGTGCCAGAAGAAATGGGTCATGGTGGAGAGCCAGAAGCTGCGGAAGGAGCAGCGGCCGCTGCCGCCCATGCCGCCGGAACTGGAGGCCGGGGAGCTGCCGACCACCGCGGCGGGGATCGAGGAGTTCAACCAGGTGTGTGGAGACACTGTGGCCGGGCTACTGCAGAGCTAATCCTAGTCTAGCATGCCCCTACAGCTAGCGGGCGGTGAACCTGGTCCTACACCTTTTATAGGTGTGATAGGCAAGGACAAATTATGAACAGCACACATCCGTGCATGTGCACTGTTGCATGAGGCCGCGCGGTGATACTCAGTGCCCACGGCTCGCTGCCCACTGCTGGCTTCTCTGCTGACGCCCTTCCGTGCCTGCGGTCACCTCGGCCTCCCGCCACAGCGCATGTACGGGTACTGGGACAAGGTGTCGCTGGTGGCGTGCCCCATCTGCGCCCGCACCTTCAGGTGAGGCGGGGGCCCCGCGGGGCGCCCGGGCAGCCAGTCTGCCAGCGGCTCGGGACTGGACCGGACCGGGCCGGGCGTGGGGCTGCCTGCATCCGCGCACAGCCAAGCTGATGGTTAAATGGATTTGTATCCGAGGCTGCCATGGATCGGATCCATCAAGACCTGACGCTGCATTACCGGTTGCGCACCTGCCGCAGGCCCGACGCCTTCGAGCGGCACGCCAAGGTGTGCACACCGGACAACCCCGGCGGCCCGCTGGGGCCCAACAAGCACGCGCCGCCGCCGGGGGCGCGGCCGGGCGCGGCGTCGCCCGCGCGGCCCAAGAGCGGTTACGGCGGGGGCGGCGGCGGCGGAGGCGGCGCAGGAGGCGGAGGCGGTGGCGGGGGAGGCACGCCGCCTCGGCGTGAGGGCGAGCGGCCGCGCGCGTACGTGTGCTACCTGTGCGGGCAGCAGTTCGGCAGCCAAAGCCTGAAGATCCACATCCCGCAGTGCTACGAGAAGTGGCTCAAGGTGCGCGGGGGGGGCCTGGGCTTGGCCAGGTTTCAGTCAATGTCAGTCGGGTGTAGGCTCACGTCGTACAGACTACGGGCCACTCCCCTGATCCTTTGCGCCCCTCGAACCCCCACAACCACCCCCACATGGCCTAGTCAGCGGGATGCTGTGGTCCCGGCGGTTTGGTTTCACTCACCCTCACCGCAACACGCCGCGCCGCCCCAGGTCGAGGCCAACAAGCTGCCCAAGGAGCGCAAGCCGCCGCCGCCGCCGCCGCCCGAGCTGGACCAGCCGCTGCCCACCGACACGCCCGGCATCGACGAGTTCAACAGCAAGATGTTCGCCTACTACAACGGCGTGTCGCTCTACCCCTGCCCAAACTGCGGCAGGACCATGAGGTGCGGCAGTGGCCGGGGCGGTAGCAGCGGGCAGCAGGGGGTGGTAGCAGCGACAGGGGGCGAACGCGGAACGGGGACCCGTGAAACAAGGGCGCGCCGCAACGTTGGGGCCGGGCTTCGTTCCTTTTGTTCAATTCGCACATGCCGTACCTTATCCAACACACGCACACGCACACGCACACGCACAGGCCGGAGGCGCTCAAGTCGCATATGAAGGCGTGCACGGCAGAGCGGCCCATGGCCCGGCCCGGCGCGGGGGCGGGAGGCGGCGGCGGGGGAGGAGGCGGCGGGGGAGGTGGCGCCGCCCGCGGCGGCTACGGCGGCGGCGGCGGAGCGCCTGGCGAGTACGACGACGGCGGCGGCGCGGAGCTGGAGCCGTGCGGCAACTGCGGCCGCAAGATGAGGTGAGCGGGGGCCTTGCACCAGTGCCAATGCACGAGGGCGGGGTCTCGGGGGAGGGACACGCGGCAGCCTACCTACCGGTAGCTGCGTCTCTGCCTGCGGCTGCAGCACGTCTCCATGTCTTTCAGCGCACACCAGGGCCCCCTATACGCAGCCCCACCTCCGCCCCCGCCTCCCCCCCCCCCCCGCCTCCTCCCCCAGGCCCGAGGCGCTGGTCAAGCACCAGCGCATGTGCACTCCCAGCAAGCCCATGAAGCCAGTCCGACCAGCAGGCGGCGGCGGCAGCGCCGCAGGCGCAGGCGCAGCGCCCGCTGCCGCCAGCGGAGGCGGAGGCGGGGGTGGGTACGGCGACGACGGCGACGCGGGGCCGGAGCCGCCCAAGGCCGCCTACAGCCTGCCGCCCGACGCTGGGGGCGGCGGCGGCGGCGGCGGCGGCTACTACGGCGATGAGGGCGAGGAGCCGCGGGTGCAGTGCGGCACGTGCGGCCGCAGCTTCCTGCCGGGGGCGTACGAGAAGCACTCGCGTGTGTGCGCCAAGGTGAGCTGCGGTGGCTTGAGGCGGTGACCCGAGGCGCGGGCGGGGTGGGGGGGGGGGTGGGGGGTGGGGGGGTTGTAAACACCAGCCCAATCTAAACCCAAGCGAAACTAGGCAAGGGACAGGCAGGGGGGGGAGGCGGTGGTCGTGTGGATGTCCCGCTCCTCGTGTGCCGCTCCGTCGGCCATTTAGCCGCCGTACAACCCCGGATGCCACAGCCGTGAATGTGTGATTCGACAAGTCCTGACGTAACCTGACAAAGCACATTGACATGGATCGGCATGACCTCGTGATGCCCAACACGCCGCCTCGGTGCAGGTTTTCGCCGGCAAGCGCCGGGTCTTCAACAGCGCCGCCAAGCGCGTGGCGGGCACCGAGGCCGCAGGCTACTTCAACCCGCGCACCGCAGCCGCCTCGTCAACCGCGCGGCCCTCGCCGCCCGCCGGCCCGGCGCCGTCGGGGGCTGGCGGGCGGCCGCGGGCAGGCGGCGGCCGGCCTGGGGGAGCCGCTGGGGGAGGCGGCGGCGGCGGCAACCAACCTGCGTGGAAGGCCAAGGTAGGCGGGCGGCTGCTATCGGTAAAGCTCCCGCAGCAACCTGTCTGTTTCCCACCGCCCGCACGCTGCAACTCCCCATTCATTCCAACGACCTCCCCCTCCCCGCCTGCGCCGTAATCAACGTCCGCACCCACCCACTTCTTCGTACCACCTCGTTGCAACCTAGCCCGCCTGCACCGCTTTCCCAACCATCTTTGCAAGTCGCGACTCGCCCACCTCTACCCTTGCCCCGCCCCGCCCCGCGCAGAGCAACGCGCTGCGGCAGGCCATGTCGGAGATGCGCAAGGTGTCGGCGGCGCTGGCCCGCGGCGAGGACATCCGCAACATCCCGCACGTGCCCTCCGCGCCCGACCCCAGCATGGTGCAGTGCCCCTGCTGCGGCCGCCGCTTCAGCGCGCAGGCGGCGGAGCGGCACATCCCGCGCTGCGGCGACATCCAGGCCAAGCCCAAGTTCCTCAAGGCCGGCAGTGAGTGCGGGGGCGAGGGGTGGGGGGGCCTGGGCTGCGCCAGGGGAGGGCTAGCGGGAGGTGTGGGGGGTTGGGAGCGACGAGGCAGGTAGCGGAAGGGCTGCACGGAGTTCCCTGGCGCGCGGCATCGCTGGTATTGGCACCCGTCAGAGCCTGTTGCAGTTAGTTGCGGCACTGACGTCTGTGCACCCCTCGCCGTGTGCCTGTGCTGCAGCGGGCGGTGCCGGCAAGGGCGCTCCGGACAGCAAGCCCCTGCCGCGCTGGTAAGCTATGCGGCACCAGCGCCGGTCGGCAGGAGGCGCCGCGGCATGGCCAAGCGCGCGGGGCGGCAGCCGAGCAGACAGCAGCGGCAGGACGGTGCTGTGATGCTCGGAGCGGCAGGCGGGCAGCGACGGGCCTTTGTGGGGTCGACGCGTTGTGGGCTGTCGCAGGTTGCGGCGTGGTGTGCATGGCGGGCTGTGTGCGGTGTGCACGGGGGGCACGGTGAACCGGATGACAGGGGACGGACAGTGTTTGGTGCCGTAACAACCTGACTGGAGTGGGGAATGGTCGCGCGGCGATTTGACAGCACATGACAAGGTGCATCTGGTGTGTGTGGTTGCAAGGCGGTGTGCACGTGCCGACGTGTGCATCTGGTGAGTGTGGTGAGGGGCTTGCAAATGGGGGCTGGAGCGGGGCCATGCGTGGTCAGCGGGCGCTGGTCGTTAGATGAGTTGGATGAGCTCGCGTGTCTGCTTGTCAATCCATATAAGTGGGCAGCGTGCCCACTGCGGTGCAGTACATATGCGGGGCACATACTGGGCGGCTGTAACAAGTGACGGTCTAATTTCACCCTGGGGTGAGCGGACACGGAGAGTCGTCAACCGTCAATCCTCGGCCAGCCTCGGCCTTCGCGCTTTTGGTCAACGTGCAGTAAAGGGGAGGCAGGCTCCCCGAGTCGCAACACGCAGTCGCAACACGCAGACACAACGCCAGCGGCGCGAATCCAGCTCGCGGAACCATCCACTCCTCCTTTCCAACTTGCTGCCCCTACCGCCGTCTTAACCAGGCCTGTTGACTCGATGCCTCCGCCCTCCCACCGCGTTCTCATACCATCTGACCACCGCGGTTACGCCTCCGTTGCCGCCGCCCCCGCCGGCTCCGAGCATGCGTTCCCCCGGGCCACCCCAGCCGCCTTGGGGCCGCTGCTGTGCCGCTCCCGCCAGCGCTGCAGATACTCGTCAAACGTCACCGCGCGGCCGCGCACCCGCTGCCGCCGCCCGGCCGCACCCTCCTCCCCGTCCTGCTCCTCCTCCTCCTCCTCCTCCTCCTCCTCCTCCTCCTCCTGCTCCTCTTCCTCCTCTACCAGCAGGTGCCCATTCACGCGTGCTCCTGCTCCAAGACAAACACGTACATCTCCAGGCGCGGCACCGCCGGTGAGGTCAGCGCTCCCTGCTTGCTGGCGGCAGGCCCCTCCTCAGCCGTGGGCTCACCACCGCCGCAGCTGCTCGGCACCGCCACAGAGCCCTCCCCCTCCTGTCGTCCACCCTGGTGTTGAGCACAGCCCTCGCCCTCCGCGCCGACGGCCGCCCTGCCCGCGGCCTCGCGGCTGCGCGCCGCCGCTGCCTCCCGCGCCGCCTCCGCCGCCGCCGCCGCCACCCGGCGCCGCAGCGCCTCCGCCGCCGCCGCGTGCTGCGCCGGGTCGTGCTCTGGGTCGTGGATGAAGGCCAGCCCCACCAGGTTGTCATACGACAGCGCCGCGCGCAGCTCGTTCCACTGCGCGCGGTGGCGGCGGCCGGCAGGGCACCTTTTGCGTCCTGTCACACGCACGCTGACGCGCCCTCTATCTGCCAGGCCGCAGCGTCAGCACAGCCCGCTTGCGCCCAAGCCTGCTCGCGTGCCTGGCCCGCACCCCGCCCGGCCCCCGCCCGCACCCCGAAGCCCGCGTACCTCGATGCCGCGCGCCTCCGCCTCCTCCGGCAGGTGCGGCAGCGGCTGCCGCTCGCAGTGGCCGCGGAAGTCAAAGTCGCGCGTGCGCAGCAGGCCGGCGGGGCCGGGGCCGTCCGGGCGGCAGTCGCAGTAGCTGAGGGGCGGCTGGCCGCCGCGGGTGTTGGCTGTGTCGGCCATGTCGCGGTGCGCGAAGTAGACGTAGGGGCCGCGCGGGTGGCGCTGGTGCGGCGGCTTGGCGGCCTCCATGCGCGCGTGCGACTCCCCTGCGTTCAACGGGTGCGGGCGGATGTGGCCACCATGTGGTGCTGCCGCTATGGGCCGCAGGGAGTGCCGACTGATGCGAGCTGCATTGGCGCCGACTATGACAGCAGCCCGGCCGCCTGACCCCCGGCTTCCGTACACAGCAGGCCGCCCACGCACTCACACACGCGCTGCAGGTCGTGCAGGGAGGCGAACACGGTCTGGTTGACGCGGTCGCGGTCGCCTGCGCGGAAAGCGGAGGGGGCTGTAGTTCATTCCAATTCCCGGGGGGTAGGGAGGTGGGATGGGAGCGCAGCAGCACGTGAAGGGCGATGGGTCGATGGCAGCCCGAGTGACTCCACGCAGCAGCTCGCCAAGGCAACACAAGCGGTGCGGCGAGCCGTGTGGCGGTACAGGCCCTCGGACCTGCAGCACAGCGCCATGCCACGCGACACGGCACCCCCGGCCCCCGACGGACTCACCGAATCTGGCGACACCGCACCCCACTTGGCTGCCGCTGGGCCGGTGCCGCAGCCCCTTGAAGAACAGCACACTGCCGCTCATGAGCGAGGAGCTGCGGGCCGGCCGTGCACCGTTCGCGCGTGTGCGAGAGAGTGGGGATGGGGGATGGGGATGGGGGTGGGGGTTGTGAACGCCAGGCCAAGAAAAACCAAGCCTAACAAAACGGCGCCGGCGCGTGTGTGTGTGGGGTGGCTCGGGGTGGAAGGGGTGCGGGGTGTGGAAAGCCGCACGCGCCCCGCCCCCACACAGCACTCAGCGTCTCGCACCTGTCCCGAAAGCACTGGTCGCGTTGCTCGGCGCAGGAGGCGGGGATGGAGTGCAGCACGAGCCGGTCAGCGGCATACAGGTCGTAGATCGCGGCGGGCCCCGCCGGGCAGGCGCCAGCCGCGACAGGTGCCGCGGCCACACCGCAGGTATTGCAGCGAGTGTCCATGGGGAAATGCGTTTGCTTGAGGCTGCTGGTGGCTGCGGCGCGGCGGCTGTGCTGCCGACTGCTCAGGCTGCTGCGACCGGCCCCGTGCCGGCCGCGGCGCGTGATGCTGGGCGGCACAAGATTGTTTTGAGCTAATTTACAAGCAGAGGACATTAGCGGGCTCGATAGAGCTCAGCTCAGCGCGCCAGACAGGCAGACGGGTTCCGCCGGACCGTGCCCGTCAGCCATGCCGACGATGCGTCACCCCACTTGCGCCCGTGAGTTCCGCAGCGGCAACCCACCGAGGCTTCGTGAGGCGCAACCGAGCCCATAATTCAATCATGTCATGCGGATGCGGTCTCGAGTGTGCAGACGGCGCTAAATCCACACGATCTGAATCAATCCACACGATCTGAATCAATCGTGAGGGGATTGCCTCCCGCGCAGGGATCTCTGTTGGGTCGCCCCTTGCCCTGTCGTGGTGGGCACGAGGCACTAACTTCACTGGAGTCAAACCGAATAGCAGGCTGAAACCCATCCCACACCGGAAACAAAATATCATACACAGGGCGGCCCGACACCCAAGGCCCACTCGACAAATACCGTACACAAGATCCGAAAACTGCCAACATTTTGACCACCGCTCCGAAAAGCTCTCAGCCCATCTCTGCACAACCCCTGCCACCGAAGGATAACGCAGGAGCGCAGGCGTGCGCGGCACCCAGTCAGGGGCACCGGGAGCGGCCCAGTCAGGGGCACCGGGAATCAACCTCAAGCACGCTGCATCCTCAATCGGCCGGTCAGGCCGTCAACAGTCTCAGTCGAACAAAGTCATAGTCATCGGTCAAAGTACAGGGAAGTCAGGGACAAGTCTTGATTGATTGCGGGCAGCGCGACTGCCGCGTGTCAAGTCGGGAAAGGTCAAGCAAGTCTGTCTGCGACGTACGCACACCGTCTGCCGGTCAGGTGAATAAACGTCCACGAGCACGCCAAAGCGCACCCCTCCCCATAACCGCCTCAACCATCTCAGCCGTAGCAAAGAATTAGGAAAAGAAGCGCTCATGCTCTGGCCGACACGCAAACCGTGTCGAAGCCCTCTAGTCTCCGCACTCTTATCGTGCTCTCGCTCTCTGCGCGCGCTGCAGCCTGCGCCTGCTCACGTCCGTCACGCCCAGCGCCCTGCTCGCGCTCAAGCACAGCGCCTGTACGGCGCAAACGCCACGCCAGTGGCGTGTATGCACATCGCGCCCATGCGCCACTCCTCTCACTTTTCTCCCACACCCGGCCCCACACTCCTCAGAACGAGAAGCCGGCGCCGCCGCCGCCCAGCTCCAACTGCCCGGCCGCGCCGCCCAGCGCCACCCGCAGCGGCCCGGTGTGCTCGGGCAGCTGGCCCACCAGCTCCTCCGCGTCCTCGTCGCTGAGGTGCGGGCCGTACCGCCCGATCACGGCGCTGGCCACGCGGCTGGCGAACTCGCCCGCCGTGCGCGCGTCGTAGCCCGCCATCATGGCGTAGGTGAAGCCCGCCATGTAGGCGTCGCCGGCGCCGCACGTGTCCACGGGGCCCTGCGGCAGCCAGTACGGCGGCACCGAGTGGATCTCGCCCATGGCGCACACGTAGCTGCCCTTGCTGCCCGCCGTCACCACCGCCACCGGGCACAGCTCCGCCAGCGCCAGCGCGGCGCGCTCGCCTGCCTCCTCCAGCTCCTCCTCCGAGGCGCTGGGCGAGGACGCCAGCGCCGACGGCCCGGGCAGCCCCACCAGGTTGGCCGCCTCGTCCTCGTTCTGTGCGGGCATGTGAGAACAAGGCGCCTCAGCACACGCCGCGTGCTTGCCTTCCATACAGAGCAGGCCTCCACACAGCCCAAAGCGCTCGCGCCCGATCCCCCCTTCCCCCGCCCCGATCCCCCCCCTCTCATCGCTACCGCCCCCCCCCCTCCCCGCTCACCGTGAACACCATGTCCACGCCGCGCGCAATGGTGCGCAGCATCTCCTCCCGGTGCCGCGCCACCACGCCCGGGTCGCCGGCCGTCATGGCCACCTGCGCGCCGGCGGCGTGCGCGATGCGGATGACCTCGGCCATGTAGGCCTCAGCGCCCTCCATCTCCCACAGGTAGCCCTCCATCACCACCAGCCGCGAGCCGCGCACCGCCGTGCGCAGCCGGTCGCTGAGCGCCAGGCGGTCAGAGGTGAAGAAGGAGAGGAACGAGCGCTGCGCGTCGGGCGTGGTGAGCACCATCACGGTGCCGGTGTGGCCCTCGGGCGAGGGGTGCTGCTGCTGCTGCTGCATGGAGGGCTGCTGCACGGGCTGCTGGGGCTGCTGCTCGTGCGGGTGCAGCGCGTGCTGCGCGGCGTGGTGCTGGTGCGTGTCGAGCAGGCAGCGCACGCCGGCAGTGCGCAGCTGGGAGTTGAAGTACTGGCCCAGCGTGTCCGTGCTGGAGGAGGGAAACGGGTGGGGAGCGGCAGTGCGAGGTTCAGCTTTGGTGCCTGCTGACTGGGGACGGCACGGGTGCATGGCGGCACACCAGCATGCCTGGCTACACGCACCCACTACAACTGTTCCCGGGCCCCAACCCAAGCAGCAGCTCACCCAAGGCTGCCGCCTAGGGCCACGCGCAGGTCCTTGCCGGCGGCGCGCGCCAGGCGGGCCACGCCCACCAGCGTGTTGGCCAGCGAGCCGCCCGCGCTGACCTGCGTGGGGCGGGTTTGCAAGGGTGAGTGGGTCATAGCATGGGGTACAATGAGAATGAGGTAAAGAAGGCGTGGTGTGGGGGCGAGTCAGGGTTCAAGGAGTCAGGCAACGTGGGTGGCGGTTGCGGACGCGACGTGGGGAGACGAGGCGACGCCCGTGAGGCGCCAGAGCGGCCACGCTCGCGTCGTCGAGCTGGCTATTCCCGCACAATTCCCCCAGCTATGACAATTCACAGGACCCAAACATGCGGGCAAGCCAAGTTCGCCTTCGCTGACGGCGTTGCTGGGCGCAAGCAGCGGTCCCGGCCGCATGCGCGGTTGTACACCACCTTGAATTGCTCACCTGGCTGGGCGCGCCGATCTCATCGAGTGTCTCCATCACAGACGCGCGTTCCTCGACGGTGATAACGCTGCGGAAACCACACACAGCCGAGACCCATAAATTCGGCCGTGGTCGCAAATCGTTCCGACAGAAACACGCCAATCCTCCTCAGCCAACCAATCCAAACGACCCGATAGAACCACTTGATTAATTTGCAATCTTACCGGCGCCCGCCGAGTGGCACGTTGAAGGTGGAGAGCAGAGAGAAGTCCACCGACGAGCTCCAGTCGACGATAGCTTGTCCGAGCCCCAAAATATCGCTGTTAAACCCCCCCGAGCCTGCAGCTGAAGCCACGCCCGCCGGGGATGCGAGACGCGCGGCAGCCGGCGCCTCAAGTGCGGCCGCGACGTTGATGCTGGGCGTAGACCTGGGATTGACGGTGCAATTCAGCACCTGCGTCGTGGTCCGACGGCCGGCACGCCGCGGCAGCGGCCGGCGAGCCGCAAGCTGCGGAATGCAGCGTGGCGAGGTCGAAGCCACTTCAGAAGCGCAGGGAACGCGTAGGGCAGACATTTTGTGGCTAAATCTAAACACTCGTAAGTGGGACCGCCAGGCCCACTACAAATAATGTGGTGGTTCTCCGAGTTTTTTGTTGTGCAAGCAGGGCAAAAACCCATGGCTCCGATGGGGCGGTCATTCGCAACCAGCGCTTACCAGTGTTAGTGACTGTGTTTGCAATAACCACTGCAAAATATCGCCCAAGTAGGTCAGGGTTAAGCAAAATCGTGCGCCCGACGACTCCGTCTGGTCAGCTTCCGGGGCCAGCGAAGCGCTCCAAACTAATTGTAGAGCATCATATGCACCTTAGGAAACACAATTGATGCTTACTTTGAAAAGACCTGTGGCATTTATCGCAAAACTCGCTAATAGAACTCTCGTGTAGTTTCCACCTTGGCAAAAGCGTCACGTCTTTCAAGACGCAAGTTTCTACCTGTTTCTCTAAGCATCTCATATCGCGACAGGGGAGACAGCGCGTTTGGAAGTTGCACGCAAACGTTTAAACCAGAGGCGAGGGCCCGAATGGCCATCTGCGCTTGCAATAACTACATTGAGGTGCCTGGATTATGGGCGTGAGACCAGGGCCCCGTCAAATTTAAACGAGGATTCGATCGGTCTCTGTCAATGATTGTGACCGGCTTGGTCCTCGCGGGCTTCGCGGCCGTCACGCACACCTGCATCGACACGCTGCGAAAATATGCCAGCACGACGTGGGGCATTTCCAACGACGGCCTGGTCACCGTGCCAGCGCTGCTCGACGCGGTAAGGGGGGGAGGGGGTAACGGGGCGCGTGGAAGCACACGTTGCATGCGACAGCGACAGGAGCCACGCGGGAGCATATGATGAGCCGAGGGGCGTGGCGTGGCGGGATGGGTTAGGGTAGGTTAGAGGCGATTAGAGGCGCATTCGAGGAAGCATTCATGCTGTAATGGGACCCGTCTGGGCACCGCATACCCGCAGGTGTTCAGCGTCAGCTGGGTGGTGCTGTCGGGCCACTGGCAGCCCATCTCCACGGTCAAGCACCCGCAGGTGTTCGCCACCGCCACGCTCTCCTCCTCGCTGCTGCTGCTGCTCAGTCGGTTCATGTACCAGCGCGCCGTGTGCATGAGCCCGCTCAGCCTCACCATCCCTTACTTGGCCTTCACGCCAGCCATCCTCATTGCGACAGCCTACATCTTCCTTGGTGCGTCCTGGGGCGGCGCTGTCGTTGGCGTGGCCGCGCCACTGGCTCACAGCACGCCACGGGATGGACCCTGCCGGGTCCGGGATTGGATATACAGCCCGACTTACTCGTGCCACATGTGGCCCCATCGGCTGCGCTCCCGCAGGTGAGCTGCCCGGCGCCAGCGGCGTGGCGGGCGTGTGCGTGGTGGCGTTGGGAGGGTACTTGCTCAATGTTCGCGCCGGCAGTAGCAGCCCCGGCAGCAGTAGCACCGGGGCAGCCGGGCTGAAGGGCTCGGGGGATTCCGGGTCGGTTACCAACTTCGGGACGTTAGCAGCGGGCTCGGTGGCGTCCGCCTCGGGCGCGGGGCTGCAGCTCCTGGGCGGCCCCGGCGCCGCCGCCACTGCGGCCGCGTCGTTCACGGCGGCGTCAACGTCGACAGCGGCGGCGGCAGGGCTGCTCATGCAGCGCGCGACGTCCTCCACCCTGGCGGCCGGGGGCGGCGGCGCGGGCGCGGGGCTCGACCTGGAGTCGGGCCCCATTAACAACGGTGGCGGCGGGCTAGGGGCAGGCGGTGGCGGCGGCGGCGGCGGCGGCGGTGCAACGGGCGTGTTCGGCGGCGGCGTGAAGCGGCTGTTGGGCGGCAAGCACCTAGGGCTGGTGCGGCGGCCGTCCAGTGTGGCGGACCTAACAGGGCGACCGTCGTCGTCGGGCGCGGGGGCGCTGGCGGCGGTGCTGCCCTGGCACCAGGAGCCGGGCACGGTGCTCATGATCGGTGAGAGGCGGCATGGCTGCGTCGCGAGAGGGCGGGGGCATGGCCGGGCTGGGAGGTCGAGGGTGGGTGGGGAACACCGTGCTCCCTGTGAGGGCTGCTAGAGCGCGGTCAGGAAGGGCGTGCCACGGCGACTACACGGTGGCTGTCCCCTGTGAATGATGTGAACTGACCGTACAAGGTGGCTGTGCGTGTGTTGGGGCAAATCAAACAAGGTGCCTGTGTGTGCGCAGGTGTGGCGGTGATCTGGTCGATCACTGCGTCGCTGGACAAACTGGGAGTGCTCACGGGGCCGTCCATCTGGTGAGCAGCCGCCGGCGGGGGGTGGGGGTGGGGGGGTGCGCGGGGGCGAGGGCATGGGGGGTGCCGGAGGCGTCTTGGGGGCGCTGGGTAGGGGGTGGGCCGGGGCGCAGCAGGGCGGGGCGGGGCGGGCCCCTCCGCAGATCTGGCTGGATTTGGATTCGCGCGGCCGTTTTGGTGTTCTGGAATGACTTAATCCCGCTGCCCCACCCGTGCGGCCGCCCCCACAGGATGTACTTCGCCGTGCAGCGGCTGACCATCGGCGGCGCCTCGCTGCTGTACATCTGCGCCACCGAGCCGCGGCTGCTGCTGCTGCTGCGCGACAACCTGGGCGTCATGATGGCGGTGAGCCGCGGAGGAGCAGGCGGCGGCGGGTGCTGGGTGCTGGGGTGCTGGGGCGGCGCGTTGCGGGGTGTCAGGTGGTGGCCAGCCGGCGGAAGGCGGCAGTGGGCAGCCGGCGGGTGCGGGAGTGGGAATGGACTAGGGCCCACGGCTAGGGCCTGTTATGTGCTGGTGTGCCGGCACGGCGGATGTACGGGCTTCCAGCACGCATTCCGCTACTGGCTCCCACTCACAGACTCTCACACTCACCTGCACGCGTTTTGCTCCCGGGGCGGCGTTCGGGCTTGGACCTGCAGGTGAGCGCGCTGGAGCTGGCCGCGGTGCTGCTGTTCCTGAACGCGGTGCGGCACCTGCTGGTGTCCTACGTGGTGGCCATCAAGCGCTGCAACGTGCTGCTGAGCGTGCTGCTGGGCGCGGCGCTGTTCCGCGAGTCCATCCGCAGCCGCCTGCCGTACATCTTCCTCATGATGGCGGGCGTGATGCTCATCGTGCTGGAGCCCAGCAGCCTCAGCATCACGCACTCGCACAACCGGCTGGCGGAGTGAAGTGGGAGTGGGAGAGCGGGAGTGAGTGGGAGAGGGGTAGCAGTAGGGGTGGTGTGTAGGGGGCCCGCTTGGGTGCGGCTTGCACGCAGGGGTGCAGCGTTGGCTAGGTGGAGGTGCGCGGAGGGCGCAGGGAGCGGAGGGGAGGGTGGTGATGGTGGTGGTGGTGGGGGCGGACATGATGGAGCACAGATGGCGAATGGGGGCATGATGCAAGGAAATAGCAAACGAACGTGCGATGTACACAACTGCTTGTGTGATCAGGTATGGTTGTGGCGTTGTGGTGTACATGGTTTGGTTGGCTTGGGCGAGCCTGGTCAGAGCGCGCGCGCAAGACTTGGTGGCTCATGTGTAGGGAATAACCCAACTCGCGTTGGGGGTGGGCAAGGCCAGATGATTCCAGTGTCGATAAGCCACGTGACCTGTGCAGATGAAGGCAGCTTGCAAATCTAGGTGCATTCAGGCAGAGCTGGCAACGTGCAGCGTCCGTAGCGGAGGCTGACAGAGTAACGGAAGTGCAGATGAGAAGGCTAGGATGGCGAGTCATGGTCGGTGGAGACTGGACGCTGACAGCAGCCTTGGAGGGCCAAAGTCGAGTGCGCGCGCTGGGGTTCATTGGTGCGCGTGTGCCGCTCCCCCATCGGCTGATTGTAAGGACAGGCGACAGATTTTGAGCCCGGCTAATTGTGGGGGTGGTCGGCTATCCGCGGTGCGATGGGCAACCGTGGGGTGTTGTTACGATAGCACTGCGCGGGTGGACCACTTTCCCCTGCACCCCCACCCCCACCCCCCACGCGCCGCCCCCCCCCCCCCCAACCACACGCGTGCCAAACCTGTACCGCGTTGTTCGGCGGATCGCAACCCTTTGCAACCAGCATCCCCCAAACTCATACTGTTACAGCCATGCGCCACTGACAAGGGATTTAAAGCAACCCTCGACTTGCAGGCAATTTGAGCATGGAAACTTCTGACAGCCTGACTCGCGCAGCAGGCTGAGAGGCCAACACATCAACGCCAGCTACCAACAAAAAATGTTTAGTGTGCTACTTTCGCGAATCATCCCGCACATAGAACGACATCGGACGCTCGTTCGCATTGCCGTCCTTCTAGGCGCCGTGTCGATCATCGTGTATGTTGCTGGCAACACAATCAGCTTTATAGTCCAGGTGATGCGGCTTGCCTGGTTCCGGGGCCCGCCTGGCGCTGCCACGCCGGTGCTCTGCCCTCGGACCTCCGCCCCTCGGCTTGTCACCTGCCCCCGGCACATGAATAGCAGTCCGGACACTTGGGGACGTGTCGACCCGATGCAAGGAGGAGTTGAACACAAGCTGACAGCTCAGAACCAGTGCCAGCGGGAGGGAGGACGTGCTGTCGCCGGCGGAGACCCATCGTCTACTTCGGAACACTCGAGCGCGACCCCTCCCTCCCTCCACTGAGGCACTGACCCCTCCCTAACATTCCTATCCCGGTCAGTTGTTTGACGCCTCCGCCTTGGAGTCTGTCAAGTTCTGCAAGGTCATCGCTTCGTTACTGAACCGGCCAACACTGGGTGAGTGGCACGGATACGGAGCAGCCAAGGGTGATGTGGCAAGCGGCGCGGTCACAGTGTGACGACAGGGCAGCCGAAGGTGAACACGCCATCCCTTTCCTTCCTTGCCCTACCGTTAACCTCCTCATCATGTTTCCGCAAGGCCTTCTGCTCAATTCTGCTCCCGATGCTGCTTCCCCTGCTGCTCCGCGTCTTGCCATGGTTGCGGGGGCCGGGGCCGCAGAGCTGGAGTTCCTGCCCCAGGAGTTTGAGGAGCTGCAGCCCGACGACAACGGCTACTACGCGTACGCACCCGCCAACCTGCACCCGCTGCTGTTTCGACGATCGGACAGCGTGGCGGGCGCGTGGGAGTGGAGCGATGACGGCGGGCAGCTGTGGTTTGCGTGCGACAACTTCCGGGAGGTGGGTGGGTGCGTGTGTTTGCACGCGGCTACACATGTGTGTGGGGGGCGGCACGGTGCCGCCACGCCACACCAGGCCTTGTGCAGTGGTACGGCAGAGATGTGCATGCATGATGAATTCATACAAGCTCCCGCTTTCTTGCGCTCAGAGCGTGAACGGGGTGCCGGAGCCGCCCGCGCTGTTGTTTCTACTGCGGCTACACGTGGAACATCTGCTGCGGCGGCGCCTGTCCGCGGGCGGCGCACTGGGCCGCCGCCTGCCGCCGCCACTGGACACAGCCACGCTGCGGCCGGGGCGGCCAGTCGAGGCGGCCCCTGACGCGTTGTGCTGGTGGGTGCGTGGAATGACGTGAGGGTGGCAGAGCTTTCGTATTACGTGGGTAGATGTCGTCCGCGGGGTTGGGGCTGCTTCAGAAATTCTTTCTTGCTCGCTGTCGGTGGTGATCTGTCGTTGCACGCCTGTTTGTGCGGCTGCACCTGTTGCGGCGCGAGTACCGTATCGTGCTGTGCACGCTGGCCCACCCGGTCCCTCGCCCTGTCACGGCTGCAGCCCCATCTCGCACAACCTGATGCGGGTGCCGGTGGTGGGCCCCAGCGGCACCACCTTTGACTTCGACTACATCCGCAAGTGGGTGCGGCAGCGGCAGCGGCAGAAAGCCGGGCGCATTTGGGCCGGGGTGCACACACCGTGTGCACAGGCAGGAGGCGGCGTGCGCGCTAGTTGGAGTTGAAGGAGTTCGTGTCAGGCTGGCGCGGGCGTGCGGGCGCGGTCTGCAGTCTAGGCAATGCCTGCAGATGATCTCATCTGCTGAAACACCCACGGCCGTGCCTGCGGCCGCCTTGCCGTCCGCGGCTGCAGGTGGGTGCTGCAGCACAACACGGACCCGGTGAACGGAGCGCCGCTGTCTGAGGC
Source organism: Chlamydomonas incerta (assembly GCA_016834605.1). NCBI lineage: Eukaryota > Viridiplantae > Chlorophyta > Chlorophyceae > Chlamydomonadales > Chlamydomonadaceae > Chlamydomonas > Chlamydomonas incerta. The sequence goes on from JAEHOC010000004.1 coordinate 1,410,465, forward strand.
GGACCTGTACCCCAACCTGGTGCGTGTGCGGCGGGCTCTGCTGGTCGAATGGCAGCGAGATAGCGCAGCAAGAGGCTGGGTGGCATGTGCTGCATGGGACACAGGGATCGAGGGGGAGATTGCCTGCAAGGCGGGCAAAGCGCCGCACCGACACATGCTACTGCTCTGTGTGACTCCCTCGCATGGGCGATGTTGCGTCTGTAACTGTGCATGGGGCGTATCCCCGTTTGCTCTGCTGCACGCCCACAGGCGGTACGAGACCTGGTGGAGCGCTGGCTGCAGCAGGGCGGCAGTGGGGCCAGCGGCGGGGCAGGCGGCAGCGGCAGTAGCAGCAGCGGGATAGGCGGCAGTGGCGGCGGGCGCGGTGAGGCGGGCCTGCCGCCGCACCTGGTGGACCTCAGCTGAGTCCGGCGGGGTCTTGCCGAAGGGGACGTCTGTTGCAGCAGGTTCCAGAGCCTGGCCTTGCACAACGACGGGGCCTGGGCTGTGGCATGTGCATGGCGGGGGTTAGCCATGTGCGAACCTGGAAGCAGGTGACGAAAGAGCGAGTGTTACAACGGACGTGCATTTCCATGATGAGAGCTGTTGGGAAGCCTGGTGGCGCGTCGCGAGAGCGCTGGGTTGGGGTAACGCAATAATGACTAAAGAAGGCCCACGCGGCCACCAAGAACGAAGTACGGTTGCCATGCGGTGGATGCTATGCAGGGATTGCCCTGCTGTCACTCAAATGAGCTAGCTGACAAGCTAGGTGATGTGTGATTGTGCCAGCCCTGTGTGTTGCATGAGGTGCGGTCGCGCTCATGCCCCGCCCCGCCCCCCCACCCACCCCATACACGTTCATTTGTTGGCATCCGGCACTGAGCAGACTATAACTTCGTCCACATCAACTAATGCTGACGGCGTGGAGTGTTGCAAAGCACGTTGAACAGCGCTTGCAGCTGCATGGCCTGCACGCCGCTGTGGGTCCGCTTGTGACCGGACCTGGATCCAGACACCTGCGTATCGGTCGGGCGGACATGCGCGTGCGGCGTGCATGTGTCACGTCGACGTCATGTATGTGCATGTGTCACGTCACGTCGTATGTTGTCTCTCGGGATGCCTCAATACGTACGTGCTGGTCGAGGTGTGTGCTTGGGATGCCTCATGCGGCCACCCCCTTCAATACTGCACGCCAAAGCCCGCCTCTTGCCGTCATTCCCACAAGCAGCCCCAAGACCCACGCGAAACCCCAGAAACCCCCGTGCACCCACTCACATGCACGTCGTCGCTCCACCAGGCCTCGGGGCCGTCCTGTGCCATCGTGCCCAAATCCAGCACCTCCCAGCCCGCCCGTCCCGCCACCTGCGCCAGCTCCCACTGCTGCAGGCACAGCATGCGCTCCAGCTGGTTGGGCAGGCAGGCGGGCGTGGCGGCGGGCCGGTATCCAGGCATGAGCCACAGCACGCGCCGCACGCGCAGCAGGCCGGCCTGCTGCAGCTCAGCACGCAACTCGTCATAGCGCGTGACGAGCTCACTCAAAGCGTCCAGGTATTGCGCCACGGGGCGCCACTTGGGCAGCTGCGCGTGCTCGCGTGTGTCAGGTGCACACTGCGCCGCTGCAGGCGCGCCGCCGGGATGCAGCGCCTCAGCGGTGCCTGGCATGCCGCTCGCATTGGCCAGTGGCGCATTGTGTGCTGTGGTGTTCGTGGCGCTCCTGATGGCGCCCGCGGCCATTGACACCCGGAGTTCGGGCGGCCCCGGGTCCAGTCCATAGGGCTCGAGATAGTCGGCGGCGGCGTGCTCGTAATCTGAACGGAGGTGGAGCATGAAAAGATATTAACAAGGCGGCATGCATGGGCGGCTCGCCATCCACGGCTTAACACAGCCCACCACAGGCCCTTGTCTGTGGCAAGCGGGGCACGCCTCAGGACCGCAGCACACGTGCAAGGCAAGGCAGCTGGCTGGACGCGGGTCGATCAACACCTATCTACGCCCGGCCCGCGCCCGCGCCCGCGCCCGCGCCCGCGCCCGCGCCCGCGCCCGCGCCCGCGCCCGCGCCCGCGCCCGCGCCCGCGCCCGCGCCCGCGCCCGCGCCCGCGCCCGCGCCCGCGCCCGCGCCCGCGCCCGCGCCCGCGCCCGCGCCCGCGCCCGCGCCCGCGCCCGCGCCCGCGCCCGCGCCCGCGCCCGCGCCCGCGCCCGCGCCCGCGCCCGCGCCCGCGCCTGCGCCCGCGCCCGCGCCCGCGCCCGCGCCCGCGCTCGCAACCACACCTGCACTCACCCGCGATGTCGTGGAGCTCGGAGGACAGCACCACCACGTCGTAGCCGCTCATCAGCTCGCGCAGCGTCACGGGGGCTGCGGCCGCGGCTGCGGCCGTACTTGTGCCCGTACTCGAGGTGGACGTCGCGGTCGCAGCATCAGCCGCCTGATGCTGCACCGAGCCCGCTGGCCCCGCATGCGCTTCTCCACTTCCACCGGTACGGTTGCCGGCAGCGGACACAGCAGCCGCAGCAGCAGGGTTGTGCCGTGCTTCCGCCGCCAGCAGGGCGCGGATGCCCACGCGGTACGGCAGCAGCACGACAGGGTGGCCGTGCACGCCGGGGTAGTGCATGGACAGGTACCAGTGCAGCTCGTGCGCGCGGGAGTCGCCCACCACCGCCAGCCGCGTGCCGCCCAGGCAGGCTGCCGCCTCGTCGGGGGTGTACAGCCTGCGGCGCACGTGGGGTGCGTGGCGGCAGGCGTGACTTGTTGAGAGATGGCTGCACGGCTACCCGCGTGGACCAGGAGCCATCAGGGCCAGCAGGCAGGCCACCGCCGGGGGGCACGTGACTGTCATCTGCGCTGCATGCACTGCACGCACTGTGTCGTACCCCCACCCCCCACCTGTACTGGCAGCTGTACGGCACGTACACGTCGTGGAAGTCCATGGCGGCGTTGTCGGGGCTGCCGTACAGCAGGGGCGAGAGCGGGCCCGTGCACACGCCCGGGGGGCAGTCCCGGGCGCCCTCCGGCAGCCGCACCCACTCGCCCTTCGCTGCGCCCGTTGTGCACAGGGGCCTGGCGGCCGGGTTGCTGTCGCTGCTGTTATTGACGGTCTTGCTGGAGTCCTGGGTCTCATCAGCCGTACCATTTGCGGCTGATGTGGATCGGGTGGCGCCGGCGTTGAGCACACGCCGCCGCCGGCTACTGGCCCAGTGCCGGCGCTGACGCTTCGCACCGGCAGCAGAACCTTCGCCGGCTGCAGCTTTGCTACTGCCAAAGCCCGCCGCGGCCAAAGGTCCTCCGCCATGAGCCATACCTCCACCTACGGGCACCTGTGACGGCCGTGGCTGTGGAGCGCCAGCAGTCACACTCGAGCTCCTGCCGCCCTCAGTGGTGTTGCCCCCGCTCCGCCCCGGTCCGTGCTTGTGCAGCTGCGCCGTGAGCACGGGCGGCCGCAGCGGTGTGGTCTCCACGTAGCGGTGCTGCAGCTGCCACAGGTAGTCGGTGTGCAGCAGCGCGTTGAAGCCCAGGGGCAGCCGGTGTGGTCCCCGCAGCGCCTGGTGGGGCTGCGCGGGCTGCATGGAAGCCATGCCCTGCGTCCGCTTTCCCGTGGCCGCTGTTCCCACTGCTGCATTGTCCACCTCCACCTGTGACGGGTATGGTGAAGCGCCTTGCAGCAGGTCTCGGCGGGCCGTGGCCCACAGCAGGAACGTGGCGTTCCAGTCGCCGGGCGAGACGTGGATCCAGCCGGGGAAGACGTAGCGGCCCCGGCCCACGTGCTGGCCGCCCAGCCGGATGCGCACGCGGCCGCCACGGCTGAGCTCCAGCATGAAGAAGTCACGTCCTGGGGTGGGAAGGAGATTCCGGCGCAGTGGTGTGGGGTATTTTCGTGGTGCGGTTCACGGAGCGCCCACACTAAGTGTGTGGAGCGAGGTGGCAGGAGGGTGGGCTGGAGTCGAGTGTGCGGCCCTACAGCTACCGCTCGCTAGAGCTAGAACGGGCAGCGGCCCCAAATGCTGACACCCTGATGAGACAAACTGCTGTGTTCCCCATCGGAATGCCCAAGCCCACGATATTGGTGCTTACCATGGTCGGCGGTGCGACGTCCCATCGAGTCCAGGGGCGCGCCTGACCCATCGGCGCATGCTAGAGCCTGACATAATATCTCAGATGAATGAGCATGAACCAGCTCTAGGCCGCAGGTCGCGAGGTGCTCGTGGGCGTGCACTGATGGAGGCGTGAAGAGCGAGCAGGTGCTGAAGCCCGAGTACAACCCACGCTGGCTCTGGGACAAATCGAGCAAAGCAGAAGATTTCAGGAGAAGAGCGAGCGCAACGATGGCGCGTCCGGCCGCACGCATTCTAAAGCGTTCTGCTCGCGCGACGGTTCGCGACCAACGCCTAGTATCAGCTGTCAATTGTCGCTTCGCTAATGAGAGGTGCGTGATATTCCAGCCAAATGTGTCTGGAGCTGCAAAAACTTTACATTTCGCGCCCGATTGGGCGGTTGGTGGTTGCTTTATATCCAGGGCTGTCGCGGGAAATTTTCAGGAGTCCACACAGTGGGGCGTCTCAGCCCCCGCTTTCGACTTCAGATCTCAGTCCTGCCACATTGTCTGGACCGCGCCTGGCCCTCCTGGGCCGGATCAGTGCCTCCACACTCCACCTTTTTGCCCTCCCCTTCTTCCACCAGCGCCAGGTCACACACCAACTCCGCACCACCACAAAACTTAACCCCAACACACCACCCCGCTCCACACACACACACACAAACCGCCCCCGCCCATCAGCCGCAGCCGCTACTACGTGGCCGCCTCCGCGCCCGCCTCCGTCGTGTCGAAGCCCAGCACGTCGGCGCTAAATTGCTCGGCCGTCACGGAGGCGGGCATGGACTTCTCCGGCGCGTGCGCGCCCGTCAGCGCCGCCAGCGCCGCCGTCAGCTCCTCGCCGCTCATGGGCTCGCCGGTGCTCTGCAGCAGGCTCAGCAGCTGCTCGCGAGACAGCTTGGCTGCGGGTGGGAGGTGAAGTGCGGTGGTAGGGCGACACCGGGGCGACGGGTCAGCGTGGCATTGATGAAGTTGCGATGGCGCGCAGTCTCGCATGGCCAGCGCCCCCCGCCCTTGCAGCCATGCCTCACGCTCTGGTCCCGTAGCCTCTGCTCTCTCTGCTATCACCACGCCCGCCACAACCCCCAGCCGCCGCCGCCGCCGCCGCCGCTGCACGCACCTGGGTCGCCGCGGCCGCCCAGCTCCTTGAACGCCGCCACGATGTCGGCGTGCGTCACGTTGAACAGCGGGCGGTGGTTGATGTACAGGCACAGCAGGTCGGCGAAGGACACGGACTCCAGGCCCTCCAGGTTGCGACTGTGCGCCATGTACTGCACGTGGTGCAGCAGGTTGTCGATGTCGGACTCGGAGGGGTAGAAGCCGGCGGAGCGCATCAGGTCGGGCACCAGGTCCACCGGCACCGTGCCTGCGGGGGGGGGAGGGCCGCGAGAACGGTGGGTGGCGGATGGCGGCGGGCGGCGGTGGTGAGTGGTTGTCTGGGTTTGAAGATGCAAGTGTAAGTTGGCGCCCATAAGGGCCGGGCAGGAGGGGCAGGCTCATAGCCAGCACACGCGCGCACGCACACGCATACATGCACGCATGGCTTCGTCCTTTCAGGTGCTCACCTGGCACGGCACGCGGCTCCAGCGCGTCCTCCCCCTGCGTCTTGATCTGCGCGTACACAAAGTAGTCGCGCATCTCGCGCAGCAGCTCCGCGTCACCCAGCACCGCCGCCCAGCGCGCCTCGCCGCCCGCGTCCTCCGCCGCCGCGGCCGACCGCTCCAGCGGCGCGGTGTTGATGTCCCAGCTGGCCACGGTGCCGTCCGCGCCTGGAGCAGGACAGGAGGCGTGATGGGGGGCGGGGGCAGCGCAAATGGAGTAAGATCAATGTCGCACCTTGACGTCCATCCCAGTCACTTCCCAGCAACCCTGTAGTTGTACCCGCCTACCGGTACCGAAACTATCTGTGGCTCTCGTCTCCCCTGTGGCTCTCGTCTCCAACCCCATACCCGCACCGCCTTCTTCCAGGACAGCCCCAACTCCTCCCCAATGCCCCCCACCCCTACCCCTGCCCATCCCCATCCCCGCGGCCACACGCCACGCACCCGCCGTGAGCAGCTTGCGGCCGTCGTAGCTGATGGCGATGGCGCGCACCTCGCCCGGGTGCGCGATGAGGCCCATGGTGCGCGCCGGGTCGCCGTCCAGCGGCCAGGCGATGAGCCCCACCACGCGCTCGCTGGTGCGGTAGGCCAGGAAGGCGCCGTCGGAGGCGGCCGAGGGGCTCTTGAACATGACCAGCTGGCTGATGGGGCCGCCGAAGGTGGGGCCCAGGAAGGTCGCCTCCACGGCCGGCCGGTCGGGGTTAAACACGCGGATCTTGTAGCTGTCGTCTGCAGGCGTGGGCGTGGGCGTGGGCAGGCGGTTGCGGGCGGTTGCGGTGATGGCGGTTGTGGCGGTGCGGTTGTGGCGGAGCTGTCAGCCACGGATGCTGCAGCTCCCCTGGTGCGGTACCCGGGAAAAGAAGGCCACACCGACACTCACCCGACACCAGCAGGTGGGTGTCCGCCGCAAAGGCCTGGAAGTAGGCCAGTGGCGGCGCGAAGGACAGCGAGGTGGGCGCGCCGCCGCCGGGCGGGAAGTCGTAGAAGGCGGCCACCTGCACGCCCGCCGCCACGGAGGAGGCGGCCAGGTCGTACTCCACAACACGCCCGTCGCCGCCCACTGCACGTGCGTGGCAGGCGTGCGGGGTTGCTTAGCCAGGGCAGGGAAGCAAGCGCACGCCACACGGCACACATCGACACAGCTGCGTCAGGAGTGGTGTTGGGGCGAGCATCCGGGGGAGGCTGGCCGTGGGCCGTGTGTGCGCTGTGCTGCTCACCTGACAGCAGCCGCGTCTGCCCGCTGGGCGACTCGCCGAACACCACCGAGGCGATGGGGCCGTGGTGCGACCTGCAGCGGCCCACATACTCCCACCGCATGGTCTGCTTGTAGGGCAGGTAGGCGTACAGCAGCAGCTGCGAGGAGGAGGGCAAGCAGGTAAAACAAGGGAAACACCACAGTAGAGCCTGTCAGCCCGTGTCGCTTTGGAGGCGCCGCTGCCCGTCCTGCACCCACACGCGCACTTGCCGGTGGTCCCCACATATGTACGCTCACACCCTCCCCCACCAAACGCTGCAGCTCCCGCGCCCCACCTGGTGGTTCTCGTCCGCCGCGGCGATGTGCCTGCCGGTGTTGGACACCGCCACGCGCACCAGCCCCGCCGCCGTGTTGCGCATCACGTGCAGGTCGCCGCAGTCGTCGGCGTTCAGGATGTGCAGGTGGCCGCTGCCGAAGCCCACGATGAGCAGGCTGCCGTCGCGGCTGTAGGTGAGGCAGGCGCCGATCTGGCGCTCGAAGGCGCGGCCGCCCAGCAGGCAGTGCGCGATGGAGTCCCAGCGCTGCAGCCCGCCGTCGCGGCCCAGCACCGCGAACTCGGCGCGGGTGGGGTGCGCCGCCAGGTCCACCACGTCCGCCAGCAGGCTGTCCAGCACGCTGCTGCCGCGCCGCCGGTCCGCGTCGTACTCCTCAAAGGAGGCGCTCTGGGAGGGGAGCGCAAGGATGGTTGGGAAAGCGGTGAAGGATGGCGGGAGTGGGAGGCGCAACAAGCAAGGGGGGCCGGGGAGGGCCGGGAGTGGAGACGCATAGGAGCAGGGCAGCATGGAGGGACGCGGGGGTGGCTGGGATTCGTCGCGGGCTGCGGCCCCGTGCGACCCGGCAGCTGCGCCGCGCACCTGCACGGACACGATGCGGCTGTTGCGTGTGGCCACCACAAAGTCCGGCACCATGAAGCGGTTCAGCGTGTCCGCCGCGTCCGCGTGCGCCAGCCGATCGGGCAGCACCGCGGAGAAAGCCACCGACGTCACCGGGCCTGTGTCAGCGACACGCCAAGGACCACACACGCCACACCGCAGGTGAGGCAGGGCGAGGTAAGGGGGAGCTGCGCAGCCACACCCCGCCTAGGGGCGCGCCGTCTGCGTCGCCATAGGCCTCGCGTGCATTGCCCGATACGACCAAGCCACGCAATGCAGCTTGCCCCCTTGCCCCTGATTTGATTTAATCGGGTTTGGTTTGGTTCAGCTTGGGCTGGTGAACACGCCCCACACCACAACCAGCCCGTCACCCACCCGCCGCCAGGTCCTCGAACCAGGCCACGATACGCAGCAGCGGGTCGAAGAAGCGCACGTAGCCGTCCTCGCCGCCGGACACGATGAAGTCGCCCACCGTGGCCAGCAGCGTGATGGGGCAGTTGTGGATGCGCATCAGCTTGATGGCGCGGCGGTCGGTCGCGCTGGTGCCCACCTGCGCCGCGAGCAGAGCGGTCCCAAGTGTCGTTCATGAGCCAGCACGCGGCAAACGGCCTCCGGGCCCGGTGTGTTGGCCCATGCCTCCTTCACCCCCGCCCCGGTGAACAGGCATTGCCGCATTGCGATTGCCGTTCCCTTTGTATTTGGTTTAGCTTGGGCTGGTGACCACAACCCCCGCTCCACTCCACCCCTTACGATAACGCCCACCCAAAACGCAACCCCGGGCGCACCTGCGCCGCGATGCCCTGCTCGTCCCACACCACCAGGTCGCCGTCCGTGGTGGCGGTCAGCGCCTGCGTGGTGCCCGGCACGAACACGGAGCTCACGAAGTCGCCCACCGACTGCTTGAAGTCGCGCGAGCGCAGCGGCGGCGAGTAGTACTGGAAGCGCGGCGACCCCGGCGCCCAGCTCCAAAAGTATACGCGGCGGCGGCCGTTGGATATGAGCTCCGCGGGGTTGTTGGGCGAGAAGCGGATGCTGTGCTGCACGTCGCCGGCGGGCACCAGCGTGGTGACCAGCGGCCGCAGCGGGCCCTGGCCGGGCGGCGCGGCGTCCGGCGGCGTGAGCAGAGACGCCATGGGCCACAACGACACCTGTCGGGGCGGGTGCGCACACATAGGGTGCTGGGAGGGTGAGTGGGAGGCTGAGATGGCTCCGCTAACGCAGCGTCGGGCAGCGGCCAGCACGCGGTGCTGCTGCTGTCTCCCCCTCCTTGCTATCCCCGCTGTCCGCACCACTGCCACGGTGCGCCTGCCTCCCGGCTGCAACACAGACTCCTGGCCCGCTGCGCCCCACGCTCTCCTCCTGCCTCCATCCCGCACCCCACACCCAAGATTGAGCCCCTGGCCGCCGCCGAGCAGCTGCACGCCTCAGCCGCTGCACGCTGTTATGCCAGTGCCCGCCTGCGGGCGCACATGACTCTCCGCCTTTTGGCCCCGCTTGCTTGGCCCCAGCCAGCCGCGGCAGCGCCGCACGCGACCACCTGCCGGCCCCGCGACGCACACCCCCACTCCCCGACACCTCCTGCCGCGGCGCCTCACCTCCTGCTCGCCGCTGTCCGGGTCCGCCGCGCTCACGGTGGCCAGCCACTGTCCGTCCGCCGACACGTCCATGGTGGACACGCCGTGCCGGTGCGGCTGCTGCACGGTGCGCGTGGGCAGCCCCGTGCGCACGTTCCACACCACCAGCAGCGCCTCCGGCCCCGTGTCCGCAGTGACCACATGTGAGCGGTCCTCGGTGGTCACAATGCATGTGATGGGGCTGGTGTGGCCCTGTGTGTGCCACGAGATTGACAGGGGCGTTGATGCGTGGTGGGACGCGTGCGTGCGCGGCGGAGTGGCACGGCCTGTGTGGCACGTACCCTGCAGCGGTCCTTGATTCACCCCGGGCACACGCGCTGCCCTATGTCCCCGCCGCAGCCCGAGCCCTCCCTCACCTGCAGGAACAGTTGCCGCCGCAGTCGTTTATCGTAGATGACCGCCGTGTTGGCCGCGAGATAGCAGATTTTGTCCGTGTAGCCATCGGACAAGTTGACGACGCCGTGTTTTACGTGCGCTGAGGCCCCGAAGACCCAGCTAAGCGACTGCAGATTGCAAAGCGATGCCGGGTTAGCCCTGCGTCAGCAGACGAGGACGCGGCGCAGGACGCATGCTAAGTTCTGCAAGTGAGCTCCTCACCAGGGCAGTCTGCTCCTCGGCCATTTTGATTGCTATTGAGGTCTTATCACGACATTTGATATGCCGAAGCGCGGCCTGCGACAATTTGGTCTTTGGCCTGTTGTGTCAACATTCAGGTTCTTTTCTAAATGCAGAAGCTACAATTGTCAACCATCTATTGTTTCCAAACAAGCACGAAGGTTTTGGTGCTAGTTTTCAAGAAAGTCCATTCGCGCAGGTCATTCGGTCCCTCCAGTTTCTTGTTGAGCTTGCTGCACAATTGCTAATGACAGGAGTTATTAGGCATACTTGAAAGTAGTCGCCAACTGCGGAACCGGCCACTTTCGCCACAGCTCAAGTCCCGAAAGCCACCGGCCAAGTCCAAAAGTTGAACTTCCGAAGCGACCACCATGTCCTCACGACACCTTGCTCAACACGTGTTTTCGTCGCTATGGAGCGTCCCGGGCTTGGCGGGGGCGCCATCAAGCTTTCTCCGGCTCCTGAGCACCACCTCTAGCCTACGGATGCCGGACGTTGTCGTGCCGCCGATGGGCGAGTCCATCAAGGAGGGGACAATTGCGGCGGTGCTCAAACAGGTGCGTGTTGGTCGATGCCGTTTGCATCGGCGCTTACGCAACTTCAGCATCGGTAGCGTCCTGGCGCCGGCTGCGTTGCAAGGATGTTCGGAGAACCAATGCGACCTGGGGTTTGCAATGGGGGCGGCATGGGATAAACGGCGCTGCTCAAGACGGTTCGGGGAGACCTCAGAGGGGTGACTGCGCCCTATCCATAACCGCAGCGGCTATGCTGTGCCGGAACGGATAGCAGACAGGGGGGCATCGCGTTCGTGGGTTGGTGGCAGGTACAAGACGGTGCCGTTGCTGTGACGGGAGGTCGCTGACAGCACGCAGCGGGGCAGTTGGTGCACTGGGTGGCTGGACACACATGCCGGCTTGAGTCGCGGCGGTTCCCGCAGACGCTCACCACAGCCAGCGCACACACCAGCATGCGTCAGCCTTCACCCTTCCAGCCCAACACCTCACTGCACAGTCCGCCCTCTTCCTCTCACAACCATGCACACGCTGCCACCTGCACATCTGCGCCGCGCTCAGGTGGGTGCGCCCGTGCGGGAGGACGAGGTGATTGCGCAAATCGAGACGGACAAGGTGACCATCGACGTCAAAGCGCCGGCGGCCGGCTTCCTCCACAAAATCCTCGTCAAGCCGTCCGACCTGGTGACGGCGGGCCAGCTCGTGGCGGTGGTGGGCGCGGAGGCGGTCGCGGGCGGCGCCGCCGCCGCCGCGCCTGCGGCGCCAGCAGCAGCAGCCGCGGCGGCACCGGCATCCACGTCGGGCCGTGCGCCGGCCATCAAGTTCCCGCCGCGCATGACTGCGGAGGGCGTGCGCATCAGCTCCCTGTCTGACGGCGAGTACGACAAGGCCCTAGCGGCGGCCACCGCCGCTTCCTCGGCAGCAACGTCGGACGCGGCTGCTCCCGCTGCCGCTGCGCCCGCCGCGGCGGCGCCGGCTGCGGCCCAGCCGGCGGCGGCGTCTTACCCCATGTCCGCTATGAAGGCTGCCAACATGGGCCCGGCTAAGAGCAAGAACCGCCTCACGTACGTGACGACGCCGGACGGCCGCGGCGGGCCGCCGCGCCGTGAGCTGACGGCGCGTGAGCTGGACATGATCAACCTGGGCGGGGCGCAATGAGGCGCGACCAGGGCTAGCTTACACGAGCTGCTTGGCGGCAGGAATGAAGTGGTGACGGTGAAACGGGGAGGATTGGTGTGAGGGGAAGGGCAAGACGGCCAGGGCAGGCGGTTGCGCAGGGCCCTTTCGTGAGATGGAAAGGAGCGCTGCAATGCTTGCTTCTTCGGAGTGAGAGCACCGGTAGGCACAATAGAGCTTAACAACGCAGCATGGATGGGATTTGAGCGAGCAAGGGTCGGCACAAGCCGTCCTGTGCACCGGCGGGGGCGGCCGAAGTCTCGTGGCGGCTGACATGAGACCCCGGATGAGCGACACAGGATAGACCTAGTTTGATGCCGTGATCCAACCAATTGGTACGTTCATAGGTAGACATGGTGGCATGGTGGCATGCCAGTGTGGACCGGCAGGGCCGCTAACATCAGGCTATACTGTTGTGATGGTGAACCGTTTGCCAGAAAGCGGGCGCTCTGTCACAGCCTCTTGACGACGTGACAGAGGGAGCAGCGGGCCCATACCACGATGCTACGCGCCAACGCAGTGTTGCGCAGTGGCTGCGAAACAGGGGGCAGCGGCCGCAGGCGTCGCCTGACCTCGTGCACGACCGTGTGAAACCCTGCAGCTTCTCTATTTGCACCAAGCTCCCCGCCGTCCGCTCATGTTTCCCCGCGATTGTGCCTTCAGTTATGTCGCTGTGTAAACTGCCGGTTCATACTCCAGCCTGAAAGGCGCAGCATCTTGTACGCCGGCATTTCCCAACGACAACCCTTCTCGGGTGCACGCAACGGCCGGCTGCAAAAGTAAATGCATTATATTTTGTTTGGGTTGATTGGAAAGACTCGACGGTTCAATTTGGCAGAGAGGGCTGGGCGACCGTTCGGCTTGCATGGGATAGGGTTGCCCATCGCCGATAGCGACCGGCTACTTGACCCCGCCCGCGCGCCAGAGCTATTGCTTTTGGGTCTACATACAAAATGGCCGCTATGATGATGCGTCAGAAGGTTGCCGGTGCTATCGCCGGCGAGCGCCGCTCGGCTGTGGCTCCCAAGGTGGGGGCGCAACGACATCCCGTCGCTCAACTCGCTCCTATTGCCTAGCGCTGCCTTCCAACACGTGCATCTTACCATTGGGCTGTCATTTCTGCAGATGGGCCGCGCCGCGACCGCCCCCGTCGTCGTCGCCTCGGCGAACGCTTCGGCCTTCAAGGGTGCCGCTGTGACCGCTCGCGTGAAGCGCTCGACCCGCGCTGCCCGCGTGCAGTCTCGCCGCACGGCCGTCCTGACCCAGGCCAAGGTGAGCAGGCAAATCGGATAGGGCTGGGTTAGTTCGGGCTTCGGTCGCACACATGCTGCAAGTGAACGCTGGCATTCCTCACGCAGATCGGCGACAGCCTGGCTGAGTTCCTGGTTGAGGCCACCCCCGACCCGAAGCTGCGCCAGCTGATGATGAGCATGGCCGAGGCCACCCGCACCATCGCCCACAAGGTCAGTGCGATCGCCGAGCTAGAAACGCCCAGCAAGCATAATGAGCGAATGCAACGTGATCAGGGATGCTAAGCGTTGTTGAAATTGCGTCTGCAGGTCCGCACCGCCTCGTGCGCCGGTACCGCCTGCGTGAACAGCTTCGGTGACGAGCAGCTGGCCGTCGACATGGTGGCTGACAAGCTGCTGTTCGAGGCCCTGAAGTACTCGGTGAGCAGCATGCGAGAGAATCAAGTGCAGCTTGCATGTGTGGGGTAGCTGTGGCGAGCGCTGCTGTCCTGACGCCCCGGGATTCCGGTCAAGGGTGCGGGGTGGGGGGTGGAGGGTAGGCGGACACCTGCCACCACCGACAGCGCACGCTGAGCCCACCTCCAGCCCTATCCGATTCGCATCCCCCTGACCGAAGCGCCGCTGTCCCATCACCGCTCATCACTTCCCCTCCTCGCAGCACGTGTGCAAGCTGGCCTGCTCCGAGGAGGTGCCCGAGCCCGTGGACATGGGTGGGGAGGGCTTCTGCGTGGCCTTCGACCCCCTGGACGGCTCGTCCATCGTGGACACCAACTTCGCCGTGGGCACCATCTTCGGCGTCTGGCCCGGCGACAAGCTGACCAACATCACCGGCCGCGAGCAGGTGGCTGCCGGCATGGGCATCTACGGCCCCCGCACCGTGTTCTGCATTGCCCTGAAGGACGCCCCCGGCTGCCACGAGTTCCTGCTCATGGACGACGGCAAGTGGATGCACGTCAAGGAGACCACCCACATCGGTGAGCACGTGGACGGGCAACGGGCATTGGGAGGTATCAGCTACGAGGGAGGGACGGGGAGGTCAGGGCTGGAGCCACGCGCGCACGAGAATGCGCAGCAGCAAGCGGCCTGAGCGCAGACTCGGACCGGCACGTGGCTGGCAGGAGAGTAGCGAAGCAGCGACGTTATGGGTCAGGACGCTTGTGCGGCAGGCTCCTCGGTGGCAGCAAATGGCGCAGGCTCGGGCGGCGTCAGGCCGCAGCCTGCAAGCAGCAGCACGCCCGTACAGCCCAGGCTGAGTGCTCGCACCCAGCACCCCCAATCGACTCCGTGACCCGGATTCTGACCCCCTGTCGTGAATCGCTACAACAGGTGAGGGCAAGATGTTCGCGCCCGGCAACCTGCGCGCCACCTTCGACAACCCCGCCTACGAGCGCCTGATCAACTTCTACCTTGGCGAGAAGTACACCCTGCGCTACACCGGCGGCATGGTGCCCGACGTGTTCCAGATCATCGTCAAGGAGAAGGGTGTGTTCACCAACGTGACCTCGCCCACCACCAAGGCCAAGCTCCGCATCCTGTTCGAGGTTGCCCCCCTGGCCCTGCTGGTGAGCTTGGCTGGGTCTCGGCGCGAGAACGAAATGAATAGACGAAATGCGCTCGAATGGGCCTGTGCACGAGTGCTCGCCTTGAGACGAGGGATGACTGCTAACCATTCCCGTGTGCACCTGGTCTCCTCCTTGCGCAGATGGAGAAGGCCGGCGGTGCCTCCAGCTGCGACGGCAAGGCCGTGTCCGCCCTGGACATCCCCATCCTGGTGTGCGACCAGCGCACGCAGATCTGCTACGGCTCGATCGGCGAGGTCCGCCGCTTCGAGGAGTACATGTACGGCACCTCGCCGCGCTTCTCCGAGAAGGTGGCTGCCTAAATGCCCCCAGCGGCATCTGGGCACCTCTGGGATAAAGCTAGCTGCTGGCGGTCCGGTGCGGTTGAGTGGTGGTTGACTGCTTGCGAGTTTTGGGACTGGGCGTCGCGCGCGCGGCGGCCGTTTTTGTTGGTGTTCGTGTGATAACCTCGCGGTGGGTTCTGGCTGGATGTGGGTGTTGATGGAACATCCCGCGGGGCTGACTGCGGGGGTGAGTTTTGAGTGGTTTCGGGCTGTTTTCCGGGCGGGGGCTGCTAACGCCCCAGGCCGTGCTGAGGTGGAGTGAGCGAGAAGAGAACCAACTGGAGTCTGGACGTGGGGAGGGTGCCGCGGCCCGGGTGAATAACTCGACGCGGGGTGTACTCTCAATGAAATGGCGCAATGCGCCAGATGTAAACCTAAAAATTTGCTGCGAGCCGGCCACGAGTCGCAAGCGAGAACCTGTTGGGCCCGCGGCAAGGAGACCAGCACCGGCTGCAGGGTGGGGGTGCCTGCCGGGTGTGCCCGGCCGTCACGCGGAGTCGCAGACAACCCCAGCTCTGGTCACTGGCGGTAGCCGGGTGCCAGCACAGACAGTTCCGCAAGTTGGTTACATCCGTCCGAGGGATCCGCCCCTCCACCCAAACAGAACCCATCACCACGCTGTGCCCCCGCTTGCTCTGTACCATCGAACCCACCACCACGCCCGCGAACTCTTTCATTTCGACGTCCATTCATTTCTGTGGGACAGCGCCTGTGCTTGATGATCACGCAATGCCGCACGCAGTGATACCTTGCGGCCACGCCTGGCTGTGCCGCGCAACCCAGCCCACAATCAACTGTCACCAGGGCACCGCGCACACGTTGCCACACCGGGCCCCCCCACCCTGTGCACTGCATGAATTCCAAGTCTGGGCGCTCGCTCGCACCTCGGCTCAAACCTCCTATTCCGTTGCCGGCGCAATCCCTGTGTTGCGCACTCGCGCGCTTCAAGGGCAATCTCAAGGGCCTTGGCTACTTTCTGTTGTGGCCCCTGAAGAGGGATACCTGAAGTATCCCTCTTCGGCTCTTCCAGCATGCCTCAGCCCACATCAGCCCATCAACACCCCGCGGGGCCATGTACTACGCGACACGGAAATGTCCCTTGCGAGCACCATTTCTGCGCACTGGTGGCCGGAACGTGCCGGACTGCTGCAGCTGCGACCTGTCCAATGCCCAACCCTAGCTATCACCTATCAAACCCAGTATGCACGAAGCTACGCCAGCATGCGTGCCGCGCTGCCGTAGCGTCCTCCTTCCGGCCCTGCACGTCCATCTCCACCCGCTTACGACTCACCCGCCTCCTTCTCCTTCTCTGCGCTCTTCTCCTTCACCTCCTTTGCCTCCTTCGCCTCCTTTGCCTCCTTGGTCTCCTTCGCCTCCTTCGCCTCTTTCGCCTCCTTGTCCTTGCCTGCGCCCTTGGCCGCCACCAGGTCCCCAGTGGAGTCGTTGCCGGCGATGGAGGCCGTGCTGCGCGCGTTGTGCCCCAGCGCGCCCGTGCTGCCGTAGCGGCTGTTGACGCCGCCGTGGTTCAGGTGCGGCGCGCGCAGGCTGTACTGCAGCGCATAGCTGCAGGTGTTGAACTTGCGAGTCTGCGTGGCACGTGCAGGGCGGGTTGGGGAGGGCCGTCAGCGCTGCCGGAATCAGTGCTGTCAGCAGCCGCCCCGCATCACCCCTGACCTGCACCTGTAGCACAAATACTCACGAACACACACAACGGCCCAACCCACGCCCTCCGCACTCAGACCCTTGCCTGGGAGAACGGCAGCAGCTTCTCCTCCATCTCCGCCAGCGTGATGCCGTCGCCCTTGTGCAGTGCGGTGCGCGGGATGGTGGGCAGCACGTGGTTGTTGTGCAGCGGCATGGTGAAGTCGAAGGGGTTGTAGTTGGCGCCGGGGCTGAACAGCACCTCCACGCGGAAGCGCTCGGGGCTCTCCACCGGCACCGTCTTGTTCTCGTACATGCGGAACACCACCTGCGCGGCCGGGTGTGGGTGTGGGTGTGGGTGTGGGTGTGGGTGTGGGTGTGGGTGTGGGTGTGGGTGTGGGTGTGGGTGTGGGTGTGGGTGTGGGTGTGGGTGTGGGTGTGGGTGTGGGTGTGGGTGTGGGTGTGGGTGTGGGTGTGGGTGTGGGTGTGGGTGTGGGTGTGGGTGTGGGTGTGGGTGTGGGTGTGGCACCTTTGGACGAGGGATGACCGCTAACCATTCCCGTGCGCACCTGGTCTCCCCCTTGCGCAGGTGGAGAAGACCGGCGGTGCCTCCAGCTGCGACGGCAAGGCCGTGTCCGCCCTGGACATCCCCATCCTGGTGTGCGACCAGCGCACTCAAATCTGCTACGGCTCGATCGGCGAGGTCCGCCGCTTGAGTACATGTACGGCACCTCGCCGCGCTTCTCCGAGAAGGTGGCTGCCTAAATGCCCCCAGCGGCATCTGGGCACCTCTGGGATAAAGCTAGCTGCTGGCGGTCCGGTGCGATTGAGTGGTGGTTGACTGCTTGCGAGTTTTGGGACTGGGCGTCGCGCGCGCGGCGGCCGTTTTTGTTGGTGTTCGTGTGATAACCTCGCGGTGGGTTCTGGCTGGATGTGGGTGTTGATGGAACATCCCGCGGGGCTGACTGCGGGGGTGAGATTTGAGTGGTTTCGGCAGGGGGGGGGGGGGGGGTAGAAAACAAAGTGCCGCACCCCATGCCCCGAAATGCCCCGGGACCCCCCTTGAGGGGACGACTGACCCCCCCACGGACAAAACCGTGTCCTTTAGGGGTTAAAACCCCTCCATTTATACCAAAGTGGTGCCAATCGACTCCTCTTGACGAGCGCTATCACGCCATGTTACTGGCGGCATGTTCTGAGAATCCTGTTCGGCACCCACAGGATTCTATCCATGGAAATCCCCCCGGCCAAGCCCACCTCTCAAAAGTGCCCCATGCTACATTATGCCATTTGACACCCTTGTTAGACATGCGAATTTATGCGCACCAGCGCTTGAAAGCCCCGCCGTGGCGGTGCGCATGTGGGGACATGTGCCGACATGACCACGCCAGGGCATGCAAATGGGCCTCCCACGCTGTGTTTTGCGCTTACGGTATTACGGCATAGCATGCATAGTCCAGCCTCGTGGTGTTGCGTTTGGCCCCTGGTGCTGTCCGTGATGCGCTTCCCGAAATCCGCCAGGATGGGCTCCCGAAACCCGCCGGACCCCCCCCAGACGACCGCCCCCTAAGAAAACTAAAAGCACGTGCGTAATGCTCTCGTTAAGCTCTTTAAAATTGAGCATGGGGTAAGATCCTGAGCTTTCTAACCCCCCCTGGTTTCGGGCTGTTTTCTGGGCGGGGGCTGCTAACGCCCCAGGTGGAGTGAGCGAGAAGAGAACCAACTATGGAGTCTGGACGTGGTGGAGGGTGCCGCGGCCCGGGTGAATAACTCGACGCGGGGTGTACTCTCAATGAAATGGCGCATGCGCCACATGTTAAACCTAAACATTTGCTGCGATCCGGCCACGGGTCGCAAGCGAGAACTTGAGGACCCCTGGCGGACACATGGACTGCTCAGAGCGTGCGGCAAGGAGACCAGCACCGGCTGCAGGGTGCGGGTGCCTGCCGGGCGTGCCCGACCGTCATACTGAGTCGCATACAACCCCAGGTCTGCCAGGTCACTGGCGGTAACCCGGGTGCCAGCACAGACAGGCTGCTCAGTTAGGTTACATCCACCAGAGGCATCCGCCCCTTTGCTGTCCGCCCGCGCGTGTTCCGCCCGCATTATAACTGAAACGCACCACCACGCCCGCGAACTCTTTCATTTCGACGTCCATTCATTTCTGTGGGACAGCGCCTGTGCTTGATGATCACGCAATGCCGCACGCAGTGATACCTTGCGGCCACGCCTGGCTGTGCCGCGCAACCCAGCCCACAATCAACTGTCACCAGGGCACCGCGCACACGTTGCCACACCGGGCCCCCCCACCCTGTGCACTGCATGAATTCCAAGTCTGGGCCCTCGCTCGCACCTCGGCTCAAACCTCCTATTCCGTTGCCGGCGCAATCCCTGTGTTGCGCACTCGCGCGCTTCAAGGGCAATCTCAAGGGCCTTGGCTACTTTCTGTTGTGGCCCCTGAAGAGGGATACCTGAAGTATCCCTCTTCCAGCATGCCTCAGCCCACATCAGCCCATCAACACCCCACGGGGCCATGTACTACGCGCCACGGAAATGTCCCTTGCGAGCACCATTTCTGCGCACTGGTGGCCGAAACGTGCCGGACTGCTGCAGCTGTGACCTGTCCAATGCCCAACCCTAGCTATCACCTATCAAACCCAGTATGCACGAAGCTACGCCAGCATGCGTGCCGCGCTGCCGTAGCGTCCTCCTTCCGGCCCTGCACGTCCATCTCCACCCGCTTACGACTCACCCGCCTCCTTCTCCTTCTCTGCGCTCTTCTCCTTCACCTCCTTTGCCTCCTTCGCCTCCTTTGCCTCCTTGGTCTCCTTCGCCTCCTTCGCCTCTTTCGCCTCCTTGTCCTTGCCTGCGCCCTTGGCCGCCACCAGGTCCCCAGTGGAGTCGTTGCCGGCGATGGAGGCCGTGCTGCGCGCGTTGTGCCCCAGCGCGCCCGTGCTGCCGTAGCGGCTGTTGACGCCGCCGTGGTTCAGGTGCGGCGCGCGCAGGCTGTACTGCAGCGCGTAGCTGCAGGTGTTGAACTTGCGAGTCTGCGCGGCGCGTGCAGGGCGGGTTGGGGAGGGCCGTCAGCGCTGCTGGAATCAGTGCTGTCAGCAGACCGCCTCGCATCACCCGTGACAGCACTTGCAGCACACACAACGGCCCAACCCACGCCCTCCGCACTCAGACCCTTGCCTGGGAGAACGGCAGCAGCTTCTCCTCCATCTCCGCCAGCGTGATGCCGTCGCCCTTGTGCAGTGCGGTGCGCGGGATGGTGGGCAGCACGTGGTTGTTGTGCAGCGGCATGGTGAAGTCGAAGGGGTTGTAGTTGGCGCCGGGGCTGAACAGCACCTCCACGCGGAAGCGCTCGGGGCTCTCCACCGGCACCGTCTTGTTCTCGTACATGCGGAACACCACCTGCGCGGCCGGGTGTGGGTGTGGGTGTGGGTGTGGCACCTTTGGACGAGGGATGACCGCTAACCATTCCCGTGCGCACCTGGTCTCCCCCTTGCGCAGGTGGAGAAGACCGGCGGTGCCTCCAGCTGCGACGGCAAGGCCGTGTCCGCCCTGGACATCCCCATCCTGGTGTGCGACCAGCGCACTCAAATCTGCTACGGCTCGATCGGCGAGGTCCGCCGCTTGAGTACATGTACGGCACCTCGCCGCGCTTCTCCGAGAAGGTGGCTGCCTAAATGCCCCCAGCGGCATCTGGGCACCTCTGGGATAAAGCTAGCTGCTGGCGGTCCGGTGCGATTGAGTGGTGGTTGACTGCTTGCGAGTTTTGGGACTGGGCGTCGCGCGCGCGGCGGCCGTTTCTGTTGGTGTTCGTGTGATAACCTCGCGGTGGGTTCTGGCTGGATGTGGGTGTTGATGGAACATCCCGCGGGGCTGACTGCGGGGGTGAGTTTTGAGTGGTTTCGGCAGGGGGGGGGGGGTAGAAAACAAAGTGCCGCACCCCATGCCCCGAAATGCCCCGGGACCCCCCTTGAGGGGACGACTGACCCCCCCACGGACAAAACCGTGTCCTTTAGGGGTTAAAACCCCTCCATTTATACCAAAGTGGTGCCAATCGACTCCTCTTGACGAGCGCTATCACGCCATGTTACTGGCGGCATGTTCTGAGAATCCTGTTCGGCACCCACAGGATTCTATCCATGGAAATCCCCCCGGCCAAGCCCACCTCTCAAAAGTGCCCCATGCTACATTATGCCATTTGACACCCTTGTTAGACATGCGAATTTATGCGCACCAGCGCTTGAAAGCCCCGCCGTGGCGGTGCGCATGTGGGGACATGTGCCGACATGACCACGCCAGGGCATGCAAATGGGCCTCCCACGCTGTGTTTTGCGCTTACGGTATTACGGCATAGCATGCATAGTCCAGCCTCGTGGTGTTGCGTTTGGCCCCTGGTGCTGTCCGTGATGCGCTTCCCGAAATCCGCCAGGATGGGCTCCCGAAACCCGCCGGACCCCCCCCCAGACGACCGCCCCCTAAGAAAACTAAAAGCACGTGCGTAATGCTCTCGTTAAGCTCTTTAAAATTGAGCATGGGGTAAGATCCTGAGCTTTCTAACCCCCCCTGGTTTCGGGCTGTTTTCTGGGCGGGGGCTGCTAACGCCCCAGGTGGAGTGAGCGAGAAGAGAACCAACTATGGAGTCTGGACGTGGTGGAGGGTGCCGCGGCCCGGGTGAATAACTCGACGCGGGGTGTACTCTCAATGAAATGGCGCATGCGCCACATGTTAAACCTAAACATTTGCTGCGATCCGGCCACGGGTCGCAAGCGAGAACTTGAGGACCCCTGGCGGACACATGGACTGCTCAGAGCGTGCGGCAAGGAGACCAGCACCGGCTGCAGGGTGCGGGTGCCTGCCGGGCGTGCCCGACCGTCATACTGAGTCGCATACAACCCCAGGTCTGCCAGGTCACTGGCGGTAACCCGGGTGCCAGCACAGACAGGCTGCTCAGTTAGGTTACATCCACCAGAGGCATCCGCCCCTTTGCTGTCCGCCCGCGCGTGTTCCGCCCGCATTATAACTGAAACGCACCACCACGCCCGCGAACTCTTTCATTTCGACGTCCATTCATTTCTGTGGGACAGCGCCTGTGCTTGATGATCACGCAATGCCGCACGCAGTGATACCTTGCGGCCACGCCTGGCTGTGCCGCGCAACCCAGCCCACAATCAACTGTCACCAGGGCACCGCGCACACGTTGCCACACCGGGCCCCCCCACCCTGTGCACTGCATGAATTCCAAGTCTGGGCCCTCGCTCGCACCTCGGCTCAAACCTCCTATTCCGTTGCCGGCGCAATCCCTGTGTTGCGCACTCGCGCGCTTCAAGGGCAATCTCAAGGGCCTTGGCTACTTTCTGTTGTGGCCCCTGAAGAGGGATACCTGAAGTATCCCTCTTCCAGCATGCCTCAGCCCACATCAGCCCATCAACACCCCACGGGGCCATGTACTACGCGCCACGGAAATGTCCCTTGCGAGCACCATTTCTGCGCACTGGTGGCCGAAACGTGCCGGACTGCTGCAGCTGTGACCTGTCCAATGCCCAACCCTAGCTATCACCTATCAAACCCAGTATGCACGAAGCTACGCCAGCATGCGTGCCGCGCTGCCGTAGCGTCCTCCTTCCGGCCCTGCACGTCCATCTCCACCCGCTTACGACTTACCCGCCTCCTTCTCCTTCTCTGCGCTCTTCTCCTTCACCTCCTTTGCCTCCTTCGCCTCCTTTGCCTCCTTGGTCTCCTTCGCCTCCTTCGCCTCTTTCGCCTCCTTGTCCTTGCCTGCGCCCTTGGCCGCCACCAGGTCCCCAGTGGAGTCGTTGCCGGCGATGGAGGCCGTGCTGCGCGCGTTGTGCCCCAGCGCGCCCGTGCTGCCGTAGCGGCTGTTGACGCCGCCGTGGTTCAGGTGCGGCGCGCGCAGGCTGTACTGCAGCGCGTAGCTGCAGGTGTTGAACTTGCGAGTCTGCGTGGCGCGTGCAGGGCGGGTTGGGGAGGGCCGTCAGCGCTGCTGGAATCAGTGCTGTCAGCAGACCGCCTCGCATCACCCGTGACAGCACTTGCAGCACACACAACGGCCCAACCCACGCCCTCCGCACTCAGACCCTTGCCTGGGAGAACGGCAGCAGCTTCTCCTCCATCTCCGCCAGCGTGATGCCGTCGCCCTTGTGCAGTGCGGTGCGCGGGATGGTGGGCAGCACGTGGTTGTTGTGCAGCGGCATGGTGAAGTCGAAGGGGTTGTAGTTGGCGCCGGGGCTGAACAGCACCTCCACGCGGAAGCGCTCGGGGCTCTCCACCGGCACCGTCTTGTTCTCGTACATGCGGAACACCACCTGCGCGGCCGGGTGTGGGTGTGGGTGTGGGTGTGGGTGTGGGTGTGGGTGTGGGTGTGGGTGTGGGTGTGGGTGTGGGTGTGGGTGTGGGTGTGGGTGTGGGTGTGGGTGTGGGTGTGGGTGTGGGTGTGGGTGTGGGTGTGGGTGTGGGTGTGGGTGTGGGTGTGGGTGTGGGTGTGGGTGTGGGGTGGTGGCACCTTTGGACGAGGGATGACCGCTAACCATTCCCGTGCGCACCTGGTCTCCCCCTTGCGCAGGTGGAGAAGACCGGCGGTGCCTCCAGCTGCGACGGCAAGGCCGTGTCCGCCCTGGACATCCCCATCCTGGTGTGCGACCAGCGCACTCAAATCTGCTACGGCTCGATCGGCGAGGTCCGCCGCTTGAGTACATGTACGGCACCTCGCCGCGCTTCTCCGAGAAGGTGGCTGCCTAAATGCCCCCAGCGGCATCTGGGCACCTCTGGGATAAAGCTAGCTGCTGGCGGTCCGGTGCGATTGAGTGGTGGTTGACTGCTTGCGAGTTTTGGGACTGGGCGTCGCGCGCGCGGCGGCCGTTTCTGTTGGTGTTCGTGTGATAACCTCGCGGTGGGTTCTGGCTGGATGTGGGTGTTGATGGAACATCCCGCGGGGCTGACTGCGGGGGTGAGTTTTGAGTGGTTTCGGCAGGGGGGGGGGGGTAGAAAACAAAGTGCCGCACCCCATGCCCCGAAATGCCCCGGGACCCCCCTTGAGGGGACGACTGACCCCCCCACGGACAAAACCGTGTCCTTTAGGGGTTAAAACCCCTCCATTTATACCAAAGTGGTGCCAATCGACTCCTCTTGACGAGCGCTATCACGCCATGTTACTGGCGGCATGTTCTGAGAATCCTGTTCGGCACCCACAGGATTCTATCCATGGAAATCCCCCCGGCCAAGCCCACCTCTCAAAAGTGCCCCATGCTACATTATGCCATTTGACACCCTTGTTAGACATGCGAATTTATGCGCACCAGCGCTTGAAAGCCCCGCCGTGGCGGTGCGCATGTGGGGACATGTGCCGACATGACCACGCCAGGGCATGCAAATGGGCCTCCCACGCTGTGTTTTGCGCTTACGGTATTACGGCATAGCATGCATAGTCCAGCCTCGTGGTGTTGCGTTTGGCCCCTGGTGCTGTCCGTGATGCGCTTCCCGAAATCCGCCAGGATGGGCTCCCGAAACCCGCCGGACCCCCCCAGACGACCGCCCCCTAAGAAAACTAAAAGCACGTGCGTAATGCTCTCGTTAAGCTCTTTAAAATTGAGCATGGGGTAAGATCCTGAGCTTTCTAACCCCCCCTGGTTTCGGGCTGTTTTCTGGGCGGGGGCTGCTAACGCCCCAGGTGGAGTGAGCGAGAAGAGAACCAACTATGGAGTCTGGACGTGGTGGAGGGTGCCGCGGCCCGGGTGAATAACTCGACGCGGGGTGTACTCTCAATGAAATGGCGCATGCGCCACATGTTAAACCTAAACATTTGCTGCGATCCGGCCACGGGTCGCAAGCGAGAACTTGAGGACCCCTGGCGGACACATGGACTGCTCAGAGCGTGCGGCAAGGAGACCAGCACCGGCTGCAGGGTGCGGGTGCCTGCCGGGCGTGCCCGACCGTCATACTGAGTCGCATACAACCCCAGGTCTGCCAGGTCACTGGCGGTAACCCGGGTGCCAGCACAGACAGGCTGCTCAGTTAGGTTACATCCACCAGAGGCATCCGCCCCTTTGCTGTCCGCCCGCGCGTGTTCCGCCCGCATTATAACTGAAACGCACCACCACGCCCGCGAACTCTTTCATTTCGACGTCCATTCATTTCTGTGGGACAGCGCCTGTGCTTGATGATCACGCAATGCCGCACGCAGTGATACCTTGCGGCCACGCCTGGCTGTGCCGCGCAACCCAGCCCACAATCAACTGTCACCAGGGCACCGCGCACACGTTGCCACACCGGGCCCCCCCACCCTGTGCACTGCATGAATTCCAAGTCTGGGCCCTCGCTCGCACCTCGGCTCAAACCTCCTATTCCGTTGCCGGCGCAATCCCTGTGTTGCGCACTCGCGCGCTTCAAGGGCAATCTCAAGGGCCTTGGCTACTTTCTGTTGTGGCCCCTGAAGAGGGATACCTGAAGTATCCCTCTTCCAGCATGCCTCAGCCCACATCAGCCCATCAACACCCCACGGGGCCATGTACTACGCGCCACGGAAATGTCCCTTGCGAGCACCATTTCTGCGCACTGGTGGCCGAAACGTGCCGGACTGCTGCAGCTGTGACCTGTCCAATGCCCAACCCTAGCTATCACCTATCAAACCCAGTATGCACGAAGCTACGCCAGCATGCGTGCCGCGCTGCCGTAGCGTCCTCCTTCCGGCCCTGCACGTCCATCTCCACCCGCTTACGACTTACCCGCCTCCTTCTCCTTCTCTGCGCTCTTCTCCTTCACCTCCTTTGCCTCCTTCGCCTCCTTTGCCTCCTTGGTCTCCTTCGCCTCCTTCGCCTCTTTCGCCTCCTTGTCCTTGCCTGCGCCCTTGGCCGCCACCAGGTCCCCAGTGGAGTCGTTGCCGGCGATGGAGGCCGTGCTGCGCGCGTTGTGCCCCAGCGCGCCCGTGCTGCCGTAGCGGCTGTTGACGCCGCCGTGGTTCAGGTGCGGCGCGCGCAGGCTGTACTGCAGCGCGTAGCTGCAGGTGTTGAACTTGCGAGTCTGCGTGGCGCGTGCAGGGCGGGTTGGGGAGGGCCGTCAGCGCTGCTGGAATCAGTGCTGTCAGCAGACCGCCTCGCATCACCCGTGACAGCACTTGCAGCACACACAACGGCCCAACCCACGCCCTCCGCACTCAGACCCTTGCCTGGGAGAACGGCAGCAGCTTCTCCTCCATCTCCGCCAGCGTGATGCCGTCGCCCTTGTGCAGTGCGGTGCGCGGGATGGTGGGCAGCACGTGGTTGTTGTGCAGCGGCATGGTGAAGTCGAAGGGGTTGTAGTTGGCGCCGGGGCTGAACAGCACCTCCACGCGGAAGCGCTCGGGGCTCTCCACCGGCACCGTCTTGTTCTCGTACATGCGGAACACCACCTGCGCGGCCGGGTGTGGGTGTGGGTGTGTGGGTGTGGGTGTGGGTGTGGGTGTGGGTGTGGGTGTGGGTGTGGGTGTGGGTGTGGGTGTGGGTGTGGGTGTGGGTGTGGGTGTGGGTGTGGGTGTGGGTGTGGGTGTGGGTGTGGGTGTGGGTGTGGGTGTGGGTGTGGGTGTGGGTGTGGGTGTGGGTGTGGGTGTGGGTGTGGGTGTGGGTGTGGGTGTGGGTGTGGGTGTGGGTGTGGGTGTGGGTGTGGGTGTGGGTGTGGGTGTGGGTGTGGGTGTGGGTGTGGGTGTGGGTGTGGGTGTGGGTGTGGGTGTGGGTGTGGGTGTGGGTGTGGCACCTTTGGACGAGGGATGACCGCTAACCATTCCCGTGCGCACCTGGTCTCCCCCTTGCGCAGGTGGAGAAGACCGGCGGTGCCTCCAGCTGCGACGGCAAGGCCGTGTCCGCCCTGGACATCCCCATCCTGGTGTGCGACCAGCGCACTCAAATCTGCTACGGCTCGATCGGCGAGGTCCGCCGCTTGAGTACATGTACGGCACCTCGCCGCGCTTCTCCGAGAAGGTGGCTGCCTAAATGCCCCCAGCGGCATCTGGGCACCTCTGGGATAAAGCTAGCTGCTGGCGGTCCGGTGCGATTGAGTGGTGGTTGACTGCTTGCGAGTTTTGGGACTGGGCGTCGCGCGCGCGGCGGCCGTTTCTGTTGGTGTTCGTGTGATAACCTCGCGGTGGGTTCTGGCTGGATGTGGGTGTTGATGGAACATCCCGCGGGGCTGACTGCGGGGGTGAGTTTTGAGTGGTTTCGGCAGGGGGGGGGGGGTAGAAAACAAAGTGCCGCACCCCATGCCCCGAAATGCCCCGGGACCCCCCTTGAGGGGACGACTGACCCCCCCACGGACAAAACCGTGTCCTTTAGGGGTTAAAACCCCTCCATTTATACCAAAGTGGTGCCAATCGACTCCTCTTGACGAGCGCTATCACGCCATGTTACTGGCGGCATGTTCTGAGAATCCTGTTCGGCACCCACAGGATTCTATCCATGGAAATCCCCCCGGCCAAGCCCACCTCTCAAAAGTGCCCCATGCTACATTATGCCATTTGACACCCTTGTTAGACATGCGAATTTATGCGCACCAGCGCTTGAAAGCCCCGCCGTGGCGGTGCGCATGTGGGGACATGTGCCGACATGACCACGCCAGGGCATGCAAATGGGCCTCCCACGCTGTGTTTTGCGCTTACGGTATTACGGCATAGCATGCATAGTCCAGCCTCGTGGTGTTGCGTTTGGCCCCTGGTGCTGTCCGTGATGCGCTTCCCGAAATCCGCCAGGATGGGCTCCCGAAACCCGCCGGACCCCCCCAGACGACCGCCCCCTAAGAAAACTAAAAGCACGTGCGTAATGCTCTCGTTAAGCTCTTTAAAATTGAGCATGGGGTAAGATCCTGAGCTTTCTAACCCCCCCTGGTTTCGGGCTGTTTTCTGGGCGGGGGCTGCTAACGCCCCAGGTGGAGTGAGCGAGAAGAGAACCAACTATGGAGTCTGGACGTGGTGGAGGGTGCCGCGGCCCGGGTGAATAACTCGACGCGGGGTGTACTCTCAATGAAATGGCGCATGCGCCACATGTTAAACCTAAACATTTGCTGCGATCCGGCCACGGGTCGCAAGCGAGAACTTGAGGACCCCTGGCGGACACATGGACTGCTCAGAGCGTGCGGCAAGGAGACCAGCACCGGCTGCAGGGTGCGGGTGCCTGCCGGGCGTGCCCGACCGTCATACTGAGTCGCATACAACCCCAGGTCTGCCAGGTCACTGGCGGTAACCCGGGTGCCAGCACAGACAGGCTGCTCAGTTAGGTTACATCCACCAGAGGCATCCGCCCCTTTGCTGTCCGCCCGCGCGTGTTCCGCCCGCATTATAACTGAAACGCACCACCACGCCCGCGAACTCTTTCATTTCGACGTCCATTCATTTCTGTGGGACAGCGCCTGTGCTTGATGATCACGCAATGCCGCACGCAGTGATACCTTGCGGCCACGCCTGGCTGTGCCGCGCAACCCAGCCCACAATCAACTGTCACCAGGGCACCGCGCACACGTTGCCACACCGGGCCCCCCCACCCTGTGCACTGCATGAATTCCAAGTCTGGGCCCTCGCTCGCACCTCGGCTCAAACCTCCTATTCCGTTGCCGGCGCAATCCCTGTGTTGCGCACTCGCGCGCTTCAAGGGCAATCTCAAGGGCCTTGGCTACTTTCTGTTGTGGCCCCTGAAGAGGGATACCTGAAGTATCCCTCTTCCAGCATGCCTCAGCCCACATCAGCCCATCAACACCCCACGGGGCCATGTACTACGCGCCACGGAAATGTCCCTTGCGAGCACCATTTCTGCGCACTGGTGGCCGAAACGTGCCGGACTGCTGCAGCTGTGACCTGTCCAATGCCCAACCCTAGCTATCACCTATCAAACCCAGTATGCACGAAGCTACGCCAGCATGCGTGCCGCGCTGCCGTAGCGTCCTCCTTCCGGCCCTGCACGTCCATCTCCACCCGCTTACGACTCACCCGCCTCCTTCTCCTTCTCTGCGCTCTTCTCCTTCACCTCCTTTGCCTCCTTCGCCTCCTTTGCCTCCTTGGTCTCCTTCGCCTCCTTCGCCTCTTTCGCCTCCTTGTCCTTGCCTGCGCCCTTGGCCGCCACCAGGTCCCCAGTGGAGTCGTTGCCGGCGATGGAGGCCGTGCTGCGCGCGTTGTGCCCCAGCGCGCCCGTGCTGCCGTAGCGGCTGTTGACGCCGCCGTGGTTCAGGTGCGGCGCGCGCAGGCGTACTGCAGCGCGTAGCTGCAGGTGTTGAACTTGCGAGTCTGCGTGGCGCGTGCAGGGCGGGTTGGGGAGGGCCGTCAGCGCTGCTGGAATCAGTGCTGTCAGCAGACCGCCTCGCATCACCCGTGACAGCACTTGCAGCACACACAACGGCCCAACCCACGCCCTCCGCACTCAGACCCTTGCCTGGGAGAACGGCAGCAGCTTCTCCTCCATCTCCGCCAGCGTGATGCCGTCGCCCTTGTGCAGTGCGGTGCGCGGGATGGTGGGCAGCACGTGGTTTGTTGTGCAGCGGCATGGTGAAGTCGAAGGGGTTGTAGTTGGCGCCGGGGCTGAACAGCACCTCCACGCGGAAGCGCTCGGGGCTCTCCACCGGCACCGTCTTGTTTCTCGTACATGCGGAACACCACCTGCGCGGCCGGGTGTGGGTGTGGGTGTGGGTGTGGGTGTGGGTGTGGGTGTGGTGTGGGTGTGGGTGTGGGTGTGGGTGTGGGGTGTGGGTGTGGGTGTGGGTGTGGGTGTGGGTGTGGGTGTGGGTGTGGGTGTGGGTGTGGGTGTGGGTGTGGGTGTGGGTGTGGGTGTGGGTGTGGGTGTGGGTGTGGGTGTGGTGTGGGTGTGGGTGTGGGTGTGGGTGTGGGTGTGGGTGTGGGTGTGGGTGTGGGTGTGGGTGTGGGTGTGGGGTGTGGGTGTGGGTGTGGGTGTGGGTGTGGGGTGTGGGTGTGGGTGTGGGTGTGGTGTGGGTGTGGGTGTGGGTGTGGGTGTGGGTGTGGGTGTGGGTGTGGGTGTGGGTGTGGGTGTGGGTGTGGGTGTGGGTGTGGGTGTGGGTGTGGGTGTGGGTGTGGGTGTGGGTGTGGGTGTGGGTGTGGGTGTGGCACCTTTGGACGAGGGATGACCGCTAACCATTCCCGTGCGCACCTGGTCTCCCCCTTGCGCAGGTGGAGAAGACCGGCGGTGCCTCCAGCTGCGACGGCAAGGCCGTGTCCGCCCTGGACATCCCCATCCTGGTGTGCGACCAGCGCACTCAAATCTGCTACGGCTCGATCGGCGAGGTCCGCCGCTTGAGTACATGTACGGCACCTCGCCGCGCTTCTCCGAGAAGGTGGCTGCCTAAATGCCCCCAGCGGCATCTGGGCACCTCTGGGATAAAGCTAGCTGCTGGCGGTCCGGTGCGATTGAGTGGTGGTTGACTGCTTGCGAGTTTTGGGACTGGGCGTCGCGCGCGCGGCGGCCGTTTCTGTTGGTGTTCGTGTGATAACCTCGCGGTGGGTTCTGGCTGGATGTGGGTGTTGATGGAACATCCCGCGGGGCTGACTGCGGGGGTGAGTTTTGAGTGGTTTCGGCAGGGGGGGGGGGGGTAGAAAACAAAGTGCCGCACCCCATGCCCCGAAATGCCCCGGGACCCCCCTTGAGGGGACGACTGACCCCCCCACGGACAAAACCGTGTCCTTTAGGGGTTAAAACCCCTCCATTTATACCAAAGTGGTGCCAATCGACTCCTCTTGACGAGCGCTATCACGCCATGTTACTGGCGGCATGTTCTGAGAATCCTGTTCGGCACCCACAGGATTCTATCCATGGAAATCCCCCCGGCCAAGCCCACCTCTCAAAAGTGCCCCATGCTACATTATGCCATTTGACACCCTTGTTAGACATGCGAATTTATGCGCACCAGCGCTTGAAAGCCCCGCCGTGGCGGTGCGCATGTGGGGACATGTGCCGACATGACCACGCCAGGGCATGCAAATGGGCCTCCCACGCTGTGTTTTGCGCTTACGGTATTACGGCATAGCATGCATAGTCCAGCCTCGTGGTGTTGCGTTTGGCCCCTGGTGCTGTCCGTGATGCGCTTCCCGAAATCCGCCAGGATGGGCTCCCGAAACCCGCCGGACCCCCCCCAGACGACCGCCCCCTAAGAAAACTAAAAGCACGTGCGTAATGCTCTCGTTAAGCTCTTTAAAATTGAGCATGGGGTAAGATCCTGAGCTTTCTAACCCCCCCTGGTTTCGGGCTGTTTTCTGGGCGGGGGCTGCTAACGCCCCAGGTGGAGTGAGCGAGAAGAGAACCAACTATGGAGTCTGGACGTGGTGGAGGGTGCCGCGGCCCGGGTGAATAACTCGACGCGGGGTGTACTCTCAATGAAATGGCGCATGCGCCACATGTTAAACCTAAACATTTGCTGCGATCCGGCCACGGGTCGCAAGCGAGAACTTGAGGACCCCTGGCGGACACATGGACTGCTCAGAGCGTGCGGCAAGGAGACCAGCACCGGCTGCAGGGTGCGGGTGCCTGCCGGGCGTGCCCGACCGTCATACTGAGTCGCATACAACCCCAGGTCTGCCAGGTCACTGGCGGTAACCCGGGTGCCAGCACAGACAGGCTGCTCAGTTAGGTTACATCCACCAGAGGCATCCGCCCCTTTGCTGTCCGCCCGCGCGTGTTCCGCCCGCATTATAACTGAAACGCACCACCACGCCCGCGAACTCTTTCATTTCGACGTCCATTCATTTCTGTGGGACAGCGCCTGTGCTTGATGATCACGCAATGCCGCACGCAGTGATACCTTGCGGCCACGCCTGGCTGTGCCGCGCAACCCAGCCCACAATCAACTGTCACCAGGGCACCGCGCACACGTTGCCACACCGGGCCCCCCCACCCTGTGCACTGCATGAATTCCAAGTCTGGGCCCTCGCTCGCACCTCGGCTCAAACCTCCTATTCCGTTGCCGGCGCAATCCCTGTGTTGCGCACTCGCGCGCTTCAAGGGCAATCTCAAGGGCCTTGGCTACTTTCTGTTGTGGCCCCTGAAGAGGGATACCTGAAGTATCCCTCTTCCAGCATGCCTCAGCCCACATCAGCCCATCAACACCCCACGGGGCCATGTACTACGCGCCACGGAAATGTCCCTTGCGAGCACCATTTCTGCGCACTGGTGGCCGAAACGTGCCGGACTGCTGCAGCTGTGACCTGTCCAATGCCCAACCCTAGCTATCACCTATCAAACCCAGTATGCACGAAGCTACGCCAGCATGCGTGCCGCGCTGCCGTAGCGTCCTCCTTCCGGCCCTGCACGTCCATCTCCACCCGCTTACGACTCACCCGCCTCCTTCTCCTTCTCTGCGCTCTTCTCCTTCACCTCCTTTGCCTCCTTCGCCTCCTTTGCCTCCTTGGTCTCCTTCGCCTCCTTCGCCTCTTTCGCCTCCTTGTCCTTGCCTGCGCCCTTGGCCGCCACCAGGTCCCCAGTGGAGTCGTTGCCGGCGATGGAGGCCGTGCTGCGCGCGTTGTGCCCCAGCGCGCCCGTGCTGCCGTAGCGGCTGTTGACGCCGCCGTGGTTCAGGTGCGGCGCGCGCAGGCTGTACTGCAGCGCGTAGCTGCAGGTGTTGAACTTGCGAGTCTGCGCGGCGCGTGCAGGGCGGGTTGGGGAGGGCCGTCAGCGCTGCTGGAATCAGTGCTGTCAGCAGACCGCCTCGCATCACCCGTGACAGCACTTGCAGCACACACAACGGCCCAACCCACGCCCTCCGCACTCAGACCCTTGCCTGGGAGAACGGCAGCAGCTTCTCCTCCATCTCCGCCAGCGTGATGCCGTCGCCCTTGTGCAGTGCGGTGCGCGGGATGGTGGGCAGCACGTGGTTGTTGTGCAGCGGCATGGTGAAGTCGAAGGGGTTGTAGTTGGCGCCGGGGCTGAACAGCACCTCCACGCGGAAGCGCTCGGGGCTCTCCACCGGCACCGTCTTGTTCTCGTACATGCGGAACACCACCTGCGCGGCCGGGTGTGGGTGTGGGTGTGGGTGTGGCACCTTTGGACGAGGGATGACCGCTAACCATTCCCGTGCGCACCTGGTCTCCCCCTTGCGCAGGTGGAGAAGACCGGCGGTGCCTCCAGCTGCGACGGCAAGGCCGTGTCCGCCCTGGACATCCCCATCCTGGTGTGCGACCAGCGCACTCAAATCTGCTACGGCTCGATCGGCGAGGTCCGCCGCTTGAGTACATGTACGGCACCTCGCCGCGCTTCTCCGAGAAGGTGGCTGCCTAAATGCCCCCAGCGGCATCTGGGCACCTCTGGGATAAAGCTAGCTGCTGGCGGTCCGGTGCGATTGAGTGGTGGTTGACTGCTTGCGAGTTTTGGGACTGGGCGTCGCGCGCGCGGCGGCCGTTTCTGTTGGTGTTCGTGTGATAACCTCGCGGTGGGTTCTGGCTGGATGTGGGTGTTGATGGAACATCCCGCGGGGCTGACTGCGGGGGTGAGTTTTGAGTGGTTTCGGCAGGGGGGGGGGGGGTAGAAAACAAAGTGCCGCACCCCATGCCCCGAAATGCCCCGGGACCCCCCTTGAGGGGACGACTGACCCCCCCACGGACAAAACCGTGTCCTTTAGGGGTTAAAACCCCTCCATTTATACCAAAGTGGTGCCAATCGACTCCTCTTGACGAGCGCTATCACGCCATGTTACTGGCGGCATGTTCTGAGAATCCTGTTCGGCACCCACAGGATTCTATCCATGGAAATCCCCCCGGCCAAGCCCACCTCTCAAAAGTGCCCCATGCTACATTATGCCATTTGACACCCTTGTTAGACATGCGAATTTATGCGCACCAGCGCTTGAAAGCCCCGCCGTGGCGGTGCGCATGTGGGGACATGTGCCGACATGACCACGCCAGGGCATGCAAATGGGCCTCCCACGCTGTGTTTTGCGCTTACGGTATTACGGCATAGCATGCATAGTCCAGCCTCGTGGTGTTGCGTTTGGCCCCTGGTGCTGTCCGTGATGCGCTTCCCGAAATCCGCCAGGATGGGCTCCCGAAACCCGCCGGACCCCCCCCAGACGACCGCCCCCTAAGAAAACTAAAAGCACGTGCGTAATGCTCTCGTTAAGCTCTTTAAAATTGAGCATGGGGTAAGATCCTGAGCTTTCTAACCCCCCCTGGTTTCGGGCTGTTTTCTGGGCGGGGGCTGCTAACGCCCCAGGTGGAGTGAGCGAGAAGAGAACCAACTATGGAGTCTGGACGTGGTGGAGGGTGCCGCGGCCCGGGTGAATAACTCGACGCGGGGTGTACTCTCAATGAAATGGCGCATGCGCCACATGTTAAACCTAAACATTTGCTGCGATCCGGCCACGGGTCGCAAGCGAGAACTTGAGGACCCCTGGCGGACACATGGACTGCTCAGAGCGTGCGGCAAGGAGACCAGCACCGGCTGCAGGGTGCGGGTGCCTGCCGGGCGTGCCCGACCGTCATACTGAGTCGCATACAACCCCAGGTCTGCCAGGTCACTGGCGGTAACCCGGGTGCCAGCACAGACAGGCTGCTCAGTTAGGTTACATCCACCAGAGGCATCCGCCCCTTTGCTGTCCGCCCGCGCGTGTTCCGCCCGCATTATAACTGAAACGCACCACCACGCCCGCGAACTCTTTCATTTCGACGTCCATTCATTTCTGTGGGACAGCGCCTGTGCTTGATGATCACGCAATGCCGCACGCAGTGATACCTTGCGGCCACGCCTGGCTGTGCCGCGCAACCCAGCCCACAATCAACTGTCACCAGGGCACCGCGCACACGTTGCCACACCGGGCCCCCCCACCCTGTGCACTGCATGAATTCCAAGTCTGGGCCCTCGCTCGCACCTCGGCTCAAACCTCCTATTCCGTTGCCGGCGCAATCCCTGTGTTGCGCACTCGCGCGCTTCAAGGGCAATCTCAAGGGCCTTGGCTACTTTCTGTTGTGGCCCCTGAAGAGGGATACCTGAAGTATCCCTCTTCCAGCATGCCTCAGCCCACATCAGCCCATCAACACCCCACGGGGCCATGTACTACGCGCCACGGAAATGTCCCTTGCGAGCACCATTTCTGCGCACTGGTGGCCGAAACGTGCCGGACTGCTGCAGCTGTGACCTGTCCAATGCCCAACCCTAGCTATCACCTATCAAACCCAGTATGCACGAAGCTACGCCAGCATGCGTGCCGCGCTGCCGTAGCGTCCTCCTTCCGGCCCTGCACGTCCATCTCCACCCGCTTACGACTTACCCGCCTCCTTCTCCTTCTCTGCGCTCTTCTCCTTCACCTCCTTTGCCTCCTTCGCCTCCTTTGCCTCCTTGGTCTCCTTCGCCTCCTTCGCCTCTTTCGCCTCCTTGTCCTTGCCTGCGCCCTTGGCCGCCACCAGGTCCCCAGTGGAGTCGTTGCCGGCGATGGAGGCCGTGCTGCGCGCGTTGTGCCCCAGCGCGCCCGTGCTGCCGTAGCGGCTGTTGACGCCGCCGTGGTTCAGGTGCGGCGCGCGCAGGCTGTACTGCAGCGCGTAGCTGCAGGTGTTGAACTTGCGAGTCTGCGTGGCGCGTGCAGGGCGGGTTGGGGAGGGCCGTCAGCGCTGCTGGAATCAGTGCTGTCAGCAGACCGCCTCGCATCACCCGTGACAGCACTTGCAGCACACACAACGGCCCAACCCACGCCCTCCGCACTCAGACCCTTGCCTGGGAGAACGGCAGCAGCTTCTCCTCCATCTCCGCCAGCGTGATGCCGTCGCCCTTGTGCAGTGCGGTGCGCGGGATGGTGGGCAGCACGTGGTTGTTGTGCAGCGGCATGGTGAAGTCGAAGGGGTTGTAGTTGGCGCCGGGGCTGAACAGCACCTCCACGCGGAAGCGCTCGGGGCTCTCCACCGGCACCGTCTTGTTCTCGTACATGCGGAACACCACCTGCGCGGCCGGGTGTGGGTGTGGGTGTGGGTGTGGCACCTTTGGACGAGGGATGACCGCTAACCATTCCCGTGCGCACCTGGTCTCCCCCTTGCGCAGGTGGAGAAGACCGGCGGTGCCTCCAGCTGCGACGGCAAGGCCGTGTCCGCCCTGGACATCCCCATCCTGGTGTGCGACCAGCGCACTCAAATCTGCTACGGCTCGATCGGCGAGGTCCGCCGCTTGAGTACATGTACGGCACCTCGCCGCGCTTCTCCGAGAAGGTGGCTGCCTAAATGCCCCCAGCGGCATCTGGGCACCTCTGGGATAAAGCTAGCTGCTGGCGGTCCGGTGCGATTGAGTGGTGGTTGACTGCTTGCGAGTTTTGGGACTGGGCGTCGCGCGCGCGGCGGCCGTTTCTGTTGGTGTTCGTGTGATAACCTCGCGGTGGGTTCTGGCTGGATGTGGGTGTTGATGGAACATCCCGCGGGGCTGACTGCGGGGGTGAGTTTTGAGTGGTTTCGGCAGGGGGGGGGGGTAGAAAACAAAGTGCCGCACCCCATGCCCCGAAATGCCCCGGGACCCCCCTTGAGGGGACGACTGACCCCCCCACGGACAAAACCGTGTCCTTTAGGGGTTAAAACCCCTCCATTTATACCAAAGTGGTGCCAATCGACTCCTCTTGACGAGCGCTATCACGCCATGTTACTGGCGGCATGTTCTGAGAATCCTGTTCGGCACCCACAGGATTCTATCCATGGAAATCCCCCCGGCCAAGCCCACCTCTCAAAAGTGCCCCATGCTACATTATGCCATTTGACACCCTTGTTAGACATGCGAATTTATGCGCACCAGCGCTTGAAAGCCCCGCCGTGGCGGTGCGCATGTGGGGACATGTGCCGACATGACCACGCCAGGGCATGCAAATGGGCCTCCCACGCTGTGTTTTGCGCTTACGGTATTACGGCATAGCATGCATAGTCCAGCCTCGTGGTGTTGCGTTTGGCCCCTGGTGCTGTCCGTGATGCGCTTCCCGAAATCCGCCAGGATGGGCTCCCGAAACCCGCCGGACCCCCCCCAGACGACCGCCCCCTAAGAAAACTAAAAGCACGTGCGTAATGCTCTCGTTAAGCTCTTTAAAATTGAGCATGGGGTAAGATCCTGAGCTTTCTAACCCCCCCTGGTTTCGGGCTGTTTTCTGGGCGGGGGCTGCTAACGCCCCAGGTGGAGTGAGCGAGAAGAGAACCAACTATGGAGTCTGGACGTGGTGGAGGGTGCCGCGGCCCGGGTGAATAACTCGACGCGGGGTGTACTCTCAATGAAATGGCGCATGCGCCACATGTTAAACCTAAACATTTGCTGCGATCCGGCCACGGGTCGCAAGCGAGAACTTGAGGACCCCTGGCGGACACATGGACTGCTCAGAGCGTGCGGCAAGGAGACCAGCACCGGCTGCAGGGTGCGGGTGCCTGCCGGGCGTGCCCGACCGTCATACTGAGTCGCATACAACCCCAGGTCTGCCAGGTCACTGGCGGTAACCCGGGTGCCAGCACAGACAGGCTGCTCAGTTAGGTTACATCCACCAGAGGCATCCGCCCCTTTGCTGTCCGCCCGCGCGTGTTCCGCCCGCATTATAACTGAAACGCACCACCACGCCCGCGAACTCTTTCATTTCGACGTCCATTCATTTCTGTGGGACAGCGCCTGTGCTTGATGATCACGCAATGCCGCACGCAGTGATACCTTGCGGCCACGCCTGGCTGTGCCGCGCAACCCAGCCCACAATCAACTGTCACCAGGGCACCGCGCACACGTTGCCACACCGGGCCCCCCCACCCTGTGCACTGCATGAATTCCAAGTCTGGGCCCTCGCTCGCACCTCGGCTCAAACCTCCTATTCCGTTGCCGGCGCAATCCCTGTGTTGCGCACTCGCGCGCTTCAAGGGCAATCTCAAGGGCCTTGGCTACTTTCTGTTGTGGCCCCTGAAGAGGGATACCTGAAGTATCCCTCTTCCAGCATGCCTCAGCCCACATCAGCCCATCAACACCCCACGGGGCCATGTACTACGCGCCACGGAAATGTCCCTTGCGAGCACCATTTCTGCGCACTGGTGGCCGAAACGTGCCGGACTGCTGCAGCTGTGACCTGTCCAATGCCCAACCCTAGCTATCACCTATCAAACCCAGTATGCACGAAGCTACGCCAGCATGCGTGCCGCGCTGCCGTAGCGTCCTCCTTCCGGCCCTGCACGTCCATCTCCACCCGCTTACGACTTACCCGCCTCCTTCTCCTTCTCTGCGCTCTTCTCCTTCACCTCCTTTGCCTCCTTCGCCTCCTTTGCCTCCTTGGTCTCCTTCGCCTCCTTCGCCTCTTTCGCCTCCTTGTCCTTGCCTGCGCCCTTGGCCGCCACCAGGTCCCCAGTGGAGTCGTTGCCGGCGATGGAGGCCGTGCTGCGCGCGTTGTGCCCCAGCGCGCCCGTGCTGCCGTAGCGGCTGTTGACGCCGCCGTGGTTCAGGTGCGGCGCGCGCAGGCTGTACTGCAGCGCGTAGCTGCAGGTGTTGAACTTGCGAGTCTGCGTGGCGCGTGCAGGGCGGGTTGGGGAGGGCCGTCAGCGCTGCTGGAATCAGTGCTGTCAGCAGACCGCCTCGCATCACCCGTGACAGCACTTGCAGCACACACAACGGCCCAACCCACGCCCTCCGCACTCAGACCCTTGCCTGGGAGAACGGCAGCAGCTTCTCCTCCATCTCCGCCAGCGTGATGCCGTCGCCCTTGTGCAGTGCGGTGCGCGGGATGGTGGGCAGCACGTGGTTGTTGTGCAGCGGCATGGTGAAGTCGAAGGGGTTGTAGTTGGCGCCGGGGCTGAACAGCACCTCCACGCGGAAGCGCTCGGGGCTCTCCACCGGCACCGTCTTGTTCTCGTACATGCGGAACACCACCTGCGCGGCCGGGTGTGGGTGTGGGTGTGGGTGTGGCACCTTTGGACGAGGGATGACCGCTAACCATTCCCGTGCGCACCTGGTCTCCCCCTTGCGCAGGTGGAGAAGACCGGCGGTGCCTCCAGCTGCGACGGCAAGGCCGTGTCCGCCCTGGACATCCCCATCCTGGTGTGCGACCAGCGCACTCAAATCTGCTACGGCTCGATCGGCGAGGTCCGCCGCTTGAGTACATGTACGGCACCTCGCCGCGCTTCTCCGAGAAGGTGGCTGCCTAAATGCCCCCAGCGGCATCTGGGCACCTCTGGGATAAAGCTAGCTGCTGGCGGTCCGGTGCGATTGAGTGGTGGTTGACTGCTTGCGAGTTTTGGGACTGGGCGTCGCGCGCGCGGCGGCCGTTTCTGTTGGTGTTCGTGTGATAACCTCGCGGTGGGTTCTGGCTGGATGTGGGTGTTGATGGAACATCCCGCGGGGCTGACTGCGGGGGTGAGTTTTGAGTGGTTTCGGCAGGGGGGGGGGTAGAAAACAAAGTGCCGCACCCCATGCCCCGAAATGCCCCGGGACCCCCCTTGAGGGGACGACTGACCCCCCCACGGACAAAACCGTGTCCTTTAGGGGTTAAAACCCCTCCATTTATACCAAAGTGGTGCCAATCGACTCCTCTTGACGAGCGCTATCACGCCATGTTACTGGCGGCATGTTCTGAGAATCCTGTTCGGCACCCACAGGATTCTATCCATGGAAATCCCCCCGGCCAAGCCCACCTCTCAAAAGTGCCCCATGCTACATTATGCCATTTGACACCCTTGTTAGACATGCGAATTTATGCGCACCAGCGCTTGAAAGCCCCGCCGTGGCGGTGCGCATGTGGGGACATGTGCCGACATGACCACGCCAGGGCATGCAAATGGGCCTCCCACGCTGTGTTTTGCGCTTACGGTATTACGGCATAGCATGCATAGTCCAGCCTCGTGGTGTTGCGTTTGGCCCCTGGTGCTGTCCGTGATGCGCTTCCCGAAATCCGCCAGGATGGGCTCCCGAAACCCGCCGGACCCCCCCCAGACGACCGCCCCCTAAGAAAACTAAAAGCACGTGCGTAATGCTCTCGTTAAGCTCTTTAAAATTGAGCATGGGGTAAGATCCTGAGCTTTCTAACCCCCCCTGGTTTCGGGCTGTTTTCTGGGCGGGGGCTGCTAACGCCCCAGGTGGAGTGAGCGAGAAGAGAACCAACTATGGAGTCTGGACGTGGTGGAGGGTGCCGCGGCCCGGGTGAATAACTCGACGCGGGGTGTACTCTCAATGAAATGGCGCATGCGCCACATGTTAAACCTAAACATTTGCTGCGATCCGGCCACGGGTCGCAAGCGAGAACTTGAGGACCCCTGGCGGACACATGGACTGCTCAGAGCGTGCGGCAAGGAGACCAGCACCGGCTGCAGGGTGCGGGTGCCTGCCGGGCGTGCCCGACCGTCATACTGAGTCGCATACAACCCCAGGTCTGCCAGGTCACTGGCGGTAACCCGGGTGCCAGCACAGACAGGCTGCTCAGTTAGGTTACATCCACCAGAGGCATCCGCCCCTTTGCTGTCCGCCCGCGCGTGTTCCGCCCGCATTATAACTGAAACGCACCACCACGCCCGCGAACTCTTTCATTTCGACGTCCATTCATTTCTGTGGGACAGCGCCTGTGCTTGATGATCACGCAATGCCGCACGCAGTGATACCTTGCGGCCACGCCTGGCTGTGCCGCGCAACCCAGCCCACAATCAACTGTCACCAGGGCACCGCGCACACGTTGCCACACCGGGCCCCCCCACCCTGTGCACTGCATGAATTCCAAGTCTGGGCCCTCGCTCGCACCTCGGCTCAAACCTCCTATTCCGTTGCCGGCGCAATCCCTGTGTTGCGCACTAGCGCGCTTCAAGGGCAATCTCAAGGGCCTTGGCTACTTTCTGTTGTGGCCCCTGAAGAGGGATACCTGAAGTATCCCTCTTCCAGCATGCCTCAGCCCACATCAGCCCATCAACACCCCACGGGGCCATGTACTACGCGCCACGGAAATGTCCCTTGCGAGCACCATTTCTGCGCACTGGTGGCCGAAACGTGCCGGACTGCTGCAGCTGTGACCTGTCCAATGCCCAACCCTAGCTATCACCTATCAAACCCAGTATGCACGAAGCTACGCCAGCATGCGTGCCGCGCTGCCGTAGCGTCCTCCTTCCGGCCCTGCACGTCCATCTCCACCCGCTTACGACTCACCCGCCTCCTTCTCCTTCTCTGCGCTCTTCTCCTTCACCTCCTTTGCCTCCTTCGCCTCCTTTGCCTCCTTGGTCTCCTTCGCCTCCTTCGCCTCTTTCGCCTCCTTGTCCTTGCCTGCGCCCTTGGCCGCCACCAGGTCCCCAGTGGAGTCGTTGCCGGCGATGGAGGCCGTGCTGCGCGCGTTGTGCCCCAGCGCGCCCGTGCTGCCGTAGCGGCTGTTGACGCCGCCGTGGTTCAGGTGCGGCGCGCGCAGGCTGTACTGCAGCGCGTAGCTGCAGGTGTTGAACTTGCGAGTCTGCGCGGCGCGTGCAGGGCGGGTTGGGGAGGGCCGTCAGCGCTGCTGGAATCAGTGCTGTCAGCAGACCGCCTCGCATCACCCGTGACAGCACTTGCAGCACACACAACGGCCCAACCCACGCCCTCCGCACTCAGACCCTTGCCTGGGAGAACGGCAGCAGCTTCTCCTCCATCTCCGCCAGCGTGATGCCGTCGCCCTTGTGCAGTGCGGTGCGCGGGATGGTGGGCAGCACGTGGTTGTTGTGCAGCGGCATGGTGAAGTCGAAGGGGTTGTAGTTGGCGCCGGGGCTGAACAGCACCTCCACGCGGAAGCGCTCGGGGCTCTCCACCGGCACCGTCTTGTTCTCGTACATGCGGAACACCACCTGCGCGGCCGGGTGTGGGTGTGGGTGTGGGTGTGGCACCTTTGGACGAGGGATGACCGCTAACCATTCCCGTGCGCACCTGGTCTCCCCCTTGCGCAGGTGGAGAAG
This sequence comes from Chlamydomonas incerta, assembly GCA_016834605.1. Taxonomy (NCBI): domain Eukaryota; kingdom Viridiplantae; phylum Chlorophyta; class Chlorophyceae; order Chlamydomonadales; family Chlamydomonadaceae; genus Chlamydomonas; species Chlamydomonas incerta. Next base: position 1,451,835 of record JAEHOC010000004.1, read on the forward strand.
ACCGGCGGTGCCTCCAGCTGCGACGGCAAGGCCGTGTCCGCCCTGGACATCCCCATCCTGGTGTGCGACCAGCGCACTCAAATCTGCTACGGCTCGATCGGCGAGGTCCGCCGCTTGAGTACATGTACGGCACCTCGCCGCGCTTCTCCGAGAAGGTGGCTGCCTAAATGCCCCCAGCGGCATCTGGGCACCTCTGGGATAAAGCTAGCTGCTGGCGGTCCGGTGCGATTGAGTGGTGGTTGACTGCTTGCGAGTTTTGGGACTGGGCGTCGCGCGCGCGGCGGCCGTTTCTGTTGGTGTTCGTGTGATAACCTCGCGGTGGGTTCTGGCTGGATGTGGGTGTTGATGGAACATCCCGCGGGGCTGACTGCGGGGGTGAGTTTTGAGTGGTTTCGGCAGGGGGGGGGGGTAGAAAACAAAGTGCCGCACCCCATGCCCCGAAATGCCCCGGGACCCCCCTTGAGGGGACGACTGACCCCCCCACGGACAAAACCGTGTCCTTTAGGGGTTAAAACCCCTCCATTTATACCAAAGTGGTGCCAATCGACTCCTCTTGACGAGCGCTATCACGCCATGTTACTGGCGGCATGTTCTGAGAATCCTGTTCGGCACCCACAGGATTCTATCCATGGAAATCCCCCCGGCCAAGCCCACCTCTCAAAAGTGCCCCATGCTACATTATGCCATTTGACACCCTTGTTAGACATGCGAATTTATGCGCACCAGCGCTTGAAAGCCCCGCCGTGGCGGTGCGCATGTGGGGACATGTGCCGACATGACCACGCCAGGGCATGCAAATGGGCCTCCCACGCTGTGTTTTGCGCTTACGGTATTACGGCATAGCATGCATAGTCCAGCCTCGTGGTGTTGCGTTTGGCCCCTGGTGCTGTCCGTGATGCGCTTCCCGAAATCCGCCAGGATGGGCTCCCGAAACCCGCCGGACCCCCCCCAGACGACCGCCCCCTAAGAAAACTAAAAGCACGTGCGTAATGCTCTCGTTAAGCTCTTTAAAATTGAGCATGGGGTAAGATCCTGAGCTTTCTAACCCCCCCTGGTTTCGGGCTGTTTTCTGGGCGGGGGCTGCTAACGCCCCAGGTGGAGTGAGCGAGAAGAGAACCAACTATGGAGTCTGGACGTGGTGGAGGGTGCCGCGGCCCGGGTGAATAACTCGACGCGGGGTGTACTCTCAATGAAATGGCGCATGCGCCACATGTTAAACCTAAACATTTGCTGCGATCCGGCCACGGGTCGCAAGCGAGAACTTGAGGACCCCTGGCGGACACATGGACTGCTCAGAGCGTGCGGCAAGGAGACCAGCACCGGCTGCAGGGTGCGGGTGCCTGCCGGGCGTGCCCGACCGTCATACTGAGTCGCATACAACCCCAGGTCTGCCAGGTCACTGGCGGTAACCCGGGTGCCAGCACAGACAGGCTGCTCAGTTAGGTTACATCCACCAGAGGCATCCGCCCCTTTGCTGTCCGCCCGCGCGTGTTCCGCCCGCATTATAACTGAAACGCACCACCACGCCCGCGAACTCTTTCATTTCGACGTCCATTCATTTCTGTGGGACAGCGCCTGTGCTTGATGATCACGCAATGCCGCACGCAGTGATACCTTGCGGCCACGCCTGGCTGTGCCGCGCAACCCAGCCCACAATCAACTGTCACCAGGGCACCGCGCACACGTTGCCACACCGGGCCCCCCCACCCTGTGCACTGCATGAATTCCAAGTCTGGGCCCTCGCTCGCACCTCGGCTCAAACCTCCTATTCCGTTGCCGGCGCAATCCCTGTGTTGCGCACTAGCGCGCTTCAAGGGCAATCTCAAGGGCCTTGGCTACTTTCTGTTGTGGCCCCTGAAGAGGGATACCTGAAGTATCCCTCTTCCAGCATGCCTCAGCCCACATCAGCCCATCAACACCCCACGGGGCCATGTACTACGCGCCACGGAAATGTCCCTTGCGAGCACCATTTCTGCGCACTGGTGGCCGAAACGTGCCGGACTGCTGCAGCTGTGACCTGTCCAATGCCCAACCCTAGCTATCACCTATCAAACCCAGTATGCACGAAGCTACGCCAGCATGCGTGCCGCGCTGCCGTAGCGTCCTCCTTCCGGCCCTGCACGTCCATCTCCACCCGCTTACGACTCACCCGCCTCCTTCTCCTTCTCTGCGCTCTTCTCCTTCACCTCCTTTGCCTCCTTCGCCTCCTTTGCCTCCTTGGTCTCCTTCGCCTCCTTCGCCTCTTTCGCCTCCTTGTCCTTGCCTGCGCCCTTGGCCGCCACCAGGTCCCCAGTGGAGTCGTTGCCGGCGATGGAGGCCGTGCTGCGCGCGTTGTGCCCCAGCGCGCCCGTGCTGCCGTAGCGGCTGTTGACGCCGCCGTGGTTCAGGTGCGGCGCGCGCAGGCTGTACTGCAGCGCGTAGCTGCAGGTGTTGAACTTGCGAGTCTGCGTGGCACGTGCAGGGCGGGTTGGGGAGGGCCGTCAGCGCTGCTGGAATCAGTGCTGTCAGCAGACCGCCTCGCATCACCCGTGACAGCACTTGCAGCACACACAACGGCCCAACCCACGCCCTCCGCACTCAGACCCTTGCCTGGGAGAACGGCAGCAGCTTCTCCTCCATCTCCGCCAGCGTGATGCCGTCGCCCTTGTGCAGTGCGGTGCGCGGGATGGTGGGCAGCACGTGGTTGTTGTGCAGCGGCATGGTGAAGTCGAAGGGGTTGTAGTTGGCGCCGGGGCTGAACAGCACCTCCACGCGGAAGCGCTCGGGGCTCTCCACCGGCACCGTCTTGTTCTCGTACATGCGGAACACCACCTGCGCGGCCGGGTGTGGGTGTGGGTGTGGGTGTGGCACCTTTGGACGAGGGATGACCGCTAACCATTCCCGTGCGCACCTGGTCTCCCCCTTGCGCAGGTGGAGAAGACCGGCGGTGCCTCCAGCTGCGACGGCAAGGCCGTGTCCGCCCTGGACATCCCCATCCTGGTGTGCGACCAGCGCACTCAAATCTGCTACGGCTCGATCGGCGAGGTCCGCCGCTTGAGTACATGTACGGCACCTCGCCGCGCTTCTCCGAGAAGGTGGCTGCCTAAATGCCCCCAGCGGCATCTGGGCACCTCTGGGATAAAGCTAGCTGCTGGCGGTCCGGTGCGATTGAGTGGTGGTTGACTGCTTGCGAGTTTTGGGACTGGGCGTCGCGCGCGCGGCGGCCGTTTCTGTTGGTGTTCGTGTGATAACCTCGCGGTGGGTTCTGGCTGGATGTGGGTGTTGATGGAACATCCCGCGGGGCTGACTGCGGGGGTGAGTTTTGAGTGGTTTCGGCAGGGGGGGGGGTAGAAAACAAAGTGCCGCACCCCATGCCCCGAAATGCCCCGGGACCCCCCTTGAGGGGACGACTGACCCCCCCACGGACAAAACCGTGTCCTTTAGGGGTTAAAACCCCTCCATTTATACCAAAGTGGTGCCAATCGACTCCTCTTGACGAGCGCTATCACGCCATGTTACTGGCGGCATGTTCTGAGAATCCTGTTCGGCACCCACAGGATTCTATCCATGGAAATCCCCCCGGCCAAGCCCACCTCTCAAAAGTGCCCCATGCTACATTATGCCATTTGACACCCTTGTTAGACATGCGAATTTATGCGCACCAGCGCTTGAAAGCCCCGCCGTGGCGGTGCGCATGTGGGGACATGTGCCGACATGACCACGCCAGGGCATGCAAATGGGCCTCCCACGCTGTGTTTTGCGCTTACGGTATTACGGCATAGCATGCATAGTCCAGCCTCGTGGTGTTGCGTTTGGCCCCTGGTGCTGTCCGTGATGCGCTTCCCGAAATCCGCCAGGATGGGCTCCCGAAACCCGCCGGACCCCCCCCCCAGACGACCGCCCCCTAAGAAAACTAAAAGCACGTGCGTAATGCTCTCGTTAAGCTCTTTAAAATTGAGCATGGGGTAAGATCCTGAGCTTTCTAACCCCCCCTGGTTTCGGGCTGTTTTCTGGGCGGGGGCTGCTAACGCCCCAGGTGGAGTGAGCGAGAAGAGAACCAACTATGGAGTCTGGACGTGGTGGAGGGTGCCGCGGGGTGTGGGTGTGGGTGTGGGTGCGGGTGATGGTTGCAAGGTCAAGTGTGGGGGCGCGGGTGCGTGGATGGATGGAACGTTGAGAGACATGGGCCGGGGGACGGCATACGGAACGGCTCTTTTAAGGTTGGCACGTATGGTGCACGGAGATGGACGGACGCCTGCGCGCCGCGGCCCACCTGCGTGAGGTAGTCCAGCTCGGTGGTGTCGTCCAGCTGCGCGCAGGCGTTCTCGCCCAGCAGCGGCGAGTTGTCGAACTGCCGCCCGTACGACGGCCCGCCCGCCGCGCCGCTGGCGGCGCCCGCCAGCGGCGACGACGCGCCGCCGTCCGTCGCGCCGAAGGCGGTGGCGGCGGCAGCCGCCACCGACGCCGCGGCGGCGCCGCCGGCGGAGGCGCGCAGGTCGGGGCTGCTGGCGCCGCCGGTGCCCGACGGCGGCGTCATGGGCGGCGGGCAGGCGTCGGCAGCCTCCGGGCCCTCGTGGCACCAGCGCAGCACGTTGACGAGGGAGTGCATGTGCGACTCGGACGTGAAGTAGATGCGCGTGCGCACGTGCCGCAGCGGCGAGTTGATGTCGGAGGCGTAGGTGGGACACAGCCGGTGGATGGTTTCCGTCTCAGCAGGCTCCATCTCGCCGCCGGCGGCTCCGCCGCCGCTGGCGGTGTTGCCGCCGCTGCCCGGCGCGCCGTCGGCGGCTGCGCCGCCGTCCGTGCCGCCGGCGGCACCGCCGCCGGTGCCGGAGGCAGAGGGCACGGTGCCGCTGCGCTGCTCACCGCGCGAGGAGCTGACGGCGGAGGCGGGGCCGCCGCGCAGGCCGCCGTGGCTGTGGTGCTTGACCATGGCCTCGTCCTGCAGCGAGATCCTGTGAGGTGGCGGCCGGGCCCGGGCGAAGAGCAGGTCATGGGCATCAGCCGCGCGTGGCAAAGCAGCAATTCGTCCTCTAGGGGAGGGGAAGAAAGGGTCCCCACGCCCGACAGGGGCCCCACGCGCGAAGCCTGCGCCGCGATTGTCCCATCCGGTTGACCCCGATACTGCCTGACTCGAACCCAGCGGCCGTGGAATGCCCAATCCCTAAACCCGTGCCCTATCCCTAACCCCCATCCCCATCCCCCCGCCGCCGCTGCCGCACCTGCCCACGTCCCCCTCCAGCTGGTCATAGTTGAAGCCCAGGGTGCCGCCCGGCGTGCCGGCGCCGCCGCGCGCGCCCGCGCCCGGCTCCATGAAGGCTGTGGCCATGGACTCCTCGCGCATGGACGCCAGGTCCACCAGCAGCTTGCCCAGCAGCTCGTTGGCGATCTGGACGAAGGTGAGTCAGGGGAGGGGTGGTGCAAGGATGGTAAGGAAAGGAGGCGGGTGGGCATGTGGCGGAGCGCCGGCGGGATCCCGCAGCGCGCGAAGGCGGCGGCGAGGGCCCGCCGTCAGGCCCCCACGGGCCCGGCAGCATCGCTCGATCCGTGCTCCTGTCGCAATTCAAAGCATGCCACGCGCCGCAGCCCCCCCACGGGCCGCCCGGCCGCACCTTGGACCCGATGCGCAGCTTGCCGCCCGAGTCCAGGCCGTACTCGCAGGGGATGACCACGTCCGCCAGCAGCTTGGCCACCACGTACAGCTCCTGGGGAGGGGGGGGCGAGGGCGGGGGCGGGGAGGGGGTGCGATGAGGTGGGGTGGGGTGGGCTGGGGTGGGCATTGATAATTAGTAATATGGGATGGGCAGCAGGCCAGGCGGGTGCCAGGCATAGGGGGTTACAGATGCCAACGCGTGAAGTTGGACCAGCGCGGAGGGAGCACCGCGATAGGGCACCCGGCACAGCCGACTGCGCGGGGCTGCTGCGGGCGTGAAGCAGCAGCAGCACTGGGCCCCACCCCGCCGTCGCCGCCGCCTCCTGATCAGGCTCTCCCCCTTGCCCTCCACACACCCCCCGGCCCCCACCTCCAGCACGTCCAGCCCCAGGTGGCCGTTGTGGATGGCGTCGTACTTGGCGCTGTCGTAGATGTCGGGCACCTTGCTGATGTCGTACCGGTCCTTCTTCTCGTTGTAGAACGACTTGAGCAGCTTGTGCCAGCTGCGGCCGGGGCGTTGGGTGGCGGTGCAGCGCAGCAGGTCAGAGGTGCACGGCCCTTTCGCGCAGGCCGTGTCGCAGCCTCGCCAAGCCAAGCAACGGACCGCAGCCCACGCGTGCGCTTGAAAACCCCTCAATCCCTCGCCGTGCCGTGCACGCCTGGCCAGTAACGCCTCTCATTACGGCGCTACGGCCCCCGGCCCCGCCCCCGCCACCGACTACCGCCGCCCTCCACCGGCCCGCGCACCCACCGGTCGAACATGAGCAGCATCTTCTCGCCGCCGCACGGCTGGCCGTCCTCGTGCACGCGCTCCTTGGGGTCCATGGACAGCGAGCTGTACTTGGCGCCCGCCCGCACGCCCGCCACACCGTCCTCGCGAACCTGCGGGGCGGGGCGGGGCGGGGCAGGGCCACGCGGGCGGGAGGGAGGAGAGTTGCGAGGATTGGATGCAGGGTTGCAGGGATTGGGTGGCGGGAGTCCTGACCCGGAATCGGGCGCGCATCCATTGTACTTCTTCCCCGCACAGCGCCAGCCTGCCGGCCATTGACGCCCTCCCAGCCCCCTGCGCGCACCCCGCCCAGTTCCATGGGCACCGGCAGCCCCGCCCGCCCCCGCCCCCGCCCCCGCCCCCGCCCCCGCCCCCGCCCCCGGCCCCGCCCCAGCCCCAGCCGCAGCCAACCCGCGCACCAGCTGCCGGAGGCGGTCCTCCAGCTTGCGCAGCAGCTCCACCAGGCGGCGCAGCAGCCCCAGCGGCGTGTCGGGCAGGCCCGCGATGATGGCCACCGCGCTGGGCGAGCCCAGCCGCAGCAGCGTGTGCGTGTGCGCCGAGCCGGCGGCGGTGGCGGCGGGCTCGAAGGAGCGCTTGGAGAGCGGGCTGGCCCGGGGCTGGCCGATGTGTGCCCGGATGGAGGTGCGCGCCAGCCCGCCGGCGGCGGATGGGTGCGGCGGCGGCTTGCCGGACGCGGGCGGGTCGGCAGCGGCAGGCGCTGCGGCGGCGGGGGCCACGGCGGCAGGAAGCTTGGCCTCCGGCTCGGCACCAGCGGGCCCCTCGTCGTCCGCGCCGTCACCATCCGCTGTGGCGGCGGCGGCGGCTGCAGCGCCTTCCACGGCCGGCTCGGCGGCGCCCTCCGCGGCCGGTTCGGCGGCGCCGCCAGAGGAGGGGGGCCGGGGCCCGCGGCGCGCCGCCCTCTCCTCCTTCTCCTTCAGCTCCTTCTCCGCCGCCGCCGCTGCGGCCACCGCCGCCGCCGCCTCCCGCTCGCGCTCGCGCTCCGCCTCCTTCTGCTGCTCCGCCATGCGCGCGCGCGCCCCCTCCTTGAGGCCCGCCAGGCGCTCGATCATGCGCTGCAGCACCGGCAGCACCGCCGGGTTGGCGGCGGCCGGCGACACCGACGGCGCCGCCGTGGCGGTCGCCGCGGCCTCCACGCTGGACATGGTCTGCAGCGACGTCACCGCCGCCGCCGCGGCCGCGGCGGCGGCGCCGCCGCCGCCGGCGTTCTTGGTGGCGAAGGAGGAGGCGCGGCTGACCTTGGGCGACAGCGGCGGGCTGATCATGGGCGTGTGCGACAGCTTGCTGATGGCCAGCGGCTTGTCGTGGGGCTTCTCCGGGTCCCACGTCATCGCCTGCGTCACCGGCACCCGAGGAGCGGCCCCTGCCCAGTCAGGCGACACTCGTGCGCACCATGCAGCAGTATGGCGCAGCGGCCCGACGGCGCGGCGGGATCCGGCCCAGGAGCTGCCCGATGCTGTCGGCCCGACCCCCGGCGGTTTGGACTTTGCAGGTACTCCCGTGCCCCACCCCGCGCCCTTCGCCCTCGCCCACCTGGTACAGCGCCTCCTTGGCCTCGGCGATGTCGTCGCTGGCGCCCTTGCCGAACGCCTCCAGCATGGACGCGTCCTTGTTCACCAGCGACACCAGGATGGGCGTCAGGCTGGCGCCCTCCAGGTCCAGCATGGCCTTGGTGAAGGCGGCGGCGGAGGTCTGGCGGGGCGGCAGGCGGGCGGGGGGTTTGGAGGCGCGGGTTGAGCATTGCGGTACGGGTAGCGTGGTGGCGGTGGGCCTGTGGGACCCCTGCCATCCTGTGTCGCGTCCTGCAGTGGACGGCCGCGCTGTCAACTGCCCGGGCGCCCGCGCAGCCCCGCCCCAAAAAACGCGCACCTGCACGCGGCCCTCGTCGGAGGAGTAGATCTTGAGGTCGTGGCGGTAGGTGGAGTGCAGCCGCAGCAGCCCGTTGCCGCCGCTGCGAGGGCGAGGGGGCGGCAAGGCGTCAGCGTCTGGTGGCCGCCCTTGAGACCAGCATACCGCACGGCATGCGCAGGTGCCCCACCGGCAGGCGCCGACCCGCACCGGCCGCCACGCACGGTCCTCCCACAGCCCGCACCCGTATGGCCCGCACCCGCACACCGCCGCCCGCACAGCCGCACAGCCGCACAGCCGCACACCGCCGCCGCCCGCACACCGCACAGCCGCCCACAGCCGCACAGCCGCACCGCCGCACCCCGCCGCACCCCGCCGCACCTGGGGTACATGACCATGCGGTAGATCTTGCCCAGGTCCTCCGCCTGCTGCCGGCCCGCGTGCGTCAGCACGCCGCCCCACTTGAGGATGAGCAGCCCCTCCTCCAGCACCGGCTGCCCGGCGCCACCGCCGGTGGTGCTGATGGCGCCGCCCACGGACGGCGAGTTGTGCAGCGTGGCCATGGAGGAGGAGCCCACGTCTGCGTGCGGGTGGGCGGCGGGCACCGAGGGGCGGCCGGGGGTTGCAGGCACGGCGCACGGCGGGGAACAACGCGAGCCTCCTGGCTCTGGTTCTGGACCGAAACTGTGCGCCACGACAACTCCGCTATCGCAACGGTGGCACACCAGCCGCCGCGACACCTCCCGACCGTTCATCACCCGCCCCAAACCCGCAGAGACCCACACACGCCCGCGGCACGCACCGATGCCCGAGCCCAGGCCGGTGAGCATCTCCATGGAGCCGCCGGCGCCCGCGATGGGGCCCGCGTGCACCACGGGCGCCGCCGCCGCCGCCGCCGCCGCGGTGGGCGAGGCCACGCCGTCACCGGCCGCAGGCGCCGGCGGCGCCACGCCCCAGCGCAGCGGCTTGATCTGCACCTTGCGGTTGATGCCGCTGAACTGGCCGCCGCTCTCCAGGACCGTCTGCATGATGCGCAGCTTGCCGCGCACCTGCGCCGCAGGTGGCGCGACTGGGGTGGGTGACGGGGCAAGAGGCTAGGCAACACGCGGACGAACGCAACGAAATCGCCCATCCCAGGACCCGGCACTGCCTGCTTTAGGCTCTGAACTGACCCCCCTTTCCCGCGCGCGTTCACAGGGATGGCTAGGCACCATCCTGGGCGCCGCGACCCACCTCCTGGGCCGCCTCCTTCGCCTCGTCGCCCAGCGGCGCCACGCCGCCCTCCTTCTCGTCATCGCGCCGCTCAAAGTCCTGGTGCGGGAGCAGGCGCACAGACAGGTCGTCACTACCATGGCCCTGTGTGTGTGCGATACTCCCGCGGCCATATGCCCCCTCTGGTCTCTTCCAAGCCCAGGCTTCGAGGCCTTCCTGACGAGGTGATGGTCCCTGCGGCTGACGGTCCCTCACAGCGCCCGGGCCATCATCCCTCTGCCCCGCTGCTTCCCTGGACGTCCATCCACGACGCCCCCCACGCCGTCTTCAACTTGTTAATCTTGCAGGCCCCCAAAGTCCCCACCTTGACCAGCTGGCGCGTGATGTCCAGCAGCTCCTGCAGCTGCAGCGGGCTCTTCAGCTTGGCCTGCTTGCCCTTGGCGTCCTTGTACTTGTGGAACAGCGCCAGCAGCGGCTCCTGGGTCACCACCACCTTGAGCTTCTGCTTGGGCGTGCGGTCTGCGCGCCAGCAGGCAGGTCACGGTGAGGGCCACGCACCGAGCTCACCCGGGCAAGGTGCAGCAGGCGAGGCCCGCCAGGAGCCCCGGATTCCGCTTCCCAGACCCGTCAAAAGTTCCGAACGCGCCCTGCGCCCTGCGCCCCTTCACGGCGCCCCGCCCACGCACCTCCGTGGCGCACCACCGCCAGCACGCAGCGCAGCTCCTCCTTCTGGCTGCGCTTGGCGGTGTGGCGCACCTCGCTCACGTCCATGCCCGGCACCAGCGCATCGTCGTCATCCTCCTCATCCGACTGAAGGGGGGCGGGTGGCGGCGGGCGGGCGGGCGGTCAGGTGGGCCATGTTACGCCGTAGCATGGCATAGCGGTGTTACTGCTGCTGCCTATGGTACCTCACCAGCCGCGCGGGCAGCGACTACGTCCCTCCCCTTGCAGCCCTGCCGCCCAGTCCAGCACCCACCACCACGGCGCTGCCGGTGTCGGGGTTGGTGGCGGAGGAGTGGGTGGGCAGGTGCGGCTGCACGTTGAGCCGGTGCGGCGCCAGCGCGGACAGTATGATGGAGCGCAGGATGCCGGCGGCGTCGTCGTAGTACTTTTTGCTGTTCTTCACGAACGACCAGCCGTTCACGTCGCACACGTAGCTGCGCCCCTTCTCGGAGCGCAGCAGGTCGAAGCCGCACACCTGCGGGCCACCCGCACACACCCGCAGCCGACCAGCGCAGTGAGTGGGCGGCGCACGCTGCTACCGTATGCCCCAGACGGACCGTCCCGCTGAGCCCTCCAGGCGCCCCGGCTCCGCCGCCCGCTGTGCTGCACTGCACTGGCCTCCCAGCTGCAGCACACACACACACAAACATACGGTAGCGCTGGCCTGTCCCGGCCGCCCCGCCGCACCTTCTGTCCGAATGCCAGGCACACCATGCGCGCGATCTCCTTCTCCTGGGGGCTCAGCAGCACCGGGAAGCGCATCTCCTTGCCGTCGGCGCTGCGGAGCACCTTGCCGTCCACCACCGGGCTCTTGCGCGCCTCGGCGTGGGCGTACCTGCGGGCCGGGCGCGCGGCAGCCTGGTGACACTGGCGAGGTGCTGACGGCCGGCCGAATAGGGAACCGATGCAGCTGCGCCCGCCGCGCCAGATCCTGCAGACTTGATGTGCCCCATCCACGGCCTTCACGCCGCATGTGTACCGCATCTCTCCGCCCCCACGCTCCCCTCCCCCCGGCAGCCGCCGCACCTGGGCCCCACGGTGTAGACCTTGACGTCCGTGCCGCCGGTGGGCAGGAACTCCTCGTAGATGAAGGAGCCGTCGCGGCGCACGCAGCCGTTGTGCTCGCTGTCGTACTTGGAGGCCTTGTCGTCCACCTTGCGGAACAGGTACTTGACGCCGCCGCCCTGCGTGGGTGAGGGGGTTCCATGCATGGTGGTGGGGAGGGGGAAGGGAAGGCGAGGTGCAAGTGAGGTCCGGCGGCGGCGGCGGAGGTGAGGTCGCCGGCAGGGCCTTGCTTGCTGGCTACCTCGGCACCCGGCGCCCAGGTTGCTGAGCAGCTGCTGCCGCCCATGCTGTGCATGTTGCCCATGCCGCTCACCCCGCCCAACGAAATGGGTGCATCTAGAGTCCCTTGCGCGCCACGGCTTCACCGCCGAAGCTCCCCGCCAGCAACTGTCACGCTTTCAAGCTGTGGCACCCTGGCCTGGATCCATTCCAATGAATATCAGCAGCCCGCCCACGCTGCAAGCAAAGAGGCGCACGCCAGCTCCGCTCCTGGGCCATGCTCCTGGGCCCTTGCACCTCATCAGCTGCTCGCCCGAACCTGCTCGAGCTCCGCTGCTCCGCGCCTCCGCTGGCGCTCCTCTTCTGCCGCTGCTCCCTCTCAGCCGCTGCTCCTGGGTTGCTGCGGTGCTGCATACCGGACTAGGCCTGTTCAGGGCCAGCGCGCCCTGGGCCCGTAACCCGCCCTCATCCCGGCTATCAGCGCGCCCCGCCTCAGGCCCCCCCTCACGCAGCTTTCCGCCCGTGCCCCCCATTCCACACGCCCGACTGCCCCTGCGCCACCCGCCCCTCCACCCCCCCCCGCCTCGCCGCCGCTGCCCGCTGCCCACCATGGAGTGCGGGTAGTAGACCCAGATGTTGTGGTCCTCGCCGCTGATGGGCTTCTCCACGAACGGCTTGTATATGCGCTGGCCGTTCAGCTCCACGTAGTCCTCGTCCTCCACAAAGCCGGGCGGGTCGGTCACGCCTGGGGGGTGGCGGGGGCGGTGACAAGCGAGGCGGGGAGGGCGAGGGGCGCGGTCTGAGGAGGTAGGGTGGGAGGTCTGGCTAGAATGGCGCGGCAGGCGCAGGTCGCGGGGTTGGGTGTCGTGTTTGGAATGGTGCAGGTGCATCAGGGACCGCGGGTACACGGAGGTGCGGCTGGGGGCGGTGGGTGGTCATGGAGGTCTGACGTTCTGCCTCGACGACAGGCGGTTCGTCGCAGGCTGCGCGCACGGTCCGCGCTGTCTCCCCCCTGCGCCGCCAGCTGATGCCTACACTCCCGACATTTTATCAAGCGAGCCTGATGCCCTCCGCTCCTCCGGCTCCGCCAGAGCCCTGCGTCTGCTTCGTCTGGAGCTGCGCGCTCACACCAGTTCCCAGGGCCCTCTCACCCTCGGGCAGGCCCTCGCGCTCAACGATGATGTGGGTCGGCACCGGGATGTTCTTCTCAACCAGCATCTTGTACACACGCCGCCGGTCCAGCAGCGCGTCCTGCAAGCAGGCACGGACGCGAGGGAGGGTTGGAGCAATGGGGATATGAAGAATGCTCGCCAGGGAGATTGCTGGCTTGCAGTATGGGGACATCAAGTGTTTGCCAGGCAGGGCCTATACGGTGACACGCACACGCCCCCTCCCGCCCGGGCCTTCCGTGCTCCCGCCTGCCCCTCCCAACCCCAGGCTAACAAAGCTGTCTACCTGCATGAAGACGTCGTTGACCAGGAACGGGCGGCGGTTCAGGATGTACTCCTGCGCCTTCTTGAGCGGGAAGCCGTCGGAGAACCAACACAGCATGCACTCAACGTGGGGCCACTCCTCCGTGGGCTTCTCGCAGATAACGTCGTCGCCGAAAATAACGACCTCGAACTCTCCCCATGCCGTCAGGCGCTCCAAAATCTCCTTCATTGGCTTGCTGCGAGCCTTCTTGTCCATCGCGCAGACGCCCACCCGGATTTTGGGCAGGTTCTGGTTCTGTCCATCGACCTTGCCGAAGAGGCCTTTAAACAACCTCCTCATCTTTGAGAGCCCCTTCGCAACGCCCGCCCTACGCGCGTTGCGTGACAAACGAAATTACTGGTTAAGCACACACCGACATTCAGCACGCATGAGCTGGCACGAAGGCTCTAAATATCATGCTCAGCATGCGTGCATGCACTCAGGTAACAGCACGCAGTCTGGGCGCGTGCAGCGCGACAACCATCGCGAAACCGGCACAGGCTGGGTCTTAGTCTTCGCATGCCCTCACCTTCAAGGGCTTGAGATACTGGTACGTGTGCGTCTAACCAACTCGGGAAGTATTAGGACTCGGGCAACTCTGGTGACTATGGCAAGGTCAGTGCAGGCTGTAAGCACGCTCCAACAGCGAGCGCTGGAGTGCTGTTAAGTTAGACTGCGGCGGCTAAGACGTGAATTGGATGACGACGGCCGGAAAAAGCAGCTCAAACCAACTCTGGCATCTTGCCGCGGCATCAAAGCACTTTTTGGTGCCCCCCCCCTCGCCCGTCGCCGAGCGCAAGTGCCCCTTCCCCCGAGAGTCAACGCAGGGTGGAGCGTCTCAGAAGACACTTCTTTTGTGAGGGAGGGCACGCAGAGTGCCCACGTCCGCGTCCGCTGCCGCTATTGGCCAGATATGTTCCACCCAGCGCCGGGGCAATGTCAAGTTTGGACAAGCAAAACAACGGCTGTTCCGCAAGCCACCACTCATCTGATCGGGCCAAGGGGTCTCTACCATGATTATGCACCGAGGGGGGGGGTAGGGGCTGGCCGAAGGCGGTCACATGACGCGGCATCTTGGCGACATCCCGGGGGCACGTTTGGGGGTGCCAAACATCGGGAGCGAGCCCGGCGCCGCCTTCCCCGCAACCGCCACCTGCCCCTGCGCACGAACCTGCCCTGCCCCTGCCCTGGTCCCTGCATTCACCCGTCAAAGCCTCTGCTTCTTGGCTTCACGCGCCTGCTGCTGCACCTGCCATCCTGGGTTTTGCCAAGTTGGAACAGGCATTAGCAAGGGCTGTTCCACAGGCCACCACTAATTGATGATTCCTGACCAGCAGTGACTCTAACGTGATCTTGCCGCCGAGGGTGGGGCGCGCTGGGCTGGCCATAATACCACGCGGCGTCTGGCGCAGCGTCTTCCCGCAGTCGAGTCTCTCCCCACTTCTCTCCCCCCCGTCCGACTTTGAGTTCTTTAACACCCGAGCCTTGCGGATATGCCTGCTGTAGTGGAAATGGTCACGGGGGAGCCCTTCCTGGTCACGACAGCGAGTGGGGATTCATGCTGGGGGGGATGCACCCTTGGTTCGTGGCATGCCAATGTGCATTTCACGCGACCGCACACAAAACAATATGTTATTATAAATAGCCGAGAAAGGGCGGGGAATTCCTGTTTGACAACTGACAGACTGAAACTCACTCGCGCAACTCGGACTGCAGCATGCGACACCAAGCGCAAGCATCGCTCAATTGCCATATTTCAATCCATATTGCATGATTCACTTGGCTTCTGACCCGTTGAAAGAAATGCGAAGCTTGCGGTCGCCGACCGCACCGCCCGCGCTACACGCCAGCTAGCGTCAATTTCATGTCGATGAAAGACGGCTGCGTAGAGGGGCACGCGGCCGCCGGCAGCATGCAGGTCACGCCCGCGGCGACGGCTGTGATGGTACCGGTGGCAGCCCTCCAGCCGCCAGCGGCGCCGGGGTCCGGACCCGCGCCCAGCCCCGACTCCATCCTCGCTGTGCTACAGCGACAAGCGGCTCAACAGCAGGCGCTGTTAGCGCAGCAGCAGCTGGAGCTCTTGCAGCTGGCGGAGGCGGCGCGCGGAGAGCAGATGCGGCAGGAGGCGCGGGCAGCGGAACTGGCGCGGCAGGCGGACGAACTGGCGGAGCGAGAGCGCCAGGTACGGTACCGCGGGGGCTGGGCGCGGCGGTAAAATTAAATCCCGCACCGCCGTCACTGTGGACAAGCCTTGGACATATAAGCGCGCTCACCACCACTAGTAACACGCGGACGACGCCCGCCGCTCGTGACGCCCGGCAGGCCTCGGAGCGGGAGCAGGCGGTGTGCGAGGCGGAGTCGCGGCTGTCGGCGCTGCAGGCGCAGTGCAGCCAGCAGTACCTCACGCTGCGGGCGGTGCACGCGGAGCTGCAGGAGAGGTGCGCGAGGGCCGGGGGGGTGCTGCAGAGGCGGGTGGGCCCACACGCCGTGCCTGCGAGGTTGTGGCTGGCTGGCACTTGCCTCTACCGAACGCCGCGGGGCTACCACCCATCGGCTGCCGTGCGTGCCGACCACAGGCTGATTTCAGCACGGCAGGAGGCGCAGCAGGAGCAGCCGCGTAAGCGCCGTGCGAAGAAAGGGGCGGACGCGGCTGCAGCTGAGGCCGAGGCAGGGGCAGGGCCGGAGCCGGAGGCTGCGGAGTCGCCACGGGGCCCCGGTAGCGGCCGCCATGGCAAGGACAAGGAGCGGAAGAGCAGAGACAAAGAAAAGGACAGGGACAGGGAGCGAGACCCGGACAAAGGCAAGGACAGGGGCAAGGACAGGGAAGGCAAGCGGCGGGACCGGGCGCGGCGCCAGCAGGAGGCGGAGGCCGCAGGCGCCAACGCGGACGCCAACGCAGACGCTGCAGGCGGAGGGCCGGGCTATGGACTCGGCACCTGTGCCTCCGCCGGAGCCGCGGCCGCGGCGGCAGCAGCAGGCGGTGTGGGTCTGGATGACAGCATGGCCCCTGACCAGGCGTGGGGCGCGGTGGCATCTCCGCTGGCGGCGCCGAGGGTGGAGAGCCCCAGCCGCCGAGCCGGTTGCGGCGGCGGCACGGAAGTGAGTGTCAGCCCCGCCGCCAGTGCCAGCACCAACACAGCGGCTGTTGCAGCGGCGGCGGCGGCCGCAGCGCACATCGTCGCCGGCGAGGCGGCGGTGCTAGGAGCGCGGCAGGTGAGCCCGGCAGCAGCCCGCGGCACGCCTGCGCGCGGTGCTCGGGCCGCGGTGGTGACACCGCCGCGGGACCGCCAGCAAGCTGCCGTGGAGGCGAGTGGAGGAGGCAGAGCAGGCGGTGCCGGCGGCAAGCGGGGCCGGGGCGGTGACGCCGGCCAGGACCGCGGAGGCGTGCTGGACGAGGCCGGGTGAGCTGCTGAGGGGTGGCGGCTGGGGGGCCATGTTTGTCTCCTTGGATTGCCAGGGTACGGTCCGCGCGTCAATTTGCCGCCCTTTGCCTCGGTGCAAACATCCTGCGGCGACACGCAACCAGGACCTGCCCCTGCCTGATGATGTCCCTGTGTGATGCAATGACGTGACGTGACGTGCAGGTCGTCTCGGGGCCCAAAGGCGCCGCGGCGGCGGTCGCCGCCCGGCAAGCGGCACGCCGCCGGCGGCGGCAATGACGATGAGGGTGCAGCGCAAGGGCTCTCGCCTGGCCGAGGCGAGGGCCCGCTCGAGCTGGCAGGGGCTGGGGACGCGGCGTCGGCATCGTGCGACGCGGCGGACAGCAGCGAAGGCCGCTGCCCGCGTGAGGAAGAGGAGGAGGAGGCGGCGCGGCTGGAGGTGTTGGAGCGCGCGCGGCGGGCGGCGCGGCTGGACAACCGGTCGCCGCCGCCCGAGACCGCGGACCTGTCCGGCTGCGGCAATGCCGGCGCCGCCGCGGCCGACGTCGGCGGCCGGGGCGAACAGGCCGACCGCGGCGGCGACCGTAGTGACCGGGGCGAACGCGGAGAGCGCGGCGGTGACCGCCACGGTGAGCCTAACGACTGGGTGAGTCGCCGCGGCGGCCCGCACGGCAACGGTTGCGGACCGTACGGGCCGCAGGGGCAGTACGGCCGCGGTCGGGGTGACCAACACTGGTCGGGTCCCGGCGACCGGGGCGGTGGCAGTGACCGGGGCGGCGACCGCCCGCCGTGGCAGCGGCGCGAGCAGGCGGCGGGCCGGGGCTGGGCCGCGGAGGCAGACGGCCAAAGGGAGGCGGACGCGGAGGAGCAGGCGGAGCCGCAGGAGCAGCAGCAGGAGTCGGAGCCGATGTACGACATTGACGCGGTGCTCAGCATGGGGCCGGCCGCGGCTGGGGGTGCGAGCGCCAGGCCCGGTCGCGGAGGCGGCGCCGGAGCCCATGCCGGGCCGGGCCGCCACGGCAAGCAGCATGCGCAGCAGGAGGACGGCTGGGCTGGCGCCGCCGCCGCCGCGGGGGGCGGCGCTGGAGGCGGCGGGAGCAACTACGAGCCCAAGAAAGACAAGATGGACCGGGCTCGTGCCGAGTTCACAGCTAAGATCTTCGCCTCGCTGTACGGTGGCCCTGATGGTGACGGGGCCGGAGATGCAGGCGCTGCGTTCGACCCCGTGCGGCTGACCAAGTCGCAGCGGCGGCAGTTCAACCGAATGTACGACGAGGCCAAGCGGCAGGAGAAGCTGGACCGGCGGCGGCAGGAACAGGCGGCGTCAAGGGCGGAGGCAGGGGAAGCTGGGGAAGCCGCTCCGGAGTGGGGCGGCAGAGCATCCAGCAGGCAGTGGCGGTCGGACAGGCCTGGCGGCGGCTGGCGTCAGGCGGGTGATGCGGGCGATGCCGGCGAGCGCGAGCGGTTGGTGCCTGGCGGCAGCGGTGAGGGCGACGCGGCAGGGGCGGAGCCAGGGGGGCGCGCCGGCTACCTCGGCAGGAGGGCACAGGAGCAGCAGCGCCAACCGCACGGGCAGCGGGAACGGGTGCGCTGGGAGCCGCCAGCGCTACAGCAGCAGGCGCTGGCTCAGGCGCACGAGCAGGCGCTGCAGCACCCGCTGCAGCAGCTGCGGCCCCTGGGCTGGCACGTCGGTACCACGCCGCAGTCGGAAGCAGTCGGCTGTCAGCAGGAGCAGGATGGCGACAACGGCACCGCACCAGCCGGCGAGCAGCCCCAGCATCAGCAACAGACCCAGACTCAGCAGCAGCAGCAGCAGCAGCAGCAGCATTCGCACAGAAGCCCTGCAGGTGCGTCCTCACGGGTGTGGCTTAGACAGCCGCACGCAGGCCCTCAGCCGCCTGCCGCCCCGTACCCCTACCAGACGCACCCGCCGCCGGCACAGCAGCAAGCACAGCAGCAGCCGGCAGTTAAGCAGGAGCAGGTGTGGCCGCCACAGGCACCACCTGTGCCCCACTTGCCGGCGCCAACGCTGCCACAGCAGCAGATGCAGCCGGACGCGCAGCAGCCAGTGCAGTCGCGGCAGCAGCAGCAGCATGAATGGAAGCCGGCAGTTGCCTACGTACCTGTGTCCTGGCAGGCGGGGCGTGTGCCGCCGGGTCTAGGCGCTAGCGACAGCGACACCACCGGTGGTGGTGGTGGCGGTGGCGGTGGCGCATCCCTAGCTGCGCCTAGCCAGGCGCCGTCGATTGGCGGGCTGGTGGCCCCCGCCGCAGGCCCAGGACCTGACCAGGCCTCGCAGCTACAGCCGCCGCAGTTTGCACGACCATCTAATACGTCGCAGCAGCAGCAGTTGTCACAACCCCAGGTACAGCTCCTCGCGACGCCGGCTGTCTCCTCCTCTGGCAATGCCGAGCCGCACAGCCACGCTGCCAGCGATGCGGCCGCCAATAGCCTGCTAGGTCCCGGCAGCGCCTGGCAACCACCACAGCAACAGCCGCAGCAGCAGGCTGCTACGGCGCCGCGTGTGCACTTGCTGCATCCCAAGAACCCGGGCCACCGCCCTGCCCAGCGTCCCCCGCGGGATCCCGAGCCCGCGGTGCTGCCGCCCGCTGGCCCCGACCACCCACACCTGCAGCAGCACAGCCAAGCGCACACAGCGAGCGGCCCACCGCCGCCTGGCTACGCGCCGCCGCTGCTTCACGGCCAGAAGCGTGGCCTGGCGTTCGTGCGCCGCGCCCGCGGCATGGGCGCCGCGGGCGCTCCCGGCGGCGGGCAGCAGGTCGCGGCGGCGCCAGGAGGACCGGCTGCGGACGCCTCGGCCCTGAGCGGGCCACCCCACCGCGCCTCGCAGCATCAGCAGCAATATCAGAACCCACCGTACTATCAGAACCAGCAATACCAGAACCAGCAGTACCAGAACCAGCAGCAGAGCCAGCATCAGAACCAGCACCAGAAGCCACTGCAAAGGCACAGGCAGCGAGAGCAGCGAGAGCAGCGAGAGCAGCAACAGCAGCAACAACAGCAGCAACAGCAGAGGGGCGGCGGCAGGGGCGCGCGGGGGCCCGGGGCTGCCGGGCCGGTGGGGCACGGGTTGAGCTCGAGGCACGAGCTGCTGCAGGGGGCTCGCGGTGCTGGCGCTGGTGGCGGTGGCAACAGAGATGGTGGCGGGGACCGTGAGATGGACGAGGGGGACCCAGATGAGGATCTGGCACGTACCGTGGACATGCTGCGTGCGGAGGCGGAGCAGGCCAACGGCCGGCCGGGCGCCGGGGCGTGAAGGGCAGCTGGTTGCACGCCAACATATGTCAAGGTGTGTCAGGGTTAGCGTGGGGCCTGCGTGCCGGTTTAGTTGGCGCAATTGTATTTGGTTACAGCTTAGGCAGGGTAGAATTGTAGTTGCTGACTGCGTGCGCAGACGAGTGGGCAGAAGTGCCAGCGTAGGCAGGCGAGTAGGCAGGTGCTTTCACTTTTACTGCCGCACGCACGAGCAGTGGCGTATAGCGGATAGCTGGGGATAGCGAGGCGTGGGCAGGGTAGCTAGCTGAAATCAGACAGCCAGGTAGTACCGGTAATGGAGTGCAGGACACGAGCGCAGGAGTTGAGGAGGGTACAAGCAGCGTGCGGAGCTCGCACGCCGATAAGAGCTGCTGGTGACAACCCGAACACTGCTCGGGCCGGGTGGCGCAGCCGTTGGTCTGGCTGGTGGATTTGACAGGTTGGGGCCGGCACCGGCCGCAGACACGATGGGCTGGCCGCTAACGATGTGCAGACAACAGTCGGTCCGCAAACCACGTGTCAATCCTTGACAATGGCCGCATTAAGCACGTATATAAAGCTGGTGCCTCTGCGAACGGCCGATTCGTCAACGTGTAATGGTGCTGCTTGGGGACACGACAAGCCATGTCGGCAGGTGCCGGACATGACCCGCTCCAATCGCATGGACCAGCCTGCTACTGGCTACCATCCGAGCACTTGGCTGGATATAAAGCAATATGCCCAGCCTCGCTCAGCCCCCAAAGCTTTTGCCTTCTCAGTCAGCACCAACCGGCAGCAACGACCGAACTCCTCGATATACTCTCTCTTTGTGATAGCTACCTGCAACCTCACTTTCAATATTCATTCTTGTCCTGTCAGCCCCGCTCGAGGAACCGAGACTTGTTGGGCGGTCGGCACTGGCGCTAGGATGGCTGGCCATCGTGCGATGGCGGGAAGGATGCCGCCATGCTCCTGGACACCCGCCCTGTTAATCGCTGCGTATCTCCTCATTACGCCATCTTCTGCGACATCATCGCCCTGTGCGCCGGAGCAGTCGCCGATGTTATTCTATTCGACGGCTGACACGACGGCTGCCATGGATGGATTTGCCTGCGTGACCCGGCCCAACCCGGCAGCCGACTGTGGCGGCAGACTGTGCACGTCCTTCTCCTTCGCGTTCAACCTGACGGATCTGGGAAGCCCATTCACCACGACCGGCCTGTGGGCCTACCTTCCCGCCTTCGTCCTCGCCACGCCATCGTCCTCTCTCCATGACGTGGTGCTGACGCGGGCGGTTTCGCCCGGTGACGCATTCGCCATCAACGTGACCCTCCGAGACTCCGCCGGCACATTCCTGGTGGCCTTCAACACCACCACCATGCGTGTGGACCCTAGCAGCTTCAACGGCACGGTGGCGGCCGCAGATTTTGTGTTCTACGTCCCCGCTGGCACAACTCCCCAGTCTGCGGCGGTGCAAATCATCCGGGACAACAGCCCGCCGCTGCCACCCAGCCCACCCAGCCCTCCCAGCCCCGCCCCTCCGCTGCCTCCCAGGTAATCAGGGAGGCCTCTGAACTTCGCTACTGCGATGTGTGGGGACAGAAAGTTTCGTGGGCAGCGGCAGGTTTGGGCTGGGCGCGCTTGCTGTGCAGTGGAATGCTCCTTGAATGCCGGTCAGCATTGCCTCGTTATACCGTGGTGTGCAAGGCACAACAAGCTGAATCGACTCCTCTCCCGCTTCCCCCCTACCTCGCCCGCAGTCCTCGACCTCCTTCGCCTGCGCCGCCTTCTCCCCGGCCGCCCTCGCCCGCACCCCCGAGCCCTGTGCCTCCGTCTCCCGCCCCGCCCTCGCCCCGGCCCCCCAGCCCAGCACCTCCTAGCCCCCTCCCGCCGAGCCCGGCGCCACCCTCGCCCGCGCCGCCCAGCCCGGCGCCGCCATCGCCCCGCCCTCCCAGCCCCACCCCGCCATCTCCCGCGCCGCCCTCCCCAGCTCCACCCATCAGCCAGTTCTGCTTCCCACCCGCGAACCCCTTGCCAGCCGCATTTCCTGTGGACACCTGGGCAGTCGCTGTCATGCCCTACAACAATACCGCAACCGCCAACCTCTCCACCGTCGTCGATCCTGCCGCCACCGGTGTTCAGGGCGGCTGCTCCTACCTCCTGCACGCCACCACTCCCATCGGCATCGCCGTTGCCCGTTACACCCTTGTGTTTACATCGCCGGATGACGCCGCCGCCCAGCTTGTGGCGTGGAGCATCGCGGCTGGAGCCGCCACGCTGCTCGCGCCCGGCGCAGTGGTGACCCTCCCCATTCAGGCCTCCAGCGCCAGCAACAGTAGCAGTAGCAGCAGCAGCAACCAGTCTGCAGACCTGGTCGTGCTGCTCTCAGGCGACGGCTCGCGCCGGCCGCTCCGCGTCGAGGCCTTCGCCTCGTCAGACGTGTGTGACCCAGCGATCCTCCCCAACACCGTCCCCATCTACCTCACACCATCAACTCCCACCTTCAGCAACACCAGTCGGCTCATGAGCCTCTGCCAGTCGATCCCCAACGTCGTCCTGCCCTCGGAGCAGACGCCGCAGCAGCAGGCGGGCTGGCCGGCGGGGGCTGGCGGCGTGCTGTTGGACTTCTCCTTTGGTTGGGACGTGTCCGCCTTGCCAGCCGCATTCGGCACTGACGGTTTTGTTGCCGAGCTGCCGGGCTATGCGCTTGGGGCGGGGCGTGCGCTGTCGGCTGGCTGGTATAACATCACCATGCATCGTGGAGCGGGCGTAGGTGGCGCCGCGCCCGACATCCGCGTCACGCTGCAGCCGCCCGCTGGGGCTGCGCCCTCGCGCCACCGCCGCAGCCTGCAAGGCACAGCAGCCGCGGCCGCCACCGCCGTCATTGCCAGCGCCGCAGGGGCGCTGTACCTGCCCTTCACGGCGGGCACTGTCTCCATTCGGATCGTGGTACCTCCCGGCCTACCTGCGCTAAGCGTGGCAGTGCAGCTCCGCCAGATGCCTTCGCCCCCGCCGCCTCCGCCCAGCCCAGCCCCGCCCAGCCCCGCGCCGCCATCGCCAAGGCCGCCGAGCCCCGCACCCAGCCCCGCGCCGCCGAGCCCCGCGCCGCCCAGCCCGGCACCCCCCGCCCCCCCCAGTCCCTCACCTCCCAGCCCCGCACCACCAGCGCCGCCCAGCCCTGAGCCACCTAGTCCGGCGCCGCCCTCACCCCCAAGCCCGCCTCCGACGCCGCCCAGTCCGCCCAGCCCTGCGCCGGTCCCGCCGAGCCCGCCAAGCCCACCTCCGAGCCCGGTGCCGCCCAGCCCCCAGCCGCCAACACCCCCGAGCCCCGTCCCTCCCAACAAGCCACCCGTTGTGCCCAGCCCGCCAGGCCCTCGACCGCCGAGCCCGGCCCCGGCCCCGGCCCCGGCCCCGCCTTCCCCGGCAACGGACCCCAACACCCAGAGTGGGGGCGGCGCTGCACCGCCACCGCCGGCTACCGGCGGCGCGCCTCCGCGCCCCATGTTAACGGTCTGGGGCGCCCATGTGGCTGTCGCCATCACGTGCGTCCTCATGTACTTGCGTTAGAGTGGCCAGGCTGAGGCCTTCACCTGAACGTGAATGAACGCTGAAACGCGCCCTTCTTGATTCTTTATGACGATTCTGTGTGCCGACATGCACATGTACAATATTATTTGCGGTTGGGTTGTGATTCGTGGAGAGTACGCCTGTAGGGGAGAGGGGCTCGACAGGTTTAGGTGTATAGAGTTCACGTGTCCAGGGCGGATGGTCATGTCCGATGGGCGGCCCAGGGCGACCCAGAGTGTATGTAGCTGTGTACAAGACAGATAGGACGTTGCTGGCCGGGGGGAGCACTTCCTTGCCCAACCAAGTAGAGGTGTTGCGTGCCTTGGAATTGCCACATGGCAGCCAGCGGTAGTGCAGATGCAGATACTTCAGCTGCACGTGCCATGACAATGCAAAACGCTCGATTTTAGCCTTGTGTCTCACGCTGTCGTGCTGGCCCACCAGGGAAACCGTCTGCACCACCACGACCAGCCGGGCAGTTCTGTGCAGCGCTATCCCACTTACACCGTCTTTAGATGGTTGCCTGTTCTGGGCGCAGCCCAAACACATGTCCGCATGTGGGGACCAGGGTGCGGCGTTGCTTTGACTACTTATGGGGCATGCCGCATGGCTACATGGCTGCAGCTTGGTATTCTAAACACCAGTCTAATGAAGACCGCTGGCCGGGACCTGTAATGCCCCCCGCCATTGGCAGCCGTCAACCCATCATGCAAAGCCATGAAAGCTAGTGGCCTTGAGGCCCGCCGCTGCAAAGCCATGAAAGCTATTGCTTGACGAACTCAGCAGGACACGTTGCAGCATTGCAGCTGCCAGCCCCGCGCCGGCCCCTGCCACGCTGATATCTAACAGTACTTTGTGCGACAAGCCTGCGCTCACAGCAACACACGCAACGAATAATACACGGCATCACTCATTCAACAACGCCCAACAACGCGTCGCACGCCCTGAAAACCAACGTAGCGTTGTGAGTTGCCTGCAGCAACCTGCCTCAGCTAACAGTAGCCGCGCCGTCACGCCGCAGTAGCCACGACACACGAGGGTCTGGGCGGGAATAAAGAACGTGCGCACAAAGGGTTTGCCGAAGGGGCAACGCATGCACCCTGCAGCACACCACACGGAAGTCAAGGGCAAGATTCCTTGCCGCATGCCCACCCCACCCCCTGCACATCCTGCTACTTGACGAAGCATGCTAATACAATTGAGCATCGACGACGCGCAAAAAAGGAATGATTCGATGTGAACCAAAATGAACGGGCGTGCCACACGCGCCCTGCTCAGTCAGTACCCGTGTTTGTAACCGTCCTCGGTTCGCGGAACCAGGGTCAGGAATCAGGGTCAGGAATCAGGGTTCGTGGGGCAGAGCTGGGCTGGACAGAGAGGACAGAGCCTGGGCTGGACAGGACAGAGCCTGGGCTGGACAGGTCGCTAGCACGCATAGTCACTGTAGTCAAGGACAATAACGCAGCAGATCATGCGGTCGCGAACAACCCATCAATTCACACCAGACACATGCACATGACAAGAGCACTGGCGCCCCGCACCACGCCCGGCCCAATGATGCCACATGTGCCATGAAGCCCAGGCCTCCTCTTCTGTGCCGCTCCGCCGCACTGTCACCCGCTGCACCTGCCCCTGAACCAAGTGTGACTCGAGCCGCACCCACATAATGAACATGCACCCCTGCCGCTGGCACATAGCATCCTACCAGTCCAAACGCTTACCCATTGTTGGAACACATTAGCAACACCCTGCTCACGTGTACTACATGACCAGCTTTGATCCGTTTGTTTTTTGTTTGGCACATGACCGGAACACTCCACATACATCTTCCGTTATTCCTGATGAACCGCATTCCTCACACCCTGCTGGGCCCGGTGCTGCCACGCCGGCCACGCCCAGCCGGCGGGCCACGCGGCTCTGGCGCCCTGCCCCTCGTTCCCCCGCCCCTGCCCTCCCCCTCGCCCACGTGGCCCCCGGTCACGTCCCCCTGATCCAGCACCATCCCCACAATCGCGGTGGTGCCCTGCTGCTGCCCGCTGCCCGTCTTGGCGGTGCCGATGGTCTTGACCAGGCTGCCCCGCTTGACGGAGCGCGCAAAGGTTACGTTGAAGAGCAGAATGGTCTGCACGCGCCCCACGAAGCCCAGCAGGCTCAGCGCGCCCAGCATGCCCAGCACGGCCCAGCCCACGCAGCAGTCCAGCAGCATGTGGCCGCCGTCCACCAGCCGCTGGGCGCCGGTCCAGGAGCGCGGCGCGACGGCCTCCAGGCCGCGGTGCACGGCCATGGCCAGGAGCGCATTGGCGTAGGCCAGCAGGCACAGGTTGCTGAGGCCCGAGCCCGAGTACCAGCGGGACAGGCCCACCAGGAACAGCACGGCGCAGGACACGCCGGAAGCACCGACCCAGAAGGACCACAGCCGCCAACGCCGCCGGTCGGACAGCGCCGCAAAGCGCCGCGACGCGCCCATCGCCGAGATGAGGACCGCCCACAGCCCGGCGCTCGGGAGCAGTAAGAGCGCCGAGGCGCTGCGCAGCGGCGCGGGCAGTCCGGGCAGCTTGTCTAGGCGCAGGTTGAGGCGGGAGGCCGCCGCCAGCGTCAGCAGCGCGGGCGGGAAGGCGCGGAGCACCAGTTTCTGCAGCACGTTGAGCCACCGGTCCGTCTGGCCGCCGCCCGCCGCCGCCTCGCCGCGCGCCGGCGCTAGCTGCCGCCTGTGCCACTGCGCCCAGGTGCAGCCCAGCTCCTTGTCCACCTCGCCGCGCAGCCAGGCGGCGAAGGCGTGCATGTCGCGGCGCACCTTGGCGGGCGAGAACGCCATGGGGTTGAACCAGCACGGCGCAAACACCAGGCTCGCCGCCGCCAGCCACGTGCCCCACGTCAGCCCACCGTACGAGCAGCGCGCGCAGTCATTGGTGGCCGCCAGCGCGATCGCCAGCGCCGCCAGCTCGAAGCCCATGGCCATGTGCGAGCGACCGTAGTTGGCGAAGAGCTTGATGAAGGAGGCCGAGGTGATGGAGAAGCCGCGGCCGGTGGCGATGTAGGCGCCGCCGCCGTACATGACCGCGGCGTGCAGTGAGGAAGCGGTGGTCTGCTGCTTGAAGATGAAGAAGCTGAATGAGCCGCTGACCAGCTGCGCGAATGCGGCCAGCAGCGCACGCACCAGCCCCTGCTCCAGCGCCACCTCGGCAATGTACGGCAGCAGCGACAACAGGCCCAGCTGCAGCACGTGCTCCACGCGGATCGTGTCGTACGCCAGGACCTCCTTCAGCGCGCCGGCGGGCGGCGGCGGCGCGCCCGGCGGCGCCACGGGCACCAGCGGCGTGCCGGGCGGCGGCGGCGGCGGGGAGGGGTAGTAGACGAAGACGCGGTAGACGGCGGCCTGGGCCAGCGCGAAGAACACCAGCGCGTAGATGTGCGCGTAGACGGAGCCCATGACCAGCCAGGTGTTGATGTAGTTACCGGCCAGGGAGTGGTACAGGTGCAGGCAGCGCCACAGGTCCACGCGCGTGGCCATGCGCAGCAGGTCGCGGCTGATGGACACCTCGCCAAAGCCCGAACTGATCTTGGCCTCGAACGCGTTGATGGAGTCAAAGCCCATGTCGCGGCCCTGGGGTCAGACGAGGAAGGGAGGGACACGAGGGAAGGGAGGTGGCGGGAGTGCGCAGAAGGAAGGGCGGAGAATAAAGGAGCATTCAGACTGCACACACGCCCCACATGTTCAACACATGCGCACACCGTGCACACACGCACCTTGCCGCAGCTGATGTACTCGCGGTACTTGATCTGGCCGCCGCGCAGGGTGTGGTTCATGCCGCCAAACACGTCCTCGCTTATATGCAACTGCCGAGTGGCCTTGGCCACACCGCCCTGTGTGGCATGGCGCGAGTGAAGGGGTGTGGTCAGGAAAGAGTCTGGCGACACGGGCACGACTAACCGTCCACCCAGGCCTCCCGCCCACCACCCACCCGCGTCATGACAAAGAGCTTGTTGAAGGCGTCGGGGTGGCCGTAGTGCAGGCGCACGGCGGCGGGGTAGGCCATGGTCCGCTGCACGATGGTCCCGAACGCGAACTCGGCACTGGCGGCGAACGCGCCCAGCGCGCCCGCCTTGTCGCTGAACACCCACTCCCGGAAGCCCACAACCGCCACAGGCCGTTCGGCGGTGCGCAGCTCGCTCAGCAGCCGCCGGTACTCGGACGCAGCCGGCAGGCGGGCCGCTGCGGAGGCCTCAGCAGCACCCGAGGGCTCGCCAATTTCGGCGCTGCTGCTGGTAGCGCTGCCCGCGCGGTGTGACGCTGGCAGCCCGACAGCCGCTGGCGCCACCGCCTGCTGCAGCGCCGCCGCGGCTGTCTGCGCCCGGCGGCTGTCGCAGTCCGGCTGCAGCTCCTTCAGCAGGTTCCTCATTTTGAGGGCCTCGGCCAGCGCGTTGTCCTGGTTCATGTCGATGGTCTGCAGCGCCTCGCCGAAGCAGAAGATGACGGCGTGGTTCTGGTTCTCGGGCTTGCCCTCGCCGATGATCACGCCGCGAGAGGAGAAGCGGTTGGTGGGCAGCCGCACGCGGTACAGCTCCTCTGTACGGCCCTTGCCCGAGCCACGCACAGCGCCGCCGCCTGCCGCCACCCCCGCCGCCACCACCGCTGACGGCTCCGCCCGCTCCGCCGTGCGACTGGAAGCTCTCCCAGCGGCCCTCGCTGCCCGGCTGCCGGCCGCGGATCAGCACCGCGAAATGCTGTGGCGGCAGCTGCTGCTGCCGGTCCTGGGCCTTGCCCGACGCGGGGGCTGGGTGTCCGACGTCCAGGTACGACACGCGCATGTGCGGGTTGGCCTGCAGCAGCACGTCCGTGCTCTCCGCCAGCCAGCGCTCGCGCAGGTGCGGCGAGCGGCGGTGCCGGCCGTACAGCTGGCTCGCGACCACGTGGCAGAACTTGGCACCCACCACGTCCTCCACCTCCGCCGCGTGCTGCCGCCGGCTGCTGCCGGGCGGCCTGGGGGCCTCCAGCGCCGCCAGCACCCGCAGCGCACTGCCGTACGCCGCCATGCCGCGCACCGTGCGCGCCAGCAGCTGGCCCCGGTAGCTCGCCCACAGCTGCAGCGCTAGGCCGTGCTCCGCCAGCGGGCCGCCCGCCGCAAAGTCGGCCTCCGTGGCTGCGGCCAGCTCCACCCCACCCAGCTCCGCGCCCAGCCGCTCCTTGAAGTTCTCCCAGTCCTTGGGGAACATGGAGCGGAGGTACGCCATCAGGCTCACACGCTCCTCGGTCTCAGTCAGAAGGTCCTGCAGGCCACCGGAGCCGCCTGCTGCTGAGGAAGCGGACAGTGCGGCCGCGGAGCCAGCTGCGTCGCCGCGCGGCGCCGGCATGCCCATCGCGTCGGCGGTGGCCCGCGCCTCGAGTGGGAAGAGGACGTCCTCGGCGTACAGTGGCGTGAGCACGGTCCACGAGGGCGTGGCAGCCACGGTATCGGGCCGACCCAACTGGCGGTTGGCCAGCGAGGTGACGAAGAAGCTGAGGATGCGGCGTGCCTCGGCGCCGGCGGGCTGCGCCGCGGCGGACGACAGGCTCAGCATCTTGGACACCACGCCCAGCACGCGTTGCAGCAGAGGCAGCTCCAGAGACGAGTGCAGCATGTGCGCGTCAGGGCTGGGGCCGGTAGCAGCGGTGGGAGGTGAGGAGGATGGGGGCGGCAGCGGCACGTCACCGCAGCCGCAGCCCTCCGGATGTAGCAGCGCCAGCGCCGCCGCCAGCCACGCCGGGTGCTGTTTCAGCTGGGTGCGCAGGGCTTCGACCGTCTGCAGCACCTCCAGGGCGGCGGCCTGTGGATCGGCAGCGGCAGTAGCAGCTGCTGCCGCGGCACCCTCCGCTGGCGTGGGCTGCTCCTCCAGGCTGGCAGCTGCGGCCTGGCCCTTTCGCTCACTGTTCTTGCCTCCCTTGCGGCTGGCAGCCAGTTGCGATTTGATGACCGCGCGCGCCTCCACCACCACCACCACAAGCACATCGTCCAGAGACGCCTGCGCCGCGGCCGCCAGGCCGTGACGCCGCCTCAGAGCCTCGCCCACGGCACCGCTGCCCGCAGCCGGCAGCGGCTCACTGAGGCCTGTCAGAGCCGCCGCCAGCCGCCGCAGCGCCGCTAGGCCCGCGTCCCGCGCACGGCCGTGAGCGGGGTCAATGGCAGCGCTGCAGCAGGGCGCGTCCAGCAGCACCGCCGCCGTCCGGCCATCCAGCAGCCGCAGCTGGCAGCCCAGCCACACCAGCGCCGAGCGGAGTTCGCCAAGCACTAGCGCCTGAGCAGGCGAGGCAGCGCCCGAGTCCACCGCCCGCTGCACCTGACCCGCGTAGAAGAACGCGGGCAGCAGGATGGGGCGCAGCGGGCGGCTGCTTGAGGGGCCACCGTTGCTGGTGGTGGTGCTGCTACCGCCGCTGCTGCCAGCGCCCACGGAGTCACCGGAAATGGAGTCGCTGCCGCGGCCCGCAGCCGACGCGGCCGCTGCAGACGGCGAGTCGGGACTGAATCCGGCAGCCGCCAGCGCCACACCGGCGTCCGCAGGCGGCAGCGCCGCGGTGAGGAGCGTGGCGGCGGCGGGCAGGCGAGTGAAGATGAGATTGTCCTGCTCGCGGTCGCTGATGAGGTCCGCGCGGCGCAGGTCCTCCACCACGGCATCCCACGCCACCGCGAACGCCATCCACTGCGCCATCTGCTCCTCACCCTGGCCGCTCAGCATCGCAACCAGCTCGGCGGCCGTGGCGGCATCACGCGCCTTGCCGCCCTTGGTCTTGCCCTTGCCGCCCTTGGCCTCCTTCTTGTCCTTGCTGCCGGGAGCAGCCTGAGCGTAGGGGTCGGCGCCAGCAGCAGCGGCTGTGTCTGCTGACGTGGGTGTGCCAGCAGCAGAGGACGCGGCAGCGCGCGCGGCCGAGGACGCGGGCGACGGCGAGCGGCGGTGCGGCGGCCGGGAGGGGCGCGGGCCCCGCTGCGGCCCGGCCGCGCCAGCCGTGCCCGGGCGGCTGCCGAAGCGGCTGGGCGAGGCAGTGCCTTCGTACAGGCTGTTGCTGTGAAGGCTGCTTGCGGAGCCGCTGCGGCGCCCGAACAGCCCGCCCCGCTTGCTACTGCCGGCGCCCCCGTACACACTGCCGTACTCGAACTCGCTGTCGTAATCCGAGTCGCCGCCATCCTCACTGCCGCTACTGCCGCCGTACTCGTCCTCAGCCATCGCCTCTGAGCCGCGGGCGTGGGCCGCTGCCGCGCTGCTACTGCCGCCGCCGCTGCCCGCCCGGCCCGCGAGCGCCTGCTGCCGCCGCGCCACGGTGGCCGCCGCTGCCGCCCTGGCCGCCTGGTTGCCGGGCGCACTCATGCAGCGCGCCCACCAGCGCACCGGCGCGCGGTGGAACTCCGCCACCAGCGCCTCCCAGCTGCCCGCGATGCCCAGGTTCATGGCCTGCAGCCCCTGCACCAGCCCCCACGCCATCAGCACCAGCTGGTAGAAGATCTGCGTGTCCACCAGGCACACCAGCACGAACGGCGCCACACGCAGCGCCACCAGCAGCCAGTCGCCGTCCGCGCAGGCCAGCTGCAGCGACACGGCCCCGAAGAGCCGGTAGTGCGACTGCGCCGCCGGGCAGCCCAGCCAGTTGCGGCGCAGGATGAGGCGCACCTGGCCCGCCATGGGCCGCATGATGATGAAGTAGTCGAACGCCAGCTTGGCGCCGAGCACTTGCAGCCAGAACAGGGCAGTGAGCGCGGCCGCGCGCCAGCCCACGCCCAGGCGGCCGGGCAGCCAGCACTCGGCGCGGGGCCGGGCGCTGGAGGCGCGCAGCGCAGCCGGCAGCCGCATCGCCGCGCTGAGGGAGATGCAGTAGCCGTCTCGACTGCTGGCGAGCCCGTGCCCCACCACCGCCAGGGCGTATCCGGCCGCGGCGAACGGCCAGTAGCTCTTCGCCATGACTGCCAGCGCGGGCGGGCCGATGTGCTGAAGCGCAAACAGGCCGGTCACGCTTGCAGCCACGAGCACCCACTCCAACCAGCCGCACACGCCCCACACAGGCGCGCCTTCCACAGCAACGGCGCGGCGGCGGGCCAGCCGCGCCGCCACCGCCTCCGCAGCTGTCAGCCGGCTGCTGCCAGCCGCCGATGCCGACTGCTGCTCTGCGGCTCTGTCGCCGTCGCTGCCGCCGCCTGCCTCCTCGTCCTCCGCACCCTCCTGAGCCTGCTGCTTGCCCTTCTTGCCGCCGGCCTTGGCGAGGTGTGCAGCCACCAGTTTCTCAGGCGAAGCGCTGACCCAGCTCTCGCGCGCCTTGGCCTGCTGCAGCGGGTCGCGAGTGCCGCGGCTGAGCCACCAGTTGGCGGTGCGCTCGGCCGCCTGCACCAGCGCGTGGGTGACCACGGCGCTGGACAGCACTGCCAGGTCAAAGGGCGCGAAGGCGTGCGCGATGGTCATGTGCAGCAGCACCAGCTGCAGGCTGAAGACGCGGTAGAAGGCGCGGAAGACGGCGGACCAGCTGCGCCGCTCGCGGTGTGTCTTGATGAAGACGCGGTCCAGCCAGAACGCGGCGGCGATGTCCACATCGAAAGCTCGGGGGTCCAAATGCTCAAAGGAGGTGGCGGGATGAGTGCTGGAGGAGGCGAAGGTGGGACTGCCGCCGCCGCCAGAGGAGCGGTTGTGGCGGCGGCGCAGGTTGCCATGGCCGTTGGCGTCGGCGCCCGGCGGTGGGATGGTGCCGTCGACCACCGCCACAGCGCCCCTGACAGCCACCGACGGCGGGTAGCCGAGTCGCGTGATTGCGTCGAGCGCTCCGTGCACGGCACCGGCGGCTGCGTCCGCCTCCTGCACGCCCAGCTCCCCCAGCAGCCTGCCCAGCACGTCCCGCCGGCACAGCGACTCGTTGACGTCGTCGTATCCCAGCCGGTGCGCCACCTCCTGTCCGGCGGCGGAGCAGGCGTCTATCTCGTACGCCAGCACCGTGAACAGCGGCGCAACTACCAGGTCGGTCCAGGAGCCGCCGTCGCCGAAAGACGCCAGGTCCACAAACAGGGAGCGGCTGGCGGCGCAGGAGAGCGCGGCGTCCTCGTGCTCATCAGCGTGAGGCGGCGTGCGGCCCTTGGAGGAGGCGGAGGATGAGGAGGAGGAGGAGGAGGGGCCGGCGGAGGTGGCAGGGGCAGGGAGGTCGAGGCCCGACAGCAGGCTGGGCAGCTGGGCGGCGAGCGCGGCGGCGGCCTCCGCGCAGACCTCGGGACGGCCGGCAGCGGGGTCGTGGCTCATGTAGCGCTGGGCTGTGTGTAGCGCGGACTGCACGGGGCGAGGGGAGACAGGGCGTGCGACGCAGCGTCCGAGTCAGGGTTTGCGTGAGTGCTGCCAGTGCAAGCACTTACCCCCAAACACAGCAAAAGCATAATCCACAACACCTCCCGCCTAGTACCGTGGCCACCCACAACCTCCGCCTCACCTGCAGAGTGTTGCGCATGGCCAGCCGCCGCTGTCGCGCATTGTGCAGCTGCAGCCCTCCGGCGCTGGCGGGCAGCGTGAGGGCTGCGCTGTTGCGGCACAGGCGCTGCATGGCCTCGCTGTGCGCCGCCGCCCAGAACAGGAACCACAGCAGCTCGGGCGTGTGGCGCAGGTTGGCTGCCTCGCTGTACAGCAGGAAGTACAGGCACAGCTCCAGCAGCAGCACGGACACGACGGCGGGGTCCTCGGCGGTGCGGCCGGGCGCCTGCAGCACCTCGGCCTCCACCTCCGCAAGCCGCGGCCGCAGGCCCAGCAGCCGGCACCAGCCAGCAGCGCCCTCGTAGGAAAGGAAGATGTGCGAGTGGAGCTCCCACACGGCGCACGCGAACGCCGCCTCCCGACGCTGCGCGTCGCCTTCCGCCGCCGCGGCAGGGCCGCTGCCGCCGCCGCAGCTGCCCTTGCCCTCCGCACTGTCGCGGCGGCCGTCGCCGCCACTGCTGCTGGTGGGGCCGAGGTGTCGGGGCATGATGTTTCGCAGCAGCAGCGCCTCGAGGTGGTCGGCTGCGAGGAAGGCCGTAGAGGGGACCCACTGCCGCGACTGTGGCTGGTGGTGCTGCTGGTGTGAGGAGAGGGCGGCGCCCGCGGGCTTCTCGTTGAAGGCCTGGAAGCCAAACGCCCGCGCCACCGCCCACGTGGTGTTCTGAATGCGGTCGCCCAGGGGCCGCCGCGCCGCGGCCGCCGCGGACTCGGGCAGCACCCGGGGCCCGGGCGGCAGCAGGGCGGGGACGTAGGGGATGGCCGACTTCGGGGGTAGCGAGGTGGGAAAGAAGCACACCAGCGCGCCGTGGGGAGCCACCCTGCGGAGCTGGGGAGGCGCATAGCCCGGATGCCACGCTGCCTGCTGAGCCACATCGTGCATCGGGCCTTGATGGCGCTGTTGCTGCTGTGCGTGGTGCTGTCCTTGATAGGGGTGCTGAGGCGGTGGGCTCTGGAGGTGCTCCGAGGATGAGGCTTCCGCAGAGTTCCATAAGTGGGAGGCGCTTCCGTTATGCGCGCTTGAGCTGTCTGGGCCGCATCCGGCTGTGGTGGGTGGGAGCTGGCATCGCGGCGAGCCTGAGCGCGCCAGTGCCGACGGCAAGTGCACTGGGGTTGCCAGGGCCTCCGCCAGCGCAGCCGCGGACGCGGACTGAACGCAGGCTAGCCAATGCTGCGTGCGCACGGCGTCTGGTACCAACGGCATCAGGCTGCTGCTGCCGGCATCGCATGTGCTGGGGATGGAGCTTCCCCCGCAGCCCGCGGAACCAGGTGGCGGGTCCGCTCCGACAGCAGCAGCCGGCTCAGCAAGCGCCATCGCCAGCCGCTTCTGTGACGACCGCGATCGAGGCGCCAGTGGCGACTGAGCCTGCAGCGGTGCTGGCGTAATCCAGGC
Source organism: Chlamydomonas incerta (assembly GCA_016834605.1). Classification (NCBI taxonomy): domain Eukaryota; kingdom Viridiplantae; phylum Chlorophyta; class Chlorophyceae; order Chlamydomonadales; family Chlamydomonadaceae; genus Chlamydomonas; species Chlamydomonas incerta. The sequence continues at coordinate 1,485,851 of JAEHOC010000004.1, forward strand.
GGCGTTCGCGTTGTTGGTGCCCGTCACGTGGGCGCCGGGGCTTGCGCCTCCCCCAGAACTGCTGCGCGGGGACTGGGCGCCCAGTCCCGTGGGTGAAGGGGCAGGTGCCCACGGCCCCAGCGGCCTGCTGTGGCAGGTGGGGAAGTTGTTGAAGAGTGGGGAGTAAGCTGCGAAGGGCTCCGCCACACAGCCCGTGTTAGCAGCTGCTGGGTCCGTGTCCGTGTCTGTGCGCGCTGGTCGTGGCGGCAGAAGCGACTCGCCAGGCGGAGGAGGGAGGTACTCGTAGCTGGAGGTTTCATGCAGGTCAGCAGCTTCTGCAAGTCGATGTCCTAGCGAGTTGGCCCGCTGGTGCAGCTCCTGAAGCAGTGAGGCACGCGACGACGAGGGCTGGCCTGGGCAATCCCATCCACGAGACATGTCTTGCCAGACGTCGCGGTCCCGCGCTGGCCCGTTTATAATGCAATGAAATATATGCGTGATTCCATTCGCGAGTGCATATTGTGTTGCGAAATAGCGTTAAAGTAGCGGAGCGACAGCGCGAGCAAGCTGTCGAGTAGGTTAACCGAGCTGTGGATGAGCGCCTTGGAATTATCTAATGATACAATACTAGCTTTACAACAGTGAGCTCGTGTGTCACCGAATCGGTCAGGTCGTGTCACGATCCGGAGCCCTTTGCGAGCCCGTTTTCACAATGCGTCAATATTCGTTGTAACTAGTAAGGCAGTGAGCTGGCTACTACAGCTCTGAAACACACGCACAGTTTGGCACTTGCACAGACTTGCACAGCCCGGTTTGCGTTCACGAATCGCTTGTGAATCTAGAGGATTGTTGTAGCATGCCTCCCATCATTACAAGTGGTCAGTGTTGCTTTGAAGGGGGTGTCGTGGGATGAGCTGGGCTCAACTTCCCCTCTGCCCCCGACGCAGGGCGAACCCCTCCCCTTGCTGACACGCAAGATTTCCTTAATGGACTAGAGAAGCACAAGGAATCAGGTCCCGCAAGGGAGCTGTTCAAGTGGGTTCAAGTGTCCTGGCCTGTGTGCTGCTCCCTACCGCTCGTGGGCCTGGGAGGAGCGGACTACACCGCGCTCCACCTTTCTGGGACGACCCTGCGCATGCCGTAACCGTATGCCCACACCCCGCCCGCCGCTGTCAGCACTGAAACCTGCCATCATCCCCCTCGTACATGCGGTGGCCATGCGCTGCAGCTGGGATGCGCTGCTGTCGGTGGCTCGCGCCCCGGGGCGCCTAGACGTCATGGGCGGCATTGCGGACTACAGCGGCAGCCTGGTGCTGCAGATGCCCATAAGCGAGGCCGCGCACGTGGCGCTGCAGATTCAGGGTGAGTACGGTACATCGGGAACGGCCGCGTGTGTGGCTAGGTGGCTAGGTCGCTGGGTGGTGCGGTTTGCCGGATGAGGGTGGGGCACTGGGACGCGGCAGGTGGCCCGGCGGCCGGGTTGGCGTCCGGAGGCAACAGCAGACTGGGCAGTGGCGAGAGTCAACACCGGGCGCGGCTGCGGCCCCCCCCCCACCCCACACCACACGCACACCCGCAGGCAGCTCCTCTCCTAGTGTGCGGGTGGTGTCCATCCACGCCCCGGGCGAGGAGGCGCAGCGGGCGCCCTCTTTTGAGGCACCCATGTCGGCCCTGTTCCCCGAGGGCCAGCCGCTGGAGTATGAGGCGGCGCAGGCGTTGTTCAAGGTGCGAGCCCGCGCAGGGAGTGTGCACACCACCGCTGCTGGCTGCAGGCATGGCCCTTGGGAGCGTTACAAACAGGACGGGCGGACGGCGCAACTGCGGCATCGCGATGCGAGTCTGGCAGTGCTGCCCATGCCGCCTAAGTCGGCCCCCTCGAGTCGCTCTCCTCCCCCCCCAAGGACCCTGACACCGCCCTCCCCGCCGCCGCCACCGCCACCACCGCCACCGCCACCACCACCACAACCACCACAACCCAGGCTACATCGGCCACCAGCTGGGCTGCCTACATCGCCGGCTGCCTGCTGGTGCTGGCGAGGGAGGGGCCCGACGCCGCGGCGCTGGCGGCGCGGCTGGCCAGCTCGTCCGTGTCGGTGCTGGTGCAGAGCCGTGTGCCGGAGGGCAAGGGCGTGTCGTCCTCGGCGGCGGTGGAGGTGGCCACCATGACGGCGCTGGCGGGCGCGCTGGGCGTGACGGCGGAGGCACTGCCGGGCCGCCAGCTTGCCATCCTGTGTCAGCGGGTGGAGAACCTGGTGGTGGGGGCGCCATGCGGCATCATGGACCAGGTGCGGTGCGGTGCGGTGCGGTCCGGTGCGGTGCGGTCCGGTGCGGTGCGATCAGCGGTGCGGTGTGGCGCCGCACCGCGCGGTGCGGCGCGGCGCGGTGTGGCGCGGCGCGGTCCGGTGCGGTGCGGCGCGGTGCGGTGCGGCGCGGCGCGGTGCGGTGCGGTGCGGTGCGGTGCGGTCCGGTGCGGCGCGGTGTGGCGCGGCGCGGCTGGCGGGTGCTCGCCCGATGTCCTACGCCTGCATGCCGCAGACCCTCCAGCCCCTGACAACCCCACCTGCTGGCCCCGCCGCCCCGGCCCTCCCGCCAGATGGCCTGCACGCTGGGCCAGCAGCACTCGCTGCTGGCGCTGCTGTGCCAGCCCGCCGAGGTGCGCGGCACCGTGGAGCTGCCGCCGCACGTGGCGGTGTGGGGCGTGGACAGCGGCATCCGCCACAGCGTGGGCGGCTCAGACTACGGCAGCGTGCGTGTGGGCGCATTCATGGGGCTGCGCATCGCCAGCAGCGACGGCAAGCCGTCGGTGAGTGAGGTCGTGGCGGCGGGATTGTGGCGTGTCTCAAGTGCTCAAGGGTTCCAGGATCGCGCCTGCTTGGATTCAGCTCCCAACCCCGCCAGGTGCATCTCACCTGGCCGCCCCGCAGTAACACCTGCTTGTGTTCCCTTCGCACCCCAGGGCTCTTCTGGCCCGCCGCCCGCGCGCTGGGACGGCTACCTGGCACGGTTAAGCCCCAGCCTGCTAGCACAGAGCGTGGCGGCGCACCTGCCGGAGCGCATCAGCGGCGCCGACTTCCTGCGGGCCTACACCACCCACTACGACACAGTCACCAGCGTCGACCCAGCGAAGGAGTGAGCGGGGGCGCATTGTGCTTGCAGCTGATGCTCGTGTTGGTTTTCCGTCCGGTCGCACAATCACCTTAACGTGCCGCTGCATTGCGGGGCAATGGCGGCCGCAGGTATGCTGTTCGCCAGCCCGCCTCCCACCCGGTGCATGAGAACTTCCGCGTCACCACCTTCGAGCAGGCGCTCAAGCTGCCGCCCGGGCCAGAGCAGTTCCGGTGAGCACCCCGCTTTGGCATTTAGGCTTGTCAATCACAACTCCCTGGACTGTTGGAACTCGGACTTGTGTGGTCGGCCCTACCCAGGGGAGAGAGGCCCTCCCCTGGTCGGCCCTACCTAGGGGAGAGAGGCCCTCCCCTGGCCCTACCGACCACGTGTAGCTCCTCACAGCTTTGATTGCACGTGCCTTGAGCTCTGCACTGCCCACCCGAATACCGGTACCCCCAACCTCGCTATGTAGTCTGTACCATTCATGTCATTGAAAAGCTGTGCGCGAACTCCCCTCCCTGCCCCCAGCCTGTTGGGCGAGCTGATGTTCCAAAGCCATGCCAGCTACAGCGGCTGCGGGCTGGGCAGCGCCGGCACCGACCGCCTGGTGGAGCTGGTGCGGGAGGAGGGGCAGGCGGCGGTGGCGGCGGGGCGGCCGGGCGGGCCGCTGTGGGGCGCTAAGATCACGGGCGGCGGCTGCGGCGGCACGGTGTGCATCCTGGGTGAGGGGGGCCCGGAGGCGGAGGCGGCGGTGGCGCGCGTGGTGGGCCGCTACGCGGCTGAGCGGGGCGTGAAGCCGGCAGCGGTCAAGGTGTTCCGCGGCTCGTCGCCGGGGGCGGCAGAGCTGGGGCCGATGACTGTGCTGGTGAAGTAGGGGGGGAAGCTGTCGGGGAGGCGCCGGGGGCTGCTGGGGGCTGTGGCCTGCCCGCCTCCGAATGCGCACACGTGGGGGAAAGGCGTGCGAAGACTGGGAGCTTGAACTGCTTGGGAAAGCAACCTTTCAGGCCACATCGTGTTATTGCTGTAACAGCATGGTTCTCCCAAACTTAACTGCCTGGGAACTGGGAACGGAGGGCCCCGGCGTGGGCCCCGGGGGAGAGCTGGAACTGGCTCCAGGGTGCTGGCTCGACCTGGCTCCCGGCCGAGAGCCCTCCGAGCGAGGCCGCCTGTCACGCTGCGTCGTGGTGGCGTTGACTTCGGATGTGGGGCGCTTCCGCGCTTGAATGCCGCCGCGCTACGACTCGCATACTTGGTGAATGGCGGGCGCGGGCGTTTGGTGCGTCGCGCCGAGGGCGCTAGTGGTCGCTTTTGCTAGATCAGCAAGCACAGAATGCCACTTGCCGGTCGCCGGTGCACTTACCGGCAGCAAACGAAATGAAAACCCTCGATGGCCTGTGTTTACGCGCCTGCGCGCCTGTGAAGCCTTCAGACACGCCGAGACGACTAGTTTCGATTTAGGCGCGCGTGGAAACGTTTCGATGCAGGGAATAAAGCGGTCCAAACTTGCCAAGTCAGCGCCCCATCCGGTCTGTCCTTCGGCTTCTAAATTAGCTTAGAGCCCGCTCCACCCAGTTACTGTTAGCACATTCCGCTTATTGTTTACGCAGAGGCGCTCCCACACGAGCGCTTGACGCGTCTAGCGCTTCTGGCGACTCAACAAACTTTCTAGCCCTAGGCGAGCGTCGCTCGCTTTAGCGCACCTTGCAAGATGCAGACGTGCATGTCTCCTGCTGGCACTGGCCGATCGGCGGCGCTGCCACAGCGAACAACGCCCAGCGCGGCGCGGCTGGGTGTCACTCAGAATGGCCTCGCGGGCCCCAGCGGACGCGGCGCTCGATGTGAGCATGCATATTGGAATGATAGCCTTGAGCCTGTAATGCGCCTGTACTTGGGTGACGCGCTGGGCAAGGGCTTGACCCTCTAACTCAGCAACGAATGACCGGCTCACGTTTGCAGGCATTCCGCGCGCTGGCGACGGCCGCCTGAGCGACGTGCAGCGTGACATCCTCGCAGAGGTGAGTTATTTCAAGCGCATGGGCGTAACTGCCTCGGGCGTGGAGGCCACATCCCTCGCGTTTGCATGCCATTTGGCGCCCTTTCTAGAACAACACGTATGCTCGCCTCGCCCTGCAGATCGAGGCGCGTCGCAAGAACCAAGCCCAGCTCCTTGAGAAGCTGAACCGCCTGGCCGCCGAGACGGCCGCGCGCACCGCGACCACGCCCGCTTCCGCTGCTCCCCCGCCCCCGCCCGCAGCGGCCATGCCGGCCCCGGCCCCCGAGGTCCAGGTCGCTGTGCCTGTGGCCGCGCCCATGCCGGCGATGGCCTCCATGGGTTCCTCCCCTGCCACGGCGTGGAAGTCCGCCCCTGTGTCTCAGCCGGTCCGCACCGCGCCCCCGCCTCCGCCACCCACCCCGTCTGTGCCCATCTTCGAGGTACGCAGCTGGCCAAGCCTGTGACGCTGTGATGCAGCGCTAGAATAGCAACACGTTCCCGGGCAACACGCAAAGGGTTGGATGCACGCTGCTAGGCGGAATGGGTTGCTGGAAACGTGAGGATAAGGTGGCAACGCCAGCTGTTAGCCCGCACCGTTGACCTTGCGAGCCGTTGCTGTCACACATGCGCCAGTTGATGTGGGTCAGTCCCTAAGAGTCATCTCCGAGCCTGTCGGCATGGATGGGCACCTCCGGCCGTAGTTGACGTCGAACTTTGGAGGGACGCTTTAGCATATGCTTATCCGCAACTCGACTCCACCAGGCCCGTCATCCCGCACACCTTCACCCCACCATCTCCGCATAGCAGCAGCGCCTACACAATGCATGTCCTCCTGCTTGCCGTGCGCAGCTGTCGCTGCCGCTCGAGTCTGAGATGATGTACATTGAGCCGGCCGTGCCGGTGGCGGAGGCGCCTCAGGCGGATGAGGAGGAGCCGCCGGCCGTGGAGAAGCCGCCGCCGCTGGCCGGACCCAACGTCATGAACGTGGTCATGGTGGGCGCTGAGTGCGCGCCCTGGTCGAAGACGGGTGAGTGGGTGAAGAAAGACGCTGCCGCGTTGAAAGCGATTGGCGTCACTGATCGGGAGCGGGCGCACGGGAGCAGTGCGTTGTCAACACGCAGTAGGCTTTGTGCATCCTTGCCACAGAGGCCGGCCATGGCCATGGCCGCGGCCGGCAGTCACTGTCCTGGACCGCGTCCCGCTGCCCTTGGGCCACCGCCCCACCTCACCTCACCTCACCTCAGCTTGCCCCTCCCCCCTCCTGCAGGCGGCCTGGGTGATGTGATGTCGGCGCTGCCCAAGGCGCTGGTCCGCCGCGGCCACCGCGTAATGGTGGTGGTGCCGCGCTACGAGAACTACGACAACGCCTGGGAGACCGGCATCCGCAAGATCTACTCGGTGTTCAACTCCAACCAGGAGGTGCGCCGGGGGGGGGGAGGGAGGCGGCCGGCCGGCACTGTGCGTGGTGGCTGTTGGCACCCGGGCTGCGGCACGGCCACGTGCGCAGTGCGCCGGCCTCTCGCATGCGGCCTGCACTCGAGGCGCGTGCGCTGCCTGCACGGTGGGGCAACGAGGCAGGGCACATCCAGGGCAGCAGCACGCATGCGGGCTGGCTCACGCTTGCACCCGTGCGCGTGCAGGTGGGCTACTTCCACGCGTTCGTGGACGGCGTGGACTACGTGTTCGTGGACCACCCCACCTTCCACGGCCGCGGAAAGAACATCTATGGCGGCGAGCGCCAGGAGATCCTGTTCCGCTGCGCGCTCCTGTGCAAGGTGGGCCGGGCGAGGCGCGGCCGCCGGGTTGCTGAGCGGTGGCGGTGGGCTGGGGTGGGATGGGGTGGGGCGGGTGAATCCCACCCCAAGCTAAACCAAGGCTAACTAGACGGGGGGTGTAGCCGTCCATGTGAACGGCTCGGTGCGGACTGTGAAGTGCCGATGGCGGGAGGGCTCGGAGCGGATGCGGGCGGACGCAGCACGCGCGGGAGGTGGTGGTTTTTGCCTCTCCTCTCAGCCTGAACCGCTGTCCGCTGTCTCGTGCCGCAGGCGGCGCTCGAGGCTGTGTGGCACGTGCCGTGCGGCGGCATCACCTACGGCGACGACAACCTGTGCTTCATCGCCAACGACTGGCACACGGCGCTGCTGCCCGTGTACCTGCAGGTGGGGGGCGATCGCAGGGGGGAGGTGCTGGGCTCGCTCAGGAGTCAGGCGCCCTGGGAGGGCCTGCACGATCACACGATGCGGCTGCAAGGGGCATGGGGAAGGACCAGCACGGTTTGCAGGCGCACGGGTCCACGTACGCCAGAGCCGCCCTTGGCTCTCACCCGGAACTTACCTCTGCCCGCCTCCCCGTACGCCGCCGCCGCGACCACCACCACCGCCGCCACCGCCACCGCAGGCGCACTACCGCGACTACGGCAAGATGACGTACGCGCGCTGCGCCTTTGTCATCCACAACATGGCGCACCAGGGCCGCGGCCCCTTCATCGAGAGCGAGCACCTGGAGCTGAACGAGGAGTACCGCGAGCGCTTCCGCCTGTACGACCCCATTGGCGGCGAGCACATGAACGTGATGAAGGCGGGCCTGGAGTGCGCGCACCGCCTGGTGGCCGTGTCCAACGGGTACGCGTGGGAGTGCCAGACGGTGGAGGGCGGCTGGGGGCTGCACGAGGTGATCAAGGTGAACAACTGGAAGCTGCGCGGCATTGTGAACGGCATCGACTACAAGGAGTGGAACCCCAGCTGCGACGAGTTCCTCACGGTGAGGCCGGGCAGGAGGATGCCGCACGTGCGAGGGGGGGCTGCGGGCGGGAGAGCGGCGGGGAGGGCAGGGGTGGCCGCCTGGGCGCGGCCACGGCCTGGGAGTCTTGCAACACCACGCAGCACACCCTGTCAGGGGATGCGAGACACCGTTGCCAATGCCGCCAGCCCGGTGCCCGGCTCACGCTCGCTGTCCTCGCCTCACGGCCCTGTCGCCCCCCCTCCCCGCCCCTTCCGCTGCCCAGACCGACGGCTTCTGCCACTACGACGTGGAGACGCTGGCCGAGGGCAAGGCCCAGTGCAAGGCTGCGCTGCAGAAGGAGCTAGGCCTGCCGGTGGACCCGGACGCGGTGATGCTGGGCTTCATCGGGCGGCTGGACTACCAGAAGGGCGTGGACCTCATCCGCGACAACTACGACTACATCATGGGCGAGAAGTGCCAGCTGGTGATGCTGGGCAGCGGGCGGCAGGACCTGGAGGAGGCGCTGCGGGACATGGAGAACAGGTGCGGCGACGGCTGCGGGCGGGTGGGCAGGCTGGTGGGAGGCATCTCACGGGATGGGCCATCGTGGGCTCGGTGTTCGCAAGGCGTGGCCCCATGTGGCGGGTGACCCGGCTGACCAACGAATTCCGGCTTCCGGTCCATCGCCTCTTGCCTGCACAGGAACAAGAACCAGTGCCGCGGCTGGGTGGGCTTCTCCAACAAGATGGCGCACCGCATCACCGCCGCCGCCGACATCCTGCTCATGCCCTCGCGCTTCGAGCCGTGCGGCCTGAACCAGCTGTACGCCATGGCCTACGGCACCGTGCCCATCGTGCACTCGGTGGGCGGCCTGCGCGACACCGTCAAGCAGTACAGCCCCTTCGAGAACGTGGGCACCGGCTGGGTGTTCGAGCGCGCCGAGGTGGGTCCCACATGCGTCGGCTCGTCATCGCTGCTGCGGCGCATGTGCATGTGCATGTTGGGCGGTGTGGATCAGCAGTGGGGCCGCGCCCGGGCGCAAGCGCTGCGCCGGCAAGAGCTCCTCCGACGCCCTGATTCACCTCCCGCTTGCCCTCACGACCCACAGGCCAACAAGCTGCGCGAGAGCATCGGCAACGCGCTGTACACCTACCGCCAGTTCCGCGAGTCGTTCCGCGGCATCCAGCGCCGCGGCATGGAGCAGGATCTGACTTGGGACAACGCCGCCTCCACCTACGAGGAGGTGCTCGTGGCTGCCAAGTACCAGTGGTAGACTGCGGCAGGCGGCGGCACACCAAGGCACGCCCGTGCGCTGTGCATTGTAGCGGTCCCAGTGTGCATAAGCCAGCGCCGGTCGGTGGCGTGGAGGTCATCGAGCGTTGTCTTACAGGCCTGGCGCCAAGCTGGGTCTGTGAGAGCCCAAGAGACGATGGTTCAGTTCATGGGTGTGTGTGTTTTGCAAGATAGTTTGTCTGCAATGTTCACCTAGAAGAATGCGTAGCCGTAGCCGGTGGGTGTGGGTGTGTTTCCTCATTGTGGGGCAGTGTGTTGCCGGGCAACATGGCGGTGTCGGCGGGGTTTGTGGGGGCCCGTGCCGTCCCGGCTGCTGTGTCATCATAGTTCCCCACATGTAGGAGGCCGGCTTCGCGGCCCAGGAAGAGCGCGTGTGCACGTGCGTGTGTTGTGCTCGGGAAGGGCACGAACTTTTTTCCGTTACCGTGGATTTTGGTGCATGCGAAACGCGCGGCGCGGATACCTTCCCAGAGAGAAAGCGAGTCTGGGCGTGCACTGCAACGCAGCTCACTCACGCAGCGTTGAGAGACGAGCGCATTTGCTTGTTGCGCTGAGAGATAATAATGCGATGCTGTGGTTCAGAGATACCTGGCTAGAAAGGGTTGAGTGATTCCTTTCAATTATATTCAGCCGCGTGGGGTGACGAGATGTGCCGCACACGTCGACACGTACCGTCCCAACGGCGTGCCACCCGCACCGTCTGTGCATGCATTTGTTGGTGGTGATTCGAGGTCCAAAGTTAACTTGTCTGGTGGTTTGGCCTGCGTATATTTCGTTATGGATGCACCATTCACAAGAGAGGTTGGCGGCCAGTCGCGCATTTGCTGCGCGGCTTGCGCGCTTGCGTCTCACACATTTTTGTAACTTATAGGCTAGAGGCTCGGGTCGCCGCCGCTGAGTCCCCCCAGCTCTGTCCAACCTGACTGCTCTGTCCTGTCCAGCCCAGCTCGTGTCCTGTCCGACCCAGGCTCTGTCCGACCTGACTGCTCTGTCCTGTCCAGCCCAGCTCGTGTCCTGTCCGACCCAGGCTCTGTCCGACCCAGGCTCTGTCCGACCCAGGCTCTGTCCTGTCCAGCCCAGGCTCTGTCCTGTCCACCCCAGGCTCTGTCCTGTCCACCTAAGCGGTGATGAGTCGGGCGCGCAGATTCAGTGATGAGAAGAGTTGGCGAACATTGTTCGCGTGTGGGGACGCCGCGTTGGCGAGAGCCACGGATGGCCCTAATACCGTGGGGGCATGACGCACCCGCGGAGGGCACTGTAATGTCGCGTATTGGCCTCTGGGTGCTCTGGGCTATTGGGTGCTTCGTGACGTGCTGGACCGGTATTACAGATTGATCACCCGCCATGGAAGAATAGACTGCTGTGTAGGCTGCGCCCCAGCACTAAGCGTTCCCACAACGCACCGACCACCAGTACGCCCACAGTGCCAGCACACGTTATTAGCAACGCTGCCAGGGCCGGCGTGAGCCAATTCGCCATCCCGCCACCGCCGCATTAGAGCGGTTGAACGCTGCACCTGACCCCACGCCAGCGTCTAATTTTATTATCCCCTATTCCCCAGCCGGACACAACGGACGCGAGGATGGCCAATAACACGCACTGCACTGCATGGCTATGATACAAGGCCTACCACGGCACAGACTGATGAACGAACCGCAAGCGAAACCCGTCAAACCTTGGAACAGAAAGCAACAGACCATGCACCCACCAGAGTGGCGACAGAGTGATGAACCCCTGCCGCTCTCAGCACATCTCTGCGGGTAGGTTGAAGTCAACAGTCACGGAGAACCCAAAACGAATTCCATGCCCAACGCGCAGACCTAATCTCTCTCGGGGGATGCCTACCACACCCTGCCACACTCGCAGAACCTGTGAGACCAACTCGCCTCCCCGCTCCCACAGCACCACCACGCTCATGTCGCCGCCACCGCCTGCCGCCGCGAACACCTGCTGACACCCCGTGCTGACTCATCGCACCAAGCACCACTGGCAGCAGCGCCTGGGATGCCAACTCGGCGCAAGCCGTCACAATACACACACTCGGGTGATGCTTCGGAGGCCACACGGCCACCAAACGAAATGGTGCACAGCTCGTTATGCCCGCACGAGAAACCTGTTGCGTTCCCGCCCACCACCCACACTCCCTGAGCCACCGCAATGTGCACAGGCCATGTGATGCTTGCTCCATCTTCTGCCTACTGAATGGCACCAGCTCTGCGCCCGCGCCCTCAAAATGGGTGCCGCGCCTCCGCGTACAAATCCCACGACCTGAGATCGACAGCTCCGCAGCTCCAGCCCGCAGCTCCAGCCTTCAGCCCCCTCCTCCGCAGCAGGCGCGCCGCCCGCCGCAGCTGTCGGCGCCGCAACCGCCGCCGCCGCCCGCTCAGCTCTGCCCCAGCACGCGTCCAAACCATGCCTGGCGCCACTCCTGTAGTGCCGGCTCCTCCTGCTGCTGCCGCCACCGGCGCGGCCGCCTGCTCCGCGCTGCGCTGCAGGTGCTACTGACGAGCTCAAAGGTTGGAGGCGATCGTGATGTCGTCGTCCGCGCTGGACATAGAGTTGGGAATGTTGCGGATGATGCGCACCTTGGCGTCATCGCCGCCCTCCTCGGGCGGCACGATCTCCAGCACCTGGACCGGCCGGTTGAGCACGCCGTACGACATGCCCACGTCGATGCGCCACACCTGGTTCTCGCACTCGCAGTTGACGCCGCCCAGCTGCGGCGTGTGCCCCACCACCAGCCGCTTGCCGCGGACCTGCGGCCGGAGTCAAGTGGGGGGAGTGAGCAGAGGACCGGAGCAGAACGCCGAGTTCGGGCACGGTGTGCGGTGGGGGACCGCAGACGGCCCGAGCGAGTGACACATCACGTGGGTCCCTGTTGTTGCCCACGGGCGCAGGTCACAATGTGCATCGCCTCGTCAGCGCTGACCCCACCTTGGCCAGCGCCTGCTTCACAGCGTTGCAGGCGTGGTAGCGCTCGTAGGGGGTGGCGAAGCGCTCCTTGGAGAGCGTGCGGTTCCACATCACACTGTTGGCGTCACTGCTCGGATGAAGGGGGGGGGCAGCAGGAACGGCACCGCAGTCAGGCGCAGGCGCCTTGCATTCTTCGTCACACCACTCGGGCTTCACCTCCCGTCCCATCCGGCTTGTGGCTGGGGGCGTCCGTCCATCAAAGGACTAAGAACTGCAGATCCACACTCACCCCATAGCCAGGAAGGGCGGCTGCGCCTTGTTGCCTTCCGGGATGTCGTCACCCCGCATCCACGCCGCCACCTCACTGTTTAGCCGCTCAATGCCGTACTCCACTACGCGGCAGGCAGGGCAACAAGTGCAACCGTAAGCCATACCCACAATTTCCGCCACATTCCCTTGCTCCACATTGCTGCGTCGACTAGATCCTGCTTCCTGTCCCCACACCCTCCCATGTCCATTGCGAAGGTAACCAGACCAACCACCGCGTGCCCGGTGCCCACAGTTCCCGCCCCGCCCCGCCCCCCACGCTCGCACCCTTCCTCCGCCCTTCTCCCCGCCCGCCCCTGGCTCTCACCGTGCGTGGGCAGCAGGCCCCCGTGCGCGAACACGGTGTCGTTGACCACCAGCACGGTGGGGTTGCGGCTGAACTCGCGGGCCAGGTCGCCGCCGGGCTTGTACAGCGAGTAGCGCACCTTGGCCACCAGCTGCCAGTCCTTGAGGTCCGCCTCGCTCAGGCCCGCGTACAGGGCGCTCTCCGCAAACGCGCCCGGCGTCACGTACCTGCGGCAGGTTTTAAACGGGTGCGAGTTACAGGAAGTGGGCGCGGATCGCTCGGGGCAGCGGGTTCAGTCGGGGGGGACCGCTGCCGAGTGCAGCATGTCGAGGCAGCCGCTGCAGCAGTTTCCACAGGAAACCGCACACCGGCTCGAGATGGACAGGCGGATGCCAACACGTCACTTCGCGATTCCTTTTCCATACCATACCTAAACCATCAGTCTTAGGCTGACTCTCAACACTCCACTTATTGTCGGGTCACCCTCTCGCATGTTCTACACCACCACGACCGCAGCACATCCCGCTTCCTGGACACACACCGCATCTGGCCCCCTTCCCGCAACTTACAGCTAGCGTGTACCACAAGCAACCCAAGATTTGCTGCCCACAGCCCGCGTGCCCACCTGAAGTCTCCGCACACGTTGAGGGATTCATGGTTGCCGTTCAGCATGTACACGGCCCCGCCCTGCTTTCGCGCCTCCGTGTCCAGGTACCGCAACAGGTTAATGATACCTGCGGGCCAGGTTGGCAGCAAGCGCACTCGCGTTTAGGCAGATTTATCGTTTTCGTATGCTATTCTGTAACGCGTTCCGCGTGCCGTACGCCCGGGAGGAAAGCCCGCCGCTGGGCGTTTGGACAGAGCTGGAGCACCTGACGAACACTGCTGTTGGTGGGCTAGGCGGCACCCGGCGGCACCAGACCAAACACGCGCCTGCCTATACTGCACCCATCCATTCAAGGACCGCTGCGCTCAGCACTGCTGGACTAATCTGAAACGCCACGCTGGTGCCACGTGGGCTGAGCAGCGCCACGACCACCTGCCTGCACCTCCTGACATCCTGCGGCCCGTGCGTGCACGCCCACCCCCTTCCCCTTGGCCCGCTGCTGAGTCCCTGGAGACCGCCACTCACCGATCTCCACGTCCCCTCGGTCCAGCACGTCACCGAGCTGCACCACCACTGTGTCGCCGCCCACCCACGAGACCTCTCCCTCATCGCTGACGCTAATAACACGTCCGAGCTTCAGCGCCTCAACGGCTTTGTCGAGGTCGCCGTGCAGGTCCCCAACTGCATGAACAGGATTGATTGGTTGGCACCCCGGGTGCAGGAGCGTGCGGGCGGCAATGCAGAAATGGGCTCGGAAGCATTTGTTCCCTTACTTGCAATGATCCTCCCCGTGGCCGTCACGTAGGTTGGCGGGTCAAGTGCGCTGTTTCCAAGGACTGCTGTCGACGTCGACGCTTCCTCGGTGGGAGCCGCTAGGGTGGCAGAGGCTGAGGCCACCGACGAAGGGTCCGCAACGCTCTGCGCGTGCACTAGGAGGGTCGCTCCAGCTAGCTGTTGTAGCAAGTGGCGACGGCTGCCTCTTGAGACGCTGGGCCCGGTTGCCCGGGTCGCACGAGGGCGCACTACCGGCAATACCGGCGCTGGCGCCGTGCGCTGATGCCCACGGAGTTGGCGCTGCATGCCAAGCGCCATGGCTGCAGGTTGTTAGCGAAAGCGAGACGGCCCAAGCTATGTGAGGAAGCGGCAAGTTGACGTGCACAGCGTTAACGTGTGACTGAATGCTCTAAGCTAATAGAAAACTGAGGCATTCAGCTCTGTACTGGAGAGTTGGAGCTGGAGCCAAAGAAATGAGTTGTCGCGAGTCTCGGATTGCAAAATTGTCCAAAAATGGCCCGCGCGCCTTAAACCGAGCACGGCCAATGCTTGCAGTGTCATTGCTTTGCTGCTGATTGCATTCGAAATGAGCAGACCATGCCCAGACACCTGAACCTGCCTGAACAACCCTCGCCCAACGCTCCACGCCAAGCTTTCTGCCACGAATCCGGCAGGCCAGTTGTCGTCAGGATTTCATGCCATTAGCAAAACTGCATTTGGGTAAAACGACATCGCGGCCGCTTTGCTTGCTTCTGCTCTCGATTTGAGGCCCGGCTGCAAGCCCAAAAGATCCAGGCACGCAGCACTGCTATCAATTGGGTTTCATAATCTCCGCTCGGGCCTTACGCGGCGACGAGGCGGTTGCACAGCCTGTGGGGTCCCCGCCTCACCTCGACCTTGCGGGCTCTCTCGGGCACCAAAACCCTCCCGCAGCCAATCCTTCTCACTCAAATCCTCCCGCAGCCGATCCTTCGGCATCGGGTCAAGTCTTGCGCCACGTCCATCCTGCACCCACGCACCAACACATAGTATCCTTCCTCTCACGCATTTGGAGCTGCGTGCGGCCGCGCGGGCCCCCGGCACGGTAAGCCAAGATGCACCGCCATGCAATTCAACCACTTCCTTCTATACATGAACCATACACTGGTTACAAAACAAACCGTCAGAGTCATCGTCGTGCACCCAACCAAACTGTGCACAAACGCTCAACCGCTATGATTGCAAGGTTACAAGAAGGGGACAGTGTAAACACCATCACGGCTACGAGGGAAGCCACCATTCCGAGGAACGCAGCAAACCGCAACCCCCGCTTGGCTGCCAACCCAACTCACAGCTGCGTAGGCGCGTCGAAGCTAAGCCGCAGCCCGCCAAAGCCACACCAAACAGCAGCATCACAAAGCACGCGGCTCATAAGGCACCGCAAAGTCTTCCACCAAGCCCAAAGGCGCAACACAGGGCAGCGCCCCAAACAGCAAGCAAACTGGTGTGCCTGTGGCACAATCTGGTCCCAGCCCGAAGGCTCAACACGGGGCAGCGCCCCAAACTGCAGGTCTGTGTGCCGGAGGCACGGTCTGGTCCTAGCCCGAAGGCTCAACACGGGGCAGCGCCCCACACCGCTGTCTGAGAACACAGGGAAGCGCCCCGAACAAGCAGGCAACACCGGCAACCAACGCAAACCGACACGCAGCCCACAGACATCCCTTCACCACACACACGGAGCGTCCTCAATCTGGCTGAGGCCCGTTGCTCCTAAGCGACGCATGCGGCCGAGAAGGAGGCCGACGCAGGCCGACATGCGGCCAGCTAGCACACCGACAACGCAGGAGCCAGCACCAGCGGAGCGTCCTCAATCTGGCTGAGGCCCTGTGCTCCTGTACGACGCCGGCTCTTGAGAAGGCGGAGGCCCAGAAATGCGAGGCCAGCAGCGCGCCATGGAGGCGCGGGGAACTTGCGCCTGCGGGCGCCGAGCCCCGGGCAGCCACGAGGACCACCCAGGACCGACGCGGAAAACGAACACAACGAGCCTAAACCGCTATGAGGCCGCAACCGCTGCATGAACGCCACACAGCATGAACGCGGGCAGCTCACAGCCCCGTCCACATGGGATGCATCATAGCCGGAACCGCTCCACCTTCTCGTTGGCAGTGGGCAACGGCCCACTGCGCGCCTGCGCCGTGGTGCCTGTTGGGAAGGCAAAGTTGGGCACCCACTGCGTCTCGCGCTCGCGGTTATCCACCGGGTCCTCCTTCAACAGCGTCTGGTAAAGCGTCGTCACGTAGTTGATGCGCCTGCTCTGGACGTGCTGCTGCTGCTTCTCCTGCGCCTTGGCCGCCATCCACTCGTGAAAAGCGCGCTGTATGGGCAGAACGGCGGCGGGCAAACGGCATGGAATGCTCATGAGCATCTGATCGGTACATGACAGCATCATTGACTGCGCCCCAGAAGCCTTAGCCGCCACACGCCCACACCCCGTGACACGAACCTGCTGCGCCCGCGAACATCACACGACAAGCAAAGCAGCTAGCTTGAATGGCTGCATGCACCACGTGTAGCGCTGCAGCGGCACGCCAGCCCCCCTACCCGCGTCTTTACACGCGAGTCCTGCACCCAAGCACCCCACCTCGTTCGCTTCGCGTGCCTGCAACTGCACCCGTGCCGCCTCCAGCACCTTCTCCATGCGCTCCTACGTTGGCACAAGAAAAAGGAGTTTCAGCATTACAGGGCTCACATTCGCCATGTAAGGGACTGAGCTGGCGCTGCGGCCCGCCTTCCCGCCCGCCTGCCAATGCGGAAATGCCCATACAGCTTTAGACACCGGCCATGCGCTTCCTAGCGCGTCTGCGTCACACTGCGCCACTAACGATTCGCTTACCTTGTCCTTCTTCTGTTTCAACAATGCTGAATTGACGTCGTGCTGAAGCTTCCAGTCACTGAACGGGGACACGAAGATAGCGGTGGGATCAACACCGGGTGCGGACAGCCCGGCAGCCCTTTCACAAGTGCACCCGGCGGCAACCTAGGCATAGCCATGCCACCTGCAAACGACAACAGGCAACCTCTCCACCCGCGGCAACTCACTAGACACGACCCAGCCCAGGCACGGTGCGGTAGACAGCCGTGTTGAGGTAGGTGGGGTCCACGGCTGACGTGTCGTGCCGCTCCCGAGGTTTCGGTTTTGGAGGCGGCGGCGGTGGTGGTGGTGGCTTGTAGTACGTGCGGGCGGCTATTGGACTACGGCTGGGCGAGGAAGGTTGCGGGCTGGCGCCGGCGCTGCGGGACGTCGCCTTGCTTGCGCTGCTGCCCATCCGCTGGTTGATGGGCGGCAAGGAGCCCCCTGGCGACGTCGGCTGCTTCTGCCCCGAGCCGCTGGTAGAGGCTTCGTGGTGGCTGTTTTGCCGGCTGTCTAGCTGTGTGGAGCCCCGGCTCCCCAAATCCTTGCGTGTAGCGCCTGGCGCCGGGGGCAACGATACCGGTTCGTCGCCACTCCCCGGCTGCTCAGCGCCACCCGCGCCCGCTGTATTTGGTCGAGACGATTTCCCCTCATCCAGCGACGGAAGTGCAGAGCTGTTGGCTTCCGCGGGCGCGCCGTCGTCGCCAGCAACGTCGTTCGCACGGTCATCGTGGGACAGGGGCTGAGCATGTGTGCCCGTCGTCCCTGTTGGCGACTCGGGATCCGTGTCCTCGTCATCATCTCCTAGAATATCTTCTGCATTAACGTAGGTGCCCAACGCCTCTGTCTCAGGTGCGTCCGCGCTTGGCTCCGCCATTTTGCCGACGCCGAGCAGCCGCGGTTCCTATCCAAAGTTAGGTAAGCTATTTGTACAGTATGCGTTCATAGGAGGCAAAAGGAAGCGGATGCCCTTCTCCCTTTGGCGTTCCCCTTCGAAGTGAGTCGCTGCGTTTTCGTGAGGATGATTGAAGGGAGCCTGCGTAATAGTGGTAAGCGTGGCCGAACAGTCAGCACGTTATGGGCGTAGGGGAATGAGCGCCAGGGTTGAGGCAGTTTGATTGGGCAATTCAGCATCCCATCGCTTGGCGCAATTTTAAGCGGCTGTGTCCTGCCTTGTTTACCCGCAGATGAAAGTAGCTGGTTCAGCGAATTAAATGACGCCACAAGCTCACTGAAGTGATTGTAATCTGGCTTGCAAACGAGTTTCCTGGAGTATAGCCTGAACCATTTAGCTCCTAGAGTTTTCAGAAGCATCGGGATGGTAGCGGACGACCGCACGGCCGCAGGGGCGGTCGTAGCGGCTGCCCGGCAGAACACGAGTCTGGCCCAGCACAACACCAGCTCCGGGTCTCCGTTCGTAGGGCACCACCTCGCGGGCATGCCCCCCGCTCCTGGATCGGAGGACAGGCTGAGCCCCTTCATGGCCATCATTCTGCTATACGGCATCATGCTGTTGATGGTCGGCGCTCAGGTGCGCCCAGCTCCACGCGTGCGGTGGCTGGGGGCGATGCGGTGGCGGTTGCGCAAAGTCTTCAACGGTCAGAGCAAGCAGTTTATCCAGAGCCATGTCCGCAAGGAGCTGGGAGGGACCAACAGAGACGCTTGCAGTTGGTACACTGCTTGACAAAGTCTAGTACGGGCTGTGCCTGTCTGTTGCGGTGCGGCCCGCGGCGTGGATCCCGAAGGACTGACTTGCCCCATGCCCAAGGTTGCTGACGAATCCGTCTGATGTGCTGCAGACTGCCCTGTTTCTGTGGAAGAAGCGGCATCGCAAGTCTTATGAGCTGGTGACACTGCTGGGTCTGTGGCTGATGCCGGCCATCTTCTCCGTGCACCTGCGCTTCTGGCGCTTCCTGCTGATCTGGGCCATCTTCTCATCCATCACGGTCCGCCTGCTGTTGGCGTGCAGCCGCAAAAAGATGTCGCGGACCACCCCACGCCAGGTGCGCTGGGCCGGTGTGCTGCGCAAGCTGCGACAGAACACCTGCTTGGCAATTGCTGTCGAGCTGGCTCAGCCACAGCGGCAACGGCACGTTGTGGCTTATATGTCGCCGACTCGCTGCTTCTTTCCTCCCAGGTGTACACGTTTTTCCTGGGGATATACAAGGCCAGCAAGATCGTGGGCGTGACGGGCTACTGCATGGTGCTGGCGGAGCTGTTTGGGATGGGGCCGCTGCTGCACCTGCTGCTGCCCAAGGACCTCCCTATAGACCTGGTCTGGTACGGGCTCTACTTCGGCATCCTGGGGCGCGACTGTGCGCAGGTGCGCAGGGGCGCGGACTTATGGGGGTGTCAAAAGCAGGGAGAGATCAGGGCACAAGCACAGCGTTTGGTTGGGCTCCGGTGCGCGGGAATGCAATTAGGACAACGGTGCGGGGGACACCAGCATGTCGCGGCTTGCATACACTCGAGTGTCCGCAAAGCAATCCACGTGGTCAACGCACCCACAGGTGGCAACGGACACGCTATCCGCGCGCCTGGGCATGGAGGGGCGGCAGCTCGTCACGCGCGTGAACAACTGCGGCATCTGCGGCAACGAGCTGTGCGACGAGGTCGTGCCTGCGCACGGCACCGGGGAACAGCCGGCGGAGCTGCTGCCAGGGGAGCGCACCGTGCAGTTGTCCTGCAAGCACTGCTTCCACGACCTGTGCGTGCGCGGCTGGACCATGGTCGGCAAGAAGGTGCGAACAGAAGGCGAACCACGGGCGGTCGTGGCCGGATCACGTACTGCTGTTGGGATTGCCGGAGTGGACGCTACTGTTTGGTTGCTGGTTACTCAAAGATCCCGCTGTCGTCCGCTCCGCTCCCCGCCGCAGGACACGTGTCCGCAGTGCGGCGAGAAGGTAGACCTGCGGTCACTGCTGGCGGACCGGCCTTGGGAAACGCATAACATCACGTGGATCCAGGTAGGTGCCGCTGCGCGGATGGCACGCGTGCAAGCGATTTGGGCGGTGCCTGGGCATCCTGGCATGGTCGGTCGGTATCGAAACATGGAATGCCCACGGAGCACCCGTTGACCTCGCCTGCTGGTTGCTGGTCTGCTTGTGTGCCAACTGCAGATGATGGACGGCATCCGCTACCTGGTGAGTGGGGAGCGTGCGCGTGCACGCGGTGCGTACGGCGTGCGTGTATGCCAGCCAGCTCACTGGCAATGCTGACTGGCCCGCGCCGCGCCTGCATGACGCTGTCGTACTGCACAAACGCAGGTCGTGTGGAACCCCATCATCTTCACGGTGCTGTCGGCCCTGCTGCACGTGTTCGGGCCGCACCGGCACGGTGGGCTGCACGGGCCACCCGGCATGGCGATGGGCGCCGGCCCGCCGGGGACGCGGCAGCTGGCGGCCATGGGCGTCAACATCACTACCGCGAACATCACTACCGCAAGCGCCACCTCGATACCTCACGGCCTGAGCCCGCCGCTGGCGTCGCCACATTAGGATACCCGTGATGGGCTGTGGGCTGATTCAGCCATCTTTAGGGACGGTGTGTGGGTGCATGCAGCAAAGTCGATGCAATGCAGCACTGAATGAAGACAGAAAATGGAAACAGTGGTGAAACTGTCACAGGAGCTGGGCTGGGCACATTGTTTTGAGGCGGTATCAGGCTGTGTGGCAGCAATGGTGGATGGTCGGGACGTGGGGTGTTATGACTGGTGCGCAAGCCGCAAGGAGGAAGCCAGCACGAGAGTGCGTATTACCCAACAGAGGGGCCTGTAAGAAGTGAGGTTTCGCCCGTCACGCGTTCGTCCGCACCGTCGCCCGCGGGCCGCCGCAAGAGGCTGAAGCAGGCAAGGAATGAACCGACCAGAGGGTTGGACAGTTGGCTGGCCGAGGCAACTCGTTGGCTGTGTCTGGTCGAACATCTGGTTCCGGTGGCATCATCCCCTTTGCTGGGGCGAAAGCCCGCCGAGGCATCTTGGCTGCCCTGCACGCTCATCTTACTTTGTGAGGCCCGCCCCGCCGCAGGCCCCCCAAACCCCTTGGCTGCCCCCCCCCGCGGCCCCGCCCGGCCAACACCTGAATCAACCAGCGCTTGAATTACACTGGTCGGTTCCGCTTCTTATGCCGATTGCGCCTATGCGAAAGCTCTAGACCGAATCCCCTAAGGCATGAGCTAATCTATCGTGCTACTTCACAGCAGCGCCGCTGATGTCACAATCCAGCTTACTAACCAGTGTGCCGCCAGCACTGAACACCTACAAGAGAACCCCGCACCACGTCAAACGCGCCAGCAAAGAAACACCGCATCCATTGCCACACCGCCTACCGCCTGCACCACGCACAACCGACCAGGGCCATATCCCAACCGCGCGACCTGATTACCAATCGAACTTTCGCCGGCCGTGCCACACGGGCGGGTCGGTGCTTTGCAGCGTCTGGTTCACCTTGGCCTTGAATTGGTCCTCAGCGTGCCTGGTGGCCGCGCCCTCCGCCAGCTTCTCGTCCAGCTCCGCCGCCTTCATGTGAGCCTTGGCGACCATCATGGTCTGCAGCTCCAGCCGCCGCTGAATGCCCGCCTTGCGGTCCGCCGCATCCTTGGCCGCCGCATCCGACTCCGCCTTTGCCACCTCCTCCGCCATCATCGCGCGCTCGAACGCCTTCTCCTCCGCGCGCTCCAGCCTGCATGGGAATAGGGCACACCGGCACTTGTAAAACAACGGTGCTAGGCTAGCGTGCACGCCCCGTTGATCCCTTGTCGCAACGCCATCATGCACACGAACCCCGCACACACTACCGCGCTTCCCCTGCCGTGGCCTTTTCTTCCCCCCTTTCCGCGCACCTCTTGGCCAGCTTCTCCTCGATCTGAATCTGCCGGATGGCGTCCACCTGCGCCATCAGTTGCCGCCGTGCCTCATCGCGCGCCGCCAGCTCCGCGTCGCGCTTGGCCTCCTGCTCCAGCTGCGCCTTGAGAATGAGCGCGTCCCGCTCCGCCGTCTCCTCGCGCTCCTTCTCCATCATGAGCGCCAGCTGCTCGCGGTAGCGCCGCATCTCCTCGCGGCGCCGCTCGCGGAACGCCAGCTCCGCCGCCTCGTCCGCCGCCTCCTTGGACAGCGCCTCCTGCAGGATCTTCAGGTCCAGCTCCCTGCAGGAGGGGGTGGTGGGATCGGGGTGCGGGGGCACACATACCGTATTGATGTTACAGCGGCGACAAGCACGATAATGGGCACATACAAGGTAAGCTGCCAAGCATCAGCTGTGCGCGCACAGATTGCCAGGCTGCGAGCAACGGCGCAACATAGTTGCGCCCCGACCCACCTCTCCGCGCGCTCCGCCTCCGAGATCTCCATCTGCTTGATGCGGTTGAACTCCTGCAGCTCTGCCGCCAGTTTCTTCATGTTCTCGCGCTCCTGCACCTCGGCGGCCTCCTGCTCCGCCGCCATCTGCTGCCACGTGGCGTTGAGCTCGGCGATCTCGGCACGGCGCAGCATGTTGGCCTCGGCACGGCGCGCATTGACCTGGCGCACCTGGCCGTCCAGAATGCGCAGCACCTCCTCGCGCTTCTCGCGGTCGCGGCGCTTGTCGTCCAGGTATCTGCAGCGGGGTGAAGGAGCAGGCCCAGAGCGCGGCTGTTGTTAGGACGTCAGGGCCACGGCGCATGTGTGGATACAGCGCTGGCAGGGATACTGTGCGACGAGCGTTGGCTCCACTGTTTTGCGGACCGCATTCCAAGGCCCTGCCAGCGATGGGCTTCCCACATCCCCGTTTATTGGCGCCACGACGCACCTTTGCTCCATCTTCTGCCGCTCAGCCTCGCTCATCTCGTGCCACATGCGCTTCTCCTCGGCCTCCATGATCCGCTGGGCCATCTTGTGCTCGATCTGGGTGAGAGCAAGCCGCGGGGGCACATTGATAAGGACGGGTAGGCTGTGTGCTCATGAGTTTCGCGCCATCAGTGCGTCGTGGACGCACTTGTCCCAGCCGCCCAACCAACACCGCACCAACACTCCAGCCCCCAGCCCGCCATCACAGAACACACCACAGCCGGACCCGCACCACCCTCTTTTGCTGCCCACCTGCGAGTTGCGCTCCTCTATCGTGCGGTACAGGATGCGCTTTGAGTTCTCGTCACGCAGCACATCACAGCTCTGGATGAACGCCTTCTCATACAGCGTCGCCGCCAGCGCCTGCCGCTCCGCCTCGCGTGTCGCCGCCAACGCGCGCGCGCGCTCAGCCAGCTCTGCCCGCCTCTGTTCCGGCGTCTTCTTGCTAGCGAGCAGCTCCTGGCGCATGGCCAGGTCCTCAGCGTCCAGCCTGTCTGCGAGCCGCTGCCGGCGGGCGTTCAGGTCCGCCTCGGCGCGCGCCTTCAGCGCGTCGTACCGCTGCTGCACCAGGTTGCCCACGATCTTCTTTGTGGTGCGTGCCTCGAATTCCGCAACCGCGACCATCTTCTGCTCAACCTTCGTTGAGCAACAAGGCCGGAGGGGGGCGGGAGCCCGGAGCAAGCGACCTTCAGTGGCGGTAGAGGGAGGGGCCCCTCGCTCGGCGGGCTTCCCTGATCACAGCTGATGAGCTCAAATCCCTGATAGTTAAGCATTACCACCCTTCTTCTCTCCCGCAGCCCTGCCCCCAACACGGAGGCTGAAAAACACTGCCACGCATGTCCTTGCGAGTTGCGCAGGTCCCTACCTTGCGGTCCGCCTTCAGGTTTGCCAGTCGCTCCTCCAGCTCACGCATCTTTTGGATGCGTGCATCCGGAGGCGCCCTCTGCACGAACACACAGACCGCGGGCAATGTCTTTCGCGATAACAGGGAACGCCCTGCATAAACAAAGAGCGTGTTGCAAGCATAAACAGAGGCTAAAACTCACCGACTTGTTCATTTTATTATGCTCCCGCTAGGCGAGTGGAGGTTTCCCCGCACCGGAAATAGACAGGCGCGCCCGAACAAACAGAACCAAGAATAAGTTTGGCTAGATGTGCTCGATATCGCGGGTGGCAAAAGGAGCGGTGTCGATTTGGAGAAGGAGTTCACTAAGGGCTTTTCTCCGTCGATTCTTTCGATTGCGGCGGTAATGCAGTGTTGCAATATAGCAGATAGAGTGCGACTTAGACTGTGAGACAGTCACATGCGGCATGCCATCGAACCCGGTTTGGTTGCCGACGGCCCCCGATGTGTTTGGCACGCGTGAGCCGGGACTGGCGACCGACAGCTGCGCCTGCGAATGCATGACACCTATGCAAATAAATCAAGGAAAGCCACGGCATTTCATGTAACGCACCGACGCGTCTGCCGTCTGGCGTGGGCCAGCGGACGAACAGGCGGCAGGCTAGTGCCGGCCGCGCGGTGGCCAACATTGGTCCATGGGCAGGCCGCGACCCACCTGCAATTACTGTTACCGTGCCTACTTTACAACAATCTCTAGCATGCAACACATGCATTCCGGAGCAGCGCCTGGCAGAGCAGCTCCGCAAGGCGCCGGGATGGGCTCATTCCGCGGGGGGTCGTGTCATCGCGCTCTGACAAGACTGTGCTCCGATTGCGCCAACTTCCATTCGCAGATACTAACCGTAAGACAGGCAGGATGATGCAATTAAGCCAACTTCCTGCGCGCTTGAGCGTAACACAGTTCCAAACGTCGCCCGCTCAGTCAGCGACAGACGGCCTTGCTAGTGACATCGCCCACACATTGAAAGCAAACTTCGAAACAACAAATGATGTCTTGTATCAAAGGCACGGACTCCGAGTAGTCTTAGGGCGGCCGACTGAGCCGTTCGCTAAAACCTGTGAAGCCATCGGGTGAGCGGGCTCGCGAGCGCGGTGTCGAGGGCTGGGGCGCGGTAAAGCTGGTCGCGTTTTGTTCGGAGTGACGCTGCCGTTCGAGCGGCTATCGCTGCTGGAGGCCTCTGGTTGCTTTCTGGTTGCTCGCTCGCATGCGATGGCTGCGGCGATGGACGGGAGTCAACCCCACGATCGTGGACGCGCGGGGGCCTCCATGAGTGGGGCGGCGATCGTTATAGACCGCTTGCGGTGTGCTGGGCGCGGTCGGCTCACGGTTGGCCAGCTGTGGCTAGTGTAAGCCGCGCCTTCCTGACACAGCCTGACACGACCGGTTCGCCTGCCCTCCCCTTGTCCCCCACCCACCCAACCCCACTCCTCAGGCACACGCCATGGAACCAAGCCCTACCCGACAGCGGCGGCGCATGGGGGACCCGGGCTGGGCGCTGCCGCCACGGTCGCCCAGGGCGCAGCCCTCACCGCCATACCCCACCACCTTCCCCGAGCTGCCCGACGTGCGCGCCGTCACCCACAGCGCCTCCGCCTCCGCCAAGGGCGCCACCATTCTGCCCAACGCCGTGCCGCTCGAGCCCTCCTCGCCCAGGCCCCACGTGGCCGGCCACACCTTCCAACTGGGCATCACTGGCGCCAGCCTCCAAGCCGCGGCCGCCACCTCCGCCTCCCCGCCGCGCTCGCGCGTGCAGGCCCCCAGCGCCTTCAGCTCGCCTGGCCCGCCCATCTACCGCCAGCTGCGACCGCACTCAGCCGCTGAGCGCGCCGAAACAGCCCAGGCCGTCGACTCACCTGTAGCGTCGCCGCGCACCTGGATGCCCGAGCTGCAGCGCGCTTCTGCCCTCGCGCTGGCTCGGGCCATAAACGTCGGCGGCGCGCAGCCGCCGCTGGTGCGAACCAGCGTGGCGGCCGCGCACCACACTTCGGCCGTCGCTGGCGCAGCAGCCGCCACCAACGCCGCCTACTCGCCCACCTTCTACAGCGGCCAGGGCACGCCGGTCTCGGCGTCGCCCGGCTCCCGGCGGGCGCCTTCGGACGGCCCGCCGCCCAGCCTCATGGCTGGCTCCCGCCCCGGCGCCCACGACGGCCGCGCCGCCGTCTACCCCGCCCAAGGCCCCTCGAGCGCGCTGACGGCGGCCTACCCGCCCATCTCGACGCCGCCGATGCTGTCCAAGAACCAGAGCTACATCGGCTCGGCGTCCTCGCTGTACCGGGTGCCGTACTTTGGCGGCGGCTCCGCCATCCCCTACGTCCCCGCTCTGCCGCCGCCCGGGCCCCGGCCGCTGCCCGAGTCCGCGGCGGCCGCGGCGCGGCGGCCCCTGGGCGACCGCATTCAGAACACCACGTGGGCGGTGGCGAGGGCGTTTGGCTTCCAGGCCTTCAACGAGAAGCCCTCCGCCGCCGCCCCCTCCTCGCACCAACACCATCAACACCAGCAGCCGCGGCAGTGGGTCCCCTCCACGGCCTTCCTCGCAGCCGACCACCTCGAGGCGCTGCTGCTGCAAAACATTATGCCCCGACACCTCGGCCCCACCAACAGCAGCGGCGGCGACGGCCGCCGCGACAGTGCGGAGGGCAAGGGCAGCTGCGGCGCCGGCAGCAGCCCTGGCGCGGCGGCGGCAGGCGACGAGCAGCGGCGGGAGGCGGCGTTTGCGTGCGCCGTGTGGGAGCTCCACTCGCACATCTTCCTGTCCTACGAGGGCGCTGAAGGCTGGCGCCGGCTGCTGGGTCTGCGGCCGCGGCTGGCGGAGGTGGAGGCCGAGCTGCTGCAGGCGCCCGGCCGCACCGCCGAGGACCCCGCCGTCGTGTCCGTGCTGCTGCTGGAGCTGTGCCTGTACTTCCTGCTGTACAGCGAGGCAGCCAACCTGCGCCACACGCCCGAGCTGCTGTGGTTCCTGTTCTGGGCGGCGGCGCACAGCGAGGCCATGCAGCGCCTGTGCCGCAACAGCGCAGCCCTCACGTCGCCCACCAGCGCCGGAGGGCTGCAGCTGCACAACGCGCGACAGCGGCGGCTGGCCATGCGCAACACTCTGCAGGTGAGGCGGAGGTTGTGGGTGGCCACGGTACTGGACTGGGAGTGTTGTGGATTATGCTGTGGCCGGTTCAGGGGTAACTGCCTGCACTAGCAGCGCTCACGCAAACCCTGACTCGGACGCTGCGTCGCACGCCCTGTCTCCCCTCGCCCCGTGCAGTCCGCGCTACACACAGCCCAGCGCTCCATGAGCCACGACCCCGCTGCCTGCCGTCCCGAGGTGTGCGCGGAGGCCGCCGCCGCGCTCGCCGCCCAGCTGCCCAGCCTGCTGTCGGGCCTCGACCTCCCTGCCTCTGCCACCTCCGCCGGCCCCTCCTCCTCCTCATCGTCCGCCTCCTCTAAGGGCCGCACGCCGCCTCACGCTGATGAGCACGAGGACGCCGCGCTCTCCTGCGCCGCCAGCCGCTCCCTGTTTGTGGACCTGGCGTCTTTCGGCGACGGCGGCTCCTGGACCGACCTGGTGGTTGCGCCGCTGTTCACGGTGCTGGCGTACGAGATAGACGCCTGCTCCGCCGCCGGACAGGAGGTGGCGCACCGGCTGGGGTACGACGACGTCAACGAGTCGCTGTGCCGGCGGGACGTGCTGGGCAGGCTGCTGGGGGAGCTGGGCGTGCAGGAGGCGGACGCAGCCGCCGGTGCCGTGCACGGAGCGCTCGACGCAATCACGCGACTCGGCTACCCGCCGTCGGTGGCTGTGAGGGGCGCTGCGGCAGTGGTCGACGGCACCGTCCCACCGCCGGACGCCGACGCCAACGGCCACGGCAACCTGCGCCGCCGCCACAACCGCTCCTCTGGCGGCGGCGGCAGCCCCACCTTCGCCTCCTCTAGCACTCGCCCCGCCACCTCCTTTGAGCATTTGGACCCCCGCGCCTTCGATGTGGACATCGCCGCCGCGTTCTGGCTGGACCGCGTCTTCATCAAGACACACCGCGAGCGGCGCAGCTGGTCCGCCGTCTTCCGCGCCTTCTACCGCGTCTTCAGCCTGCAGCTGGTGCTGCTGCACATGACCATCGCGCACGCCTTCGCGCCCTTTGACCTGGCAGTGCTGTCCAGCGCCGTGGTCACCCATGCGCTGGTGCAGGCGACCGAGCGCACCGCCAACTGGTGGCTCAGCCGCGGCACTCGCGACCCGCTGCAGCAGGCCAAGGCGCGCGAGAGCTGGGTCAGCGCCTCGCCTGAGAAACTGGTGGCTGCACACCTCGCCAAGGCCGGCGGCAAGAAGGGCAAGCAGCAGGCTCAGGAGGGTGCGGAGGACACGGAGGCAGGCGGCAGCAGCGATGGCGGGAGCGCCGCAGAGCAGCAGTCGGTGGCGGCTGGCGGCAGCAGCCGGCTGACAGATGCGGAGGCGGTGGCGGCGCGGCTGGCCCGCCGCCGCGCCGTGGCTGTGGAAGGCGCGCCTGTGTGGGGCGTGTGCGGCTGGTTGGAGTGGGTGCTCGTGGCTGCGGGCGTGACCGGCCTGTTTGCGCTTCAGCACATCGGCCCGCCCGCGCTGGCAGTCATGGCGAAGAGCTACTGGCCGTTCGCCGCGGCTGGATACGCCCTGGCGGTGGTGGGGCACGGACTCGCCAGCAGTCGAGATGGCTACTGCATCTCCCTCAGCGCGGCGATGCGGCTGCCGGCTGCGCTGCGCGCCTCCAGCGCCCGGCCCCGCGCCGAGTGCTGGCTGCCCGGCCGCCTGGGCGTGGGCTGGCGCGCGGCCGCGCTCACTGCCCTGTTCTGGCTGCAAGTGCTCGGCGCGAAGCTGGCGTTCGACTACTTCATCATCATGCGGCCCATGGCGGGCCAGGTGCGCCTCATCCTGCGCCGCAACTGGCTGGGCTGCCCGGCGGCGCAGTCGCACTACCGGCTCTTCGGGGCCGTGTCGCTGCCGCTGGCCTGCGCGGACGGCGACTGGCTGCTGGTGGCGCTGCGTGTGGCGCCGTTCGTGCTGGTGTGCCTGGTGGACACGCAGATCTTCTACCAGCTGGTGCTGATGGCGTGGGGGCTGGTGCAGGGGCTGCAGGCCATGAACCTGGGCATCGCGGGCAGCTGGGAGGCGCTGGTGGCGGAGTTCCACCGCGCGCCGGTGCGCTGGTGGGCGCGCTGCATGAGTGCGCCCGGCAACCAGGCGGCCAGGGCGGCAGCGGCGGCCACCGTGGCGCGACGGCAGCAGGCGCTCGCGGGCCGGGCGGGCAGCGGCGGCGGCAGTAGCAGCGCGGCCGCTGCCCACGCCCGCGGCTCAGAGGCGATGGCTGAGGACGAGTACGGCGGCAGTAGCGGCAGTGAGGATGGCGACGACTCGGATTACGACAGCGAGTTTGAGTACGGCAGTGTGTACGGGGGCGCCGGCAGTAGCAAGCGGGGCGGGCTGTTCGGGCGCCGCAGCGGCTCCGCAAGCAGCCTCCACAGCAACAGCCTGTACGAAGGCACTGCCTCGCCCAGCCGCTTCGGCAGCCGCCCGGGCACGGCTGGCGCGGCCGGGCCGCAGCGGGGCCCGCGCCCCTCCCGGCCGCCGCACCGCCGCTCGCCGTCGCCCGCGTCCTCGACCGCGCGCGCGGCCGCGTCCTCGGCTGCTGGCACACCCACGTCAGCAGACACAGCCGCTGCTGCTGGCGCCGACCCCTACGCTCAGGCCGCTGCCAGCAGCAAGGACAAGGAGGCCAAGGGCGGCAAGGGCAAGGCCAAGGGCGGCAAGGCGCGTGATGCCGCCACGGCCGCCGAGCTGGTTGCGATGCTGAGCGGCCAGGGCGAGGAGCAGATGGCGCAGTGGATGGCGTTCGCGGTGGCGTGGGATGCCGTGGTGGAGGACCTGCGCCGCGCGGACCTCATCAGCGACCGCGAGCAGGACAACCTCATGTTCACTCGCCTGCCCGCCGCCGCCACGCTTCTCACCGCGGCGCTGCCGCCTGCGGACGCCGGCGTGGCGCTGGCGGCTGCTGGATTCAGTCCCGACTCGCCGTCAGCAGCGGCCGCCTCGGCTGCGGGCCGCGGCAGCGACTCCGTTTCCGGTGACTCCGTGGGCGCTGGCAGCAGCGGCGGTAGCAGCAGCACCACCAGCAACGGTGGCCCCTCAAGCAGCCGCCCGCTGCGCCCAATCCTGCTGCCCGCGTTCTTCTACGCGGGTCAGGTGCAGCGTGCGGTGGACTCGGGCGCTGCCTCGCCTGCTCAGGCGCTGGTGCTTGGCGAGCTCCGCTCGGCGCTGGTGTGGCTGGGCTGCCAGCTGCGGCTGCTGGACGGCCGGACGGCGGCGGTGCTGCTGGACGCGCCCTGCTGCAGCGCTGCCATTGACCCCGCTCACGGCCGTGCGCGGGACGCGGGCCTGGCGGCGCTGCGGCGGCTGGCGGCGGCTCTGACGGGCCTCAGTGAGCCGCTGCCGGCTGCGGGCAGCGGTGCCGTGGGCGAGGCTCTGAGGCGGCGTCACGGCCTGGCGGCCGCGGCGCAGGCGGCTCTGGATGATGTGCTGGTGGTGGTGGAGGTGGAGGCGCGCGCGGTCATGAAGTCGCAACTGGCTGCCAGCCGCAAAGGGGGCAAGAAGAGTGAGCGAAAGGGCCAGGCCGCAGCTGCCAGCCCTGAGGGTCAGCCCACGCCAGCGGAGGGTGCAGCGGCAGCAGCTGATGATGATCCACAGGCCGCCGCCCTGGAGGTGCTGGAGACGGTCGAAGCCCTGCGCACCAAGCTGAAACAGCACCCCGCGTGGCCGGCGGCGGCGCTGGCGCTGCTGCATCCGGAGGGCTGCGGCTGCGGTGACGTGCCGCTGCCGCCCGCACCCTCCACGCCTCCCACCGCTGCTGCCGGCCCCAGCCCTGACGCGCACATGCTGCACGTGTCTCTGGAGCTGCCTCTGCTGCAACGCGTGCTGGGAGTGGTTTCCAAGATGCTGAGCCTGTCGTCCGCCGCGGCGCAGCCCGCCGGCGCCGAGGCACGCCGCATCCTCAGCTTCTTCGTCACCTCGCTGGCCAACCGCCAGTTGGGTCGGCCCGACACCGTGGCTGCCACGCCCTCGTGGACCGTGCTCACGCCGCTGTACGCCGAGGACGTCCTCTTCCCACTCGAGGCGCGGGCCACCGCCGACGCGATGGGCATGCCGGCGCCGCGCGGCGATGCAGCTGCTGGCGCGGGCTCCGCGGCCGCGCTGTCCGCTTCCTCAGACGCAGGCGGCCCCGGTGGCCTGCAGGACCTCCTGACTGAGACCGAGGAGCGTGTGAGCCTGATGGCGTACCTCCGCTCCATGTTCCCCAAGGACTGGGAGAACTTCAAGGAGCGGCTGGGCGCGGAGCTGGGTGGGGTGGATCTGGCCGCAGCCACGGAGGCCGACTTTGCGGCGGGCGGCCCGCTGGCGGAGCACGGCCTAGCGCTGCAGCTGTGGGCGAGCTACCGGGGTCAGCTGCTGGCGCGCACGGTGCGCGGCATGGCGGCGTACGGCAGTGCGCTGCGGGTGCTGGCGGCGCTGGAGGCCCCCAGGCCGCCCGGCAGCAGCCGGCGGCAGCACGCGGCGGAGGTGGAGGACGTGGTGGGTGCCAAGTTCTGCCACGTGGTCGCGAGCCAGCTGTACGGCCGGCACCGTCGCTCGCCGCACCTGCGCGAGCGCTGGCTGGCGGAGAGCACGGACGTGCTGCTGCAGGCCAACCCGCACATGCGCGTGTCGTACCTGGACGTCGGACACCCAGCCCCCGCGTCGGGCAAGGCCCAGGACCGGCAGCAGCAGCTGCCGCCACAGCATTTCGCGGTGCTGATCCGCGGCCGGCAGCCGGGCAGCGAGGGCCGCTGGGAGAGCTTCCAGTCGCACGGCGGAGCGGGCGGAGCCGTCAGCGGTGGTGGCGGCGGGGTGGCGGCAGGCGGCGGCGCTGTGCGTGGCTCGGGCAAGGGCCGTACAGAGGAGCTGTACCGCGTGCGGCTGCCCACCAACCGCTTCTCCTCTCGCGGCGTGATCATCGGCGAGGGCAAGCCCGAGAACCAGAACCACGCCGTCATCTTCTGCTTCGGCGAGGCGCTGCAGACCATCGACATGAACCAGGACAACGCGCTGGCCGAGGCGCTCAAAATGAGGAACCTGCTGAAGGAGCTGCAGCCGGACTGCGACAGCCGCCGGGCGCAGACAGCCGCGGCGGCGCTGCAGCAGGCGGTGGCGCCAGCGGCTGTCGGGCTGCCAGCGTCACACCGCGCGGGCAGCGCTACCAGCAGCAGCGCCGAAATGGGCAGGCCCTCGGGTGCCGCTGAGGCCTCCGCAGCGGCCCGCCTGCCGGCTGCGTCCGAGTACCGGCGGCTGCTGAGCGAGCTGCGCACCGCCGAGCGGCCTGTGGCGGTTGTGGGCTTCCGGGAGTGGGTGTTCAGCGACAAGGCGGGCGCGCTGGGCGCGTTCGCCGCCAGTGCCGAGTTCGCGTTCGGGACCATCGTGCAGCGGACCATGGCCTACCCCGCCGCCGTGCGCTTGCACTACGGCCACCCCGACGCCTTCAACAAGCTCTTTGTCATGACGCGGGTGGGTGGTGGGCGGGAGGCCTGGGTGGACGGTTAGTCGTGCCGTGTCGCCAGACCCTTTCCTGACCACACCCCTTCACTCGCGCCATGCCTCATAGGGCGGTGTGGCCAAGGCCACTCGGCAGTTGCACATCAGCGAGGACGTGTTTGGTGGCATGAACCACACCCTGCGCGGCGGCCAGATCAAGTACCGCGAGTACATCAGCTGCGGCAAGGTGCGTGCGTGCACGGCGTACGTGCGCATATGATTTCCATGGGGGGGGCAGTCTGAGTGGTTCGTTGTTCTCGCCCCTTCCTTGCGTGCACTCCCTCCACCTCCCTTCCCTCGTGTCCCTCCCTTCCTCGTCTGACCCCAGGGCCGCGACATGGGCTTTGACTCCATCAACGCGTTCGAGGCCAAGATCAGTTCGGGCTTTGGCGAGGTGTCCCTCAGCCGCGACCTGCTGCGCATGGCCACGCGCGTGGACCTGTGGCGCTGCCTGCACCTGTACCACTCCCTGGCCGGCAACTACATCAACACCTGGCTGGTCATGGGCTCCGTCTACGCGCACATCTACGCGCTGGTGTTCTTCGCGCTGGCCCAGGCCGCCGTCTACCGCGTCTTCGTCTACTACCCCTCCCCGCCGCCGCCGCCGCCCGGCACGCCGCTGGTGCCCGTGGCGCCGCCGGGCGCGCCGCCGCCGCCCGCCGGCGCGCTGAAGGAGGTCCTGGCGTACGACACGATCCGCGTGGAGCACGTGCTGCAGCTGGGCCTGCTGTCGCTGCTGCCGTACATTGCCGAGGTGGCGCTGGAGCAGGGGCTGGTGCGCGCGCTGCTGGCCGCATTCGCTCAGCTGGTTAGCGGCTCATTCAGCTTCTTCATTTTCAAGCAGCAGACCACCGCTTCTTCCCTGCACGCCGCGGTCATGTACGGCGGCGGCGCCTACATCGCCACCGGCCGCGGCTTCTCCATCACCTCGGCCTCCTTCATCAAGCTCTTCGCAAACTACGGCCGCTCGCACATGGCCCTGGGCTTCGAGCTGGCGGCGTTGGCGATCGCGCTGGCGGCCACCAACGACTGCGCGCGCTGCTCGTACGGTGGACTGACGTGGGGCACGTGGCTGGCGGCGGCGAGCCTGGTGTTTGCGCCGTGCTGGTTCAACCCCATGGCGTTCTCGCCCGCCAAGGTGCGCCGCGACATGCACGCCTTCGCCGCCTGGCTGCGTGGCGAGGTGGACAAGGAGCTGGGCTGCACCTGGGCGCAGTGGCACAGGCGGCAGCTGGCGCCGGCGCGGGGCGAGGCGGCGGCGGGCGGCGGCCAGACGGACCGGTGGCTCAACGTGCTGCAGAACCTGGTGCTCCGCGCCTTCCCGCCCGCGCTGCTGACGCTGGCGGCGGCCTCCCGCCTCAACCTGCGCCTAGACAAGCTGCCCGGACTGCCCGCGCCGCTGCGCAGCGCCTCGGCGCTCTTCCTGCTCGCGAGCGCCGGGCTGTGGGCGGTCCTCATCTCGGCAATGGGCGCGTCGCGGCGCTTTGCGGCGCTGTCCGACCGGCGGCGGTGGCGGCTGTGGTCCTTCTGGGTCGGTGCCTCGGGCGTGTCCTGCGCCGTGCTGTTCCTGGTGGGCCTGTCCCGCTGGTACTCGGGCTCGGGCCTCAGCAACCTGTGCCTGCTGGCCTACGCCAATGCGCTCCTGGCCATGGCCGTGCACCGCGGCCTGGAGGCCGTCGCGCCGCGCTCCTGGACCGGCGCCCGGCGGCTGGTGGACGGCGGCCACATGCTGCTGGACTGCTGCGTGGGCTGGGCCGTGCTGGGCATGCTGGGCGCGCTGAGCCTGCTGGGCTTCGTGGGGCGCGTGCAGACCATGCTGCTCTTCAACGTCACCTTTGCGCGCTCCGTCAAGCGGGGCAGCCTGGTCAAAACCATCGGCACCGCCAAGACGGGCAGCGGGCAGCAGCAGGGCACCACCGCGATTGTGGGGATGGTGCTGGATCAGGGGGATGTGACCGGGGGCCACGTGGGCGAGGGGGAGGGCAGGGGCGGGGGAACGAGGGGCAGGGCGCCAGAGCAGCGTGGCCCGCCGGCTGGGCGTGGCCGGCGTGGCAGCACCGGGCCCAGCAGGGTGTGAGGAATGCGGTTCATCAGGAATAACGGAAGATGTATGTGGAGTGTTCCGGTCATGTGCCAAACAAAAAACAAACGGATCAAAGCTGGTCATGTAGTACACGTGAGCAGGGTGTTGCTAATGTGTTCCAACAATGGGTTGGCGGTTTACAGCAGGATGTTTTAATGCGTGTTCATTGTGTGCGTGCGGCTCGTGCCGCAGTTTGTTTCGGTTTACGTATCCCACCCACCAAACGACCATGACATCTCCTTAGAACAAATTGCCCTGAGATTTTATGGGCTCTTAAGTGCAGATATGGCTAGCCGCAGGGGTGCAAGCGCGTACATTGCCACATCTGTTCTTATCTTCGTTTCTAGTACGGGTGCGCGTGTGAGCTCCTCTTCTTTAGTCACCTCCCCTTCCGTATCTTCATCCACCTCCCCTCCCCGTCCTTACCTTCATCCTCCTCCTGTCCTGTGTCCCGAAATGGCCCGAGCCATGATAGATGCATTGCGGTGAAGGCATGCAGGAGACGACAGGAGATGTCGCGCATGCAGTACATATCATGTCGTGCACGTAGCCAATGGCGCGCTTTTTAATGCAGGTTGGCCGGCAGGAGTTTGCTTATGGATGTGGCTGTAGTAGCAGGTGGTGCGCGAAACCGGGTGCTGTTGGCTGAAGGCAGGACGCGCGCATGGGCGCGTGGCGCAGGGCACTCCAGGTGCGCGTGCATGTCAGGCGACACGACCGAAGCTGCGAGCAACCGGCTGCTGACCGCCGCAGATTGTGAGAATCTAGCATGTGACCAACACATATTGATACCTGGCGTGCACAGCAGGCGATAGTAGCAACACGGGCGTGGAAGAGTAACGCACGCGGGATGGGACTTCGGGCATGTAACGTTGATTGCTGAGTGACTGACCACGCCCCATTGCCGATCCAAAACTCGATTCAGCGGACCTGCCCCCCTACCTACCGCCCCATGCGTCACCCGCACATACGGCCTCTTGTGAGTTTCGGGGGGTCCCGACTCCCGAGAGAGGAGTGGAGCAGGCGTAGCGCAGTAGTGCTTGCTAGGCTTACCGCAGCAGGGGTTCCCGAATCCCTGCCGTATTGCCGCTACCTGTCAGCATCAGATCTTCGACCTTGGGATGAAGCACACGTGCTAAGGATTAGTAGAGGTACCACGCGGCCCTGGGTGCGCGCTGTAGGCAGTTGGAAGGGGCGTCGGCGGCCGGCTCAAGATGTCGTGTCGCGGCGCCCAGACACGACGGGTGAAAGCGCAATCGGGACCGGGTGTGAATGCACATGGGACGGAGCGGAGAATATAAATACTTTGAAGCTTACTGGTGCCACATAATTACTTTGTTGTGCATCACACAGACTTCGCTCTTGCAGAACCGCGCCGTTGCCCTGGTCGTTGCCCCGGCCTTCCTGCTGCCGTCTCGCACATCGCTTCCAACACATCCTGTCGCTCATAGTGACATCTACACACTATTATTAGAGCCGACTGCTGCTCACACGACAATGCGCGGGCGAACTTTGGCGGATGGCGCCGGATGGCTCTCCATCGCTGTCCTCGCGATGCTTGCCTTCGGCACACGAGCTGCAGTTTCCTCTTTTAGCATTGATGGCTGTAGCTCTGGAGGCGTTGAGGTAAGCAGAATACAGCGCGCGATGCCGCAGGCAACTGTTACCATCCATCGGACCGCCGCTAATAACGGGTCGTGTCGTCCCACCCGACACAGGTCGTAACCGGGCGCTACGGGGTTGCGACGGTGAGGGCGGGAATGAGCTGCATCTACAACTTCAAGCCTGCTGGTTTGCCAACGGAGCTGTTTCTGAAGAGCCAGAGGTAAGCGCCCGGCGGCCGCCCCAGGTTCTGCTCACGTTCGCTGTCAGCCCGGCACAGCGCGCGCGCCGCCACCTCGCTCGAATGGATACCGCGCACCTCTCCTCACGCTCGGAACGCACCTGACCGGTCCGCATCTTCTCCTCCCTCACCCCGCAGCTCTAACGCCTGGGTGTGCTCCACGAACGCCACCGCGATGGCCGCCTGCCCGGGTCGTCTCAACCTCACCGCGGGCGCGACCTACCAATTGGCCGCCGCCGCCTACCCTGACGGCCTTTTCGTGGTGGTCCCCGAGCCCGCCCTGATCCAATACTCGAGCACCATGGCGCCCTGCGCGCTGGGCCCCACCGCGCCGCTAAACAGCCGCTGCTCCTGCATCGGCGACGGCGGCGAGACCCTGCCCAACGCCCTGCCCATCCGGCTGGAGCCCTTCGCCGCCACGGAGCTGCCGCTGTCGCTCTGCTACTCCATCCCCAACCTGGGCGCGCCGTCCACGCCGTCCAGCTACCTCCAGCTCGAAGCTGTCTTCAACATGGCGTGGGACTTCGGCGCCCTGCCAGAATGGTTTGCGAGCGCCGGCGGCTTCACGGCCCTGCTGGCGCGCTACACGTTCCCCGACGGCGCCCTCGCGCCCCCCGGCTACTACAACACCACCTTCCTCCACTCCGCGGACGTAGCCATGGCCCTGACCGCTTACGACATCGGCGGCGGTAACGCCACCTTCTCCAGTGACGGCGTGATGCGGGTGTTGCAGCCGCTCAACGCGATCTCCGCCATCGTGGCCGTCACCTACTCGGCGGTGGACGCAGCGCAGGGAGCAAGTGTCATCGTCGCGCTCCTGCCGCCGCCGCCGCCGCCCAGCCCCGCACCGCCGTCGCCCGCGCCTCCCTGCCCGCCGCCCAGCCCCATGCCGCCGTCACCCTCCCCTCCCGTCCCCTCCCCGCCCAGCCCCTCCCCTCCCAGCCCCTCCCCTGCCAGCCTCTCCACTCCCAGCCCATTGCCGCCCAGTCCCCCCGTCTACGGTGCGTACGGCACGGATGACTCGCTGGCGCCGCCGCCTGTCATGGACGGGGTCGAACTGGTTGCGTCTCCCCCCGCCAGTGACTTTGCGGAGCCTCCGACCTACGGCGGCGCTCTGTGGGGGCCTCCGCCCATGGACATTGCCGGCCCGCCGCCGGGCGAGCTCGCTGCGCCCCCGCCTGGTGACGAGGCAGGCAACGACACCGTGGACACCCCGCCGCCCATGGAGGAGCCTGCTGGCCTTGCCGGACCGCCGCGCCCGCCGCGCCGTGTCCTCAGCCCACCCGCGCCGCGCCCGCCGCACCACATCCACAGCCCCCCTCCTTCGCCAGTGCCGGCGCTAGCGTCCCCTCCCTCGGCCTCTCCTTCACCCTCTCCGTCCCCTTCGCCCGCCGACGCCGGTAACACGGTAGCCAGCCCAAGCCCAAGCCCAAGCAGCGGAGGCTCAGGCACTGTCGTTCCAGGCCCTGCCAGCGCAGCCCCGCCGCCAGCGCCGCAGTCCGGCACCACCCAAGTTGGAGAGGTGCCCGGCCTTGCCGCGCCACCGCCGTTGCCCCCAGCAGGCGGGTCCGCCAAGAAGCTGGGACCACTGGGCCGGGCCGAGGCGATGCTGTACACAACGCTAGTCGGAGCCGCGTGCCTGGCGCTGATGCTTTGGTAGAATAACAAGATGCGTAGTGACAATGTACATAGTTTACGGGCGCTGTGAATCTGTGCTGAGATGTGTGTGGGACCCCTGCCGTGAGGCCAGGTGAGGCGTGTGTGACTGACGAGAGATTCATGAACTTGGCGCGCAGCGTATGTGTGTGGTTATGTGTGATTTACCGGTACCGCTGAGAGAAATCTGAACATAATGTGTGATGGCTTGGAGCAAGGTGCACCATGCAAACGGGTCCAGCATGTGCGCCGCAACGGATCCGATGAGCGGTCGCGGCACAGTGTAACTGCGAATCCAGTTGCAACTGCCGGCAGGACCGTCGCCCGCCAGCATCCAGTCAGCGCCAGGCCCCGCTGAGCAGCCCCGCCTCACGACGCCGCCCAGCGCGCGGCAGCCTCTGTGCCCTCGCAGCTTGTCACCCCGCAGCCGCAGACACACGCGCGCCGCAGCTGTAGAGCTTCTTACCCGTCGTGGCGCACACGGCCCCTCAAAAGAGCCTCATCCTAATGTCATCAACCCTCCCGTCCTCTGCGACACCAGCCGCACGCCCGCTCGTTCCCGCCTCGGCAGAGCATGCTAAGCTAAGCTAAGCATTTTCTACTCCTCCTCCTCCTCCTCCTCCTCCTCCTCGTCCTCGTCCTCCTCGCTGCTCTCCTCCAGCCACTCGGCCACCTCGCGCACGACCCGCACGAACTCAGGCGGCGGCTGGTCGCCACCGGCCCCCGCCGCTTGCGGCTGCCGTCCGCCGGGCTTCGACTGGCCCCAAACGCCGAGCCAATCCTGCAACCCCTCCGCATCCAGCACATCCGCCTCCGCCAGGGCCACCAGCACGTGCTTTGCGAACTTCGCCAGCCGCTGCAGCCGCGCATCAGGCCCCGCGCCCGCGCCGCCGGCCTCGCCGCCCGTCTCGCCGCCACCACCTGCTAAGCCGCCGCTGCTGCCGCCACACACCTCCGCCAGCGCCTCAACCAGCCGCCGCTGCGCACACGGCTGCTGCAGCCGCAGTCCGTCCAGCAGCGCCAGCGGCTGCAGGTCACCCCAGCGCTTCAGCCGCCCCATCACCGCCGGCAGCAGCTTCTGGTCCGGCTCTGCCGCCAGCTGCGCCGCCGCTGCCTCAGCGGCGGCAACGCTTCCGTCCTGGCCGCCAGCGGCGCCGGCTCCGCCCTGCTCCCGCGCTGCCAGCAGCTCCGGTAGCGGCACCATCAGGCTGCACAGACCCGCCTGCAGCAGCACCGCCGCCACCTCGTGCCTGCCAAACACGCCCGGCCGCGCCAGCGCACGAAGCTCCGCCAGCACGCGCTTTCCAGCATCCGCGCTGGCTGCCGCCCCGGCCTCTCCAGCCCCTGCCGCGCCCTGCCCCGCCGCCGACACGTGGGGCGCCAGCACGGACAGCACGCGGCGGCGGAACGCCGCCTGCCGCGCCGCGCGCCGCGCCGCCAGCTCCCGCCGCCCCAGCCCCAGCGCCGCCGCGCGCAGCGTGTCGTAGTCCGGGTACACGGCGGCGCCGTCGCGGCGAAGGCGGCCCATCAGCTGCTGGTGGTCGTTGTGCGACAGCAGCGCCGCCAGGTCGGGGCAGAGCACCAGCGTGTCCACCGCCGGCGCGTCGGTTCCCTGTAGGTGTGCGGGACACGTTGCGCAGCTCAGCACCGGCGTCCTTGTCCCGCTCCTGTATCCCTGGGGTCGTGCAGAGCTGCATGTTCGGCATTTCAGCGCAGCAGACAGCACTCACGTAGACGGCGCTGTAGTCCACCACCAGCGTGTGCAGCGCGGGCTGCCTGCCGCTCCGGTCCGGCGCGTACAGCAGGGCCTGCGTGCGTGCACGGCATGGGTACGTAGGGAGAATAAAGCATGACGTAAGCGTGCCTCCACGACCCGAAGGCGTTTGCGCTCCAAGCACATGGTCCCGTGCATAGCTCAGTATGTCAGTGCGTGTGCATGGGTCGCAAGCATGGAGACACCAAGTCGGTGCTGCGGCTCTGCCTTGGCGGAAATCCACGACATGACAAGGCATGGCCTATGCGCCCAGCCCTTTCCCATCGCAATGCAATGCAACCATGATGGCATCCTCCGCCCTGCTCCCTCTTCTCCCGCGCGCGTGCACGCTGACTGACCTGCTGGTACTGGCTCTTGACCAGCGGCTCCACGTTGCCGCTGCTGGTGTAGGCGATGCCTGGCGGAGGCAGGAGGAGGGAGGGTGAGGGAGATTGGTGGGGCAAGCGCGGGCGTGTCCAGCAGGCATGCCGCGCAGCGGCTGTGTGCACGGGCAACGCAATGCACGGCAGGTGGCGGCGCACGGCGGCACAGCATGGAACAGCCTAGCGCGGCAGCCTCCGCAGCAAACAGAAAGCAGTACGGTACTCACCTCGCGAGAGCATCACCAGCGTGTCGTCGTCCTGCGCGCCGTCCTCCGCGTCCTCGGCGTCAACCATCACGCCCGGCTTGAGCGACACGCGCCCCACGCTGCCGCCGTCGCCCGACGCCGCCATGGCCGCTGCGCCCCGGCCGCCGGCCTCGGCCGCCGCCTCCGCGCCCACGCCCTTCTTCTCCTGCTTCTCCCGCTCCTTCTCGGCCTTGCGCTTGGCGGCCGCGGCGTCCTTGACCATCGCCCGCAGCGTCGCCGCCTTGGCAGCCCACTCCGCCTCGCCGCCGGGGCCCTTGCCCGCCAGCTGCAGCGCCAGGCGGCGCGGCTCCATTGTGGCAACCAGCGTGACGGCCTGTAGCCGCCGTCAGGAAAGGCACACACGCGGCGTCGTCGTAAGAGGAGTGTACGCGTGATGCATGTTTGCGGTGGTGGCCGGCGCGGTGCTCGGGCGAACGCGGCATATTCGCGCTCAGAGGCCAGCGCGCGTGCCGGGGTCGGGTACCGTACCGCAATCTTACCGACTTCGACAGGGCGTCCGCCAGGCCGCGCGGCGCCGCGGCCGGCCGCTCCGCGGCGCGCCACTCCTCCCGCAGCGCCTCGAAGCGCTCGGGGTCCGCCAGCAGCCGCTCCAGCTCCGGCTCCAGGCGCTCCGAGCGCAGGCCGCCCACGTGCTGCAGGCAGGGACAGGAAGGCCAGGCCCGCACCAGGCGTCAGGACCAGCGGTTGTCAGGCGGGCGCCGCACGCACTTCGCTTTGCCCGCGGCGGTTATGAGTTCAGGGGCCAAAGTCGCAGCACTGCCCGTGTTGCGCCGCGTGCTGCAGGTCGCCGCGCTCACCTCGCCGAGCACCTCCCACTCCTCTGCGCCGTCCGGCTCCTCGCCGTCCTCTCCTTGCTCGTCCGCGGCCGCCGCCCCGTTGTCACCCGCCGAACTGCTGCCGCCGCCGCCGCCGCTGCCGATGCCCAGCAGCCGGTTGGCCTGCTGCGGGCTGAAGTGCCGCAGCAGCAGCACGCGCGCACGCGGGTTGGCTGCCAGCAGCTCCGCCGCCTCGGCCGCGTCGGCGAACAGGTCCAGCGGCGACAGCGGCACCACCTGCCCGCCGGCCGCGTCCAGCACCGACAGCCGGCACACGGGCAGCTCGTAGGGCTCCTGCGTGTGTTTGCATACGTGCGTGTGGGGGTGCGCGTGTAAGGGGTGCGAAAGGGTGACAGGATATTAATGCCGCCTCCTGCCGCAGCTGCTGGGGCGTGCGTCATGCTGGGGGCAGGGGACAGCAATCGGCCGAGTGCCTTAACAAACAAGCCCGGAATGCTCCGCGCACCTGCGTGATGACCAAGCGAGTGGTGCCCGCCGCCGCGCCCGGGCCTGCCGCCGGCCCCCGCCACCAGGCGGGCAGCCGGTCCCAGTCCGGCAGCGTGGCGGACGCCAGCACCGTGGTCAGCGGCGCGTGCGCCATCACGTGCCGCACCACGTCCCGCAGCTGTGGTGCAGCAGTAGTCGCAGGGGCGGCAGGGGGCGGCAGGGGCGGCAGGCAAAGCAAGGGTGAATGTGAGCAGTGGGTGTCGTGGTGGTAGTGGAAGTGGTAGGTGGTGGTAGCATGGGGCGTGACACCCCGTGCCGCCTTCCCGCCGCGCCATGCCTACCGCATGGCAGGCTTCACTAGACGTCCCACGGCACAGCGCAGCCGCCGTGCGGGCCCTCCCCTTTCCCCCTGGGCGGCGTCTTGTCCGGTTTGGTGTATAGCTTGAGCTGGTGATCACAGTCCCCCCCGCCCAAAAGGACACACGCGCACGCCCACACTGGCGCCCACCTGCGGGTCCAGGTGCAGTCCCATGTTGGGCTCATCCAGGTACAGCACCAGCCGCCGCCAGTGGTAGAACTCGCTGGTCCTGCAGGCGTGCGCCGCCGCCAGCAGCCCCGCCGTGGCCCGGACGTCGGCGATGATCACCTCGGGCACGCCGCCGCCGCGGTCCGAGAACTGCACGCCCTGTTTGGGGGGCAGGACACGGGGCGGGCGAGAGGGATCAGGATGCAGGGTAGGTGCGGTTGGGGCTGCGCCGGTGCAGTCGGTGCCGGGGCACACCGCGAGGTGCGACCAGTTCAGCAGGGAGGCGGCCACACTGGCGGATAGTGCCTCGGCTGCACCCAGCCCCCCACCCCCCAATGGTCTACCACTTCCTTAGCTAGACATGAATGCGAACCCACCTTGCGCGCGCACTCCTTTAGCTGCTGCTCCATGGAGCCGGTGGCCACGCGCTCCTCGCGTTTGGTGGTGTCCTTCCGCGTGCGGATGGAGTAGGGCCGCCGCACCTGTACGGATGTGTGCGTGTGTGTGGGCGGGGGAGGGGGCATATATTGTGAATTGTGAAGCAGCTCGTACGTACGGCGGCACGCGCGTGCGCCCCCCTACCAAGTACGCTCCAGCGACGGTGCTGCCCAGCCACCCAAGCCACCCACAGCCACGCACCTGGAACAGCTCGCCCACAGACGCGGCGGTCCAGTACGCGATGCGGTGCGCCTCGCACTCCTGGCCCACGCGCTTGAGCACCTGCCAGGATCGAATACGGTAGTACGGTGAGTTCGCGCAGGCCACACACGCCCGACTGCCGGTGCACACAAGCGGAGGGCATAGAGACACACGCGCCGGAAACCCGCCCAGTATCGGCTGGGAGGAAGCAGAGCACGCGCGCGCCCACCTGTTTTGTGGGCACGGAGTAGATGAGGATGGTACCCGGGTGGCCCACACGCGTCTCCTCCGCCACACCCGCGTCCGGCGCCATGCTCGCCGCGCCGCCGCCGCCGCCGCCCTGCGCCCGGGCCTGCCGCTGCCGCAGCACGTGCAGCTGCAGCATGACGGCCGTGAAGGTCTTGCCACTGCCGGTGGGTGTGGACAGGATGACTGACATCCGCCTGCCCGGCGCCGCCTGCAGCATGCGCCCCTCCTCGTCTCCGGCCCCGGCCCTGGCCAGCTGCGATGCGCTGCCCCCCTCCGCCAGCGTCAGGTGCTCGTCAATCAGGTCTAGCAGCTGCTGCTGGTGCCGGTACCGCATCGGCGCCGCCGCCGCCGCCGGTGCTGCCGCCGCCGACCCACTTCCTGCCGCGGCCGCGGCAGCCGCCGCCGGAGTGGCGAATGAGACACTGGGTGAGGGCCGGTTGGAGCTGCTCCACATCTCGCACAGCGCCTGCTCGCGCACCTCGGGCCTGGCTGCGCGCCAGGCCGCCTTCATGCGGGTCCACATCGGGCTGTCGGAGGCGCCGGCGTCCAGCGCCGCGCGCGCCAACGCCACCAGCCGCGGCGCGTCCTTGCTGTCCGCCCGCGCCGTGATGGCGGCGTCCCGGCCCGCCGCCGCCACCGCCCCTGGCAGCGGCTGCGGCAGCGGCAGCGGCGCCGGCTGCCAGGGCCGGATGCGGCCCATGAGCGCGAACCCCGCGCCGCCGCGCACGCGGTTCACCACCTGCGCGTGTCAGCACGTGTCGGCAGCATGTGTGAGGCGGCGCGGGGAGGGGCGGGGCAGGCCCGGCAGCAGGTACAAGCTCAGAGTCAACGTCGCCCCTTTCGCCCGCCCGCCGCCGCGAACCACGGTATTGCGCATGCCCAGTGCGCCACTCACGTCTTTGGCATCGATGTCCTCCCAGTCCTTGTCCGTGAGGGCACTGCCCACGTCCACCACATTGCGCCCCGCGCGCAGCGCCGCGGCCAGCTCCGGCGCCATCTCGGCGCCGGCCTCGGCATCCGCATCGGCGTCGCCCGCGCCCTCCGCCGCCGCCGCCGCCGCGGCCGCCGCCGCCGCCGCCAGCAGCTGCACCGGCATGCGCACGTTGGGCAGCAGGAAGTCCCGAACCGCCTGCGGCTGCCAGGCGGCCGGGTCGGGGTCGGCCCCGTGCAGCAGCAGTGCGTAGTACGCGGCAAGCGCGGGGGGGAGGGCACTGCCAGGTGCTGCTGCCGCTGCGGCCGCCTCCACCGCGCTCGCCGTGTCCTCCAGGGTCGCCTGGCGCTGCGGCAGCGCCGCCGCCGCCGCCGCCGCCTGGCCACCGCCCCGCACCGGCACTGTCGGCATGTGGGTCGCGGGGTCAAACCACACGGCGTCCGCGCGCTTCGGCTTGCCGCCGCCAGGCGCACCGTTGCTGGCTCCGCCGCCGGCGCCCGCGTCATCCGCCAGCACATGCAGTGCGTTCTCGGCAGCTATGTACTCGTATGCGCAGCGGCCCCTGGCACCGTCGGCCGCTGCGTCAGCGGCCCCCGCCGCTTGCGGCTGCAGCAGCGCCGTTGCCACGCTGCGCCTCAGGTCTTGGAGCGTCCGGCAGTGGTCGGACGGGAGCGTGAAGGTGGACAGGCCGCGGCAGGCGAGCGCGGTCAGCTGCGGCGGCACCGGGTCAGCGGCCGCGATACGCGCCGCCAGCTGCGGGTGGATCCAGGGCAGCGTGGCCGCGGCGGCGCCGGTGGCGCCGTTTGCCGCCGCCGCACCCGCCTGGTCGTCCGACGGCTGCAGGGGGCTGCGCAGCGTGAGCAGGCGCGCCGCGGAGCCGTCGCGCGCGGCCTTGTCGTCCTCCAGGTAGCTCTGGATGGCGTGGAACGACATAGCAAGCACGGCGCGGGCACGGTCAGTCAGGCCCCGATCACGACACGGCGTAAGTGCGTAACACTAGAGAACACCACCACCAGCCGGCGCGCCACGCCATCACGCCACGCCACAGCCGTACTACTT
Source organism: Chlamydomonas incerta (assembly GCA_016834605.1). Classification (NCBI taxonomy): domain Eukaryota; kingdom Viridiplantae; phylum Chlorophyta; class Chlorophyceae; order Chlamydomonadales; family Chlamydomonadaceae; genus Chlamydomonas; species Chlamydomonas incerta. Next base: position 1,530,696 of record JAEHOC010000004.1, read on the forward strand.
CACACACACACACATATGCACACACATGCACACTCGCCACACACACACACCCCAGGCTGGTTTGGCTGGAGCTGGTACTCACCCCCCTCACACACACACACACGCACGCACCCACCTTGACCACGTTGTTGAAGGCGTGCATCTCCTCCAGGCCGAAGGACTTGAGGCCCACAGCCGGCTGGCGGAAGAAAGGTACATCCGGCCGCGCGCCCGGCGGCAGCCGCAGCACCTCGCGCGCCACCTCGCTGGGCCCGGCGGCGTAGCGGCAGCCGCCGCCGCCGCCGCGAGCGCCCAGCACCGTGCCCTTGCGCATCTCCAGCCGGCGGCGCACGTCCTGGCTCATATCGTTACCGAGCACCGCCGCCACCTGCGCCCGCCGCTCCAGCGACGGCTCCGCGGGCGTCGCCGTGCTGGCCGCGGCGGCGCCGCGGCCCGCCACCGCCGCCTTGGCCAGGCTCCGCCACAGCTTGCGCGTGTCCCACACCATCAGCGTCACGGAGCCGGCGGGGTCCACCACCACGCCGCTGGTGTGGACGATGTGCGGCGCGCAGCTGCCGCCCAGCACGTAGAAGTCCGAGTCGTCGGTCAGCACCGCCAGCAGCACCCCGCGGGCGTGGGCGGCGGCCGCCTCCGCCGCGACCAGAGGGTCGGCGCCGTGGCGGCTGCGGCGGACGGTCAGGCTGGGCAGCTGCTGGGACAGGTCGCGGTACGCCTGCGTGCACGGAGGCGCGGCGCGGCGCGGCGCGCGTGTCACAAGGTGTGTGTGAGGCTGTGTGAGCACGACCCCCCGCCCCCAGTACGGCACGCACAGCAGATAGCCGGGCAAGCACACAGGCGCATACATACATGCGCACCACATACACACACGCACACACCTGCAGCACCACCATCTCGGCGGTGGGCGGCTTGAAGCCGCCCGCCGCGAGGCCCTCCCGCCGCCGCGCCGCCGCCGTCGGCTCCGCCCCCGGCTCCGACGCGCTGTCCAGCACCAGCACCAGCTGCAGCCCGGTGCGCAGCAATCCGCCCAGGTAGCGACAGACCTCAGCGTACAGGCGGCCGTGGAAGGTGGCGGGCTCGCGCCAGTTGGTTCGGGGGTCTTCTTGAATCCGGCGCAGGAGGTGGTACTGGGAAGTTGAAGCGGCGATAGGGCGGCCGTGAGGGCGGCGGGGGTGTTCGGTTGGGAAATGGCCATCAAAAATGACCCCCCCAATCCCCGCTCTTAACCCACTCGTTGTACATCCGCTTGGCACCCGGGCCCCGGCTCACCTCCACGGCGGACGCGTCCACCACGATGCACTGGCCATCGCCTTCACCGTTCGCTAACGTCACCACGCGCGGCTGCCCGCCCTGCTCCAGTAGGCGGGTCAGCCCGTTGACGCCCATTATCGCACGCAGGTGCGGACGCCGAGCTGTGCAGAAGTAGCTTCTCGCAAAATGAGATTCTCAGGTGGTTCTCTGTTAGCTCAAGGTCGCGGTGCACACTTAACCTCCAGGATTATCGCTATGAACATGAGTGAATGTTGTTATTCCGTGTCGTGGCGGCTTAAAGCGGCTACAGCGCCAATCCGGAGGCCCGTGCCATCGGGATGAATCGTTTTTCACGGGTGAAAAGTGCCCGATCCGTTCCCGCGCGAATTTCTCCCAAGCGACACGAACCAAGTAATCCAAGTTGTATTGAGGTGGCCGCATTACAGCAATGCTTGCAAGCCTAATGCGCAATTTCCGGTGCCGACATCGACATGCACATCCGAGCCATAACACCCCCACTTGTCCCCACTTAAGGGCGTCTTCAATGGGGGGTGAGCTGTGTCTCACAGCACTGCACTCCTTGTTGTGGCCGCTCTGTCCTCCACCCCTGACCACACTTGAAGTGTTGAAGTTCGGCTGAGCAATGCCGTTTGGGCCTTGCAGGCGACTCGACGACGAGGCGCCCTCACGTAAGCTCAAGCACCACAACCACAGCGCGGACGAGGCAGAGCGCGAGGGCGTGTTCACGCTCGAGCCGGAGCCCTCTAGCTCGCCGGGCCACATCTACACAGACCTCATAAGACTCCTTCACACCCCAGTCGCCCGAATGGTGACCGATGCCGATGACCATTGCATCCCGCCTAGCTCGCCGCCGGAACGGCCGGCGTACGCATTCCCCTGCCCCGCTGCGTATGTGCAGCGCAACCCCTCTGAGACCCCTATGCGCCAGCTCGTGCGTGTGCGCCCAGCTCGCCGCTGCTTGCTCCATGATCCGATGCTTCCCTCTCCTCAAACACCATCACGCGCTTGTCTGTAACATCCACACGCATGCCAGAGCATACCCACTACTGACTCTAATGACGCGTTTGGTGATGTGCCTAGCTGCGCGCGGGCTTACCGGCCATGAGGCCCCCTGCCAGCAGCGGCGTCCGCAATGTGTCCGTCAGGCTTGGCGACAGCTCTGTTGCAGGGGTGGCAGCACAATCAAGCAACCGGAAGCGGGCGGGTTGGCCACAACTCACAACGCGCGGTGGCCAACTGCACGTTACACACACACACACGCACACGCGCACACACATCGAGAGCCGTGCACGCCCCCTGCACGCACCTGGCACGCCCTTGATGATCACCGGCACCGTCTGCGCGCCCGCCATCATGCGGCCGTGGCTGTACATGCAGAAGCCCAGGATGGCGGTGGTGCAGCCGATCATCATCTTGACCGTCCACACGTCGGACTCGCCTGGGGATGGGCAGGGCGCGCACACGATTTCAGATGGGCGCACAGGCGCGCGCAGCGCAGGAAGCACAGCACACGGCTCGTGACGCAAGAGGATGGGGGGTGGGTAATCTTTTCCAATTTCCAAACCAACCAACCCAAAACCCATGTGCGGAGGGGGGGGGGGTTTGCGCTGCTCGACTGGCGAAGTGACTGGCGCAGACAGATGCAAAGCCGGTATGCCCGATGCAGGCGCGCTCCTTGCATCACGCCGTCTGCGGTACTCACCCAGCACGACCGCCGACAGCAGCAGGATGAGCACAATTTTCATCTCGCCGATGACCTACGATAAGTTGATGGAACGCGGCGAGGGATGAATGAAGCATTCCAAAGAGCGACAGTACGGCAGTACGGCAGGCGGGCCTACATGGCCGGGTACGCCTGCTCACCGTGGTGGTCACGGAGCTGGTGACCTTGATCACCAGCGAGTGGATCAGGTTGTACAGCAGGGCGTTCAGGCAGCCCAGCAGGATCACGACTGCGACAGAAGCGGCAGGCGGGACCCGCGTGTGAGAGGAGCCGGGCGGAGCGTCAAGGCCGGCTGTGGCACAAACACATGAGCACGACCGCACACCCGCCGACGACACAGCAAAGCGACGCGCCTCCACCTGTCGCCTCCGCCACACCTACGTCCACAAGCTACAGCCCCTACTGCAGCCGGTGCTCACCTACGTACGCTCCGCCCGCCGTCGCTCCGGCCGCGTACTGGTAGTAGCCGGGCGCCTCCAGCTTGTTGAAGAAGGGCACCAGCACGAACAGCGTCAGCGGCGCCGTGTAGAACGTCAGCCGCAGCACGTCCAGCTTCTCGCTGAGCAGCCGCCCGATGCTGCTCATCATCAGGCCGTTACATGCCGTCCCTGGGTTTGGCAGCGTCGAGGCGCGCGGACGGTGATGATCAAGCATGTGGGGGGCGGGGCTGTTGGGCACCAAGCGAGATATCACACAGGCTATGGGAGCTGGCGGCTCCTGATCACGCCGTAGCCAGCACTAACCAACAATCCCGCCCAGTCCCGCCAACACTGCAGCACGCCATTCCCTGCACGCGCTGCGCCCGCTCACCGATAAGGCACAGCACCACCCCCGTGAAGGACGACGAGGTGCCGCTGCCCTCATACACGGCTATGCTGACGCCGCCCACCAGGACCAGCAGCGACAGGAACTCCTGCCGGCTGGGGGGCTTCTTCTCAATCACCACCGCGCCTATCGCCGTGAACACCGGGATGCTCGCCCTGCAGGTGGGGGCGGCGTGGACCGGGGGGGGGGGGTTTACACCAGGTGGTGGCATCGCACTTGCGCCGCTGGCTGTGCCACACCATCCGCATGGCACCGCACCACAGCATGGCGGCCCAGTATGGCCGGTGCACGGACCGGGGCCACGGGCGGGCCGCGCGCACCTGATGACCTGGTTCAGACTGAGCGAGATGGTGGTGAGAGAAACGTTGTTGAGGCCCACGTTGATGGCGAAGCAGATCGAGATGAACAGGAGGCCCGGCCACTGCGAGACAACGAGGCGGCAGCGGTGTGGATAATTTGCCATGGCAGCGCAGTATCAGCGGGCGGCAGCGGCAGGAACCCGCCGGCGGGCACTGCAAACGCAAGCCTCTGCACCCGCCAAGCCAACGCGCCATGGCCCCGCGGCGCTACCGGTACCTGTTTGGACAGCGTGGAGTAGTGCTGCTCCCGCATGGACTTGGTGAGCATGAAGGGGCTCAGCGCAAAGAAGCTGAACGCCTACCGTGCATGGACGTTGAGAGAAAGGGATGGCTCGTATACTCATCTGGGTTGCAGTGAAGAGCCATGGACGTGAATCCCACATGCATGCTGACCTGTCCTGTCAGCGCCAAGCGCGCGACGCCCCCCCACCGGTTGGTTTGCAGCCCAACATGATTCGGACCCCTTGGCGCTCCTGAAGTCGCCACAAATGTACATTCATCCTGCAAGAACTCACCATGTGTGCGATGGAGAGCGCAATCGGAAAGCGAAAACCTGCATGGGCGCCCCAGCCGTCAGCGGACGTGTGCAGCAACGTCAATGCTGCCGCCCGCACCAAGGCGTGAGGCGTTTGCGGTCTTCTGGAGGCCCCTGAGCGCTTACCATAAATACTGAGTGTCCACTTATTGACCATGTTGAGGCTGATGTTGAGTCCCAGGTAGGCGGCAACCTAGGGGCGGCAGGTGGCGTGTTCACGCCGCGTGGCACCGTCGCCCCCAAACCCGCACGCCCCTACAACCTCGTGCCCTGCTAAGCACCCAGCAATGCATTTGAAACGTGCCCCTAGTCAACCAAAGCAGTATACATGCAGTAACCAAAGCAAGGTACTGTGTCCTTCGCGAGTCGTTAAGAGAAGTCGTGTACACGCAGGGTGTTGCCGCACACGGTGTGGCTGGTCTGCCGCAACCGGGCGCTTACCGTGAGCACCTTGCCCACAGGGTGAGCATAGAAGCTCTCCGCGTTAAACCGCGTTTTTGCCGCAGGCTCCGAGTCCCAGGACCGCGACATTGCTCCGACCTCGCGCCTGACTTCCTCCTGAGGACACGCTCTATTTAGTAATCGATACCATGACACTATGTCTCAACATTTAGAGTGTACGCAAGCATTGGCGGGCTAGCCTCGACTGTTGCTCTCGGGCACGCTTGGTGCAATAGGCAGTACCACCACTCCTAGAAATGACTATACTGTCGGAGAATCAACTAAATATAAGAAACTCACAATACCGAGCAAGGACACGATTGCCCAAGTGTCCATCGCGTTCGGCCAAAATCGGCAGCCAGTACACGAACGTCCACTTCCAACAAAGCGCAAAGACATCAATCACTCATGAAAAGCACTGCAAAGGCCCATTCTCGGCGCGGGTGTATTCTTTTGTCCTCTGCTGATTCCCGCCGCTGAACCTGCGCGCTTAACAATAGCTTAGAGGATGAAGCGTCACGATGCAGTCTTCGAAATCCGCGCTGCGTCTTTTAGTCTTGGGTTCATCCACTTCTGAGGACGCAGCCGGCAAGCAGTCTTTCACAAAGAACATTAAGAGGCATATCAACCGCTGCCGATTATGGCTGATGGGGGCGAGCAAGGGTCGGGCTGCTTTGCTACTGCTGGGCCTGGGGGTACTCACGCTGCTGTCCCTCGGCGTGCTGCTCCTAGTGGCGCTGCGCATAGAACGCGGAGTAGAGCAGGTGAGTACAGACGGTGAATTGAGGTATTGCAGAGGGGAGTGCAGTTGCGTGTGCGCGCGTGTGCAGGCGTGTCTTCAGGAATCTAAGCGGGTGGGCCCCAACTATGGGTGGGCCCCAACTCGCAGCATGCTCACTCTGACAACCCGTCGGCTGCTGCCGCTGATTCCTCACAGTATGGAGTGGACAAGTACGCGGTGTACATCGGTACGTGAGGTCTCATGGGGGAGTCTTTGAAGGGTCGGGCTGCTGCACCATGCGCCCTTGCTTTGGCGGCGTCGCCGCCGCGCTAGCGGGGTGCGGTGCGCCCAGCGGGGTGTTGAGGGCAACCCAATGCATCAGCAGGTGTAAGTTTGGCGACAAGCGCACGCAACATTACATGCATAACTGATAGCTACAGACAGGTTAAGACGCGGGGTCCCTTGGTCCATGCCCACGCCCACGTGCTCGAGCTGCCTTGCTCACGTGCAGTACCACTCGACACCACACACACACACCTCCGCCCTGCAGACGGCGGTAGCTCCGGCACGCGCGTGCGCGTGTTCCAGTACCGGTCCGCCCGCTGGCCGGAGTACGTGTCGCTGGTGCTGCCGGAGCCCTCCAGCGCCATAGAGCCGGGGCTGTCTGCCTACGCCGACCGGCCCGCGCAGGCGGCGGACAGCCTGCAGCCGCTGCTGGACTTCGCGTATGAGCACGTGCGTGGCGTGGCGTGGCGCGGGGTGGAGCGGGGTCGGGTGGCGTAGCGTGGCGTGGTGTGGTGTGGTGTGGTGTGGGGTTGTGAGTTCCAGCCCAGGCCAAGCCTAACGGAGCTGGGGAAGCAACAGCGGACTTGGCGGGCAGGCATGAATAGAGCAGTCAGAGAGCATTGGGTGAATGCGCCTGCCTGCAACGTGTTGCCGATCGGATCGTTGCTAGGGTGGGGTTGGGGGCAGTCTCAGATGTCGGCCTGCCTTGCTGCCGCTCAGGTGCCGCCGGACGTGTGGTCGGTGACGCCGGTGCGGCTGCTGGCCACCGCGGGTCTGCGGCTGCTGACGGACGGGCAGCAGGCGGCCATCCTGGCGACCTGCGCCTCGCGGCTGGCGGCCTCGCGCTTCGCCTTCGAGCCGGGCTGGGCCGAGGTGATTGGCGGCGAGCTGGAGGGCCTGTACGGCTGGGCGGCGGTCAACTACATCACGGGGGCGCTGCAGGTACGGCGGGCCCTGGCGCCCTGGCAGGGAGGGGTCGATTAAGCCGCTGCTGGCTGGTGCAGGAGCCGCGTCAGCCGGTGCCTGGCCGCGCGCGCTGCCGGCCATAGCAAGCCCCAACCCGAATTGATTACCCCGCTCCGGTTGCATCCTCGCAGGAGGCGTCACGCCACGCGCACCACAGCCGCAAGGAGGTGCTGGACCCGGCGCAGCTGTTCACGGGCATCCTGGAGATGGGCGGCGCCTCCATGCAGCTGACCTTCCTGCCGCCCGCGCACGAGAAGCTGCCGGCGCGGCACGGCTCGCAGCTGCACCTGCCGGGTGGGCGCGGCTGTTTTGGGGAAGGGGATGCAGTGTCCAGGAGGATGTACGTGGGGGCGCCGAGGTAACCGGCCGGGGAGGCAGGGGCTTACAAGCCGTGAAATATGACGCGTGCGGCCGGGATTGCGTGCGATAGCCGATAGGCGGCTTGCATGACCGATTTGGGCCGCCGGCTCTGACCTGTGCGGCGGGCTGCGCCACTGGACCTCGCGTCCTGCAGGCGTGCCGGCGCGCCTGTACGCGCACAGCTACCTGGGGCTGGGCATGGACGCGGCGCTGGTGCGGGCGGCGGACTTCGTGCTGGAGCACAGCAACAGCAGCAATAGCAGCGACATTAGCAGTAGCAGTAGCGGTGGAGGCAAGCACGGCCGTGTGCTGACCGCGGTGGCGGACGGCGACGCGAGCGCGGCGGCCGTCACGGGCTCAATACCCGACCCCTGCCTCCCCACTGGGTAAGCACAGCACGCCAAGCACGCAGTGCGTGGTGCTGGCGACCAGCCAGTAGCTATGGGCTGGCTGAGCGCGACTGGCTGCGGGCGCGACCTGCTGCGGTGACTGGCTGTGGGCGCAACCTGCTGCGGTGACGCGCAACGCACGTGTTGCTTGCTTGCTGCGCAGGTACGTGACGGACGACGGCCGCTACGGCAACGGCTCCTTCAGCCAGTGCCTGGACGTGGTGCACCGCATACTGCCCGACCACAACTGCTCCGCGCCCGCGCCGGCGTCCGCACTGGGGAGGCACGGCGGCGGCGGCGGTGGCGGCGGCACAGGTAGCGCACGGGCGGCAGGGCTAGGGCACACAGGCCGGACGCTGGCGTCGGAAGCTGACACGGCAGGTGCAAGGACAGGCGGGGCCGTTAGGGAGGAGGACGTGGCGCCGTCGGAGAGCTATGGCAGCGAGGATGAGGTGGTGTCGCCAGGAGACAAGGACAGCGGCGGCGGTGGCGGCGGCAGTAGCAGCGGCGGCGGCGGCGCCGGGTCCAAAAGCGGCGGGCACGGCAGCGGGAGCAGTGGTGTTGGAGCCAGCGGCGGCGGCTGTGTGCTGCAGGGCAGCTACGTGCCGTCCCTGGCGGGCAAGTTCGTGGCGGTGGAGAACTTCGCCTGGACGGCCCGGGCGCTGGGGCTGCCGGCGAGGTGAGCACGCCGCACTTGCCCACTGCTCCTGCGGTCGGCGCATGCTAGGCCGTGATGACGGTTTCCCAAAGCGCGTGCGGCCGGCCCAGGTCTGAACGGGCAGAGAGCACACGGACCGGGCACCCTGACGTGCGCGCTGTCGTGTTGCTGCAGGTCCACGCTGCGGGAGCTGCGCGCACACGGCGACCGCTACTGCTCGCGGCACTGGTCCAGCCTGCACGCGGAGTTCAGCGGCCACATACCCGACCAGGTACCGGAGGGTTGACCGGAGGGCAGCAGGCTGAGGCTGTCGACACCCGCTGGGCCGCCCATCGCCTTGGTTGTTCCCCGGTTGCTATCTGACCCCCTCACTCTGGCCTTGGATGCCCTTTTGGCCTCGCTCGGGCTCCGTTTAGGTGGAGTTGGTTTTAGATTGGGTAGGTATTTACACGAAACACTCGCACCCAACTTCGCCTGTATCCATCCTTTGCAAACCCTTCATTCCCCCCGCTTGTGTGCAGTTCCTGGTCCGCTACTGCTTCGGCGCCGCCTACATCCTGGCGCTGCTGCACACGGGGCTGGGGTTCAGGCTGGACGACAGCCGCCTCACCTGGACCAACACCGTGCCGCACGCGCCCACCGGCGAGCAGGTGCCGCTCAACTGGGTGCTGGGCGCGGCGGTGGTGGACGCCATGAGCGCGGCGGGGCGCGGCGGCGGCGGCGGCAGCGGCGGGGCCGGTGGGGGCGGAGGCGGCTCGGCCCGGTTCTGGGCGCACGACGAGGGCTCGCGGGCGGCGCTCACAGCGGGCTCGGCGGTGCTGGTGCTGCCGCTGGCGGCGCTGGCCGTCATGGCGCTGGCGCTGGTGCTCAGGCTGCGGCGCAGCGGCAGCGCCGCAGCGAAGGGCTCAGGGAGCGGGCGGGCGCACGGGGTGGCGGCGCAGCCCGCCACGCCCGGGATAGGGCTGGGCGCAGCGGGCGGCGGCGGCAGCGGCGCGCGGGCGAGCCGTTTTGCTGCCGGCGTCATAATGCCGCCGGGTGCGGCTGTGCCGGGCGGCTGGACGGCAGCAATGACGCCGGCGGGGACCGGGCCCGCACTGGTGCCGGACATGCCGGAGGCGGCAGCACAGGAGCCGGGAATAGGCAGGCTCTCCATCAGCGAGGCGCGGACCAGCTTCGGGGACAGCAGAGACCAGATAGATGGCACGATGGTGGGCTTCGTGTCGTCGCGCGTCAGCGCACTGCGGAACGGCGGCGGTGGCGGCAGCAGCACGACTATGCGGCGCAACCCAAGCTTCACGACGGTGCTCATTGGGGACGGCGGCTTAAGCGCGGGCCAGGGCGCGCCGCACGGTGGCAGGTGACCGGGCGCATGGACTCTGGCTATTGGTGCATGCGACAAAAATGCGGACCGACGAACGCTGTGAGCGACCTGTAGCATGGGCAACTGCGAGCGAAGTTGAGGTTGTAAAGTTATTGCACCGTGAGTGGATGATGCAGATAGTGATGAGAGTGGACGATGTAGAGACGCAGGTGCTGAGGGGTGGCGGGGCGGGCGTCTTGTCAGACGGGGGCAGGGGTGCTGATCGTGGGTGCTGGTGGGATGAGGCGGTTCTGGAAGGCCGTGGAGACCAAAGGCCGTCCAGCGTGTAACTTCATGCTTTTATAAAAGGCCACCTATTTTGACCAGTTCCTGTGCAAATTAAGCTCGAGCTGCTGTTCGACAACTCTGTCGTCGCCGCCATCAGTTGTGAAACCGCTCCATCTTAATTTCATTGCACACAGTCAGTCATCACCTGCAGCTCTAGAAAATGAAGGGCAGGGCCGGCGACGGCGACGGCCCGCAAAAGAAGCATGCTCGCCGTGTTGGTGCGGGCTTGTCGCTTGACAAGTTCGCTTCAGCTGGTGTCAGCAAATTCGACAAGCGGAGGAAAATTGAGCGCCTTAAGAAGCAGAAGGTCATTCAGCACAGCAAGCTGGGCAAGCTGAAGAAGAAGCTCGAGGCGCGCGGCGTGCTTGCTGGTGGAGAAGTGAAAGACTCGGTGAGCCCGTCAAGGGGCCTGGTTTCATTGCTTCAAGAGCTGCCCGGTCGGTTGTGCCTGCCGTGTGCCAAACCGTAGCGTCAGTTGCCGACGCTTTTCACTGACTTCCCGTTCGTGTTACAGATTGCCGAGCTTGAGGCTCTGGACGGCGTGGGTGAGTGTTGAGCCGGGTGGCAGTTCCTTGGCGACCGCTACTTCAGACGCGCCGTGCAGGGCATGGGAGCTGCAAGCGAGTTGCCAAGTTGTGTTTACGGCACCCGCTCCTCGACCCTGTTCCTTTCGGTGCCAACACAGGCTCGGGCAGCGGTCTGGACTCGGAGCCGGGTGAGCTTCTCAACGAGGACCCTCGCAGCGAGGAGCCGGAGCGCCAGGAGCGCGTTGCGTCCCACGCGCACGCTGAGTCCAAGTCTGCAGCAGCACATCGGCGGCAGGGCCAGGCGCGGCAAGCCCACCGGGACCATGACGATGTGGGCGCAGGGGGTGGGGAGGAGGAGGGCGGGCGCGGCCCTCATGGCCAGCAGCAAAAGCAGAGGCAGAATGGGCCGGCGGGGCCCGGCGGCAAGCGGCACCGGGACGAAGACGCTGGCGAGGAGGTCGGCGGTGAGCCAAGGGCCGGCAGCGGCAGTGGGCGAGGCCGTGGCTCAGGTGGCCGTGAGGGCGCTGGGCGAGGGGGCGGCCGTGATGGCGGCCACGGCAGAGGTCGTGGAGGCGAGCGGCTGTCTCAGCTGCAGCGGCTGGCTCACAAGGTGGCGGAGCAGAAGGCGGAGGAGCAGCAGGCGAAGGAGGCAGTGAGTGCGGGGCACAGCGGTGCCGATGATGTAGCAAGGCACATGGGACGAGAATTTCGTTAACCAGGCCGCTCTACCGGTGATACGGTAGTTCACCTTGGCCACTAAATCACTTATGCGAGTGGCTGCCTTTGCGAGTGCAGGCGAGGAAGGAGCGGGAGGAGCGACAGAAGCGGCTGGCGGCGGCTGAGGTGCGTAGGGTGCATCCCTGTGGTGGGCTGCCAACAAGCGACTTCCGGCCTGCCCGGGTATCGGCCGCACCCGGTGTGAGTGGGTTGCCCTCGCACTTCCCCGCCTGATTCTGAAGCACCTGTGTTCCACCTCCCATATTTGCCACCTTGCAGAAAGTCCGCAAGGAGCAGAAGCACCTGCATTTCAAGCGCAACGCCAAGGGGCAGCCGCTGATGCGGTTCCGCATGGAGAAGCTGCTGGGCCAGATCGAGAAGGGCGGGTAGCGCGCATTTGCACGTGTGTTGCGGCCTCATACTCATACGCGGGTACCTGCGCAATCAACATAGCCCGCTAGCACTGCCAACACCTCGAGGCCCCAGTCGAATTGCAGTTTTGGGCGTTGGTTCTATTGTTGGGGAGCTGCTTAGCGCGCTGTTCAATGAGACTCGGCGTGTGAGGGCAGCAGCGCGGTGTGGCATTGTTTGCTGTCAGTGAGAAGGGCTGGGGCGCTGCGCACGCCAGCCACGCCTTGACTCAGCGGGCTCGTTGCCAGTTGCTGAATGCTGATGCGCAGTCCTCACGCTGCAGGCGCGCGGCCAGGCGATAGCACACGCACACAGCGCAACGCTGATTAAGACGTGATGCGATTTGGCCTGCAAGAGTGCACGTTGTGAAAGGAGTTGCAGTGCGGTGCAAGTCCCGCCAAAGAATGCACTCCGCACCCCCGATTTTGCGTTACCGTTGGGCGGGCAGGACGAAATAATGCAGATTTCAGAGCGCCACGGTATCCACGGCTTCCCACCATCAGGGGCATGGCCGTATGGGCCTGCCGCTGCGCCGCCTCAACAGGCCTCAACACGACTTGTTGGCACGTTGAAGACGACGGGTAGCGGACTCTCACCGGCCACCCATACCAAGTCAAGCGTCACAGTCCTAGCCGGGGATAAACAACCAAAGCGTCGAATGGTCAGTGCTCAGCGGCCCGGGGTTACCGTATGTACAATTAATGTGTCCGACTTCCGCTGCCCACGCGTCTTAAGCGGGCGGCGCCTGGCACCAAGCTAAGCTGCTTCCTCATTCTCCCGAATCACTCTGCCACCACGCTACAGCTCACCAGCCCGCCGCCAACCAACCAGTCCCCGCACCCGCATGTGTATGCTCACAGCCACACGCACTTCGAGCCGTCCGCAGCTTCACCTCCTCATCACTTGAAATATCCCGCTTTTCGTATGCCCCCCTCCTGACACTTCCAGCGCCAATCGTCTAGCGCACGATGAACGGGGTGTCGGCGTTCTTGTCGCTGCACTCCAGGCAGGGGTTCTGTGCGAAGCCCGTCTTGCCTAGCATCTCGCGCACAGCAATCACCAGGTTCCTGCGGGAAAGCACCCACCAGAGCACATCACGACATTAGCGAAGCGCACCCATTGGCTCAGCAGATTCAAACACCCCAGGGCATATGCGTGAGTTGGGTTGGCAGCCAAGCGGGGGTTGCGGTTTGCTGCGTTCTTCGGAATGGTGGCTTCCCTCGTAGCCGTGATGGTGTTTACACTGTCCCCTTCTTGTAACCTCGCAATCATATGCGTGGGGCCGCCTGCCAGCTGACCCCAATAGGTAATAGCCAAAAACGCCGCGCCGTCCCACCTGTACGTGATGGGCTGGCCGGGGGCCTGGACCTGCTGCTGCTTAATGACGGTCTGGATGGCATTGGACAGCGCGCCGTGCGCCTTGTCGGGGTTGCCGCTGGGGCACGCGTCCGCCGACGTCTCGTGGCTCTGGCAGCCGGTGATGAGGATGCCCACGTCCGCGCCCAGCTGCTCGTTGGCCGGCGGCTTGGCACCGGGCGTGTAGTTGATCTTCAGGTTGGGCTCAGCCAGAGTCTGCAAGCCAAGGAGAGGGACGCCAGGGCACATCCTTCAAGGAGGGCAACCAGATCAGGTCATGGAGTTTAGGGTCTTGAGCAAACAAAGCCCCCAAGCCCGCCCTTCCTACAGCCGCTCCCCCACGTACCCCCGCCGCCGCCGCCGGTGGCGCCGCATAGTTGGCGCCCGGGCCGCTCTGGGCATTGGCAGGAGCGCCTGACGGGCCGTTCTGGTCGGCGGGCGGCGCCAGGCACGCACAGAGCATCTGGAGGATGCCACCAGCGCCACCCGCAGCACCGCCCTTGGTGCCTGTACACAGAGAACAAACGCGTGCTTCAGCATGTACCGCACCCGCTGGTGTACACGCCGACGCTGACTTCTCTCAACATGCTATCGTACTTTGCTCGTACACGCCCCGTCTGCCAGCGTCCCGCAGGCCACCGTGCAGGCCCCGGCCCCGTGCGTGCTTCCGGCCTGCCGCCCACCTGCCGTCAGCGCCTGGTACATGCTCATGAACTGCTGGATCTTGGCGCTGGAGTCGGCGCCGAAGATTGTGCCCATGGAGTCGCGCACCGACCGCGCGTCCACCGGCGCGCCACCCAGCAGCTGGCTCAGCATGCCGCACAGGTCGTTGAACGGCAGCGCGCTGCAGGCCAGCAGGGACACCGAGTACGGTACACAGGTCTTAGGATAGGGACATCAAGCCAGGTGCAGTGATGGCCGTTGCCTTGCGACGCCGGCGCGAGTGCGCAGCCTCCTGACCGGCATCTGAACAACACGCTGCCCAAGCCCACAGTTTAATCCAGGAAACTTAACGACCCCATCTACTTCTGATTCCTGACCCCGCACTCACCGATTCTTGAAGTCGCGGCCGTCGGGCTGGCCCAGTGCGCCCAGGAAGCCCGCCAGGGCACCCATGTCGATAGCCGGCGGCGGAGGCCCGCCCGACTTGGGGCCGCTGATTTGCACCTGCGTGTTACACGGTTGACACTTGATTGTAGAGAGGGCTGCAAGCGTTCGCATGGGAACGTGATCCGGCGAATTGGTGCATTCGAAGCGAGGCATCTCAGGTTGTACATTGCTGTCCTGCCCACCCGCAGAGCCGGCGGCTCACCGTGTCGTGGTCCAGGAGAGTGCCGCTGTGGCAGCAGTCGGCGATGAAGGTGAACTTCACGCCGGGCTTGGCCTCCAGCGGCTTAAGCAATACCCGGAGGTCGTCGTCGCAGATTACGTTCATATCGGTGGGGCAAATTGCCTCATCCTTGCCATCTATAGGATGCCAACGGTGGCAAGGAGTCAAGGAGAGCAGCAATGGGCAGAGGTTTCGGTACCCACACCTGTCCCGAGTAAGCACGGTGTCCGGGATGCGTGGCACAATGACAGACCACTGCGCTCACCCTTCTCGTCGCCATCCGCGCTGGGGATCTGGGTACCGTGGCCGCTGAAGTGAAGGAACAGCACATCACCGTCCTGGGCGGCGGCCACCATCTCCGAGATCTTGGCCTGCAAGCACGAGACATTATGACCCGGGTATGGTGTGGGTCGGGACCTTGCAACCACGGTGACCCGTCCGGCGGACATGGCACCATGTAACGGAACGGCCAGCTTGGCGGTGCTAGGAACCCCCAATGCAACCCGCCACCGAATCTTCATGCTCCAGCCGCCGGCTGGCATCTTCCCTGGGTGTTGCCACGCCCTGACGCACCTTGATGTTCTTCCCGGTGGGCTGGAGGTAGTTCTTGTCAGTGTCGATCATGATGGTCAGGTCCGCATCCGTGAAGCCATAGTAGGTGATTAGGATCTCCTGCAATGGCAGTTGACAGAACGCGGGCTCCCAGGTGACCTCGCTGCACCGATGTGTGCTATGCCGTTGCGTCAAACTGGGCCAAACCATTTCCAACCCAAACCCAAGCGCGGGGCGTGCCTCTGGGAGCAACAACGCGGTCAACCCCCAACACCCGTTGCATCCGCCTTGAGATGTGTGACTGGAGTCGTGCCCAACTGAGCGTTACTGGAAACGTGCGTGTGGCGAGCTGGGCAGCCGGTGCCGGGAAGGCACGGCCGCACGGCGCGCCGGTTCCGCAAGCCAACACTCTCCATTTTGAAGCGCTCGCGTCATTGCCGCCCACGCGCCCCCCACATTACATTCTGGCACGCGTTAACGAGTGTCGAACCCGGCTGCGATGTTGACCAGAGCGCCCGCCACCCAGCGCACCCCTCTATAATCGAAAGGTTTGCCATATGGCTTGTGCATCATGAGCCCGGTCGGCCTGCCACTGGTCCACGACCCAAAGCCATCGACCATCACCATCCTGCGCAGCCCAGTCCACACGTCGAATCGGCTCACCTTCATTCCCCACACATCGTTGATGCATCCACGCAGGGCTGCATTGGTCCCTGCGAACACGGGAGTTCGTAGAACATGAAAGCGGCTGATATCGCGACGTCTTGCCGCAACTGCCCAGCCCGTCGCCCTCGCCGCGGCCCTTAGCGGCTGGCGCACCTGGGTAGTTGCAGCCGATTAGCACGGCCTTCTTGTTCGGCATGGCTGGATGCCGGCCGGGGAAACGCGCGCGGAAAGAAAACGGAAGTGCAAGCGAGGTTGCTTTGACCGAGGCGTGAGATGCGCTCTGGTGTGTGAATACACGTTAAACGTTGGAGGAACTCAATAAACGGTTTAAACAGTCCCGCGGGCGGTCGAAATCGGAAAATGGTTTCGGCATCGCGATCGGCAATGCGGAAAAGCGCCCTTTTCGGCGCGATGGGCGCATTCACAAATATCTAAATGTTGCAGTTATTAGAGTAATTGATATGGTTCGCTGGGAGGAGCTTGCCACGAGCCTGCCCCCGACCGTGCTGTCGCGGTTGAGCGGGTCGTTCCCGTCAGGTGTGAAAGCCATGTACACAACAATGTGTAGAGCAGGGACCTGCCCGGAGGTGCAGGCGCGGTTGGGTTTTGGCGGGAAGAATTCTTCGCGCCGCAACACCCCAGCTGACAACCCCGAACACCGCCCACAGTTGAGGCGTTCCTCGTTCGCTGCAGCAAGTCCGCTGAAGGTGCCCATGGCGCACACGGCCAGGTGCGCTAGAGTCTGCAGGGGATCTGCGTGGGACCCTGACCGCCCGCAGTGTACCCCAACCCGTGTCAGTGCTTGTGTACTACTGTGATTAGGGCGCCCCGGCGTCGCCTGCCGCAATCTCAGCCACATGCGGCGTGGACGCCATGACGTTGGCGGCGTTGGAGGCGCTGGCAGGTGATCTGTTGGCACCGCAGTGGAGCACGGGGCTCCAGCTGGTGGAGAGGCTGCACACAGACGCTGGCGTGCTGTCCACCGGCTCAAGCACGTGAGTAGCCTTGCACGGGCTCGTACCTCCTAAACCATAACCTGCATCGCGTGGGGCTGATTACACTGGCCCACTTTGGGTACTTTGGCCTTGCAGCATTGACGGGCTGCTGGCCGGCGGCCTGCGGCAGGGCATGGTGGTGGAGGTGGCGGGCGAGACCGCCAGCGGCAAGACGCAGCTGTGCCTGCTGGCCGCGGCCGCCGCGGCGCTGCAGGGCCACCAGGTGATGTACATGGACACCACCGGCAGCTTCAAGCCAGGCAGGGTCGTGGAGCTGGCGATGGGCCTGGTCACGGGCGGCGGTGGCGGCGGCGGCGGCGGCGGTGGCGGCGGCGGTGGCGGCCGCCACGACCGGGCCAACCTGGCGCAGCACGTGAACACCTGTATCAGCGTCTACAGGCCGGCAAATGTCTTCGAGCTGCTCACATTCCTGGACCGCCTGGATGCCTCGCTGCAAGCCCAGCAGCAGGCGGGGGCTGCAGGCGGTGCGGGTGGAATGGACTGGGCGCCGGCGCGGCCGTGCCTGCCGGGGCCCCGGTTGCTGGTGGTGGACTCGGTGTCGGCGCTGCTGAGCACCCTGCTGGGCAATGCCCAGCACACGCAGGGTAGGTCACAGTTCTTGCGCTGTGCTGCACTTACAAGACACGTAAGCTGGGGTGGAGTAGCTTCTCTAGCGGGACGTTGCCGTATCACCGTCGCGTGCCCTTGTCCCATTGCAAACTAACCGGCGGCGGTCCCTCTTACTGCAGGCACCACCCTGTTGACAGCAACGGGCCGGACACTCAAACAACTAGCTGCGCATCACTCGATTGCGGTGCTGGTGACGAACCACGTCACCAGCGCGCGCGGCGGGCCGGCCGGTGAGGGCGAGCGTGGTGCGGCAGCTGCCACGGGCGTGGGTGGCCTGAAGCCGGCGCTGGGGGAGCAGTGGCGGCCCCAGGCGCACGTGCGAATCCAGCTTTCACTTGACGAATCTCAGCACGGCATGCTAGGCGCCCGGCTGGCCACGCTGACGGCATCGCCGGTCCTGGTGAGAGCCTTCGGGGTACCTATTGCATGCCCTGGGTTGCGAACCGGACTTGCAAACAGGGCTGGATGCTGGCAGTTAAGCCAACAGTAGCTCCATGTCCTGTGCTTCCGCGTGCCCGACATGACCCTACGTGTGTCTGTGTCTGGTGTGCAGGCATGCGGGCAGCAGGCTTCATTCAACATCCACGCATCGGGTCTTACATGAAGGAGGGCGTTGCTCCCTGTTACATTTTGCTCAAGAAGGCGCTGTGGCGTCGCTCGCAGTCGCCATCTCACAAGGCCGCGGTCACCACGCACGATCCGTGACTCCCTCGCCCCGTGCTCGCCCTGTTCCTGCTGGCTCATGTCGATTTTAAGTTGGCACACGGCTGGCTCTGTGGCTTGGTTGGCCGGCGGTTAGCAAGTTAGCATTATGCTCATGTTAGGCGAGCGGTCGCAACGCTAACTTGTTAATGTGGGTTAACGAAGGGTTGGGGGCTAGCTGCCCTTTCGCAGGAACAGGACCTCAACCTCTACTCCAGTCAATCCGCACAGAGCACAGACTCGCTGGACGAACCCGGTGTGAGGTGCGGTTTATGGCTGCGTCGGGGGTCGCGCACATGGGTTGCCGTCCCGGAGCCCAGCAACACTTTGCCAGTTGGTCAATGGCGGTCAGCACCCATCATGGATTGGATTGACAGGTCGCTGTGGCATGCACGTAGGCGGACCAGGGAAGGACCGGTGTCGTGGCCCGTAAGTTGGTGCATCGGTGACGATTGGACCGAGCGCGTGCTGTCTTGTTGCGCATGAGGGGTGCGCCCCGTACGTGTTGTCGGGTGACCACCTTGATGAAGGGGGCAGGCAGGTGTTGTCCTTGATTACCAGTGTGGGCGGAGGAACAGGGCAAGGGGCGAGAGTTGGCATTCCCCATTGGTGACAACAGAACTCCCATACCGCAAGCGGACCCAGTGTGGGATGCGGCTCGCTCAAGACGCCAAGAGAGCGATGGGGAGAGCGATGGAACAGGGCAAGGGATGAAGTAGTACTTAGTGATGAGCTCTGACGCCTAGCCCAACCCAGCCCATGCGCCGATCGGCCGGTGATCTCTCCTGTGCCACGTGTAGAGCCCGCCCCTGTGACGCCGTGAAACCCGTACCCGACTTCACACGTGGATGGGTGCCGCTGATGCAGTGACCGGGCAGGGCCAAGGCAGGGCGGATAATCAGGGTAGGCAGGGCGCGGCGGGTACGGTAGTCAGCGATCAGGGCTTAGCTTGGTGCCAGGCGCCGCCCGCGTAAGACGCACGGGCCGCGTGGGCAGCGGAAGTCGAACAGGCGTTTTATGTGCTATACAATCTCGGACCGCTGTCCGCTGAGCACTGACCAAGCGACGCTTCGATTGTTCATCACGCTTGTATGGTTGGCCGGTGAAAGTACGCAACCCAGATTTTGTGGTCGTCTTCACCTTGCCAGTAAGTCGTGTCGGGCTGCGCAGCGGCAGGCCCGTACGGCCATACCCGTGGTGGTGGGATTCCGTGGATACCGTGGCGTCCTGAATTCTTTCGTTCTGCCCTGTTCTGCACTTCTGCCCCGCCGCCCCGCCCAATGGCAACGCAAAGTCGGGACCAGGGGCCATGCTGTGGAACATATTACATCTCCGCTTACCCCATTACATCTCCGCTTCAACCCACCCCACCCGCCGGCATGGAACATATACACACACTCTAGGCGCTAGCCGCCACCATCCGCGCTCGCTGAGCCTATCTGGCACGGCGTACATGCCATGCGAACACGCGTCAGACGTTCCGACGTCGTGTAATCCGAGAGGGACCCGGTCCCGTCATCTGTTGAGCCGTCAACTGATGAAGTGCGTGTCCTAGGGAAGAGCGATCCCGAAAGCCACCAAGCGGGGCACGAAAAAATCCGGAACATGGCGAATGAACCAACGCTTGGCACGTGCCGCGCCTGCGTGCCAATCAAAATGCACATCGTACTAGTTCGTGCAAAGCCATGCGCCCCCGCGCACTCCTCATCCTCCGGGGCCATGCAGTTTGGTTCCCCGAAAGTTTATTGGCACCACACCATTTCACACGGTATTGCAAAACGCCGTCCATGCCTCGTCGTTGAATGGCGATGCCCGCGCCGCCGCTTCATCGCCGCCGAACAGGTCACCATACACGAAACGAGAAAAACTTAACGGGGCCCGATGCATCCAAGGAACGCGGCCCCGCGATACCCGCTGAGTGCTGACGTCATAAAACCAGTGCCTGTGCGCGGGTGCGTCAGGATCACCACCGTACGCGGTGCGCTGCAATGGCGCAGCGCTCCACAGGTGCCTTCACCGTCGTATACTTGACGCGCACAAACACGACAGCCCCCATCCCGTGCCAATGTATTGCTCAACGAGTCCAACCAAAGAATGCGCGCAAGAAACCGCGCAGCGCTTGTTCACACGCAGCCAACTTCCGGAGGTACACACGTTCCCCCGCTGAGTCCGAATGTCTATGAATCTCATCCTTTACTCCTGCTCGACTGCAACTTTGGGGTTTGCTTCATGGCCCGCCTGGACTCATGCCCCAAACGCTGCGGCGCTCTCCCGCTTTGACGTCGTGCCAGCCGCAGACGACGGCTCAGCAGCCGCCGGCGTGTCGTCCTGGTTGGCGTCACTGTTCGGCGTCGAAGTGGCTCGCTGTTGCGGCTTATCAGTGCTCTGTGGCAGCACCCCGACGGACAGCAACGCCGACCTGCCGACATTTAGCGCCCCATGCTGTTGCGCCAGCAGCAGCTGCTGCAGCTGCGGCGGCAGCAGGCCTGGCAGCTGAGGCGGCGGCGCTAGAGCGGCAGCAATCTGCGCCGACGCATCGAGAATGCTGGACGGCGGCATGATGACCGGCTGGATCAGGCCTGCCGCCGCTGCCAATGAAGCTGCACGCGCCAGGTTAGCCGGCGGCACCTCGGCAGCCTGTGCCGCAAGCGCGAGGGCTGCCACGCCCACCGGCGAACCGATGCCACCTGCACCCGCCTCAGGCAGCGGCAGAGAAGGGCTGGACTCCAAGTTGCCGCCGAACCGCGCGCTCAGGGACCCGACCGCCGCGTTCCCGTTCGCCGGCCGTTCCTGCTGCTGGCTGCTGGTCGTAAGGCTGCCCGACGCCGCCCGCCCCAGCGAGCTGGCAGCGCCCCGCTCCCGCTCGCTGCGCGGCTCGCTGCCGCGCATGCGCTGCTCCACCTGACGCTGCTGGTACTCCTTCTTAAAGTTGGACTGGCGCAGCCGCTTGATGTCCTCCTCCACCTCCAGGCAGGGGTTTTCGTAGATCGCGCGCTTGAACGACTCGATCTCCGCCAGGATGTCGTTGATCACCTGGGAGCAAGACGAGGGGCATGTCATGTGACGCTTGTAGCACATTACGAGCGCCTGTCACCCACACGCTCGCACCGAGCTCATGCCAAGTTGTGCCCGTCCATTACATGCAGCGCTTTCGCATGTCGCGGTGCTCACCTCCTTGGTGGCCGGCTCCACGGCGGCCCGCTCATTCAGGCTCTCGATCAGCTTGTCCATCGACTTGAGCTTGCGGCTGGGCCAGCGCGGGATGCCCAGCGTGCGGCAGTGCTCCTTCAGCTTGGTCATGCCGATGCCCAGCTCGCGCGCCGCCTCTTCAATGTTGAGGTGGTACACCTGCTGCAGTCGCTCCTTGGTGATGCTGGCGATGCGCGCGCACACGCCGTTGCGCATGCTGCCGGCCCTGCTCACCGCATGAAAAACAGGACACCAGTACCGTCAGCATGGCAAGCTGTTGAACGGCGGTCAAGTCTTGCCCGTCCTGCGCCCCACGTGTCCATTGTCAGTGCCTGCGCTGTCAGGCTGCTTACCACAGCATTCCCACCCCACCGCGCCCCGACCGCACCTGCCCAGCTTATCCGAGTCGTCCGGCGAGCCTGCCCGGCCGCCGCCGCCCCGGCCGCTGGACCCCGAGCCGCGCCCACGCTGCTGCGCCGACGCCTTGAGAGCCGCGCGATAGCGGTCCGTGAGGCTGCGGCCCGAGCTGTCGCCGCCGGCGCTGTCCTCCTCGTCCTCGTCTGCGAGCAAGTCGTCACCCTCCATGCCCCCCTCGTCGTCCGAGCCATGGCCGTGTCCACCGGAGCCCCGGCCGCCAACGCGCCAGGAGTCTAGTTCGCCGCTGCGGCCGCGGCTGAGGCCCCCAGAGCCATCGCACTCATCGGCCGAATCGGGGCTGCCGTCTCGAGCGGCGCGCCCAGAGCGGCTGCGGGAGCCCAGCACCGGCTGCTGTTCCAACCCGCGCAGTGGCTGCGAGTTTGCAGAGTGCAACGACGCGCCACCGCCGCCCAGCACAGCCCCAGCCCCGGCGAGCTGCTGGTGCTTCTGCACCGGCGCTTGCCGCCCGCTGCCGCCGCCGCCCGACCCTGAGCCGCCGGACCCGGTTGCGGAGGTGGCCGCTCCCCCAGCTGTTACCAGCCCCGTGGTTGGGATCGAGCCCATCCTATGCCGTAACGCCGGAGAGGAGGTCGGACCCTCTCCAGCGGTCTCCACCCCATCGGCCGCGTTACCCCGGACAACCCCTGCGCTGAAGCCCTCCAGTAGCGCCGCCGCCTCCGCCAGCTGCGCCAGCCGCCGGAGGTCTGCCGATGCCGCGCTCTCCGGCTTGGAGGCGCCCGAGCCCCATGCCCCGACCGTCCCCGAGCGCCCTCGCTCCAACCGCTCCAGGCCGCTATGGGCTGCCGCGTTCACCGCCGTCGCGTTTGAGCCGATGGCCAGGGCGGCCGCCGCTGCGATGAAGCCCGAGCCGCGGCGCGACAGCGACTGCCCCTCTGACGTTGGAGCGCGTTGCAAGCTAGCGGAGCCGTTGCCCTTGAGTGCTGAGGAGCGTGCTGAGCGGCGCCCCGTGGTGAAGCTGCACCCCGGCTCCCAGTGCGCCGCGGCGGCAGCGGCGGCGAATGCGGACTTGAAGCCGCCAACCGATGGCGCTGCCTGCAGGCCGGCCCCTGCCGTTGAGCCATCTGCATCACAGCCGCTGACGCTACTGTGGCCCGGCAGCGGCGGCAGCGGCGGTGCTGCAAAGGGAGACGCGAGCTTTACGACAGCCTTGGCTGCGGGCGCGCTCTCGGACGCCTGCTCTCCTGGTTCCGCAGCCGCAGGCTCCGCGACCGGCGCCGGCGCCGTGGTATCAGCGCTATCCGCTGAAACGTGCGCGATTGCGTCTACGCTGCTCGCCGCTGCTGCGGGCGCCTGCCGCCACACAACGTGCAAAAAAGCGGGAAGGTCAAAGCGGGGAAGACCAACAGTCGCCCAGAGTTAGTCAATAGCCGCAGTCAGCCAGTACCGCATGGTCAGGCCATTCCTGAACGAGCACAGCTTACCAGCATATCGCCCGGCGTCCGCGTTTCGGGCGCGTCGATTCGAGTCCGCTTCGGCTCCGAGAGCCGGTCGCGATGCTCGCAATCCGACTCTGGGGCTTCCCGTTTAAGAGAAGCCGGCCGATCCTGGCTGCCGCCTGCGACCTCGAGCTGCTTTTCTGGAGCCGTTTGCTCTGGTGCTGCCACTGGTGCTGCGGCGTGGCCGCGACGCACAGTCTGCAAGGCCGCGCGCGCCACCTCGATTAGCCGGGCAGTCGGCAGAGCTGGGGGACGCGGCTGCTCAGGGCGCTGCTCCGCGCTCGAGCGGGACCGCAGCAGCTCCGCATTCGGCTGGGCGAAGTCCGCGACTGGCACCAGCGGACCCGCAATCGCCGCAAACGCAAGCGGAGCAGCTGCCAGCTGCGCCAATGTAGCCGCATGCGCACTCCCCAGGTGCAGGGGCAGCGCAGAAGCGCCGTGTGCACCGACCATGCCCGCGCTAAATGCGGCAACAAGCGCGCCCTGTACGTCGTCGCGCATCATGGGGCTGGCGGTAGCAGTATCCATGACCTTCAGCTGCAGAGATAGCGAGAACGGTGCAGAAGTCAGCGAGGCGGGGAGCAAAGTCGCATCGGTCGAAGAGCCCGGGCGCCGAGGCCCGCCCGCATGTTTTGGCCAGCATCTGGTGTCCGCAGTGGCCTATAGTTTGCGTTCCCGTGCCAAGACGGGGCGCAGCGGCGGAGATCCAGGATCGCCAGGAGCTTTTATCCTCCCGACTGCTCCGCTCCCGGTCTCAGCGCACCCCTGCCCCGCACCCAGCGTCCTCACCTGATTGAATGCCGGCCCTACTGGCTCAGAGCTTCCACATGCCGGCGCGGTCGTGAGCTTTCTGAATAACTGCACCCGAACGAGCGCGACGGTCCGAGTCCTCCCGCTCTACAGCACGCTCCCGCAAATGAGCAACACGCTACGTGCGACGCAAATGCATCCGAAAGGCAGGCGACGATGCACAAGAGAACAAAATGGACTGAAGTTCGATGCAAGTGGGGCATGGGCCAGGCACAAAAACTCACTGATTTTGTCATCTACTTTTCTTACGTACAAAGACTTTCTATGATGATGCGCAACTCCTGTTTGGGTCGCGCGAACACGCGCCAGGCCTTTTCGCCTGTAGGTGTAGGCCACGCCACCGGTGCGCTTCGCGGGGGTCGCGTCTTTACGGTTAGGCATCAGGCGCAGCCAAAGCATCTTGGATGTGAGCGGGGCGCCACGGCCGCGGTGCGGTCGACGGATGAATCCACCACTGGTGTGGCAGCAACCGCTGACAATAAACGCGAGGGCCGCATGACCTATAAGCCACTGAGCTACGGGGAAATGGTCAACGATGCCGTGGGCGCCGTGTCGACTGCGATCAACGACGGCCTCAAGCTGCTGGAGGTGGAGTTCCCCGCGCTGCCCACCAACATCGACGGTGCGCCAGGGCCCCGTGGCGGGCACGCCAGGCAGAAGGCGCAGGCCTGACGGGGGCGCAGCGATGCGGGGTATGGTGAGGATTTCCTGTCTGGCAGACATCAGCAATAACCTGCAGGGGTGGCACTTACCTCCGGGTCTGCCGCAGTGGCACACAATGCAACAGCCTACGCCGCCCCTGCAGCCCCTCCGCCGTTTCCTTAACAACCCCGCCCTCACCTAACCCCATGTGCACCAATGTCAATCCAAACCACAGCCTACAAGGGTGCTTCCGACCTGTTCATTGACTCCAACACCCAGCTGGCCCTGGCCGCAGCCAAGCGCGTGAGTTACGCGGCAGCACGCAGCAGGGCCACGGATTTCGGGTGGTAGCAACAACGGACCTTCGTCCTGGGCCTGCCTCGACCCATATGACATAAATCGCCTCCCTGTGTCTGTCCTTGGACTCGCAGCTGGCAGCGCGCGGCCGGAAGGTGCATATCGTGCTGCCCGACGGTGGCGAGCACGCGCGCACATGCAGGATGTGAGTGAGGCACCTGCAAGCTTGTCGGGCGGGTTTGGCTCCTTAACACAGCATTACAAGGATCCTTATGACGGGCCCGCAGCGCGATGTGATTGCACCAGGATGCGTCTATTTATTTTACTACATGATCCAGCGACGCTGTGTCGGGCCGCGGGCACGTTACAGCATCAAGGGAGGGAACGCCGCTAAAAGTGGCATCCACACGCGTCACTGCGCCCTCACGGCTTCACATTCATCTCTCAATCTGTCATGCCGCCCACCCCGCCGCTGCAGCTTCAAGAACTCTATCCAGCTGGCGGAGGGTGTGACGGTGGGCCACCTGCTCGAGGGCAACGCCCCGAACCCTCTGTCCGCCCTGTTTGGCGGCTCGGGGCCCGCCAGCAGGGAGGCGGGCGAGAAGGCTGACACGTACATCTTCATCAACGCCACATGCGTGGAGCTGCTCAACGTGCGCACATACGTGGAGAAGGTGAGTGCGGTGTGCAGCTGGTGCAGATGGGTATGGCGATTGACGGTGAGATGCTGGGTTGTGGGGTTGCTGCTGTGAGGTGTGAAGGGTGAGAGCAGAGTGGGGAACATGGGGAAACGAGTGCGGAAAGCCCTGAGATGTTGTTGAGTACTGTTGTAACTATGGCGAGCCGGGCGTGCAGCCTGGTGTCAGCCGCAGCCATAATCTGGCGCCGCCGATTAAGCAAGGGCACCAAGCCAAGAGATAGCGCATGCCACTCCTGTACCTGCAGCAGGCAAATCATACCCCCAAACCACTCGCCCGACCCTCAATGCTCATCGACACGCGCGCGCAGATGTCGGCTGGCGGCGACAAGGTGATGATCCTGTGGAACCTGGAGCTGGACTCGCTGCGCGGCGACCTGGGCCTGCCCGCCTTCCCTCCGAAGGACCTGCAGTACCAGTTCCTGTGCCGCTTCCGGCCCGCGTACTACCTGCGCCCGCGCGACTACTCCAAGTCGGTGCCGGTGCCGCCCTTTATCATCAACTACTCGGGCGCGCTGTTCCGCGAGTACCCCGGCCCCTGGCAGGTGGGGCGGTAGCGCAGTGCAGAGCGACAGCACTGCAGGAAGCTAAAGCAGTTTGTTGGAAGGGTCTTGCAGGGGCAAGACTGTGCGCGGCATAGGGCTTTGGCGGGTTCATTCCTATCGGCGTATGTGCCTGACGCCCATAATGCGCGACCAAACGCCGCGCCCCGCCCGCGCATCGACGCAGGTGATGCTGAAGCAGGACGGCGGCGAGTATGCGTGCATCGCCGAGGACCGTGCGCGCTACAACCTGGGCGAGGTGAAGGAGGAGATGACGGTGGCAATGGGCCTGGCCACCGAGGCGGAGGGCAGCACCATGCAGTTCCTGCGCCGCGGTGTCAAGACCAGCACTTGGTACGAGGACGATTATGAGCAGGAGAAGTTCCATGAATGGCGCCTGTAAATGGAAGGAGAGGACGCTAGTGGCAAGGGGTGCCTGGAGGAGGAGCAGGTGCCTGCTGTGGTGAGGCGCGTGGGCTGTCGGCCGGCAGGGGCGGCGGCGGCGTACGGTTGGTTTTGGCCGCCGCTGGGGTTGTCAGTGAAGTGGCTGTGGCATCGGGAATTCGGGATGCATGTCGCCCGGAAAAAGCTCGACGCCGCGCGGCTGGTTTTGTACAGCTGTGGAGACAGCTTTGAAGGCAGGGCTGTGGAGCAACCCTTGCACTGAGTTACGGAGTGGTTTGAGTCGTCTCCTCGCCTGAATGGGTGAGCCCGGGTTGGCTGCGGTCCTGAAGAAGACTAGGGGGCGCAGCCAGGAACTGTGCGTTTTTATGCGTGTGCGTACCGCGCGTGTGGTAGAGAAGCGAGACAGATGCGATGTCTACAAGCTGCAGGACTGGACGAAAGCAGCTGTAACTCTCAGGCGAAGCCTGCACCGCATCCACCGACTCGCAATGCACACGAGCGCCGGGGGCCCGCGCGGTGCTGGCACCGCGCGGTGGGCACGAGGGATGGGGCTTGGTGGCGGTTGACGGCCAGGGGTGATTCCTGGTGACGGCGGGCCTGGTGATGCACTTCGGCGCTTGGTGATTGAGACGGCAGGCCTGCGGTGAGGGCCCTTTACGACGGCTCACCACCGCGCCCTGGGCTGTCAACTCAAATTACAGCAGGGGTGGATTGCAGAGCTTGACTACTGCCTCTCATCCCTTTGCCAGTTCCTCCAAACACAAACGCGCCCACCAAGCCCGACTTCACCAGCCGCCAGGGCTGATCAGAACGTCAATGCGGGGGGGGGGGGGGCTGTGCGTGTTCGGTGGCACATGGAGAACAGGAGGGGCAGTCCGCGCAGATGGGTGGGAGACTGGGAGGGGCCACTGGGGGACAGACGGCAAGCGCCACGCTCTGCACGCGCGGCCGACCGGCACTGAGCACAGCGCCTCCCCGCATGCCAAATGCTCACAGCGTTAACAAAGACTATGCACGTATCATTTAAGTTGTAACACGGAAACGCCTGAACCCGTCAATCAGTGTGGATCCCGTCCGGTTCATTTAAACATTTACGCAATCGGCAGAACCCGGGTATTCACGCGGTGTCGCTTGTTCCTTGACATAGTTCATTAGCACAATCTCTGAACCATGCAGACTTCACGCTTTGCACGCGTAGGCTCGCGACAGCCCAGCTGCCTCCGAGTTGCTCCGTCTCAGTGGCGCGCAGCTCGCATTGTTCCTCGCTTTCGCCAGTCAGATGCTAACATTGGACTGAGCAACTCCATCGTCCGCATTCCTCTGGAGGCGCCGGAGGTGTGTGAGTGGTGGGGCCATGCAAACCTCGAACAACTCAAAGAAGCCAGAGGCCTCCACAAAAGCAAGGCTGTGGATGCGAAGCTGTGCCAAATATCAAAATTTGCTTGGAATTGCCGTTGCAGCTGCTGGGCCTGCCCAAAACTGCCACGTTCAAGGACAGCGAGCTCAACTCCATTTACGAGGAGCTCGTTACCACAGCTGTGCAGGCAGAGTATAGCCACCTTACGGTCAATGCTCGGTAAGCGCAGCGCGCGTCAGTGCTGCAGTACTGCTGCTGCGTTACCGGCCCCCCGAGGCTTACACGCCTTCGTCGCAATGCTCGCCCCCAATTCTCTTCCCTAGCCTGGAGGTGCTTGACTACGCTCGCCGCGACATCATCAACAGCAAGGGCCGCGCGCGGGATGTGAACGACCTGGATATCCCTGCAGACCTGCTGCCTGGTGCCCTGGCGCTCATGGCCGAGGTGCGAGGACACTACGTTGCCTATGTCGTGATTCGATGAGCTTGCTTGTCCATTCCTGGCGATGTCTGGAAGCGGAACATGAGCCTGGTCGTACACCGTACATGCATACACCCACAGGTGGGCCAGTGCGAGCTCGCCGTCACCATAGGTGGGGAGCTGCTTGCCGCGCCCGAGGGCCTGCCGTCGCTGGTGCAGAAGGATGTGCGCCTCAGCATGGCGCTCGCCAACTGCTACCTGGCCGGCAACTGCCTGGAGGAGGGGCAGGTGCGGCGTGGCGTGTTACGGCGTGCATCCCGAGAGGCCATGATGTTTCGACCTGGCCACAGATGTAGGGGCGAGAGCGTGACGGCTGCTGTGCCCCGACTCTGTGGGGCCTTCCATTGCCGAGCAGGTCAGCCAGGGTTGCGCGTACCTGGAGGCGGCGCTGCAGACCCTGGAGGGCGCCGGGGAGCCTGCGCTGGCACCCACGCTAGCTGCCGAGATCCGTGCCAGCCTTGCTTCCTTCCGCTTCAAGGCGGCCATGGAGACGGTAAGGCGTCGTCTTGATGATAACGTGACTGTTGTTGACTGTTGAGCCGCTGCGTGAAAAGGGTAATCACAAGAAATAATGCGCACAGAATGTACGATACTGCGTCACCTGTATGCTCCACGCCCAATGGTAATTGCAGTTGAGCGGGCCTCTGGGCGTCGGCAAGGTGGCTGACGCGCGCAAGCGCGCGCTCAGGACTGTCCGGGACGCCATCCGCGCGCAGTCTGCTACCGCTGCCCCGCAGCCGGACCCTCTGGCCAGTCTGAGCGCCCTGGGCAACCTCTCAAATCTGTCCAGCCTCGCGAACTTCAGCCGCCTCACCAACCTCGTGTCGGCCGCTGCCGCACGCGGCTTGGCGGCGTCCGCGGCATCCGCCGCTGCTCCCAGCGCCGGGTCCACTGCGACTTTGGGGCCTGTGACAGCGGAGGCCATGGAGGCTCTGATGGACATGCTGACTTGTGAGGAGGTGGTGGAGCTGCTGGAGTGGGAGCAAGTGGCCCGCACCCACGCCTCACTCAAGTGGTGGGTTGCATGCAGCTCACACAACTGTTGATGTACCTGCGCCACGGTCTGGCCCTGTGCCCTGCATTGCCTATTCTAACTTGCGCCTTATGCGACAGGTACTACCCCGGCCTGCTGGAGGGCGTGAGCGTGGCGCACATTGTGCACGGCTTCGCGCACCGGCAGCCCGCGTACGTCAAGATGGGCCTCAGCCTGGTGCAGGTGTGCACGCGCAGCTGTGCATCCGTCTAGGGCTCCCACGTTTGGGAGTCTAACCCGTGTGAGCCGCACCCTGCCTGAACCTGCATCCGCGGCAACACCCGTACCTGCAACGTGCATCGCTGGCTGTGTCCACAGGAGCTGCCCAGCAACGCGGACTTGTGCGTGGTGGAGGCCGTTTGCCACGTGCTGCTGGGCGCCGTGCAGCAGGCGGAGACTGCACTAAAGCAGGCTGGCAAGGGCGCCGCCGCCTCTGACCGGTGCGTCCGTGGCAGTGGTATGCGCAGCCATCCTGCCATCAGTTGTGCAGGTCGTGCGCACCGCATAGCTCGCATTTGGTTTCACTCTGAATTGGTGATGCCCCGCACAGGGCTGAGGTTGCGGAGCTGACCAATGGCGCGCTGCCCGCCAGCCGCGATGCGTACCGGTTCGTGGTGGCGGCCTCCAAGGGCTCCGACGACGGCCTGCTCCCAGGCCTGTGCATGCTCACAGAGCGCTGGCTGACACAGGTACTGAAGCCTTATCATCACAGCTGATGAAATGCGCTGACAGCGCAGGTCACATTGAACCCCTGCGCATGCCCAATACTCAAGGCAAGGCACACGCTGCGCGCAGGCGGCCTTCCCCTTCTTCCGCGACATGTCGTCACTGGACATGGAGCCCGCTTGCCTGGTGCGCTACTTTGACGACACCCGCGTGGAGACGCTGCTGACCGTGTACGACTCCAAGAGCGGCGCGCAGTTGGCGGAGGCGGCCCTGGGCGAGGCGTTCATGGCCATCAAGAAGGCGCTGCGTACCACCGCCGAGGCGGGGCTGCTGGCTTCGGGCGCCGTGCCAGGTGAGGGTGCGCAGATGCAGTGGTCGGCTGGAGCTGGGTCAGCTCTGGTTGTCCCCTGGCGGCCCAGGTTAGGTCCGGCTCACTTGTGCAACCGCTCATGGCAGCCATCAAGCACCAGCATGGAGATACAAGAGGCGTTGTGCCCTGCCTCATGACGCAGCCTCGGATATCGCGGCGGACCCTGAGCTGGCGGCGCGCCAGCGGCTGTACCGCCAGATGGCGGGCGGCTTTGCGCTGGTGGCGGCGGTCGCCGTCGGCCTCATGACGCCGCCTGGGCAGCGCCTGATTGGGCGGGGCGAGGGCGCCCAGGTATGTAGGTGTCGGCAAGTTTGTGCCTGCACCTGCCTCTGTGCGCGCTCGGGTCGGGCTCGAGTGCAGGTGTGCATTTCCGCCGAGGCCGCCTGATGTTGATAGTTGGCACCGCTGTGTGCTTGCAGGTGGCGCTGATGCGGCAGCGGTCCACGCTGGTGCCGTGCACCGTGGCGGTTGAGGATTTCGATGTGACCACGGCGCGCGGTCTGCTGGAGCAGTGGCAGGTGGGCTCATTGTGCATGGTCTTCGCAGTCGGCACGTGCACGGTACACACCACCCCCGTGTGTCCGCCTCCAACCCCAGCCGCTCACGCTGTGTCCCTGCCTACTCCATTCGTAACTACACCCGACACAGGCTGCCAAGGCCTGGGCTCTGGGCCTGTACCATACCACCGACCAGCTGCCCAGCATCCTCGCAGAGCCGCTGCTGAGCGAGACGTTGGACAAGGTGTCCACGCTGCGCGGCCACGGAGCGCACATGCGCTTTAAGCTGCAGCGGCTGCAGGTACGTGCCGTGCAACCCGGTCTGTGTCCTTGTTTCCGCGGCCAGAATTTACGAACGATTACCAGCGAGTACCGTATCTAGAGCATTGCGCCTTGCATGGAGCAGGTGGACACGGCCAGATATGCTTCCGCGCACTGTGCAATGCCGCGCAGGTGACTGGCCTGAAGCGGGTGACGCACAAGGGCGCGCCCGCTTTCCGCATCACGGCGGTGCTGGAGGAGTCGGCAGATCTTCACAATGACGCGGACGGCAAGGCCGTTAAGGCTTGCCGTCGGCTTTACGATGCCGAGTACACGGCCGTCCGCGGCAAGGACGGCGTGTGGCGCATGGCCAGCAGCATCGTGGCGGAGCGTGCGGTGTAACCCCGCTTTTCTGTTTGCAGGTGTGGGGCTCTTTTTGGGCTCATGAACAGGTTTCTGCGGAACATTAGCTTAGGTTTGGTTTCCGTTGTGCGTCGAGAGCGGCGTGTCGTCAAGGAAGAGAGGCTAGGGAAGGGCGGTTTGCAGTATAGTAAATTTGGAAAGTAGGCTCCGCGCATCTCCGGGGTCTTGAGCTGCCAACCAGTGGAAGGGGGCTTGAGTAGCTGGATGCGGGCAGCAGCGCAGCTGTCCTAGTCGTCGTGGAGTGAGTATGGGCAGGATGTGTCGCCTCAAGGTATGTAACCTCAGGCTGCCTGTCCACCCGGGGGTTGTCCGCCGACTGGAATGCGGTCCGCCCACGGAATGAGGGTCCCATCACCAATCCTTTGAGCAACACTGGAAACCAAACAGGCACCCCCGCCCGCGGTGATGAGGTGAATGTTACGGCGGATACGGGTCTTCTACGGAAGGCAGCTCGGGGTGTTGGCGGGCTGCACATGGCAATCCTAGCATACACTGCTGCGTCAGTGGGTGGGCGCCCAGGCAGAGCCCTCACGCTGGCTCTCACCCGGATGCGGACCGTGAGGACTGCGGGGGCCGGGGGTGGCGTTCTCGGCAACCCTGCCTGCCGCCCTGGTACACGCTCATACTTGCATGGTGCGCAACATCCCCACGCCGCCGCTGACCGCCACCCCAGAATCAGCCCTCAGACCTGCCTGCGCTAACAAGTATCACAGGGGTAGTCAGGCCCACATTGCGAGCGGTATGCTGTTGCCCACCGTAATGAGTGCAGATGGGCAGCGGCGGGCCGAAAGTGTTGCAGCGCAGGGTCTAGTTGCTCACAGCCTCACACGCAGGGCTTCGACGAAGTGCAGTTATGCAGCATGCGCTGACTGAGATGTTGTCCGGTAGGCGCGGCATGTGGCAGTGCGACGCGGCCGCGGCGGGGTGGCACCGTGGCAGGGCTTGGCAACGGTGGTAAGAGTGGCCCTAGCCCCACCAGCGGCGGGGCGAACCCGGACGTTGTCCCGCTCGACGCCCCCCTACACATTCGTACTCTTCACTTGCTCCAGCAGCAAGTGCAAGCATCTCCTGCAACTACATGGGTCCCACGTCGCCGCGCCTGCACATGGCCCTGTTCCCGCAATACAGTAAGGCCAGGGAATTGCAAGGTTTCTTATAGCGTGAGGTCCAGGTTGCTATTTAAGCACAGCAGGCAAGATTGACACACCTGGGTCCTTACACGTCGTCACCAGAGATGCCCTCCCCTTCCTTCACTGCTGGTGCGCAGTCGTACCGCACACCCCGTCCTCCCTAAATCAATAAAGCAGCAATGACTGTACACCTTCAGTCGTGTCAAACACGCTAGGACGTGTCATCATGGAGTGTAACCTGCGTTCACCCGTCACGTCTTCAGTCCGTATGTACCGTACACACCGCACCCGTTCACACCAACTTAAGTCATATGTACATGCATACGCTACTTGGTCTAAGTGAGATAAATGAAGATACCGGTGCGCACCATTGGCACGGCACCGAGTGTGGTAAAGTCACGACGCGTGATGTATGCGGCCCCCCTTCGTATGACGTAGTAATCATTTGTCCTGGATAGAGAGCTCAAGACTGCTTGGACGCATCTATGCGCCAGGTTAGCCTTTCAAAGACGTCCCTCCCCCTCTGCCAAGGCCAGCTCGCGCACCTCTCCAGCACTAGGGATTCAATCGGTACGTTGTGCATCAAACGCGTGAGAAACAGCAACAGCACTGGTGCGTGTGCGAGAGCGGCGCACCAGTTGTTGTGACTCCATAGTCTAGGCACGCTGCCACCACACAACACGCAGACAACACGCACAGAAGTTGCTCCCGGAAACCCCTCCGTCCTAGCCCTCCTTCGCCCTCCTGCTGCCCTTCACTTGGCCTTCACCACCTTGTTGTAAGCGGTGCTGCTCATTACCGTGCTGCTGCTTCTCGTGCGATAGCTCATCACCTTTTATCACATTGCAGGCTACGCACCAGACCGCAGACCGCTGTGCATACCACATTACTCGGTCGCCGCACGCACGCACGCACAATCACCGCACGCATGCATCGTGTTCCCCCTTCGCAAACCCGGACATGGCATGATCTCGTCGCTCACCTGCTAGGTTCCCCCGTTCGTCTGTCCGCAGCAGTCGTTGTCACCGCCCATCCCAATCCTGATCTTTGCCGACCATACCCAAACGAGCGACTGCCAATAACATCGGTGTGATCATGCCACGGCCTGCCGTCAACGTCATACATCCCACGCGCACAAAATCTTCACTGTCATCAGCTCACTCGGCTGCCCCGGACAAGCGATAATTGTAAAGAAGCCCGCAAATAACCCCAAGTCCTGAAACACGCCTTCCTGTGTCCAACATGGTTGAATCACGGGTTGCTATACGATCTCAACCCTTTTGCGGTCCCTTGTGCAGAACGCGCAAAGATAGCTTCCGACAGGAGGAAATACCCACGCGCAACCAGTCACAGACATGCGGCAGCTGCAGCGCCGGCGGGAATCAACAGGCGGAATATGTACGCGGTGCCCGCCATGTGCAAGCCACCTGCCTGGCCATTTCATTTGGCCCCACCTGGAGACTAGCCTGCCCAGCACACATCAGCTACGACGCACGCAACACACGAATGCAAACAGCACCCTTCGCGGGGCGGTCAGCACGCCGGTCAACACACCGCACGAGCAGCGGCTGGCGTGCGGACGAGCGCAGGCGTAGCACAACGCCTTCGCTGTCTCCCACAACAGGTGTGCTGAATCCTGAGCCCATCAAATTTACTTGTCTACACTCGGAAGGACAACAGGTGGTGTGCTGCATACCGTTGATCCCAGCGCACCCGTCTGTCACGCATCGCTATGACCGAGCGCGACTATCAGGCTGCGAAGCGGCTCTTGCCGGGCGTCTTCCGGTTGGCACCCACCGTCGTGCTAGTTTGCTGGGCCTGCCATACCGGCTTCAGCGAGGTGTTGCCGGCCGGAAAGCCCGCCGGCGGCCGCCCCATGTTGGCCGCACACACGCTGGCGCTACGCTGCACCATGCCCAACTCTTCGCTCTCCGCCAGCTCGTTGACACTGCCGCTGCGCGGCACGTGCTGCAGGCTGGCGAACGACGCCACGGATATGCTACTGCTTGCACTGGCGCCGCTGTCGTTGCGCACGTACGCGCGCTCCTGCGGCACCGCCTGATCCATGGACCCCGCAGAGGAGTCCCGGCTGGGGTACTGCGACGCCGTGAGCCGGTTGGGTGCGTTGCTGGGGTCGCTGCCGCCCGCCTCCAGACCAGGCTCGCTGGACTCAAGGCTCATCTGCAGCTGCCTGTCCAACGAGCTGGAGCCCGAGCGGGCGGGATGCGGCGCGCCGCTCGCGTCCGCGCCCGAAGCCCCAGCAGAACCCTCATCAGCTGACCCGTACTGCTTCCGCAGCTCCCGATCGTGCGGCGACTCGCCGCCGGCGTCGCTGCAGCCCGGAACCGACTTCCGCTTGTAGTGCGGTGCCGGCTTGACGTCGTGCTCCTGTGTATGGATGGGCAACCGTGTATGAGGAACTACTGAGGACGACAAACCGGCTACAGCAGGCGCCAACCTTCTGCATAAATCCATAAATTCAGCCCGCATTGTCGCATACGATTTGCAAATGGCGCATGCCGGCGAAAACTCCCTGCACTCACCAGGTGCCCGACAGAGTTGGGGCCGTCACCAGTGCTAAGGGCTTTCCTCGGCGAGCTGGCGGGCGAGAGGAACAGCCGGTTGGGCACCACGCTGTTGGGCTTCAGCGCCGCACCCGCCTTCGACATGTCCGACCTGTACACGAGGTTTGGCGTGTTGTTCAGTTGGATGGCGAACCCTGACGCAGCCTTAGTAGATGTCTGAGCGCAAACTGACGGCATTCGACTTCCAGTCCCGCTTGTTCCAGCCCTTCACATATCGCCGTCACGCCCACTCTCGCATTCCCCAACCTCACCAGCTCGCCACCAGCCATGACTTCAACAAACCCGCTGTGACTGTGCTGCCGCACTGCGCCGCCGTGTCCGGCACCTTGCCGCCAAAGTAGTGCCGAAGCCAGCTGTGCTGCAGCAGGTCCTCCGCCGGTGGCCGCGCGCCAGGCGACTTGGTAAGCGCCTGAGCCACGAAGTCGCGCGCGTACTGCGATATGTGCACTGGGTACCCCGTCGCTGAGCCGCTCATGATGAGACGAGCAGTCTCCTGCGGGTCGTCCACCTCGAACGGCGGCCGCCCCACCAGCAGCTCATACACCAGCACGCCCGTGGCCCAGATGTCCACCTTCTCGTCGTACGTCTTCGCGCCGTCGCTGGGCGACAGCACGCTCTGGGTGTCCTGGTCGTCGTTTGCTGGGATGCTGAGCACCTCGGGCGCCTGCACACGAACGCACCAGAGCAAAGAGGGGGTCGCACAAGCAAGCATTTGATCACACCGCGCGGCCCCATGTCCAATGCCGCGCGACCACCCAACAGGCCAATCAGGCTGGTCTATGCAACAGCGATGCCACAAGCAGGGCCCACACCCACCATGTAGTCCAGCGTGCCCACGCGCTCCGTCATGCGGTCCTGGAACTTGTGCCCCGCCAGCCCGAAGTCCCCCAGTGCAATCTCCCCGTCCTCCGTGATGAAGATGTTTTCGGGTTTGATGTCCCGGTGCACGATGTGCAGCTTGTGCAGCTGCTGCAGGACGCACAGCAGCGGGAAGACAATCTGCAAAGGATGCAGGGCGAATGGGGGCGCCGCGTTACCGACACGGGTTCACGAGGGCGCACGTCTGCCGTCGCGTCGTCGCACACGTCGTGTCAAGGATGTGATGGGACGTCAAATGCCCAGGGCCCAGCAGTAAGCTGCCCGGGTTGCTAGCCCGGGTTGCCGAGCCCAGTCGTCACCCGTTGGCTGTTATCACAAGAACCAGCATGGCATGCGACGACTCGGGTTGCGCCCAGTTCGCACGCTACCCCACGCGGTACCCCAAACGGCACTTCAGCCGGCGACATACACCTTTCGTGCCTCTCGCGACCGCGTTCCTACCTTCGTCACCACGAACTCCTCGTGCAGCGTCCCGCGGTTGCGCATCAGCAGCTG
Organism: Chlamydomonas incerta; assembly: GCA_016834605.1. NCBI lineage: Eukaryota > Viridiplantae > Chlorophyta > Chlorophyceae > Chlamydomonadales > Chlamydomonadaceae > Chlamydomonas > Chlamydomonas incerta. The sequence goes on from JAEHOC010000004.1 coordinate 1,567,393, forward strand.
GTAAAGGTCGCCACGCATGCACGCCTCGAAGACCAGGTATATCATGGCTTTGTCCTCGAAGGCGGCCAGCAGCGCCACGACGCCCTTGGTCCTGCAGGCGGAGCAAACAACCTCGGCGCATGTTCGTCGCAAAAACCCCCGCCCGGGCGCCCCGCCTCGCCCTGCGCGACGCACCCTGTGTCACGGAAGAATCTGAGCAGTCCAATTTCTCTCCGAACATTGTTAAGCTGCCGCGGCTTGAGCGAGTCGCGGTTGTACCCCTTTATCACGCAGGTGCGCCCGGTGCGCTTGCAGACAGCCGACCATACAGTCGAGTGCCTGCAATCATGAAAGGCCGGGCTGTTGACAGTGCGCGGGCCGGGCCGGGCCAGCGTTGCACTCGGGACCACTCGCGAGCAATTTCCTGTTTCCCAGCACCCCTGCCGCGCCGCCGCGTCTTACCTGCCCTGGTGGAGCGTTGTGAGGTCCCGAAAGCAGCTCAGGTCTGTGTAGATATGGCCCGGCGAGCTAGAGGGCTCCGGCTCGAGCGTGAACACGCCCTCGCGCTCTGCCTCGTCCGCGCTGTGGTTGTGGTGCTTGTGCTTACGTGAGGGCGCCTCGTCGTCGAGTCGCCTGCAAGGCCCAAACGGCATTGCTCAGCCGAACTTCAGCACTTCAAGCCGGGCTGGCCGCACGCAAGAGCCTGACTGACCCGACATCCAGCCTCAACGTTGCCATAGGCTGTCTGCTCTAGCCGACATGTGAAAAAAAGCTGGCGAGGGTCTTCCAGGTGAAAGCGTAGTTCTTCTTTCTCCTCTGCCTGATGAGAATAAGTTAGGCAACTATTATACAGTACGCGGAGTCTAGAACTTTTGCGTAGCAACTGCGGCTCCTAGGCTGGGCGCGGCGGGCATGGCCGAGGACCGCATCTAGTCCAATGATTTTTTGCCGGCAGCAACGTGTGCTGTCAGTAAGAGCACGAATTTACTTTATATAAACACCAGTCGCTTTTACCGAAACGATATTGCGGGGCCCAGCCAGCTACGTCCCGGCCCAAAGTTAACTTTGCGTGTCGTTTGCCCGTGCGACTAACAGCATGAGTCCAGTCGGCCCAAAGGTCGGAGTTGGAGTCCTGCTCTTCAAAGGCGAGAATGTTCTGGTGGGCAAAAGGTGCGGGGGGGGGCAGGGCCCAGAGAGTGACCACTCCACCGCCAGCTGCGCCCGCTTGTCGCCGTCGTGCTCGCGCGTCGTCCTCCCGTCCGCCTAATCCATGTCTCCAGCGGGGAGGGTGCCTTTGACCTCTTTTCCACTGCGGTGCACCGCGCAGGAAGGGCTCGCACGGGTCCGGCACGTTTGCGCTGCCTGGGGGCCACCTCGAGCTGGGGGAAAGCTTCGAGCAGTGCGCCATCAGGTACGTCTCTCCCGTTGACCGGGGTACTACTAGACTCACGCTGGTCAGGTCACGGTAGAGCCGCCGATTGATGGGATGGGCGGCTGAATTGAAACATGATTGAAATGCCGTGAAACTACTTCAGCCGTTATGAGTGACGGAGCCTTTCATGGTTAGAAATGCCGTGAAACTTTCTTCAGCCGTTATGCTGTGTTGCTGTCACTTGTGCATTGCCAACCTCGTTACGCATGTGCGCGTTCCAGGGAGGTGCTGGAGGAGACGGGTGTCGAGATCCGGGACCCCGTCTTCGCCTACGCCACCAATACTGTGTTCAACGCCACCACCCACTACGTCACAGTTTTCATGCGCGTCGATGTTGAGCCGGTGAGCGGTTTGACACATGCTTGTTAGTTGCTAGTGAATGCGAATGCAAGACGGCTTGGCTTTGTACCTTGGCTTGTCAGCGTGAGGGCGTGTCGGGCAGAGGTAGAGGCACCATGCAGCGGCGCCACAGGAAGGCTGGAGGCCAGGAGGGCCAGGTTACCGGATAGTGGGTGGAGCCGTGAATCACCCTGCCCACACCTGTACACAACCACAGGGCGTGGAGGCCAAGCTGATGGAGCCAGATAAGTGCGAAGGCTGGATGTGGGTGCCGTGGGATAGCATACCCGAGCCCATGTTTGAGCCGCTCCAAGCACTGAAGGAGAGCCGCTACCAGCCGTTCGGGTGAACCGCAAGTGCAGTAGCAGAGACAACCTGATATTCACGCTGGAGTCGATGCGCCCGTCAGCACGCAGCACGCCTGGCAGCATTTGCCATGGCGCACGCATTTAGGGCGGATGCATCCTCGAGCCCTGCACAGGAGCGCACCCGCTGATTTTGGTCTTGAATGATTCCGGACCACGCCGACTGATTCGGGCAGAGGCTGTCCCCAGAGACGCGGGCTCTGGCGGGCAGCAGGCAAAGACGCCCCAAACGAGCCTGCATGTGTTTATGCACGTGCACGTGGCAATGGGCTTTTGCTTCTTGGCATTCATGGAGTGGGCGTGTGCATGGCCACTTGTGTGCATGGGGCGTCTGCATGTACGTGAGGTTGTACATGCAATGCACATGATGGCTTGTGACAGGCGGGCTGTGCAGTGGTGTGTACCGGTAGTGCGCATGGGGCGGTAAGGAGTTGTTGCTGTGTTGCGGCCAGGCGAGGAGGAGGATGCGGGATGAACCCCAGGAGGCACGAGTGTGGAGCGGCCGAGTTGTCAACTTGCTGTCCGCGGTAGCCGGACGGTGCTAAATGGGTTCCTCCCTGCTGTAGATATGGCAATTGCGCTGATGTTGCCAAGGCTGTTGCAGGACCCGGCTCGTTACGTACAAACCAATGCAAGGCCGCAAGGGGCGTCACCACCAGCCGACAGTCCCCAACTTCCGGTCTACAGATTGTTACACAGCGTCAGTTCAGTGCATTACCGGTATCGACCAATCACAACTGTTCGAAACGCCGTCAAAGCCGTCCTCGGCGGGCCACTAACCCTACGGCCCCCCATACACACAGCTTGCCCATGTCATTGCTGGGCACGCGAGGCCCACTTCCCGCGGTGGATCACACCTTGCACAGGCTGCCCTGGCGCTGCGGCCGCCCCTGACCGCGGCGCTGCTGCCGTCCCTGGTGCCGCTGCCGCTGCTGCAGCAGCGGAGCGCCCCGCCTTGGCAGCCGCAGCTGCTGCCTTGGCCTGCTGCTTCGCTTGCTGCTTTGCTTTCTCCTGCACGGCAGAGTGCCGACACGCAGGGGGCGGAACAATATGAGTCAATCTGATGGCAGCACCAAAGACTTTTGCACGACTCGACAAAGAAGCTGGTCCGCTACAACCGAGTGTCCAGATCTGCATCTATCAACATGCATTTTCAGGTTCGCCCGCACCCACCTCTGCGAGAGCCGCTGCGGCGAGCAGGCCTTGCGCATTCAAGACAGGCGCGGCGCCAATGACCGCGCCGCTTCGCTTGGCAGCACCGCCTGCGGCCGCCGGCCGCGCCGCAGCCCCAATGGTGGTGCTGCCGGACGCAGCCGCGGCCTGCGGCTTGCCAGCAGCAGTTGCCGTCGCTGACGCTGGGAGCGCACTGCTGTTGCTCGTGTTGTTATCCGCGGCGGTGCTGGTGCTGCTTGCGACTGCCGCATACTGCCCCGTAGCGTGGTCGAACGAATACCTGGCGGCGCGAAAAGGCGGCAGAGCATGAGTGCGATCAATCCAATGCACTGCTCGTAGGCGGATCCAGCGCTAGGGCATTGCAGCCTTGCGGCTCTCGGGGCCTTTTCAGGAGCAGCCACTTCGCTACACTCACCAGGTCTCGGTGCTGCGGTGGTAGTACAGCGCCGTGTTGGCGTCATAGTAGTAGCCACTGGCTGCGTCGTACCTGCAGGGGGTAAGCGCGGGATGCCGCGCAAAGACGCGCATGTCGTGATACCCACCGGGCTGCCGCATGGCGCGCACGACACGCAGTATGGGCATGTTACTTTACCGCGACCCATAGCGACGAGACCGACAAGTCTCGGCAAGCTTGCGACTGTGCGCCCTCACCAGTAGCCGGACGAGGGATCGTATGCGAAGCCCGACGGCGTGGAGCCGCTGGCTCCGCCGCCCGCTGCTCCCGACTCGCCCTGCTTGGCGGCGCCTGGCTGGCCTGCAGCCGTCGCCGTCGCCGCCTGCTCCTTGCCGTCTTTGCCGCCGCCGTCCAGGGCGCTGGCGTCGAAGGCCTTGGGCTCCCAGTTGCTGTACATCGCCGACATAGCCTGTGCCGCGGTTGCATGGAGTGAATGAAATGGAGTTGTAAACAGGAACGCAAGGTGCCGTTTTAGGGTTTTAGGGTTTTCCATCCAAAGAATCGGTTTGCGGCATGCGTGATGGTCCTGTTCGTTTGCCGTAGCTCCTACCTGCGCAGCCTCCAGCGCCGCCGCCCCTGCCGCGGTGCCGCCGCCGGTGCCGCTCACGCCACCAAACTTGTCTCGAGCATACACCAGGCGCAGGGGCTGCGAGCAGCCGGCCGGCACCTTGCCCTGCAACAGGCCCAGCGCGCGGCCCGCCTCCGATATGCTGTACATCTCCACGAAAGCCAGGCCGCGAGGCAGGCCTGTGTACAACACGTCGCGTGTACAAGCGAAGACGAAAGCTTAATGAAGCAAATCAGGAAAGACTGCCACACATCCCAGGCAACACCCCCAGCACGCGCATGCGCATACCAAGCCGCGCACGCGCCGCCAGTCACGCACCCGTGTACTTGTCAAGCACCACGCGCACTTCCTTGACGGACACGTGCGCCTGGAACAGCGAGCGCAGCTCGTCCTCGCTGCGGAGGGCAGGGCGCAACACAGTCAGCGCGGGGCCTGTTAGGGACACGCCGCCAAGCGACTTGGCGACATGGCCGACATGCACTGCGCATCCATACACAGGTGCGCCGCAGCGTACCGCCAGCCGCGCCCCGCGCACGTCCAGGCAACGCCGGCCTTACCCAAGGTGCGGCTCCAGGTTGGAGACCTTGAGGATGGGCGAGGGCAAGTCCATCTCCGCCGCCACCCGCTGTGGGTTGGCGGGCCGCGCGGTGGAGCACTTGTGGCACTCCACACGCCTGCGGCACCCCGCAAGCCGGCAGGCACAGCCCCGCCTCAGTCTACCGCGCCGCAGCAGATCGTTGCAAAAGCAATGCGGAGGACGCCTGCACTCTGCCCGCGCAGCATGGCAGCCGGCATCGCCTTACCGAGCAAAGTTGACGGTGCTGCAGCGTTCGCAGATCCAGTCCTGCGCTGCGGCGGCCGGTGCGCTGGCGGAGCCGCCGCCGCCAGAGGCAGCGAACGACATGGCGCTGGGCGCGTACTCGAACCGCAGCGTGCTGCCGGCCAGCTCCAGGCTATACCTGCAACGCGCCACGCAACCATGATACGGTATCGTTGGAACAAAAGCGACAAGGAAACGTGCGGCGCAGTGAGCGGCGCAGATGCGCTGCACCGCCCCCTTAGCATGCGGCGGCCCTGGGCGCCCCCGCCGCACCTGGCCTTGCCATCCATGAGCACGGCCGCGTCCGCCTCGCTGGCGAACTCCACGTAGGCGTGGCCCCTGCTGGCGCCCGTGCTGCGGTTGCGCACCAGCTTGACCGACACCACGTTGGGCACCGCGGCGGCCTCCAGCGCTGACCGCAACTCCAGATCGTCGCAGTGTTCCGGAATGTTCTGTACGCATTTGGAAAGGCACAGGCCGTCCGCGGCAGAGCATGTCAGCAGCAGGCGGGGCGCATTCCCCTTAGTTAGACGGTTTAGCTCGGGCTGGTATTCACAAACGCCCCACCTCATGAACGCCGAGCCCCGCCATCCTATGCCAAGGCGCCTGGCCCTGTCCCACCTGCGCCCAACACCGCCGCCCTCACGCACCCGCACGTGCACTGTGTTGGACGGCTGGTCGCGCCGCGCCGCCCGCCAGCTGCTGCCGCCGCCTCGTGGGTCGTCTTCGTCCGCCTCCACGGAGCGGCTCCGGCGCCGCCCCTCCGCATAATCAAAGTCATCGTCTCGCCGGCGGTCGCGGCTGTCCCGGTCGCGGTCACAGTGCTCCCGCCAGCTACGGTCCCTGTCCCGGTCCCTGTCTCGGTCCCGCTCCCGGTCTCGGTCTCGATCACGGTCCCTCTCGCGCTCGCGGTCCCTGTCACGGTCCCGGTCGCGCTCACCGCCCCGGTCTTTGTCCCGATCCCTGTCGCGCTCTCGCTCTCGCTCGCGGTCCCCGTCGCGGTCGCGGCCCCGATCGCGGTCCCTGTCTCGGTCCCGCTCTCGCTCGCGGTCCTGAGATATTTCGTGAGGGTCAGAGGCACGGCCGCTGGCACCCTCTTGCCTGCAGTGGAGCAAACAGGGGGTTACAAAGCACACATCAACCTTAAGGCCCTGCTTCAACACGCACATCACATGTCCGCGTCCATGCGCACACGCACATACGGATACACATGCACATGCACGCGCGCATGCGCACATACACACACAGTGCAGACGCACCTGTCGTAGTTGATGGTTCTGCGGTCGTGGCGGTAGTCTGACTCCCGATCTTTGCTTTGCTCCTGAGTCAGCTCCCGCGCCCGCTGACGCTCGTGCGAGCGGCTGCGGTGCCGACTTTCAGACTTGCGACTGCGCCAGGCAAGGGTGATGAAAGGCACAAGATAAGCTTGGCGCCGGCACTGAACGGCCAATCGTGCGGCCCTGTCACCCATCATTAACATACATTCCTCCCGCACACATGTCACGCAAGGATACCTTCCACAACATACACCACTCACCCGTCTGTGCTCTGGCGTTCGCGATCTGGCTCACGTTCACGGTCCCGCCCACGCTCGCGCTCGCGCTCCCAGTCCTGCGGCGGGAGCTGGTGCGGGTCCGCCGGCTGCCATCTGTCGTCCAACGCCGGCTCAACACTGCGGCTGCTGGGCCGGCTCCTGTCCCAGTCTCTGCTTCGTTCACGCTCGCGCTCCCGCCCGCTGTCACGGTCTCTGTCTTTGTCCCTGTCCCACTCCCGGCTCGCCTCGCGGTCCCGCGTCCGCTCGCGGTCTCTGTCATGGTGCCTGTCACGGTCCCGCTCACGGTCGTAGTCCCGCTGCCGGCCATAGCGGTCCGTCGCGTCGGCCACTGGAGGCGCGGCCTGCTGCTCGTACGCCCGCGGGTAGTCCTGCGCCTGTGGCTGTCGCTGGTAGTCAACGGGCGGCTGCTGCGAGTGCTCCTGTGACAGGTGCTGGGGCTGGGGCTGGGGCTGCTGGGGCTGCTGCGGCGCGTGCGCTGCATGCAGCGGCGGCTCGGGCCGCGGGTACAGCGCATGCGCAGACTGCTCGCCAGCACCGTGTTGCTGAGAGAAGCCGTACGTCGCCCCCTGATGTGAATGTGGCAGAATCTGGTGGTGCTGCTGATTTTGCGGGTGCGGATGCTGAAGTGGCGGCGGCCCCGAGGAGTGTGGCGGCGGCTGCAAGGGTGCAAGCACAACCATGTGTGGCGGCAGCACGTCTGAGGCCAGCCCCGGGTGGTGATAGGGCTGCTGCGGCGGCAGCTGCGGCACCGGCTGTAGTACCTGTGAGGACGGGTGCTCGTGCTGGTGCTGGTGCTGCATTGGCGGTGGCGCCTGGTGCTGGGGCTGCGGCGGCTGGTGCCAGGGCGGTGGTGCGGCGACCACGTGCGGCGCCAGCAGCGGTGGCGCCACGTGGCCCGGGTGTTGAAGCGGAGGTCCATTTCCGCCTCCGTGGTGGTGGTGGTGGTAGGGCTCCATGTAGGGTCCTCCAGGCGCACCTGGGTTCCAAGTCCAAGTAAGATGGCTGTCGTTAGAAGGGGAGTCATGCCGCGGACAAGTTCTCCCTAATCAGGCCGGGTGCCGGCGGCGGCTAAGGCAGTGCGCGGGGCGGTCGAGAGGTGCGGCCGTGGTGCGCTGTGGCATCCAGACACGTGTATTCCGAAGATCGAGCCACCTGGCGCCTGGCTCCAGCTCATCACGCCGTGGCGTGCGGTCCTGTAAACCCACGGACACCGCGGCGTGGGTCAGCAGCGCGGTCCTCCGACTCAAAGCGGCACAGACGGAACGTCCGGCTGACAGCCCAGCCGCGTGCGTTTAACATACCAGCTAGATGATCCGTTCAATAAGCCTGCGGGCGTGTGCTGAGGCCGACTGTGACAATGTTCGCGTTGGACACCCGGCGTTGGACACCCCGCAACTAGATCAGGGCTGAATTTTAATGAAGAAAACAAGAGAGCCCAAGACCGAAAGAGAAAAGTCTCAACAGGCCGACTTGAAAAGACAGACCGTGCGGTCTTCACGGCTCAGTTCATTTTGTGAATCTGGTGATGTGTTTTAAGCGGCATTCTTATCAGCAGGACACCAAAAAGACGATGAAAAGAATAACCCATCGTGCGACGATTCCGCGGCGGACGATTTCCCTGCATTCTCTGGCGCGTGGGCCGCTCAATTGGCTGTTATAGCAGATAATCACTTCCGCCCACTGGACCCTGGCAGGACGTATGCACAGGCTGCAGTAGATTGCATTTGTTGGCTCGAGGCGCCAGTGCTTCGGACAGCAACGCAGCCAGTCTGAGCAAGCGAATCAATAGGCAATTAGGCCGGCCCTGAGGCGCGCGCACCATGCAGCCCACGGCCGGCTCCGCCGGAACCCCGGGCGCAACTGCGGGAGCCCGCGCCGACCCCACCCCCCTCAGCAGCCCCGACGGTAACGCGGCAGGGGAGGCCGCTGCCGCGGCGACAGCGCCTCCGGACGCTGTGGATGCGGACGCTCCGCACGCCATCCTGCAGCGGGCCTTTCCGCCTGAAGGCGACGCCTCGGTGCGCCCCTGCCTCATCGACTTGCGAGATGCATCGGCGTTCATGGGCTCCCGCCTTCGCGACAGCTTCAATGTACCGCTGGAGGCGCTAGTTCCGCGCATGTTCATTCTGCCGGACCGCGCCACTCCTCTGGGATTGATCGTGGGGGGACCGCCGGAGCAGCAGAAGGTCCTAGGCGCGGCGGCCGGCGGCGGTGCCAAGCAGGTGGGTGGGGTGAGGGCGGGCCACCGAACAAAGACAAGGATTACGTGAGGTGCATGGTCATGGGTTTTGTTGCGGGAGGCATCGTCCGTCAATGTGTTGTCGGGCCAACACATGATCTCCGTGCCAGGCGGCGCTCCGTCGCCGGCTTAGTGTGTTGCGGGCCCGTCGCCCGCCTTGCCGCCCTCCCTGCATCAGCTTCTGCCGCATGCCTGAAGCCACCGCCTCCGCTCCGCGCTTCCTGCTCCGTAGGAAGTCGAGGTTGGAGCCTTTCTGTCCTCCCGCGGTTGGCGAGTGGCATTCTGCGCCGAGGCCACGCCGCTGCTGTGGCGCGCTGCCGAGGAGGCTGGGCTGCTGGAGGTGGGAGGCGACCCGGTGCAGCTGCAGCGCCGCTGGCCCTTCCAGCCATCCAAGCTGCTGCTGCAGCAGGCGCCGCTGCTGGAGGAGCTGCTGGTGCGCAGCTGGGTGCAGCAGCAGCTGGCGCCGCAGGGTGTGCAGGAGGCGCGGGCGGAGGGGCACCCGCAGGAGGCGGCGGTAGGAGGAGGGGCAGCCGGCCAGCCACACAAACAGGCAGGGCAATGCCGGCAGGGAGGGCTGCCGCGCGAGCCCAAGGTCACTTTCCGCATGCTGGACGTGGGCTGCGGCAGCGGCCGCGACCTGGCCTGGCTGTCGACACGGAGATCCGCCGTGGCCGTGACGGTGCCCGCAGCCGGGCGGTCTGCGGCGGCGCCAGCCGCAGGCGACGCCGCGGCTGCGGCTGCGGCTGACGGGAACGGCAGTGGAAGTGGGACCTCTGCGGCGGAGCCCAGCGGGCGGGAGGTGGAGGTGGAGGTGGAGGTGGCTTGGGAGTGCGTGGGGCTCGACTCGTGGCACGGCGCGCTGCAGCGGGCGGCCGAGGTGCTGGACTTGGGTGCGGTGCCGACGGGCCCAGGCGGCGTCACGCTCCACCTGGTGCAGATCGGCGGCTCCGGGGCGTCGGCAGCAGCAGCTGCTGCAGCAGCAGTAGCAACGGGCGGTGGTGCTGGCGCCGCAGACGCAGCATCCGGGTCCGGGTCCGGGGCAAACGGGTGTCCGCTGCGACCGCTGCCCTTGCCCGGGGCAGGGACAGGTGGAGGCAGCGACGGCGGCAGCGGGGATGGCGCGGGGGGTGCCAAAGGTCCAGCGGCCAAGAAGGCCAAGAAGGGGACCGGTGGCAAAGCCGCAGAGCTGCTACTGCGCTACCTGGCGGGGCAGGGCGGCGCGGACCGGCTGAATAACGGCGGCGGCGATGAAGCAGCAGCAGGCGCTACAACGGCAGCAGCTCGGCCGGCGGTACCGGTTCCTGTCGTGCCAGCCACCGCACAGCCGGTGCTGCCGCCTGCGCCCATCCCGCCCGGCCTGGGACCGGACAAGGATGGGCCCAGCGCCTCGCCTGCTGCCCCATCCGCCGGCGCTGCCGGCGCATCGGCGCCAACCGCTACCTCTGCACCCGCCGCCGCGCCCTCGCCTTCGCCGCCGCCGCCGCCGGACCTGGGCGGGCCCTTTGACCTCGTCCTGTGCGTGCGCTTCCTGGAGCGCTCCTTCCTGCCGCACCTGCCGCGCCTGCTGCGCCCCGGCGGCGTGCTGCTGTACTCGACCTTCGTGGACGGCCCGGGGCTGCGCGCCTTCGGCCGGCCCAGCGGGCGCGAGCACGTGCTGCAGCGCGACGAGCTGGCGGGGTCCATGTTCGGGCCGGGGCAGGGCTTCCAGGTGCTGCGGGACGACGTCGACCTGACGGCCGACGGCCGGGAGGTGACCATGTTCGCGGCGCGCAAGCTCGAAGCGGCCTTGGAGGAGGAGGAGGAGGCGGCGGCGGGGGAGAAGCGGGTCAAGGAGGAGGGGGGGCCGCCTGCGGCGGTGGGCGCTGCGGGGGCGTGCGCGCCGGCTGCGGAGGGAGACGCGAAATGAATGGGCGATGTCGTGGCGCGGCGTGGCTATTGCTTGACGAACGTGTTGCAGGTTGAGGGTCAGAAGGAGGGTGGTGAAGATTCTGGGTTTCAGTCTGTTGCTGAGGCACGTAGGGCACCGGGAGGCCCGTGCATTCATTGGCCAGTGGTTAGAGCTCCAATCAGCCTCGCGGCTCGATTGCCGGCAGGCACTAGGCCTTGGCGGCTTGGCCCCTCAGGTGTTTGTATGCGCCAAGTCTCTGTGTGCTCGCTGTGGTCATTAGTCGAATCCACTTCAGGCCGTCATCGGAACGGTGTTGCACAGGGCAGGGCCTCATGGGAGGGCCTTGCATGCGCCGCAACGCAAGGGGCTGTGCATGAAATCGTGTAAATGCTCGAGTAGTGCTGTAGTGTGCCACGTGCCATCAGCGCACCCGACGTGTCCCATGGCAGGCCCATGAGCAGCACGGCTCCTTGCCTGAATCATCAGAACCGCTCCGCTGTCACGTCCAGTAGGCAGGGCTAACCGGCAGGGTTCGTGTCGAACGTGATTCCGGGAAGATGTCGTCCATCTGCACAGGCCCCCTACTTTTAGAGTGCAAAATCAATGTCACACGCAATTCTTGTGCTGCAGCATACAGCCTGACTACATTTTTGCGCCGGCTTGAAGGCAGCACTCCTAGAAGTCTTCCTCCGACTGCACCACTACTTAACCATGCAGCATATGGCCGCCGCCTTCCGGCGAGGCCTTATTGCAAGCCAGCATGTGGCATGGCAGCAGCAGCAGCTGGCGGGGCTCGCGACATCGGCCATTCCCGAGTGGGCCTCCAGCCTGCCCAGCGCGTGGCAGGACGCCGCAAAGCCTGGATCGAGTTACAGGCGCAAGATGAAGATTGTGAGTACTTGGCTTTTATGGGCGTATTAGTGTTGGGGCGGTCGGACAGCGGTTAGTGGGGACTGTCGCTCAGCAGATAAATACAGCGACCGAAGAAGTAGTGGAATTGCTGGATTGCAACAACTTGCAACTGGATGCTGATAACTGGCCTTCAACGGGCCTATCGTTCATGCTGACATGCGATCCAATTTTCCTGGACGCAGCACTTCAACGTGTGCGACTACGACAAGGCGAGTCGAACTCCCTTCCAAGAACTAAATATCTGCAGCAAGCAAGGGGCGGCCAGGCTTCCATACGGAGGAACACGCCGCACTGCCTGTCGTGGTGCCTTCGTGCTAGGGGTGCCCTGGAGGCATGGACGGCGCTTTGCATTTGCATTCACCAGCCAGCATTTTCTTGAGCCTGTCCGCAAACGCACTGCAGGACGGCGTGGTGCGCTGGGGCGACATCAAGCAGGTACGTTTCGACCAGGCAGGATGGCAAGTGGTCATAGGCTCATAGCGCAAACCGTATGCGTGCGAACGAGGCCAAGGTACCCCGAGGTATCCACACTACGCCATAGACCGCCACTACCTGCCAGGTGGTCTGCCCTGCTGCTGACTGCCCGACTCTATTCCCTTTGCCCCCTTGTTTGCCCGGGCAATACAGATCGTGGACAACTACGCCAAGGTGCGCCACATCGCAGGCCGCCAGGGCTGCAGCCCCTGGCTGCAGGGCAGTCGCGCGCTCCAGTTAGCTGTCGCTCGCGCCAGATCCGCGGTCTTGCTGGCCATGCACGTGGGGGTAGCAATGACCCGATAAGAGATAACCAGCCCAGTTGTTGTTGATGCCAGAACGCTACCTTCACTGCGGTTGCCGTACAGATCAGGAACCTGAAGCCCGGCAGCGCGGAGCTGCGCAAGTGCCAGGACGGACATGAGTTTGTGTTCACGTAAGTCATGGCACCGCAGCATTTGATCAACGGCTACGCAGCTGTGTCAATGCCCGGGCGCGCAGAGATGCCTGATTGCATGTGACTCCAAGTAAGGAAGCCTCAGGGTAGACCTGAACGGTACACTTGCCCCGCCGAAGTTTATCTTGCGCTGCAACCCGTGCTGCCTCTGGGTTTGTGTGGATGTGGCCATGCGGACGCGCATCAAATTCAATTGCTGTACTTCTGATGCGCCCGGCCATTACTGGCATCGTACTGGTACTGCGTGTACGCAGCAAGTTCTGGAGCGACACCGGCGACCTGAAGGGCACCAGCACGGAGGAGAAGCTGGTGCGCAACATCATCACCGCGGCGGCCAACGCGCCCTGGAAGAACGTGGAGGTGCGTGGGTGGGGGAGAAGATGAATGTATGGGGTGCTGCGCCGGTCGCGTCGGTGGAGGCTGCGGGCTGGGCTGCGGGCTGGACCCGTTTGGTTTTGATGGTACAGAGTCAACAGGGCAAGTTGGCGAAGTCCCGTGGTAGTGTGCGGCGGATTCTCATGCCCCAACAGTCAAGAAACAATTTGGGAAAGCAGCGCGCGGCTGGCATAACGCGCCGGAGTTACTGTACCGATGTGGTGCCGAATGGCTGCCAGGCTGGTTGTTTGCTGACGCGCATCCCACTCGCTCCGGGCGCCCGGCCAGGCGATAGCACCAGGCGGGACCCGTGTGGACATGACTCCGCAATTGCATGCGCCTACTCCGATTCCCTGGGAGATCAGGCAATCGCTGCCGGGCCCCAAGAACAACAATCGCATGCACAGACAGCACATGCGCGCCGCAAGCAAGGCCCACATGCAATCGTGCATGCTGCCACTGCTATCGCTGCATGCAGGAGTTTGTGACCATGACCCCGGTCAAGATCTGCTTTGACATGGTGGACGCCGATGGCGACGGCTTCATCACTGCGAAGGTGGGCTGCAGTGCTCTTTGGTGTCTTTGTTGTGCCACCCCAGCTGCCGGTGCGTGCCCACTCGCTTTGGGGTGCGCGGGCGAGCGGTTGCGACAACTCGTGCGCCGCCGCGACGGGCTGTTCCCCCACCGTGTGCTCGTTCCCGGGGTCGGGTGTCGCACAGGAGTTCAAGGAGTTCTGGGACGCGCACCAGCTGAAGCCCGCCGAGATGAAGCAGGTGGGTCACGGAGGTGTTGACGGACGCGCCGCATGGGCCTGCCGAACGCCAGCCACCCGCATACATGCACCTCTCACTCCCTGACCTCCACGTCACATGGAATCGATTTAAGCACCAATCAGCTCAAGGCGCAGCGTGTCTCCACTAGCACGGGGTGCAATGTTTGTCTGCCCCGGGCATGCGGCATGCGATTGCCCAACTTGAGGTGAACATGGCGCCGATTGCCGTGCGACTGCCTGGCCTTTGTGCATGCACCTGTGAGGGCGCCTAGCAGCGGTGTTGAGCACGGCCACGACTTGTACCGTACCGTGTACGACTTACACCCTAGTACCGACGTTGCGCACATTCGTGCTCGAGCAGGTGTACAACGAGCTGGATGGCGACAAGGACGGCACCATCAGCCGTCAGGAATAGTGAGTGCAGGCCGCCATGCAGTGCTTGCTGTCTGTGGGCCGACTCCGACACCGGGCCGACTCGCCAAGCATCAGCTGTTTCAGCTGGGCCCGCGCTGCCAGTGACGCCTCCCCTCTGGAATCACTTGCACGCACCGCTTGCACCCCTACCTGGTTCCCTCCTCCCCCACAGCTACGAGGCTTTCTACAATTGGCTGAACACGCCGCACTGTGACGCCGGCCACAAGGCGACCCCCAACATCTGGGGCATCGTGCCGCCCAAGTAGGCGCGTGCCTTCTGGGGTCCCAATGTCCTATGAAGCATCTTTCGGGTAGTAAGGGGCTCGGCGGAGCGCTCAGGGCCTCAGGCGGAGGGCCTCAGCCGGAGTGTCAGTGTCTGGTCCGCTGAATGAATGGGGCGTTATGTGGATTTGTGTCCTCGTCTGACCATGAGGGGCACCGAGGTGTTGGGCAGTTGGGGGGAGGAGTGACGCTGTGACGGATAGGAGCAGGGGCTGTGGCGCTGCAGCCGCTCTGCAGCCGGCCGCGCGGCCGTGTTAAACATGCGAAATCTGCAAAGTGACAAGGTTCGTCACAATTGCATGTGGCAGTACCGTATGTGCGGATGCGGATGAGGTTGGAGGCGGGAACCGTGGCACAAGTGCGACGCGTTGTGCTGTTAAATTCATGAGTTGCGGCCTGACGAGCATGCTGACAGGTCCGACAAGATAACTTTCGCGACACGTGCGTGCTATTCTGCTTGATTCGACCAACAATGCACTCCAGCCACGCTCACGCGTACACGTTCTCTGTTGCGTGTAAGCGGCTAGCGTGCACACACGGCTACACTACGCGTGGGCAACTCCCGAGGCCCAGCAGTCGAATGCAAACAAAACCAGAAACTCAAAACTTGTCTTGAATTCAGCATCTACCTGATCAGTACACTGGCTCACCGGTGAGTGAGTATTACAGGTGGTCCCTTCTCGGGCTCACCGCCTCGCCACCGCACCAACTCATAATTGCAGATATGTACCAGACCATACAGGAACCTACCCGCCCAAACCCCCACGTTCCCCGCTCGTAAACCGTAAAACACGTGATGTTGATACGACACGTCGGAGCTGCCGAGCGACTGCTGCTCACTAGACGCCAGCACGAACCCCCACTCCAACCACGACGAAAGCGCACTCCTTTAACAGCAACATTTCACATGTTGCCGCCCCCACCTATAGTTCACCTATCGCACCATCTTGTCAAAGTCCTTCAGCAGCGTGTTGACATGCTGCAACAGGTCATCCAGCGGGTTGGCCCCCGGGGCACCCCGTGGGCCGCCACCCGCGCCGCCCGCGTGCACCCCTGCCACGCGGCCGCCCCCCGCCCCGACACCCAGGTTGCCCCCGTCACCATACGCCGGCGCCGGCGGGATGTTGCTGCGACGCCGGCCAGCCGCCGGTGCGCGGTCATCCTCCCCGGTCGGGCTCTTGCCACTGGGCTTCCACGCGCGCGACCCCACATTCACGTTGAGCGGCGGCTTGGCCGCGCCACCGCCGCCGCCACGCGGCGAAGTCATCGGGCTGCGCTGCGCGTGCGCCTGCGGCTGCGGCTGCTGCCGGAGGATGGCCTGCATGTCGGCGTTGCCGCTCCCGGCGCCGGCGCCGCCGCGCGGGCTGATGCGCTGCTGGTGCTGCACGTGCTTCTGCTGCAGCAGCTGCGCCGCGTACTGCTGCGCGTACTGCGGCACGTACTGCGCGCCGTAAGCCTCCTGCTGGTCGCCGTAGTAGTCCGGGTTGCGACTGTTGGTGCGCGGCTTCACGTGCGTCCTGTGGCGGCCGGAGGGCGGGGGGCGGTTGGCAAGCGGTTGGTGTTGCGGGCCGTTGCGTGTGCGACGGCGTGAAGGCAGTTACTGTATAGCAGCGATGCATGCAATGCTGCCGCGGCTGAAAGCCCGCAGCTCCCCGATACAGCAGTTTATTCACGGATGGATGCCGCATGGACCGACTCACCAGTCCACCTTCTTGGGCTGCACCTTGGCGGAGCGGCGGCGCAGGAACGGCTTAGGAGCCGGCCCCAGGTTGCCGCCTGCGTCCTCTCCACCGTCGGCCTCGTCGCCTTCCGGCACCGGCTCGGGTTGCTCCCACGCACGCGAGTACGCAACACGCGGCGCGCCGTCCGGCTGGTGCTGGTGCTGCGCGCGCTGCGAGGCGCGGTGGATGGGCGCGCTGACTGCACGCGAGGAGCGCTGGGAGTTGGTGCCCTGGATGGAAGCAGCCACGCTGGCTTCGGGCTCCGGCTCAAACTCCGCCTGCTCGCCATCCCGCCTGCGCACAAATATGCAAAGACACAGCACACATGAGCTGACGACCCGCATACCTTGGCTCAGCAACAACGGTGCCGGCAACAAACGGCGAATGCCCGCTTGAAATTGCGCTGTCTGTGGCGAGGACTTACGCTTGGCTGCCGGCGAGGCAATGCCGCAGGATGCTCTGCCGCTTGAGCCGCAACAGCGCTGCGGTCTTGCTGCTGGCCGCGCCGGCCGAGTCTGCCGACAGGCCCGCAGGCCGCAACCCAGCATCACCACCCGCACTCGTTGCGTATTCCCTGGTCGGCTGCGCGAGGCTGGCGACCGCCGCGCTCTCCGCGACAGCTATGCTGTGGTCGGTGTGCCGCCGCTGCTGCTGCTGCTGCGCCTCCGTCGGGGGCGCGCCTGCCGGGGCCCGGTACTGGGGCCCTGGAAGCTCCGCCGCCCACAGCTGCTGCTCCGCCGCCCACTGCTGCTGCCGCTGCTGCAGCGCCTCTTGCTCCAGACGCGCCAGCTCCGGGTCCGCCCCGTCCGCACCATCCGCCGCCGGCCGGCTGCCAGGCGGCGTCACGCCGCGTCGCTGCCACTGCGGCGTGGGCAGCTGCACGCCCCACTCGCCTGACTCCCCGCCCGACTTGCCGCCTGCTCCTCCCGCCGCCGCCCCCAGCGCCGCAGCCGCCGCCGCCTGGCCCGCGCCCGGCGACGCCCACGGGCTGGCCTGGCTGGCGCCCGGCGAGCCGCCGCCGTCCTTGAGCCCCGTCTGCCAGGCCCACTTGACCGCGCCCGCCTCGATGGCGACCGACAGGCCTGAGATGCCATGGCCCAGGTTGAGCTCGCCGCTGGCCGCCACGCCGCTGCTGGCCGCGCGCACAATCGCGTTCGCCACCTCCTCCGGCAGCAGCGGCGTGGGGCTGGCGGCAGCGGCGGGCGCCGGCGCGGGCACGGGTGATGCCGCCGAGCCGCGCACCGCGCCTGCGGCGGCGCTGGTGGGCTCCGCCGGCGCGCGGTTGCGGATGTTGGCAGGCGCGTGCGGCGTGTGCTGGTGCGAGGCGCCGGCGTCTGCGGCCGCGTGATTGACGGCCGAGGCGCGTGCGGCGTTTGCGCCGGTGGGCTGCGGGGTGCCGTTCGGCTGCTGGTGGCTGTCGGCCACCGTGGAGGCGTTGACTGCGTGCTGCGACTGCCACTGTTGCTGCCGCCGCGCCTTGAGCTGGGACAGCTTGGCAGCGCTGGATGCCACGGATGAGCCGCCCACCGCGTTCTACGGGGTTGTTCAAGTGCGAAAATGATTTACCGTAAACAAAAAGCACGGGTGCAAAGCAGGAAGTATACAAGATCACATGTACCGTACACACAATGCCCAATCAATTGCAGACGCACCTGGCCGGCTGCACCGGGTTCGCGGGACCCGCCAGCCCCAGCGCCTGCAGCGGACGCCCTCGCGGCTGCCTCCATGCTGGCCGAACTGTGCCCCGCCGCTGCACTCACACCGCCCTGAGATGGTCGTCGCTCGGCGGCCGCCGGCGGTGCAACCAGCCCCACATCCGCGGCAGCCGCCATCGCCGCTGCGCGCGAGAACGAAGCCAGGGGGGGCCCGGCAACCGGCGGTTGCGCCTGCGCAGACGTCCGTGCCGCGCTGGTCCCGAGCGCGCTGTCGCTTGCCCCCGAAGGCCCTGGCCGAGGTGACGCGGCGGGCGACGACGGCTTGCCCGCCTCATCAATGCCTAGGTCAAAAGACGACATCATAGCGCCCGCCCTTGCGCCCTGCGCGCCCGCCGCTGCAGCGGCGTTTGCGGCGGTGGGCGACAGTCCGGCCAAGGAAAAGGAGCTGAACAGGGGCTGACCAGGCTGGGCACCGCCAGTGGGAGTAGCGGCGTGGGAGAGCGGAGCCGCGCGCGGGGCTGCGCCGCCGGCTGCGCGCGAGGCGCTAGCCGACCCGGTACGGCTGGCGCCCACTGCCGCGGCGGCGGTGAGCGATAGGTCATAGCTGGCGCCGCTGGCAGTGTTAGACTGGCGGCGGTGGGTGCCATCGGGCCCGCCTGTGGGCGTCGAGGCAGACCCCACCCCGCCTCTCGCGGCAGCACCTGCCATCGCAGCGGCACCTACGCTGACGGTCAGGCCGGATGCGGCGCCGCCGTCCTCAGAGCCACCCGCCGGCCGATTCGCACCCGGCTTCGCCTTGACGGCGGCGACGGGCTCCTCATCCTCCCGGCTGTTGTGCTGCAGGCGGCTGATCGGGTGGCCAATGGGCGAGGCCATGTAGGGCGAGGGGTCGGCGCCAGGTGGCGGGCTGGGCGGCACGTACGGGCTCGGCGCGATGCTGGGCGGCACTTGCCCGTCCGCCGGCACCGCAGCTGCCGCGGCGCCGCGACGGTTGGGGCTGCCGTACAACACGGAGTCCCCCTCCCCTCCTGGCTTTCCGACGGACGAAGCCGCAGACGGGGACAGCGGCCCGCGCGCTGAGGTGCCGGGCCTGCCGCCGGCATTTGCGCCAGCCGCCGCGGGCTCTGCCGCCGCCTGGCTGCCGGGGTCTGACACCCGGGTGGGGCCCATGCTGTAGAGCACCGGCTGCTGGTGCGCGGCCGCCGCGGCGCGCTGCTCCGCCATGGCGGTGGCCGCCGCCACCACCGAGGCCCGCATCAGCGCCGCCGTGTCGGCATCGATCACCATGGTCCGCGCCAGCTGGTCTATCTGGTCCAGGCTGATGCTGGCATCCACCGCCGGCGCGGCGCCGTGCGGCGCGAGGCCCCGCCCAGCATTGGCAGCAACAGCGCCGCCGCCCGGACTCGCACCGGGCGCGCCGCCGGCGCTGCGCAGGCTGGAGTCAAAGCCGCGCGCCGCCACGCCCGGCGGCAGTGCCGCTGGTGCTGCCGTGAGCGCGCCTGGGCCCATCAACGCCGCGTGCCGCATCGGCGCCGCAGCAGCAGCAGCCCCGCCCGGGGATGCGTACGAGCCCAGTGAGGCGCCCTGCCCCTGAGTGCTGGGCCGGCCAGCGCTGGGCCCCCCGGCCCCGATGGCCGGGCCGTGGACCCCCAGGGACGCTGCATGCTGGCGAACCAACGTCGCCACTGCCGCGCCGAGCGCCGCATCCAGCCCGCCCGCATCTGTCTTGGCCAGAGCCGCAAGCACGTCATCCGGCACGCCGCCATCCAGGCTGCTGCTCAGGCCGCCGCTCACGGGCGCCGGCGCCAGGCGCGGGCTGCACAGCAGCGCCCGCAGCGCCTCCTCTGTCTCCAGGCTCGCCGCCACCAGTGCCGGCCGAGACCCAGGCTGCCCTGGCACCGGCGCCCGCGAGGACGTGGGCCTAGAGGCCTCTGCGTGCCCGGCCGCCGCGAAATTAAACGATGCCGCGTACTCGCCGCTCGCGGCCGGCTGCCTGCCACCGCGGCCGTGGGTGCTCTGTAGCGCCGCCGCCGCCGCTGCTGTCCGCTCTGGCCGCGACACCGCGTCCTCCACGCCATCGTCATCGTCATCCTCCTCGCTATCGATGCCATCAAACGCCCGGCCCGCCAGCGCCAGCGGGTGCGGCAGGCCCTCCTCGTCGGACACCGTGTCCTCATCGCCAACACGGGCTCTGGCATGCGGGCCGCCCGCACGCAGTCGGGCGCTCGGCTCGTTGTGCATCGCCAGCGCCGAGGACATTGCGCTGGCTGTCAGCGCGGACGTGACCACAGACGAGGGCGTGGCGGCGGAGGGCGACGCACCGGCGGGGCCGCCGCCAGCGGCAGCTGCCGCCGCCGGCAGCCCCTCCCGCGGCGTGGTCCAGGCGGAGCGGGCCGGGCTGGTGCTGACGCTGCTGGCGCTGGCCGAGGCCGCCGCGTGCGCCCGCCGCAGCTGCGCAGCTGCCGCGCCAGCCTGCGACTCGGGCGTGGTGTCGTACCCGATCACGCCCGAGATCCCACCCGCCTCGGCGTCGTACACCGCATAGCCGCCGCCGCCGCCCAGCCCCAGGCCCCGGCCCAGCGCGGGGGAGCTCTCCACCGAGCTGCCCGCGATGGCGCGGGCGCGGGCCGAGGCCTGCGCCGCGCCGTCACGTGGCGTGAGGCCAGCCGCCACGGAGGCCAGATGCGAGGAGGTCGCGACGGAGCTGGGCGTGCCGGGGTTGCTGAGGTCCGGACGGAAGGAGGCGCCGACAGAGGAGGGGCTGAGCGACGGGGACACGCCGGTTGTGGAGGCGGAGTGCTGGCGAGGGGACACCCCGGGGGGGCTGGCCCTTGGCGGCGTGCGCGCCCGTGCTCTCGCCGCCTGTGACTGCGCCTGCGCCTGCGCCAGCAGGGACTGACCCGCCGCCGGCTGCCGCCGCGGTCGGACCGCCGCGTTCTGTGCAGGCGCCGCACTGGCCACCGCTGCAGCCGCAGAGAGGAATAAACAACGTTATGTATGTTGAGCGCCTGTTACGTGCGGATACATTCTGTGAAACACTACGGTAACTGAGCTGGGCCTACCTGCTTCCTCATCCATGCTCAGCCCGCTCATCGGCGGCGGGCTGGAAAGTGACGTCCGCAGCATGGCGTGCCCGTCGGACTTGGCATTGCGGCCTGCGTCGTGGTTGCATCGGCGGCGTGCATTAGCCAGCGGCAGGTGCCCGGCTCATTGCCCCCGAAGCACTCCTTCAAGCCTTCGCGTACGACATGCGTACCTGTGGCCTTGCTGCCATGCTCCTTCACGTCCATGATACCATCTTCAAATGCGAGGGAGCGCCGAGCATTGTTCGCACTTCCCCCAGCCTTTCCGCTTTCGCTGCTGGACGGCGTGCCGCCATGCGCGTCCGGCGTGCGCCCCTCCTGCAGCAGAAACAGCCGTGTCAGTGCATACCGTGGGACAGTTCCCCCATCAACGTTGTTGAAGGCCCCTTCCACCAGCAGTCTTAGTCGTGCACGCACCGGCTTCTGCGCGGAGCTCGGGGACACTGCGGAACTGGAGCGGTGCACGCGGCGCTCCTGGCCGACGGGTTCCTTCGCAGGCGCTGCCGCGCGGCTGTACCGTTCCGGACGACTGGCGTAGAACTACGGCAACACAATATATTCAGCCGTCAGCTCGTGAAATAGCGCTGAAGGGTCTGCAACGCGCCCCCGACTCGCTACCTGCGCCCACGTACCTGGTTGTGCTGGGCCTGAATCTCGGCGAGCTGCCGGCCCATCACCTCCAAGTAGGACTGCATATCCAGCGTTCCCAGCTTGGCCCCGCCCCCAGAGGGGCGTTGTTGGAGCTGCGTGAATTTTGGAACAGCTCGCGAGTCAGGCAACAGGACCAAAAAGGCATTCTGCCATACTCGGCTCGACATTGCTTGCCTTTTCCATCGTGCCGGAGCGGCCCTGCAGAGAGCAGAATTTGCTAGAGCTCCGACCAACTGGCCATCGTCTAGTGCGCTCAGTCCCCGCACTCCAGCAAATATAGTACTATCACAGACAAGTCAGCGTTTAGCCCAACAAACAATCGCTATAGCTTTTGGTCTAGAACTCCCGCTCGTCAAACTCGAACCGGCAGGACGGCCAAACTAGTGGAGGACGGTCATGCAACAATGGTCAAAAAAGCAAGCGACAACGTGTGCCTCACTGCGGGGGCGAAACCGAGGCAGACCCCGCGGCCGGGCCCGAATCCCCATCATCATCCCCCTTCAACCTGTTCGCAACGCTGACCTCGGCCACTGCTACGTTGTTTCATCGCAGTCATCTTATCCACACTGACGTCACTGTGCTCGCAGTAAAGGTCCTCCCACACCATGGCCTATGCACTTATGCAGCGTGTCCAGCGCGCCGCAAACACCGTACAGTGCACCGCGTTGCGGTCTACTCATACTTGTCCAGTTTTAGTCCCTCCTGCAGCCGCGGCAGCCAGCTCGTGGCCTTTTCCGTCAAAAGGTGATAGTGGACCTCCCCGAAGCACGCCACCCTGTACATGCAGCCAGGGTACGACAAGCCAGGTGGAGTTGCTGCAGTCAAGCCACCGCGTTGGTACAACGCACGGCGGGACGCCCGCATCTGTGCCGCATTGTAACACATGCACAACTCACCCCCACATGTCTTGCATTCAAATAATGCCAAGACAGCACTTGCAGCTCACCTTTTGAATTCCTCGAAGCCCAGACCCTCGAACAGCTTTCGGGACGGCTCGTTCACCTCGTGGACTTTGGCCACGAAGCGCTTCACCCCTAGCTCTCTGAATGTGCATGAGGCAGGGTTGCACAGCCGCTTAGATGGCCATACGAGCGTAAGCATCCAGCAGCGTCATTGGGCATTCGTGCGACCGGAGAAGCTCCGCACGAGCGCCGTTGACCTGAAGCGCCACACCTCCGGGACTGTCCTGCCACCTTGCAACGCAGGGGCCGGCCCGGAACCCAGCGCTGCAGCTGCAGAACCGGGAAGCCCACACGACCCAAGGTTGCGGCCCACACCTGCTGGCGTACGCCATGAGCGCCCGCAGCGCCTCCTTGGCGATGCCCTTGCCCCGCGAGCCCTGCTCCGCCACCATAACCTCGATCTCTGCCGCCTGGCGCCCGCCCTCCTCCTCGTCCAGCGTAAAGAACAGGTTCACGTCGCCCGCCATGCCGCCTGTGATATCAGTGTGACATAGAGTTTGGTTTAGCAGTGCATGTATGCGCGGTCAGCGATGCGGCGAATCTTCCCCGGCAACGGCCACCCACCGCCGTGGCTGCCGGTGCCCGGTGTGTCTGGCAGGCCCCGGTCCAGCACTATGAATGTGAGCTTGTCCTCGTCCTGAGCCCAGGAGCGCTGCAGCTCATGCACATAAGACATGCATGCAAGAGGTGATGACAGGGCTATCCATCTCGACCGCGCCACAGGAAGTGCGGCCAGAG
Source organism: Chlamydomonas incerta (assembly GCA_016834605.1). NCBI lineage: Eukaryota > Viridiplantae > Chlorophyta > Chlorophyceae > Chlamydomonadales > Chlamydomonadaceae > Chlamydomonas > Chlamydomonas incerta. The sequence goes on from JAEHOC010000004.1 coordinate 1,590,701, forward strand.
CAGGCGGCGGGCCCCGTGCCAAGTGCGCCGGCGTGCGCTGGCAGCCCCCACCTGCATTTCGTACTCCTCTTCCATCGTCAGCGGCTCCGAAGCTGTCGTTTCTTGAAGTTGCGGATCCTGCATCCATTCATGGTATCTGGGGACGTGTTCTGCGCGGTAAGGAACGAGAATGGCCTTCTCGCCCACAATAACTGTGTTTTGATTGATAAGCATGTTGTAACACAAATCCAATATACTTTCTGTTGGTTACAGTGTAGCGAGCGTCAGCATTTGCAGTCTGCTTTGCGCAGCCCGATTGAGCATCCGTCATGTACGCGGCTTTCAAACAAGAACCGTATACACACAGAATTTTGCCCACTGATATCATTTGTGCCAAGCTCATCCAGTGCTACCTTCGCCCGGCCACCGGCAAAAATCTTTGCAACACCCATTCGCGCGCCAGGGGTTTCGCTGCGATGAAACCTAGCGTTACGCAGTGCCCATCGACATGCCGACGCGGGGCCGCTTTGGACCGGGCGGTGCCTCGGCACGTCTCGGCGTTGTGGGGGCCACACCGCTCGCACGCTCTGGCGTGCCGCCCACAGCCCCCCGGTCGTTCCGCATACCCCGGCATCGCACGCGCGGGCCGCTATAGCTCGGACACAGAGGTGCGTGTTGGGATTAGGGAAAGCAGCTGGTAATGGGTGGCGTCTGCGTGTTGTGTTCACCTGGGCTTTGCGACGAATGAAGGCACGAAGTGCTTGCTCTGGCCGCAGATGCTGGTGGCGGCGCGCACGGCTTCGGAGCATAAGCACCCCCCGGATACATTTCGATTGGCAGGAGTCACGTTTGAGGGGCGCCAGGCAAGTGCGGGCAGGGTGCCGCTGCGCATCTTCATCGCCCGCGGGGCGACTCCTCAGTCATCAATACGTACCATCCGTACCAAACAGTTTCAGTCTTTCAGACCATTGCAACACACAACAACACTGTGCAGGAGCTTGTGCGCGCGCTGCAGCCAGACCAGATACTGCTGCTGGAGCGGGAGCCCTGGAACCCGTATGATGCAGCTGCGGTGCGGGTGTCGGACCTGCGCGGCCGCACACTGGGCTACGTGCCGCGCAAGGACGGCCATAACAGCCGCTACAGCTGCACCGAGCACGGGTTCGCGCTGGTGGCGTCAGTGGGGCAAGTGGCTGAGCCGGAGTCGTCCAACTACGGCGCAATTGCTCTTGGTGAGGACAATGCAGGAGAGTAGGCTTACAGCGCGGGGCTACGTTCGCCGCGTGACCATGTCAGGATGAAACGCGAACAATCAGCGTACTAGGCCCGCGTGCTGGTCCCACCTTGATTGAACCACCTCCTTGCTTCCCTAGTTCCCTGCCTCATCCGCCAGCATATCACCCATGCAATACAACGGAGCCCAAGCAACAAATAACCCTACCCGACCCTGCCTCCACGGCCATCCTGCGGCGGCGCAGCCCGGCCCGACCTTGCCAGCCTAACGCTGGAGCCTCTGCTGCCGCCCGCCGCCGCCGAGGCCGCGCGCCTGTCGGACCTGCCCGCCTCGCTCGGGCCGCGCCTGCCCGCGCTGCGCGCCGCCACCCTGGCCGCCGCCAACTACAAGTGCGAGGTCACGGGGCTGGGGCAGGCGCGGCTGCCTCTGGCGCTGACCCCGGTGTGGCGCTTCAACAGCGCAGCGCGCAGCGTGCAGCTGGTACGGCTGGCGGCGCTGAGCCTGCCGCTGGCGGAAGCCAAGCGCCGACTGGAGCAGGGGCTGTTGGAGGCTGCTGCGGCCGCAGTTGCGGCGGGCACGCTACCAGGCACAGCAGCCGCGGCCGGCGGCAGCAGCGGGAGTGGGGCCGGGGAGGAAGCGGGTGGTGTACTGTCGGCGGCACTGCATCGCCTGCTGGCGACGCCTCAGGCGTATCTGTTCATGGAGGTCAACGGCCTGGCCGAGGCGGACGTGCTCGCGTACTTCCTGCTGGTGGCCCGGAGAGCGGCGGCGGTGCAAGCGGAGGCCTGGCGGGTAGAGCTGCTGATGTGATGCTGACGTGATGAGAGGCGACGGTGCGCGGTGCTGCGGGTTGTGGTTGAAAGGCAGCGCCCGCTGCAGACCGTGCCTGTGCAGATTTGGATGACAGGCAGTACCCGGCGGTCACAAGGATTGCAATGTTGCACACAGGAATGGGTTGTGCGGCTGCCAAGCACGTTGCGGTTGAAGCCTTCTTGTTGTGGTCCCGCAATTCCGCTCTTCACCACGACCTACCTGGTGTTTATAGGACGGCAAGCTCACGAGCAGCCGTCCATAGCTGCAGGGGATGCTCATCCAGTCAGCTGCAGCACGATGCCGTTGATGGTGTACTGCGCCGCGCAGCCCTTGAGCGGGACCACTGCACGGAGCCAGCGGGACGGCCGGAGAGGGCAGGGTCGGATGCAGTAATAGAGCCATGGCCACAGCAATGGGAGTCTTCTTGGCACAAGCTCACAGACGGGTATGTCTCTCAAACTGGCAATATGCGCGGGTAACATAAGCGCACGCACCCCGCACCTTTCACGCGGTCACCCGGCGTCACCAGGTGCAGCGCGGCGGAGCTTTTGCGCAGCACCACACCGCTGGTGCCAACCAGCTGCGGGTTGCGATGCTGTACCACCGTCACGCGCGCGCCGTGCAGGTCCGCCACTTTTGCGGCGGCCGCGGCCGCAGCCGCGGTGCTCGAGGCCGCGGGTGCGTTACGGATGAGGCCTTGAGTGTACTGGTTCCACAGCTCGTGCACACGGAGCATGGTCTCGAAGCTGTTTGTTTGTGGGTCAGACGGAGTGCAGCACAGTCGTTAGCTACCCGGTGCTGTGGGGTCGCGTATAGGAGTCTAGGTAGGCCAATCTCACAAGCTGGGTGCGAGTGACTTGCCGGGCCTGCCCAACGTACCTGGGAGCTCCCTTGCGCGGCCCCGCGGCGGCTGCCTGCTCCGCAGCTGGACCATCAGCTGCCGACAATGACGCCGCCGTGCGCTTCTTTATCTGTGTGTTGCTGCGGAGCTGAGCCGAGTAGCTCGAGGTGCGCCTGTTTGAAGCATTCGACGCGTTGAACACGGCGTGCATTGCGCACAAGCTAAACGCGCAAGATGTGACACACCGCCACTGCAAGCAACCCGTGGTGAGACCTCCGCGACCCCCAACCCCTCAACGCCTGTTGCTCCACTCCCTCCTACCTCGCGAACATCTTCTTGGCGTTCAGAGCCGCCATGGGGTTGTCCAGCAGCACGGAGCGGTCCTGCAGCCGCTGGCTCAGCAGCGAGCGCAGGTCGCTGCTGCTGGCGCGCGGGTTGGTCGCCACAAGCTCTGCCAGCACATCCGCCGCCACCGAGTCACCGCCCGCCGCCGCGGCCACCGCCGCAGCAGCTGCCGCGGACGTTACCGTGAGCCCCCCGCGGCGAGAGCTGCCCCGCCGGCCGCCGGCCGCTGACGCGGGTCCACTGAAGGCGGCGCCGGAGGCGTTGGCGGCGGCTTGTGCTGCAGCCTTGGCCTGCGCCAGGGCTGAGGATAGAGAGCCGTCCAGCACTGCCTCGCCGAGGGTGTTATATGGGAACTCGCCATCTGTGGGCCTGGCCACGTCTGAGGCTACGTTGATAGGCCTGGCTGCCGTGGCGGCGGCGTTGGCGAGAGTGCTGGCGCGCCCGGCCGCCGCCTTGGGGTCCGGCCTGGCAGACTGCCTGCTGCCTGCCTGTGGCTGCTGTTGATTCGCTGTGGCCTGAAGGTTCTCATCGAGCATCGCGAGCCTGAGGCAGTGTACACGACGCAGCGCACGGGGGTGGGTCTTTTGCCGGCACCGGTGCCCGTGCCGGTGCCGGCACCACCCGGGACCACCGTGCGCCTGCCATACCTGCGCTTCTTCGCCGCGGAGATGGCCGGCCCGCCGGGACTCGCTCCATTGCGTTGCATCCTTACGTATTTAGCTTATGCAAATCAACAGACACCGCGCAGGCAGAGAAAGAAGGCTGCCGAAGGGAAAGGGTTGTTCGAACTAGTAGATGCATGCAGGCTCAGTTGAGTTATCAGGTAAAGGTGCAGCATAAATGATGACCAGTTAAGAGACTTTGTTAATAACCCAGTTGCATGGGCTGCGCCGACCCGCACTGGCATTCAACTTGACTCGCCGGCCGCCCAAATTGAAGTGCAAGCATTTACAGTCAAAAGCAGTCCAGCCTGTGACACAAGCAAAATTAACAACGCACACGCTGCGGCACAACGACCCGTTCCAACGACGACTGGGCTTGCTGCGCCATGAGAACCTAGGGGCGTGCGTTCCTGCACTACTCCAAGCTGTACATACTATCTTAAAGCTGGTCTCTAGCCCAGGCTGGCGCACAGAATGCCCCATTCCTTGGGTTTGCGCGCTTGGAAGACGTTCTTGCGCCAGCAGAAGCGGGGATGGATGGGTTTAGACAAAACGGGCGCTGGACTGCTTTTGAGGCGATACATCCGCGCGCTGGCGTACCTGTTCAATTTGCACACGATAATCCTCGCGTGCGCGGCCTGCTTGGCGGTGGCCGCCTGCTACGAGTTTGACTTCAGGTGATTCGAGTGCACACGGCACCGACTGAACGAAGCTCTTCTGGGGGAAAGCGCAATCGGGGCGTAACTTTCAACCGCGTTTCGGAATATGCTCCGTTGCGCGTCGCGCGCGGGGCGTTGGGGCGTTGGAACCGGAAGGCGGCCCTGTAGGCGGACTCACAGGCGGGGGCGCCTAGGCGGACGGGCAAGAGCGACGGGAATGAACGGGGGGATGACAGGGATAGGGTGTGGCGCAGGCGCCGCAGGTGCTGCTGCAGCCTCAGCCCGGCCAGTTAGGGCAACGCGTCACCAAGAAACGGAAGGGGGGGCTAGAGAATTGGGGGAGGGGGGGCAGCACAGCCCGTTATCACGGTGATGGGCGGGTGGGGTTGAATGGCTGGGATGCGTTGAGTGCAAGGCGTGGGTGAATGGCGCCTCAACACGGTGCGTTCTCAGTGGCTGCCGACAAGGCCTTGCTCCCGTGCACCGGCGGGAGCGCCGGCGCGGCAGTTCGCCTGCAGGCTGCAACCGCTGCACGCTCAGTGCTTGCAGCCGGACCGAGTGGGCCGGTGCTTGACCCCACACAGCGCGCTGCGCTGGCGTTACCCCACGGCGTTACTCACCCCTCCCACACCTTTACGCCCGCCACCCCGCAGGTACAACATGGACTTCACGCTGGTGGCCACCGGTACCACCTTCCCGCTGGTTTTCACCATCCAGCAGGTGGGGGTCTGGGTTGGGGTCAGGCCCATTGTTGTTGCGGGCAATTGCGCACGCAATGCGCTGGGCTGGGTGCCAGTGGCGCGGGACCAGGCGCCACGGGTGAATATAAGGGCTTCCGTATACCGGTATGCCACATGTATGGCCTACGGGCCCGGGGGCCGTGGCGGAAGCGTGGTGGGGCGGTGCTGTGTTGCGCTCCTTAGCCGACACGGTTCGCTTCAACGGCCACGCACCTCAACGCGTGCGATGGTGCTCCAAACACGCGATGGTGCCATCCGCAACATTATGCGTACCGTATGCCTGAAGACATCACTGCTGATCCACCGTTGCGCTGCGCTGCCGCTCCACCTGTCAAGCAGGCGTTCGCTCGCCGTGAGCGCGCCACCATTTTGATCGCCAACATGAAGGCGTCCATCGTGGCGCTCTACTACATGCACCGCGACTGGGACCAGAGCGAGAACTTCCCCGCCTCCCTGGGCAACAACAACCTGCAGTGGGCGCGCAAGGTGAAGGCGGTGCTGGAGGAGTTCTGCGTCAGCTGCTCCAGGTGGGTGCTGCAGCGGGTGGGTGCTGCAGCGGGTGGGTGCTGCAGCGGGTGGGTGCTGTAGGGGGTGGGCGCGCGGGCGCGGTGGGTTGGGTTGGGTCGGGTCGGATCGGGTCGGGTGGGTGCTGGGGCATTGGGGCTGGGACGATGGATTTGGTGAGGACTGTGAGGAGGAATCACCGGAGATCACTGGAGTTCGGGCCCGCGAGTGCATGGCGCCATGGCGAACCGGTGCGAACCGCTCACAGCCATGTGCGGCGTCATGATGATCTGGACCTGCCTGGCCCCGCCTGGTCTTGTGCTCTCTAAACCACGCTGCATGTGTACGTGTGTGTACGTGTGTGCGCTCCAGGTACCTGACCGCGCAGGACAGGTACGAGTCGGTGGCGGAGCGGCGCTTGGTGGCCAAGAAGAACGACGAGCTGTACGGTGAGCGGCCGGGTGCACCCGGGCCAGCAGGGTGCAGCGGGCAGGTCAAAGCGGCAGGTCTGAGGCGGCAGTAGTGCAGGAGTGCGAGCAGCCGGTGGCACGGCAGCCACAATCTGAACGCGGGGCCTTGATTGCCAGGGGTGCCCGAAATTGCGACACGCACGTGAGGTCTTGAGGCGTTGGCAGTGCAGATGATGATGCCTTTCTGCCCTCGGGGGCATCCGTTGATGCGTCAACCAAAGCCCGTCAACACTAGCGGCCTGCCACTCAACCTGCCACATGCACACGCACGTCACAGAGCTGTTTGTGCACAAGCTGGAGGTGGAGGAGCGTAACACGCCGCACTTCAGCCGCCGCGTGCACCGCGCCGAGCTGCAGGACCCCGGGCACGTGCACCTGGTGGACTGCTACCGCGCGCTGTCGCTGCTCAGCGTCTTCAACGAGCAGCTGACGCTCAAGGCGGGCTACACGCGCGGCGGTGGGTGCCGAGCTAGGGCCAGGCGGCCTGGGTTGGGCAGGGGCACGCTCATGATTGAGCATGTAGGCCCCGCGACGGCCCCCCCGTTCCTACTTCCCAATGGGTCACTTTCATGCGCCCCCCCCTGCACGCGACCAGGCGAGGGCGGCATGTCGCGCACCAACCAGTACCTGCGCTACATCATCTCCAACCTGGAGGAGCTGCGCATGATCCGCGAGTGTGAGTGCCTGGCCGCAGCGTGCAGGGTGACGGCAACCGCATTTGTGCGGCTGTGTACTTGTGTGGCCTTGCTTGGGTGCTTTCTCGCCGGACCGCATCACCGCTACAGCCTCACCCTCACTCGCCGTTCGCCGCCGCCCGCCCGCCCGCCCGCCACAGACCGCACGCCCTACATGATGCGCACTGCCTGCGGCATCCTGCTGCACATCTTCGCCATCATCCTGGCGCCCTACTTCGCGCACTTCTGCGACAGCTGGATCTCCCTGGGCAACGACGAGGACACGTGAGCCGGATCCCGTACTGCCATGAGCGGCCAGGGCCAAGGCCAGGACACTGCTTGGACGTTGGTGTATTGATGAGGTGATACTGACGCCCTTTGCGCGGCCGCGCGTGTTGCCCGCTGTGCAGGTGCCCGGCCGGCTACGCGGCGGCGATTGTGTTCGTGCTCATTGTGATGCTGCTGTACCACATCCAGGTCGACATCGAGATGCCGTTCGACGAGAAGGGCCTCGATGACGTGAGCGCTCGGCGTGCGCTTTGACAACTTACTGACCAGACAGACCGCTCGCGCACACAGTGATCCGTGGTCGCCTGCTGTGTTCGTCTCGAAGCGCCGCGCCCGGTTGCGTCGACAGGCGAACCCTCATCCAACCCCTTCCCGCCCGCGTCCCCGACCCGTCGGCCCGCCTCAGGTGTTCTTCATGAGCACCGCCGAGCTGGACGAGGCGATGGGCATGCACGCCTCCCTCAGCGGCCGCGGCAGCTGCGACCTGGACTCGCTGGCGGGCTCTTCCCCACGCGAGCTGAGCCGCATGGGCATGGGGTCCGACGCCGGGACGCTGCCGCAGCAGGTGAGACGCACCGCACCGCAGCCCCCGCCTTGCATTGAGCTGCGTCGATGATGCCGATGCGCATGCTGTAGTGCTCAATGCGGCTGGTACTGCTGCTGCTACCGACCACCGCACTGACACTGTGCTCAACTGCCCCCGCTGTGGCACCGCAGCGCTCCTACAAGAACCTGTCGCACCACCTTTCGGCCAAGGACCTGCAGAGCAACCGGCCGCTGCGCACCATCCCCTCGGACCATGAGCTGAACGTGGAGGAGAGCGAGGGGCGGCGCCTGGGCGGCGGGACGCCACACGGCAGCGACGAGACCCTGCACATGTTGGCCGGGCGGCGCTCGCCGCCGCCGCCGCCGCGAGTCAGTGGCGGTGGCACGGGGTACGTGGCCAATGGGGCGGTGTTATCACCAACGCCGGGAGGCAGCCCGACGGGAGCCCCAGGGTACGTGTCCTGGGCGCCGCCCCAAAGCCACTCATAAGAGACAAATCCAAGGGGCTGCAGTTTGCGCGCGCGCGTGCACTAAAGAGCACAACCAAAAACACACCATGTATGTGTGCGTGTGTGTTAAAACGGAAATGTGTGTGTGTGTGTGTGTGTGGTGTATGTTTGGGGTGGAGGGCGACGCGAGTTGATTGGAGCTGACACGCGAGGCGCCTCGGCTGGCGTGGCAGTGCTGCGAGCGCACGTACCCACCCGCCCGCTTGGACCTGCTGCCAGGAAATGCATGCAGCGTGGCACAAGGAATGGGTGTATATTAGTTAATATTTATGACGAAAGCGCGTCCAACAGAACTGGTGGATGTGAGGACATCGTATGGGGCACTGCAACGTCACGACCGAGCAGGGTACGGCGTGGTATGGTAGCTGGGACAATCCTTCAAGAGGGTCATTGGGTTACGGCGTGCTGCATGGAAGGGCGGATATGTGCCTTTGTGCGGCGCATGGGGGTTGCACGTGAGGGTGCACGTTGCAGCATCATGTGCAGGGCTATCGCGTTGGTTGAGTTTTGGGAACAAGGCATCGTGAAACTGAAGTAGTAGGAGCTTGAAAGACAAAAGCGCTGCATTGCGCCGTATTGCTGAGGAGGGCTGATGGTGCGGTGGCTTGTCCGCTGCATGGGGATCTGGGGCCGTATCGCACCGGATGCTCGACCTGTCTGTGCTTGGCGCGCCGCAAGCACACCACGTCGTGTCGGAAGAGCGGGAACATAGGCCTGGTGGCGTAGACCCGCTGTGAATGGCAATGCTTGGTTTTGCATGATCGGCGCGTGTGTTGCTGCTGGGGCCTGGCGTGTGCAGATTCCCAATCGAGGTCACGCAGGACGAAAAGCAGTGCGCATGCCCACTGCTATACTGCAATACGGCAGTTCAGCTCCCGCCTCCCGGTGCGTTTGGGGCCCAGCAGTACCGAGCCTTTTGTATGGCCCCCCTGCTGTGCGGTGTCCACACCGGTAGTATGGCGGAATCCGGCGGAAATTTGAGCCAACGACACCACATACATGCGCGGAGAGTTCTCCGCGCCATCACTCGAACACATTCACTTCCTGCCTGCTCTGCCGGTGGCCTTGGGCGCCAGCCGTATGGGGCCATGCACACGATCGCTTTCACCTCCTGCTTCTGGCCTCGGGCATCAGCCGTATGGGCCATGTGCCTCTCGTCATTCTGTGTGCTAAGCAAGACCTCTTGCATGTCTTGCGGCTCTTCCCGTCGAACAAAAAAACACACGACATCGCATGAGCTGTATAATATGCAAATGCCGCTGAAACGAAAAGGTTGCAATGTCAATACGTCCATACGTCCATACCCCACTACTGCTGCCGATGCTGCGCGGGAACAAAGCACACATCCGCGCTATCCATGGTCCGGGACAAGATCGTATCTTCTTGATGTCGCTCACACACTCTACAGTACATTGATTGCTGCACAACGGACGATGCACACAGCCATCGATCGAGGTCCGCACCCCAGCCGCAATGAACACCACGACGTGCCAGCCTGGCCACCAAAGCTACAGGCACAGCATCGCCTGCGCCCCCCGGCTATTGCCACGCCGCTGGCCCTGCCAGAATGCTCAGGGCCGCCTGTCCCCGCTGCCGATCCTGCCGATCCTCCTCGCCCTGTCACACCGCGCCGCGTGACTCCATGTTGAACTTGCGACCCAGTGACGCCACGATCTTCTCGTCTGCTGGTGTTTCCGCCTGCTCGACCATGGTCGCGAGTTGCCTGCTTGGCGAGGGCTCGGCCGCTGCAAGCCGATGCCGCGCCACAAGTCCACGCCCATGCGGTAGCCGCCGTTCTTGGAGCTGTCCCAGGCGTAGTCGGCCGCACTGAGCGCGGCCGTCTCCGCCTGGTGCAGCGACGCTGCATCCGGTTTTACTTAGCCCCGGCCGGCGGCGCACCATCATCCTTCTGCAGGTCGGCCATGGTGGGCACATTGGCGATGCGGCTGACGTACTCCTCCGCCAGGTCCAGGTCGTCCTCCGCCTCCTCCAGCTCGTCAACCAGGTCGTCGATCAGGACTGCGCGTGCGGGTACACGGGTGCAAGCGCCATGGTGAGCAGGATAAAGGCTCCGGTCCATGTCGTGCGGCTTTGGGACGCGCGCATCAGTCGAGCGATAGCAGAAGGCGCGGGAGTACAGAGGAGGGCCCCCCATTCTGGAATGAACTTTCCCTCCCCCCTCCGCTGCACCACCATCACCACCATCGCGAACATGCCGGCGCCCGGGCTTGCCCGCACCCGAAAGCAGCGCGCACGCTGGGGCCCTACCCGACATTGGCTAGTGCACCCCACCACGCCCTCACTGTACTCACAGGTGTCGTACACGTACATGGCGCCGCCACCGATGATGGACCCCAGGCCCGCCACGATGAAGTCGCGGCGGCTGGGCTTGTACCAGGGCGTGGCGGTGGGCGGCTGCGGGTCCGCGTACACACGGTCGCGCACATTAGTTCGGTGCAAGAAGCCCTTGCATGTGTGTGGCTTAAGGGCGTGTAGTGACGACCTGATTCCAATTGCCCTCACGTGCCACCAGGGCCCAATCGACTTACCCGCGGCGGCGGCGGCGGAGGCGGAGGAGGCGGGGGCGGCGGGGGCAGGGTGTCGATGTTGGGTTGGGTGGACCTGTGTCGGAGCGGGTGTGGGTTGTGAGCTCGATTACACCGACCTCATGCATGCGCACCCATGGCTCATGCTTGTGCGCACCGGCACAGGACGACTGGCCGCGGTGACTGTGCCGCGACCGATGGCCGGCTGGCAACACCGACCGCGCGAGAAGCGCAGAGGCTCTGCATGTTTCCTAAACCTAGATTATGGTGTCGCAAATTTGTCCCGTGTGCAGGGTTTCAAGAATTCGGCCGTGGGGGTTTCCGCCGCCGAGTTTGCTTGCACAGTTTCAAAGACAGACTCCAGAGACCAAGCTGCGGAAAATGTGACAGGTGGTAATACGCAATTAGGACGCGGGCTGAAGAATTGATTCACGCGGAAGTTCGCCGGTCGTTTTTGCATGGGATTCCATGCAGAAACAATTGCTCGCCCTCGGCGATTCCAATCATTTTGGCGTTTTTTGCTCGTGCTTTACAACACAAAAAACGGGCTTCGATCGGGCTTGTTTCAGACGGCCGAAGGTACCATTCATACCGCGGATTCGGCCGTCTCATTTGCAATCAATACCAACTGCTTCAGAGCTCAGCGTATTTACATCGTTACTTGTGCCTGCAGCGACCCAGTCACATCGCCACTAAAATCACTGTCACACGACCAAGAATCACTATGCAGACTCAACTTCGTCGCTGTGCAGGCGCGCTGCCAGCTCGTGCTTCGCGCTCTGTCGCGCCTAGGATTATTTGCCAGTCGCAGAAGACCCAGGATGCGCCAAAGAAGCAGCAGTCTTATGCCGATAAATCGAGGCAAGGCCTCGGTGATATCGGCGACCTGCTGGGCCCTATCGGCCTCACCTACAGTGACGGTGTCTCGGTAAGTGCATTACCTAGCTTTTGTGCACGGGAGATCCGGGACGTGGGCTGGATTTGTGGGCTCGCGCGTGTCGCTTGCGCCACCGGTGTTGCCATCGCACGCAGCCACGTCGCTTATTGCACGCGTGTCCAGCAACCTCACCCAACACCTATATGTGTCGGACTGCCTCAAGCGTGGGCATTCTTGTTGCGCGGGACGCTGAACACACCCAACCGCGTCGATTCCCCTTCCCCCCTTCTTCCGTCGCCCGCCCCCCCCCGGACGCCCGGCAGGAGTTCAAGGTGAAGCCGGAGGACCTCCAGGTGGACAAGTCGTCAAATGGCGTTGCGCTGGGCCCCATCAGCCTCAGCTTTGGCACGGAGCTGAATGACCGCAACGGCGTGGAGGCCAGCACCAGCGGTCGCGATGCAGCGGCGGCGGCGTCGGTGCTGCCCAGCATCCACAGCATGACCACTGCCGAATGGCGCGAGCTGTACGAGAAGGATGGCACCAACGACCTGTGGATGGAGGACGAGTTCAACGCTGGATCACGCCTCATGGTAAGCGGCGGTACCTGTTGCAGCATTCTGGCGTTCTGATTGGGCAGCGCGTTACAGTTGCATGCTTTGCGGACTATCAGCGCATGGTATGCCCTAGCGTGCGTTAGCTGACGTGAGTGTGACCCGGCATACGCTTTTCAGGGCGGGCGAGCTGTGCACAAGGGCGGTGTGTACGGCTTCCGCACGGGTGAGGGGCCATCGGCAGGCGACGTGCCGGTGCACAAGATCAAGATCTTTGACCACTACGGCAACCAGGAGATCGACGTCGAGGTGCCAGAGGACCGGTGAGCGTACTTGCTTAACGGAGTCGGGCCTGCATGACACGGGGAAGAGTGGGATGGCGGTTGCTGTAAACTTCATTAAGAGGGCCCGGGGGTGCGGGACCCACGAGAGCTGGTGACCTGGTGATGGTAGAACCATTTCAGTGACGACGCTTGCACATGGGGAAGAAGACCTGAGGTCGCCACGACTGGGCGACCAGGACCAGTACACGCAGCCCACGCCCCACGCCCCTTGCCAAATCTCCTCTCCTGGCTTCCCGACGCCCGTCCGTGTGATTCAGGTACATTCTGTGGGAGGCCGAGGACAAGGGCCTGGAGCTGCCGTACGCGTGCCGGATGGGCTGCTGCACAGCATGCGCGGTGCGCGTGAAGGAGGGCGAGGTGCACCAGCCCGAGGCTCTGGGCATCAGCGCAGAGCTGCGCGATATGGGGTACGCGCTGATGTGCGTGGGCTACCCCACCAGCGACGCTGTGCTGGAGACGGTGAGCGAGGACGAGATTTATGAGCTGCAGTTTGGCAGGTACTTTGCGCAGCAGGCGCTGGACCCCAACGCTGAGACCATCGAGCGCGACGACTATGCGCTGTCCATTGCCAACATGGACGAGTAAGCCTAGAGCGGGTGGTGTGGGTAGTGTGGTCGACGCCGCGAAGGTGTAGTACGCTGATGCGTGGGCTTGGAACGGGTGGAAGCCGCAAGGGCTGGCGCACTTTGCGGCTGTACATTGACTTGACCTGGGCAGGATTGGCCACGCATTATAGGCGAATAGTTGCATTGGATCCAGTGTTCTGCTGTACGGACTTTTGACCCAGACGCGTGTGTTTTGGGGGGCGCCCGCTCCCCCCCTGTTGTTTCCCAAGGGGCCTAAGACTCCCCATGTGCTAAAGAATTCTTTTATCATGATTCCTTTTGCGAACCCAGTTTGCGTTTGAGGTGTCGGACCTTCGGGGACTCAAGCGCGTGGGACCGGACGGGCATTTGCCCAATCCCGCGCAAACTGCTGCAAGGTCTCTGGTTTGCTCGCTCTTTGTGCTTCATTCAATGAAACATGCATACACAAAGCCGCCAAGCAATGAAATAAGGTACCTTAACAGCTGTTGACTCCAAAAGCAAAAATGGCGAGTCCGTTTCGCTTGTCGTGGGCCTTCCTAACTATTCTCCTAGCTTTGATGGGGCCCTTTAGAGGCTGCAGCGCTTGCCAGGAGCTTACAGAAGCGACTGCGTCTCCATCCGAGCTCGGTCTGCTCAAGAACTTCCACCAGGTCCTGAAATGCAACCACATTCCTGGAATTCTTGTGTTTCCCTACATATGGGGTCCTATCACCGTCACCGTGGACTGCGGAAAGCTGCAGCCGGTGAGTGCCGCCCCAGGGTTCGGCGCGCATGCACCAGGTCACGCAGCAAGCGCCCTTTTACTGGGAGTGCGTGGTTGCTGACAAGCTCAGGGTGCGTGCTACATGCGTGCAGTACCAAATCTACATGGGAGGGACGCCGGACGAGGTCACGCAGCGGTGGACGGACGGCGAGCAGGCATGGTGCAGCCTGTACTCCATCCTGCGGCGCAAGGGCTGCCAGCTGCAGCTGTCGCCCTTTTCGACTTCGTACATCAGCCTGCGAAAGACGCCGAACCTAGGTACGTGGTAGGGCTTGACAGCAGTGAGCGAGCAGCGTCTGCGCTTGGGCTTTGGGCGGGGATAGGTAGCGAGGAGACGGTGTTGGGCCTCCGCCTCCTGGATTCCTAACTCTCAACGCGCAGTCGAGGGTGGCACGAGCCCGTGCTTTTGACGCTGTCCATCACAGATTTGACGCTGGTGCAATGCAGGTGCGGTTTGCCGCTTTGAGCACGACTCGCGGTGGAGCTGGTGGATGGCGGGCAGCTTTGGTGCCGCTGTGGTACTGCTTCTGGCCGCCGGGCCGCTGTCAGAGTCCATGGCGCTGCGGGTCACCAGCGGGGGACTCATCTTTGCGCTGGGGTCTGTCGTCATTATCACATATATCATCTCAAGGTGCGCGCTCGGACCTGCCCTCACTCCTCACTGGACGCCATCTACCTCGAGCTGCCCGCGCCTGCTATTGCTACTTCGGCACCCGCAGATGTAATGTTACGCGTCAGCTATAGCCTTTTCCATTGTTCCTCCCAAACGCGCCCGCCACCTTGCAGGCAAGTGCCGGGACGGCGCAGCCTGGTCACCACGGCCATGCTGCTGGGCAGCACCAGCTGGGGCCTGCTGCGCTGGAGCACGGGCTACTGGGTGCCGTCGCTGTATACGCTGGCGCACAACCGGGTCGTGCTGGGCGTGGCGGGCAGCTTCGGGCTGCTGGGCGCGGCGCTGACGTACCTGTACGGCAATGTAGACAACCCCAAAATAAACACGCTCGTCAAGCTGGGGCTTCAGCTGCTGGGGCTGGGGCTGCTGTGGGCTGGCACGTGGACGCAGCCGCCCGTGTTCGCGGCGCTGCTGCTGGCGGCGGCAGGCTGGCGGGTGCTGCGCTGGGTGCTGGCGGCAGTGCGCTGGTGAGTGGCAGGTCTCAATTCAGGGGCTGAGGACGCGCGGTACAGCTGGCGGAGCTCGTCTACCAGGTTTTTGCGTTTTGCACGGTAACCTTTGTGTGGCTCTCCTGCTAACCTGGGCTGACCCACCTCACCCAACGCCTAACCCCCCGCAGGTTCCATGGCAGGCGATCCGCAAAGCAAGCAGCTGCGCAGCGTGCACATGCACGGCAGGAGGAGCAGGAGCAGCAGCACCTGCTGCAGGAACAGCAAGCAGCCCAGCCCCGCACGCCACTTGGCGCAGCCTCGGCCGGGATAGCCCTCAGCCCGCTGCAGTCGGGTGGGGCGTACCTGATCACAGCCGGCACGCTGGGCGCCGGTAGCCTGGCCCCGTCGCCCTACGGGCCGCCAGGCACGCCGGTGCAGGCGGCGGGGCTGGACGTGGCGGCGGCCCTGGCGGACGCGGTCAGTCCGCTGGTGCGTGCGGGGCTGATCATTAACCCGCTCAGCGGCCGCAGCATCAAGATTGGAGGCGACCTGTACAACAGGCTGGTGGAGCAGGGCCACGTGCCTGACATGGCGGCGGGACGGCTGGCGCCACCTGCGCCACTGGTCGGCTCGCCCGCGGGCAGCGATAGCGGCACGCCAGGCAGCCCGGGTGCGGCGACGCGGCGGCGCAGGCAGCTGCGCAACCGGGCCGGCTGAGAAGCCACCCCTATGGCAAGATGCTGAGAGGCTTAGGCGGGTGTGGCGTGTGGGGCTGCGCAGGGGTACAGCTGTTCGGTGTGGTCCTCACGCTAGGAAGGTAACGCTGGGATTGAAGTGGGTGGTAGTGGGTGGAACGCGGAAGGAGTGCGAGCTAGGGCACCCTGGCCGCCTGGCCCTTCCGCACGGAAGTTCAAAGGGCGGCCTACTATGCAAGCGGCGCTTGGCAATGCCCAAGTTGCTTAGCACCGGCAAATACATTGGAATGGATTGCATGTAACGTTGCCAATTGGTAAGGCGTTTGGCTAGAAAAAAGCGTGCAAGCTTTCGGCGTCAAAAGGTCATGCAAGTGAATCGTAAAAGCGTACCGTCCTGTCTCTTTTCCTTCATCAAACCACTCACGAAGAATGGTCTCAGACATATAGCAGCACCATAACTCGCGATTTAGACCAGGCCTCTAGAGCCTGACCTTCATCGTTCAATGGCGAGCTTCCGGAGCTGCTTTGCGGGGCGACCCTGCAGCCAGCCAGCCATCAGGTAGCTTCTGACGCCCTGGGCATAACTGGCTGGTAATGTTCGCAAGGGCGTGAGGACTGAGCCCCAAACCCGTCATGCAACTGCCTCACAGGCGAAGTTTGGCACCAGGGCCGGCCGATGCTGGGCCGCTAATGAGCACGAGTCTGGCTGCAGTCAAGGTAAGCCATAGGGGTGCAGAGATCTGGAGATTGCGACATCCTGACCCTGACCTAGCTCTCGGAGGCGCAATTTGCGATTTGGCAACCCGCTCTCCACTTTCACGCACATCGCAGGTGCGCCGGCTGATGACGGTGGCGGACCCTGGGTTTGAGGGTCTCGTGGAGCAGCGTCAGTCGGCGCTCGCGGCTCCGGCCGACCGCCCGGTCGGCAGCTCGCCGCAGCGGCAGACAGTTGAGCGGCACCCCGGGCAGCGGCACCAGCCTCCTGTGGCCCCGTCCGCCCAGCCGACACACTCTGGCACTCGTGACCGTGCTGTCAGCAAGTATCTCATCAACGCCATCATGACCTCAAGCTCCTGGCAACAACTGGCGGAGCTGGCCGACGCCAACGCGCCGTCCTTCAACCACGTGCACATCAGCGCGCTCGTGTGCCGGCTGCCCAAGCTGGTCCCCAGCCCTCACGGGCTGGAGGCCTCGGAGCGGGGCCGATTCTCTCGCTTCCTGGGCGAGGTATCGGAGCTGGTGTCGCAACGGCTGCCCACGTTTGATCCGCGTGCGGTGGCCAACGTGCTGTGGGCGGTGTGCAAGCTGGGCTACAGCCCCGCGCCGCCACTGCTGAACCAGTTCCTGTTCGAGGCGTACGTTCGCATGAACCAGTTCAACGCGCAGGTGGGTTGGGTGGGGCTCGCTAGGAGCAGAAGAATGGCAGGAGGTCGTGCAGGAAGCCACTATCGGCATGGGTTGGCTGCTGGCGGACCGAACCCCCCAAGCTGTTTCCTCTTTGCAGGAGCTGGCCAACCTGTCGTGGGCGCTGGCAACGCTGGCAGCCATGGGCCGGCAGCCCGTGCCGGCCTGGCTGCGCAAGTTCATATGGGCGGCGGGGCCGCACGTGGGCGAGCTCAAGCCGCAGGAGCTGGCGCACATGGCCTGGGCGCTCTCACGGCTGTGCCCGCCACCTGCAAACGGCGAGGCGGCGTCAGCCGGGGCGTCACCAGCTGTAGCAGGGACCGCATCTACCAGCAGCAGCAGCAGTGGTAGTCCGTATGCGGAGTCGCTGCCGGGGCTGGTATCGGCGCTGTGTTCGCGCGCCGAAGCCTGCATGGCCCGCTTCAGCAGCGGCGAGCTGGTGATGGCGGTGACGGCGCTGCACCGACTGGACCCCGTGGCGGCGAGCGGCCTGGCGGCCGCGGCACTCCCGCACCTGCTGCGGGCGTGCTCGCTGCCGCCCACAGGCTCCGGCCCGGGAGCAGGCCGCCGCGACTACCGGGGCTCTGCAGCAGCATCGGCGCTGGCTTCGCCGTCTTGGCGGTGTGAGCTGTCGGGCCAGGACTTGGCGAACCTGTGGTTCGTGCTTGGCAGGTCCGCGGCGGTGAGGGCCGCCGAGGCGGAGACCCGCTCAGCAGGCCTGGGGGCTCACGCGGCGCGCACCGCAGCCTCCGCCTCCGCATCAGCAACACTCCAGCAGCCTCCCGGTGGAGTAGCCGCAGATTCCGTGGCACATGCACCGGGGCCCGATGCAGCGGCTTCAGGCGCAGCGCACGGCAGTGGCTCGGCAGTGGCGGCAGCGCCGCCGGCGCCGGTGCCGCGGCATCACCTGTACGCCCTGGTGGAGGTGACGGGGCGCTCGGCGCACCTGCTGACGGCGCAGGGGTTGTGCATGGTGCTGGTGGCGTTCGCCAGGCTGCAGATGCAGCCGGGGGCCGACACCGCACGCGCGCTGCTGCACCGCTTTCACCAGGTGCGTTTCCAGCCAAACAAGCGTGTGAAGGGGTGGCCAGCTTCACATGATGCGACCCGATCATGCAACCCCATGCAGCTAATTTTAAAACGCTTTTCTTTCGCTCCCAGGTGCTGCCTGCTCAAGCCAGCTTCCAGTGCGTTTCGGTGTCGCTGTGGGCGCTGGCGCGGCTGGACCTGAGGCCCGACGCCGCCACCATGCAGCTGCTGCTGCACTGCGCCGCGCTGCAGGCGCCCGCCGCCAAGCCGTACGAGCTGCTCGCGCTGCTGTGGGCGCTGACGCGCCTCGGCTTCTGCCCGCCGGCGGACTGCCTCAGCCGCCTGGGCGCTCGGCTGGCAGTGCTGGCGCCGCGCATGCGGTCGCACGGGCTGCAGGTGGTCGTCGCAGCTTATGGCGCCTTCGGCGAGCCGCTGCCGCATGCGCTGCGGGACGCGGTGCTCGTAGCCGCCGGCGCCCACGTCGGTGGCGGCAAGCTGCCCAACAGGAGCAGCGAGGGCGAGCCCAGGTGGCAGGCCGCACAAGAGCCCGGCCAACCGGCGGCTGAGGTGCTGGCGGCGCAGGCGGCATCCGGAGAGCAGATGAGGCAGTCCCCCGACGTCTTTGCGGAGCTGCCGCCCGCTTCCGCGGTGCGGCTGCTGTCCACGCTGGCGGGCGTGTCTCTGCGCCAGGCGCCTAGCTCCCGCGGCCGCGCCGCCGTCAAGCACTCGGCGGCGCAGCTGCGTGCCCGGCTCGCGCCGCGCCGCTACGCGCTCACGCGCGGCATCGAGCGGGCCACAGGCGGCCGCCTGGCCGGCCTGTCCACGGACGCGCTGTGTGCGCTGCTGCTGTCGGTGTCGCGGCTGTGCATGCGGCCGGGTCCGGCCTACCTGCAGGAGCTGGAGGCGGTGCTGGAGGCGCGCGTCGCGCAGCTGGCGCCCTGGCAGGCGGGCAGCCTGCTGGCGGCGCTGGCGCGGCAGCGGCGGCCGCCGCGTGGCGCCTGGCTGCAGCGCGTGTTGGCGGGGCTGGAGGGCAGCTATGAGCAGCTGAACGGGCAGCAGCTGCTGGGGCTGGTGCACTCGCTGGCGGCACTGCACTTCCGGCCGACGGCGGCCTGGATGGCCAAGTACCTGCAGCACTGCCTGTCGCGCCAGGAGGAGTGGCCGATGGACGGGCTGCGGCGGCTGCTGCGCTCGCTGGGCGAGCTGGGGCTGCAGCTGCGGGGGCGGCCGTGCCGCGCGCTGCTGGCGCTGGTGCGGGCGAACCGCGGGGAGCTGCTGCACGTGGTGGGGGAGCGCCAGCGGGTGCAGCAGGCGTCGTTGGCCGTTGCGGCGGCGGCGGCAGCTGCCAACGCGGGGCGCGCCGACACCACCAGCTACAAGCAGGTCGGCAAAGCGGGGAGCGGCGAGCAGGCCAGGAAGCCGAGCAACCGCCTGGTGATTGGCAAGAAGAGCGGTGGGGAGGAGGGGTCCGGGCGCCAGAGCTCTTGCGGGCTCAGGCGCATAGTGCTGCGCACGACGGACTCTGGCGCCATCGGGCTGGGCGGCGGCGTGCGGCTGCAGCTGCCGGCCGTGAGCAACCGGGCGACAGCGCGGGCCATGGCTGCGGAAGCGGGGATGCGGCTCAAGCGCAGCCTGTGCAAGGTGTGCGTGGACTTGGAGCAGTGCGCTATTTAAGCAGCATGCAGTGTTGCGACGTGGCATTCGGCCGTACGGAAGGTTCGGCGGGAAAGGAGCTGGCGTTCATCAGAATGATTGCGGCACCGAGGTATACTAAAACTTTCGAAAGACGTGTGTATAACTACAGAGGCGAGTGCGCGACAGAATACGACTTGAAATCCAATGTTGAGTTGAATGTGTGAGGGCTTGGGCCGGGGACGGCCCGTGGGGACGGCCTGCACGGGCGGCCTGTGTCCGGCATGTGGCAGCTAGAGGACTGTAATGAGATGAACATGGCGTGGCTGCGTGGTGCGGCGAGGGTGAGGGAGAAGAATACATGCGGATGCGGTTTGGAATTCGACAGGTGGCTGCAGCAAATGAAGGGGCTTTGCTACCAGCCGGCGTGGCTGGAATTTGGCACGCGAAGGGTTGCAGCGTCGGTAGCTATGCACAAAGCGGTTCGTCTCCCGGCTGCGCAGGTATTGGACCGCGCCGAGAATTGAAAGCACAGAGGTAACATTTAATGACTTTTATCTGCTCGTGTGTCCCTTCAATGGCCACTCCCGGATCGACAGCAAAAATCAAGTTTTGGCGGGAGCAAGCATATCGCTCTCACCTGCTACCAGCCCAGTACAATTTGCATTCATGCCCATTCATTATTCATACGCGCCCCTGAAACTGAGATAGAGTTGAACGCGTTTTGCACGCTGAAATACAGTTGCCGAAGTCGCGAGCTCATTTCTTGATGTTGCTTCTAGCGCCGACGCATCAACACGTCGCCCACCCCTATAACTTCCATTCACGTCTCCCCCGCTGCGAAAGTCGGTCGGTCGGTTGCCACTTGCACAGGAGCACCTCGCCTCTCATTACGGGGAAGCTGCGCTGGACTACCAGCCATGAGGTTTGAAGAGTAAGAATGGCTCAGCAAGCTCGATGGGACAGTGAGGCTGGCACCGCCTGGCCCAGCATCGGCAACGCAGGGTGCGCATGTCAACGTGCAATGGTAGCGCAGCCGGCCTAAGCGGGTGTCCCATCGCCGGCCGGCGTTAGCGGGCGCATCGGCGTTACTATCGGTGCTTGACTTAAGGGAAACAGGGACCGCCGGCCAAGCAAACACTTCCGCATCTAGCGGCTTTTCGCCCAGCCTACTGTCTGGCTGCACCGACCTCGGACAAATGCAGCACCTCCCGCAAGTCGCACTGCCTGGCGAGCATCCCTCGCCCCAGCCGCCTAGCCGACCCCAGTCCGGGGCGGAGGCCGGAGGCCTCTCCCAGGGCTACAGCCGGCAGTGGGGCAGTGAAGCCGGCGGGCCTGCACCAGCAGGCGCAGCAGCCCCGCATGGGGATTACAATGTCGGCGGTGGTGGCAGCAGCGGCGGCGACGGCATTGATGCGGACCACGAGGAACTTGCGCCTCGGGCCTCTTGGGGACTCTCAATCTTATCAGACTCACAGCGCCGTATTCCGCTAGCGGCCCGCCCACCCACCCTCGGCGCGGCCAACGTCAGCGCCCGTAGCCGCCAGCCCAGCAGCAGCGGTGGCGGCGGGAGCGGCGGTGCCAGCGCCGGGCCGCAGCAAGCTGCTGCTTCCATCTCGTCTCAAGGCCCCTCACCCGGCCGGGCAGCACTGCGCCCCTTGCCTCAGCCACTCGAGCCGCCCGCCGTCAGCGCGCCGGCTGAGTCTTCATCAGCAGTCGGTGCCGGTGCGCATTCTAACCGCTTCACGGCTGTGCAGGGCGCCGTCGGCTCCATCATGAGCAGTTCCGGCAATCCCATGTCGACACCCAGCCAGCAGTCCATGGCCGCATCCGTACCGCCTCTCAATCTACCGGCAGGCCTGAGAGGCGCGGCCTACGCTCTGGCGCCACCATCACCGCCGTCGCAGCTGCGCCCGCCGGCCCGACCACCTGTTGCCGCGGCAGATAAGGGCCCCTCGCATGCGGCGGGGTCGGGGCCGAGTGCCGCGGTCGCGGGCTCGACTGACATCATAACCTCCACTGATGTCTCGGTGACAGCCTCGGCGTCTGCGGTAGTCAGTGGCTCGTCCGGACACTCCTCCGCCCGGTCCATCCATCCGCAGCTGCCGATGCCGCCCATGCAGCAGCCCCCGGCCACGGCCCCACGGCACCAGCAGCAACAGCCCACTGCGGTGCAGAGGCAAGCACATACGCCGCCTCACACACCGCTGCCGTCGCAGCTGGCACCCTCCATCGCGCCTGCCAGCACGCCTCCGGGAGCGGGCACGCCAGCATCCGCTTCGTCGCCTTCCTCCTGGGGCGGCAGCTCTGCGCACTCGCCTCCCGGCAACAACTGGTCTCCGGGGCCATCTTCACACGCGCCCAACGTACCGGCGCACTCACAGCCTGAAGGCACCTCCGCCGGCGGCAGCGACAGTGACGACGGGTGGTACAGCGAGATGCTGTGCGCGGCGGGCGGCAGGCGGCCGCTGCTGTACGGCAGAGAGTGGGAGGGGCTGGTGCACGAGGTGACGTGGCGGGTGGCGCGACGCTTTGGCTTCCAAGCCTTCAATCCCAACCCCGACGCGCGGTGCTCGCAGTCGCCGCAGTGGACCCCCGCCACCGCCTTCCTGGCCGGCGACCACCTGTGCCACCTGCTGGCGCGGAACTTGCTGCCGCGCATGCGCCCGACCGCCTCACAGCTGCGGGCCGCAACAGACGCTGCAGATGTCGCGGCGGCGGCGGCGGCGGCGGCGGCCCCGCCGCCGCTGCCAGGCCAGGAGGCCGGCGCTGCGGCCGCGGAAGCGGCCGCAGAGGCGGCGGCCGCCGCCGCCGGCCGGCCGCGCTTTGCACTTGCGGTGTACGAGCTGCACACCTCCATCTTCCATGGGTATGAGCGCGGCTGGTGCGCGCACGTGGGGCTGGCTCCGCGGCCGCGGGCGGCGGCGCGCACGCTGACGGCGGCGCGCTGGTGGGACACGGCCCCGGTGCACGGCATGCTGCTGGAGCTGTGCCTGTACTTCCTGCTGTACAGCGAGGCAGCCAACCTGCGCCACACGCCCGAGCTGCTGTGGTTCCTGTTCTGGGCGGCGGCGCACAGCGAGCACATGCGGGCGCTGTGGCGGCGCGGCATGCCGCACCTGCCGCTGGAGCCCGGGGCAGCGGCGGCGGGGCCGGCGGCGGGACAGGGGCAGGAGCGTGGGACGGGAGCTGGCGCTGCTGGAGAGGGCCTGCGGGCGTGCCGCATCCGCCTTCGGAACCGGTTGCAGGTGGGTCTCGTGCAATTGCCTTGCACTACAGGGAGAGGCCGGCCTGTTGTACATTCTGCGCCACCAGCCGCTGCTGCGTACGGTAGTGCAGCTGACACCTGTCACTGACTCTTCCGCATCGTGCGCCCCGCTGCATTCACAGCGAACCATCTCGGCGGTGCAGCTGGCGGCGGGCGCCGCCATCGCCCGCGAGCCGCCGCCCCCCTCCCCCGACATCACGCCGGCCGCCACGCCCAGCAGCAGCATCGCCGGCAGTATCGCGCCGCCGCCCTTCAGCGCCGCCGCCGCCCGGCAGCTGTACGAGCTCGCGGCGGCCGCAGCCGCAGAAGCGGGCGGCATCCCGCAGCCGCACAGCCCGCAGGCGCTGTCGCCGGAGCTGTGTGCTGCCGCGCTGCCGGCGTGCCGCTCGGCGGCGGCGGCGGTGGCACCGCACCTTGGCGTCCTGGATGCGGAGCTGGCGGCGGAGCTGGCGGCGTTCGGTGACGGCGGCTTCGTGACGGACCGCGTGGTGACGCCGCTGTTCTGCTTCCTCAGCTACGAGGTGCGGGTTGGGTCCCTTTGCGCGGCCTTGTATGTGTGCGTGTTGTGCGCGGCCAGGCAAGCAATGTCAGCGCGCGTGAGTCCCACTGCGAATAGCACCGCGGTTGCGCTGGCCTTACTTGTTGTGTCGATGCTGGGACTGACTGGCTGGCGCGGCGGGCACATGTGTGGATGCTGGTGTGCACGCAGATGGATGCGCTGTTCGAGGCGGGCGTGGAGGTGGCGCACCGGCTGGGGTACGACGACGTCAACGAGTCGCTGTGCCGGCGGGACGTGCTGGGCAGGCTGCTGGGGGAGCTGGGCGTGCAGCGGTGAGCGGGGAGGGGGGCGCACCTGGCTGCGCGTGCGCCGCCGCATGGTGTGCTCGGTGCGGTGTGCGAACGCACGTCCATCCCGCGGAAGTCACCCCCAGCGTGGCCGCTGTCGAAGTGTAGCGTTGATCAGCAATCACATGTCCCTGAGCATTGCACAAGGATTCCATACGGTACATCCCAAGCAGGGCTGGCCGGCTGGGCGCTTTTCCCAGCTGAAGTGCAACTGCTTTCCCCCTATCCGGTGCAGGTCGCAGCTGGAGGCAGGGGACGTGAACGAGGCCTGGACCCGCATCACACTGCTGGGGCAGCCTCGCCACCGCCGCAGCACCAGCACCAGCAGCGACAACGGCGCCGGCGGCGGTAACGCAGCCGGCGGCAACAACGCAGCTGCAGGATGCCGGAGTGACGCTTCAGCAGCAGCCGCAGGAGCCGCCGGTGGGGCGTCCTTCGATGCGCAGCGCGCTGCGAACTTCTGGAGCAGCAAGGTGCGGCGTCGCGGCGTGCCTTGCCGAATGTTGTGATCTGAAGCGGCGTGCCACTTCTGCGGGCGGGGGCACAGGCGGGCGAGCCAAAGAAAGCGCCCTACAATTCCCATTCGTAGGGCGCGGGCGCGGGCGGGCGGGGGGGCCAAGCAAGAACCTTACGGTCCCCCGAAACCCCACCCTCATACCGGTACATCGTGCATGGAACCCCGTGTGCAGGTGTTTGTCAAGACCTACCGCGAGCGGCGCAGCTGGGCGGCGGTCTTCCGCGCCTTTTACCGCATCTACAGCCTGCAGCTGGTGCTGCTACACCTGGAGCTGGCGGCGGCCTTCGCGCCGGGCGACTGGGCCGTGTTCAGCGGCGCGGTGCTGACACACGCCTGGCTGGCGGCGGCCGAGCGGCTGGCCAACTGGTGGATGACGCGGCGGCCGGCCGACCCCATCGCGGCGCGGCGGCGGCAGCGGGCCAAGGCCGAGGCGCGCAGGTGTGTCGGGGGCCCTGACTTACGTGATTTCTCTAGCAGACTATGCAATTGATTTCTGGCAGCAAGCATCCCACCGGCCGGGTAGCTAGCACTTGAAGACTGCCCAATGTTTCCTTGGGTAGCAGGTCCAAAACGATGCGACGGGGATCCCCGACTACTGCCGCCAGCGCCGCGGCCGCGGCTTTGGTCCCCAAGAAGCGCGCCTCTCCTACCGAGTCCGCCGCCGTGGCGCGCGCGGCCCGGCGGCCGGTGGCGCAGGAGGGCGAGCCGCTGCTGGGCGGGCTGCTGGGGGCGGCGGACTGGGTGCTGGCGGCGGCGGCGCTCACCTTCCTGTACATCACATACTGGCAGGTGGGTGCGTGCGTGCGTGCGTGCGTGCGTGCGTGCGTGCGTGCGTGCGTGCGTGCGTGCGTGCGTGCGTGCGTGCATGGGCCAGAGGACATGGGGTGCAGGTGCGGTGGGAGGTGTTGCAGTGCCGGGGGCCTGCGGGTGTGGCCCACCCCCGCCGCGCTTCCTGCCTGCCTGACGGACGGACGGACGGACGGACGTTGCCTGCGGCGGTTGCTGCGGCGCTCGCTTGCAGGGCTTTGGCTTCTTTGACAACGCCGACGCCTGGGCCCCGGGCGGCGCCAGCCTGCAGCACTGGGTGCGCGCCTACTGGCTGACGGGCGCGGTGGTGTACGCGGCGGTGGTGGTCGGACACGAGCTGCTCACGACGCGCTTCGGGTGAGGCGCAGGAAGGAATGCAACTTGGCTTTTACTTACTTTTACGCCTTATCCACTACTTTTAGGATGGTAGGCACAGACCCGCGCCGCGATACAATAGCCTGCAACATCGCCAACGTGTACAAGCCCAGCCCAGCCCACTGAACGATGTATGGGCCCCCGGCACCGTGGCTGTCAGTCAGGCCAGGCCTGGGGCTGAGGGTGCGAGCACTTGGCTGCTGGTTGCGTTGCCGGCGTCCTGCTGGCTGCTCACCTCGCGTGCCCAGCTGCCCAAGCTGCCCATCAATCCGTGCGCCGCCCACAGCTCCTTGCCGCTTCCCACCCACCCACCCCTGCGCCCGCCCTTGCAGCTATCGGGTCAGCGGCCTGGCGCTACTGCCGCTGCCGGGCAGCCTGCGCCGCCTGCTGTCCTGCTACAGCGCCGTGCCCGCCTCGCAGTGCTGGCTGGAGGGGCGGCTGGGCGTGACGTGGCGCGTGTCGCTCGCCAACTGGGCCATGTGGGCTGTGGTGATGGCGGCCAAGGTGGCGTTCGAGTACTACGCCATCGCCAAGCCGCTGGTGGAGCCGGTAGGCGGGGCCGAGCGGCGGGGATGCTGCGCTGGGAGGGGTAGCAGCAGTCGGCACGCATATGCGTGTGTGTGCGTGTATGTGTGGCGTGCTGGGCTGGCGTGAGAGGGGTTGACGCCGAGCACATCCGGCCAGGCGCCTGCTCGGCATCAGGCGCCAGGCCCATATTGCCCTACCCGCACCCGGCCACCTGTTGCCCCCCAACCCCAACCCCAACCCCAATCCCAATCCCAATCCCAATCCCACCCCCCAGGTCCGCGCGCTGCTGCAGCGGCAGTGGCTGGGCTGCACCACCTCGCTGCTGCGGCGCGTGCTGCCGCCCGCCACCGCCGCCTCGCTGCCCTGCCTGGACGGTGACTGGCTGCTGGTGGCGCTGCGGGTGGCGCCGCTGCTGCTGGTGTGCCTGGCCGACACCACCATCGCCTACAACGTGAGCGGGCCGTGCGCCCGGATCGATGGGGCCCAGCCGCGTGCGGGTGTTGCAAGAGTGGGCGTGTGCTTTGGCGCGGGCACTGCGTGGGGGCAGGGTGACGGATGGCCCCCCACGGTGATGACACGGCAGGGAGCATGTGCTGTCAGGCGTGGTGTGCGGGTGTGTGTTTGGTGGGGCCGGGTCTGGGTAGAGACGTCTAATATCCGGAACCGGGGGATGTGAGAGCGTGCCGGCGCCAGCTGCGTGCAGCAGCACGGAAGGGTGCGTAATGCACGCAGACATGCGCACGCCACGCCTGGGCCCCCCGCAGATTGTGATGGCGCTGTTTGGGCTGGCGCGCGGGCTGCTGCGGCTGGACCTGGGCACGGTGGCCTCCTGGAGCGAGCTGCGGGCGGAGTTCCAGAAGGGTCCGGTCAGGTGGGCGAGCTTGGGCGCGTGGTTTGGGGGGCGGACAGTCATAGGGGCTGCGTGTTGCGTGCTGCGTGCTGCGTGCTGCGTGCTGCGAACCTTCTGGGGGTATGGCCTGGGTACCGATCGTGGGGGCTGCCATCTACACATGTGGTTTGAGGTCGTCACAGCAACATGACACGACGCGACACTGCCAGCTGACGCGCGCGCTCACGCACGTGGCCCCACGCGGCAGGTGGTGGCGGCGCTGCATGTCCGCGGAGGGCGTGGCGACGCATCGGCGTGCGCTGCGCCGGGAGCTGCAGGAGACGGGGCACGGCCGCGCGCAGGCCGCAACGCTGGTGCCCGAACGGCCGCTGGCACCGCCGCCCGGCTCAGATGATGACGATGACGGCGGTGGTAGCAGTGGCACGGGCGGTGTCGGTAGCAGCAGCGCCGGCGGCGCCGCTGCCAGTGGCCCGGCTGCTGCGTCTGATTATGGCGCAGGCGTTGCGCAAGGTGGTGGCGGTTTGGCGGCAGGAGATGGCCACGGCGCCTCCGAGGATGAGGCGGAGGCCGGCCGCACTTGGTGGGCTGACTCAGGTGTGGTGGGGCAGCGGCGGCGGCAGCAAGGCAACGGGCGGCAGCGGCGGCGGCGGCGTTACCACCCGGGCATCGAATCGGAGGAGGAGGACGATGACGACAACGAGGGCGCGGGCGGCGAGGAGCCGGGATCGCGCGACGGCGTTGATGGCCCCAGGCGGCCGAGGCTGCCAGGCGCTGCCAACAACGGCGAAAGCAGCACCGGAGGGGAGTCGGACACGGATGTGCGGCATGACGGAGGTCCGCCGGGTGGAAATGGACATGGAGGGGGGCGGCATGGGCCGCACGACGCGCCTCTCGCCGCTCCAGGGCATGCGCGTGGGCCGGCTGCGGCGCCCCCAGACGGCGGGGCTGCACGGCTGGGCCTGGCGCGGGGTGTGGCGGACCTGTGGCAGCGCTCCCTCGGCCGCGGCAGTCCGTGGCCCTGGGGAGGCGGCCAGCAGCCGCAGCCGCCGCAGCCGCAGCAGTTGCAAGCAGCACAGCAACAGGCCGCGCCACCAGCTGCGGCTTTGCGCCTGCGGCCTGTGCCCACGGACACGGTGGTTGCGCCTGTGGCCGGCGGGGAGGGCCACCACGCTGCGGCCCGCGGCCGGGTGCTGCCTCCTGGCGGGGTGGCAGAGGCGCTCGAGCCAGCCGCCGGCAGGCAGGCGACGCCGCCGTCGGCCGGGGGCGCTCTTGTGGGCTTCTTCACGCCGCGCCGACGGCAAGATGCGGGCGGGTGCACGACACGGTACGGCGCAGCTACAGCCGCAGGTCGAGCCGGTAGTGGCTGTAGCAGTGGGGAGGAGGGCGAGCGCAGCCCGCCGCGCAGCCCCGCCGTCGGCAGCCCGCACGCGGTGTGGAGCCCGGGCGCAGCGGGGCTGTGGCAGCGGCGTGCTACGCCCACACGCACTTTGGCCAGCAGCCAGCAACAGCAGCAGCAGCCACTCAAGCAGCACCACGAGATGCGCCCTTCCGGCTACTGCCGAAACACAGTCGTGCCGCTGCCACCGCAGCCACAGCCGCCCCTGCTGCCGCGCTCGCCGTCGCCGGTGAGGCAGGCGCCTGCGGTGGCGGCAGCGGCAGTCCGCGGCGGCAGCGGCTTGGGCTCCCCACGCACGCCCCTGTGGTTGACCCGCCATCAAGGCTGCCAGCGCACCGGAGGGCCCGTGGCTGAGGCCACATCACCGCCGTCGTCAGTACACCGCAACCCTGGCGCCGGCACACGCAGCCCGCGCTCAGTCGCCCCGGCAGCTGCCATCGCGGATGTCCCCTATGTTGACCTTCGCTCATACGGCAGCAGCGGCCGGCTGCTTGCGGACGCCGCGCCTCATTCCGCCCCCCCTTTCCCCTCGCCAGCGGGGCAGGACGGTGGCAGCGGCCAGCGCGACCAGAATGAAGCTGGGCACGGCACTGCGGCCGCAACGGCGGCAGCTTCCTGGCCTTCGGCGCCGCGGGCAGCCTTGGCGTCGACACCAACAATAGCCGGTGCCGGCGGTGGTGGAGCCCCTAGCAGCAGCCGCACGCTGCTGACGCACGCTAGCCAGGGGTCGGTGAACGTGATGGCGTCGGTGGAGGCCGGCCGGCAGGGGGCCGGCAGCACTCACGCCGCAAGCAGCGGCGGCGGGACCGGTGCTGCTGTCAGGGCCGACAGGGTTGTGGCCCTGGCGCGCACCGAGGAGCTCAGTGTGGAGGAGCTGCTCAGTCGTGCCAATGGCGACCTGGTGCGTGCCGTACGGCCGTGACACGGGTCGTGACACGGGGCTGGAACAGTGGAATGGTGGAAACGTGGAACTGTGACCTGTCGAGTCTTGACCTGCCCTGTCGTATCGCACCGATGCGCTGCGGTGCGGCATGGCTTTGCATGGCACTGCTAATCTGCTATCGGTCAGACATGGCCGTCTCTAACCCACTGGGGTCGGTGTTTCCCGCAGGCGGTGTGGGACGCGTTTGCGCGCGTGTGGGATGCCGTGGTGGAGGACCTGCGCGCCGCGGACCTCATCAGCGACCGCGAGCAGGACAACTTGCGCTTCATGCGGCTGCCGGCGGGGCACTGTCGGGTGGGTGCTGGCGGATGGGGGGGCGAGGGGCGGTGCCTGTGTGAGGGTGCAACCCTGCTTAAGGGACGCTCTTAAGCACAGCAACCACCCACCCCATATATCTTCCGTTCGCTTACCCACAGCCCTGGCCCACAGCTTTGACACCCGCCCTGCATTGCACCCATCCCCCAAACCGTCCTGCCGGTCCCAGACCCGCCACACGCTGCGGCCGCTGCTGCTGCCCGCGTTCTTCTACGCGGGTGTGGTGGAGGCGGCGGTGGACGCGGGCCGCCTCAGCCCCGGGCTGGGGCCGGCGGCCGCAGCGGGGCCGGCCAGCTCTGGCGCCACCACCACCATCTTCACCGAGCTGCGGTCCCTGCTGGTGTGTGGGCGGGTCGTGCATGCGGGTGTGCACGGTTGAATGGTCAACGCCACAATCCACAATTACCGCTCGTTGCAACCGCAACCGCGCTTCCATCGCGCCGCAGGTTTGGCTGGGCTGTGAGCTGGGTGTGCTGTCGGAGGTGCAGGCCGAGGTGCTGTTGAGGTAGGCGGCATGACTGCATGCGCCTGGGGCTGCCGCCTGCCCCCCGTGATGTCGGTGCCAACCGCAAGTTTGGCCCAGCAGCCCAAACCACAGGGCGCTTGCAGCAGACCCCGCCGCGCCATCACTCACCCCTGCCTTCCTGCCGCCTCCTCCCGCGCCATCCCTCCCCCGCACGTGCCCCTGCTGCTGCCGTGGCTGGCATCGCCGCAGCACGCCCTTCATGCAAACCGCGGCTGACGTGGAGCATAGCAACAGCCGGGCCCGGCTGCTGCGCGCGGGCCAGGCGCTGGTGCGGCAGCTGGACGACCTGGCGGGTAAGGCCGCCGGCCACATCCACACGCTCACGCGGCAGCAGCAGCAACAGCAACAGTACCACCAAGCAATGACCCAAGCCCAGCAAGCCCAGGGCCCGCAATGGCACCACGCCAAGGCCAACAGCGGCAGGGCCACGGGAAGCGCCGCCGCCGCCATCAAGGGACCCGATGCCCGCAAGGGCGCAGAGGCCACGGCGGCGGTGGGGGCGGCGGCGGCGCAGCCGCCTGCGGCCGACGCCTCGCGAGTGGCGCTATCGGGGCCCTCGGTGGCGTCTGTGTCGGCGGCGGTGGCAGCGGCGGCGGCCAGGGGTGTGGCGGGCTGCCTGCGAGAGGTGATGGAGGGGCTGGCGGCGGAAGCCCGGGCCATGCGGCGGGCGGTGCGCAGCCGGAGGCTGGGGCGCGCGGCAATGGGCGCGGCGGATGAGCTGGAGGAGGTGGTGGCGCAGGTGCGTGCGGGGGGGAGGGGCTGAGTTGTGCTGCAAGCCCGTACGTGCAGCCCCCATAAAGCATGTACGTGGCGTGTGTGAGCAACTGCCCGGCCGCGCTGCCCCCACCCGCTCGCGCACCTGCCCGCCAATTTTCACACTTGTGCAGGTGCTGGCGGACGTTGTGGCTCGTCCCGCGGACGTGTTGGCTGCCTGCCTCGCCAACATGCTTCCCGCCGGCAGCCGTGCCGCCGATGCCTGCCCCGCCGCACCCGACTGCCCAGAAGACGCCCGCACAGACACAGACATGCACATCGACCTGCGGCCGCCGAGCCAGCGCCAGCACCCCGCCCCAGCCGCCTCTGCGTTGGCCTCCGTCCCGGCCTCCGCCTCCGCCTCTCAACCCACCATCCCCAGCCTCCCCAGCGCCTCCACGCCCCGACCGCCGCCCTCCCAGGCCTCGGCCTGCCCCGCCCCTGCCGGCACCTCCCCGGCGCCCTCGGTCACGCCCGAGGCGGCGGCAGAAGCCGAGTCCTCGCCCGAGGTCTCCCTCCGGCGGCGGGTGGTGGGCGTGCTGGTCAAGATGCTCACCACGCCCGCCAGCGCCTGCCGCCCCGCCAGCCCCGAGGCACTGCGGCTGCTCGGATTCTTTGTCAACAGCCTGTCCAACCCGCAGCTCACGCAGCCCGCGCCGCTGGTGAGTACCGCGCTGAGATGAGGCTTCGGTCAGCAGGCAATGCAGGGGCAGCGGGCGCGGGAGGGCGGCACGGCGACCGTCGGCCGGTGTGATTTGGGGAGGGTTGGGTGTCTTTGTGTGTACGGCTGATGGCTGCGTGCGCTGCTCTTAAGTTGCGGTGCGCCGACAGGTCCACATGCCGAGCTGGTGCGTGCTGACGCCCTGCTATGAGGAGGTAAGGAGGTGGGGTGTGCATGGGGTCGGGCCGGGGGCGGCAACACGCAGCGCGGCTGTAGGCGGCTGCTCCTTGCGGTCCTGCGCGCCCCTGGCACCCGCTCCCGACCTCATGTCTTCATGCGGTGTGCACACAGGACGTATTGTACCCCCTGGACTCGGACCTGGTCGCCCGCCAGCTGGGGGTGGCGCCGCCGCCGGCCCGCACCGGCAGTAGTGGCACTAGCGGCGGCAGCGGCGGCGGGCGGCTGACGGACCTGCTGAGTGAGACTGAGGACGACGTGTCGCTCATGGCCTACCTCAGGCGCGTGGTTACCGCATCACAAGCGGGCGTTGTGTCCAGCAATCGGAGCGGCAGAATGGGTGGGGCTGCCCGTGCTGGGCCTCTCTGTGCCTTACTAGGAGGTGCTCAGGTGCCGCCGTTGCTTTGTCAGCTCCGCCCATTCCCGTCCCATGCCCGCCGCGCTGTTGCCGGCCCCCACACTCGCACCCCTGCCACCCCGCCTCCCCTGCCACCCCCGCCCCGCAGGTCTGTGTTCCCGGGTGACTGGGCCAACTTCCTGCAGCGCCTCAGCCGCAGCCACCTGGCCGGCGCCGACACGGCCCGCGTCACCGAGAACGACTTCGGCTGGGGCGGCCCGCTGCACAGCCTGTCGCTGCAGCTGCAGCTGTGGGCGAGCTACAGGTGCGGCTGTGGCTGTGGCTGCGGCTGTGGCTGTGGCTGTGGCTGTGGCTGTGGCTGTGGCTGTGGCTGTGGCTGTGGCTGTGGCTGTGGCTGTGGCTGTGGCTGTGGCTGTGGCTGTGGCTGTGGCTGTGGCTGTGGCTGTGGCTGTGGCTGTGGCTGTGGCTGTGGCTGTGGCTGTGGCTGTGGCTGTGGCTGTGGCTGTGGCTGTGGCTGTGGCTGTGGCTGTGGCTGTGGCTGTGGCTGTGGCTGTGGCTGTGGCTGCGGCTGCTGATGGGAATGAGGACGTGGCAAGGAAGGAATGCGGGAGGACGGGCGCAGCTTCATGAGGCACGGCAATTGATTAACATGCCGTAGTCCGCTTGTCCAGCGCGCTGCCAGGGGATGCATCCCTGCACGCTGTCAATTAAGTGCTGGATGGCTGGCTGCACACTGCCCTTTGGTGTCGGGCCTAACCCGTCTCAAGGA
Organism: Chlamydomonas incerta; assembly: GCA_016834605.1. Lineage (NCBI taxonomy): Eukaryota > Viridiplantae > Chlorophyta > Chlorophyceae > Chlamydomonadales > Chlamydomonadaceae > Chlamydomonas > Chlamydomonas incerta. The sequence goes on from JAEHOC010000004.1 coordinate 1,623,646, forward strand.
ACCCGTCCCCTGGCTTACTCATTGCACAGGGGCCAGCTGCTGGCGCGCACGGTGCGCGGCATGATGTGCTACCGGGCGGCTGTGCGGCTGCACGTGCAGCTCGAGTGCCCGCGGCCCGAGGGCGTGAGCCCCGAGGCGTACGAGGGCTGGGTGGAGGCGCTGGTGGGCGCCAAGTTCCAGTACGTGTGCGCCTGCCAGGTGAGGGCCCCGGCGGGCTGAGGCGGTGGGGTGGGGTGGTGGAGCGCGGCCGGGCGCTGTGGCTTGTGCTTCTGACGGCCTGGCACCGCTCGTGCGTGTGGGGTGGAGTGGGGTGGGGTGGGGTGAGGTGGGCGGATTGTGCGCGTCATTGCTCGGACTCACATCTCACCCTCTGACTAGTCATACCTGGCACCCCCATTGCTACTCTACCCCACCCATGCTGCAACCGCCCTTCGCCCCCGCCTGCCGCTCCCTTTCCACCTGCAGGTGTACGGCCGCGCGCGCAGGGCGCCCGACCTGCGGCGGCGCTGGCTGGCGGAGAGCGTGGACACGCTGTGCCTGCAGTACCCGGGCGGGCAGCTGCAGGTGGCGTACCTGGACAGCGCGGCACTCGGCCCGGCGGCCGCTGCCGACTACAGCGTGCTCATGACCGGCAACCCCAACCACCCGGCCGCCGCAGCAGCAACAGCAGCAACAGCCCGGGTCCAGCCGCCGGACCGCGGCGGCGCCCAGCGGCACGCGGCAGCACCTGCCGCCGCCGCTGGCGGTGGCGGTGGCGCGGCGCGAGGCACTGCTGCTAGCGCGGCTGCCTCCGCTGTGGACGGGGGCAGCGGTGCGGCCGGTGGCGATGGTGGCGGCAGCAGCAGCGGCAGTAGCGGCAGCAGCAGCAGTAGCGGCGCGGCTGTCAGCCCAACAATAGAGCTGTACCGCGTGCGGCTGCCCACCAACCGCTTCTCCTCTCGCGGCGTGATCATCGGCGAGGGCAAGCCCGAGAACCAAAACCACGCCGTCATCTTCTGCTTCGGCGAGGCGCTGCAGACCATCGACATGAACCAGGACAACGCGCTGGCGGAGGCGCTAAAAATGAGGAACCTGCTGCAGGTGCGCGGGGAGGCGGGCGCGCCGGCGGGCGGGCGGGCGGACTGTGAGGGGGTGGCGGGCGGGCAGCAGGCGTGGCGGGCATGGCGAGCGGGCGGGGTTGTAGGGCTGGCGGCGGGCGTGGCGGGTATGGCGAGCGGGCGCCAAGTGAGGGCCTGCCGGCGAGCAGCTGGGCGGCTGAAGCAGGGTTGGCTGGGCAGGTGCCGGAGGGTGCTGGAGGGTTCCCGTCACCGGCCCCTTCCCCTGCCGCTTCAACCTTCACGCACGCTGCAGGAACTGCAACCGGACCCTGCGCCCCGGCACCTGGTCCGCGCCGCGGCCCGGCCCCGCGGCAGCACCACGGCGGAGGCGCACCGGGAGGCGCTGGCGGCACGCACGCAGCGGGAGAAGCCCGTGGCACTGGTGAGCGGCGCGGAGCGTGTAGGCGCCGGTACATGGCGCCTCAGGACTCAGTCAGGGCGGGCAGAACCCAGCAGCTGTTGGACCGTTTGCTCCTGAAGGTCTGCCATGATGTGAGTTGAGTCGGTATCGGCTTAAGGCAGTCGCTCGCGCTGTTTAGCACGGGGCCACTCGCGGCTGCTGCAGGTGGGCTTCCGCGAGTGGATCTTCAGCGACGTCAGCGGCGCGCTGGGCACCTTTGCGGCGGCCGCCGAGTTCGCGTTCGGCACCATCGTGCAGCGCGTGATGAGCTACCCGGGCCGGGTGCGCATGCACTACGGCCACCCCGACGTGTTCAACAAGCTGCACATCATGACGCGGGTGAGCGTCACACACGTAACTAAATAGGAGTGTGCGGCTCAGCGGCTCGGGCGGGGGGAGGAGCGTTGTGAGTTTGCGGCGGCAGCTGCCACACGACTTGTCCTGGCGGCCTGTGGCTGGGGGATGATATCTGCAGCCTTTTCCGCGCTTCGTGTACTTTCACAGGGCGGCGTGTCCAAGGCCACTCGGCAGCTGCACATCAGCGAGGACGTGTTTGGCGGCATGAACCACACACTGCGCGGCGGCCAGATCAAGTACCGCGAGTACATCAGCTGCGGCAAGGTGCGTGCACCGGTGCAGAGGGCCGCAAGCATGCGCTGTTGAGCCGTGCGCCCACCTCGCCCCCATCCACAGCCACCTACACGTGTGTCGTCTCACCCTCCCACCATCACCACACCTCGCGCCTCCCCCCACAAGCTTGCATTCCGTACTCTCAACCCCCTCCCCCCCGCCCCCAGGGTCGTGACATGGGTTTCGACTCCATCAACGCCTTTGAGGTCAAGATCAGCGGCGGCGGCGGCGAGTGCGTGGTCAGCCGCGACGTGGCCCGCCTGGCGCCGCGCCTGGACCTCGCCCGCCTCTTCCACTACTACCACTCGGGTCTGGGCTACTACATCAACAGCCTGCTCATCATGACCGCCGTGCACCTCAACATCTTCGTGGTGGCCGTGTTCGCGCTGGCGCGCGCCTCCAACGTGCTGGTGCGTGCTGGTGCTGCCTTGGCAGGCGGGGGGCGGGGGGCGGGGGGCGGGGGGTAGTTCATTCCAGAAACCGGGGGGGGGGGGGGTCGCATGGGGGCACGGCGGCGGTGTTTGCAAGGGGTGCATGGGGGTGCATGCGGGCACCGCGGCGGTGGGCGTGACGAACCTGCCGTCGCCGCCGTGTGCCGAACCGGCAGTCACATGCAGCCACAAACACGCGCGCGCACACAAACACGCCCACGCCCATGCACGCCCGCGCCCGCGCACGCAGGTGGTGACCTCTTCGCCCGAGGGCGGGGCCTCATCGTTCACGCTGGAGGACACGCTGGGGGTGGAGCACGTGCTCAGCCTGGGCCCGCTCATGCTGCTGCCGTACGCGGCTCAGCTGCTGCTGGAGAGCGGGCTGCTGCGGGCGGCGGCCACACTGCTGATGCAGGTGGGTGGATGGGTGGGTGGGCGGGCGGGGGCAGAACAATGGAGGTGGTGGGCGCAGTGTAGGGCAGGCCCCTACGGCACTTGTGCCCATCAGTAATTACCCTTGCCTTGACGTCGAGGCGCGCGCGCTGCTTACTTGCCGCTTCCGCTGCCCCTGCGCCCGCCACACACGCCGCCGCCGCAGCTGGTGGCGGGCAGCCTGGCCTTCGCCGTGTTCCGGCAGCAGACCACCGCCGCCTTCTTCAAGGACGACATCACCTACGGCGGCGCCCGCTACATATCCACCGGCCGCGGCTTCTCCATCACCTCGGCCGCTTTCACCACGCTCTACACCAACTACGCCCGCTCGCACTTGTACCTGGGCGGCGAGCTGCTGCACCTGCTGCTGCTGACCGCCGCGGTGGAGGACTGCGCCGGCTGCTCCTACGCCGCCGTGACCTGGGGCACCTGGCTGGTGTGCGTGAGTCTGCTGGGCTCGCCGCTGTGGTTCAACCCCATGGGCTTCAAGTCCGACAAGGCGGCGCGCGACTGGGCGGTGTGGCGCGGCTGGATGCGCGGCGAGGCCGACGCGGCCACCGGCACCAGCTGGTACACCTGGCACAGGTAGGGGGGGCAAGGAGCTAGGGGTTGGGCAGCGGAGTCGGGGGAGCTGTGGCTTGCTGGCTCCAGATACCGGTCGGCCAAGCCCAATGCTTGGGAGGCAGCAGGAGAGCGGGCACAGTGCCGGTTGCATGCGCCCTGGCGGTGGGCGCGGCGCGCCATGGGGGGAAAGGGGGCTGTGCCGGGCGGAGGCTGAAACTGGGGTCTCGATCCAGCACTCTTGCAAGCACGCATGCACACCCATGCCCCACCCGCACGATTACCGTACGATACGCACCCCCCGCACAGGAAGCAGCTGGAGAAGGTGCGCAACGAGCGCGGCGCCGTCACGGACGCGGGGCTCACGGCGACCGGCCGGCTGCTGGAGGGCACCCTGCCGCGCCTGGTGCTGGCGGGCGCCGCCGCGTCGCGGCTGGACCTGGCGGTTGGCGTGGGGCCGCCGGCGGTGCGGTCGCCGCTGCTGGTCTTCGGCGCCGCCACGGCGCTGCTGTGGGCGCTGCTGGGCCTCAGCTGGGGGCTGCAGCGGCGCTTCGCGGAGCGCGGCGCGGCGCGGGCGTGGCGGCGGTTCCGTGTCGCGGCGGCGCTGGGGTTGGGCGCCGGTCTGGTGGCGTACCTGGTGTTTGCGGGTGCGTCGCGTAGCGGGGACGACTGTGTATCGGCCGCACTTGCATACAGTGTTTGTTCGGGGAAGGCTGGGACCCGACCTGCGCAATCATCCGTGCCGTCCGTGCCCCTCTTTAGAAAATGCGGCCTTCCGACACCTGCCCACACCCGCCCTCCACCCCTCCACCCCGCCCGGCCGGACCGCCGCAGTGCGTGTGTTCAGCGGCCCGGCGCTGTCCAACCTGGCGCTGCTGCTGTACGTCAACAGCCAGCTGGTGCTGGCCGCGCATGCCGCGCTCGAGGTGCTGGCGCCCGGCTCGGCCGCCTGCCGGGCGCTGGTGGACGGCGTGTACTGGGCGCTGGACTGGCTGCTGGGCGGCGGGCTGCTGTGCGTGGTGTCGCTGTGCGCGTGGCTGGGGGTGGTGGACTGGCTGCAGACGCGCCTGCTGTTCAGCGCCACGTTTGCGGACAGCGTGCGCCGCGGCAAGATGGTGCGTGCGCCTGCGTGCGCCTGCCGGTCGTGGGGGTGGGAGGGTGCGGACGGCTGCAGGTGGGGCTCGGCCCTCTGCACACGCACGCACAGGGGTTCCCCTGCGCCAGCACACCTGTCTGCATACCGTCCTTCATACAACACAGCTCTGCACGCGACATGACAATGTTGGGCCTGCAAACCTCTGCAACCCCACTCCCCTGCGCACCAGGTCCGCACCATCGGCCTCATGAAGCTGGACGAGGAGCACAAGCGGCGCGACGAGGGCGAGGCGCGCGCGGCGCTGGCCCGCTCGGCCGCCGTGTCGTCCCAGCAGCAGCCCACAGCCGCAGACTCGGGCGCGCAGCATCACTATTGTGATAACCCCCCGAGCGCAGCCGCTGGGTCCGGAGCCGTGCGCCACGTGCAGCTCGCGGGCGTACCCCCGGCGCCGCGGCCCCAGGACAACAATGTGCAATAGATTACTGACGAGTGACGTGATGACGGTGTGGCAGTATGCGAGCAGGATGTGTGCGCGGCGTGCCGTGTGTGTACTGTGATGAGGGAGGTGCGACAGCGCCCTTCGTGGGCACCGTTGGGGCATTCATGTGCGTGTGTGCGATTTTGGAGCTGATTGGAGTCGATGGTCCCACTGCGGAGTGGCCTGGTGCTGATTGCTGGTTGCAGGCCGCGAGGGGCAGCACGTGGTTGCAAGCATGGCTGGGTGTCCGACACCCACGAGAAGTCGAGGACGAGTCCAGGCGCGCTGCTGCTCCCGCCACTGCGCCTCCGTCATCACCCGTGCCTAGACATTCGTGACCGCCAGAGACCGGCATTGAACGTACGTCGACATTCGACACCGATGCTGCCTGCCTTAGCCTGCCTTAGCGCGGTAATGGGCAGTTGATTCATGACTCAAAATGCCATACCAACCATGCGCAGCACGCGGGCCGTCGCGGCGTCACTACCTCAAGCGGGCAAGCCCCCAGGGACGCACCGTCAGCGGGACGAGCGCCAAAACACGTGTCATCGCGCGTGCGAATGCTCCTATACCCAGCTACCTCCCATGCCTTTCCCCTGTTCCGTCAACTGAACCCATCACATGCCGGCAAAGGGGTTCCGCTGCGCCGGCACACCTGTCTGCATATCGTCTTCCACACAACACAGCTCCACATTGCATACACAGTCTGCGTGTTTCCCCCTCTCGTGTTATCTAACACAGCTCCAAATACGAAATGGCAATGCTGGGCAAACCTGCGCGCCTGTCACAACGCGTGTTGGCGGCTCAGCGCACCCACAGTCACAGTGTACTACTCTCTTACCTGACAAACCTTCGCACGACCCTATTTTCTCGACTGCTACGTAAAAAGGATTTGTTAATGCCTATTGCATGTAAATAGGTGGCGAGGAAAGTTCGGGCGGAGCGAGATGTGCCTTCGCGCGTCCAGGGACAATTGACTTTCGCGAGGAATCCGGTCGACCATAAAGCGGCCGCGCGCTGATGTTCTTAGCTATGAAATGAGTACCAAATCGCAATCGGCTAGTCTTTATTCCTCGTCTACCCTATCACTGACTCATTCGAATCACCTGTTCAGAAAGGCTAGAGCGCAGTACCGGTAATCACGAGCCCCACAGTCACCAGTCTCAACCCGGAAAGGGCCGGTTCCCAACACCCCTGAAGGGCTCACACCGCAAGCCGTTCCCGAGCACCCGGGGCTGGTACTTGCCGCCTGCGCCACCTCCTCCGCCACCGCCCGCCCCACCATACGCTGCTCGCTCCCGACCGCCCTGGCCGACGCCGCGATCCGCGCGCGCCTCCCTCCGTCCACCGCCGCCGCCGCCCTCCTTGGCCTCCGCATCCACCACCACCTCCATGGCATCAGCGCCGCCGCCCGAACCCAGTTGAGCCGGCCGCGTCTCCACCCCCTTGCCGCCCGCCCGCCCCCGGCCCTGTCCCTGTCCTTGCGGACCGCCCGACCCGCTGCGCCGGCCCTTCTGCCCCCGCGCGCCCTTCCCCGCCCCGCCTCCGCCCCCACCCCCACGCCCCGCGCCGCCAGCCTCTGCCACCTGCTGCTGCGCCAGCTGCGTCAGCAGCGGGCTGCGGCCCAGCTGATGCTGCCTCAGCCACTCCTGCAATGACGGCATGTGGTCGGCGAACATGCCATCCACCGCCATCACCTCCTCCAGAAACAACTCGTACTCGTCCGCCACGGTCGCGTTGGCGCCGGGCGCCGACGGCGAGATGTCTCGGCTGCGCACGTGCTGCGTGAGGTGGGGCAGGAAGAACTGGGGCTCTGGCCGCAGCGTGTAGATGTGCACCTGCAGCCCGTGGCTCTGCGCGCGCTCCGCCACGCCCGTGGTGACGTAGCGCCCCGCACCCGGTGCCGGACCGGGCGCGGCCCTCGCGCCGCTGCCGCTGCCGGTGCTGCTGCTACTGCTGCTGCCACTGCCCGCCGTCGCCACCAACGCCGCAGCGACCGCCTTGCCTGACGCCGCATGCAGTCGCCGGCGATGCTTCACGACTGCCTTTGTGGCATTCGACGCCGCCGCTGAGGCCGTTCCCGCAGCCCCGGCTCCAGCGCTACCCGCCGCATGCGCCGCCGTGTCCTGGCCTGAGGAGTGCACGGCCGCAGCCGTTGAAGCGGCTCCTGCCGCGTTTGCCCCTGCTGCCCCAGCGCCAGCATTAGCATCAGCCCTAGCCGCTGCCGCCTCCGGCTGCCACCTGACTAATGAGCTCTTGGACATGCCGAGCCCCGCCGCCCAGCCAGCGATCTCCGCCAGGGACCGGTCGTCCGTTAGATCCGCCAGCGTGCGGTTGCTATCCGGGGCCACCCAGCTGCGGGCAGTGGCGGAATCGAAACGAGAGGGGTGAGACGACGGGTTAACTTCAGCGGGATGCATGCGTGCGTGTGTGTGCGGGCGGGCGACGCGTTCTAGCGCGCACAGACGCGAGGCATATCTACTCAAGAGGTACGAGAGGAAACACGGACATGACGTCGGAGCAGGACGTCGGAGGTTACCGTGGAGGTGGGGTTGGCCAACTCCCCCAACCAGCTTGTACCGAGGCGTGTGCAAACGCACAAGCGGCGCGCCCCCGCACTCCCCCACACACTCCCAGGCTGCTCCCCCACTCACTCCTCCCAGTCGCCCAGCAGCAGAATGCCCGGCGCGCAGCTGCGGCTGGCCATATAGCGCAGCGAGGCCGCCTCAAAGGACTGCAGGAACACGGGCCGCTGCCGCCAGCCGGGGCTGCCCAGCGCCGAGTCGAAGCCGGCGGCCGCCAGCGCGGCCAACAGGATGTCCTCGAGCGTGGTGTTGGCGGCGCGGACGGCGGGCAGCGCGTTGGTCCATGACGGGTGCTTGGTCTCCGGGTAGATCCCCACGCTGCGGTTCGCGGACTGCGCGCGCGGAATGGGGCAGGGGATCGCAACGATGGTACAAAGAAGTGTAGCAGGGTAGACAGCAGGCGTAGGGGCCGAGGGATGCGGTTGGCGGTGACCATGGCGGCGCTGGCGCTGGCGCGGCCCTCCGGGGCGTGCATCACCACAGGGCGCCGCTCCCCCCACCTTCCCTCCTCCCTCGCGCCCTCACCCTCCGCCTCGCATGGGGCGCCATCGTCTGCACCACACCGCACCTCAGCTTCCCGCAGCTTCCCCCCTGCTCCCCCCTGCTCCACCCTTGCTCCGTGCCCGACTCACCCGCGCCACCTGCAGATAGTCCGCCAGCGTGGCCACTGCGTAGCGCCCGTTGTGGCTCTGGTCCCGGAACGGCCACGGCTGCACCGCGTGCAGCGTCGCCACCTCCGCCGCCGTCAGGTCCACGCTGAACACGCCCGTCACCTGCTCGCCGTCGATGACGTAGGTGCGCCGGCGGTCGGGGAACTTGGCGAGCGCGTCTGTGCTGGAGGCCAGGTTGGGCTCGTGGCGGCACAGCGGCACCAGGTCCGACGTCAGCACCACGTCACACTCAATGAAGTCGGCGCCTGGGGGTGCGGTGCAGTGGCAGCAGTGGGGAGCGGCTGTTCTAAACGAGCTGGTAGCGCAGGGTCACGGTAGACATGATAGGCAGAGGCGCACAGTCGGTGAGAGGAGGAAGAGAGGGGCCCCATGGCGGCGGCTGGGGGACCGCAACGCCGGGGACTGACACGGGGAGGGGGTCATATGTGAGCGCGCAAACCCTGCACCCCATGCTTACCTTCCTCAATGGCCCGCTCGTAAGCCTCCCGCGTGTGCTCCGGCAGCTCCGACGAGGCACCGCGGTGCGCAATGGCGAACGGCGGCAGCCGCCCCCGCCGCGGCGCGCGCGCCGCGCTGCCGCTGCCAGCCGCCGCCGCCCCCAGTCCGCCCGGCGGCGCGGCCTCCAGTGGCGGCGAGACGCCGGCTAGTTCCTCTGGCTCATCTAGGGGCTTCAATGTGCTAACGCCGCTCCCCGAAGCCGTCTTGACCACCCTGGGGTCGGCGCCGCCCGTCGCCATCACCACCGGCTGTAGCTCCGCGTCCGCCAGCAGCTGCAGCATGTCGGGCTTCGTGTGCGCCGCCTTGCCCTGCTCGCTGCCTTTGTGTTTGACATCGCTGCTGCTGCCGATGCCATTGCTACTGCTACTGCTGCTATTGCCGCTGCGGGCCGGCTGCACTGTCGCGTCGGTCAGGGACTTGGTGGCGGGGCTCGGATGAACCGCGGCGGGATTAGACCCCTGCGTGCCACCCTTAGCCACGCCCTCTGCACTTGTGCTGACTGCTTGTAACCCTGTCGCCCCAGAGAGACTGGCGCCATTCAACGACACTCGCACGGCGTCGGGTCCTCGCTCCTGCACCTGCGCCAGTACCGTGCGCGGGACCGCACACTCCTTAACACTACTGCACCCAACCACGGAGGGTGCTTTAGATTCTGGCCCAGCTTGTGGGATCCGTGGGCCCGCGCTTGTGGAATCCGTGGGCCCGCCCGGCTACCCCGCGAAACCGAGCACGTACCTGCGCGCTGAGGGCGCCAGCGCGCTCCATGCGTTCCACAGGGTCCACCGCAGCCCGCATCCAGCTGACCGTCAGAGTCAGGCAGGCTGCCAGGAGCGCCATAGCCGCCAACAGGACTGTGCAGCCGCGAAGGAGGTCGACCGCGGGAAAAAGTGTCAAGTTTGGAGGGGCGAGCTGGGGCGAGCAAACCAAGTGCGCGCCCAGCAAGGCGCACATATACACAAATCATGCAGCGCATAAGTGTGCTGGACAACTCACTCACCAACGTCAGCCCACCACGGGGTTGGCTCAGCATCAGCATGCTGCCTTGCGCTCTCGCGCTCTCGAGAGGGTCGAGGCGGGAGCATCATCGGCACCTGCTATGATTTACTGTAAGCAACGATGGGGTTTAGGACGCCTGCAACAGGTCTCTGAGGTCTTGAAGCGTCGAGCCCTTCGCGTGGGGACACATTCCCGCGCAGTCCAGGCGAATACAAGTGTCCAAAGGAATATGTGTTTTGTGAAAGCTGTCTACAGTGCTTGCTCAGGCGATGCTTGAGGCAGCTTCAGACAAGCGCGAGTCGTGCATGCATGACCCGCGTGTATTCGGCATTACTATTAGTGACAGTCACTGAATGTATTTCACTGCCAGATTAAGAGCCGCAATACCCAGGCCCTTCAGCCATGAAAGCGAAATGTACTAAACAAGCTGGCGAGCCAGGGCTGGACCCAGAAGAGGCTCTACGGAAGTTAGAGGCATATGGTGCGTTTGCTATTCCAGCAAATTGCATTTGCGTGGCCTTGTGCGCGATGGCACCTTTCATCGACTGAATTCTGCGCACACACGCGTCGCTGCGCACCGTAGGCGAGCGCTTTATGTCCATGTTTGATGATGACCGTGCTCGGAAGAAGAGTGCGGCGAAAGCCAGCACCAGCGGGCGCGGGCAGTCAACGAAAGCGGCCACGCCGGCACGGGCGGCGGCGGCGGGCACCCCTTCAGGTACCCCACATCGTGGCAGAAGAGAGGGTCACACGGACAGGGCAAAGCTACCTGGAGCGGCCATGTGCAAGGGTAGAATCAAGCTGCAGCTCCTCCGGTTGCACAGATTGACGTACACACGCCGGGGCAATAGGGGGGTTCGGCGAGCAGCGGTCTTGTTTGCATGCAGCGCAAAGGGGCCTCACGCGCTCGGACCTCTTCAACAACGCGCATGCTGCACGCAGGTTCAGCGGCATCAGGCCAGGAGGGCGCTGCTGCCGCCAAGCCGTTGAAGGGCGGGCAACAGCCCGCGCCCGGTTCCGCCAGCCGTAGCAAGTCTGTGCTGCCATCTGCCGCGGGGACACCCATTGCTGCTGGCAGCACCAAGAAGCGGAAAGGCGCCAGCGAAAATGAGATAGACGCTATCATGAGAGGGGCAGCAAAGAAGAGCAAAACAGCCGGCGCCAGCGGGGGGCCAGACGGTGCGGCCAAGCCCAGCAAAGCGGCGGCGACGGCCGCAGCGGCGGCCGCGGCGGCAGAGGCGGCTCGCGCGGAGGCGTTGCGGCGGGAGCGCAAGCTATTCATGTCGCACAAGGTGAGAAGTGGATGACCTGGGGTGTAGAAGGTGTCATGCCCGCTGGATTCCTGAGCTGTGGCAAAAGGTGGGTGCGGGGATGTGCTGGTGGCGGTGGCGGCACATCATGGCTGGCAGCGACGTTAAGGCCACGTTCAGGCCACGGCCCGCGCGGGCCATTGTCGCTTGCACCGTGTAGGCGTGCGGTACCGGAGCTCGTTGCTTTTCATGTTGCTGCGGGTCAGCGGATGATTTGTTTTCGCCTGAACTCAGTTGCCATGCCGGGCACCGGTGCAGGCTTGACTTAAGGGTCGCTGGCTTCAGGGCTGCTGTCCCCACGCCACCTACTTTGCCGGTAACCCCGCCGCACCCTCCGGTACCTGTTACCGCCGTCTGCAGGCCAGCAAGGTGCACGAGGTGGCCAGCAGCAGCCCGGCGCCCGCGGGCCGGCGGGGCGCAGCGGCGGCGGCGGCGGCGGACGGGGAGGAGGCGGGCCTGACGCCGGAGGAGTTCCAGCGGCTGCACCTGGAGGTGGAGAAATTCGGTGAGGGGGAGGGCCGGTGCACACCAGCCCAGCCTAAGCCAAACCCATTGCACAAGCGGCCAAGCGGGTGCGGGGTTGGCATGGCGTGGCGTCAGTCGGGACTGGACCGGATGCGACGCTGGCTTGTGTGTGTTTATGACAGCAACAGCATGACGGACAACAAAGCCCGCCGATCACTTGTTGCTTGTGTGTGTGTGTGTGTGTGTTGAGGGGGTAGTTCTTGGGGTTGCCGGGCACGCTGTCTGCATTACATACTTGCAGGTCTACGCCCGACGCCCGCGCCCGACGTACACTGGGGCTTAACCTGTTCAGCTCGCCCTAGCTGGACATTGGATATCGCACTGCATCCCGTGTCGCCGTTACGCTAGTGGTACATTCCCCCTCCCGCCATGTGACCACCCGCCCGCCCGTTCGCCCGCACAGCCGCGGCGTCGCTGGACAAGAAGGCCGCCAAGCAGTACAAGGCACGCATGCTAGCGCGCGTGGGCGCCAAGGCTGACACTGCGCCGCGCACGGCGCTATCCATTGGCAAGGGCATGGCGCAGGTGGCAGCCAAGCGGCAGGCACGCGCGCTGGAGGAGGCAATCGAGGCTGGCATGGTGTCGCGCAAGGGCCTGGGCAAGAAGAAGCGGGCCACAGCAGGTGCGGCGCGGGGTTGGGCACGGACAGTCGGACGGAAGCGCCATGCGTTTACATGCTCAAAACCATGGTGCGGGAGGGCACATTGCCGCCGGGATGCGTGTGCAGTGCAAGTCCATCTCCCTCATCTGTACCATCCTTGGTGCTAGCTACCCATCACCTAACTGTGGTATGCATAACCTAACCTACGGTATTGTCCATACCTAGCCGGTCTGTGCCTGGTCACACCATGCGTGCCTGGACAACCTGTAAACCTACCTGACCTGCATGCCTGTCTAGCGTTGCCTACACCCGAATCACTATGCCAGCTGTCACCCTCACAAAACCACGCATGCAAACATGCTCATCCCACAACCTATCTATGCTTGCAGCCAAAAACCGCGACCGCGGCCTCATGGAGGCCGGGCCCAGCTTCAAGAACGGCATCCTCCGAGTCAAGCCCATGGCGAAGGCCCGCAACGAACTCGGAAAGTTGCGCCTGCCCAAGGGCGTGCTGTAAAGGCAGTGAGCTAGGCTGCGTACGTACCTCGCATGAGGTGCACACGCGCAGGCCCGCTGGGCGCTGCTTAATCCAGTCAGGTTCCGCGCAGCCGTATCGCTGCTTAATTTAGTCTGAAAAATGCGGTGCAAAGTAGTGGGTGATGTGAAGAATCTGTACGGACGTCACGTCAAGCTGTAACCATCAAGTAACTGTCCCCATTCTGGCCCCCCGCAGCCAAAAGACGTCTGTAGTGTCTTGGCGGCACAGACAGCAGATGCTTAGAAGCACTAAACCACAATCAATCACTTACTCATGATAGCTAGGAACGCGCTCTCGCCCCAGGCCGCCCAATCGCAGGCCTACCCCAACCCTGCCGTTCTTTGCAACTCGCATTGCACCCGCCAGCTTCCAGCTCTCGCCCAGCTGGTGTTCGCACGGCATACTTGCTTTGGCACCTGTTCGCCACGGGGCGCACCAACAAAGGTTCCGCCACCAGCTGGCACCAAACGCCGGGCGCTAGTAGGCCGCCTCGGCGTGCATGCGCTGCACCATGGCCACCAGGTCGTTCTGCAGGCGCGTGGCCTCCTCGCCCCGCCCTAGGTGGTTCAGTGCCTCGATGCGGCGGTACATCTGCAGTGCGTACGGCGGCAGTCACACCAGATTCAGTATTCGACGCGTGCAACCACTTGACTTCAAATGTGACCATGGAGGGGGCGCGTCGGGCGCGGCGGAGCTGTGGATCAGTGGTGGATCTAAAAGCAGTACAACGGCAAAGAGATTGACACGCGAGCGCTTTCGCGACAGCCTGAAGCGCATCTCACCTGCATGAACGGGTGGTCACGCAGCCGAACAGCGGCGGCGTAGTCCTCCTCGCGCACCGCCACCGCCAGCTCGCGCTTCAGCAGCTTGATGGCGTCAAGGTCGTCGGGCCTGGTGGAAGGAAGAGATGCAAAGACTACTTACTGATCATGACGGGACATACAATGAAGCATGCGGGAACAGTGGGCAACAGCAGTGTTCAACAACAACGTGCTGATACGAATACTACAATGCACAGGCTTCGCCGTTGAAGGGGGTGCACGCCGTGCTAGCAGAGATGCCACAGATTCGTGACGATACTCACTTGAGCTGGGTGTAGTCGTCGCTGGGGGAAGGCCGGGACGCCGGCGTCACCGTGCCAGATGCCCCCTCCTGTTGCACTCCCCAGGCGCCACTGGATGCGCGCGGAAAGACCGTGCCGTTACCGGAGCTGCTGACCGTGCCGCCATGCTGCTGCTGCTGCGGCGGCTGCTGTTGTTGCGGGTGTGCGTGGCCATGCTGCTGCTGTTGCTGCTGCACTGCGGCCATGTGCGCCTCGTGAACGGCGATCATGTGCACCTTGGAGGCGCGGATGGGTACGGCCGCCAGGTCCCACACGCTCTGAGCAACATAGAAGGGGCACCCCGACTGCGGGAGGGACGAGGCGGAGCCGGTCAATGACGGGGGCCGGCGCACAATGACGTAACTAGCACCAAATTGGCGGGGCCTCAGCGTCACTCACCCGCAAGCTCAGATACACGCCGTCTGACGGCCGGCAGTCGCAGTCCCACGCCACGACACCTGTAAGGACGAGCAGTGAGCTTGACAGTCATGACCGATACAGCCTTTATGCGCCATCACCGCGCCGTCCATATGTCCGCCCAAGGTGTTAGAGAGCACAAAGGCAAGCGACAACAAAGACCTCCCAAGATGTGTGCACTCATAGGCCCGCCACCGACCCCAGCTTACCAGTGGCCGGGTCCCCAAAGAACAGGCGCCCCACAAAGATATCGTTCTCCAGCGCCACGATGGCCACGCGCAGGAGCTGCCACTGCAGAGCATGAAGACACAGCACAGAACGGGAACTGTTTGTTACACCCCCGGCTCCCGGACAGCCCCGGCTCCCGGACACCCCCGGCTCCCGCCTTGAATTGGCAGGCCCGACACGCAGACCCCCAGCCGCCGCACCTGTCGGCCGTTAGTCTGTGCGGCGCGTGTGAGCATGTTGAACATCAGGTCGTGGACCATGGGCCTCGTGCTCTTGGTGTTGTGCAGCTGCAAAAGACGCGACAGCAAGAGCCATCGTCAGCAGGGACACTACCAGTATGGACCCCGGTCTCCTTGAGTTTCTGCGGTGGAGCAGCTTCTAAGGCATCCCCTGTTCACTTGGCCATACCTGCGTGTAGATGTTGGTTGCGGTATCACCCGCGACAAAGATTTCCAGAATGTTGGTATCCGGCGTGAGCGTCAGCTCCGCCTCGCGTTGGAACACCAGCACGCCACTGTATGTGCCGGCATTCTGGTCCGTTGCCGGCAGGATCTTCATAGGGCCGTACGGCTGCCGGTCAAGCAACATCACCCTAGGGGCCAGCCATACGCATGGAAGAGAGGGAAACGCAGTTCAGCGGGGAAGCCGAACGTGCCAGTGCGACCTCGGTCACCCCACCAGTCACCCCCTCGTCGAGGTCCGGCGCCCTTGCCCCGACGGCAGCCGAGCAGCTCTACCCACGGCAAGCAGCAAATGGGGGCCTTTGCTCACCTGTGATAGTCCAACTCCGCGAATGGATACAGCGCGCCCTCGCCGGCTGAGCCTGCGTGTGCAGACATGACTTTGATGGTCAAATTGACTTCTACTACTACGCCCGATCGCTCTGACCACAATCTCATACCTTGAACGATGCAGCAGCTTCCACGCGCAAAGGGTTTGCCTCGCTGCTGACCGACGGTGCTAACGCGGGCGTTGCTGCTGCTGAATCCCCCACAGCAAACGCTAGTCGACGCCAGCGAGGAAGACCGGGCTGCTGCCAGGCTGTTTATGCAGTGAATAGGCGCCTGAGAGCGTAGCGCCTGCCGACAAGGCGCCAAGGCGCCGGAAGTTCCTAGTCCAAACGCGGCCATTGTGCAGTCTTCTGGGGGCCCGCGGAACACACAACTGCACTTGCAATTTATATGGTCTAGCGCAGTGTTAACTTGTTAAGCTGCCTCGCGTAACAAATGTCCCTTGTCGGTGCCTGAAGGTCATTCGGCGACAGATCGACCGCCGCTGGATCCAGGTGCCAGCATTGCGTTTGGCAAATGACCAGAGCCACTTATGTTCCAGACAATTTTCAGACATCCATATTTACGCCAGCCGCCCAAGGATTCAACCAGAATTAGCTTTTGAGCTCCGACGGCTGCGCAACAACTCATCTATCTCCTTGACTTCAAAAAGTACTCCCTGTAATTTGTATACAATGAACAAGTTCAGGTTTAGAGAATATGACGCCCTGGGGCTCAGAACTCGCGTTCCAGGCGACACGGCGCCGAACAAGCACCATATATCGAAAAGAAAGCAGAAGCAAAAGGACGTCGAGGTGGTGTTTGATGCGAAAGATTATAAGTGGGTTTGCAAACTGCAAGTTTGTGCCGGCGCCGCTCCAATTAAGCACGCCGCGTCCTGCTACCCGCAGGGAGTATGTGACGGGCTTCCGAAAACGGAAACAACAGCGGCGGCAGGACGCGATGAAGTGAGTGTTCCGGCAAACCCTAGGGGACACTGCCGCCCGCTGCGGCACACCCGTTGAGCTGCCCGCCCTTTCGCAGGCAAATCCAGGACAAGGCACGGCAAGACCGAAACGAACAGCGTTCGCAGGTCAGAGCCGCGTAACTTCATGTCCTTTGTCAACGTTTCCTCAGTCTCTGCCCTCAGTTCAGGCCTGTGACGTACTCGAATGCCGCTCCACGACTCCTGATGACTGACCACAGAAGCGCACCAAGCTGAAGGAGGAGCTGGGTCTGGGCGACAACTACGGCGTGGAGGACAGCAGCGACGAGGGTGAGCAGTGAGCAACGAGTGGGCAATAGCAACATGCGGCGCAACGGCGCATTCCGCGTTCAGTATGGCCCGTACCTGTCCTGCTGTCCGCGTTGGACTGGGGGGGGCGGGGTGTGTGTGACTACCAGCCCAAGCTAAACCAACCTAAGCCCTGGGGAGGCTCGGCAACGCTATCGCCTTTTAGCTGGTGCGTTACATACGTGTGCAGCTAGCCTGTTCAGCTACCCTGTGCAGCTAGCCTGGCCCCGTTCGCTTGTCCTTGTCACTGAAATGCTTAAATGCGTTTGTCCTTGGTCGACGCCCAGCTGCACACCCCAGCACTCGTCACCGGCAGCAGCTTTACGTGCTTCAGCAGCGCCGCGGGGTCTAAACCCGTGGCGCCGCATCACGTGTACTCGGCACCCACACTCAGCACCCACACCTACACCGCGGTCCAGAAGTCTGTCCGCGAATCACCCGGAACCACAAAGTGCAGAGCCAGGTCGCCTCATATAGGACCAGGATCGCTTCGTAAACGGTACCGGTATGGCGTACTCTAATGTGCATGGTGCTTTGTGTGTTGGGGGCGGGGGCAAGGATGGGAGGTGTGCGGCCACATCATTCCAAATGATGGGGGCCATCTCACTGGAATACGGTAGTTGCGCCCGCATCAGCGCCGCGGTGATTGCCTTGAGAACAACGCCGCCAAACCCCCACGCCGTCAACCCTTCTCTCCGCTCCGCACGCTCTGCCTAATCACCTGCTGTACCCACTCCCATTACAGAGCGTGACGAGGCGGCAGCGGCGCCGCAGCACACCACCGTGTACCAGGGCGACAGCGGCGTCACCACCACCGTCAATATCATGGCGCTAGAGTCGTCCGAAGACGAGCCGATGCCTGGGGAGGAGGACGAGGAGGATGGGGACGGCGGCGAGCGGGGCGGCGAGGAGGAGAAGCGGGGCCGCGGGGGGCAGCAGCAGCGGCACAACGGCGGCGGCGCGGGGCCAGGCCCCGGGTCCAAAAGGTAAGGGTGCAGCTGGGGTGGCAAGCTCCCGCTCAAGCTCCACCGCCGCCTTGAACGGAGTGATACACAGTGTGTGCCGTGATGCACTGTCCTCTCTTGGCTGCGTATGGGGGCGTGGGTGTAAGCATGCGACGTGACTCAGGGTGAGGGCGATGCCGCGACCAGGGCGCAAGGCGGTGCTGCAACTGACGACAAATCAGCCTGGCATGCGGTACTGCGCTGCCTGTGTGCCGTACTGACGCTGTGCGTGCCACATCCGCATCTGTCCCTGCAGGCAAGGAGGAGGGACAGGGGCGGCGCCGGGTGGCGGCAAAGCAAAGCGGCCGCGCTCCAAGGGTGGGCTCAAGATGAGGGGAGGTGGCGTCTCCAAGAAAGCAAAGAAGAGTGGCAAAAAGGACTCGAAGCGCGGTGGAGGGGGCAAGAAGGGCAAACGGTGATGTAACCAGTGGTTAAATAGAGCGCGGCAAGCTGGCCATCCGTCACGCAGGAGTTGCAGAGGTTATGTGGGTGGCTGCGATGATGGGGTGTCGGTTTGGCTGGCTCTCGGAGTTACGAGGCCTGCAGAACGCAGTTTCACGCGGCTGGGGGGCAGTGCGGCGAATTCTGAGTTGAGTTGAGGTGGGGGCCGTCGTGCGGCGTTGAGGTCGGCAACGCCGTAATCGCGCAAATTCGCCCAACGCTCGTCACTGAGGTTGTTATGCATACAATGCATATCTGCTAGCCATTGCGCGCTTCGGCGACGCGACAACCCGCGCTTGCGTTAATGCGCTTTCTCTGGGCCACCCCTCTCGATGCTTTTCAGCAACCCTGATTAAACAAGTCACGCTGCTTAGCGAGTTTCTTCACTGATTGTCAACCGTGTGCACGCCGCTGTGAAACTCGTAGCGTTGTGTCGTTGGTTACGTCGTCTCGCGCGCCTGCCGTTAAACCATAAGGTTATAAGGTATCTGAGCAAGTAGTTCAACCACATTTACAAGAGCAGGCTGCAACGCTGCTGCCAACACAACCTGGCCTGGAGCGCCCCTCGTCGGGGACCATCCTACATCAGCTGAATTCGGCAGACTTAATGCCAAGCTGTTCAATGCCGCTGCCTAGTTGGTAGATTCAGACAAGTCCAGCCATGGCCCTACAGTACATGGCCGGGCAGCCTCAGTGCTTCGCCCGGGAATCGGGCGGCTTCAGTGCACCGCTACAGTTGCCAAGCGACGAGGTCACTGCGGGCGGGCTCGCGGCTCATGGCCCGTTCGGATGTCATGGTCCAGCGCCGCTTCTCAACGCCGCTTCCGCGGCGGCGACCGCCCACGGTCCTGTCATGCGAAGCCTATGCATGCGGGGCCAGGCGCGACCGCAGGCCGCGGCCGGTCACGACCTAAACGGGCTACCTCCGACCCTGGACGGCAGCCCCCACGACAGCGGCGTCAGCTGTTTGTCTCCACTCGCGCAGCCGCCGCGCACCAGCTCGGCCAGCTCTGTGTCAGCCTTCAGCACGCCTGTACGTGCATTGAGCTTGCCCATGTCCGGCGCCGGGGCTGGAGGGAGCGGCACGGCGGGCTTTCTACGTGGTAGCACCACCTCAACCTCGGAGCTCGGCTGGCAGGTGCCGCCCCTTGGGCCGCCCATGCAGGCGCAGCACATGCAGCCTTACAGCGACGATGGAGCCGCCCCTCGGCCGCCCCTGTTTCTGACAATGCCGCTGCTGCAGCGACAGCCGCTGCCGGCCGGTCAGCTGCGTCTGCAGACCGCGACTGACAGTGGGTCACAGGCTGGGATTGGCTATGCTGGAGCTGGCGGCGGTGGCGGCGGCGGTGGCGGCATGAGCGGATGGACGGCGCCGCCTTATGAGCACGCCAATGTGCACCCGGCCGCCATGCGGCGTAGCCTGCCACTGTACTCGCGATCGCCGCAGCACCACCGGCAGCAGCAGCTGCTCCAGCTGCAGCAGCACCCGCAGCAGCAGGCGAACGCATGGCACCTCCGCTACCATCAACAACAGCAGCAGCAACAGCAGCAGCAACAGCAGCAGCAACAGCAGCAGCAACAGCAGCCGCTGCTACCCCGGCTGGTACTGCTGGGTAAGCGGCCACATCCCGGCGCCGAGGTCGACAGTGCGGACGATGAGGATGAGGATGCCAACTGTGGCACTGCCCACATGGCATGGGGCTACAGCCCACGGGGGTGGCTAAGGCCGGCGCCACAGCAGCACCACCAGCACCACCAGCAGCCGGCGCTGCCCGCCACTCGTGTTGGACACGCACAGCCCCTTCCGCGCGCCGTGACCGCGCCGCACCCAGCGCGCAGCCCGCAGCTCCCCTTCGGCACCGGAAGCCCCCACCGTAGAGCTTTCAGGCCGTCGCTGCCAGTGATGCCCCAGCGGGCCCCGGAGGGCGCGCACCTGCCGCCGCTAGTCTTGCCGCCAGTGGAGGGCCAAATGCTGCAGTGCCTGCGCTCGTCGCCACAAGCAGCTGCTGTGGCTGCAGCTGCTTCCGCGGCCGCGGCTGACTGCCTGTGCCGTGCGCAGGCTAACGGCGCAGGCATGCTGGCGCCGCAGCAGTCGTGTGAGTCTGGCTTCGAGCAGCTGTGGCAGCAGCCTTGGCAGCAGCAGCCAGCGGCGCCGTGCCTGCACCCCGGCCAGCAGCAGCAGCAGCAGCAGCATTGGCAGGGACAGCAATACGCACGGCAGCAGCAGCTCCTGCGCCACCAACACCTTCAGCAGCTAGCGCTGTCACAACGCCAGCAGGCGGCGGCGGCGGCGGCGCAGCAGCAGCAGCAGCAGCAGCAGCAACAACTTGGGGACCAACAGGCGTGGCCGATGCAGCAGGGTCTGCAGGGCGTGCAGCGGCGGCCGCAGGGCATGCTGCAGCCGCCCCCGCGCCCAGGACTGCAGCAGTGCGCGGCGGAGCTGCAGCAGCCGCCACAGTATGCACACCAGCTGCAGGACACGTGCAGCGCGGCCCCCGGGGGCGCATCCATGCCGTCGCCAAGCATATTTGACGGTGTGCCGTTGGACCTGGATCTAGACCTGGACTTTGACCAGGAGCTGGACTACGGCGTCTGCATGGGCATGGGCATGGGCATGGGGGCTGACGCGGCGGCGGATGAGCCGGTTATCACGCTGGAGGCCGGCTGGGCTGCCATGGGTCGCGCTGGCACCGCCGCCGGCGCGGCGGTGGACGCAGCCTTCGCATGGGCACCGGGCTACCGCGCGGCTGGGAGCGGCAGCCTGGTCGACAGTCACAGCCCCCCGGGCGGCAGCGGCTCGCCACAGGCTGCTGAGGCGGCGGCGGCAGCGGCGGAGCAGCTCGCCCCGCGCAGCAGCAGCGCCGGTAGCTGGGCGGGGGCGCTGCCCTTGCCACTCAACCTCGGCAGTGCGCATGGGCCTTCCGCTAACGGTGCGAATTCTGGCGTGGACATCGCAACCGGCTGCGATGCCACGCTGGTCCCGGCCCTGTCGGAGCCCGGCGAGGGCGCTGGCCCCGTTGGGCTGGTTGCAGCATCATGTCCGCGCCACACCCCCGCCGGCAGGGGCGGCGGCAGGGGCCGGCGACCGCGCGCGAGGCCGGACAGCGAGGACGGGGCGGCCCCGGGGGCTGTGGCGCTTAGGGCCCCCGCAAAGATGAAGTCTCTGCTGGCGCTGGCAGCCCAGCTGCCGAACGTCGACCCGTACCCGCGCGTGCGAATCTTGAATGCAAAGCGGGCGGTTGCCGCGGCACAGCCAAACGGTGAGCCGCAGCAGTCGCAGCAGCAGCCGCAGCTCATGCGCGCCGAAGTGTCCACCGACGAGGCACACCGTGCCGACGCCACTCGGCCGTCGCTGGCAGCCGGAGGAGGCGCTACGCGCAACTGCAACCCAGGTGAGCATAACAAAAATAGGGCGCTGAGCGCTGCCAGTTGCACATCAGCTTCTGTCACCCCCGTAGCACCTACGGTCACGCATTCTGTGCTTCGGTCGCAGTGGTTGCGCCCAACTACAGCGGCATTAATGCTGCCGATGGCGCATCATAGAAGGTGACAGACAAGGTGAGTTCTGGCACCGGTAGCGAGTGGAGGCTGAGGGCTGTTGTGTGACCTGGTCAAGCAGGGACGGCCCGCCCACGTCATTTCCGCACATCACTGAAACGTCCCCCACTCGGCGCCCTCATTCCTGCAGTTCCCCGTGCGTGGCCCCGTCCTCCTCCTTCGGCTAATGCGCACAAACCGGAAGCCCTCCTCGAATGAGTAAACAGGAAAGCCAAGACATCTTGAACCAGGGGTGTGCCGTTGCGCCGCATGCCCGTCCTAGCGGAGAGGTTGAACTGGGTTACGCAGCATGTATCTTCACTGCGTGCCCTTTTTGAAGACTGCTTTATTGATAGGATATCAGCAACACACCCGCATTAGGCCAGGAAATTTTGGCTGTCTCAAACCTTGATAAATCTCACCACACCACTTGAGTATGATTCAACCCGTATATGCTTAGTGCAATCCGTTGGCGATGGAACTCAGTCCATTATGCTAAAATGTCTTATGCTTCATATGGTATGGTGGCAGATGCGGTGAACACGCGTAGCCCTTATCTGGTGCGTCGGGGGTGCATCAGGGGTGCGTCAGGGGCAAGATCAGGGGTTACAGTAAAACTGAGCAACGCGCGTACAGATCTTTTTTATTTATATAATGGGGACTCGACAACTGTGCAACTGACGAGTCCAGATGGTGCCATCGGCATGCTGCAGATCATGGATATCAGGTTAGCATCAACCCCTGTTGCGTGTGTCAACAAACACAGAATGCGCTTTCTGATGTTGGCTGAGGTGCGTTGTGATTCGGTGTGCTATCAGAATGGGTGACGGGCTACGAAAATCATAACACCAGAAGGGGCTACAAGCATTGTATTGCTCATCGGTATGGAGGTTGAGTATTGCGTGCGCTTGGCTGCGGGGCCGTACAGGTGTATGTCGAAAGCAGTTTGCTAGAGCAGCATAGAGCAGCTAGTATTAGGCACGTCTGCACGTGCAGGCAAGGCTTGCTAATCAAGGGGGCTTAGTGGTGCACGTAATGCAGTTGTACGTATCACTGGCGGGTCAGTCTCATTGAGTTTGTGATACCGTCCCATTACCTTCAATGCTTGGCGCGGCGTTTTATTAAAGCGAGGGACGCGTTTTTGCGCTTCGACAAGGTCCTGGTTGGCACCATGTGAACAATCCGCCAGGATGGTATCTCTTGTCAATTTGGGGGTATGGCGGCGTGCCCACGCGGCGTCCCTGAGGTTTGGGTTTTTTGCGTGGCAAGGGGGGCGGCGTGTGCCGGCCACACGGCACACAACCACGAGTGGGCCGGCGGCGGATTGGCGGATTGATTGCTGGAGTGGGTCGCGGAGTCGGGGAGCCCTGCGGCGACGTATCCTCACTGCAAACGCTTTCACACCAATATGTACGCCGCAACCAGTGCCGACGCGCAAACGGCGGGGGCGCGCCACCCGCAGCACCAAGTCCACGGCGGCCAACGGGAAACGGCCACGTGCGACGTGAAACGGGGTCCTGTAGCACCTGGCAGCACTTCTTTGGACAGCAACAGGCTGCGCTGCAAGCATGTGGCGGGCAATACCGTGGCACTGTCGTCCTCAGGAAACCGGCAGCTCTCTGGTTTGGTGCCAACCGACTGCCGAGTGCTGTGCAGTGAGGGTGCTTTGGGTGATGTCACTTCAAGTGCAAAACGCGCACGTTGGGGGCTTGGGGCGTTTGTATGAGCACGTCTAGTCCCCGGGGAAGAACTGGGGCGTTCCGCGGGTGGGCGGAACGTGGGCGAACGCGCGGGCCGCAATCACTGCTGCTCGTACATATGGATCTCGATGGCGGCAATAATATCATGTCCACAGGTCGTTGGCCCCACCTCCAGCACGGGACTCGTCAGTGTGATACACACACAGGCGTCCGCACATAAACCACAAATGCAGGCCTGCTGCGCCTTTCAGCAGCACGCGTGCATCGCCGCACACTCAGTCCCATCACTCGATCACTTTCATCAACCGAACATGTACAGTCCTCCACGCAGTCAAGGGCGGTAGCCCCAACCTCTCACGCTACTACTAATACGCCAGCGCGCGGCTCGCCCGCCCCGACACCGCCGCCTCCACTGCCGCCACGGGGGCCTCCGGAAACGCCCCACCCACAATGTCGCGCAGCAGCGGCGCCGCCGCCTCCGGCACTGCCTCGCCGTCCTTCAGACCTGCGCAGACAAGAAAGCCACGTACGCACAAGTCAAGTAATGGGGCGCGCTGTGCAGGCTTTATTCCGTTTGGTTCTCTCCAACACACACAGATACAGGAGGGAGAAAGGGCACACGCACAGCACACGTACAGGAATCAGTGGCGCATGGCTTTGCCGTTGTCGCCGCGGATGCAGACCCAAATCACCCAATCCTCCTCCTGGGCGGGGCGCCCCTGCACGAACTCCTGGGCCGCGCGACAGCACATCACCAACAACCTTGCCGCACCCACCCACCGATGCAGAGCGTGCACAGCGCGTCCACCGCCACGCCCAGCTGGTCCTCCAGCTTGGCCTCCGGCCGCGACACCATGCTGTACTTCTTTAGCACACCCGCCTTGGTCTGCTCAAAGCGGTCCATCTCGATCTCGATGTCTTGCTGCGGGGGGTTAAAGGGATCGGGGGTAGCCGTGCACGTGAGCGGTGTGCGGGGAGGAGCCGGCAATGCATGGGTAAGGCATGAAGGTAGGTAGGGGCGCATGGCACGGGTGCCGCCGCGAGGGAGAGGAGGGGCCGAGGACACGGGATGGGGCGCGAGGAGTGCTGCGGAACATGCTTTGGGCACGCTGTGAACCCGAGACTGCAGCAGCTTGGCGCCCCGGGACCGGACCCGGCGCTCATGGCAGCACATCTGAATGCGGGCTGCATGAGAACCTGAAGCCGCAAGCAAGCGGCGCCTTCCCTTGCACCAAATCTGCCGTCCCGTCCCGCGGCCCCGTCTCCAGCTCCTTCCATTCCTTGGCGCCACCTTGTCCCAGTCCTTACTCTCAACCCTCATGCCGGCTCACCGTGACGCGCAGGCGGCGGCTGGCCGAGATGATGTCCTTGGCCGGCACCAGCCCCACCCCCATCTTAGTCATCCACAGCACCAGCAGCACCCAGCGGCTGTTGGCAGGCTGCGAAGGCGGGGCGGGGGCGTGTGCGAGGCAAGCCTGGCTGTTGGTAAACGCCGCGAGACGTACCCTGATTGGGGCCGCGTGTGTGCGCCAGTTCCTCCAGCGCCAAGTCCCAACCGACAGGCCGAGGCGAGCGCGGTGCACCCTAACCGGGGCGCTGAAGCTATCAGAAAGCGAAGCTATCAGAAAGCGAACCAGCGCTGCACCCAACCTGGCCTTCCGCTGCCAGCATCCGCGCACAAAGTGCGCTGTAGCCGAGGCGCTACCCAGCCCACAGCCCTGCACCGCACCTTGCCGTACTTCTTCTCCATGTCTGCCTGCGCTATCCGGTAGCTGACGGGGCACTTATCAATCATGGAGCGGCAAAACTCCGGGTACGCCTGTGGAGCGGCGGGGAATGCTGCAGAGTTCAGTGGTTGCTCACCATGGCCAGAGCCTGCTAGGCCTGACCAACCAGCGCTTGCCCGCGTGTTCCGCCACCCAACCCCCGGTTTCCGCGACACGCCCCTCCCCTCCCCCGCTTTATAACACTTGCCAGCTCGTCGAAGCCACCCTCTGGCGCTGCGAGACGCGACACCAGACCGACAATTGGCAGCGAACCCTGGACTCTCTTCGCCACGGCCTTTATCCCGCTGAAGAAATCGCCCCTGTTAGGGACCATGGGCATCGCGTGTCAGGCCGCGACTGGAGATCTGAAAGTGCCATATGCGAATCGGAGGTATCATGAATGACCCACTTCTGCTCCGCCTTAACGACGACGCAGGCGCGGCGAGAGCTGTTGACGACCTTGCGCCAGGACAGCGCAGGGCCCTCGCAGCGTTGTAGAGAGCTTGAAAGCTTCATGACGGGTGGTCGTAAGGAAATTATATGAACTCCCTGCTAAAATTGCGAGCGACGGCTGTGCAAGCAGATTGATTCCGAGCAGTTTGGTGTGCAGTCGCGGGAGAAGCAGTGGAGAAACAGTTCTCTAGTGAATCGAGTATTAGAGGACTGAAGTCACGGTACCACCGTCACCCAGCCTGCCGCTGTCGGCGAAATGCATGGGTAGGGATGGGGGTTCGCATGTGGGGTTTGCCCGCGGCGGACACGACGTCGCGCCCCTGACGACCACCCATGTCAAATGTGTCCAACCCCGGCCATCTCCACGGCCCGCCTCCAGAAATGCAGTCATCGCCAACCGGCCGCAACCATACTGCCTAGTCAGTCACGCGTCCAGGGCCCAGAAGGCACCCGAAACTAATGTCAGATGCGCGGAAGTGTGTGGAAGGCAGTCACCACTGCTCAAGACACCCCGCACATGCTCGTACATGCTCCCTGCAGTTGCTCATCCTGTGGCGCCACCTCTCGTCCCTGATGACCACACCAACCGCACGCACGCCTTGTCAACAAACATGCATGCTCACCAGCGCGCACGCGGCCACCCCCCCCACCCCCTACGGCCTAGCGTGTGATCTACACCTATACCTGCACCTGTAGCTGTACCGTCCCTGCTCATCAGACAACCACCGCCGCCCGCAACCATAGCCATATTTACGGCGACAGCGTGAGGTCGATGCACTTGCTGGTCGCCTCGTCCTCGTCCTCGGCGGCGCCCCGCCCGCCCGCCGCCGCCTCAGCTCCCGAACCAGCCCCGCCCGGCCCCGTGATGCTGCTGGTCACTATCACGCTGCTGGTCGCCGAGTAGAACCCCAGCGAGCTCTCCTTGTCAACGTCCTCGTGCTCGTCCACATCCTGGTGATCCAGACGGCCCGCCGGCGGCGGGCGCGCCACCGCGCCCCGCGGGGGCGGCACAGCCGCTGCCTCAGTCGCAGCACCCGCGGCCGCAGCTCCGCCGCCGCTCAGGTTACTTGCCGCCGCACGGCGCATGGCGCCATGGCCGAAGCCCAGGCGCCTGGCCGGCTGCGCCGTGTCTGTTGCGGCGGCCCCGGCGGCTGCGGCGGGCGCTGCCGCCAAAGCCACCTGAGCGGGTGGATCAGGAGCCGGAGCAGGTGCGGCTGGAGGCTGTGGCCGCGGCTGTGGCTGCGGAGGCTGTGGCCGCGGCTGTGGCTGCGCTGCAGGCCGGTGCACGGCCGAAGGTCCGACGGCTGGCACAGGCGGCGCACCCCCGGTACCAGCAGGAGCTGCGGGGCGGGTCAGGGGCGCAAAGCCACCCGTCAGCCGGCCGCTCGGTCCAACCCCAGCGCCTGCTCCAGCGATGCCGCCGCCGCCGCCTGCAGGCGCCATAGGCCGCCCCAGCGGCTTGGGGGCGTCACCTCCGCCTGCACCTCCGCTGCTGACGCCGGCGCCTGCACCGCCGCTGCTGACGCCGGCGCCTGCGCTGCCGCTGTTGCGCCCGCTGGCCTCCAGCGCCGCAAGGGTCTCCTGAGCGCGCTGGAGCTCCAACTGCAATGCGGCCTTGCGCTCCAGCACCTACCGAGCGCACACAGATTGGAGGCAAACAATGCTGAAGCACAGATGAGCAGGACATATCGAGGCAGACTATTGCAGCGATGCATTAGGTCCATACAAGCGAGTTCCTCTCCCAGCCGGAGCTTCCCAGCCCGTACTGCCAAGCCGGCTCGCCCCACCAAAAACGCCCGCCACGCGCCCCTCAGGTCTCAGTCCCCCTCAGCAATCCACTAGCCCCAGACACTCGCCTTCTTTCCACCGTCCAGCATGTTGGTTTTTGCGGCGATGCTGCTGGTCGTCTCCATGCTGCGAAGGCGCGCCTGCAGCTCGTCCACCGTCCGCCGGGCCGCGTCGAAGGCCGCGCGCTGCTTGAGCGCAGGCATGTTCGCGGCCGCACCGGCCGCACCGGCGGCGCCGCCCAGCCTCATGCCGGCGCCCAGCATGTCCGCCAGCGCGTCCACGCCCGCGACACCGCCGCTCGCTTGCATGGCATGGCATTGCAGCAGCAAAACATTACGCATGGCACGGAAAGTAGGAAAGCCCCCTTGTGATCTCTAACACAACAGCAACTGCACAACACCAGACACTGCGCTTGCATAGACAAGGCAAAACCGTTGCGAGGGCAGCTGCGCGCCTGGCTCTTTCCCTCACCACCGCGGTTCATCTGGCTCAGTATCTTGTCGCCCTCCTGCGCGGTGGGCGCCACCTCCTCCGGCCGCTGGCTGAACAGCAGGTCGTGGTCGTGGGTGCCTGGAGGGCGTGGGAGGCGGCGGGAGGGACAGGGGAGTGAGGGCAGCGGGGGCAGCGGGCGAAGGGTGAAACGGCGGCGGGAGCGGCGGGAGGCGAGTGGTCGATTTACGGTATGTGCTGGTTTCAACCAGGCATAGGAAGCGCCGCCCCTGCGCCCCAACGTCATGGCACGGCACGACAGCTGGGGGAGTCCTGAGGTGGCTGCGCCCCATCCAACCTGATCGCCTTCCCCCTTCCCCATCCCGCCGCTACCGCTGCTGCCGCTCACCCGCCACGCCCTCCATGCGCAGGACGTCGGCCAGGTGCGCCTCCAGCTGCCGCGTGGCGGCGCGCTGGTGGCGGTGCAGCCCGTCCAGCTGCTGCTGCGTGCTGCTGGTGCGCAGGCCCTCGCTGCTGACCGAGAACAGGTCCTTCAGCTCCGTCTGCGTGAAGTACCTGCGGCAGCGTGTGGACCCCGCCGGCGAGGCGCAGGGTGCACAGGGTGAGCGGCCAGCTACGCCGATGCAGCGCGGCAGGCGGGCAAAGGGGAGCAGGCGGCGGGGGCTGCCGCACACGCGGCATACTGCGTGTACGGAAGCGCGCCGCCTTGGCCTGGCTTACGATATGTCCCAGGCCCCACCTGAACTGGATGCCGTCCTCGGTGCCGGTGCGCGACAGGCCGCCCTTGAACACCTGCTTGCGGTAGATCTTCTCCTCCACCGTGCCGCACGTGATGAGCCGGTACACCACCTGCGGCCGGTACACCGCCACCCGGGCGGCAGCAAGGGGGTCGGCGTGCAGCTTGCGACCGGCCCCGCTGCATGCAGCTGCCTGCAGTGCCGCGGCACCGGGCCCAGGCAGCAGGCCAGGCCCCCGGCTTTCGCCGAAGGCGGCCGCAATGGCCATGCAGATAAGGCCGCCCCACACCACCTGCTGCATGGTGCTGCCCAATGCCTTCCTCCGACGCCCCAGCGCCAGCAAGCTTCCCAGCCCCGTGGTGCCGCCTCCAACCCCCCAGGTGCGGGATCCAGGATCCAAACCTGCGTGCAGTGTTACCCACCACGTCGCGTGTCTGCCCCATGCGGTAGGCCCGGTCCACGGACTGGTTGTCGACGGAGGGGTTCCAGGCGGGATCCACGATGATGACCCGGTCCGCCGCCGTGAGCGTCAGGCCCAGGCCGCCCACCTGCGCGCCGCGGACGCACCGCGGCCAGTACAGGAGCTTGGCGCGCATGAGTTGGCTTGCAAGGAAACCGGCGATCGCGCATGCGGCATGCCCAGACCAGAGGGTAGGAGGCACAGGGGCCCGGCCAGGGTCGGTCGCTGACGGCGTTGGTGCTTTCGTGACCCACCTGTGACGTGAGCAGGAACACGGGTATGGTCTTGCTGTTCTGGAAGCGTGCCACCACCGCCTGCCTGTCGTCCACATCGCCGTCGATGCGGCAATACTCCAGGTCCATGGCGCGAACACCCGCCTGCATGGGTGCCCGACACGCAGCAGCAGTACCGGTAGCCGCAATAAGAAACCCATGACAGCATAAGTGGCTGCATGGCAGCATGGAGCACCCGACACACAGCCATACGTTGCGACAGCCGCGCGCAGGTGCCGCATTCTAACACACACAGATCCCCGCTGCCTGCAGCTGCCAGCGCAATTCCCCGTGCGCACCTCCAGGATGCTGAGCATGACCTTGGACTGGCTGAAGATGAGCGTGCGGTGCCCCGCCGCCGCCAGCCGCCCCAGCAGCGCCAGCACGAAGGCACTCTTGCAGCTGGCCTCGGCGCCGCGGTGCTCGAGCTCCCGGGCCAGCTCGGCGTGCAGCGAGGCGCCGGACACGTCGCCGCCGCCGCCCGCCTCGTCGGAGAGCCACTCGGCCGTCAGGTCGCCGCCATCCAGGTTGTCCGCCTGGGGGGGAAGGCAGGGCGGCAGGGGTGTGTGAGGTGACGAGGGGAGAGCGCAGTGGTGTCGCGGCGATGCACGGCAATGGGTGCGAAAAAAAGCGAACAAGCACGCCCCAAGCCCCCGTTTGGCAGCGAACAAGGTTGCATGGACCCATAGCACACAGCACACAGCGCACTGGCCGCGGCTCACCGTGTCCTCTTCCGGCTCCGACGCCCCCTCCTCCTCCTCAGTCTCCTCCTCCTCCTCGTCCTCCTCAGTCTCCTCCTCGTCCGAGTCCACGATGAAGTCGTCCAGGGAGGTGCGCGGGCGGCCGGGCCGGGCCTTCTTGGCCTTGGCCTTGCCGCCCTTCTGGTCGTTGGCCCACCTGCGCATGTACCCGACCCGGCAGCACTGCTAAGCGCTAGGACCTCGGCGACACGACCAGGAGCCGGCAAGCCCACAAGCACCAGCACTCATCTTCTGCAAATCCTTCCAACACCGCCGCCGCCACTCCCGTCACCGCCGCCACCACCATCTGTTCCAACGCCATCACACGACGACGGCGCCTAGCACCCCGCCGGCCCGCACCTGTGCGCGCCGCGGATGACCGACGTGGCGGCGTTGGCGCTGAGCAGCGCGGGGTGGTCGCAGATCTTCTTGAGCACCGTGATGGCCGCCAGCGGCGAGGCGGTGTGGCTCAGCACCTGGCGCACGCTGTCGGTGTGCAGGAAGGCTGTGTAGATCTTGCGCTGCAGCGCCGTCAGCCGCAGCCACACCACCTGCAGGCGCGGTGTGTGCGTGTGCATGTGTGTGTTAGAGGTACCAAGGGAAAAATGGGGTGTGTGGGTGTGGATATGCACGTGTGCGTTGTCCGTTCGTGTGCTAGAGAGCACAAGGGAAAACGACAACAAAGACTGTGTCCGTTCGTGTGCGTGGCAGGCAGCCACCGTGGCCAGGATTGGCACGGCAAGGGCCACGCCGGGTTCGGGTCTGCTGGGGGTCAGCTAGGCTGTTCCTCGCGGTGCGGGTGCCGCGGCAAAGGCAGCAGTCGCTTGTGCGTCGCTGCCACCCTCACCAGGTCATTCTTGCGCGGCAGGCTCTGGGCGCGCGCCTGGCCGCCATCCGCTGCTGCAGCCGCCCCAGAGCCTGACGTGCTAGGGCCTGCAGCGTGCCAAGCAGGGGAGCGCCTCAGAACAAAACGGGTACGGGCGTTTCGCAAGCAAGCACTTGCAAGCTGCAAGCCCGTCTTTTCCCCTGGGCAATCTCCCAGCAGCACCTGCGTCCGCGCCTGCGTCCTGGGCGCCGCCGCCCTGCGCCTTGCCGCCCTCGCCGTCGGCCTCCTGGCCGTCGCGCTTGCCCGTCAGCACGTCCTTCTTCTCGCGCCGCAGGAAGAACGGCTCCAAGCGGCTGCGGCGGCGGCGGCGGCAGCAGCAGCAGCAGGGTCGCAGCAGCAGGTGATGCGGGCGATGTATTTATGTTAGCATGCCCAGCGCTGGAGCACGACGGCCAGGCTGACAGGGGCGCACCTCCTGAGCGCGGCGGCAATGGCGGCGCCGGTCTGGCGCTCCCGCGCTGTGGCCTCCTTGTCCAGCCCCTTGGTGATGGGCCGCTCATAGTTCCTGGGGGTGGGGGTGGGGAGCCGTCCATGGGGTAAAGGAATGAGGATTGAGGAGCGTGGACTGTGCTGTAATGCCGGGCGGTAGAGGTGCGGCTAGGTGCCGATGACAATGGCTGAGAGCCGGTAAACCGCAGAACGGGCGGGCTCACGTCTTGAAGGCGCGTGCGTCCCCCAGCAGCCCCTCGGTGGTGAAGTCAAACAGGCTGTGCATCTCCATCAAGTTGTTCTGTGGGCGTGTGCGTGGAGGTGTGGGGTGGGTGAGAGGGCGGTGAATGCAGGGGACAATGGGCGGCACGTGTGCCATGCGACACGTGAAGGCACGCACGCGCTATGTGGCCGGTTGCGGGCCACGAGTCCAAAGCACATCTTTCCCATTCGACTGGCCAGGCCGCCTAGCCGTGCCGCACCTGGATGGGTGTGCCGCTGATGATGACCCGCACGCGCGCCGGCAGCTTGCGCAGCTGCTCCACCAGTTTCATCTTGGGGTTCTGCGTCAGTGTACAACCCAAACGCATCCATTTAGACCCATTCACAAACGCCCGGCCACGCCTCGGCACCACGCAACCAAACCCCGGCTTCTCGCCCCGTCAACGCCCCCCTCCTGGTTCCTGGAATGAACTGCCCCCCTCCCCTGCGAACACACACTCACACACCTTGATTTTGTGCCCCTCGTCCAGCAGCACCACGTCCCAGCGGAACTCCTCCTCGCCCCGCGCCGCCGCCGCCGCCCCCCGCAGCGCGTCGCGCGGCCCCGTCAGCTCCTCCGCGTTGTGCTGCACCATGCCGTACGTGGTCACCAGCACGCCGCGGCCGGCGGCGCCGCCGCCGTAGCCGCCGCCACCGCCGCCCGCCACGGCCCGCAGCGCCGCGTTCCGCTCAGACACGCTGCTGCCGAAGTACTCGCGGGTGGCGCTGGCCAGGCCGCACACGCGCAGCTCCTTGGCCCAGTGGGGCAGCAGCGTCTTGGGCGCGATGATGAGCGCTCGGCGCGCCAGGCCCGAGCCCAGCAGCCCGGCCAGGAAGGCGGCGCACTGCATGGTCTTGCCCAGGCCCTGGTCGGGTGTCGGGGCGGGCGTGAGGGGGGCCGCACAGGGTCACAGGTGCATGGGGCGCTGTGCGGCTCATGCGGTGCCGTGCGTCAACCAAGCGACGTGGCGCGCCGGTTGCAATGGCGCTGGCAATGGTCATGGCCATGGACCGTGCATGGCCGCCAGCAGGCCGAGCACGGCCGACTGGCTGCTTGTCCAGCACTCCTCCCCGCCCCCCCCTCCGCGCCTGCCCTGGCCACCCCTCCCGGCTTCTCCCCTGCCCTGCCCTGCCACTGCGCCCACCATGTCGTCTCCCAGGATGCCGCCGCGCTGCATGTCGTACAGGCTCCACAGCCACCGCACGCCCACCACCTGGTGCGGGTACAGCCGGCGCGCCACGCCCGCCGCCAGCACGTAGGGCCGCCGGCCCGGCTCCACCGCCGACCGGAGCACGAGCGCCCCCGGCTCCTGGGCCGGGTCCTTGGCGCCGGCCGCGCCGGCGGCGGCAGCCGCGGCCGCCTTTTGAACAGCATCTGCTGAGGGCGCGATCCGCTCGAAGAAAGACTTCTGCTCTTCGTCATCACTGTCATTGTCACGAGCGCCGCCGCGGCTGTCGCTGTCGCCGTCGCTGTTTGACTCCTCTTGACGCTGGGTGGACAGATTTGAAGGTACTGCTGACCGCTGCTGTTGCTGAGACGGAAGCTGAGCCGCCGCCGGCGCGCCGCGGCTGTTGAGGCCGGTTGGGTGGCGCGGAGGGGCCGGAGCTGGCGCCCTGGAGCCGTCGTCACTGTCCTCATCATCCTCCACCTGCTCCTCCGAGTCCGAGTCCTGCAGATCCTCCTCATCGTCCTCGTCCTGCTCATCACTGCCAGCCACGTACGCTGGCACATGCACCGCCGCCGCCGCGCCGGACGGCCGGCCTGCAACTCCCGGACCGCCCGAGACCGCCGCGGCCGCGGCCGGTGCTGACGTAGACGAGCTGGTGGTGCTGCCGATGGGCTTATTCTGGGGCGCGGCGCCGGAGCCATCTCGGGCAGAGGCTCGGGGACCAGAGCCCAGGGCAAGATTGGACAGGCCCGCTAGAAGGTCGTCGTCGGGAACGAATGAGCCCCTAGACAACGGCTGGCGCTGTATCAGCGGCTGTTGTGGCTGCTGCAGCTGCTGCGGCTCCTCCGCTTTGGCGGGCGCTGCCGCGCCTGACTGAACGCCGCCGCGCACCAGGCGGCGCAGCTTGCCCTGCTGCGGCGCGGCTACCGCCAGCGCGGGGGCCTCGTCGGCTACCTCGTCATCGGAGCTAAAGTCCTCCAGGCCCTCCTCGCTGCTTTCACTGCGGGTGCGTTGCAATGCCACATGAGCACCAGTTCCCAAAAGCAGGTGATGCACGGTTGGGAGGTGCTTGCCTGCAAGCTGTGCCCCCGCCCCCATCAGGCTACCCCCGGTAAACGTCACCACATCCACATCTGCGCACGGCTTCATGTCACAGCCACTGGGCGGGTTGCAGCCCCGCACCACCGTGTCGCAGATAATGCGGGGCAGGGGACAGGGGCCCGTTCCGGCCCCAGCCAGGCCTGGACCCCCACCTGGTCGGTAGCTTCTTGTTCTTTCTTCGGAAGCTCGCCGTGAGGACATCCGATGATGGCATCTTGACTGACTGATCTGCCTCTCGCTGGGGCAGCGCGTTCAGGGGCAGCTCGCCGAGCAGCTCTCGCCGAACCATATTGTGGGTACCGGTGATTTAAACCACCGTTGCTTCTGCTACTTTGCCATCTAATGATTACTTGTTCCCAATTCGACTATACACTATTGGAGTTCAGTGCACTTGGCGCAACTTTAAAGGAATCGCCCTTGGATCCAATTTACCGGTTCAAGCATTCCAAACACATAAGCCCCGATAGCAACTAGCACGAGTAGCAATACCATCAGGCAGCTGCACGCGATTGGTGTGTGTACATTTGAGTATTCCTGGATTGACAGACGTGGCGTGGCTTGGCGCAGCACCCCGCGGCCCGCCCCGCGCAGGACACTCCTGGCGCCTCCATATCGGCCTGCCTTCGCATCCGGAACATCGGCTATTCGGCCATCACATGCCATCATGTGGCGTGGCCAAGGACTGATGCGGAATGGATGGTCAGCAGCGAACGTTCACGGACCGTTACAGTGCGGCCGTCCATGTCTGTGGGGCCTCTCTTGTCGGCTTCCTTTCACTGCTTTCGGCTATCGGGCGTAACCTGCTGCCCGCTCTCTTTCATGCCGTCGGCACGGCAAACCAACCCTCAATACTGTGGCAAACTGGAGCCCAACGCTGCTGCAACCGAGCACGAGAGCCAACCGCAGCTCTACGCTGCCCTGCCACAAACCCTGCTCTCACAGAAAACCATATATCATACAGAGTTACGTACACCGGATCCTCGGCGCCTGTCACGAAGTCTTCACATCTGCACAACACTGCGACAAATGATACAGGAAAGAATAGCACATCTGGTCAAAGCTTGGGTCACCGCAACCAGTCACGCCTGCGTGGCCCCGAAAATCCCCCGTGCCTGCGTCAGCGCTCAGCGCTCGCGACGGCCGCGTGGGTGGCGCCCGCATGCGATGAACCATCACGGGTTGGTCGTGGGAGTCATGTAGTCAACAAAATGCCGAGTAAGTATGCAACCAATGCAGCTCCACATCGCGCGCTGTGCGCGCCCCGGGCCCGTCCGGCCGCGTTCAAACTTCCAACGTGCAACTCCATCACGGCCCGGAGCAGCCAGGGCCCAGTGAGCCTGACGCGGCGGTGCTTTAGGCACCCGGGAACTTGATGTTGGAGATCTCCACGCTCTTGCCCGAGCTGCCGAAGGGAACCTGCGCATGGCATTCGGTCGAGTGCATGTGTCAGCATTTGACGCCGTCATGGCTGCGAGCTCCTATGTCAGACGCCGCAATGGCTGCGAGCTCCTATGTCCGCCCCTCACGCCCATGCATCCGCGCCCGCACTGATGCGCGCCAACGCCGACCCCTCCACCCCCTCCACGCACCTCGAGCACGCGGTCCTTGCCCTCCTCCCACAGGTACGAGCCGTCCGGCTTGCTGCGGGGCAGGAGGGAGGGAGAAAGGCACGGTCAGAAGCAGCATCCTCAGATCATAGCGGTAGCAACCTCTCAGCCCATACCCAGTTGCCCCAGTGTTGCGAGCAGCCCGCTCTGTCTATTGAAATGCTTGGCCGCACAGAGCTTGCATGCACTTACCGCAGCACGGCCTTGAACTCGTAGGAACCGGGGCGCATCTTCGCCTCCAGCGTCCACACGTCACTGCCGCAAAGGAAGACACGGCGCACAGCAGGTGACATTGGAGAACCACGAGCGCCGTCAACTGCCGCAGTCCACTCCCTCCCTAATCCGCTCCTAGCTCTCATGTGGGCCGGCTTAGCTTGCAACCGGCTCAGGTGCTGCTTTATACCCGTACGATGTGTGCACGTTCCCGAGGCAACGCGGGAGCCGGGTCTCGCACCCACCCGTTGGACCACTGCATGTAGGGCGCCACCTCGGGCTTCATGCGGCCCAGCTCAGGGCAAGCACCTGTGGTGTCCACGAGGACACAGAGCGCCGAAAACGCAACGTGTGAGACAGACGCGACAAGAAAGCCCGCAGGCGGTGTTCCAGGTCGAGTCCGTCACGACCGCCTCCTGCTGACGCTGATTCGGCCGATGCGCCTGGCTCAGCGCGAGTCTCCATCACGATGTGCTGCTTGCCACTGATAATGGGTATCGTTTATGGCGCAAAACCCGCAATGGCACGCATACCCGGGCCCCGCCTGCACTCACCAACAATCTTCCAGCACTCGCCCAGGCCGATCTTCTGCTTCAGGGTGAACTTGACCTGCACGGAAAAAAGGCAGTGGTGCGTGTGCAGCGCCGGGTCAATGAGCGGGCGCAGCGCAGCATTTGTGGCACGCAGGGGTGCTCGGGCGAGGAGCCGGGAGGAGCAACCCCTGGTGGCACGCAGGCCCGCGCGCGCAAGCAGGGCGCACCAACCGCTGCAGCTCGCGCGCTGCAAGCGGCGCTGCCCTAAAACACAACACATTAACATGGGGCATAGAATGCGCCGTAGCAAGTGCGAATGCCTGCAAGCGAGACAAAAGATTCAGGACGAGCGGTGACCTTGGGATAGGTCGACGCCTCGCGCTCCTCCAGCTGAATCAGGGCCTTGGAACGGGCCTCAAGGCGCTTGTACATCGCCTCGACATCCAGCTCGGCCGGCACCTGCAAACGGGCGGGCAGACGAGCAGGCAAAAAGCTTCTGATTTCACGGTTGGCGAATGGAAGTCGTAGGTTCCGCCCCCGCTTTTCGCTTGCCTCACCTCCTGCTCGACCGTGCGAACGGCCGGACGCGCAGTGGTAGTGGCCACTTGGGCTGCGCAGCGCAGTGAGGGCACAGACCAGTAAGCGCGGGAGCAAGCGACTGAAAGCGACCGCGCGCGCAAACTCGAGAACGCGTGCCGCGCTCACCCTGCGCGCACACGCGAACGGTGCTGCGACGGCTGGACACGGCACGAAGGCCGGCAGCGCGCTTCTGGAGCATCATTTTGTGCTTTGGTCGCTCTTGCTGCGGGTGAGTCTGGAAGTCAGGGCCGAGGCTTGCAAGGCCGCGGACCGCGTTATTGGGCGTCAGAGAGCGTCTGCAAACAACCAAGCGTGAAGCGTCCCGGTGAGTCCAAGCGTTTTTTTAGAAGCAACGCGCATGGGGGCAGAGCCCATGCACTGGCAACTCCTTAATCCTTATATTTGCCTAGTAACCGACAAGAAAGGCATTATATTTGCGCAACATACAACTCACTGACACTATAGGCGTGACGGACAAAGAGGGGCCAAAGGCACCTTGGAATTAGTTTGCTGTTCGAGCGCACCCTTGCCACTGCTAATTGCTCCTAAAGTTGCTTACACACCATGGGCAAAAAGTCAAGTAAGCCCGGAGCATGCCAGGCCGTCGAGGGGTCGCAGACAAGGGTTTTGGCGGCGCGGCGACTCTCCGACTGTGGGACCGGCGGTGTCGACACCCGCGGCCTCTACCCAAGCCACCGGCAGCGCCGACCCATCACCCGGTGGCCCCAACCTTGCAGGCAAGAAGAAGAACAAGAAGTCGGAGTTTGATGACTTCTTTGAGAAGAAGGACGAGGGCGCCGGCTGGATGGCCGGCGTGTCCGCAATGGCGCTGGACGACGAGGGTGCGCCAAAGAAGTCTTCTGAGGCGGGTGCAGCTGAAGCAGGTGCGCCATTTCACCGTCTGTGTCAATGGCTTGGGAGTGGCGGGGTCACCCACGCGACTCACCGCAACCAAGACCTTGGGGGATGCTGTGCCAGGGTGGGGGTGGCTCTTTCGGTTTCGCTTGCGGTACCCTCGACAGCCTGCACCCGCTGGGTGCGCGGGCATGGGGCGCTCGGGAGCTAAGTTGATACCTGTTTGCTGATATGCTGATGTTCATGTCGCAACGTGCAGACATGGACATCGGTGATGGGTCGAAAGCAGCCAAGAGCGGTCTGGGCGTGCAGAAGACGTCCATGTGAGTGGTGCTACGGCAAGTAGCCCACCCTGCCGAACGTGTCCGAACCATGGCATTGGGTTGGACAGATTATCACGTACTCATGGCAGATGCGTGTTGTTGCAACATCATACTTCTCCACGGTGGCTCCAGCAAACTCTTTGGGAACATGCTTCGCAGGAAGGCTGTGCGCGGGCAACGCACGAAGGCACAAAAGCTGCGGAAAGCCAAGCTGGCGGAGAAGGTTGTACCCGTGTATGGCATGGTTTGTCAGAGCTTATCAATAGCGTGAAGCAGCAGGGTACTCAGTTGTTTGCCAATGCATGTCAGCTTGGTGTAATACGGTACGGTAGGCCAGACCCGGACTCTCTCAGTTCCTCCAGTTATGCAGTACAACTGTCGGTGTCTGAAGGAGCCGTCTATTCACCGTGCAGGCCACCGCTCGGGCAGACAAGGTGGTGGTGCGGGTGGGGACAAAGGTGAGGCTGCTGCTGCATGTGTGTATTTGTTAGAGAGCACAAGGGAAAACGATGTGTATATGTGTGTGTCTGGTGAGAGGGTATTACTGCCAGCCCCGAACGGGAGGCACGCCTGACACCGTTGGTTGGGCGTGCATAGGGGTTAGGGACTCACCCGCATGCGCCCACCCGTTTGCAGGTGGCGGTCAAGCAGAAGAAGAGTAGCCTAAAGCACATCTATTGATGTGCTGATGCTCTCCAGGCGTACTGTTTCGCGTTATCCATGAGGAACAGGGAGTTTTGGTGTGAGGGGTCGTACTATGAGGTTCCCGCTGTGTGCATATGGAATGGAGGACATTAGCACAGTCTGATGGCACTGGCAATGGCTCAGGAAGATATTTTGAAGGTGAAGTTGAACTCAGTGGCATCCGTGACTTCGGCGGACTGAGCGGTCATAAGGAGGTGCGCATAGCTGCAACCATGCAAGACGCGGCTGCGCGGCATGCAAGGTGAGCTGCCCGGCACGGCGGCACGACACGGCGGGAAGTGCAGGTGCATGTATCGTACATGCATCATCGGCGCTGGTGTTGCGCCGCTTGATAGCAGGTTGCAAGCGCACGGAATGCCTAGCACAGGGCCTAGCGTATGTAGTCGACGGAAAGGAAATTTGGCATTCCAAGTGGTGACAGATGAACTCCCGTACCCAGTGGGCCCCTGTTGCACGAGGACAGAGGCGAGACTCATGGCTTGGGACGCGGTGACTGTACCTTGCATATGTCGTATAGCATTGACTGAGGGGTGGACCGGTGCTTTGGTGATCGGACTTCCATGCGCGGGCTATAGGACGAGGAACACTGCATGCACTCCTATCAGTCCTATCCTCGTCAAGCAGGTTTTGGGCAGGCAGGTTTTGGGCAAGGGCATGTTGCGTGGGCATGTTGGCAGGCAGCTGTTCGTGATGGGCCGCACGCACGGTTGCACCCCTGGCAGTGATGGTCGCTCAACTGTGGCAAAGAAAGGCGACGGATTTCCGGTTCCTCGCTTACAGGCGCCGGAGAGTCACGGTCTTCTCAGTAACGGCCCCGCAAGTGCACAACTCCTACTTGCCAATGTCACAAGCCAGTCTGCCGCCAAGGCACTCGCAGCTGCCCGCCACACGCGTTCACACCGGATCCTCCCCAAGCAAACGTGGATGCCTAACCCTACAATACAACATATCTGTAACTCAGCCCTGGCAGGGCCGCCCACTGGCTGTGTTATAGCCGTGTGGCCACGAACGCATCCTTCCATGCATACCGCTCCAACATGCGCTTCACGAACCGCTCCCCACCCGCGCTGTACATGAGCTGCTCAGCAGTCACCGACGCCTCGCCGGATGCCGGCGGCGCGGCGGCGCCGGCCGCGTTCTTGGCTGACGCACCGCGCGCACCCGCCGTAGCCGCTGCTGCTTGCGGCGGCGTCGCGCCGCGCGCCCCGGCTGGCCCTGTCCCCACCGCCCCCGCGCCAGCAGCCGGCTGCGCCGCACGGCTCTCCCACACCGCCTTGATCACGCTCGCCACGTCCTCCTTGCTGAAGGGCGAGCGGTGCAGCTCCTGCCCCGGCTCCGCGCCCAGTGGGTAAGCTATCCGGAACACCTGATCCGCGTTGGCGCGAGCGTTGTTGGAGATGTTGGCGGTGGCCACGCTGAAGGCCTTTTTGATGCCGGCGAAGGCATCACGGTCGGCGCACATGTATAGCAGGCACGCGCGGTAGTCCAGGCGCGGCGTGCCGTCGGCCGCCGGAGCTGAAAACAACGCCCACAGCACCTGCTTGAGCGCCGCGGGGCTGCAAACGGGGAAAGGCGTGAAGGACACGCGGTCAGCAGGGTCATTAGGAAGTGAGGTACAGGCTACATGCAATCGCAGGAGACAAAATGGACCGCATCCACAGCCTCGGCGCATCCCGGCGGCTCACCTGTCGTATTGCTCATCATCGGGCGGTGGCGTTCCTGCCCGCGAGACTGTGTCTGGGTCGGGCCACTTCTCGCCGTCGGCGCGCTGGGTGCTGCGTGGCCCCGCGTCGCTCTCCGACCCCGATCCCACTCCAGCCTCCGCCTCCGCTTCGCCTGACGC
Source organism: Chlamydomonas incerta (assembly GCA_016834605.1). Classification (NCBI taxonomy): domain Eukaryota; kingdom Viridiplantae; phylum Chlorophyta; class Chlorophyceae; order Chlamydomonadales; family Chlamydomonadaceae; genus Chlamydomonas; species Chlamydomonas incerta. Next base: position 1,664,158 of record JAEHOC010000004.1, read on the forward strand.
CTCCGGCACTTCTGCCTGCGGCGCCCCCGGCTGCGCGGCGCGGTACTGGAACCACAGCTCCGCCGTGGACCACTCCTCCTGGCTCAGCAACCCATCGTGGTCCTTGTCCACCTCCGCGCAAATCTGTAGGGGCAGAAGGATTGGATGCAGCATGAGCGTCAGCCGCACTGCTAGAACCGACAGGCCGCTTACACAGCAACAGACGGCCCTGCCCGCCAACCCCCCTGCTTTGCCTGCCGCACTCACGTCTATCTGGTCGGCCATCTCGGCGCAATCCGCCCGCGCGATGAGCGGGAACGACGCCACCACCAGGTGCGCCACGAACTCGCGCCAGTCCAGGTACGTGCTGTGCAGCGGGTCGTACAGCCGCAGCGCGCCCAGCATGCTCGCCACGCTGGCGCCGCGCCACGGCTCCGGCAGCGCGCCCTCCGCCGCCAGCCGGCACAGCATGTCGGCCGCCTCCTGCAGCCGCATGTAGCCGCTTGGCGCCGCCGACAGGAACGCCGCCGTCAGCGCGCCCAGCTGCTTGGTGGACAGCAGCCCGCCCGGCGGCGCGCCCTCGCGCGGGTGCGGCCGCGGCAGCGCCGGGTCCTCCTCCACCAGCAGGCTGCCCTCGTCCAGCAGCAGGAACTCGTCCTGCAGCCGCAGGTCGTACGGCAGCGGCTGCCCCGCCGCCGCCGCCGCCTTGCACACCTTGTCCAGCGCCGCCACCGCCGCGCACTCGGAGCGGTAGCGCTCGCGCACCCACTCGCCCAGGCGGCCTACGGTGCCGGACGCCAGCGCGGCCATCTCGTCCATCTGGCCCAGGCAGCGCTCCGCCAGCAGCTGCAGGCGGGCCTCCAGGATGGCCAACTCGCGGCCGCAGCCGTCCAGCAGCTCGCCGTTCAGGCCCTCCACCACGCGCGGGTCCGCCTCCGGCGCCTCCTCCTCGCCGCCCTTGCCCTTGCCTTTGGCGCCCGCCGCCGCCTTGGCGGCCGCATCCTTCTTGGCCTTCTTGGGGTCCTCCGAGCCCGGCTCCCATGATGCGGCCGTGGTCTTCGCCAGCGCCAGCAGCAGCTTGGTCGCCAGCGCCAGCGGCGCCGCGCGCTGGTCCAGGCTGGCCACCCATGACGGCATGGGCACGCTGGTCTTGGCCTTGGGGTCGATCTTGTCTTTGAGCTCGGGCGGCACGGCCCCCGACAGGAGGTCGGGCGCGGCCACGTCCGGCAGCGCCAGGGAGGGCGGCTCGCGGCCGGGCGGGAAGAGCGGCAGCCACTTGGAGTGCGCATGCGAGCGAAGGAAGTTGAGCGCGGCGGCGAAGCGGTCGCCCTCCACCTGCGCCAGAGCCACAAACTGCTGCGCAAGCGTGGCGCAGTGGTCGGGCACAAAGGTGTCGGAGGCCACGGCGGCGCGCTGCGCCTCCGCCTCCTCCATCTTCTTGTCGCACATCGCCCACAGCGCGTCACGCAGCTCCTCAGCGCGCAGCAGCAGCTCGCCGCGCGCCTCCTTGTTGCCGCGCAGGTCGGCCTCCACGGCGTTGAAGGCGGTGAGGAACTTGGCCACCAGCGCCGGCTTCTCGTCCGGCCGCTGCAGCAGGTCCGTGAAGCGGCCCCGCAGGCCGGCAAAGTGGCGCTGCGCCTCGGTGTGCTGCTCCGCCAGGCTGGCGAAGCTCAGGGCCAGGCCCTCCAGGTAGCCCGTCTCCAGCGTCTTCCACTCCTCGTGCAGGCTGGCGGCCAGCTCGCGCGCCAGCGGCTCCGGAGCGGGAGCCGCCGCCTCGCCCGACGCCGTTCCATCACCGGCAGCGGCGGCCTCACCCGAGACGCTGACGGCGTGCGCGTCGGCGTGCGCGTCGGGCTTGGGCGCGAAGTTGACGGTGGCGTCGGCGGGCAGGTCGCTGGCGGCGGCGAAGCGCTCCGCCTCGGACGCGGCCAGCGCCGCCGCCTCCTTTGCCGCCAGCGCCTTGCTGGCCGCCTCCTGCGCGCCGCGTGCCGCCTTCTCCGCCTCTGTGGCCGCCGCAGCCGCCTCCGTTTCCGCGTGCGCCGAGATCTCGGCATCACCCAACGACTTGTGTGCGCGGTCCACGGCCTCCGCCGCCGCCGCGGCGCTGTTGGCGGCCCGCTCGGCGTGCCCGTTGGCGTCGGCCACGGCGCCGCGCGCCACCTTGAGTTGCTCCGCGCACTTGGCCGCCGCCTGCGCCTTGAGCACCTCGGTGGCGGCGGGGTCGGGGTTCTTGCCGCCGGCCAGCAGCGCCGCCGCCTGGATCTCCGCCTTCTTGGCCGTCAGCAGCTCGCGCGCCGCGCTCTCCGCCGCCGCCTGCGCCAGCTCGGCGAACTCGTGCGCCTGCTCCGCGCTGGCGCGCGCCTTGTGCGCCGCCTCCGCCGCGGAGCGGCAGCTGGCGGCGGCGGCCTTGGCGCGCAGCAGCCCCTCCGCGATGTCGCCCGCACTGGCCAGCACCTCGCCCAGCGGCCCCGAGCCGTCCACCGGCCGCCGGAGCCGGCTGAAGCGGCGCAGCCAGTCGTCCAGCGGGCCCGCCAGCTCCGCCTGCGACATGAGGCGGTGCTGGATCTGCTGGGCGTCGTTGCTGGCGTCCGCCACCTCCTGCAGCCGCGCGCTGAGGCCGGGGTCGTTGCTGGGCGGCGGGTCGAACTCCAGGTGGTACACGCGGCCGGTCTGCGGGTCCAGCCGCCGGCCCAGTGCGCGCTTGAGCGCCAGCTCCGGGTCCGCGAGGCCGCACACCACCACCGCGTCCAGCCCCGACACCAGCGGCCGCGCCACCTGCGGCAGCGCCGACGTCGGCGGCGGCGCGATGACGCTGGCGGCGTCGATGAGCGCCTGCTCGCTGTCCAGGTCCAGGCCGGTGAGCATGCGCTCCAGCAGCACCGCCTGCGCCGACGTGCGCGGGAAGCCGTCCACCACGAAGCCGCGGCCGGTGTCGGGGTGCGGTGCCGCCGGCGCGCCGGCGGACTTGCTGCCGGCGCCGGCCGCCGGCGCGGCCGGCTTGGGCGCGGCCTTGCCCTTGGCCTTGGGGTCCACCTCGACCGGCGGCGCCCAGTCCTTGCTCTCCTTCATGCCCAGCACCACCAGGCCCACCAGCGCCTCGTCCGGGACGTCGCCGCCCGCCTTCAGCGCCGCCGCAATCTGGGCGCCCAGCCGCGCTTTGGCCGACGGCCCCGCCGCCGCCGCCGCGGACGCTGTGCCCGGCCGGCTGGCGGAGCCAGCCTGCAGCTCCGCCGCGGCCGCGGCGTCGCCATCCGCCTGCGGCGCCGACTCTGGCACCTGGTCGGCCGGCACGCCCGTGGCCGCCTCGTACTCCTGCGCCGCCGCCATGGCCTCCGCCACCAGCGCCTCCGGCTCCAGCACGCGCAGCTTGTAGCGGCGGCTGAGCTCCTGCGCCACGCAGGTCTTGCCCGCGAACGGCGCGCCCACCACCGCCAGCCGCAGCGGCAGCGTCTCGATGGCGGGCAGCTCGGGCTGCGGCGGCGGCTCGCGCGCCAGTATGGCCAGCTCGCCCACGATCTGCCCCAGCAGCTCGTCGTGCCCGATGGGGCCGTCCGTGCGCACCCAGTCGCCGGCGCAGGCCAGGTAGTCGTCCACCAGCGCGCGGCCCACGCGCAGGCAGGCCTCGCGCACCTCCGCCGCCGCCGCCTCCGCCTCCACGCCGACCGGCGGCGCGGGCGGGCCCAGCTGCGGGTCGCCCGCCACGAACATGGTCAGCCACTCGCGCCACTCGCGGCGTGGCACCAGGTTGCCGGTGGCGGAGCGGTACTCGGCGCTGCGCTCCGCCAGCGACACCAGCTGGTACGCCACGTCGCGCGCGAACGCGGCGTGCTTGGCGGCCTTGGCCTCGGCGCGCGCCTGCTGCGCGGCGCGCCACGCCTCCATCTCCAGCGCCGCCTCCGCCTCGTACGTCTCGCGCATGGAGCGGTGCAGCTCCACCTCGCGCCGCAGCGTCTCCTCCCAGTCGCGCTCGCGGCGCTCGGCGTACTGCCGCTCGCGCAGCAGCCGGTTCTCGCGCATCACCTCCTTCTCCTGGCTCACCTGCGGCGGGGCGGAGGGGAAGGAAGCAGCGGCATGGGGAAGTTGGTATCAATGCGCGCTGCAAGCCCAAGCAATCCGGTTGAATGAAAGGCACAGCATCCAGAGCGGCCGCACCTGCCACAGCCGTGCGGCCAGGCGCTGCTCCTCCGCGCTCTGCCGCTGCAACGCGGTCAGGAGTGACTCCATCTGCGCCTTGCGCTCGGCGGACGAGGCGGCGGCCTGCTGCTCCACAACCATCTTGCGCCGCCGGGCCTGTAATAGGTTCAAGTGGCAACAGCCTTGCGTCAGCCCCCCCAGCAACATAGCTTCCGTGTCCGAGTGGTCGCATGCACACACCAGCTCCCAGCTGCACCCAGCATGTCCTGCGACCAAACCCACCTCGCGTTCGCGCTTGGAAGCCACCTCGTCCGCCCGCGCGTCCTTGACGCCGCGCATGTAGGCAGCGGTGTCCTCCAGCAGCTTCGCAGTGGCGGCGGCGCGGCTTTTGAGCTGCTCCATGTGCTCCAGCGGCGTGCGGCCCGCCGGCGGCGCCACCACCTCTTCGCCCTCCTGTCCCTGCTCGCCGCGCACCAGGCGCTTCATGTTGATCTCGAACGCGTCGATGCCGCCGTGCACGTCCAGCGCCGCGTGGTGCAGCTCCTCCAGCTTCCTGCGCCGCGCCTTCTCGCTCAGCGCCAGCTCCACGCGCAGCTCCTCGCGCTCCATCTCCTCCTGTGCAGGCGTGATTGTGGGAGGGCAGGAGTTGCAAAGTTGTTAGTGGGAGTGGTGCAGCAGAAACAGTGGCGATGCAGTGTTAGGAGGTCCCGGAGTTCTGTGTGTTGTTGGTACACAATTTGACACGAGGCCACGTAGACTCTTAGCTGCATCGCGGTTTGCGTGCCCGGTTCAGCTACCACATGGCAGCCCTGTGTCCAGGCAGCCCCGCGGCGTGTAGCCCAACGCACCTTGCGCTTCAGCAGGGCCGCATGCACCGCCTCATCCCGCTCCAGCCGCTGCGACTTGTCACCGCGCGCGCTGCCCAGCTTGTCCATCTGGGTCGCGCGGAAGGTGTCCCGCTGCGCTGTGTGCTGCGCCCGGTCGCGCAGGAGCCCCGCCAGCGCCTCCCGCTGCTGCCGGATGCCCTCCTCCGTGAATTTGGCCAGCGCCATGCTCTCCATGATCGCATTCGGGTTGGCGGCCTGGCTGCGCAGCGTGTCCTCAAAGTGCCTGTGCAGTGTATGAATGTGGGGCGAGGTCGGGGCTGAGTCGTGGTTGAGGGACGAGCCTTTGGACTCCTGAGCTCGGCACAAAGATATTGGCTGCGCAGCCTGCGCCCTCCCCAAGCCAAGGATCCACATCACACACACACAGAACGCCGCCTCCGGACGCGCTGACCTGTGCGTCCCCGACTCGAACTTCTCCTTGCTGGTGTTGTGCTTTTGCGCCTCCAGCAGGCCACGCGACGGGCTGACCGACGCGCCCAGCGTGCGTCCCAGGTTGCCCGTGTGCATATGCTTCTGCGCACATAACACGGGGCGCCGTCAGACATCCAGCCCAGGCACCGCACTGCCCCATGCCTCCACCTGCTGCCCGCTGCCCCTGCAGCGTCCGGCTTCCTTGGTGCAGCCTGGTGCATCTCCTGCCGCAGGTGCCGCTATGACCCTTGGCTTGGCTACCCACACCAAACAAGCCACTCGAAGCGCTCCTCACCGTCAGCGTCTTTTGGATGCTGCCCAGGTTCTGCTTTATGGAGTACAGGAGCCGCGGCGCCACGCCCGCCTCCTCCCGGATCAGCATGTTCGCCACACGCGTGTCCATGTGCACCCCCAGCTTTGTAAAGGTGGGCTGCAGTCGTTCAGAGGGCGGGTATGTGGTTTAGCCATGCGCGGCGCATGCAGGCGGCACAGCCCCGGCGCAAGCGTGCCAGCGGCGCGCGCGCCCCGTGCCCACCTGCAGCCGCGTGTAGTTGTTTATCATCGCGTCCGGCATCCGCTTCATGTCGAAATGGTCCACATCAGGCTGAAGATTGTACTTGCTGAACAGCTGTGCAAATAAATAGCCGCTCGCGAAGTCCTGTGAATGCCGAAGAAAGTGTTGAGCGTTTCCGGGGCAACAGAGTCCTTCATGCTAACCTACCTGCTCCAGATTGTCCGTGACGGGCAATCCGAGCTCGTCCGCGAGCCATTTGCGAAGGAGGTCGCTCATGGTAGCAAACTTTGCGTGTGCCCAAGGCTAACTGTGATTGCCTGTTGCCTAGACTATAGATGGACACATTTAGCCTGCTGCCCGCGCTGGCCGTGGGCCACGCTTGTCAGGTTCTTCGTCAGTCGACTTCGAGAATGCGATAGTTGGCAGCAAGTCCGCGTTTGATGAAAACACTGTTTTAATATGTATGCTGTGAATTCTGAGAAATATAATGCAAGGTCGACAGAGCCCTCAAGTGAAAGCGCGAAGCTCATGGCTCCTGCCCTCCTGAACACGGAGCATGTAGCCACGCAAAAGCGGGATGCATCCGGAACATATTAAAAGTCTCATATACACAGAGAGTAAGCGCTGGCCGCGCTTGTCACGCCGTCTGTCCCCCAACCCCCCACTCCGCTCTCCCCACGAGGCACCCCACCCGCAAGCCGGAGTGTTGGCGGAGGCATGGCGGGTGTTAGCATTATACACCAACTGCATGTCGATTGCGCCGTCGTCAGCCACCGCTCACAACCACTAGCACATCCGCATCACAATTACAACAACAAGGTACGAGAATTGTGGATTTTATACCGCCGTGCTCGTATTCCTCCCCTTCGCTTGTGAGTCCTGGCTGGCCACGCCTTGCCAGTGCTTACCGTGTCTCACATACACACGGGCCTTGCAGCAAGAACACTCCTTATACATCATCCATTCTTCTTTGGAGACTTGGGCTTCTGCTTGGGTTTGGGGGAGCGCGCTCGCTTGGTGGGGGCTCCTTGAGGCGGCGACGGCCTCGGGCGCGGCGGCGGGATGCGTGACGGTGGGGGTGGCGGCGAGATGACCGGCCTCTGTGGTTGGGCTGCTCCTGCAAACCCAAGGGAGAGCTCGTTCGATGCGGCACTCAGATCAATAACATCAGAGTCTACGCGCCGCATACCTGGCTGGCTCCCGCACACATTGCAGGATGCCCGACATCTGACGAGCATGTACCTGAGGGTCACAGGGGCATGGGTTGGCACTTGGCAGTCGTCAACAGCTGGAGGGGTGCTGGTTTGCGTCCGGCTACGCAGCAGACCAGTGCGGCACGATCCAGCCCACGCACAGCGCGGTCCCGCAACTATTTTACGCGCCCTGCCCATCGGGCCGCGGGCAGCAGTGCACGGGCAGCATCGTACGGGCCGCAACGGGCGGAGCCAGCGTGATGAGGAGCCAGCGTGGTGAAGAACCAGCGCGGCACCTGGCTGGTTGTATATGGCACCATACACCACTGAATGCCGCACACGCCACCGTGATTCACCTGCACTCTGACGGACTCACCCCGCGTTCTTGTTGCATTCGCCGGTCTGTGCCCAGTAAGGACAGGACACGCTGTCGTCGCCACACGCGCCGCCCAGATTGAGGCCATCGCACAGCCCGCAGCTTCTGGCGCAGTTCGCCTCCATGTACCTGGCGTTGGGAGTGGAGGGGCGGGACAGCGACACCAGGGGTTGCCGATCGCAACCGCCGAGTTGGACACCCCGAACCCCTGATCGACACCGATAGTTGGATTGCGTGAAAGGTAGGCGTGTGGTCGGCAAGCCCGTTGTGCAGCGAACTTACCCAGGCGTGTTGCCGCATTCTCCCGCCGCCGCCCAGCCCGCGCAGCGAGCCTCCGTTTCATCGCAGCCCACGTTACAGAAGCCGCAGCCCAACTGCACGCGCGCATGGGTAGCGTAGGTCAGGCAGCCTCCTTGCAGTTATATGGAGAAGGCCCTTGCAAGGAAAGCGCAAGTCAACTTCCACTGCTGTAAGCCCACCGCACGTCGCTTCAGCGCGCTCACCCTGCACTGCGAGGCCAAAGCCTGAGCAAACTCTGGGGAACGGCAGTAGCCCGCTGCAATCCACTGAGGGCAGAATGTGGTGTTGCGGTCCCTGCAGGCGATGCCGGAGGGCCGGGGCGCGGGCGGCGATGGTGCGGGCGGTCGCGGCGCGGGCGGCGGTCCCCGGGGTGGCCGGGGGGGAAAGCGCCGCGGCGGGGGCGGGCTTACTGCGGGCAACAAGCAGACGACAGCACACAGCATTTAAGCTGGGCGAGCAGGAATGCCTACAGCGTTTGCGGCAGGGGAGTGCTCTGCGGCGAGTGAGGCAAGTGAGGGTACGCAGGAGGCATAGCTCATGGCTTCTACCTGCTTCTAACAAGACTGCGCGACCCCCTGAGGTTGTCCATCTTAAAATGTACCGTATTATCAATGTAAAAGTTGAGTACGGCGGCGCTGCTGCACTCACTGGTCGTGTCGCTGGCGCTGCAGTACCGGCAGCTGACGCGGCAGTGCTGCAGCATGAAACGCTTGGCGCACTCGCCCGCCAGGGAAGACCACTGCGGGCAGTTGTCTGGGTAGTCGTCACGGCACACGCCACGCGGCGGCGGCGAGGGCAGCGAGGGCGGGCTGGGCGGCTCCTGGCCCCCCGCCGGCAGGAAGGGGCACATGCCGCAGCTCGCCTGTTGGGATGGAAGTACGGCACGACAGGTCTGTCACGATCAAGCTGCCAGTAAACGCGCGGTTGGAATCTGGCACGGCATGCAGCCCCTGCACCACCACGTCACCAAGTCAGCCAAACCTCGATGGCACTTCCGGAGCGCCGAGCGCAATACATCGCACCACGCAGTTGGCAGACATGTACGGCTGATTGACCGTGTCGTTGCAGTAGCCCACGCTGGCCCAGAAGGGGCAGTACGTTGCATTGCGGTCGCTGCAGCCGCTATTGGGGCGCAGCTGGGGGCAGGCGGCAAGCGGCGTGTACGCCACGCGGCCGGGCGCAGGCGAATACAAATCATAATAGTACCAGGGCCAGCTGTAGGCGCACGTGGGGCAGTCGTCCGGGTAGCGCCAGGGGTTGCCGCCGAAGCCCTGCGTGGCAGCACGAGGTGGGCACCGTGCACTGGTGCATGTGCAGCGGACAGGCGCGGAGGCAGCCGGAGTGGCCAGCACTGCGACCGCGCGGAGTATGCGATGACGTGAGTCCCACTTATCAGTGTGCGTAGTGGCAAGCCATGCTTGCCAGCCCCGCCTCCAGACTCAACCACCCACGCCACCCTCCGCCCACCGCAGGTCACGCACCCAGTCCACGAGCTCCGCGGCGCCGGCGTCTCGGGCCACCAGCTGGTCTTTGTGAAGCAGGTTGTCGGCAGCTTCATTGTTGAGGGTGGAGTCGAACGACACGGCCACCATCATGGCTGTGTACAGGGGCACGGATGTGGCGGCGGTCAGCAGAGTGCAGTCAGCTGGATTGGTGCAGGTTGCTGGCCCCATGGAAGCCAGCACGCGTGACAAGGCCAACAGCTGCCAACGCACCATAGTACTCATACTGATTGACCATGATGTAGGAGCCTGCAGCAGAAGCCACAGAGGTGGCACAGGTGGCACACGTGTTGATTGCGCACGTGCGTGCAGAAGCGCACCCACCGCCCAACTGCACAATGTTGCGCAGGCCCACTCGGCGGTATCCTCCACGAACAGCAGCCGGAGACCCGTCACCCCATGCGCCCTCTCACCACACACGCGCTGGAGCACTCACTGGGCGTGTAAGCGCCCGAGTTCCGGGCAGCGGTGTAGCGCTGTGCCACCCGCTGCAGCTGGCAGGCATCGAAGCCGAGGTTCATGATGGTGTGCGCCAGCTCGTGCACGAACACGCTCTCGTTGCCCCAGCCGTCCCTACACAGGGGTGGGTTGTGCATGCACGACGGGGCACGCTTCTTTGCAACAAGAGGATGGGCGTGTGCGGGCGGTGTTAAGGCCTAGTACGGGCGCAGGGCGGCTTTTGCGACCTCAGGGGCTGGCTAGCTCACACGTGCTTTCCCGCCGCAATGTGATGCCTTCCCCCATGCTGCGTCCCCTGGTGCGCGAGTGTTGCAGCTTCCTTCCTTGCTCACGCCACCGCCACTGCCACGGCCTCGCCCGCTCCAAGCGCCGCACCCGGTTTGCACCTCGTCGTACGTCTCCAGAAGGTCCTCTTCGCCCACCGCCATGTCCGGGTTGCCTGCCACCGCGCCCCCGCCCCGGATGTCCGTCCACTGCCGGCCGTCCGCGTTAGTGCCCTGGCCGCCCGCCCCCTTCAGCAGCGGAGTGAGTGGGCCAAGGCAAGCAGCTGTCAGCGTTCTACACATGGCGCCGCACATAAGACACGCCCACAGGTCCACTGCACCAGCATGCCAAGCTCCGTGGTGCCACCACCTGCTGGCATGCGATGCCCTACCTGGTATGTCAGGAGCCAGCGGAAGGGTGGCAGGTCAGTGAGGCGCTGCTGCCGGCCAATGATGACGATGCGCGCCCCGTGAACCCGCACGCGGTCCATCACTGCCTGTGGCGTCTTGGCGGTGGCCCGGTCTGTCAGCAGCACCGCCTGCGAAATCGCGTCCTCAGACACCTCGTCATATGCCTGTGCGCCATCCAAATGTCCAAAAAGTAGGGAGGGACGTAACCCTGCCAGGTGAGGACACGCAGCAATGTTCGCACGGCGGAGTAAAAGCTATGGCCCAGAAGGGCCGGCCTGGCAGCGGAGAGGTGCACCATCCTGCACCATCGTTTCATGACGCACCCAAATCTCAAGTGCGCCGCCCGCCGCTTCCGCCCGCCACCGGAACGATTCGTCTCCTGGACGGAACTCGCCGTCACGAGTGGTGACAGAGGTGTGTGCCGCCGACGACTCGCCGTCCCCGAGTGCTTCTCCAAGAGGTCGCGCGGCTGGATGCTCTCCTGCCTGTGATTGCTGCTGCTTTTGTTGTTGCTGCTGCGCGAGCACGTGCGGTGGCGGCAGGAAGCCACCCGTGGCATAGTAGCGCGCGAGCAGGTCCTCGACCTCCTGGCTGCGCCGGCGCCGGCTGGGGCGGAAGAGCTGTCCCTCAGGTTGCCCTGCATGTTACAAGTGGCGACGGCATCATTAAGTTTCAGGACCCAGCAGCACGTGGTCGTTTCATAGGTAACGTGACACAGGTTGCCAGGGCCGACGCAGCCCGCAGCGTTAAGTCTTCAAGCTCTTCCCACCACGCGCGACCTCGCGTGTCCACGACGCAGTGTCCACCTCGCGTGTCCACGACGCTGCGCCCTGGCCTCTGGCCCCCGGCAGCCCCTGGGCATGAGCCTGACACCCGCGTGTGTAGCCCCGGTGTGAGCAGACCAGCACCCGACGGAGGCTTTCCAGTCGAAAAGCGCAGATATCTCGCCTTGAGTTGGTGAGAGGAGTCCAATGACCAGCAGTGCAAGAACCGTCAACTCGACATTGGTTGTTCGCGTGTGCGCCATAGTCTCAGGTGAGTGACGTCATGATTACTATAATCATAGTTATTTAATGTCGCAAAATCGGCAGGCACAGTTGCACTGGTCTGGCGCGAACCCTGTGTAGCTTCAGTCTCGCGCACGCTCTGCCGTGCAAGGGTGACATATGCCAGACGGATTCATGAATACTATGCAGCCTCCATCTACTGAACACAGCGGACTCCGAGTGCTGGTCGACAGTTGACACACGGTGCCATGCGGGCACCCCCACACGTCCGGCTCCCTTGCGCCCGGCCTGACTTACGGCAGCATTGCAAATGGCCATGGGGATTTGGCGCAGGGCCCTGATCTGTTCGGCTTGGCTGGGAGCCTGGGACCCTCTGTGTGCGGAGGGTGACTCTGCATTGGGAGGGCTTGCAGCAACCCCAGGTTTTGGCAGCGCGAAGTCGGTTCCCTGGCCCCACTACGCCCACTTGACTTGCCACGGATTGATGATACGGCACCACTAGCATTTCTTTAATCATATTGACAATCATTCAATGTGTTGCCCTGCGACCGTGCCTGTGGCAAGTCTGCGTTGCAGACTTGCTCTGGGATGGAGGGCTCGCCCACCTATCAGTCGCGGCCTACCTGCCAGGCAGTGCCAGCCAACCCCTGCTGCCAGCTTCGGAGCTGCCCCATTGTGTCTTCACGTGCCTTCAATGCTTACGCCCACTTGGTATCCCAGCGGGATGCGAAGATTTCAGCTCGCCTAATGGATAAGTGGAGCATGGTATGGGCCTCTTACATTCCGCGCCCGCGACGGGAAGCAGGCTTGCAGCTTCGCACACTCAGCATGCTTGCGGCCGTTGTGGCATCGCCTCCTCTCATAGTCCCGGCCGTGGCCGTTCGGCGCATCTGCCACTCCTCGTGCAAACTCCAGAAACCCGCTACAGCTAATGCGTGCATTACCAAGTGGCAAGCTGGCTGAGACCATATCAGTTTTGACCGCCGTCCCAACCGGCAGCATTGATGGTCCCTGCGTGCTTGCCCGCTCGTGCCCCCTCTTCTTGGAATTCATTCCGCACTGACTTCTACCCTGACGCGTCTAACAGGTCGTCCTACCTAAGAATTCCGGATTCGTCTGTACAGCATCAACGCAACACGTCACCGACAACAGGCACGCATACAGCAGCAATGTGGTCAATAGAAGTCAGTGATTAAAGTCACACACATACAACTGCGCCTGCTGTCAGACCGGCACGCAGCTCCGAAGCTCGCCATAGCGGCGTTTACCGCCCTGACGCGCCGGCGGCGGCCGCCATCGGCGGCGGCGGGGGTGGCAGCGGCGGCAGCGGCAGCGCGGGTTTGAGCACGGAGCTGGGGTTGCGGTAGGTGTCCAGGTGGTGCAGAATGAGCAGCCGGGGGCCGGGCGGGATGCGCACCTCGGCCAGGGCGCTGCAGGCGGGAAAAACAGAAACAAAGGATGATAAGGCGGTAGGCATGAGCGAGGCAGGCTGCGGAGCATGTTGTGCAGAGCGTTCAAGGTGTACAATGCGCGCCCACGTGCTGTCGTGGCACGAGTGCAACAGCACTGGAGTGTGCGCATGCGTATGTGGTGCACGGGCGGGTGGCGCAACCGGCATCCCCTAGCTCAGATTGTGAGTGGTGATATGTAGAGTTTGTCGGCATGGCTTTGTTGGAAATCGCCGATACACCGAACGAGACATAACCATCATCGCCGGCTAGGCAGGGTGCGGCCCGGTATGCATGCGGTATTGCAAACCCGACGTGTTTCTCTTGGCTCAGATTGTGAGTGGTGATATGTAGAGTTTGTCGGCATGGCTTTGTTGGAATTCGCCAATACACCGAACGAGACATAAACATCATTGCCACTAGAGGTGCATGCGTGCCCCTGCTCCCCTCACGTGCTGTTCAAGTGTGCACGCGCCAGCAAGCTCAGATTGTGAGTGGTGATATGTAGAGTTTGTCGGCATGGCTTTGTTGGAAATCGCCGATACACCGAACGAGACATAACCATCATAGCTCGCTTAGTCATGGTGCAATGCCATGCACCCGACACCTGGCAACCCGTTCTAGTGCACCTCCCGCCTCACATGAGTTAGTTGGGCCGCATGGAAGAACCCCATGAAGATTCACCCGCCACCAAACAGCACCCGCCATAGCAACACAATTCACCCCCGTGGCTAATCGTCCCGGAAGCTATGGACCCGATAAGATCCGCCATGTTACCCCGGGCATATTGCCCGACCCCCGACCCCCCGCTGCCGCCACCGGCAACCCGACGTCACGTACATGTCATTCCACAGCATGATGGTGTTGTCCGTCAGCAGGCCCTTCTTCAGGTTGTCCACGTATTTCTGTGTGATGGCGGGGGCGACATGCGGGGAGCAGGAACTCGTCACGACCGTTTTTGCTGTTTGGCCGATCGCACGGCCGTTCAGGCGCCCACCCGCAACGGTTCCCCCCTCCCTCCCCGCAGTTCAGGCCGCCGCAACCCGCCATTGAAGCGGCAGGCGCAACGTTCTTCCCACGACGCCCATCTTCGGAAGACATGCCGCCCGAAACATCAAGATGCGAAGGCACACACTAGATCACTACAGCAACACGTACCGTGAGGCCCAGAGTCTTGAGCATGTACTTGCCGCGGTCGTACTCCGTGTCGGCAAACTCAGGCTTGAACGCCTGGCCCACCTACATAGCAGCAGATACGTTGCATCACGCACGCCCAGCATGTCAGCTTCTTAGCTTATGCGTGCGAAGGCGGGGGCCACGGGTAAAGCGTGCGGCACGGAAGCATCGGGAAGCGTCGTCGGCTTGCTTCCGGTACAGCCAGCTGCCTCCCCCTTCCCCCCCGGCCTGTGTGGCTTGCCTGGTAGATTAGGCCGTTGAACAGGCCGAACGCCGCACCGGTGGTGATGGCGCCCTGGATCGGGTTGGGCGCGCCGCTCACGAGCGAGTAGGCCACACCGGACAGGAACGAGGCAGCCATCCTGCGGTTGCAGCGCGGATGCCAGTGATGGAACCCGAGATGGGTCGTCGAGACGCATGAAACGGCCCGTTCGACGATGCTTACGAGCTGTATACGTCCTCCTTGCCGTTGCGCGCCTTCTTGATTGCCAGGGTAGCGGCGGCTTGCACACCCGTCAGGGCCGCCAGATTGCGCGCCGTGCCCCACGGCCCGGCCTTCATCATGCTGTCCAGAGCTGGGTTTGCGGGCTTGGGCGCAGTGCCATTCTGAGTGGGGTCAATGGCGCTGATGCTGCCAAACATATAGCCGATGGCGCCACCCTGAATCGACGACTGCAGACCGGTAACAAGCACCTGGACCGCTACATCCTGTGTATCAAGCCAGGCATGCCACTTCTTGCCCACGTCGTCAATGCTCGAAACCTCGCCCAAGCCGGGCAGCACCACAGCGAAAGGAAGCGGACCCATCTTCTGGAAAAGCAGTGATCTCTACCGTCAAAATTATTATAGGGCAAGGACCTACAACAAGTTTGTGGCAAAGCCCGAAAGCAGTCGCGCTTTGGTGATCGGTCGGAGGAACGCAATCAAGCTGTCACCGCCCCGCACGGCGTGCGGACAGCATTCCTATTTGCCGCTGTCACGAAATGCTGAATTGTAAATGCGACCGCGAGACCGGACGCGAGTCCGGCGGCAGGGTACGTGCCGGGGGATGACACGCGCGGACAGACCCCCGGACCAGCCCGGACCCCAGATTCGCGCGGGGCTTTGCGGGGCTTTAAAGGACGTGCTGAAGCCAGCCTCGGCATGAGCGATGGACGCCCCTCTATCCTTACATTTTGCTACGCTGAAACAAGAACTCATACTGCCCCGCTTCCAGGAAATGGATGAAGCTCTTGGGTACTAGGTCTAGGGTCTTCAGCCACGTCCCAATCTGACAGCGACCAGAACCCGTGCCGGAAGCCCACAACCGGAATGGCTGGGCAGCCAGAGGCCCAGAGTATCTTGGGGACCGCGGCCGGATAAGTGGTGGATACGGACATGCACCCATAATCCCGATGCCGGCACCGGTGACTGAAGTGCTTGCTACCGGTGGTAGGACCAGGGTATGGGGATAAGAAGTGACATACCCAGCTGTGGCAGATGATATCCCATACCCAGCAGGCCCGTGCGCAATAGTGGAGGCAAGTTGTGGCTGTGAGACTCGCGGTTACTGTACCGATGATGCGCGCTGGCTGGCTGCCACAGTTTGCTGATACGCGGTCCTCACACTCCGGGCGCCCGGCCAGGCTATAGCACCAGACAGACACATGCGACGCCACACCGCGTGAGACGCATCGACGTAGCGCACCTGCGAGCAGGCGACCAGCGTCCACGGATGAGCGCCGACGAGAGACACCAGGATAATGCGAACGGAGTGCAGCAAGACAGTGGCCGGGCGACAGTGTGGCAAGCAAGGGCGAAAACAGGGCGCGGCAAGGCGGAAGTGGGAGCCCGAATGTACGACGTGGTGGGCGTAGCGAATGCGGTGCAAACACGCGAACATCACAACCGGAGGCGAGGACGCGTAGCTGAATTGGTAATGGTCCGGTAATGGTGCTTGCTACCAGTGGTGGACTGGGCGCCTCGAATAACTAGCTCGAGCTAACAGGTATGCCACACAACCTGAACTGCGTTCACTACCACGAGCTTGCACACTCAACAACTCACGCTATACAGCCGGTGCAATTCACTCATGTGTCTGCGCGGAAGAATACGGCAGTGCCCAGTACACTCATGCCGCACACTGATCAGAACACGTCCTCCGAGCCGCGCGATCATCAGCTGAAGCGCTGCGCACGTCCATATCAAGCCCCTGTCCTCCATACGGCCTCCCACGCCACATCAGCCACACAACATGGACGTGTCCAGCAATCGGCTGCAATTGCCTGCCAGGATGACCGCATCCTGGGCCGCCCTTTCAGCTAGAAAGCGGGGGGATATCCAGCGGCATGGCTCTGCTGCGCATGTTGAAGGAAATAAAGTCTGTCCGCAGAGAGCTGATGTCCATGCTCCTGCAGTGTGATATGGCAGGTGGCCGGCACCACAGCAGCGTTCAAGGCATGCGGAGGGATAAAGGTCCCAAAGATTACTCTCTTGCGTGGGGCACTTGCGGCCATGCGCACTCGCCATAAGCATCGGGTGCTGTCACCCTCTTGCCACGCTACTGTGTGAGCCCGAGTCTTGTGTTGATTCCCATCAATGGCCGTGCATGATGACGTGGCTATGGCCCCCGGACAACCCCACCAGGTGCGGTGTAGTCGCCTGACCCGAGCATTGCACTGATAAGGCTCTATGGCTGCACCAACATAGACATGTGCCGGTGCGGCGCCTCACCTGCCCTTCGCCGGCATAATCGCAACCTTCACGGGTCCCGTTAACAAGTAGCCGCCTGCTCGGACGGCATGTGCACAGTGCAGGTGGTCAGGCGCGAGGCGTGACCAGTCCAGCCAGCCATGCAGCCACAGACACACACGGTCAACCACCCAAGATGATGCCCTTACGACCCAAGATATGACTCTGGCAACAGCGCAGGCTGCACATGCTGCTCACCGAGCACAGCTACCGCCGCCGATAGCACCAGCTCCAGTAGGATGGACGCAGGCAGCGCCTCGAACTCCTCTTGAGAAAGCTTGAGCACTTGGCGGTCTGTGTGTGTGTGGGGGGGGGGTACCAAACAAGAGCATGTCAGTCCATTAGGATGTATGTGTGCACAGAGCAAGGGTCCGAGCAAGAAGCGTCCAGGGACGGGGGCTATCAGACAGGGGGGAAGGGGCGATACCGACAGCGCTTGGACTGCTTGGGCGGCAAAACGGAACCGGTGGCCACGGCTGGTGACAGGGTTACCACCGCCCCGGCTCACATTGGATGACCGCAAGCGTTGTATGTGCCAAGCCCAGCAGTCCGAGCAGCGTCAGAGCCCCGCCGGTAGAAATCCTCATCGTGGCCGCTCTTGCAGATTTGCAGCTCTACGGCTTGATGCAAGCGGGCTCAGAGTAAATGGCAGCTAGATCTGAGCTTCCGGGGCCTAACTCAGCTCGTGCGGAATGCGAATGGGGTAAAGTTTCGCAGTTTCAAGAATCAAGGCGTATAGAACCTGTGTACCTATGGGTTGACCTGTAATACTGTACTCAATTTGTCCAATTTGCAAGGACTCTCCATTCAAGCCAGCAGGAGAGTATTATCCCATCAACATCGCGCGAAGCCGACAACAGTTTCAGTCCGTATTGTGCGCGACTGCTGACCTTCAGTATAAGCCAGTGAGCTGGCCTGGGCTTTGCAAAATGGCTCTGGGAAAGTCGACTTCGTGCGGGTTGCTGGCTCTTGTTCTTCTGGCGCTCCTGCTTGGCGCGGAAGGAGCCATGCATGACCGCAAGCGGGGTCTGAAGGTGAGCCGTGTGGGAGTCGGCCACCCGCTAAGCGCGTGAAGCTCGCGCGCGGGAACTAAGCGCTGGCATGGAGTGCGACATTCCGCTCGTCCATCTCTTTTCAGCAGCGCCTCCCGGTGTGCTCACAATAAGCCACAAAGTGCAAAGCTGTCGTCATGATACCCTGCATGTAAACGCCCCATCCCTGAAGCTTCATTTTGGGCAGCCTGGCGGCAAACGTGGCTCCTGGACATGGCACCCTTCCGTTGGCAGCGACTGGGCAGACGCCCCAGGCTTCTCGGACCTCCATGCGATGATGTGCAGGGCGGTGTATGCTCTTGCACATTTACTGATGGCGGTCACAGGGGACACTGAAAAGGGTGCCGTGGGCTTCAACCGGCCGCGCCCCTGGGCCGGCCGCCGGGCCTGTGGGCATCACCACTGTGCCAGTCGTCCAACCCGGCCTGCCACCGCCCAGCTTGCGACCTTACACAGTATAAGAACCGCCATGAACTCGTCTCATGCGGCTGTCGATTGCGGCCTGGCGATGGCCGGGGCAGTGAAAGGATGCGGCCGTCTGGCAAACATCGCTCCTGCCAGGGGTCCAATACAGCGCAGTCATCCCCCGGACGCCCCGGATCGCTCCCTATTGCCCCTTTTAACTCGCCATTCCCACACCGCCGTGAATAGGTGCTGCATTTCCATGCACTGTCGTTCTCGGCGCGGGCCGGGCGGGCACGCTTGTCCTGCAATCAGCCACTTTTCCCGGTCACCCACATGTTCAGCACTGCGTCTCAATCACCCTATCAAAACATTCCACAGACCCATGGACTGTCCGATGACGAGATCAAGGAGGTGATGAAGGACCACGACCCTCACCACATTATTCACAAGCACACGCACCGGGTAAGGCCCTGTATAGGAATCGGCTGCAAGCCCGCTAACTGGACCTGGTGTGACGTGGTTGGCCACATGGGTGTCTGTCTGAGCACGTGGCCGCCGCCGTGATGTGTCCGTAGGAGGGCATGAAGGAGCACCCTGAGGTGAAGCGGTACCTCGAGTGGCGTGAAATGCACAAGGTGGGTGCGATTTGGCGATGCTTATCAGCTGGCGTTCGCTACCTGACCCGGCGTGCGCTGACTACGGTAGTCCAGCTTTCCACCCAACGGCAGTTGCTCTCTGCTAGCCTGCCGCAGGCATAGAGCTGCGTGGCGGTGACGGTGGCACTTACCTGTCTTCGCGCACCACTCACCTGCACTTGCGACTCCCCTGCGCCCTCACGTCGTGCGGCGCAGGCCGGGCACCCCGAGGCGGCTGCTGCCTTTGCCGGCAAGATCCCGCACGACTTCCTGCCACACCTGCTGGAGCACGAGGCGCCTGAGGGCGAGCGGCGGGAGGAGCTCTAGGCTGCTGCAAGCATGGCAGGGTTCAGGTTTTGAACGGGGCACACACCATTGCAAGAATTGGATGACTAATCGCGATAGGCGCACTGAGCAAGTGCAGCTACCTGCGTGTGGGGGCCTAACAGATGTTGTTTCGTTGGAGAACCCTCCACGCCAGTCATGTCAACATATTATCGCAGATAAAGCTTATAGGCGCTGGGATAGCGCGCGGCTTTGAACAGATTGTGCTATGGGCGTGGCTATGGGTGTGAGACTGTGAGCACAAGTACATCAAGTGGTGGCGGCCTGAGTTCTGATGATGTCTTGTAGCTGCGCTCTGCAGAGCTGGGAAGTAGGCCAAATGTGTAGTTCTAGTGTCCATGCGAGCGTGCTGCATACTTTGACGTACCCTGAGGAAGCTGAAAGAACCGGATCCGAGCCCACGGCCCCCTGCAGGACCCTATGAGCTTAGGGAGATTGGCCATGTGCCGCGCGTGTGCGGAGACAAGTTGCTGCACTTTTTGCTACTGGACTGTCACTTCTGTCCGTGCGAATGCAACATGCCCGTCCAGCCTGGGCGTGGACGGCTCATCCGGAGCAGGGGAGGTCGGGAGGCATTTGTTGGAGGGCCGGTTAAAAAATAGATAAACCATCATCCTGGGACAGCTCCGACTAACCCCCAACTAACTCGTGTACGGCACCCCAACCCCCCTCAGCCGTACAGGAGGTAGCGTGGCAGTCGGCAGCTGCGCGAGTGTGAGCAGGTAGTTGTACGGCGGCCCGGCTCGGAAGCTACATGACTGTAATGACGCACACGGGCAGTTGGTGCTAGTTGGAAGGCGCGCGAGTGGGAGCTGGCAGTTGAGCGCGCACACGTGTGGGAAGCTGTGTCTGAGCACGGTGGAGCACTGTGGAGGCTGGCGGTTGGCGCGGCGCGCGAGTGGGAGTGCATAGTCGTGCGCGCGCCGTTGGGGAAGCTGCGTGTGTGCGCTGTGAGTAAACTCAGAGAGACACATGGGGCTGACCCGGTTTCCACGACTTCGTCCTCACGTCCGCATACTTCCCGCTTACCTCCGCCACCCAGCAAGCGTTCATCCGCGAATGGGTTGCGCCGCAAGTGTCTCGCGGTGATCGTGCCCACGTCCTCGCCGCGGATTTCAATTTTGTTACCAATGTGGCCCTCGACACCGTGCGGGGCGTGGACCGCGGTGACCGGCCGGCCGCGGCCGCCATGGCGGCCGCGTGCCCTGGCCTGATCGATGTTCTGCATCACCGGCACCCCGAGCGGCGCGTATGCACCTACCTACACAACTCCGGGGGCACCCGTCTCGACCGCGTCTTGTGCAGCAACAGCCTCGCCGACCACATAGTGGAATGTGGGGTGGCGCCAGGCGCGCCGGCTGACCACAAGCTGGTGACCATCGCCCTCGCTGCGTCCCCTGGCACCCTCCCAGCTGCCCGCGGCCTGCCCAAAGCACGCACAGGCTTCTGGGATTTTAAGGACTTGGATTCGGCGTACTGCCAGTGGCTACGTGCGGCACTGGCCGTGCGGCCGTCTACCGCTGTCGACCTCCTGGTGTGGTGGCCTGCGCTCAAGCGGGCGGCCGCCACGTCAGCCAATCGGTTCAGCCGAGAAGCCGTCCGGAGACGCGTGGTAGCCAGTCAGCAGGAAGCGGCTGCCTTGGCCGCTGAGGCAGCAGCGGTGGCGGCGGTGGAGGCGGGAGGGGACGTGCAGGCGACCGCGCCGGCCGCGGTGCGTGCGCGCTGCGCCGCCGCCGCCGCCGCCGTGAGCGCCGCGGCCGGGGCGGCCCGCCGCACCCGTCATGCGTGGCTGCGGGGTGGCGAACAGCCGTGCCCATTGCTTACGCGTATGCTGCGCCCGGCTGGTGGCCCCTGCACCATTGCGCGCCTGAAGCGCCCTGACGGCACCGTGACCACGGATGCGGCGGTGATGGGCAAGGTAATGGCCCACTATTGGCGTGATGTTAGTGCCGTGCCGCCGCCGGCCCCCGCCGCTCGCACGCAAGTCCTGAGCGCGATGCAGCAGCACGGCCGGCGGTGCACGGCGGCGGAAGAAGTGCAGCTGGGGCAGCTTACGGTCACGACGGCGGAAGTGCGGGCGGCGCTCGCAGCAGCCCCACCTGGGCGCTCTCCCGGCCCGGACGGCATCCCCGTCGAGCTGTATCAGCGGTACGAGGCAGAGTGCGCCGGTGCTGTGTGTGTGTGGTTACAAGGTGGTGAGCACGTCGTGCATTCCTGTCCTTGTATAGACCGAGGCCCGGGCCGGGGGGCCCTTATAACGCCTGCAAACACTTTTATAATCAGCTAGGTTGGTCCCCGAATGGGGGTGCATTTGCTCCTGTGCTCCCAAATGGAATCGAGTAGCGCGGCTAAGCTAGCTGGGTCCGTTTTCTGCATAACGGTCTGCATCCTTCTTGTAAAATCGATCCCGCTACCTGTGCGCAACTGGTCGTAGGCCGTACACCGCATCAGCACATGATTCTCATCTTCAACTTCATTTGCAACACAAAACGGACAAATCCTCTCCTCCCTGGGTCGTCCGTAGGCGCGGTTGGCAGTGAGCGGCCAGCAGCAAAGGCGGAACCTCATCAGTGACTTATTGTGCGCAACTGGTATAAATGCTCTACTGTGCCCCTGCATGGTCAGTGGTGCCGCGCCTTCCGCACACAGCCCCATCCAGTGCTTGTACTTGCACATATGCATGCCAGGCTGCTTGTCGTCGGAGGGGAAAGCTCCGGGTTCTAGCTGTAGCCGCTCATGCTTCCACGCCTTCATCAGACTCTCTCGAAAGGCGGTTGCTATTTGCCCGTCGGGTAACGGACTGGATGCTCGGCTCTCCTCTCTCTCTGGCCGGACCTGGTGCATACGACCCTGCCAAACGTCTACGCCGTGCGCTGAGATAAAGCGGAAAAGCCGCGCACACCACCCGTCTCCCTCTGGCTGACGTGTTCACTGCAGTAGGACAAGGTGTGGGGGTGCCTGGCGGCTTTCTCGATGGTGTATGGACGTTCTTCTATAAAGGGGGGGATGCGGCCGAGCCGTCAAACTACCGCCCCATCACGTTAACTGACACTGATTATCGCACACTTGCACGTGTGCTCTGCCGGCGCTTGCAACCGGTGTTCGGGCGCATCATTGACCCGGAGCAAACTGCTTTCTTAAGCGAGCGCCGCATTGCCGACAATGTATTACTGCTGCAGCTGACTCCTGGGTTGCTGAAAGCTGCGGGGCAGTCCCTGGGGGTGGCCGCATTTTTGGATTTTTACAAGGCCTACGACACGTTGGACCGGTCGTTTCTACTCGCGTGCCTTGAACAGCTCGGCGTGGGGGCCGGTTTTGTTTCCTGGGTGTCACGTCTGCTGTCTGATACCCGGGGTGCGGCGCTGGTCAATGGCCAAGTGTCGGGGTGGGTGCCCTTGGCGGCGGGCGTGCGGCAGGGGTGCCCGCTGGCCCCGTTGCTGTACCTCGCTGTCGCGCAGGCCCTGTTGTCGTGGCTGCGCAGCCGGGGCCATGGTGTCTTGGCAGGTATTGCGTCGGTGTTGGCATCGCAGTATGCGGACGATTGCACGCCGTTGTTGGCGGGGGTGCAGGCGGTGCCAGCGTTCCTGGCGGACATGGAAGTGTTTCGGTGTGCGTCTGGACAGCGCTTGAACATGTCGAAAGTGGAACTCCTGGTTGTGGGCACGTCAGCTGGGGGTGGGGTGATGGCGGCCGCGGCTGCAGGGCCCCCTCTCCCGCCAGGTTGGCGCGTAGTCCAGACAGCCAAGTCGCTGGGTGTTCATTTTGGAGATTGGCGTGCGGACACGCCCCCCGTCATGTTTGAGGGAGTGGTGGCTGTCCTGGGCAAAATTGCGCACATGCCCGTGTCCATGTTTGGTCGGGCGTCCGCGGTTTCCGCATATGCCCTGGGTAAATGTTTGTACCACTTGGAGTTTGCGGGTTTCCCGTCGCCTGCGCGCCTGGTCCACGATTTGCTTGCGCAGGTCGCGGCGGTGGTTTATCGGCGGCTGTCGCCTGCGCAGCATGCGGCGCGGCCGACCGCGCGGCCGCCTGGGGTGTCGTTGGAGATCATGCAGCTCCCGCCTGCATGTGGCGGCCTGGGGTTGCTGCCGCTGGTACCTCACGTGCAGGCACGGCACGCTGGGCTCGCGGTACGGTGTGTGTTGGGCGCGTGTGGTTTGCTGTCGTACATCCCGCCGTGGGCTCTGGTGGCAGAGGCATGGCTACGCCGAAGGCACCCCGCCGCCACGATCTTGTGCGTTCTGTGTCCTGCTGGCGCCGCACCTGTGTTGGATAAGCCTTTGGTCCCCGCTTCCAAGCTGTTTGTACGCCTGCTTGGAGCGGTTGCGGAGTTGCCTCCGGTGACGTTGGTGGCGCCGCCGGCAGCTGGCGCATGGGTGTGTAATGTGCCGTTATGGGGCAACCCCGCACTGCAGGAGGGTGCCCGTACTTTCTTTGATGCGTTTCCTGACTTGTTTGCGCTGCCGGGCTTGCTGTGTGTGGGTACCTTGGTGGACGTGCATGACGGGCTGCAACCCGTCCAAGCGGCGTATGCGCTATCAGCGGGGGGTGGTCCTGCTACTGATAGCGAGTGTGAACGCGTGTATGTCGCAAATGTGTGGCGCAAGGTGTTGGGATGGCGACCCCAGCGGGCCTTACCGGTCCCTCTACCGGGGCCGGCTTCTGCCAAACTTGCTGCCGAGAGGGTGGCTGCTGCCGTGGCGGGCTGCTGCCCGAGGGGTGGGAAGCTGCCGCGCGTGCCACCCACTCGGCGCCAGGAGGTGTTCGCGCGGCGCCGTTGCAAAGTGCATCAGTGCAGCAAGTGGTGCGGGGCCTAGGATGGGCCCAGCCGGCGGGACCGCCTCTGCTGTTGTTGGAGTATTCGGTGAAAGCTGGTACGCTCATGCAGCTTGGGCCGCCGCTGGCGCGGCTGTGTGCCAAACATTTGGAGTATATTACTGACGCTGGTGACTCACATGTGTCTGACGTTGACAAAACGGTGGCGGCAGGCGCGTTTGGTGCCGCTCTATCCCGGTTGTGGCGCTTGAAGTGGGAGAATCGGCATAAAGAAGCCTTGTGGCGCGTGTCCGCCAATGCTTGTTGGGCATTCCCTAAGCGTGCTAAGGAGCGGGCTGCGGGTACTCTGCATGTTTGTCATGCGTGCGGGGGGCGGATGGATCACGGTGATAGGCGGCACTACTTCTGGGACTGTGTGGTGGCGAGGGCGCTACGTGAAGCTATGGGCATGGCTATGGGTGCCCTGCCCGATGAGTCCCTGGCTGCCTTCACGTGGGCCGAGTTGTGGCTGGTCCAGTCGCCTGGTGGACTGTGCCAGCCGGTCTGGGATGTGGTGTGTCTTGCTGCCCTGTCGGCCATGGATGTGGGACGTCAGCGGGTTGTGATGGCAGGCATAGGGTTGTCGGTGTCCACTGTCCTCCCGTCTACCAAGGTATTGGCAATTGGGCTTGCTGTCATTGCTGACTTCTGGGGCCGCCTGCAGACGTTCTCTTGTTTGGGTATTCGCCCCCGTGGGTGGGACACGATTCCTGTGGGCCACTGCTTCCTGACGCGGGGGGCTGATGGTGGCGTGGTGTTAGTTTTGCCTTACGATGTTGACTCTCCGCCTCCGTCTCCATAGGGTGGTCCGGGTTTGGTTGTCCATTTGTGCTGTATGGCGTGGCTTTGGCGGGCTTCGGCTTAGCTTCGACACGACTACGCAGCTGTGAGTTGGGTCGGCAGCCCAGCGGGGCGTAGCGGTTTGCTGCGTCCCTCGGAATGGTGGCTTCCCTCGTAGCCGTGATGGTGTTCACACTGTCCCCTTCTTGTAACCTCGCACTCATAAGCTGCCTCAGGGCGCACACGGTTTCACACGGTTGACAGTTGGGCTGCAGCGCGAGCGGGACTCGCTGGAGTGCATGAGAGTCGCTGGTTGGCACGCTCGGCGGAAACATACACTCCGGTTGGTCACTGAAAAATTGTAAATTAGGGGTGCCAGTGTGCCACACGCCGTGGTTGGCCGTGCCCAAACCAGATACTGTCTACAATTTTTAGGATTTGAGGGAACTTGTTACGTGTATCCACCCCTGGTCCCCTGGTGCTGCGGAATGGGCACTGCATGAGGCAGCAGCATATGACGGCTGCTGCTGCTCTGCGCCTGCTCCAGGACGGGAAGCGCTAGCGCAGGCGGCGGCGGTGATGGTCCCAGCGCCAACCGTGTGAGCTCCCATGCACCTTGACCGTACAGTGGAATCAAACCACGGCTGAACTACATGAATGGTGGAAGTAGCAGTATGTTACAGCTGTGAGGAGACCTCTGACCCAGGCCCAAACCACGGCCACTGCAGCCTACCAGCCTCGTTGGACTGGCGAGAGCGCCGACACCTGACCGGCGCCCACAAACCAAGCCTATGGCGGAAGTATTGCTGCCTGGTTTCACATGAGTCCCAACTTCTTGCTCGGATAACCTAATGGCAGACAGTTATTGGGTTACGTTATTCATGCTGCTTGTCGCACAATGCGGCCCCTCTCATCTCAGACTCGACGATGACATACCTGAAAATTGTTGTTGCCCTGCATAGCCTGCCAGACACCCCAGCCTCACACCCTTGCCTCAACAATTACAAACGCGCAAACTAGATTTGTACACAATCAACACCCTCTCAGGTGGAACAAGTGCATTGCAGCTGCGGCTGTTTTTTTATAGGGCTAAAAACGCGTCTCAAGAATACAGTTCAAGTACTGTGTCATGCTGGCTTGCAGCATCAGACCCCTGTACACTGAAGCACCCTGACCCTTCAGATGTCAGGCCACGTGCGCATGTCTAATCTACCTAGACATCCGTCAGTACTCAAATCTGATGACTTCTGAGTGCATTGCAGTTCAGGTATGTTCTGTTGTCCTCATTCGATGTGTACTCAAGCAAGCTTGTGTGTAGCTTGTGAGTGCATAGTGCATAGGAGTCCAGGCAAGCTGTATTGTCCTCATTCCATGTGTACAAATGCAAACTGCAACCCCATCAGTTTCGCCACCAGATCAGTTTCACCAGCCCAAAGCCTGCACCAACCACTGGACGGCCCGCATCACCAACCGCTTGATGGCCGGCACCACGAACCGCTTGACGGCCGGCATCAGCAGCAGGACAGCCGAGAGGCCAAACAAGAGCGCCGCGTTTCCACGCGGGCTCTCCCACAGCAGCTGCACAGGCCCAGCCCTGAAGTTCCGACCGGCCCCGCCAGCACATCCAGCCAGTCTGCGCAGCAGGAGCGCTCACGCTTGCTTAGCGTGTGCCCTCGAGCTCGTCCCCATCAAAAAAGCATAACAGGCCCCCCAGAGCCTCCACAAGGACGTCTGCACGGAGTGGAGGCAGGCGCAGATTGGAAGAAAACCCTTTCGGCGTACGCCCTCCCAGCCCCAGCCCCAGCCCCAGCCCCAGCCCCAGCCCCAGCCTCAGCCTCAGCCTCAGCCCTAGCCCAGGTCCGCGGCGCATCTGCAAAAGACTTACCGCGCGGAGGTTGCTTTTGCTGCTCCTCGCGGAACTTCGTCTCGACCTTCTTCTCGATGGATGCCTCGAGCTGGTCGATTAGCTCCTGCGGAATATCGCTCATCTGAAGCTTCGGCGGTGTGGACATTTTTAGAACCTTAAGCAGTTTGCGTGTTGATATGGCCTTGCCCTTAGAAAATTGCACTGTATGTATGGCTGCTCAAAGTTTGGAAGAATTCTACACAACGGAGAAATGGCCGCAGCTTTAGGACAGCTATGGCATTCTTCCACCTTTCCCAGCTCACCAAGCTTTCTAAACGATATTTCCACGACCTAAAGCCAGCCTCAGCTCATAGATTTCCAAGCTCTTGCCGCAGCAACCTTGAGCCCCTGTCGCGCTCCAGGGCACATTCTGCTTACGAAGATTCGTGTAACCTTAAAGGTACTTAAAATTAACAATTCATTGTGGCACAACTGCCTTTTCTCGGCGGCCAGCTCGCCGCGCCGATACCTCGCTACGGCCGCGAGACAAGAAACAATAATACATTTGCAATTTGCAAGCCTCTGCAGCATAACGGAGTCGGGCTTCCTCGGCAACCTGGCTGCGAGCAGCTGGTCACGGGCGGTGATGCGAGCAGCCCATTCGGCAAGAAAGTCATTTGCGGCGAGGCCTGCATACACTTGTAGCGTATGCCGTCGCTGAGGACGTAGTACCTGCCCTTGGTGCACCGGTGCTTGGGAAGGGTAGCGTGCCATGCTTCCCAGCCTTGGCCCAGAAAATGTTTTAGCCTTAGCCCCCGCCAGACGCACCCATGAGCGCGCTCCCCGCGCCCTGCATGCGCGCGCCAATGGCACTGGCCTTTCCTAGCGCGTCAGTGACCTTGGGTGCTGCGCCAGACACCCAGTCCGCCGCCTTGCTGACCCCCTTGGCCAACAGGGCGATCTCTGGCTGGCCTGCGGCGAGGGCGATGCCGCTAACTGCGTTTGCGACAGGGCGCGCAAACTGCGCCACTTTGCGCACCACGGGTGCTGAGAACTCTGCCACCTTGCGAATGGCGCCTCCAACGCCGCCAATTGCGCGTCCTGCGAGGGAGCGTGCCATGCCAAGCAGCGCGCTGAGTCCCATGGTTTGTTTTGTCTAGGTGCAAGATATTTTGGGGTCACTGAGCACCATCAGCCTGATGTCATCTCGTATGCGCGCCACGCTGCCACTCAGCGTGTCCATCACATCGTCTCCCTCCGCATAGGTGATGCGCAGCGTTAGGCACCAATCATACTGCAGCTCTAGTGCGCGGCCCGTGTCGTCAGTCACCCCGAAGCGTATGTCATCCAGGTGCTGTGCGGTGAGCGTGTAAGTGTACATGTCGCTCTCATTGGCGGCAAAAGTGATGTCAAAGGGCAAAAGTGATGTCGTCAAAGGGCGCTGCATCATTGGGTATGGCTACGAGCACATGGCTCTCAACGAACCCCGAGGTGGCCAGGTTGTCCACCACGGCGCCCCGTTCCTTGGACAGGGAGGCGTGCACGCACATGCTGTTCTCTCGGTTCAGCTTGACAGGGCGCTGGCTCACGAGGGGGCTTGCGTTGGTTCCTGTTGGTTGCGCGCCGCGCTGGAAGCCCAGCAGCTCGTAAGCATACCCAGGGAAGCTGAATCGGTAGGTCTTGCCGTCAGGAGGGGGCATAAAGCGGAACTTGTTTGTGACGCGCAGATAGTTCACACCCCAGCCAGGCAGCAGGGCGGCTAGGGCCGTGCGGAGGGAGTTTACGTCATAGTACCCCTCAGGCAGCGTCAGGTTGGTGGTGGTGGATCCGTCAAAGACGGACCAGGTGCTGTTTGCTGCGGTGACCGAGTACCAGCTGCGGTTCACGACTGCGGACACCACAGACACCTTGATGCGGCCACGGGTGCGGTCCAGCTTGATTGCCGCGTGCGGCAGCGTCACCCCAAAATCAGCTGGCGTGCCGCTGCGCCTGTTTGCTGAGTTGATGTGGATCAGCTTCGTACGCTGCATGGTTGCGGGCTACTGCCTTGGAGGGTCATTTTTCGTCAGAGGAGGGGACGGGGTAGGCAACCAGGGTCATCATCCAAACAGGCGTGACACCTGCGCCAAATGCGTCCGCGGGAATCAGGTTGCCGTCAATGCCCACCAGCCTAAAGTTGTGCAGCTTACCGCGCAAAATGGAGGCGTTTCCAACCCGGATGCCAAGCAGGTTGCTGGGAATGATGCGTGTGAAAACTGAGCCAACCATGGGCATCAGCTGGTACCCCGCGCTCTTGGTGAGTGATGAGTAGGAATTGCCCTGGGTGAGGGTGTTGCTCTCAATGTCCAGGAGGATCAGGTCACCGCCCGAAACGTGTTTGGATGCAAATTGTTCCCACTGCACAACAGTAATAAGACATCCCTGAAAGACCGCAAAAGATCAGGCCGTGCTCGCGAGCCGACCAAAATGAGGGTGTGAGGGCATGGGGTGTGCCCGTGGCGAGTGGATGGTGGGTGTCGGCGAGCGGCGCGCGTGCCTCAGCGATCACGGCGGTTGGCCCGCGCGAGGCCGCAAAGAATTCAATAAATTATAATGTGCTACAGATGTATTGTTTATGCTTGTGAAAATTGGGCGCGCTTGTGGGTGCGCTTGCCGCGTGCAAGCGTTGCTTGCGTTGCTGCGTTAGCGGCGGCGGGTCGAAGCCAGCAACTGAGTTTGGTTCGTAGCCGCAGCCCCCGTCGGGCGGGGTTACCTGGGAACTTCGGCAGCAGTGTACGGGGCGGGCCTACCGTCAGTATAAAAGGCCGACCCTTTCCGGCGGTTAGCAGACCCAGAGCCACGCCGCGCCTGCACGACGGCGAACACTTGGTTGACTGGTGAACATTTCCAATACTTCCAACTCGTATTGCTTGCACTTGGCTGCCCGAACTCGCCCTGACGGGCCTCCGGCCCTTGTAATCTATGTGTTGATGAACCTGCCTGCACTCCCCTGCCCCTTCTAGTTGGGCCACCCTTTCCTGCGCTGTGTGCGCCCCCACGGCGGCTGGACAGCCGTCTGCAACAGGGCAGCTCCGAGCCTAAGACCCTGCAGGAACCAGCCCACCGGACCAAGAGCAGTCCGCGCCCCTGCAGCTGTAACCACGTCAGCTGCCATCTAGTGCCCGCTCCCAGCACGGCGAGCGAAGACAGCAGTGAGCGAGCCAAGTGCCCATGCTGGCTGTGTGTGTGTGCCCAGATTCGGCACCACCCTTCTCCCTGTCCCCCTTTCCTCTGGCGTGGCCTTCTCTTACCACGCAGCTCAACCCGTTCACGCAAGACTTCCGCTGTAAGACGCATCTCGATTTAGTTAGTTGACACGCTTCCGCACCCACTCAGTATCCAACGCATTCCCATCTACGGTATCGGACCTTCTGACGTACAGCGCACGCTGTGTCCCCATACAAACGTGTGCAGCAAGCTCTCATACGATCCTTGGGCCGCTCATCTGACGCTGGAAACGCAAAAATTTATGGGGTTTGGACGCGTTCCGCGCGGGTGACGCGAGTGGGCTGCACATCAATCAAGTATGGCGCGTTTGCAGGCTCAGTATTCACGCTGACAATGAATGACTCGATGGCAATCTGCCAGTCGGAGGTGTCCCCAGCAAGCCACTCTGGCAGGTCAATGAAGTGCATTCCATCCCGCCAGTCCCCCTGCACCACATTCGCAGAGCTCAGCTGGATTTGGAAGAAGCGCATGGCGTTTTGCTATTTGGCAAGGTTTTTGGGCTGAGCCCCCCCAGCGAAGCGTTCCAGGGGGGGCGAAGCCCCCCAGGAACACCCCTGTCCGTGCGTGCGTGCGTGCGTCGGCAAAACATAGCATACTGGCGCAAACCGCGACTGCTACGTATTAGTGTTTGGTAATGCCTATTGCATGTAAATAGGCGGCAGGGACAAGGGGTGTCAGCTTTGTACAGCTGGAAAATGGGCTGAGCCCCCGTACGCTTGGGAGCTAGTAGGCATGTAACGGCCCCACAGCCTCATGCCCCTACGAAGCACCGGCGCGTGGCCGGGTTGGGGCCAGGCTTGGGGCCGGGGCGGGACCGCGGGAGTTCCCGCGCCATCCATGTGCGTGCCGTGGCACGATACCACACACCCCAAGCCTTTCTCTAGCCTCCTACCATAGGCAACACCTTTCCGGCGCCCCACGCTCAAAGGGCTAGGCGCGGGGCGGGGCCGACCTTCTCGGCATTCTGGCGCGTCGGCAGGCATGGCTCGGCCGGTCGCTCAAAGCTTTCGATATACTTTCCCGCTTTGCTTGCCGCCAACATAGTTTGCCTTATAGACTGCATATCAGCGGGCAACGGATGCTTTCCTCGCCACCTCGCGAAAGTCAATTGTCCCTGGAAGCGCGAAGGCACTTCTCGTTCCTCCCGAATTTTCCCCGCCACCTATTTACATGCAATAGGCATTAGCAAATACTAACACGTAGCAGTCGCGGTTTGCGCCAGTATGCTATGTTTTGCCGACGCAGCCACGCACGCAGCCACGCACGCAGCCACGCACGCAGCAACGCACGCAGCCACGCACGGACAGGGGTGTTCCTGGGGGGCTTCGCCCCCCGCCTGGAACGCTTCGCTGGGGGGGCTCAGCCCAAAAATTCGGGCGGAGCGAGAAGTGCCTTCGCGCGTCCAGGGACATTTGACTTTCGCGAGGTCGCGAGGAAAGCATCCGGTGCCCGCTGATATGCAGTCTATAAGGCAAACTATGTTGGCGGCAAGCAAAGCGGGAACGTATATCGAAAGCTTTGAGCGACTTGCCGAGCCACGCCTGCCAACGCGCCAGAATGCCGAAAAGCCCCGAGGTCGCCCCCGCCCCGCGCCTAGCCCTTTGAGCGTGGGGCGCCGGGGAGGTGTTGAGTATGGCAGGAGGCTTAACAAATGCTTGGGGTGTTTGGTAACGTGCCAAGGCACGCATGGATGGCGCGGTCCCTAGCCACGCGCCTGTGCTTCTAGGGGCATGGAGGCTCTGACGGGGGCCATTACATGCCTACTAGCTCCCAAGCGTACGGGGGCTCAGCCCATTTTCCAGCTGTACAAAGCTGACACCCCTTGTTCTCAGGCGTCCACGACCTTGACCATGGGGGTTTCGGGCAGCTCCTCCGGGTTTAGCACGCGCACAGCGTCCTCGACGGTGGTGCTGGTGGGTGGGGTGGGTGTGCACGCGTGGCGTGCCTTGCCTGCTGCCGTGCGCTCCTCTTTCTTGGCCTGGCGCACCAGCTCCTTAATCCACTTGGGATCAGCGGAACGGTAGGTGGCAATCGCAATATCAATTAGATAGTCGGGTAACTGCGGATGCTCGCCTTTGATTGCGGAATACCACGACTTGTACTCGTCCGACCGCTTGAATTCCAGGCTGATGCCCGGCGGTGCCATGGCTGCTGCTGTCCTGACCATAGGGCTAGAAATGCGCGGGCCCCTACTCAACGTGCAGAGCCAGCGCTCCAGCGCCGCGAGGGCGCGCAGAGGGGACGGTGGTGCTGTTTGAGCGTAGGTATTACTGTAGTATACAGTTGCGTCAAAAGAGGCCGATTCAGTGACGCGCCAGGCTTAAGAATGGCGAGGCGCCTGCATGAGCCCGCCCGACTTCCTGCCCGACTCCGACTCCGACTCCGACCGTTACAACAACTTACAGGCTACATCATGCAGCACGGCCGCGTGTCCCGTGCGCAACAGACAAGGGACCCGCAAGCACACGCGGCTTGACCGCCTGTCATCCAGCCACCGACAACGCACGCTGCTGCTGGCCACATAAGACCCACGACAGCCGATTCAGGTGTCCAACTCCTGCTTGCCTCACCCTACCTCCGCCTCGAAAGACCCAGAGCTCATGGATGTTTGTCACAATCACCGCGACCCAATACTTGCACGTGCACCCCAGGATACCACGGCCGGCCACCCACGCCTTGCTCCGCTCGCAGAGCCCGCAACTGCTGATTCGGTACGGGTGTGCCATCTTTCGACAACCCCCTTCAATACAGCAGTTATCTATCTACAAGCCGTGCCGTGCGCGGTGTCCATGACTGCCATCCGCAGCTTCAGCCCTCAACGCCTTGAACACTCGTCTTGCACGTTTCTGTACAGCGTACACTAGTATACCTTGCACGCGCTTGCTGCTCAATCCGTCAGCTGCGCGCTCAAATCTTTGCCCCACGACTCCAATCAGTCTCGCTCTCGCTCTCTCTGAACATCATCAGCACATCAACTACGTACGCACACGCGACCACACAACTGAGCAGGCAGACGCAGCTGCTCAGAAGCGGTCGCTCTTGTCCTTCTCCTTCTTGGCGTACAGCCGCTCCAGCGCGCGCTTGCACTCGCCGGCGGGGAAGTTGGACAGGTCAAAGTAGTGCGGCGCCACGTCAATGAGCCACTCGCCCTTGATGTCCAGGCAGGTGCGGATGTAGTTCTTGGTGGTGAGCACAAACTCCTGGTACAGCACCCTGCATGGCAATGACGCAGCGCAAAAAGCGACTTCAAGGCGTGCAGCAGCACAGCGAGACATGGGAGTGGCGCGGCCAACAGGCACAGCTGACGTGCATGTGACACTGGGCAAGCCGGGAAGGCGAGGTTGCTGGCGCGCGACGGGCAGCGCGGGCGCCGGCTCACCACTCGGGCTTGTGGTCCAGGCAGGTGGAGGGGTGCAAGTGCACCACCTGGTTGTCCTTCACCGTCATGTACTGCCCTTGCCGCTGAAGGTGCGCCACCTGCGTCGCATTAAGGAACCAAGGCGCCGTAGCGCGACAAAAAGCGTTGAAAGACCTGGCACGCTGGACGCAACCTGTCAACCACTAGGGACTGGGTGCTCTGCTGCATGCCACTGATTTAGGCAAATGTGCACGCGCGAGGTGCAGCTTCAGGCAAATGCGCACGCGCGAGGTGCAGCGTGCATGCGCCGCACCTGCATGAAAAAGCCCGCGGTGACGGCCTTGCGGATGTTGGTGTAGTACTCCTTGCTCTCGAAGGGCGTGCTGACCAGCTTGAGGTTCATGCGAGTGCAGATGCGGCCCTGGCGGAAGCACGGGGACGGTAGCAAGCAGGCGTCGCCAACGAAGCGCATAGCTTATGTTGCGAGCAGCCAACGCAGCCTACGGTAGTCAACCGAGCCCATCCTACGAGGCACGGCATCCCTCAAAAGCTCACCAGCTGCGTGCGGACGCTGTCCGCCGACTTGAGCGAGCGGAAGTTGAGGAAGTGCTCGTAGCACCAGTTGGAGTCCTCGTTGTGGCTCTTCCAGGCGTGGAACACGTTCAGCATGGTGAGGTGGTCGCCTGCGCGGCGCGGAAGCGGCAACAGCAAGCGAGTACCATGAATGCACAGGAAGACGACAGGAGTGCACTGCCATGCCATCAAAGCACATCACGACCCATCTCACTCGTCCCGGGCCTTACCATCGATGTGCGTGAAGCGCGCCTTGGCCTCATCCGCCGCCTTCGCGGCCTCGCGTGGCCGCAGGAAGAAGTTGGGCGAGGACAGCATGGCCGCGATGGACAGGATCTCGTTGGAGCACCTGAGCATTGGCGTGCGTGTACCGCGTGTGGAGCGGGCGGCCGAAGCCGTCGGCGCGGGCGAGAGTCGGATTGGATGGGAGAGAGGTTGATGACGGTGCGGCGCGAGATGTGGCGGGCGCGTAGCGTGGCATCAGGGGCGCGTGGCATGATATTGTTGCCAGGATGTTGCAGTTGATGTCGCAGGTGATATCGCAGTTGATGTTGCAGGTTGGCGTTGGTGTTGGCGTGTTGCGAGCAGCGTATCCACGAGCCAGGTCCGGGCGAGGTCGGAAGGCGTCCACGTTCGAGCCGTGCGCATGTGCGTGCGTGTGCGTGCGCGGCGACGAGCAGGACAGGCAGGAGTGCGCAAGACAGGCGTGCAGGGTGTGCGTCGAGTGCGGTGCGGTGTGGCGGAAAGTAGCGAGGGGAGGCGGCACAGGTGAGTAACGTCTGAAGGCAGGCCGGGGCGTCGGGGGTTGCTGCTGTGAGCTGCATCGGCAGCTGGCCTGCCGCTGCTGCGCATACCACACCGCACGCGCTCGACTCTCCACAGCTGCTGACGCACGCAGCACAACAATTATATCCACCTGCCGGGCGCACGGGCTGCCCTCGCCAACTGACTGCTTCGTGCATACCCCGCGCGTGCCTAGCTGCTGCTGCCGCCCCTAGGACCCTTGCGCACGACGCATCCGCGGCAGCACCTGAACTCGGGCGAGGCCACCAGCATCTTGGCCAGCTGCGGGTCCAGCGGGAACTCCGACATGATGTTGCCGACCTGGGTCGCGCAAAGCCGCCATCACGATGACGCCAGCGCCAGCGCCGGCCGCCGAGCGCGTTCAGGCCCACAATCGGGACACAGACCGCAACCGAGCCGAGCCAACACACAGAGTATCCAGAAAAGAGAGATGCACGAGAGGGACTTGAGAAGTGTAAGGAAATGATGGCGGGGACGACAATCGGCTGCGCGCTGGTATCAACAAGGCAGGGCTGCTCGCATGACGGCTGAGCGGCGCGTACACAGGCCACGGAGGGCCGCCACGCACTGTGCTGCACATGCAGCCATGCGCTGCCTAGAGCGACTCGCGCGCTGCGAGTGCCACGCTGCAAAGCTGCCTGTGGCTGCCCCACGCGCGGCCGCGTCAACGCCGCCTGCGTGCCCTGCCTAACGCTGTCGCGCTGGGCGCTGGGTGACCCGACGGGACTTACGGGAGTGAGGTTGCCGTCGTCGTCGATGGCGCCCAGGTAGTTGAGCAGCTCCAGCGCGCGCATGAGCGTCTCGGGGGCGGGCGGGTCCATGAAGTCGAAGTGCACCTGGGCGGGGAGGAAGGGCGCGGTCGCGGGTGAGCTAGGTGCGGCGGCGCGAGCGCAGCAGTGCCCGGTCAAGCAGTGGAGAGGCTATGGATGCTGGAGGTGCATGCAATGCGTGGGGAATGGGGATGGTGCGCGTTGCGCGGTGCCGTCGCTTGGCGCGTTGCTCAGATATATGCTTGTCTTATGATAAACTCATCAGGAATTGCTCAGGACGAGGAATGATGTTATCATCACCGCAAGCAGCCAGCGACGGACGGGATCAATGCAGCATCAATGCTCCTGCCAGCTGCCACCAGATGTGCCCCGCCCAACACGAGCCACGCCATCTTCATCCCTGGCCCCTTCCCCGCCCGCCCGCTCACCAGGTCGTCGATGCCGAGCTTCTTGAGCTGCAACACCACGCTGCCCAGGTTGGAGCGCAGGATCTCGGGGTAGGTCTGCTCCTGCAGGTCCTTCTTGAACGACGACTCCGTGTACAGCCGGAAGCACTTGCCCGGCTGCGTGCGGCCGGCGCGACCGGCGCGCTGGTGCGCGGACGCCTGCGCGGAGATGGGCGGACAGCAGCGGGTAGCCGTGAGGGGCGTGTCAGACAAGGGCGTGTCACAGGGCCGTGTCGTGGGCGCAACGCAGCGCCGCAGCGAGGCGAAGCTGCCTAGCTTCGGCTCGCGCGCGCTCTCCATGACAGCCCCTAGTCCCCGCCCCAACCAAGCCGGCTCCGCGCGCCCGCCATGCTCACCCGCGAGATGGGCGACACCAGCAGGGACTCCACCCGGATGCGGGGGTTGTACACCTTCTGCTTGGAGAAGCCGGGGTCGATCACGTACACGATACCGTCGATGGTCAGCGACGTCTCCGCAATGTTGGTGGAGATGACGATCTTGCGCCCGGCCGGCCCGCCCTCGCGCGCGGGCGGCGGCGCCTGCGGGCACAGGCGAGTGGGCACATGAGCGTCAGCGGAGACCGCATTAGCTACCGCGTGGGGCTGTAACAACACGACTGACAAGCCGTCAGCAAAACTAGATGACTAACCGCGCACCAATCCACCCCCATGCCCCGGTAAGGTTGCAGGCTGCAGCATGCGCTGGAGCCGCCAACTCGCCGCTTGCTTACCCACACCTCCACCCGCCTAAACACGCTCCGACCCCCCCCCCCCCAATCCCTCGCACTGACCGCCTCGAAGATGCGCTGCTGCTGCTGGGGCGGCAGCGTGGAGTAGAGCGGCAGCACCTTGACGGGCCCGACCTTGTCGCCCATGCCCTGCAGCTCCTTGGTCACCTTGCGGCAGGCGTCCTCAATCTCCTCCTCACCCGTCAGGAACAGCAGCACGTCGCCGGGCGGCTCGCACACGTGGATCTGGACCACCGTGCGGATGGCCGCCTCCAGGTAGTCGCGCTCCGGCTCCTGCGGGGTGGCGGCGGCTGGTGGCCATTAGTGGGCCAGCCGACTTCACGGCATTCCCTGCTCCTTTCCTCAGCTGGTATTGGCGACCTTTCGTCACGTGCAACTGTGCATGCGGCTTGCCCATTCATGGCTGCCGGCATGAGTGCCGCTCCGCTCCGCACCACCCAGCCCCGCACCACCCAGCCCTCCCCACCCAAAACCAGCCCACCGCCCGCCCGTCACCAAGCTCTCGCCCAGCTCTGTGCCACCCCTGTGACGGCCCCCGTACCTGCGTGTAGAAGATCTCCACGGGGTGCAGGCGGCCGGGCACCTTCATGAGCGGCGCGTCCAGGAAGTAGCCCTGGAACTTCTCCGCCTCCAGCGTGGCGCTCATCACCACCAGCTTCAGATCCTTGCGGTTCTTCAGGACCTGCGGATGGCAAGGGGTCAAGGGGACAGCCACACGTAGGATTAGAACTACCTTGTTTGGGCGGACTTTGCACGAACTGCTGTCTGTGAGTTGCTGGAGAAGGCACGCTTTGGCGGGTCGCTGCGCCCACCCGACCGGCCGCCACACCCGGGACTCCCCCCGGCTTGCAGCTATTGCCCCCTCGCCCTTCCGCCAGTCCCTCCCACGCCCCTTCCTGCTGTCACGCCAAGCTACCGCCCACGTACCTCCTTCAGGAGGCCAAACAGCACGTCGGTCGCCAGCGTGCGCTCGTGCGCCTCGTCGAGAATAATCACCGAATAGCGCTCCAGCAGCGGGTCCGTCATGGCCTCACGCAGCAGCATACCATCGGTGAGGAACTTGACGCACGTTTTAGGCCCCGAGCACTCCTCAAAACGAATAGAGTAGCCGACCTCTTCACCGAGCTCCACGTCCATCTCCTCGGCCACACGCCTCGCCACCGACATAGCAGCCACACGACGAGGCTGGGTGCAGGCAACCATTTTGCGGTTCGCCGTGTAGCCAGCCTCCGCGATGAACTGCGGAATCTGCGTCGTCTTTCCACTGCCCGTCTCGCCGACCAGCACAGTGGTTTGGTGCCCGTGAATCATGTTGACGAATTCGTCCTTAGCCTGCCACACGGGCAGGCCGTGGCGTTTGGCGAGAATGTCATAATAGCGCTGCCTGTAAGTCCGGCCGGTGAAAGGGTTCACGCCGGCGCCTTCGGGACCAGGCCCAGCGCGACCAGGTTCCTCGTCGACATCCAGTTTGCGTTTACGGTCGGCCATGAGTGCGCCGCCCTATTGTCGATTTAGCTGTGCCAAATAGAAGCAAGGGTTGAAAAGGCAGGTACAGCAGTGCACGTACAGTGGCCTTCCTTTCATATGCGCGCAAGCTTGACGCCGCTCGCTGTCTAACTGTAGGAATGGTGGCACGACCACTCCCGCCATCGATGCCACGGCGCCCTCTGCCGCGCTCCGAGCTTCGCCCTCTGACCAAAGCGTGCCACGCCCCACGCAGCCCTTTCCCGTACGCCCACTAAACAAAGCACGCCACGCCCCACGCCCCACGCCCCACGCCGCCACGCCCCACGCCCCATGA
The DNA here is from genome assembly GCA_016834605.1 of Chlamydomonas incerta. Lineage (NCBI taxonomy): Eukaryota > Viridiplantae > Chlorophyta > Chlorophyceae > Chlamydomonadales > Chlamydomonadaceae > Chlamydomonas > Chlamydomonas incerta. Next base: position 1,702,593 of record JAEHOC010000004.1, read on the forward strand.
CATGGGCGCCCTCTGCGGCCCGGTCCCGACTCCCCCCCCCCCTCCGACTCCAAGGCGCTCCCCTGCCGCCTCCAGGCCATACCTAGCTGCCTACCCCATTCGCACTACTGGGCACGCAACCAGGCGCGCATAGACAAGGAAGACCGCGGTCAATGCCACCCTCCATTCCACCAAAACCTTATGATGCACCGGCTCCGTTGACACACCCAACTTCAGCGGTACGCCGCCCGATGCGTAGAGACTTCAATGCCACTAGTAGGAGTGTCATTTCTCATTCCTTGCCCTGTGCCATCAAACACATGACGTGCTTGTCCCGGGCCACGCCTCCCAGCCTGTGCAACGGCGGCAACAGTCAACCGCACTGGTGGGCCCTGGTAACCCGGGGGCTCCAGACCACGTGCCGCATGCGCAGCGCCAGTCAACACGAACGCCAATGCCCTGGCATGATGGCCCACCATCACCAGTGGGCGCGTCTTGGACCTGTGTTGCCAGTTCAGGCGGGTGCAACGCACACACCGGCACAGCTGACCACCGATCCTCCCAGTAAACACAGAAACGGAATAACAAGACGGATTCGTGCCGAATAGAGGAAGAAGCTCCCGTCGCCTGACCCTAAAGACAGCGTCGCACGCGCAAAGTTGCGCATCCGCATGCCCCCGCAAACCTCCACTTGGCGTGGTGCCGTACATGCCGCAGTGCTGGCCATCCTCCTGGGTGCTGACGGCTCAAGGCGCCTGCGCCATGCTCCTTTGTCCTGACCTCCACCCTACATGCGCCCAGCCTCTCCAAGTGCGGCCAGTGCGTGCTATGACATCGCAGGGCATGCATGCTTGAACACACCTTGAACGCACCACTAGGCGCGCAATCCATACATCTAACTTTCCACGTATCAACCTCTTACGCGGTCTTGGCACCCATAAGCTTGCTGAAGCGTGCCGTGAGGTTGGACATGTCCGTGGCCTTGCTCACGGTGGCAGGCAGCTGTGTGCCCATCAACTTGGCCACGTTTGGCTTGATGGACATGTTGGCCAGAACATAAAGGAACATGAAGCTGTGCAGGAGGAGGGAGGGGAGGATTGCAGGATCAAGTGGAAGAGAAAGAACAGAAGCTGTAGAGGTATGGGCAGGCGCAGGATAAGTGGCGGGTTCAGGGGAGAAGAGACAGTTTAAGGCGAGGGAAGAGCTGCACGACGGTGGGGGGCGGTGTCCCACGCGCCGACGCAGCCGGCGCTGCTTGCACTGGGCGGTCTACGAAAGCTCTGAGGCAGAACCAGGGAGGCTCCCTAAATTGCGCACACCGGCTTGCGTTCCCTTCAGAACCCCAACCCAGAAACACTCGCGCATTTTGGCTCGCACTCGTGCCTGCCTCTCCCTCAAGTATTGGGCCAGTCCAATTGCTTTCACTGACGACTTCGTTGGCAACGGACCCCACACGACCCTTGTGTTCCCGCCCTCCATTTCGCCTACTCCTGCCGTCAACCCTCAACCCCATCCCGCACCCGGCCTCGCACGCCACGCCATCCTTCCCCAACCCCCCACCCGCACCGCGCCCTCATTCCTGCCCCACCCAGGCCCTCACCTCATGTCGGTGGCGGCGGGGCTCTCCAGCCACTGGTAGGTCATTTTGGAGAAGGGGAACATGGGCACAAAAGGCAGCTGCCCCACCGACTTGCCCATGTACCAGGTCTTGAGCACGTAGAACATGGCCGCCAGCGCGACCATCATGATCACGTAGCTGCGCATGCGCCACATGTAGAAGTCGCGACTGTAGTGCGTCAGCTGCACGTCCAGCGCGCGCTCGCGCTTCTTCTGCGCGGGCGTGCTGCTGGCGCCCACGGCCTGCAGCTTCTCCAGCTCCTGGAAGCAGTGGCAGGGTGCAGGCGCCGGGGTCAGCGCGGTAGGCGTTGGGACCGGGACTGGGGCCACTTGTTGGGCACCATGATTGGTGCTGTCAATGCAAGGCTGCAACCGTGCCTTCGCAGAACATGCCAAAATGCAGGGGGGGGGGGCACGCTGCTGTTCACCCACGCTGTCACCAAACGTCCACCCGCCAGTTCGATAGGCAGCGCAGGTCCCCTCCGCCTCATTCAAGGAATTCATCGTGTCAAATCCCCAAGTTTGAAACGACCGAGTGCTGCCGCTGCTTGACCCTGCCGCTAAGATCAATTGGCATCGGCTTGCCTTGACTGCTCGGTCGATGTCCGCCACTAGCCGCTTATAGATTGACGAGCTAGAGACGAGTACAAGCGTAAGCACCTCCACGAAAATAGTAACGAAGATGGAAAGACCGACGACCACCAAAGGCGCCGGAAAGGGTGGCGGAGCCATTGTGTAAAGTCTGTATTGCCTAGTTTTTTACAGATGTGATTTATAACGCAGCAATTCTCGGTTGTGGCTTCTTCCTCAGGTGGCAATGCACACGGATTGGTTCTCACTGCAGCTGCAAATGCGCATAGAGTTATGCATTTGTCAATTTCATGGGAATTGTAACCTGAACAATTTATTGCCGGCCTGATGCTGCACGGAAAGAACTTCACCAGCTGACGCAGCCGGTTTCAAGCCGCTTGCTTCAAAGCGAGCTGTAGGATTCGGCTTTCAGAAAATTGAGACGTGCCAGCTAGGGGAGCAGCAAACGAACCTCAGCTCAGCTAGGAGCTCGGGGGGCGTGGGCGAGGTGTAGTCCGGATGGCACAGCAGCCGCAGCCACGCCTGCAGTCATTGCTGGACATCTGCTGCCACGAGGTTGCAGCCTGCCTGCTGCGGGGCGACGTGCCAGGTGAGGTAACCGATGGGGCGGACGCTTCTACGCGGCGGGTTGGTGAGCTTTGGAGCGTGGCCGTGCAACTGGTGTCCCCTCTTGTAAGCTCGCATTCTCTGGTGGACTCCCCAGGTGGATTCCCCAGAGAGGTCCCGGAGCCGGAGATATGCGTACGTGTGTATGGCATTTACATGAAGAGGTGCGTGTGGGCGGGGGCTGTCGCTGCTAATGCCTCTGCAGGGTTGGGACCTGCAGGGGCGCAAACCGGGATCTGTCTGAACCGGGACCTGCAGCTGCGGGATCGGGACCTGCGCGTGATTACCGCTTATGTTGGATGATTTTTGGTCCCGGAGGTCTGGAGACAATCTGTGTGCAGTGTCCAGAAAGGCCTATCCTGCTTCCACGCATCCGGGGCGCGTTGTGCGGCGGTGCAGGTTCGAGGCCGCGGGCCTGTACGACCACCCGGCGCTGCTGCGCCACCTGCTAGCGTTACAAGCGTTCGCCGAGGACTGGTAGGCGTGAGCAAGGGCAGGTCCTCCACGCTCAAACAGCTACCCTACGACTGGCCCGCAGCTTGGAACAGACCCCCGCATCTGTATGAAGGGCAATGACTCAGCCAGCATGCCCCTATCCATGGTGCTGCACAGGCACGTGCGGCAGCTGCGGTTGGCCCTGCCGCAGCCGCGCAGCTGCAGGTCGCTGTGCCAGCTGCGGCTGGTGTCGTCGCGGCTGCAGCACCTGGAGTTCACGTGCGCCACCTGGCTGCGGCAGCTCGACTGGATACTGCTGGTTCCGCCGCCTGCCGAGGCAGCGCCGACCGCAGCCGCTGCCGCGACAGTCGCCGCAGGCGGCGTGATGCAGGCGGCGCAGCCGCCGCCGCTGACGTGCCTCTGCCTGCGGGACTGCGCGGCGCTGCAGGCGCAGGCGCTGACACCACTTGCGTACCTGGCGCCCACGCTGCGGCTGCTGGACCTGAGCGGCGCGGCGGCACTGGACGACGGCGCTGCGGGCGTGCTGGCCTCACTGCGGCACCTGGAGGCGAGTCGGCGCAAGGGGCCATGGGGTTGGAGTTGGTGTGGCATAGACCGGTTTGAGTTTTTTAATGTTGTGGGCGCGCGGCAGGCATCGTTTTGCATGAGGTGTGCACTTACCGGCATGTACGGCCCGGCCCGCACACACACAGTTGTGTTTCTTCGTGTGCTCTCTAACACACATACACACACAGGTGCTCAACCTGAACTATACAGCTGTGGGCGACGTGACACTTGCTGCGCTGACTTACGGCGCCCGTGTGGCGGCCTGGGCACGGAAGCATGGCACGACGCCGCCCCCAGAGGCAGCCGCCTGGCCAGAGTGAGCCCGCGCGCGAAGGTGCTGCACTACCGGGCATTGGTGATTGGTGCTGTGGACGGCGCGGGCTTCCGGGCATCTTTGTGGATGCGGCGTGGTTCCGGCCGACCATTCCATGTGCTGACGCTGCGTCCGGCTCTGCGCTGCACACAGGTTGTCGGTGCACCGCCTGCACCTGGCCGGGACGCGCATCACGGCCGCGGGTGTGGCGCAGCTGACGGACCTGCCCCGGCTATCCTTCCTGGATGTGCGTGGTGTGGGCTTGCCTAGGTGAGCCGATTGGGCGGTGGATCGCTTCAGTCCATGTAACCCAGCAATCTGCTGAGTTCCACAGCTTCTCGCCCATCAGTTCGCACGACTTGAAGGTTGCTGCTGTGGGTGGCGATGGGTGTTGGCAGCTGCGCCCTCATCAGCCATTACTGTACCGCTGCTCACGCACGTGTTCACACATGTGTGCGCTTGCTAATCTACAGGGCTACACTGCGGCTGCTGGAGAACCGCTTCAGTTTATCACTTGTGCAAGGCGCGGTCCTAGCGGCCTCTAACGCTCTGGCTGCGGCCCTCATCAACCATCCGGAACATGCCGCCTGCGCCTGCCCGCCCGCCGACATGGCCGCCTTGTTGGCGCAGGGCCAAGCCTCGCCCGCTGCCGCCTCGGCCCGCACCCGCCGGCGACAGCAGCTCGCACGTCTGCGCGCGGCGCGCGGACTGCAGACTTCAGGAGAAGCCATAGGAGCAGCGGCTGCTGGTGTCCAGCCTGTGTTGCCAGCCGCACCAGCGATGGGGCCAGGGTGGGAGCAGCAGTGGGCCATGCGCGGCATCCAGCAGCTCATCGACACAGTGGAGGCGCTGCTGCAGGCTGAGGGGCGCACGCCCTGACACGGCTATTACCCGGGGGTGAGCGGGGGGGGGGGGCGTCAAACGTGCCGTGGGCCAATGCAATTTGGATTCGGATAGCGTCGCAAGCATAAATCGCTGGTTTGTATTTTTTTCTTGCATACAAATACTCCCGACGGTATTGCGCACGTCCACACCGCTGAAAATGCCAGGTCTGTTGTCGCGGGTTCTGCATCCAGGCAGCGCAAGTAGCGTGTCGACGTTAGGTCGCGGCTTGCTATCACAAGTCTCGGAAGGATGTCGCGCGTTCCTATCGTCGTTCCCTGCTGTGGATACGACGACAACGACGACGCCTCGCATGCCGGACTTTGCGCACAAACCCGCTCCCTACACCGGCCCTTCGGCAGAGGAGGTCCTTGCGCTGCGCAAGCAGTACCTCAGCCCTTGTAAGTGGTGGGCCCAGACCCTGATCTAGAGTTGCTTGACTTGCTGGGTCGATGCCCAAACCCTAGCGATCGCTGACTAGGTCGCGCTCGTCGCGCCCTTGTGTTGCAGCGCTGTTCCACCACTTCAAGAAGCCCGTTATGATTGTGGAGGGCAAGATGCAGTACCTGTTTGACGAGAAGGGGCGACGCTACCTCGACGTGAGTTCGCCCTGACGCGGACGGTGACCTTGCCTGCGTGCTCCCCAAGGAGAATCTTCGACTAGCTATTAGGCACTTGCCGTGACACTGTGAAGGGAGTTTCGGGTGGCCCGGGTAGTTGCCCGCGGCGAAACCAACTTCCACGGGCATCCGACATGTTGCGGGGAGTCTGTTCGGGTGCCCAGGCCCCCCGACGGGCCCTCTGAACGATGCGGTCGGCAACTGACATCCTGCGTCTCTGAAACTCGCTGCACCCTGTACAGGCGTTCGCGGGCATCGTGACTGTTAGCGTGGGGCACTGCCATCCGGCCGTGAACGAAGCCGTCAACAAGCAGAACGCGCTGCTCCAGCACACAACCACCATCTACCTGAACAACCAGATTGCAGAGTATGCCAAGGAGCTGACGGACCGCATGCCGGGCAACCTCAAGGTGCGGAAGGGAGGGCAGATAGGCTTTGTGGACCGCAGGCAAACTGCCCGGAGGAGCACCCGCATTCTGGAACGGCTCAACGCTTGCCCCTGTGCACTCCTACACCGTGCACCTCGCCGCCTCTGCCCTCGCCTCCTCAGGTGGTTTACTTTGTGAACAGCGGCAGCGAGGCAAACGACATGGCCATCATGCTGGCGCGCCTGTACACGGGCAACTGGGACATGCTGTGCCTGCGCAACGCCTACCACGGCATGAGCATCGGCACCATGGGAACCTGCGGCCAGCACACCTGGAAGCAGCCCATGCCGCAGGTGAGCGAGGGTGCGACCTGGTGGCGTGTGTGGGCAGGCTGGTGCCCGGTTCGCGGTTGGGTGCGTCAAGGCGACGGCGGCTGCCGGGAGGCACTGGGAGCCGTGCTAGACATTGGATGTGTGGTACCGCTCAGATGTGCAGGACGACACTCAGCACCAGGTCAGAAAGTCGTCTCGAAAGCCTTCAGCTCTTGAGAGTGCGGCTGCTGATGCGCGGCTGGTTGCAGGGCTTCGGCTACCACCACGCGCTGAACCCGGACCCCTACCGCGGCCCCTACGGCGACGACGGCGAGCGCTACGCGGCTGACGTGGCGGACCTGATCTCCGGGGCCACGCCGGGCCGCGTGGCGGGTTTCATCGCGGAGACCATCCAGGTGGGTGGGCTCCGTGCCGGGTCGTGCGACGGGGCTGAGCAGGGTAGGGCTCGGCCGCAAACTGCACTGTGGATGCTCAATGCGGAATGCCCCCGCCACGCCCGCTGCCATGCTTCACAGGGCGTGGGCGGCACGGTGCCGCTAGCGACCGGCTACCTGCCGGCCGTGTACAAGGTGGGTCCATGACCACGGCGCCGGTACCAGGGCTGTTGGATATCGGCCTATGTGCGGAACAGGCCCGCACTCCCATCACCCAAACACCATCGCCTCGCGGGCCACCCAGCGTCACCGTGCCCTGACGTGACGTGCGACGGTGGCCGCCTGCAGATGGTGCGCGAGGCGGGCGGCGTGTGCATCGCGGACGAGGTGCAGACGGGCTTCGGGCGCACGGGCGGCCACTACTGGGGCTTCCAGCGCCAGGGCGTCATCCCGGACATCGTGACCATGGCCAAGGGCATCGGCAACGGCCTGCCGCTGGCCGCCGTGGTCACCACGCCCGAGATCGCGGCGTCCATGGCGAGCCGCCTGCACTTTAACACGTGCGTTTGGGGGCTTCCGGCGCGGGCTGGGTTGGAACGCGCGGGGCAAGGAGGGGGGCTGGGTCGTGCCAAGGCCCGCGCAAGCTGGTGCCCTGCAAGGGGTGCTCAGATGCCAGGCTTCGCCCCCTAAGCAAAACCAGGCTCGGCAGGTTGCGCCGTGTGGATGCTGCGCCTTACCAGATGCGTGTATACTCTCTTGTGGCTACTCGTAGGTACGGCGGCAACCCGGTGTGCTCGGCCGCTGGGCGCGCGGTGCTGCGGGTGGTGGACAAGGAGCACCGCCAGGCGCACTGCGCGGCGGTGGGCGAGCACCTACTGCGGCGGCTGCGCGGGCTGCAGGCCAAGCACGACATCATCGGCGACGTGCGCGGCGCGGGGCTCATGCTAGGGTTGGAGCTGGTCAAGAACCGCGCCACCAAGGTGGGTGTCCCTGCACCGCTTGCGGATGCACATGTGCAGTCGGGGCCAGGGCGGGCACGCGGACGCGCACGGTGGGCAGGCAGATGCCGTGAGACGTTGCGGGGGGAGGGGATGCGACGATCGCGGGTTGCAGTCGCCCTGAGACGAGCCCGCTTACATTACGGAGCATCTGCCGCCGCAGGAGCCGGCCAAGGCGGAGACGGCCGCGGTCATGGAGAGCATGAAGGACATGGGCGTGCTCATGGGCAAGGGCGGCCTGCACGGCAACGTGTTCCGCATCAAGCCGCCCATGTGCTTCAGCCACGAGGACGCTGACTTCTTGGTCGACGTCATGGACGCGTCCCTCTGCAAGCTGTAGGCATGCATCGGTGGCAGACACTGATTCTGTGGTTAGAGGCGGTGCAAGGCGTGGCGGGTAGCAAGGGAGCGAGGATGCAGTGCGGCTTACTTCTTCTTAACTTGATTGACTGTACAGTAGGTTGCATGCGTGCACAGATGTGTCGGGGTTTTTAGGGGTTGGTCAGCCGTTTTGACGATTGGGCTGGGCGATTCATGCGGGTCCTTGAGAGTGCTGATGCGGGTGCTTGAGAGCGGAGAAAGCGGCGAAAGCGGGGTTGAGGGTGCCGCAAGCCCGCGCTGCGGCGCTCTGGTTTAAGATGGCCGGTGGCGGGTGTTGAGATGTCGCGGTGTGCGCAGCTGGGGGTAGGAGGAGGCGGAGGCGACCCTGTCAGCCGACACGCCGTCCGGAATTCAGCAAACAGGGGAGGGCGCTTCGGCGGCCGATAGCGCCCTCACACGCCATCACTTGGGGCCAAGTGGTTGACACGCCGGGGGTGAAGGCGGCCTTGTCACTGGACGGCGGCCGCTCCGTGCTGGGTTGGCTTGCCCCTTCCCCCGAAGGGGGAGAGGCGAGAGCCATTGCGGTCGCATCGAGCTCGCGGGGCCCTGACGGTTATACCAGATGGTTGTAAAGTGCACCTAGCACGCCCGGCCATGGAAATGGAAATGAGGAAATAAAACATGGTGAAACGTACCCCCAAAAATGAAAAACTCCCGTGAAACCTGAAGGACCTCCGAGCACGCTGAGGTCGGCTTCCGCGAGAATTTAGCCCATAACCTCACACGTGCGGTGTATAAAAATGAATGTGGCGACGCTTGAATTTGCGAAAACGAGTAAAATAAAGAGAAACCCGTTTCAGCGCTAGAAAACCGATTCAACGCTAGATTCTAAATGCAGTGTATGTTACGTTGTTTATAAAATTTAGGGAGCAGGCGCCCGGCGATCGGCGAAGGAATCGGAGGCGTCGGAGGATCCCGAGGCTCCGACATTAAGTGGTCGCACGAATTACAGCGCCCCTCTGATCAGATAAGCGCTCTTCATGCTTCATGCGCGATAATGGCCAGTAAAATGTGTTGGATCGTTGCTCGCAGCCAGTCAGCCAGTTGCTGAGTCCCGCGAGTGCCCGCAGCCGGCTGCACCCCCGTGGCTGTGGTGCCCCCGACCTCTCGCGCCCCTTCCACCCCAGCCCCAGCCCCCGCAATAGGCGCCCCCTGCTAATTCAACCCGCCAACCAGAACTACTGAATACGAGATCATGGATCTGCGTGTCAATGCGTTGGTCTTCCTACGAAATGGCGGTGCAGACCCCCCCTGGCTTGGGCTGGTAACTGCAATCCACCCCCTGAGGGAACCCCCCTGAGGGGGGAGGGGCAAGCCGGGGTACTGCGCAGCGGTAGGGGTTCTGTACAATAGTGCAATTGTGACGCTGTGGGTTTGTGCGTCTTCGCCTAACTAGCGTACTTGCATTACCTCAGCTCCGAACAGTGAAGCACCCATGGCCTGCATCGGCCTATATCCTTCCACACTCAGATAGATACAACGAGTCAGACCGCTTAGGCGGCGGCTATATCTTAGCTTCTTTATTGCGCTCAGCACCTGCGCGGTGTGCTGCATCGACCAAATTGAAGGGACATCCCGCATTGTGCCACTGCACACGCACCGCCTCAAACCACAATGTGTGACGCCTAGAAACTTGCCCAACAACTCGGGAAACAAAATGGGCTCTGGGTAAGCATAGTTGCGGGCCCAGCTGATTGGACACAGAAGTTCTGGCACGTAGCGCCCAAACACACGACCTACGGTATCAATACCACAGTGCCTCAAGGCACCAACCTCCGCACGCAAGAATGACGATAGCCCCGACGTGCGGCCAGCCCCATCCCGTAATTCGTATCCGATTCCACTCTTGCTTTGGAACGTGAGGGGCGGGGCTGCCAAGCTGCATAGTGAGGATAGCTGTAGAAGCATAACGGACGCGCATGATATCATTGTGTGCACTGAAACGCATGGCCGAAACTGTGAGTTGGAAGGGTTTGAGCGCTACTCAATGGAGCGCACGGGATGCCGCAACGCTGGGGGCATATCTGTGTACGTAAGAACGGCAGTTAACTCTGCCTGCAAGTTGGTTAGGCGGCGCAATATTGGCGGAGGCGAAGTGATATGGCTTCGCCTCACAGCACGCGATGAGGCGACGCCCGCCTTACTGCTAGGTGCCTGCTACTTGGCGCCCGAGGGTTCTAAATTTCATCAAGGCGCGGGGGAAGAATGCCGCACGGGCAGCCAAATTGCTACGGACCTTTTTGCTGCCATTCAGGCTGAGCTTGCGTCTGTACGAATGGGTGACGAGGAGGTCTTGTTAGCGGGCGACTTCAATGCTCGGCTCTCTAGTAGAAAGGAGGAAGCCGGCGCTGAAGGCCGTAGAAGCTGGAGGGGTCTGAGTGACGTCGCTTCGAGCAACCTGGGAGACGAGCTGCTTGAATACCTAGACATGCCGGGTTTCGTGCGATCTGCTGCGTGTTTCCCAGAAGCGCGCGCTTGCGAGGATGATAGCACTAATAATTTTGGAGCAGCCTTGGCAGCCCTGTGCCGCGATGAGGGGGTGGGCGTTCTCAATGGCGAGTCAGAGGAGATCTGACGGGTAAGGTGACTTTCCCGACAGAGAACGGTGGGGGTAGCACTATAGACTTATACGTATGTTCCTCGGGTCTGCTGGACAGATGCCAACACATGCAGGTGTGGGACCTCCCACACAGGATGAGCGGTGCTAGAGTCACCGACCACAAGCCGGTCACACTGGTACTATCCCCGTACATCATCGGGAGAGACGGGCGAAGGGGAGGCCCTCAATCTGAGAGAAGGAGAATCGAATTCAATAAGCGCATGACTGACTGCTATGCTGATCTGTTTGCGGAAGGAACGCATGTCCGTAATGAACTAGCAGGATTGGAAAATGAGCTTGCCGATCACACGAGTGGCATCAGCACCACGCAAGGGGTTGAGCGGCTAGCGCAGCTACTACGTAGATGCATGATGAAGGCTTGGAGAAATTCCGGGCAAAGCCGGCCGCCATGTGGAGGCGGGCAAGACGCCCCATGGTGGAGCGCGGCATGCGGGGAGCATAGGCGTGGCGTGTTGGAGTTGACAGCGACTGCCAAGGGCAAAAGTAGGGACGGGCCAGAATACGCTGCCCTAAGGGAGGCGAGGCGTGTTTACAACAGAGTAAAGCGCGAGGCCAAGGCTAGTTACGAGCATCAGGCGCTGCGCGGACATGCTGAGGCATGCCGCACAAACCCCCGCAAGCTCTGGCAGCTGTTGAAGGGTGGGCAGGCAGGCGAGTGTCCGCTTGAGGATGTTGAAGAGTGGAGTACTTATTTCGATGGCCTTTATAATGCAGGCTTACACGAGCGCACCAGCGACGCGGAGGCCAGGGTAGTAGAAATCTTGAGCTACGTAAACGGTATTGGCAGGCAGGGATCAACGCAGACGCTTCTAGGCTGTGCTGCCGTCGCAGAACGTACACGGCAGGCTGACGAGGTGCTTAATGCTAGCTTTACGCAAGACGAGGTGCACTATGCGGTTGGCAAAATGGGCAACAATAAGTCGTGTGGGCCAGAAGAGGCGCCCAGTGAATGCTACAAGAAATGCACCTACCGCACGGAGGGGGAAAACCCCACCACGGTCAACGCCATTATACCAGCCCTTACGGCTTTGATGGAGCGCATTAGGATGCTAGATGATTACCCTGCGCAGTTTGAGGAATCACACCTCACGCCGGTGTACAAGAAGAAGGGAGAAGCTGGGGATCGTACGAACTACCGAGGCATAGCAGTGGGAGGCACGCTGGCTAAGTGCTACGCCGCCCTCAACCAGGCACGGCTCGCACAGTTTGGCGACGTTACGGAGGGAAGGCATCGCTGTCAGGCGGCTTTCAGGGCTGGGTACAGCACAGCCCACCATCTGTTCGCGCTGCGGCACATTACGCATAAGCACAGTGCTATCGGGGCAAAACCGCTGTTTGTTTGTCAGATTGATTTTGAGAAGGCGTTCGACAAAGTGCCTAGATGGGTGCTTTGGCAACGACTGGCTGAGCGAGGGGTGAGCGGGCACATGTTGACGGTGCTAGAGAGATGCTATCAGAAGGTCTGCCTACGGGTGAAAGTGAACGGCAAGTTAAGCAGCCTGTTTGCATCACTGCAGGGGGTTAAGCAAGGATGCCCTAAAAGCACGGACCTGTTTGGGATCTTCATTGAAGCCCTGGCCGATTACATAGATGCATGGGATAGGCACGAACTACCCAGTCGCACGTGGAGTAATGAGGCACCTGAGATTGGCGGCAAGCTTGTGGCCTGCCTGCTGTACGCTGACGATCTGACGTTCTGTGCGCTGTCCATCCATCGCATGCAGTTCCTGCTAAACAGGTTGCATGAGTTCTGTGAGGCCTTCGGGATGCGTGTGAATATAGGCAAGTGTGAGATCATGGTTTTTGCTGGCACCTCAGTAGAGAGGCAACTGTCTGCGGTGCGAGCTACTGCCCTTAGGTACGGAGGCGTGCGAATCCCTGTGAAGGGGCGCGCGCGGTACCTAGGCCTTTACTACGGGCCAGCCACGACGTTCGATTCCTGCTACCAGGAGCTGATTGCCGCGGGTAAAAGAGCTGCTCTCGGTTTGATAGCTGCGCTAGACAAGAGGGGCTGTTTGGCACCTGACGTTATGCACACCTGTTTCGATGTGCAAGTGAGATCGGTATTGTCCTATGGTGTAGAGATATGGGGGCCGGACGCGTTGTACTCTCTCTTCGAGGGGGTCAGCTACGGTGGCTATGATCGCGCACAGGAAGGGGCCATACGTGGCAAATGGCGGAAGGCCAGCACGCTGTTCGAGAAGGCCTTGGTTGACCCAATGGTTGCGCTGCAGACGTCTTTCCTTGCGAGAGCGGCTGGGGTGCGTAAGCCAACACACAGGCTGCTTTATGCTGAATTCGCGGCGTACCCAATGCATCTGCATTGGGCGCGTCTGGTCTTTAGTTTTTGGAACCGCATAGTCAAGCAAGAAAAGTCACTCGCGCACACGTTCTTGGAGGATGCTGTGAACACGGCAGTAGCAAGTGCTTTCCAGGGGATGTGCTGGGTAAGCAAGCTGTATAAGGTATGTAGGAAGCTAGGTTACGACTGGTCCGAAAAAGGACCGCAAGGCCAGGCTGCGCTGGGTGCATGGTTGCTTCGAAGTGAGCTGCCGGTTGGGACGCTCCTAGCTGAGCTTTCCAGCAAACTTATGCACGAATGGGACGCTGCTAGTCTTCACACTGACCCGCGATTGTTTGCTGAAAGTGGGGGGCGGCGCTCTGTGGGCGGCGCGCCAGGGGTGAAAATGTGCAGGTATCTGCAGTGGATGGGAGTGCCACTAAAAGATGCATCGATTGAGCAAGGCAGACTAGCCCATATGAGGCAGTACGTGGCGCATAAGCATTTGATAGCCCTAATGCGCTTTCGTTTGGGCTGCTGGGACCTGGAAGTGAACCGCCCCCAGGCGGGGGGACAGTACCGGGCTAGGGCGCAACGGGTGTGTAGGCTGTGCGGGAATGGAGGCGTGGAAGACGAAAAGCACGTCTTGCTGGAATGCACGAAGTACGCGAGCTTGAGGGAAGCAGTGGGTATTGCAGGTAGTGATATGAAAAGAGCTATGCTTGGCACGGACGTTCAAAAGCTAGCTGCTTACTTGCACGCGGTGACAACGCTTCGGTCTAGTGAATTGCGCAACCGCTAGCTGATTCCCCTTTGTTTAGTTATCATCGCGCCTCCGGACTCAAAGGAGTTAGTGGGGCCGCATGGACTTCAAGCCATGTAACATGCTCATGCTCATCCGATTCCAAAGACACCGTACGCTCCTCCTGTCATCTGAAGCCCACGCCCAGCACGCTGCAGGATAGCCTGCGAGGCAATCACCGTAGTGACCGTACGGTCACGAGGGAGGTGTGCCGGGACCACCCATCGCCAGCAACGGCATTCCGGGATCGACCCGAGCTTCACGCCGACGACGTGGCCTCCACGCCGTCTGCAGCTGACTGCTGCAGATGCGCCATTTTGCTCGCGCCGATAGTCGCCGCGCGGCCTGCCACAACCGCCCTCGCCGCCGCAGTGCACTCTGACGTCGTCGGCAGGTCCTGCGGGGCAGATGGACGGTTGGCGTCCCGGTCGAGGTCAGCGCACAGCGTTGAATAGCACACGCGGCCAGACCACGCCCCGGCCGGTTTGCCGTGCACTTCTGCCCAGCGGGGAGACTCCGTCGCCTACCTTGGGGCTCATTTTCTCGAAGGCAAAGTCAAACGTGTCCGGCATGCCGCGATGGGGCAGGTTCACCCAGCGCGGGTCCGACCAACTGAACGGCGGCTGGCCCTGTGTAGTTTGTTTGTGCACACAAGCGGCAGTGAACGTGCAAGGAGAGGGTCGGGATCCGAGCAGCGGCGTCGTCGCAGCGAGGGCACGCAATTCCACATGCGCGTGGCAGCACGGGAGCTGTTGGAGCGCTAGTAAATGCAGAGCACTCACTTGTGCGGTGGGGCCGCCGATGACCTCACTCTCCATGCGCAGGGCCATGGACGCGGTGGTGACCTTAGAGTCTGCGTAGCGAGGAGCGCGCAGCGCACCGGGCGTAAGCGCACGAATTCTCCCAGCGGTGTACAATTGCACATGACATCTGCGCTCCACATGGAAATACGACGGGCCTGGCAGCACACACGCCTGGACTTGCATGATTTCTCGACAATCTAGCTCTGTTATCAATGTGTACAGTTGTACATGGCTCACCGTAGCAGCCCTTGGCGATGCCGTCCTTGCCCGTCGCCAGGTCGCCACGCGCACACACCGCGCCCACCGGGTTCCCGTCGGCGTACTGCGTGGGTGAAGTCAATGCAAGACAGTTTGCGAGGGCGACGCACCAGCAACCAGTTGGGCGTAGCCAACTTTGACAAAGCTGTCAGCTGCCGTCACGCCACTGCACACGCCACGCCCAAATGGAACACACGCCGTACGGCTCACCGGGTCCTTCTGCCAGTCGTTGTAACGCATCATGCGCTTCAGGCCGTCCATGTTGCCCACGGCGCCCTGATCACGCCGGAAGATCGAGGCGCGCGGCGCGATCTGGTACTTGAGCAGGCGGATGGGGAAGGCGTACTTCTTGGCGCCCTTGGCCTCCAGTCGCGCGATCTGAGTACGCATGCAGCCAAGAGTGCGGAGGGAGGTCGGCCATCAGTGAGGGCTGCACGACGGAGGCGACAAGACGCGCACTATCGGTGACTTGCGGCCTTGCAGACACCATAACAGCCGCCTGTTATCACCGTATCCTGTGTAAGAGTACCGGTACTCGGCGCCGCTCAGGTGTGTGCATGATGGCTTTGAAGTCCCATCGGCCCGCCGCGTTGGCTTTCACCCCCCCTCCCCCCTCAAAAGATACAAACCATGGATTCGCATGGACTCCGAGGACGGCGACATCAAACCCGCCCGCACGCCCGCACACGCGCCTTGTACACACGCACACACGCACACGCACAGACGCACCATGTCCGGGTAGCCGGCTGCCTCGTAGACCTCTGGGAAGTAGGCAACATTGTAGGAGGGCCAGTAGCCGCGGGCCAGCTCCTGGGTCATGTCAGACGTCTGGTGGGATGGGATGGGATGAGGTCGGGTTTGGTGTGTTGGTGGGGTGTTACAGGATTCGGAATGGAATGAGGCGTGGCGAGCAGGTCGGCGGGATAGGCACACGAGGCGGGCGTTGCACGCGGTTCGAGCCGGAAAGCTGACGGCGGTACGCCTCTTGCTTGTCCCCGGCACGACGCCAGCCGCCGGCAGTGCCCCGCCACGCGGGCGCCCCGCCACGCACCAGGAAGATGTCGGGCAGCTGCTCCACCACCCACAGCAGGCCGGGCTGCAGCTCCTTGCCGGGCACGAAGCGGTTGAAGTTGATGACCATGTACTGCAGGCCATAGGCCATGTGCGACAGGGCCGCAATGTGTTAGCGGCAGGCTGCTTGCATGCGCGCATCTGCAAGTTTGCAACCCCTCCCCCTGCGCGCGCCACTGGGCTTGTGTTGGCGTACACAGCGCGCTAGCCCGTCGAGACAACCCGTTTTTCAATGCCCCCGGCCCTCCATTACATTGCTTCGCATTGCCCCTAGTGCATCTGCCTGTCCCCCGTCTGCTTTAGCTGGGGCTGGCGTTCACACGCTACCCTCCCGCTCCCCGATGCCGCAGCGCACGCGGAGAGTGATGCGACCGCGCACCTGGTTGTTGTAGGTGCCGCTGTTGAAGCGGCCGAACACGTCCACCCACTCCTCGCCGGTGCCCGCCATCCAGTTGGCCAGGCGGATGCGCTGCCAGGACAGCACGCAGTGCGGCTGCAGCGGCCTGTACACGTCGCCCACGTAGATGTGGTTGGTGGTCTCCAGCACCATGAGGCCGGTGGACAGCAGGTAGAAGTCGTCGTCACTGAACAGCTCGCCTGTTCGTGGTGGGGTTTGGGTGTTACTGTGTATTTGTGTGCCTTAGGAAGCACATGCAGACCTGCTCCCTAAAGTCGTGCTTCTGAAGCAGGGGTTGGTGTGACGTTGGACACAAGTGGCGGGCCTGAGGTCGCTCCCGCCGCCTCACCAGGACAACTCCACACGCGTCCGGCCCGCGTCCCGCATACGGTAGTGCAAGCAACGCGCCTCACCTGGGTAGCTGCTGAACGACACACGCCGGGCGGTGATGGCGTCATCGGCCATGGAGGAGAAGTCGTAGTGCTTGTAGATGCGCGTCATGGCCGTGAAGGAGTCGTGTGTGGAGTGGCCCACCAGCAGGTCAGTCAGGTCGCCCGTGACCTTGATCAGCGCAGAGCACTTGCCTGCAGGGGAAGAGGCGGCGGGAAGGGAGGGTAGCCGTCCATGTGTGAGCGGAGGGAGGGAAGGCGCGAGCGGGTGCGCGTAGTAAGGGCGAGGCAGTAACCGACATGCCACTGCAAGGCCCGAACGCCCAGACTGTCACAACACGGCATTGGCGCTCGGTTCGAGACAGATAGGCGTGAGCTGGTACTCCACCCGGATCGCGCACTCGCCCAGTGCTTACCCTGCAGCCCCAGCTTGAGTGACATTCGCATTGGGCTCTCGTCAATGTCCGCGAACGAAGGGTGGCGGCGGCCGCGGCGGGAGCCATCGGCGGCGTTTGCAGCGCTGTTATCGTCATCGCCGTAGCCGTAACCCGCTTCCAGCGCGTCAATGATGTCGTACACGTCGCCTGCACACGCGTATTGCGCGTGTGTTCTTGTATATGTGTTAAACGTGTGCTAAACGCGCCAAATACGGTTGCGCTCCCGACCAGTGGCCTGCCCCCCGCGGCAGATGCACGGCTCCAAACTCCAATCCCACTTCCGACCTCCACGGCCTGCCTCCCTCCCTACCTACCTACCTCTCTCTCTCTCCTCCGCACATGGGTTTCGGGTTGGCAATGGTTGATTTGGGAATGGGAACGAACTACCCTCCCTCCCCGTCGGCCTCACCGTTGCTGTTGAGGAACATCATGTCGCGTCGCTCCAGCCAGCCCACCGCCACGTCCTCATTGCCGCTACCCGCCCCGCCGCCCGGAGCCATGCGGCGGCCCACCTGCCCCTGCTGCTGCCCCTGCCGCCGCCCCGCCTCCTGCCCGGCCCGGTTCTGGTAGCCATCGACAAGGCCGTCAAACTGCCGCTGCACCAGGCCCAGCAGCCGCCAATAGGGGTCGTCCGCGGGCGCCGACTTAAGCTGTTCATTGACCCATGCCTCCTGCACCTCCAACCTGCAACGCAAATATGCATAAACATGCCGTTGAACAGGCAATGCTGGGGCACGCGCACGACGCGCACAAACTCCGCACGTAAGGTCTCACAAAGCCGCCAACCTCCGGCAACCACGAGTTCGCTGCCCATCGCTCCGCATCCTGACACATGCCACTCCATATGCCCGCTTCGTGTCCACGCACCAGTCCAGCGACTTCTCCACCATCTCAGTCTCGTTCAGCATGGTGTTGAAGTAGCTCTTAAGGTTGCTGAAGTGATCAAAGATGCGAGCTGTGCGGTGGGGCCAAGAATGCAGGGGACACGCAGCGTATTCAGGTGCGAGACACCCAGCCCAAACCATGCTCCACCCGACTTGCTACCAATTCGACGTGTACGCATACCAAGCATGCACGGCCACGCGCGCCGCGGCCCCCGGTTGCCGGAGTGACACGGTGGGCCTGCTCTAACACGCAGTCCATGGACTGACCCCGCGGCAACGTGCAGGAACCCACCTGCGGTGAGGTAGCCCTCCAGGAAACCCGCTGCATAGGCCTGCTCCAGGTCCGTGTAGTCGCCGCCCGTCACCACACGCAGCTTGCTGCAGCGAGCGCACACGCGACAGAGTCAGAGCAGCCACGCGCGTGCGAAACCCTAGACCAGAGCGACCACCCGCCCGACCACGCCCGCCCCCAAAACTGCTTGTTGTCTGAGCACCCACCCAAAGTTGCTTGTCGTCTGAGCAGAGTCGATGAAGGTACCGGTGGCGGCACAGTGTGGACCTTCCTCGTCGAGCGCAACTTGCCACTTCCCGTCGCCGCGCAGCGCGCATCCCTGCACTGCTTGGTTTCCTTTCTGTATATGCTGGCAGCTCCTATGAACGAGCGCGGCGTCTTCCAGCGAGCTAACAGCGCCAAGCAATGCCGCGCTGGTCGCGATGCTCCTCGACAGCAAAAAAGTAGCCACCAGAGCCACTGTTGAGGTGCTCAGTGACCTCATCGTCGTTTCAGTCGACGCGCCTGCTAGCGGCTGCCTGCCGAGCTACACGTGCTGCACACTGAACGAATTTTCTGCCTGGATTAAGCCCGCAGCGGCACGAAATGCAGCATCAGCGGTCGGGACCTGAGTTGCGGCTAGGGCGCACACGAGCGCGAGACTTTAAAGGTCAGCGATGGTTTGGTCGTTTGAGACAGCGGCGCCGTGTCACGCACTCCGTATGCTTTTGCAAGTGTGCTAGTTACGTGCGCAGTGTTCCCAGGCATTCAGCACGGCTGCGGTGGCGAAACGTGGACAACACCTGGCAGCCAGCGCAATCCGGCGCACGCTCAGTTGGCAGCCTCCCCCTCCCCTTCCCCCCCACGCCCGTGCCCATGCCTGGCCCTGGAACGGCCGGACCGCCGGAGCAGCAGCAGACGGTTGGGGGCAGGAGTCACTCTGGCCACAACCTTCCCATCACAGTGCTCGCAGACGACTTGGACAGGCATAGCGGTCTGCAGTGCTCATTGCTGCAGTCGGCTCCGCCAGGCTCCGCCAGGCTCCGCCAGGACGGCACCCACAGCTTACTTGCCTTTATGATAGCTGCTGCTTTCACGGGAGCCGCCCTGAGGGCCCTCACCTGCCGGGGTGATTTCAGCGTCATGTCAAAAGGTCCTGGGCACCCGTGCGCTTGACGCATCGTTTCAACACGGACCTGGGAAATTGGTGACTCACCCGGTCATCCCAGCGTCGGCTCTCAACGCCCGAATTGAGGCAGCGCTGTCACCTGTGGTTCCGTACCCTTCGCAGGCACGTACGCGACAGCACGGCTGCATCGCCTGCGTGCCTTGGGATCTCGGGGACGATCGGGGCGCTGGAAGTTGGGCCATGGCCCCTCCACGGCAGGTCAGCCTTGCAACTTCTGGGCAGCACCACTAAACACGCGCGTCCAGCACCTCCGGTGCCCGGTACCGCAGAAGTGTTCATCTTGTTCCCGTAGTCATAGCCTGATTTCCCAACCCGCATCAGGTCCATGCCGTATGGAAACGCTCACGCTGTCATGTTGATGTCGGCAGCCGAGCCGCAGGCGCTCACCTGGGCGGCTGGGCCGCTCCCACTCGGCCGTGCCCCCACGCCTGCTGTCGACGCCACTACACTTCTATGTACCATCTTTGCAACCCCACGGGGGTGCCCCCGGCGGGGCATGGGCGGCATGCACGCTACCGCGGTGCCGCCAGCAATCGAAGCGGTTGTGCCCGGAGCGCACCGGCTTGCATGCGGGGACAGCCCGATTACGGGCCATCGTACAACTGCATCAGATCCAGGTCCTTCATGACAGCCTGTCCTGGATCTGATGCAGGCCGTGGCCAAACTCCCAACGCGGCTCCCAAGTCCCAACTGCTCTCAACGCCCCGATCGTGCCCCCCGCCAGCCCACGGCACGCAGCCGCGGTGTGCGTGCTCGAGCCAACGTTTCGTGATAGCGCTGCCGATATCTCGATTCGGCCGTCGAGAGCCGACGCTGGCGTGAGTCACCCATTCTCCGGTTCGTGGTGGCATCGGTGTGTCAAGCCAACCATGGGCGAGGAACTTTTGACACGAGGCTTTTATGGCGGGTGAGGCCCTCTGGGCGGCTCCCGTGAAAGCAGCAGCTATCATAAAGGCAAGAAGCGGGCTAAGAGTGGGTGCCGTCCTGGCGGAGCCGACTGCAGCGATGAGCACTGCAGACTGCTATGCCCGCGTAGCCCTGCCGAAGGCGCCGCAAAATGAGATAGAGCCACTGCTGCTGCAAGCGCTCCCCCTCTGCTCGCGGCAATGCAGGTACGACTTGCCCACATGCAGCAGCGAGCAGGGGCCACGCGCTGGTTAAGCTAACTGAATTCGGCCGGCAACTTGCGCCCCGTGTAAGCTTAACGACAAATCTCAATGAGCCTCGATATAGACGAGTGAAGCGCGAACGAAGGGCAGACTAATTGTGGCTCCCGCGGCCACGCCTCCGCTTGCGGTCCGTGAGGGCAAGCTGCTGCTGGCTTAACGCCTGCGCGGAGGGGCGCAGAGCGGCGTAGCGATGGACTCCTCGGCCTTCAAAGTCGTCTGCGACCACTGTGATGCGAAGCTTGCGACCGTCTTCTGCCACTCGGACGGTAGGTCCCTTCACTACTGTGTTACAGTTTGCAAGGCCGGGCTGTCGGGAGCCCTGAATTGGCGCCGCCTGAAAGGTTGGGCGCTGTTCGCTGAGGAGCTCGTCTCCCGTTTGTTTGCAGGCGCCTTTCTCTGCCCGCAGTGCGATGCCCAGGTGCACAGCGTCAATAAGGTGCGGCTGGTCTACCCAGCGGGTGTATGCGGGAGCGCTCGGAGGCAGGGCAGGCTTCGTCAGGTGGTCATTTCCTTTGCCGAGGGAAACTCAGCCGAGTGTGGGGAGAGGTTTAGCGGGCCCGGCGCCAGCTCAGGACAGCAAAAGCATCCACAAATACCATGCATGCTTTCACTGCAAGCGTCCCAGCTAAGAGTTTCCGGCCGGACTCGTCAGGCACAGTCGAACAGAACACTGAAGCGTCTGCCCCAGCTTGACTAATTGCGGCTGCTGCGCCCAGCCAAGTCACTACGGCTGTTGCCTTGACCAAAAATGATAATTTATGGCGTCAGTGATCGGCGCTGATCAGGACCGTGCGCGTGTCCCTGGCGCCTAAGACTGACTGTGCCCCCACCGTCGTTTGCTCTCCCCGCAGCTGGCGCAGCGGCATGTTCGCGTGCCCTGCCAATCCTGCCCGGTGTGGGCCTACCGAGAGGCCAAGTCGCGTGGGCGGCTGCTAGACATGCCGTTGGCGGCGTGCCTGACGCGCAACCTGCAGATGGATATCTTTGACGGCGCCGCGCCGTGGCCCGCCACCGCCACCAACCCCAGCAGCGCGGCGACTGGCGCCATGGGCACCCCCCAGTCCGACACCTCCAGCCCGCAGCCCACCACAGGCGTGCAGCTGCAGGCCGCTTCTCCTGGTAGCGAGGCGCCCTCTGCCGCGCCCAACAACCACGCCGCTGCCGCGTCCGCGTCATGGCCCCAAAACGGCGGTGCATTGGCGGTGGCCGCCTCCAACGCGCAGGCGGTGCCGCAGCTCAGCGTGGGCGAGCGGCCCATGTCGCCGGAAGAACAGGCCGACGCGGCGCGCAATCCATTGGCGGTGTCGCCGTTCTCCACTTGCAGCGGAACGCTGCAGGCTGCGGCCTCCGCCGGCCCGTCGGCGCCGGCGCACGCGCAGGAGCGTTGGAGCCAGCAGGGCGTGCCGCAGGCGCACGGCTCCGCCGCGGCTGTGCCCGGGCAGCTGGCGGTCGCGGCTGTGTCTCAGCAGTCGCTGCAGCGGGCGGCGAGTCAGGAGCTGATGGACGCGGTGGACAGCATGGACGTGGCCATGCTGCTGGACACCTTCGGCGCGCCGCTGGACAAGCTGCAGGAGCAGCAGCAGCAGCAGCGCAAGCCGCCGGCGTCCGCGCCGCAGGTGTCTGGTAAGCAGCAGGCCGACGCCATGCAGCAGCATCAACAGCAGCAACAACAACAACAGCAGCAGCAGCAAGAGCAGCTTGCGCAGGCCCAAGCGCAGCAGCAAGCAATGCAGCACGCCGCGGCCGCGGCGGCTGCGGCGTCGCAACGGCAACAGCAGCAGCAGCAGCAGCAGTTGCTGCCGCATTCGCTGCAGCAACAGCTCCTGCAGTCCACTGCGCCCATGCCCATGGCTTCCATGTCTTTTCCTGGCGCCATGCAGCAGCCGCTGGCAGCCGCCGCCGGTGGAGGCTGGCCCTCCATTGCGCAGCAGGCCCAGTCCCAGGGTCAGATGCAGGTCCAGGTACAGGTGCAGCCGCTCCCGCATTCGCATCAGCAGGAGCAGCAGCAACAGCAACAGCTGGCCGTGCAACAGCAGCAGCTGCAACAGCAGCAGCAGCAGCAACAACAACAACAGATGCTGCACATGCAGCTGCAGCAGCGGCAGGCGCAGGTCGCGGCCGCCGCGAACCTGGCGCTGACTGCCTCCGAGCCCATGGCCGTGCCGGGCCAGCGCCAGGCGTTCGCCATGCGCTCGCTGTCCGGCCTGTCCTGCGTGTCCAGCAGCCAGAACAACGAGGGGCTGCAGCCGCTGGGCTCGGCGCGCAGCAGCAACACGGTGCTCATGCAGTCGCTGGAGCAGCAGATGGGGGCGGCCGGGAACATGTCCGGCGCCGCGGCGGTGACCCTGTCAGGCGTGGCCGCAAGCTTGCCGGCGGGCATGTCCGACCTTGCAACCATGCAGCGCCTGCAGCAGGCGCAGCAGCAACACCAACAACATCAGCAAGCGGCGGCGGCGCTGGCGGTGGCTCAGCAGCAGGTGCAGGCGCTGCATCGCTCGTCCACAGGGCCGTGCGACCTGCCGCGCACCTCGCCCATCGCCATCGGCTCCGGAATGAACGCCGCGGCCCTGGCGGAGGCGGCGGCACGGCGCAACGCTTCCCTGCGCGCCGGCCTCGGCCTCGGTGTGGGCTTGTCTGACCCCGGCACGGGCGGCGGCCTCCGCGGCCTGTCGCTCGCAGCCAGCCTGCCGTGCGGCTCAGCCTCCGGCACATCCGGCTTGGGACTGGCGGACGCAGCCGCGGGGCTGGGGCCGGCCGCCGGCTCGCTGACAGCGCCGGCCATGCCGCCACCGGGTGCAGCTGCAGCCGTGGCGGCCGCGGCGGCGGCGGCGGCGCAGCAGCAGCAGCACCTTGCTGCCGGTACGCACCTAACGCCACCAGGCAGTTCAGGCGGCATGCTGATGCCGGGTATGCAGTCCAACGCGGGCGGCGCCACCGTCGCCGCCGGCGTGGCGCGCTCCGTGGGCGACGCCTCGGCCGGCGGCAGCTTCGGCACCGTGCCCACCGCCGCCATGGTCGGCAGCGGCGGCTCCACCTCCGTCAGCCCCAACTGCAACAGCGCCTGCGCCGCCAACACCCTGGCCGGGGCCAACTGCGAGGCCGGGGTCCTCGGGGCCGGCGCCGGCATGTCGGGCGGCTTGTCGCCGCAGCAGCTGGCCGCCTGCGCCGTGCTGCCGGGCTCTGCGCCGCCGGCCCTGGGCCTGGCCAACTCGCTTTCCATGGTGGCGAGCCGCGGCGGCTCCTGCGAGCTCAGCGACGCGGCGCTGACCACGCGCATCAGCAGCGACGGCCTCGACGCGCTCGCCAGCATGGGCATGGGCAGCTTGGGCTGCGCGGCGGGCATGCTGGGCATGAGCGTGGCCGAGGCAGAGGGCCTGATGTCGGGTGGCGCGGGCGGCGAGGGTGGCAACAAGTTCCGCCACAAGCGCGTCATGCGGATGAAGGCCATCGCCGACGGAGCCAAGAAGGTGCGCGCCGCCGAGTGCAAG
Organism: Chlamydomonas incerta; assembly: GCA_016834605.1. Taxonomy (NCBI): domain Eukaryota; kingdom Viridiplantae; phylum Chlorophyta; class Chlorophyceae; order Chlamydomonadales; family Chlamydomonadaceae; genus Chlamydomonas; species Chlamydomonas incerta. The sequence goes on from JAEHOC010000004.1 coordinate 1,726,715, forward strand.
AAGACGCTGGCCGACGCGCGGCGCCTTCGCGGGCGCCTTGCCAAGGCCAACTCGAGCGGCGACCTCGGCGACCTGTGCGCGGTGGAGGAGGACGGCACCGAGACTGAGGCCGACGCGCTGAGTGGCGGCGGCGGCGGCGGAAACGGTCCCGAGGCGTCGGTGTGCACCGCACCTGCGGGCACTGGGCACCACCTGCCCGGTCTGTCCAGCGGCGGCAGCTGGGGCCTTGTCCACGGCCTGAGCGGCAGCTTCCACCAGCAGCACCACATGCAGCGCATCGACGAGGAGGGTGGCATGAATGAGGGCAGCTCGCCCTTCACCAACGGCTCCTCCGCCACGCCGGCGAACGGCGACGCCGGCGTGATGGCGCTGCGCCGCGCGCAGAGCAGCAGTGTGCTGGAGGTGGGCCGCGGCCATGGCACCATGTCGGCCCCCGGGCCCTTGATGCTGCAACAACAGAAGCTGCTGCAGCAACAGCAGCAGCAGCAGCAGCAGCAGCATGCAGCGCCCAACGCCAGCGCGGTAGCTGCGGCAGAGCTGGCCTTGGCGACTCAGGACTGCGTCATCACGGAGCAGGACCTGGCGGCGCTGGGCTTCGACGACCTACCGCAGCTGTCGGGAGGTTTCAGCAACGGCGGCGCGCGCAACAATGTGAGATGGTGACTGGTTGCTGGCATTGGCTTTTATTGCCCCCCGTCCTGGCCTGCTTTGGTGCTTGTTGGCTGTGCTGCGTTTGGCCTTCCCACTGGCCCTGCTGTACGTATCCGCACACAGGAGGACATGGATGAATCCGCCGAGTCCAACGACGCGGCGCGCAATTCGTGCAAGCATTCGCCCGAGGACCAGCAGCAGCAGCTACTGCCACAACAGAACTTGCTGCAGCACCTGCACTCGATGGACCAATCGCAGGCCTCGGCGCTGCAACAACAACAACAGCAACAGCAGCAACAGCAGGCTGCTATGTCTCACATGCAGCAGGCGCTGTCGTCGCAGGGGCAGCAGCAGCAGCTGATGGGGCCGCCCCAGGCGTCCATGGAGCCCCAGCCCCTCGGCCTTCAGCATTCGCTGTCGGTGCAGTCCATCCAGTCAATGCACTCCATGCATTCAATGCCGCCGCCGCCCCAGCAGGTGGGCCTTCAGCGTACCTCTCAGACGCAGCCGATGGCAATCAACATGGGTTCCGCCCACGCGCAGCTGGAGCAACAGTTCATGTTGCAGCAGAACCAGGCCCATGCGCAGGCGCAGGCCCAAGCGCAAGCGCAGGCGCAAGCCCAGGCGCAAGCGCAAGCTCAGGCACAGGCGCAGCAACTGCAGCTCCAGCTGCAATTGGCGCAAATGCAGCGCGGCCAGGTGCAGGTGGTGGTGCAGCCGCAGGCAACGCAGGCGGTGCAGCTGCATCAGCAGATCCAGCATCTGCAGCAGCAGGCAGCGATGCAGCAAGCCCTGCAGCAACAGCAGCAACAGCAGCAACAACAGCAGCAGCAACACGCCCAGTTGCAGCAGCATGCGGCCATGCAGCACCACGCGCAGCTGCAGCAACAGCAACAACAGCAGCTGCAGATGCAGCAGCAGCTCCAGCTGCAGCAGCAGATGCAAATGCAGCAGCAGCAGGCGCAGATGCAGGCACAGCACGCGGCGCAGCAGCGCAGCCTGTCTGTGCTGGACCGCCCGATCATGTACGGCACGGACCGCTCACAGTTTTCTGCTGCCCAGCTTAGCCTGCTGGACTCTATCCTAACAGACCAGTACAAGCCCAGTGGCATGAGTGGCCGGCACTAGCTCGGTATGTCTGCGACGCGGCGTGCGCAATGTGAAGCTCCCAGCATGCTCCAGTGCCAAGCAGCCATGCTGGAGCCAAGCGCTGCGCCACCCAGACCTAGACCTTAATATGCCTTCCTATACGTATGAGTTTGGGCGCCCCGCTTTGCGCTACCTTTGTTCGTTGTGATCTGTCTGTGTGTACGTGGCAGGAGCTTGGACTGGGTGAGAACAGCCAACCAGATAAAGCGGGGGTGAAGGCCTCGGCGTTTGGGTTAGATGCCTCTAACATGACGGGGAGTGCAGACAGCAGGACTGAGTTGATGCATGCCCACCATGGCACTGCAGCAGCGTGGGTGGGTGTTAAGGACAACGGTTAATGTGACCGTTTCGCATGCTCGTTTAAGATGTTGCCGCGAATCACGTACGGCCGTGTCGTGTGCGTGGGGGGTGCTCGCCGCGTTTCGTGTGTTCAAAGTGGTGGTGCCTGCAAGGCCAAACTCGGTGATCTTGGTATGCTTGAAAGTGAGCGTGTATGTGAGCGTGTGTGCAACTGCTGTGTGCGGACATGTACGCGGTTTGCGAGCGGGGGATGAGAGAATGTTGTTGGCAGGTTTCTGGGACTGAAATCGGCGAGAAGGGGTGGTCCAGAGTGCTTTGGGGGATCAGCTACGCGCACCTGCTTGTACCTGAAGATTGAGCAGAGATTGCATTGCCATGATTGGGAGTGTCTTGGGTGAAGTCTGCGGGGGAGTCTCCGGAACCCTGCGCGCATGAGTGCCCTTGCGTGTCCATGTGATGTGGTGCGTCGACGCAATGGAAATGTGGTGGGGGCAAAACGAACGCGACATGCAAGGCCGCCAGCTCGCTTGGCGAAGCTTGGAGACTTGCCATGATATGGTTCTTAAAGAATGAGGATGGACCGGGATTCAGTCAAGGCTTTGACTACGGGGCGTGTTGGCTGCCGCCCTGCAGCGGCTGTAGTGGTAGTTTGGTCCTAGCAGGTTGGTGGTATTAGGGAGGCTATGGCTAGCAGCCCCGCGCGCGGGCATTGGTGTGCGGGGGCCTTATGCCAGCCTTGAACCTAAGTAATTTTGTCGCGCGCCGACGCTGCGAGTGTGACGTGTGTACACAGGAGCGCTGAAACCTGCTGGTCTGCGTGGGACGGCAGGACATCTTATCGCATGATCAGTAGCCACGACGAAACCGTAGCCGATGTTGCTCGTCAGGCTGCAACTATATTAAACGTGGTTAATATTTTGGGTAGTCGTTCTGTGGCACACTGTGCGCCCCGCAACTCCCACATGGGGTGGTCGCGGCCGCCGGTGAGTACGTGTGTGGCAGCACCGCTCATCATAGACCTCGGGATGTCTCTTACACGCATGCAGCAGTGCGGGGGCGGCACCTCCCTCTAAGCCGTGCAGAGAGCGTTTGAATGCAATGCCTCCGGAGGCGCCTCACAAGGGCGCCACTGGTTCTAGCTGCTTAGCATGCCTCACGAATAAGGTGTGTGTGGGTGTTGCAGAAGGTGGTCGGTGGACTGCGGCAAGTAGGGCACTGGAAAGATGGGTGCGATGGAAAGGTGGGACATGGGGCGAAATGTGGTGTTGGGGGCTTGCAAGGAAATGCTACCGTGCGGAATGGTGTTGTCCCAGGGGAACAGCAGATGGGCACCAGGCGCGAGCGCCTGTAGGCGGGCGGGGCTCACATGGCGCAAGCACTGGGCCAAACTGGCACTCGTTATTATGAGAAGGTATCGTAAAGTGCACAGGCAGAGAGGGAAGGCTGGCTTGAACGGAAAATGATAAGCCCAGACCGGCTGGAGCAAAACTTCGTGAACTGATGGAGCTAATACTGTAACAGTACGGTATACGCATGGATCTGGCGGATTTGGTCAGGAGCCTGGGGATATCCAGGGGGGGGGCCCTGCCAGTCGCCTCACGGCCGCATGCGGACTTCGACCATACGGTACTTGTGAGTTCTGCCACATAGACCAGCGCGGCAGGATGTTCCCACGGATAGAATCCCGTGGGTGCCAAAGTCTCAGACATGACTGCCAATGGCACAGCGTGACAGCGCTCGTCAAGAGGGGTCGGTTGGCACCACTTTGGTATTAAAAGGAGGGGTCTTAACCCCTAAACGACACGTTTTCGTCCGTGTGTTAGAGAGCACAAGGGAAAACGACGGCATGGGGTCTGGCACGTTGTTTCCTAATTCCTACCCCCCCCCCCCCTGCTGCCCCTGCCCCTAGGCCTGCCCCTGCCCCTCAAGCCCCTACCTGCACCTCCATTCCTGCCCCTAGCCCCTGCCCCTGCCCCTGCCCCTGCCCTGCCCCTGCCCCTGCCCCTGCCCCTGCCCCTGCCCCTGCCCCTGCCCCTGCCCCTGCCCCTGCCCCTGCCCCTGCCCCTGCCCCTGCCCCTGCCCCTGCCCCTGCCCCTGCCCCTGCCCCTGCCCCTGCCCCTGTTTCTGGGGGCAAGTTCGGCGTAGCGCCGTAGCCACACTGCAGTGAAGCCGTTACACGTGAGCTCGTGACAGGCAATTAAGTCGGGTACGGCACGAACCACGGAACCAGGATACGCCGAGAGGTGTCAGTGCTGTCAGTGCTGATGGACAGCTGTCTCTACAGGGCCCTCCGCGGGTGCGTCATGCCCCCACGGTAGTAGGGCCACCCGTGGCTCTCGCCAACGCGGCGTCCCCACACGCCGAAGCAATGTGTTGAGCTTGCGCCCAAAACAGACGACCACTCAGGACGATGCATTGGGACTAGCGCTGAGACAGGATCAACGCATCTGCTCCGTGCGGGTGGGGCGCGGCGCCTGGCAGGGGGGGGGGGGTCGGGGGTTAACTGTGAACCAATCCCGTAAGGAAACCCCCAGGAGGGCCGAGGGCCCCGCTAACTCCGAGACCAGCGGAGAAACTGAAAATGCCTGTACATGTTACAGCCCTGTATTGCTTCCCTTCGATGTGAGCTTCGTCCCACACGTTCCAAGCCTCCATGTGATTCAAAAACGCGAACGTTCACGCATGTGCTCGCTATGTGCGCCATACCATGAAATGGACGAAACTATCATTATAGCTCCTAGCTGATGCAGGGATACTACGCCCCAAGGCACCCAAGGCGCCTATTATTGCGAGTACTAAGGCATAGGCCGTACTTCACCCGAAAAGCCGTGCTACCAGAGTTGCAGCCCCCAGTCTGTACGGTACGCCAACGCAACATACGAGCCTGTGCTCGCATCAAGCAGCCACAATGCGCGGCTGCGGTGCTGTGGCACCCCCAGGCTCTATCAGCACTACCCCTCCCAAGCCTTGTCGGCTGTGTCACAACCGCTGTCAGATTCTAGCATGGAAATCATGAACGTTAAGCTTAACTGAATTACTACGGCCACAGTACCGCACACGACTTCCCCAACCTAAGCCCAGCACCGCGACGCAGCATCACTTCCATTTGACATGGTGCTGGCCACAGCCATCCCGGAACCCATCCCGTCCTTGGCAGGCCAGCTCGACTCTACAGCACCGCCACCACCGCGTACGCCGCCAGCGCCAGCCAAGCCCGCGGCCGCCCCCTGCCGCCAGCCGGCCTCCTGTCGCCAATCAAGCAGGTGGCGCAGGAAGGGCGACGCGCCAGTCATAGGGGGGGCCGCGCCGGCAGCAGCAGCGGCAGCACTGGCGCTGACACCCGCAGCAAGGCCCAGCCGCAACTCCGCCCCAGCCGCAAAGCTGCCATGGTCGCCGCGACTCTCAAGCGGCGCGCTTGCCGCCTGCGCCACCTGCATCTGCTGCGCCGCGCCAGCTGCCACGCCCTGCGTCGCCCAGCTGCCTCCTCCCGGGCGCTCCAGCGCGGAGCGGAACTTGACGCGCTCCCACGCCGCCCACACGCCCCGCCCCGCCCGCCGTCGCTCGGCCGCCGCCGCCGCCAGCAGCAGGTCCGACGGGTCGAATTGGTCCAGGCTACTGACTGCGGCCGCCCGGTCCCCGTCGGGCACGGCGCTGGGGCCCGGGTCGGGTAGGCCGGCGCGGCGCGCGTCCAGTCGGGCGGTGAGGTCGCGCAGGTGGTGCGACACACGCGCCGCCACCGCGGTGTGCAGGCGGTCGGCGGGCCAGCCCTCGGTGCGCGCGGCGGCCAGCAGGTCAGCCACCGGGATGGGCTCGCCCACCATCACGTCAATCTGTGTAGGCAGCGGAGAGGCCAGAGCGGTGTGGTGAGGCAGAGCAGGAGGCGTGCGTGCGCTGCGCGGCGTGGGGAGCCGTGCGGCCACGTTGCCTCCTCTGGACATCGCACGTCCAAGCACCGCGCAGGCTTGCAGCAGGTCCACCGTCGCCACCCCTAACCAACCGGCCTCCTCACCCACCCTTCCGATTACCACAACCCTGCCGCCCTCTCCTTTGCGCCTCGTCCCACCCACCTTCTGCCCGGTCGCCGGCAGCACCGCGCCGCGCGGCAGCACGCCCTCCATGCCGCGGTGCACGAACGGCACCACCAGCGGCGGCGGCGCCTCCTCCGGCACGCTCGCCACTAGCCGCCCCACGCCCTTGCGCACCGCGCCCAGCGTCACTCCGTCCGGCGAGCGCGTGCCCTCCGGGAAGATGTGCACCCAGTCGCCGGCGGCCAGCCGAGACTCCGCCGCAGCCATTCCCGGCTGCGCCAGGCCGCCGCCGCGCACCACCGGCAGCACTTTGGCGGCGCGGAACAGCGGCACCAGCGCGGCGTAGCGGAAACAGCGGTCGCTTGCGCACAACGTCCACCTGCGCATGCCGCCGTGCCGGGAGCATGTTGGGGTTTGCGTGCCACACCGTACACCACACGGCCAGCAAGCCAGCCCCACGAGCGCACCCACCCCGTATAACAAACCCATTCCAGCCCACCCCCGCAACCCCGCACACCTCCCCAGCCTCGGGGACACCCCCGATGCACCCATTGCACACTCCCCGCTCCCATTTGCCGCCCCTTAGCCGCACCTCCCGTCGCACCTGAGCTTATCCGGCTGCTGCAGCGCCGCCTCCGGCAGTAGCGCGGACACCACCAGCGGGTCATCCAGCGCCGCCACGTGATTGCACACCGTGATCAGCGCCTGGCCGGCCGGCCGCTCCAGCGCCGTTGCGAGGTGGCCGCCGCCCTCCACGGACGTGCTGTTGAGGCCGGTCATGTAGGCGCGCGCGGCGCTGCCCACTGCCAGCAGCACCATGCGCTGCGGGGAGAGCGAGGGGCAGGGCGCGGCGGAGCGGCGTTTAGGTGGAAGTCCCGGTGCACCCAGGTGTACGGTATACAGGGCCGGGGATGCTCGCGCGAGCATAAGTTGGTCGGGGTTGAGGCGTCCAGGGCAGGCGCGGCCAGGCTAGCGAGTAGCACCTGCGCCGTGTTCAACCACTAACACGTGAACAGTCTCTCTCACCCGCAGCAAGCCATCTGAGCCGAAGATGGTCTCCAGCTCCGCCGCGCTGGCAGTACCGACGCCCGCGCTGGCGCCAGCACTCGTGCTGGCCACGCCCGCGCTCCGCTGCATCGCCTCCGCCGCCGCCGTCGCGCCGGCTGCGGCCGCCGTGACCGCCGCTGGCTGCTGACCCCGCTGCGCGACCCCTGCCGCCACCGCCTCGCCCACTGTCACCGGCACTGCCGCCGCCGCCGCCGCCGCGCCTGCGGCGTGGCCGCTGCTGGCCATGCGCAGGTAGGCTGACACCTTGTCATCAAAAGCCTGGCGTATCTGGTTCGCGCGCAGTTTGGCGCGCTGCTTGCGCGCCTGGTAGGCGGCCCGAAGCTCTGCGACGTCCACAGCTGCCAGCAGCTGCGTCTGCAGCTTAGCTAGGGACTGGTCGAGCGACGCGTCGGCGTACACACGCTCGACGTAGTAGGTGGCGGGGCCCGCCTCGCCCGCGCCATCACCACGGTGCGCTGCCGCGACTTTGCGCAGGAACTCCTGTGTGGGTGTGGGTGCATGGAGTTCAGGCAGTGGGCAGGTTGATGCGGCGGTGTGTGGCGCGAGTGGTGCTGGGGGAGCCGGAGGCAGGCTCGGTGTCAACGTGGCACCTTTGCCGCTGCACGACGCACCTTGTAGGAAGCCTTGATCAGCTGGATGTTGGACTGGAATGGCATCCTCTGCTGTGGCGCACCGAGCGGCAGCTGAGAATCACCGACACCTGGGGCCTCTCCAAACGCCTGGCCAGAAGCGGCTGTGAGAATTCAGTGCGCCATGCACGCGTGATTCTCTTTGGAATGATCTGGGTGGTCGCGAAGCGCGTGGGATAACTTTGTCGAGCGCGAGGCAAAATTGACAAGATTCGTGCGTTGCGTTGCCATCCGGCGCGCGAAACAGCAGGTCTTTCAACTCGTAACTAAACACAACACGCTGGTACGCACGAGTCAGGCATTACGCCAGTCACTTCTTGTTTCTAGACAGCAGCCCCCATGCAAACTCCCATGCAAACTCGTCAAACGCCTCTCGTGCGCTCGCTTGTGGCATGCGTGCAGAAAGAAATTGTTTTAGCACCTCTCGTCGTTAGCCTCCCACTGAAGCTGCGCGCAACACCATTTTTGTTCAAGGACTGCATCCGGAGACGTCTCCGCTGGCACTAGTTGACTACAGCAACGGTACTGGTCTCACTCAGGGAGTTCGAATTCGGGCGCGCTTTGGAGCTGGTCGGCGAGCAGCTCGCGCCCAAACGCAGCCAGCGGGACTTCCGTGAGCCGGTACGCATAGGGTTCGGCATCAGTGCGACCCGCTGCAACGTATTAGCCTCGGGAAAGGTTGAGTGATTGTCCGGGGGGCACGGAGACGTCGGGGCGAAGCGCCGTGGCGCGCATGCGGGCGTCTCAGGGCTGTATCTTGCACCATGCGGCCCTATGAACCACCTGTCACGGCTATGTGCTCCCACTCGAGGTGGCGCTGATGCGATGTGGTCGTCTCGCTACGTGAAATCGGGGATTCAGGGTGTGTCGAGCGCGTCGGCCGACGGGAGAAGCCTAGTTTCTGTGCTCGGCTCTTGACGCGCAGCTGTCTAAAGTCCCGATTTGTGTGGCTGTGTGCAGGCTTCTGCAGCTAGCCTGCGTGGAGCCGTGGAGCCGGAGGGCGGTGGCGTCGCTGGGGCTTTCAGTTGCCGGACACGATGGCCCGTCGCGGTGAGTCCCTGCGCGCGCCCCGACCCGCCCGTCAGCGCACCCTGATTGTGACAGTGCTGCGTGAGTGGCTGTCCCTTTGGTCGAGGGTTGGGCTAAGGGGGATTCAGCTGTGCCTGTGACTGCACGCGGCGCAGGTGCGGGTTGCCCCTTGATAGCGTACCGAGGTGACGAGCCGCTACCCGGCTTGCAAGAGCTGTTTAAAAAGGGCGAGCAGAATGTAGAGGTGAGTCTGTGAGGTTGCATGTGCGAGCGTTTGCTACCTGTTTGGGAACGTGGGTTTATCAGTTTAGCAGGGCGGTGCGGGCAGGGTGGTGCGGGCAGGTCTCGTCGAGACCAGTTGCGTGCAGCCCTTGCTGCATGGATTATAGCTTCTTGTCATGCCGCATTCATAACCGCTCATAGCATACTCATACTTGCATGGCGGTACGGGGCAGGGCAGTGTGAAGCTTGGTGCTTGGGTAGCGAAGGCGGCCCGGCGTTGGTCATGGTCACAACCCATAGGGCATTGACTGCGTTGGGGCTGGCCGCAGGTTGTCATATCGCCAGAGTACATGACGAAGGACAACAAGCGGGTGAGCACGCAGTTCGCTTGGTGTGGCTGGCGGCTAGCCTTGCCCACAGCGGTTGGGATGTAGGGCGGTTGGTTGGCCGTCTGTGGTGGGCCGCCCAAACGGACGGGCGGGCGCCTTGCCGCACCACCGTCCTATTACAACCAGCCGCCCCTTCCCCGTATGCGAGCGATCCATTTGGTTACCTTCTCCTCCATTTGGAAACAGGTCAAGTCACGACAGATCTGGGGCGATACGGTGTACACGTCCGACTCGGACCTGGTGGCTGTGCTCATGCACATGGGCTTTTACGCCCACTACCTCTCGCACCCGCCCAACACCGTGGCGGAGTTCCGCGCGCTGCTCAAGCTGCTGCCGCCGCAGGAGAAGTACAACTCGCGCGCGCGGTTCGTTAAGTCGCGGCTGTGGTGCTCGCCTGGCGACGGCTGCTCGTACCAGGTACGGCGGCGAAGTGTTGTGGTGGCGGGTTGGCGGGAGGCAGGTTGGCGCGGCTGGGGTTGAAGGCGTCTGAGTAGCATGGGCGCTTGGAAGCGGCGGGCCGGTAGCTGTGCAGGAGCTTGGTAAGATCTGAAGAAGGCCCGTGTGTTGTGAGGGCAGTGACGGGCAGCGCTTATACCAACAATGTCGAACATGTCGGTTGCCCCACGTGCGTCATGTATACGGTATGCAGGTGGAGCGGTGCTGGCTGACGACGCGCACCGGCACCACCATCGACCTGCAGCCCTGCGTGGATGAGGTGCCCGCACCCTACCCCACCGTCCAGCCCATGACCTCGGACCGCCAGATGACCACCCGCACCAAGAGCAAGTGGGTGCTGCGTGGTGGTGGGGCGACGCTGCCTCGTGCCCTCTCATGCTGTGACATGGTTAACTAGCTGCGGGGGCTTTCAGCTGCGTCCGCTTGCATGCTGGAAAGTTATAACGGTTCGAAACTCCTCAACACGTTTGCCAATGACTCATGAACCTGTGAACTTGTACTCTCGCACTCGAATTCACAGGGTCAGCCAGGAGGTGTCCATTCAGTTCAACCTGTGCAACGAGCCGTGGCTGAAGTACACGCTGTCGGCCATCGCGGACAAGGGCATGAAGCACAGCGGCTGGACCAGCGCGCGCCTGCGCAGCGAGGTGCTGTTCCTGGAGACCAACAGGTGGGCGCCGTGCGCGCCGCAGAGGGAAGGGCTGGGGACGAGGATGGGTGGGTAGGAGTAGCGCAGGTCAATGCAGGCGCAATGCAGCAAGCAATGCAGCAAGCGACCATGTGTTACCATGCGACGACGCTATCTCGTATGTGCCGCCCCCCCCTTGCAGCGAGCGGTACCAGCTCTGCAACGTGTCTATCAGCGACGACCCTAAGGGCAAGGTGAGTGGCAGTACGGTATATAAGCAGTCAGTCATACGACAAGGACCCCTACTGACGGTCCTCGGTGTGCTGAGCAGCTTTGCCGCGACTTCATGCTGGTCGACGCCTGTCCCTGTTCGTCGCATGTTGACCTCGCCAACGTCGGCTGCTCGCCCTGTAGGACTTGTTCACGTTCGCACGCTGCAAGGCGCCGCTGCCGATTAGCCTACTGCAGAAGACGGGCGTGCCGCAGCCGGCGGAGCTGGTGGAGGTCGTGGAGAAGGACATTGAGTGGGAGGAGTTCAAGGTGCGCAAGCAGAGAGGGGTCGGCGGTGCTTCATGTTAGTGCTTTTAGGTGGCGCGTTTAACGCTTCGACATATCAAGAAGAAGAAGAATCCGCCTTCGGGACCACCCTGACTGAAGTCATTCACCCTTGACCTGATCCCCTGGTTGCATGCAGTGGGGCGTGGCGTCGGTGCACCTGCGCGGCAAGGAGTACGCGCTGAAGCGGATGCACTTCATGAGCAACACGCGCGGGGGCGACATGGAGCTGTGAGCTGGCGAAGGCGGAGGGCAAGGAGGCTGCGCGCGGGCTCGTTAGGGAATCGACACGCGCTTGCGGCACGGGAGCGCAACTGGAGTAGCGGAAATGGAGTAGGGCGGAATGCAGCCAAGTACAGATGTTGCGGGCGCTCGAAGTTACGCATGCAGGGTCAAAGCGGCCTCTGGGGCCGTTGTACACACACGACGAGGTCGCCACGACGCGGACTGGTAGGATAGCATGCGTTAGGGAAGTACGATAGCATTTGTTACGCGTGCCAGTCCCACAAGGAAGATGTGAAGAGTTGTGATCGTGAACGTTACTGAGCCGGCGAATCTTTCTACGGTCAGGAGATCAGCGCACGGCGTACGGTACACAAGGGCAGGGGGGCACATAGGAGCACCCACGCCGGCACGGTGGGCCATCCGTCGCGTCAGGCAACCAGTGACGGCTTGTGAACCAGTGTGTTCACAAGCCGTCAAGAGCAGCTGTAGCGGGCCGGGCGCGGGGCGCCCCCGGCGTGGGGACTGAGTGTCAGCAAATTGTGGCAGTCAGCCAGCGCGCAGCATACAATGACCGCTTTGCCAGCCACGATGCTTGCCTATGTTGTCGCAATGTCGTGCTGGGTACGGGATTTCGCCAGTCACCGGGTCACCCCTGCTGCTCCGTTACCACCGGGCCTCTAGCTGTTCAGGCACGGGTCCACCAGGCCGCTAGCTGTCCAGCACGCCCTTTCCTTCGCTCCCTCCCATGTTGATTGTGTTGCCCCGTCTGCTCGTTCAGCTTGCCGAACGTCTGCCATCTGCAGAATTCGATTGCACCCTGCAGGCGTTGCCGAGGTGTTGCGCAACTCGCGCGGCCAGAGCCAGCCAGAGATGCGGGGGTCGGGTACTCGGGTGCCACCCGAAAGCGTGTCAATCCACGTCACCCTCCCTCGCTTTAGCGGGCCCGGTTAAATTATGCATGCGCGACGTATATGGAGGTCAATCAGCGACCTGGCAGTGGTCTGCGCCAACTTCCGCGCGCGGATCGCATGCGTGCAGCTCTGACGCTCAGCGCATGTCGACTGCGCCCATTATTGCCGCCATACGACCGAAATTGCATCAGAACTGGGTCACATGCGTCCGCGGCATTAGAGACATCCTTGCGCGGTGCACATGCAAATGCTTGGCCGCAAACGAGGCTCCGTTGTCATGTCCCCTATCGCCCATGTCTTGACAAAACAATTCAGGCCATTAATCACCATTTGGTGTCCAAATGCTGCGGAAATGGGGGCCAATCCGGAGTGTCGTACCCATGCGATCTCGCATCGCCCTCTCAAATGCGCCTCGCGCGACGGCTCCAGCATACCTGGAAACTACCTCGTATCATCCAAAAATGAAGGCTACTCTGCGTGCCCCCGCTTCTCGCGCCAGCGCTGTGCGCCCCGTCGCCAGCCTGAAGGCCGCTGCCCAGCGCGTGGCCTCGGTCGCCGGTGTGTCGGTCGCCTCTCTGGCCCTGACCCTGGCTGCCCACGCTGATGCCACCGTCAAGCTGGGCGCTGACTCCGGTGCTCTGGAGTTCGTCCCCAAGACCGTGACCGTCAAGTCCGGCGAGACCATTAACTTCGTGAACAACGCTGGCTTCCCCCACAACATCGTCTTCGATGAGGATGCCATCCCCGTGAGTCTAATATGGGCACAATTTGAGGGCGTCCGCGTCAGATCACGTAGTTGGGTACTCCCCGAATGTGGAGTCGCATTTGCTTGCACAGCGACATAACGCCAACAGCAGCTTGCAAAATTCTTGGGGAGGATGCTCGCATGGATATCCTAATGGGTTTAGCTCGTGGGACAGATGCGCGTTGGCCTTCGCTGCTAGCGGTCCTGCGCAGTGCCACGTCCTTCCCGCATGCCATCGATCGGCAACTGAATAGCTTCCCCTCCTTGGTCTGCCCCTTCCGCAGTCGGGCGTGAACGCTGATGCCATCTCCCGCGATGACTACCTGAACGCCCCCGGCGAGACCTACTCGCTCAAGCTGACCACCGCCGGCGAGTACGGCTACTACTGCGAGCCCCACCAGGGCGCTGGCATGGTCGGCAAGATCATTGTCCAGTAAATTGCTGGCGGCTGCCTTCATTTTTGTGACCGCGTGTGTTTCCGGGTGTGGGGTCGGGGGTTTTTGCGGCGTCCGAATGGACGCAAAAGGGCTGCAAGCTCTGTAACTTTTCCTCGGACAAATTGTGAGCCTGTGTCTCTCTCGGGTTGGGTTGGGGTGGAGATTATCAGTTGCAGCAGGTCAACGGGTCACATTTGACATATATATTGGGGGCAGCCACATCGGTTCTGGAGAGTTGCCGCGCTGACAGCGCAACTGTGGGTGCAGCAACCGCGTCTCCCGTCGTTGTTGACATGCCATTGCTTGCTGGGTTAGGGAATTCAACTGTCACCATTGGGGCATGCCCTGGCTGAACTGGCTGCTCCCAGCAGGGGTGTGACCGGATGCTGACAATGTGGCAATACGGGGTAGATTGGTACCGTCAGCACGGTGCTGGAATCGAAGCCGCCCAGTCCGCAGCACAACGGGTGCGATGGTACAGAGCGAGATGACAGAATCCCGTAGTGTGAAGCAGAGTCCCATACCCGACAACCAAGAAGCCCAGTCCGCAGCACAACGGGTTGAGGTATCACGCAGGTCCGTGCGTGCAATCCTAGGCAACCCCACCCATGCGCCTCCTTCAATTGCCTTCGCGCCGCCACCTTGCTCGTAGCCAGGATTGAGAGGCAGGTATGAAAGCAGTCGGAAGTGCAACAGCAGAAGCAGAGAGGTGTAAGGTTGGGCCGTGAGTGAGCTGCAAGCGGGCCCTGAGAACAGAGGGTTCTGGGGTCCGAGGCTGACAAAGACCAGGGCCTTATTGAAAGAAGGAAGCGCACTGGAACGAAGGAAGCGCACTGGTGCGCTCATGCTCCAGGCGCCCGGCTAGGACGCCCCCGCCCCCGCCCCCGCCCCGCCGTGCCGGCGTGCCCTCACACTGCCCGCCCTTCAATCGGCAGCCTACACGAGTGCACGTCAAGCCAGGCCGCCCAGGCATAGGCGCGCCGCGGCGCCGGAGTCTTACACAGCACTTTCGCATGTCCGCAGCGCGACAGCAACTTGTGGCAGGGACAGGGTGCGCAGCAGGCCGGTGTGTTAAACACAAAACACCTACCGCTACGCAGTACCCCGGCTTGCCCCTCCCCCCTCAGGCGCCCCATCCGCGGTGTAAGGGGGGGGCGGGGGGGGGGGTGAAGTTACCAGCCCAAGCCAAGGGGGGGGGCAGGGTGGGGGGGCGGGGCAGGGGCGTCTGAACAGCGATTTCCAAGGAAGATTGACACATCCATCTTGACATATTCAGAAGATATGGGTATTAGCGCTGATCTGATCAGCACGGGGCGCCTATCGCGGGGGCTGGGAGTCAGGGGGTGAGGGGGAAATCAGGGCGGAGGAACGCGGAGGATGGGGCTATACCGCCACCGTCGCGGGAGTGGCTGTGCTGCAGGCTGCGAGCATAATACAACACATGATGCAACCATTATCGCGCATGAAGAATGAAAAGCGCTTATCTGATCAGTGGGGCGCTGTATTTCGCGCGAGCATTTTAATGTCGGAGGGCGGGGATCCTCCGACGTCTCCAATTCCGTCGTCTGATGCCATATTGTGATGCCATATAAAACTATCAATCGATTTTTAATTCACTCCGCTCGAGCTCTGGCGATGAGTCCGCGCTCGTGCGTTACCCTCGACCAGGCATTTTGCTCGCGTTTTCGCCGAGTTACGTGTCGCTACAGACAAATTGAAAGGCGTTTTAATTATATGACATCTCGGGCTCTCTGTCTCGAGCGCAAAAAACGTTTGTGCAGAAACTGGTATAACCGGGAGGACCCCGCTGCGGGAACTCGATGCGACCGCAATGGCTTTCGCCCCTCCCCCTTCGGGGGAAGGGGCAAGCCAACCACACCAGGCCGGTGTGTGTGTGCACACCGCACAGTATAGAAAGCACTTCGCTAACGTGTCCCTCTTGTGGTGTCGCAATCTATACTCCTCGAGTCCGTCGACGCTCTCAGGCGCCACCCCCCTGTCCCCTGTTGTTGCACCGGAGACCAAAGCCCGGCAAGGCTGCATAGCCAAGCTGGATTTGATTCATATGCAGCTTAGGCCTTAGGGCCAGCAGCGATACTGGCGCTTCATGCCACACCTGTCTGCACCTGCGCCTCGCTCACGCGGCATCAATCAAACACGTGCTCCAGCTCGAAATCTGGATCCAATATTTCGGGGCCGAAGGGCGACAGGTCCAGCCCATCCAAAATCAAATTCTCAAGCGCCTGCAGTGGGGCAAATCGCCATGCGGGCGAGTCAACACTGGATGCACTTAACCCACAAATTCCACATGATCCCGGTCCTTTGGGCGGCACGCAACCCGCCCGCATCCGCTCACCTCTTCAAGCCCGGTCTCGCCAACCAAGACGGCACCCTGTGTAGTGAGACCACACAATGCATGCACACACGCGGGGGGGGGGCTGTGACGTGCGGCCCCACTTGCTTGACTTTCGTGCGGCATCTTGCGAGACCACACAATGCATGCACACACGCGGGGGACGGGGCCCCTGTGACGTGCGGCCCCACTTGCTTGACTTCCGTACGGCATCTTGCTTATTTGTGAAAAGCAATGTGTGGAACGTTGAAGGGCTAACAGCTGAAATCTGGCATGGACTTTGCTTCCAGTATGGCTGCCCTAGTGGGACTCGCCTGCAGCCTGCCGCGCAGCAGCAGCACCCGCACGAAGGTGGGGCCGCTGCCGTCCTCCGCCTCGCCCTCCCGGCTGTACAGTCTCACGTCCTCCACCGGCTCCTGCTCCAACCGCTGGCCATTGTAGAGGCCCAGCAGCACCACCTGCAACATGACCACCCAATCGCCGGAAGCAAAAAGACATTCTTAGCCAAGGCGGGCGAATTGCTGATTGAGCTGGCGGGCGCGCACATGGGCAGGCAGACCTGACGTGAGCAGGCAGACCTTGCCCCGAGAGGCGCATCGCACACACGGGGAGGTGGGCTTTGGGCCGTGCATTCCTTGCGCGCCGCTGTCCTCCCCGCACGTGCAGCCCGCAACCCACCCTCCTTGCATGAAAGAAGCGCTTCGGCCGCCCCGGTCCCGCTGCCGCACCTTGGACCCTAGGAAGCGGGTCACGTGTGTGAACAGCTCGAAGTTGAAGCCCGATGCGAGCTCATCAGACAGGCCCGCCATGCAGCGTGCCGCGTATGTGCCCATGACACGCGCCTGGCGATTCCAGCACGCAGGTGCACAGGGGCCACACCGGCATACGAAACTTAGCCATTCCGTCGCATCGCCGCGTCAAGCGTAGCTACTCGGTTGCCGGTATTCCAGACCCGCCCCCGCCGCACCTGCGTCCACAGCCGGTGCTGAAACCAGTGAGGCCCCGCCAGCTGCGCGGCACTGCCGTCCTCACCGCCACCGGTGCACCAGTGCTCGCAGCTGCAGCAGTCGCCTGCCGCCCACACGGCAGGATGGCTGGTGCGCATGTCTGCACCCACCACCAGGCCGCCGTCGGGTCCCCGCGCCAGCTCGGGTGGCAGCCAGCCCGTGTGTGGATCCACGCCGATGCCCACCACCACCAGGTCCGCGCCCAGCACCTGTGCTCCGTTTGGGAAGGCGTGGGGAAATAGGGCACGTATACTTAAAAGGGTGAGGAACATACTTGTGGTGATGACGAAAAGTGCTGTTGCTAGAGACTCAACACTACGGCAGCGGGGCACGCAAGCCCCGGCCACCCGCCTACCTTGCCGGTTGAGAGCGCAACGTGCAGGGGCCATGGCTCATCAGTCATCGTGCTTGCGGTGCCATCGCTGTCGTGTTCTGCGTCCTCAGCGACATGCTCCGCACCTGCCGGCGCTTGCAGGTTCAGTCCAGACGCCTGGGCCGGCTCTCGTGGTCTATCGTGATGCACTATATGCGTCACCTTCGACGAGAACTCTAGTTGCACGCGGAAAGCCTCGGGCTCCATTGCTAGCCCCGCTATCGGTGCCGCTGTTGCTAATGCGGAACTGTTGCCCGCTGGTACGCCTGCCCCACGTCCACTGCTGCACGCCGCACCCGCCTCGCCGGTCGCCTTCGGCTCGTACGCTGCCGCGGGCTGTTGCCCCGTCTGAGTCTTCCCTGCACCCTGCTGCCCGCGTTGGAGGCCGCGCAGCAGCTCCCTAGTCCACGCAGGGCCGGCTGCATGCCCCATCTCCCGGTGTCCACTGGGCTGCAGCCCAGATTTATTTCGACATGACAGCCCTGCGAGTGGCGGCGCAGGTAGCTCACTGGCCACGGCCGACGGCGGTGGAGCCGGACTGCTCACGTGCGCCGCGTCAGCTGCTGCTCCTGCTGCACCTGCTGCACCTGTGCTGCGACCGGCTGCCGCAGCAGGCGCTATGCGCTGGAGCAGGAATGCGGCGGCATCCAGGTCAAAGAAGGCGTCACCAATGTGCCCATGTTTGAGCACCCACACCAGCTCGCGACCGCCAGTGGCAGCGGGTGCGTTTAGTGGTGATGCATCGGCCGCTGCGGCCTCCATGCTGGCGCTGCTGGCGGTGGTACAACCAGCGCCTCTGCCGCGACCACCGACCACGCCATGTCCCTCGGTCCCCGCCAACGCCCCCGCCAGCTCCAGCGCAATACCGCCGTTCCCTACCAGCACCAGCCGCCGGCAGCTACGCAGCCGCCGTGCCAGCTCCTGCAGCAAAGCGCCGAAAGGTTCAACACCTGGCGCAAGGCGCAGTGATGCACGCCTTCTCACAAACTCGAGCGCACGGCCTGATGCAGTTAGCCTTCGGCGCTTGGCTTGAAGCCGCACCTGGGCTCTGCCCCGTTCCGCAGCACCGCACCGGATCATACCTGTACGCTGTCGGTGTCACGCAGTGTCATGATGGCGGGGTGGTCAGCGCCTGGCACCGCCAGCTCCTGTGCACGTGGGGCGAAATACCCGTGAAACAGGGGCACAGGGGCCCGCCATGCCCACGCCGCTACAAGAAGAGGGGATCTAATCAGGGACCATCAGGGCCAAGGGGAAACCGCCCTCGCCCAGTTTGCTGACGGCAATCATGCCCAACACGCCCGATCAATACTACCGAGCTGCTAGCTCCAAGGACCACACAGAATGCCTTAGCGTAGGAAATTGCTGCCGCAGGCCCATTGCTCTGCCAAGAACACACCTTGGGTCGCGCGCCGGTGCAGAGGCACAGTTTGTCGAATGTCACTTCTCTGCCGCCCACGAGCTTCACCACCTGAGGACAGGTGCACGCCACGCACCCAACGCCCATGGATGCTTTAATTCAGTCTTGACAAGCACGAACGCGGAATGTGACGGGGCACCAGGCCGGGCCCTGTCCTGCGCACGCGTTCCAGCAACACACCTGACGCTGCAGGTCCAGCCCCTCGGCCGCGCCGTGCACAACTTGCAGCACGCCCCCACCGCCGGCTGCCAGCTCCGTCAACGGCGTCTCAACCACCTGCAAGGATCGACGCCGAGCCTCAGTCGCTTCAGTAAGCAGCGCACCGGTGATGCTCCAAACCTATGCGCGCAGTGCAGCAGCCGGCTGGCGGCTGCGAGGGACCATGGCGGCAGGTTTGGGGCAGGTTTGGGACTATCCAGCCTGTCCGTACTGCCCGGCCTGCCAACACTACCCTGCATGTCCGTCCATACTCCCAAGCCTGCCCAGGCTGGCAGCGCCACGGCACCAAGGCTGGATCCAGCATAGGCTGTGCGCCCAACCTCCCAGCGGCTCACCTCCAGCTCCTCCAGTAGGCGGCCAAGCCGGGCCACTTCGCGAACCCCCTTGATGACCGGGCTGGCGCTGATGAGGACCACGCCTGGGAAGACAGGTTCGGCACCGACCGTTTGCTTCCTTTGCCATCTTCTACTGGTGGCCGGTATAACTACATCGAACTATGTGAAGAGGAACGAATCTAAGCTGCAACTCATCGCCCGTTTCGCCCGGCCCACGCCTTGTTTGCCCGGCCCACGCCGTGTTTGCCCGGCCCACCCCGTGTTTGCCCAGCCCACGCACCCGCTGCCCGGCCCACGCACCCGCTGCCCGGCCCACGTCGTGTTTGCCCGGCCCACGCCGTGTTTGCCCGGCCCACGCACCCGCTGCCCAGCCCACGGCGTGTTGCGGCGCAAGAATGGCAAGGCCTGGTGGCAGCGGCAGCGACTGCTGTGGAGACTGGCTACCGGTCAGTTGACAAAGTGCCCTCACCTGCGGCCCCGCTGCTTCCAGCAGCAGCCCCGGTATCATTCTCCTGTTTGAGGCAGCGTGCTAGCTCCAGCGCGCAGCAAACTCCCGCGATGCCTCCTCCTAGAACCACGTAGCGCATCTAATCGTCACCGTGGTTTCCACTTTCCACTTTCCACTGATCTAGTGGGAAATTTGTTATATTCGAGCGATTGTTGTAGTGTTACAAATTTTAAGCTTGCAGTAAAATATGTAGCGATGGCGACAGCGAGTTGCACACGCCCGGCCTGCCCCCCCCCCCACCCCACCCCACCCCACCCCACCAAGCGTCCCACGCCTGCTGCCCAGCCTGGCCCAGCCCACGCTCGCCCCGTTGCCATCCCGCCGTAACATGCGCGGCATACATGGACCAGCGTGTGGGGAGGCCTATGAGCATGGGGAGGCGTAATGCTCGTGCCGGGTTCGTGCCGGGCTGTGCCGGGTTCTTGCCGGGTGGAGCAAGGTGGAGGGACCAGCGTGGGGCAAGTACGACGGTGTGCGCAGCGACTGCTGGGCGCAGCAGGCCGGCGAGGTGGGCGGGCGGGCGGCACGCGAGAAGGGCGTGGGTATCGACAACCCAGCCAAGGACGCCGGCAAGCGGAGACCGGCGGCAAGCGGCAAGCCACGCGTGGGGCCATACAACTTCGTGTGCACCTCCTGCGGCAAGACCAACAGCCACACGGCTACCTACTTCGCCACCTGCCCCGCTTGCATTGTTCCATCGAAGCCACACGGCTACCACCCAACCAGTTCAGGGCTCGGGGATCAGGGCTGCAGGCAAGGGCATAATCGCCGTACCATGCAAGAAATGCAAGCGCGCCAAACGATGGGCCATCCCGGTGTCGCCGTTGCGGCCGGCTGGGACCACCTTTGAGATGGTCGGATACGCCCAGGCCAAGGAGACCCTGCCGGTAAGCAAGCAAGGACAGGCTTGAGGACGGGTGGGGGCTGGTGAGGGGGTGGTCAGGGCTGGATAGGGGTAGGTGCAGCGGCGGGGCGGGCTTGGTTGCCACCAGCCCCGTGCTATGGGGGACGCTCTTGCCATGCGCTTGCTGACCCGCTCGCCCGCCTTGCTTGCGTATCGCCCTTACCCAGCGCGACGTGGACGACATCCGCGCCCACCTCCCGGAGCGTGGCGGTGCGAGGGCAGGAGTGACGGCGGCGATGTCATGGACCTCATCAGCAATGGCGACGGCGAGTCGGCCGAGCCGCAGCCGCAGCCTCAGCCACAGCCGCAGCCCAAGCGCAAGGTGGGATGGGAGGGCATGGTAACTGAAATGTCGAAAGGGGAGTGGGGCAGCACGCTGATGCGTGGTGCAGGGAGCGCATCCAGGCGTCGAGCTACCCTCTCCTCGCCCTTCCGTGATCCTGATTTACTTACCCTCTCCCATGATTTCCCATCTCCCTCCTTTCCCAGCGCGAAGTGGGCGACATTCACGCCCACCTCCCGGAGCGTGGCGGTGATGTCATCGACCTCACCAGCGATGGCGACGCGTGAGGAGGCTGAAGCACACTTGCAGCGCTTGGAGTGCGGGGACTGGGGCTTCTGTTGTTTGCCTGCGGCGCGCTTGGAGTGCGTTTGGACTTTGGAACGGTCAGGGGCAGGTGCGCTGGCAGCTGCGCCCGAGGACCACAGCGTGACATTGCGTGGAAGTTGGCATGACGGACTTGAATCAGATAGCGACATTGGATTGCACCCACTTACAGTTTGTTTGCACAGGGGCTGCAGTGTCGCCATGGGAAGCACCCCTGATGGGAAGCACTGTCTTGAGCATGTGACGGGAGGGGGCTAGGAACATGGACAGGAAGCGGTGCAGGGAATGGGGCAGGGAGCTTCGACACGCGGGGCGGAGTGCAGGTCGTAATTGAAATCGCACAGGGGGCGCGAGCACGGACGTGGCACGGACGGGTTGGGCCGTGGGGTTGGGCGCGTGGTGAGAAACACCATGCAGTGCATCTGGCATGGCCGCGCTGCCGTCGCCCCATCATTACAGCGACGTGTTGTCTTGTTGACAAGTTTCACGACGGTGGCGAGGCATAAGTAGGCCTACACACAGGGCCAGCGTCCATCGCACTATTTCTCCTGGGCGGTTCGCACGCCCAGATCACTTGAAAACCTCTAGATCTATTAACATAAGCTTTAGAACAGTGAGGAATACTTGCCGCCGAGCACGGCAGCGATGGCCGCAGCGGAGGCCACTCCGCTTGAGGCAGCTTTTGAGAAGCTTGCAACATGCGTAAAGAACCAGCAACACAAGAAGGCGCTCAAGGCCTGCGCGGATAGTGAGTGCTGCTTGGCGGGCCTGAAAAACACCGCAACCAATACCCATCGGAGCGCTGCGGACTCCGCCGACGCCGTGTTTGGAGCGGCGCCCTCCGGAGCATAAAACATGCGGATATGGGGAGGTATTGAAGTGATGTGGCACATATGTGCTGCTTGCCCGCAGTCCTGGCGCTGGCGCCCGGCGACGAGGATGCTCTGCGCTGCCAGGTGGTCGCCCACATGCAGCTGCAGGAGTTCCAGCCTGCCCTCACGCTCCTCAACAAGGCGCCGCTGTCAGCACTGCCTCTAGGGTTTGAGAAGGCGCGTCAGGGGGGGAAGGGCCAAGGGGGATGGGTAACGGGTAAAGGAGCCGGGGTGGGGGCTGCAGCAGACGGGTGTGGCAGGCTACTTCGCGGCCCGCAGGGCTACCGGGCGACGGTGCGGATGCGGGGCTGCTATCAGCCGTGCCGGGGCCAGGGGTGGCGGGGGGTGCCCCGCTTGTGGTGGCCGCGCGCTCCACTTCTGCAGCATTGGCGGGGGATGTAAGCATCCTGCGTTCCGTGCACCGCTTCCACTCGCCGCAGGCCTACTGCCTCTACCGTCTGGGCCAAATTGATGAGGTGCGTGGGGGTTCAGCGCGGGAGGCGCGGCCGTGTGTGTCGGCTCAACCCAGCGGCATGGGGCCGCATCCTTTGGTCATAGGGTTGTCGGAGGGTGGCGCCCAGGCGTGCAACGTGCATGAGCAAGCCTCCGATGGCGCCTGGTGCTGACCGCCGGGGATGGGCTGCTGGCTGCTGCACCTACCCTGCGGTAGTCAAGGCCCGTGCTTGCAGCGCCCGGCATCACCAGCCTCCTGGCCTTGCCACCGCCCACCCTGTCCTCCGCCATCCCTCTCACCCGCCGCAGGCTCTCTCAGTGGTCGCCGCGGCGCTGGCCGCGCCCGACCTGGAGCCAGCCGCCGCCACGCCGCTGCTGCAGCTGCAGGCTCAGCTGGAGTACCGGCGCGGCCACAGCAAGGATTGCATCAACACGTACGACAAGCTGTTCCAGCAGTACAAGGTGGGGGGCGCGCGCGCGCCTGGGCTGGGCGTGCCCAGGGTGCGCTAGTGGGCGTGCTTTGCGGGTGAAGTAAAGGGACAAGAGCCGCGCGCATGCGTGGTGTGCGCGCGCACCGCAAGGCAATACCGACACACACGTACGGTACGGTACATGGCACACTCAATCACACATCCCGCCGGTGTGCCTGCACTCGTGCCCACGTGTTCTCCCCTCACCTCGCGCCTCAGGCCGATTCCCTGGAGCTGAAGACCAACGTGCTGGCGGCCTACGTGGCGGCGGGGCTGTCCGCCGAGCTGCCCGACCTCATGGCGGCGCTCAAGGTGTGGGCGGGCGGGCTGGGAGGCGAACTGGGGTGGGCTGGGGCGGGCTGCGACGGGCTGAGGCGGGCTGTGAAGGAAGGAGGGTGGCGTGGCATGAGCGCCGCAAGCATTGCGTGAACTGAGGGGAGCCGGCTAGAGTGGGGGGCCCCTGGCGCCAGGCTCTAGTACGGTACACGCCTGTATCAACGCCTCCCCACCCGCTCGCCCGCTCGGCCGCAGGTGAAGCCGCGGGACAGCTTTGAGGTGGCGTTCAACCGCTCCTGCGGCCTGGTGGAGGCGGGCCAGCTGGGCACGGCCGAGGGAGAGCTGCGCATGGCGCTGAAGACGGGTCAGTGCGGGGCGGCAGGGCGGGCACTGGGCCTGGGGGCTAGGGGGGCTAGGGGGCTAGGGGTCTGGGGTCTGGGGTCTGGGGTCTGGGGTCTGGGGTCTGGGGTCTGGGGTCTGGGGTCTGGGGTCTGGGGTCTGGGGCCCGGGGCCTGGGGTCTGGGGGTCTGGGGTCTCCGCAGACGCCGACTGGGACAGGCGGGGCGTCGGCGGCGGGAGGGCTCTGTCTCTGCGCAAGCGGCAACGCGGCCGCCCGCTGTCCTGCCGTGTCGCCCCCCAGGCCGCGAGACGCTGTTCGAGGAGGACCTGGCGGAGGAGGAGGTGGAGGACGAGCTGGGGCCGCTGTCCTGCCAGCTGGCCTACGTGCTGGGCCGCATGGGCCGGCCGGCCGAGGCGGCCGAGATCTACGACAAGCTCATCCGCGGGTGAGGGGACAGGGTGCGGGTTGCGGAGGAGGCTGGAGGAATGGGAGGAGGAGGCCTTGGGTTGAGGTGGGGTGCGGGTGCGGGCAGAGCTGCGCGCTGGCAGCCCAACAGCCGCCGCGGACAAAGTGCGAGACGCCCCTTGTCGCGCCCCTCTCCCGCTACCCCGCAGCACCGCCACGCTGAGCGACGAGTCCACTCGCGCGCTGGCGCACAGCAACGCCGTCGCCGACGCGCCGCACCGCCTGGAGCCGGGGCCGCAGAACCGCAAGTACATCAACAGCGCCACCAAGCGGCTGGAGGCGCTCATCGAGCGGCCCGGCGGCGGCAAGGCGGCGGCCGCCGCGGCGGCGGCGGCGGGCGAGGAGGGCGGCGCGGGCTCGGTGGGCGCGCTGGCCGGGCTACTGGCGCGGCACACGCCGGCGGGCAGCCTGCCGAAGTTTGTGGAGGGTCTGGAGAGCCGGCTGGGCGCCGGTCAGAAGCTGCAGCTGCTGCTCAACCTGGGGCTGCTGTACCAGGTGGGTGCCAGGGGTGTGTGGCGTGGTTCGGGCGCGGTTGCGGCGGTGGAACGGGGACGGCAGTGGCGGCCGTCGCTTCGGTGCAAAGGCAGTAGAGCGTCGCGTGCGACCGACACGCATGATGTGGTCAACAACATGCACACAAACACGACATGCAGCCGCACATGCACCCACACATGATGAAATGAACCCGCACACCCAACCGCATGCAACAGGTGGGCGGCCGCGCGGACGCAGCCCGGGAGCTGGTGGGCGTGCTGGCGGCCGCTCCGGGCGGCAGTGCGGACCCGCATGTGGCGCTGCTGTCGGCGGCGGTGTCGCTGTCCCAGGGCAAGGTGCGTGCGGCTGGGGTGGCGCCGTGGCAAGGACCAATTACTGCGGAGAGGCCTCGGGCGGGGGCCATCAGTGCATCACCCGTGCAGGTGTCGTAGCGGGTGACCCCATGCGCAGCCACGCAGCGCTTGCTACCCGTGCGGGCCTGCTGCAACGAGCCGACCGGGACGGGCGACGCGACGCCATGTCCTGCTGCTCACCACCTGCCGTCTCAACTCGCGCGCCCGCTCCCTCCCCCCTGATCTGCTGCAACATCATCTCGTATTCATTAATGATGAATGTAACCTCCCTTCCCCTCCCAGACTGTGGACGCCGACCGCACGCTGGAGGCCTTCATCTCCTCCTGCGGCAGCGGTGCGCCCGGCGCGCCGCCCGCCTCCGCCGCCGTGGCGCCCAGCCTCATGCGCGCGCAGGCGGCGCTGGAGGCGGGCAACGCCGCGGCGGCGGCGGCGCTGCTGGCGGGCGTGCGGGACGAGGCGGTGGCGCTGAGCGGCGCCATGGTGGCCACCCGCGTGGCGCTGTACGAGCAGGTGCGGGCGCGGGTGCGGGCGGGGGATGGCTGGATGGCCGGACGGGGGCTGGGGACACGGCGCAGCGGGGGCAGAGCACACGTCCCTCGCGACGCAAGGCCCCCCGCCACGGTCACATTGCCTGGCCTACCCAAGGACACGCCCCCTCCTTGATCCTCCCGTCGCTCACCCCATCCTTCCGTCTCTGAACCCCCGCCACGCCAGATGAACGACCCCGCGGGCGCCGAGGCGCTGCTGGACGCGGCGGTGTCGACCTGGAAGGCGCGGTCCGCGAGCGACCCCGCCGCCGCCAGCGGCCTGGGGTGGTGTCTGTCGTGCGCCATCGGGCTCAAGCTGCGGCTGGGCAAGCTGGAGGAGGCCAAGCAGGTGCGGGGGATCGGAGTTGTGCTTGGTTTGGCGTGTCCGGGGGCGCCCACGAGGCGGAGGCTGAGCGTTGAGCGGAGGTGGCGCAGGGTGGGCGTGCCGGCCATTCGGGAACACCCGATTCCATCAGCTTGGCCACCCACTCTTCGCCCAACCGGTCCCACCCGCCAGGCCTTCAAGCAGCTGCAGTCCAGCGGGGCCGCCGCGACCGCCGCCGGCGCAGCCACCCTGGCGCGCCTGGCGCGCGCCTGCGCCCTCGCCGACCCCGCCTCCGCCCCCGGGCTGGTCGGCCCGCACGCGACGGCGCCCTCGGCCGCGACGCTGGCCGGCCTTGACCTGGACGCACTGGAGGAGGGCGCGGTGGGCGGCCGCGCCGGCGCTGGCGGCAAGGTGGGCGGCAAGGGCCCGGACCTGGCGGCGGGCGAGCTGGCGGCGGCGGCGCGGGCCAAGCGCGGCGGCGACGCCATGGACGTGGACGCGCAGCCCAAGGTACGGTGAACGAAGATGGTACCGCAGGGGTGGTGGGGAGTCGCGGCAGCGTTTGCGGTGGGGGCGTTGGTGTCTGCAGCCAGACCTAGCGCAGCAGCGCGGCTCCTGCAGACGCCGCGCGTCAGCGAGCCGGCATGACACGCAGCGCCCCGGCCTGCACGGCGCACCGCGTGGCCATTTTGGACTCAGCTTTTTGTAAAACTGCAGCACAACACATTCTTCGCACGGCCGGCCACCCGCCAACCCCGCGCAGGTGAAGAAGAGCCGCAAGAAGCGTAAGCCGCGCTACCCCGCCGGCTACAACCCCGAGGTGCCCGGCGGCGGCCTGCCGGCTCCCAACCCAGAGCGCTGGCTGCCCAAGTGGGAGCGCGCCGAGTTCAAGAAGAAGCGCGACAAGCGGAAGAGGGAGAAGGACGCCGTCAAGGGCAGCCAGGTGGGCGGTGGGGCATGGGCGCATGGCCTGTGGCGTGGCTGCAGCACCAGGACGGCCGGCAGGGAGGCGCAGGGATGCAGGGCGGTGCGCCCGGGCGCGGTGCACGTTTCGCTAGCAGCGCTGCATATCGGCACTTGCCCCGCTCATCACGCGTCAGACTCAGCAAGTAAGCATGCACGCCTTGTGTTACCCTTGCACTACTTTCAAACCCTCAACAACCCCCTCACTTGCCCGCCCGGTTCACAGGGCGCCGGCAAGGTGGACGAGGACTTGGACCGCAGCAACGCGCCCGCGCCCTCCGCCGCCAAGGCGCAGCCGGCCAAGCCCATGCTGCCGCCGCAGAAGAAGAAGGGCGGCAAGAAGTAGGGCGCGAGAGGAGGTGGCTGAGGAGTAGGCGTGGCAGGGGTGTGCTTGTGTGTGGCGGGCGGTGCAAGGGGTTGACGTGCTGGCAGCAGGCTTTGGTATTAGAGCTACCCCGCGACTGGCTGGTGCTGTGCAGCGTTAGGAGGTGGTGGCAGCTATTGCAGGCAGCGGTGGGCGAGCCCGTCGCATGGGCGACAGGGCAGCAGCGAAGGGGAGGCGTCTTGCGAGCCCACGGCATGCAGCGGGACAAGGATAATGGCTGTTGACGAGGCGCCAGCGCGGGCTGCAAGGCGGGGCGATGTAGGTGGCGCTGTCAGAGTCCGAGAATGCAGGCTGAGTCAGTTGCGTCTGCAGGTGTGTGCAGGTCTTGCGGAGGTGTTCTAGGCCAACTGGACGGGCGCGGGGCGCCTCGGTTTTGAAGGATGTGGGTGGCGACTGGCTCATCACCGTCAGGGTTACGGACGCGAGGGTGCCGACCCGGTTCAGGGGCACCCCTGCCCTGACACCGGTGCAACGATGGAGCTCGGGAATGCTGATGCTCATTACGGGGTGCTACCCCAGCAGACAACGGACTGCACGCGATCAGGTCACACAGCTCGTCCCGTGTTACCGTTTAGCCGTTTACACACAGCCTCTGTGACATCCCGTCACGTCGTGTGGGCCCTGCGGGGCCTGCCAACGCAGCGGCCACAGCTCCGCAACGTGCGACGCCACAATTTCATGACGCCGTGTGTTCTCGCATCGCCTGGTAAAAGCGCCCTCATAGAATGCTGGTTACAAGAAGGGCCTCATAGGGCCTCAGCCTTACTTTCAACCTTTTATCCTAGGCCTCATCGTGTGGCGTCGAACGTGGGTCGTCACGCGTATCCCAACGCCCACGTCTTTTGATGAAAGCCTTCATCAGTCATATGTCAACAGCATTCCTAAGCAATGAAATGGCCCGCGCTCCTTCCTTTGCGCGATGCACGTGTCAACGCACGCACTGCGCAATACCAGTTATTCCACAACTCAGCGTCGCCCCCGTCACGCCACCCCAGTGCCGCCGCGCCCTACTACGTCGTCCTCTGTACCATCGAACCCGGTTCCAACCAAGCTCACGCAGCACGTCCACACCCAACCTTGATCTCGTGAACCCATTCCCCCCGCCCAGCAGCCTCAACAGCCCCCCCTTCCTCAGCAGCACGCTCAGTGGTGCGCCTTCTCGCCCTTGGCCGCCCGCCGCGCGCTCTCCAGCGTGTTCTGCAGCAGCATGGCGATGGTCATGGGGCCCACGCCGCCGGGCACCGGCGTGATGAGGCTGGCCTTGGCGGCGGCGCCCTCGAACTCCACGTCGCCCACCAGGCGGTAGCCCTTCTTCTGGGTGGCGTCGTCCTGTGCGTCAGTCGAGGAATGAAGGATGTGAGGCAAGCTGGGGCCAGGGGCCGCCGCGACAACCTGGAGGTGCTGGGCGCACTTGCGCGGCTGTGACGCGCATGCCTTCTTGGCGGCGGCTGTATCTCCCTTTCCCTTCCCCCGTCGTGCAGGCGCCCTCCTCTTCCCCCCTCTGCCACGGGCGCCCCACGCAGCCTTCGCCCCCCCCCTCGCCCCCGCCCGGCCCACCTTGGCGTTGATGCCCACGTCGATGACCACCGCGCCCGGCTTGATCCAGTCGCCCGTCACCATCTCCGCCACGCCGCAGGCCGCGATCACGATGTCGGCATCGGCGCAGATCTTCTTGGCGTCGGGCGTCTTGCTGTGCACCATGGTCACGGTGGCGTCGCGGCGCTGCAGCAGCAGCGCGGCGGGCATGCCCACGATGTTGGAGCGGCCGATCACGCACGCCTTCTTGCCGGCGATGGGCACCTTCATGCGCTCTAGCAGCTCGATGCAGCCCTGGAAGAAGGAGAAGGGGGGCGGGGCGCAGAAGGGCGGGACGCAGGGGTTGAGAAGGAATGGAAGGTGTCCCGCCCAAGGGCTTGCCTGCCACGGACCCCTCCCACACGCCGCCTCACAATGTCTTCGGTGCAGATGGCGCCTGCATCCCCCTGTGGTGCATTCGTCCCTTCCGGCCCGCTCCCGCTCCCCTGCCTCAGCCTCCTCTTCCTCCCCCCTCCGCCCCTCTGTACCGCGCCGCGCCTCGCCGGCACACACCTTGGGCGTGCAGGGCACGAACAGCGGGTCGCGGCCGCGCATGGCCAGGCAGCCGATGTTGAGCGGGTGGAAGCCGTCCACGTCCTTGTCGATGGAGATGGCGTCCAGGATGCGCTTCTCGCTGATGTGCTTGGGCAGCGGCAGCTGCACCAGGATGCCGTGCACACGCGGGTCGGCGTTGTAGGCTGCGACCACCTGAAGAGGCGACACGACAGGGCGGGACGGGGCCGGGCGCGGGGCACGGTCAGCGTTGGTGTGGTTTGGCGGGCTTGCGGGCTGCCAACCGGTCGGCCAACGTGTTAGGCTGCGCGTTTGCCCCATGTGTCTGCCCTTATCCCGCCCTCCCCTGGGTTCTGCACGGTCGTTACGGATTGGTATCAACCACTCGCCCTCGGCATGAAACACTCGACCTTGTTCCCTGCCGCCTTCCCACCACGTGCGGCTGCTGCATGGCCTCCTGCCTCCATCCTCCATCACCCCCCGCATCCCCTTGCTGCCGCCCTTCCCACACGGCGGTACATCCCAAGCAGCAGCTGCCGCACCTTGAGCAGCTCCTCCTCCGACACGTCAGCAGGCAGATCCGTGCCGAACGAGTCGAAGCCCACCTGCAGCCGCCGGGGGAAGTCAGCGGGGCAGGTTCACGGTCAGCCGGCGGCATGACGTACAGCAGCCGCCAACAAGTACCGCACCGTAGATGCACAAACCGTCTGCAGTGGCCTGTACCCACCACGCCTCTCCTATACCGCAACTACAACCTCTTGGAGCCCTTTCGCCCACCATGCACTGCCTGCCCTCCGTCCTCCGCTGTCGTCCCCAGCCCCCAGCCCCCAGCCGCAGCCGCGCACGCACCTCGGCGCAGGCCTTCTTCTTGGAGCGCACGTACGTCTCGCTGTCCTTGCGCGCGCCCACCAGCACCACCGCCAGGCCGGGTGTCAGGCCGTATTGCTTCTTCATGGCAGCTACCTCGGTGGCGATCTCGGAGCGGATGGTGTCGGCGATGCCCTTACCGTCGATGAGCTTGGAGGCGGGCACGGAGTGGGACGACGCGGCGGGTGCGGCGGGCGCGGCCTGGGCCACCACGCGCAGCACGGGCGTGCGGCGCGCGGCGGCGGGGCGCGACGAGGCGCCCATCTGGCGCTGGCAGGTCAGGGAAGCCATGGTGTGGGGCAGGCGCTAGGCGGGGCCTGTATCAGGAGGTTTGGGTAGGGGGAGGGTGGGTGGGTGGGAAGGGAGGGTCAGGGGTCAGCCGGCGCGCGTAAGCAGCTGAGGTTCAGGCATAGTCAATTATCGACGTGGTATCAGATAGGTGACAGTGGTGCTGGTGGCTTGGCAAAATGCGCTCGAGCCGACACATCGCCGAGAACGTGTTGCGGACCAATCGCCAAACAGCAGTCTAGGTGTCGCTCTGTCGCTTTTACGGTCGCAGGGGTATTCATAATGAGGAATTGCTTGTAGAACTATTATGCAGATAGCCAGCGCTGCAAACCAAACGTTGAGTCGCGCACCTGGGACTGCGGCGCGTTGAGTAGTTATTTACTTCTGCAAAGAGCTGCTGTGATATGTAGTTAGGTATGTGTCAACAGGCACCCGGATTCGCTTGAGGGAAACGCGTTGCATGGGCCTGCACACGACCTGGCGTGCAGGCGTGATTGAGCTGCCCATTCAAAGGTCTTCCCCTTCTCAAGAAGTCTCTCCCACGCATCATGTCATTTAAAAATCTACGAGCATCCTGCAAAACAGCTCGCCCTCCTTGCGCACGCGCCCATCCTCCGTCGTTTCGGCCCCTCGGTCACGTTGTTGTCACTCGGCCGCTACGCGCGAACAATCTACAAGAATAAAATACTGGCGAAATGAACGAATGAATGGGCAGCCTCCAGCGGCAGGTGGCTCTTCATGTGCAGCGCGCAGGCCCTTGACCTGCCTGATGCATCTCCACGTCGCCGGTGGCAGCCTCGCGCTTTTCCAAGTGTTGCCTGCGCACACGAGCGTAGCAGATGCACTTCACGCTGCGGCCCGTGCATAGCTGCATACCGCTGGCGGTCCCGCAATGGGGGACGTGCCAAGCCATTCACCATGACCCCCTGGACCCACCACCTATCATATCCGACCACCCACCAATATCCCAACGCCCTTGTTTACCCGCATCCTCCCGCACACAACCCCAGCCCACCTGTACGGGTAGGGCTTGGGTGCCAGGAAAAATACGTACAGATTGCGCCTGGGCAACAGTGTCAGGGGCGCCGGGGGATGGGGGTGGAGGGGGGCGTGACGCGTTACCAGCCCCCGAGAAAGCAAATGGGGCCAAACGGGGCGTTTTGAGTGGGGGCCTGCCAACTCTGGCGGAATGGAGGATCTAGCCGGCAACCCGACCTGCCAGACTTGCTCAGCCCGCACACATCGACTGAGCGAAGGCGGATGGCATACACACCTAACGCCCTCATCGAAGGGCCGCGGCGGCGGCGTGCCGCGCAAGTGCTGCCGCGCAACAGCCAGCAGCGACACGCTCTTGCCCGCCCCGTCCAACATGCTGGGCGGCCGCCCCGCCACCAGCTGGTGCGGCTGCAGCACGGCGTACGACCGCATGAGGTAGGGCAGGCGGTGGCCCTGCGTGGTTTGGGGGCCACAAGGTGGTGGTGGTGGTGGTGGTGGTGGTGGTGGTGGTGGTGGTGGTGGTGGTGGTGATGGGCGACACCCGTACCGTGTGTTGGACAAGGGCGGAATCACTCCATGCCTTCGCCCGGGCCGCGGCACATGGTGTGGGCGCGCGCACAGGAAACTGGGAGCGCTCAGCCGGCACCGCGCTATCAGGTGTACAGCTGGCGCAACTTGATGCCCCCAATGGTTGATTTGGAAATTGGAAAAAATAACCCGCCCTCCACCCCCGCGCCACGCCCCCGCGCACCTTGAGCAGCTCCAGCGTGGTCTGGCCCGTGGCGGCGAGGTAGGTGTGCAGCAGCAGCAGTGGCAGCAGCAGCGCCCCAAACGCCGCCCCGAACACACCCAGTGCCAACAACACGCCCACACCCAGCGGCCCCGGCGCGCCCGGGCAGGGCAGCTGCGGTTGCAGCGGTGCCTGCGGCCGGCCCTGCCAGGCGTCTAGCAGGCGCGGCAGGTGCGGCCGCAGCATGCAGCGCTCCCACATCTGGAGCACGTGTACCTCCATCCACACCAGCAGCACCACCTCCACCACCAGCAGCACGTAGAAGCGCGCGTGGTTGCAGTCGCCTGGGGAGATGGGGCGCGGTGGGGAGTGTGGGCAGGTGGCTAGGTAGCCCGGATCCAAGCACGACCGAAGTAGGGGTATGCGAGGGCCACTGCTGATAGCAAGGTCACGCTCATTCGCGTTCGCGTTTCGAAAGCACTGCGCTAACAAGAGACAGCGACGGCGTCGCGGCGCTGCGCGCGGGGAGAGTAGGAGGCAGGGACAGGGCACATGATGCTGCCGCATGCCACATAGGCTCGCAGCACCCCTCACCTATGCTGGCTGACAGAAACCAACAGTGGTGGTCGTGCTTGTGAACGCACTGTCCGGTGTGCTTGTCGTGGTGGCAGCGCGTGCTGGGCGTCTCGCCGCACTGCTGGCACGCCGCCGCGCCAGGCTCCGAGGCGGGTGCCGGGGAGTTGGCCGTGATCCAGCCTGCGGCCGGCGGGGCACGCATGCAAGCAGTCGCACTGTCAACACCGAACCACATGAGCCACCAGCCCACAGCTCGACACCGGGGTGCCCGTCCCATACAGCATCTCCTGACCGGTTCCCTCCCTTTTGTATCAAGCGCGCGGCGGGCTCACCGGGATCCGAAGCATACAAGCTGTAGAACAGAGCCAGAGATGCCGTCAGGAGCGCGAAGACGCACGCCACCTGCCAGCGCTCGGCGCACATCCAGGCGCCGCCGCCGCAACCCAGCTGCAGTTCGGACCTACTGCCGCCGCTTGCAGCCGCCATCGTGTCCCGCGCGTCGTCTGCCCCGGCCGCAGCCTGTGTTGCTGCGGGTGTGGTGGGTGACACAGCAACTGGCGCCAGGGCCAGTGCGACGGTGAAGATGCGCCGCACGTTGAGGTTGCAGTATGCGAGCAAGAGAGGCAGCAGGAGGTGGGTGGCGACCCAGAAGATGACCTGTGGGCCGGGGCCACGATGGTGAGCGATCTGAGTGGGCTGAGTGTGGACACACGCGAGACGACACGCACCTGCAAGAGTGTCGCCCACGTCGAGTCGCCCACCATCATCACCTCACTACCCACCCTGCCCCAATACTACCCACCCTGAATCCTGACTACCCGCCCTGATTCATGACTACCCCCAGGCAGGCCAATGCCCGGTAGGCGAGGACGGCGACGGCGCGTGCCTGCCCCTTGCACGACGACCTTATTCGAGCCTGTCCCCGCGCGTCAGACTGTGTTCTGCCTGAACCCACCTTGAGGTCCACGCCGCAGACCGCCAGCCCGCGTGCAGCGCGCATGAGCGCCCTGACCCGCACCTGCAAGGTAGATGGCCGGAGTCGAGTGCGATGGGCATCATGGTATCGCCGGGCGGGGGTGGGGGGGTCAAAGCGTGTCGGGCACGGGCGCAGTGCCGAGACCCTGGGCACCTTTGTGGGCACGCCTGTGGGCACGCCCCGTGACGGCAGGACTTTGTCTTAAAATCGCACCTCGCGCGATTGTCTCAATACAGCTGGCGTCCGCCATGGGGAAATGCCATCCAATTGCGAGTCCGCTGCACTAGCTCCCGCGCAGGGTGGCACGATCCACTCCGCGCCATCATCATCTGTCGCTCCTTGCGCTCTCAACATGGAGCCGAATTATAGATAGTATGTACGCGCGGACAGGGAGCTGTCGCCGGCAAGTGAACGTTTTCGCAGTCTCTTAACATCGGCGCTCTTCCATAACTTACTATTTCAATGAAATTTACAGTGGCTTGCAAGCCAGAGCAAATATTAACACGCTTGGCCTGTCACTTGGCATGGGCGCTGCGCTTTGCGTGCCTCTTGGAGGTTGCTGACACACCAGTTACAGGAGTGCCGTCTAAACGCGAACCCCAGCTAACTCTCATCCATCATCAGCTCCCTGCGGCTACTACACGTCGTTGCACGTAGGCCCAGAGCCCCCCATCACTGTCAGACCATCTGCTCCTGCAGCCGCACCACCTCCTCCGCCCCAGCCTGGCCAGGCCCTGCCTTGGCCTCTCACGAGTCCACCTCCATTCCGTCCATGGCCGCTAGCTCGTCCGACGTGTTGTCGGCGGTGCGCTGCAGCTCCTCGATCACGTAGAATAACAGCGAGAACTGCTTGCGCCGCCTCTGCACGAGTAATAGGCAAATGGGGACGTGGGTAGGAGCGGCGGCGGCCTGGGCGTGCCGGACGAGGCCAATAGGCGGTCGTAGTCATGTGTAACGAGCTGCTGCAAGCAACCCCAGCTCACGTTTCCGACCTGGTTACGAAGGCAAACCCACCCACCAACACCCGACAATATGCTTCTTTTGACCCCACGCCTGCGCCCAAGTCCCACCTCCATGAGCTGCGTGATGCGGCCGCTCTCCAGCTTGGCGTCGGCCATCTGCCGCAGCTCCGCATCCACGGCCGCCTGCGTCACCTCGCGCGAGGGGTTCTCCATGATGTGGTGCCGCAGCACCTTCGGGGGCAGGCAGTTGTTGGGGTTAGGGTGGGGCACAGGGCATTTGGTGGGTTGGGGTTGGGGTTGCGGCATGAGGCATGAGGCATAGGGCGCGGGGCAGCGCGGCGTGCGGTGTGGGCGCTCTCGGGCTTGCACAGCGCAAGGCAAATCAAGCGTGCGGCCCCTGATATGCGATTCGACGAGCTTGTCGCACGGAAATACTCAACGCACCTCGTACTGCTCATTTTGCCCCAGCACCACCTTGGCCCGCGCCAGCTCCTGCTTCTTCTCCTCAATCTCGCGTTTCGTCTGCAACGCAGTATCGACATGAGTCGGGGTCAATAGGCAGTGCATGGTGTCACACCTACGAACAAGGACTGTGGCTTCCCCGGCGCGAGAAAATGCGCCGCACGCGGCGTGCGGCGTCGTACCAAGAGTCCATGAATGCTCGCCATAAGTACCGGTGTTGAGTTTCACAAACGAGCGCAAACTGGTGTCCATCCAGGAACACGGCCTCGCCTCAAGCTGAGGCGGCACCGTGCCCTGCTCTAGCCGAGGATTGGTCGCAAACTTTACACCCACGCCGTGCGCCCCTGCCTGGTGGCGCCCGAGGCACTGACCTGCTCGATCGCCTCCTCCAGCTCCTGCTGCTTCTGCGTGTAGCTCTCCTGCTCGCGCGTGTTGGCCTCGCAGATGGCACGTAGCTTCTTCGCCTGTGTGTTGGGGCCGGACGCGTTGCGCGCATCAGCACCCGGTGGCAAAGCCGCATCAAGGGCTCCGTTGTGGGGCGAACAGTGCATGGGCGAGGGCCATGGCAAACCAGTCTCAGGGTCATGGCAGAGGCGATGGCTTCTGCTTGTGGAAAAGCTCCTGTCGTGGCCTGGGGACAGGTACTCACGTGAAGCTCCGTCTGCGCCGCCTCTCGGAGGAATTCCCGGTATAGCCGCGCTACCTCCCCCTGCGCGTCTGGCCCTTTGTCCGCCTGCTCCACTAGTTGGAGGAACCTGCAACGACAGGAGAAGGGGTCATCACGCATGAGACAGCACCCCAAGTCATGACGAACAGATCAGCCCCCTCCGACAACCCTGTGCCAAACGCCCTGTCCTTGCAGCCCTTTGTTTGCAGCCCTGTCCTGGCAGCCCTGTCCTTGCAGCCCCCTATCTTTGCAGCCCTGTCCTTGCAGCCCTGTCCTTGCAGCACCCCACCCACCCCGCCGCCGCCCCCGCCCCCGACAGCTTACGCCTCCGCTCACTTCTTTGTCAGCACTTTCAGTGGCAGCGCGCCCTTTGGCACGGTCATCTGCGTGAGGTACCGGTGCTTGTTGATAGCATCCTCCTCCGCCGCTGTAAGTTTCACCACGGCCATATTAGCAACTGCCTAGGCAAGCGCGGCTATGGTGGCTATGAAAACACAGCTTCGCGCCCTCTCGGTCCCTAGCGGAGCCCCCGGCGGGGCTTGTCCTAATTTTTGCAGCCTCTGCAACGTGATTTACAGTAATACAGAGGTATGGATTAAGTCGGAGAGTCGTCTGAGCCAACTTCAGAAAATCCTGGCTTGTTGTGCTGGAAATTGTCAGTATAACAGCTCCGGTAGTTGAGGAAACATGTGTGTCTGCATGCAGCACTGTCTTCGGCAGCATCAAACCAAGAAAATGGAACGCTCCGACCCTCATGCACCGACTTCTTCATTTTGTGCATAGACTTGTGCATTCTGCTCATTGCACCTGCCTTATCTATGATACATTAGTGCTGCTACGAGGAGCACGCGCGTGCTCGCGCACTCCCCGAGTTTGGTGTCCAACCCCATAACCAGGGCTTTTCCTTGCCAAGGTACACTCGAGGAGGTCATTCTGCTGGATAAATGCAAAGCTCCTTGCCCCTGCGCGCGAGGGGGCAAGCGAGCACTTCAGGCAGGTTATACCCTGGCCAGGGGCGAAGCGTGCAGCACCTCAACGCGCGGCAAATACCGCTTTCAGCGCGCTGCAAGCAACACGTTGTCCAGGATGGGCAGCGTCGGTGCGCGTTAGTGGTCCGAGCGCTGAGCGATTCCCCGACCACGACGGAGTTTACCGCTATCGTGGAGGAGGCCGCGACGCTGGACGCGACACCTCATCCATCGCCTCCAGAGGATCTTAAACCGGGGGACCTGACGGGAGGAATGACGCTCGCGGACCTGGCGCTGCAGGTGCGTGTGAGGGGAACGTGCCGACAACCCTTGCACTGGGGGCAATGCGCCCTTGCAACAGACGGGGCGGGGTGGCACCGCATGCTCTGGCATTGGGGTCATATAGTGCCAAGTACGGATGGGACATATACGGTACCGACGCGACACTGGCCTATCACCCTGGTTATGAGTAGCATGCTGAGTGCCGTGCTTACGACCCGCCTCACGCAGGTCCACCAGCTGCGGTCCCTAGTGCAGACGCAGCAGGACCTAATATACTCGCAGAAATCGAAGATAGAGCAGCTGACCGAAACCATGCAAGAGGAGATTCAGCGGGGGAGGCCGCTGCCAACGGTGCCCCCGCCGGCCACCTCAAGCATGGACGGCATGCCACCGCCGCCGCGCGCCATCAGCCCCTTCGCCATGCAGGCGGTGGGCTACGGCGATCGGCGGCTTGCGGGCCTCTACGATGCGCGCTTCCACAGCACACACAAGTACGTGTGGATGGGGGGCGGGCGTGAAAGGACGTTCGGTACAAGGCCTGGGCAGGGCTGGCGTTATGGCGTAACGCTCCGCAAGTCAGGGGTTCTGGGCGGCCCCAGGCTGGGGTTGCAGGGACCTGAATGGCACGCGCCCGCCGGGCACACGCCCGCCCGCCTGGTGTCACCCAACTCATCTGCCGTGGGCCTGCTTGGGGTTGCCGTGTGACCGCAGCGGCGCCACGCCCAAGGACTACCGCGTGCTGCCGGAACGGATCATCCTGGTGCGGCACGCGGAGTCGGAGGGAAACGTGGACAATAAGGCCTACTCCTACATCCCCGACGCGCAAGTACCGTTGGTGAGTGGCATACAGTAACGATCTAAGCCTGCAATTCGATTGCTGTCGTGGGCAGGAGGACTCACGTTGGTAAGGATACCGCACACGTCTGCACACCTGACCGTGTGCGCGTGCGTGTGGCATTCGTGCGTGCGTGCAGACGGCTCGAGGGCACATGCAGGCGCGCGAGGCGGGGCAGATGATCAAGCAGGTGATGAAGACGGACATCGAGGCGCGCGACAACTACCGCCTGTTCTTCTACATATCCCCGTACAAGCGCTCGCTGCAGACCTACGAGGGCATCTGGTGGGTGCAGGGGGCGTTGCCCGTGGGCGCATTTCCTGAGGCCCGCGCTGAGGCGGGCCAGGGCTTGTGTCTGGCGCTGAAAGCCGTAGGGGCTCTGGGGCGCATGCAGCTGGTCGTGCCGCTGGCATTGGGCCGTAACACGAAACACCTGCCCTGTTCCTTGCTGCTCCGCAGCTCGCAATTCCCCAGCCACCATTTACTCGGGGTGCAGGAGGAGGTGCAGCTGCGTGAGCAGGTGAGCGCGGGGCTGGATCGGGCAGAGGGCAACAAGTCAACAATGCTTTTGGCAAGCGCTGTCTTTCAACGCATTTGCGATGGGCCTGGTTGGCGACTTCCGAAGAGCTGTATGTGTGTGTGCGCCGTCCCGCCGCCCCTGCAGGATTTCGGGAACTTCCAGGACCACGTGGGCAAGCAGCGCGAGAAGGCGGAGCGCCTCCGCTTTGGCCGCTTCTTCTACCGGTGAGGCCCATCCCCCGCTTCCTTAGCCACCTGTGTCGTGCCGCGTAGCGGCGCGGCACGCCCTCGGCTTCACGGATGCCTGTCCCGGGGCTCAAAGCTACGGCAGCACAGGCACATAACCGACCGGCGTGTTGCGCAGGTTCCCGAACGGCGAGAGCGGTGCCGACGTGTACGACCGCATCACCATCTTTGAGGACCACATGATCCGCGACATCAACGCCGGCCGCTTCGCCGACAAGACGTCGCTGGTGCTGGTGACGCACGGCCTGGCGCTGCGCGTGTTCCTCATGCGCTGGTGCGTGGCGTGGCGTGGCGCAAGCGCTGCTGGGGGATGACGAAACGGGGCAGCCGTGTTGATACGCGCGGTGAATATGGGGCGTTGCTTAGCTGGCAGGGGCGGAGGAGCGGCCATTCGGCCCGCTTGCAGCAGCTGGGAAACGCGATGGATGACACATTGAGACAAGAAATACTTGGTGCGCTAGGGGTTTGCCGGCACTGATGCCTGTCGGCCGCATGCGTGCCGCAGGTTCCACTGGACGGTGGACGAGTTCCTGTCCGTCTACAATCCCGGCAACGCTGAGGTAAGGAATTGCTCCCCTACGATCCGTGGGGGCGAGTAATGTGCTGCGGCATGCAGCAAGGCCGGCAGCGAGTGCGAATCCCTGCCACTGACGTCCCTCCACTGCACGTGCACTGCACTCGCTGCAGCCACTGGTGCTGGAGCGCATGCGCTTCAGCGATGACACGTCCTGGCGGCACACCAAGTCACTGTACCGCCTCACGGACGAGAGCATGCGCGCGCTGAAGGGCTGCACCATGGAGATGTGCTCCACTGACCACCTGCCGCGCTCCGGGCTCAAGGTCTCGACACGGCTGTTGTAGAGGTTGGAAAATCTGGCTATGCGCACGGCCATGCGAGGTTTCGAAAGCGTTGAGGTCTCGGGACATCGTCTTGCCTGCATGTTCGTCGTGAGTGTGGGAAGAGGCTGTAGCCGCGAGCTGTAGACGTAAGCTGTGCCGTCTGCTAAAGCCCGTGCTGGGAGGGCCTGTTTGCAACGGGTGAGCGCTTGAAGGCAGCTGAATTGTCTTAAACATCACTTAATATTACGGGGCAGTGGGTGTGATCATTTACCGGCCCAGAGTGGGGGCGTGAGAGGCAGACGAGGCCCGGGCGACCTGGGGCATGCAGTCTACTCTTTTGTGTGTTCTGCAAGGAGGCGGAATTCCGGTAGTGAGGTCCCGATGGCGCGGCCTGTGCCATACTTGCCGCTGCCACAACACTAACCGCGCCAGCCGCGGACACTTGATGGAGCCGGCGCTGCTGAAGCCCGTGTGCGTGTGACCGGGTTGCGTTCGAATGACAATGCGGAGGCTGGTGCGTTGCCGGGTGAACCTAAACATGACTGTGTACGCGTGTACGGGCAACTTGATCCTATGTTCAGAAGAAGAGAAAAGGCAGGAGGACGGGTAGTCTACGCTTGGCCTGTTGCAGCGTCATTCGCGGGGAGCAAATCGTGTCTGGCGCTTTGCGAAAGAGCGGCAGTGCTTCAATGAGGGGGGAGACAAAAGGTACACCGTATTCGGGTGTATGGGCATGGAACCAGCGAACGTGGATGATGAGTTCCATGAACGTGAATGGGGTGGGGGTGGAACGCTGTGAAACGTCCCGAGCCACCACCGGCCTGGCACGCATGTTCACCTCCCTATGGTGCCCTCTTGTAACCTCGCATTCTTATGGTCTGCTGGCGGGCCGACAGATCAAACCTGGGATCCGCAGGTTGGCGTCGAATAGAAGTACGGTACGCCCTGATGCAGCACGTCCAGGAAGAGGCCGCCGCTGTCTATGGCCAGGATGGCCTTGCAGGCGGTGTGAACCCTTGCCCTGCACCATCACACCCACAGGATCAGCAGTCGGGGCGCCTCAGCCAGCTGGCGCCAAAAGACAGGCGGGAGCCGTGGCGGGGGCCCGAGCGGCGACAGGCAGGGCCCCGAGGGGGGGCCGGGCGCAGTACGCGACATGGCCATGGTGAACCACATTGTGCCCCCACCTGCTAAGTTCGGTAATAAGCTTACCCGCTACAGATGTATGTAATACAATTTGGGGCCTAGCGCGGGCACAACAACCGGCTGCCTTTTTTTAGGAATATGATTCCAAATGCACACATAGTTGACTCTCTTGCATACGTGTGAGGCTGTATGCGCTGATATGTTGTTTAGCTAGTCGCGGGCCGGCGGGGCCAGTCGCATGCGCCCTGGACCAGTCCGCCTCGCAGCAGCACTTAATATATTATTGGTGCTGCATGCAAGTGACCATGTAGCAGCTAGGTTCTCTTTCTCAATCGGCACGCCCAGCCCTGGCTGCTCAGACTCTGTGGCCAATGCGCTCGCCTTCTTCGCCGCAAAGGTACGTCACGCTTGCTCCTCGCAGATATGATGTAGATAATAGGGTTTTCTTGATGGGAGCTGGCCCCCCGCCACGTCGCGTTGGGAAGTTTTAAGGGGGCACTGCGATTCCCCAACTCGCGGGCACGTGGACGCCAAAGGAGGCCAGCCCAACCTCGCCGCCCGCAAACTGGCTGCGGGTGGCAGGCGGGGAAGGACTGGGGGTGAAGGGGTGGAACGTGGTGACACGTTGACGTGGGTACTGGCAGCGGCGCTACGAGCCGGAGCTGCCCGCACGCACGTCGCCACGCTCGCGTGTAACCGCCGCTTGGTGCCCGTTCCGGACATGCGGACACCACGCAGGCAACGGCGCAGCCCGACCTGCTGGCTCTGGTCACCATCTCAGCATCCTACCCGGTCAAGTACACGACGCGCACAGTCCCGGCGCGATGCTCAGCAAGCGAGCTTGCGGCTGGTGTCGCTGCTCTGGGCGCGGACAGCCAATTCCTCGTGGCGGGTGCGGGCGGCGTTGATGCGCAGCTCGCGCAGTCGCTGGCGGCCGGCGCGAGGCCCCTGTTCCATCCGGGCGTCACCAGCGACCGCGTGTTTGAGCTGGTGGGTGGGGCTGTGTGGCGGTGCCCGGCAGTTGGTCTTTGAGCTCACGGTGTGAAGTGACAAGCGCTTCAGCCGGCAGCTGTCGGTGTTTGCTGGCAATCGCTCGCCGCACTGTAACGGGGCTGAAGGACAGCCAAGGGCCACGCTGGGACAGTTCCGATGGCATCGTGTCCCGTAACCGCAGTTCGCACCAGCTCGTGTGCCAAACCACCACCCTATTGCGACTGCTTCCACCTCTCTCACAGAGCCTCAGCAACGTGTATGGAATTGCCACGCCGTCGGCGCTGTACGCCATGCCGGCCGTGCGCGCCATGCTGGTGCGCGGCGGCGTGTCGCGCGTGGCGGTGGCCTACCGCGTCGACGGCGTGCCGGCCCTGGCGGACGCCTGCGCCGGCGTGCTGGCGGCCGCGCCCACGCTGCAGCAGCTGCGCCCGGGCGCCGTGATTCTGCCGTTCAACTACACCACCGCGGACGCACAGTCGCCGGGCTTCTACACCCAGCTGGTGGCGCGCATGTTCGGCAGTGGCGGCAGCGCGGCGGCGGCGGCGGAGGCGCTAGTGGCGTGCGACTTGGCGGCCGAGCTGGCGGACCTGTCTGCGGCGCTGGCGGACGCATCCGACCTGCCCGCCACCACCTTCCTGCTGGAGGGCCCCACCGCCGACGCCATGCTTGGGCTGTTCACGCAGCCGGCCTACGTGCAGTCGGCGGCGCAGTGGCTGCCGGCGGCGCGGTACGCGGACCCCCTGTTTGGCAGCGGCGCGGACTACGCGGCGGGGTACGCGGCGGCGAACGGCGGCGAGCAGCCGGGCGAGGACGCGGCGGGCGCGTCGGCGGCGGCGCTCACATTGGCTCTGGCGCTGCGCGCCGCGTTTGTGAACTGCAACGTCAGCACGGACGTGGTGCAGACAGGGGACGTGGAGCGGCTGCTGGCGGACCCGGCGGCGCTGTCGTGCAACGGCGCCGGCGGGACGGGGCCGCTGCGCAATGTGACCGGCTACCAGCTGGTGGCACGTGCGCTGCGGGAGGGGCGCTTCGACACGTTCTACGGGCCGGTGCGTCTGGTGGCGCGGAGGGGGGCCGCTGATTGAGAGCTGAGCCGGGCGGGGGACGGGAGTTGCGCAGCACTCGCTCTGGCGGTTGTGTGAGGCACCCATGGCTGCGTGTCATCGGCGCATCGGCCCCTGAGAGCCATGCTCCACGTGCGACTGTGCGTGCGCCTGCAGGTGGCATTTGGCGCGTCGGGCAGGAACCAGGCCAAGCCGGTGGTGACGACGCAGGTGCTGGATGGGAGTGTGGAGGTGGTGCTGCCGGCAGAGGCGGCCACCGCTCAGCTGGTGGTGCCCACGCCACGGCCGCAGGATGGCAAGGCAAGCCTGCACGAGCGCGCGCGCGCGTGTGTGTATTCGCGTGCATGTATTTGTGGGGCGTCGGGCTGTTGGATTGCCCGCGCGCCAGTTTGGTGTGCTTCAGAAATACGGACCGGGGGCTGGGGCAGTGCGAAGCAGTGGCGTTCTTCCTGACGTTCAGGCGTTGACCCTTGCCCTGGCTATCGCAAGTTGCGCCAGTCCTCCTGCCACCAAGCCATCAGCTCCCACGTCTCATAGCCCCACGTATCTTCCGTGCAGTCGACGCTGTCGCCTGGCGCGGTGGCGGGCATTGTGGTCGGGTCCCTGTTGGTCGTGCCGCTGGTGGCGCTCATCTGGCTGTACCACAGACAGCGCCGGCGCCACCGCAACTTGTTCGGCCAGGTGCGTACGCGCTGCAGCCTCCGCTCCGCCAGCTGGGGTCGGGCCTGGCGATCGTCCCGCGCAAGCCGGGCGCTGTTGTGTGGAGTCCGGCTGGCAGCAGCTATCTGGGCAGTGATCCCCGAGGGGCAGCTGCACAGCTACATTCTTTGTTGGCCTTGTGCGGCTACGCCCGTGTGTGCCGCAGGTTCGGCCGCCAGGCGTTGGGCCGCTCACGACGCTGCTTTTGACGGACATTGAGTCGAGCACGGTAGGTGCGGGGCCAGGCTGTGATGCGCATCCAGTCACTCGTAACAGCACGCACGATAAAGGAATTAATGTGGTGATCCCCTTGCCCCCGTGCCCGCCATGCAGACGCTGTGGGAGTCCCTGCCTCCCAGTGTTATGGAGCGGGCGATGGAGCTGCATGGTAAGCCACTGCTGCAGGTGCAAGTCGGAGGTCCGGAGGGCCGGGAGTGCAGCAAGAGGGGGCTCGCGCCCGGCTGTGCACCGCGCGTCCCTAAGAGCTACCTCATACACATGTTCCCTGCAGACGGAATCATCCGCGGACTGGCAGCCGAGCATGATGGCTATGAAGTCAGCAACGAGGGCGGTGAGAGCTTTTGGGGCTGGGTGGTAAGAGGGCTTTTGGTTGCAACTAAGCGGCGGGAAGAGCTTTTGGCGCTGGGTCGCGCGATACAGCGAAGTCATGTACGTCGTGTCACAGGGGAGGGCCACACCGCAGCCGTAGGTCGTAACTTACGGCTCGCGCGACGCGCATGCCCTGACACGCAGATGCGTTCACCATCTGCTTTCACAATTCATTTGAGGCGGTGCTCTTCGCGGTCAAGGCCCAGCAGCGGCTGCTGCTGGCGCCCTGGCCGGAGGCATTGCTGCGGCATGAGAAGGTGCGGCCAGCGACCCTGGAAGTGGTGGGGCGGCTGGGTAGCCCTGGCAGCTGCACAGACCGAGGCGAGT
The DNA here is from genome assembly GCA_016834605.1 of Chlamydomonas incerta. Lineage (NCBI taxonomy): Eukaryota > Viridiplantae > Chlorophyta > Chlorophyceae > Chlamydomonadales > Chlamydomonadaceae > Chlamydomonas > Chlamydomonas incerta. The sequence goes on from JAEHOC010000004.1 coordinate 1,770,927, forward strand.
GGATGGGCGTGATGCTGTCCAGCCAAGGCAGTTCCGGGTGGGATGGTGCTTGATTTCCACACGCTATGCTATGCCACACTGCCCATGCCACCACAGGCGGAGGCCGTGTGGATGACGCTCGTGACGGACGGCGCGGTGCTCAGCAACGCCTGCCAGATCAGCAGCTGGTGCTCCGAGATGCTTTCGGTGGCGCACAGCAAGGCCATCACCGCCCACAACGTGGGCGGCGGCATGGGCGGCACCCTGGGCAGCGCGGCAGCGGGGCTGCAGATGCGCGCCGCCAGCCTGCAGAAAAGTTTCGTGGGCGCGGCACGCAGCATGCGGCGGCGCATCGGCACCAGCATGGCGAGCTTTACCGCTGGCAACCTCAGCCGCGCGCTCACCAGCAATAGCCTTGAGAACATGCGTACGAGCACAAACGCTAACCTGGACAGCGGCGCCGTGTCGGCGCTTGGCTACGCGTCCACTCTCAACGCGTCGCCAAGCGTGGCGGGTATGTCATACACCCTTCTTTACTTTACTGTCGTCGCTGCCTAGTAGTACTTGTTGTTTCCCCATCGAGTCCGAGCATCAATTACATCAAGTATGCCACAATGCTGACAGACCGTACCGCCCTACCCTGACAATGCACCCCGCAGGCACGGGCGGCGCAAACGCAGCGGGCGGGGCAGAGGGCCCCGGGGGAGGCGAGGCACAGCCGCAAGCGCGGCGGCCGGGCCTCATGGCGGCGCTGAGTGCGCGGCTGGCGGCGCGGGCCACGTTTGAGGGCTTCTCATCCTCGGTGCTCAGCCGCAGCGGGCACAGCGGCACGGCGGCATTGCACGCCACAGCTGGGAACGGGCGCGCCGGCGCCGCGCCAGGGCAGATCGGCTCGCCGATCGACGTGGGTGCCGGGCCCGACGGCCGGATATCGCCGTCCGCGGCGGCTGCCATTGCGGCCCTTGTGACCGGCACCGGCAGCGGCCGCGCGGACAGTCCCAACGCATGGAGCCCGGTTCCCAGTGCTGCGCAGCTGCGGCAGGGGGCGGATTCGGGACAGCGGTCTGGCGGCGTGTCGCCGGGGCCGTCGGGCGGCGGCCCCTCCAACGCGTGGATGAGTATGCTGGGCCAGTCAGCGGCTTACCAAAGCCCGTCATCTGGGGCCTCCGGGCGGGTGCTGCCCGGCGGCCGCATGCCGCTGCTGCCGTCGCCGCTGCAGCGAACGACGCAAGCCAGTCCCATGCCCAGCCCGCCACAGGTGCCCCTGCCGCCCGCGCCCGCGCCGCCGCCGCCCCCACCCTCGCCGGGCATCGCCACGCTGGGCAGTCCCGAGTCCGACATAACCACCGGGGGCGGTGTGGGTGGCGCAGGCATGCCCGCTCTCGGCTCCGGCGGTGCAGACAGCCGCAGCGGCCGGACAGATCCGCTGCCTGCCACCGGCAGCACCGGCGCCGACGACTCGAGCCTCTTCCGCTACGTCCATGCCATGCCCGGGCCGACCCTGTCACCGGCCCCCGGGCTACAGCAGGATTATCGTCGCCTCCACCACCACCAGCAGCAGCAGCAGCAGCAACAGCACCGCAATCGGGAGGACTCGTCGGGGGCGCTGCAGGTGATGCGGGCGGTGCCTGTGGGTTACGCGATGGCACACCTGGGCGGGGGTGCACCCCCAGCCAGCTCGCCCGCCGGCTCCATCACTGTGGGGCCACCGCTGCCGTCAGGCGCCGCCGGCCCCGGCGGGGCCAGCGGCAGCGCCGCGCTTCTCGGCCCCGCTGGTGCCGGCGGCCTCGGCTCCGTCGAGGTGCCCGGCTCCGCGCTCTTCAACACCTCCAATGTGCCGGCCTCGGTTGGGGTTGTGACGACGGAAGACCCGCTGATGCTGGCATTTGGCAGCCACGCCGGCATGCGGCGGGCGGCCTCCATGGAGATGGTGGTGCTGGAGCACGCGGCACCCGGCGCGCTGGGTGTCAGCGGCGGCGGCGGAGGAGGAGGCGGCGGCGGCGCGCACTTGCCGGCGCCGCAGGTGTCGGGCACTGGCCGGGACAGCGCGGGCATGCGCTCGCTGCCTGGCGCGCAGGCGGGCAGCTCCACGCCCTGGCGCGAGGGGCCCATCCACCCGAGGTGCGGGTTGCTCTGGGGGCGGAGGGAACTGCGCGCCGCCGTTGGCATGTAGGGGGCCGCGCTGAAAGGGCTTGTTGTGCAGTTCCTGCGTGCGCAGGGAACTCGGACTGAGCGCGCACCATGCCATCGCCGCTGACTCGACGCGCAATCCCGTCCGCGCTCTCCCTGACCCTCTCCCGCCAGGCTGAGCGCCGGGCACTTCACGCTGCACTCGCACACCTCGTCCAACCCGCAAGCGCGGCTCGCCATCCTGGCGCAGCTGGGCATAGGCGGCGGCGGGGCCGGTGGCGGGGCGGGCGGCGGCGGTGATGACGCATACTCGGTGACAGGTACGCCCTGATAGGTCATCCTCAATGCCTCATTGCCTTTCTGCGCGCCGCATCAGGCTGCCTCGCCGGGGTGATGCTGGATGCGCTGCCGCCGGTCGGGCTGCTTGCGATTGCCTTCGGGGTGGGGCTAGCACGTGCCGTAAAACCAGCAGACTAACTTTCAGTCTGTCCGCTCCACACGACCCTGGGTCGGCGACTGGTGAATGCGACATGACATGCGACTATTGGATACAGGCTTGCAAAAGGGGACAGTCCCAAGGCACCCATTGACGGACCGGACCGATCCGAGGTCGCTCAAACTGCGCCCATGCCCTCCTAGATTGCAGCAGGCGCCCAACTGCTTTATTCATTCTCTGGTTTTTGCAGGCGCCGCGGTGGGCCCCGGTGACCTGCCGAACGCGGCGCAACCGCACCTCAAGAACAGCGTGCTGGGCAGACTCATTGGCACCATGTTCAGGTGTGAGGGGTTGCATACCGGTATGCCGCTCCTCCGCTGGCCGGCATGCTGGCGTTACTGACAGCATCCGTTGCAGAGCCTGGGGGCTCTAAAGTTCTTTCGTTCTGCTACTCCAATCCGTATATTCGGACAGTTTTGGTACCAACTTGTAGGTGTCCAATGTAATACGCCTGTAGCCCACTCTATAAGCCCCATGATGCGGAGTCCCTTGGCGCGGTGCCTCGACGCCTGCACGCCTGAATGCATGCGCTCACACTCCGCCTTGTGCGTGCACTCCCCCCTATCATGCCGGTCCGGTCCAGGCGCTCCCGGCCTGATGACGCGGTGCGAATCCTGGCGCAGCGCGGTCTGCGCGTGCGCATGGGCATGCACTCCGGGCTGACCGACCCGCACGCCATCTCCATCAACAAGGCATCCGGACGTACGCAGTACACGGGTGAGCACTGCCTGCAGCGCCGCAGGCGCCATCGCGCACGGGTCTGTTGAGGCGCCCAGCCGCCCGCCACCCGACCCGTCCAGGCCGCGACTAAGCGACGCATCGCTCTGATTTGGCTGCTTGGCCGCAGGCGAGTTCCTGACGGTGTCCAAGTGCACCGGCGACGCTGCCAACGGCGGCCAGATCGTGCTGACGGAGGAGACCTACCGCCAGCTGCCGGCGCGATCACGTAAGCTGCCGCGGTCGCCTTTCTGGCACTGCTGCGCGGCGGGCGCCATGATTTGCTGTCGCTGCAGCCACAGCTTGCGTGTGACGGGACTGCCCGATGCTCAGAGCTGCGCTCAACTTGCCTCTAATCAAGCTGTGCGCCTGTGCACCTGTGCATGCCGCTGCCGCTGCTAACACGCCTCCTGCCAGTGCTGCGGCGCGCCTGGGTGCTGCACATGGGCCAGCACCACCTGGGCGACCTGTACAGCGCTCAGGCGGAGCTGGAGGACGAGGACAGCGAGTACCAGCTCTACCAGGTGCGCGTGGGCAAGGGCGTGGGGCATGCAAGCGTGCGGGCGGCCTGCGCTGCCCTGTGCCTGGTGCGCCGATGCGGGTTGCTGAGCTTCAAGCACGGCAAGTCCACCCTGATGTTTAACGCATGCACGTTGAGAGGCCGTGCCGAGCACACAACCCCGCGCCTACACCGCTGCACGGACCGGACCGGTTGAGCACACGCGTCCGTGCGGTCCCGCCGCCGCAGGTGCTTGGCTACGAGCTGGCGGTGCGGCTGGCGCTGCTGGCGCCGCTGCGCACGCCCGCCTGCCTCATCACGGGCGTGCTGGGCGCGCCGGTGGGCAGCCTGGTGATTGTTTTCATGTACGTGCACGCGCTGCAGCAGCTGATGGCCTGGAACAGCGAGGTCACCATGGAGGCGGTGGAGCTGTTCCACAGGGTGAGAGCCGGCGGGTGGTGGGCGGGCGGGTGGGCTGCCAGGCCAGCGGCAAGTGGCTGGGGACGGACGCCCGGCAGCCGCCAGGATGTGGGCGCCCTGGCCCCCAAACACGTGGAATGTGTGGCGGGGGGTTTGTGGTGGCCAGTTGTTAGTTGGCATGTGCCTTCACTTGCTCTCGGCTGCGCGTGCGATGTATACCGGCATGGGATGCCTATGTCAACGGTGGGAGCATGACGATACGCACACTATGCACCGCGCCGGAGCAGGTGGCAGCCCACCGCTGCAAGGCACACGATGGCTATGTCAGCGAAAGCCAAGAAGGTGAGGCTGGGTGACTGTGAGTGACGGATGAAAAAAGGGTGTGGCCCGAAGCCCCCCAGGAGCCGGCCCGGCAAACACCCCATCTCACCCAGTTCCATACTACCAACCGACCGAGCTAACCCACCGACAAGCTGCCCACGCTGTACCCCGCTCACCCGCCCGGCCGCGTGTTACCGCTTGCAGGCCTGGTGCTGGTGGCGTTCCGTGACCCGGCCCAGGTGGGTGCGGTGGGCCCAGCAGTAGTGGGCTCCAGTACCTGCTCTGCATACGTGTCCGCGCCGCCACTGCAGAAAGGGGAGCAGGGTAATGGGCCTGACGCGTGAGGACGCTGTGCGGCTTCCTCTGTTCCCAACTGGTCGCAGGCGCTGCTGTGGGCGCTCAACACGCAGCAGGCGCTGCTTAACGCGCCGTGGGACCCCGAGCTGCTTGTGAGTCACCGGTGCTGGGATGAGCAGTGGGGTTGCATGCGTATGCGGAGCAGGTCGCGCCCCGTGCACTTTTGCCTTGCCTTGCAACCGGCGGTTCCTCCATTACATTCACCCATGACCCGCTCAGGAGCATGAGCTGGCGGAGGAGGTGACGGTGGTGGTGCCGCTGGAGGGCCTCGCGCCCAGCGAGCGCCCGCCCGGCATGGCGCCATCCGGGGGTGCTGGTGGCGCTGGCCGCGGCGCCGGTGCAGGCGGCGTGCAGGCGGGCGACCAGGACATGCACCTGCACCCCGCCCTCATGGGTGGCGGGGAAAGCGTGCGGCCGTCCAGCGGCGCAAACGCCGGCTTCTCAATTGCTGTCAACGCCCAGCAGCCGCAGCCGCAGCAGCCCGCAGCGCTGTTGATGAGCTCCGACCAGGGTCAGCTCCAGCTGCCGCTAGGCATGTCTGATGCAGCTGTGACGGTGCCTGACGGCGCCTCCACCGTGGACGTGTCGATGTCTCGCCGCACGCCCATCACCACGGGTGCGGCCGAGCTAGAGACCACAGCCACGCGCACCCTTGATGACAGCACGCACGGCCCGCCGAATCGCGGCAGCACCGGCACAGCCGCAGGCCTCCCGGCGGCCAGCAGCGGCACCGGCGTGACGGCACGCGGCGGCGGCGGGCCGCCACTGGGTGGCGGCATTGGCGCAGCGGTGGCGGCGATGTTGGGCATGTACGACGATGACGAGCTGCCGCCGGGCATGGTCCGCAAGGTGCGTGTGCGTGTGCGTGGATTGGCAAAGCATGCTGAAGGGGAGGTCAACGGCAGCAGCGGTATGTTTGTGGCGCTGTGCGCGCGCATGGTGTTTACTGGTACGTCGCGTGCGAGCGCCGCCTTCCGCCCCCTGCCCCACCCGATGGCACAGGTGATGCAGCGCGGGCTGCGCATGCGTGTGGGCATCGACGTGGGCCGCCTCACGGAGAGCATTTCGCCCGTGTCCTCCACGGTCGTGTTCCGCGGCAAGGCCATGAACCGCGCGGCGCGCATAGGTGCGTCCCGCCTGCGCTGCTTACACCACGGCCGCAAGGACCTGCTGTCACAGGACTTGAGCAGTGTGCGAATGCTAGTGGGTGCTAGTAGGCATGGTTGAGTATGGTGTGTAGCCTCTCAGCTAACTGGGCGACATCCGGCCCATGCGCGCGCACAGGCATGCTCGCGACGGCGGGCCAGGTGCTGTGCAGCGCTTCGGCGTGGAGCGGCGCCAAGGCCAGCCGCGTCGTGAGCGTCGCGGATCGCATCAACTCGGTCAGCATGGGCCGCCACGTGCTGCGCGGCGTCGCCGAGCCCATCGAGGTGTTCAACTGCCGGCTGCGTGTGTCCACAGCCGACCCGGCCCCTGACGAGGCTGCAGCAGCAGCGGCGGTTGCCGGGGAGGGCGCGGCGGCATCGGCGCCGCAGACAAGTGCCGGCGGCGGCGCGCCGCTGCCGGCTGGCGCTGCGGCGGCCGCGACGACGTTGGCCATTGCGAGGGCCAGCCACGCGTCCTCTTCGGCAGGGGTCCTCCCTTTGCCGTACGGCGCTGCAGCGGCGACAGCCACGCCGGCAGTCCTGGCTGCGGCCGCTGGGCTGCCCCGGCTGGACGTGGCACATGCGGAGCGTGGGCCAGGGCGCATGGGGCCCGCGGCATCGGCCAGCGGGCGCCCAGGCACGCCGACGGCCGGCGGGCGGCGGCAGCATCAGCATTATCACATGCAGCCATCGCCGCACAAGCGCACATCCGTGGCGGCGGCCCCAACGGCGGCGGCGGCGGCGGCTGGGGCGGCAGCGGCCAATGCGGACATGTCGCGAGGCGGTTCAGCCTCCGCGCCGCTCGCACCCCTGGTGTTGGCGGGGAGCCCTTTCGGCAGAGGCAGCACCGCCGAGGGCAGCGCTACGGCCGGCACGCCCATGCTGCTGGTCCCAGAGCCGGGCGCGTCGGGTCATGGAGGAGGTGGAGGCGCATTTCTTCGCTCCTCCACCGCGTCTGGCCGGCAGTCGCCCTCAGCACCGCTCATCACCGCGTCGTTGTTTAACCGGACCTGGGAGGACGCCGGCGCGGCGGGGCTGATCGACTCCACCTTCGCGCGCACCTCCGCGCAGCGCGGGCCCGGGACGCAAACGGAGATCACGCTGAGTGGCTTGCCGCCTGCCGTTGCGGAGGGGCCCGCACGCGCAGACGCGGCGGAGCCGGAAGCGGAGCCAGAGGCGGAGGCGGCAGCCGATGGGGTGGCGCAGGAACCCGGCTGCAGCCCCGGCGGCAGCGGCAGCGGCAGCGGGCATGGCGTAGCGGGCCAGCCGGCACCGTGGTCGGGGTTGGACCACTGCAGCCACACACCCCTGTCGGGGCACCTGCCGCTGCCGCCCCTGCCGGAAGCCGAGATGCTGCTGGAGCCCTACCCCAGCGCGATGGCGAGCGGGCCCAACACCCTGCCGCCGCACACAGCCGTAAAGGCTGCAGCGGCGGCAGCCGCGGCCGCAGGCGCGACCGGCTCGCACTCCACTGGCACTGACCAGGGCCTGGCGACAGGCTGGGAGCACGTCAGCGACTCCGCCGGGATCTCCGCAGCCTTCGCCGCGGAACAGCAACGCGCCTCGGGCTCGGCGCCGGCCGGCAGTGTCCGCATGCTGAGCCGCGCTGCGGCCAGCGCCAACGCCAGGGCGGGCGCCAGGCTTGGCGACCCGTACTCCTCGCAGCACCTGGATTCGGGCGCGGGCAGCGGCGGCGACCGGCGCAGCAGCGCGCAGGGGCCGGGGCGGAGCGTGGAGGGCCGCAGCAGCGCCGCGCGCAGCGGCGCACTGCTTACGCTGCCGTCGCTTTCGCAGCTGCTCGGGCGCGAATCCGCTGCCGGGGGTGTAGCGACCAGCGGGGCGCGGAGTCACGTCGGCGCTGAAGGCCTGGAACCCGCCTCACCAGCACACAGCGGCCCCGCGCCGCGCCGCAGCCTCGCGGGAGTGGACAGCTCGGGGGGCGCCATGGGGGTGGTCAGCGGCGGCACCTTCGCCAGCGCGGGCCGTCTCGCAGCTGTGCTGAGCGGGCGGTTCAGCGGGCCAGGCTCCCACAAGCATGAGGCGGCGCGGGCGAGCACCGGCCACTCGGGCGGGCTGCTACGCCTGGGGCTCGGCTTGGGACTGGGGGCCGCGGCCAGCGGCGGCGAGCGAATGCGCGGCGCCGGTGGCATGGCACGTCTCGGCGGTGGCGGCGGCGGGCGGCGCAGCAGCACCGGCGGCGACCGCAGCAGCCCTAACGGTATACATGCCAGTGGGGCAGCGAGTACGCTGCACGGCGCCGGTGCTATAAGTGGTGGCGGTGGCGGCGGCAGCAGCATCTCGGGTCAGGTGCCACTGCAGCCGCGGGGTCCGGCCGGGTCCGGCGGCGATGCGACCCAGCGGCGCACGCGGCGGCGCTCGGTTCTACACACCCGCGCGGCTGCCGTGGACCCTGCGCACATCAACCGCGCTCTCCTGAACTCGACCAGCATCGGCCGCCGCGACCGCATCGCAGGGCTCAAGAGCAGCGACAGCCGCAGGTGAGTCTTCCGTGACGGCAGCCGAGCTGTGCTGGGAGGCTGCCCGATGCTTTGCTGGGCTCCATGAACGTGATCCGTTCGGTGGCGCGCGCTGTGTGCGAGTACCGTGCTTTCTGATGTGCAGCAGATGCGGCGTGCTGCTGACCTAGGCCTGTGGCTTTTCCGACCGTGTGCCCATTCGTGTTTCGGCCGCAGGCGGCTAAGCACGCCGACGCTGGAGGTGGTCACGGTGGGCACCACCTCGCCGACGGCCCTCACGCCGCAGCGCGCGCGGGTGCCGGGCGCCACACCGCGCGCATACGCGTCGCAGACGGGCGCCGCAGGCGCCCGAACGGGCGGCGGCGGCGACGGCCGCAGCGGCAGCGGCGAGAACACCCATGGCGACCAGCCGTACACCACGTACGGCGGCGACCACACGGAGGACCCCAGCGGCCACCACGACGGGCTGGGTGGCGATGTGCTGCACCTGCACGCGCAGGAGGCCGACGAGCTGGGCGAGTTCGAGGTGCGGGACCGGGCGACGGGCGGCGGGCTGCAATCTGACCACATCGCGATCCTGCACAGCCGTGACGACCGCGAGCGGCCGTCGCGCGGGCGGCGGCGCTCGGCGGCCGAGGACGGCACCGCCGCGGGGGAGGGTGTCATTGCGCGCTCGCTGCACGAGGGCCGTGAGCGGCTGTCCAACGCGGCGGCCGCGATCATGGGCTTCGCCAATCTGGGGCGCACCAGCAGGCACCGGGGTAACACCCGCGGGGTGAATGCAGCGACGTCTGGTAGCGCGGAGGGGTCGCGGGCCGGCTCTGGCACGGTGGCCGTGGTGGTGCCAACCTTTGAGGATGATATGCGGCAGTGAGTAACAGGACGGGGCGGGGCAGGTTGCGGAAGGGTGGCCTGCTCTGGTGTGCGCTTAGGTACCGGGAGACTCGTGGGTTGGGCGGAGCTGGTGTTGCGTCCGTCAGCCATTGGTGCGTGCGATGTGGACACAGCATGGACCATGCGTGTGCGTGTACAAACTCAATACCGTATTAAGGCACGCGTGCGTTGCGCAGTATTGCATCAGTACTGTATGTACAGGGCCCTCCACGTCGGGGTGGAAGGTTACGTGACCAGACAGGGGCTGGGATACAGCTTGCATGTGATGAGCATGCATGGCATTGGTGCATTGATTCAGCAATGGTTGGCTGTTTGCGACGGGTCGACGACTCGACATTCATGCCGCGAGGGGCGGAGGCCGACGTGATTGCTGCGCGGCAGTTCGGATGGCTCGGAACGCTTTGGGTGATCATATCTGGGCAGCCAATGAGGGCGGACAAGAAACGACAATGCATTATGCCAGAAGTCGGGCGGGGGCTGAAGCCCTCCAGGCCCGTGGCGTGCAGTGTGTGTGCAAACCATGTGTCTCGGTGTCTCGGTGTACCGGTGTCTCGGTGTCTCGGTGTACCGGTTTCGACCCCAGCTCTGTCCTGTCCAGCCCAGCAGGCTCTGTCCTGTCCACCCCAGTACCGGTATGCAAACTCCCATCGCACAATGGCCAGACGCCCAGACGGTCCGGCCCGGCCTGCGGTGACCGCCTGCGGGCTGGAGCCTGAGAGAGAGGCTGGACTGGCTCAGAGCAGGTTGACATTCTCTCGTAAGGGACATTGCTTCAGCCTCCAGCCGACACCCGTCGCTGCTCCAGCTCTCTGCACATGCCGGGCTGTGGAGCGAATCCTCCTGTTGACACTAAAGCTGATCAGCACCGCACCGCACCGCACTTGGCCGCGGGCTTCAGGCGCCCATGTCCGCCTCCATTCGAAATAGTGCTATGGCTGCATGGGGCACGCCACATGTGTGGACTCCACAGTGCCAAACAGACGAGCAACCTAATTAAATCTACGTTTACAAGCACAGCGCGCCTACATCTACGTCCGAGGATTCCCACAGTCCGACCCCGCACGCACAACGGCACAACCCCGGTCTGCGCCATGCCCCACCCATGGCCCACCCATGGCCCGACTTACGACTGGTCTACAAACCATATGCATATTATAATCACAACGATGTACTATATTCTATCGGTTTCCCCGGGAAGCATGCGACACACGCCGCCTGCCACGGTGGTTCGAAGCAGAGCACTGATATCCTTGGTGGGCCGACACGCTGCTTCGCGGTGCTGTCGTATCTCTGCTCGAGCTATGTTTTCATGCGGCTGCTTGTTAGGTGAGAGCCTTTGCGAGTACTGGTGCGTGCTGGGGCCTGACAAGCGTGCACACCCTGAAGCTGCAGTGCGGGCCAATAAAGCTGACAAGGCAACGCCAAGGACGCTGTTAGACACGCGAAGTGAGCGCGGAGCCTTCAGCACTCGCACCACTGGCAAAGGCCGCCGGCTGCCTCGAACACGATCGTGTCGTCGCTGTTGCAATCAATCTCTTGCAGCATATCTGCGCGGCACGGCGGCGGACGAGAGCAGCAGCGGCACAGGAAGGCACAGCGGAAGTGTGGGGCATTGCCTGTGCCGTTTGCTACACTGATAGGCAATATGAATAACCATAACCGTTCGGGATGGTTCGAGTACAGCATTCGACGCCGTCAAAATGCACACCATGAGTAGCCATGGCTCGCGTTCACCGCTCCAACTGCACCAACTTCTCACGCCCACACGCACTGAGAGCGCACCCACGCCGCTGTTCATTGCAGCACACAAAAGCGAACAGACCCAAAACCGCAGTCTCGCCCTCCAAAATCCTCAACATGCTATAGATATGATTCGTGTTTACAAGCTGCATACAAAATTCTCGGCACGCGCCCCGTGCCTTGCTGCGCCCTCATCAACCAACCGCCTCCACGCCAACACCCGCCGCCCTCTGCTGCGGCAGCCTTACACTGCCGCTCCGGGACACTGCCAGCCCAGTCGAGCTCACGACCGTTGCCTAGGCTCTAAACTCCGAACAGCTCCCGGCTCGCTTAGTCGCGGGCAGTGTAGCCGTAGTATTGGAGCATGGGGACCACAACAGCAATCACCAGCAGGGTGCCCACAACGGTGCTGGTAACGTTCCGGCTCTTCTCAGTCTCCTCCTTCGTGCGGTAGGTGCGCTCACGATTCTGCTCGTTGCGAACCGGCGCCTCTGCAGAGCGCAATGCAAACACGCATGACAGTACGGGGCTAGTGAAGCATAAGCTATTGTAGCTAGGGGCGTACTGGTTGGGGGTGCTTCGGAGCGCTGAAGGTAACGTCGCTGATAGTGCTGGGCGCATCCGTGCATTCGGGACCCTTATGCACCTGTACTAAGGGATTTCACGCCGCGGGTGTCTTTCAGGGTACGTGCTACAAGCGCCAGCTCCCCGCCCTGCCCTCGGCATGGACGGCGCTCTCCTGCACCCTGCAAGACGACCAACCTCTGACATTCACTCCCATTGATGCCCGCGATCCAGCTCTCTCGCCCAGTCCGTGCCACTGCCCCGCAGCCAGCCCTTGCCTGCGCCGCGCCCTCTCCGACAAGCAATCATCAACCCCCGCCTCCCCGCCTGTGACGACGCGCGATACCCAACCACTCACCGGGCACGGGGTTGCCCAGCAGCTTGGCCTCCAGGCGCTCCACAGCCGACACCACCGTCTGGTTGTACTTCTCCTCCTCGGTGAAGATGGGGATGTTGGTGGAAATGATCGAGTCGATCAGGTCATCGCCCACGGCGGCGGTGAAACCGGCGCCGCCGGTGACGGCACCCTCCTTGGAGGCGGTCACGATCAGCAGCAGACCCTTGTCCTTGCCGGCCTCAGCGGTGGGGTACCAGTTCTCCAGCACCTGCGGCAAGGTGGAAGGCAGGAGGTTGGAAGCTTTGTCCAGATAGGGACAGCCATGGGCGTGCGGGGTTGCAAAGGCAGGACACGGCAACCGATGTCTGGCACGGACGCGTGCCAGGAGAGTCCGGCCCTCGGCACCGTGTTAGCAACCCCAAGAACAGCACACTCTATTGCCCCTTCCCCACAAAGCCGCACGCCGCCCAACCCAGCACCCATCCCACCCTTTCATCCCCGCCCTGCAACGCTTCACATCCAACCTCTGCCCTCACCTTGTCAGCGAACGCGAAGGCGTCGGTCTCGAACTCCAGGCGGCGAACCGTCACAACCTCAACGCGGTAGCCGGTCTGGATCTGCGTGGTCGTAACGAACGGCCAAAAAACTGAGACCGAGTATAATAATCATAAACCCCACCCAAAAGCCTCTTAGCGCCGCGGTGATCGGCGACATGTGCTGACGCACCTCGAGCAGCTTGAGGCGCTTGTTAATGTCCTGGCGAGTGGCCTTGCTCATCACGCTGGCATCGTCAATGAAGTAGTTGGCAGTGGGGGTGGGCTCGCCCAGGATATCGAACTCCGAGGCAATGGCAGGGGCACCCAGCGCACCCAGCGACAGCATAGCGGCAGCACCCACGGAGGCCAGCTTCTGGCCCAGAGTCGACTGCATCAAGCATGGAAACAATGGAATCAGCATTCCGAGACAGCGAAGACCTGTCACTCGTGTGGTCCGCAAGCAAAATCCCAGGTCCGGGCTAGGGAGGCGCACCTTCTGCTGTGCCTTGCAAACCACGGCCTTGCGACACACGCTGGGGCGCGCAGCCGACTTCTGAGCGGGGCGAACGCCCGTCTGCTTCGCGGCGAGCTGCATTGTGACCTGTGGTTGTGCAAAGTCCCCGGCTGGGCAAAGGATCGGGGAGATAGTTCTCCTCTTAACGAAACTATGTTACAAATCGTTTCCGTCGCGCACTTTGCCTCAAGGACTGGTCGTGGAGGGGTCGTCACGATTGCGCGGGCTTGCACGGAACTGCATGCCCGCAAGCACGGCCCTGGAGGAAGGATATATAGAGGTCAAAATGGTATACATCCCAGGGATTAAGCTTGCAACGCTCAGTTGTGTGGCTCCACTCGCGAGTCGGACGACTGCCTCCCCGCCCCTCCCCCCCCGCTTCCCGCGCGCGCCTTCCCAATGCCTGCAACCTCGCCCTCGCCCCTTCTTGAACGCCCACCTTGCGACTGCCGCCTCGCCGCCTGCGCCACCTCCCAGCGCTGCGCCCTCTTCATCGCGTCCTTCATCGGTGCGAGTGTGCGACGGTGCCTGCTCTGCCTGCCACAGCTGCTTCGTTTGAAATGCCGCCTGGGCATTGGGGGACCCATCCCGCGCGCCACGAGCACGTCACGTCACAGCATGCCTCCCTCCCCCACTGACGGGACGGCAGTCCCACCTGATTTAACCCCCATTAACCCCAATTCGCCAGGTGGCCAGTCCACGCCGTTTATTCGCAGGCAAGCGCGCTGCAACAGGGTCCCTGCCATCCGCGGAAACCTATTGCCTCCGCTGCTTGTGGGTGCGATGCACGGGGCGCCGCGTCGTGCTGACCGGACGCGTTCTGCCGTCAAAACACACGTCCTGTCACCGACTGCAGGACAAGGCGTGAATACGTTCTTCAATATCCCACAATGAAACAGGGCATATCAGCGGCGGTAATTTAGCGGAGCCACGCGCGGACAAGGAGCGGAAATATGGATTTGGAGCTCTTGGAGCAGCTGGCCGGAGGAGCCCGCCGACTTCAACTTAGCAATTAGAAGTAATAGAGGCAATCCAATAGAATGAATCCGAGCTCACTGCGAGAGGAAAATAGGGCACCTGTCGGTGCGCTGTTGAAAGGGTCGACTCGGCAGGCGAACGGCCGCTGAGGCCCCGTTTAGTGTGGCAAGGACGGCAACTGGTTCACATAAATTATGCCTATTGAATGGCATAACGCAAGGGTAATTTCTGAGAGTGCGGACGGAACAACTGTGGCGGGAGCGCTAGCCAAATGTGGCAGTGGAAAATGAGGTGATTAGCGGACGGAAAATAGGTCTAGGGCGCCCGGAAGGCGCAGTGTTTAGAGTGTGGCGGTGAGCAATGACGAAACAGCTGCTAATTCAGTGGTTAACGAAGAGGTGAAGCCGCGCTTAGGGTTGGAACAACCAGGAGGAAGGCGGAGGAGAGGTAGGGTCGGTGACGTGTGTGTATGCGTGTGTGTCTGAGGCCAGAGCCGGCCTGAGCCGGCCTACCCCATGCGGCGGCGCCGCTGGAGCGGCTAGCTCCGCTAGCTACCAGGCCGATGGCCTGGCTGGCCTGTCCGGCCTAGGCCTGGGCGGCCGGTACGGGGTACGGCGCCCATGCCGGGGCAGGACAGGCGCTATATAAGGCCAGTCTTTTCCAGTCTTGGCACTCAGCAACACATTCCTAACCTCTGAGCACCAACCACCCAACCGACTAGCAACCAAGCGCCGCCCTTCGAAGCGCGCTGAAGTCGAATCAACTTAACCAAAAATACCGTGTAACAAGTGTGAAGTGAACTCTTGCCTCTTTCCCTTGTCCCTCGCGTGCCATCTCAGAAAAACACAGCCGTACAGCGTGTCGGGCTAGCTTTCCCCTTCCCCCACAGGGTGCCCCCCGGCACGTCCAAGCGTACCGCGTGTCAAACCCAACCTTCTCCCCTTACCCGCTCTCTTACCTCCTATCCCCAACGTACCGTTGAAGCCCCACCCCTTCTCCCCCTTCTCTCTCGTTCCTCCTATCCCCACACCGTGTCGTGTCAGCAACCCAAACCCCAAACACAGTAAGTGCTAAGCGAGTGAACCCGAACCCCCATTCAGTGAGTCAGCCAAGGCCCCCTGCCCACACTAGGCCATAGGGCCCAACCGTGACCGTGTACGCCAAACTGTGAGCCTCTGCGCGGGGTTGAGACCAGTGTGACAGGCAGCGATAGGGTACAGCCGCTGGTGGTTGGGCCCCCCGTGTTACCGTTAGTTACCCTGGTTGTGGGTGTTCGTTGGGCCTGTCCACAGCGGGTGGTTGAAGCGGGAAGAGACTAGAAGCGTACGGGACCTTAGGCCGGGCCAGACCGTGTCGGGTGGGCCGCATAGGGAGCGTGACAGAGCGCGGGGGTGTCCGGGGGCCGCTAGGTCGGAAATCAGTCTCCAACGCAGTGAGGACCGGGCAGGCCGGGTATCCTTCCTTGTACAGCGGGATTTTCGGTAATAGAATCTGCCGTGTCAACCGACACGTGCCCTTGACCACGCTAGCACGCACCAGCAGTGCGGGTAGCATACCGTGTGTTTTCCACTCTGTTTCCCCCAGGTACCCGCGTGGACTTCACCTCCGGGCCCTGTCTTAGTCGTGCTGTGAGCCGCTGACCCAGTCAGGACCGGGCTGCTTCCCCCTGCACGACCATTACCCCGGGGCTTGTATCCCCGCATAACCAAAACAGCTCTCCTTCACTCGGTGTCGGTTGCTATCTGTAGCCGACACCTGACTGTGGCACGGTCGTGTCATCGACACGTACCGTGGGCTTCCCCTCTTAGCCAGGCAATCCCTTTTCTACCTCCTGTTTCCTGTCTCCTGCTGCTTGTCTCTTGCTTCTCGTCCCCTGCTCCCTGCTGTACGCTACTGCTTCCCCTTCGGCGTCCCCATCGGTTTCCGCGACGCCTTGCCTGATCCGGGACTCCTTTCGGCTTCCGTCTCGCCTCCGGCATCACCGACTGCTACCCCTGACTTGCAACTGCCCCATATTCGTATCCTCCTCTCTCCCGGGCGGCAGGGTTGAGTGAGACAGCCTCTGCCACGGCTGCAGGCCTGAACCTGCACCACCCATATCGGGCGCGTTGACGCCCCTGCCTGTTATCCTATCCGCCTAGACCAACCAAAGCGAACCAGTGGTGTGAGAAAAACAGCTACCGACGTCCTCATACGGCGGCGCTGGGTACTGCTGGGAGCGAAGAGTCCCCCTCTGCAAGCAGCGCGCCTTCCCAGCCCTCGACCAAAAGCGTTAAAACTCGGCGATAAAATTGTCCGGTTGTGTTTAGGTGACCGCTCCGCTTTTCTTGGTTTCGCTACCGGGACTGCTTCAATCCCCCAGTAGCCTCTCGATATGTCAGATGAAGAGGGCCTGCCGCGCCGCACGCGGCCAGGCGCCTATGGATTCCCTTTCTCCGGGGATCCCCAGGGTTTGGATTATGAACGCATCACACAGCACTGCGAGCGCTTCGACCCGCAGTGGCATTCCGTTAGGGACTGGATAGAATCTGTTGAGGAACTAGCTGAAGAGTTTGGCTGGAACGAAGCACGGAAGCTACAGCTGGCCTCCAAGCGCCTCGGCCCTACTGCCAAAGAATGGTACCGGTCGTGGAAGCTGGCAAACCCCATGGCTTCCTCGACCTGGGAGGGTTTCTGTGACGCCCTGCGTGAGCGCTGGGGCGTGTCAGACCGCGAACTACACTTAGCACTTGCAAACTGTGTGCAAGGCGCTAAGGAGAGGGTACGGGAGTACGCCGACCGCTATCTGGGCCTCGTCACCCAGCTGCGCCTCGACTACAACCGAGACCCCACCCACATGCACAACTTCATGCGCGGCCTTCACCCCGAGATCTACGACTCCGTGTACGACATGGAGCCGCACAACCTGACGGCCGCCATCCGCAAGGCAATCTACGCCAGCGAGAAGGGCAAGATTGCCAAGAACGAGGCACGAGACCTGCGGGGACGGGCGGACGTGGAGGACCGGCGGGTAAGGTTTACCGATCGCTCCCCGACCCCTGAGCCCCGCAGCACGGGTAGCAGCACCGCCCCTCCATGCTATGGAGGTGACCGGCGCTACACCCGTGATGCGGACAGATGAGACAACCGACGCCCTGACCAAGGACCGCGCACCGCCAGCCAAGGTGGGGGCGGCAGCGGCCCTGGGAGCAGGACCAACAGCGGCGGTGTGGAGGACCTGAGCAACCGCATGTCTCGCATGCAGCTCATTAACCGCCGTACACTACTGTACCGCACCATGGGCCCCGCGGATTTCCCGCGCGGCCTACACCGCAAATCAGAGGATGACACCGACCGTGAGGCCGAGGACCACGCCCTCTCCCCGGCCGTGTCGGGTGCCTTGCCGGCATCCTACTACTCGAACGCCCAGGCATACACCAAGCGTGTGGGCGACTTCGAGCCCATCACCCTACCGCGCAAGCGTGTGCCCGTCCC
This sequence comes from Chlamydomonas incerta, assembly GCA_016834605.1. Classification (NCBI taxonomy): domain Eukaryota; kingdom Viridiplantae; phylum Chlorophyta; class Chlorophyceae; order Chlamydomonadales; family Chlamydomonadaceae; genus Chlamydomonas; species Chlamydomonas incerta. Next base: position 1,788,505 of record JAEHOC010000004.1, read on the forward strand.
CATCCCCGGCGCGGGGCCGATGGAGGTCGACCGGCTTACCCCAAGGCGCTTCACCGCTGGACACGGCGACCAACGCCGGGAGCGAGAAAGGCCGCCTGGTGCGGCGGGTCTCAACCCCGCCGCGGCTAGCTCTGCCTCGGGACCGGCGGTTAGGGATGGCCCACGGATAGCCACAGAGGCTATCCCGAGGCCCCCACCACCGGCTGCACCACGGGGCCGCCCGCGGACTACTGCCCCAACCGCGCCGGTGAGGGCAGCAATGACCGCTGTACCCCCGACTACCGCACGGCCTCTCCGCACGGATCCTATCCCAGCGGACGCCACCGAGGAAGAAAGGAAGATGGCGGACGAGATCTGCGCCAAGATCAACGCCTACCCCATTTCCCTGTCACGTGCTCTGCGGGTAAACCCCGCCAGCATCTACCAAAAAATTGGCGGACGATTGATTGGCCTAGTACGGCAGCAGTCCCGAGACCCTCCTCTCCCCAGGGCACCGGTCGCTGTCCCACGGGCCGCCAGCCCTCGCCGGGCCGTGCCGGCCGCCGCGCCGCCACCCGCAGCTGCAACGGCACCAGCAGCTGCGCCTGCCTCCGCCCACACGCTTCGCACCACCAAGGTGCTGTCCGCTCCCCAGGAGGTAGCGGAAAGCGAGTGGGATGTGGTGGAGGGAGAGATTCTGCTCAGACGAAGTGATGGAAGATACATGAGGGCCCGGGCAGTCATTGACACCGGTGCCAGCAACACGGTGGTTCCCCGCATCACCCTGAAGCGGTTGGGGCGTGCGGGTGACATTGAGAGTGCGGACCAGACGTTCACCAACGCGGACGGTGTGCGGTCGGAGTCCAGCGGCCTGGTGCGAAACCTGGTGGTATCCACCGGTGACATGGTGACCACCGTGGACGCCTACGTCAGTGACGCCACCAGTTACACCATTCTGCTGGGCACCGATTTCCTGGCTCCCATTCAGGCGGATGTCAGTTACCGCAAGCGCCTGCTCGAGTACAGTAACGATCACGGGCTCCGCAGCGCCATTCCCATCCGCTTCCACTACTCGGGTCCCCACCGGGCCTTCATGGCCGCCAAGCGGGCTTCGTACTGGCTGTGCAACACCTCCGGCGGCGAGGAAGCAACACCAAAGGCACCGAAGGCAGGCGAGGCAGAGCGTCGCACTTCAGTCCCACCATCCCCGTTTGCGCTGTGCCAGGTGCAGGCCGCCAACCCCGGCACGCGCCACGTGCCAACCCCGGCCGCGCCCTCCAAGGCAGGCGCGTCGGCGAGCAAAGCACTACCCGCAACTCCCGATGGCCAACGCCTGAAGAGCAAGGCCATTGACATTCCAAACGCCCGGCCGGCCTACATGAACCAGGCCACCGCGGCAACCACCGCTGACTCGCTGACAAGCAGCGAGGCCTTGGCGGACAACAGCTCCCTGCCCCGAGAAGCGTTTCCGATGGACATGGAGGAGGAATGGCGGTCATTCAATGAGGGGGATGTCCTGGCGGCCAGGTCATCTTCAGGTATTGTTACATGGGGGAACAGCATCTCGTGCTGTGACCAAGCAACTCTGGCAGAAACCGGTCGTAGATCGACCATCACCAGCTGGACTGCCTACTAGTCCGAAACACCTCATCGGTCACCCGAACTACTTGTCATATAGGCACCCGACTCCGACGTGACAAATCCGACTAAGTCAACCAAAGTCTGAACTCCACTCAAGCCGCAATGATATCTCTATGCCCGGAAATCCGGGGGTCAACCCGGGGATCGAACTCAGGACCTTAAACCCTCTAACGAGAGTGGTGTTAACCAAACCTGACCATCTGACCTGGTGTCGTCAAAGGGATCACTGCCCTCACTGGGGGTTGGATCGGTCTGGGGGTTGGAACCTACGTATAGCACCCTCCCCCTGCTCCTGTCACAGCAGCGGCGGTCCGCCATTCTCGCCTTCTTGGACTTCGCCAAGGCGTACGACACCATCGATCGCAGCTTCCTCTATGAGGTCATGGCCACAATGGGCGCCGGCGCCGGCTTCATCTCCTGGGTCCGGCTACTGCTCACCGACACGACGTCGATGGCACGGGTCAACGGGTTCCTCTCCCGCCCAGCCAAGATATTTGCAGGTGTCCGTCAAGGCTGCCCCCTCGCGCCCCTGCTCTACCTCTTCATTGCGCACGCTCTATTCTGCTGGCTGAAGGAGTGTGGCGTCGGCATCCCTCTCGACCCCGCAGACCCGCATTCTACCGCTGTCGAGGCTGCCTTTGCCGACGACACCGAAGCAGCACTGGCCTCAGCTGCGGATGTGCCGGCCTTCCTGGGGCACATGGACCGCTTTGCGCGCGCCACTGGGCAAAAGCTGAATCTGGACAAGGTGGAGCTGCTACTGGTTGGCCACACTGCCGTTGGGTCTACAGCGTCCGCTCCTGCTCCAGCCGCTGGTCATGCCCCCGCCGTCGCCGCTGCCCCCGTCGCCGCCACCATCCCCGCACCCGCACCCTCTACCGCGCCCGCCGCCGTCCCCGCCGCCGTTCAGGCCCCCGCAGCCGCCGCAGCCGCCGTCACCGCCGCCATCCCCGCACCCGCGCCCGCATCTGCCACCATCCCCGCACCCGGCCCCTCCGCCGTCGCCACCACCGCCACCGCCCCCTCCGCCGTGGCTACCCCTGCTGTCTATGCCGCCGTCCGCATGCCAGCCGCCGCCCCCGCACCCGCCACCGTCCCCGCCCCCGCCCCCGCCCCCCCCTCCCGCCGCTGGACCCGCACCCGCCCTCGTTGCCGCCGCGACCCCCGCCACCTCCCCCTCCGTCGCAGCCGCCCCTGCCGCCAATCCCGCCGTCCGAACGCCAGCCCCCGCCACCGCCGCCGCACCCGCACCCGCCACCGTCCACGCCCCCGCCCCGCCTCCCGCCGCTGGACCCGCACCCGCCCTCGTTGCCGCCGCGACCCCCGCCACCTCCCCCTCCGTCGCAGCCGCCCCTGTCGCCAATCCCGCCGTCCGAACGCCAGCCCCCGCCACCGCCGCCGCACCCGCCCCCGCCACCGTCCCCGCCCCCGCCCCAAGCCCCGCCTCCCGCCGCTGGACCCGCACCCGCCCTCGTTGCCGCCGCGACCCCCGCCACCTCCCCCTCCGTCGCAGCCGCCCCTGTCGCCAATCCCGCCGTCCGAACGCCAGCCCCCGCCACCGCCGCCGCACCCGCCCCCGCCACCGTCCCCGCCCCCGCCCCAGCCCCGCCTCCCGCCGCTGGACCCGCACCCGCCCTCGTTGCCGCCGCGACCCCCGCCCCCTCCCCCTCCGTCACAGCCGCCCCTGCCGCCAATCCCGCCGTCCGAACGCCAGCCCCCGCCACCGCCGCCATCCATGCCCCCACCGCCACCGCCTCCCCCGCCGTTGCCCCCGCCCCCCCCTCCCGCCGCTGGACCCGCACCCGCCCTCGTTGCCGCCGCGACCCCCCGCCACCTCCCCCTCCGTCGCAGCCACCCCTGCCGCCAATCCCGGCGTCCGAACGCGAACCCCCGCCACCGCCGCCGCACCCGCACCCGCCACCGTCCCCGCCCCCGCCCCCCCTCCCGCCGCTGGACCCGCACCCGCCCTCGTTGCCGCCGCGATCCCCGCCACCTCCCCCTCCGTCGCAGCCACCCCTGCCGCCAATCCCGCCGTCCGAACGCCAGTCCCCGCCACCGCGGCCGCACCCGCACCCGCCACCGCCTCCCCCACCGTCGCCCCCGCCCCCGCCCCCGCCCCCTCCGCTGTCTCTGCCGCCATCCGCACACCAGCCCCCGCCGCCCGCCCCACCACCGCCCACGTCCCCGCCCCCGCCATCCGCGCCGCCTCCCCCGCCGCCGTCACCACCGCAAATGCCGCTGCCTCCGTCCCCGCCCCCTCTCCAGGTCCCGCCGTCGCCACCGTCACCGCAACCACCATCGCAGCCAACCCCGCAGCAGCGGTCCCCACTCCAGGCCCCGCTGCCGGCCCCATCCCCGCCCGCGTCCACACCCTCGCCTTCGCTGCCGCCTCCACCCTTGCACCCACCGCCGCCCCCGCCATCATCCCCGTCCCGGCCCCCGTCCTCACCACCGTATCCGCTGCAGCCCCCCCCGCCCGCTACCGCCCCCCCGCCCGCCCCAGCCTCTGCCATTGCCGGAATCCGCGTTGTCACGTCCGCCACTGCCCTGGGGGTCCCCTTCACCAACCCGCCCTGCCGGCCTGACCTGGACTGGAAGCAGCGGACTGATGAGGCCGTGCGTCGCCTGGACAAAATCAGCCACATGCATCTGTCCATGTTCGGGCGAGCCTCAACTGCGGCTGCGTACGGGACCCATATGGCGACATACCATATGGAGCACTCTGGATTACCGCCGCCTGACACGCTCGCAGTCTGGGAGGCGGCGGTGGCCAAGCTTGTCGACCGCAGTCAGGGACCCTCGCAACACGACCGAAGGCTGACAGGCGTCCCAGCCCACCTCCTGCCTGGTCACCCGGTTTCAGGTGGATTTGGCAGCCTTCCATTACAGCAGCACATCTACGCCCGCTGGGCAAAGCGTGCGGCTGCATACGCTGGCCGGGATGGAAGTGGCGTGGCACCTGCAGCGCAAGCCCCGTGGCAGCGGGTTTTTGGGTACCTGCTTCGGTCCTACCATCCCTGCTTTCGCCCCATGGCGCTGCTGACGGCTCGTGCGGACGGGCCCTGGCTTGGCACCCCGTCCTTGCCTCCCGACGTGCACCGCATCGTCACAGCCCTCTCCCACCTACCCCCAGCAGTCGACATTGGTACCTCCCCTCTCACGCCCGGCGCGTGGTGCGTCAACACGCCACTATGGGGAAACCCGCTGCTACCCAACGCGCCACCCTCTGGCCGCCGCCCCGGCCTTGAAGCCTACCACCTACAGCTCACGGAATGCCGCCGCCTGCGCACGCTGGGTGACGCCGTGCGTGTCTACGACGCCTTTGCTGCGTATGAAACATCGTGGCGTCACCGCCTGGCATCGACTCCGGGCATCCACATCTTCACCTTGCTGGCAACCGAATGGGCGCAGCTGGTGCGGGAACAGCTACAGCCATCTAGCGCCGTGGCGGGCGCTTTTGCGGATCGCGTGCAGGCCATCGCCGCCATTACTGCCCTGCTCTTGGACATCAACCCCTCCTGGGCTGCTGCTGCACGCATGCACCTTCCTGCGCCCCCTGCGCCCCCAGCGTCGCCGCGTATCGCACCAGCGCCGTCAGCGCGTCCCCCCGCCCCAGCAACCGCCCCCCTAGGTCCCGCCGCCGCCCAGCCAGCCCCCGCCCCCGTTCACCCGCCTACCCACGCAGCCACCCCTGCCCCAGCATTGCCCACCGAGGACCAGGTCGTGGCGATGATTGTCAGCCGCATGGGATGGTTCATCCAGGGGCACCAACGCCCCGTTCCCCTGACCGCCTTGGCTGTCCGCGACGGCACAGCAATGCAGCTAACTGGCGTCAATGAGGACCGCACGCGTCTTCACCATGCTTATGTGGCTGAAGCCCTGGGCGTCACACTGCCTCCCGCCCCCGGGCGCCAGCGCCTGGTCCAGTTCCGGCGACACATGGCCTCGGTGTGGCAAGTACGATGGGAACTGAAGCACAAGGAGGTGCTGTGGCGGTTGGCGGTTGACGGTGTGGGCATGCTGGGAAATACGCACATCCATGGCAGCTCGCCGGAGCCGTGCGTATGTGGCGCATACGCCTCTCCCCCGTTACCGGCGGTGATACCGCCCTCGCCTCGACTGCATCACTTTTGGGAGTGCCCCATCGCGCAGAGTGTGGTGGAGCTGCTACAGGACACCATCAATGCTGGCCGCACCGACGCGGGCTGCCCTGTCCGGCGGCATCACGTCTGGCTGCTGGAGAGCCCGGACCCAACGCAGATACAGCAATGCGTATGGGAGGTGGTGGCCCTGGCCGCACTTAACGCGATGGAGAGTGCACGGCGGTACATGCGCGCACGGAAGCCGTTCACTGAGGGGGCTCTGGCCCGGGCCAAGGCGGTAGCACTAGCTAGCATCAGAGGCTTGCTAGCCGACTTCGCTTCGCTTGGATTGCCACGGCGCCGGCGGGATAAGGCCTGGCTGAAAGTGTCTGACACACACCCCTTCCTGCGTGTGTGTGGGGACCGGATGGAGGTAGCCATTCCGGATGTGTGTGACCTTGACGACATGTGATTCCTGATCTATCTGAAACCAAACACTAACAGTCTGTGATGCTGCGCTTACGACTATCTGACTTGACCAAACACGGACATGCGAGTAGTATTACAGCCACTTTTGTGCGTTTGAGATGGGGTGGGGTTGCATGCAACCGTAGGCAGGATTGAGGGGCCGATCGCAATCCAGGCTAGGTGGGGCTCTGGTTTCAACGGGTTCCACTGTATGTGCCTACTTTTCTGCCTGTTGAACAGCATTGGGCGCCACCGTTCTGATTAGGTGATGCGCCTGCTAGTCCTGCTACTGAATTGACATCAAACCTGCCTAACCTGCCTATGAAACACATCTCTACGCGCGCTCAGTGACATGCGTACGGCTAGCAAACTTTGCCAGGTGTGATGGTCAGGGGAGTGACCCGAGAACCCGAGAAGGGACCACCTGTAATACTCACTCACTCACTATAGCAATCAATAGCAACCAATGCATTATGGCATCAGCATCTATCAGCGAAAATATGATTTCATGCCGAGTGGAGAATGGCGCGCCATCAGATCACCGAATGGTGATATCTCGCCTAGCCCCCTCACCCTCGGCCGCTATGCAGCATCAACCAGGTAAAGGCTTGAGGCGATGTAAGCTATACTTCATGGATTATGGGGATCTACGCCAGCACTTTAAGGAATGGATTGACACTAACGCTGCCACCATACCATCCAGCCCAGCAGCAATTATTGATTGGTGGCCGCTTTTTAAATCAGCAATGATTACTTCCATCCATACACTCAATACGGAGTCAGTGCGAAGGCATCACACAGCGACAGAACAGCTAGCGCAGGCAAACAGATCTGCCACCCAAGCTTTTGCATCAGTGGAAAGGGCGGCCACTAGGGGGCAACCACTGCACGATCTGGCGAACAATGCAGTATCAGCAAGAGCAGCGGTACCTAAAGCAGCAGTAGAAGCCAGCGTATCAACAGAAAGGCGCACTCGACACACATGGCTACGGATGGGGGAGCAACCGAACCCCGTTATGACTAAACTCCTTCGCCCCCCGGCGACATCACGACGTATACAGGCGCTGAAATGCAGTGATGGCGCCACCACGTCTGACCCGGTTAAGTTGGCGCAGGAAATGATCACCTTTTGGAGCGGCATCAGCAACATGGCGACAACCAACCCTGAGGCCGGCGCAACTGTCCTAGAGGCGCTACGGGCGGCAGGACGACGCTGCCCCCCAGCCCTAGCAGCAGAGATGGGTAGCCTTGTAGTGTCGAGTGAGGAGGTGGCCAAAGCGCTGTCTGCAGCGCCAGCCGGAAGGGCGCCCAGCGCGGACGGTATTCCAGCGGACCTATATCAACGCTTCAGCGACAAATTCTCAGCCATTCTTGCCTCAGTACTCTCAGCAGCAGCCCAGCAACAACGTCTACCAAAGGGTTTCCTGGATGGAGTTATTTGCTGCTTGCATAAAGCGGGGGACCCTACGGTGATTGCTAACTACAGGCCTATCACCCTACTTGACACAGACTACCGGACCCTTGCAAGAATCCTTGCTACTAGGGTATCAAAAGCTTTCAGTCAGACTATCAGCCCCGAACAGACAGCCTTCCTACCACTAAGACGGATTGCTGACAATATTGCACTTCTACAACTGGCACCGCACATCCTGAAAGGGGCAGAGGAAACCGGCGTGGTAGCTTTTTTGGACTTCCACAAGGCGTACGACACTGTTAATCGCGAATTCATGTTTGAATGTTTACAAGCACTTGGGGTTGGCGATGGTTTCCTTGACTGGGTACGTATGCTACACAACGGCACGCGTTCTGCAGCACTGGTCAACGGACATCTGTCACAATTCATGGAACTTACAGCTGGCGTACGGCAAGGATGCCCACTTGCTCCACTGTTATATCTTGCAATCGCTCAAGCGCTTCTCTCATGGCTCAACAGCAACGGGTTTGGTATTGACGTGCATAAACTAAAAGCCTCACAATATGCAGATGATTATTCACAATTCCTACGCAAATTGGCTGAGATACCAACGTTCATTGACGCTATGGTAACGTTTGGCAAGGCCTCGGGGCAGCAGCTGAATATTACAAAATCTGAGGCTATTACTATTGGCGCCACATACTCGACTGCCAATCCCACAGCGGCAGCAACGCAGCCTCAATCAGCACTACGACTGGTTGCGTCGGCGAAGACGCTTGGCATACACTTCAACAATAATGCAGGACCACCGCCAGCGCTTATTATGGCACCGACACTAGAAAAAGCGAATGCTTGTATGAACCGCATTGCAGGGATGTCGCTCACTACCTTCGGCAGGGCAGCAGCGGTGTCAGGATATGCACTGAGCAAGACACTGTACAAATTGGAGTTTGATGGCATACCAAATGATGGATCACTGGAAAAAAATCATTAGCAATGCTGCAGCACTGGTGGACCGGGGAATCTCACCAGCGGCATACAGAAATAATCCACATGCACGATTACCCGGGGTCAGCAACACAATTCTAAGTTTACCTGTCAAGTGCGGGGGATTTGGTATGTTACCGGCTATACAACATGTGCGGGCTCGCCATGCGCTACTAGGAATCAGAGGTATAGCGGGAGGTGGACGCACGATGCTGAAATTTAACCCCCCATGGTCGCACAACCTGAAAAATGCAGTCTGTCTACACCACCCAGCAGCGCAGCCCCTGGCGCTCCTGACGGCACGTAAGCACCCCACAACGGGGAGGCCGATCGTGTTGGGGAAAGGGGTAGACACGGGCTGTGCACTGATTGAGCGAGTGTGCTCCGCGCTCATGAACCTACCGGAACTTGTGATACTCGATGCCAATCTACTTCAAGCGGGGCCATGGGTTTCGCAAGCACCGTTGTGGGGCAACCCAACCTTGACTTTTAGACAGAGAAATGGTGTGAATGTATCTTTGGAAGGGGGCTTCTCGGATATTGTTGCACTAGGCTCAATTACCACAGTCAGAGATGCAGTGAGGGCTATTGATACGTTTGCACGGGTTAAGGAGAAATTGCAAGACGTGCCGGCCAATACCAGAGCCCCACCCCGGATACGGAGTGAATGCACACGCGCTTACAAGGAAGATGTGATTGATGCGGGAATTTTTGGAGGACTAGGGATAGATTTGATGCCGAGGCCCCTGAGGAATGGGATAGATGCATTTCGACGCATGCAAAACTTGATTAACCACCTGCCTGCGGGATGGACAGAAGCGGCACGAACAGGCATGGGACTAAACCAGGATCAAGCATACACAGAAATGATTGACCATATAGTGGGGTGCCTTGGATGGAAGATGAACAATCAACCAATTCCACTGGCGACCGTTTCGGTGAAGCAGGCCACGTACCTGCAGATGCGTGAAGCGTTTGGGAAACTAGCAGAAAAACATGCTGATTTTGTCCACGAGGCTAAGGGTGGTAACGTAGGTGATATAGTGATGGTGATAGAGGACAAGGAACGCATCTCGAGCACATATGAACACTTGTGGAAGCTTAAATGGGAAGCAGAGCAGAAAGAAGCCTTCTGGAGGCTAGCAGTGGATGGATTCCCAGGCTTCTCGATGCACAGAGGGCAAGGTCATAAATGCCCATGAGCATGAGCATGTGACATGGCTTGAAGTCCATGCGGCCCCACTAACTCCTTTGAGTCCGGAGGCGCAATGATAACTAAACAAAGGGGAATCAGCTAGCAGTTGCGCAATTCACTAGACCGAAGCGTTGTCACCGCGTGCAAGTAAGCAGCTAGCTTTTGAACGTCCGTGCCAAGCATAGCTCTTTTCATATCACTACCTGTAATACCCACTGCTTCCCTCAAGCTCGCGTACTTCGTGCATTCCAGCAAGACGTGCTTTTCGTCTTCCACGCCTCCATTCCCGCACAGCCTACACACCCGTTGCGCCCTAGCCCGGAAATGTCCCCCCGCCTGGGGGCGGTTCACTTCCAGGTCCCAGCAGCCCAAACGAAAGCGCATTAGGGCTATCAAATGCTTATGCGCCACGTACTGCCTCATATGGGCTAGTCTGCCTTGCTCAATCGATGCATCTTTTAGTGGCACTCCCATCCACTGCAGATACCTGCACATTTTCACCCCTGGCGCGCCGCCCACAGAGCGCCGCCCCCCACTTTCAGCAAACAATCGCGGGTCAGTGTGAAGACTAGCAGCGTCCCATTCGTGCATAAGTTTGCTGGAAAGCTCAGCTAGGAGCGTCCCAACCGGCAGCTCAGTTCGAAGCAACCATGCACCCAGCGCAGCCTGGCCTTGCAGTCCTTTTTCGGACCAGTCGTAACCTAGCTTCCTACATACCTTATACAGCTTGCTTACCCAGCACATCCCCTGGAAAGCACTTGCTACTGCCGTGTTCACAGCATCCTCCAAGAACGTGTGCGCGAGTGACTTTTCTTGCTTGACTATGCGGTTCCAAAAACCAAAGACCAGACGCGCCCAATGCAGATGCATTGGGTACGCCGCGAATTCAGCATAAAGCAGCCTGTGTGTTGGCTTACGCACCCCAGCCGCTCTCGTAAGGAAAGATGTCTGCAGCGCAACCATTGGGTCAACCAAGGCCTTCTCGAACAGCGTGCTGGCCTTCCGCCATTTGCCACGTATGGCCCCTTCCTGTGCGCGATCATAGCCATCGTAGCTGACCCCCTCGAAGAGAGAGTACAACGCGTCCGGCCCCCATATCTCTACACCATAGGACAATACCGATCTCACTTGCACATCGAAACAGGTGTGCATAACGTCAGGTGCCAAACAGCCCCTCTTGTCTAGCGCAGCTATCAAACCGAGAGCAGCTCTTTTACCCGCGGCAATCAGCTCCTGGTAGCAGGAATCGAACGTCGTGGCTGGCCCGTAGTAAAGGCCTAGGTACCGCGCGCGCCCCTTCACAGGGATTCGCACGCCTCCGTACCTAAGGGCAGTAGCTCGCACCGCAGACAGTTGCCTCTCTACTGAGGTGCCAGCAAAAACCATGATCTCACACTTGCCTATATTCACACGCATCCCAAAGGCCTCACAGAACTCATGCAACCTGTTTAGCAGGAACTGCATGCGATGGATGGACAGCGCACAGAACGTCAGATCGTCAGCGTACAGCAGGCAGGCCACAAGCTTGCCGCCAATCTCAGGTGCCTCATTACTCCACGTGCGACTGGGTAGTTCGTGCCTATCCCATGCATCTATGTAATCGGCCAGGGCTTCAATGAAGATAAATGCCCATGTGGGGTGATGGATGCACAGTCTGACCGCGCACACCATTTCAGCACGTGCACAATTGCTAGCACGCTACGGCTGCATATTCAGGAAGCGACAGACATAGGTGACGAGGATCACATAATTGAGTTGATAGTGGAGCGTAAGAATCTGTGGCTAGTAATACCGCCACACGAGGCTATCCAGCAACCCATCTGGGACGTTGTATGCCTGGCTGCGATCTCTGCCATGGAGTACGGTAGATTGCATTGGTTACAAGAAGGACCTGCTGACGCAGCTCATGAGCTTAACTGCTCTGACTCCTCGGGCGCGCCACCTGCAACGCCAACGACCTACTCTGTGCCTTGGGCTAGTAGGCTTGCTCCCATGGGACGCTCCACTTCAATTGGTTGCGATTGGTTGCTCCCTAATCAGTCACCCGATCGATCCGAACTACTCGATTTATAAGAGTCCGCAGCCAGCCTTCCGGACTGAATCCGGCCAAATCAACTAAGTCCTAAACTCGTCCAGCCGTCTGCATATCCGTAGTCAATTCATTCCGATCGAAATCGGAGGGATGTGAGGGAGTCGAACCCACGACCTCGAGAGAATTCGTCCCTTGACGCTATCCATCGAGGCTGAACCGTCCACCCCGGTACGGTAGGAGGCTATTGTTTGCCTCCAGAGGGGAACAAGGCAAGGTAGAAGAAACAGCGATTAGCAGGATTAAAACGCAAGTTATAGCAGACTTTTGGGAGCGTTTGCAGATGTATGTGAGCCTGGGCATCAAGCCAAGGGGATGGGACGAAATCCCACCAGGCCACCCTTGGATTGAAAGAAGGGAAGACGGGAGTATGTGGATCAATAAGCCGACTTTCATTTCAGTTGAAGAGGAAGGAGATTGAGTTTAGAAGATGGTGGCGCTCCCATGGGAGCAAGGCCTATTAGCCCAAGGCGCAGAGTAGGCTGTCGGCGCTGCAGGTGGCGCGCCCCTGAGGTCTAGAGCAGGGCGTCCGTACTAGTACGTGCTCGCTGGCTCGTGAGCTGCGTCAGCAGGTCCCTCCTGTAACCAATGCAATCTAGCAGCGGACCGAACGGCCCGAATGGGGAGCTCTGGCAGTCTGGGAGAAGGAGGGGGCTCAGCCGAGCACGAGGACATGCCGGGTCTGGTGGATGTCAGCGATTCGGACTCCGAACTAGGCTGGGGCGATGAGGAGCAGCCCCAAGGATGGAGTGAGTCACCAGGCCGTCGTTTTCTGGTCCACTACACCTCCGCTGCCGCGTCCCCGGCGGTGTCTTGTGGGATGAACTCTGGGACACCAGGCCAAACGGGACCCCCTGCTCACTCGCCGGGCTTCCTAAACCACGGAAGGGAGGACGGCGGCACCCCTCCTACCTTTCCAATCGTGAACCCAGAGTCCGGCCCAACCCAGGGTTTCGGGGGTTATCACGCCGCAGGCACTCCCTCGTCTCCCCATTACCCCACGTTGGCCGATATCCTGCTGACTAGGCCCACGAAGGAGGAAGTGCTGCGGCTGACCCCAGCACAGCATTTGGCGGCTGCCCAGGAGTATGGACGGCGGGCAAGGGAGGCGCTAGGGGAGTTGGCCCTAGAGGACGACCGGCGGGAGCTGCTACTCGCCAGCCTAGACCCAGCCCTACCCCCAGAGCAATACGCAGCTATCTCCAAGGTGCTGCTTGACAACTTTGACATCTTTGTGGTATCCCACCATGACCTGACCGTGACGAACTGGCTGGAAGCAAGCATCGACACTGGCGACGCTGCGCCGGTGTGCACCAACCCTTACCGTCTTAGTAAGGGTGAACGGGACGCATTGGAGGCGGAGGTGCAGAAGATGCTGAGCACAGGAGTCATACAACAGAGCTCATCGGAGTGGTGTTCCCCCATGGTGATGGTGAAGAAGCGCCCAGCCGGGAGCGACAAGGCGGGTGGCAACACCGGCGACGGCGCCGAGCTGTCGGAGCCGGCCGCGCCACCTTCGTGGCGTGCGTGTATCGACCTTCGCGCAGTCAACGAGCTGACCAAGCCACTGCGCTTTCCCATGCCTCACGTACAAACCATGATAGACACCGTTGCGCCTCCGATTGGAGAGCAGCGAGTGTACTCGACCGTGGATCTCATCGCCGGATTTTGGCAGGTGCCTGTCCGGCCGGAGGACTGTCGCAAATTAGCATTCCAGGCACCATCCGGACTCTATGAGTTCACCGTGCTGCCTATGGGCGCGCGCCAGTCCCCCGCACTGTTTCAGCGGCTGTTGAGCCTAGTGCTCCGCCCAATTCTGTATTACGGGCCAGGCGAGACCATGCCTAACAAGTGCTGTGCTCTCTTTATCGACGACATCTGCGTTGCCAGCACCGACCCTATCACCCACGCCAGCGACCTGCAGAACTTGTTCGACTGCCTGCGCCTGGCAAACCTAAAAATGTCGGTGAAGAAGTGTCACTTCGCCACCACAACGGTGGAGTTCTTGGGCCACGAAATCAACGGGGCGACCGGGACCTACACTCTGGCGCCACGCAACGCTCAGGCGATTCGGGACTACCCGATGTTGAAAACGGTGAGGCAAGCTAAGGCGTTCCTGGGGCTGGCGAATTACTACCGGGCAATGGTGCCCGGTTTCGCGCAAGTGAGCCGGCCACTCTACGACTGCCTGGGCAAGCTCGGCTATCACTGGGGACCAGAGCAGCAGGAGGCTTTTGAACTGCTCAAAACCGCGCTGACCAACGAGCCCGTGCTGCGTGCGGCGGACGTAACCCGGCCCTTCCGGCTCGCCACGGACTTCAGCTGCAACGCCGTGGGTGCGTGCCTGTCACAGGACGACGACGAAGGGCGCGAGTACGCCGTCTCCTACGCCAGCAAGCGGCTCACTGGCGCGGAGACCAGGTGGTCCAGCACCGATGGCGAGGCTTACGCTGCCGTGTGGGCGGTGAAGAAGTATCACGAGTACCTGGCTTGCGGCAGGTTCCAGCTGGTCACCGACAACACGGCGCTCACCTACATCATGCGCGCAAAGGACTTGACAGGCAAGCTGGCGCGTTATGCACTACGGTTGCAGGGCTACGATATGGAGATCACGCACCGGCCCGGCTCCAAACACGGGAACGTAGACGGGCTGAGCCGGCTGGGGCACCTAGCAGGCGAGGCGGAAGGGGATGGGGCAAGAGAGGGCGGCAGCGAGGAGGATATGCCTGGGATGGAGCACCCGGAGGACTTCACTACTCAGCCCCTTGATTCCGGGCTAATGGAGGTGACAGCCGCCGCTCACCTCTACCGCCACACCATCATGACTACGTTCCTGCACGGCCGCTCGCTCTCGCAGGAATTCGAGCACCAGTGGCCGACTCCCCTGGAGCGGGAGTTGCGGATTTATATGGCGCGCACTACGTCGGGCAAGGTGGGGCCGGAAGCGGATCCGCAGAAACCCGAGGGGACTGCAGGGGTAGGAGGGGCTGCCGGGGCCAAGGCCAGCCATACGCCCGCAACCACGGGCGGCACCACGGAGGCAGGGCTAAGCCCTGGTGCAGGACCCAGCAAACCCCAGGCAGTTAGGGCCGTGGCGGCCGGCGACCCGACCCCGGCATCACCTTTGCAGCGGTTGCTAGCTATGTGCCGACAGCCCACGCTTAGCCCAAACAAGCGTGGGAGGGGCAACGTGGCGGACCAACCCCTGGCATCGCCACCCCGGTCACTGCTCAGCCCCTCAGGAGCCCCTCAGCGCCGGAGGAGGCTGCCCCAACCACCCCCGTACCTGCAAGAATACACCGAGCAAGGCGAAGACTCGGGAGCGGTGGAGAGCCCAAAATGTGGCAGGTGTGGTCAGGGGAAACCGGAGTGGAACATGCTACTGTGCGACCACCCCGACTGCATGAGCGCTTACCACACCACCTGTCTACGACCGCCGTTGCGATGGGTGCCGGAGGGCGATTGGTTTTGCCCTGACCATGCGCAAAACGGCGGCGCGGCAGAGCCGGGGCCAGCAAAAGAGACCACGGTGGCGGGCAAGGACCAGCCGGGAACGGGCGAGGGTGTGTCGCCTACACACCGGCGCCTTGTGCGTGTGGTGCGCCGACTCCCACTGACGGAGACGGCCCCTGTCCCGGCCCCTGCGCCCGTTGGCACTACCAACCTGGCTGCAGGTCGGGCACCCGCCAACGAGCAGACCACAACAACCCTGCCTTTCACCAACCACAGCTGGAGCCTAGCCGCGGCAACCCCTACCGCGACGGTGGCCAACCCCAACGCCAGGAGCGGGGTAGCTACCGCCACGATGGGCGGCGGCAGCACCTTCCCAACTGAGGAGCAGGTGAAGGCGTTCACGGGTGAGGAGGATTCGAGCGAGGGAGAGGACTGGGAGCAGGAGGGGTCCGACTCGGATTCGGAAGAAGAAGGAGAAGTGTCGGAAGGGATCCTGGCCATGGACGGGGTGCCCCAATACAGCAAAGGAGAGAGCGACGTTTGGCTAGACGAGGCGCTGATCTACTACTTGCAACACCGGAAATTTGCTCCCCGCCCCGACCTGGTCGGCAACGACTACTACAGGGAGTGCGCTCGCGTGTCGCGCAAGGCCCGCCGCTACCGCTGGGACAACGGACAACTCTACAGGAAGGGCACCCGCAACCGGCCTGAGGTGCGTGTGTTGAGGAAGGAGGAGCGGGTGGCTGCGCTGGCCGAGATACACAACATGGCGCATCCGGGGGCTCGCAGTACCTTCGACGTGTGCCGGTCGCGGTTCTGCTGGAAGGGCATGTGGCACGACTGCAAGGTGTACGTGGAGCACTGTGCGCAGTGCCACCCCATGCAACACGTGCTGCTGCGCGACTTGCCGCTCCGTCCCCTGCCAATCGTGCAAGTGCACCACCGGGTTAACGTGGACCTGAGTGGCCCGCACGTGCGCACCCCCCGCGGCAATCGCTACATTGCAGTAGCTATTGATGCCTACAGCAAATACCCGATCGTGGGCGCCCTGCCCAACAAGGAGAGCTCCACCACGGCCCGATGGCTGTGGGAAAACGTGTTGTGCCACTGGGGATCCGTGGCGGTAGTGATGACGGACCAGGGCACGGAATGGCAGGGCGAATTCGCCGCATTATTGGCGCGCGAGCGCATCCGGCACAGCAAAGCCAGCCCCCGTTGCCCCGCGCAGAATGGGCAAGTGGAGCGCTTCATGGGCATCATGCGCTCGTCGCTGGTGCGGCTATGCCAGGAGGGCGCGGAGACGGAGTGGGACACGTACCTGGCCCAGGTGGCGCTTTCCTACCGCGCCACCCGGCAGCGCTCCACCGGTTGCTCCCCGGCGCTGCTGCTGTACGGGAGGGAGCTGGTGCTGGGGCAGCAGAAGCCCCCGGTGGACCAGCAACCACCAGCACCGGGTGAGGACCTGGATTCGGAGGGAGAAGAGGCAGAACTGATTGCGGCCGCCCGGCGGCAGGAAGCGGAGGCCCGGCGGGAGATCCTGGAACGGGTGGCGGCAACCGCACGGACAAAGATGGAGGCGGCCCAGGAGCGCATGAAGCGCGACCACGCCAGGCGTACGCATGTAAACATTATGCCCCGCCCCCACGGACCCGTACCGATGGTGGGCAACGAGGGAGCGTACGGGGCGCCCCAGGCAGTGACGGCGGCGGCACCCGCTGCCGCGTTCACAGGGCCCAAACCTCGGCAAGCCGCTCCCAGCACGGACAGCGACCGCACGAGGTCGCCGTCCAACACCCCGCCTCCCCCACCAGCCCCAGCGACTGCAGAGCTAGGTGGGGGCGGCGCGGGCGCAGCCCAGCTTGAGAGCAGCAGGTTGGCACCAGAAACCGGACGGGGCCGCGTCCGCGGGCGGCGGTCCGAGGGTCGCGGGCGCGGCGCTGCAGGCGCGGCACCACCGATCGGGGGCACCCACAGCCCAGACCGCAGTCATGACTCAGTACCAGAAGATGACCCAGCACTCCGGCACCTCCCATGCCTGGAGAAGGGAACGCTTGTCTACCGCCTGAAGCCAAGTCGCACGAAGCTTCAGCCCACTCGGGAGGGCCCGTTCCTATGGCAGCTCTGGAACCGCGTCGGCACAATGGCACTTGTGGAGGACAACAGCGGAGCCCGCTTCACCATCCCCGTGGCGCAGCTGCTGGTTCCGCGCAGCGCGGCCTAGCGCCAGGTGGGACCTAGGCGGGAGAAAGGGGGCAAACCCTAGCCTCCTATCAGAACGCACCACGCGTTCTAAGTTGTATCCCAAACGAACTATCATATCGGCGAAAGGGCGAAGCGGTTCAACGACAAAGGGTACTGCTGACGGTTAGTGGCATTTGCGAGCCGAGGCGAGTCAGGGCGCGCCACGAAGCCCTACTCGGTCCTGTCCACTGAAAACAAACACAGCCTTACCTTCGTGTAGCCATACACTGGTCACCGCCAATAGCGCACAACTAGAAAAAAACCTTTAGCAATGGAGGGAGGTAGTCCGCCAGACAGGGGCGGCGCTCCACCACCCGCAGCTGGGGGCAGGCAGGCCAGCGCCGGAGGCTCAAGGGCGGACCATGGGGCTGGGGTCGACAGCGGGAGCAAGGTAGCCGCTGCGGCGGCCGCCACTGTGCCCCAGCCAGGGCAGCGGGGGAAGGGGTTTTTGGGTCAGAGCCCACGGCAGGGGCCATTGGCTCGACGGCAGCCGGCACGCAGCCGATCCAGCCGGACGAGTTCCGAAGCCTGCTGGAGGAAATAGTGAACACGCCCGGCAGCCGCAGCAGCACGGCCAGTATGACCACGTCCTCCGGGCCCACCAACAGCAGCAGTACCGAGCAGATCAGCTCGGGGTCTGGCTCGGAGGAAACGGAGACCACGGAGGAGTCGGAATTAGTGGGGACAGAGGATGAGGGCCAACCAGAAGTGACCTCGGGGTCAGCCCCTAGCAGCAGCCAGCCGCCGGCACCCGACGGTGCCGGGGGCCCAGCTCGACCGTCCCAGCCTGCTGCTGGATCCATGGAGTGGCGCAAGGAGGTGTGGAGCGCTTCGGCACGCCTCATTCTGGGCATGTCGCCCAACTCGGCGGCTATAGCGGTCCGGGTGGCAGCGGGGGACATCCAGCTCGCACCAGGGACCAAACTGTACTTGCCAGGCGAGCGGCACGTGGTGCTGACCTGCAGCAAGCAGCTCAGCCACATGCTGCTGGTAGCGATGATGCACCACGGGCTCCGGACGCTCGACGGGCGGCTCCGGTTGGACCACCCACTGCCGATCGCCGACCGCCACGCCGCTCTGGCCACGGTGGTGGGCGTGATGGGCCTCGAGCTGGTGCCCGGCGGCAAGACCAAGACCTAAACGTAAGCGGTTGCGCACGGAGCGGCACCCCCGGGGCCGCACTGGGACGCGCGGCGTAGGTGGGGCCGGACCGACAGCTGTGGTGCGATGCACGGGGCGCCGCGTCGTGCTGACCGGACGCGTTCTGCCGTCAAAACACACGTCCTGTCACCGACTGCAGGACAAGGCGTGAATACGTTCTTCAATATCCCACAATGAAACAGGGCATATCAGCGGCGGTAATTTAGCGGAGCCACGCGCGGACAAGGAGCGGAAATATGGATTTGGAGCTCTTGGAGCAGCTGGCCGGAGGAGCCCGCCGACTTCAACTTAGCAATTAGAAGTAATAGAGGCAATCCAATAGAATGAATCCGAGCTCACTGCGAGAGGAAAATAGGGCACCTGTCGGTGCGCTGTTGAAAGGGTCGACTCGGCAGGCGAACGGCCGCTGAGGCCCCGTTTAGTGTGGCAAGGACGGCAACTGGTTCACATAAATTATGCCTATTGAATGGCATAACGCAAGGGTAATTTCTGAGAGTGCGGACGGAACAACTGTGGCGGGAGCGCTAGCCAAATGTGGCAGTGGAAAATGAGGTGATTAGCGGACGGAAAATAGGTCTAGGGCGCCCGGAAGGCGCAGTGTTTAGAGTGTGGCGGTGAGCAATGACGAAACAGCTGCTAATTCAGTGGTTAACGAAGAGGTGAAGCCGCGCTTAGGGTTGGAACAACCAGGAGGAAGGCGGAGGAGAGGTAGGGTCGGTGACGTGTGTGTATGCGTGTGTGTCTGAGGCCAGAGCCGGCCTGAGCCGGCCTACCCCATGCGGCGGCGCCGCTGGAGCGGCTAGCTCCGCTAGCTACCAGGCCGATGGCCTGGCTGGCCTGTCCGGCCTAGGCCTGGGCGGCCGGTACGGGGTACGGCGCCCATGCCGGGGCAGGACAGGCGCTATATAAGGCCAGTTTTTTCCAGTCTTGGCACTCAGCAACACATTCCTAACCTCTGAGCACCAACCACCCAACCGACTAGCAACCAAGCGCCGCCCTTCGAAGCGCGCTGAAGTCGAATCAACTTAACCAAAAATACCGTGTAACAAGTGTGAAGTGAACTCTTGCCTCTTTCCCTTGTCCCTCGCGTGCCATCTCAGAAAAACACAGCCGTACAGCGTGTCGGGCTAGCTTTCCCCTTCCCCCACAGGGTGCCCCCCGGCACGTCCAAGCGTACCGCGTGTCAAACCCAACCTTCTCCCCTTACCCCCTCTCTTACCTCCTATCCCCAACGTACCGTTGAAGCCCCACCCCTTCTCCCCCTTCTCTCTCGTTCCTCCTATCCCCACACCGTGTCGTGTCAGCAACCCAAACCCCAAGCACAGTAAGTGCTAAGCGAGTGAACCCGAACCCCCATTCAGTGAGTCAGCCAAGGCCCCCTGCCCACACTAGGCCATAGGGCCCAACCGTGACCGTGTACGCCAAACTGTGAGCCTCTGCGCGGGGTTGAGACCAGTGTGACAGGCAGCGATAGGGTACAGCCGCTGGTGGTTGGGCCCCCCGTGTTACCGTTAGTTACCCTGGTTGTGGGTGTTCGTTGGGCCTGTCCACAGCGGGTGGTTGAAGCGGGAAGAGACTAGAAGCGTACGGGACCTTAGGCCGGGCCAGGCCGTGTCGGGTGGGCCGCATAGGGAGCGTGACAGAGCGCGGGGGTGTCCGGGGGCCGCTAGGTCGGGAATCAGTCTCCAACGCAGTGAGGACCGGGCAGGCCGGGTATCCTTCCTTGTACAGCGGGATTTTCGGTAATAGAATCTGCCGTGTCAACCGACACGTGCCCTTGACCACGCTAGCACGCACCAGCAGTGCGGGTAGCGTACCGTGTGTTTTCCACTCTGTTTCCCCCAGGTACCCGCGTGGACTTCACCTCCGGGCCCTGTCTAAGTCGTGCTGTGAGCCGCTGACCCAGTCAGGACCGGGCTGCTTCCCCCTGCACGACCATTACCCCGGGGCTTGTATCCCCGCATAACCAAAACAGCTCTCCTTCACTCGGTGTCGGTTGCTATCTGTAGCCGACACCTGACTGTGGCACGGTCTTGTCATCGACACGTACCGTGGGCTTCCCCTCTTAGCCAGGCAATCCCTTTTCTACCTCCTGTTTCCTGTCTCCTGCTGCTTGTCTCTTGCTTCTCGTCCCCTGCTCCCTGCTGTACGCTACTGCTTCCCCTTCGGCGTCCCCATCGGTTTCCGCGACGCCTTGCCTGATCCGGGACTCCTTTCGGCTTCCGTCTCGCCTCCGGCATCACCGACTGCTACCCCTGACTTGATCACCGGAGCCCGGTGTATACCTTCAAGCGTGTCTGAATCCGCAGGTAGCCGACTACGCGCGGCACCTCCTAAAAAGTACCCCGCAGGCATCCTACTGCTTGCCCGCAACTGCCCCATATTCGTATCCTCCTCTCTCCCGGGCGGCAGGGTTGAGTGAGACAGCCTCTGCCACGGCTGCAGGCCTGAACCTGCACCACCCATATCGGGCGCGTTGACGCCCCTGCCTGTTATCCTATCCGCCTAGACCAACCAAAGCGAACCAGTGGTGCGAGAAAAACAGCTACCGACGTCCTCATACGGCGGCGCTGGGTACTGCTGGGAGCGAAGAGTCCCCCTCTGCAAGCAGCGCGCCTTCCCAGCCCTCGACAAAAAGCGTTAAAACTCGGCGATAAAATTGTCCGGTTGTGTTTAGGTGACCGCTCCGCTTTTCTGACCGACATGCTACACTGGTATCGAGACCAGTGAAACAGAGGCTTTCGCCTCGCTGGCTGTCCCGCTGAATTACGCTAAGTAATCCCGCTTTGGCTGTGCTGATAAGGCACGTGGGGCGAAGGTCGTTCCTTAAGGTTTACAGTGGAAATGGAACTGTCTTGTCTCGTCTCGCAAGCAGCCTAAATAGTAATCTGTCTCTAAGCATTGGCGATGCAATGATTGTACGACATCTCAAAGCGCGGTCCGCATGCGCGGTCGCGGTGCGCGTGCACCTGCATGTGCACTTGCATGCATGCTGCTTGCATGGCCTAGGTTGTTCATGTTCGTGGCGTATCTGCTACCTATACGTCCACTCCAGTCCAATTGACATCACCTGTTACACGCGCCAGGGCGCGTCACGACAGCGGGATTACCTGTCAGCCTGCTGGCTCACTTGTGTGGTGCCAAGCAGGAGTGCCTAATTGTTGCCCCGTTTGCGCGACAAGCACCGGCTGCCTTGCGCATGCGCACTGTTAAAGCGCTTCAGAAAGCTCCCTGCCAAGCCCCAATGCAGTCTGCTGGCAACGCAGGTGCTTCTTGGTATCAAAAATTTCGTGTGACAACGTGGCTGCCAAGACTCAAGATTTTCACGCCTGGGCCGTCTCACTTTGCCCGGCAACTTGGCAGGACCCGTTGCACACCACCGCACTGCTCGGCATTGGGAGGAGCTCTCAACAAAGTCTCCTCACTGCACTCCACCAGCTCTCACCCCGGCACCTGTGCCCGGTGCGCGCCCAGGACTGCCGCCCTAAACAGCGCGGAGGCGCCCTTGACTCCGCGGTAGCTGGGAAAGTAATTGACGTCCACAACCACCAGCTCCCGTGGCTTGGCTGCGTATGGTTGTATTGGCTTCTCCTTTTCCTCCTCCTCGTCCACGGCCCTAACCACTACGTCAAAGCCAAACAGTGACAGCCCCAGCGCGGCACGCAGGTGCGCTGCCAGCCGCTCCAACACCTCCTGGCTGGGCGTGAAGGAGGCGGCGGCAGCCACAGCTGGGGCCGCGGCAGAAGCGGCTGCGGCAGCTGGACGGGCGGCGGACGGGAGCGTGGTGGGTAACGACTTGAGGCTGTCAAAGGTTAGGACGCCACTGGGCGTCATCGCCTCCGCGGCGGGGCGCGTGTGCGGCACGTTGGGGATGGAGGGGCGCACCGCGTGGAACACCTGTGCGCAGGCGGGGTGGGGCGGGCGCGGGCCGGGCGCCAGGCAAAGGGCCAGGTGCCGGGTGAGCGATGTATGCCTCAAGCCTATGCACGGCCATGCATACCCTCCGACCGGACGCCGGTACAGAAGCTCACGCCCAAGAACCCGGGCAGGACCAGCGACGAGAAGCTTGTGTCTAAACTGCTGGTACCGTATCTGTCAACACAGCTCTTCCCGCCACCGTGACCCACCTTGTCGCCAGCGACGTAGACCTTGTAGATGGTCGCATCATGGTTCACAAACTCCTGCACAACCGCCGGCAGCGGCACACGCCCCGCCAGACCCGCGAGCGCCTGCGGCCAGAGCGCCAGAGCCATGGCGTGCGAGTCGGGAGTGCCGCATGCCACCACGGGCTTCACGATGAACGGCGCGGAACCGCCTGCGTGCGGAGTGGCACACGGCAGGAGGCGGCGGAGTGTGTTGGCGTGACATAAGTGGACACAGGATACAGGAGCCGGGGGGAGGCATTGGATATCAGTCTCGCAGATTGCGACAACCCGGCTCACCTAGCTGCCTCAACGCCACCTCCAGCTGCTCCGGTTCGAAGGACGCGACCGTCACATTTCGTGGTGCCCGCACCACCACTCCCGCACCGCCACTCGTGCCTTGCAGCTCCACGTGTGTGAGGCTGTCGCAGACGCGCGCGAGCTCAGTTCGGTTGATCACCTGCGACACGCCAGCGCTCAGTTGACTGCCGCGGACTGGCCTGGGCTGCAACGCGCGACAGCATTTCCACCTTGCATAAACCTCCCAACCCTCCCAGCTCCGACACGCCCCCGCTGCACCTTGGCAGTGGACTCCAGCGGGTCAACCAGGCTCACTCGCCCGCCCTGCCGCGACACAAACTCCGCCATCGCCTGCACCCGAGGTCCAAACCGCGGCACCAGCAGCCCTGCGCCGCCGGCCCCACTGCTGTGCCCATCCGTTCCGGCGGCCGACGCAGCGACAGTGGTTTCAACGGCATGGGGGCCAGTAGACGAGGCGGGCTCAGCTCCGATTGCTGGTGGCGGTGACGGGCCGTACTCCAGCTCGTCCGAGGCTTTGTGTAGGACGCAATGGAAGGGCAGCTGCGCCTCCAGCGGCTGCGACAGGTCCAGAGGGGCAAACACAACGCCGTCCTGCACGTGCGGGGCGGCACGCGACACTGAGTCCAGGCACCACAGCATTGAGTCCAGACCAGAGCGGGGAAGAACGCCAGCATCCCCTACTTGCCCGACTCAACCACCCCAATTGCGGTCACCCCCGCCCCGCCCATTACGGCAATATGCAAGGCCGTAAGCCCCCGCACCGCGCCCCACCTGCGGCACCAGGTTGAGCAGGCCCTCCTTGGCCAGGTCCGCCTCGCGCGACGCCTTCATGGCGTAGCCCACCACCACCAGAGCCTGGTCGTGCGCGGCGCCCCTGGGGCCAACAGGCGCCGCCGAACCCGCCACGCCCGCATGCCCAGCGCCCTCCTCCGGCTGCTTCTCCACCTCCTGCTCCTTCTCCTCCCGGGCTCGTTTCCGGCTCCGTGCCTCAGCGCGACGTAGATTGGCGTGTGCCAGGGCCAGCCGGAGGCGCGGCCACGGCGCGTCCTGGCAGGAGGTGAGTGAACGCACGGGGTGCACATGCAGGCACCAGCCAGGGTAAGTGGATGCGCCTTACACAACCATCTGTTGCACAAACCGCACTGGCTAACCGAGACTTAACGACTTTCCGCAGCCTTGTTGCTCTGCTGACCAGCCAGCGGCTTCCGCCAACAAAGCACCTCTGGCCGCACCTGCCCAGCGTCGGCCGTGAAGCCTGGCAACACCTCCGCATCTCCAATGCCCGGCGCCAGCACCACCACCTCGACCGGCCACTGCAGCCCGTGCCTCTCCGCCCACGCCTTCAATGCCTGCTCCTGGCTGTCCGCACTGCAACCGTCGCCCAGCTCCAAGACGTCAACGCCATCGGGCACAGCTCCTGGCTCCGAGGCCTGTGCCAGGCGGTGCACATCACCAAACGAACGCCATTGGCGCGGTCGGCACACATAACATGTGAAGTACGAAGGGCGGGACGCATTAGGCCCAAGAAAATCTTGAACGCATTTTAACGCTGGGTGTATGCAGCTCCCAAGGTTAGAACCGATGGGTTCCTTCGCGGTGAGGACCGACCCTCTTGCTCAACCTGCGCTGTTTGCACCTTGAAGCCCCCACCTCGCCAGGGCTGCGGAGCTCCGCGACTCGTAGCCCGCCCCACAGCAGCAGCTGCAGTTGGCGGCGTAGCGCCTCACAGCCTGCGGGGGAGGCGGGTCCCGGGGCGCAGGTGGGCGTGTGTGTGTATACCGTACTCCCGGCGCGGATGGTTACAGTTGTACCCTTCCATATTCAAATGAATGCCTCCACGCACCATGCACGAGGGCGCCGCTGAGAGCCAACCCGCGGATGAAAGGCGCACGCGGCACCGTGCCAAACGAGGCGTCCATCGCGGGGGGCAGGTGTGATTTCGTCGATGTATATATTGCAAAATCCAAGGTTAGCAGGAAGCGCCAGCAGGACGCTCGGCCTCCAGACGTGCATTGGTCGATTAACGCAATCGAGCAGCTTGCAGCAATCGGACACCTCGAACTGAGTAAACAAACAAATCCGCTGTCTATATATGCTCGCATGCTAACTGAATTTGCTCGGAATAACGCCAGCAAGCAGCTCGGGTGTTGCGTCGACACGAGCTGAAAGCTTCTCGCTGCTTGCTTGCGTCTGAGGCTTAGCCCGCCATGGCTACGTCCAAGCGGTTCTCGATGCTTGGCGAAATGGAACCGGCCCGCCCGGCCGCGAGCGGCAAGCCCGAGGTCGGACCGGTTTACCGACCCGCGTTCCACAAGGATGGCTGGCCCAAGCTGGAGGGCGTGGAGACGTGCTTCGATTTGTTCGAGTGAGTCCTGGCGGGCCCCGGCGATGAGCTTCAGCTATATCTAGCTGTAACCGGCTGCTTGACGCTTGGCCGGGCCCGGCGACGCGCGTGGGGTGACGCAGCTTCAGCACGGCAGCTTCCACTGCCCCGCACAAAGAGGCCCGCTCTTTCCGCATGCTGCCCCGCATCCCCGTGTACACGCACCTGGTCAGCCTGGTCTCTCCCTTAGCGCTTCTGTTTTTAGTATGTCTCCGCCGTCACCTGGTTGCTTTTGGGGGTTTGGAATGAACCCCGCCCTGCCCCGGCCATGTTCACAGGAAGAGCTGCCGTCTGTTCGCGGACTGCCCCTGCCTGGGCGAGCGCGCGGTGGAGGACGGCCAGGTGGGGCCCTACCGCTTCCTGACCTTTCGCGAGGTGGAGGAGACGGTGGCGGCGGTCGCCAGCGCTTACGTGAAGCTGGGCATCAAGCCACACGACCGCATCGGCGTGCTGGGCGCCAACTGCAAGGAGTGGATGATGGCCATGCAGGTGTGTGCATAGGACTTTGTGCAAGTCGAGTCCAGAGCCCAAAGCAACCGTCCGGGTGGACCTGAGGGAGCCCGTCCTTCCCAGAGCGCGGCGTGTGCGCGGGGGGATGCTGGGCGGGGCTGTGAAGCGCTGTGAAGCACTGTGAGGCGGCCGCCGGTCGGCATGGAGCACGGCGCAGGCTAGCGGGGCAGGGCTGTACCGACGGTGGTGCTGGGGAGCGCATCTAAGCGCCCCCACGACGCCCGTCGTGGCGAGGTGCTCCTGTGCTCACCGCGGATGCTCCTGCTCCGGCCCGGCTGACCTCAGTTGCTACTGCTGCCCTCTCGGTCTTTTGTGTGCGCAGGGCATGAACCGCATGTCCATCGTGTGTGTGCCGCTGTACGAGACGCTGGGCGACACCGCAGTGGAGTACATCATCAAGCACAGCGGCACGTGAGCAGCAGCGGCAGCCGGCGGGCGCTGGGGCGGGAGGCCAGACGGGCGGAGCAGCCACCATTGCTCGTGGTGCTGCGGCCGCGACATGTGCCCTCCATTAGAAGGCGCAGTTCGGGCCGCAGCCCAGTAAAGTCGGCATCGTAGCCGCCGCACGCTAGTCGCGACAAAGGACGCGTTTGTCTCGATGCGTTGATTCAGGCTTACACACACGGATGTCGCTACGTGCGCAGGCGCATGATTGTGTCGGCCGGCAGCAAGGTCAAGGTGCTGGCCAAGGCGCTGACGTCGGCGCCTGTGAAGGCCACGGCGGACGTGGGCGTGGTGTACTGGGGTACTGCCGCGGACGCGGACCTGCAGGTGCGTGGCAAGCGGCGCCGTGCGGCTCTGCAGGGTCTCAACATTGGGCGTGTCGTGGGCATACACGCCCGTGAGTTGGCGAGTCTAGCGCCGTGTTGCGGCTGCAGCCATGTCGTAACTGGAAGGCGCGACGCGGGGCGCGGCCAGGCGGGGCCAGGCGGGGCCAGGCGGGGCCAACATCCTCGCAGGTTTTGTATAGTTGCCCACCGCCACCGTTCCGCTACCACTGGCAGGCGCTCAAGGCCACGGGTGTCAAGGTGCTGTCGTGGGAGGAGCTGGTGACCACGGGCAAGGAGGCGGCGGAGGCCGTGCCGGTCAAGCCCGCCGCCGAGGACCTGTGCACCATCATGTACACCAGCGGTGAGGGCAGCCGTGCGTGGTGTGGGCCCTAGCAGCAGCGGCGCGGTCAGCGAGTGCCAGCCGTTGGCCAGCAGGGGCGCAAGGCTAGCGAGCGGCGGGGCTGCTGGCCGTACGGCGCCAGCACAACCTGCCACACAGGCATCGGGCCGGCTCCTCGCTTTAGCATACTACACTCAGCACCTTTGTGCCTTGTCTTGCGCCTGCTGGCGCCGCCGGTCTTTGGCACCAGGCACCACGGGCGACCCCAAGGGCGTCATGATCCCGCACCGCGCCGTGGTGTCCACCATCGCGGCCATCCTGGCGTTCCTGGAGTTCTGCAAGGAGAAGATGGGCCCCTCCGACTCCTACCTGTCCTACCTGCCCCTGGCCCACATCTTCGACCGGTGAGCGAACTTTGCTGTCGGACCTTGCAAAGTTGTCCGGCCGCCTCTGTGCTTCACCAGGTAGTATTCGTTGTTGCCACGCTGCCCACCGTGCGCACATAGGGTGGTGGAGGAGCTCATGCTGTCCGTGGGCGGCTGCGTGGGCTACTGGCAGGTGCGGCCGGCCGCGTGTGTGTGGGGTGTGTGTCAAGAACAACAAACGGACGGACAACAAGTGTGTGGTGTGTGTGTGGAGGGTTGGGTTCGGGGTTGGGTGTGTGGGTTTGTGGTGGTTGCAGGCCGCAGGCCCGCAGCGGCGGAAGCAGCGGCAGACTGGGAGTGTGCGTGTGCCTGGCGGTGTGGTACCAGTGGTTGGTCACGCGTGTGCGTGTGCGTGTGCGTGTGCGTGTGCGTGTGCGTGTGCGTGTGCGTGTGCCTCGCTTATGGCCGCCGTTGGCCACGCTAATGCGCTGGTCCGCTTGCCCCGCTCCGGCCAGGGCGACATCCGCAAGCTGATGGACGACGTGTGCGCGCTGCGTCCCACGCTGTTCTGCGGCGTGCCGCGCGTCTTCGAGCGCGTCTACAACGGCGTGCGCGACAAGGTGAGCCGCGCATGGCGTCGCGTGGGCCGAGCTTGTGTGTGTGTGAGAGAGAGTGGGCCGCCGCATGGTTGCACCGGCCTGTGCCGCAACACACGGACTGTCTGCGCCACACGGGCTCGTGCTGCAGGTGGACCACGGCAGCTTCCTGTCGCGGCTCATCTTCAACTGGGCCTACTACCGCAAGGAGTACTACATGAAGATGGGCTACAAGCAGGACCAGGTGCGTGGCGGCGGAGCCACGGGGCCCGGGCGTGTGCGACACGGACACTTGGCACGCATCTGGATTGACCGGACCCCAAACCCAGGGCCCAAAATGGGGGTCCACAACCCCGCCGCAGAACCACACTCCGATGCCCCTGCTGCCCGCCGCCGCGCCCCCCGGCCCGCGCAGGCCTCCATCATCAGCGACCTGCTGGTGTTCAAGAATGTCAAGGCCAAGCTGGGCGGCCGCGTGCGCGTGCTGGTGTCCGGCAGCGCGCCGCTCAGCCAGCAGATCGAGTCCTTCATGCGCGTGGTGGTGGGCGCGCCCTTCGTGCAGGTGCGGTGCGGCCGCCGGGGTGGCGCCGGTGGGGGCCGGTGGGGGCCGGGGCGCCCGCGCCTGCCTCCTGCTGGGGCGGATGGGGCTTGGGGGGTGGCGGCAGCAGGATAGGCAACAAACAAGGTTTGCCAGCCGCCCAGGGGGTGTGTTACATGGAGGTGGGTTTGGAGCGTGGGCCTGATGCTGCCGCAGTTTACTCCCCATGCGGGTAGCGCCCAACACGTGCCCGCATCCCGCCGTGCTGCTGCCGCCCAGGGCTACGGGCTGACGGAGACGTGCGCCGCCTCCTTCATCGCCACGCCGGACAACCCGCTGCACATCGGCAGCGTGGGCGGCCCCATGCCCGCCACCGAGTTCCGCCTGGAGGCCGTGCCCGAGCTGGGCTACTTCCCCAGGTGCGGCCGCGCGCGGGCGGGTTGTGCGCCCCCCCCCTTCGGGTCATGCGGTGCACAGCACCCCGCAGCCTCCGGCTGCCGCTGCGCCTGCGCCGTACGTACATGGAGCGGGAGCCGGGCGCGGCGCGCGATGTCGGCCTTTTGCCTGACACTCATGGCGCCCGCCGTGCCCGCCGCGCAGCTCCGACCCGCCGCGCGGCGAGGTGTGCATCCGCGGGCCGGGCCTCTTCAGCGGCTATTACGGCAACGAGGCGCTCACCAAGGAGGCCATGGGTAGGCGCTGCGCGTTAGGGGGCGGTGGTGCGGGTCCGAGGGGTTGGCGGTTGGGAACGCCGGAGCAAGAGCCGACGGCCGTGCGGCTGCACGCAGTTGATAGGGATAGGCTGCAGCAGTGACCATCATGTCCACTGCTGATCTCTTGTGCCCGCACTCGGCGCCTGGCGCCCGTGACTTGCCGCACGCAGACGCGGACGGCTTCTTCCACACCGGCGACGTGGGCGAGCTGGTGACGGACGGCACCCTCAAGATCATCGACCGCAAGAAGAACATCTTCAAGCTCAGCCAGGGTGCGTCGGCGCCCAGCGGGGCCTTTCGTGGTGGTCAATCTGGGCGTTGCAGGCGCAGCCGCATGTGTCAAGAGTAGTACCTGCTCTGCTGCTTGCTGCTGTATTGGCGCGCGCCGTCTGAAAACATTCCGCTCCTCGCCCTCTGCGCTAGGCGAGTACATCGCGGTGGAGAAGGTGGAGAATGTGTACAAGACGTGTCCCATGGTGGAGCAGGTGAGGCCAGGCGCCCCAGGCACTGAGGCGTGCAGTAGCGTACCTGGACGTTCCAATAGCGTCAGTGCGTGCACGCCCTCGGATGTGGCCCGCTGCCCACGCGTTAGCCTCTGCCTGTGCTCCACTATATTGCGCTGCCCCCCGGCCGCACCCTGACCCGTCCCCGCTCCTCTCCCCGCGCCCCGCTCTCGCCCCCCGCCCTCGCTCTATCCCCAGGTCTGGGTGTACGGCGACTCCACGCAGTCGTGCCTGGTCGGCGTGGTGGTGCCGTCGCACAAGGGCCTCATGGTGTGGGCGGCTGACAACAGCGTGTCGGGCGAGTACGAGGACGTGGTGGGCACGCCGGCGGCGCGGGCGGCGGTGCTGGCGGCCATGGCCGCCACCGGCAAGGCGGAGAAGCTTAACTCGCTGGAGCAGGTCAAGGCCATCACGCTCACCGCGGAGCAGGTGCGGCTGCGGCCGCAGCGGCGGCGGCGGGTTGTGTCGGGAGCGGCCGCCACGGCTGGCCGGGTTGGCATGGACCCTGGTGCTAGCCCTTGCCGCTGCCTACACCGGGGCTGTCCGGCACGGCCCCACCTTATCCCTATTGGCGGACCCCTTCCCGCCCCTGCCCGCAGTTCACGGTGGAGAACGACCTGATGACGCCCTCCTACAAGCTCAAGCGCGCGCCGCTGCTGAAGCACTTCCGCAAGCAGGTGGACGCCATGTACGCCGAGCTGGCGGCGGCGGAGGCGGCCAAGAAGAAGGCGGGCGGCGCGCCGGCGTCGTAGGCGGCGGGCAAATGCGCGCGTGTAACGAGGTACTAGTACCGCAAGCGGCGAGTGGGCGCAAGGACACGGCGCACAGGGGGCACGGGCGCAGAGGCACATGGTGACACTGCCGGTATGTATGTGTTTGGGGCACTTACACGTGACGGCAGGGTGCGTGCTGGAGCTACCCTGTCGCTGTTGGCCTAGGTTGTGGAGATGTTGTGGAGGGGGATCGGCTGCGGGTGTGGTGGCGGCGCAGCGTGGCAGGGCAGTAAGTGTGGCGCTGCGATGTAGCGGCCAGCACAGCTCTGACCCCGTGGAGGCCGGGTGCGAGGGTGGGTGCACGGTTTGTAGGGGGAAGCCGGTGCAGTTTTGGACGTAAATTGATTTACAGTTGCCAGCTGGTGGGAGTGGGATCCTTCGATCGGAGCGCGCGGCAAAAACACGAGTGTGGGGCCGGCAAAGGCTGTTCGTAGTGTGGCACGGTCTGCGTGCCGATGCCGTGTGGACTGCGTGCGATCAGGAGTGTGGCTGTTACGTTGGCTGCGGTTGCCGGATGGGCATAACGTTGCTCCGTTGTCCGTTATTGTGTGGGTGAGGCACCGATGCAACCGCAACTTCGGTTCCCCCCTTTCGGGTTACTGGTCACGCTGGTCAAACCCTCGTAGCCCAGGCTGCGCTCTTCGGCGCAACATAAACATCAACACACTGCACCACAGATACTGTCTCGTTTTTGTTAAAAATCGTGATCGGTGAACACCAGTGGTGACATCACACTTCGCCAAAAGCGTTCAAGTGCTCGAAATCGACTTTTAACTAGTGTTATTAATGATATCATATTACAATAAGGACTGTGCGTGGTTCCTGAGACAATCGGCGGCACTGCGGTTCTCGTCCCCTTCATCCGAGTTTAGGACCTTCGGAACCATCCTGTCTCCTACTACAACATACTTACACGTAGCTAGAGATGTCTTCATTTAGCGCAAAGGGCTCGTTCCGGGGCCGGGCTGAGGTTTACCCTGCCGAGGTGAACGTGCAGATGGACCAGGAGCTGCCCAAGAGCATGACTGGCAGCGCCACGAAGAAGCTGGCGCCGCGGCAGGGAACTGTGCACCTGGCCTGTGAGTGGGCAGAGCGATGTCGGGCCGCTTCGTCCATGGACTCTGACCCTGTCCCGTGTCCTTCCATTACGCAGCCCTCACAATGGAGACACAGGAGGTCCTTAGGAAGTTTGATGCCAACGGGTGAGCGCCTGCTTCTGGCACCGGGTTCATGAAAGAGTCTCCGGACGGAGCAGTCCTTGGCCACGAACGCCACCGTTAACGCAGCGTGCTGCATCAGTAGCGGTCAAATGCGGTCACTTACAGCGTCAACTAATTTCTCGAGCGGCACGCGGGGCGACAGCGCTACTGTGCTCACACTCGAACCGCCCCTGGGCCCGCAGGGACGGCGAGGTGGAGGCCGCGGAGCTCACAGCCGTGGTTGATGAGCTGGTGAAGACGCAATTCAGCAGCAGGTGGGGCGGTGCCATGTTAGCGGGGTGGTGGGCTTGCTGGCGGTGGCTCCGACGCCGTGTGTAGGGTGAAGAACAAAGGACCAAACAGTCCGTGGTCGAGTCCGTGCTGCGCCCGCGGCTATGCTCCCAGCGCGTGTACTTAGTAGCGACATGTACGTTCATGTGCATGGGCTGTGGGCACGAGGTCGGTTGGCGGGCAACCGCAGCGCAGGGGGCCCAACGCCGATTGACGCCCTCGACCGCCACACAGGCTGTTCCTGTACGGCCTCGTGGCTATGACCTTTGCGCTGGTCATGATCCTGGGCTGTGGCTTTGGCCTAACGTGGGCGGTGGTGCTGAGCCAGAAGGACACCACGGTGCGTCCTGGGAGGAATGGGGCGGCATGGGGCGCCCGCCGAACACCTGGGCAGTCTTGTGTTGCAAGTGCAAGTGCGGAAAGCAGCAGGGGAACACATTGAGCGCATGTCAAGTCGACTCTCCTATGCACGTAGACTCGACGGCTGTTGTACCTCATGTTACCCTTGCTGTGCATTCAGGTGGTCAACAACACGTGGGTGACCCGCAGCGACAAGGTGCCCATCCAGCTGGGCAACAGCCAGATGACGGTGTTGGACGGCATGCTGAGTTCCCGCGGCGCCACCAACGTCACCGTCAGCACGGTGCCGGGCACTGTGGAGCGGCCGCTGAACGCCAACATGACCTCCGCACAGCTGACCTCGCTGACGCGCGTGTACCTGCGCAGCAGTGACGGCGCGCAGGTGGGCTTGCGTGTGACCGGCTTCAGGCTGGTTGCAGGCTCGCCGCCCACGCTGCTGCTAAGCACCCCGAGCGGCAGCCTGGCGGTCAGCGGCAACTCGGTCAGCGGCAGCGCCACCACTGGCCTGGTGGGGGACCCGGCGATGGTGTGGCAGGGTGAGTGACTGGGCTGGGGGGCGGGGCACTGCCACCGTTCAGAGCGGTGACAGTTGCGGTTTGCGCACAGGCCAGGAAGCCGATTGTGTAAATCCGTCGACTGACCACCACCCTCCACGCTTGCCTTGCAGGTGTGACGGGTGTGTTCTCCAAATAAGGCAGCGTTGGGCATGAAGACGTCAGGACAGCAGGATTCGCGTTGGCAAATGCATTCCAGGTGATACCGGCATCTCGATTTGTGTAGCTCCACCAACAACTCATCTTCACAAACGTACCCCGGTGTCACGGCATCACGACCCATTCTGCATTCAAGAACACTTCTAGATCGTTCGCATCGCAACCATTTGCTCAAGCGGGGTTTAGAATATCTTAATGGGGCGTCGGCAGTTTCAGGCGACGGGAATGATACTTGGCACTACCCTGCCTAGCCTAAGCAGCATTCGCTCGTGGCTCGGGTGCAGATGACGGTGTGCGGGCAGACCGGTTGTGCGTCAAATGTGGTGCTGCGGGGGCGGGGGGCTGCCTGGCAGCCTTTGGGGCACCGGTAATGCCAGTGTTTCCCGCATCTAGAAGGACAGACAGTAATACTGCTTTTTGAACGCAGTCGTCTTGTTACTTGACAGCTGACATTAGGGTTCTCACAATACGTGTTTGCGCGTGGTTGCTGAGGCTGCTTTCTTATGTGAGGCCCATGGTTTGTTAGCTGCGCGCGTCATGGGATGAAGCAGGTTCGATTTTGTGGCGCAAGAGCCGCATCCCCACGGTTCGTGCACGTGCTCGAGTGCCATGCCGCGAATCTCTGGTGAAGCATATCATTCATGCATTCTTGGGCACTGGGGAATTGAGTTGTGGTGTGCCCACCAGTGGGCACTCGTAGACTGTGGTCCACTGTAGGTCGGAACCTGCTAGCTTACAGGGAGGGCAGGGTTCCAGGCACGGATTCCAGGGTAGCGGTCAATAAATGCACGACGATGTAGTTTACGACACAACTTGCAACTGCATGGATGCGTGGACGCGTAATTTCCCCTCGACGGAAACATGGGACTAGTCCACGCCACGTCTCACGTCTGAGGCCGCAAGCGGCTACCCCATCAGATGGACATAGAGGGGATCGGTTTGCGCAGGCATCGCCCGCCATATGTCCAGTCACGCCCAGCGATCAGCACAAGTAATCAAGGCGCAATGCAGGCAGGAAATCCTCCAGCTGCATACCGGTACTGTGCGCAGCTCGCCAGCAGAGACTACTAACCAGGCGCCGGCCGGGCTCAACCTGCTGCTCGCGGGCACCGTTTTTTGGGGACTCGGCTAAAAAACATTGCGCGGCAAGATGCATTGGTCAAGACCCCGTCTCAGCCCACCTGCGGCAGCACACTGCCCAGGAATGGTCGAACGGGGGCGGGCTGGGGCAGGGGCCCTGCAGGGGCCCTGCCTGCCCCATCCTGACCTGCCTGGCCCCAACCTGCCTGCCGTCGGCTACGGCTCGTGGCTCGTGAGCTGCGCCAGCTGGTGACTTCTGTAACCAACGCAGTCTATGGCTTCGGCTGCCAGCACGGCGCCGATCTTGTGGAGGCCAGGCGAGTCAGCCTGAAGACACATGGCCTGGGCCGCCGGGACTGGGCTCCTGCGCGCTATGCCACCACTACCACTACCACTGCCGCAACGCCATGCGCAGGAGCCATGCCAGGTGGCCAAGTGCAAGCCGGGGTTGACCCCCGGATTTCCGGGCATAGAGATATCATCGCGACTTGAGTGGAGTTCAGACTTTGGTTGACTGAGTCGGATTTGTCACGTCGGAGTCGGGTGCCTATGTCGACAAGTAGTTCGGGTGACCGATGAGGTGTTTCGGACTAGTAGGCAGTCCAGCTGGTGATGGTCGATCTACGACCGGTTTCTGCCAGAGTTGCTTGGTCACAGCACGAGATGCTGTTCCCCCATGTAACAATACCTATATACCTATAAGTGCAAGCGGCGGATCCTGACTTATTCCGGCGGCGAGCCGGCGACTGATTTTTGACCATGCATTTGAGTGGATTGTCGCTGGTGCGTTACCCCAGACTAGGTGTACGGTACATATTCTCAAGGCGGGGCTTCCCTCGCAGCGCGCAGAAGGCCTCTACCAGCGCATGCACTTCCCAAAAGGCGCCAGAGGTCCAAGTTGGCGCCGTAATGGGCCTGCCTCCAAACATGGAACCCTGCTTCTCCCTTCACACCTCAACAACCTGCTTGCCGCCACTACGTACGGTATGCCATGTATTGCAATGGACACAGCAGATTTGGCAACGCCCACACCCACGTGATCAAACCGAAGTCACAACCAGACGATCCGCGGACCCCGTCGTGAGGTTTGCCCCCGACCGGCGCATCACGAAAACCCTTAACTGCTGATGAAAAACGGCCGCCTCTGCGGGCACGTGCAGCCATTGCATGTATGCATGAATGCTGCGAATGCAGTCCAGATCACATAAAACAATATATGAATAGTGGCACAACGCACGACACGCATGGCCATATCATCTAAGTCGACGCGGGCGGCGCAACTGGACCTGCACACACACTTGCCAAACTGGCCATGAAGGCAAGGCGCCAAGACGACAATCTCCTCAACTTCAGGCAGCTGTGTGCTTCGCCAACGCGACGCCATCCAGGAAAAGCGTACGTTTACGGTGTGTCAGCTCCGGTCGGTTTAAGACATCATTCCGTAGGCACCTGCAAAAGGGCGGCAGGCAGGCACGCAAAGCCCATTCACACTGCTGCGCAAGCGCGCCTGCATACGCCAGTTGATACCGCTAATGAATAGCCTCTGCGGGCACTGTCATTGGCGTTGTCGTGTAGCAGACGTCGCATGTGAACCCCCTCGCCCCCCAACTCCGGGCCCGAACTTCGGGCCGGCCTCCATGCATACCCACACCCGCGGGACCACATCGACTCACCTGCGAGGCCCGACACGGGGCTGCCGTCCTGTGCCAGCAGCACGCCAACCGCGCCCGGCGCCACCACGCTGACCGCCTCGCCGCGCAGCTGCAGCATACCGCTGGGCGTGGACAGCAACGCCACGCGGACTGCGCGGCCGGGTGCTGAGGAAGCCTCCCGCAGCGTGCACGACGTCACTTTCAGCGCCAGCTCGGTGCCGTCTGTGGACTTGAGCTGCGGTTGACAGGATACCAGGAAGGGGAAGCGCAGAACAGTCAGGCAAGTGGCAGCACATTCAGCAGACAGGAGGGAACCGGTGTGGTTGCGGCAATTACGCAGCTGCGGAGCCTGCGCGGTGTTGCACAGCACGGTATGTTGGTGTGCGGCAGGCACTCCGCTGCGAGCATCCCACTGGCGGAGCAAGCTTAGGAAAGGAGCCAAGGCCGCGCGGTGGATCACTCACGTAGATTTTCCGGACGGACTGCAGGTCGGCCGC
This sequence comes from Chlamydomonas incerta, assembly GCA_016834605.1. Taxonomy (NCBI): domain Eukaryota; kingdom Viridiplantae; phylum Chlorophyta; class Chlorophyceae; order Chlamydomonadales; family Chlamydomonadaceae; genus Chlamydomonas; species Chlamydomonas incerta. The sequence goes on from JAEHOC010000004.1 coordinate 1,824,961, forward strand.
GGTCATGTTGCTGGACAGCAGCGTCAGCGTCTGCACCGTCGTCGTCTGCACCAGCAGCGGCGCGGTGGTGTTGCTGCTGTTGCCGGGGTGCGCCACCACCAGCATGTTCCGGCTGTCCACTTGGAAGGCGCTGTCGCCGAACTGCACCGGCACCCTGCTGGTGCGGGACACCAGCGTGTTGTGCTCAATCTGCAGCGGGTCAGAGCGTGCGCCAGAACAGGTAGGATGAGAGGGGGCGCTGTACGGTTCGAATGCGGCTGCGGCGGCTGTCGCCCCCAGCCGGAGCCGTGCCCATAACTAATTTTCCGTAAGCTAGCTAACACTGGATGGAGACGCCCCTCTCTGGGTGTTAGGAGCGCGCAGGACTGCGAACCGGGCACGCGTCCACGGAACTGGGGCACTCACCACTGTGTTCTTGGAGGCGAAGCCGACGGCGTAGATCAGACCAAGCGTAATGGCCACCAGGAAGAGGAAGAAAACGCCCAGCCCTAGGACAATGGAGACAATGGAGATTGAGTAGAGAGACAGCGCATGCAGCATGGATAATGGACAACGGTCTATACTCTCGCAGTAAGAAGGGAGATCCTGTAATGAACAATGGATGATGTTCTTGGGTGGTCAACGTCACCAACCTACCGATCAGCATGCTTTTCCAGAGCCACACCACCTGGAACACACACGAGGACCATCAGCAGCACACCAGCGACGCCGGAAATCAGCACGCGCGTAGGGCATACAGCTTAACCTGGAGCTGCAATAATCGCTAACACGCACCTCCTTCTCGAGCTCAAGGCCGTGCTTGATGCGGTGCGCATGGCGTGGCCGCAGTTTGGTTGGCAGATGGCCCACCGCCGACACGATGGCGCTCCGCGCCTTGCTGTCGAACCCTAGGGAGGCCAGGAACGGGATGGAAGGACACAGGGTCTAAGTGGTGCATACAGACCCGAAACAGGTGCGTGCGGGGTGCGTTCTGCTGACGGCGAGACGCGCGTGGCGAGCGGCGCTGTGCTGGGTAAGAGCCGGGGGCGGAAGAGTGGGCGGGCCTGCCTGCCTGCCACATTCCACTACGAGATGCGAGATACCAGTAGACTAAGTATTTTGTAATGCAGATGGCACACAACAGCAAGCAGCCTAAGCAGCCGTTTTAGGGGCTTCATGTGAGTGAGCCTGTAAGCTCCCCGGGTCCCCTGAAGCGAGGTGAGCGGCTGGCAACCTACGTAGTTACGTTTTCGTCGCCAGGCGCCGCCCCCGGCCCGAGCGAAGACAGGGAAGACAGCGTTTCCAATTTTCCCAAGGCATGCTCTACCTTAAACCCCTGCCCGCCCCCAGGCCCCGGCTAACGCTCCAACTTAGACTTACGAGAGATGGAAATGGCGTAATGCCTCCACACCCCAACGCCGGGCGAAGTTCGGTCTCCATTGAGGTGCGCCACCCGCGCCGACCGCGGCGAGAGCCTATCGCTGTGACCGGAACCTGGACTGTACATGCCACACGGGGACAACTCGGCCGTCACGGTTGCAGGAGAGTTCGGCGACATGTTCATCGCGTGTCACGGACTGTCGCTAGTGTTCGCGCGTTCAATAGTGCAACGGATATGTGCAGTTATTGCTGGAAGATGCAACCTGGTTTTTCGTAGTTCTGTCGCAACCCCAGTCGTTGCCGGGCTGCCGATTGCGGCCGCGTGCCGTCGCCGCGCTCCGCTTCTCGTTCCCTTTCCTTTCCCCCCGCCTGTGGTTGTCTTTGCCTAGACTCCCACGGGCATCCGTACGTCCATGCCCATGTCTGCCGCACTGATCCTGTATGTTACAGCTGTGGGTCGACCTCTGACCCGGGGCCGGACACACGCTCGGGACGCGGCCGCTGCAGGCTGCCCACTGCCGCCAGCACCGTGAGCAGCGTCACCACCCTTACCGCCGCCGCCCGAAATTTGGCGGGGGATGGTGCCTTGTAAGAATGTATGTGCCCTTTGCCTTCGAGTGGAGGGGCTATGACAGCTCGAGGGTGGGAACAACACCAGAGCCAGCTGAGGCTCACCAACTCAGCACGCGACTCAGACTGCGCCCTGCCGTGCTCCTCCTCCACCATCGCGGCCGGGGCGTGAGAGCGCCGCCGGCCGCGGCAGTGCCTCCGCCTACCTCTCAAGTCCAGAGGGAAGTGGCTCGCTAAACAGACACCGAAACACGCAGACAGCACCCTTGCTGGTCGTCTAGGACAACAGGAGGACTCGCAAACAGAGGACTCAGATTACGGTCTCTAGTCTCTCTACACACCATGCTGCGCCGTTGCCAATCTCGCAAACAGCCCACTTAGCAACCACCTAACGTGTGCTCTGGCATCCTCAACAACACAAACAGAAGGGTCTTGGGGCCGGTTCGGACCCGCACTCTGAGTTCAGGACATGAAGTGTGCAAATGCATGAATGCAAGTGAATGGCAATGGAAAGGGATGTCGCATTATTATGCCGCCACCACAGCTTCGGTGGCGCAAAGCAGCACGTGCACGGTGCTAGCACACTGGGTGCCCACCTCCTGTCGCCCGTGAGGATCAAACGGCGTTTGATCGTTGATTTGTGATGCACGCAACACAATTCACGACGAATACGCATATTCTTGTCTTATGTAACCACTATCAGTCCAGTCTGCCTGCCTTAAAGCCGCGGCGCAACCATGTTGCTCTATGCAGCTGCAGCCGGGTGCTTGGCTTCTTCCACTTGACAAAGTTCACTTCCGCCGCGCCGCCGCCGCTTGTGGTCCCGCATATGGCAGGGCTTGTACGTGCATCGCACTGCCGACATCGTAGATCTCCTGCAACTCACACGGTTAGCAGCCGGATTGCTCCGCCGCCGCGCATTTCCGCCCAAGCGTCTGCGTTTGCGACGCCCCTTCACGGCCCGGTCCAGCCCACAGCTGCTTTCCGTGGAGCCCACATTCGCCCCAGACCGCGCTTCTTCAGCATCAACCCATGCCCGGCCCGCCAGGATGTCGAGAGGCGGCTGGTCAGAGAGCGGCGCTACTTCATGAAGACGCCCTTGACCTCTGTGCGGGTGGGGACGGACACGGAGCTCTCAGCAGTCTGTTGCGGTGCCGAGCACATCAGGCATGCCATCAGAATCCAACTGATTCGGGCATATGTTATCCCGCGACGCCCCGCCCCCGCTCCGGCCCCCAGCCCAGCACTCACCCTGCCACACCATCGCCGGGTCCCCCACCAGGCCAGTGGTGGCGCTGCCGCTGACCGAGTTGCCGCTGACCGCCAGACTGCCGCTCGGGGTGCTTAGCAGCAGCGTGGGCGGCGAGCCTGCAACCAGCCTGAAGCCGGTCACGCGCAAGCCCACCTGCGCGCCGTCACTGCTGCGCAGGTACACGCGCGTCAGCGAGGTCAGCTGTGCGGAGGTCATGTTGGCGTTCAGCGGCCGTTCGACAGTGCTCGGCACCGTGCTGACGGTGACGTTGGTGGCGCCGCGGGAACTCAGCATGCCGTCCAACACCGTCATCTGGTTGTTGCCCAGCTGGATGGGCACCTTGTCGCTGCGGGTCACCCAAACCCCCTGCCGGACCTAAGGGATGAGTGGGAGTTGAGAGTGGGAGTTGTGAACCAGAGTAGGTACAGTTAGTGGCGCGGGGCCGGTTGCAAGGTAGATTAGCATGTGTACGGTCACCCTCCCATGCCCCGTTCATGTTTGCAATGAAGGCCTGAGCACTTGAAGGCCTTGGCCATGCAGTGTCTGCGGGTGCATATGCTGAAACGCTGCTGCCATCCTGGTCGTACCTACCCTCCACGGGCGCGCCCATCTGCGGCACCACGCACCTCGGTGTCCTTGTTTGCCAGGAACACCGCCCAAGTGATGCCGAACAAGCAGCCTGTAGGCAACATGCGGCCAAAGGGGGGTTGGCGGGGCAATTGCACGTCCACACATGTGGTAACAAATGGGATCGAACTCCGCCATAGCATTTGGGAGGCTGGTTGCAAGCAGGCGGGGGGGGGGGGCAAGGATGAAATGGATAAGCGCTACTGGGCGGAGATAAACGCAGGCTCACCAATGAGCACCACGACCACCAACGCCAGCGCAAGGAAGCCGTACTTCAAGTGCCTGAGAGGTGAGAGGGGGGGATGGTTGGGATTTGCAGCTGCGTGGTCCCTATCGCCCATCCCTTGCCCCATCCCTTGCTCGGCCCCCCCTATGATCCGGCTGGTGTACGTGCCTCCTCGTGAACATTTCAACGTCGGGTGCGCAGTCAGAGACAAAGCACACCACCTCATCCGCGCCCCCGAACCCTTACAAACATGCACGCACCTGCCACGGAACTGCTCATTCGCCAGTGTCTCCACAATTTGGCTAATCTCATTGGGGTCGAGGTTGCCATCGCCGTCTGCGTGCCAGGAGCGCCGTGAAAACGTTGCAACACCGCAACGCAGCTAAGAACGTGTGCCGCATCCCCATGCAGCATCCCCATGCAGCCTCCCCATGCAGCCTCCCCATGCAGCATCCCTCAGGTCATGGCCTGCCATGCGACCCAGGACCTGGCCCCGGAGGCGCCGGGGCTGCCCCACCCCCTGTCATCATCTTCTCGTCTTAATTAATCATGCATGGACCCCCCACCCCCGCCGCCGGGCAGAAACAACCGGTGTCATGGCCAAATCAAGCGCGTTTTGAAGCGATGTTTGGCCTCAACTTACAGACCATTCTGGGCAGCCATGAGCCCATGACTCACTGATGTCAAACTGCGCAAGCTTTTCGCGTGCTCCAACAGACAGTCCTGTGCAGGGCGTGGGCGCACGTAATCGGCACGGGTTTGAGTCATGGCGGTGGCCATCGACCCATCAGGTACCGCACAATAGCGGCGTTCGCGCTGCTCGAGGCCGCACAGGCTTAGACACACTCAATTTTCGAGTACGAGATCAATGCGTACAGTTCTGTGCTCTACTTTCCCGTACAGTCCCCGGGGAGCTTGCCCCCATCTCCAGGAACGTGGTCGGTCCCTGGGGCCCGAGAGAACCTTGCCCTGAACCTCGCCAAGCACAGCCTAAACGACTTGTGGACTCGCGCTGTCATAGAACGATTTTGGGGACTGCTTAATGTTAGCAAGCCCGGGTCTGCGGCCGTTGATGGCCGCAGCAAGCCGGGGGCAAGGTGGGCATGTCCACGCCCCTTGAAGGCGGTTCCCACCGCCAGTCCAACTGGCCAAACCCTGGCACCGCCTGCGCCCCGAACATGCACACTGGCACCAGACACACCTGACAGTTCAAGGAAGTGCTTCTTTGAGCTCCTCCGACTGCTGCTATCCGCCAACGAGACGCGCGGACTTGCAACCCGCTCTGTCATTGGTGAGCAAACACCGACGACAGGCGCTTCGGCGCTCCAAGTCAAGCACGCTCAGCTCCTTCAAGGTGTTCCACTTTGAGCTTCGTCAGCTTCTGGGTCGCCAGGAGCGCGTGCGGCTAAAAGGTTGCAAGGTCAATGGCTGCAGTAATGACGGGTTGTGCGCTCGCGAGGATGTAAATGATAGGCATTGTTTAAAGGCTGTATCAGACTCTAAGTGTTGTGTATGCTCAAGAGCCTCGTTAATCCGAACCCTTCCGGCCCGACAACATAATCTTCAACGAATGAGCTGGACACAATTCCTCGGAGCGCACAGACCGTTGACGGCATACGAGTTCAATTACGGAGCGCTTTGGACCCCGCTCTGGCGCGGCGTGCCCGGCAAATCCCGCAAGCCCGTCAAAGCGGAAGGCGTGTGGACGGCGCCCTCCCTGTGGATACCGGCACTTATTTTGAGACAGATCTAATTAAATCGGCTCGCGCGATTCATATCGGAGTGTTGGTCATCCCGGGTGTGCGAGAACTTGCCACGCGGGTGCATTTTTGGCACGACGGTTGGCTCCTTGCTCCCGTGGCTCCCGTATCGCTGCTCCACTTCCGCTGCGGTACGGCTGCGGACAAGTGGCGACTGCAGGCACGTATGGAGATCAAGCACGCGGGCCACCGTCTGCAGCCAGCTGCGCACTCAAAAGTATTCGCCTCGATCCAGAAATCCTCCGCGCGATCGACACCCCTGAACAAAGCACATTCACATACATATTTACAAATATCTACTATTTAGTAGAGGAAGGACAGCGCGGAGCTCTACCTCGCGCTCACGATGCTCCAACGCCGGTGCTTTTCAGGATGCAGCGCTAGTGCTTTATCTCGTTGTCGAGTATCAATAGGAACTTACCATGGGTGCCGCCGAACTCGCGTCGCTGCGACCGGCGGCGGCCCAGTGGATGCGACGCCCAGGTGAGAGTGCCCCTGACAGCCACGCGCGCGCACCACCCCTGGTTGGTTCGATGGTGGCCCGGCACTTTGGGCCGGAGCATCCAGGACTGCATTTCCAAGAGGATGGGAAAATGCTTCGGTTGTTACGATAGCTATGTGAAAGTGTGGCAGCATCGTGTAAAGGGAGTGGACGCTCCCTTGAGGGCATGGCCGCAGCCGCTGCCACGCCCTGGCTGCTCGGACAGGAGCTGTCGCTGGAGTACCATTTGTTATGCGCCCGCTGAGCCTTTAATCATGCAACGGTTGCAGCAATCTCGGCCAGCTTAGCAATTTCGCCGGGGTTGGGCAAGTCTCGCCCCTGGACGCCCAAGCAATGCTAACGCGCGTCGACCCGTCCAGGCAAGTGTTTTGGGGATGGGCACGGCTTGGAAAATTCGCCACTTGGGACACACGGGCACGCAAAGCAGATGCCATCAAACTGAGGATGGGGATGCGGCCGACCCAAATCAGCATCAATGTTGCAAAACCCAAGAACGAGAGGAGGCAGCAGGAGAGGGCAGGAGGCACGAGCAGGGGTTCAGGGTCGTGGCGGATAGTGCCATAGGCGCAACAGTATCTGTTTGTGTGCGGGGAGTGCGGATGCCCTGATATATTAAGCTTTCGACCTGCTGTTCGTGAACGCACATGCAATATCGTTCATGCCATGCGCAGCTTCCAGGACCAAGATCTGGTCATTGATGCCGGCGCAATTTTTGCGTCTGTCGTGCTTCTGCTGCTCATGCTCGCCTTCACCTTCAACCGCATCCTGGGTCTCGACCAGATTCTCATCAAAGCGGCCAGGTGCGCAATCTCTGCAGGCAGGCAGCTGCTGCTGTCGTGGCGGCAGAATGGGAGGGGTGGCGCACTGGTCGCAGCCAGCGGTCGGCATGGATAACGTGGATTGCGTGCGGGCCGTTGGATAGATCCTTGCGTTTTGGCACGGCTCGTGCGTACTCGCCGCCAACGGCACCCGAGTCAGGCAGCCGCGTCGGCTGGTGTGGCCTACGTCTGGTGACCCTGGCATGCTTCTGGCGGGGTCTGCACCAGGCCGATGCGCAGCATCATAAGAGATACCACATGCTCTGTTTGGTTTGCGCAGGACTGCAACCGCAAGGCGCGAGAAGGAAGAGCGTGACGCCATGCAAAAGGTAGGACGCTGTGTCGCATGGATCATGACATCAGCGTGGCTGCACCGGGCGTGACGCTGACTACCGTATGTGCCGGATGGTCGCATGCTTGCAGCGCCTGGTGCAAATGCTGGACGGCGATGCGGACAGCGGAGCTGGCGGCCCCAATGGCGTGCCCAAACCGCCGCCGCTTGGGAACAGTCCATCAAACATGGACTGAGGCATGCGCGTGCCTGGTAGCGCCAAACATGCATGCAAGCGCAAAGCAGGGACAAGATGTCGGCGGCCCACAAGGGCAAGACGCACACCGCCGCCACCAAGGACAAGATGTCGGCGGCCGACAAGCGCAAGGCGGCCATCTCGGCGGGCGTGAAGGCGGCCAACGCCAAGCGGCGCCGCCTGTCCTGATCGCGAACTTTTTGTTTGATTCAGCCAGGCATATGCACAGGAAGGCCATCATACTTTGCACGGCGGTAGTATGGAGGGAGACGGGCACAAGGGACAGCAGGTGGTGTCAGGAGGTGTTGAGAGGCAGAGGATGATGAAGAGTATTGGAGAGATGAAGCGTCGAAGCTACTTTGCAACAATCGTTTACCCGTTGATTGATTGATGGCATCCGGACGAACGGTCGAAAGCCCACGGCTCCGCCCTCCAGCCAGGCTCCAGTTGATTGCCTGACACCAGCAAGAAGCTGGGGCCCGAGAGGCCATGAGACAGGCACGAGCATGAGGAAAGTGGGGCAGGTGTGGGGAGGCATTGTATCGCCAGACACGCGGCCAATCTTGTAGCTTGTTGTAGGCATTGGGGGTTGGGACCGCGCTTCTACGGAGCGTGGACATTTTTGCGCGGATTTGGCGGTATCTGGGACGTTGTGCACAGTCCGCGGCTTGGGGGCTTGCCCTCCCCCACCCCCCCGCCCCAGGGAAATTTTCTGGGCGTAGATGCTGCGGGAGGGCTCATCCGCGCTGTGTAAACACCGCAGGCATCTACCAGATAGGGGACTGAATCACGCCCCACCACCTGCGGCCCCGCGTGGATGATGACTCAGGCAAGTAGGTAACAGGATGTTACCAGGCGGCTGGTGGTGCATTCATCCTGTTGGAACGCCACCCCGCCCCTGCGCCACCGGTGCGAACATGTGTATCCCTGTTCCGCGTCCACCTAGGTTCCTTACATGCCTACAGAAAATGAAATCGCATACTACCGGTACTACCGTACCGTATATGTGTCCTGGTTCATTACAGCGTACAATCCACATTCCACGAGCTGCTAACCACAGCCGTTTCGCGGTGGTGCCACTTCACTGCGCCAGATCGCCGACGGCACCCGATGCACGCACGCTTGATGCAGCGCCTCCACGAGCACCTCCACCAACTATGCTCACGTTCGGTCCAGTGAGAATTCACGGTGTCCGCAGCCGCTGCGAAACACCGTGCCAGACATCACAGTAACAGGTCCTCTAGACAGGACATAGGACCCTGGCTAAGATCTAGGACATCTTCTCACACCCCATCTCTGTTCGTCTGCACGTTTGCGTGTCAAATCCCGCAGTGCTTCCCCAGTCCATATTCATACATGCCACTATTCCGTCCCTCTCACGCCTTGGTATTGTCAAAACCACCGGGAGCACAAGCTGGGCCATCGCAAAGGAGACCAGGCGCCGCCAGCTTACGAAGACACTTGTCTCCGTCCACCTGCCGCAAAGTATTGTATGGTCCCATCTCTAGCACCCGGCGCACGGCATTGTATGCCGCATGCCATCGCACGCGTCACAACCGGATGCCCCTAAGGTCGCGGTGCGCACAGCCTCGCACAGTCGCCACAGCGTCGAGGAACCCACCGAACCCACGCCCTTAGACCTGGTGGCCTGTGTTCTGCTGGCTGGCACTGGCGCTCATGTGCCCGGGCGGCCGCATCTGCGCGGCCTGCGCCTGCGCCATCATCTGCGCCATTTGCATCTGCTGCATCTGCTGCTGCTGGAGCGCCGCCTGCTGCATCTGCTGCGTCTTAATGAGCGGCAGCGTGTCGCCACCGTACCCGGGCGCGTACCCAGGCGCAGTACCCAACGCCAGCTGGCCAGCCGCTGCGTCAACAGCGGCACGCTGCGCACGGAGGAGTAGCTCACGCTCGCGCTTCGTCTTTGCAAAGTCCGCCACGGAGCTCATGAGCAGGAAGCTCGCCCCGCACCACATGAGGAACGCCCCGGCCACAACGCTTCCAAGTGCGTCATAGGCCTTGTTCGTTTTGTAAAGCGCTTGGCTCATGAGCGCCACCGAGCAGACGCAGATGTCCTTCTGCACAGTCAAATGCAACGCACCACACGTTTACAAAAATCGAAGGGGCAATGTCGGCATTGCGGTTTTGAATCGGCGCATGTGGGCACAAATGAGCTTAGCACGAACCCCGTCCCCTTCCGCCGCGCACCTGAACCAGGAAGTTGAAGAGGGCCAGGTTAAGGCAGGTGCTGGCACAAAAAAACGGCGGCGGAGGGCTGCGAGGGGGCGGGGGGACCCTCAGGAGTGTGGAGTTGGTGCCGTTGAAGGGGGCAGGCGGCGGTAGGCTGGGGAACGGCGACGGCGGCAGCATTGTGTTGTTGCCGTACGCCACGGCCGTGTTGATGGAAACCTGAAGAACGCCACGGACGGTATAGGTAGCACCGTACCAAAGGCAGCTGCCAAAAATAACAAATACCAGCCAGAAGAGGATGAGCCACCACACCGCACATAAGACCGCCTCCGTTGCGAGCCACAGCCAGGATCCGCAGACGGCCTTGCCTGTGCGTTCGGTGAAGCACAATATTATGGTCAGTTCCACTGTGCGGCTCAGGTAGACACTGTTTCCGGCAATCCCCAGTGCTAGCTAGTGTTATGGGCACGCACAGGCCTCGGTGACACAGGTGCGCAGTTGTGGGTCGGGGAACGGGGAACAGGCAGAGAGTAGGTGCGGGCAGGCAGCCCCCCGCCAGCTGGCATGCCCCGCCTGCCGCGGTCCCGCCTCACCCCTCTGATCCACAGCCCTCTCCAAGCACGTCCGGCCTCCCGACATCAGAACCATCAGCGCTGCCATCAAGCAGCACACCACGCTCGCGCCCACAGCCACGCTGTGGATGGTCTGAACATAGCCATCCGCTTCCACGCTCAGTGTGGCCAGCGCGTCATTTGTGTTCGAGAGGGCTGTATTTGCTCCCGTGGCCCTGAGGAGGCAAAATAAGGCAAGGCGACAGCGAGTCAAACTTTTGCCCGCACAAGCGCTTGCCAGCCCAACCTGTCTGCGCGGGGCTTACCAGACGATCACGCCAACGAAGATGAAGAGGAAGGCAATAAGCGCCACCCAGGGAACGTATTTCAGCGCGCTCTTCTTTCTGCAAAATGAAATCGTGATTCAGTTCGCTGGCCCCTCCAAAATCAGCAGAAACAGTAATTATCAAGCAATCGGTAGCCTACCTTGCTGGTTCGTGCATCTTGCCGGTTTATTACCGCAGAATTGCTTTGCCCTGGTTCGTGTTCCGGCACCGAGAGAAGCTAGTCGCCTAAGCGAACAAGTATCTGTCAAACGTACGCTGGTGATACTGGACTCACAAACAGCACGCGCCGTGTGGCAAGGGCACGATTGGAAATTCCAGTTCGCTGCATGGGAGGAGAAAAACGTCCATCTGTGTCCAGCCCGCCACAGCGTCGTTTTCCCGATGTTGAAGGGCGGCTCCAGGCGTGCATGCACATGACTCCAGCATCACAACTCGTTTTCGACTACTAGACCCTGGCTTGTGGCACTCCGCACTCGGCATGTGCATGCCGTCTAGTGACTCGTCGACTGGGTTATTCAGCACCAGGACACTGCCGGATAAGCATCGATAATAGAACTCACTCAAAATGAGCTTGCGAAGGAAGTCCGTGGACTTCGGCACAGAGCCCCCGAGCTCGCCGGGTGGGCGAGGCAAAATGCAGAACGCGCTGCTGAAGCTATCAACAGCGAATGCGTTTGCAAAAGGAAGCTGGAAGGTGAGCGGGGTGTGTGTTTGCGACCGCGCGGGGGCGAGTCTCATGACGATGCCTGCCCGGCACAAGTCCTGCCACGCCCACTGTCTACACCACCCACCCTCTCTTCAACGCCCCCTTCCCTGCCTGTAGCCGCCAACTAATGCACGCGGTAGTGTGGACCTGTCGGGCGGCGAGGACGGGGGCGGCTGGGGCGGTGGAGACGGCGTGTTCCCGTTCTCTGACGCGGAGTTGGACGCTATGATGCCCGCGCAAGTGCTGCAGCCCGTCAGCCCCTTTTATGGAATGTACGCCGACTACGAGCAGGTCATGGACCTGCTGCACACCGCCGTCATGGCGGATGGCGGCTCGCGGGTGGGTGCAGCAGGGGTGGTGAGGGCGGGGGGGTGCAGAGCGGCGGCCCCGCGCTGGCGTGCGCGCTGCTATGGCAGTCCTTGCGTCCCGGCAGCTCACGCCCATGCGTCCCCCATGCCGCCATGCGCTGCCTGACACACGTCAATCATCTATACGTTTCGTCGTATACCAATCTTCCCTGCGTACGGATGCGCGTGTGCCGCCCGCAGAGCACGCTGCAGCGCATCCCGCGCGACCACGTGGTGCACGTTGCGCACCTGGGCCTGGGCGCCTGCTGCAGCGTGGACCTGGTGGCGGTGAGCGGACGTGGCGGAGGTGGAGGGGGGCGGGGCAGCGGTGGCATGGCATCACGACGCACAGCTGCTATGGATGGCGGACGGCATCCCGGCCCCTACGTGTGGGAGCTGGCATCTGTCCGCGCACATGTCCGCCGGGCAACAGCGGGAAACGAAAGGCGGACCGGACGCGTGCGGGGCCGTGAGGGTGCTGACTGGCCTGCCGCCCGCAGGTGCACGGCGCGCCTGACGGCAGCCGGCTGCTGGCGGCGGCCAAGAGCTGCTACCTGCCGCCTAGCGACCCGCGCATGAAGGCGTCGTTCAAGGAAGCGGAGCTACTGCGCCGCTGCGCCGACTGCGCGTTCATCATGCAGCTGCTGAATGTGATACAGGTCAGGGGGGCAGTGGAGCACCTGGCGAGGCAGGCGCGTCGGGACTCACGGTAGCTGCATGCGACGATGAGAGAACGGGATGGCGCAGGTAAAGTAAGACGGCACGCATTCTGCGGCCGAAGTCGAGCCTTCGGCTGGGGGAGCCTTACGGTATGCAGCTGTCCGCCCTGTGGTTGCGCCTGCTCCTTACGCAGTACAACCCACTGGAGGACGGCCCAATCACCAGTGGAGGTGGCGGCTTGCCGAGTGGCGCTGGCGCCAGCGCCTTCGCCGCTGCGAAAACATCCTTTGAGGCCGGCGGCCTCAGCCGCAGCAGCAGCCTTGCCGCGCCGCATGGCTACATGCAGGGCCAGGCCGGCCTCCACAGCTATGACCTGGGGGCATTTGGGGGCCAAAACGGCTCGCTGATGGACAGTGCAGGGACAGAGGGCGCGGGCGGCGGATCCTGGGCTGGCGGGGGCGGCGGCCACCTGGCCAGCGCGCATAGCGGTCAACTCCATCTGAACCACGTGGCCAGCGGCGGATTCTCGCAGTCGGGCCCCTCCTTCTCGAACGTGCCCAGCAGCGGCAGCCCCGGCTACCAGGCGTGGGAGCAGTGGCGGGGTGGCGGCCACGAAAATGATGTAGAGCAGCAGGTTCGGCAGCGAATGGCGTCGATATCTGACGTGAGGCGCAACAGCCTCACGTTGTCGGCGACCAGCCGGGGCTCGTTCAGCATGGGCACCAGCGCGGCAGGCGGCTGGGACCCGGCAGCAGTGGCGGGCGCGGCGGCCAGTGGATATGGGGGAGGCTGGGCCCACGGGCACGGTGCCGGCGGCGCGTTTGGCACTTGCGGGCTGGACAGCCCAACGGCCGGCGGCTTGCAGGGCCGGCCCAGCGATCGGCGAGGCTCCATGGAGATCTTGGAGATGTACGGCGGCACAGGCTTTGGAGGCACGGGCCTGGGCGTCGGCACGGGTGGCATGGGGGCCTGGGGGCCGTCGGGTAGCGGGGGCGGCGACGGCGCGCAAGGCCGTGGCGGGCCCAACGCGCCCATTATGTACACCCTGCTGGTGGGTTGGGCGCGCTGCGGCGACCTGCGGCGCCTGGTGCAGCTTCAGCTCGCCAAGAACGCGGCGCAGGTGCGGCGGGACTGTACGTGGTGGCGGGGGCGTAGTCGCTTTGCCCCCTCTTGTCTGCATTGGCTGGCGTGGACGTGGATGGTCCTGAGTCGGAAGCGCTATCCACACCGCATCGCGCGCCACCAAGTGTTGCCGTCTCACGACTTACTCGCTGATGTCATGATGTGGACTGGCCCGACAGGGGAAACAGAACACCGGCGCCAGTTCGGTCCCGACAATGCAGCCGTTGTTCTGCGAGGACGCGGCGCGTTTCTATGTGGGCTGCCTGCTGCTTGCGCTGGAGCACCTGCACTGCCGCCTCAATACCGTGCACCGGGTGAGCTCCGGGTGTGACGGTTAGTTCCTGCAGCTGGCGCAGCGAGCCGTGTTCAGGGCTCCGTGTTAGTATAGTTGCAAACGCGAGCATCAAGGCGTGTGTTAAGGAGCGCGAGGGAAGCAAGCCGAGCAAACAACCAGAGCACAAACACGCACATCATACAACACGCTCAGTAAGACACGCGTAGGCTGCGGGGCTGAGTCCTGCGGCCATGGCAGTCTGGCACGACCACAGCCCCAACCTGACTAGCGCTCAACGCCAGTGCAGATTACGCCGTGTGTGTTTGTGTGGGTGTGTACGTGCGCGTCCATGCAAATGTGCTCTTGTATGCCGATGTCCACTAGCAAACCAAGCCACACACACCTTCGTAGTGTTTGTCTTTGACCCAAAGGATAATTGCAAACCAACCTTGCGCCGCCGCCCCCATGCCCCCCCCCCCAGGACCTGAAGCTGGCCAACCTGCTGCTGCTGGGCAACGGCTACGCCATCGTGGGCGACCTGGGCACTGCCGTGGACCTCGGCACGGTGCCGAACGGCCGCCTCACTTCGCGCGTGGGCAGTCCCGGTGTGCAGCAGCACCCAGCGAGGCGGGCGCGGCGCATGGTGCTTCGGGGCGGCGGGCTGGCTATTCGCCAGGTTCTAGGATGTCTGACGCATGTTGTATGGCCTGCCCGCCCTCAGGCCACATGGCGCCCGAGTGCGCGAACCGCGACGAGGCCGGCTACGACCTGTCCGCCGACATGTGGTCCGTGGGCGCCTGCTTGTTCTCGCTGCTCACCGGCTCGCTGCCGGCGGGCGTGGCGGGGCCGTCCAACCGCTCCTGGACGCCGCCGCTCAGCCGCCACTGGTCGCACGAATTGCAGGTACGCCGGGTGTTGGGCAAGACGGGAAACTGGACGCTGGCGCGCCCGCCACGCGCGCTCGCCCGCCCCTAGCACGCCCCTAGCACGCCCCTAGCGTCGTCCTGCGCGTGCGCTTGGCTGCGTGCTTAATCAATTCCTTAATTGCGTGGATAACTGTGATGCGGTGCGTTACGTTCGTGGTGGACACAGGACTTCCTGGGGCGGCTACTGGCGTGGTCGCCGCGCGACCGGCCCACCGTGGCGCAGGCCATGAAGGACCCCTGGTTCCGCAACTTCAACTGGGGCGCGCTGCGGTCGCAGAAGATGACGCCGCCCAGCAACACGGTGAGGCCAGGGGGCGGACCGAAGGGGTGGGGGCGTGCATCTGCACGTACCAGGCGTGCAAATGACACTTCCGTTTTGTGATGTAGACATGACGAGCCTAGGGCAGCGCCCATGGCACGAGGACTCCAGCCTTGCCTGTCGAGCCTATTATTAAACCCGCCAATGCTGTTCCAACGTGCAGCCCTGGCGGGAGCTACTCTGGTGGCCCAAAGTCAACCGTGGCCTGCTGTAGGGGCATGACCACGCGAGCGTACCGTGCTTGCTCGGCATTTGCGAAGCGGCAGACGCACATGGAATTTGAAGAGTGCTGCTGGCTTGA
This sequence comes from Chlamydomonas incerta, assembly GCA_016834605.1. Lineage (NCBI taxonomy): Eukaryota > Viridiplantae > Chlorophyta > Chlorophyceae > Chlamydomonadales > Chlamydomonadaceae > Chlamydomonas > Chlamydomonas incerta. The sequence continues at coordinate 1,840,342 of JAEHOC010000004.1, forward strand.
TTAGTGCGGAGGTCATTCATGAAAGCATGGGTGGGGAAGGAGGGCGCCGTGTTCGTATTGACTGGGCCCAGATCTCGTAAGAAGCCCGGGGTTTCGATGCACACAATGGCATGCAATGTATAACAATCAGAGCGCGATGTAGTGAGCGGCACAGGCAGGTATGTGTTTTGATGAGAGTGCACGGCCTGGAATTTGAATGGCCGTGGCGCGCGCTCGTGTGTGCGTGTGGCATAAGAGTCTAGGCGCTGGCAAATGTGATTGCACGCAATGTTTATGTTGCAATCGCCGGGTGAGTCGCAGGTGGTCCCTTGCGCAGTTAGGCTAGCAACCACCGATATGTTGAGGGCTTGAGGCTTCATGCGCATTTCAGCGCCCTGGCAGTTTTACCTTGCCCCAAGCAAGCAAGCATACTACATGGACAAGAGAGTTCTCCAGATGGAAGCCGCATCTGGCAATGAAAGATATAGGTACGGTGCGCGGCCGCCATTCGCTGAACTGAAGCGGAGCCCGGCAGAGCAAGTTCTGTAAGCATTAAGCACGTACTACGTACTACGTACTGTGCAGCAGCCGCGTGTACTTTGCACGTGCGGCGTGCGGCGCGGCAATCCTCGCAACTACCAACACTTTAACTGACACACGTGGTTCACAAACGGGCTTTCGCGCAACTGCCAAGTGCCAACAAACAGGGGCGGCAAGCGGCGTGGCGGTTGGCGCGCAGAGCGAGTGGGAGCTGGCAGTTGGCCGCGCACGCGTGTGGGAAGCTGCGGCAGGGCACGGTGGCGCATCGCGGAGGCAGGCAGTTGGTGCGGCGCGCGACTGGGAGTGCGTAGCCGTGCGCGCGCCGTTTGGGAAGCTGCATGTGTGAGCTGCGTGCAAACTCAGACAGCCGCATGGGGCTGACCCGGTTTCCATAAGCTGCCTCTGGGCGCACACGGTTTCACACGGCTAAGTGAGTATTACAGGTGGTCCCTTCTCGGGCTCTCGGGTCACTCCCCTGACGGTGACAGTTGAGCCCGAGCGCAGGTGGGACTCGCTGGAGTGCATGATAGGCGCTGGGGGGCACGCGCGGGCGGGGTGCAGGGGCGGCTCGCAGGAAATTCGGCCACGAATTCGGCGGTAAACTACGGTAACTCGCGCGAATTAAACGAGCGCGGAGCGGCTTACCCCCCAAAGTTCACTGTCCCAATAAATACGATAATGTTTACAGCTAATAATACGCTAGCAAGGTTGGAGCGGGGCCCGCAAGAATGGCCACTCGGCTTTCCGCAAAAGGACTTGGGCCATACCCTTCCAGCGTCCGTCCTAAGCGCCTGTGCAGCAAGACATGCGTCACATGGCGTCACCGTGTGCATTACCCCTGCCAATGCATTATGCGTTTGCACACCTGCTGCCCTTATGAGCAACGTGCGGGTGGCGCGCGGTGGCTGGACAAGGAGGGCGTGCGGACCCATTCACCCTGAGACCAGGAGGCGATGAATAGGCCGCGGTTATGTGTTTTCCACTCTCACTTTAACGACGTGCACTCGCCTCTACGCCCACCTCGCCAGCAGCCACCGCTGCACCCAACCTGCGGCCTCCCGCCAGCGCCCTGGCGCAACCTGCCCTGGCGCCCCTCAAGAAATTGGCGCCCCGCCACACCAGCCCCGCCAAGCCAATCACATGTAGTTGTTGGAGAGGCGCTCCGCCGCCTCAGCCGGCAGCGTGGACATGACCAGCTCCTTCAGCTCCGTTAGCGTGCGCGGCTGCGTGTGAGCGGCAGCGGCGCGCCGGAGAGCAGGGGAGATAGGGGAATGACGGAGCGGTGATGCACGGGGGTTTGCTTGCATCATATCCGGCCTGAGCAGGAGAGGTGTGCTGATCACCCTCGGATGACCCCGCAAGCAACCATCCATTCGCCCTACGCCCTGTTATGCGTGTTGCTAGTAGAAGCTCTACCGTATACACGGAAAGAGCCCGAGCCCTATGCCCAACATGCACACAAGTTCTCACCCCCAGGGTGTAGTAGCCGTCCCGTGCCATGAAGAGCCAGCCATGGTTGGTCAGCTTGCGCAGGGTGTCCTCGCGCTCTGACACCAGCATCTTGGGCTTCGGCGCACGGGCCGCCGCCGCCGCCTGCGTGCCTGGCTCGCCCGCGGCGCCACCGCTGCCGCCCGCGGCCCCCGCCGCTGCCCCGGTGGCGGGCGCGGGCTCCACGTTCTTGAGGATTATGCTGTTCACCTCAGCGATCAGCTCGTCGCCTTCGGGCGGCTGCGAGCCGATCTTGTCGACCTGCGGGCAGGATGCACGAGGTCTCCGCGACAGCATTCCGGGGCGGGCACCTGCGCGCAGAGCGCCGATGCTGTGCAAGCGATGCGATTGTGCGGACCGCGTGCTGGCTGCCAGGCCTGCCTGTTGCCTCATGCCCCGCCCTTGCGTACTCCTCATGCGGCCACGCGCCGCGGCGCTCTCACCACCGCGCGGAAGTAGTCCATCTGGGCAATGGTGAAGGCGCCGCCCATCTGCTTGGACGCCTCGTCAGGTTCCTGGGGCCGGGTCATCAGGCGGGCGCGGGGGTGCAGATTAAGCACCCAGAGTGCGATTGAGGGCTTTGCTTTGGCCGGACGCAACGTGCGGATTGCAACCGCAAACCAGCATCTTGCGCTTGCACACGAAGCAAAGGCCCGCACCTTGTTGACCGCGCACAGGTACCATTCGTCGTTCACCTGCGCACGGCGATATGGGGCGATGGAAGTTGTGACGTTGCTGTACCGATGTGGCATGGCGTGACAGCATTCTGCCCATTATTGTACTCTGGCGTCGGGGCCAGCAGGTTGTGCTTTCATAAAGAGCTCGCGAGGTGTGTGATGGTACCTGCTTGGGCTGTCCCATGTTGCAAGCCAGCAAACATGCCGCAAACCCGGTAGCCCATGTCACATACCGGCAGCTTGATGCGTTCGATGTTCATGTCCAGCCATTGAAGGTCCTTTTGGATTTTGCTGAGGACTGGCATGTATGAGTCGTCTGCGGGCACAGCGGAGTCATCACTTCAGCCCGGCATGCCACACACGCGTGCAGCTCTAAGCGTGGCGGCGACAGCAAGCCCCTCATACTTCATGACGCTGCGTTGCTACTGACCGTTGTTCTTGTTCAGTAGCCGGCGCACCATGTACTGCGATGCGGTGCGAACGCGGGGCCAGGTTCTCCTCGAGTGTCCTGACTTGCAAGTCCTGCTGACATGTATCCCAGTAAGTCCTACACGGCCTCCTGTCGCCCCTGTGTCGCCCTCGGCTGCCACCCCTCACCCGGTCGTCCCGGGTTCATCACCTCTGACCCTGACTGTGAGCAAGTAAGCCCGCGGCGGCCGCACCATGTGGTGGCGCGTTGTTGAAGCGCCTAGTTACACCGCCAGGGGACATTCTTACCAAGGGATCATCGGGAGTCTTTGTGGCTTTCACCGCCACGAGAGCCCCCGCAGCCAACCCCACCGCTCCCGTGGTGTAACGCTGCTGCGCGCCAAAACCGCCCGCCTCGTGTCCGTGCCGCAAAACTTACCTTCACCTCCTGCTCCTGCTTGAAGCCCTCAGCCATGATGGCTTGTATGAGGGCGAAGGTCACGAAATCGGGTATCCTGTCAGCTTCGTCCGCGCCACGAGACGCCTCCTGCGTCGCACGCGCTCCCGCCACTGCTGTGTTTCCCCGCCGAGGAGGCATTGCTCCCAGTCAATTTACGCTTGCTGCAGTGCGTACGTCGGCTCGGCTGGTATCAACGCCGCTGAATCCGGAGCGTATTTCTTCGGAGCCTGTCACGGAGGGCTTTGAAATTGCGTACACTGTACCCACGAGCCCTGTAAGAGAAGAAATGCACAGTATTACAATATTGATGTCACAGAGCCGGAGCTGCTGTTCAATAGTCTCTACACGAAAGCGATGACAGCTGCGGGCATGCCACTCGGCACGCAGCGCAGGCTCCTTCCTCGCAGCTCACTCTGCTCAACTCGAAATTTGTGTCATAGATCTGTGTATGCCATGGCCTCTCCTATTAGCGTCTCTGGTGTGGCCGGCGACACGAAAGTTCTGCGTGCGGGGCCCCCGACCACCACGAACGCTGTGGTGTTCTTTGATGGAGACCAAATTGATGACGCTGACATGCAAGATATTCTGGGCGCAGCGCGATGCTCACCTGAGGGGCACCTGGCTTCCTGTTCCTCTCGCTTCCCGGACTCTCCCGTTCTTCTGTGAGTTATCGCTAACTATATGGGAGCGTTGCAATATGGGAGCGTACAGAACATCGTGTGTGTCGTCCCCTGTTCCCAAACCCTTTGCGAGGACCGTGTCCAACACCGTGTCCAAAAACTTGTGTCACCCCTGTCTCTGTTTCCTGTTTCCTGTTTCCTGTTTCGCGCCTTCGAACCGCAGGATCCTGCCAACGCACGTGGCAGCCGGGGGCCAGGCCTGCTTCGGCAACTTCATTTGCGCCTCAACAGCCACAGGCGAGCCGTTAGGCTTCCGGCCGCAAGAGTACCGCGCGGCAACGCACCTCCGCGCTATCCTTGCGGCGTGCGCCTTTGACGTCGCCGCCTCCGTGGAGCTTGTGGGGTTTAGCAAGGGTGCGGTGGTGCTGAATCAGGTGAGGCGGAGCCCTGCTGGTTGCGGCCGGGTCTTGCGGGCTGCGCTGCCACAGCGCCCTGGAACTATCGGCGTAGGAGATACGGCTGAGCACAGCCCCTGCCCCTGCCCCTGCCCCTGCCCGGCACGGCACGTTGCTCGCCATCCGCGTAGCATGATGCGTGTATTGACGAACGTGGCGTTGTGCATTTACTGTCCACAGCTGCTTACGGAGATGGCCTGGCATGAGGAGGCGCTCGCCAACACCGCAGGTGGGACCGGGGCCGGCGCTGCCGCTGACGCAGGCCCCACTCCTGCGCCGGGCGTGCCTTCGCCAGCAGGCGCACCTGGCCTGCCCGTGGCAGCTCGGGGCATGGCCACAGGCGCGGCGCCGCGCACGGCAGCGTCTGACGACGCGCGCCTACTGGACAGCATCCGCTCAGTCCACTTCCTGGTGAGTGCTGTATTGACCTGCACATTCGCATTGCGCCCACTCTTACGCTCCAGCCGTAATGTGTGGCTACGGCGCTGCCACCTGCGCCCAACCCGCCTGCGCCTGACCCCCAACGGCTCCACAGGACGCGGGCCTGAACTCGCGCGGCGTGCACCTGACCGACCCGGCGGTGGTGCACTGGCTGGCGCGGCGGCACCAGCGCCTGCCCCTGGACCTGCAGCTGCACGGCACTCCACGCCAGTGGGGTGAGCAAGGATGTGGTCATGTGCGGGCAACATCTTGTGCATGCACGTGCTGCGGCGGCATAACGCGGCCTGGCAAACGCTGCCCCATCCACGCCAGACCTGGCAGTTTCATGGGGTTGTTGTGAATGCCGGGCGTACGTGGCACACATCCAGGCGCCGCAAGCTTAACCTCTGGTGGGCGCTGCTCCATGTGTGCTTGTCCTTGCAGCGGACCGCAAGCGGCCCTGGATTGCGGCTGAGAAGACACGGTTCGTCGAGCTGCTGAAAACCGCCAACCCCCCGATCATCCCACGCGAGGTGGCGTACTTCTCGGGGCAGCCCGGCACGCTCAAGCAGCATTTCGACATCATTGCGGCGATGCATCCAAATGCAGAGGCCGCGAATTAGGTAAGACGTAACGGGCGTCGGGGTGGAAAAAGCCGACGTCGGCGGCTGGTTATGTTACACCGCGTCTCCCCGCGGTTGATCTCTCCACCGGGTCCCATAGTTATTGAAACACTCACCCTGCTTGGCTGGGTCGCGGCGACAAAGCTGGAAACTGAAGCCACATGTGAACGGTTACGCCGCAAGCCGTAACTAGTCCTGAGTTCGTCCGCCCACATCTTTCAGGGCGATGGACAAATATTATTCACTTCCTAGCTAATCACCATTTGCTTATACCCTACACATTTACACACACAGTGTGGGCCCAGACTTGATGAAAATGCGATAATGATAGTAGCTATCAGGAAAGGCCAAATAAGTGAATAGACAATGTAAACCATCCCTTTTCTGATAGCCAGAGGGACGCAACAAAGGCGCGCGCAATCGCACTGGGCCATGGTCCCGCTTCTCTTCGCTACGCTTCTGCTTGCCTCGCTTCATTCAGCATGCGGAAGAACATCAGTTGAAGGTCCGATCTTAACAACGTTACGGAGACTGACTGCCACACTGCCCCCTGACGCGCCGCCCAGTCCCTCGCCAGCGTGGCCGCCGGTGGACTTCACCAGCCTGTGCTCTGTGGCGCTGGTGGTTGAGCTGCGGAGCTTGACGGACGCAGGGCTGTCTGCATCCGGCCAGAACGTCAGTGCGCTGTGCGGCAGCTTGGCGAGCATGGTGGACTCTCTGCTGGCGGCGGCTGCCAGCGACTTTGGCGTGTCGGTGCCGCCGTCGGTGGACTTTGCCTGCGGCAACGCCAGCTTCAGCAGCAGCAGCGGCGCGTCCCTGTCTGCGACATCGCAGCTCCCCAGCTCGCTGGCGGGCGCGCTGGTGTCTTTCTTTGGCGGCACCGGCTACAGCCTGCTGGCCAGCGCGCTGGGCATCGCGGACCCGGCCACCAATGGCGGCGGCTGCGTGCCTGCCGACGGCACCGTGGCTGAGCTGGTGGTTGCGGCGGGCGGCGCATGCGGTAGCGGCAGCCGTACCGGGCCGCCGCGGTGCCCTCCGGCGCCCCCTCCCGCACCTCCGGACGCGCCTCCGTCCCCGCCGCTGCTCCCGCCGTCGCCGCCGTCGCCGTCGTGGCCGCCGCCGCTTCCTGCCGCCGACCCCAGCAGCCTGTGCTCAGTGGCGCTGGTGGTTGAGCTGCGGAGCTTGACGGACGCCGGGCTGTCTGCGTCTGGCCAGAACATCAGTGCGCTGTGCGGCAGCTTGGCGAGCATGGTGGACTCTCTGCTGGCGGCGGCTGCCAGCAACTTTGGCGTGTCGGTGCCGCCGTCGGTGGACTTTGCCTGCGGCAACGCCAGCTTCAGCAGCAGCAGCAGCGGCGCGTCCCTGTCTGCGACATCGCAGCTCCCCAGCTCGCTGGCGGGCGCGCTGGTGTCTTTCTTTGGCGGCACCGGCTACAGCCTGCTGGCCAGCGCGCTGGGCATCGCGGACCCGGCCACCAATGGCGGCGGCTGCGTGCCTGCCGACGGCACCGTGGCTGAGCTGGTGGTTGCGGCGGGCGGCGCATGCGGTAGCGGCAGCCGTACCGGGCCGCCGCGGTGCCCTCCGGCGCCCCCTCCCGCACCTCCGGACGCGCCTCCGTCCCCGCCGCTGCTCCCGCCGTCGCCGCCGTCGCCGTCGTGGCCGCCGCCGCTTCCTGCCGCCGACCCCAGCAGCCTGTGCTCAGTGGCGCTGGTGGTTGAGCTGCGGAGCTTGACGGACGCCGGGCTGTCTGCGTCTGGCCAGAACATCAGTGCGCTGTGCGGCAGCTTGGCGAGCATGGTGGACTCTCTGCTGGCGGCGGCTGCCAGCAACTTTGGCGTGTCGGTGCCGCCGTCGGTGGACTTTGCCTGCGGCAACGCCAGCTTCAGCAGCAGCAGCAGCGGCGCGTCCCTGTCTGCGACATCGCAGCTCCCCAGCTCGCTGGCGGGCGCGCTGGTGTCTTTCTTTGGCGGCACCGGCTACAGCCTGCTGGCCAGCGCGCTGGGCATCGCGGACCCGGCCACCAATGGCGGCGGCTGCGTGCCTGCCGACGGCACCGTGGCTGAGCTGGTGGTTGCGGCGGGCGGCGCATGCGGTAGCGGCAGCCGTACCGGGCCGCCGCGGTGCCCTCCGGCGCCCCCTCCCGCACCTCCGGACGCGCCTCCGTCCCCGCCGCTGCTCCCGCCGTCGCCGCCGTCGCCGTCGTGGCCGCCGCCGCTTCCTGCCGCCGACCCCAGCAGCCTGTGCTCAGTGGCGCTGGTGGTTGAGCTGCGGAGCTTGACGGACGCCGGGCTGTCTGCGTCTGGCCAGAACATCAGTGCGCTGTGCGGCAGCTTGGCGAGCATGGTGGACTCTCTGCTGGCGGCGGCTGCCAGCGACTTTGGCGTGTCGGTGCCGCCGTCGGTGGACTTTGCCTGCGGCAACGCCAGCGTCAGCAGCAGCAGCGGCGCGTCCCTGTCTGCGACATCGCAGCTCCCCAGCTCGCTGGCGGGCGCGCTGGTGTCTTTCTTTGGCGGCACCGGCTACAGCCTGCTGGCCAGCGCGCTGGGCATCGCGGACCCGGCCACCAATGGCGGCGGCTGCGTGCCTGCCGACGGCACCGTGGCTGAGCTGGTGGTTGCGGCGGGCGGCGCATGCGGTAGCGGCAGCCGTACCGGGCCGCCGCGGTGCCCTCCGGCGCCCCCTCCCGCACCTCCGGACGCGCCTCCGTCCCCGCCGCTGCTCCCGCCGTCGCCGCCGTCGCCGTCGTGGCCGCCGCCGCTTCCTGCCGCCGACCCCAGCAGCCTGTGCTCAGTGGCGCTGGTGGTTGAGCTGCGGAGCTTGACGGACGCCGGGCTGTCTGCGTCTGGCCAGAACATCAGTGCGCTGTGCGGCAGCTTGGCGAGCATGGTGGACTCTCTGCTGGCGGCGGCTGCCAGCGACTTTGGCGTGTCGGTGCCGCCGTCCGTGGACTTTGCCTGCGGCAACGCCAGCGTCAGCAGCAGCAGCGGCGCGTCCCTGTCTGCGACATCGCAGCTCCCCAGCTCGCTGGCGGGCGCGCTGGTGTCTTTCTTTGGCGGCACCGGCTACAGCCTGCTGGCCAGCGCGCTGGGCATCGCGGACCCGGCCACCAATGGCGGCGGCTGCGTGCCTGCCGACGGCACCGTGGCTGAGCTGGTGGTTGCGGCGGGCGGCGCATGCGGTAGCGGCAGCCGTACCGGGCCGCCGCGGTGCCCTCCGGCGCCCCCTCCCGCACCTCCGGACGCGCCTCCGTCCCCGCCGCTGCTCCCGCCGTCGCCGCCGTCGCCGTCGTGGCCGCCGCCGCTTCCTGCCGCCGACCCCAGCAGCCTGTGCTCAGTGGCGCTGGTGGTTGAGCTGCGGAGCTTGACGGACGCCGGGCTGTCTGCGTCTGGCCAGAACATCAGTGCGCTGTGCGGCAGCTTGGCGAGCATGGTGGACTCTCTGCTGGCGGCGGCTGCCAGCAACTTTGGCGTGTCGGTGCCGCCGTCCGTGGACTTTGCCTGCGGCAACGCCAGCTTCAGCAGCAGCAGCGGCGCGTCCCTGTCTGCGACATCGCAGCTCCCCAGCTCGCTGGCGGGCGCGCTGGTGTCTTTCTTTGGCGGCACCGGCTACAGCCTGCTGGCCAGCGCGCTGGGCATCGCGGACCCGGCCACCAATGGCGGCGGCTGCGTGCCTGCCGACGGCACCGTGGCTGAGCTGGTGGTTGCGGCGGGCGGCGCATGCGGTAGCGGCAGCCGTACCGGGCCGCCGCGGTGCCCTCCGGCGCCCCCTCCCGCACCTCCGGACGCGCCTCCGTCCCCGCCGCTGCTCCCGCCGTCGCCGCCGTCGCCGTCGTGGCCGCCGCCGCTTCCTGCCGCCGACCCCAGCAGCCTGTGCTCAGTGGCGCTGGTGGTTGAGCTGCGGAGCTTGACGGACGCCGGGCTGTCTGCGTCTGGCCAGAACATCAGTGCGCTGTGCGGCAGCTTGGCGAGCATGGTGGACTCTCTGCTGGCGGCGGCTGCCAGCGACTTTGGCGTGTCGGTGCCGCCGTCGGTGGACTTTGCCTGCGGCAACGCCAGCTTCAGCAGCAGCAGCGGCGCGTCCCTGTCTGCGACATCGCAGCTCCCCAGCTCGCTGGCGGGCGCGCTGGTGTCTTTCTTTGGCGGCACCGGCTACAGCCTGCTGGCCAGCGCGCTGGGCATCGCGGACCCGGCCACCAATGGCGGCGGCTGCGTGCCTGCCGACGGCACCGTGGCTGAGCTGGTGGTTGCGGCGGGCGGCGCATGCGGTAGCGGCAGCCGTACCGGGCCGCCGCGGTGCCCTCCGGCGCCCCCTCCCGCACCTCCGGACGCGCCTCCGTCCCCGCCGCTGCTCCCGCCGTCGCCGCCGTCGCCGTCGTGGCCGCCGCCGCTTCCTGCCGCCGACCCCAGCAGCCTGTGCTCAGTGGCGCTGGTGGTTGAGCTGCGGAGCTTGACGGACGCCGGGCTGTCTGCGTCTGGCCAGAACATCAGTGCGCTGTGCGGCAGCTTGGCGAGCATGGTGGACTCTCTGCTGGCGGCGGCTGCCAGCAACTTTGGCGTGTCGGTGCCGCCGTCGGTGGACTTTGCCTGCGGCAACGCCAGCTTCAGCAGCAGCAGCAGCGGCGCGTCCCTGTCTGCGACATCGCAGGTCCCCAGCTCGCTGGCGGGCGCGCTGGTGTCTTTCTTTGGCGGCACCGGCTACAGCCTGCTGGCCAGCGCGCTGGGCATCGCGGACCCGGCCACCAATGGCGGCGGCTGCGTGCCTGCCGACGGCACCGTGGCTGAGCTGGTGGTTGCGGCGGGCGGCGCATGCGGTAGCGGCAGCCGTACCGGGCCGCCGCGGTGCCCTCCGGCGCCCCCTCCCGCACCTCCGGACGCGCCTCCGTCCCCGCCGCTGCTCCCGCCGTCGCCGCCGTCGCCGTCGTGGCCGCCGCCGCTTCCTGCCGCCGACCCCAGCAGCCTGTGCTCAGTGGCGCTGGTGGTTGAGCTGCGGAGCTTGACGGACGCCGGGCTGTCTGCGTCTGGCCAGAACATCAGTGCGCTGTGCGGCAGCTTGGCGAGCATGGTGGACTCTCTGCTGGCGGCGGCTGCCAGCGACTTTGGCGTGTCGGTGCCGCCGTCGGTGGACTTTGCCTGCGGCAACGCCAGCGTCAGCAGCAGCAGCGGCGCGTCCCTGTCTGCGACATCGCAGCTCCCCAGCTCGCTGGCGGGCGCGCTGGTGTCTTTCTTTGGCGGCACCGGCTACAGCCTGCTGGCCAGCGCGCTGGGCATCGCGGACCCGGCCACCAATGGCGGCGGCTGCGTGCCTGCCGACGGCACCGTGGCTGAGCTGGTGGTTGCGGCGGGCGGCGCATGCGGTAGCGGCAGCCGTACCGGGCCGCCGCGGTGCCCTCCGGCGCCCCCTCCCGCACCTCCGGACGCGCCTCCGTCCCCGCCGCTGCTCCCGCCGTCGCCGCCGTCGCCGTCGTGGCCGCCGCCGCTTCCTGCCGCCGACCCCAGCAGCCTGTGCTCAGTGGCGCTGGTGGTTGAGCTGCGGAGCTTGACGGACGCCGGGCTGTCTGCGTCTGGCCAGAACATCAGTGCGCTGTGCGGCAGCTTGGCGAGCATGGTGGACTCTCTGCTGGCGGCGGCTGCCAGCAACTTTGGCGTGTCGATGCCGCCGTCCGTGGACTTTGCCTGCGGCAACGCCAGCTTCAGCAGCAGCAGCGGCGCGTCCCTGTCTGCGACATCGCAGCTCCCCAGCTCGCTGGCGGGCGCGCTGGTGTCTTTCTTTGGCGGCACCGGCTACAGCCTGCTGGCCAGCGCGCTGGGCATCGCGGACCCGGCCACCAATGGCGGCGGCTGCGTGCCTGCCGACGGCACCGTGGCTGAGCTGGTGGTTGCGGCGGGCGGCGCATGCGGTAGCGGCAGCCGTACCGGGCCGCCGCGGTGCCCTCCGGCGCCCCCTCCCGCACCTCCGGACGCGCCTCCGTCCCCGCCGCTGCTCCCGCCGTCGCCGCCGTCGCCGTCGTGGCCGCCGCCGCTTCCTGCCGCCGACCCCAGCAGCCTGTGCTCAGTGGCGCTGGTGGTTGAGCTGCGGAGCTTGACGGACGCCGGGCTGTCTGCGTCTGGCCAGAACATCAGTGCGCTGTGCGGCAGCTTGGCGAGCATGGTGGACTCTCTGCTGGCGGCGGCTGCCAGCAACTTTGGCGTGTCGATGCCGCCGTCCGTGGACTTTGCCTGCGGCAACGCCAGCGTCAGCAGCAGCAGCGGCGCGTCCCTGTCTGCGACATCGCAGCTCCCCAGCTCGCTGGCGGGCGCGCTGGTGTCTTTCTTTGGCGGCACCGGCTACAACCTGCTGGCCAGCGCGCTGGGCATCGCGGACCCGGCCACCAATGGCGGCGGCTGCGTGCCTGCCGACGGCACCGTGGCTGAGCTGGTGGTTGCGGCGGGCGGCGCATGCGGTAGCGGCAGCCGTACCGGGCCGCCGCGGTGCCCTCCGGCGCCCCCTCCCGCACCTCCGGACGCGCCTCCGTCCCCGCCGCTGCTCCCGCCGTCGCCGCCGTCGCCGTCGTGGCCGCCGCCGCTTCCTGCCGCCGACCCCAGCAGCCTGTGCTCAGTGGCGCTGGTGGTTGAGCTGCGGAGCTTGACGGACGCCGGGCTGTCTGCGTCTGGCCAGAACATCAGTGCGCTGTGCGGCAGCTTGGCGAGCATGGTGGACTCTCTGCTGGCGGCGGCTGCCAGCGACTTTGGCGTGTCGGTGCCGCCGTCCGTGGACTTTGCCTGCGGCAACGCCAGCTTCAGCAGCAGCAGCGGCGCGTCCCTGTCTGCGACATCGCAGCTCCCCAGCTCGCTGGCGGGCGCGCTGGTGTCTTTCTTTGGCGGCACCGGCTACAGCCTGCTGGCCAGCGCGCTGGGCATCGCGGACCCGGCCACCAATGGCGGCGGCTGCGTGCCTGCCGACGGCACCGTGGCTGAGCTGGTGGTTGCGGCGGGCGGCGCATGCGGTAGCGGCAGCCGTACCGGGCCGCCGCGGTGCCCTCCGGCGCCCCCTCGCGCACCTCCGGACGCGCCTCCGTCCCCGCCGCTGCTCCCGCCGTCGCCGTCGTGGCCGCCGCCGCAATTTTCTTGCCCCGTATGTGCCAAGCTTCAGGTCATTCCATCTGAGCCAGCAGATTCGAACTCAGGTCCGCGCTTTATCTGGAACCAAACAACATGCGACAGTCAGGGGTCATACATGGCTGACAGTTTAGATGCTATGTCGGATGATTCAGGCGCCAGGTTGCTCAGCGCATTTTCTGTCACGCACTGCAACGACACGATCGAAGGCGACGGGCGGGTCATCCCAACTCTGCAAGTGTGCGGTTCGTATTCGTCGCCGGAGGACGCCGGGTTGGTTCAGCCCTTGATTGACGGCAACGACCCAATCAGCATGTGGTTGGACTACTTTACAGGTGTGCAAGGGGGGGTTGTGAATACCATCCCAAGCTAAACCAATCTGAACTAGGCAAGGGGGGTGATTTGATGGGAATGCACTGTCTCGGTCATATGCCGGTGTTGGTCAGCGCTGACTCACGCGGGCGCTGCGCCTTTCCCCATGATCCCGCCTGGACGAGACCCCTGGGGTGTGGATCGTCACTCTACGTGGTGTTTCGGTGCCCACTGTGCTCCTTGCCTGCAGGTGGCGAAGACTGTGGCTACCTGCGCGGTTACACGGTGGCGATCGTGCTGGACTCCCCGGGTGGGCTCGCGTGCTTGCGAGGACAGCGCGCCAAGGCCTGCGCGACTTCCTCGCCGCCCAGCCTCGAGCCGGGCAGCCCTGACCACCCTAGCCCACCGGCGCCTGCATCTTCGGTTTTGCAGCCACCTGCGCCGCCAGCAGAATCGCCAGCTCCTTCACCATCAGTTGCGCCCTCGCTGCCGCCAGCGCCCTCACCGTCGCCAGCATTCGCCGCCTTGCCGCCTCAGCCGCCTCAGGTTACATCCTCGCCAGCACCTCTGCCCCAGCAAGCAACAGCCCAGATTCTCGACACAAATGTGACAGACAATGGCAGGATTATTCAGATGCGCTTTAACACAGATATCGCACCGTTTCAGTCAGTCCTCTGTAGCCTGATTTTCGATGGCGCTACTGCATCCCTGCTGGGGCCCAGCGCGCTGTGCAATGGCAAGGATCAGGTCTTGCAGGTCTCCCTGCTCCCGTCGTCATCGATCCAGGTACGTCGGCGTGATGCTGCTGTACACGTGCTCACCCGCGTTCAGCTGTGGCCTCAACTGCGAGGATTCGCAGTTGCTAACCCACCTGACCCCAATACTCTTGCAGGTCGGCATGCCGCTGAGGCTGCGATCGGACGCCGGCGGCATCCTGCGCACTCGTGACGGCGGGCAGCGCTTCAGCGGCAGCGCCCACTTGGGCGGCTGCGTCGGCTGCGACAAGAGCCCCCGCATACGCCTGTCCGGCCCCGCAACCCTCCAGCCGCAGCCCACCTGCACCCAAGGGACCAGCGACGACGCCCAGGCGGCAACGCGTTCGAACGCCATCTTACTCGCCGCAGGCAATGCCGCAGTGCCCGTGTTTGACGCGTCATCCTCAGCAGACCCGTCCGGGCGGGCCGCCTGGGCTGACGTGCGCTGGGCGCTGGGCTACAGTGCAGCCATGTGGCCCGCAGCAGGGCGCGCCGCGCTCCAGGCGGCAGTGGATCGCGCCAATGCGCTGCCCACGCCCGCTGACCGCCTGCAGCTGGCGCTGACGGCAGCGGAGACTGAGGCGCTGCCCGAGTACGGGGGCTACGAGCTACGCCTCAGCGTCACGACGTGGCTGGGGCTCCAGGGAGAGAGCTCCGCCAGCTTCCGCAGGGCAGGGTCCGATGGTTTCGTGGTGCGAGTGGAGGGCGCGCGTGAGCAGGCATTCTCGCTGTCCGGCGAGCTGCGGGCCACGGCTCGGCTGGGAGCCACCAGCAGTACCTGCCAGCAGGCTTCAGGTGCGGCGTTGACAAGTAAAGACCTGTTGACTTTGGTGATGGGTGTTGGTGGCCCCCGCAGCTTGCGGATGGCGCTTGCAGGCGGTGCGCGCTGAGACCTGGCGGTTGTGAATGTTTGTCCATACCCCTACAGGAAGCTCACGTCTGCAGTGGCTGTGGACGGCTCCGTCCGGCTGGGTCGGGCTGCCCAACAGTGGCTATGCAGGGCCCCGCCTGGTGCTGCCGGCGCCCGTGCCAGCGCTTCCGGGCCAGGTTATCTTCTTGCGAGTGACAGCCACGGACCCACAGACTGGTGAGAGCGGGTTCTCATCATGGTGTGGGCTGAGGCGCATGTGCCGTTTGCTGTAGGTACCCAGTGCACATGTGACTACAATCCGATGCACGAAGTGTCCGTGCGGCACACACAAGCTCCTCATCGTAAACCTTTTGCCACCGCACAGGCGCTTCCGCTTTCGAGGATATTGCCGTAACTGCCCAGCCTTCGCCGCCGATTGCGCAGCTGGCGGGCCCCACCGGCGCCGTGGCGCCTAGTGCGCTGCTCGTGTTCAACGCCAGCACCTCCCGCGATCCAGATGCGCAGGCCCTTGCCGCCGCAGCCGGCGCCGCGAGCAGCCTCGGTTTCAGCTTTACCTGCCAGCGCGAGGACCTGGCGCCATGCTTCAGCGGCACACCTCAGGGCATCCTTTCGGAGGGCGGCCGTGTGTGGTCGCTGCCGGCTGGGCTCCTCAAAGCCGGCGTTTGGCATACAATCAGCGTGAACATCACAAAGCAGGTGCAGGCCGTGGGCAGCATTGATGACAGTGCACTACATGCCGTAGCAAAGCTGAGCGTGCGTGTGAGCGGCGGGGCAGCAGAGCCGCGCCTGCAGCTGTCGAGGCTGTGTGCTACTTCAACGTGTGGCCAGCCGCACAGCAGCGGAGAGGACCTGCGCGTCCGGCTGGCTTTGGACCCCCAGCTGAGGTATGTGGGACAGCCCCTGGGCTGCGATGCGTTTGTGCCACACAATCAGCGAAACCGCCTACACGTGCTCGTGCTGCCGTACGGTGCTTACTGCGGTGCGCCCTTGTGTGTTTGCCGCGCTGCTGCAGGGGCTTCGAGGTGAGGTGGTCCAGTGAGGAGGTCCCGTCACTGGCCTCGCTGCCACCGATGGGCGACGCGTCGTCAGGGTTCCTGATGCTGGCAGTACCAGCCAGCGCGCTGCCCCCGTCCTTGCCGTCCATAAGCGTGACCGCCTCGGTCTACCAGGGCGGGCAGCCGCTGGGCGCTGCTCGCGGGACCTGGCCACTCCGCGCCTCTCCCAGCTGCGGCCTGGATGCCAGCGCCGCGGCCTGCTTCCGCGTGTCGCTCTCGCCCGACACGTTCCCCACCGCCGTTGTGGAGGCGCGTGCTCTGGGGTGGGTGGGGTCAAGCAGCCTAGTTTACGAATTCGGAATCAGGCGGCGTGATGCGGACGAGCCCCAGCAGCTGGGCGCATCGCCTACGACGCTGCTGGTGGGCCTGTCGCCCGGCAATACCACCGTCTACTGCTGCGCCGTCGACCAGTGGGGTGCACGCAACTGTGCGACTGCGAACGTGCTTGTGCGCGAGTCCGCCGTTGGCTTCGGCAAGGCGGAGGCGGAAGCGGCGCTGGCGCAGGTGGGCAGTTCAGCGGCGGCGCTCCAGCGCGGCGGCGACCTGCAGGAGGTCGCGCAGGCGGCGCTGCAGGCCAGCCTGATGCTGCCGCTGGTGGCAAGCTCAAACGCAAGCGCCGACGCCACAACTGCGGTGCCCGCCAACGCCTCCAGCGCAGCGCGGGACGCGGCCCTCGCGCTCATCCGCGCTGTGGCGGCGACGCTGCCGCGCAGCAACGCAAGCGCTGCGGCGGACCCGCAGGCGGTGCAGGTGGCGCTGAGTGCCATCACCGCGCTGGTCGGCGGGGCCGGGCGCGCGCTGGGCCAATCCTCGGACATCGAGGAGGTGCTGGCCCTGGCCGTGGACCTGGCAGAGCAGCTGCGGCGCAGCTCCGCCGTGAGCGTGTCGTCAGCCTCACAGCTCAGCCAGATCATCGCCACACTGTCGGCCTCGACGATTGCTAGCGAGGCCGCCAACGCCAGCTCGATCGCTCGTGCTGGTCTGATGGGCCAGCTGTCCGTTGCCTCGTCTCTTGTGGGCGGCCTGAGCCGCCTGGCGATGCCGGAGGCTCAGCAGGTCGAGGCTGGCTCTTGGTCCGGTAGTGGCATGTGGATTGCGGCTGGCGCCGCCGCGCCGGCAGACGACTTCCCAGGCTCAGCCTCCACGTCACTGCGACCAGCTTTGGGCGCACGGCGGCTCCTTAAAACGGGTGACTCTCAGCGGCTCCGCGGTGTCAGCACGGTGTCCCACCGCAAGCTGCTCGCTGCGCCGCCGCCCGTGGCACCGACGCTGGCGGGCGTGTCCGTATCCGTCACAGCCGGTGCTGCAGCGGCAGTGGCAAATGCGTCCGCTGCCAGCAGCACCGCAATGGCTGGCCGAAGCCTTGTCCTGGGCCTCACACACCTGCCAGCAAGTGAGGCGGGGCTGGCGGCGGCTCTGGGCACCGCGCTGCCCTCCAACCTGGTGCTGCGCAGCGGCCTTGTCATGGTGCAGGCGCAGTGGGCACCCAGCGGCACCGCAGGCGTGGACAGCAGTGGCGCATCCTTGGAGCCGGTGCCTGCCACCTTTGACTGCTGCAGTGGCAGCAACGGCGCCACGGAGGCAGGTCAGCTGCTGGTGCACGTTCCCCTCACGGCCTACGACGCGAGTGCTCCCGCCGCATGCCTTTCCTACGACGCGACCAGCGGCAGCGTGACTGGCGACACACTAACGTCAGCACCGGGAACGCAGCAGGCCAGTGCCAGCTATGTTGCCTACAACGCCGCGACCGGCAGGCTCACATGCCGTGTGGCGGGCAGCGGTGCAGTGGTGGTGGCGCAGGCTCGCGTGGCTGCCGTAGACACGGCGGCGACGGACCAGACGCCCCGGGACGTCCCGACTGACGCCGCCACGGCTCCGACCAATGACAGCAACAGCACGGCCCAGGCCGCTGGTGTGTCCAACGCTGCATCTGTGGAGGGCTCGAGCGGCGGAGGGAGTAGCCTCAGCAACGGCGCCATTGTGGCGATCAGCGTGGCGGTGGGCGGGGCGTTGATCCTTCTCGTCGCCGTGGTGGGCGTGGTTGCGTATCGCCGCCGCCGCCGGGCTTCTCGTGGCGATGAGACGAGCACTGCAGGGAGCGGCGCCAGTCGGTCTGGGCAACAAGTCTTCTGGTGGCAGGTTCTTCTCGATGCGCCTGCCCGCCGCGCCAACTCGTCCTTCACGCACTTGGTAGGTGTGCGTGATTGCGGATGAGATCACTAAAGTCGTACGATACGGTAAGGGTGCGTTTCAAGATAAGGAAAGGCGGACGCTCAGCGGCTTTTGTGTGACCACATGTACACGTGCTGGCGAGCCTGGGGAAGCGCTGACGGTCGCGGCAGGAGCATGGGGCAACGTGCACAGTCCTCGCAGCGGCGGAACAACTGTGACCGACGCGCGCTTCTGTGTACCCACCCCACAGGGCAGCGAAATGGCGTTGGAAGATCGCAGGGCGGCAGCAGGCGCCGCCAACAGTGCCTTTGGATCATCAGGCCATGTGTCGTTCCTGGTGGTTCGGGAGAGTGGTACCGTGGAGAGCCGCCGCGTGGCTGCACCGCCGCCACCGAACGCCCGCAGCCTGCGCCGCCTTGCGGTGGCCGCCTCGGCCGCCGCAGCGACCGGGCTGCCGCAGCGAGTGGCCTCTCCCACTGCACGCGGCATGCGGGCCTCCAGGGACTTCTTCGCCCTGCCAAACATGCTTTGGATGGGAGGCAGCGGCACAGGGACTCCGCGCCGAAACAGTCAGACGGCGCAGCTGGGTGGCAGGGCCGAGGAGGCGCCTGACTCGCCGCCGGCTGCGGGTGGCCGGTCCTCGGGCACCTTCCGCACCGCGTCACGGCTGCTCGCGCGAATGATGGCGTCCCACGCCTCGGCCACCAGCGCAGGTGCGGACGGCTCGCCGCGGGCGCCGGCTGCAGACGGAAGCAGGACGCTGATGCCGGCGCCCTCGTTCCAAAGCAGCGTTGAAGGGCCGGCCCCCCCGGCCGCGGCATCACTGCAGCCGCCGCCACTGCCACCGCGGCCACCGCTGCCGCGCCTTCCACCGCTGCCACCATACGCACCGCTAGCGGCACAGGGAGTTGCAGCGGATGTGGTCAGTACGCCGCCGGTGGATGCGCCATCCGCAGCACATGCAGGCATGGCTGACGCTGTGGCAGCGCCGGTGCAGGATGCACCACCAGCATAGCAAGATGGAGGCGATGGCAATAGGCCGTCGGTTGAGCTGCTTGAGCAGCATGGTATATCAGGGCTGCTAGGGCGTGTGTACACGCGGCCATGAACGCGCACCTGCATCACAGCAATCAATTGGGAACACAGATAGTTCCGTGTGCTTCGTGATCAAGGATACGTCTGATTCTACCGAATGTCGGGCATCCAAACGTATGGTACAATACAGGCGCACTGCTATGAACGTATACTACTGTGGGTTCGGAAGGTCCATTTAGAAATGACTTCTGCTGCTTTACGTGATTGAAGCTGTTGTAGCAGTGGTTGAGTCCTAATCCGCCTGCGCGAGTAGGCAACGTGGGCGAACAGAAGATTGCGTGGGTCACTGGGTGTGGCGGCGGACAGAATTTCGCGTGGGCGGATACCAAAGCTGCGTGGGTGACTGGGGGTGGCGGCGGCCAGGTGACGGTGCGGCTTAAGCGGACGGATTGATCATGCTGCGCGTAGGCGAGCATGATTCTGTAAGTTTGCGGCATTGGTGAACTGCAGCCGTCGGGGTGTCTGGGTCATCAGTGACTGCACACACGTCCGCGCAACTGACATAGTTTCAGGTACCTGTTGTAATCGGATACCGTATGTTCGCGGGTGAATGACTAGCAGTCAGTAATGGCGTGCAGCAACACAGCGTGCCTACACCAAATGTGCCGCTGCTTTCTCTATTACAGGGCGCATGTGGCATGCAACCTGCTGCCGCATAGATCGCCATTCCGACCACAGCGCACTGTCCACACGACTCCTCCCTCCAGCAGGAATGCGCAGTGACACGCAGCCACACGCTCGCTCCCACAGACACACCGCGGCTGTTCATCTTCTCCTGGTCTTCCCTGCCCATGCGCCACATTCTTCCCGCTGGCTCGCGACGCGCTTGTAAGACGACGCAAGCGGACGAGTAACCTGTCTCATGCCCACTCAAGACGCACGCCCGAGAGTCACCCGCACGCTCCCCAAATTGGCTCCGGCCTCCACTAGTAAAGCCCTCCACTCAGCGCACCGCATGGATGTTTCTACGGCAAACACTACTCCTGTCAATCTTTCACAGGTGTTGCCACTACACTGTTCCCAAATTGCAACAGCTCTGCTGTACCCGTTGTCGTGTCGTTGCGCCCCTCTCCTCTCTTTTGCACACACACTGCACCCATGCCGTGCACGCCCCGTTCTGCAGGATCGCTCTGCTCATCACGCCTTGGGCTTGGGCAGGCGGTTCGTGTCGTGTGCGACCTTGCGCAGGTCCTCGCCCTCCTTTTTGAGCGAGTTCCACACGTTGCCATCGCCAATGCGCCATCGCCAGTTCCCGGCGGCCGTGCCGGGCGTGTTCATGCGTGCCGTGTTGTCCAGCCGCATCACGTCCTGGTGCGGTTGAAGGCAGCGGGCGGATCAGCCAAGACAAAGGGGACAGCTGCCAAGCTAAAGAAAGCCATGGCGAGGAGAACTGTACCGGCGCCAGCTCACAGGCAGCCAAGTGGGATGTGCTGGAGTATGAATGGAGGCCTCCGAGTGCCATCATGGAGCGGCCCTTCGCCGGCCATGCCCACCCTTCCAGTGGCTCCAGTGAACACACAAACGCGCGCGCGGGTTCCGTTTCTTCGACGCATACACACACACGCGCGCGCGCACCCACCTGCATCATGACAATGCACGTGCGCGGCACCGCCGCCATGCAGGCGCGGATGAAGTCCCAGGCGATGTCGGCGCCGTCGGTGCGCAGGTAGCTCTTGATGTAGGCCTTGTCGGTGTCGTTGGCGGAGCCGCGGAACCAGCCCACCGCCGTCTCATTGTCGTGGGTGCCCGGGTACACGAAGCAGTTCTCGTAGTGGTTGTGCGGCAGGTGCACGTTGCCGGGGCCGCCGCCCCATGCGAACTGCAGCACCACCATGCCCGGGGCGCCGATGCCCTCGCTGCGCGGTGCGGAATGGGAGGATAGGGTTGGTGGCTCGCGAGGGCAGCAGAACAACCGCTGCAAGGGCAATGCCGGGCCTACCACCAACTTGCTCTGCCACACTGATTCTCGCAAAACCGAGTCTCACGAACCCGAATCTCATGCATGTCCTGAACCTCGGAGCCACGGAACCCAAATGGGTCCAGCGCAGCAAGCCCTGCATTGGAAGCGGGCACCGCCGCTCGCTTTCCACCTGCCCCGTCTACATCAAGCGGAGCCGACGTGCGCCTCAGCACATCGCGCCTTGAACTCCAACGTCTGCATCCCCGCCCCCTCCCACTTCCCATGCCGCTTCTTGCGGCGCCGCTCCTCACCGCAGCGCCACCACGTCTGTGGTGATGACGCCCAGGTCCTCGGCCAGGATGGGCACCGCCCCCAGCGCCCGCTTCATGGCCGTGAACAGCTCCTGGCCCGGGCCCTGGCGCCAGTTGCCGTTCATGGCGGTGGTCTCCTTGGCGTCCACGCTCCAGTAGCCTGCGTGCTCGGGCGGCAGAGCAAGGCGGCGCATGGGTTTAGACCCGGCCAAGCGTGGGCCGGACGCGGGCGACCACCGCGTCCTCGACTGCCGGTTCCCTGCCTGCTTGATTGCACGTAGCGACCGGAGCCTTTCAATTTCCTACCCATGCATCTGCCCTCCGCCCTTTTTTCTGCCCTTGGCCCTCCCCACCCCTCACCCGCAAAGCCGCGGAAGTGGTCGATGCGGCACTCGTCGTACAGCTCCAGCGCCCGCGCCATGCGCGCCGTCCACCACTTGAAGCCCTCCTTCTTGTGAGCCGGCCATTTGTACAGCGGGCTGCCCCACAGCTGGCCTGTTGTTGACAAGGCACAGCGAGTCCGTCATCGAGAGTGTTCATGTGGCGTTCGGCTACTTGGGCCCCACGTCCGGCTCACGATTACGCTGTTGCTGTCAGCCCCATACTTACCATACTGCCAAACCGCACTCGCCCTTGCACCATCACCAGCAGATCCTGTCCACCACCACCATGCCCCACCTGCCTCCTACGCCACATCTCCGGCGCACACCCATACCGGTAACCTACGCCGCACCCCAGTGCGCCGCCCAGCGCCTCACCAGTGGCCGAGAAGGCGTCCGGCGGCACTCCGCTGACCTGCTCCGGCAGGCCCGCCTCGTTCAGCTCAAACAGGTGGCGGTTGGCCCACACGTCCGCGCTGTGGCCGCCAACGTAGATGGGCATGTCGCCGATGATTTTGATGCCCTTGCCGTTCGCATAGGCCTGGGGCGGGAAAGGACGCGGAGTGGGAAGGTGCGCGCACGTGGGCAAAAGCGAAGGTATGGGCGGGCAGCTGCCGAGGCAAGGATGCCCCCCCCCATGAATACACCCACCCCACCCGCCCACCTCACATGCCCCGCTACGCCACGATGCTGCAACCCGGTGTTCAATCCCCGTAAACCTCGCCCACAGCCGCAACCCACCCGGATGGCCTTCCACTGCTTCTCAAAGAAGTACTGGATCACGACGAACTCGTCGATCGCGTCCTTGTTCTTCTCCCGGAACTCCTTGAGCGCCTCCTTCTGCCGCAGCCGCAGCGGCTCCGGCCACTCCCACCAAGCCATCTGGCTCAGCTCCGGCAGGTTGCGCGCGACGTCGAACAGCGCGCTGTCCTCCACCCAGGGATGGTCCTTACGGTATTTGAGGTAGTCGTCCCGGAGGCGCTTGAAGCGGTCTTCCTTGAGCAGCCGCTGCGCCGCGCGCTGGAGCAGGGGGAACTTGGCCGCGGCAACGCCTGGGAAGTCGACGTTGGCGATGGGCACGCGCGGGGGCGTCTCCGAGAACTCCAGCAGCCCGTCCTTGATGAGCTCGTCGATGCTCACCACAAGGGGGTTGCCGCAGTTGGCGTCCGTGCCCGAGTAGGGGGAGTAGTACATGGGGTCCGGGGGCACCAGCGGCAGCAGCTGCCAGCACTGCATGCCATGGTCGGCAAGCCAATCGACGAAGCGCTTGGACTCGTCGCCCAGCTCGCCAATGCCGTAGGGTCCCGGAAGAGAGGTGGGATGCATAAGAATGCCCGCGCGGCGCCCCTTGTTATAGCTGGGGATTTTCTGGTCATAGTCCTTGCCGAGCACCTCGCCTGGCGCCGGGCCCGTCGTTTTCGGAGTTCCCCAAGCGAAGATGCGGACAGACCGCCTGCTGACAGCGCGCCGCGCGCCCGCGACGTGGTGCGGCACCGATTGCGGAGCACGCGAGCGAAGCTGCGGCAGTACCGATTGACTTCGATCTATTTGGTGCGTAGACCGAACGCCTTGCGGCGCACGAAGCGGGAGCATTTGACGTCTCCAAGAGCTAAGGTCGACACCGCTTGCAACACCGCTTGCAAGTATGTGGCAGCTTATAATGGGCCCACCCTAGCAGAACTTAAATAGAAGTACAATGGGAATGCATGCGGCTGAGCGGGCAGGAACTTCTAGAACGGCGCTGGTCTGCATGGACATGGAAGATGGAATTCTCAATGAACGGTCACAGAGGCGGTCCAGGGGTCCACGCGCTTCCTGTGCGCTCCCTTCCTCCCGGATGACACTGTACAAGCGCAAATGCGTGTGGGCTGCTTAAGGCGAACGATCGCATTGGGGTGCCGTTGGGGCTCTCGCCGTGTGCGACCAGTCACAGACATGTCCTCCGTCACGACCTCGCGCTGGCGAGGCACCTACACTATCAACTTGTGCCCAAACACCCCCGCCAATACGGTCCGAGAGGTAGATACCGCTGAACACGCCTCAGGGCAGCACTGCCTTAATCACGATGCCCCAAGATGCCCCGTCCGCACGACGCGGCGCCCGCCATTTAGCTACCCTTCGCTTCAATCTGCCGTGTGCAAAGCCAATGTCCTCCCATGCATTCACATCACATCACATCATGCATCGCATCGCATCACGCAAGCGCACGCTGCTGGTGCTGCAACAGTTGCAAAAGCGCCAGCGCTGCTGCCACCGCCATGAATACGCCCCAAACGGCTGGCCGTGCTCCTGTCGCCGCGCCGTCCGTTACCACAAAGGGGTAGAAGATGTCGGCGGGCAGGGGAACCACCAGCGGCGGCGCGGGCTTTGTCACCTCCTCACTCTGCTGCGGCAGCCGGATGAAGCTGGCGGAAAAGTCGAGGTAGAAGCGGCGGGAGGTGTTCCCGGGCAGATACTCGGGGAAGTCCCACACGCCCGTCTTGAAGCACAGGTTGGCATACAGCACCTGCATGCGTGGCGAGCGGCGGTGTGGGATTGCGGGTGCGGAGCAGGTGAACGGGCTTAAACCAGATTCAATACGCGGGTACAATTGGACATGGGAGACTGCAGCATCATACACAAAGCCGCCGACTGGTCCCGAGGCGTGGCAGGGGTGGTTGGAGGAGGCAGCCGCGAATTCATGCACGCAGCGGTGGTCTGAGGAGGCAGCCGCGAAATCATGCACGCAGCGGTGGTTGGAGGAGGTAGCCGCGAAGTCATGCACGCACCTTCTGCTGCAGGTTGTTGGAGGCGAAGGCTACGCCCGTCACGACCTGCAGGTCGAAACCGATGATGACTCCGGTGCAGGCGTTGTCGGCCGTGGAGTAGCCCAGGTTGCCGAACGGATAGCCGGACACCGACACCTGCGTGCGGCAGGGCGGCCAGAAAGGTGGCGGCGGGAGCATTGCAAGAGAGCAGGGTGGATTCGGGGACAGGGACCCAACACGGTAACGCCTGGACCGGTATGCATCAGAAGAAGACATATCCAAGAACAGCATGTACCAGGTTCACCCCCACCACCGCGTCCAGGCCTCCATTTCTATCCTGGCCAGGCCTTATGTTTGGGAGTGCAACGGCGGCGCACCTTGAGCCACTGGTTGATGTTGGTGTAGTTGGCGTCGCCCCACTCGCCCACGTACAGCTGGCTGTCAACGATGCTCTGGTAGATTGACGACATCACCATCTGCACGTACTTGGCGGGGTTGTTGGCCTCGGACCTGTGCGCACACGACACGCCGCAGGTCAGGACCGGGCGCAGTCGGCAACAGACTGTGACGGAAGCCCTTGCAACGCCGCTGAGGACTACTAGCAAGGCCCGCCAAACAAACACAGCAAACAGTTGGTTCCACAACGCCGCCGAGCCCTGGCCAGGCCACGCTCGAGGCCCCAGCCCCACGACGCTTTGGAGGGCATCACCACGCTCGCGGCCCCAGCCCCATGTGTCGTTCAAGGGCATTACTGCCGTCGCCACTCACGAGCAAAAGTCACGCAGCTGGTTCGCGGTGAGGCTGATGCTGCAGGTGCTGGTGATGTTGGAGCCGTACGCCACATTGCCGATGGAGGTGGGCTCGCACGCACCGGCGTGTCCGGGCACCGGGATTGGCATGCCCTCAATGAACCGGCTGATAGCCTGCTTGGTGTCGCCCGTAATTGCATCGACGGTGCTGGCAAGAGCACCCGCCTGTCAAGGAGTGGCGGATTCTTATTCCCGGGAAGGGCAGGGCAAGGCGAGCGCTACTAAGTGATGGATGTGCGGCCATGTTGATTGAACGCCACAGGGTCGCTGCTTGGCGACCCAGCGCTGTCTGATGAATGAGTAAACCTTAAGTCTTCCTCTAGGACCCCAGCAAGCAGCCCGGCGGTCCGCTCACCAGCAGTGGGAAGCCAGTGATGTAGCCGGGGTTGCCACTGACGATGACCTCCACAGGCTGCGGAATCTGCGTCTCCATCCAGCTCACACGCACGTTCTGCAGCAGCGGTGACCTCGCCGCCAGCACGTCCGTCAGCACGAACGTCAGCTCCATCTGTTGTTGCGGGCAATCAGACGGTCAGGACCATACCAGACGCAGTGGCTTGCGCGCACGGGCAGCTGCTAGGTGTCAGCCTCCGATCCTGTGTGCTGCCCGCCCCCACCCCCGCACGCACCGCATCGATGTACCCCGGCGTGTCTGTTGCGTCCGGGTTCGACAGCGAGTAGTACATGGTGATGTTGAGGGCGGTGACCACGTTGGTGCACAGGCCCGTGGTGGCGTTGTACGTGCTGACCGTGTTGTTCACGGACGTCAGGTTGCCGGTGGCGGGGTTCAGGTACTGCGGCACCGGGCACAGGCACGCAATATGAGCGGCAGCGGCGGGTTGCGGCGAGGAGTGGAGCGGGTTGTGCTGAGGCTACCCGCCGTTATCGCATGTTTTCACTGCCCTGTGAAAGCTCCTTGCCCTTACCTGGATTGCCACAGTGAGCGGAGCCTGTGCCGCGAAGCCGGTGCCGCGCCCGGTGATGAAGCGCACGTTGCTGTAGTATTGAGGCGTCAGCAGGCCGCCGGCGCCAGTGGAGCTGCAGGCGCTGGACAGGTCCAGCGCGCTGAGGTCGCGCTGGCAGGTGGTGTAGTAGTCCTGTTGTGGTCGTGGGAGCAACGCGGCAGCGACGCAACGTGTGCACAGGATGAGCGCCTTGGGTGAGGCGCCGCCCACGGGGAACAGGCATCGCTCCACCCTTGCCGGCGGCCATGCCGCGCGCTCGCTTACCCGCCGCAATGAGATCCCCGCTCGCAGCAGTCCCACCTGGCCTTGGTCAAGGCCACAGCCAGCTAGCGCCCATTGCCCGCTGAGCTACGCCCCCTCGCCCCCACCTTGCTGCCTGTGGGCGTGTCGATCAGGAAGCCCACGGCCGTCTCGTCGTTGCACAGCCCCGTGAAGGCGGGGAAGGGGATCGTGAGCGGCTGCAGCCCCGCAGTGCCGTTGAAGACGCTGCTGCTGCCGCCGTACTGCAGGTACACGGTGCTGCGGTAGCGGTAGTCGGTGGACTTGGTGGGCGGCGACACGGCGGCGGGGCACTGCGCCAGCTCCTGGTTGTCGCCCACAGCCCCGGCGGGCGGGTCTGCGTCAGGGGCAAGATTCGCAGGAAGGTTGGACAAATTGACAGGCGGTGCTTTCACACAGAGGCGAGTCCGGTGTTTGGAGCGGGCGAGTGAGCTGGTTGGTTTGCGGAAGGAACGCAAATGTCAGTTCGCCCCGCTCGTGCCCTTGCGCGCCCGCAATGGACGCTGGCGTGAGTAGCAGCGATACCCTGGCAGCCAGCAACCGAGCAACGAGACACTCACTGCCCAGCACGCACCGGGATAGTTTGCTCCTAGGTTGGGGTTGCTGTCGTCCACGATGCACAGCAGCTGCGAGAAGAACTTCATCTCCGCTTCCTGCTGCGATATGACGAAGAAGTCGCTGCTCGACGGCAGGTTGACCTGCACAAGGCCAGGGTGTGCGTTCAGCATCAGGTGCCGCAAGACCGACAAACCGATGACCCAGCTCCCCATCATCATGCTTCCCCGATGCTCCACACTCGCCCGGCCCCATCTGCGCCTGTCTGCAGCGTGTGCCTGCACACCATACCACCGCAGTCAACACCCCGCTGCAATGCGTACCCACCGTCTGCACGTAGCCCGAGGGCACGCAGAACTTCAACGTCTGCTGTTCATTCCCTTGCGGCAGGCACGTGCCCTGGTCAGTAAAGAGAGTGCTGAGCCCCGCAGGGCACATGGGGTCGCAGCAGCACCCCAGGTCGCACGCCTCTTGGCGGAGGTCACAATTGCAGTTCGCCGTGAGGTTGTTGCTGGTGGATGGAATAGTGGGGACTGCATCCCAGTCCACCGGATACGTCGGTATAGTTGTGAGCTGCGCTGTTGCCGGGGGCATGAGCGCCACGGCCGCTATAAGGGACAGCAACAGGAAGGGCATCCGCGTGCCGGCTGCTAGTCGTGCTTGGTGCCCCGCTCGCAACTTTCGGCTGGGCGGGTGGGACCTCCGTGCCACTCCGCCCATCCTGGACAGCTCGTGACTGAAACTCAACCAGCTGCAATCGGCTGTAAGGGCCCAAATTCCGGCTGCCCAGGCTGCTGGCGCGACGAGTTCCCGCAGCTCCCGCCTGTTCCGCGGCTGAACCTAGTTCGCGGCGCTGGAAGGCTCCAATGCCTCTATGTGCCTTGCTGTTGCTCTTAATACATTGAACTTAGCACAGGAAGTCAATTGTTTGCAGTTGGGCGCAAATGAAGTAGTTCAGCCCCGCACGTCTCAAGCGGCTCTCTCGATTTGTGGGGATGAAACAATTGAAGTCAAATATAGACGTGAGAGATGCGCGCAGTGGAAAAAAGCGGGTATGGGGTCGCGTCGTTTGAAAACGGGGGCCAGCTCGTTCCAAAATAATTCCTGTAAACTGTGTTCCGGGTCAACTGCACTGCATCAAGTATCTGTGTACATAAGGTCTGGGCAGGCTGTATAGATGCAAGGGCTGTGCCGCGAGGACGCGAATGGCCGCAGAGTAAAGCAAACTAGGCGTCAGTAAGGCACCGCAGGCTCTCAATACCTCTCAATCAGTAAAAATGCGAACGCTGCTCATCGATAACTATGATTCATACACGTATAACCTGTTCCAAGTGATAGCCGAGGTGAACGGAGGTGCGTCGCCAGCCACACGTGCTGGACGTCGGCTGAGCTAAAATTTGATTATTTCATGCATGCAATCATGTTGTTGTGGACCCCGTAGCGTCTGGGCGTGCGCGCAACGCCGCCACGACCTTCTCAGCACCACAGCGTGCTCACACGCTTCAGCGCCTTTCCTGCCCCGCAGAGATCCCGTTGGTATACAACAATGATGAGATTACGTTGGAGCAAATTCAGGCGATGGTCCACGCGGGCACGGTGCACAGCATTGTCATCTCGCCTGGCCCCGGCACCCCCAGCAACCCTCAGGACATAGGCAGGTCACCCTGGGGATGAGCTTGTCTGGACTTACTCAGCGGTATGCCTTTGTGGAAGGGCATGGGGCGCCTGGCGGGGCGTCGCGCCTTCCGCCTGGTGTTGTGCGTGGCGTGTGCGGTCGTCAGACCGCACACGTGACGGAGGCGCCGTCGACCACAACCCTAGTGCGCAACCCTTTCATTGAGGCTCATTTACTTCGTGACCTAGCAGTCCTACTCACCGCCGCCCCATCCCTCGCTGTGCCTCAGGCGTGTGCCTGGACGTCCTGCACCACCTGCCGGACGTGCCCATCCTGGGCATCTGCCTCGGCCACCAGGCGCTGGCGCTGGCGCACGGCGCGGCCGTGGTGGCGGCGCCGGAGCCGGTGCACGGCCGCGTCAGCCGGCTCAGCCACAGCGGCCACGGCCTGTTCGCGGACATCCCCAGCGGCCACGGCTTCGAGGTGGTGCGCTACCACTCGCTGCTGGTGGACCAGGCCACGCTGCCGCACTGCCTGCAGCCGGTGTGCTGGACCGACGGCGCGCACGTGGCTGTCAAGCTGGCGCGTGATGCGGCTGGAGCGGCGGGGACGGCGGGGACGGACGGACCTGGACAGGAGGCGGGCGCAGAAGGGACAGCGACGGAGGCGGAGGCGGAGCGGCCGGAGTCGGTCGAGGGCGCGCAGCCGGCGGCCAGCAGCTCGGGGCGGGGGCAGGAGGGGGCGCAGCTGGGCGGCTCGCTGCTGATGGGGCTGGTGCACCGCAGCCGGCCGCACTACGGCGTGCAGTTCCACCCGGAGAGCGTGGCCACAAAGTACGGCATCGCGCTGCTGCGCAACTTCCGGGACCTGGCGGCGGCGCACCTGCGGGCGCGCGGCGGGCCGGCGGCGGCGCAGCTGCAGCCAGCCAGGTGAGAGTTGATTCATGGGGGAATTGGAAGGGGGGTTTTCGAACCGCCGCAATCATCCCGTGCCTGCGAAGGGCTTTGTGGCAGGTGCAGCGGGGCTTGTCCTTGCTGGGTGCTGGGCGCCGCAGCGGCTGCGTTGATAGGTAGGGAGTGCTAACGTGCGCGCTTGCCCTGCAATTCAGGGTGGTGCCTGACATCGTGGGGCCGCCGGGGCGGCTGCCGGAGCTGCCGGTCTGGCCCTCGCCGGAGCACCAGTGCGGTGCACCGCTGCGGCTGGCCTGGGCGCGGCTGCCGGGTGTCCTGGAGGCGCTGGGCGGCAGCCAGGGCGTGTTCGAGCGGCTGTACGGCTGGGCGGAGGACACGTTCTGGCTGGACAGGTGCGGGGGGGGAGGTAGCCGTTCATGTGACGGTGGGGTGGGGTGGCAGAGGTGGGCTGAAACGGCAGAGGAGGGGGCTTGACGGGGAAGTGGAAGGAACGGTAGGCGTCCTAGGGAAGCTGGTTCGGACAAGCCTTATTGCAGCGTGCCGTCGCCCAGGCAAGAGCGTCACCGTGTGCCGTTTTGCCAACTACTCACCCTTTACAGTGCCGCTGCGGACCGGGGGCGGTTCTCGTACATGGGCGGTCGTGGCGGGCCGCTGTGGCGGAAGCTCACGTATAAGCTACCGCCACCCCCGCAGCAGCAGCAGCAGCAGCAGCAACACCAGCCGCAGTCGTGCTCTAGTCCTGTGCCTCACAGCAGCAACGCCAACCAAGCGCAGGCGGAGCAGATGCACGACGCAGACAGCGACGCCGGCTCCGCGACCTCTTCCGCTTGCGCCAGCTCCGCCAGCGGCACCGCCTGCTCCTCCGCGGCTGCGGGCGGCGGCTCCGCCAGCGCGCCGCCGCACGCGACCCACGCCGTCCCCGCCGGCACGCTCACAGTCGAGTCCTCCAGCGGCGCGGCGGCCTCGGGGCTCGTCGCCGACGGCCTCCTCAGCCACCTGCAGCGGCTGCTGGCGCGCGAGCGGCTGCGTGTGGACGCGGACGCCGCCGCCGCGCTGCCCTTCAACTTCTGGGGTGGCCTGGTGGGCTACCTGGGCTACGAGCTAAAGGCGGAGTGCGGCGCCGCCAACGCGCACGCCGCCTCCACGCCCGACGCGGTGCTGTGGCTGGCGGACCGGATGGTTGCGGTGGACCACCAGTGCGGGGACGTGTACCTGCTGGCCCTGCACGACAGCGGGGAGGCGCAGGGCAGTCGGCGAGGCGGCGGGGACGGGCGCGGCGAGCAGCGGGTGGGGGTGGGGGAGGGCGAGACGCGTGGGGGTCAGGCAGCAACGCACGGCGCGGGGCCGGGCGCGAGGAACGCGTGTAGCGAGGAGCCAGGGCAGGGGATGGCCAAGGAGAGCAAGGACGCTTGCGGTCTGGATGCGGTGCTGGCCGACTGGGCTTCGGCGGTGTCGCCTGCGGAGCAGGAGGCGGCCGCGAGGGCATGGGTCGCGGACACGCAACGGCAGCTGGAGCACGCAGCGGCGCAGACGGTGGAGCGGCGAGCCGCGGCGGCGTCCGCTTCCACCTCAGCGGCGGCCGCGGGGCCGGGCTCGGCCGTGCCGTTCAAGCTGGAGCACAGCCGCGCCGCCTACATCAACAACATCGCCGCCTGCCACACGGCACTGTACGCGGGCGAGAGCTACGAGGTGTGCCTCACCACGGCGCTGGCCAGGGCGGCGGCGCCCGACCCCGCGGTGCTCTACTCCACGCTCCGGCGCATGAACCCCGCGCCCTACGCGGCTTGGTTGCAGTGCGGTGCGGCAGGTGCGTGATGGTATAGATGGACACGGCATGGCGGCAGGTAGCAGCGGAAGGCGCAGAGGCCATCACACGGCGCCGTTCATCCTTCTTTGGAAATGTGTTCTGCTCGTCGGTGGCGCTGGCTGGTCAGCCGGGCGGTTCCGAAGTAGTTCGCCATCCCACCTCTGCGCACTCACACACTCCACGCACTCGCACACAAACGCAAATGCGCAGGCCCCACCATTTGCTGCTCCTCGCCGGAGCGCTTCCTGCGCGGCGACCGCGGCGGCCTGCTGGAGGCGCGGCCCATCAAGGGCACCGCCGCGCGCGTGGCGGCCGACGCCGCCGCGGACGCCGCCGCCGCCGAAGCGCTGGCGCGCAGCGAGAAGGAGCGCGCGGAGAACCTCATGATTGTGGACCTGCTGCGGAACGACCTGGGCCGCGTGTGCGAGGTGAGGGGGCCAGAGTGATGGGCATGGAGCTGCGGTTGCCTGCGCTGCGGCGCCTTGCCCTGCTTGACTAAGGGCAGCAGCAGCTGCCAATGGACCAGGATCCGGTCCGCGGGCGTGTTTGTTTCACTTGTGGCGGGTCGCGGTGGTGGCGCAGGTGGGCAGCGTGCACGTGCCGGGGCTGATGGACATCGAGTCGTACGCCACGGTGCACCAGATGGTGTCCACCGTGCGCGGCGTGCGGCGGGGCGGCGTCAGCGTGATCGACTGCTTCCGCGCCGCCTTCCCGGGCGGCTCCATGACGGGTGAGCACGCACTCGAGGGGGCGGGGGGGAGCAAGGGCTGGATGCTTGGGCGGAATTCACTCGGTACCACTGCCCGCCCTCACCGGGCTCCTCGCGCGTCATCGCCATCGCCTCCGCACCGCAGGCGCGCCCAAGGTGCGCACCATGCAGATCATCGACGGCCTGGAGGCGCGCGCGCGCGGCGTGTACTCCGGCTGCATCGGCTTCATCTCGCTCAACGACACCTTCGACCTGAACATCGTCATCCGCACGGCCGTCATTGAGCAGGAGCCGCCGCACGCGCAGCGGAAGGAGCAGCAGCAGCAGGCGCCGGTGGCCAGCGCAGCAGGAGCCGGAGCAGCAGCGGGGTGCGAGGGGCCGGCGCGGCGGCGGATGACGATCGGCGCGGGCGGCGCGATCGTGGTGCAGTCGGACCCGGTGGCCGAGTATGAGGAGATGCGGCTGAAGGCGAGCGCGCTGCTGCGCGCGGTGGCACTGTGCGAGGGCGGCAGCGGGCCCATCCCGGTGGTGGCGGAGTGAATTAACGTATACGCATTGTAAATGTAAAGGACTTGTGCAAGGAGTAGGTACCATGTGTGGGAGCTGGGGGTCGCGCGCGTGGAGGCATTCGCATCATGGGAGTGATGGATGGGGGTCCGTGCATCAAGCGTGATCGAGCGTGTGAGCTGAGAGTGGGGCGAGCTTCCAGGTGTTAGGAGCAGGATGAGCTGAGCAGAGGGGGGCGGGGGGCGGGGGGCGGGGGTTCGAGCTACCCCATCATGTATGGAACGCGCGCAAAAGCTGTATAGCATTAGAACGTGACGCGTCGCTCGGTGGAGTGATGCTTGGCCAAACAATGGCAACGCAGGACAGGAGCAGACAGCTACGCAAGGAAGGGGCTACGCAGCACCACCCCTTGACGTGTGCCATTGCACGCTGACTGTAACAGCTATCGCAGCCTGTCTGCCGACGTGTAACGCGTGAGCGTACAAGTCATATAGGTGACGCCGTGACGGGCCCGGCTGTTGCTGTATGGACAGCTCGATCTGGAGCGCACCACCAAGCACTAAGCCGACAGTGCCGACAGACCGACAGTGTTTGCCGTAGGCCTGTGAGCACCGACTCAGGACCGACTTCCGCATTTGCTTTCATGACTCGGCAGGCTCCAATCATATGTATGGGCGGGGGCGCAAGCAGGGAAAACGCGGCTCAAACGCCGCTACGTTACAGCCGGACTCCGCTCCGGGCGCAGCTGGGAACTGCTAGGTAAGCGCCCACCGCCCCGGCGTCCCACAAACTCGCGCGTACAACGGCATACAACCCGCTACTGCTTTGGCAGCTCTCGTGTCGTTCGTCTCGGTCTGGTGCTTACCCGCAGACCGCATCCTGACTCCTTGTCTCCACTCCGCTGGCTTCTTTGCCGCCACTTAAAACGACTGCTTTGAGCAGCCTCGTTGTCATGGACTCCAGTCACACTCATGCACTGCTGCAACCGTCACTTCGTCATCCACCGGCACAACATCCTTGCACACGCATTGCCACACTCCTTATCATTCAACTCGCTCAGTACCCCCGGTACGCTCCCCACCCCACAAGCACCACTGCACTCTCATCGCGCCACCGGCAGCGCGCGTCCCTGCTGTATCCGATTCTCCTCCCGCAGGTACTGCTGCACCGAAGGTGGCAGCAGCGGTGACGGCTCGCGCACGGGTTGCCCCAGCTGCTGCCGGATCCACGCCTGCACCGACAGCGGGTTGGGCCGCTGCAGCGGCGGGTTGGCTGGACGCAGCTCGCCGGGCCGGTCCACCAGCCTACATACGCAGACGGCAAGGCGAAGGATTTGGTTGGTGAGAATGCACTTTCCAAGGATCATCTACGAAGTCCTTGAGTCCATATCGCGCCAGTGGCCTTTGGCCCCTTGCTATTGGCCCGCATGTCAGCTGACCGGTCACCAACCATGCGTTGACTGCCCCCCGCGCGGCGACCCACCCATCCTCTACGTATCTGCCCCTCCCGATTCAGCTCAAATCATCCTCAAAGACTGGAACACGTGGACCACTTTCCCCATTGCTGGCTTGTATGGCACATCCATCGCGCCTCTTGCGGAGGTCAACCCTGCCCCTGACCTTGCAACTCTCGTCCGCACTAGATTTCGGGTTTGCAATGGCTGGTTTGCGGCTGTACCCCACGCCTCTCGAACCCCAACCCAGCACCCCAGACCAAGGCCCAGGCCCCGGCCCAGCGCCAGCCCTACCGATCCCCATCCCCATCCCAACCCAGCCCCCCCCTGCCCCCCGCCCGGCCCTACACCGCTGCTCCCCCGCCTATGACCCACCCCCACTGCTCCTACCAATACCGGTATCACTGCCCGCCCAATTCCGCACCTCCGCCCCCTCCCCCCGCCGCCGCCGCCCCCGTCACTCACTCCACAAAGGCCACGGGCGCCGCGTCGCGCTCGCGGAAGCCCACGCGCACCAGGCGCGTAAAGCCGCCCGGCCGCTCCCGGTACCGCAGCGCCACCTGCGTGAACAGCTTGTGCAGCTCGCGGTCGGTGCGCACTATGCCGCGGGCCTCCGACCAGGCTTCGCGCGTGCCCTGTACGGTAGTACAGAGGAAGGAGGGAGGACGAAGGGACGTGGCAGCGGTTGTGTGCCGCACAGAGGCCAGGGTGTTTGCCACGCGGGGGACACGCGCACATCAGTGTGGCACACCATACAGAGCGCCCCCGCTTAGACCCCTAACAACGTTGGGGGCACCCCGAGTCGTGCGTGTTGCCCCTGGGGGGGTCTGCTTAGGTAGCTTGCGATTTGGTGACCCTGCCTGTGTCAGGGCGCCCTCGAGCTGCTGCCGCCGGCCGCCAACCCCATGCCGACACGCACGTCACCATGCATACCCCCTTCATGCCCAAGCCCCACAACTCGTCCACGGCCCGGTCCTGTGCCTCAAGCCGGCACCGTGCCACACCTGCTTGCCCAGCGTGATGACCTTGTCCGCATACCGCTGCAGCGTTTTGGCCTTCGCCAGCGTCGTCCGTATCCGCTCCTTTTCCAACAGTTGCGTCACCATCGTCCTGCAAGCGGAGAGCGGTCCCCGTTCAGCGACAAGCCGGGCAGCGCTGCGATGGATCGATGCGTTCTGTCGCCCACTCACTTCATCATGCTAACTCTGTGTTGCCATTTTCTATTTAACCGGTTCCAATCCCCTAACCGCACGCGCACTCGAGCCATCGTTCAGGTCCGATTTCAGCGGCTTGCCACGCTGCGCTAGTGGTTCTATGCAAAAACTCGAGGATAATGTAGGTATGACAGCAAAAGAACGCTTTGGGTTTGAAGGTACCAATTTTGGGTTTCGGCGATTGGCGCACCGTTCATTGTCACTAAAAAGTCCCGTTGAGCGCGTCGGAAGGCACTTTAGCAACTCGTGACGTTGCTTACACTGAGGCAGCTGTCCCTGCCCAGTTTTGTTTATCAATACCAAACAATGCAGCTCCTCGGCCAGCGTCAGGCCCTGCGCCTGGGCCGCTCTTCTGCTAGCAAGAGCCAGAAGGTAGTTCCTTCGGCCTCTCGCCCTGCGTCTACCTCGAGCGTCAGCGCCTCGAGCATCGCGCCGGCGCCTGCTTGCAGCGCTCCCGCGCGTGCTGGTCGCCGCGCTGTCGTCGTGCGCGCTTCTGCTACCAAGGAGAAGGGTGAGGCCGAATTGGCATTTAGGGATCCACCGAAAACGTGACCTGCCCTGCAACTAGTGCAACAACTTCCGCATGCACATCGTGATGGCCTCGCAGTGGAGGAGCTGACCATCCAGCCCGTGAAGAAGATCTCGGGCACCGTGAAGCTGCCCGGCTCGAAGTCGCTGTCGAACCGCATCCTGCTGCTTGCCGCTCTGTCGGAGGGCACCACGCTGGTCAAGAACCTGCTGGTGCGCGGGCAAGGCGGAGGGGCAGGGCACTGGGCAGAGACACACGTAGACAGCTACGGAGGCCAGCACTTGGGCTGAGATGAACACAGGCAGGAGTGAAGCCTGGGGCCATGCAGGGGAGGGCTTGCTGGAATGCACGGGTGGGGCAGCGCCGGTACAGCTGTGACCCAGACCTTGGCCTCCGGCACATAGGCGGCTCCGCTCCACCCCCAACCCCAAACCCCCAACCCGTTCCCAACACCACCACCCCACAGGACAGCGATGACATCCGCTACATGGTGGGCGCGCTGAAGGCGCTGAACGTCAAGCTGGAGGAGAACTGGGAGGCGGGCGAGATGGTGGTGCACGGCTGCGGCGGCCGCTTCGACAGTGCCGGCGCCGAGCTGTTCCTGGGCAACGCCGGCACGGCCATGCGCCCGCTCACGGCGGCGGTGGTGGCGGCCGGCCGCGGCAAGTGAGTGGGGCAGGCAGGCAGGCAGCCAGTCGCCGGGCGGTGGGCCTGGGGGGGCGGTGGCGGCGATGGCAGCAGGGGAGCGCAGGAGGGTGGCGGGCTGGGGCGTGGGTGCTGGATCTAGAGGACAGGCGGGTTCAGGTCCCGCCGTCGAGGGTGGATGTGGCGGCAGGGGGCATGCTGGGAGCAGGCGGCGCGGCGGCCGGTGGACAGCGTTGGGGCAGAGGCAGCATCGCCCAGCGCTGCTGTGCACACGGCACTGGCACTCGCCTGCTCTCGCCAGAGCCGCGCCAGAGCGCAATCAGCAAGCGGCACTCCGGCTCATCTCCTCACGCAGCTCCCCTCCCCTGGACCGGAGCCGCTGCCCTCTCCTCCACCCACGCCCCCCCCCCTGTACCGCTTGTCCAACCGCCCTTGCCTCCCTCCCCTGTCCAGGTTCGTGCTGGACGGTGTGGCCCGCATGCGCGAGCGGCCCATCGAGGACCTGGTGGACGGCCTGGTGCAGCTGGGCGTGGACGCCAAGTGCACCATGGGCACCGGCTGCCCGCCCGTGGAGGTCAACAGCAAGGGGCTGCCCACCGGCAAGGTGGGCGCCGGGGCAGCGGGGCAGGGCAGGGGGGGCGCCGGGGCAGGAGGGGCAGGGCAGGAGGGGCAGGGCAGGAGGGGCAGGGCAGGAGGGGCGGCGCTGGGGAGGTGGGTGGGTGGTCATTTCAATTTCCCAAGCAAGTATGCCAGCCGCGGGGAAGGTGGGTGGGTGGTCAGGTGAACCGACAGCGCTGTGGCGCGCGCGCGGTGGGGGGTGGTGGTGCAATGCAGGGTGGTAGTAAGCTCATGCAGAAGGGAGGGGCCCAGAGGCCGCCAACGGAGTGCGTCAGACAAACCGAGGTCTGAAAGGCACGGCGCTGTGGGCCGAGCGAGGCAACGGATGGACGGCATGCGGCGCCGTGTGCGGCTCTTGGGGTGGGGCGGTATAGCCGAGTTGCGGCGCACTGCAGGCCGCGAGCCAGTCGACGGCAGTCCGAAGCCACGCAGCCGCGAAAAGAGCAGCATCAGCGGCGGCGGCGGGTGGCAGCTGGGGAGGGGCGGGGCCGCTTGGGGTGATGCGAGGCTGTGCCGCCGCGCACTGTCCAAGCCCGCAGCAGCAGACTTGGGGCCCGTGGTTCCCTTACACCCGCACCGGCTCCTCCACGCCCCTACCCACGGCGCGGACGGCCGCTCATTCACCAACGACTTCGTGCGCTGGTCTCCGGTGCCTGCCGTACCGCGCTTCCAACCATCCTTGAAGCCCCACGCCGCTGCACCCCACCCCACCCGCACCCCGCCCCTCCAGGTCTACCTGTCCGGCAAGGTGTCCAGCCAGTACCTGACGGCGCTGCTGATGGCGGCGCCGCTGGCGGTGGCGGGCGGCGCGGGCGGCGACGCCATCGAGATCATCATCAAGGACGAGCTGGTGTCGCAGCCGTACGTGGACATGACCGTCAAGCTGATGGAGCGGTTCGGGGTGGTGGTGGAGCGCCTCAACGGCCTGCAGCACCTGCGGGTGGGTGCGGGGCACATGGGGCTGCGGGGGCGGGGGCGGGTGTGGGGGCGGGGGCAGGGAGACGGCGGACCTTCCTGGATTGGAGGGGAGTCCGCTCCAAACCCAACTAAACCCGTCGCAACCCCAAAAAGCAACAAGGGGTTGGGACGCTTGCATTCGGGCTTCGTTCCGTTGTCATTCCATAACACGCACAAGTTGATTCCGTTGTTAGCGTTCCAACACACACATACGCACAACCCCTCTCGCCACGCGCTCTCGCCCCCAGATCCCGGCCGGCCAGACGTACAAGACGCCCGGCGAGGCGTACGTGGAGGGCGACGCCTCCTCCGCCTCCTACTTCCTGGCGGGCGCCACCATCACCGGCGGCACCGTGACCGTGGAGGGCTGCGGCAGCGACAGCCTGCAGGGAGACGTGCGCTTCGCCGAGGTGCGGGGCGGGTCGGGAAGGGCGGGGAGGGGCGGGGCGGGGAGGGGCGGGGCGGGGAAGGGGCTGTCCATGTAAACGGGGCGAGGCGGGGGCGGGGAGGGAGGCAAGCGCGACTGGGGGCCAGGGTAAAAAGGCGATGGGTAACTGGGCTGCCAGGACGCCACTGGTCATGTGTTTATGAACGTGTGTAATCATCATGATGATACTCACGCCACGTGGCCTGCACACGCGCGGCACGGCCTGCAGGTGATGGGCCTGCTGGGCGCCAAGGTGGAGTGGTCGCCCTA
Organism: Chlamydomonas incerta; assembly: GCA_016834605.1. Classification (NCBI taxonomy): domain Eukaryota; kingdom Viridiplantae; phylum Chlorophyta; class Chlorophyceae; order Chlamydomonadales; family Chlamydomonadaceae; genus Chlamydomonas; species Chlamydomonas incerta. Next base: position 1,878,974 of record JAEHOC010000004.1, read on the forward strand.
CTCCATCACCATCACCGGCCCCTCCGCCTTCGGCAAGCCCATCACCGGCATCGACCACGACTGCAACGACATCCCCGACGCCGCCATGACCCTGGCCGTGGCCGCGCTGTTCGCCGACCGGTGCGTTGGGGGGGTGTGCGGGAGCGCGGGGCCGGGGCATGGAGCGAATGGGGGATTGCTGTTGCGGCAATGCGGCGGGCGCCTCACGCTACCTGAGCATTGACCCCCGCCCAACCCCCAACCCCGCGTTTCCAACCCTCCTTGCAACCCGCATCCCCTGAATCCCCCCCCCGCCCGCAGCCCCACCGCCATCCGCAATGTCTACAACTGGCGTGTGAAGGAGACGGAGCGCATGGTGGCCATCGTGACCGAGCTGCGCAAGCTGGGCGCCGAGGTGGAGGAGGGCCGCGACTACTGCATCGTCACGCCGCCGCCGGGTGGGTGGCGGGGCGCGGCTGGTTGGCAGGGTGCGGCTGGTTGGCAGGATCGGCGGCTGCTGTTAGGCGGGGGAAGGGGTCAGCCGTCATCGGAAGCGGTGGGTTTTGAAGGGAGGAAGGGGCAGGCCGCGGGGCTGGTTGGAGGCGGGCACATGAGCGTGGCCCCGCCTGTCCATGTCATGACTGAAATGAGGCGGGTGCAAGAGGCTACCTAGCTGGTCATGCCGTCAGGCCTAGCGGACGCGCCGATCTGTGCATGACTGCTCCCCTCCTGCGCCGGCTTGTCAATGACTGCGCCCCTCCTGCTCTGCCTCCTCCTGCCGCTGCCGCTGCTCTTGCCCTGCCGCTGCTGCTGCCGCTGCTGCAGGCGGCGTCAAGGGCGTGAAGGCCAACGTGGGCATCGACACCTACGACGACCACCGCATGGCCATGGCCTTCTCCCTGGTGGCGGCCGCCGGCGTGCCCGTGGTCATCCGCGACCCCGGCTGCACGCGCAAGACCTTCCCCACCTACTTCAAGGTGTTCGAGAGCGTGGCGCAGCACTAGAGAGCAGTGCGGCCTTAGGTGGTGGCAGTGGTGGGAGGTGGTGGGAGGTGGTGGTGGAGGCGTGGAGCGGCGTGACGGAGCGACGCAGGAGCGGCGCGTGGCGTCTGGAGTGCAATGGGGCTTGGTGGTGGCGGCGGTGAGGGCACTGTGCGCAGACAAGCGAGCACACAGCTTGGCAAGGGTTCAGTGGGAAGGATTCGAGGCTGCATTTCTCCCGACGCGGGGAGCCGCCACACGCAGGGGCGGACGTCATGGGGCGTCCCCGGCGGCGGGCGAGAGCGCAGGCATGGGATGAGAGCACATGACCCCATTGCGTCGCAGAGTATGTCATGACAAGCTTTAGGTAGACTTACCTTCTTTACAGCGCAAGTACACGGGCATGGCCCGATGCGCAAGTACTTGCGCTTGAGCTGTGCCGCTGTGGGGGTGTTCAAGGACGTGGGCCGGCATCAGGAGTGCCCCTGACCGGGGTGGGGACGGACGACATGGCTTCACAGCCTGGCCTATGTCGTTTTTGTAGTACAGGCACAGAGTGTATGTGGGTGTGTCGGCAATGAGGTGGGAGCATGGCGGCGCACGCGTGTGTGCGTGTGTCCCACGGCGTGCGCAACGACGGCAGCAGGCGGGGCCGAGCTGAGCTGAGCAGACAGGGCTTGACGCAAGCGGCAGGGGAGCCGTTGCACTGGCGCAGTAATTGCGTTGTGGCGTAATTCGTGCGCATGCCGCTGAGTGGGGGACAGCGCTTTCCCCTGGGCTGTAGGTGGATCGGACTGTGGTCTGTGGCTCACCAATGTACCCATGCCATGGAGCGCTTAACTTTTGCCCGGGAGCAGCCCCGCGCCAATTCAGTGGTGGCGCCTTGGGTGGCGCATGTCAGCTTCGTGTTTAGGCCGCCGCGAGCGCATGATTCCAGAAGTAGGTTGTCTGTACACCGCCGCACGCCAACGTGCTGTGCAGCATCCGTCCCGAATTCTGTTGTCATCCCTGGGGGTGGTAGGACCAGGGTAAGGGGATAAGAAGTGACATACCCAGCTGTGGCAGATGATATCCCATACCCAGCAGGCCCGTGCGCAATAGGGGAGGCAAGTTGTCATCCCTGGGGGTGGTGACTGCGCTTGCGTTGGCAGCGCCCACTCCTCACCCCCCTGTAGCAGTATCTACCCTACACCCATGGACACGACTCACGATGGGAACTGGACGAGGCTTGGAGATGTCCAACGGATGTGAAGCTAGAGACTGCACTAGACTTGCGAGAGGCACAGGTAGGGTCCAGCCCTGTCTCGAACAGGGATTGTATAGATGTGCTCTAATACAACTGGCCGGAACACTGGACGTGGTGGTGGCTTTCGGCGCCACCGGCCGTGCCTCATCGTGTCTCATGCGGGCTCCGCCCACACCCCCACACGCGCGACCCCCAGTCCCTCCGCATCCAAATGCGCGCGTCCGTATCGTTCCTGGTCCCCTGCCTCCCGCCACCAAGCATGTCCTGGCAAATCAACAACACTGGAAGCCTTGGTATGTGGTCAATCAAAACCCGAGGCGCACAACGGCAAAATTGCACCTGCCATCAAAACTGCAAAGGCTCCGTCTCATCCTGCAATACCTGCGGGGAAATGGTCACTCTGCGCGCCCGCGCGGCTCTACTTATCCTACTCTCCTCCTCCTGAGCCAAGAGCAGCCCCAGGAAACCTCAACACGCTGGAAAACTGCGCGCTGCGACCTCTCTCAGCAACGCTCTGATTATTTACGTCAATCTCCGAAGTCTAGTCGTCCGTGAGCCAATACCTCTCACACCATCACCTTGCTGGCGGCGCCCGCGGAGTGGCACTGCGAGAACAGGCGGTCCCACGCCGCCGAGTCCTTGCCCGGCCCCTCGCCGTCCGTGCTGCAGATGCTGAAGTAGTGGTTGGACGTGGAGGGCAGCAGCAGGCTCTGCACGACGGCCTCTGCAAACATCCATGCAGAGGAGTGGGGCGAAAGATGTTAGGGGTGTGGCGTGAGGCAACGGTGCTTGTTTCTGGCATGCTTATGTCTGGCGACTAACTGCTCCTACCTGCCACTGCGATGCGCGAGGCCTCGCCGCGCTGGTCGTCCCGAGCCGACAGCTGCACGTCCTGCCGCGTGCCGGCGGTGGCCTGCGCGGGTGGGGCCACGGCGCGGGCGTATGGTGCAGTTGTCAGGAAATGAAGTCGGCCAGTTACGCCACACCGCCGGCGTGCCGAGCAGCACGTGGCATCTACTTCCGCTGCACACGGTTGCTCGGCGGTGGCGCGGGCGCACACACCGACACACCTGCAGCAGCGTGTTGAGGTCGTAGCTGGTGTAGGGGCCGTCCGTGAGGCGGCCGGGGCGGATGATGGTGTACGGCAGGCCGGATGCCTCCAGGTGCCGCTCCGAGTCGCGCTTGTACTTAAGCACGCCTGCGCGACAGCGTGATGCGAGCACGCATGGCAGTCGTGCGAGGTCCCAACGTGTGTCAGTGGCAGGCGGAAGCCCTGCGAGCTGCAACAGAGGGGGCATGGCGCGGAATGCGCGCGCCAGCCTTTCCGCTGTCCCTGATTAACACGCGTGGTATACGGTACGCGCTCCGCTCCGCTCCCGAGCCCGGCAGTGCCACCGAGCTGCTCACCGAAGGAGTTGAGGATGGCGAAGGGGAACTCGGTGTAGCGCTCCACTCCCACACTGGTCACCAGCACAAAGCGCTTGACGGTGGAGGGCGTGGAGTCGATCAGGTTGCTGGTGCCCACCCAGTCCGTGTTGCGGGGGCCGTTCTCGCCCTCCCACCTGCAATCAGGTGGCCACAACACAACACATCAGGCGCGCCCTCACGGTGAGCCCCTCAAAGGCCGCCGCCTGCTGTCCGCAGCCCGCCCGCCTCCAGTCACGCTCTATTGCGCATCCAGTCCCAGCGCCCATGCTGTTCGGTCGGCCGAGCGGTTGGCTGCGCCCGAGCACCGCGCACCTGGAGGAGGGGAAGGCGGTGGTGCCGGTGCAGCAGCACACGGCTGCCACGCCCTGCGTGATGCCCACCATGGTGGAGCGGTCGCGCAGGTCGGCCGGGAACACCTGGCGGCGGCGGTGGCGGCGGCGGCGGCACATGGCGGCACACGGCGGCACATGGCAGTGTCCAGGCGACATAAGTGAGGGGCCGAAGGGGGGGGGGCATCAGACAGCGGATGGAGCGCACAGCAGGAGCGCTCAACGGATTCCTGTCGTCACTCGCGGTTCGCCCGGGCCCTGGCCGCTGTGTCCCTCCATGCTGCCCCACCTCGATGTTGCTGCCCGGGAACAGCGTGGCCGCGGCGCTGCGGTTCTTGCGGGCGCGGTCCACAGCCCGCACGCGGAAGCCCCTCTGCGGATGAGGGCACCGCAGCAGAGCGCGCACACGGGGTCGGCAGGAGAGAGGATCCAGCGCAGCGCGAGGCCTGGGAGCTGGCTGGCCCGGCCACAGGTGGCAAGTGGTCACAAACACCCCCTCGCCGCTTGCAGCTACACCCGCTACACCCGTCGCTGCCTCGCACCTCCAGCAGCTTGGCCGTCACTAGCTGCCCCACACCGCCAGTGGCTCCAGCCACCAGCACGAGGTCGCCCTCAGCCTGGCATGCAGACACAGCGAGCTAGGTAAGACGGGTGGGAGATGGGCAAGGCCACCAGGGGGAAGTTCTGTGCGGCTGGGAGCCCCAGCACCGTGGGCCATAGGCCTGGTAGGTCTGGGACGGCCCTGGTGACGTCTGGCCCAGGGCCCCCGGCGGGCGGCCCCCGCCCTTGACGCACCGCCGCATTGTGATATGGGTGGAAGTCACTTACCAGCGCGCGGCCCTCCTGCGCCGCGGCACGCACAACGAGGCGAGCGCAGCGAGGTCCTCGCACCCGGCTGGCGCAGTGGCCTGGCGCGGAGCCGAGAGAGCGAGCACGAGCGTTCAGCGACTGCATTTTGATGATACTGGGATGAAACCAAGCAGCGGACCAGATACAAGAGAGCTGAACTTTGATGGAACTGGGTGTTGCTTTTGCAGTAATCAAGTAAGCGGAACACAGCCGGGAGTTGATAAGCAATAATAAACAAATACACCCAGTGCACAGATGACCGTAAAGAACAGGGGGCGGAATCGCCCGATTGGTCGCTGCGAGGGCGTTACAATCGCCTGGAAACAAATTGGAGGGACGCGTTACAGGTTATCACTGTGCACAAGTGCATTAAAGCAGTAACCGCAGCGCTTGCACCAAGACAACCTGGCTTCAACAAGCTGTCGACACCCAAGCGCCCCGTCAGCTGCGGAAAACCCCAACTCGCGCCCGAGGCAGCGCCCGCCCCGAGGCGACTTGTCGCTATCTGCAGCCACGCATTTAGGCCACACGTAGCAGTCGGCGCCGTGGGGGTGCTGTACCTGCACTCGTCGGAGAAGTCGAGAGTCGCGGCACCATGTTCTCGCGCCAGGCAGTGTGTCGCCGCGCCGCTGCCGGGCTGTCGGCGCTGGTCCAGGATTTCGGCGCGGCAGCATCAGCAACCAGCGGCTCGGCCGCTGACACAGTGGCCACGCACTTGCATGAGCACGACTCCACCGCGACCTCCCACCTTCGCTCATCGCCTTTCGCGCCCTTCCCCTCCTCCTGGCGCTCTGTTTCCTCGGCCAGTAACGTCCTGGCCCCGGCGCTAGACCGGGAGGTGGCCGCCAACACTGCCACCATGTCAGAGCTGCTGGCGCACATGGGCGGCCTGCACGCTGCGGCGCGCGCGGGCGGCGGCGCCGTGGCCATTGCGCGGCACCGCTCGCGGCACAAGATGTTGCCGCGGGAGCGCATTGACGCGCTGATTGACGAGGGCTCTCCGTTTCTGGAGCTGAGCCCGCTGGCTGGGCGGGGGCTGTACGGTGAGTGTGGGGCAGCATGGGCGCGGCATGTGCCGCGAGGCGTTGTTGGGGGTAAGCCGGCATTGCAGCTGATGGCAGTCCCGTCCGGCATCGTGCCTTGTGGGTTCAGACTAGCACACGGCACCTCTTGCACAGCTGGTCTGGCGGTTGCACAGAGCGCATGCGACCTCTGTGCTCACCCTACGCATTCACCGCGGATACGGCACCTTTGCCGCCGCTGCCGCCGGCCCGGCAGGTGACGATGATGTTGCGGGCGGCGGCATCGTGACGGGCATTGGCAAGGTGCAGGGCCGCCTGGTCGCCATCGTGGCCAACGACGCCACAGTCAAGGGCGGCACGTACTACCCAATCACCGTCAAGGTTCGTTGACGCCGGCGCGGATGCATGCCGTGCATTCGCCAGGGCCAGTTCATGCCCCTCCCCCATCACTGGCATCAACCCAATCGTCCCTGCCGCCCATGTTGTCACCCCATACCGCACCACCACAGAAGCACCTGCGACTGCAGGAGGTGGCGGCGCAGTGCCGTCTGCCGTGCTTATACCTGGTGGACAGCGGCGGCGCCAACCTGCCGCGACAGGCTGACGTGTTCCCCGACCGCGACCACTTCGGCCGCATCTTTTACAACCAGGCCCGCATGTCGGCCGCCGGCATCCCGCAGGTGTGGGCCCCAGGCAACACCCCCACCCTCACGCGGCTCATACAGCCTTGCGGACTGCCTGACGCGCCCTGAGTGTGACTTCCAGCCCGCCAAGCAACGCAGCGTTCCGCTCCCTTCCGCTAATTGAACCTGCCTCCCCCCCTTGCCGCCCTCCCTCCGGCCTCAGATCGCGGTGGTGCTGGGCTCCTGCACCGCGGGCGGCGCCTACGTGCCCGCCATGGCGGACGAGTGCGTCATCGTGCGCGGCAACGGCACCATCTTCCTGGGCGGCCCGCCGCTGGTCAAGGCCGCCACCGGCGAGGACGTGAGCGCGGAGGACCTGGGCGGCGCGGACCTGCACTGCAGCACCTCGGGTCGGTGGCGGTGGCTGGACCGCGCGCGTGGGGAAGAAGTTGGTTTCTGCGGGAGGCACCTGATCCTGGTGCAAGCCATTGCGGTGTGTGCGGCGCTGCGCACCACCGGCATCCGCGGCGCACCCGCGGCGTCTCAGCACCCGCTACTTCTACGCCGCACCGCGCTGCGCACATGCCTACAGTAGCTGGCTGTAGCCTCTCACGAGTGTAACTCACCTCGCGCCGCATCCCGCTCCGTTCATCTTGTCGCGCAACCAACAGGCGTGACGGACCACTACGCGCAGGACGAGGCACACGCGCTGGCCATCGCGCGCGACATCGTGGCGCACCTGCCGCTGCCGCCCACCGCCTCAGCCGCCGCCGCCGGCGCCTGGCAGGAGCCGCTGTACCCGGGCGAGGAGCTGCGCGGGGTGGTGCCGGCCGACGCGCGCCGCCCCTTCGATGTGCGCGCCGTGCTGGCCCGGCTGCTGGACGGCAGCCGCCTGGATGAGTTCAAGACCAACTACGGCGCCACGCTGGTCACTGGTGGGTTCAGAGTGAACGGGGCAAGTTGACGAAGTCCCGTAGCGTGCGGCAGAATCCCATACCCCAATAGGTCACTGGTGGGTGGCGGCTGGTTATGCTCAGTTGCTCATGGTCATGGTCTCAGCTGCGTTGCGGGGCACCGAGGGATGTGCGCGAACGCCAGCAGCCCAACACAAGCTCAACCGAGCCTAAATGGAAGGAGCTAAGGCAACCGCAATAAGGTTGATTTCTCCCTCCGTTTAGGTTGGGTTGGCAAGCACAGACCCTCTCGCTTTGGTTTCGACTGCGCTGGTACTCACAGCCCCTCAAGCCGGCGGGGGGGGGATGGCCGTCCACGTAACGGTTCTCGGCAATATTTTGGAGTGGGGTTTGAGTAGCAGGCATGCTGGAGCACGGTGCGCGGATGTCTCGTGCCTCTCACAGGCTTTGCGCACCCGTACGCATACCATGCTTTGTCGCGCTGCTTGCTGCGCTTCCTGCCGCACAGGCTTCGGCAGCGTGTACGGCCAGGAGGTGGGCGTGGTGGCCAACAACGGCGTGCTGTTCAGCGCGGCGGCGCAGAAGGGCGCGCACTTCGTGCAGCTGTGCGCGCAGCGCGGCGTGCCGCTGCTGTTCCTGCAGGTGAGGGCCGCGGGCCCCAGTGCCCCCGTGGCGTGGCCGGATGCGTGCGCAACCACTCCACCTACCGTATGCATGGACGCCCACACGGTGCCCAGGGCGCAGAGGGTTTTGGGTGCCCACCCCGCAGAGCTAAGATCAGCAAGGACGCTGATGCCACTAGGAAAGCCCACTCGATCGGCAGGCTTTTCCAAACCTTCACCCGCTCCTCCCACTACCCAGAACATCACGGGCTTCATGGTTGGCCGGGCGGCTGAGGCGGGCGGCATCGCCAAGGACGGCGCCAAGATGGTGCGCGCGGTGGCCAATGCCGACGTGCCCAAGGTGACGGTGGTGATCGGCGGCAGCTTTGGAGCCGGCAATTACGGCATGTGCGGCAGGGTGAGTGAGTGCGCCGCATCGCAGGTTGCTCGTGCCCGTGTGCGCTGCGCCCCTCCGTGACGAAAGTATGGTGGTGGTTGGCGTTGGTGGCAGATGGCGACCTGGCAATCCTCGGCCGTGTTGCACACTGCGCGCACGAATGCGCACTTGTTGGCCCCGCAACGCGCCGACTGCCGCAGGCCTACAGCCCCCACTTCATGTACATGTGGCCGAACGCGAGGATTGGCGTGATGGGCGGCGAGCAGGCCGCCGGCGTGCTGGCACAGGTGAGTGGCACGAGCACAGACGGCTGCACACCGTCCAATGCCGGTGCTCCTGCAGTTCCCAACTCCGCCCCTGCCCGTGCAATACCTTGCACCCAGCCCTTCCCAGCCCCGCCTTACGTGAGCCCCCTGAATTCACATGCACCAGGTGGAGGCGGAGAAGCACCGCCGGAAGGGCAAGCAATGGGCGCCCGAGGAGGAGGCCAAATTCCGGGCCGCCATGACCGCGGCGTATGACACGCAGGCGCGGCCAGAGTACGCCAGCGCGCGGCTGTGGGACGACGGCTGCATCGACCCCGCCGACACACGCCAGGTGGTGGGGCTGAGCCTGGCCGCCGCCACCGCCAACGTGCCCCGCATCAGCACCAACAGCCGCTTTGGACCCTTCAGGTTCTAGGGTTGAGCTGTGAGGAAGGAGTTGAGATTGACGTAAACAAGAGGGTGACGCGAGTATGGGCCGGAGTTGGTTAGTCTGCTTTGCGGCTCCGCGTCGTACCGATTTTGATGCCAGCTGTGCGTGTACCATACCGTATCCTGGTGTTGTGTGCGTCAGTGGTCGACCCACCGCTGCGACATGATACCACACTGCGTGCACAAGCCAAGCAGGCGCGATCAGAAGTCAGCTCAAGCTTTCGCCTGCTGTTGCGTCGCACAAAGCCTGTCTGCTATCATCCGATAGGGCAGTAGCGGCGCAGTCGGGTGTGCCCGTGCAGTGCTATGTCTTCAGCTCAGGTTGACAGGAACTGTCAGGGCCGTTGTACGATATGCAAGTAATCGAAGGCCGGGGCAAGTGTGCATTACTGTATTGCGTCTATGCCAGTGTGCCGGCACTGCCTGCGCTCGGAATGAATATCCTTCCTAGTTGCAGCTGACTGGCGTAATTCTTCCGACGGAGCATGTAGGATTCCGATGGAGGATTCTACGCTGATTGAGGACTGTGTGCGCAGGGCCGCGCAGGGCTGGCTCCCCCCTCTCTCCATCCCTCCACTACCACATACTTGCTGGAGCTGGCTTGCATCCAGCTGCCGTGATGCATGCAACTATGCAAGCCTTGATGAGATCCTGTGAGCATGGACCATGAATTGTGTGGTGTAGCTGCCGTCCGTTGTGCTGTAGTTGGTGTAAAGAGAGAGCTTGGCCTGAACCCGCCTGAACGTTTGCGGCGTGCTCCAGGCCTTACTTCTGGAGCGCTGGGTGGCTTCGCTGTGGTGCTTGCAAGGCCAGGATTATGACCTAGATCACCGTCCCCATGCGCGGCCCCGCCTATGCCGTGGACCGTCCCGTGTGCTGGACTGCCTGCCGATGCGCGTGCCGCCGCGGTGGTCAGCTGACACGGGCCAGCACGGGCTGACGCTTCCGCTTCCACCCAGGCCCCTCCCCGTGAACTGCTGCCCCCGCATACGCTGCCACCAGTGCCCCCATTGTGCTGCACGAGAGCTGCGTCTTACGCCCGCTGCGCTGGCCCTTCCGCCGAACTTCTGGAACAATGAACTTGGACCGACGACCAAGAACCCCTTCACTGGCGCCGCTGCCGCTCCCAAGCCCCGTGATGCCGATCAGTGACCATACGACACAAGCGAGGCACCCACGAAAACATCCGCCGTTACAGCAAACCGCGCGAAGAATGCCGCTGCATTTGCAGGGCTTTTTGAAGTCATGCCGCGTCAAATGCGAGTCCTCCAAGCACCACACACGTCATATAGTCATGAGTCATGTCCGTCAGTTCTCTATCGAGTCCGCCGAGGAGGCGCGGCCCGATCGAGGGCCCCCCTCAGACCGCGCTCCGCTCCTCCTTCTACCTAAGGCCCCGGCCGTTGTATGAAGAGCACACATACACTGTACAGATTCATGATTACATTTGCACCCCTCCCCGCTATGTCCCTGGCGCCCCCCGCGCTACCGCCTTAGTCCATCTCCCGCGCGCCCGAAGCTCCGCGGCCGCTTAGCCCGACTTGAACAGCAGGATGGCCACCTGCCCAAGGTAGAAGTAGATGAAGTGCTTCGTTTCGTGTGTTACGTAGGAGCCGAAGTTGCGGCCCACGATGCAGTGCCACGTCGGGTTGTGCTTCCGGTCGAACTCCTTCTTGATGTAGGCCGCAATGTCCTTCTCAATGTTGTACTTCTCCAGGGCCTGGGTGGCGCAGTCCACGGCGTCTGCCTGCATCTCCTCAGACATGTCCGCATTCTTGATGACGGCCTTGGAGCTGCCCGACGCCATTGTGCTAGTGGTTGTTTATGGAGCGAGTAGTGGTTGTGTGGGTGCGCTGTGTGTGTATGTGCGAGTGACAGTGAGATAGCCTAGACTGCGGGACTCCTTGAAGGGAGGGTCGCATCTAAGGATTGCAGGATTGCACCCCATGCAGCCGCTGTCGCAAGCCTGCGTCGCCCTGCCGTGTCTCTGCGTGCGTTTGCTTGCCTACAGCGTCTTCGCGCCCTATCGATAGCCGATTTTGTTTCAGTGACTAGGTCGCTTCGCATCCTTTGCACCAAGTTTCGCCTGGAATGCACAAATGGGCTCGTAAAGCAAACAATATAGCAGCTAAAAGATAATTGACTTGGCTGAGCGCGCTTTGGTGCAGCCGGGTGTGGCGCCACCACGATGCCAACCCGGGGCGACCGCACCTCCCCGACCACCCCTCGAACGGACGAGCCAAGCTCGCTGGCGGTAGAGCAGCCCAATGTGTTTAGACTGCAGCTGCGGCCTGTGGAGGACCCGGAAGGCTTCAAGCCTAGCGTGCAGGTGTGCCAGGAGTATCGGTATTAGGGTGTGGGGGCACGGTGTGGGGGTAGGCCCTGGGATTGCGGCGGGGCTGCCACGTGCGGTCTTTACGCCGGGCGTGCGGTGGCGGACGGACGGAAAGGAGGACAGGGTGTACATTACCTACCGTGCATTTGTCGCTAAAGGCTGACACCTCCTGAATGCAGCTTGTGTCGAGGGAGTTCGCCACACGGTATCTTGAGCAAGTGGGGGTCAGGCCCAGCAAGGCGACCCTTGACCTGGTGAACCGGAACGTGCCCCTCTCGGAAGCTCACATCAAGACTACGCTCCGGGTGAGACCGAGAGCGCGTCCGCGCGGTGCACGGCGCATCTGTACGTGGCCTCGGTAGCGCTGTGCAGGCCACCCTTGCTCCCGGGGGTCGCGCGGCAGGCCGGGGGTTCAGAAGGCTGCGGCTGGGCTCATCACGCCGCGAACAGCGCTCTGGTCCTGTGTCACATGACTGCTCCAGCCGTCAGGTGCCTGGGACACCAACTGGTCCACTCACACGCCCACCTCCTGCAGGCCAAGGGCCATGTGGAGGACGAGCTGCACATCACGGTGCCGCCCGTGAACCACTCGTACAAGGTGCCCGTGTTCATCAACCCCGCAGCGGTGCTGCAGCTGGGCATTGGCAACAAGGTGCTGGGCGCCGCCGTGGATGAGGTGCGGGCAGCGTGACATGGTGCAATGGGCTGTCAGCCTGTCAGCCTGTCAGTGGCGTATGTCGAATGGAGTACTTCAAGGTAACAATTGTTACTATGCGGCGGCAGATGCTAACTTAATGCCGTTTATGGGCACGCAGGCGAACGGCGAGGGCGCCGGAGTTGTGGACGACAAGCGGCCGAATAGCAGCGAGGCGGGCGGCGCGGGCGAGCCCGGCGGCGAAGGGAAGCCAGCTGGCGGCAGCGCTTTCCTGGACATGGCAGCTCGCTACCTGCACCCCTTCAACCTGGACCTTACCCTAGCCCGCCAGAACCTCACAGCGCTGTACGCTGCGGCTAGGCAGCGAACGGCAGCGGCAGACGATGGGGAAGACACAGCCGGCGGCCGGGAGCGCCGCTCCCAGGGGCGCAGCAGCGGCAGCGCCGGCGGGCTTGGCGGCGGGGCGGACAACGCGCTGTCGACTTCAGGGCGGGGCAGCCTGGGGAGAGATTACAGCGCAAGCGGAAGTGCTGGTGGCGGCGGTGGGGCCGTCAGTGCTATAGGGCACGGGCGGCGGGGTGCTGTTGCGCCTGTCAGCTGGCCGCGTACCGCCAGCGGGCGGCTTGTGACGCCTCAGGAGCACGCGGACGCAATGGGCAGTGGCCTGGGGGCCACACAGCCCCCCGGCAGCAGGCCACAGCAACAGCAGCCTGCACAGGGGCAACAGCAGTCGCGGCAGGGCTCGCACGACAGCGCACGGGCTGAGGTTGTGGACGAGCTGCTGCAGCCGTTGCTGGTGACGCCGGAGGTAGTGCTCACGCTTCAGGTTGGTATTGCAAAGCGCCGTTAAATGTCGTGTTAGGCCCTGTCGACGTTTGTTTCACTGTGTTTAGGAGGAAAATGCATTAATACATCCTGCCACCACAGGCTCAGCTGGAGTCGGCGTTGGCGGACTGGCATCGGCACCAGGCGCCGGAGGCGCTCAAGGGGCGGCTGATGCCGGAGGAGTTTGCACGCACTCAGGAGGAGTTGAGCAGCGAGGGCAGCATCAAGATGCTGATCACGCTCGCCAACTTCATGCACGAGGAGCTTGTCCGGGGCCACCCGGACTACCCGCACCAACAGGACGCCAGGTAAGCGGAGCGAATACGTCCGAGTTGCAACATGGTTCCATAGGCAGCTGGCGGTGATAATCCGTACGGAACTCGCTGGTGTGCCCCTGGTTCGGGTCTCATCCATGCTGCGTTGCCGCACCGCCGCTGGCTCGCAGAGGCACGCAGAGCCGTGAGGGGCTGCGCTCCAGCACCAGCCGCCGCCACACCGACATCTGGGAGGAGCGCGGCCTGCTGCCCCGCAACAGCTCCACCGGCGAGGGCGTCACCGGCGGCGGCGGCTCCACCAGCCGCCGCTCCAGCAGCCACGCGCACCAGACCAGCATCAGCACGCAGCAGATGACCAACCTACAAAAATACGACCTGGGATACCAGGCCTACGTACGGCAGAAGCTAGACCAGGGGCCAGCGGGGCAGCCGGGCGGGCCACCGCAGTCGGCGGCCACAACCGTGGCGGGTGGCGGCGGTGGCGGCGGGAGAGGCGCGCGCAGTGGCGCGGCCTCCCCGCTCATGACAGCCGGCGGAGGCGGGAGCGCGGCTGGGGCCCGGGGGGCAGGCAGCCCGCCGGGGCTGGGTGACAATGCACGCGGCGTGTCCTTCGCCGTCGCGCCGCACTACCACTCCGTGCCGCACAGCCCCGCGCCTGCCGGCGGCGGCAGGAGCGCGCCCGACTCGCCTTCCAGCACGCACTCCCGCGGCGGCGGCTTGCTGGGGCCGCTCAATCTGCCCGGCACGCTGCGCTCGGGCGCATCCTCGCCCGGGCACACGCAACACGGCGGGGGGCACGGGCACCACGGCCGCAGCAACGCACCGTCCACCGCGGGCTCGGCCCACACGCACGCCCCGGGGTCTGCAGCCAGCTCGTTGGGCTCCATACCTGGCCTGCCGCCGCGCGTGGGCCGCGCCCTCAAACACAGCGCCTCCTTCGCGCTGGCCACCGCCGCCAACACCGCCCGCTCCATCCACGCAGCCCTGGACGCCACCGACTCGGGCGCGCTGCAGGTGAGCACGCGGCAACTTAGACGGTACGCTGCAGGACCAGCTGCTGCTTTGTGCATTTAATGAGACACAAGCTCACCAAAGGTGGAGCCACAACGGTGACTGGCCTGCCTGACCTACGCTGTGCTGTGCGCCCGCAGCGCGAGCGGCTGTTTGCGCTGCACGTGGAGTGGGCGGGGCGCTTCAAGGGCCTGCGCCAGAGCCGCAGCGGCATGTTCTTCACGCTGCCCATCCTGCTCCTGTCCATGCGCCTGTGCGTCAACACGCTCTTCGCCACGCTGTACCCCATATGGACGCGCATGCCGGAGGGCGCGCAGGTACGGGTTGGGGACGCGGGGCGCGGGGCGCGGACTGCTTGGCACACCTCATCCGGAAGCCGCTTGCTTCATGCTTCTGTTGAAGTTCCGAGCCTGATACTTAACCCCACCAAAGCCCTGCACCGGATGTACGGGCCATCTTGCGCTCGCCTACCAACCATGTTGCGCACCTGCCGCCACTCTCCAGGTGCTTGAGGACATGGACGCCGCCATCTGCGCGCTGTTCGACCCGCACGGCTACCTCTCGCGCGCGCTGAGCCTGCTGCAGAGCACGCCGTCCGCCATCGAGGCCGTGACGCGGCACCCGCAGCGCCGCGGCAAGGAGCGCCGCCACTTCAACGACACCTCTCCCCTCATGCAGGCCACCCTGCAAGGGGCGCTGTCCTCGGGTGAGCTACTCGGGGCCGCTCTGCCGTTTAGCCGTGTCGCCCCGCACAGGCCCTGTCGTGTCCGCGCACGGGCTCACGTGCGTGGCCCCAAGAAGTATTCCTGCAAGCAGCGTGTGCAACCTCGCCGGTCCGATGGCGGCAACTGATACGTTTGTGCACTGCCGCCTCAGCCTGACACTGCTGCCCCTGCCCATGTCATACTCTCGCCAGGTGCCCGCAAGCTCATGCAGTCCAACGCCAACCAGCCTGTGGGCCTGGCCAAGCTTCGGACGCAGCTCACATCGGAGCAGAGGGCCGCGCTGTTCGCCCGCGGTCTGCAGTGGATGACGCAGCCGGACCCGTTGCTGTCTCAGGTGCGGGCGGAGGGGCTTGAGCCATGAGGCGCACAAAGGGAGTGCATGCGGCATGAGAGGGGTTGGGGCGTTGGCACTGTACATTCGGCCTCTGCACCGCTCTACCGGTATCAGTGTCGCCTACATGGGCTGGGATGTATGCCACTGTGTACATCCATGCAAACCTCGCGTGCCCCGTTTGTACCCCACATGTGCAGATTGGCGAGCCGCAGCTCGTGGGCCGGTTGTACCAGGAAGGGGCCATCTAGAAGGCAGCCGCCGTTGCCTCCGCTGCTGCACATACGCTGCTACCGCATGACGCAGGATGACAAGAGAACTGCTTATGAATTACTGGTATGAAGAAGAATAGGAGTTCCCGCATTAAGGGGTCCCTGTGTTTGGTGTCACCTTGTAGGTCAATTTAAGAGCTAACATGATGGTGGGTCTCAAGACGTGCCGAATGCCTCGCGTGGATGGATTCGGTTCACACGGTGATGCTGCAAGCCAGTAAACACGCGTGCTTATGACCGGTGTGACGCTGGTGGTGTAATGATTGGCACTGTTATGCGTGATCCGTCGTACAGTCCGCACACCAGCCTCAACCCCTCCAGTGTAGCCACCGCAGTCAGGCAGTCTCCCTTGGTGGGGGGAAGTGCGGGCCCCCAGCATTACAGGAACTCGGCTCTGCAGCGCATTCGCACCCCGCCGCCATAGATTGCTTGCGGGCCACGTCGCATGGTATGCCTGGGCGACCGTAAGTCATCAGTCAGACGCCTGCAAGGCACGCCGTGAAAGGCGGGGCGCCCGCACGGGGATTGGCTGGGATTGGGGTGCACGGCATGGGACTCGGAAGGTAACACTTTCCCCGAACAGCGAGCCCTTACATTAAGAGTTCCACCCGAACATGACTGCCTTCATATCTTAGCCAGCCCAGTGGAGACATGAAAGTTTGCTGGCCAGACTTAGGCAGGGCATGCCTGGGCGTGTTGCTGGTTTACCTCCAGGCCCGCACGACCATTAGTGACAGAAACCTGAAGAATGCAGGCAGCTGGCTTAGCAACGACTGGGGGTTCGCGGCTGCAGTGTCCCTCCATCTCGCTTGGCTCGGCTCGGTGCTGGCCGGGCGGCGCTCCTATCTCTGCTGCGCGGCTAGAATAGCACCTAAGCTGCTAGCGGCCCTGCAGCTAGTTTGCGCGGCTAGCGAGGTGGCCACCAATTGGTACACATTCTCTGCGGACAGCGACTGGCATCGTTCAGTCTGGAGAGCGATGGCTGAGGCGCTCATATACTGCAACGAGGTGAGTGGGCTGGCCAGGGGTGCCATCAGGCAATACAACTTCGCGAGTTTTGAGTTGCGTAAACGCTGGCGCCTTCTATCTGCAGGTGCCTCTTCGTATGGTTATCCCAGCGGGGCTGTTGGACGTGACCTGTACCGGCTGCGTGTGGGGCGCCCGTTTTTACCAGACTCGCGAACTGCCGGGACCGTGGGCGCTGCCACACGTTGCGCTGCGACTGCTCTTGTCGCTGGCAGTGTATTGTTGCCGGCGGCCTGGGCTTGGTTGGCTGCGGAGATCGACGGGCACCTTGAACCCGGCGGCACACGAGGTCAAGTCCCAGCAGCGTGTGCCCGGCATTCACAAGCTCGACGACGCGTGCCACACGCTGCTGCAGTCGCACACCCCTGTCGTCAGCTCCATGCTGTGCTGCAGCGACCCGCAGCTGCTCTCGAAGATTGCAGCGGCATCTGCTCAGGTTGGTGTCCCGGTGTCGTGGGCATCGGTAGCATCAGTGTAACCAAAGCAGGGTGTGCACGCAGGCAGACCAACGTCAGGTGTGATATGCGCTGGTGCCACGCAAGCTAGAATGCCGCACACCTGCCTTGCATTACCACAGGACCTGGAGCCTGTTAGGCTGGAGGGTCTGAGCGCCGCGACTGCGGGCGGGGACCTGGGGCCACCGCTGCTGGCGGAGCAGCCGGGCGCGCGGCCTCACGCCGCGATGCTGCTTCAGCCGCAGCCTGTGGCTTCCCAACAGACACAGCGGTACCCACAGGCGGCGTGTCCGCAGCGGCCGGCCGCCCCAACAGGGCTCATTCCAGTGGCGCCCAGCGACCTGGGGCCCGCGCTAGCAGGCTTTGGGCAGCCGTCCGGTGGCCGCGCGCAACAAGCTGGCGGCATGGAGGCGTACGAGCTAGCGCGGCGCCTCGTGAGCAGTGCGGCGGCGAGCGGCAGCGGCGGCGGTAGTGGCGGGGGCGGCGGGCCGGGGTCGTACACATCGGCCGCGCGCAAAGTGCGCGTGAGCGTGAAGATCCCGGACCGCGAGCCCGAGGAGCTGCCGCCGAACTGGGAGGCGGACCTGCGCATCAACGGGCAGCGCGAGACGGCGCTCATGCTGTTCACGTACATGCGCCGGGGCTGCGTGCAGCTGGTGGTGGATGTGCTGCGGATGGCGCCGCAGCAGCAGCCGGGCCCGCAGCAGCCTCAGCCTCAACAGCAGCAAACAGCAGGCAGTGAGATGGCTGCATGGCGGCGAGGGCAGGACGGTGCGGATGCATCTGAGAGCGCGGCGACCTCGGTGGGCGAGCACGCGCCGCCGAGCGCAGCTTCACCGGTGCCGGCACTAGCTTGTAGCGGGGTGGCCGGCGGGGCGGTGCAGGAGGCGCTGAGCGCGGCAGGTATCGGTCAGCTGATGGTGGGGCGGACCGTGACAGTGCAGGTGGACTCGACCGTCACCCGCGTGCGCGTCAGCAAGCAGGCCGTGACCGCCCACGAGGATGCCGTGCCAGCGGAGAGCGGACGACCGACCAGCGCAGGCCAGTCATCGCAGCCCATGGCTGAGGTTGACGATGAGTCCACATGCGATGTCGACCCGACACCGCCGCCGGACGTGCTGGTGTGGCCCGCGGTGGTGTGTTGCGGCGGCAAAGGCTTGTTGCGCGAGTCACAGCAGACAGTGCGGCTGGCATGCAGTTGGAACGGCAAGGCGGCGGCGGGCGCTACCTGCAAACTGGACCAGGCACACCGCGAGCCACAGCGCGGCTTCTCAGCGGCAGGCCTTGCGGACACTCAGCGCCACAGGGCGGCAAACGAAGTGTGCATCACGGCTCGGCAGCAGGGCCGCTTCTTGCCTGTCCGCGTCTCGCATGGCAGGGCGGCTGGCGGACCGTCGGGTACGCCGCTGCACGCAAGCTGCGTGGCACCACCCGTGCCGTGGGCTGCTTTAGCGGGTGGTGGCTGCTGCCTGGAGCTCGCCCCCTGTAGCCGGCAGGGCCTGCTGCAGGTGGAGATGTGCCGCGGCGGCGTGCACAGCTGCAACGCGGCCTCGGTGCTGCTGCTCGAATCGGCAGCGGCAGCCCATGAGCTTCATCAGCAGCTGCTGCTGTGCAGCGCGGCAGAGGTTGCGGCGGCCGGCTCGCCGCATGAGCTGCAGCATTCGCGCCATCACGGCCACTCCGCGGCGGTCCAGGGCCTGCTGCGCGACTTCGGCGTGTTCCTGGACATTGTGGAGCAGCTGGGGCTGGCGGCGGCGCGGCGGGCCGCCAGCACCCGCCGCACCCGCCGCAGCCGCGGCGACTCGTGCGCCAGCCCAGCGGCATGCAGCACCGGCGGCAGCGGCCACCGCGTCGAGCTCATCACATGGGCGCTGCCGCCGGCGGGCACGCTCGACCGGACGCCGGTGCCCGACCGCTTGCTGCTCGCGCCGCTGCCGGCAGCAACACCGGCAACACCGGCATCAGCCGCAGCATTGTCTGCCGCACCGGACCAGTCGGCGATGGATGGGGACAGGCAGCAGGAGGACGTGGCGCGGGCTCGGCAGCTCGCGACCATGGGCTGCGACGTGGGACTCAGCCTGCTGCGGCACTTCCTGGTCGCCAGCATGCCAGCCTGCGCCGGCGTCGTGCTGGACCTGCTGGCCGAGGGGCTGGACATGCCCGCGTCCCTGCTGGCCGCCTGCCGCTGCCGTGACGATCTCAGCCTCTTGCACCACGCTGCGCGTAGCGGCCAGCTCCCGCCGCTGGCCACGCTCGCGGCCTGGCTGGAGGTGCGCGGGGTGGCGCCAGGCTGGGTCGCGCCCGCAGGCACCGCCGCGCTGTCGCCGCTGCACCTGCTAGCTGCCTACCCTTACAGCTGCGGCACAGCAGCGACAACAGCGGCGCTGCAGCTGCGCTGGCCCGAGGTGGCGGCTGCCTGGCACTCCGCCGGCACGGAGCGGGGCGGCTGCGGTGCCGCACCGGCGCAGTTTGCGGCAGTGGCGTCGGACGCCGCCACCGGGCCATACCTGCGGACGGCCCTCTCGGTTGCTTCCAGCGCTGCAAGCGTGCTGGGCGTGGGCTCTGCGTGGCGGCTGGCCGCGCGGGCCGGGCGCGCGCTGGTGCCGCCCAGCGCTGCGCATGCGGCCTGGGGCCTTTGGTGCCAGGCCCAGAGCTTCGCCTCGCCGGCGCTTGAGGCGGCGTATGGTGACTGGCTCACCCGCCGCACGACGTTGTTCGACCACAGCTTCCTCGCGCTGTACTTGGTGCATGCGCTGATGCACGCGGCCGCGCAAGGCTGCGCGACCTGGGTGGCGCAGAATAAGGCGGGGCTGCTGCTGCTGGCCTTCCGGCTGGCGCTGCTTGCATTCAGCTTCGGTGGCGGCGGCGCGTCTTCGACGGGGCTGCTGCAGACACGGGAGGGCCGGACCGTGGTGCTTGAGGTGCTCCGGACGCTGCTGATGCTGGCGCTGGCGGCGGGGCTGCTGGAGGTACCGGCACTGTGGGCGCGCGTAGTCCAGTCGAAGATTGACGTCATCTTCAACACCGTGATGCGGCCACTGGCAGGCCAGATGCGCTTGGGCAGCAGCGCTCTGTGCTCGCTGATTGCTCTCGTGGGAGAGACGGTCATAATGGCTGTCTTGCTCTGGTCACCGAAGGGTCCGATGGCGCTCGCTGCGGCGCTAGTGGCTGCTACGGCTCGCAGCGCAGTCACACACGGCGTAGGCCTAGGCGTGACAGTGATTCTGCAGGTTTCGCTTCGTCGGCGATTCCTGCATGAGGAGCGGCGGCGGCTGGTTGCGCGGGCGCAGTCGCAGCATGCACAGACGCAGGTGCACGCATGCAGCAGTGGTGGCAAGGCCGGGTCAGACTAGATTCGAACTGCGGGCTCGTTCTATGGCAGCGGTAACATTTGTTAACAGAGTTCGGGTATATGAATACGGTAGCTTCCATAGCGAATTGCATAGTGGACCTATTGCGCCTGGCACCCCAGGCCCTGCCTGGAACTGGTTGCGTCCCTGCCAGACTCAATCAGTGCTTGGCCGGTACAATAACGCTTGATCGAACTCGAAATAGGGCTTGACAGCGCACTGCGATAGTTGTTTTGGCGTAAACTGGATGACAAAGAACCGTTTGGTCACGTAATAAGCAACCGGTGTATTTGGTAAAGTGAGAGTGGGCGTCAAGTGTTTCTGTGGCCGGTATTCACACACCATTCGGGACAGGTTTTGGCAAGGGCAGAGGCAGGGGGCAGGGGGCCACGTGCACGCGCCAGTCTTTGATCGGAGCGTGTGGCGTCACACTATCAATCGTGAGATCAGGTTGTCGCACTCATGCTGCTCATGAGCAGCCTGGGTCGGATACAGCATGGCTCTGGAAATTGTTAGAAACAAGGCGCAGATGAGATGAGAGATGAGGCGCAGCAGATCGAAGGGGGACGTACGGTTACGGCAAGTACAGCGGTGTCACCATTGTCGTTGCAAGTTTCCGTATGGATTTGACGTCCCAGGGGCCAAGGCACGATGCTGCTGGATGCATAGCACAGGAAGCCCAGGCACGTGGGGGGCAGCGATGGCGGAGCCGTACCGCAAGGTGCGCGGCACTGACAACACAAGTTTTTGGAGAGGGACACGCCGGACCCATGGGGATGAGCACCCATAGTTACTGTAAGTGGCGGCATGTTTGCATGGTATAGGTTGTTTGCGTGCCGTACGCAAGACGAACTGGGCAGACCTGACAGGGACCTGATGGCTTTTCTTCGCCCGTGCACGCACCGCGCAAGGGGCGCACCGCGCATGGGCTTGCGCGTGCCCCCGTGCCACCCTGCCCGTGTAATGTGCATTGGCTCCGACAGATAATGAAGGCGCAGTACCTGGGCATGGCCACGTGTGCTGCAGCGCTTATCCAGAGGAACGTCTGCTGCAGCAGGCTGAAAAGTGCCCTGTGACCGAGGTGCCCTGGATCGGATTGGGGGAGGGGTGGGTCGTCAGGGGACCTACATCCGTCTGCTTCACAGCTCAATCCCCACAACGCACCTATAGGCGCATTACTTATCGCGATGCACTATCATTAATTATGCGCACTGCCGTGCCACTGTCGGGGTGAATGTTTTTGCACTACCTACGCCACACCCTGTATGCAGCATCACTAGCTTGGATTGTATTATGCTCAATAGTATGTCTCATTGAAGCTGAGACCGCGAAGCCGGCGCACTGCCGCGCTGACCTGCCCGGCTGTTGCCCCAAAGTCGTCGAACATGTAGTCCTCCTGCACATAGAGAAGACTGGAGGCACGTCGGTGCGGACGTTTCTCCAGTCGGCGGTCAAAAAGAAGTTCCCGAAGTCAGGCACCATTTGCAATTACCTCAAGTGAGTGGACATTTGGCGATCAAATTTGCGGAGGATTCACCGAGCAAGGTCGTGGCTGCTTTGGCGGAGTAGGGGGACGGACTACGTTCGGTGGGCTTCGCCGAAGTCACTCGACTCAGCACGCCACGCCCGTCACCCGCTGCCACACGGGCCTCAGCCTGTGCTCGCAGCGAGCCGGGTCTTGCACAGGGAATAACATCTTTTAGTGATGTGATGCTCCACTGGTTTTGCAGTGGCACTTAAGTGACCTCCAATGTGGGCGTAGCGTGGACATACACACTCGTGACTGGTGGACTGACTGTGTCCGAACGCGCGGCTGGGCGGCGCAGGCACATGCCGTATCAGTGCCAACCCAGCAGCGCAAACGGCGGCAGCTCCTCCTGTAACCAGAAGAACTACGACTACTACGACTCAACGATAGCCACCGGGTCACACTTCCGGAAAGGCTGCAAGCTGACGTCCAGCCACCATGATTTCCGGATCATTGATACCATCCCGGAGGAGCAGCGCAAGACGACGCTGCTGATTGTGAACCTGCGGGACCCGGCATCACGTGCGGTGAGATGAGTCAAAGGGTCCCGGGGCCACCTCGACTCCTGCATGATTGGCGACGGCACGCTGTAGCACACGACCGCCACTCAGCTCTAGGCTGCCTGGTTGGGATCCACGCTCGGGATGTTTGTGACAGGCGCCTCCTCATGCGCAACGTCGTGTGCTGCGCGAGTACGTGGTGTCCGTGAACTCCTTCCTTTGCACCACTGCCTCCGCTTCGCCCGCCACGCCGCTCCGCAGGTGAGCCACTACCATATGCTCAAGCGCCACGGCGACGCGGGCGCGCTCAACGCCAGCGGTGTGGTGGAGTACTTCACGACGGACCCGCTGGGCGTGTCCATCAGCCGCAACCGCATGACCCGTGTCATGGCCGGCGAGTTCTGCTGCAAGGACGGCGCGCCGGCGCACTACACCGGCGCGGCTATGTACAAGCGTGCGCTGGCACGGCTGGATGAGTTCTGCGTGGTCGGGCTCACCAGCCGCGTGCAGGTATGGCGATGACGGGCCCGGCTGGGGGGTTGACAGCTTTTGGGAGAGGAGCTTGGCTGCGTCGTGGTTTGGTGGCGGTGCGAGGGTACGGCGCGTTTGAACAGCGGTGCTTGCCTGGGTTGCGCAGCAGGCGGGCTGTCCGGCCTGTCCGCGAGGCGGCCAGCTCGCGTCGTTGTCCCACTCACCTTCCTCCCATGATCCCATCCCGCGCCGCACATAGGACACCATGTTGTACGTGCTGCACGCGCTGGGGCTGCCCACTGACAAGCCGCCCAAGAATCTGCACTACCACAACAACGCCAAGAAGTACCAGCCGACGGCACCCGAGGTAAGACAATGTGCCGGCCGCGTCCGGCCCACGCAACTCCTACCGTGTGCATCAACTGCAGCCTTTTATGCACTACCGTATACCGTATGGCGCCGCATCCCGAAGCCACGCCATTTTCTACTCCTATACATCATACGGTATTAGACGAGGTCCGTACGCCGTCCACACACAGGTCCTCAAGCAGCTGTCTGACTTCAACGCGCACGACGTGGACCTGTACGCGGCGGCCCGAGCGCGGTTCACCGACCAGATGCGTGCGCTGGGCAAGGCCGGGGGTGATGAGGGTGACGAGGAGGCGGAGGGGGAAGGTGATGCGGGGGTCTCAGGGAAGGCGAAAGTGATTGACACTGCTAGATAAACATAGGTTCGTGACGCTTGGACTGGGCCGGATGATCAAGTGACGTTGAGCTTTTGCCGCATGGGCTGCACGACACTGAGGCGTTGGCAGGCGGTTGGCTGGGCTTTAACTTTTGTGCGCAGCCTTGTGCAAGGTTGACAGCAAGCCGAGATGATGAGGGCGGTTTCCTGAGGGCCTGAGATGGTCCCTGATCCGACCGTCCGGCCTTTACAGCGTCGCATCCGTATGGCTGGCGTGTTCAAGCCTAGTGGGGACTTATAGCAGCACTGGAAATGATTGAGAGCTACTGAAGATGTTAAAGCAACGCCTTCACGTGTGAATTCTGTCGACACACGACCACCTCCCAACCGCAGCGCTACTCATACAGTCATACTTCTTGTGTCAGCATTCAGCATCACGCTGCGGTACCGGAATTCGTCAAGACGTGGACATGTGCCGTCACGCTGAATGTCCTAGCCACGGACCGGAGCGGGTCTCATGCGCCATCGTCCTAGAGAAGCCCTTCGCCTTTTCCACGTCGGCTTCTAGCCATGTCATCACGTTCACAATCAGACCTGCCCACACCACCACTGCAGCGCTTTCGACACCTACAACACCTTGCTTGAACCCTAAGGCCCACTTGGACGTCGCATTTCAGCGAGCCACGCGCCCCTAGCCCCTACCCACCACCGGCGTTGCCGCCTACAGCCCGTCCTATTGCCGTGGTACAGGTGACGACTTGGCCCCCAGACTCGTTACCCGCATCGGAGTGGATGCGGGGGGCAAAAGACCGGTGTATGTCCCTGTCCGCGATGGCGCCTGCTTCGGCGGTTCCCCGCCCGGCGCGCCGCCATTGCTGCCCGCGCTGCTAATGTCCTGCCTGCTCGCCGCGAAGTCGCTCAGCGAGTCCTGATGCGGCACTGGGAACCCAAAGCCTGCAGTCACGTCCGGCGAGGGCGAGCGGCCAGTAGCGGGCATGCGCGCCCTTGGCCCAGCCCCGCCTCCCGAGGAGCGCTCCGGCGCTAGCCCGAGATCTATAGGCGCCAGTGGCGCCGACGCAGGCGGTGGGGCAGCAGGCCCGGTTGTCGCGCCGCGGTGCAAGCGGCTATTCCCTGTCAGCTGGTCCCTCCGAGCGCCCGGGCCGCCCGCAGGAGAGCCACGGCCGCTGCCGGCTGGTGAGCCCACCTGCAGCCCCGAAGTTCCCGCGCCCGGCGCAGTCGGCCCAATCCACAGCGACACGTTCTGACCGGCGCCGCCGCCTCCGCTGCTGCCGCCTGCCCCTGACGGCGAGCCTGGGTGCTGGAACGCTGGGGCCTCAGGGTCCCAGCCCGACAAGCCCAAGCCGTCGTTACGGAAGGACGTCCCCTTGCGCCCCGTCAAGAACAGGCCCGGCAGCTGCGGCGGCGGCGGCGCAATGGGCGCCAGGTTTGCGGCCAAGTCGTCGTGCTCGCTGGCGGCCACGCCGCCCGCACCAGCAGTGGGCGGCTTGCCCGGCGAGGTGAACGAGGAGGAGCGCGGCATCTTTATGCCGCCGCCCCCGCCAGCTATGGGCAAGCCGCCGCTGGTTGGCCCCGGGTCGCCCCGGCCACCGTACTTCCCCTGCAACGGGCTGAGGGGCTCCAGATGGCCGTGCGGCGGCAAAGGCGGGTGCCCATGGTTCGACCCTGGCCCCGGCGAGCCACGGGTGGCGGTCGCGGCGCCGAGCACTGTTGCTCGCCCGGGCGCCACGCTGCTGCCAACGGAGCTGGATGCAGCGGACCCCGGGCCCATAGGCGAAGGATGGTGGTGGGCCTCTGCTGATAGGCTGCGGTAGCGCGGCGACATCGGCGATCCGTTTCCAGACGCCGCCGCCGCCGCCGCCGCCGCCGCAGCTGAGCCTGGGCCTGCCGCCGCCGAAAGTCCCGGTGGCTGCGGCACCAATGCGCCGGCCGCGTCCCGCCTCCCCACCAGCTTCGCCGCAACTCCTGGCGTGTTCTGTACAATCTGCGCCGCTACCGACGACTGAATCTGCCGCACTGAGCCAGATGCGGGGCCAGTCGGCTTGGGCCCAGCGCCCACAACTGGCCGCCCCTGGGCTATCGTGCTGGCGCTGCCAGCTGCCCGCCCTGTCGCAGCGCCGGAGGTCGGCACATATGGCTCCCCGTCGCTCTCATCGCCCACTTCCAGGTTGCGCGGCGGCGGCAAGGCAGCACGGCGGACGGTGGCTGTTGGGTGTGGGCCGCCGGAAGCCACACCAGCAGGCGCGGGGTTTTGGGACCCAGACGCACGGCGGTCACCCTGTGCCAGGTGGGCGCAGCACTAATTAGGCGACGGCACAACAGCATGCTTTGGCACATGCATCCCCAGCTGCACAGCATGTATTGCATTGAAGGGTTCCCGGCACACCCACCTTATCCCAACCAACCTGCGGCTGGGGGCTTGATCCACTTGGCGGTTTACGCCGCGCCTCCGAGGCTTTGAGCTGGTTGCTGCGCCCGCCTGGCCCGGCGCTCAGCACGCGCCGCCCCCCACCTGGCCCCCCGCCGAGCCCCACGAGCGTGGTGGGCACATTCTTGAGATGCGGCGCCAGCTTGAGCGCGGCTTGCTGCGCCGCCTCGCTCTGCAACGGGAGGCAATCATCGCAGCCAGCACCGTTCACCCGAGCGCAAGTCTCCACGGGGGTTACGGTACCTTACAAAACCCGCACGATGCGTTACATCCATTTGCCTGCTATGCGCAACAACTAGCGGATACATTGGCCACCAGCGAGGTTCGGCATGTGCCCTTCTGGCGTACGCCCCACCTAACCACAGGGACTCACCACGCTCGGCCCGTCTCCCCAGCCCTCCAGCACCCAGGGCTCCGCGTCGACTGGGTCCGGATCATCGTCCACTTGCACTGCTGCTGCCGCGTTGGAAACTTTATTGAGCAGACTACGCGGGCGGCTGCCAGCTGAGGCCGGCCGTGTCCGGCTGTACTCCTCGAGATGGGAGGACCTGCACGGCCAAACGCACGCCCCTCACACGACGCCATCCCGACACCCCCCTCGCCGCCGGGGGCAGCCCCGACTGCGTGCGAGTTCCCAACCGTCACGCATGGGCCCCGGCGCTTCTCCCCTGAGTGGCTATCGGGTTGATAGCTGTCAGGCACGTAACCCAGGTCGCCCCAGCTGGCCGGGTCGCACACGGCATGCAGTCGCCCAACAATGACGCACCTCTCGATACCGGCCAGCGGGTGCCCGTCAATGCTTTGGCTCATTCTTCAGTGCATTTCAGTAGCCTACGACGGCCAGACGATGAACCGGCGGTGTTTCGTCGCCATGTGTTAAAGTCCGCGCGCCCTTCCGCCACGCACAGCGCTGCTGGGCAGCTGCTACAAGTAATCGATATTTCTGGCAGTCCTTACGCAGGTGGGCTCTAAGCAAAACGGCGTTCTCTTAATCGAGGTGGAAAGTCCGAGCGCAACTGTTGAGAATTATTTATCTTTCAAACAACACGCGGAGGGTTGATATGGAAAGCATTCCACGCCGAGCCCAAAACGACTTTGCCAATCGCGGCATGGAACATTGAAACTTTCGTCTCGGTCTGTCGCGTCCTCTACGCTGACCAAAATAGAAGGACAGATACCTTGCTCTCCTGCTCCTATTGGTGCTAGAAGTAGACGAGTCGCTGCCCTGGCCAGCCGGGGAAGTTGCACTGATTTTGGACAGAACCTAGGATTGCCTTAGGCAGTGGACGCATTATAGATCTACCTGGCTGCCTCAAGCGGCGGGCCTCATTGCGAGAGGGGACAGTTCGCTTCGGATCAATCTCTATCAAAATACTCACTCAGCGCGTGACCAGCCCCTAAGCAGCCCAGCAGCCGCACAGGCTCTGTACCGCAGTGCAAACAGCGGAAATGGACTTCGCGGCGCTCGAGGACATTGATGGAGTTCGGCTCACCTGGAACATCTGGCCGAACTCCAAGCTGGAGGCGACCAAATGCGTGATTCCGTTCGCGTCCATCTACACGCCCAACAAGCGGCTGCCCACGATGCCGGTGAGGCGCAGCGAAGAGCTGCTAAGGACACGTCGCATTGGGGGGGCCGGGCGCGCCACAGCGGCGTGCGAAGTCTTGGTTGGGCCGCCTTGGCGCGTGAGCTCCCGTCCGCGTGTAGCGAACGCAAGACGCACACACGGACGGAAGGTTGTTAGCAGGCACTGGCGGTTGGTAGAGGTCTCCTATGGTGTTGCCGTCCGACGCGCTTCCCTGCGCCATACCGCGCAGGTGCTGCCGTACGAGCCCATTCCCTGCAAGCAGTGCAACGCCATCCTCAACCCCTACGCGCGCGTGGACTTCTACAGCAAGGTGTGGATCTGCCCCTTCTGCCACAGCCGCAACCACTTCCCGGCGCACTACCAGGGCATCTCCGACACCAACATGCCCGCGGAGCTGTACCCCAACTACTGCACCATCGAGTACACGCTGCCCAAGACCGTGGCGCCGCACCCGCCGGCGTACGTGTTCCTCATTGACACCTGTGTCAGCGAGGACGAGCTGGGCGCCTGCAAGACCGCCATCATGCAGGTGCGGTGGCCAGGTGCTAGCCAGGGGGGGCCGCGGCGAGCCGAGAGCTCCACGAGCTCCGAGGCAAGGTCGTCAATCCTTCTTCATCCCAACACGCGCGGCCTCGCAGTCGGCACCCTGCGTAACCCATGTAACCCACCATGCATGGAACCCCCAGGCCATCCAAACGCTGCCGGAGTACGCGTACGTGGGCCTGGTGACGTTCGGCACGCACGTGCACGTGTACGAGCTGGGCTTCACGGAGTGCAGCAAGTGCTTCGTGTTCCGCGGCTCCAAGGAGTACACCAGCCAGCAGATCGTGGAGCAGCTGGGCATGCGCGGCGGCCAGCAGCAGCGCGCCGGGCAGCCGGCAGGCGGGCCGGCGGGGCCGGCGCCGGGGCCGCAGCGCCGCTTCCTCATGCCGCTGGGCGAGTGCGAGTTCACGCTGACCACGGCGTTGGAGGAGCTGCAGAAGGACTCGTACCCGGTGGTGGCCACGCACCGCCCGGCGCGCTGCACAGGCACGGCCATGCAGGTGCGCGCCAGGTCGCGGGCAGGCTTGAGCAGGCGGTGCGGGCATGGGTGCCGGTGGAACACAGTCAGAGATAGCGCCGACTTTGCGCAAATGGAGGAGTGGAGGTCACGCCTCGTAACAAGGGGACTGCTATGTTCCGCAGGTGGCGGCATCGCTGCTGGGCGCCTCGGTGCCCATCGGCAGCTGCGCGGCGCGCATCCTGCTGTTCGTGGGCGGGCCCTGCACGGAGGGCAGCGGCAAGGTGGTCAACCGGGAGCTGACGGAGGAGATCCGCTCGCACAAGGTGCGGCTGGGAGCAGGGCGGCAGAGGGGACTTTGGGGGGGGGGGGGCGGCGGGTGAGTGAAGGGGACTCGGGGAGGTACTCAGGCGAGGGCCACGTGGGGCCGGGCCAGCTATGGCATCGACGACTTGTCCCAGTCAATGCAACACTGCCGGGATACGGGGCAGGGTAGACCAGGCACGAGCGTTGTGCTTAAACGCGCTGGTATCATGGACTTGCTTCGTGCTGCCAACGCCGCTGGGTTGACCTACTCGAACACAGGACCTGGCGAAGGACGGCGCGCCGCACTTCCGCAAGGGCAAGAAGTTCTACGACGGGCTGGCGCAGGAGCTGGTGGCACATGGTCACTCGCTTGACATCTTTGCCTGCGCGCTGGACCAGGTGCGCGGCCTCTTCCACAACTTTATACGGTGTACGGTATCTCACTGCAGCAACTGCCTGCCAAATTCTGTGTGCCGCCCTGACTGCTGCGTCGTGCAGATCGGCATGGCCGAGATGAAGGACGCGGTGATGCTGACGGGCGGCCTGACGGTGCAGACCGACACCTTCCACAACGTGGTGTTCCGCGACTCGCTGAAGCGCCTGTTCGCGCGCGACGGCGAGGACGGCTTCCTGGGCCTGTCCTCTAACGCCACCTTCGAGGTCATCCCGTCGCGAGACATCAAGGTGCGCAGCCATGCACGTCGGGGGTGGGAGCGGGGGAGACCCGGAGACGGCATGCAAGTGCTGCTAGCGCGACCTCAGCTGAGGTGCAAAGTGGCAGGTGCATGCGGAATGCTGAGACTGTGATGTTGGTTGCTTTGTCCAGGTTGCGGGCATGCTGGGCCAGGCGGCGCGTGTGGACAAGAAGAGCCCGTACGTGGCTGACGTGGAGGTGGGTCTGGGCGGCACGACCACGTGGAAGCTGTGCAGCCTGGACTCGGAGACCAGCGTGGCGCTGCTGTATGAGATCACCGCCACCGCCAAGTGAGTACTGTGTTGAAGGCGAGCGGGGACTTCATGGACTGCCGCACGCGACCATTGCTGTCGGCAATTGAAGAGCTGGGCCTAACTGAACACGTGCGCCGGTGCTCTGCGCTCTGCTCACAGCCGGGAAGCGGGCGACGCCCAGTCCAACCAGCAGTTCTTCCTCCAATTCATCACGCGGTACCTGCACTGGACCGGCGAGCTGCGCTGCCGCGTGACCACCGTCACGAGGCGCTGGATTGATGGAACGCAGATCGGCGAGGTCATCACAGGTAGGCGCGGCACGGTGCCTCGATGGGTCCCGTCAATCTTGCGTATGAACCCCCACGCGGCTGGTGGTCCCGCACCCATACCTCCCAACGCCCGTGTCCTGCAGGCTTCGACCAGGAGGCGGCGGCGGTGCTGATGGCGCGCCTGGCCACGCACAAGATGGAGACGGAGGAGGACTTCGACGCCACGCGCTGGCTGGACCGCGCGCTCATTCGCCTCGCGCAGCGCTTTGGTGACTACCGCAAGGACGACCCGCAGTCCTTCAACCTGCGCCCCGAGCTCAGCTTCTACCCGCAGTTCATGTTCAACCTGCGGCGAAGCCAGTTCGTGCAGGTGTTCGGCAACAGCCCCGACGAGACGGCCTACTACCGCATGGCGCTGTTCCGAGTGGCGGTGCCGGACGCCATGGTGAGCTGCATGGGGGCAGCGAGGGTGGTTCGGCGGGCAGGGTCGGTTGCCTGAGGCGCAGAGTGCAGGCGCTCGAAGGGGCATGGACACGTGCTCAGCCCTTCGGCATGCTCGTTGTTCAGCCGGCCCGGCATACAGGTGACCCCTCACCTCATCTCACCTATCTGCCGTCATGACCCTGTCCTCAGGTCATGATCCAGCCCCAGCTCACGGCGTACCACTTCAACGGGCCACCGGAGCCGGTGCTGCTGGACGTGTCGTCCATCCTGCCGGAGCGGGTGCTGCTGCTGGACGCCTACTTCTACGTGGTGGTGTTCCACGGCACCACCATCGCGCAGTGGCGCAAGGCCGAGTACCACCTGCAGCCCGAGCACGTCGCGTTTGCACAGGTGCGGCCCACGCAGGTGGTCTGTGCGGAGCTGTCGCGGGTTTGCGACACGTGTATGGAGTACGATTTCTGGCCGCACTGGCTACCAACGCACTCGAGTACCGTTTGCTCTAGTATGGGTCCTAACCCTGTGGTATGATTGTGCTGTGCTACCAACGCACTCGGGCAGGTGTTGGCGGCGCCGCAGGCGGAGGCCAAGGAGATCGTGCGGCGGCGATTTCCCGTGCCCAAGATCGTGGACTGCGACCACAACGGCTCGCAGGTGTGGGGGTCGCTTACAAACACCGTGCGCGTGCATGCGGCATAGTCCTATGTCACGCATAATCGGTTCCGCTCTCTTGTCGCCAGGGAAACGTAACTACCGGTACTTTCCTTGATGCCCGCAGGCGCGCTTCCTGCTGGTGAAGCTCAACCCCTCGTCAACCTACACGTCGGCCACTCCCATGTCGGCCGAGGTCATCAACACCGACGATGTCAGCCTCGCCACCTTCACGGAGCACCTCAAGCGCCTGGCGGTGCAGTCGTAAGGCGTGGCCGTGTGGCCGTCTGCCTGAGCGCTGAGGGAGGGCACCGCTAGAAGGGTGCTATGAGCGTTGAGTGTCTTGAGGTGCCTGTTCAGGTCATGCTTGAGGGCAGGGATATGCACGTAGGTCCATACTGCTTAACGCAGCAAGGACATGGTCGAAGACAGCATACATACTGACGGGTATGGGCAGCAGTGGGGTTACAGCTAATAGCCAACTTGCAGGGAGGAACCTGTGCCGCGGACAGCCGCCCTTTGTGGTGTTTGGTTTTCGCTGCTCGTTGTGACCGTGTGTCCTCATAGGAATTGATGATTTGTGCGTCCAGAATTGGGACTGAAGGTTGCGACACTGGGGAAGATGCAGACCAAGAACATTTTACGTGCGGCGAATGCAAGCAGGACAAGGTTGGCGCGGCGGATCATATGGTGTTTTGGCGACAGTGGGTTCTCCGTGGTCATATTCCCAGCGACTCGGCGAATGGGGCGCAAGAGTGCGGACCCGTGCGGGCGTGTGCAGGTGCGCTCCCCGATGCGCTCGGCGGCCGCCTGGGTGGTCGGCACGGTCCCATGGGGAACCGGTCACCGTTGGTTGCACCTGAACTTTCGCGTCAATAGAGACTTGATTTTGATATGCATCCGAGGTCTCTGGCGGGCAGAATGCTGTTGCTCAGAAGGACATGTCGATTCACAAAACCGGTTCACCCCGCGTCAGATCTAGTGCATGCAGCATATCATGGGGTGTTCAAATGGTTCTAAAATGTGAAATGCATTGCCGATGCGGCCAGGCAAGGCTGAAGGCGGCCTCGAGGTATGGCCCGTGGCGCTGTGGCATCAACAGCAACACTGGCGAGGGCACTGTGAGAAGCCTGATTGACTTGTAATATGGAGCGCGCTTAGGTTTGATTAACGGAAGAACGCGACTGCCGACTGTTCGACCGCCCCACTTGTCCCAATCGTCAATTGCTGGAGCTAGAGAGCTGTGAAATTGGCATTCAGTCAGAGTTCATCCAGTACACAGCGCACAAGGCTCAATTGGCAGCTCGCCCGTTGTGCGCCAAGTTCGTCTCTCTCCGGGTCGGTGGGTCATTTGACTTTGGGGCGTCTTGTGGCCCGCTGATGATGCCAATGATCCTTTGACTATATATACATACTCTACAGGGAATCGAGCCATAGGGAACGGCCTCGGGCTGCAAACCCCAGCTCAGTGGGCCCTCCCAGCTGCATTTCTTGCGTGTAGCCAGTCTTACTTTGGTGTAGCTTGAAGCAGAAAAGCTAGAGAGTCAATTAATTCCGTAGAAGGAGTCTTGGAAACATTCGCCGTACCCCCATCGTGGTTTCGGGGCCAGCTTGGAAACAAGACCAAACTGCGCGGGACGTGCAGACCCTTGTTCCACGCGCACTGGGCACTCACATACTAAAGAGCTAAGCTCTGACCGTGACCAAACACTGCCTCTCTGCATCCTCATAAGACAAACACATCTGACATTCACTTGAGCGCTGTCGTGACGCTTCGAGCCTAGCGACTGCTTAGGGCTTGTCTTCGGTGGCTGTAGGCGGTCACCATGAAGCGATTCAGAGAAGACGCGCAGCCGGCGGGCCCCGTTAAGCGCCCTAGGTATGGTCACAGCGGCTGCTTGCGTCCGCGCTCTGACTCGCTTCAGTCTGGCTCGTGTCGAATAGTCGGTGTATGGACTATGACCTGAGCTTGCTCGGGTGACTCTGCTCGCAGCGCTCCGCCTCGTCCGCCGGGCCCCCCGCAACCTATAGCGATGGCCGGCACTAAGCTCACCACCAACGACGCTTTGAGCTACCTTCGTGAAGTGAAGAACCGGTTTGCGGACCAAAAGGACGTCTACGATACCTTCCTGGAGATCATGAAGGAGTTCAAGGCGGCCAGGTCGGGATGGCGCGACCTGGGTCGGTTCCGGGTCCAAACCGCTTCGGGGGGCAGGCTGGCTTCAGCGGGTGGCATGTTCCTATTGAAAGCGTATTCACGGCAGCGGCGGACCAGCGAACTGGAAAGCCGTGCAGCTGTCCCTCCAGCAGCGCGGGACGGTTAGAGCCGGGCTGATGTTGCAGCGGGTGTGCCTTCGCTGCTGTGCGCGCAGGATTGACACCACCGGTGTCATCCACAAGGTCAAGCAGCTGTTCAAGGGGCACCGGGAGCTCATCCTCGGCTTCAACACGTTCTTACCGCGGGTGGGTTCACGCGCATTCCAGCTGTGCACCGCCCAGCCCCGTTCTAAACACGGAATTCGTGCTCACAGGGATATGAGATTGAGCTGGCGCGCGTGTCGGATGACGAGGAGGAGGATGACGGGGTAAGTTGGCGCGCCTGCTTGACCATGCGTCGTCGCTCGCATGTGCCCTACAGTGGAGCCCAGCCGTTGACTCTTTTCGCGATTGCTATCCATACAGGGCAAGCAGCCGGTTGAGTTTGACCAGGCCATCAACTACGTCAACAAGATTAAGGTGGGCGGTCGCGGGTCTAGGGTCCCGGCGCGGAATTGCATGGCGCGCCTCGTCGCGGCCAGTGTCCGTGCTGCTGTCAGGTGCCTTTGGCATGGCGCTTACCAGCGCCAACAATCATAATGACGCAGACTCGCTTTGCGAACGATGAGCGCGTGTACAAGGCGTTCCTGGAGATCCTCAACATGTATCGCAAGGGCCAGAAGACTATTAACCAGGTCTACGACGAGGTGCGAGGGGCTGCAGTTGTATGAGGCTGGCAGGGTGTAAGATGAGGTTGCAGCCGGGGCGCGCTCCGAATGCACACGCTGGACGGCGCCGTTTTGACCCAATGTGCTGCGCCTTACTAACCGTTCGTGCCTCCCCCTCGCCAGGTGGCTATCCTGTTCCGCAGCCACCAGGACCTGCTGGAGGAGTTCACGTACTTCCTTCCGGACGGGACGCAGTCGGGCCTGGTGGGTACTAAACTGCGGGCGTGCTGCGGTGGCACAGTGGGCTGTGACAGCTGGGCGCGCGAGCACGTACCCCTTGCGTCGGCACGGCTTTCCAGCCACCAGGGTGGCAACCCCAAGCATTATTTGAGTAACTGGAAAGGGTTGAAAACGTATGAATTGCATGCTGTTGCATCGGTCTGGGTGACCCGTACGCCCTTCGGTTGCCCAAACAGGCGGCGCGCCAGCGTGCGGGCTTCCCTCCGCCGCGGCGGCCGGGCCAGGGCCCTCTGCCGCCGCCTCCGGGTCGGATGCGGGTGCCGCCTCAGGGTGCCATGTACGCGGCGGGCCCCATGAGCCCGGACATGCGCAACCTGCACCACAAGCGGAAAACCAAGATGGAGGGCGGTTACCGGAGGGACGAGGGTAGGCTGGCTGGGGGGCGATGGGATGGGCGGATGCACGTTAGGCGGTCTGGGGAGCACCTGAAAGGGCCGACAGCCTGGGGTTTTCCTGGCGCGGGCACCGGATTTGCGTCCGCCGGGAGACTTGCAAGTTTGGGGCTCGGCCAGTGTACGGTATGGTGCGTACGGGTACACGGCGGACTAGCAGGCCGTGAGTTTGGTACGCGCTGCTCTCACCCGTGCAGATGATGACGACATGGGCCGCGGCCGGCCGCAGCTGGCCAAGGAGCTGTCGTACTTCGAGCGCGCCAAGCAGCGGCTGCGCAACAAGGACGCCTACAACGACCTGCTCAAATGCCTCAGCATGTACACGCAGGAGATCATCAGCCGCCAGGAGCTGCTGCAGCTGCTCAATGACATCATTGGCCGCTTCCCGGACCTCATGGTGCGTCGGCGGGTGCAGCGGCGCAGCACGGAACAGGGCAGCGCAGCACGCAGCTGTGGATTGCGCCGGACGCGGCCAGCCGGCTTGCTGGGGGCTTGGGGCCCAGCCTGGTGCGGGAGGGCCCGCTGAAGGCGAAAGGGCACGTAAACAGGGGGCCATTGATGAACCGTGGCGCAGTCCGAAAATTGGACGCGCCCCACCGGCGCCTGTTTCAAATTGCAACGCACGGGCCAGGGGAATGCGGGTGGGCACTGAGAGAAAGCGAGTCATGCACCCGGCAGTGGCGCTAACGCCGCACCATGTGCACGGTATGTGCGTTTTCGTTTCTCTGCGTGCTGCAGTCGGGCTTCCATGAGTTCATGGCCAAGTGCGACCTCATGGAGATCGACGAGAACAAGGTGCGCGGCCTGGCGGCGCAGAACCTGCAGCGCCAGCGCCAGCGCGAGGAGGAGCTGCAGCGGCAGAAGTACCTCACCAAGCCGCTGAGCGAGATCGTGTCGGGCGACACGGAGCGTGTGACGCCGTCGTACGTGAAGATGCCGCCCGGCTACCCGCACCTGGTGTCCACCGGCCGCACGCCGCTGGCGGACAGCGTGCTCAACTCGGAGTTCGTGAACGTCATCACGGGCAGCGAGGACTACTCGTTCAAGCTGATGCGGAAGAACCAGTACGAGGAGTCGCTGTTCAGGTGCGGGCAAGAGCGGGGCGGGGGCGGGGCGCCGAGGCCGTGCTGGCGAGGGGTAGAAGTCGATGGCGCCGGGCTCGCTGGATGCGTGGGCGGAAGCCGTGTGTGTGATCAGGACATGAGTGGGCAGGATGCAAGGCTTGCTGAACGCGTTACGTACCCAATCTGTGTGCAGGTGCGAGGACGACCGCTACGAGTTTGAGATGGCCATTGAGCGCAACACGGCCTGCCTCAAGGTGAGGCCCCGCCGGCCTGGGTGTGTGTGTGGGGGGGGGGGGCTGGTCAAGCGGGGCGGGCGCTTGGGCTCTGGTGTGGGAGCGCAGAGCCGGCCAGGTCGTAAGTCGTAACGCTGGCTCGCCCCTGCGCTGTGTGTGCTTGTCCCGCAGCGCCTCAAGCCCCTGGCGCTGGCGATCCAGAAGATGAATGTGGAGGAGCGCGCCGCCTTCAAGCTGGACGAGGGGTTGCTGGGGCCGGTGCACTGGCGCTCCATCGAGCGCCTGTACGCGGACCAGGTGCGAAGCTGGCGGCGGAGGTCGGGGCAGGGGTTGAAGGCGATGAGTGAGTTGGAATCATGGGAAGCAGCGAGGCGAGGGCAACAAATGGAGATCAGGATGGACATGGAGCCCGCTCACGCGGCTTGGGCGGTGTAGGGTTCACCGGCGCGCCACACTGACGTCTGGCTGGTCGCTGCAGGGCCCCATGCTGGTGGAGCTGATGAAGCGCAACCCGGTGGTGGCCATCCCCGTGGTGGTGGCGCGGCTGGAGCAGAAGGACGAGGAGTGGTGCGTAGCGAGCTGGGAAGGGGGAGGCAGCCGTCCATGGGGGGGGGCGGGGGCATGGGACTGGGACTGGGAGCCAAAGACACGGCGCTGCCCTGCCGTGGCGGTTCGACCGGTGGAGTCCAGGGGGATGGGGAGTCCGTGGGGGGCCTATATACACACGTGCGTGTGTGCGTGCGCGCGGGCGGTCACTGAACGGGTCCCCCTGCATGGCGCAGGCGCCGCGTGCGCATGGAAATGACGCGCGTGTGGAAGCGCATCTACGAGGCCAACTACCACAAGTCGCTGGACCACCGCTCCTTCTACTTCAAGCAGGCGGAGAAGCGGTGAGCAGCGGGGCTGGGGTGCTTGGCAGCAGCAATGGCTTCGGTGAGGAGCAGACAAAAACTGCCAAAACCGGCGGTTTTAGTATATCCAGACGGTGCCTGACGTGTCGTGCCGGGGCCATGTGGGCGCGTGCAGGGCGCTGCTGCCCAAGACGCTTGTGGCGGAGGTGCGCGAGGCGGCGGAGCGGCGGCGGCAGGACGAGCGCTCGCTGCGCGCGCTCAGCCTGGCCTACCGCTACGACGCGGTGCTGGACGCGTCTGCCGCCGACCTCAGCTACGACTACACGGAAAAGTGAGAGGTTTTGTCGAGCGGGATGGGGAGGGGAAGCTGCAGCACGTGTCAGGCGCGCCAATATGGGGCCTGTATTGCAGCGGCTTGGAGAGGGTTTGTGGAGGCCGTCGACCGACGCGTTCGGGCTTACTTGGCTGCGCGCGTGCTCAACTAAAACCTCTCTGCCCCTCTCTGCCGCTGCCCCCAGGCTGGTGTTCGGCGACATCTACCGCATCCTGCGCACCGCCGTGGACGAGTCGCTGGGCAGCGGCACCCGCGAGCAGGTGCTGGAGCTGTACCTGGACCTGCTGGAGCCCTTCTTCGGCCTGGACCCGCGCGCCGCCGAGCTGGAGGCGGTGCGCCTGGCGGCGGCGGAGCTGAGCGAGGATGACGGCGACGCCACCGGGACGCGGCCGGCGGGGCCGATCGGCGGCGGCGCGCGCGGCGGCCGTGGCGGCCGCGGGCGCGGCGGGCACCGGCACCACCACCACCACCGGCAGCAGCAGGCGGCAGCGGCGGCGGCGGCGATGAACGACGGCGGCGCGGGCGGTGGCGACGGGGACGGGGACGCCAAGAGCGAGAGCAGCGACCAGGAGGGCACGAAGAACCGGGGCGATGAGGAGATGACGGATATGGGTAAGTGGTGTGCACAAACAAGTGCGCGGCGCATGAAGGGCTGTGCTTGTGGCAGCGGGGACATACAGACGGCGGTGCGGAGGAGCCAACAGCGACCAGACGGCCAGGCTTTCAGCGCTGACACTCCTTTGCGCTTTGCGTTGCAGAGAACAAGACCCCTCAGCCGGGCGCGACTCCGGAGCCGCGGCCCGCCGGCGACGATGCCGGCGCCAGCGGCAAGGACGGCAACGTGGGGGTCAGCGACAAGGAGGGTGATGAGGAGGACACGTCGGCGGATGGCGGCCGCCACGCGGAGGACAGCGCCGGCGCCGCGGATGCCGCCGGCTCGCGGCGGGCCTCGGAGCGGCTGGACCGGGCGTTTGCGGCGTGCAAGCCTATCGCCGCCTTCACCGGCGGGCCCTCGCCCAGCGACGTGCCGGCCGGCCACCACCTGCTGTTCGGCAACGAGAACATGTACATTTTCTACCGCTACCACCGCATCCTCTTTGACCGCCTCTGCACCGCCCGGCGGTGCGTGCAAGCCAAGTGCAACGCCGCCGCCACCAACATCGTGCGGCAGGCGCAGACGGAGGGCATCCTGGGCGGCGCGGTCACGCCCGAGCCGCCCAGCGCGCAGGCCACCGCCGCCGCGTTCGAGGAGCTGCACGGGCAGTTCATGTCCATGCTGCTGCGCGTGATGCGCGGGCAGCTGGAGAGCAGCGTGTACGAGGACCAGTGCCGCAGCCTGCTGGGCACCGGCAGCTACGAGCTGTTCACGCTGGACAAGCTGAGCGCCAAGATCGTGAAGCACATGCAGTTCATGCTGCAGGACGAGTCCACCACCAAGCTGTGGGAGCTGTACAAGTGAGTGTTCGCAGCTTTGGCGCGGGGCTGTCGGGAGGCACACGGAGGGAGGATGGTGCAAGGCTGCCCGGAGCTGCTCCTAGCTCTGTCACTAACTCTGGACTGCCTTTTTCCCCCGCATTCCCGCTGCCGTGCAGGTATGAGCGCGCGCGCACGGTGCCCATCAACACCACGCTGTACCACGTGAACTGCCACGCGGTGCTGACGGACGACCCCTGCTTCCGCATCGCCTACAACACCGCCAACAGCAACCTCACCATCACGCTGGTGGAGCCGGACAAGGCGCCCGAGGCGCTGGGCAACGCCATGGAGGGCTACGTCACCGATTACATCAAGTGAGCGGAAATCCACAGGCAGCTGGGGCTTGGCCGGAGCTGGAACTTCTTGGCCGGACGCTTTTGGTACCGGCGGTTTCTGAGCTGCTTGCTTCTTTCCTTGAACGCCTGCAGGGCCTACGTGAGCGCGCCCACGCCCGCGCCGCCCGCGGACTGCCAGCTGTACCTGCGCCGCAACCTGTCGCAGCGCGCGCGGCAGGGCCCGGACGCGGAGCTGGTGGAGGTGCTGCGCTCCGTGGCCATCTTCAACGGCCTGGAGTGCAAGATCAGCTGCACAACCAGCAAGGTGGGGGTGGGAGAGCGCGTGGTGCTACCGCGTAACGCGCACAGCGGCCCTTTGCCTGCTGCCGGTGTTGCACTGCGTGCGCTTCATGGCAGTTATGATTTATAGTAACGTCCTCAATCGCTGACACACCGGTGCTCCTGCTTGACCCGCACAGGTGTCGTACGTGCTGGACACGGAGGACGTGATGTGCCGCAAGCTGTCGTTGCGGCGGCCCGAGGCGGACAGCCAGAAACAGCTGCGCTCGGACCGCTTCACTCGCTGGCTGGAGGAGCGAACCGCCATCCGCAGCGAGGAGGTGGAGGCGCTGGTGGCGCTCGGGGCGGGCAACATCGCCCAGGCGTAACCGCAGCAGAGGTAGCGGGTGTGTGGTGGAGGCCGACGGAGGTTAGGCCTGGTTGAGCACGCAACGCAGGCAGGATGCAGACGCGACGCCGTGCGCGACCGTGCGCGGAGCGGCGTACAAAAGGCATGTGTGTTGTGTTGGGTCGGATTGAGGGGCGGCAGACAGCCCGCGGCCCAGACAGTTCACCTAGTTAGGCGGACTCGAATCCAATGCTCCGGGTGGCGCTGCTTTGGGCTGACAGATGCCCACAACAGATAAACGGGGAGTTTCATTTCCAGTATGATTATGTAGCAGCTGCGCCCGTAGTGGGTGCAGAAGACGTATGTACTTGACAAAGCAGTGCGGGTGGCCGCGCCAGAAGGCAAAGGCCGCAAAGCTGCTTTGAGTCCTGAATAGTTGCGGGGCTCAACATCCATATGACCTGCGCGTTGCTGTGACACGCACACTACGCGTGCAAGACTTGAGCAGACTTGCTGGGGAGGGCAACATTGTCACGAAGATTTCGTTTGTGTGTACCGTGTGTCGCGTGTCTGTGCGTGGCCCAGTGTAGACGAGCTTCCGCAGAGATGTAGCCTAGCAGTTGGCGCGTGGGCGTTGCTATCCTGACCGCCTACAACATTGTAAGGCGTTCGCCAGCCGTATCCGACCTGTCTGAAGTTTGCCTGAACCTTTCTGAACCTGGCTTATGTGGCGGACCTGGCTGTGCTGGCGGCAAGCGAACTCACGCGCGGTCAGCTAGGAGCATAATTGCTTCTGCGATAACGAGGGCGCGGCGGTGGCATGTTGGGCAAGCGAAGAGCGATTGCGCTGGCAACTGGCCGCGCCCCTTGAGGCAAGGAGACCGCTCCGCGCTTTAGCCATCCATCCTTCAAGCCCACAGCATGAATGTCACGACTCTCCAGAATCAAGACACGTTTGCATCAGGACCGAGCAACATGGCTTGATGCGTAAGAGAGGTACCTGCACAGCTGGCCGGTTTCTGCGAACGTGACGTTATGGGAAACCGGCGCTAAAAGTTGTCACCGGGCCTGACTGTGGTCGTACAACCACGGCAGTAGGGTGATTTCGGCTGCGCGCAGGCCGAGTACTTAATGGCGATGTGGTACCAGTGAAACATATCAAATACCTGTGAGCAGTCATCATTTTCAGTGGACGCACACCTGTGAATTCGGCTGACAGATTGCAACATGGCGGCCAAGCTTTCGACCTCGACCATCGGTATGACTCA
Source organism: Chlamydomonas incerta (assembly GCA_016834605.1). NCBI lineage: Eukaryota > Viridiplantae > Chlorophyta > Chlorophyceae > Chlamydomonadales > Chlamydomonadaceae > Chlamydomonas > Chlamydomonas incerta. The sequence goes on from JAEHOC010000004.1 coordinate 1,919,877, forward strand.
AACGGGCGACGCGTGCACGTACCGTATGCAATTTTGGCTTCCGTATCTTTGTATGTGTTCCAGCTTGCCGGTCCAGACGTTTCTCCCCCAACTGAAATTGAGGATGCCCGGCCGGTCGCTACGCTTCCTCCTGACTGCCTTCCACACCAGCACTTGCGCCCTGCGTAAAGCAATCTGACGGCGCCCTTGATTGATCCCGCCGCAGGCTTCCCTCGCATCGGCGACCAGCGGCAGCTTAAGTTTGCCATGGAGAGCTTCTTCAAGGGCGACAGCAGTGAGGCGGAGCTGCTGGCTGTCGCGCACAAGGTCCAGTCCGACGCGTGGGCGCTCCAGAAGGCTGCCGGTATCGCGCTGATCGGCCTGGACGGCACACTCTATGACCAGGTGCTTGACACCGTCACCTGGCTTGGGGCCATCCCGCCACGTTTCAAGGCGAGTGGAATTCCGGGCTGGGGGGTGGCATGTACGGTACTTGCGAGCAATGCGGGGCAAGCAACGTCCACAGCTTAGCGCCCGGCAATCGCTCTATCGCCTGGTCCACCAGCATGATGCTCGGCCGCTTCTAACGTTGCGTGCGGCAAATTGGACAAGCAAGCACCCTTCCACGTATGACTGCCCGCTCCCAGCACCGCGGTGACCTGGGGCGGGGGGGGGGAGGGTGACACGGGGACCAATGCATCACGATCTGCCCTTTCCCGTCCTTGCACGCGCCTCGTCACAGGGACTGTCGGGTCTGCAGCGCTACTACGCCATGGCCCGGGGCGGCACCGCTCTGGACATGAGCAAGTTCTTCGACACCAACTACCACTACCTGGTGCCGGAGCTGGGGCCGGACGTGCTGGGCCCGGCTACTGCCGACGCTGCTGCTGCCAACGGCGCCGGTGGCGGCGCGGTGCTGCAGCCCGACTTCAGCGGGCCGCTGGACAAGCTGGCGCGCGGCCAGGCGGTGGTGGGGCGCGAGCACGCGGTGCCCATCCTGATTGGTGAGCGACTGAGCGAGATGGTTTTGATACGCGGCAACTGCGGGACTAGGACGGCAAGCGCCCAGGAATGCGAGAGGCTGCGCGAGGCAGCCGCACACGGCTAGCATCGGTGCCTGATGGCTGGAGGTTCATCCGTACTGCCACGCACTGCTCAACCCCCCCCCTCCTCCTTGTGTGTGCCCTCCGCGCCGCCACGCTGTCTGGCACCCGCAGGCCCTATCACGTTCGTGGCGCTGTCGCGGGGCTGCGAGCTGCCGCTGGGTGAGGCCGTGTCCCGGCTGCTGCCCACCTACTGCGCGCTGCTGCAGCAGCTGGCGGCGGCGGGGGCGCCCGAGGTGCAGCTGCACGAGCCGGTACTGGCCACCAGCGCGGGTGCGGGCATGCGCGCCGAGTGCGAGGCGGCGTACGGCCGGCTGGCGCAGGTGGGCGTGTGTTCTATCTATCTGCGGGTGGTGCTTCCAGGGTTTCAAGGGCATCGCCTCCGTCCAAGCCTATCGGGCCTTCTGCATTCTGGCCAAGTTACACAGTATCTAGCATGCTGCCAGCTTGCGGCTTTACTGCCGGCTGCAGTTGCCCGATTCCTGGTCCGCAGTGCGAGCCCCTCACTGATGCCGCCCTCCCCCCTCCTCCCAACCCCCCAAACCCCCAAAACCCCACCCCGCCTGACAACCCAGGCCGCCGGCTCCATGCCGCTGCACCTGGTGACCTACTACGACGACCTGGGTGCCGCCTACCCCTGGGCCGTGCAGCTGCCGGTGGCGGCCGTCTCCCTGGACTTCCTGGGGCCGCCCGGGGCTGCCGTGCCCAGCCAGACCCTGGCGCTGCTGAAGCAGCACGGCTTCCCGGCCGACAAGCGCCTGGGCGCCGGCGTGGTGGACGGCCGCAGCGTGTGGAAGGACGACGGTGGGTGCTGAAGCTTGAACTTATTCCACTGTCCCTGGTTTGTGCACGTGCACACCTGGAGCCTTAGACTGCAGCGGTGCGGCTATGGCCTTGTGAGAAGCCTGCCCCTGTCCTGGCCCCTGGCCGTACAGGCACGGCGCTGGCTATGCTGCGTGAGCTGCTGGGCAGCGGCGCCGTGTCGGCCGACCGCCTGGTCGTCACCTCCTCTGCGCCCCTGCAGCACCTGCCCTACGACCTCGGCCTGGAGCTGGAGGCGCCCAAGACGCCCGAGGCGGAGCCGCACCTGCCGCCCGCGCTGGCCGCACGCCTGGGCTTTGCCAAGCAGAAGGTGGAAGAGATCGTGGCCGTTGCTGGGCTGGCTGCAAGCTCGGGCGCTGCTGCTGATGATGATGGCGGCCGCGGCCAGCAGCTGCTGCTGCGGCAGCGGGAGAGGGCGGAGGACCACCGGGCTGGGCTGAACATTGCGGAGGAGCTGTTCAGCCGGCCGCAGCCGTACGACGTGCGGCGCGGGCAGCAGCTGCAGCTGCACCCGTTCCCCACCACGACGATTGGCTCGTTCCCGCAGACCGCAGGTGCGTGGCAGTTGTGCTTGTTAGCGATTGTTGTATCCCCGGTACTGCTGCATGCTGACCTGCCGGCCGTGCATCAAATCCTTCACACCTGCTACGCCTCGCTTGCGTGCAGAGGTGCGGCGCCTGCGGCAGCAGCTCAAGAGCGGGCGGCTGAGCCAGGCCGAGTACGAGGGCCTCATCGCCGGCCACATCGCGCACGCGGTGGGGGTGCAGGAGGCGCTGGGCATCGACGTGCTGGTGCACGGCGAGGCGGAGCGCACCGACATGGTCGAGTGAGTGGCCAAGAGACAAATGAATGTGTGTGTATTGATGCGCGTGTCGAGCGCGGTGTGTACGGCAGCGTGCTCTGCCTGCGGCCCTGCGCTGCGTACTGCGCTGCATGACGGGCTTTCCCCCTGCTGCCCCCCACTATCTCCCACCCCTCCACCCACCGCCACCCCACCCCATCCTCACGCAGGTACTTCGGCATGCAGCTGGGCGGCATGCTGTTCACCCGGGCCGGCTGGGTGCAGAGCTACGGCTCGCGCTGCGTGCGGCCGCCGCTGGTGGTGGATGACATTAGCTACCGCGGCCCCATGACCTGCTGGGAGTACAAGGTGCGTGCGTGAGCGGGCGACCACGCACCTCAGACGGCAGCGCAGGTCAAGGCTGCCCAGTGCGCAAGCGAGCAGCAGCAATGCCTGGAGCAAGCATGTGCTCATTGTCCACCCACGCCGGTCATCCCATCACTCAGCCGCTTCTGCGCCCGCGTGTGCCGCATGCATGTGCGCCCGAAATGCAGGTGGCCAGTGCCTACACTCGCAAGCCGGTGAAGGGCATGCTAACCGGCCCCGTCACCATCCTCAACTGGTCCTTCCCGCGCAAGGACATCTCCCGCGCCGCCCAGGTCGGTGGTGGGTGTGGCGCCGGCAGCGGCGTGCTGCATTGCCTGTGTTGGCAGTGAGGCATTTGTGGGCAGGGAGCTGGGCATTTGGAAGGTCCGAAGGCCGTGCGCACCTGCTGTGCTGGTCCCAGCCTTTCTCGCCCCGCAACCCCTTGCAACACCACGCATGCAGGCCATGCAGCTGGCGCTGGCGCTGCGGCAGGAGGTGGCCGCGCTCGAGGCCGCCGGGTGCTCCATCATCCAGGTAGGGAGCTTGCCCCCTCGTGTCACGTTTCGCCTTCCACGACGTGACGTGAGCACGCCTACCAGTCTACCACGCCCATACCCGCACGCCACGCACGCTGGTGGGAAGGTCCACCCCGCACGACATCCCACCCCGCCCATCTCTCGAACACCACCACGCAGGTGGACGACCCCGCGCTCCGCGAGGGCCTGCCGCTGAAGCGCGAGCGCTGGGCCAGCTACCTGGGCTGGGCGGTGGACGCGTTCCGGCTGTGCACGGGCGTGGCGGCTGCCGGCACGCAGGTGGTGACGCACCTGTGCTACTCGGACTTTGACGACATCCTGCCCGCCATCGACCGCATGGACGGTGAGCGGGGTTGCACGGGCGCTGGTGCGCTAGATGTCTGGCGATGATGGGTTCTTACGCTGAGGCGGTTTGGGAGGGAGACGGGCGCATGACCGCATGAGTCGATTCGCCTAGAACTGCGTGCTGGGCGCGCGAGGTCATAGGACTCGCTGCTATGGCCTTGGCGTGCTTATCAATCTGGATCATGCGTGTGACGCCTGTTGCTACCGACGCACGCCCCTGTCACGCACGCGGCCGCAGCGGACGTGCTGACCATTGAGAACTCGCGCTCCGACAACGCGATGATGGCGGCGCTGGCGGCGGCTGGCTACGGCCGCGACATCGGGCCGGGCGTGTACGACGTGCACAGCCCCGTGGTGCCGTCCGTGGAGTTCATCAAGTCGCGCATCCGGTGAGTTGAGATGCGGGCACGAAACATTACGGCACTAGGGACAGCCTGCTGCACCCCTGCCTCTGAAACGCGCTGGTCCTCTTCTCCATGCATTGTGCGCCGTAGAGCAGCCCTGCAATCTTGCCTGCCATGCTGGTTCCTGGGTGGAACACTTGTTGATACAACCGCCGCGCTCTTGACCCGTTCACAGGTCCTTCGTGGACAGCGGCATCCTGTCCGGCCGCTACGACCGCATCTGGGTCAACCCCGACTGCGGGCTCAAGACACGCGGCTGGCCCGAGACCATCGCCGCCCTGCGCAACATGGTGGAGGCCGCGGCGCAGGCGCGCGCCGAGCTGCAGCAGCTGCAGGGGGTGGCGGGCGCTGGCAAGGCGGAGGCTGCGCAGGCGCTGGGGGGCTCCGCTGGAACAGGGCGCTGCGTTGACTGCTGCCACTGAGCTGTGTGCTTTGGCCACAAGTTGATGGCGTCAGATGGGGTTCGCGTAATTGTGCGTGCGAGCACTCTTAATAGTGTTGAGTACAGTAAGAGTAGTCTCAGCAGTGTTGCGGGGTGTCAGCCTGCGTGCGCTGACCCAGACGCAATTGGGCGCCATGGTTCGTGCGCATGAGGATTTCGTGAACATAAGGTCTGGGCCCTAGCCTTGGCACAGATGCTTGTGAGCTGCGGGACTGTAATAGACAACTCAGTACGCTTGTTGTGCACGGCCAAGTCAAAAGTAAGAATGCGAGCTTACAAGAGGGGACAGTCCGAAGCGTGCGAGACGCCAGACGCCAAAAGTAAGACTCCGCGAGCTCACCATGACCACACACACCCTCACCGGCCAGCCAATATGACCCCGTCCACGGGACTACCGGAGCGTGTATCGACCTTCACCTACTCATCTGACGTGAACCGCCATACATCCATACGACCTGAGCCTATTTGTGGCCCAGGAACTGTCCTCCGCCGCGTCCATGCGCGCAGTCCCACACCCTACCGCGCGTCCATCTCCCTTCCCTTCCCTGCTGCCCGGTTACTGCTCCGCCGGTGCCTTCGTAGTCATGGACAGCGCGTGCAGCCCCGCCTTGAACTCGTCAGACAGGAGACCGTAGATGAGCTGGTGGCCTGTGCGGTTGCAGAGGCGGAGCGGTGGTGGTGATGTGAAGGTGGCCAACTGAGCTGCAGACCGCCAGGCGGGACTACTGAAAGGTTGCGCGTGGGGAGGGTGGACATGATGCACAAAGCAGCCAGGGCCAAAGCAGCCAGGGCCTGACAGCATTTTGGTCGGCACGCTGCGCTGCAAGGTGTCTGTGAGAGCATTTGAACTTACGCTTGACCAGTGAGAGGCCCTTGAAGGCATCAGACGTGACCTCCAACCTGCACGCACATGATTGGCGTGAATTATGGAATGCGCCGCTTCTTAAGCCGGACGGCTGCTGCCGCCAACCACGCAGCAGCTTGCCGTACGCCACACGCACGACCTGACTGACGGGACTGACCGGAAGTGCGTTTCCCCGGCGTCACACGCTGCGCTGCCATCTCGGGCGTAGTGTCCCGCGTGCTTGTGACTGTCGTTTATGAGCTTGAAATGCGTGGGGCTCAGCGCCGTCTCCACCTTGCTGTCAGCCGGGAGGGAAGAGGGGGCATTGCAGGCGCACGGGCGCGTGAAGAAGGAGGGGCACGACAGGCAATGTGCCCGCCTTGCAGCACCAATCGTTCAGGCGACCCCATAAAATGCCCCCCAATCTCAGTGCCGAGGGCCATCCGTCCCGCCCCGCTGTGCCAATGGCGGCACTACGTTTCTTGCCTGCACAGACACGTCCCGACAGCCGTTACCACATGGCAACCATGCGCGCGACATCCCCCCGCATCGCAGCCTGCAAGTCCCACACCCACACACGATGTGCACGGGCGCATTCAAGCCACAGTCTGGGCTGGTAACCGTGGCTGGCAACCGACCGGGCTGACTCCCGTGCCACCTCCCACCCACGCCCGCCACGCACCTCTTGATGGCCCCGGCGATGGGGCCCAGCTGTTGCTCTGCCATGGACGCAGCTCTCGCAAACCCGCGCGCGACGCTAAAAAACATTTGCACTTGCAAGTGCACAGTGCAGGGCGGACGGTGCTTATCAGCGCATGACCAATTGAACAAGTATTCTTATACCGGCGAGCTGATAAGGTGCAGAGCTATCAATGACAAGGATCAAAGCTGTCTGAAGAAACATGCACAATTGGGGCTGTCATGCATGAAGCTTTCGCGTTCCTCTCCGCAACGCAGCTTTTCGCTTCGCATTACTACTGCAGCATCCCATAGTATGCCACGCAATAGGCAAAGCACGTCGTAACTGCGAGTCTGCGACAGACGGGCCCGCACCACATTTTCTTTGCAGTTTTGTATCCCATTATCTTTTTCTTCCAATTGAAGTAGCAACGTACAGACTAGCGGGCCAGGGCGAGGATGGCAAGCTTGGTGGGCCAGACGGAACCAGTCGAGCCGACGACGAGGGGCTCGCCGGAGGACTGGAAGAAGTCGCTGGAGAAAGTTGTGCCCTGCTGCTTAGTACTGAAGTGCGTCAAGGAGCAAGGGGAATGCGTGAACAAGACATGGGATCGATTGCGCTTCCATTTCGGCTGTCGCCGCGTGTTTGCCTGATCTGTAAAAATTGATGTGGACTGCAGGGTCACACAGACCCGTGCATTCGACACGGAGGCTGCAGGGTCTTCGTATGCCACGGGTTTCATCGTCGACAAGCAGCGGGGTCTCATCCTCACGAACCGCCACGTCGTCACCCCAGGTGCGCCCCGGGTGCTCTGCGGTTGGTGCGGCTGCTGTCTTTCTTAGGACGAGAAGCTGCCGCTCTGCTGTCACGAGGGCAGCTGTGGAGCTCAGGCGACACAGCACGGGGCTGTGGAGGGGGTCAGGACCGGGTGTGGGTGGGTGGGGGTGCCGCGACGCGGGGCAGCGCTGCATACGTTCCGAGACTCGCTATGCGCGCCATTAGACCCGTGCCACGGCGCATAGCTGAGGTTCAGAGGGAAGTAGCTTGTCCATGTGCAAGGTGCGCTCTTACCATGTCGCGTCAAACAATGCGCAGGGCCCATCGTGGCGGAGGCCATCTTCCTGAACCGAGAGGAGCTTCCAGTGGTCCCCCTCTACTATGGTGGGCAGCTGGGGGCAGTAGCTACTTGATGTAGTAAGGGGGGGGGGGAGATCGTAAGAAAGTAGCATCCATGGAGTCAACGGTGACAGGGATGGTTGTTGCATTGTTCGTATGGTCTAGCATGTAAATGGGAAATTGATGGGTCGGGTTTGGGAAAGCGGGGTACGGTGTGCAGGACGGCGCCCGGTTGCGGATGACTAGAGGCATGTGCACTTGGCCGCTTGAGTGTTGAGTCTAGATCTGACGTGTTCTCTCCCGCTGCCGCAGACCCGATCCACGACTTCGCGTTCCTGCGCTTCGATCCCAGCCGGCTCCAGTTCATGGAGGTGGCGGAGGTGCCGCTGGCGCCCGAGGGCGCCACGGTGGGACTGGACATCCGCGTGGTCGGCAACGACTCGGGCGAGAAGGTGCGTGCGGCGTGGCAGTACCGGTGCGCAGTCGTCCTCGTGCGCAGGTGACACGGTGAACATCAAGCAGCAGCAGCAGCAGCGACAGCGCTTACTGGTCACTGAGCTCCCGCGCCGTCGTGCGCAGGTGTCTATCCTGGCGGGCACGCTGGCGCGCCTGGACCGCGACGCGCCCGTGTACGGCCGCAAGGGGTACAACGACTTCAACACGTAAGCCCGCAACTGGGTCGGACCGAATTTACGTTCCCTTTCCAGCCCACACGCACGCGCTACGGGAGTGCGGTGACGGCAGCGCAAATCTGACTGGGTACTGACCAGGCGCTCACGACAGCAAAAGCTGGCCCTGTCCGACCCGCTGCCCCGCAACTGCTGCGCAGGTTCTATCTGCAGGCGGCCTCCGGAACCAAGGGCGGCTCCAGCGGCTCGCCCGTCATCGACTGCCAGGGCCGCGCGGTGGGGCTGAACGCGGGCGGCAAGAACAAGGCGGCTTCTGCCTACTACCTGCCACTGGAGCGGGTGGTGCGCGCGCTCAAGCTCATCCAGGTGGGGCTCCAACGCCTGTTTGGGGCATGTAAAACGGAAGGTGCTGGTGACGGTCTTCGCGGGAGATGCGTGACGTGCCTGGCACTGCCTGTCCGCCCACCGCCGTCATTGCAGGCGAGCAAGGATGCGTGTGACAAGCCCGGCGTGTGGCCGGCGCCATCCATCCCTCGTGGCGACCTGCAAACCACGTTTGTGTTCAAGGGCTTCGATGAGGTGCGGCGGCTGGGGCTGCAGCAGGAGACGGAGCGCCGCGTGCGCAACAGCAAGACGGCGCCGGGGCCGGAGGGCTCGCAGCACTCGACGGGCATGCTGGTGGTGGACAGCGTGGTGCCGGGCTGCCCCTGCGACGGCGTCATCGAGGCGGGCGACGTGCTGGTGGAGGTCAACGGCCAGGTGCGGGGTGGTGCGCTGGAGGTGCACCTGGGGCGAATGAATTGTTTGCAACCGGACGTAGCAGGTTGGGGTGAGGGTTGTAGGATGTGGGTTGGGGCTGATGCGTGCCAGCTGGGTGCCGGGCGGGTGCGGTGTCGCTCTACCTCAGCCACGGACATGGCGGCAACGCTCAACCTTCCACACCCTCGCCACAGGTGGTGACGCACTTCCTGGCTCTGGAGGAGCTGATGGACGCCGCCGCACAGGACCTCATGGGCGGCGGGCCCGGCAAGATACAGCTGCTGCTGGAGCGCGGCGGCAAGCCGGTGAGTGCCGTTGGTGTCTGTGGTGGCACGGGGTATGCTTCAAGGCCCTGTAGGGGGCTGCGGCGCCGCAAGCTACTGTATCTACCAGTTGAGTGAGCACACTGCCGCCAAGCCCTGTCAATCGCACCCCCACGCGCCCCACGCGCCGCCAGATCAGCGCCGAGGTGGTGGTGACGGACCTGCACAGCGTCACCCCCAACTGCTTCCTGGAGCTGGCGGGCGGCGCCGTGCACGCCATGAGCTACCAGCAGGCGCGCAACAACCGCGCGGTGGTGGGCCAGGTGTACGTGGCGGAGCCGGGCTACATGCTTGTGAGTGGCGCGCGAGGAGGAGCGGGGGGGGGGACAGCCCGGTCGCGCTCTGCTGTGTGGCCGGCGGTGCGGGCTGCTCTTGGGAAGGCCGTGGGTGCGGAGGCCGACGCGACGTGTCTGTCTGCACACACCGCCGCCGCGCCGCGCAGGGCCGCGCCAACGTGCCCAAGTGCGCCATCATCACCGGCCTCAACGGCAAGCCCACGCCCGACCTGCTCACCTTCGCCACGGTGCTGCGCACGCTGCCGCACGGCGCGCGCGCGCCGCTGGAGTACCTGACCTTCAGCGAGCGGCACCGCCGCAAGAACGCCATCCTGCACGTGGACCGCCAATGGTGCGTGTGGTTGCGCCTGGCGCCCTGGCCTGCTGATGCATTTACCCGACGTTGGGTCCTGCACATGTCGGTACCGCGATAACGGAGTCATGCATGTGCGGGCTGAATATGCATCCGCAGGTACGGGCCACCTGTGTTCTGGACTCGGGACGACGCGATGGGGACGTGGCACCCCACGACGGACTACCCGCCCGGCGCGCCGCCCCCGCCGGAGCCCAGCGTCAAGCCGGTGGCTGCCAGCAGCGCGGAGCCGACAAACACGGAGGCGCGGTTACGCAACGGCAACGCTCCCGGCCCGGCGGACGCCAGCCCCGCGCCCATGGAAACGGAGCAGGCGGCCCCGGCCAACGGCGGCGCGGCGGCGGCCAGCACGTCGGGCCGTGAGGGCTCAACGCCTGCGGCGGGAACAGATAGCGGCGCTGGCGACATGCAGGTGTGTGCCGCTTGCCCGAGCAAGCGACCCTTTAGGCCAGCAACGGCTTTTCCAATGATGCTTGGAAGCGTGGGCGGGGGGCGTCATGTTGCCCTACTTCGCCGCTGACTCCTCCCGCGGCTCGCGCTCCCCGCCCCCCCCCCGGCCCCTCCCGGCGCCCGCAGTCGGACGACCTGGACGAGCTGCTGCGCTGCTGCCTGGTGCTGGTGGACATCGACATCCCGCTGGTGGCGCTCAGCGACGGCGTGCACAGCAGAAGCTTCGCGGGTGCGGCCGCGCGCTGTGTGGCTGGACAAAGCGTTCGGGATTGGACGGAACATACAGCCCAGCGCGTGTGTGCTCATTTTAACCCACCGGGCTGGCTTGCGTGCGTTGGGTGTTTAGATGCCTCAAATAGCCCTAATCAGCCTGTCGCTTCCGCCACTCACCCATCGCGCCGCCGCCTCCAACCGCCGCCAACAACCGCCGCCGCCGCCCGACGCAGGCAACGGGCTGGTGGTGTACGCGGGCGAGCGGGTGGGGCTGGTGCTGGTGGACCGCAACACGGTGGCGGTGGGCCCCTGCGACGTCAACCTGTCCTTCGGCGCGCACCCCGCCGAGATCAGCGGCCGCGTGCGCTTCCTGCACCCGCTCCACAACTTCGCGCTGGTGTCGTACGACCCCGCCGCGCTGCCGCCCGAGGCGCGCGCCAAGGTGCGCGCCGCCGAGCTGCTGCCGTACCCGCCGCTGAAGCGCGGCGAGGCGGTGCGGCTGGTGGGGCTGACCAAGCACCTGCGCGTCATGCAGCGCACCTCCACCGTCACCAACTCCACCGCCGCGCTCACCATCCCCAGCGCTGAGGTGAGTGCGCAGCGCCCGCCGTCGAAGACCGCGCTGTCCTTGACGCCGGGGGTGGTTTAACGCTCGTGGAACCCCCCAGGCTTCGGGCCTTTGGACCTGACGTCGCTAACGCGCCGTGCTCTTCTGTGTGTGTGCGCCCAGGTGCCGCGCTTCCGCGCGGTGCACGAGGAGGTGATCAAGCTGGACCAGGACTTTGGCGCCACCTTCAGCGGCTGCCTCACCGACAACCGCGGCCGCGTGCGGGGGCTGTGGTGCAGCTACTCGGAGCAGGTGCGTCGGGCGCTGCGTGTCCAGGATGCATGCCCCCTGCAATCCAACAGAAGCCAGAGGCGTATTTTACGGTTACTACCTGCGGGGTGGTGTCATACCGTATGGGGGCTGAAGCGTGCTGCTTCCTGCCGGCGCAGGTGGAGAAGGAGGAGCGGGAGTGGTGCGCGGGCCTGCACGCGGCCGTGTTCTACCCCTGGGTGGAGCAGCTGGCGCGGCAGCTGGACCAGGACGCACCCGCGTCGCCGCCCACCGTCTGGTGCGTCGGCCGGCAGCGCCCCAGACTTGGTGCCTCTACCCCGCAGGAAGAGCAACAAACAGAGTCGATCAGGGGGCCTTGTGATTTACGCAAACGCCGTTGCTCCCCCCTGACGCAGCGTGCTGGATGCGGAGCTGGAGGCGGTGCTGCTGAGCAAGGCGGCGCAGTTCGGGCTGCCCGGGGAGTGGGTGTCGCGCCTGGACCAGCTGGACCCGGAGCGGCGCCAGGTGCGTATTGTTTGGGGCAATGTCGTGTGCTATGCATGCGCGGTGCACAGAGAACAAACGGTACACAGGGAGCAAGGGTCATTCGAAGCGAATTCTTGCTACAGTATCTTGGTCTGGTGCTGGAATGTTTTGGCCTTGCTGGGCCAACCTTGCTCGCTCTGGCTTTTGTCGCCCGCAGGTGCTGCGCGTGCGCTCCTGCGTGGCGCAGTCGTATGCGTCCAAGGTGCTGCGCAGCGGCGACATGCTGCTGGCCATGTCGGGCCGCCCCGTCACCTGCTTCCAGGACGTGGAGCGACTCATCAGCGAGACGTCCGCGGCCGCAGCGGCGGCGGCAGCAGCAGCCGCAGCCGCCGGGACAGGCCCGGCGGCGGAGTCCTCGGAGGCGGGCACAGCGGACGGGCCGGCCAGCAAGCGCCCGCGCCTGGACGCCGTTGCCGATGGAAACGGGCCGGCCTCTACCTCCGGCTCGGACGGGGCGGGGGGCGCGCCGGTCCCTGCCAGCGGCCCGGGGCGGCCGTCCATGCACCTGACCATCTACCGCAGCGGCGCGGTGCAGGACGTGGAGGTGGTGCTGGGGCTGGAGGACGGCATGGGCACGGGGCGGCTGGTGCACTGGTGCGGCGCGCAGCTGCAGGCGCCGCACCGCGGCGTGCGCGAGCTGGGCTTCCTGCCCGAGGGCAGCGCGGGTGTGTACATCTCGCGCTGGCACCACGGCTCGCCGGCGCACCGCTACGGGCTGTACGCGCTGCACTGGATCCAGCAGGTGAGAAAGGGGCTGGCGAGTGTCGTGCCAGTGGCGAACCAACAGCAGCGGCGAAGAGGCGCGGTGCTCCTGTAGCGGTGGACGTGGCGGTGCTGTTTTCAGCTATACCGCTAGCTACCGTGCCAACCTCTGCGCTGCTTCCAACAGCAACTGCATGCGCGCCGCCTCGCACCGTGCCCACACCCCGCCCCGCAGGTGAACGGCGTGGACACGCCCGACCTGGACTCGTTCCTGGCGGCGGTGGCGAACATCGGGGACGGCCAGTTCGTGCGGCTCAAGGTGAGGAGCGCCAGGGTCGCACGGACCGGGCCACTGGCTGGCTTTTCACCGGTCCCTCAGCGCATGCTACGGAGCTTCGCCTGGGAGCTTCGGCCCATGTTGAGCATGTGGTGCGTGCCGTCGCTCCCCGCTGTAATCCCGCCGCAGGTGTGCCACCTGGAGACGACGCAGCCGAAGGTGCTGACGCTCAAGCTGGACCTGCACTACTGGCCCACCTGGGAGCTGCGGCTGGACCCCGGCAACTGCAGCTGGCGCCGCCTGCAGCACAGCAAGCTTGGCACCGCCAAGCCGGCGGCGTCGTGAGGCGCTGGGCGGCGGCGGCGGGTGGCAGGTAGCTGGCGGGGCTGGGGCGACTGGTGAAGCGCAGCAGGGGGTAGCAGCTAGCAGTCAGGAACAGAGGTGCAAAAATGGGTACTGGGAGCGGGCAAAACCGCCTTGCCCGTCAGAGGTTGCGCGGGTGGAACAAGTCAGGCGACAGGGCGTGTGAGTGTTTGTCCACACGGATGGTGTTAATTCATTACTGCGATGGCATGGACGCACGGCCCGGCTGGGGTGAGACTGGTGGCAGGCGGGTGCGTGGGGGAGGGGCGCCTGTGTGTGCGGGCGGGCCCAGGAGCGGCGGCTCTGCCTTGGCCGCGTTTCGATCAGGCGCCGCGACGCTCTTGAAGGAGGTCTTCGAGCGTCCCTATGGTGGATGGGGCGCCCAGCATTCGGTGTGCTGTATCTGTGTCTGGTAGCTATGTCCGGTGACTGACCGAGGAGGGGTTCGAGAGCGTGGATGCGTGGAGAGCGTCCGTGCCGTGGGCCTGCCGCAGCACCAGGGCAAGAGCACTGGCACGCACATTTCATCGTATTGGGCAACTGATTATGGATGTAGGCCCACCTAGACATTTACACCTGCATCCCTAGCGGCGGCTGTGGAACCTTGCAAGGTGTGGTGCGTGCAGTGCAATGCAGTGCGGTGCAATGCAGAGCATGCGTATGCAGAGGGGTCAGACAAGGCGGCAGGAACCTGGAGACGCTGCTTTGAAGGTCAAGGCCACAAAGATGCAGGCTTCATTCGGGACGGAAAGATGAATGCAATCAGCAGTGCGGCTGAAATGCAGCGCTGGGCGCCTATCACAGGTGGAGGATGTAGCAGTGATGGAACTGGTTGGGTGAACTGCATCGACTCATGGGCTGCATGGCAAACTTGCGATGCCACCTCGGCTCAATGGTAGGTAACGTCATTGACAAGAGCGCTTCACGCCCTCGGTCAAGCGCATGCGCCGGAATGGCCGTTTGGGGCTGGGTGGAGTTGCCGGGCTGCATCCTGGCTCACCCGAGATGTCCTGCCCCATCTCTTTGTGCAATCTACCCAGCACGGTATGGTGCCTGGGCCGAGTGTCAAACACCGGGGAGCATGCGTGCGGCATGCGTGCGGCATGCGTGCTATTAGGCCCTGACTCAGCCCACGGCTGTCATGCCTGTCACTACCGGGCCACTCATCACTCCATCACCAGGAGAAGACGAAATGGCCGCGGTGTCTGTAAGTCCCAGTCCAACAGCGTCCCAAACAGCATTTTTCTGTAAGAAGGTTTTTTCTGTAAGAAAGTCTAAGTCCGACAGCGTCACTACAGCGTCTGGTCACAACAGCGTCGTCAAATACCTGACGCCGCCACGACTGTTGAGCTTTGAGCCCACAGCTCCTCTGCGGCTGCTAGGCCCTTGCACCAGCATCCACCCACCGCAGCACGATAAGCGTCCCCTGCCACCCCCCGGCTCTACAGCACGTCGTCATCGTCATCCTTGCCGGCACCCGGCCCCGCCCCCGCCGGCCCCTCCACTTCATCGTACCCCCCATCCGGCCCCTCCAGCTCCAGCGCGTCGTCCTCGGGTGCCTCCTCAACAGGCCGCAGCCGCGCCGCCCCCTCCTCCTCCCCCTCCCCCTCCGCGGCCGCCGCCGCCACCGGCCTGGACGCGGCCGCCGCAGGCTGCTGCTCTGGCTGCGCCTCCTCCTGCGCGCGCCGCATGGACTGGCCCACCCGCTCCTCCGCCTCCGCCTCCTCCTTCTCCCAGAACTCCGCGTCCTCCCCGCGCACGTTGACAATGCGCCCCTCCACCTGCAATGCGCGAACCCCAGACACGGGCGTTGGGTGGCCCCATGTGGACCCATGCAGGGCTGAAGAGCGTGACACCACCGCGGCGGCATGCCCCCTCCCACACACCCGGGATGGGTTCACAGTTAACCCCCAAATTGGAAGACTACCCCCACACGCACCACGGGCTGGATGCAGTAGCCCTCGCCGTTGGGGTGGTGCACGGCCACTCCGTGGTTGTGCACGCGCTTGCGCTCCGAGTCGTCGTGGGTGCTGCCGTTGGGGTCCAGGCTGCGCGCGCAGTCACCGCAGGCAGATCAGGAAGCGCAGCAAAACCGACGCAAGGGCTTTCGATAGTGAAGACATGCAGTGCCGGCGCCACCAAGGCACCTACCTCTTGCTTGTTTTGCTCCGCTGCTTCCAGAATTGCGCAAGCGGGCTCAGCGTAACCTGTAAATCCGCGGAAGCCCAAATGTTATAGAGGGAAAGGGCGCTAGGACTTTACAATACAAGCCATGTCCGTTGCTACCCGCATCCACGCAAGTAGGTTTGAAGGCACTTCTAAACCCTTGAAGCACCAAGTCCACACCTGCTGGTTCCATCGGCTCAACACGCCAAGCGTCACGAAGTGATTCTTCAGGGCGGTGGGCAGCGCCACACCCGCCTCCCCATCCACCAGCACCTTGCAGTCCTGCGAGGGTAGAGACATGCCGCACACACATGCCACGTGAATTTGGACCAGCCCGATACAAGCAGGCGCGCGCAGCACATGCGTGCTGCTGCATTTCACGCGCGCAGCACATGCGTGCTGCTGCATTTCACGCGCGCAGCACATGTCACATGCCCACAACGTTTCCACTAACCGTGAACACGTCGAATCCGTCCTTGCCCTTCGCCAGGTACTCCTGCAGAGGAGAAGCACACCACGGCGCCACATTTTACGGTAGGCGGTGCGGCAGCGCCGTACTGGTGTACGAACCACGCCGACAAGCGAACCCGGGCGCACTAGGGCCATCGCTCTGGCGCCGGGCTGCACCATATGACCAACCAAGGCGACGTGCAAGGCGCTGCGGTAGTACGGCGCACATGGCCACGCCACGCGACAACCCCCCCAGTGCTATTCGGGGACAGAAGCAGCCTCGCACGCAGTCACCCACCTTCACCGCAACGCGGTACTTCTTGTCCATTTGGATGGGTGTCTTCTCATCGTCAATCGTGTCGTCTGCGTGGGGTCCAATAACAGCGCAGTCAGTGGAGGAATCCACAGCCCTTGCACGCGGCTGAAGCCCTGCACCGTGCTCTCACAGTGAACCCACTACAGCGACATATTGGTGCAGGTGCAGATGCAGTGCTCCGGCCGGACTCACCGAAGTCAGTAATGTAGACGGAGCCGGGCACAACGCGCGCTCCGGCCGGCAAAGTCGGGTCGAACTTAAACTTTACACCACTGACCTGCGTTGGCGCGCGGGCGTAATTGCTATTTGTCGTTTCTTATGCCGGGAAAGTGGGGTGGCAAGGATGTTTGGAACGACTACGGCTGGGTGGTGCCAGATGGGGGTCACGGACGGGTGCCGCACGCGCACGTGTCGGCGGCCCCTGCATGCCCCGTGTCCAATAAAGCGGCCCGCCTACTTTTTTACGGTACACAAATGGCACATCGCGCACCTGGGGGAAGCGGCCCTCCAGCTTGGGCCACTGCGACACGCCGTTCTCCAGCGCCGTGATGACCTGCGGACACGGACCACCCAATACGATTGGAGGTGACTCGAGCGGTGCCTCAAAATGTTGCAGCGAGCACACGCCGCGGCTCTGGTCTTGCTGCACACGCAATGCCGCCCCGCCATCCCTAAAGCTAACACACCTGCGCTCCGGTGCACTCCAGCACGACCGTCTCGTCCACCATGGGCAGGATGGCCACCCAGTCGCGCGCCTTGAGCTTGCCGGCCGGGTGCACGGCGTCCGAGCTGCGCGAGAGCCACGACGGGTGCAAGTCATGTTCGGCGCGACAAGGCACTACGGTCCCACGGCGCAGTCACGATACGAGTTAGGGATGCTGCTGATTCCCGCACAACGCACGGGCTCATCCTGCCTCACCGCAGCGAGCCGCCGTTCAGGATGGCAATCTGGGCGTTGGCCGCCTTGCGCCACACGTCGCACACGAAGTTGCCGAGGTTGGACTCCTTGGTGCGCACGGTCTGGAAGCGGCCGTCCAGGGGCTCCAGCGTCTCCACCACCACCTCGTCCATCTTCTCGCCCATCAGCTTCATGTACTCGTCCACAATCTGTGGTGAAAGGGTGCGCGGCGCGGGTTACGGCGAACAGAGTGTGGGCAGGCAGCTGAGGACAAACAGGCTCAGAGCGCAGGAGGCCGAGCGGGGTCTCACGCTCCGTTTCGACTGTGGTTGCACAGGCTCAGCCAATCAATTGATGGCGACAACGCCATGCAGCCAGCACCCACCGCCTTGGTTGTGGGATCCTCCGGCACGGCAGACACGATGGAGATGCGCTCTGGCGTCAGCTTGGGCGCCGCGCCGCCGCCCGGCAGCTCCACGCGGACCACCGAGAGGTCGCGGAAGTCGGTGCCGCTCTTGACCAGCAGGTTGCTGTGCGGCTCGATGAAGTCGCTGACGTAGTGGTGGTCGTGGCCGCCCAGGATGAGGTGGAACTCGGGTACCTCGGCGGCCAGCTTGCGGTCGTTGGGCTCGCGCATGTGCGTCAGCGCGATCAGCAGCTCCGCCCCATCGGCCTGAGGGGCGAGAGACGGCAGCACGTGGGTGGGGGTGAGGGACGTATTGGGCCGCAGCCAAGTACATCCATGGCCCGCGACGACTGAGGGGCAGCTAGCCTGGGCCCCCTCTCATCCGCGCCCTCGCCCAACGCTTGCAAACCCCAATCCCAGCCGCCTCCTACCTTGAGGTCCGCCGCCAGCTTGCGGCCCACAGTCACAAAGTCCTGGTACTGCATCTGTGGTGGTTGAGAAGTAAAGGAGGGGAAGGAGTAGGTGGGGTTGAGGTGCAAGCAAACATAATAACGTGCAGCGGGCTACATTGTGCATGCAACCGCCCGAGCATACGGCGACCTGACACCTGCGCCGTGACTGGAGAGCTTTGCGGGCTCCCAAATTCGCACATTTCAGTCAGAACAGCCCCCAAAACCTCCTCATGCAGGTTTTGCTGTGCTGTCCAGTCCCGGCAAGCTGCCTGCCTGGCTGCTGTGCCTCTGGTGGCGCGCACCTCAGCAGTGTTCACGGCGCCCAGAGTGTCCAGCCACTCCTCCTCGACCAGCCCCACAATGCCGACCTTGATGCCGTTCCACTCCGTCATCCAGGTGGGAGCGGCGTCAGCGTACGGCTTGCCTGTTGATGGGTCGGTTGGTAAAGCGATGCCAGTACGAATGAGGACACCTAGCGGAGTCACAACGGCTGCCGGCCGGCAGAGCCGCGAGGAGCGCTGCAGGACGCATCAGGGCACAGCCCATCTAGCCACCGTAAGCAGCCCCACCTGTAGCCCTGTCCAGCACATTGGCCATGAGCCAAGGGAACTTGCACTGCGCGTTGAGCTTGAGCAGGTTGGGCAGGCCGTAGTCAAAGTCGTGGTTCTGTGAGGGAAGGATGGAGGGAGGGAGGATTGGTGGTGGTGGAGCGGTAAGGCAGACGCAAGAGGCCGCAAGGTACGGAGGTGAATGGTGCCCTGCCCTCCCGGTCCGCCCTGTCGCACGCAGCGGCTCCACTCACCCCCATGCAAGAGCAGTGCACGCCGATTTCGTTGAGGATGGGCACCATCTGGGCGCCCATGGTCATGGTGCTCATGAGGCTGGGGTTGTCTGGAGGGGGATGTCGGGTGGGGTGCGAGGGAGGAGGGGCGCCCAAGGCACGTGCACAGTCAGCGGGAGGCCAGACCACGGGGATGTGGGTGGGTGGCAAGCCGGGCGGTGGCAGCATGTCACACAGTGATGTCGATGTTCGCGTGGGTCTTGACCGCTAAGTACCATACGGCTGTACATCCAGAGCAGCTCTGATCTAATTCTTGCACAACTGCTCCCCCATGCCGGATCTTACAGGCATCGCCACTGAACAGCACGAGCGGGTTTTCCCCGTTTGCCTTGAGCTCCTTGACCTGCACAAGGAGGAGATGAGCAGGCGCGCCATCCCCACAGGTGAGCACTGGCTATTGACATGAAGAGCTTTTGCTTAGTACCGTAATCTCTTCTGTAACACGCACGTACTGAAAACCTCCACAGCGCGTTCTGAGGCCCTGAGGCCCTGTACTGTGCCGCCCCAACTGCCCCACCTTCGTGGCAAGACGGGAAGCGCCGCCAACCTGGAGGCAGCAATACACAGCATACACGCACTTGCTTTACGTTTTCCTACAGTGACCCTTGGGGTCTAAACTAAAGAAACTTGCAGGGCATCCATCCTGTACACCCATGCACGGTAGTTCCACATACCACCCGTGGCGCAACTCCCCGTCCTCGGCTATGCCCCTGCCCGGCCGTCATCTCCAAATCCAATGAAGCTGTCGCACCCAAGTACTATAGTGCGAGCTCACAAGAGGGGACAGCCTGAAGTCCGTTACCCCCAGGAACTTGACCGGCCCCCAGAAACGCCCAACACCGACCACCATAGCGCACCGGTTCCCGCTGGTTTGGCTCGATCAGGTACACGTCCTGCAAAGGTGAGCGGCGGCGGGAGGGGTTAGAGGGGCAACGGCCACGAACCTCAGGCACTCGCATGGATTGTCAAACATTGGTGTCAAGGGTACACAGGGGAGGTAGCGGGCAAGGCAAAGTGGGCACGTTGGCCGGTCAGGGTTTGAAATGCACACGGACACGGTTTGCGTCCTCAACAATCAGCGTTACCGAGGTGCTCGGCACGTCGGCCTGGCTGTTTTACAATCAATGCAACTCACATTGAAGTGGGCGATGGTTAGAGAGCGCGGCCCGGTCGCCGCGGGCGCTGCCGATGTCTGTTTCGCAGCCGGTGCAGGAGAAGCTGACGCCGGTGCAGCCTTGGTAGCATCCTCGCGCGGCGTGCTTACTGCCGTGCTGTCATTTTCGCCACTCTTCGGCTCAGGTGGCACGCCCGATGCGGGCGCTTCTTTCGCGCAGCCCGCGCCCATAGTTTTCCGATTGTCAGAAAAGAAAGAAAGCGCGAATAATAAAAATGTTAAGCGTGTGAGCTATCGACCACTCGGCGACTATTAAGGGCGTCCAACTACGCGCTCTAAGCAGCTAGCGGCGCTTGCAAACCTTGCCGCGCTAAACTCCTGCAGGCACTGCCTATCTAAGTGCCAACGAAAGCGGGACTGGCGCCTGGCACATGCGCGGGCGATCGGAGGAGTCGATGTTTGGATCCAAGCACGCCACTCCTGACGCCACTCGCCACCCGCCACGCGCCCCACTCCATAGTCGATGCCTTTGACATTGTCAGAGTAAACATTGGATATATATGACAACCACCACCACGCACAACAATTTGGGCGTCACACTGACCGCCCGCCACGCACCATCCGACCGGGACGCACCACGGCTGCCGGCCCCCCGCCACCGCCTTCCCTCCCGCCCTACTTGGCATGCACAGCACTTCGTTCTGCACACACTGAAGGTCTCTGGCTCAGTTTGCCGGCCGAGTCACAAGAACCTTCCGCCTCTGCCCTGTCTATGGCCTGCATCAACTCTCCAATCTTCAGCTCACAGCAACTCGGCGGGGTCATTGAAGCTCACCAATACAGAACATCGCGCCTGAGTCAGATCACGGCGGCCAACGTGCAGGCGTGACCCCAGTTGCCTCCAGCAGGATTGTGTTCAACGCGTTACGCACACACGCTCGCTTCGAAAAGCATGGAAAAATCTCACACGCCGTTGTGGACTCGCGTATTACGGAAAAATCTTCCACACACAGCAGTGTCGGCCCCACCACACGCCTGCCCGACCCCACGCATGCCAGCAATGGTCCCTAGGCTACGCCGCGGAGTGCGGCTCCTGCTCAGGGGCCACGTTCACAATGCGGCCCTCGTTGATGGGTGCGATGCAGTAGTAGCCCTTGGTGGGGTGGTGCACCGCAATGCCGTGGTTGGGCGCCCGCCGCCGGCCCACCCGAGCCTCCTGCTCCTGCCGCGGCTGTTGTTGTTCCGCTTCGTTGAGCCTGCAGAGCATGGCGGCAATGCGCGCGGCAGGCCGTGAGTCAGTCAGAGACGCGCATCGGCGCATGCTGCGTCCAAGAACAGGGCAACCGCGGCCCAAGGCGCTAGCACACCCAGATCGCATACGGTACTAGCGCACCTCTGGTTGCTGCGGTTCTTCCAGAAGGTAGCGATTGGGCTCAGTTTGACCTGCAGGCGTTCCAGATGGTGGGGTTATTGACCCGGGGCAGACCCATATGTGCGCTTGGTGGATGAACAGAAGCCCCCCCATCCCAGCCTTTCTGTCCTGCGGCCCTGCGGCGCCACACGCACCAGCGGGTCTAGCAGCGTGAGCACGGACAGCACTGTGAAGTGGTGCTTGATGGCGGTGGGCAGCATGACGCAGCTCTCGGCGTCCACCAGCACCTTGCAGCCCTGTGCAACGCAGGGCCCGGCAGGCGCGCGAGGACGTGACTGCAATCGGGCGCGGCTGGGCGGACGGCCCACCCCTTACCGCGCACCAGGACCAGCCTCCGCGAGCCCCACCAGACACCCGGCCACGACTCACCTGCAGCACGTCGAAGCCATCCTTGCCCTGCACGCGGGGGACCCAAATGGCAGGGCGTGTGGGTTAAGCATGCGGCTTTGAGGAGCACCCGAAACCGGGAAAGAGTTGTTATTCCAAGCTCAGGGCGCGCTTGAAGCATACAGCCACCACCCGCGTTGCCGGCTGCTCCAGCGCACCGCTGACGTCGCAGCTGCGCTCACCTGTGCCATGTACTCCTTGACGGTGACGCGGTACGTCCGCGCCGGCTCCAGCCGCTCCGTCTCGTCGTCCACGTCGTCATCTGCCAGGCCGCGTGTGCGCAAGGAGGGCGGGCCGGGTTGGGTTACCGTGTCATAGAATTGCAGTGTGCGAGCACTGCGCACTGTGGATTTGTGGCGCTCACTCACCAAAGTCGGTCAGGAAGACAGAGCCGGGCACAATGCGCGAGCCCGGCGGCTTGCTGGGGTCGAAGCTGAACTTGACGCCGGACACCTGAAGAAATCGGCCCTCCAGCTTGGGCCACTGCGACACGCCGTTCTCCAGCGCCGCCACCACCTGCATGCACGGGCACGGCACACGTTTGGAGGCGACTCGAGCGGCGCCCACATGGTGCGGCGAACACGCGCCACGGCTCTGGCCTTGCTGCGCACGCAAAGACGCCGCGCCACCCCTTGCGCCACCACACCTGCGCTCCGGTGCACTCGATCACGACCGTCTCGTCCAGCATGGGCAGGATGGACACCCAGTCGCGCGCCTTCATCTGGCCAGGCGGATGGATGGTATCCGACCTGGGGATCGCACAGCGCGGAGGGCAGACCCAGGTAAACGGGCGTTGTGTCCACGTTGGCCAGAATATAATTGTTGCACAGTGCCGCATCCCTGTTGCGCTCACCGCAAGGAACCCGCGTTCAGGATGGCAATCTGGGCGTTGGCTGCCTTGCGCCACACGTCGCATACGAAGTTGCCGAGGTTGGACTCCTTGGTGCGCACGGTCTGGAAGCGGCCGTCCAGGGGCTCCAGCGTCTCCACCACCACCTCCTCCATCTTCTCGCCCATCAGCTTCATGTACTCGTCCACGATCTGTGAAACAAGGTTACAACGCATGCTTATTTGTGCGCTGAGTCATGCTGTGCCCCAAAGCGCTGTGCAGCGCCTCACGGCCGCGCAACCACGATACGTCCACCCTATCAGAACCCACACGGCTGCTTAGCCCCCGCCACCACCGCTGGCCCCGCAGTTGGTGAGCGCGCTTCCTTGCGAGTGGGCCGGGAGTTTCCCTCTCGCTTCGGGATTCTGCAATCGCTCGGTCTTCGCACCATTCTCGACTAATCCCCTTGCAGCCGTCTTGCCCACGCAGAGCGACGCACCTCCTTGGTTGCCGGGTCCTCTGGCACCGAGCCGTCGATGACCAGTCGCTCCACCGCCATGATGGGGTCCGAAGTGCTGCCGTTGGGGAACTCCACCTCAATGAGCGACATGTCCCGGAAGTCGGTGCCGCTCTTGACCATCAGGTTGCTGTGCGGCTCGATGAAGTCGCTGACGTAGTGGTGGTCGTGGCCGCCCAGGATGAGGTGGAACTCGGGCACCTCGGCGGCCAGCTTGCGGTCGTTGGGCTCGCGCATGTGCGTCAGCGCCATCAGCAGCTCCGCCCCATCGGCCTGGGCACAGACAACGGTAGGAAGGGTCAGGCGTGCACCACTGGGGGCTTTGTTATGTGAGAGAATCAACGGCATCCCCCGAGCCCCTCTTCGCGCCTGCTCCCCGGTCCCAGCGGCTCCCAACCTTGAGCTCCGCCGCCAGCTTGCGCCCGACTGTCACAAAATCCTGGTACTGCATCTGTGGTGGTTGAGAAGTAGAGGCAGGCAGCAAGCGGTGAAGCGGCGAAGCGGCGCTCAGCTTGCTGGCAGCGAACGGCCCCTCAATGGAAAGGCAGCGTTGGCAAGGGCGCACCCAGGTTAATGACCTACATCGTCCGTGTTCACCGAAGCGAGCGTCTCCAGCCACTCCTCCTCGACCAGCCCCACAATGCCGACCTTGATGCCGTTCCACTCCGTCATCCAGGTGGGAGCGGCGTCAGCGTACGGCTTGCCTGTTGATGGGTCGGTTGGTAAAGCGATGCCAGTACGAATGAGGACACCTAGCGGAGTCACAACGGCTGCCGGCCGGCAGAGCCGCGAGGAGCGCTGCAGGACGCATCAGGGCACAGCCCATCTAGCCACCGTAAGCAGCCCCACCTGTAGCCCTGTCCAGCACATTGGCCATGAGCCAAGGGAACTTGCACTGCGCGTTGAGCTTGAGCAGGTTGGGCAGGCCGTAGTCAAAGTCGTGGTTCTGTGAGGGAAGGATGGAGGGAGGGAGGATTGGTGGTGGTGGAGCGGTAAGGCAGACGCAAGAGGCCGCAAGGTACGGAGGTGAATGGTGCCCTGCCCTCCCGGTCCGCCCTGTCGCACGCAGCGGCTCCACTCACCCCCATGCAGGAGCAGTGCACGCCGATTTCGTTGAGGATGGGCACCATCTGGGCGCCCATGGTCATGGTGCTCATGAGGCTGGGGTTGTCTGGAGGGGGATGTCGGGTGGGGTGCGAGGCAGGAGGGGCGTCCAAGGCACGTGCACAGTTCAGCGGGAGGCCAGACGACCAAGACACCGACAACCTTCCACAAGTGTCCCACCACACCACCCCTGCTTCGGCGTCCAACAGGGATCCTCCTCTCCCTCGCATTCCCAAGCCCACATTGCACCACATGTTTACGCTGCAAGCAGCGCCGCTGCTCACTCACACGCGTCACCGCTGAATAGCACCAACGGGTCGAGCCCCTTCGCCTTCAGCTCCTTGACCTGTGCATAGAGACACGCGCACCAGTCCGATCAGTGGCACGCCCAAGGGCATCACACGCTACGAGGCGTTGCACACAGTTTCTCGCATTATCAGTTGAATTGACTGTTTCTATCATGCGCAAAACAGCGAGCTACACGCGCCAAGGCGGCTCAGCGCAGCGGCTCCTTCCGCAGTCGACACGCCCGTACCTTCCATGTGAAGCGTGCAGCGCCGCCAACCTGTATCCATGTAACATCACACGCATGCAGTTACTCGACACAACATCAACGCAAGGCGACAGACTTGCAGGGCTACAGGCTTGCACTTGCACCTGCGTGGGCCTGCCACGGCGTTGTCCTTTGCAGAGTACCGTACATCCCGTGCGCCCGCATTCTATCGCGGGCCAAGTATATTTAAGGGCCACCCCTTGCAAACCGCGCCGCACCGGCTCCTGGCGACCGGCCTCAATGTTGTACACATCCTGCAAAAACGTGAGTAGTTGGGGCCCTGTTGGCTGCAAGCAGATCATCGGCACCCACCCACACATACACACCAAACGCCCACTTGCCAGGTACACGCGCACGGCACGCCTTCCTGGTTTCCTTACATTGAAGTGCACGATCGTCAACCTCCGGGTAGACATGGGCACAGGCTCAGCAAGTTCCGAACCCCTCGGGAGCTGCCGCGCCGGCCAGCGGGCGCCGACCTCAGAACGACGCAAGCCCTGCCTCCACACGCTCCCTCCACACGGGCCCCGTTCCTCGCGCTGCTCGTCTGTCCACTGCGCTGTTTCTACGCTTCTCCCAACAGCAATCTCTCCAAGCCTTGACTTGGGATATCTTTCAAGAACACTTTTAAGTAAAGAACCGCGTGCGGTCCGCAACGGTCTCGAAACGGTGCTCTTGCAGGGCAGACGCAGCTGCCGATGTGCAATACTTGTAGTGCAAATACATAAAATTGTGCACCAGGTGGCTCATCCCTAAAATGCGACAAACTTCTTGACCGCGTCGAAAGATGGAACCAGCTTCTCGGACTCGGATGTCAAAGGATGGCAGCTGAGCTAGGATCGCTAATAATTATTGCGTTATTATACGGTAACCAACTAGCTGTACCTGAGGCTGAAACGTGCCCTAGCCCCTGCTGACGTGAGCTCGCCGAGCTAAACAGCGCCCAAAATGAACACCGCCGGAACCAGCGTGATGAAGAGTTTGATCGTGGGTATGCAGCTGCAACCAGCAGCTGCGGCAGCTGTCAATTCCTTGCCAGCTGAGACAGACGCCGCGCTCGACGTGCTCCTGGTTGGCCCCCACGCCAGGTGCGGTAGCGCCTCCTGCCTATCATGCTTCCGCTGCGCCACTGTTGCCTCGTCACGTACCACACCTGGTGCCGGCATGCAGCGCTCGCTCTTCCCTGGCGCTGCACTTCGCGCTGCACCACGCCGCGGAGTCTGGGCTGCCGGCGCTGTTCCTGTGCGTCCAGGATGCTGTGGAGCAGGCTGTGCCGCTCCTGCCCTACATGTGCGACACCAACGACCCGGATCTCGGGCTTCTGCACCTCAAGTGCGCACGGGCTTGGAGACACGGTCCTCGGCTGCGCAGGCACGCTTCTTTGTAGACTCGCCTGCGCCCCTGCACGGCGTGCCGTGCTGCACACACCGGGTGCGCCGTCACGTAGACGCAAGCTGCTGCCTGTGCTGCTCCCACACCCGCCCGCTGTCGCTGCCGCTACCGCTACCGCAGGTACGTGCGGGGCCACCTGGACCTGCAGCGGCTCGGCTGCTGCCTGCACATGCTGCAGGCCGCCTACTCAGCCGTGGTGGTGGAGGACATGAGCGGCGTGGTCAAGTGAGTGGCTGTGGACATGGACGTTTACGGGCGCACAGTGGCTTTGTTGCTGCAAGGGCGGACGCTCGCTGGTGGCGTGGAGCGGTCAGGCACAAAAAGACGTGGCGGCAGTGAGGCCGAGTGCACGAGCTCCGCCTCAGCGGCCGCCTGTAACTGGCACATGCGGCATTGCGCGGTGTTGGGCAGCCTTTGCGAACACGGTGCATGTTCTCATCGACCCCGTCCTGCCACAATTCCACATCCTTCCAGGACGGACGATCGGAACACGCTCATTCGCACGCTGGCGCTGCTGGTCGATGGGATGCAGGCCTACAGGTGGGCAGCGGTCAGCCGCAGCGGGGACGCCCGGCCGCAGTCGTCGCGCACCTTGCTTTGCACGTAGCTGCTGGCCGTTTGCTGCTGATATCTGACGCAAGTACTGCTCAGCCGTGTCTCCCACTCTCGGCTGAGATAGCCGGTGACCACAGCCTGCCCTTCGACGCCCCGCAGAGCTGCCCACCAGTCGCGGTGCCCTCTCCTGGTCACTGACTCCAGTGACGAGGCGCGTCGACCCCGGTACATACATGACCGCTGGTTCCCGCTCACGCTACTGCTCGCGCCAACGGCAGCACCCGCAAGTGAGCATACACCCCGGTGATTTCAGCCGCCAGCCTGACATGAAACCTTGATATACATGATGTTGCGTTGGACGCACCTAGATGCACGGCTTACCCGAGGGGTGTGATGCATCTCAGTCAGCCACCCTTGAACAGCGGTTCAGCGACACATGACGAAGTGCCCGACCTGGCGGGGTGAACCGTTGCGAATACGCATTCGCAAGCGTACGCATAGCAGGCCGTGTTGTCGCGCGGAACCAGCACGTGCTTCCTGCGCAGTACTGTAGGGAACAGCTGTCATCGCACGCAGTGGCCACATTGTAGTCTTACACATCCATGCACGTGCAGGAGCCGCCGGTAACAGCTGCTACTGCCTCAGTGTGTCTGGGTCGGCGGCCCCGGCACGGCCGCCAGGCGGCGGCGGCGGCGCGGCCGACTGGCCGGCCCCAGACGGCGCGGCAGCAGGGCCGGTAGCAATAGCCGCATCGACCGGGTCTGCGGGTCCGCGTTTCGTGTACTGGACCACGGGCACACACCTGGTGCTGGAGAGTGTTGTGTGGCCTTCTGGGCAGGGGACTGGGCACGGGCTGGGGGCGACACAAGCAGGGCTCGGCGGCGGCGGCGCGGCAAGTGGCCGCCCTGGGTGGCATGGCGGCCCTGGTGCGGTCTCGGTTCCGCCAGCGGGATTTTGGTGAGCATGCGGGTGTTGAGAACTGGCTATTCATATTGTGTGGATTCCATCGAATTGAGTGTGGAGCAGCTAGCCTGGTTTGATAGTGATGGAGGAGAGCCGCGAAGCTTGTCCGCTTTCTTGGCGAGCCGCTGGCGCTGAGCCAGGAGCAGCAGCAGTAGCGGGGGATGAAATGATGAGGAGGGACGCAGTGTATGGAGGTGGCAGTCCATTTGTTTATCTGGGCGCTTTCTTGCGCTAAGCCAATCGAGCCATCAGGCAGGACCGTGATGTGAGAACTGCCTCGCCAGCCACCACGGTTCGTGCATGTGCACTGTAGCAGTATCTACCCCACGCCCATGGACACGACTCACGGTGGGAACTGGGCGAGGCTTGGAGATGTCCAACGGATGTGAAGCTAGAGACTGCACTATACTTGCGAGAGGCATAGGTAGGGTCCAGCCCTGTCTCGAACAGGGATTGTATAGATGTGCTCTAATACAACTGGCCGGAACACTGGACGTGGTCGTGGCTTTCGGCGCCACCGGCCGTGCCTCATCGTGTCTCATGCGGGCTCCGCCCACATGCACGCTCCACGATTCTCAGTTGTGAGAGGTGTGGTGGAGGAATGATACTGATGTAGCAAAGTTTTCATGTACAGACGCCAAAGCCGCGCGTGAATGGAGTTCGATGTATGGCCGGCTGGCCGCGGTGGAGGGGGGAATGGGCCGGGTCCCAGGCCAAAGGTGCCAACCTGGGGAGTGCGCCGGGGCTTGCCCTGACGCAGGGGTGCTGATGGTCTTCTAGTGTCCACAAGTGGTGATTTGGAGACCGGCATTAACAGTGGCCATAATAAAGCTCAAGTATTGAAGCGGAGCTTGGGAAACTCGCCGCCGCGCACCAAAACCCGGAGCGCGGTCGTGGCAACGCGATGGGCCGAAACCCATGCGCTTATATGGCGTGGTGGCAAACCAATTGCATCATTGGTATAGGCTAGACATAGCTTCGACATTTCATAATCCGCTTGCACTCTAAAGCACTTGGATCGTTAGCACTGAACGACAATGGGAGCTGGATGCTCACGAACCGTGCACGCTGAGCCGGCTGCAGCGCCGATTGTACAAGTCAAGTCTGTGCCTAAGGACGCTGAAGAAGCCACACCATGGGTGCCAGAGAAGAAGGTGGAAGAGCCGAAGGTTGCCGCTAAGAGCGAGGAGTCCGGAGTTGTGGGAGTGGTGGTTGTCTCGCCAGCGTCGCGCACCCAGTCGAAGAAGGTTCCTCAAGAGACGACAACATACGGAGGAAGCACGCGCAAGCTGACGATCCTCCACTTCAACGTAGGGAATGCAATGCGCGCAAACAGTTTCTGGAGCGAGTTCACCATGTTATGCATCATCATGTCATGCAGGACGTCTATAACATCGAGCCACAGGATCGCGAGCCTAAAGGAGGAGCAGCGCGCCTATGCGCGAAGGTATAATGGCCGGCGTTTTCCCTTGCACCTACGCTCCGTCGCGCAGATGTAGATTGTTTGCAGTCGTCTTTTGTTTAGTTTCCGACGCCACAAGTGTTGAGCGCGAGTGCGGCCAGAAGGCGACATGCTCGACGGCATTCGAGGCGTGTTTTCCCGTTGGCTGGGCGCACGGCAGTATGGATCATCGTTTCTTTGTTCGTGTTTGTTCTGTCTCTAACAGGTCAAGGAATTCCGGGCCAACGGCTCG
The DNA here is from genome assembly GCA_016834605.1 of Chlamydomonas incerta. NCBI lineage: Eukaryota > Viridiplantae > Chlorophyta > Chlorophyceae > Chlamydomonadales > Chlamydomonadaceae > Chlamydomonas > Chlamydomonas incerta. The sequence continues at coordinate 1,949,090 of JAEHOC010000004.1, forward strand.
AACCCGCTTGTCCTGTTCTCCGGCGACGCCTACAGTGAGTGTGGCGCTGTAACCTCACAACTGGATAGCTCGCGTTACTGAAATCCGTTTACGCCGCAGACCCGTCGCTGATGTCCACCATCACTTTGGGGAAGCAGATGCCCCCGGTGCTCAACGAGATCGGCGTAAACGTCTCCTGCGTCGGGGTAGGTGCGGGGAGGGAAATGCGGGTACACCTGTATCTGAAACGACGGTCATTTGCGGCATCGACGCATGCGTGGACGGCTTTCAGCCCGTTTCTCCAGCACCGCGCTGCGGTCTTGTCGGCGATAGGTTGCATCGTGGGTTACTGAGTTGGGGCTCCGGCAACACGACGGGACACACCCGCTGCGCGGCCACACCCACCAGCGACACGCTTGGGGAACCCGCGTGGCAGCAGGTCTGGGACTGACACCGCGCCCCGCTTGCTCGTCGTCCCCCGCCTGGCTTGACCTGCCTGGTTGTAACATGCGGCCTCAATCCCCTGCAGAACCACGACTTCGATTATGGTCTTGAGAACATGATGAGGCTCAACTCGCTGTGCAACTTCCCCTGGCTGATGGCGAACGTGATTGAGCGCGGCCAAGGTGAGCCGGCCAGGAAGGGGTCATGGACAGTAGCGCGCGGTCCAGCCTGCACCTGCTTCCGTTCCGAATGTTACACGCGAGACCTGTGACGCCTGATAACACCCCAACTGCACTTATGGTGTATCCGCAGAGTTCCCCTATGGAGGCGCAGGCACAACGTGGCTGCAGGACTGGAACGGTGGGTGCAGGGCAGCGCTCACGCCCAGCCGATGCCCACACGATGCCCGGATACGCATGGTGATAATAGCACGGGCCCGCGCGTCGTTGGTGTGTCATGCGCAGGCATCAAGGTCGGCATTGTGGGCCTGGTGGAGGAGGAGTGGCTGGAGACGCTGGGCGCGGTGAACGTTGCGGATATGGAATACAAAGACTTCATTGAGGTCGGCCGTGCGGCGGCACGGGAGCTCAAGGTGCGCGGTTGTGAAAGGTTGTTTAGATATGGGGGAGCTGGCGCAGCGACGCGGGGTGGGGTGGGGGCCAAAGGGTCAGAGGGACACGGAAGCTGTGGCAGCATCACTGGGGACGTGCAACAGGCGCACTGGGTGACGCAGATTGATGCGGGCGAGCGTACAGCAGGCGTACGAGTTTGCTGAGGCGCGGGCTTTGCACGATGCTTCGTGACTGCAGGCGAAGGGTGCCGAGGTGTTGATCGCGCTGACGCACATGCGCGAGCCCAACGACCGCAAGCTGGCCGCCGAGGTGCCCGAGTTCCACCTCATCCTGGGCGGCCACGACCACCACTACGTCAGTGACTTCATCGAGCCGCACAGCAACCTGATGGTCAAGAGCGGCACTGACTTCCGTGACATGTCGCTCATTGAGGTGGAGTTCCCCAACGGCAGCACTTCGGACCCCAAGATGTCGGTGGAGCGGCTGGTCATCGACGGCTCGGTGCCGGAGGACCCGGCAACCAAGGAGGTGCGTGGCGCGGCGTGGGCAAGACGGCTGCGGTGGAAGCAGAGGTAATCGGGCCTTGGTAGCTGTGTGGGGGTGTAACAGAGCGGACGGGAGGTGGTTGCGGTGACAATTCACACTGCATTGCTCGGCGTTCCGGAAGGTATTGAAGCGCCTGGTCATGTATGCTCACACTGCCAGATCGTGAACGAGTATATGAAGCTGATGGGCGAGAAGATGGACGAGGACATTGGCGAGACGCTGGAGGCCCTGGACGGCCGCTTCCAGACTGTACGAAACCGGGAGTCCAACCTGGGCAACTTCGTGGCGGACGCCTGGCGTAAGGCGGCAGGCGCCGACATCTCCATCCTCAACTCTGGCTCGCTACGGTGGGTTGTGTGCTGGGGAGCGCAAACGCTTGAGACTGAGCATGCGGGGGATGCGGGGGATACTGTGAACCAATCCCCATGCGGGGGAGGGATAGCCGTCCATAGACGGTTCTTGACAATAATGTAAACGGGGGGGCCGGCGCTGGGCGGTCGGGCTGTGCAGTAGATGTTTTACCGCTGTCGCCGCTTATTTGCCCCGCCACGCAGCTCGGACATGATCCATCCTGAAGGCATCATCAAGGCGAAGGACTTCGTCTCCATCCTACCGATGGTGGACACGACCGTGGTGTTGCACTGCACGGGCGCGCAGGCAAGGAGCCAGAAGCTTGTATCTGCAATCATAAAAGCAGCTAGCGTGTGCCGTACGCAAGCGTGTCCTGTTGGCGAGCAGGTACAGAGTAGACATGCCAATCGCCCCAGCAGTCCTGACAGGTGTGCCGTGCCGCCCCCGAACCGCGCAGGTCATCACGGCGCTTGAGAACGGCGTGTCGCAGTGGCCCAAGCTGGAGGGCCGCTTCCCCCAGGTGTCCGGCCTCAAGTTCAGCTTCGACCCCAGCAAGCCGCCGGGCTCGCGCATCGTGCCCGGCTCCGTCTACATCTGGTGAGCCGTTCAGTCCGTGTGGATCTGCTTTCACTCTTTGTGAGCGATGGCGCCCCGACGCCTAGCACCTTTGGGTACCACAGCTAGCCCGCGTTGGGGACACGCTCTAGAAATCCAGACGCCTTTGCTCGCAGCGGGCTGCACCCCCTTCAACAAGCATGGTGGGTCCCGTTTCAGCTCCGTGCTTGACGTGCATGTAACCCCACTGGCCACAGGGAGTTTGAGTCAGAGCCGGTGCCCATGGAGCTGGATCACAAGTACAAGGTGGCGGTCAAGGTGCGTGCCAGACAGCCGACGCGATGTGCGCGTGCATTTTGGCAGGCTGCGTCTGGCTTTGAGGGGGGGGCAGATGTGGGGGCCTGCTGCGTGGGTTTGTAGGACAAAGGGTGTAGAAGATATGGGCGTAGGAACACGCATGGATCCGGCGCACTGACCGGGTACTGATGATTGGTTGCCGTCTGCTCCAACCCACTGCAGGAGTACCTGGCGGACGGCAGGGACGGGTACGATGTGTTCAAGGTGAGTCCCCGCAATGCGGGCCCTCGCAATATGGGATGCACTCGCGGTTAATTAGCCACCTGCCCCAATACCATACCGACCCGGGCGCGGTCGTGTGCAGCACCCTGAAACCGATCCACGTTGTATGCCCGCCTACAGGAATGCAAGGTCCTGGTCGACGCGGAGGCCGGTTGCGTGATCCCGTCGACAGTCAAGAATCACTTCATTCAGGTACAGTCTTTCCGCCACACTGCACCACAGGCCCCACTCCTGCCTGCCCGGTCGTTGCCAACTTGATGGCGTTTCAGCACGAGCTGACCTCCTTTACCCTATGATGTTCCCGCAGCTGCGCGTGCTGAACAAGTGGGACGGGCGGAAGATCTACCTGCGGTCGCTCACGAACCGCTGGCTCAAGAAGACGAAGTCCAGCAAGAGCCTCAACAAGTGCGTCGTGAACATGCGCATGTCGTTGCTTATTCTGACATGCCCCAATCCCTCCACTTTACGTTGCGCAATGGACCTGCGCTGCGGGCACGCCTGACCACACACTGACGATACTGTGCAAATCCTCCCTTGTCCAATGCTGCAGCCTGGCGGGTCTGGACACGGGCGACGCGGAGGAGAGCATCACGCCCACGCAGCGCACCCAGGCGCGCACGCACGGCCTGGCGGTCCCCCATCCCGATGGCGGGCACTACTGCATTGCGCCGCGTGTGGAGGGCCGCATCATCAACGTGCTGGAGGCGGCGTGAACCAAATAATTTAATGTGAGTAGCTGCTGCAACGTGAACGGGGTGTTGGAAAGCGCAGTCACGTGGGGTTAAAAGAGAGCGAGGCAGAGTATTGAGTGCATGTATCAAGATTGGGCATGAGTGGAGACAGTGACAGCGACCGCATTGGAGACTGAGGTTGGCGCGCAAAGCTGACTAGGCTGGTCCCGGCGGACCGCGCGGGTGCAAGGGTTGCAGGGTGCATGGCCGCAGAGAGCATACTACTACAGGTTAGAGCAGCACGAAGCCTCTTGATATGGGTCCTGCATTCATGTTCTGTTTGGGGCCAGCGTACAAAACTGAACCGACTGCTGAGTATGCCGTGACTGCGGCGGCAGCCATACTCCTATACTCCAGACTCCTGTGGTATTGCAGGTGTACTCACTTGATTTGAGGTTGATTGTGCATGCATGCGAGCCTTGACATCCAGACACTTGGTTCTCCAGGAACTAGGCATTGCGTGGTGCATTCAGGCAATGCTTTTACATGACTTCATGCTGCCGAGAGGGCAGTGTTGCATTCCTTTTATATAGCACAACGGACATATCCACACGACAGAGAACTCGTGATTTTGTGCAGTCAGACCGCATTGTGAACACGCGGGCGGGCTTGGACTATTGTTGCGGGGGTTGGCACGTAAGCTTTCTAGCTTGCGTGCCGTGTTTTGTGAACGTGGTGGAGATCACCGTGGGAGGCAGGGTGAGGCGGGGAGAGGCGGGGAGAGGCGGGGAGAGGCGGGGAGCGGACATGACATGTGGAGTGTGATGCGATGCAATACGACGGCCGCGTGCGGTCGGCAAGCTGCACCCTAAAATGCTGCAGGGGTGCAGAATGCTTTGTAAGTGGGCAGGTTGGCGCGGGGGACAAAAAACAGTTGGGACATATAAATGCATGCCGGCACAGCCCCGGGCTGGGCTGCTAGGTGACGCGGTGGCCGCCTGTAACAAGAGAGCAACCCTGGCTGGATACGCTTAGACCTGGTGTCACGCATACCGTATCCGCGTTCGCGTTTCGAAAGCACTTCGCTACCTGTATTTGACGTTGAGTGAGGCGCGAAGCACGCGGTGTGAAACTTGGTGATGCTGGGTCGCAGGAGCACCGCCAACACGTGGCTAGGGGGCTTGATACACCCGATGCCCGTTATGCCACGGGCTCCGGCGGCCCGGCACTGTGCCGCTGAAGCAGGGGTGCCGACAAAAGGACGTGACGACTCTTGAGGGACGGCTTGACCGCCCACTCGAAGGGGAGTGATGTCGGCAGGCCGTCCCTGAGCCCTGAGCGGCATGGTGGTGGCAAGACCTGCGGCCATACCACCTGACCCCTTGCCTGAAGGAGGAATGATGAGAGGCAAGGCGGCTGCCGGGCAGAGTGGCAGACACGCAGCATGCAGCTCACGCGGGCTGCCAGGTGGCCACCAGGTGGCCACCAGGTGCACACGCGCACCAGGTGGCCACCAGGTGGCCACCAGGTGCACACGCGTGCTGGCGCCACCCCCCCCCCTCATTGTCGTACAAATTGATTTTGAAAAGGCTTTCGACAAGGTCCCACGACCATTAATTTGGATGAGACTGGAGGAACGCGGGGTAACGGGTGAGATGTTGGCGGCTTTGAAAAAAGCGTACGAGAGAGTGATGATGGTAGTGAAGGCCGGGGGTAAGCACAGTGCCCCCTTCGCAACCACGCAAGGGGTCAAGCAGGGCTGCCCGCTTAGCACAGAGCTTTTCGGCCTCTTTATAGAAACCTTAGCAGAGTACATTGATTCGGAAGATACGGACGAAGCCACAGGTGCACCTGAGATGAATGGCAAAAAGGTGTCACTGCTGATGTACGCGGATGATGTTTCCCTGCTGGCCACCACCCCTGAGCGGATGCGCCACTTGCTATCATTAGTAGACACGTTCTGCCTAGCTTTTGGCATGAAGGCAAACGTTACCAAGTGTGAGAGGCTGGTTTTTGCAGCCAACGAAGTAACGGCCAGCACTGTGTGCAGCGGATGCCAGGGTTTAAAGCTAGCAGGGCAGCCCATCCCTGCGGTGGACAAGGCGCGCTATCTTGGACTAGTGTACGGTCCGGGTAGGGCCTTCGTCAGCTGCAGGGAGACACTCTGCGAGTCAGCAAGGAGAGCCATGTGTGGGCTTAACACTAGATTGAACCGTTTACGCATTTTCGCACCAGATATTCGCATGAGGTGTTTCGACGTGCAAATCCGATCCATCCTTGCCTACGGATGTGAGGTATGGGGTCCCGACGTGCTAGTAGAGATGCTAGACGGAGGACCGCCACCCAGGAGGAATGACAGGAACAACCTAGCACAGGGCGCATTTGAGGCATGTTTGCGTGACGAGGCCGTAAAGCTGCAGGTCCAATACATGCGACAGACAGTGGGAGCAGCCAAACCGTCACACCGTCTCCTGTTTGCGGAGCTGGCCCAACTGCCGCTGCACTTTTTCATAGCCAAACAATGTTTGGGGTTTTACAATAGGATTTCCGCGCAAAACAGAAGTCTGGCTTTTGATGCACTAGTCGACGAGGCACGGGAGGCATGGGCGAATCCAATGGGAGACGGGTGGTGCGCGCGGCTGTTCCGTTTTGTGGCGGCACAGGGTGTCGACGCGTGGCATTGGCCAGGCACACACGAGTCCAGAGAGGAGTGGAGGGCAAGCACGGTCCTACCCGATGGACCTATCTTATCTACCTTCAGGGGCCATTTGACGAGGGCGTGGGAGCACGAGAGGCTGGTAGCGGACCCGCACGCATTCCCTTCAGACGGCAAGCAACCCGGCATACACATGTGCAAACACAAGCATTGGATGGGGCTAAGCGCACTAGGGTCCGCGCCGCCGACCCTGCACGAACACAGTAGAGCATTCATACCGGTTGCACAGCATAAGCTTTTGATGAGATTCCGTTTATGTTGCTGGCCAATCACCGCGAACCGTGCCTGGGAGAGGCCTAGGGAGGAGAGGACGTGCCCACTGTGTACGGCCAATGAGGTGGAGGATGAGCACCACGTCCTGATGCAATGTGCTGCCTACACCGAGTTACGAGCGTGCAGTGGCCTAGACTTTAGCCTAAACATGCGCGAAGTGATGCTGAAATCTGAGCCTGTCAAGTTAGCTGCATTACTCAGCTCCATCTGGGAGCATAGAAGTAGGGAAGTCCCCCTTGCAAGGGGAGAACAATAAATAGGACAATCATGCACTGGCGTTATAAGGGTCACCCCGGCCCGGGCCTCCGGTTTACACGCAGCAGGAAGGCACGCAAGAACGTGCGCACCACTCTGTAACCACACACACAGGTGGCCAAGTCGCGCACGGCGCAGCGGCACCGAGCTTGGTCAGATCTCCTTGGCCTGCTCCCAGGCTGGCACGCATGTGTATGCATCGGGCCTTGACATTTGTGGCAGAACGGGTGCGGGGAAGAACAGAATACCGGTGGGCGGTGGCTGCAGTTGGGCCATAAGCAGCTTCAAGTTGCGGTAGAACCGGCGGGCAGAGTACGGTAATCCCTGTAATGCAATAGGGGGGTGGGGGTGCAGACTCAAGAGTACCACCGTGCATGCGTACTGCCCGGCACACATGAGGGCGCAAGATGTGATGCGGACAAGCGGTATGCGTGGGGTACCAGTAGAGCACCTGGAGTACCGTGGAGCTGCCTCCAGCTGCCTCGGTCGGGACGTGGTGTCTGCAAGGTGGGCCGCAAGAAGGCGGGGTGCGGTGTCCTGTGGGCTGGCGACGGGCCGGCCCTGTCCGAAACCTGCCGCACCCGCCACGCTGTGTACAGGCGCCGCGGCAAGCAGCTGAAGCTACTCAAGCTGCTGAAGGGAGTCAGCACCTGGGATGGAGTGTTTGGCAGAGCGGACAGTTGTGTGGCGGTGGGTGACAGGCATGGTCAGAGCAATCAATTCCATGGTTTCCGAGATGCCATGCCGTCACCCGTGCCCTGAGGCGATAACGAAATATCGCAAGCCAGGCTGGCCCCCCGCAAGACCGCCGCGGTCTGCTCCAGTACCTTGCAACTGCTGGTACGCTACTGGTGTGCAGCACAGGATACGGCACCGCACAGGTTTCCAGCCGACTGTTACATGCCCCGAATCCCATCACCGGATACGCCGGGTGATGCAACGGGATGTAGGGGAGTTCATTACCTATTGCCCGTTGGCCCCACGCGAACTTGCCTGCCTACGCAGTCTCCCACAATTGGTCACGGTTGCACAGGCGACACGTCATTTGAACGCACACCTTCAGGTCACCAGCCATCCCCGTCGCCCTCGTATCAGCGCGGTGTTGCCCTTCCGCAACACCCCCGCAGTCCGACACTTCTATCTGTCCTCAGTCTCCACTGCATATATAATCTAAAGCTACATACTTCATCGCACGCGTCGTCATGAGGGTGGCCAGCTATTCTACAAGCGCCAGGGCCACCATGTTACTGCACTTGCAGGGCCTCAGGCGCCACTGGGTTGGTGCCGTAGCCCTTTGGCCGCCTACGCCAAGCGGTGATAGGGGCGTGAAAGGCGTAAGAAGCAGTGCTGGTAAGCAAAAAGTTTGAATGCACAATGCAAGCAAGTGTGTCCTAGACTGCAGCTCTGGTTGCAGTCCCAAGTAGTGGGAGCCGAAGCGCCGCGCTGCTGTCGCCACCCACCTGAACAGCATGATGTGCGGCTCTGGTCGGTGGATTGCGTAGTGTACCCAGCCACGAGACTGCTGCACGCCCAGAGCACGCCACTCGTTCTGCGGGAACGGGGACAATGCAGTTTAAAGGCAATGCTGGTTTTCAGCGCCTGGGCAGCATCTCAAGCACAAAGAAGCCTTACCTCTGATAGAAGGCGGCCCTTGGGCAGCAGCTGGGCAATCTCCGGGGGCAGGACGACGTGCCTGAGGTCAAGCGACCGTAATTGAAAATGTCAGCTGTGGCTCGCCGCAGTCGCGCCCCCTCCCGAGCCGTCTCGCCAGCCTCAAGTAGCATCCGTCAACTCACCGGTACTCGTAGACGTCGTCGTAATACTTCTCCGAGTACTGGATGTTGTTCTGTGCCATGTTTCAAGCGTCAAGCTCCACAACAACGCCGAGTTCGAACAACTCGATGACTTGTGCCCGTGTGTAGCAGCTCAGCGAAAGTAAAACTAGCCTTGCAACGCGTTTCTGGGGGGTTGGGGGGGGTGCCGACGCGGAGCTTTGCGCCTGTTTGTGAAGCGGTTGCAGGCTCTGCAAGCTCTTGGCTGAATGCACTAACTTATATTACTTGTGTTCTGGTCACCGCGGTGGACTATGCTTCAGCTTTGCTCACCCCCGCCGATTTGGCGCCTTCCTTGCCCCCATCCCGCTAGGATCCACGCTTCCTTTGTGACTGCTGCTTGGCTTTATGCGCGTTTGACAAAGAGCGCGCTAATCTCATAGCGTGTTTGAGCTTTATATATTCCTGAGGAGCGTGAGCGACCCCGGCGCAACTTTGATCCTTCCTCGCGAACTCCTGACCCAGTTTCCTTTGTTGGGTGTATCTGTAAGACCTAGTGCATTAGGGAGCTAATCCACACGCATCAAATCTTCGGCGCGTCGAGGGACCGGCCCCCGCGCCCTCTTTAACGCCTGGCCGCGATGGCCGGCCAACCCGCCAAGACGTCCAGCGCGTACTGGCGCTGGGCGCTGGCGGCTGGTGTGCCAGTGGCTTGGTACCTATACTCCCGTGGCCGGAAAGCAGAGATCGAGCGCACGGACAGTGAGTGCCCCGGACGGAGCGTCCCAAAGGAGTGACGTGCGCGCTGCGCGGGGCACCCACGCCTTGAACGGCGGTCAACCTATTAGGGCCAGTGGCCCAAGCGTCGTTGCGCCACATGCTCGCATCAAGCCCCCCTTATCCTAGCGATCGCCCCAGTTCGTGCTGCACTTCGGCACACTGCTTTCCTTGCCAGTTCCCGGCCGCTTTGCCGCCTGACCCACCTCAACAGTCGATGCCTTCTTTAAGGCGCCCGAGCCGGTCGGCTCCACCGGCAGCCGGCCCGCGGGTGGCGGCCTGCAGAGCGGCCCTATCGACGGCTTCTTCCGGGATGCGGGTGAGGAGGTTGACACGCGCAACCCACTCGACTTCGACAGCTTCCTGGTCGGCAACAAGCGCGGTGCGGGCGGGAAGGCCGGCTCGGCCGCTGCCGCTGCCGCGCCCGCCAAGCCCAAGGAGGCGGGCCCCTCGCCCGATATGAAGCCCGTGATGGTGCTGTACGGCACCGAGTTCGGCTTCAGCAAGGAGATTGCGGAGAAGCTGTGCGGCCAACTGAAGGCCGCTGGCTGCGGGCTGTGGTGGGTGCTTGCTGCGCGGACGTCCAGGCCGCGGCCTTGAAGCGCGCGTGCTACTTGACCCTGCCGGGACTAGACGGCATGCAGCACGGTAGCTCAGCTGAGGTTTTGCGCTGGGGACCATGCCAAGCTGCGCAGGGGCACGCAGCCTCTTGCAGCGGCAAAGAGAGCGCCAACCCCAAACCACCGCCGCTGGCAAAACGCGCGCAGGCCCCAGCTGGAGAACATGGCCGACCACGCGGAGGGCTACGACTTCTCCAAGGCGCAGGTGGCGGTACTGGCCTGCTCCACGCAGGTGTGCCGCGAGCCGCGGGTGACGTCAAGGGCTGGAGGCGAGATACCGTAATAGTCAATGCCAGTGCGTGTGGGTGGCGTTTGTGACGGCACGATGGTCTTGCACAACAGCTTTCGCCTTGCCGCAAGCACTGTGTCTAAGCTGCTGCCGCGGCGCACCTGCGCTTCGCTGCGTCCAGGGTGACGGCGTGCCGCCCACCGAGGCTCGCGAGTTCTGCGAGTGGCTGTTCGCTGGCAAGTCCGGCAGCCTAGCGCACCTGCAGTACGCGGTCTGCGCCCTGGGCGACAAGTGAGTGGGGTCGCTCGGCAGCGATGCTGCGCCTGCATACGCGTGCACCTAACCCGCGCAGCTAAGATCAAGCTGTCCATGCGCAAAGACTCTTTCCGTGCTACCGCCCTGCATGCACACCAGGTCCTACACGCACTTCTGCCGCTGCGGCAAGCAGTTGGACTCTGCGCTGGAGGCCGCGGGCGCCAAGCGCCTGGCGGAGCGCGTAGACGTGAACAAGGAGGACTGGCCGGTGGTGGATGCCTGGCTGGACGGCGTGGTGGCGGCCGTGCGCGGCATGGCGCTCAAGAGCTTTGCGGAGCTGGGGCAGGGTGAGCGCCAGCGTCGCGGGGCGAGGCCTGACCTGTGTTTGCCCGAGCCAGTTGCATGCGTGAAGGGCAGCTGCGGGCCTGTGTGGCTTGGATGAATTCGAGCTGGTTCTGTCGCTTGATCGCGGTCAGGCAGCTTCCGCGCCAGCAAGCCGACGCTGTAGTCCTTGTATTTTTCGCACCGCAGCTGTGGGTGACAGCAGCGCCGCGAAGGCCGCCGCGCCCAAGAAGTGGGGCAAGAGCCGGCCTTACTTTGCGACCGTGATGGCGCTGGAGGGCCTGTGCACGCTGTCCGGCCCTGACGACAAGAACACGGTGCGCATGGAGTTGGACCTGGGCGACAGCGGCATCAGCTACCTGCCCGGAGACGCGTTGGGGCTGTACCCCACCAACCAGCCCAAGGTAAGCGGGCACACGTAGGATGGGTATCCGTTGGGACAGCATTTGGCTGCATTCGGGGCTCACTATGGTAGACAGTCTACTGAGGTTTGGGGGCACGCCAGGCGGCGGCGCACCGTCGGCACCGCCGTGGGCCCAGCTGTGAGGTTGTGTGGCGCATCCCGCGTTCCATGCCCCGTCCCGTGCCCCCAGGCTGTGGAAGAGCTGCTCCAAATCATGGGCGCCTCCGCCTCCGAGCCGGTTGCGGTGCCCAGCTGGCACTACGAGGAGGAGGGCGCGGCGCAGGGCGGCAGCATGCCGCTGGCGCAGGCGCTGACCAACTGCTACGACATCAGGTGGGCGCAAGCATGTCGTTGATCCTGGGTTTCCAAGAATGTGTCTTTATCTTGTTTCAAGAGCTTCGAGCACGGTACCGGTATATCCGTGTGTTCTCACCGTGTACGGTCATGTGACGCCTTGACACGCAGGTCGCCCAAGCCCGAGCTGCTCAAGCTGCTGGTGGCGGCGTTGAATGCCTCCGCCAACGGCCATGCAGCGAACGGCCACGCTAACGGCCACGCCAACGGCCATGCCAACGGTGACGCGGCCACGGTGTCGCCGCAGCAGTGGCTGCGCGAGGCGCTCAAGGACCAGGCCGCCATTGAGGCGTACCTGGAGCCGCGTCACGTGGTGGACGTGCTGGCGGACGCTGGCCCCGCCAAGCTCACCGTCTCGCAGGTGCTGTCCTGCCTGCGCCAACTGCAGCCCCGCCTGTACTCCATCTCGTCGTCGCCGCTCGAGGCGTCGGCGCGGGTGCAGGTGACAGTGGCCGAGGTCAAGTACCTCAGTCTGGGCAAGGCGCGCATCGGCGTGTGCTCCACCATGCTCTCGGAGCGCCTCAAGGTGCGGCGAGGATCCTACATCCGAATAGCAGCTTTGGGGGCGCAGTTCCGTCGCTCAAAAGCAAAGGCCTGCATATTTGGTGCGTTCCGTCAGCAGGTCCCTCTTGTAACGAATGCCACCTCTCCGCAAACTGTCGCGCATTTGATTGTACGATTCAGCTGAGACCTGAGACCTCTGCCACGGCTTCCGTGCACGCAGGTGGGGGCACGCGTGCCTGTGTACGTCCACAAGAACCCCGATTTCCGCCTGCCCGCCGACGCCGCCACGCCCATCATCATGGTGGGCCCCGGCACGGGCCTGGCGCCCTTCCGCTCCTTCATCCTGGAGCGCCTGCTGGAGGCGCAGGCCGGCGCCGACAAGAAGGCGCCGGGCGAGATGGTGCTGTACTTTGGCTGCCGCCGCTCCGACCAGGACTACCTGTACGGGGGCGTGCTCGAGGGCTGGGCGGCTGAGGGCAAGATCACGCTGTTCACCGCCTTCTCGCGCCAGCAGGTGCGAGGAATGAGCGCGCACGGCTGAGTACTCCTGGTCGCACCTGCTACCGTCGCCCCGGCCTCTAGCAGCCCCGAATGCGGGCTACTTCAATTCGTACGACATGCACGTGTACGGCTTCCCCAAACCCTGGTGCCTGCTGCCGCTGCCCTGCTGTTTCGCGCGAGCGCAGGCGCAGAAGGTGTACGTCCAGAACCGGCTGACGGAGAGCGCGGACCTGGTGTGGGGCCTGCTGGAGAAGGGCGCGCATTTCTACGTGTGCGGCGACGCCAGCTCCATGGCGGGCAGCGTGGAGAAGGCGCTGCTGCAGCTCATCGGGGAGCGGCTGGAGGCCGGGCCGGCGGGCGCGGAGGCGTACCTGCAGAAGCTATCGGACACCGGCCGCTACCAGCGCGACGTGTGGTATTGAGGGTGGGGTTTTCTGAAGATGGCTGGTTGGATGAGCATGTGGCTTGGATGCGCCTGCGTTGACTCCATGTTCTGTGCACAGCGCGAGCGTGGAAGGCGCGCGGGCGCGTGTGTAGCCGGCGCGAGTGAGTTGGGGGCCGCGGGTGCGAGTGTGTGGGTGAGGGTGGGACAACTTATGATGAGCGGAAGAGTGCGTGCGTGTCTGGGCCGCTGGGGCCTGTTCGAGCAGCACCGCAAGGCGCGCTGTGGTCAGGACGGCTGCCCGGGCTGCCGCGCCTCAGGCGTAAGGCGAGTGCAGAGCCGGGAAGTCCGGGGAAGTCGAGGGGCCGCCATGGAGGGCGCGCCGTGACTTGGACCGCGGAAGTGTTCGGCTGAGGGTTGGCGTGAGCTTTCCAGTGTGACTTTGGGTTGCCTGTGACTGGTTTGCAAGGTTGTTCTTTTATGTATGCCCGCCAGGAGTCCCGACATGGCGATGCGAATGTCGACAATTGTGACACAGAAGCGAACCTTGATGTTGCGCTGTTGGGTTTATTGGGTTGGTGCTTACCGGGTACGTGCGTCTGTTGCTGCGCAATTTTGTGCCGGGATACCGGAGAGGCACCCCAAGGGGTTCGAACCTTTATTTGAAATTGTCGCTCCGGGCGCTTTGAAACCTACCGGTGCCTATACATGTTCGCAGCTTGAACATCTAGTGCCTGGAATTAGTCAACAGTGCGTCGGCGGCAGCTGGGCGAATACGGCCGCGGGCATGGGCTTTGGCGCCGGAGGAAGCCGACTTGCCCCCCGCCGGCTTCACCTTTTATACATTCTCACTGGACGGTGCGTAGCGCGGCTGAATACAACTAGAGCACTTTGAAAGCCAGAGCTAGAGTTCCTTCTTGCCAGCGCACCCCGCTTCTTGAAGAATGCTGGTCGACTCCTTTGAGGTTGAGTCTCCCAACGTGGTGTACTCGGACGAGCACATCACCAGCACCTACGACTATGCGTCCACCAAGCTGGACCGCGCCCCTGATGGCAAGTGGGTGGTCAAGCCGACCTCCACCACCTACCAGTTCCGCGTGGACCGCAAGGTGCCTAAGCTAGGGTAAGTGTAGTGAGGACAGCGCACACTTTCAGCTGACGCCCAGACCGAGCGCGGGCGTCCCCCGCGGAGCGCCCCAAAAGAAGAAGGGCTTCGCTTCATCTCCGCGTTCCTCCCCGCGCAGTGTGATGCTGGTCGGCTGGGGCGGCAACAACGGTACCACTCTGACTGCTGGTATTCTGGCCAACAAGCAGTAAGTCGGATTGGCCTGGGCAGACCTTTACCGCGCCCAAATGGCCGCGACCGATCCTGGCCTGACTCAATTTCCTTGCGCTCGCAGCGGCATCACCTGGATGACGAAGGATGGCCTGAAGAAGCCCAACTTCTATGGCTCGCTGACCCAGGCGGCCACTGTCCGCGTGGGCAACTTTGAGGGCGAGGAGGTCTATGCGCCCTTCAAGGCGCTGCTGCCTATGGTGGAGCCCAATGACATCGTTCTGGGCGGTTGGGACATCTCGGGTCTGAACCTGGCTGAGGCGATGGAGCGCGCCAAGGTCCTGGACTGGACCCTGCAGGAGCAGATGGTGCCCTACCTGCGCGAGATGGTGCCGCTGCCGGGTGGGTTGCTCGACGCGGATCGATGGGGTTGTGCTGGTTGGGTAAAGGGGATAGGTGGGGGGTGACGGGCTGTCGGGTGGGGACCGGTGGGGGGGCAGGCCTGGTGCAAGGAGGTGGGAAGCGTAAGGGTGGCGCTGGGACTCAAAGCCCCAGTTGTCAGAGGTTGCCAGAGCCAGGCGAAGTGCGCTTGTCATCGTGTCCTCCATGTTGTATCGCACACGGCACGGCAGCAGCGACCACACGGCACGGCAGCAGCGTCGCTGCGCAGACTGCTATCTTTCCGGAGCCGCAGCAGTTCAGTGTGTCGTGAATGCAGTTGTGCCGCTCTGGCGTTCGCTCCTGTCGTCCTCCGCCTCGCTGATCTTTCCTCAACGGCGACCGCTTTACGCGCACAGGCATCTACGATCCCGACTTCGTGGCCGCCAACCAGGAGGAGCGCGCCGACAACCTGATTAAGGGCACCAAGAGCGAGCAGCTGGCGGTGGTTCGCCAGCAGATCCGCGCCTTCAAGGAGGCCAACCAGGTGGACAAGGTCGTGGTTCTGTGGACCGCCAACACTGAGCGCTTCGCGCAGGTGCGTGACCGGCAGGGCCAGCTGGAGGTTGTCTCGGGGAAGTAGGGGACCGTGGGTTGCGGCGGTGACGGGGTAACCGGGTGGGCGGCGTGCAGCTGCGCGCCTGCTGGTCGGCGACAGCCGGTGGCCCTCTTGAAACGTTTGCCAACATCGGCAGCACATGCATTTGCGTTATTCACGTTTGCTTCTCTGACGCATGGAACAGGTTGTGGAGGGCCTGAACGACACCGCGGACAACCTGCTGGCGTCCATTGAGCGCAACGAGGCGGAGATTGCGCCCAGCACCCTCTACGCCGTGGCGTGCGTCCAGGAGGGCGTGCCCTTCGTCAACGGCTCGCCGCAGAACACCTTTGTGCCCGGCATGATCGACCTGGCCGTCAAGCACAACGTGCTCATCGGCGGCGACGACTTCAAGTCAGGCCAGACCAAGCTCAAGTCGGTGCTGGTGGACTTCCTGGTGGGCGCGGGCATCAAGCCCACCTCCATCGTGTCCTACAACCACCTGGGCAACAACGACGGCCTGAACCTGTCGGCGCCGCAGACCTTCCGCAGCAAGGAGATCAGCAAGTCCAACGTGGTGGACGACATGGTCGCCTCCAACTCCATCCTGTACGCGCCCGGCGAGCACCCCGACCACTGCGTGGTCATCAAGTACGTGCCCTACGTCGGCGACTCCAAGCGCGCCATGGACGAGTACACGAGCGAGATCTTCATGGGCGGCCGCAACACGCTGGTCATCCACAACACCTGCGAGGACTCGCTGCTGGCGGCACCCATCATCCTGGACCTGGTGCTGCTGGCGGAGCTGGTGACGCGCATCCACCTGAAGAAGGACGGCGAGGAGGCCTTCCACGGGCTGCACCCCATCGCCGTGCTGCTGTCGTACCTGACCAAGGCGCCGCTGGTGCCCTACGGCACGCCCGTCGTGAACGCGCTGGCCAAGCAGCGCGCCATGCTCGAAAACATCATGCGCGCCTGCGTCGGCCTCGCGCCCGACAACAACATGCTCATGGAGTTCAAGTAGAGCAGCAGCGGCCGCGTTTGCGGGTAACGTTTCGTTCTTCTTGCGTTCTGTGTGCGTGATGTGTTGGGTGTGCTGATGCTTTGCAGGAGCGTATGTAGAGAGCAGCGGAGCGTTGGCGTTGGTTCTTCTCGTGTTTGGTGTGTTCCTCGGGCGTGGCGGGGTGGTGTGCCGGCCATGCCTCCTGGGCTGCTTTGTTGCGGCAGCTAAGCTGGAGGCTGAGGTCGGCGCCCATGCGCGCAACCTGGATGTACGACTAGTTTTGACCAAGCTGGTATTGCAATGGCCCGCAATTGCGCGGTCCCATATTGATGTTTCCACGGCGGATTGCTGATAGTGGCGGAGAGAGAGCGAGGATTCCGGGTTTTGGCTGTACCGGCTAGCGTGAAGAAAGTGCAGGACTAATGTGGAGTGGAGGTTCGGACCGGACAGGTGCGCGCACCTGTACAAGCCTATGGCCATGGCCCAGGGCGCTTGTGAATACATTGATTCGACACATGATCAGGTGTCCTGGTGATTCCGACAAGCGTCGCGTGTCCGCCATCGACCGCATCAGCAGCGATTCTAAACACGGTTACACATCTGTATGGCGTCCGCCGTGCCAGCAAGTGAACACAACGCCTGAATCCTGCAACGGCCACGCGGAAGCACGGCCAAGCACCCTTCCAGCCACGTCCCACAACGCAACACCTATCCGGCCCAATCAAACGCCAGGTCTAGTCCTCATCCGACGTGAAGAAACAGCCGCCGGTCTTCTTGCCGTAGCGGCTCAGCAGCTCCACCGTCCCGCCGGCGCCACCCACTGCCACGTGGCCGGTGCGCGGGTGCAAGTCCAACCCGAAGGCTGAGCGGCAGCCCAACAGCGGCTGCTTCACGCCCGGGCCCTCCAGTGCGGTGCTGTAGCGGCACAGCGCCGACTCCGAGCCCACCACCAGCACCTCCGAGGGGGCTACCACCATGGCCTGTTGCAGGGCAGGCGGGAGGCACGGGAAACGACGTTGGGCGTCGAGGTCACGTGGGGGCTGCGGCATTGAGCGGTTGCGCCAGCTTGGGGTCGCCGGGTAGAGCCCCGACTTGCATCGCGGACAGGCCCGACAGTAGGGCATTCCAACGCGTCGCCACTGCGGATGCGGCACCTGCCAGCTCCCTTACCCCGCGCACGCCCCCGCACCCACCTGCGGCACGGCGGCGGTGGACACCTGCTGCACCCGCTGCCCCATGCCCAGGCTCCACATGCTGAGGCTGCCGCCGCCCGCGCCCGCGCCGTGCCCGCACAGCAGCCAGCTGCCGCTGGCCTCGAACCGCAGGCAGGTGGTGGGCGGGTTGCGCAGGCAGCGCAGCGCCTCAGCGCCGCTGCCGGGCACGGACCGGCCCGCCGCGCCCGTGTCGAAGGCGGAGGTGCAGGCGCTGGCGCCGCCGATGCGCGCATCCCACAGCCGCACCGTGCCGTCCTGCAGCATGGGCAGCCATCAAGCAGCGCCCTTCAGCAACCTTCCAGTTTCCCCTGACCTGGGCATGCCTTCCTTGTGCCCTGGGACCCGCATCTCCTTGTCCAGCCGCGGCCGCCGCCGCCACCTCACGGTATCAACTCTCGGCAATGTCGGCACACACCGCCCGCGCCCCCACGCACCTCCGAGCCGGTGGCCAGGCTGCCGGTGCTCCAGCTGTGGTCCATGGCCAGCACGCCCGCCACGTGGCAGCCGCCCTCCGTCCGCTGCGGGCTGCTCAACGCGCCCGTGGCCAGGTCCAGGCTGTGCACGCCGCCGTCGCTGCAGCCTGTCCGGACCAGCGCGTGGCGGGTGCGGCGTCCATGTGAGAGAGGGTGCTGTTGCAGCTACAGCACTCGGCCAGGCATGCACGGCATGGGGTATTATTGATCGCTGCCATTCCAGCCGCAAATACCTGGAGCACCCTCCAGCAGCGCGGACATGCTCGAAAGCTGCCCGACGCCCCGCCCAACACGCCACGCGGCCACGTCAACCCCGCCGCCAGCTGCCCAGCTTACCCGCGAACAGTGTCGCTGGCGCCGACCCCACACCCACTGGGT
Source organism: Chlamydomonas incerta (assembly GCA_016834605.1). NCBI lineage: Eukaryota > Viridiplantae > Chlorophyta > Chlorophyceae > Chlamydomonadales > Chlamydomonadaceae > Chlamydomonas > Chlamydomonas incerta. The sequence goes on from JAEHOC010000004.1 coordinate 1,967,490, forward strand.
CCGACAGCGCCAGCGACTGCACGGCCGGCGGCAGCGAGATGGCGCCCAGGGGGCTCTCCGCGCGCGGCAGCCGCACCGCCAGGAACGGCCGCACCTCCAGCAGCGCCTCCGCCCCTGTCCCCGACCCGTCGCCTCCGCCTCCACCTGTTGTCGGCTGCTGTTGCTGCTTCAGCTCCCGCGCCTGCAAGCCCGCCAGCACGTCCGCCAGCCGCCAGCCGCGCACATACCCGTCATCGCCGCCGCTGAAGAGCAGCGTGTCGCCGCCTGGGAGCGACGGGGAAGAGCAAGCAACGTACGGCAGTAATACGTCGGTCATATGGGCACGGGCGGGCAGGCAGGTGCGGCGGCAGCAGTCCTGGGCTCCTGGACCAACACTACCGGTAATCGAGAAGTACCCAACCGCGAGCCGCCGACTCGTGAATGACAACCCCGCCTCTGCCCCAGCTCAGCCGCGCCGCGCGCGCTCCATGCGAGTGGCACGCCGCCCCCCCCCAGTGCAGCAGCACCACTGACCCGTGGTGCGCGCCACTGTCAGGCAGTACACCGCCCCCACGTGCGCCGCCCAGCTGCAGCACGGCTCCGCGCTCTGCTGCCCCGCCGCCGTCCAGCGCGTCACCATGTCCACCAGCCGGAACAGCCTGCACGTGCACATGTCATGCGATGATGGTTTGGCCAGGCAGGTGCAGGTTCGACCCGCCAAACAGCAGCAGGCAAAGCAGGCTGAGCGCACGCCGTACAGTGCATCTACCAACAAGTAATGCTGGCCTGGGCCGCTGAAATAGGCAGCCTGCGCCCCGCTGCGCGCACCACATGCCCCTCCAGCAGCGTAGCCCTTGCTGGCATGCCAGCCTTCCCGCCCATAACGCCCCAGGGTGACTAGCCCCCCCCCCAATGCTCTCACTTCAGCCGCCCGGTGCTGCTCGCCGTCACCAGCAGGTCCGAGGGCGCCAGCGCGAGGCTGCTGGCGGCGGCGTCGCCGTCGCCTGGCGCGCTGCTCACAAAGGCGCAAGCGTACACCGTGCTGAAGCGCTCCAGGCGCTTCTTGTGTATGCCATCCGCGTAAGTTTGTAGGTCATAGCTCCTGCAGGCGAGTGGTGGGGGTGTCAGGCAACAAGCGGAGGGAGGCCCACGGTGGCAGGTGCTCCTTGGCACGGTGGGCGGGAAAGCAGCGCCCTCAGCCGAGCCGTTGCGCACCTGCAGTCAAAGGCGTCTGTCGACACCATGCGTCCACCCTAGCTTGTGATCCGGGGCAGCAGTTCAAAGGGAAGAGCTTCGCAACCTCCGGGGAATGACTTCTGCGAGACGAGGCCCTTGCCGTGGGATATGTACGCAATGAGGATGTGTACAGCAAATGGCTAGTTTAAATATTATTGATAGCGCGGTGCATGAGAGTGCAGGATTGCTCGGCACTCGGGGCAATCAGCAGTCGAGTTGCCTTGCGCCTTTTATTCTTTTTACATTTCTCATTTGCGGAATCAGAAGCAGACACAAGCCAGAACACACGTTGCGCTGCTGTGGTGACGAAGTTCTGCTTGAGAAGTTTGCCGTTTTCGCCGTAGAAGCTTTCACGCTCAGCTGGCCGCGATTACAGTCAAGGCTGCACACAGCTGCGTTAAAGCTTCAAGCTTTGCTGTCGACTTGCTGGCGCGCATGCGTTGGTGCGTGTTTCCTGGGACTGGGCTCGCCTGCCATTGGTGACTCTCATCACACTCAAAAGCTTGTGTGCCTTCCATGTATCATCGCCTGTGAAACTATCAAATGGGGGTCGCCAACTTTCCGGGTTCCCAGCCCGTGCCGCCGCAGCGCGCCGTCTGCCCCCTAACTGTGCATGACACCGCCGCGTCTTGTTTACATCCGTGTTGCTGCAGCTGACAGGTGAAAGCACTGCCTGAGGAAGCTTGAACCTTAGCAGCACAGAGAGCACGCGGGATGGAGGAGGGGGCTGATGGCACGCCGCGGCGCTCGGGTGCCGCGCGTGCGTCCGTCACCGGCCACGTGCCGTCGCCTAAGCCGGCGGTGGGGAAAGCGGCCGCCCCGGCTGCCGGCAAGGGCGGTGAGCAAACCACCACTATGGTGCACTCGGATGAGGGTGCGGAGCTGCAAAAGGTGGAGCGGCCGGATGAGCGTGTGGTGACGGAGATTGTGGGCTGCTTGAAGGTGCGTGCCAGGGCAACCGGTGCTGCGGCGGCTTTCGCCACCACGGCCTGCGGAAGAAGGGCAGGAGTGGCCGTGCAAGGCGTGGCCGAGCGTGCAAGGTTGCCAGCCGGGCCGGTTATAAGATGGGCATCGAATTGTGGGCATATTCTACTCAAGAGCTACCCAATCCTCTCCAGCGCTTGTCAGCTCCCGGTATGCGCGCCATTGCGTGTGGGCCCCCGCACGCGCCTTTGGACCCCGCCAGCCAAACCAACCCCGGCGCGGAAACGCCCCAGCGCTTCACCTCGGGCCCCTTCCTCCCTTCCTCGCCGCCATCCGTCACCGGCCCCTCCCACCGCTTCTCCCACCGCCCCTCCCACCGCCCCTCCCACCGCCCGCCACGCCACGCCCGCAGATGAAGAACAGCATGCTGGCCATGGGCGCGTGCGAGCGCGTGAAGAAGATCGCGCGCGTGTACCCCATGGAGGTGGCCAACAGCGCCATCATGGACCAGCTCACGGACATACTCAAGGACGGGCCCGCCACCGCGCTGGCGGGCAACGTGATGCAGGTGCGGGAGTGAGTGGAGCGGGAGGGAGGGAGGTATGGCACGGCAGGAGGGAGGGCGGGGCGGGAAGGGGCGCGCATGTGGCGCGGGGGAATTAGGGACGTCTGGCACAGGTACGAGAGATTGTGAACGTGCGGGAGCGCGAGGCGGATGTCAGAACGAGCGGCAGGTTGGGAAGGGGTTAGTGCAAGCAAACTCGGCAACTGCCGTCTAGTTGCTGCAGCTGTCTTAGGTGTCGGCCCACTGCCGTGCCCTTCGTGTGCGCCGGCCGCCGTGTGCAGGCGTTGTCGGTGATGGCACTCAATCCGGAGGGCCGCCAGAAGGTCTGCCTTGCGGGCGCCTCGTTGCCACTCATCCAGTGAGTGTGTGGGCTGCTGTGAACTGCCTTGCGCGAGAGACGTTGCAGCCATGCCCGCTGGTCGATCTGTTCCATCGTTTTGGCGCCCACACACCGCCACCCTTGTCGCTGCCAGCTCCCCGCCTCTCCGCCCTGTTCCTCCCACCCTGACACACTTCGCCTGCCACCTTTCTCGACCCACCTTCCATCTACACCACCCAACCACCTACACCACCGAACCACCGCGCCGCCCGCCACGCAGCTTCATCCGCGCCGCCGACCTGGCGCGCCCCAACCTGGACCGCGCGGTGACGCTGCTGATGAACCTGGCGGCCGACACCTCCAACCGGCGCTCCATCCGCGAGCAGGGCGGCGTGGAGGCGCTGGTGGAGGTGCTCAAGGTGGCGCCCATCAGCGAGCCGGTGGGGCGGGCGGCGGGCGGTAGGGAGGCAGGGAGTGCAGGGAGGGAGGCAGGGAGGCGGGGAGGAGGGAGGGAGGCGGGGAGGCGGGGGCTTGCCAAGGGATGCGCCGGCGCAAGGCCCGTGTCGTCGCGGCCTGTGCCCCCAGCCCTAAACAGCCCCCATCACTCCCGCATCGCCTTTAGGGGCTTCGACCCCGTCCACTCCTGCCACCACCACCACCACCACCACCGCAACCTCCACCACCACCATGGCACACCTCTCCCCCTTGGTTTAGCTTAGGCTGGCATTCACAAACCCTCTTACCCGTCGCACCCCTCTCTCCCACCCGCTGCCAGCTGATGGAGCACGCGCTGGGCGCGCTGCACAACATCGCGCTGCTGGACGCCAAGGCCAAGGGCCGCGCGCTGGACGCCGGCATCCTGGGGCCGCTGGTGCGCATCACCACCGCCAAGGGGCTGCCGGAGGCGGACATGTGCGCCGTGCGCGGGCGCATGATCCTGACCGAGCTGCTCAAGATGCCGGAGACGGAGGAGCGGCTGACCGAGGTGGCGGCGGAGATGGGCGTGCGGCTGTAGCTGGCGTGGGGTGGGGGTGGGTGGGTGGGGCTCTGGGGGGCTGTGGCTTTGGGGGCCTGCAGCTGGGGGATGCTGCTGGGGGCTGGGAGATTGGGAGATTGCGATCAGCGCTCAAGTTGATTCTTCGATGTTTTGATGGGGAGGGCGCGCGTTGCCGATAGTCAATGCCGGCTGGAGCATGGGTGGTTCAAGAGCAACAGACGGACGGATGAGGTATTCCTTGGCTTGGCTGTTGCGAGAGGACTTGGCTTGGGTGTGTTCGTGTGATCTTCAATGACCACTTTTAGCGTAGAAGACGTAGCGAGCAAATCAGTAAAAGCGCGCAACAATCGGTGTGCAAACCTGCTTCTGCGGGCTTGGCATAATGGCATTGCGTTGCCAACATCTTCATGCATGCACGGCGTGTGCTGTGAGAGGCACGTGCGGAGAGGTGTGCGAGACGACCCGGCTCATTGAGCCGGCTGCAGCTGCGTGCAACGTTATAAGCTAGCTAAATAAGACCGGAAGGATGCTGAGCGAAAGATTTACTGACTTGCTTGTATGAGAGAGCGAGAGAGCGAGACGTTAATTGCTATGGTGTGACTGGCGAGGGGCTGCGCATTCGTGGCTCGGATGTGAATTTGCTCGTCCTTCTTACATGGCGAATGCTTCACACGCCGGCAATGCACGCTGCTGGGCCCTGTAATGCTGCTCCATGCTGAACCGGCACGACCGTGCAGCATAGCTGACGTATGTCAAGTGCCAACCGCGGGCACGGCCCGACGACCGGTGCTAGGTCACACCGCCGCCACCCATACTCCGGGCCGCCGCAAGCCCACCAATTACGCAATGCTCTACGGAAGAGGTCGACCAATGGCGGCACAACGCCGCTGCGCACCTGCGCCCAACAATGACGCCGCACACCGCAGTCGGCGCCCCTGACCCTCAGCCCTGTGGCCCTCAGCCCTGTGACCCCAGGGCATCGCCAGCTCAAGCTCAAGCTCCCGCGTCCCCGCCTGCCACTCCAGCCCTCGCCTCGGCAGGCCCTGTCCCCACCACCCCAGATGCCCCTGGGCCTGCTGGCCCTGCTCCGTCCCGCCCCCCCCCCCGGCACCGTTGCCCCGCCTCCCGCTCCCCCCTCACCACCACCTGCACCCGAGGCGCCTCATCCTGCGCCCCCAACCTCTGGCCCTGCCGCCCCAGCCGCCGCGCCAGCCGCCATCCCTGCCACCGCCCCGGCCGCCGCGCCAGCCGCCGCGCCAACCGCGGCCCCGCCCGCCGCCGCGGCCGGCAGCGGCGCGCCGCACGCGGGCTGCGCCGGCAGCGGCCAGGGCAGCTGCGCCAGGCGCGCCGCCAGCTGGGCGTAGGGCTGCTCGCGCGCCTCCCGCGTCATGGCCGCCGCGCCCGAGGTGCTGCTGCACACCCACACCTCGCAGGCGGCCGGCAGCGGCCAGCCGGGCGGCAGCGCCGCCTGGCGCCCGTACTGCGCGCAGGGCGCAGGGGCCAGGTGTGCAAGGGATGCAGAGGGCGCAGGTGGCACCATGGTCAAGTCAGGGAGCGGCCAGGGAACCGGCAATATGTGTGCGAGTTGTGGCGCGAGCGGCAGGTGCGGATTCCGGCTGTAGGTGCTGTGCCGCGATTTTCCCGGGCCCAAACCAACACCAACTAGCTAACCTCCCGCCCACCCAAACCCCAGCGCACTACTGCGCCCCAGGCCGCCGCACCTCCACTGTCCTGACCCTGGGCCGGGCCGGCCCCGCGCCCACGTTCATCAGCTCCAGGAACTGCCGCTTGCCTGTGAACGCCACCAGCCGCGGCGCGCCGCACCGCCCGCAGGAGCAGCCTGGGGGATGAAGGTTGGGTGCGGGGTTACATTCATTATTAGTTAGGACGTGGAGGCGTAGCCAGGGCTGGGGTTATGTATTCCCGTACCCGAGCAGAGTACCCGAGCAGGGGGTGTCGTACACAGGAGGTCATCTCGAAAACCCCCGGGAATCATCCACCACCCCGATGACACGGCGCACGCCCCCCGAGGTGTGTGCTGGCACTGCCGCGGCACCCGCCCTGCTGGCGGCCGCCCTCGACCCACCTATGCTGGCCGCCGCCCGCCGCATGTGCGCCCGCAGGCGGTCGTAGAACGCCCGGCTCCAGCCCTCAAACACCTCACTCTTAAATTGTGAGCTGCGGGAGAAGGGAACCATGGGCATGCACGTAAAGCGAGCCGTGGGCGACACAAATACGCGGTTGGATGCCGCAGCGTGTTTGGGGAAGGTGCACATGGTTCGCTCCCACCAGCCCGCCCTCGCCCCCCGTCTGCACATGATCGAGATTCTCATCCACTGGTATTTGTCAGCGGGCTCAGCGGGCTGGGCCGGGCTGGGCAATGGGAATTTCGGGACGTATCGGGCTTCTTCCCCCCGCCGTCGCGTACTAGGCCCCGCTCTCCTCCTCGCTCTTATGCATATGCACTCGCATTGGTTTGGTTTGGTTTAGATTGGGCTGGTGTTCACAACCCCCCCCCAACCACACATCATCTTGGGCGACACGCTGGCATCGTCGCAGCAGCCCTTGAAGATAGCCCCATCCATCTGCGCAGCTGGCACACGCCACTGGGACAGCCACAAACGCGCGCCGCTGCCTGCTCCCACCTGCCGCCCAAATCCATGCAGCCTTGACTGCTTCCTGAATCCCCCAACCCCAACCCCGCCCCACCTACACCCCACATCCATAACCTAATCCCGCCTGCACGCCTGCCCGCACGCCCGCCCGCACCCGCCCGCACCTGTCCGTGCCGGGCACGCCGCAGCCCACGTCCAGGAAGCCCACCCCCGCCGCCGCCGGCATGAGCCCGTCGTCCTGCGGCCCGCGGATGCGGTCGGGCGGCGCGATGCCGGTGCGGCGCAGCAGCGGCCACAGGTGGTTGGAGGGGTTGGAGTAGTAGTGGCCGGAGCGCCAGGCGTGCTCGCTGGGGTTGTGTCCCACGATGACCAGCCGCAGCGGCGCATCCCCCAGCTTCTCGGGCACGCCGGGCGCGGACTCCAGCGAGGGCATGGATTTGGATTTGGATTTGGTGGATTTGCTGAGACTGGAGGCCCCGGCTTTGGATCTGGACTGGGGCGTGCTGCGGCTGCCGCCTGGATCGGCGGCGGCGGCGGCGGCGGCAGCGGCGGCGCCACCGCCGCTGTGCGGCGTGCCTGTGCCGGTCCCGGCCGAGGCTGCGGCGAGGCGCAGGCTGTTGGCGGCGCCGGGCGCGGAGCCGCCGCTGGCGTCGTCACTGCCATCAACTAGCTCCACCCCTCCGGAGGACGTCGAGGGGGAAGGCGGAGCGGGTGGCCCACCGCGGGCACTGCCGCCGGCGGCCGGTCCGGCCCCGTCCGAGCCGCCATTCCCAACACCAACGGCAGTGGCCGCGCCAGAGGAGGAGGGGCCAGCTGCGCTGGCCCCGCGGACGCGCTTGGCGCGCGGGCTGATGTCTTCGGCCGCCGCGTCCGCGTCCGCGCTGCGCCGACCGGCGCGCATGTTGCCGACCTCGTCGACAGCAGGGGCGCCCGACCGTCCTGGGCTGTCTGAGCTTGCGGGCCCTGCACCCGCGGCCCCGACTGCTCGGGCGCTGTCTGCTGCGTGCGCGGTGCCTGTCTCTGCTCTCGCCGACGGGCTCGGCGCCTTTAACGAGCCCGCGAAGCGAAACCGCTGCAAAACGAGTGGCAAAACGCGCGCCAGCTTATTATCAATGGTCGGTATCACAATCATAGAGCGGCAGATCGACACACAATTTTCTGCAGCATGCATTTGGCGCTGCGGTGACTCACGTCGAACAGGTTGCGCGCGGGCCCGCCCTCCGCCATTTTCGCGACCGACGAGCAGCCAGCACGAAAGATGCGTTCAGCAGCGGGGACAAAGTATTTACAGCAGCACAGCGTCCAGCTCGCAAACTTGTCGCGGATCCTGGAACCGCTCCACCGAAACCCAGCCCACTTCAGCCCCGTGTCACCCGGCCCACCTGCGTAGCCCCGCCCTACCGCCTTCAGCCACCCCCACTGCCCCGCCGCCACCACCGCTCGCCCGGGCGAGGCTACTCCTCCATGCCGCCCGACCACTCCGGGTCCGCGCTGCCCTCCCGCTCGTCATCCGCCTGCACACGGCCGCCCGCTCGCCCCTTGACGCGCCGCGCGCCCTCCGCGCCCTCCTCCGCGCCGCGCTTGCCGCCAGCCGCCGCCGCCACCGCCACCGCCTCCGCGCCGGATGGGTCGGGGCTGACCTCACGGGAGCTGGGCCCCGCCTCGGCCGCCGCCGCTTCGGGCTTGCGGATGTACTCATACCTGCGCACCGCGTGAAACAAGACGGCGTGGGTGCTGTGCAGCGCAGCTACGGTGTGTCCGCATCCACCTCCCACATCCTCCGTTCGCTAGCGGTGCAGGGCAACACGAGTTCCAGTATTTCTGAGGGCCGGCCATCTACGCGCGCGCGCACACAGACGCGACACACAAGCACGTGAACCGAGCCGCCGCCGCAGCCGCCGCCCGCACCTGAGGATGTAGCCGTTGCCGCGCACAACCAGCAGGTGCCGCCCGTCCTCCGACAGCGCGGCGGCGCGCGCGGGGCCGCCCACCTTGTGCGGCGGGTGGTGCGCGGCGCGGGTGCCGCTGGCGGCGTCGTACACATACACGTCGCCCGCAGAGTTGCCTGCGCGGAGGGCGGCCAGACGCATGCGCGACACGTGCACAGGAGAGGTCAGCGCGAGCGCAACACTACTGCAATGTGACGCTGCAGACTAGCGATGCCACTACTACGGTGTGTACCTCTCTCACGTGCTCGCACACACCCGCCAGGCATGCCCCTCCCCCCCGCGCCCGGCTCACCCACGCAGATGAAGGCGCCGTCGCGTGTGGCGCTGAAGCGGCAGCGCTGCACCCCGCCCCGAGACCCCGAGGCGGGGTGCGTCCCCGGCACGCGGAGCGATAGCACCTGCCGCGCCGGCCCCTCCTCGCCCTCCTTCGCGCCGCCCCCGCTGCTCCCCGGCGCCTCGCCGCCGGCCGCCGCCGCCGCACCCGCCGCCGCCGCGCCCGCCTCCGCCGCGCCCGCGCCGCTGCTCCCCGCTGTCAAGTCAAACGCGGCAAGACGGCCGTCCGAAGACTTGGCCGCGAGGCAACCGCCCTGCAGGCAGCGGATGCAGTCCACATAGTCGCCGAGCGGCGGGTTCGCGGGCAGCGACATCGGCGCCGGCGCGGGCGCGCAGCCCGCCGCCAGCGCCAGGCGGGGAGCGGGGCCGAAGCAGCTAGCACCGGGCGTGGGGGAGGGGGCGGCGGCGGCGGCGGCTTCCTTGCGCTCCAGCTGCAGCGGCCAGCGGCTGACGCGGCCGCCGCGGTGGCCGGTGTAGATGCAGCTGCCGTCGGGGTGCAGCTCCTGCGCGGCGCGTGGCGGCGGGCGACCGGCTGAGTTGCATGCGCGGCGCGTGTGGCGCAAGCCCGGCTGCCTAACCGATGCGTGCGCGCAGCGGGAGGGGCAGCATGACACACCCAGCCGAATGAAGCCCGTAGAGTGCCCGTACGGACTTAGCACCCCCTCCCCCACACGCTGCTGCCTGGTCGCCATCTAAGAGCTGCATCCCACTCTCTCCACTGACTCCCGGTATGCCCCCGCCCGGCCGCGGGCGGCGCTCACCGCCGTGGTGATGTCGGCGCAGCTGAGCTCCGCCAGGCACGCCCCCGCCGGCACGTCCCACAGCCGCATGCCGCCGTCGGCGCCCAGCGACAGCAGCAGGCCCGGCACACCCGCGCAGCCGCACAGCTCCGTCACCTCGCCGGAGTGGCCTGCGGCGGCGGCCGGACATGGCGCAGCATCCGTCCATTCGAGGCCGCACGCCGTACCGGCACGCTGCACCGGCTATTGCTCCCCCCTTCCGGGTTGCACTCCCCGGCCTGCGCGCCGTCAGATTTACCCCCCCCCCTACACCGGCCTCTGAGCTCTGCCTCCCCCCACGGGAGCTGTCCGCTCGCCACCGGGCCCCCACACGAGTATGCCTCCCTCCTCCGCATATGGGTTTTGGGTTGGCGATGGCTGATTTGGGAGTTCGAAAAAACTACCCCCACCCCCACCCCCGGCAGCTCACCCTTGAGCAGCGCCACCACGCGCGCCTCCGCCACACTGATGACCTGGATGACGCCCTCGGGGCCCGACACAGCCTGGGGGGGGGGGGGTTGGGTGAGTGGGTGTGGGGGGGGGCAGCTGGGGCTCAGGGGCAAGGCGCTCGGGCGGGCAGCGGCCTCTGTGTCCAACAACAGCAGCAGGCACGCGTCATGTTGGTTACGTCCGGCAGCTTTGGGGGCGCATGGGCAGGTGGGCAGGTTCAGGTCTCTCGCCCCTCCGGCCACCCACCAGGCACGCGTCCCCGAGCTCGTGTCGGGACAGGCCGGCCGTCTGCACCCAGGCGCAGCAGGACACGTCCTGCGGGCAGGGGCAGGGGCGCAGTGGCGCAGTGGCGTAGGGCCCGCGTGTCAGCGCACAATACGGTACGTCAGCGCCCGACCAGTGAGGCCGCTGGGTCCCGCAGCACGCGCCCCAGCTCGCGCGGCCCCGGCGTCGCGGTGGTGCTCTCCCCCCGGCCCCGGCGTCGCTCACCCCTCCGCGGTGGTGGGGCGTGGGGCTGTTGACGTAATGCACCACCACACCCAGGTAGTCGCCCATGTGCTCGTCGTCGTAGATGGTCACCTGCGGGGGGGGGAGGGAGGCCGCGTGTCACCAGGCGTCATCAAGATGGGTTTGGGGAAGCGGTTGAGGTGTGGGAGGGGCGGGGGCTTGTCGGAAGGAGCATAGCCCGCAAGGCAAGGCGGCACACGGCATGTTTGCGCCTCCACCGAAACGCCTGTGGGCCCTCAGCCCTTGCCCCGCGCGCTGGGACACAGCAGCAGCACCAGCGGCCTCGAATATACCCGAGGCCTGCTGGCATGCACTCGCCTGGTCCTTGCCGATGGAGGCGAAGAGGTTGTGGTGGCCAGGGGTGACGGAGTTGAAGGCAAGGTCTAGGATGGGTGAGGCGTGGCTCTCCTGCAGTAGCCAGGCCCAGGAACGAATCCTCATGACGAAATCGGGTGCAAGCACCAAGCTGTGGCGTTTCCTGGCGTACGACTCGCCCAATCACCTTGAGGACAGTGCGCAGCTCCAAATTCTTGAGCGCATGCGCCTTGAACTGCGCCGGGCCACCTTGCGCCTTCACCTCCAGCGACACCTCATGCAGCAAATTTGTTTGCACAAGGTTCATCCTGCTGCTGCTGGTCCTCTCGAGACCTAGGCCTGAGACTCGGCTGTCCGCGACAAGTTTTGGCAGAGTCCACGATTCTACTCCACAAAGATGTGAAAATAATGCTTGAAGTGTGTGGGCGTATAAAAATAAGGAGGAGCGCAAATAGCGGACAGGCGCGATGAATTCCCGCGCAATACTACTTGTAGCCTAGCCAGCGCTCAGAAAACTGCATTCAAAGGTATTAATAAGCTAGATATGGCAGTATGAGCGCGCTGGAGTATTTTGACAGCATCCGGGGGAAAGCGGGAGCGAAACCGGCGAGCGACCCTGCCGCACAGACTGCAGCAGACCACGCTGGCCAGCACGAGGCTGACGTATGGGGTTCTGATGATATTCTTGGCCAGCCTGGAAGCAGCCACGCACCCGGCGTGCCGGCGCAAGGTGCGCGTGAGGAACCGTGGTTCAATTGAAAAGCGCGCAGACTGCACGCGGCGTGTCGCGCGCAATGTACGCCTGCTTGTCACGTACCTCCTCTCATCCTTTGCTAACAGTCCGCAATCAGCCGCGATTTCCGTCCACGACCGTGCCTCTGTCAGAGCCACTCCGCTTCGGCGCGGGCCCGCCCCAGCCGCACTCGGCGGCAGCAGCTGCATCGTCGCTGCGGCAGCGCGCCCTCACCTCTGCGCTGAGCATCTTCAAGAAGGGCAAGGCGAGCGCCACATGCCACACCGGCGCCGCCTGGCAGTCAGACATGGCCGCGACGACCGCAGCAACCACAGGCACAGGGAGAGGTGGCGAGCGCGAGGGACTGGCTATCACGACGAATGCCGCTCGCCGGCGCCAGCGGGGTGGCGGCACGGGTCGTGTGGTCGCGGATGTTGGCGCTGATGCCGGCGCCGGCGCAAGCACCGGGCTGGCGGGAGGCTTCATCACGGGGGCCACGCTGCCTGTGCACGCGGCACCGCTGGCCTTTGGCGCTGCTGGCAGCGGCCGCACCAGCGCTCCGCGCCCACCAGCCGCCGCCGCCGCACAGCCACCGCGCGAAGTGCAGCCGCAGCCGCACCGAGAGCAGCAGCAGCAGCAGCAGCAGCAGCAGCAGCAGCAGCAGCAGCAGCAACAGCCGCGGTACAGGGGGCATGGGCAGCCAGATGCGTGCCCAGCTCCTGACGACGACAACGACGGCTCTCAGCAGCCCGGCGAGCCGCAGCCGCACGAGCTGCAGCCACAGCAAGCGACCGCCGCCGCCGCTGCTGCAGCTGCTGCTGCGTCGGCTGCCGCTGCCGGCGCCACCTTCGCTGTGGGCGCGGACTTCGGCACGAATCGCGCTGTAGCCATCCCCGGGAGCGGCTTGGTTGCAGGCAGCGCTGCCGGCGGCGGCGGCGGCATGGGCGGTTGCGCTGCCACTGCAGGCGCCGCGGACGGCCGGCTGGCGGACCCCCTGCGCTCGCTGATGGCGCAGCTGCGCTGCCGGGTGGCGGGCATGGTTGCGGAAGATGTGGGTGTCAGGCTGCAGCAGCAGCAACAACCACCACCGGCGCCCTTGCCAGAACCACAGCAAGCGCCGCCGCCGCAAGCTCCACCACCGCCGCTATCACGCTGTCGCGGCAGCGCGCCGCGGCCCCCGCCCAGGCAAGAGCCCGGACCTGGTCCTGCGGCAGAGCCGGCGCGCCACGTGACGCACACGGGGCAGCACCCGCAGAGGAGGGCGGGCCTGCAGGCGGCGGCGGGCGGCGCGCGGGCGGAGGGCGCACCGGGGACTGCTTCAGCCGCCGCAACCGCAACCGTAACCGCAACCGCGACCGTTACCGCAACCGGCTTTTCAGGGGGCGTGTCGCAATTGGGCGTGTCCGCAATGGCGGCGGTGTCTACGACCCCGGGTAGCGGCGGCCTGGCGCGGTCCGCGTCCGCATCGCGTGACGAAATTTCCGCGGGCTTGGCGGACACAGGGACCGGCATCGGCGGTGGACGTAACGCTAGCAGAGGCGGCGGGGGGCAGCCGACGACTGCAGCCCACGCCGCCAAGGCTGCCACGCGCCAACACGCGCGCGGCCGGCTACACGCCCAGTACGCGCCACCTGGGCCGCCGCCGCCACCGCTACTGCCAGCGACCTACACGTTGTTGCCAGCGCCGTCTATTTCTGGTGGCCTTGACCATGGCGAGCCGCCGGCACACGCGCCGTTCACGGGGCCCGCCCGCCGCTGGCAGCCAGAAGCAGCAGCGGCAGCGGCACGTCAGCGGCGGAGCGGGCCCGAGGAAAGCGAGTGCGAGGACGAGTGTGACTCCGGCGCCGGCTTCGGCTTGTTCGCGGTCAGCGCCGAGGACTTGCCGATGCCGACACGGGGGCAGCAACTCACGCAGCAGCACTGGCACGGGCTACGGCTGCTGGGCGCCGGGCGGCCCCATGCACCTGCTTATGAGCAGCGGCAGCACCTGACCTCGGGATTGCTGCCACACGAAGGATCGCCGCACCTTGGGCATGGCCCTGGCGGCTTTGGGGGCGATGGCGGGAGCGGCGGGAGTGACGCTGAAGCGGAGCGCGCGCTCTTCGCGCCGCGGGGGAGGCGCAAGCGGCGGCGCAGCAGCCTGGGCGGGGCCCCAGCCGCGTTTGGAGGTGAGGGCCTGGAGGCAGGTGCGGCGCTGCTGATGGACGGTGGGGAAGGAGAGGAGGCAGAGGATACGGACTGGCTCGCGGCGGCAACCAGCAACCAGCACCAGCAGCTACATCAGCAGTGCCTGCCTCGTCAGCACCAGCACCAGCACCAGCACCAGCTGCTCGACGACGCTGCCGAGTGGGCGGCGGCTGGTGATGAGGTGGCGGAGGCGGAGGAGGAGGAGGAGGAGGAGGAGGAGGAGGAGGCACAGCAGGCGCGGCTCTTGTCCGGCAGCAGCTGCCCAGCTGCCAACGGCGACATGCGCGTGCGGCGGCTGCCCGCCGGATGGGGCGCGGTGAGCGCTCACCGGCAGCCGCCGCCGCCGCCGCCGCCGCCTTCGAACGTGCTGCGGGGTCTGGGCCGCGGGCTGGACGGCTGCTGCGGGAGTGACAGTGACGCTGACGACGGAGATGGGCTGCACGCGCTGCTGGGCCGCCGAGGCCAGGACGCAGCGGGCCTCGGCGGCGGTGGCGGCGGCAGGGCGGGGCGGCTGCATGCGGAGCTGGGTCGGCGGGCCCGGCAGCGGAATGACCGCTGGCTGTCAGAGCCAGGTGGCGGCGGCCGTAGTGGTGGTGGAGGTGGCGGTGGCGGTGGCGGTGGCATGGAGAGCGGCAGGGCGTCGGGTGATGGGGAGGTGGAGGTGGAGTTGGAGGAGTTGTTCGGGTCCTGGGGGGGCGGCGGTGCAGTGGGGAAAGGCAGCGGCGGCGCAGGCGCGTGGCCGCTTGGGGGCACCTCCCCGCAATGAGGGCGGGGCCGCCCGGACCGCGGAGGCGCGCTGGGAGGGTGGCAGAGCCAGGGGAGGCTCCGTGGCGGAGCCATGGGTGAGACTCAAAGGAAGGTGTGCAGCGGCTTGGTCTTCTGCAGTCAATTAGGTCGTTGGCAGTGCGGGGGGCTTCGCGCCCGGCGGTCGAAGGATGGCACCCACCCGACGCATGGGGCCCCGAGCTTCCTTCTCAAGCACTAAGCAGTCTCAAGTTTAAGTGCTGGCATTCGTCGCGTGCTGTACCACTTTCCCCCGTTTAGCATAGGGGTTCGGACAGACTTTTCCAGGCACCGGGTTTCACAAATTTTGGCAGCTACGCTCGCAAGTCGCTCTGCATTTTCACATTGGCAGCTACGTCTGGCAAGTCGCTCAGCATTTTGCAGAAGATGGCAAGCACTAGTAGCTGCCATTGGCAGCGCATGACAGCCGACCTGATTTTGAAGGTAGCCTCGTATGCGCACCCCAACGACGTCGCGAGCAACCTGAAATCGGTCAACCGCGAAACTGCCCGGGCCTTGAGCGATAGGTACACGGCAATAGCGCTGGTCCTGCCCCAAGGATGTCGGAACACGCAGGTGCTGCGTGCCCAGCAGCCTTGGCCCGAGCAAGGCTTCGTTCAGCACTGGGGCTGCTCCGAGCCGTGGCGTAGCCTCACGTGGGCCCAGCGCAAGCGCCTGCTTTGCCTAGCGGCCGCGTCCGGCCACGTCGCCAGCCTGGATGCGGCGCTCATGCACAGCGGCTGCGCGCTGACGCACGAGGTGCTGGAATCTGGCGCCGCCTCGGGCAGCCTGGCGGTCGTCGAGCGGCTGATGGACGAGGGTTGTCCGTTTGGCGGCGAGCTGGTGGCGGCGGCGGCGGCGGGCGGTTCCCTGGAGGTGCTGCAGTTGACGCTGACGTCGGAGGCCAGAAGATGGATGTATAAGTGGGTGGAACCCGCGGCCATGGGCGCCTGCGCGGGAGGCCAGCTAGGCGTCCTGCAGTGGCTGCAGCAGGCGCACAGCCACAAGCCCGGCACGCGGGAGGCCGTGGCGGCGGCGCGGGCGGGCCAGGTGGGCATGCTGGAGCACCTGCTGCCGCTCCTGGCGGCAAAGGACATCCTAGGTGATGCATTCTTGAGCGAGCGGGAGCGGGAGGGCGCGCCGCGCGCGCGGGCCGCGCGCCTGCTTGTCGCCATCACTGCCGGCTGCCCGGTGGAGGTGCTGCAGCGGCACTACGACCGCCTGTGGTGCTGCGGGCCGGCAAGGCAGGCGGGAGGCAGCCGGCAGCAGAATCACGACATGGACAGCGAGCGGGACATGACCGCGAGCAGCCTGCTGGCCACGGCGGCGGACAGCCCCACGCCCTGCTGGAGTGCCAAGCTGGACTTCCTGCTGTCGCGCTGGGGGCCGCACATGGCGCGGGAGATGCTGCGCGGCGAGCGCGAGGGAATCGCCAGCGATGAGGGCCTGGCTCGCCGGCCCGACTTCCTGCAGCGGCTGCGGCACCTGCATGCCGCCGGCATGCGCCTGGGAGCGGACATGGCAGAGCACGCGGCGTGCTGCGGCCAGGCGGAGGCGCTTCAATTCCTGATGCGTGAGGCGGGCGCCAAGCCAAACCTGCGCAGAGCGTTCAAAAGGGCGGTCCGCTACTGCTGGCAGCACGGTCCACGGGGCCACACGGCCGTGCTGCGGCTGCTGTGGGAATGCGGGCTAGCGCTCACACCCGACGACGTGGTGAGGGCGTCGCGGATGCGCGCCACTCCCGAGACGGTTCAGTGGCTGGCGGATGTGGTGGACGGCATGCGCGGGCGCGGAGAGCTGAACGATGAGCGGGCGCGGGAGCTGTGGTCCCGGGTGTTCACAGAGGCCGCGGCTACCGGCGCCAGCCTGCCCGCGCTGCAGCAGCTGCAGGCGCTGGGTGCGGCGATCGACCTGCGCGCCGTGGCCGCGGGCGGCATCCAGGAGGCGCTGGTGTGGGCGGCAGCGCAGCTGGAGGGCGCAGGAGAGCTGCAGGTAGCTGTGGCCGGGCTGGGGGGAGCCTGGGGAGGGCGGAGGGCGCTGCATGCATGGTGGCGGGTTTGCCAGGGCCGCCCGCTTGATGGCAGTGGGCTGGTCGTGATGTTGGGGCCGTACGTATTGGGCGCCGCATCAGCCAACAAGACCTGCGACCAGACGACCGCCACTGCCGTCACTCACGGCTGCACCGCTTGCACGGATGCATGCGCCGCGCTCTGCCATGTCACCTGGTGCGCCTGCAGGCTGCGACACGCATTGCGTGGTTGGATTGGGACCGCGGCGACACCGGCACATTCTTGTGGCTGGCCGCCCGCGGCTTGCAGTCACTGGATGACTGGCTGGGCGACGTGTCCGGTGCGTCACACGGCGGCATGCGCGCGCACATCTTCTGGAGGACGCAGCTGTGGATCCAGATGCGGCTGCAGCTACCGGCGGTTGGGCCGGTGGCCGCGGCGGCGGCGGCGGCGGCGGCGGTGATGCGGGCGCGGTCGACGGAGCTAGGTCGGGCAGCAGCAGGGCAGTCTGCGAGCGAGGTCCTAGCGGAGCTGATTAGGCGCGGTCAGGGTCGCGCGCTTCCCCACCAGCAGGCGTGGCTTGTGCGATGTAAGGCCGCGGTGGAGAGCGCGGCGGCGGCAGCGGCGGCGGTGGCTACGTAGGTCGATTCAGGGCGGGGGCCTGGTCAGGCCTTGCATTCCGGTGGTGGTGTGCTGTTCGCTTCCGGGGCATGGCTGTGAGGACACCTGCAGGCTGTAGGCCGTACTGCACGGTATAGCAGCATGTGGGGCTGTGCACGGTATAGCAACATGTGGGGCTGTGATGCAGACAGCTTTGTGCGCAGGCTCAGGTTGCGGCTTGCTACGCATCGATGGGGCTCCGGCGGGCTTAGGCCTGGCTTCGGCGCTTACGGCATAGCGCCCGAGACAGGCTTCGCGCGGGGAGCATATTCAATGCACGGTTGCTAAGACACGCCAGGCAGCCAGGAGGAGGGCGGTTTCTCTCTGGGCCGGAGAGGGTCCCTCACATGCATGGGTGCGGGGCGCCTTTCCGGGCTGTAACCATGACCTTGACCAGGACCGACCGTGAGTGAGTGAGTATTACAGGTGGTCCCTTCTCGGGTTCTCGGGTCACTCCCCTGACCATCACACCTGGCAGAGTTTGCTAGCCGTAGTATGCATGTCACTGACCGGGGAACCGTGCAGCTTGGGAATGGGGGCGGGTAGGGACGTGGGATTACGAAGTGTCGCATAAGGGTGCCTTCGTTGGGAGTTGTGGACGCGTGTCTGCGCGATGCGTGCCGGCAGTCTGCTTTCCAAGTTCGAACCCAGCAAATGGCGTCTCATAAATGCATGGGAGATGGGACGATGGACGCGGCTCCTGAAGCCCTTTATTGTCACGCACGGGACGGTGGCACGCACCCGCCCGCCGGGCCTTGATTTCCATGGCCCGCGTATCGGCCCCGCTTCACCGGGACACTCGTCGGGCTGGACAGGACAGAGCCTGGGCTGGTGGAATGTACTCGACGTTCTCTTGCAGCACTCATCCGGCACCACGCATCACACACACCAGCCGTTCGCGCACGCACCCCCTGATGCCGCAACCCAGCGCCCTCCGCCCTCCGCCCAACTCGCAGCCCACCAAAGCTGCAGCCGCCCGAGTCTTGTGGACTACCACAACAGGCAAAATCCATCCAGGCGTGGCAGTACAAGCCAGCGCATTCACCGCTTCCCCTTCACCACCTTCAGGCTGTGCCGCTCAATGTTGAAGTGGCGGTTTTCTGGCAGTGCGTGCACCACACGCCAACTGTCCCCTTCCCGGGCTCGCGGGCTGCCTTATCGACTTGTTACAAAATGTACGTGTTCAGTCCATGGCGTGGACCCCTTGCAGCTTCGAGAACACGTACCCGGCCGCGTCCCAGGCTCTCAGCTAGTCAGTGCCTGGCGCCGTCCACCGACCCCGGCTCACCAGGGCACCCCTGCGGCCCTGCGGCTCACCAGCTAGGGCGCACAGCCGCAGGGGCCCGCATCTCGCTCCTTACTCTCCTGTTGTTGCAAAGTAGTTTCGACGCTTCAAACGTGGCGTCATCTCTCCAGCACTCTTCATCATCCTCTGCCTCTCAACACCTCCTGGCACCACCTGCTGTCCCTTGTGGCCGTCTCCCTCCGTACTACCGCCGTACCGCGCTCATCTGCTGCCTCAGGCATGATGCGGCCATCATTCCGCATATTGCAGAGCGCTGACAAGTATGATGGCCTTACTCGTGCATATGCCTGGCTGAATCAAACAAAAAGCCAGTGTCCCAGTGTGTCCTTCCGTTTCAAAACCAAAAGAATCCGCTGTCAAAGTGCACATGCTCACTAGCAGTACCCCCACGCCTTCTTCCTTGCTTCGTATACTGCTGCACGTGCCATGCAACTACCAGCGCACAAACTGCCATACAACAGCCAGCCAGCCATATACGTGGTTTGGTGGCTTGGCCCGTAAACGCCAGGCAACATCTCATACTACCGCACTATACACAAACACACACTGCAGCGCCACGCGCCGACCGCTGGAGCAAATTCCGGCGATCATCGCCAGGCGCGCTGCAATTGCTTGGCGCTTGATGCCAATTTCCGCGTCCCCCGAAGGACGGGTAGCCAGTGAACCCGATCAATGTGACCTCAATGCTCACAACTCCACACGGCCCTGCGCCCATCTCTCCGGCCGGCCCGCGCGATCCGCCCGCTGCGCCGGCTCGACACCGAGCGCCGCGCACTCGGCACGTATCTGCGCGTGCGTGCGCCCGCTGGCCCTCTCGCCTAGTGCGCCGCCTGCGAGGGCGGCAGGCCGGCGCCGCCGCTGCCGGACGCGCGCGGGTGCAGCTGCCCGGTGGCGGCCAGGCGCACGAACTCCGCCACCTGCTCCACCGCGGTGCGCTCCGCCACCTCCTCCAGCAGCGCCCGCTCCAGCGCCGCGCGCTCGCGCGGGCACAGTGAGCTGTCGCCGCTGGGGGCCTGAGGGGGGGGGGGACGGCCGAGGTGCAAGGCGAGGGCGTCACAGGTCACAACTCGCACCGGCAGCAAGGGAGCGGCAGGACGGCGCACAGCCTACGTGGCGCAGGCGCAGCCCCACGCGGCAGCAAGCGCCCGCGGGCCCGCGCACTCCCCTCCCCGCCATCCCCCTACTTGTTTCCCCGTCCCCATCGCGCCCGCTCCCCCTCCCCCCTCTCCCCTCCCGCCCCTCCCTCCCCACCTTGGCGCTGCGCTCCGCCAGCACGCGGCCGTACACCATGTTGACCAGGAAGTCCACGTCGGCGTGGCGCGGCGGGCCCGGCAGCGGCCAGGCGGCGGTGGGGCCGGCCAGCTCCTCCACCAGCGCGTGGATGCGGGGGACGGCCTCCCTGTGGGGAGTGGGGGGAAGCAGGGCGGGCGGGCGGGCGGCCGGCGCCAACGGTTACTTGGTGTATGCACCTTGGGCCGCGCTTCTGACGCAGCAACATTACCGGCGTTCGCTGCGAGTGATTATTACCGTAGCTGCCTGCTCCCTGCTGAACCCATTCGTGGGTCCATTTGTCCCCTGCGGCACGGCCCGCACCGCACCTGACCGCCGCCGCCACGCGGTACGCCGCGCTACGCGCCAGCGAGGCGTTGCGCAGGCTGCGCGCGTCGCCGTCGCTGCCGGGCGCCGGCACGCTGCTGTTGACCTCGGAGCGGATGTGGGCATGGCCCATGTCAGTGAGGCGCGAGCCGGAGCCCTCCTTGGGCGGGGGCTGCTGCTGCTGGTTGGCGCCCGGCGGCTGGCCGTTCTTGGCGTCAGGGCCGTCCAGCTGCGAGGGGCGATTCCGAGGGCCAGGAAGCGGATTGGTGGGTGTGGGGGTAGTTTTCTCCAATTCCCAAATCATTGGGGGAGAGTGGGTACGGCCGTAGGGGCACATCAATGCGCGACCTGAACCGAGACGAGGTCGCCCATCCGTGGCTGCCGGCACACATGGTCCCGCACCGCGGTCGCCCATCCTCGCACCCGGGTGCTGACGCAGCCAAACTGGCCAGCCACCCCACTGACCCCCGCCGCTGCCGCAGCGCCCAGCACTCACCGGGTTCTGGCTCAGGTACGCCAGTGACTTCAGCAGCCAGTAGCTGCGGGGCGCAGCGCGAGCAAGGCAGTGTTGTTGAGCGAGCTTCGTGGAGTTTTCTCTCAACACATGCTCGCGCGGCGAACAAGAGCCGCCCTGAACGCAAACTAACAAGCTCATCCCTGGCGCCGCATGACACTAGCATCCATCCATCCACCCGCACACGTCCGCTCACCCGCAAACCGTGAACAGTAGCAGCGACGTGAAGGAGAAGTCGGGCCCGGCCGCCAGCAGCGTGTCGGCGGAGGGGCCCACCACGCTGGGGTCGGGCAGCGGGCCGCCGGCGGCGTTGTTGGCCACCGCCGTGCCCACCGCCACCAGCCAGCCCAGCCCCACTCCCGCGGCGACGCCGAACACCAGCTGCTGCCACAGCGGCTCGTCGTCGCCCTCCCTGTTCGCACGGGCGCGGGCAGGAGGGGGGGACTCCTCGTTGGATTTATTGCCGGGGTGCATATATGGGGTTGCTCAGAAGCGCGCTGGGTACGGACGTTTTGAGGACGCCCGGCATTGCCGGACTGAGGTTGGCTGATGCGTGAAAACGAGTTTGATAATTGCTAGTTCAGTGGCGATGCGGCCGCTGGGAGTGGGAGCCGGAAGTTGGGTCGGCACCCGCAAAGCCCCCGTCTCGAAAGCGCCCGGCCCAAGATGCCGCGACGCACCCTTCCAATTTTTGACTTACGGTGGGCCTTGTGGGTCCCGTGGCGCCGCGCGGACGGGTGGTGCTTGCCGCGTAAGCTGCCGGAGTGGCTTCGCGAATGCTGGCGTCGGGCGCGCCGCTCCTCGGGACGGCCTTGTGCAGCTGCAAGTCAGGACGATGGTGTAAGAAAAATTGCATCGGGAGGGACCGCGGCGGCACGGCGGAAGCTGCCAAGGGCTTGCAATTTTCGTCGGGACTGTGTCGACGCTCCCCAACTCACCCGAAAGCCAGTCGGCTCCGACACAGCAGCGTGGATGACATCATACAGGTCTAGGCAATACAGTGATGTGGGCGAAGAAGGGCGCTTGTTGTCTATCGAAACTTTATGGAATCGTCGCGCGAATTCGTTGTCTCGGGCTGTGCGTGTGTAGCGCTGTCTTGCTCAGGTTGAGAATCGGTGAGTTGTATGAAAGGTTATAAAGCAATTGCTCTTCAGCAAGGCCCTTGCCCATCATTTTCGAGGCTTGCTGACTGGATGGAACCTTCAGTTCCGCATCGGAACGAGATGACCGCGGCCTTCAATAATACACAATAATTTGCGCCTGCATTCACAAGGGATTGCTCAAGGGGCTGACGAGAACTGGCGGGTGAGCAGTGCGGGTACTGACACGCGCCCTGACACGCCCCCCTTTCGGACGCGCTGAGCCCCACGGCGCCCGACGCGTAATGCTCCACCCCACTCTTGAGCGCATCTACAGTATCTTGGCTGCTCGGTTTGCATCAGGGCGAGTGCCAAATTTGTTGTGGCAGCAGCAGCGCTACCCTGCTGCTGCTGTCCACGGCCCCATGCCCCATGCCGCTTTCCCGCGCGATGACCCACGCACTTCTGCGAGCAGGTTCCAGCCAATAAATGCGCTGTAGAAGTATAGATGTATGCTCGACACGATTGAATAGCCAGCGTCAGGTGCTCGAGCCTTCGTCGCCAAACTTGTTCAATTTGTCTCGGGCTGTTATCGAATTTCGCGGCGTAGGATTGACGCTATACCTCAATCTCATGACGCTCTGACTTCCTAGCTTGGAGCTGTCAGGAGTAAAGCGCAGGGCGTCAAGCCGGAGAGAAAAATGTCCGGGCGCGGGAGAGGCCGCATTTCCTCACTCCAGGCTTTCGATTCGTCGGACCCTGGAAGAGGCTATGGTGGACGTGGTGGTGGACGGGGGAGAGGCCGAGGCTACAAGAAGCCTCTCAATGCCAACCTAAACTACATGCCCCGCGACGGTGGCAATGGGAACGAGGAGGACAACAGCGCGAAGGTGCGGCGTGCGGACGAATGCAGTATTGATAAGGCGACTCAATGCAGCATCAGCGTAGGCTCGCGCGGATTCATGCAGAACGGGGAACGGGGAAGGCTGGGACTGGTCTCCCCAAGGACACTAAGCCGCCCACACTTGGGCCCCTCACATCTCTCTCCCCCCCTCCTCGTCCTGTGTCCGCATCCTCACCGCCCCCTCGCGAGCCCACAGCTGGCCCAGGTCCGCGCCGAGGACTCGCTGGACGAGGGCCTGGGCTGGAAGCTGTTCACCACCGGTGACGACCGCCTGGGCTGGCTCATGAACATCCAGTCGGTGAGCGCGGCCTGCTGGCACAGCGAGCGCGCGCCAGGGCGGGGCGAGCGACAGGAGTCACAGGACAGGGCACGCACACAGTACAGGCCTTGGCAATGTCGTGCGGTCAGCTCCCACATGCGCGGCAGCCCCGGCCTGCCTCGTGTGCCCACGTTCTCCCCTGCCTGCACGGCTGCACCTGCATCCGACCCGGTCTCGCTGGCGCCCGCTGACACGCACCTGCCTGCCCGCCCCTCGCCCGGCAGTCGCACATGGCCGACAAGGACACGGGCCAGGTGGTGGCGGCGGTTGACTGCTACTTCATGTGCCAGGTGCGGCACGACACAGGAGTACGGCACACCCGCGCGGGGGCGCAGCCGCCATGTGTATGCGTATGCGCACGCGCGTGCGATGTGGCATATGGAAAAGGGGCGGGCAAGCCGGAGCGCCGCTGGCGGACCGTCGCACCCAGGTTGCAGGCCTCGCCTGTCCCCAGTTCCGCTGCCCTGCGCCCGCCCAGCCCTGCTGGTCCTGAGGCGCGCGCCGGTTGCGGTGCGCCCATTTCTTCGCGTTCTCACCCCCCCCTTCGCCGACCCGCACTAACACGCACAAGCACTCGCACACGCGCAGGACGGGTCCATGTTCAAGGCGCGCCTGGCGTTCTCGCCCTACTTCTACGTCCGGGTGCAGGTGCGGGCGGCCCCGTGGGGGCGTTGGTGCAGGTGTTGGGTGTGGGAGGGGCCGAGGGGGGACACGGCAGCATTGAGTGCGGCGTGACGGCTTGGTTGCTGGGCAGGCGGGAGCTGGCGACAGCTGGCGGGCGGTGGGGGTGGCTGCGGCTGCGGCAGCTGCGGCGGCTGTGCAGCGTGCTGCAGACACAGCGCCAGCACGCCGCCACACGCATGTGTGCGGACATACGAGCTTGCAGAGCACCGTACACCACGGTATACCCGATTGATTGCTTCGGGTCCTGGAAGGATCTCCCCCCCATACACACGCACACACTCTCACACGCACGGCGCCCGCAGGAGGGCCGCGAGGTGGAGGCCGAGAACTACCTGCGGCGCAAGTGCGAGGGCGCCATCCGCGAGGTTGCGGTGGTGGAGCGGGAGGACCTGGACCTGGTGAGGTGGGGGGTGCGGGTGGGGGGGGGGGGGGGAGGGCGAGGGGGGAGCGAGGGCGGAGGGGTGCCTATGTATCAAAACGTGAGCTATCGGAGGGAGGGGCATGGGTTGGGCAGCATGGACGCGGCAGCGGTGGACGGGGTGGAGCGCGGCGAGGGGTGGGAGGTTTGGCAGGCACGGGCGCGCCGGGGGCTGGCGCCCAGCCGCGGACGGCTGCTGGGCAGGCTCCTTTCTGAGCGCCGGCGCGCCACCCCTGCTCCACGTCGACCTCGCCTAACTTTCCCCCGCCCCAACCTGCCTCCCCCCCAGAAAAACCACCTGTCGGGCATTCGGCGCCGGCTGCTGCGTGTGAGCACCTTCACGGTGCAGCAGCTGATGGAGGTGCGCAAGGAGGTGGCGCCGCTGGTGGCGGCAAATGCGCAGCGCGCCGCCACCACCTCGGCCTACAGCATGGCGGGCGGCGGCGGTGGCGGCGGCGCGGGCGGCGGCGGCGGCGGCGGCGCGTCCACCGGCGGGCTGGGGGGCGGCGGCGCGGGGCTGGGCGCCGCGGAGGCTGGGCTGCAGCAGCTGCTGCAGGGGCAGGAGGCCACCGGCGGCGGCGGCGGCCGGAACGGCGCCGGCAGGGGCCAGGTGAGCGGGGCGGCGTGGGGCATGTCACTCGCCCACATAGCAGCATTGGTCCGTCTGCATGTGCCGAGGGCGAATTGTCCGTGTGTCGGGGCGCGTGTCGGTACGGCTCGGCCCGGGGCACACACGGCTCAGCTCTCCCCTCCTCCCTCCCCCTCCGCCCCGCCCTCTGCCCCCTTCCTCCCCCCCCAGGACATCCGCGAGGCCTTCCTGGAGATGCGCGAGTACGACGTGCCGTACCACATCCGCTTCGCCATAGACACGGACGTGCGCGTGGGGCACTGGTACACGGTGAGGGGGGTTGGGTTGGGGGGGTTGTTGGGGGTCGGTTGAGAGGGGGACAGCGGTGAGCTGGGTGCGGCTGGGGCTGGGGCTGGGGCTGGGGCTGGGGCTGGGGCGGATGGGGGAAGTGGGGCCTCCTTTGAGGGCAGGAAAGTGCTATAGCCAGGAGGCCACGCATGGCCCGCGCGAATCCACCCGAAATCCAACACCGCACGTCCTCACGCCGCCCGGCAACAGCACGGCCTCACCCCTACGACTTCTAGAGGAATCCTGAGTGTAACCCTCCACGCCCACGCCCCATCCCCCTACCCCTCCACCCGCCAGGTCCGCTGCCACGAGGGCGTGACCAGCCTGGACCGGCGGCACGACCTGCTGCAGCGCGCCGAGCCGCGCATCTGCGCCTTCGACATCGAGACCACCAAGCTGCCGCTGCAGTTCCCCAACGCCGAGTACGACCAGGTGGGCGGCCGAGGGGGTGCGGGCGGGGGGGGGCGGGCGTCGGCGGAAACGCGCCCGTGGGAACGGTGTGACGTGGGGCTGCGTTGAGTCCGGCGGGTACGGCAGAGGTCGTGGCGCACGCCCTCGTGCTGCAGCCGCACCCCTGCTCACTTTCCTCTCTGCCCCCCGCTGCCCCCCGCTGCCTCCCCCGCTGCCCCCCCTGTCTACGCTACTACCCTTCTATGTACCATCTTTGCAACCCCCCCTGCCCCCCCCCCCCCGCAGGTGTTCATGATCTCCTACATGCTGGACCGGCAGGGCTACCTGATCGTGAACCGCGAGGTGGTGGGCGCCGACATCTCCGACTTCGAGTACACGCCCAAGCCCGAGTTCGAGGGGCCCTTCAAGGTGCGTGTAATGGGGGTTTGGGTGTGGGGGAGGGTGTGGGGCTATGCATCCCCGTACCAAAACGGAATTAGTACCAAGGAAACGAAACCCGTCCAGCCCTCGCCCCTCCTAGCCTCTCTCCCCGCCGCCCCGTCTTCGTTCGTTGCTGCACCTCGTCCCTGCTCCCACTCTCTCCGCCCCGGCCGCCCGCCCGCCCCCCCCCCGCCAGGTGACCAACGCCGCCAACGAGCGCGAGCTGCTGCAGGCGTTCTTCGACCACATGCGGGCGGCGCAGCCCGCCATCTATGTCACCTACAACGGCGACTTCTTCGACTTCCCCTTCATCGAGGCGCGCTGCGGCGTGCTGGGGCTGGACATGTACGGCGCCATCGGGTTCAGGTGCGTGGGGTGGGTGGCCGGGTGGGGTGGAGTGGGGTGGGGTGGAGGTTTGGGGTGGGGTGGGTAGTCATTTCGAATTCCCAATTGGTGGGGTGGGCGGCGAAGCCAGGCGTGTGAATGGGGTGCTCGGGTGGTTGGGGCTGATGATGTTGGCGAGGACGGGAGGGGACGGGACAGGGACGCACGGGCGCGTGCCGAGCGCCCGGCGAGCTGCCGCGTGGGGCCTGCCTCCGGCCTCTCGCCCGCGCGCCCTCCCACCCGCGCGCCCTCCCACCTGCGCGCCCCCGCTCACCTGGCCCCGTGCCCCGCCCCGCCCCCGCCAGGTGCCGCGGCGGCCAGGGCAGCGGCCCCGGCGCGGCCCAGGAGTGCCTGGCGCGCGCGGCTGTGCACATGGACTGTATGCACTGGGTGGACCGCGACTCGTACCTGCCGCAGGGCAGCAGGGGCCTCAAGGTGAGCGGGGAGGGGGCAGGGGCGGGCGGGCGGCGGGCTGCAGCAGGGGCCAGAGTGCGTGCTGAGTAGGTTTTGGGTTTGACTGCAAAGTGCACGTGCCTCTCCAACCCCGGTTACCGCCCCCCTCCTCTTACCGCCCCCAGCCTCCCGATCGCCGCCCCACCTTTTGCCCGCCTCGCCCCCACCTGCTGTCTACCCTGCTGCACTTCTTGTGCCATCCTGTCCGTTGGATTTAGCTTGGGATGGTATTCACAACCCCCTCTGCCCCCTCCCCTCCCTCCCCCCCCCAGTCCGTGACCAAGTACAAGCTGGGCTACGACCCGGTGGAGGTGCACCCGGAGGACATGGTGCGCCTGGCGCGGGAGACGCCGCAGGTGAGGCCGCGGGGGGCAGGAGGAGAGAGAGGGGAGGGAGGCAGTGAGGGGTGCGGGAGGCAGGAGAGAAGGGTCGCGGGAGTCCGGGGGTGGGGGAGGCAGCGGCGGCGCCAGCGATGCGGATCGGGTACACAGGGGCACAGTGAGCACTCCATACAATCCCAATCGCAGCCTCCAGCATCGTCCTCAGCTGCATGTGACTGTCCCTTGTCCCCCGCCCCCCCCGCCCCCCCCGCCCCACCCCCCCCGCCCCCGCCCCCCCTTCTCCCCCCCCCCTTTCAGGCCATGGCCAGCTACTCTGTGTCCGACGCCGTGTCCACCTACTACCTCTACATGACCTACGTGCACCCCTTCATCTTCTCGCTCGCCACCATCATCCCCATGCCGCCCGACGAGGTGCTGCGCAAGGGCAGTGGCACGCTGTGCGAGCAGTTGCTCATGGTGGAGGTGAGGGAGGGGTGGGGGCGGCGGCCGGGGGGTGGGGAAGGGGGTTTGTGAATAAGAGCCCAAGCTGAACCAAGCTCACTATGACAGGGGACAGGCAAATGCAATGGCAATACAGAGGGGGGCGGGGCGGGGGGGGGGCGACAGAATTGCGTGGATGCAACGGTCTGACGCGTTGGCCTGTGTACGATGTATCACGGGGCATCGAAACGTCACGGTGTCTACGTGCACGGCTACCCCCCTCTCCCCAACTGACGCACGCGCATCGCTTTGGTTTGCATTACCTTGCGCTGGTATCAACAAAGCCCCGGCCTCTCCCCCTCACACCGCCCGCCCCCCAGGCCTACCGCGCCAACATTGCCTGCCCCAACAAGCACGTGGGCGAGCGCGAGGCCATGTACCGCGGCCACCTGCTGGAGGCCGAAACCTACATCGGCGGCAAGGTGGAGGCGCTGGAGAGCGGCGTGTTCAGGGCCGACCTGCCGCTCAAGTTCAAGTGCAAGCCGGCGGCGTACCAGGTGGGAGGGTGGGGCCGGGGGCGGGGGAGGTGGGTGGGTGGGTGGGTGGGCACGATGGGGGATTCCACTGATGATTGATTGTGCCTGACGGGGTGTGTGGACATTGACTGCGAGCCCGAAGCTCGAGCATCGGCCACCTCCTCCCGTACATCCTCATCCAGCCCCTCTCCCCTTCCCTTCTGCCCCGCCGCGCCCCCCGCCCCCCCCCCCCGCCCCCCCCCCCCCCCCCGGCCAGATGCTCCTGGACAACCTGGACCGCGACCTGGGCTACTCGCTGCTGCACGAGGCCAAGTGGGGCGGCGGCGCGGAGGACGCCGCCAACTACGGCGCCGTCAAGGAGGCCATCGCCGCCAAGCTGACGGCGCTGAGGGACGCGCCCAACCGGTGCGGCGCCCGGCCCCGGCCCCGGCCGCGTGTGTGTGTGCGCGTGTGTGCGTGTATGCGCGTGTGTGCGCGTGCACGTGCCTGGCCTGACCGCGCTGCCACGCGTCCCTATTGTCTGCGCATACAACCCTGGGCTCCGTTTAAGTTAGGCCAGGTTTAGCTAGCCCTTCGCCCCCTCCAACCCCTGCACCCCTTCGCCCCCTGCAATGAACTACCCCCCTGCACCGCCCCCCCCCTGCAGCGAGGAGGCGCCGCTGATCTACCACCTGGACGTGGCTGCCATGTACCCCAACATCATCCTCACCAACCGCCTGCAGCCCTCCGCCATCGTGACGGAGGAGGACTGCGCCGCATGCGACTTCAACGCGCCCGGCAAGCGCTGCCTGCGCCAGATGGAGTGGGTGAGTGAGTGCAGCACTGACAGCGGACAGCGGCCAGCAATCAGCGGCCAGCAACCAGCGGCGCACGCTAGTGCAGGGTGACAGGGGCGGACGGGGCAAACCAGCGCAGCACCTGTCCTGTCCTATCCACCCACCAACGCACCGGCGCCGCTTGGTCTTCCCCTCCACACCCCGCATGCCTGCTGCCTACCTGCTACCTGCTACACGCCTCTTACCATCCTTCCCTCCCCTCCCCTCCCCTCCCGCCCCCTCCACACGAACGCTGCCCAGGTGTGGCGCGGCGAGCACTACTCGGCCAGCCGCAGCGAGTACCTGCAGATCAAGGCGCAGCTGGCGGCGGAGACCTTCCCGCCCGCGCCGCCCAGGTTCCCAAACAGCGGCTTCGGCGGCTTTGGCGGAGGCGGAGGCGGAGGCGGCTACGGTGGCGGTGGCTACGGTGGCGGTGGCGGCGCCGGCGGCGCGATGGGCGGCGAGGAGGGCCCCGGCCCGGCGCGCACCTGGGCGGAGCTGAGTCAGGAGGAGCAGCAGAAGTTCCTGCAGGAACGCCTCAAGAAGTACTGCCAGAAGGTGCGGGTGTTGGAGAAACAAAGGGAACGAAGCCGTGTGTGCGGGCGGGTGGTCGGAGGGTCGTGGGAGGGTGCGCCCAGGCTAAGACGCAACCCAATGCATAAGAGAGAGCAGGAGTATGTGGGGTTTGGGGCGGTCGGGGGTGGAACCAATGCCCGACTGTCCTGAGTGCATGGGGTCCCTCAGCTCGCCTTGCCAGCCGGCTCCGCGTACGCACGCCCGAACCTCCCCACACCACCCGTCACCACTCACACCCTACCCACCCTTTGCGGCCGCAGGTGTACAAGCGCGTGCTGGACAAGCCGGTCACGGAGCTGCGGGTGGCGGGCATCTGCCAGCGCGAGAACGCCTTCTACATCGACACGGTGCGGCTGCGCGGGGCGGGGGCAGTAGGAGGATGGGAAGGGAGGGCTGGGGACTGGGTGCACGAGGAGGATGGGAAGGGACTGTTTGCATGTGTGCCTGTGCGTACGTGCGCATGCCTGCCTACCTAATGACCCCCTACGCCCTGGCCCGCAGGTCCGCGCCTTCCGCGACCGCCGCTACGAGTACAAGGGGCTGGGCAAGGTGCGGGCGGGCGGGGGGAGTAGGGCGGGAGTAGGGCGGGAAGCGCCGGAGGGCGAGGCGGGCGAGGGAGGGGAGGGAGGGGGAGGGCCTGCAAATCGTGTTCGTGAGGCAGGGGACGCGAGGGGAGGTAGGGAAGGTGGGTCGTGACTATGTGTGACGGGGCGGGATCTGGATTACCATTGCAGCTACCGAGGCTCCCTTTCATTATGCTCCATGCTCTCCTTCCTCCCCACCAGGTGTGGAAGGGCAAGCTGGACGAGGCCAAGGCGGGCGGCAACCCGCTCAAGATCCAGGAGGCGGCGGACATGTGCGTGCTGTACGAGTCGCTGCAGCTGGCGCACAAGTGCATCCTCAACTCCTTCTACGGCTACGTGATGCGCAAGGGCGCGCGCTGGTACTCCATGGAGATGGCGGGTGTGGTCACCTACACCGGAGCCAACATCATCCAGGTGCGGGGGGGGGATGGGGTTTGGGGGGGGGGAGGGGAGCGGAGTGGGGGTATGGGGGGGAGGGGAGGGGAGGACGGACCTAGCTGCTCAACAACCACACGTGCCAGGCGTCTCGACGTTGGCTCCCCAATTCTCTCGCACCTGCTCTGTCCCAAACACACCTACGCATCCGCCCCCCCCCGCCCACACGCCCACACACGGCCCCACACGCAGCGCGCCAACAAGCTGGTCCTGGACCTGGGCCGCACCCTGGAGCTGGACACGGACGGCATCTGGTGCGCGCTGCCGGGCAGCTTCCCAGAGAACTTCAAGTTCAAGAACAAGGTGGGGGGTGGGGGCTGGGGGGGAGGCAGGGAGGCAGGGGGAGGGAGGGGTTGTGAATACCATCCCAAGCTAAACCAAGCTGAACTAGACAAGGGATAGGCAAGTGCAGTTTGCGGCAATACAGGGTAACGGTATACTATTTTGTTTCGGGGCGGAGAGTGTAGACGGGGTGAGGTCGGCGCGCCGTCGACGAAATGCCACCCAGGCTCGGCTCGCGCACAGCAGAAACAGACACGCAAACACGCAGGGGGCGGGGAGGGAGGGAGGGGAGGCAGGCCGAGGGAGGGGAGGCAGGCGGGGCCAGCGGCAGGTTTCAACCTGGTGGGGGGTGGTAAGGATTGTGATTTGTGTCCTTGCACGCCCGGCTTGCCCCTTGCACGCCCCTCGCTCCACCTTGCCCACTGAATGCCCTCCCCAACCCACCCCGCCCCTCCCCAACCCAGCCCGCCCCTCCCCAAACCACCCGCTCCACCCATCCCCTCCCCGGGGAGTTCGCCAGTTCACATATTTACAAAACGTCACATGAACGGCTACCCCCCACCCCCACCCAAACCCACACACTCAAACCCAAACCCAAACCCACACACGCCCACACACACCCCAGAACGGCAAGGAGTTCAAGCTGTCCTACCCCTGCTGCGTGCTCAACGTCATGGTGGCGGAGCACAACACCAACGACCAGTACCAGACGCTGGTGCGGCCGCCGCCGGGGCAGCCGGCGCCGCCGGGGCCGCCGCGCTACGCGGTCAGCAGCGAGATGTCCATCGAGTTCGAGGTGGACGGTCCCTACAAGGTGGGCGTGCGTGTGCGTGTGCGCGTGTGGTTGTGTGTGTGTGTGTGTGTGTGTGTGTGTGTGTGTGTGTGTGTGTGTGTGTGTGTGCCGGAGGCACGGTGTCCAGCGTCCCACTCCGTCATGGCATACGCCGGCACTCACTGGCTCCTTCCTCGTACACACGCACACACACACGCACCCCCCCCCTCCACCCCAACCCCCACCCCAACCCCCACACACCGCCAGGCCATGATCCTGCCGGCCAGCAAGGAGGAGGGCAAGTCCATCAAGAAGCGCTACGCCGTGTTCAACTTCGACGGCAGCCTGGCGGAGCTCAAGGGTTTCGAGGTGAAGCGCCGCGGCGAGCTCAAGCTCATCAAGGTGTTCCAGGCCGAGGTGAGCCGGCGGGCGGGGCGGCAGGAGGAGGGGAGGAGGAGGAGGGGAGCAGGGGGGACAGGAGGGGCGAGGAGGGGAGGACGGTGGGAGGGTGGGAGGGGAAGAAGAGGGGTCATGGCAGGAGGGCGATGGGGCAGGACAGGAGTGGGGGCGCCTTGGCGCCGGGGGGTCAGGGGGCCGAGCAAGGGGCATATGCGACAAGAACCCCAAACCCCCTGCTCGACCGATGCCACATCGCCGATCCCGACACACACGCGTACACACACACAGAGATGTTTTACACTGTCCCCATGTGCTCTCTCCAACACACTCTCACGCACCCTCACGCTCACCCGCCCCCAGGTGTTTGAGCAGTTCCTGTCCGGCTCCTCGCTGGAGGAGTGCTACGCCGCGGTGGGCGCGGTGGCCAACCGCTGGCTGGACCTGCTGGACACGCGCGGGGTCGACCTGACCGACCAGGAGCTGCTGGAGCACATCAGCGAGGCCACCACCATGAGCAAGGCGCTGGCCGAGTACGAGGGTGAGGGCGGGTGGGGATGGGGGGGTTGGGGGGGGTGAACACCAGCCCAATCTAGACCAAACCAAAGGGTGAGGATGTGTGTGTGGGGGGATGGATGGGGGGGGGGGTGCAGGGCCGCGGAGCGGAGGGTGGGAGCGGGAGTGGGTTCTCCGGCTTCACGCGGCTCTTCACATGCCTGCAGCCCCAGTCCGGCCCAACGCCGCTCCCGTCCGCACCTCCCCTACCATCCCTGCCCACACCCAACCCCAACCCGCGCCGCCCGCGCCCACAGGCCGCAAGTCCTGCGCCATCTCCACCGCCAACCGGCTGGCCGCCTTCCTGGGCGACGAGCGCATCAAGGACAAGGGCCTCAACTGCACCTACGTCATCGCGCGCCAGCCCGCCAGCCAGCCCACCAGCGAGCGCGCCATACCCGTCTCCATCTTCCAGGCCGAGCCAGCCGTGGCGCGCGCCTGGCTGCGGAAGTGGTGCGGCGGCGACGTGGGTGAGTGGCGGCGCGGGGCCGGCGGCAGAGAGGGGGGGGGTCTGGACGCGGGTTGGGGCGGGGCGCCCCCTGGGTCCAGCGTTGCCTTCTCACCCTCGCTAATCCCCCGCCCCCACCCATCATCCATTGCACTCCAACTCCTCTCAACCCTGCAACCCCTCACCCCCACGCCACCACCCCCATCCCCATCCCCACCCCATCCCCACCAACCCCCTCGCCCCCGCCCCCCACCCTGGCCGCCGCCAGGCTCCACGGACGGCGTGCCCGACGTGCGCGACATCGTGGACTGGGCCTACTACCGCGAGCGGCTGGGCTCGGCCATCCAGAAGATCATCACCATCCCCGCCGCGCTGCAGGGCCTGGCCAACCCCGTGCCGCGCGTCAAGCACCCCGACTGGCTGCACAAGCGGGTGAGGGGGGTGAGGGCGGAAGCCGGGGCCCGGCGCGTGTGTGTGTTAGATAATACGAGAGGGGGAACACGCGTGCGTGTGCGTGTGTGTGCATGTGCGAGTGTGTGGCGGGGGGAGCACAAGGCAAAGGGAGCGGGGTAGCCGCGCATGCGGCCGCACCCCTGCACGCGGCCCGGCCCGACCCAACCCGACCCCACCGACCCCGCTGCCCTGTCCTGCTCTGTCCTGCTCCCTCCTGCCCCTCCCAGATCCGCGAGCGCACCGACAAGTGCCAGCAGCTCAAGCTGGACGACCTGCTGGCGCGCATGCGCACCAAGGCGGCGGCGGCGGCGACCGAGCCGGAGGCGGAGGGCGGAGCCGGCGGCAGCCAGGACGCGGGCGAGGAGGCGGCGGCGGTGGATGACCTGGAGGATCTGTTCGGAGGCGGCGGCGGCGGCCGCAAGAAGGCGGCGGCGGCCAAGACGCTGGGCAGGGCGGCCAGGGAGGCGCGCGCGGCGGCGGCGGACGTGGCCGCGGGTGGCGGCGCGGAGGGCGGCGGCAGCGATGAGGAGGAGCCGGGCGGCGGGCAGGACAAGGAGAACGCCCCGGCGGCGGCGAACCAGGTACGGGGAGCGGGCGAGAGCATGGAGCGCGGTCCCGGGCATGTGTTGCGAAAACAAATGGGACGAAGCCGCCAGAAACGCGCAGTTGCCCGGGCATGTGTGCATGTGCATGCACGTTGGTAACTCGCCATCCTGGGGCCCTGTTGTCCGCACCGCGCACAGGCCAACCAGCAGCAGCAGCAGCCGGCTGTGGACATCGCCGACAGCTACAGCGGCTGGGTGGCGGGCCAGAAGCCGCGCTGGCGCCAGATGCGGCAGGACGCCAAGCGGCGGCGGCTGGAGGCGGCCAAGGTGGCGGCGGCGGTGCGGCGCGCGGGCGGCAACGCCGCGGCTGCGGCGGCGGCCGCGGGCGGGCCGCTGAGCATGCGCAGCCTGCTGGCGAACCAGGCGGCGGCGCTGACGGCGGTGCCCTGGCAGGTGGTGGCGCTGGTGGAGACAGCCACACCCGGCCACCTCAAGGTGCGGGCCGGGTTGCGGGGTTGGGCGGGATGCCGGGCTAATTACTTTGCGCTGTAGGTTTTTTGCAGTTCAGCATGCACTCGGCACCGGCAACGTGGTGCCTTGCCTGTGAGTTGTGCGTTGTGAGGTGCCACCACCCAAGCGGCCGTGCCCCTCCCTCCTCCCTGCTCCCTGTGCTCCCCCCCTGTGCTGGCAACGCCGCAGATGTGGTGCCTGGCGCTGGGCAAGCTGCACGCGGTGACGCTGGTGGTGCCGCGCTCCTTCCTGGTGGACAGCCGCCTGCCCGCCGCCGACCAGCTGGCGGCCGCGCTCAGCGCCGGCGTGGCGGCGGGCGGCGGCGGCGGCGGCGCGCACGGGCTGGGGCTGGAGGTGGCGCCGGCGGGCAACGCGGTGGCGCTGCCGGGCGGGCGACGGCCGCAGCACCTGTACCGGGTGCGTGCTAGGGGGGTGGGTGGGGTGGGGCGGGGGCCTGGCAGCCGCAGAGCCGCAGACGCCACCGGCTTGAAGTGTCCATATTCGCACCGTCCTTGCACCAGGCTCTCTCTTGTTAGGCATCAGCATGCATCACCACGCTAGACAGTGGGCCGCGCCTGCACAACACAACACAACACAACACAACACACATCGCATGCGCAGTCTTTCTTGTCGTTCTTCCTTGTGCTCTCTTAACATGCCACAAACACAACACACACGCCGGCCGGCCGCCGCAGGTGACGCTGCCCGAGGCGGCCTACCGCGCCGAGGCGCCGCGCCTGGCGGCCGCGCTGTCCGCGGAGCACGTGGCGGGCGTGTACGAGGACCGGCTGCCCGCCGCGCTGCCGGCGGTGCTGGCGCTGGGCTGCGTGGTGTCGGTGGCGCAGGATAGCCGGTCGCGGCCGCTGGCGGCGCCGTGGCGGCTGCAGGACTTCAGGGTGAGGCAGGGGGCGTGCGGAAATTGGTGGGGGCGAGTACCCAAGCTGAACCAAGTCCACAATCAATCATTGTAGGGTTTTAGGGTTTGCCAATGCATCGCCCAGGAGAGGGTGTCCTGGGCGAGAAGCTGGTTGGGGCGGGCAGCGCCACCCGTGGGCTGAGGCACCACCCGGCGCCGCACGCACCCACCCACTCACTCACCCGCCCGCCCACCTGCCTGGCGCCCGGCCCCGCTGCACCCAGATGCGCACCACCGGCGAGGTGGGCTACCTGGACTCGGAGCCGGAGCCGGAGCCGGAGCCGGGGGCGGCGGCGGCAGTGGGCGCGGGAGCAGGAGCGGCGCCGCAGGAGGCGCCTGGCCTCAGGCTGGGGCTCAGGTGCGGCGGCTGAGATTGGGCGTGGCCGCATGGCCGCATGGGCCAGGCGGCGCTGCTTCCGGGCATGCCCGGGTGCCACGCCCAGCCAGGCCCGCAGCCCACCTCACCCGCCCCCGCCCCCCTAACTAATGATGAATGCAACCCCCCCCCCCCACCCCGCCCCATGAAGACGCAGTCTTCTGTGTATCCTGTACCGCTTTTCCAAACATCCTTGCAACCCCACCCGCCCCGCCCCACCCCACCGCACCACCAGGCACGTGGTGCTGTACAGCTCGCTGGACGGCTCCGGCCGCGGCCTGTTCGCGCTCACCGCGCCCGCGCAGCAGCGCGGGCTGCTGGTGCTGCTGCAGCCCTCGTCCGCCGCCGCGCGCGAGGTGGGCGCGCCGCTGCTGGAGCGCCTGTGGCGCGAGGCACGCGCCGCCGCCGCCGCCGAGGGCGGCCCGGCGGAGCCGGAGCGGCTGACGTGGGAGGTGGTATACGAGCGCGACGCGCTGGACGCCAGCCGCACGCTGCAGCGCGCGCTGATGGCGTACCGCGCCGCCGTGCGGGCGCCCAGCGTGGTGGTGGTGCAGGGCCCGGTGCCGGCGGCGCGGCTGCGGCGGGACATGACCGTGCTGCACGACCTGCCCTGCCTGGACATGCCCTGCCACGCCGACGACAGCAGGTGCGTGCGCGCGTGCGCGTGCGCGCCCTCCCCCCCGCCGCTATTGCATTTGACTAGACTCCGTGTAAGTATTGTTTAGCTTGTTTAGCTTGAGCTGGTATTCACAACCACACGCGCGCGCGCAAGAGTTGGGCGTGTGTCGGGCGCACTCTGTGCACACCGGCAGCCCCTGCCCGGTCTAGCTCACCTGCGCACACACGCCGTCCCTGCCCCGGGCAGGTACCCGCCCCTGCAGTGGCAGGCGCGCGCCGCCCGCCGCGCGCTGCACCGCTGCGCCGGCGCCGGGCTGTGGCTGGCGGAGCGCGCCGCGCTGTGCCGCTACGCGCACGCGCCGCTTGCCAACCTGGACCCCTCGGGCGCCGGCTGCGGTGCCGGCGGCGCCGGCGGCGCGGGCGGCGGCGCCGCCGCCGGCGGTGGCGGCGGCGAGGCGCTGGGCGGCGGCATCGGCAGTGTGGCGGACATGCTGATGTGCCGGCGGCTGCGGGACGCGGGCCTGACGCTGCCGGTGGTGGACCCGGCGCTACCCGACCTGGGAGGTGAGGGGGGGCAGCGTGTGTGTGTGTGTGTGTGTGTGTGTGTGTGTGTGTGTGTGTGTGTGTGTGTGTGTGTGTGTGTGTGTGTGTGTGTGTGTGTGTGTGTGTGTGTGTGTGGCGCTTGGGCTCACCGCCGACGATGCCGTCGACGACTAGCGGCGCCTGTCCGGGGTCCCATCAGCCCGGCCCGCACGCTACCTCCCTGTGGTCTACGAGCCCGAGGGCGAGGATTCGCCCTGCCCAATGTCCCCGCCCCGTGTGGACGCCGCCCGGGGCCAGACCTGTGCGGGGCCTCCCACCCGCCCACCTGGCCTCTGCCCTCATCCCCGGCGCCCGACCTGCTGCGCCCCCCCCCCCATCCATGAACGGCTACCCCCTCCCCCCTCCATCCAGGCACGGAGACGGCAGAGGGAGACCCGCGCGAGGACAGCGGCGCCGGCGAGGCCGTGTTCAACGCCGGCCGCCCCCGCTCCGAGCTGCACTACCCCGGCGTCTACCGCAGCGTGTGCGTCACGCTGCGCCTGCACCACCTGGCCGTGGCGGCGGTGGAGGCGGCGGAGGCGCTGGCGGAGCTGGAGGGCGGCACCGGCGGCGGCGCGGGGGCGGGCGGAGGCGCGGGCGTGGGCAGTGGCGTGTTCAAGGTGCTGCGGGCACTGCAGGCGGCGTGGATCCGGGACGCCACAGCCAATCGCAATATGTGGGTACTGGGGCGGGGCGGGGGGCGGGGATGGGGATGGGGATGGAGAGGGGCGGGCTCTGAGCAGAACAACGTACTTACTGTATACGTGTGTCTGCCAGAGTTTATGCATGAGACCTTGTTGTGCCCTCAACTCGCCACGGGTTGGGGTGGGAGCGGATGGGCTTCTAAGCCGTCCCGGGATCCCGTCTCGGCATCACGTCAGGCTACTACGTGCGCCCTTGACTTGACAGCGCCCCCGCAACGCAACCGCGGCACTCCCCGCTCACCGCGTCCCCCGCACCCCCCGCACGCACATGCACACGCAGGATCGCGGACACGCTGCTGCAGAACCTGTACCGCTGGCTGTCCTCCCCCGCCTCGCCCCTGCACGACCCCGCCCTGCACCGGGCGGTGCTGGTGCTGCAGCACAAGCTGTTCCTGCAGCTGTGCGCCGAGCTGCGGCGGCTGGGCGCCGTCATAGTGGCAGCCAACACCAACGCCATCACCATATGCACCGGCAAGCGCCACGTGCGCGCGGCGGCGGGGTGAGGCGGCGTGCGGGGGGGCGCGGGGGCCGGGGGTGGGTGGGCGCTCGCGGAGGGGCGCAACCCCCAACACCCGTGCGCGCGTTTGGGCGGCAAATGGGGAGCTCCATACCCTGGCGGCCTATTGGTCACGCCGTACCGTGAGGGTGCAGCCGTGACACAGGCTTGTGTTCAAACGAAACCTTTCCGGGCCCTCTTCCCTTGCTCCTTGCACATCCCCACGCACGCCCCGCCACGTCGGTTGCTTTGGGTTCTGGAATGAACTACCCACACCACACACATCCCCACGCCCAACCTCCACACGCCCAACCTCCACACGCCCAACCTCCACACACCCAGCCTCCACACACCCAACCTCCACACGCCCAACCTCCACACACCCTTACACCCTCGCGCCCACGCGCCCACGCAGCTACACGCGCTTCCTGCTGGACGCTCTCAAGGGCCGCGAGCTGTTCCGCTGGCTGGACCTGGCGCCGTCCGCCTGGTACCACGCCCACATGTACCGAGACGGCTACAACTGGGCGGGGCTGGAGAGCGCGGCGGCGCCGGCGGAGTGGCGGCGGCTGGCGGAGGCGGGCGCGGGCGGCGGCGCAGCGGCGGCGGCGGAGCAGGAGGGCGGCGAGGCGGCGGCGGAGGCGGCGGCGGCGGATGACGAGCCCGTGGTCAAGTGAGTCCCCGGGGCGGGGGAAGGCGGCGGGGAGGATTGGTTTGGGTTGGTTTGGGCGGAAACCGTGATGGGCAGTGCTGTGCAGGGTTCTGCAGCCTCGAACAGTTGGGCCCACACTTGAGCGCCTCCCTGCTCACCGACTCCTTTCCCTCACTCCCCTCATAACCTCACCCTGCCGCCTACTCGCCGCCAGGTTCGTGTGGAACCTGAAGGAGCACCTGCCGCCGGCGGTGCAGCAGGACCTGGTGCTGCTGCTCACCGAGTTCCTGTACCTGCCCTGGAGGGAGGCGCGCAAGGCGGCCCAGCAGCAGCAGCAGCAGGCGGGAGCGGCAGGGGCAGGCGGCAGCCAGGCGGCGCCGGCCAGCCAGGGCGGCAGCACGCAGGCGGCGGCGGCGAGCACACGCGCGGAGGAGGTGCAGGTGGGTGCGCGGGGCCGCAGTCGGGGGCGGGGGCTGTTGCATGTGCACTAGTGCTGCAGCGGTGCTGCAGGTGCATCATGTTGCCGCAAGGCACCACATGTCCATGAGGTGCCCTTGAGCCGGCGCCCTGCACCGCCCCCCCCCCACCGACCGCGCCCGCTTTGACGTTTTGCCTCGCATGTTCTGCGTGGCGGCGGTGGCGTGGCGTCTGCGCGCTCGGCGCGCAGGTGAGTTTTTTTCGGGTGTCAGCCAAACTATGCAGCCCTCGCACTTCGCCACACGGCCACACGAATACAGTTCCTTTGCGGTATTCCCGAGCGTTTTCCATACTACGCGCCACATGCGCCCGCGTTTTTCTTAGTCAACTGGGTACTGTCAAATTCACGGAGGGAATATCAGCTGCACGGAGGCACAGCGAGCTGGACCGCGGCCGCCCGGACGGCTGCTCCCATCGGTAACGTACCAAACCGAACTTCAAGACGCAGTCTTCAGTGCATCCTGTACCGCTTTTCCATATCCTTGCAACCCCCCCCCCACACACACACCCGCCGCACCCACACCCGCCGCCCCTGCAGTCGGCCTTCCTGAGCTCGCTGGTGGCGGACGTGTTCACGCAGCGGCTGCTGGGCCGCGTGTCGGCCTGGCGCGGCATCACGCCCGGCAGCGCGCCCGAGTGGACCTTCCCGCACCTGGCCGGCAGCTACCTGCGGCCGGTGGGTGGGGCGGGTGGGGGATGGCGGGGGGAGGGTGGAGGGCGGGTGGGGGGTGGCGCGTGCCGTGGCGACACGGGGGGGCCGTCGGCGAGGGAGGGGCGAATGCGGGCCGGCGAATGGTCTTGTTGCGAGGACATTCTGCCGCGCTGACCCGCCACTCTCCCATCTTGGCACACGAGGACACACACGCACACATATGCACACGTGTACGGCCCACTGTCACAGGAGGAGCTGGGCCACCCGGCGCTGGCGTTTGTGCGCGTGGCCACCCACCTGCTGGCGCTGGACGGGCGCGTGGGCGAGCAGGCGCTGTTGCTGCGGCGGCAGCTGCTCAAGGCGCTGCACGTCAACGAGTTCAGCGGCGAGGCCGAGTTCCGGGAGCTGTGCCAGCCCTTCGTGCTGCCGGACGTCATATGCAGGTGCGCGTGCAGCCGCGGTCCCGTGCGACCCCGTACTCGCCGTCCTGTACCCGTATTACGTGTGGGCGGAGGAGCGGCTGGGGATGGGAGTTGGGAGGGATTAGATTGGCGTGCAGGACTGGTCATGGACGGAACCCTCACCAACCCCAACCCAACACCAACCCCCGCAGCTACTGCAACGACTGCCGCGACCTGGACCTGTGCCGCGACGAGGCGCTGGCGCAGCACGACTGGCGCTGCCGCGCCTGCCGCCAGCAGCTGGACACCGCGGGCCTGGAGCGGCGGCTGGTGGGGCTGCTGCGGCGGGAGGAGGCGGCGTACCAGACGCAGGACCTGGCGTGCGTCAAGTGCAAGCAGGTGGGCGGGCGGGCTAAGCCAACTGGGGTGACGGCGGCGGAGGGAAAGGCGGAGGGCTTGAGCGAATGACGCGTGCTTCAGTTCCGAGTACCTGTGGCGTAACCCCGCCGCGAGCAACGCTCTCCGTCCTTTACACTGCGCCCGTGCAACGCGACAGCCCCGCCGTGCCCCTCACACCTCTGCCGCCCCGACCAACACCACGCCACCGCAGGTCACGGCCGGCCACCTGCGCAGCCTGTGCGGGCTGTGCGGCGGCGGCCTGGTGGTCACTCGAGGCCCCGAGGCGGCGGCGCGGCGGCTCACGGTGTTCCGCAACCTGGCGCGATTCCACGGCTTCGGCATGCTGCGGGAGCTGGCCGGCTGGCTGCTGGGCGAGGAGCCGGAGGAGGCGGAGAGGGAGCGGCAGGCGGACGCCGAGGAGGCGGCCACGGCGGCGGCGGAGGGCCGGTAGCGGCAGCGGAGGGGGCGGTGTGCGTGTGTGTGCGTGTGTTCCGGCCGCCGTGTGATGCGGTGTTGCTTGTGTGGTGTGGGATGCATGGGGAGGGGGAGGAGGAGGAGGAGGCAGCGGCTGGTGCTCACGCGGGTGTCAGATTCGGGCAGTTGGTTCCGTAACTGTGTTGTGGGGGGGGGAGGGCGAAGAGACAGGCTTTTCAGGAGCGGACAGTGTATGGGCTCCAGACGGGAATGCGCAGGCAGCAGGGATGGTGGCGGAATCAGCCGGGAGCTGCCGCCAGTGCGCCCTGATGCCCCGCCAAACGCGGGCAGCCAGTGCTGATTCATGTGGGTGACGTGCAGGCGGTGCAGTTGATTGCATTGACACAGAACATGCCGCGGCATTGACCCGGCGAGCATGACGGGGCGTGCGTGACGCCGGAGGCTGCAAGAGCTCCAGTGCATGGTGCGGCGTGCCTCCGAGCTCCGGGGTCGGGCGGTGCTCGACTGCAGGGACACAGCAAGCGCTGGGAGGTCCGGTGGTGGCCCTGGTGGCGATTGGACCTCGGGTGCGGGCGGGTGGGTGGCCTACAGGCGGTGCAGAAACCTACTGATTATCCAACGTCGTTGTCGGCGTGTTACGGTGCTTCACAGCGGGGGCGCCGCTTGCAGCATTGCAGCAACCGGTGCGGCAGCCGCACCGGAATCCATCGCCGCAGGACTTGCCGCCAGGTGGAGTGGGTGAGCACCCAGTCTACGCCCTTCATGCACACACGGCGGCCAAGTCGGCCACAGTCCCCGCCGTCTCAAACAGCTTACAGCGAGGAAGACCTGGTGCTCGATGATCGAATGAACCATAC
This sequence comes from Chlamydomonas incerta, assembly GCA_016834605.1. Lineage (NCBI taxonomy): Eukaryota > Viridiplantae > Chlorophyta > Chlorophyceae > Chlamydomonadales > Chlamydomonadaceae > Chlamydomonas > Chlamydomonas incerta. The sequence continues at coordinate 2,009,467 of JAEHOC010000004.1, forward strand.
GACACGCAATGCATTGCGCTACTGCAGCGCGTGCTGCCGGTTGAACACCTACCAACATGTACGCGCCTTTCAAGCTGGCACCCACGGCCCCACGCCAGACTTCACCCATCACCACTTCAAGACACCAACAAGCCTTCCATAGCAATGGAACTATTGGGGGAACGGGTCAAACATCACCAATTCAGATATCAGCAACACTTGACAACACAGCCTTCAGACACAACACATCTAAAAGAGAACAAATCTGCCCCCAGCCATCACTGTATACCGTATGGCATGAGCGCCAGGCAAAACCGAACTTCAAACTGGAAAATGGTTCCTTTGCGAACACACTGTGCACCACCCTGCTCAATGCCGCCAGCCCCCCCAGAGCGGCAGAATTGCGTCGTCAACGCCGCATGCAATGGCTTATTGTGGGGTCCTCCTGCGGCGACGCATTGCAGCCCCTCCCCAGCCTTCCTCCCCTGACCCTTGGCGCCTTCCTGGCTTCATCCGGACGGCGCCTTCATCCGGACGGCAACACTGCCGCCGCCTCGGCGCGCGCGCTGTCTAGTCGTTTCCTGTCCTGCGCCCCGCCGCGTCCCAGCTCCCGCAGCGTTCAGTTCACGAAGCCCGCCGGAATCACTGGCCAGCCCCCTCCTAAGCCCGCTCGCCCCGGCGTCAGCCGGCGAGCGCCACGTCACCACCGCCACCACACTGCGGGAACTGTGTGTTAACCAACTCTGACCATGCACCACAGAACGGGCCCATCTCAGCCACTGATTTCTACACCGTCGCTTCTCGCCGTCACAGCGCCTCCCCTCTTCCTCCTCCGTCCCGCGCCTCCCCAGCCGCCCTCCCCATCCGGAGCCGCCGCCCCAAGGTACAGTCTCATTTGCCCTCGCTGACGCGCGCGCGCTCAAATGCCCTCGCCGGCGTTGGCGCCGCCGCCGGCGCCGGCGCCGCCGCCCACCGCGCCGAAGTCCAGCTGCTGCTTGTTGGTGAACTGCGGCACGAAGGAGCTGGCGTGCGCGCCCGCGCGGCCGTGCTCCTCCGCCCGCCCGCCCGCGGCGCCGGGCTTGGCGCGGGCGGTCGACTCCGACTCCGGCAGCTCGTTCAGGGAGCCCGTCTCCAGCGCACGCCACCTGCGCCGTGTCAGTTCAGGGAGGGGGCCGAGAAGGCGGTGACGGCGGCGAACGGCAGCTGCTGATTACCGTGCGACGGTGCGTGGCGTCAGGCCTGGCAGCAGGCGTGCGCGACACGCACCCCGACGCCAGACTTGGTAGCGGCTGCACATGCGCTTGGCTCCTGTTCAACCCTCGGGTCGCACACACATCCCGGCCCCCACCCGCGGCCTCTTGGACTCAAGGCCACCTGGTCGAATTTCCCAGAGCCCAGCTAGCGCCCGGCGGCGCCTCATAGCCCGCAGCGCTACAGGCGACGTGAGATTCCGGCTCATGCCCGCACAACACTGCCACCACCCAAAAATCCCATACCCCCGACGCACCATGCCGCGCCGGTGTGCTTGTCTCCGCTGTGGTGCGCCTCCGCGGGCGCGTGCGCGCCGCCCTGCGCGCAGCGGCAACACCCCGGGCGCTCCTCCTCTTAAGCCGTCTGGAGCCTGGGAATAACACCCACACGTGTGCAGCTGGACACAGCGCTGCTCCCCCCACCTGCGCTGCCGCAGGAACCAGACCCCCACCCCCGGCCGCCGTCCCCAGCCCCACCCCTCTCACGTGTGCGGCCGGCGCGTGTTTGCCGCCGCCCAGGGTCGCCAGCTCATTGGCCCAGTCCGTGAACTGGTACTTGTGCGGGTGCAGCAGGCCGCCGGAGTTGGCGGCGGCTTGCGCGCCTGCAGGGTGCAGTCGCGTGGGGCGGGGGAAGTCGTCCATTTGGATGGGAGAAATGCATGTGGGTCGGGGGGCGGGCGCGTTGACCACTACGGTGCCGCAAAGCGGATACACCAAAACAAACTACTAAAGGGCGCCGCGAAGATAGCGAACAAGCGCACGTCGTGACGTCGGCCTGCTTTATCCCTTTCACTGCGCGCCCCAGTCCTTCACACCGTGCGCGCAGCCCCTCAGGCTTCGGCTGCCGGGCGGCCCCCTGTACCCGCCCCTGCACCCGCCCCCACCGTGCGCCCCCACCCAAGGCCCATGACCCCCCCACCCAACCAGCAGCTCCGGCGGCAGCAAGTCCTCGGCCCGCACGGCAAACACACCTGGGCTGCCGTACGGCATGGAGCTGGTCCGGCTCACGTGCGGCATGCCCTTGGCGCCGATGGCGGCCGCCGCGGCAGCCGCACTCATGGTGGCAGAGCGCGCCACGTGCACGGGCGCAGACACGCGCGACAGGGGGGCGCCGTGGCTGTCGCCCGCGCCGCCGCCGCCGCCGCCACTCGTCCTGCGCGCAGGGTGTTACAAGCGGGCGGGTGATTGGGCGCGGCTTTGTGTGTTTGGGGGAGGGGGGAAGCAGTAACAGGCCTCTCGACCCAACAGAGAGGTACCGGGGTTGGCAAAAGTGCTGCTGGCGTTAAAACACGGAACCGTCGACGACACGCAGCTCTCCGGCGCTATCCTTCTCCGGTCACGTCTCGCCTGTGTGAGCGTAGCCTCGCGAAGTAGCCCTCCGGCGCTTGCGGGACGTCTGCGTTTTCATCGTCGATTACACCTGCAGCGTGGCGTCGCCGCTCAGAGACCAAGTGTCGCCCAAGCCCGCTCGACAGCATATTTACATCATACCCACCTCGCGGGATGACTGGGTCGGCGTCCCATCCAGGGAGGAGTGCCATTTGGTTTCGCTTTGTACCGGCACTTTCTCTGCAGTAGGTAATTTAGCGCTTCAGTATTGTGTGATTTCTGTATGCTTTGCGAGCAGAGGTTGTTGCTTTTGGTGCCGAGTTCGGGCGCGCGGGCGCTTTTTGTTCCGGGCGTGGAATTGGGCCAACCGCTCCGACTCCGGGAGGTTTCGCGACAACGTCAACAGCGTGGCGTGGAGAGGCATCGACAAGCAATAATGGCTAACAGGAGACAGAACTCTCCGCAAAGCTGCGATGACGTGGCACTACAAGTCCCGACGTTCCACCTGGACGTTCCGCAACTCCCGACGGGCACGCCCACCGGCTTCCCCCCCCCCCCCCCTCTTGTCCCTCCCCCCCACCCCGCCCTCGGTCCTCCCCCTTCTCGTAGATGCAAATGCGCCCACGAAACACATTTGCAGTTACGGTAACCTCTCCAGCCCAGCCATCACCGCCTGCGCCAGCCAGCCAGTCGCTGGGTGAGCACCGTGCTGGTGTCGCCGCCCTCGCGCCAGTCAACAGCTGGTAGGCCGCAGCGACCGTGCTTCAGGCCCAGGTCAGAGGTCGAAACACAACTGGCTGTATCACACCCCCTTTCTGAGAGGCTCTGAACAAGGCTCTGAATGGGTTCGATGGTACAGAGGGAACGGGGCAAGGTGGCGAAGTACTGTACCGAGGCGACGCTGATCGCTGACGCATTCCTCACGCTCGGGCGCCCGGCCAGGCGATAGCACCAGGCGCACACACCGCAACGCCAGGCTCTCAGCGGGTGTGCCCAGGTGGGAGCGCGAGTGCCCTAGGTGTGGGCGTGTGATGGCGGTGCGCGACCGAATGGCATCACCCAAAGCACTCCACAAATTCCATTTGTCGCCATCCGCAGAAGAAGGGGAGCGCAAACGCGTCGTTGGATGTCGAGCGCGGATGGTCAAGGTTTGCCGTTACATGAACCGAACCGTCACAGGGGGTGCAAAATGTTATGACTGTGAACAAGACATGTGCAGCTTCTTGGGCATGTCCGCTCGTATTTCGGCCATTTTAGCTTGAAGTACGGGCCAGCCAACCGCAATGACAATCGCCTACGAACTCTCTTGCACTAGGCTGCTTTGTGCGTTTGAATATCACAGCTGCGCCAGTGCGCAGACTGTAACACGACGGCAAGCGCAACTTTACAGAAGCCCGAGCTTGGCAAGCGCCGGGTTCAAGGCAGGTCCACTTCGGCGCTAGCCTGCAGCCCGCCGGCCTGCTACTGGCAGTGTACGCAACGCAGACAACGTCTCTTAGAAAAGCAGCTCATAGGTGTCTCTCAAAGCGTTATCAACGTGACACTGCACAAATTAAACCCGCGGCCACGTAGACACGCGCGCAGTCTTTCTAGATACAAGTTTTCCGACACGATTCGCTTCAAGTTTGGAGCCAGTGACGCTGCTTTTTCAGAAGGAAGCTCTGCTGGCGCCAAAGTGCAGCAAAAACTGGTGAGTTGGAGAGCCTGCAGCCCGACGCCACGCGTTCTGGCAGCTCTCTGGGGAGTAGGCTCCGCGGAGTAGGCCCAAGTCACCGGGATGAACTGGGCAGTTGTTTGCTGGAGGCTTGGCGTGGCGATTCGGCCTGAACTGCTGGGCCGCATTGAGAATGCGGTGTGCATTGTGGCCTCGTCGAGAGCTGCCGAAGCAGTAGCGCCCCATGTCACTTCCGCGCAAGAATATCACACTCTATGATTTTGGTTCATACAGGGCGTCTCGCAAGCGCGGATCCGCCGGGTTTCCGCCAACAATTGGTGACAATGCGCCAGAAAGACGGGCTCCTGGCGCTGCTGTCGGCATGCGATACGATCGAGGCCGACCGGCGCCTGCATGATGGGGGCATCAAACGCAGCCGGAACCCAGAGGAAGACGTGCAGGTGCGCTTTCGGGCCGGCGGGCGTTGGTGTGCGGTGCGCGTCCTGGTTTTCCCGGTGGCGCCGGAGCCGTGCCCAAGACCCGAGCGCTTTCGTCGAGCGCTGCAGACGTCATGCAGTTGACTTTTTACTTGTAACCTGCTTTATGTCAATCGCAGGTGTCCCAGTTTCCAGCAGCATTTGAGCTGCAATCCGCTGCTGACGCCGGCGACGACGGTGACCTGCCTATGCCGCCGCGCAGCAAGCGCGCGTCCATCGGCGGTGCGCCGACCCAGCCGCCGGCCGCAACCGCCTGCGCCACCACCACGCAGCCCACATCGACAGCAGCCCTGTGCCACAAGCCGCCGCAGCAGCTGGCGGCTCTGGCTGAGGTGCCCACACCGCCGCTGTTCCGAGAGAGCGGCTCCGCCGCCGGCGCCGGTGCCGGCCACGCGCCGCCCGCCGCCGGCAGCGCCGCGGCTGCCCTGGCCGGCCTCCAGCTGCCCGGCCTGCCCGGTGGGCTGCCGGGCCTGCCTGCCATCATCACCTCCCGCCGCACCTCGGTCGACATGCTGGCGCTGAGCGCCGCCGCCGCCGCCAGCCACGGATACGCCCTCGCCAGCGGCAGCCACGGCGGCGGCAGCCACGGATACGCCCTCGCCAGCGGCAGCCACGGCGGCGGCTCTGGAATGGCGTCGCTGCTCAACACCGGCAGCAGCCAGCCAGCCACGCCCGCGCGCGAGACGCCCACGGCTGAGTTGGCGGTGGCGGCGTTCGGCGCGCCTGGAGCCGGTCCCGCCTGCGCGCGCAACGGCGGCTCGGGTGCGGCTTCCTTTGTGCTGGATGTGCAGCACGGCCCCGGAGGCGTGCCGGGCGGGGTGCGGCGCACCGGCAGCGGCAGCACGGGCGGCGCCGGCGGCGCCGCTGCTCCTGCGGCCGCTGCGCCCATGCGGCTGGGCCGCAGCAGCGTGGGCGGCGCGGTGCAGCACCCGGGGCACCACCCCCACCCCCCCCACCCCCACCCCCACCAGCACCAAGACGCGCACCACGCGGATGCCAAGCAGCCGCACAAGCTGCAATACAAGCTGCAGGAGCACCAGCAGCATCAGCATCACCAGCAGCCGCACACATACGCCTCGCTGCTGCCGCCGCCGCCGCCGCCGCACGTCATGGCCGTGGCGCTGGCGGCGGCGGCGGCGCCGGCCAAGGCGGCGCCTGCAGCCGCTACAGCTGGGCCCTGCCCGCTGGCGCCTGCCACGCCACCCTACTCCTCCCCTGGCGCCGCTACTGCCAAGGCCGCAACTGCGACCGGGCCGGTGCCCGGCAGCTGCGGCTGCGCCCAGCCGTGCGGCGGCCGCGGGGGCTGCTGCTCGGCGGCGGCACCGGCGGTGGAGGCGGCCGCCTCCTCGCCGCCTGGCCCTGAGGCCGCTGAGCTGCCGCACTCAGCCTCCTCGCCGAGCGGCGTGTGCGCGGAGCTGCCGCCGCCTGCGTACCGTTGCTTCCGGCGTAGCAGCGGCGGCGCGCCGCCGGGCGAGGACGTGGCGCCGCCGCCGTCGCCGCCGCAGCAGCAAGTGCAGCGGGCCGACCAGCAGGCTGCAGCGATGGCGAGCCTGCCGACTATGACGGAGCAGGCGCCGCCGTCGCAACAGCAGCAGCAGCACAACAATGCCGCATGTGGCAACTCGCCCTGCGCCCTGCGTGCAGCTGCTGCTGCCACAGCCGCCACTGCCGTGGCGGCTCGGGGCGCACCGCAGCAGCAGAAGCAGAAGCAGGTGACTTCGCAGGTGGCTTCCGCGCCAGTGCCGCTGCCGCAGGATGCCCTGGTGCGCTGGTGCGCGCAGCCGGCTGGCGGCGCTGGCGGCCCCGTCCGGCGCCGCTCCGGCGGCGGCGGCGGCGCACCCGCACCCGCACCCGGCATGCCCACGCACACGCACATGATGGCGCACCCACCGCAGTGGCAGCACCCGCAGCAACAGCAGCAGCAGCAACCGCACGTGCAGGTGCCGTTGCAGGCGTACCATGGAATGCCGCTTGTGGAGGGCCGCGTTGTGCGCAGCTGCAGCCTGCCCGCGAGCGTGGTCGCACAGCACGCCGCCGCGGCTGCTGCTGCTGCTGCGGCGGCGGCGGCCGCTGCCCCTGGTGGCGCGAAAGAGGCCTCACAGGACGCGGGCGCCGCCGCGGCGGCGGCAGCAAATTGCTTGCACCGGCACAGTCGGGCGCCGCCGCCGCACGCATACCACCCTGCGGGTGGCTGCCACCCCGCTTACGGCACGTACCCTGGCGGCTACCCGTACCCCTACCCGTACCCCTACCCCCACGCCTACCACCACCATCCCTACGCCCACCACTATGCGCCAGCGCCCGCGCACTTCGGGCACCCCTACTACCTGCCCCAGCCCCAGCACACCTTCACCGCCCGCCGCCCAAGCCAGGCGGGCGCGGGGCAGGGCTCGCCCTCGGCCTCGCCCTCCACCTGCACCGAGGCAAAGCAGCAACAAGAGCAGGCGCGCTCGCAGCCCCAGGCGCAGGCGCAGCAGCAGCACCCGCCTGCGGCGGGAGCTGACGGCGCCAAGCACGCGCCGGCAGCTGCGCCGTTTGCCGGGTACCCCTACGCGTACCCGTGCCCCTACCCCTACCCGCACCCCCACCCCCACGCTCACGGGCCCCCGGGTGCCACGGCCCCCGCCGGCGGTGGCTACGTGCTGCGGCGCCGCTGGACTGTGGCCTCGCCCGCGGCGGAGGCGGCGGCAGCGGGCGCAGGCGAAGAGGCGGCTGCGGCGGCGGCGGGCCGCATGCGGGCGGCGCCCGGGGCTGCAGAGCAGCTGCCGCAGCCGCTGCCGCACCAGGCGGTGCCCTGGCACCTGCACGCCCACCAGCAGCACCACCACCACCCGCACACGCCCGGCCTGCCGCCGGCGCCGGCGCACTGGTCGCAGCCGCCGCCGCAGCAGCAGCAGCAGCCGGCGCATGGAGGCATGCAATTTCAGGGTGATGCCGCCGCCGCCGCGGCCGCCGCTGCGCCCGCCGCGGCTCCCCCGCGTGTGGCCGCCACCGCCGCGGAGGTGGCGCAGCGCACCGCGGCCGCCCGCATGCGCCGCTACAGCTACTGCCCGGGCGGCGTCAGCACCGGCGGCGGCCCCACCGCGGCCCCCGTCCCGCTGCCGCTGGAGCCGCGCCTTTACCCGCAGTTTGCCGCCCAGCCGGCAGCGCCCAGCAGCGCCCCCGCCGCCCAGGAGGGGGAGGTTCGTGCTCGCGGCAGCAGCGATGGTGGCTATGTCGGCGGCGGCGGCGGTGGCATGGCGGCGTTCCGTGCCGCCTCAGGCCGCGCGGCCATTCGTGACGCGCTGCTGGTCGCGTCGCTGGCGGCTGTGGCGAGCAAGCGCGGCCTCCTGCCCGCCGCCCCTCAGGCGGCGGGCGACGAGGCCCGGCCGCAGCAGCCGCAGCACGAGCAGGCCGCGGCTGCGGGCGGTGCGGGCGGCAGGTCGGCTGTAATGCTGCGGCAGCTGCTGGAGGCCGCGGCAGCCGCCTCGGCGACGGTCGGCAACAAGAGCCCCTCCGCGGGCGGCGAGGGCGGCGGTGGTGCTGCAGCGGACGGCCGCGGCGAGCGGCGCATGTCCGAGCTGGTGGTGGCGGCGGCGGAGGCAGAGGCAGCGACGCCGGGCAGCAGCGGCGGCGGGCGCGCCAGCGGCGGGCGCACCAGCGGCGGCGGGCTAGCGGGCATGCTTGCGCGGCTTAATGACCTGCGGCTGCGGCTGTGAGACGAAACGTGGGGATTCTTTTTGGGAGGTTGAACGAATGAGGGTTGCGGTAGGCTGCGAAGGCGCGCATCGGTATGGCTGGATTCCGTTTTTTCAATTCGTGGCTGGCGGCGCGTTTGGCTTTGTTGCCTGATGATTGCTCGCCTTGCCGCTATCTGTGACGGAAAGGTCTGGGCGCACGCCGTACGCGGGTCGTGGTCCCCTGCGGTGTTGCGTTGACCGCGACTGCGCTTTTATGCGTGATGTGTGTGTACACGTGCAAGCGACAGGCCAGAGGGCCTGTGGCAGATCCCTGTCATGCGGCTAGGAGCGTTAACATTTTATTTGTGCGATATCGTAGTGAAACCCAAGCATTGATCAAGTAGGAAGACGTAACGAGGATATGCACGCGAGAGGGCAGCGGAGTGACAAAGAAGAGAGCTGCGCCGACTGGTGGGGCGCGCCGTGCGGACGACGAGGGGGGCACCTGGCGGGGACGGGGCGCGAAGAGTTGCAGGGGGCCCGAAGGGCTGCCCGTCCCGCACAGGGTCATGCGGTGGGGGCACACCTACACCACGCCGTGCCCCGTTGTGCCCTGGAGTTGCTCGTGAGTCTGACCTGTGTGTCCCGCCGTGACGGCGGGAGCACATGGACACAACAACGCACATATACGCTCCTGACAACTACTGACGAGATGTTGCGTGGCTTTCAACATATACCGTAGCCTGTTGCACAGGCCGCAGCAGGATTTCCTGACTGGCGCTGAGACTGCATGCGCTTTATGCCGTACTGGGCTCGGCTGGCGGCCGCAGGTCATCTGTGCCAGCGGCTTTGGCTTGGCGGCGGGCAGGGAAGAGAACATCTTGCGCGAGGGCCGGGCAAGCGTTTTGGATCGAGTTGGACTGATTGTGCATGTGTGCCTCGGCCCTGTGCATTTATGCCTCTGGGGCCGAGGCGGGGCGCAAGCATGTGATGGAGGCCGTGACGAGGGCGGGGACTTACTGCTTAGCATGGCGCATAGCATGGTGCTGTGCTACGCCGATGAACTCTAGTCATTTCTTATTCGCGCGCGTCATGCCAAGATGCCCATCTTGGCATACGCCGTGTAAGTGTACCATACTGCGGGTATCTAGTAACAACTAACAGATGCCGGCGCAGGCACCTGCAATGCTCGTAAGTTTGCGCATGGTGCGCCCGGCTGGTTCCTGGTCGTGTGGCCTGGTTTGGCAGGGCAGGAGGCGTTTGGGGTTGCAGGCCTTTGCCGCCTGGGTCTGTGTACCAAAAGTGGGCACGCCAGGGGCAAGGGGCCGCAGCGCACATACGCGGTGGGCCCCAGTGATTTGCCGGCGGGGCAATATTAACACTGCACTTGAGAAGGCACTGGGGGCGATAAAAGGAGCCCGCGGAGGACCCCTGGCACATGCGCCGTGCCGTGTGGGTGTGGAACTGTGGATGGCGGCAGACCGCAGGCGTTCAACGCACTGCACGGCCCGGCGCCTTTCCAGGGCCGTGCAGTTGCGGAGGGTGCGCTGCGTTCACATGGAGATGTGGGGGGCCGTGTCGTTGCACATCGCCGTTGTCATTCGAGAGGCCCATAAAGCCCTGATGAAAGTGGGTGGGGCGCTAGCTGCTGCGACTGTGGCGGGTGATGGGTTTTAGGCCTGATGCTGGAAAGTTATGGACGTTGTGGCTGGTGGGTATTCATGCAGCCGGCATGTTTGGTCAGAGCGCGCTATTATGCGGCACGTCAGTGAAGCGCCACGGCTGCACGGCGTGCCGCGCGGCGTCGTCTCTGCCTGCCGGGCCAGGCCAGACAGTGCCGTGGCGAAACGCACGTAAAAGATAGCAAAACACGGCTGGCGCTGCCCACCGTGTACCTCAGTAACGTTTACAAACGCCGAAACCGCTGCTGTCCGTACACTGGCTCGTCCCGCGAGCTGGCACCTCCATGGCCCCCTGCTACGCAGCACCATGCCCAATCGCGACCCTCATGTCATGCACGGCTGCAGCTCGGGAGTGGGGACCGCGCAAGGCCTTCCCATGCACGCCGTGTCAACATCGCGCCAACCCCCCGCCCGGCCACTTCACGACACCTCGCCTGCAAAGCTCACAGCCACTCGCAACCCAGGCCGCCGCCACCGCCGGCCTCCCACAGCCTCCCACAGCGCGCCCAACCTAATAGCCCCTGTGCGTCCCCGTCACCCGCTCTTGGGCGCACCCGCCGCCGCCGCCAGCGCCCCCACGCTCCGGCTCAGCGACGCGAGCTGCACCTCGTCCAGCAGCCCCCGGCCCGCCGCCGCCTCGCCCGCCGCCGCCAGCCGAGCCGCTAGTTCCCCAGCCAGCGCCGGCGGCAGCGCCGTCACAGCCGCCGCGAACGCCCGCGCAGCTCCCTCCACCGCGCCAGCCGTGCGCCCCTCCACCTGGCCCGCCGGCGCCGCCGCCGCCAGCACCGCACCCGCCGCCGCTCCGCCGCGCGGCACCCGGCTCAGCGCAACCACGCCCTCCTCGCTGCTGCTGCTGCCGCTGCTGCCTGCAGTGCTACTGCCGGCCGCCGGCAGCAGCAGCGTAGTGCGCCGCGCAAGGCGCACCAGTGTGTCGGCGGCGGGCGGCTCCACCGCGTGCGGCGCCAGCAGCCGCGCCGCGCGCATCACCGCCGGCAGGTCCATTGTGACGGCGGCCGCCGACAGGTGCGGTAGCGCCGCCGCCAGCAGCGGTGCCGGCAGCTGCAGCGCGGCGGCGGCGGCGGCCTCGGCGAGGCCGGCCGCGCGGCGCAGCGCCGCCACCGCCAGCAGCAGCCCCGGCAGCTGGCTGGGGCTGAGGCTGGGCAGCGCCCGGAGGGTGGCCGCCTGCGGTCGGGTGTGCGGGAGCGTGTGCGGGAGCGTGTGGGAGTGGGCGTGGAGTGTGTGGGAGCGGCCAGGCGGTGCTAAGACTGTGTACGTGTGAGGGAGCATGCAGGGACGTGATACCCGGCGGATGCGGAGGGCGTGACGTGGAAAGAGCGCAGGCGCTGCGGGAGCTGCACGAGCGCCGGCGGCCCAGAGGCCGGACAGCCCCTCCCGGGACCCCGCCCCCGCCCCCACCACACGCTCCACACGTCCATGCCTTAAAATATCAAGCGGCCCAGTTCGGCAACCTGCCCCCTGAACCCCCCACACAGTCTTCAGTGCACCCTGTACAAATTTCCCAAACATTTCCCAAACATCCTTGCAACTCCCCACCCCACCCAAACACGCACGCACTCGCCGCCAGCCCGCCAGCCCGCCTCACACTCACACACGCCCACACGCGCACCCACCTGCACCGCCTCCACCAGCTGCGCGTCCGCCGCCACACCCAACGCCGGCCCCAACCCCGCCAGCAGCGGCACCGTGTCAGCCAGCCGCGCCGGAGCCAGCGCCGTCAGCGTCTCCGCCCGCGCCAGCCGCCGCAGGGCCTCCGCCGCCACCGCTGCCTGCGGCGTCGACCCGCCAACCGAGGCTGCTACCGCCGACCCCGCTCCGGCTGCTGCTGCTCCTGCTGCTCCTGCGGAGGAGGACGAGGAGGACGAGGCGGCGGCGGGCAGCTGCTGCGCGGCCTGCAGCGCGGTGACTATGGCGGGCAGCGTGTTGGGGTCGAAGGCGCGCAGGCGCGGCAGGACGGCGGCGCACAGGCGCTCCCAGAAGGCCGCGTTGTGGAAGCCCTGCGGCCAGGCGGGCGGGCGGGCGGGCGGGCGGGGGGTCAGAGTCGCGCGAGTGTGTCGCGGGGTGTGCAGGCGAGGCGGCCCGTTCAGACAGGGGGCTGGGTGGGGCTGGGTGGGGCTGGTCCGCCGTGGTGGGCTCGGCGGGCACCGGGGCTGCGGCGACGGCTGCGGCTGCGGCCTGAGGCGGCTGGGCCTCCGCACGCGGAGACTTGACACCGCAGTGCCGCCTACCACGCTCGCTGCCACCCGCCCGCCCGCCCGCCCGCCCGCACCCACTCACCCACTCACAGCCCCCTCATCACCCCGCCGCTGGAACGACATACACGCATACACACACGCGTACATATGGTACGCGCATACGTACCGGTACACACGGGCCCATCAGTGATTCTTCCTTGCGTCCTCTCACACACATAGCCCGCATACCGCCCCTCCCCCCACACCCACCCTACGGGATTGGTTCGCAGTAACCCCCACACCCACACCCACACCCACACCCACACCCGCACGCACGCGCGCACCTGCCCCGCCAGCCCGAAGCACAGGTCGCGAATGTCCACGTCCGGAGCCAGCCGCAGCGCCGCGCCGCCGCCCGCCACCGCGCCCGCCGCCAGCCGCAGCACCAGCTCGGGCGGCAGGCGGTGCCGCACCGCACTCAGGCCGCGCAGCACGTTGGCAGCCTGCAGCCGGTGTGTGGGGGGGGGCAGCAGTGGGGCCGGTGGGGCCAGGTCAGGAGCCAAGGTGTCGAAGGGCCAGCGGGGCCGGTGGGGCTAAGGGGCCAAGGCGCGTGCAATGGGCGGGTGTCCGGCCGCCGGCCCAGTACCGAGTCAGTCACCTGTGCGGGCGGGCTGTGCCCCGACCACTGCCCCTTCCACCTGTGCCCGGCATTCCCACGGTGATGCGGTATGCTCCGCCGCCCCCGCCCCCCCCGCCCGCACCTGCGTCAGCGCCAGGCGGTCCGTGTAGGTGGCCACGTATTTCTGCAGCTCGGCCGCCACACGCTGCACGCGCAGCGCGTAAGGCGTGCGCCGCTCCAGCCTGGGGGTTGGGAGGTGGGGGGTGGGGGGTGGGTGAGAAAGGTGAGAGGTAATGCACGTGGGGTGGATGGAGGGGTCGTCGGGTTTGGGGTGGCAGTAGGAATGGTCAGAGGAGGTTCAGGTGCCAGGTGCAGTAACGTCAACATTGGAGGGAAACCGGGTGGCAGGGAGGTTCAAGGAGCGAGGTGGGTGGCCCGTGGAGAGGAAGCGCACACACACACACACGCGGGGTGTTTCGGAGCTGCTGTGGCCCACCCCTCTGACCCCAAGGTTTGCTGCTGCTCCGGCTGCCGCCATGGGAGCCCAAGATCGACCGCCAGCCAGCACCGCCAACAGCGCTCGCAGCACCGACCGCGGCACCCACCGGTGGAGGTGCTCCAGGCGCATCGCTGCCGCGCCGATGTTGGCCGGTCTGAGCCGCTTCCTGAAGCGGTACAAGATGCTGTCCAGTTCCACGATGCTTTCTGAGGTGTTGATCATGCGGTTGATGTGGCCGCCGTGTGGCGTGCTGAGCTGCAGCGCGACATCAGCGCGAGGCGAGGGGATGCCGCTCGCGACCAGCGAGAGACTCCGCTGGATGATAAGCTGCAGGACCTGTAGTGTAGTTTGAGTTCCAAGTTTTCAACGCGAACCGCGTAGATCGAACGTCCAGCGCGTGCACTTACCGGTGATGCTCTACCGCTTGTCGACGCGACCGCCTCGCTCAGTAGCATGCCTGCTTGTTGTTGCATTTTATGGTTGCTGCATGTAAAGGTTGTGTGCAGTCTTGATGGGCTTCTTCTGGGCTGCCTTGGCAGCCTTGGTCTCACAAGTCAGCACAAGGGTTAACAATTCACAAAACGTGTAAATGTGTTCTGGAGCAGCGACTTGCAGTTTGTCTGCGCTCAGTTTGTCTGCGCTCAAGAGGGTTCGACCGGCGATGGATTGGACACAGCATGGTCCCCGCGGGTCTGGGCGCGGAGGCGGGAATTCCGCGGCAGCCGAGCAGCAGGCGGTCGGCATGGATGCCTGCGCGCTCGAACTGCTGCTGATGGCGGGCCCGCGACTGCCGCGGCGCCGCGGCGCCGCGGCAGGCGGCCCCGCGGCAGGCCTCGCGGCGACGGCGGCAGATTTGCCCGCCAACGACACCGGCACCGCACTGCTGCCTGCCCACACCCCCATCAACGCCTCGTCCGTGGACTGCATGTTTGCCTGGGCGGACCGGTGCTGGGTCGAATTCCTTAGCCGCGAGTCCGCCGGCGGGGATCCGCAGCCGGGCAGCAGTGACATCGCGTGCGCGCGCGACGGGGGCAGTGGCAGGGTGCAGGCGGTGGTGGATGCGGCCGCCGCCGGCGCTGGCGGCGGCGCTGGCGAGGCAGGGCCGGCCGCCGCCCCACCGGGACAGCGCAGCACCGGCTCCGGATCCGGCGCCATGGGCTACAGCAACTGCTGCTGCAGCCACACGATTGACGCCAGCGGCGCCGAAGCAGCCGCCGGTGTGGCTGGCGGCACCAGGGCGTGTGCGGGCGTGTGTGAGGAGTGCGGCGGCCGGCGCGGGCGGCTGGCGCCCCTCGACCTCACGCTGGCGGCGCTGCTGCCCAGCCGCTGCAGGCCCTCCAAATCGGTGCTTCGGGACATCCGTGAGTGGCAGCAGCAGCAGCAACAGCAGCAGCAACAGCAGCAGCAACAGCAGCAGTAACAGCAGCCGGCGCAGCCCGAGCTGCCGCCGGGGGCGGCGCTGCTGCCCGCGCGGCCGGCTCCAACTCCGGCTCCGGCTGCACCGCCGCGCCGCCTGCAGCCCCGGCGCGACCCGTTCGAGCTACCCCCGCCCGGTCGTGACGCGGCGGCCGCAGCAGCAGCCGCGCCAGCGGTGGCCACCGGCGGGCCGGCGGTCGCGGCGCCCATGCGAATGATGGGGGCGGCTGCCGGCGGCGGGGCTGAGCCGCACGCCGCCGTCGTCGGCGCCAGCGCGGCAGCAGCAGACGCTCCCGCTCCTCCAGTGGTGGTGGCGGCGGGACATGGACACGGAGCTGTGTGCACACCACCGGCGGCGGCGCAGCACAGCGGAGGAACACACGCGGCGCGGCACGCCGAGCTGCCGCCGCCATGCCACGCGGGAGCCGACGCGCTGCGGGAGCAGGCAGCGGGAGCTGGGGCACAGGGGCTGCAACCGGCCACTGATGCTGCCACTGCTGCTGCTACTGCTGGTGTGACTAGTGACGGTGCGCGCAGCTATGCCCCACTGACTGCAGTCCATCGGGAGCTGGCACGCCAGCAAGGACAACTGCAGCAACAGCAACCGGCGCCGCTTCAGCCGCAGCCGCAGCCGCAGCCACAGCTACAGCCGCAAGCTGTAGTGGCGAGCGTTGGCAGTAGCTTGGTTGGCGCCGTGCTGTCCTTTGCCACCAACGCCATGAGCTGCCACGCCCTGCACTACCGGGCCTGCTTGTCCACGCTGAACGACGCGGGCGGGAGCACATCAGCGTATGCACGCATGCACTCGCTTTGGGCCAGCGCTGGCTTGGCGTGCAAGATTTTTTAATGTGTGTGGGCGCGGGCTGAGGGTTGTTTAGTGCTGGCAAGCTGACGCGGCGTGCCGTGTGCACCCCTCCTACAGCGCCTGGCGGACCTGTATGCGAGTATGGTGCGCGCCGCCGCCACCTTCCACTTCGCCACAGCGCGCCCCGCCGCCGACGCCGTCAGCAGCAGCCCCTCGTGCCATCAGCAGCAGCCGCAGCAGCCGCTTCAGCCGCAGCAACAGCAGCAGCCGCAGCAGCCGCAGCAGCGCCACGAGCAGGAGCGCGCCGCAGCCGAGGTTGCGCAGGCGCGGGCGGCTCTTGATGCCGGCTACCACACGGTGTTGGACGAGCACAGTCGCCACTTCCTGTCGGAGCTGCAGCTGCTGCAGGGCGTGCTGCAACTGGCGCCGGAGCGGGGCGGGGCCGCCGCGATTGGGGCCGGAGCGGGTGGGGCCGCCTCGGGTGGGCCCGGCGCGGGTGGGGGCGCTGACGGGCGGCTCACGAGGAAGCGCCCGCGCCAGGGCCAGGACAGCACGGCTGGCGAGCCGCAGTCGCAGGAGCAGCAGTTGCAGGAGCCGCAGCCGCCGGGGCCGCTGGCTCTGGTGTGGGTGCGGGTGCTGCGCGATGTGGTGGAGGAGCTGGGTGGGGTCTGAGCTGGCGCGGCACCACCTGCACCTGGGCACGCAGCGGGCGTTGCTGGCGGCGCGACTGGATGCAGCCGGCTGCGGTAGCAGCGGCGGCGGCAGCAGCAACAACGCCTGGGGCGTCGGCGGCGTCGGTGCGGGTGGCGGCGCTGGCGAGGTGGGTGGGCTGTCTGGTAGCAGAGGGCAGCAAGAGCTGCTCCACCGCGGCTTCTTCGCCGCGGCCGCGCCAGGCGGCTCGCAGCTGGGCTGCGGGGTCGGCAGCGCGGAGCTGCCACCGCCGCTGCCGCCGGCGCACGCACAGGGTGCCACTGGCAGCACCACCTTAAATGGGCACGGCGCGCCCGCTGCGCCTGCGATGCCCTTCGCGGCTCCCGCTGCTGCCGCCGGCGCCCACCTCGGCTGCGCGCCCCAGCCGGTTCGGGGGCCACCCGCTCTCCAACAGCCGCAGCAGCCGCAGCCGCAGCCGCAGCCGCAGCAGAAACCACAGGAGCCGCAGCAGCGGCCGCAGTTGCCTGCCTGTGCCCCCACACGTCCGGCCGAGCCGCAGCATCCGCCGCCGCATCGGCCGGCGCTGGCAGCCCTGTCCGCCGGCCGCTGGCAACAGGCCGACTCGGAACAGCGGCGACCGCCTCCCGGCGCCGGCGGCGTCAGCAGCAGCAGCACACGCCGCCTTGGCATCGGAGACACCACCGGGCCTCCGCGGCCTCCACTGCCTCCGCGACCTCCGCGGCCTCCACTGCCCCCTCCGCCCCCACTCTTGCCGCCACTGCCTCCGCAAGCCTCACATCGCTGACGGCCACTTGCGCTGTGAGCGAGGCCCGCCGCGCGGTGTCGGACGCAGCCTCGGCCTCAGCCTCAGCCTGGGCCTCGGTCCAGGCCCAGACACCGGCCCAGACACCGGCCCAAAAAATAGTATAATGTACGTTCTGGGACAGCTCCGACTAACCCCGAACTAACTCGTGTACTGCACCCCAACCCCCTCAGCCGTACAGGAGTTTCAGTGGGAGTCGGCCGCTGCACAAGTGGGAGCCGGTAGTTGTACGGCGGCCTGGCTCGGAAGCTACCTGACTGTTGTGACGCACACAGGCAGTTGGTGCTAGTCGGCGGGCGCGCGAGTGGGAGCTGGCAGTTGAACACGCACGCTCATGGGAAGCAGCGTCTGAGCACAGTGGAGCACGGAGGAGGCTGGTGGTTGGCGCGCCGCGCGAGTGGGAGTGCATAGTGTTGCGCGCGCCGTCTGGGAAGCTGCGTGTGTGAGCTGCATGTAAATTCAGAGAGACGCATGGGGCTGACCCCGTTTTCATGAGCTGCCTCTGAGCGCACACGGTTTTTGGGCTGAGAGCACACGGTTTTTGGGGCGAAGCCCCCCCAAAACACCCCTGTCCGTGCGTGCTGCCTGCTGCCTGCCTGCTGCCTGCCTGCTCACCAAACTCACTCCTGGCGCAAACTGCGAATGTCGTGTATTAGAACTTAGAAATGCCTATTGATTGCAAATAGGCGGCAGGTCCAAATCGGCCGGAGCGAGAAGCGACTTCGCAAGTCCATGGACAATTGACTGTCGCGAGGTCGCGAGTAAAGCGGCCGAGCGCTGTTATTCTTAGCTATATGAGGCAAACTATATCGACGGCAAAACAACTCAGGGCAAAATGCAGGAGTTGCGTGCAGCCATGGGTCAACGAGTGTGCCATAACGTGACGCATGCGTTCCGAAGTCCCGTAGGGTGAGAGTTCCCGAAGCCCACGCCCTCCATACACACGGAATGATACGTAGGTAGGCATGGTGTAAGGCTCAAGGCAGAAGGTGGAGACGGCGTGCTGGGTCCCGGCGCTGTCTGTTGCTGGATAACCGCGCTGGCACTTTCGGCTGCGCGCACTCCTCGCTCCGGGTCGCCCGGCCAGGCCACGCCACACAGACTCCACGCCATGCTTGTGCAGGGAGATACGTATGCACGACCGCGAGCGCACCTGCAATGCAGTCCAGTCGGGGTCCATGGGTGAGCCGCGGACTCGTAGTTGTAGCGCAAATGCAAACGGCGTGCGTCAAAACAAGTGGCCGGGCGACACGTGAGCAAGCAGGAAAGAGACAGGGCTCGCGCGCTGGCGAAAGGCAGGCGGGCCGCGAGTACGACAGGCGGGCGCAATGGGCAAAGACAGCATGCGCGTGCTTCAACATCACAACCGGTTGCGAGGAGGCGAAGGCGTTCGGAGTCGCGTGCTGGACAGAGCTGCGGCTGTGGCTGACCCTACGGCATGCCGATAACTAGCGACGTGTTTGGTAGTGCATGTAAAGCTTGCTCGCGCTGATCGCGCTTTGCGCCGTGGTACGCTTGTCTGGGCTCACGAAGAGCTCCCCGGGATGAGGCGAAGGACGCAGCAGATTACCAAGCCGCGAGAGGCAGTGTGGGCTAGAGCCCAAGCGCCTGCCTCAACAGCACAACCGAAAAGCGGGGTAGGCCGCGCGCCCTGTTCCCGCAGCACAGGCGACCACGCCTCCCGCCCCCCACCCTGCTCAGAAGCCAAAGCCCGCACGAAACACGCCGAACACAGCCACCTAGCTCAGCCCTCTCGGAACCCTGGCAAGCTCTCTAGAAACGCCCGAACTGCCCAACGGCACCGCCTCAAACGTAAGCCCCGAAACGCCGGCAACAGTGCTCGTATCGTGTAGATGTCCTCAGGCACCCGGCATCTGCACCTGCGTAGATGACCCCGACCGCGGCATCTGCAATTCAGCCCCCAAACCCCCCAAACATCGACACTTCCCCCTAAACTGCGCCAAAAACAGCCCAAAACATCTGCACTGCGTAGATGCGCGGCCCCCAAACCCAAACTTTTTACTCCGCCTTCGGCGGATTTTGGGCAGATTTCTACAGCGTAGATGGAAGATACGAGCACTGGCCGGCAACCCCTTCAAGCCCGAGAACTCCACCCGCAGCCCTCTCCCCACCCCTAATCAACCCGAGCCGCCCGGCACCGTGCGCAGCCGCCGCCCCAACCTACAGCCACAGCCGCTGCCCGCCGCACGCCCGCAGCTCCACTGGCCTACAAACGCACACGCAACGCCGACCGGAAATCCCGCAGCAGCCGACACGCACCGACCCCAGCTCTCTGACGAGAAGGCAGCAGAAGCACCCACAGCCCCTCACACGAGCACCCGACCGCCGCGCCCTCCTCCCCCGTCCCAATAGCGTTATCCCGCCAACAGCCCGCAACCGAGACACGTCCGAGTCCCAGGATGCCCACCCAGTCCTGACCGCTGAAGTAAGCCGCCACCCAGCGTCCTGTCCGCACCCTGGCCTACACGGACCCAACCCATGCCGAAGCGTCGCCAGTCGGCCCAGAGCTGGAACACCGCCCAGGCCGCCGTAGTCAAACACTCACATCGTAGGAGTGCGGCCGGGAGCGGCGCCCCACCCGAACACTTACATCGCCACCGCCCCGCCATTGACTGCCGCCGCTGCCTGTCGCCGAGCCCGCCGTGGCTGAGGAAGAATGGTGCTGGTGCTGGAAGCTGACTGTCGGCTGCGCCGCTTACGTGGAGGATATGGACATGTCCGAGCGGCATGGTGACGGGGGTCCCGAGTCAAGTGACATGTCAGACGAAGCGCCATCGTCCGTTGGCTGGTTGCCGCGCAGATGAGCAAGGTGCGGAGGCGCGCGCGTCGAGCCTGCCATGTTGCGGGGCGGCGGTGGTGGCTGCATCTGCGTCAGCGGTGCGGGCTGCTGCAGTTGTGGGGCTGCAGGGGCCCGTGCCGCGGCGCTGGCCGGGGCGGGAGCGGCCGGCAGGAGGCGGCGTAGGACGCCCATGTCGCACGGGCATGGCAGCAGGTACCGGTGCCGCTGCCGGAAACGTCGCAGTGCAGTGAGGAGGAATGCTCGCGAGTAGCCACGCTGCTGCAGCTGCCGTAGGGCCGTGCGCGCAGCGGCCAGGAATGCGCGAAGGGCCGTGCTGAGACGCGCGGCTGTGACGAGGGCGTTGACGGCCACATTGATCTTGACGTGTGGTGGGATGCAGCTGCAGAAGGGCGTGAAGCGCCGAAGCTGTAGGTTGGCGTACTTGGGGCTGCTGCGTTTGTCGAAGGGTTCCAGGCTGTATACTATGTGGCGCGGAATGGGGGACGTGGAGGCGGTGACGGCGAAATTCAGGTAGGGAAGGCGGGGTGCGGCTGCAGTGGTGCGCCCCGATTCAGCCAGCTTGAGGGCGTTGGAGTATATGCCGCAAAGGCCGCCGGGGAGGGTCTGGTCTTGGGAGATGAGGAGGGGGAAGATGGGGTTGCCGGGGGACAGCAGGTCTTCGGTGTAGCGTTGCGTGTCGGAGAAGGCGGTGAGAATGTCCAGCGCCAGCGCCGGCGGTATGGCCAGTGATGTGGCGTGGGGCTGGAAGGCGGCGGAGTACAGCGCAGCTTGCCACCGATACTCATCATATGCCAGTGCAAGATTGGCGACAAAGGATGCAAAGTTTGCGCCCATAGCCACTCCACATATTTTAAGGAAAACGGCGCTGCGGTATGAGGTGACCGCATTGGACAGCAATGCACGCAGGACCGTGCGGAGCACGTCGGCTGTCCACATGAAGTAGAGCCCTTGGGTGTCGCGCCCACGGAAGGGGTGAGGCTTGGCGGTGCGCTGGCGGCGGCCGGGGTTTGGGGTTGTAGGTTGGCTGCGTAGATCCCAGGATGCTTGCGAAGGCCAGGACGCGCGATGGTGGGAGTGCGCCTGAACGAGTGTGTGTGTGTGTGTGGTTACAAGGTGGTGAGCACGTCGTGCATTCCTGTCCTTGTAGAGACCAAGGCCCGGGCCGGGGGGCCCTTATAACGCCTGCAAACACTTGTATATGCAGCTAGGTTGGTCCCCGAATGGGGGTGCATTTGCTCCTGTGCTCCCAAATGGAATCGAGTAGCGCGGCTAACCTAGCTGGGTCCGTTTTCTGCATAACGGTCAGCATCCTTCTCGTAAAATCGATCCCGCTAGAGTGTGCCTGAATCATGCCCCCGGGCCTCGAGGTCGGAGGCCGCGCCCAGCCGGGACGGTGTGGGACTGCACGGCATCGGGAAAATGGTGACTAGGCTGGGGGCTTGGGGTACGGTGGCGAAAGGCAAGGGGAGGCACGCGTTGATGGCAAGCATGGCACGGTGTCTCCCTGTCTGCGCTTCCCTGTCTGTGCCTCCCCCTGTCTCCCTGTCTGCGCCTCCCCCTGACTCCCTGTCTGCGCCTCCCCCTGTCTCCCTGTCTGCGCCTCCCCCTGACTCCCTGTTTGCGCCTCCCCCTGACTCCCTGCCTGTGCCTCCCCCTGTCTCCCTGTCTGCGCCTCCCCCTGTCTCCCTGTCTGCGCCTCTCCCTGACTCCCTGTTTGCGCCTCCCCCTGACTCCCTGTCTGCGCCTCCCCCTGACTCCCTGTCTGTGCCTCCCCCTGTCTCCCTGTCTGCGGCCCCCCCTGAAGGTCACCATGTCGCGCGGTGCCTCTGTGTCAAGTTGCCCCCGTGCGCGCGGTTTGCACGCCATGTTCGCCGTAGATCATGGTGCCATAGTAACTTCCACCCCCTAGCTTCCCCTGGGGCTCAGCCCTTTTTCCAGCTGTACAAAGCTGACACCCCCTTGTCACACGGTTGTCGAGCGCGGGCGGGACTCGCTGGAGTGCATGAAAGCCGCTTGTGGGCACGCGCTGGCGGGGCGCAGGCCGCAGGGGTGGCTCGGCGGAAACTCGGCAGAAACTCATGCGGAACTCATGCAAAACTCATGCACAACTCGCCCAGAACTGGAGTGAAACCGTGAAATAGCCATTCTTGAGGGCGCTGGCGTGTAAACATTATCGTATTTACTGGGACAGTTAACGTTGGCGCTCAGGTCCTCCTGCAGCTGCTTCGCAGGTAGCCAGAGCTCGAAAGCGGCATCCTGCTGCTTTGAGGGTGGTCTGGCATTTCTGACAAAGGCTGTTTCAGAGCCGCTCAGCCTCTGGAGGGATCTGCACAGGCCTCTGAAGGGCTCTGAAGGGCTCTGAAGGGCTCTGGAGGGCTCCGGAGGGCTTGAGTCCGGCACGCAAGAGACCTGCGCGCCGAAAAAGAACATGGGGTGAGTCAGCACACAAGTGAGCACCGACAAGTTCCCAATCCAGCGCCCTCAAAAACGACAGCCGCCGTCGGAGCAATGTCGCATCCGAGTCAACAAACATGCCTCGTCCTGTGGGTCCGCAAAACGACAGCAGTTTACACGCACACAGTTGCACACTACTTGCGCCGGCACTCCCACTCGTAGCACGTGCCGCGCATGCCATGCCTGCACCTGGCGGCCTTGGTGCCGCACTTGCAGCAGCAGCCGTCGGGGCGCAGCAGCAGCACCGTAGCCACCTTGCAACACGCCACCATTAAGGCCTTATTAGGTTCAGCTGCACTGGGAAAGAGTTTAACGGCGGCTCCTAGGCTGTTGACGCGCCGGCGCCGCGCCCAGCAGCCAGCAGTTCTTCGAGGATGGCACAGGCGGTGCGACAAGGGAGATGGTCCCCGTGAATACGGGAAAAGTGGGCTTAGCCCCCACCACGTCAAATGTCTGAGGCCGAAGGTATCGAAACTACCTCATCTCCCGGGCATAGCCGGGGTCGGTTGGTACAGGCACCGCCAACCAGCGAGCAGCCGCTCCCACCATCCGCAGGGCCACATATCAAGCACAAACGAACAGCCGCACTACCGCTGCTGCCACTAACTGCACGCTCTGCTCGCCCGCGGGCAGCTAGCTAACTGAACACAAGCTGGCTTCTCAGCCTGCGCGCCGGCGCCGCTTCATGGGCGGCTCCCCGCTTGCCGCCTCCACGTGGCCTTGCCCGCACCCTCAGCTTCAAGCATGCGCACCTCCGCCGCCCAGCTTGGGGCCACTGCCAGCCCCGGGGCCACGGTCTCCACCGCCAGGCCCTGGGCCAGGGCTGCTGGGGTCGCCGCCGCCACCGCTGCCAGGCCCACCACCGGGCCTCAGCGCTGTAGGTCGCGCGTGGCCCAGCAGCATCTCCATGAGTGTATGCCTCATATTTGTTGAGAGTTTACATCACGGCCCCTACGCCCATGCACAAACATAAGAACTTAGTGCGGCAATACAAAGCTGTAAGGGATCGGAAAGCTTGGCCCAAGCTTTTCCCCCAGGGTTGCACCCTGGATGTGCAACCCTGGACGATACCCGTGTGTTGAGGATCGGTCGATTCTGGGTGGTCGCGCCCGCTAGTAGTGTTACAGTGGCACTAGTACAGCGACGCATACGGCAACACACCGACATAGACTTGGCCTGATACGTGGCTCTCGATGACGTTTCTAACCCCATGCATAGGCACGAAACCCGCCCATCCGACGTTCCCCATATCGCCACGCCTGTGCGTTTGGTCCATGATTTACTCGCGAAGGTAGCAGCGGTTGTGGACCGGCGCCTGCCGCCTGCGCAGTATGTGGACCGGCCGCACGCTCGGCCTACAGGGGTGTCGCTAGAGAGTATGCAGCTGCCGCCTGCGAGTGGGGGCCTGGGGCTGCTGCCTCTGGTGCCACATGTCCGCGCCCGGCATGCGGAGTTGGCTGTGCAATGTGTGCTGTGCGCGTGTGGTCTCCTGTCGTACGTGCCGCCGTGGGTGACGATGGTGGCGGCCTGGCTGCGCCGGCGCCATCCCGCGGCCACGGTGCTGTGTGTCTTGTGCCCTGGGGGTGGCTCGCGTGTGCTGGGCAAGCCTGTGGCCCCAACCTCCCGGCCGCTTATCCGGCTGCTTGGGGCGGTGTCATAATTGCCTCCAATTGCTTTGGTAGCATCGCCGGCGCCCGGCGCCTGGGTAATAACGTGCCCTTATGGGGCAACCCGGCGCTTCGGGACGGCGCGCGCACTTTTTCTGAAGCTTTTCCTGACTTGTTTGCCCTGCCGGGGTTGCTGTGTGTGGGCGTACTGGTGGCTGTGCATGATGGCCTGACCCGTGTGGGCGACGCGTACGCCTGCCCGGGCGGGTACGCCTGCCTGAACGTTGATCGTGAGTGTACGCCGCGTACGCCTGCCTGAACGTTGATCGTGAGTGTACGCGGGTGTATGTTGACAAGGTGTGGCGTCGGGTGTTAGGGTGGCCACCGCGGCGGCCGTTGCCTGCCCCTCTCCCGGGCCCGGCCTCTGCCCATCTCGCGGCGGCGCGGGTGGCCGCCGCCGTGGCACTGCTGCCCGGGGGATGGGAGGCCGCCGCGCCTGCCGCCCGCTCGGATCCCGGTGGCGTTGCTGCGGCTCCACCGCAAGATGCATCGGTGCAGCATGTCGTGCGGGGGCTTGGTTTGGTTCCAGTGGTGGGGCCGCCCGTGCTGTTACTGGAGTATACGGTCAAGATTGGTACGCTTATGCAGCTGGCGCCACAGCTTGAGCGGTTGGGCACGAAGCACTTAGAGTATGTTCGTGAGGCCGGTGTCATTGGCATGCCTGACGCGGACCAGCTGTTGGCCGCGGGTGCGTTCCGTGCCACGCTGGCGCGCTTGTGGGCCTTAAAGTGGGAGAATCGGCATAAAGAGGCTTTGTGGCGTTTGTCCGCCAATGCGTGTTGGGCGTTCCCTAAACATGCCAGTGAGCGGGCTGCGGGCGTAGTGCATGTTTGTAAGGCTTGTGGCGAGGGGATGCGCACGGGGATCGCCGGCACTACTTCTGAGATTGCGTGGTGGCACGGGCGCTGCGTGAAGCTATCGGTATGGCTATGGGCGCATTGCCCTGTGACTCTTTGGATGCCCTTGCCCGGTCGGAGTTGTGGCTGGTCCAGCCGCCTGGTGGGCTGTGTCAGCCGGTGTGGGATGTTGTGTGTCTTGCTGCGTTGTCGGCCATGGATTTGGGGCGGCAGCGGGTGGTTATGGCTGGCCACGGTTTGCCTGTATCCGCTACCATCCCGTCTGCGCGTGTGTTAGCTATTGGTGTTGCTGTCATTGCGGATTTCTGGGGGCGCCTGCAGGCCTTCTCTAGTTTGGGTGTCAGGCCTGGTGGGTGGGATGCGGTCCCCTCTGGCCACCCCTTCCTGGCGCGCGGGTCGGGTGGTGGCGTGGCGTTTGGTTCCACCGTGGGATGATGCGTCTCCGCCGCCGTCTCCATGATGTTGGTGTTGTGCGTCTGTGGGTGTGTTTGGGCATGCCCACCTGTTTCGCAGCCCCAGCTTGCGTCTGCTGGCGCTAGATTCCGCGCTTTCGTGTGGTCTGTCTGGCTGTTGCTCAGATTTGCGGTGCCTTATGAGCCACGTGCTTTGTGATGCTGCTGTTTGGTGTGGCTTTGGCGGGCTGCGGCTTAGCTTCGACGCGCCTACGCAGCTGTGAGTTGGGTTGGCAGCCAAGCGGGGGTTGCGGTTTGCTGCGTTCCTCGGAATGGTGGCTTCCCTCGTAGCCGTGATGGTGTTTACACTGTCCCCTTCTTGTAACCTCACAATCATATCGCCGCATCTGTAAGACGATAAAAGCTACCGGATGTCCCAAGGGCAGTTTCATAGGCTTACACCCTCCCCCACTTGAATGGGACCCGTCCTCGGGTTCGTCACCAGCGGCGGGTTCTCCGCGGCCAGGCGCCCCCTGAGGGCCTAGTTCGGGTGGAGAGGCCCGCTTCAACTCATTTGGTTTATGGGTGCCTGCTTTTCGTCGAATTTGCGGAAGCAGGATTCGATCCTGTCACTTGCCGCATGCATCGTGCCACACTCACGTGCATGCGAGGTAGGGATTTTGGTCTCGATACCACTTGTAAGACGATAAAAGCTACTGGATGTCCCGAGGGCAGTTTCATAGGCTTACAGCATCTATGTAGACTCCAGATGTGTGTGACCTTGACGACATGTGATTCCTGATCTATCTGAAATCAAACACTAACAGTCTGTGATGCTGCGCTTACGACTATCTGACTTGACCAAACACGGACATGCGAGTAGTATTATAGCCACTTTTGTGCATTTGAGATGGGGTGGGGTTGCATGCAACCGTAGGCAGGATTGAGGGGCCGATCGCAATCCAGGCTAGGTGGGGCTCTGGTTTCAACGGGTTCCACTGTATGTGCCTACTTTTCTGCCTGTTGAACAGCATTGGGCGCCACCATTCTGATTAGGTGATGCGCCTGCTAGTCCTGCTACTGAATTGACATCAAACCTGCCTAACCTGCCTATGAAACACATCTCTACGCGCGCTCAGTGACATGCGTACGGCTAGCAAACTTTGCCAGGTGTGATGGTCAGGGGAGTGATCCGAGAACCCGAGAAGGGACCACCTGTAATACTCACTCACTGTAGACTAGTGCGTTGTCTATGTGCTGACCGTCTAGAGTTCATCGGAACTCAACACCGTGTCAACTTACCACACACTCCTGCACTGCTGGCATACTTGGGCGTTGGGCTCACAAGCCACCGAACGGAACGTGTGAAAAGGGCGCGTGCCAAGCTGGGGGCCAGGTTTGCGCATGGAATTGACATCCTGGGACCCAGAACGTGCTGCGCGCGCGCGTGGCGACGCAGTTACCAAACGGGTAGAACAACCTGATATACCAATATCCCGACCTCCAACTGGCGGCACGGTCACGCTGGCTATTGAAATGGCTGAGGGGGCCTTTCCAGGGTGGAGCCTCAGCTTGTAGCGCAGCTTGGGACCGTGGGTAGGATGGGGGTAGCGCCGTAGCGGCACAGTTTGTGTGGCCTGGCCTGCGACTTGAGGTGTTCTTCGTCATACATGAGGTCATTTTGTGCAAGCAAGATTGGCTGCACTAATGCCAAGAGTTCTCATGACTCGTAGCATGGGCAGGCCCCATGCAGGTATGCTTCAGCTTCTCAGCGCCTCCGGACTCCGGAGGAGTTAGTGGGGCCGCATGGACTTCAAGCCATGTAACATGCTCATGCTCAGCTTCTCAGTCCTGCTCGGCTCGGGCCAGTCGCAAAAACCCGGCCTCCCATGAAATACAATACTGCACGCTACCCTTACCAACCAAAATAGCTTATGTTGCCTTTTCCACAGCACGGATGGTCGCTTGGGTGGTCGCGTCAGCCCACGAATTCGCGAAGCGTCTCTGCGAAGTCGACAAGCCCTCCTGAGCCCGCGAAGACCACGAGCGTGTCTCAGCCAGAGCCCAGAAGCGTCTCGCAGCCAGTGAAACCTGGCACCATCACGAGCTTCATAGAGAACAACCTAGGCATTCTTGCAGTTGGGGCAATCGCAACGTCTTGTTACGGTGCCGGCTTTGCGGCCCACAGCATTCTTTCAGGTTTGCAAAATTCCCAGGTCACTGCAAACGCCAAAATCGACATCCAGGCAGCAGAGCAGCGCGCCCTGGCAGCGGAGCAGCGCCTCCAGATAGCGGAACTGCGCAAGGAGCAAGCGCAAGGTCTGCTGGACATCGTGTTCCATTCGGACTACGAGAAGTATCGTGACACTGTCCTGAAAGACAACGCCAACAAGCGAGGCGGGGCCGGGGCATAGGCACACGCTTTTGTGTTTGGAATTTGCCCATACCGACAGGTGCGGGGGTGATAACGACGGATTCCTGATATGCTTCTCGACGCCGGGGGCATGCTTTTGGGATGCAAACGGCTTGTTGCGATGCCTTCATACCGTTCCCACAATGAGCCCTTCTTTCCGAACAGGTGCCGCCCCTGCCGTGCCTTTTCGTGGCGCATGTGTGCGGCACGTGGGTAAGTAACACCGCTTCAAGCGTCCGGATGGGTCAGGAAGCAATTAGGGGCACGGACAGAGTACACGCTGGGATCCTGAACACAGAGGTTGCGGTGGGGGTGGGCGAAGGGACCAGGGTGGGGCGGATACACCAGGTTTAGAGGAATATGACCGTCGAGGGGACTGTTTGCGTGACTCAGCAGTGTGCATGTCAGGTGAAGGCAACCGCGCTGTTGCTCTTGGATGAGTGCGCTTACCACTCAGCAAGGCGCCACCTGGTCAGTGTCCATTGACAGCTGCCGGCTGCCTCGTGCTCATTCTTGACTCGTGTCCCTGTATTCTCGGCTGCCCTTCGTGCAGGTGCAGGTCGCAGTATTGTACGCATAGCGCAAGGTCAACCACCCACACCGCCATGCTTCAGATGGCCGCTGGAAGAGAACTGGAAGAGAACTGAAGAGCACGGCGCCTCGCGGACACTCAGTCAAGAAGCTGTGTACCTGTCTGTGGCTGATGTGACCGGTGGTTGACATGGAGGCAGGACTTGCTGTTGGTGGGCCACGAGTGCGTTTGATTAGCGTTTTGCTGTGTGCGGAGGGGTTGCGCCGACTGAGCTGGCTAGCAACAGCAGATAGAGACACTTACATGGCATAGGTGGATTAAATATCCGGTGCAATGGCATTGCGTATGGCGTCTACAGGACTCTCACTGCTTACTATGGATGGCTCCACTATGGCTGTCGTGGGCCACGACCGGCGCATGTCATTCACTGGCTCACCTGAGCATGGGGGACGTTAAACAGTTTGGTGCCGAACATGAGTCAGCCTGGGAGAGGTTGTCTTTGTTACAATTACAAGTAGCAGCATTCCTGGTTTAGCTATGTGGTCCGTGGCGCTGTGTGGGAGGGTGGCGCGGCCCTGGTCTGCAGAGTCCCCCGCACAGAAGGGGCCATGCGGTTTGTTACTTTCAGTTGGGCGGTGGATTTGACAGGGTTTTCCAGGCGTCTTACAGTGCCCTCCACGGGTGCATCATGCCCCCGCGGTATATTAGGGCCATCCGTGGCTCTCGCCAACGCCGCGTCCCCACACGCGAACAATGTTAGCGATGTGCTTGCGAAACGTGAACGCGAAGAAGCGCGTGTTGAGTTGAGTTTACGCCCAGAACAGGCGACCACTCGGGACGGTGTGAGAGGGCTAGCGCAAAGACAGGATCAACCCATCTTGCTCCTCACATCACAGACCTAGGCTGGACGGCTGGGGAGGACAAGGGTTAACTCCAACTCTCGTCGCTGAATCTGCGCACCCTACGGAGCGTGAGGAATGCGCATCAGCAAACTACCAGCCTGGCAGCTAATCAGCACCGCATCGGTACAGTAACTCCGGCGTTCAACCAGCCGCGCGCTCCTGTCTGCTGGCGCAATTTGTTTGTTGGGTCTGGGAGGTTCTGCACACTATGGGACTTCGCCACCTGCCCCGCTTGCATTGTTCCATCGAACCCTACAGAGCTGGGCTGGCCAGGACAGAGCCTGGGCTGGACAGGACATGGATAGGACAAGGCGTCTTACAAAAAGCTACTTTGGGGCTCCAAATCTTATTATAAGATGAAGATATGAGCCCTGCCCTGAAGAAGCATGGGGTTCCGCGACTGCTGCCCCAGATACGGCTACGCCGCTAGGCACTACCTCTGGGCTTGGGCCAGGGCCAGGGCCCGGCACGCGTGTCAGGATTCCACACCATCTATGCGCATTACAGGCACCCGTGTCACAGAACCAAACTATACCTAGCTTTTGACCTTGCTCAACAACTTCCCAACGCCCCACGGGCGTCGGTCTAGGCGCGGGGCAGGAGCGACCTCCGGGCGCCTCAGGGCATTCCGGCACGGCGACCGGCATGGCTCAGAAAGTCCCCGAGAACTCGCGCTATAGTTTCCCGGGTTGTTTGCCGTCAACATACACTGTCTTGTAGATGCGCTAAAAGCGGGCGCCGGTGCCTTTCCTCGCCAGATCGCGAAAGTCAATTGTCGATTCTTGCGAGAAGGCACTTCTCGCTCCGCCCGAGTTTTCCCTGCCACCTATTTACATGCAATAGGCAATAGCAAATACTAATACGTGGCAGTCGCGGTTTCTGCGGACCCCGGGTGATCCCCAATGATCCCCGGGTGACCCCCGGTGATCCGGGGGTGTGTGAATACCAGCCCAAGCTAAACTAAACCATGTGATATACCCAGCACAAAAGAGAGAGGAGGAGAGCGTGGCCTATAAATGACAACGGGGGGGCGAAGCCTCTGCGGGGGGTGACGGCATCGGTGGGTAGGGACGTCGCCCTCGGAGGGCGGGGGCGAAGCCCCCGTGGCGTGGCCGGGCCGGCGTAGAGGGGGTGTTTTGCAAGCTCGGGGGGCTCAGCCCAAAAACGGGCTCAGCCCCTACTAAGCAAGGGTGTGACGCTCAGCGTGGGCGGCATGAACTTGCCCAGCGACAGGACGTGTGTCCCAATGGTCGCCACTGTGTGCCCCAGCACGCTCCACGCCACGCCATACCACCACCTCCGCCTTGTAAGACCGAAAGCACCTAGCATGTGCATCAACCCGTGCATCGCTTGCAAGCACTGCAACCGGCTTGCCGACTGCCGAGACCGAAGTTGGGACCCGGGGCCGCGGCATATTCAGGTGGGATCGACATGTGTGGCTCGGCTGTTGCAATATTGTCAACTTCATCGCCCCGCGACGCTTGCCGTCAACATAACCTGACCTATAGATGCAACAGTGCTAGGGCTCCAGCGCGATACTCGCAGATCGGCGAAAGGAAGATTGTCCATGGACGCGGAATCACAAATCACCTACCGCAAGCAAGGCTGCCCGTTGTCGACGACGCAGACACGCAGGCGGGCAGGCACGGACAGGGGTGGTCCTGAGGGGCTTCGCCTCCCCCCCTGAATCGCTTCGCTCAGGGCTCCCAGCACGGCGAGCGAAGTCAGTGAGCGAACCAGGGGCCCCGACTAAGTGTGTGCCCTCGCACCGACACCACCTTCCCCATCGGTTTCCCTGCTCCCCTTGGGCTTGTTCCCATCTACCACGCACTTAACACCCGTGTACGCAAGACTTCCGCTTTAAGAAGCATCTCGATCTAGTTTAATACCGCTTCCGCATCTCTTCTTCATCTAGGACACATCTACGGTATCGAGCCAGACCCCTTCCCCACACGCTCGGACACGCTCTGTCACCACACAGTCATGTCTAGTCTGCTCTAAATGGATCCTTGGGCCGCTCATCTGACGCTGGAAACGCGAAAAATTTTACGGGGTTGGACGCATTCCGCGCGGGTGATGCGAGTGGGTTGCACAAGACATCACCTTTGCCAGCTGCCGCCGCTTCCACGCCCTGGCCGCCCGCCTCCTTCACTCCTTGCACATGATCTCCCTCCCCCGGTAGTTCATCGCTCGTGACAATTGTCACGAACGAGCGGCGTGGAGTTTTGAGCTTAGCCCGGGCTAATTGATGGCTGGCACGGATGAAGCTATGAGGCACGGACTAGTCTTGGTCAGGCGGGCTGGTATCTGCAGGGTCTTAGGCTAGAGCTGCCCTGTTACAGACGGCTTTCCAGCTGCCATGGGGGCGCATGCCGCGCACAGAAAAGGGGCCAGCTAGAAGGGCCAGGGAAGTGCGGACAGGTGCATCATCGCACAAGTTACAAGGGTACGAGGCCAGTCAAGGGGCAGCCAAGTCCGAGCTTGGGTGTACAGGGTACGTGTTGGGGAAGCGTTCACCAGTCAACGTCATGTGTTCACCGTCTCGCATGTGTGCGGTGTGGCTCTGGGTCTGCTAACTGCCGGAAAGGGGCGGCCTTTTATACTGACTGTACGCCCATCCGTGCGCTGTTCGACAGTTCTAAGACAACTCCGCGCGCCAGGAAACTTCCAACGTTGCATCACGCTAACTCAGCAACGCTTGCAAGCTGCAAACGCACCCACGTGCACAACCATGTCGCACATGCTACCGTATTTCAATATGTATCTTGCAGTAAATGCAAATGATCGAACTCCCTTCGAGCTCGTTATCGCCAGCTGCCGTGGTCGCCGCGGCACGCGTGTCGCTTGCCGGCCAGCGCCTCCCGGCGCCACCAATGCACCGTGTGTCGCTGCCCCCTTTCATGCGGGCCGGCTCGCAAGCACGGCCTTCGCTTCCCCTTCATTTCCAGACTGTCTTATGGTTGGCGTGCGCTGTTGCTACTTCACTTCCGTACCCGTTTTGGGCGGTGACCTGATCCTCCTGTACAGTCTCAGGGCGCGCAACCACCACAGCAAACCGGGTGGGAGTGAAGTTGGCGCGGGTGGGAGCATGCGTGCCTGCCTGTCGTATTGACCATTTGACCGTATTGGTCAGTGCGTCGGTTGAGGTTAGGCAGTCAGGCACTGTTGGCGACTTGGCGTGGGCGAAGGGACAGGAACTTGGGTTCTTACCCGGTTGCTGCGCGCTGTGCCGCAGTTGTGGGAACTTTGACTGGTGTTCATTGTGTTTTGGCCCCGGTGCTGAGGGAAGGGCCTGGGAAGTGTGCTAGCAGCTGAGATTGCGGTCGTGGAGCGCTGGGGCACTGCGAGACCTGAGCTGACGGTCCGGCCTGAGCTGACGTTGTTCTTCCCCTAGATGTGTACTTCTGCGTTGTGGGCTGATGTAAGTGTCGTTTGTGTTTTCATCGGGCGCTGACAGGAGCGGTGCCTCTAGGCCGCATAGGTACCGGTGTTGCGGTGTTGCTTAGTTGCTACTTGATACATGACCACTCGGGCACTGTCAGTCGAAACTCGAAACGACCTACAGTAAGGCGCATCCCTCAAATCGCCACGGCACTACTCGCTTGAACCTGACGGGTTTTGCAGGCAAGTAACACGTCGCACGCGGGCTCATGGCGTGACAGGCACCCAGCACCAGTCGTATGAGGACGCCCGGTGCTGTTTGGACTGAGCGGAAGGTTTGAGGGAGGCGAAGGTGGGTGTGGGTGCTGACGGAGACGGGTCTTGGGAAGACGCAGTCGGTGGTGTCAGACGGTGCAGTTTTGAATGAGTTTCGCATGAGCTTCCGCCGAGTTTCCTGCGAGCCGCCCCCGCGGCCTGCACCCCGCCAGTGTGCAGCCCACTCGCGTCACCCGCGCGGAACGCGTCCAAACCCCATAAATTTTTGCGTTTCCAGCGTCAGATGAGCGGCCCAAGGATCGCATGAGAGCTTGCTGCACACGTTTGTATGGGGACAGAGCGTGCGCTGTACGTCAGAAAGTCTGGCTCGATACCGTAGATGGGAATGCGTTGGATACTGAATGGGTGCGGAAGCTCTGTCAAACAACTAAATCGAGATGCGTCTTACAGCGGAAGTCTTGCGTGAACGGGCTGAACTACGTGGTAAGAGAAGGCCACGCCAGAGGAAAGGGGGACAGGGAGAAAGGTGGTGCCGAATCGGGGCACACACACACAGCCAGCACGGGCACTTTGCTCGCTCACTGCTGTCTTCGCTCGCCGTGCTGGGAGCGGGCACTAGATGGCAGCTGACGTGGTTGCAGCTGCAGGGGCGCGGACTGCTCTTGGTCCGGTGGGCTGGTTCCTGCAGGGTCTTAGGCTCAGAGCTGCCCTGTTGCAGACGGCTAGCCAGCTGGCGTGGGGGCGCACACAGCGCAGGAAAGGGGCCCCAACTAGTAGGGGCAGGGGAGTGCGGGCAGGTTCATCAACATACAGATTACAAGGGCCGGAGGCCCGTTAGGGCAAGTTCGAGCAGCCAAGTGCGAGCTTGGGTGCACAATAGTACGTGTTGGAAAGTATTGAAAGCGTTCACCAGTCAACCAAGTGTTCGCCGTCGTGTAGGCGCGGCGTGGCTCTGGGTCTGCTAACCGCCGGAAAGGGTCGGCCTCTTATACTGACGGTAGGCCCGCCCCGTACACTGCTGCCGAAGTTCCCAGGTAACCCCGCCCGACGGGGGCTGCGGCTACGAACCAAACTTCGACTCAGTTGCTGGCTTCGACCCGCCGCCGCTAACGCAACAATGCTAGCAACGCTTGCACGCGGCAAGCGCACCCACAAGCGCGCCCAATTTTCACAAGCAAAAACAATACATCTGTTGCACATTATGATTTATTGAATTCTTTGCGGCCTCGCGCGGGCCAACCGCCGTGATCGCTGAGGCACGCGCGCCGCACGCCGACACCCACCATCCACTCGCCACGGGCACACCCCGCGCCCTCATACCGTCAGTTTGGTCGGCTCGCGAGCACGGCCTTATCTTTTGCGGTCTCTTAGGGATGTTTTATTACTGTTGTGTGGTGGGAGCAATTTGCATCCACACACGTTTCGGGCGGTGACCTGATCCTCCTGGACACCAGCGCGTGCCCCCCCCCCCCAGCGCCTGTCGTGCACTCCAGCGAGTCCCACCTGCGCTCGACAACCGTGTGAAACCGTGTGCGCTCAGAGGCAGCTCATGAAAACCGGGTCAGCCCCATGCGTCTCTCGAATTTACATGCAGCTCACACACGCAGCTTCCCAGACGGCGCGCGCAACACTATGCACTCCCACTCGCGCGGCGCGCCAACCACCAGCCTCCTCCGTGCTCCACTGTGCTCAGACGCTGCTTCCCATAAGCGTGCGTGTTCAACTGCCAGCTCCCACTCGCGCGCCCGCCGACTAGCACCAACTGCCTGTGTGCGTCACAACAGTCAGGTAGCTTCCGAGCCAGGCCGCCGTACAACTACCGGCTCCCACTTGTGCAGTGACTCCCACTGAAACTCCTGTACGGCTGTAGCAGGGATGCCGGTAAAAGGACTTGATGACTAGCCAGGGACCGCTTGCGGGGTTATCGTGGAGTTGTGTAGGTTTTACCTGCCACATTCTCCCCCCTTTGGTCTGGACGTCGCGGCCAGACCTAGCCGTCCCGGCTCTGTGTACCTCACTCACGAACTCGCCGACCATGGATGATTAACGTTATTCCACGTCGCGATATGCACGGGCAACATATCGCCTAGACGGTGCCTCTAAGTCCGTCGATTGGGGACGCATAGGCCTTCACCGACATTCTGCCATTTCCCGGAGTCGAACCCGGTACCTCGTGAGAGGTCGCGGAAAGGGTCCAATGCTCGATACCAACTGTAGCAGGGATGCCGGTAAAAGGACTTGATGACTAGCCAGGGGCCGCTTGCGGGGTTATCGTGGAGTTGTGTAGGTTTTACCTGCCACAACGGCTGAGGGGGTTGGGGTGCAGTACACGAGTTAGTTGGGGGTTAGTCGGAGCTGTCCCAGAACGTACATTATACTATTTTTTGGCCCAGGCCCGGCCCCAGAGGCACAGGCCCTGGCACCGGCACAAACGTCGTGAGGTCCTGACCTCGCGTGCAGGCCGGGGGGTGGGCGCGTTGGTAGTGTTCAGATCCCAAGGCCGGAGGCATGAGGGCGCATGAGGAGGCCTTCCTGGTGTTGTTGCCTGGACTGGGTGAGGTCGCCATTGGCCTGACGGGGGCGTGTGGGCTAGGGTGGTAGGGTGTGCCGGCGGTGGCAGCGTGTTCGGCTGATGGCTAGCGTGTGCCGGCTGCGGTGGCCCGGCACGTGCACCCCACGCACCAGGCGGCGACACTGCCCCGAGGGCCGCACGGGGGCCGCGCTTGGCACGCGGCCGCGCGGCAGCTAGCACAGCAGGATGAAGCTACGTGAGGTTGGGTGGTGATGGCGGCGGCAAGGCGGGCGCAGCGGGGCAAAGGAATGCATGAGCGAAGTTACGTCAGTCCGGCACGCACCTGCTGGTGCACTGACACATCCTAAAGCATACGGGGCCAAACTGTACTGCAGAACGGAGGTAACCGCAGGTGGAGGCATCCGGTGGGGCCCATCGAGGAGCAACACGTTGCAGCTCTGTGTCGGCTAGCGGTGGCACGGCTCAAGTTAGGCGCTGTTCCAGACAGTCAGTTTGGAAATTACAGGCCGACTCCTGGCTGAGGAATGTCGGACCAGGTCACCGCGCCGTCATGAACTTGTCAGCGGTCAGTCATTTGCACAATCAAGTCAGAACCCGTAAATGGTTTCCTGGCCTACAGCGTCCATAACAACAACACGGCCTCCCTGGCCCTCTCAGCCGCTACAGTACAACCACTGCAATGCACGACACGCAGCCGCCGGCCGCCACAACCCATATCCTCTCGCGCACACGAGCCCCTCGAAACAGACGCCCTCCCTGCAGCGCCCTACGCCTTGGCCGCCGCCGCCTCCTGCTGCTTCTTCAGCTCGGCGCTCAGCTTGTCAATCATCTGCAGGCACTCGGCCTTCTCGACCATGATGGCCAGGCTGGCCTTGCCCTTCCAGCCCACCACCGCCAGAGGCGCGTTCGCCGCCAGGCCTCCCGTCACCTCCTCCGCGCCGTCGCCCGACGGCGCCGCCGCGGCAGCGGCGGCGGCCGCCGCCGCGGCGGCGGCGCCGCTCTCCGCCAGGGCGCGCGCGTCGCTGGCGGTGGCGTGCGCGGGCGCGGCGAAGCCGAGCGCGCGGGCGTCTGCGGCGGCGAGCTCGCAGACCACGCAGCCCAGTTTGAGCGGCTCCAGGGCGGCCAGGACGGCGGGGTCGGTCAGCGTGGGCTTGACGCCCTTGGGCGCGCCTGGGCGTGAGCGTGCGTGTGCCGGGGGGGCGCACAGGGGAGAGGGGTGCGGCGAGGGCTGGCGTGAGCGATGCGCTGTGCGCTGTGCGGTGCGCTGTGCGGTGTGCGGTGCGGTGTGTCATGCACTACTGGCTGGGTGGTTGCTGGGCGGCGCAACTCTGGAGCGGCAACCCGTTCCGACTCCCCCCACCCTTGCCACACCTCCCCCCCCACCCGCCACGCCGCCCTGACGCCCCCCTCCCTCCCCGGCCCTCTCCCCCTGCCCCCCACGGCCGGCCGCGCTCACCCTTTTCAGTAGTGTCGCCCTCCGTGCCGCCGGGCAGGATGAGGTTGCGGTGGTTCAGCAGCTCCAGCAGCACCGGCGCCGGCAGCTCCAGGCGCTGCTTGGTGATGTAGGGGAGCACCAGCGGCAGCCCCTCCTGCGCCAGGCGGTAGGCGCACTCGTTCACCTGCTCGCGCACCACCTGCCGCTCAAACACCTGCGCGGCGCGGGGGCGGTCGGGGGCGGTTGCAAGGTTCAGAAGCTGCCGAATTCGAAACGCCAATGGGCGGGACGGCAGAGGGTGACGCGTGTGAGACATGTGCTCCGGCTGCAGTCACGCCGCGAGGCTGGCCGCTGCCATAGCCGCGCCGCCAGTGCGCTATTGTCCCGCCTGCACAGCCCGCCCCAGGCTCCCCGCCCGCTCCACCCTTCCCGGCCGCCCTCCCCACCTTGAGCCCGGTGGCGGTGACCTTGAGCACCTCTTTGCTGTCCGCCAGCAGCAGCTCGCCCACCGACCGCGCCACGAAGTACAGCCGCTTGGGCGTCTTGTCCAGACTGCGCATGATCAGCTGGCTGCGGGGGCGGAGGCGGGGCGGAGGCGGAGGTGGGGTGTGTTAGTAATTGGGGTTAGCGGGAGCAGCTACCCGTGGGGTGGTGCGTCCCGAACTTGGGTGCGAGTGCGCGCCCGCATGTGTGCGGGGTGAGTCATGCGGTGGATCGGCGCCGCGGGGGAGTTAAGCCCCCGTTTGAGCGCGGTCAAAGTTAACTACACACGCACACTCCAACCCCCAACTACTGGCGCCAGGCAGCAACGCTGCATCGTGTGTAAAGCGCCTACTGGCAAAGCACCTTCGCCGAAGCGTTCCGCCGTCTCAACAGGTTATGAGCCCCGCGCCGCGGTGACCCGCGCGCGGTCGGCAAGCTCTTATCTCTTATTGCTAGTTAGGTAGGATGGGGGAGCCGTCCTCGGGACGGCCGCCGTTTCCTCCGCTGGAGGAGGACGCGAGCAACCTCTTTTCTTGGCTTCCCAACCTTAGAGACTGGCTTGCCACGCGGAAACCGCCACTGTCAGAGTATCTGACAAGCCAGGCGCCTCCTGGCCGCACGCCGCGCGAGTTAGCGGATGAAAGCCAAGCAGCGGTTGGTTGGTTTCGTATGGCGTGCAGTCCCGGCGTCGCACAGCAGCTCGTTGCAGCGCCCGACGTCACGACTGCACTCCTGTTTGTGCGGCAGCTGTACCTGGTAGCAGCGCAGCACAAGCGCATGCAGTTCGACACTCTGCGCAGCAACTTCCAGCTGCTGGAGGGTGAGAGCATTTCGGCATACTTCCTGCGCGCGTATCGCCTGCGGGACCAGATTGCGGCCGTCGGCGGCACCTGGACCGAGGCGGAGATGAGCCTGCGCCTGCTGCGCGGCCTGCCGCAGCCGCAGTATGCCGTCCCCTTTGAGATCTGCATGGCGAATCCCTATCAGTCCCTTGCAGAGCTGCGCGGCTATCTCATGCAGCATGAGCTGCTGCAGCGCGACGAGCAGTCTAACAGCGGCCACATCGGCAACGTCAGCCGCGGCGGCGGCGCCGGCCGCGGCCTGGGCGGAGATGGCGGCGGCGGCCGCGGCGCAGTAGCCGGCGGCGCCGCCGGCAGCAGCAGCAGCAGCAGCATTTGCTACTACTGCGAGCAGCCGGGCCACATCAAGCCCAACTGCGCCGTGCGTCAGGCCGACGTCGCAGCCGGCATTCACCGCGCCAACATCCGGTCGCCTCTGCAGCAGCCGGCGCCGCCGCCGCCGCAGCAGCAGCGCGGCGGTGGCGGCGGGCGCGGTGGTGGCGGCGGGCGCGGCGGTGGTGGCGGCCACAAGCGCGGTAAGCAGGGCGGCGGGGGCTCGGGTAGCTCCGGCACCGCCGCCTCCAAGTCCGCGCACGTACTGGTAGTGGGTGGCGTTGACGACTGGGCTGACGAAGGTGTCAGCAGCAGCCTGATCGTCACCCCCCTGGACGCCGAGCCGGCGTGCTCTGGCGTCAGTGGTGGCTGCAGCATGGCCGATGGCGGCGTGCCCAGCGCCGCCGTGACTGGGGACCACGGCGGCAGCAGCAGCACCAGCACATTCGGCTACAGCAGCGCGGCCCACAGCGGCCTCAGCAGCAGTAGCCCCAGCGGCAGCGCCGCGCCTTCCCTGGGCGCTGGCAGCAGCCAGCTAAACCACTCCTACCGCGCAGTCTTCCGTGACTTCGCTGACGGTAGCAACAGCAGCAGCGCTGGAGCGGGAGTCTCCAGTAGCAGCAGCGGCAGCGCCGGGCCTGCGGGCTCTGGCGGCCGCGCGTTCGTCGTCTGCGGCGGAAGCAGCAGAGGCGACGTGCTGTCCCCCAATGCACGTGGCAGCGGCGGTAGTGCAGCGTCAGGAAGTGTCGGCGGCGCAACCATGGGTGCCGCCGCCTCTGACGTGCCGGTCATCGACGCCGGCACCTTTGCACACATCACGCCGCATCGCCACCTGCTACACGACTTCGCGCGCGGCTCTCGAGTAGGTCAAGTGCTGTGGGGTGATGGCCACAGCAGCCCGGTCGAGGGATCGGGTACCATACGGATGCTCTCTGGGCAGCAGCGCGTTGACGTGACGGGCGTTCTGTGGGTTCCGGACGCCCACCTCACCCTGCTGTCGGTGCGCCGGCTGGTGGTCAGCGGCGCTAAGATAGTATTTGAGGGGGAGTTTGCGACCGTCGCGCTGGCTGGCCGCTCCATCCTTTGCGGCCGCGCGCGCGGCGGTCAGTACCCGCTGTTGGCTTCTGTGCTGCCTGCGTCGCTGCTGGCGGCGCCTGTTACGGCGCCACCGGCAGCCGGCGGTGGCCCCACCGCGCCTCAGGGCAGCAGCGGCGCCGCCGCCGCCAGCAGCAGTGGCAGCGGTACTCATCACTCGGCCGCCGCGCCCTGGGGCAGCGGCGGCGCCGCCGCGCCTTCGGGCGGCGGCGGCACTAGTGGCAGCAGCAGTGCCAGCCCCGGCGCTAATAGCAGCAGCAGCAGCGCCGCGGCCGCGCCTTCCGGCGGCGGCGGCAGCAGCTCCAGCTCGCTGACGGCTGCTGGCCTGCATGCTGCGCTCCGACTGCATCGCCGGTACGCTCACCTCGGCTGGACTGCGCTGAAGCAGTTGGTGAGCGAATCTCTCGTAACCGGCTTAGATGTGGACATGAACGCCCTCTGCCAGGCAGCCGAGTCAATGTGCAGCACGTGCATCGAGGCCAAGGCGGCCTCTTTGCCTTTTCCCGACAGCAGCAGCAGCGCGCCGCAGCAGCCTCTGGCGCTGGCGCATTCAGACTTGTGCGGCCCCATGCCCGTGACGGGCCGTGGTGGCTCGCGCTATTTTGTCACGCTGCTTGACGACGCCTCAGGCGTGTCAGCTGTCCGGTTGCTGCCCACCAGAGACCACGCTGGCGAGGGGCTGCAGGAGATGATTGGGCAGCTGGAGGCCTGCTGCTCACTGCGCGGCAAGCTGCGCTACCTCCGCAGCGACAATGGGGGTGAATTCGTGGACCAGCAGCTGCAGCAGTGGCTGCGCGACCGCGGCACTGTGCACACGTTCAGCGCGCCGTACACGCCGCAGCAGAACGGAGCCGCTGAGCGGCTCAACCGCACGGTGATGGACCGCGCCCGCGCGCTGCTGTTTGAAGCGGCGCTACCCCCTAGCTTCTGGCCGGAGGCAGTTACCTACGCCTGCCACCTGCGTAACTTGAGCCCCTCTTCCAGCGGCGACACCACGCCCTGGGAGGCGTTCACCGGCGCCAAGCCTGATGTCTCCGACTTGCGCACCTTCGGCTGCCGCGTCTTCGTGACGACACCGGCCAACCAGCGCGACAAGCTCAGCCCGCGTGCCAGCGTCGGCACGTACCTGGGCCTCCAGCGTAACACCGCTGCGTCGCGCGTTCTGGTCGGCAGCAAGGTGGTGGTGAGCCGGGACGTGCAGTGGGACGAAGACGTACGGGGTCCGGCGTCTCGGCTGGCGGGCGTGCCGTTCGGCGTGACAGCGGGCGGTAGCGGTGGGGGCGGCAGCGATGGCACAGCTGCAGTGCCCTCGGCCGGCACAGCGCCGCCGGCGCCTGACATGGCGCCGGCGGAACCGGCCGCTGGCAACCCCCACCCCACCGCGCCGCCGGTGCCCCCTCCGGTGCCGGCGGCGGGGCCTTCTCGGCCCGCCACCCGCAGTCAGCGTCTCCCGCTCACGCCGCCTCTCGCGCCGGTCACTGCTGCTGCCGCATCCGCGGCGGCGGGTGGCGGTGGTGGTGGCAGTAGCAGCGCCGCGGCGGCTGCGGCAGCGGCAGCTCAACAGCTGTTTGAGAACGACAGCGATGACGAGCAGCCTGTGCTGGCGCCACCGTCAGATGATGAGGAGGCCTACGGCAGCAGCACTGCTACGG
The DNA here is from genome assembly GCA_016834605.1 of Chlamydomonas incerta. NCBI lineage: Eukaryota > Viridiplantae > Chlorophyta > Chlorophyceae > Chlamydomonadales > Chlamydomonadaceae > Chlamydomonas > Chlamydomonas incerta. The sequence continues at coordinate 2,050,587 of JAEHOC010000004.1, forward strand.
CTGCGGATACGGCGGCTGCGGACGCGGACGAGCCCAGCAGCTACGCTGAGGCCATGAGAGGGCCTAATGCTGCGAAGTGGCGCGGTGCCATGGAGGAGGAAATGAAGTCCCAGTGGGCCAATACCACCTGGCGGCTGGAGGTGCCGCCGCCGGGTGTGCGCCTGCTGGGCAACCGCTGGGTGTTTAAGGTGAAGACGCAACCGGATGGCTCCAAGCGCTTCAAGGCGCGCCTGGTAGTCAGGGGCTACGCCCAGCGGGAGGGCATAGACTACGGCGAAGTGTTTGCTCCCACCGGTCGCTTTGTCTCGCTGCGGGCCATTGCGGCCATTGCCGCCCGCCGCGGCCTGCTGCTGCACCAGATGGACTTCATAACCGCCTTCCTCAATGGCGAGGTTGACGAGGAGCTGTGGATGCAGCAGCCGGAGGGATTTAAGACCGGCGACGGCGACGGCGGAGGTGCCGGCGGCGGCGATGGCGCTGGCGGGGACGGCAGCGGCGGTGCGGGCCGCCGCAGCCAGCCGCTGGCATGCCGCCTGCTGAAGTCCGTGTACGGGCTGAAGCAGGCGCCGCGCTGCTGGTACCGCAAGCTGAGTGAGGGGCTGGAGCGGATCGGCTTCACGCCGGCCACAGCGGATCCCGCGCTGTTCGTGCGGCACGACGAGGCGGGCCCCGTCTACGTGCTGGTGCACGTGGACGACCTGATGATTGCCGCCAGCTGCCCCGTGCAGCTGGCGGCGGTCAAGTCCGCCATCGGAGACCGCTTCCAGGTGCGTGACCTGGGAGAGGTCAGCATCTACCTGGGCATGGAGATTCAGCGAGAGCCCAGCACCGGCGATATTCTGATGCTGCAGCGCCGGTACATCAGCGACCTGCTGCGGCGGCACCGCATGGCTGACGCCAAGCCGCGCATCCTGCCCCTGCCGCCGGGCACACGTGTGCTGGCGGCGAGCGCCGAGCAGCCGGCGCTGGCGGATGGTGGCCCGTACCGCTCGCTCATCGGCGAACTGAACTACCTCGCCGTGAGCACCCGGCCCGACATTGCCTTTGCGCTGAGCCTGCTCGCGCGGCACATGGCGGCGCCGACCAAGGTGCACCTCGAGCTGGCGCTGGGCGTGCTGCGGTATCTGAAGGGCACCGCTGATATGGGCCTGCGATTTAAGGGGCCGCCTGACGGAGGCGTGGCTGACGTTGGCGGCGGCGACGGAGTCAGCCCCTTCAGTGGCTACTGCGATGCCGACTGGGCGGGCGACCCCATGACGCGCCGTTCGCAAACCGCCTTTGTCTTCGACTTGTGCGAGACGGCGGTCAGCTGGTGCAGCCAGCAGCAGCGCACTGTCGCTGCCTCGTCAGTAGAGTCCGAGTACCAGGCAGCGGCTGCAGCGACCAAGGAGGCGCTGTGGCTGCGGAAGCTGGCAGCGGACCTGGGGCTGAGCAGCGGAGCCGTCACCATCCGCAGCGACAGCCAGGGCGCGCTCAGCCTGGCGCGCAACCCCATCGCCTCATCGCCGCTGTCGAAACATATCGACATCCAGCACCACCTGGTGCGCGAGCGCGTGGCGCGCGGCGAGGTGTCGGTGCAGTACTGCCCGACGGAGGAGATGACGGCAGACGCGCTGACCAAGGCGCTGCCCTCAGCGAAGTTCATCAACTGCCGCGCGGCGATGGGTGTCAGCACCTAAGGGTTCTGTCAAGGACAGACGTCGCTGAGGCGACATGTTAGTGGGGATGTCAGCCGTATGGGACCATGCTTGGGTTCTGCCAATGTGCAGCAAGGCGGAGGCCTAGCGCTATGAAGGGCAGATATGCCAGACGGTGGTTTCCACGAGGGGGAGATAACTCCTTCTCTACGGCTGTTAACTGGTGACGTGCATTTCCCCCTGTTATCAGTTAGCTGTCTGTGGACGGTTTGCTGTTGGACCCAGTTCGGTCCGAGGGGGAGTGTTAGTAATTGGGGTTAGCGGGAGCAGCTACCCGTGGGGTGGTGCGTCCCGAACTTGGGTGCGAGTGCGCGCCCGCATGTGTGCGGGGTGAGTCATGCGGTGGATCGGCGCCGCGGGGGAGTTAAGCCCCCGTTTGAGCGCGGTCAAAGTTAACTACACACGCACACTCCAACCCCCAACTACTGGCGCCAGGCAGCAACGCTGCATCGTGTGTAAAGCGCCTACTGGCAAAGCAGCTTCGCCGAAGCGTTCCGCCGTCTCAACAGGGTGGGGCAAGTACCACAGGGTAGACGCGCCGGATCCAGATCCAGGTGATGATGCGCCGATGTAAGCGCCGCACTGGTGCTGGGTGCAGTACAAAGGTTATTCACGCAACCGGCCATCGGGGTTGCGCAACTCGCCCCGAGCAACAACGCCTCTACATCCCAAACCGCCTCGGCCGCCTCGGCCCCGCAGCCCACAGCCCGCCCGCCCCTCCGCCCACCCCAGCGCATCTCGTGCCCACCCACCTCCGCAGCGGGAAGTCAGCGGGCATGCCATAGTACTCGAACAGCGTGCTCAGCGTCTCCTCGTCCTCCAGAGGCGCCACCGGGTCAAGATAGGCGAACTTGCCGCCCGTCGGCCGCCCGCGCCCGCCGCCGCCGCGCACCCAGGACACGTTGACGAGCTGCCCCGTCGTCCCGGGCGCATCGTCGTCGCCCTCGTCCTCGCCCGCGTCCGCGCCGCCCGCCGCGTCCGCGCCCTTGCCGCCCTTCCGCCCGCCCTGCTGTTGCTGCTGCTGCCGCGGTTCCCGCTGCTGCCGCTTGGGCGCCGCGGCCGTGGCCGCTCGCCGTGCGCAGGCGTCGGCGTGCGCGGCGGCGCGTGAGGCCGCGTCCTGGTCCCCCGCCTCGTACGCCGCCACCGCCGCCTCCGCCGACGCCAACGCCGCCTCCGCCGCCGAGCGCGCCGCCTCCAGCGGTGTCACTTCCGGCGCTGCCGCCTCCGGCTCCGGCGCCGCCGCCGTCTCCGCCGCCGCCGCCTCGCCCTCGCCGTCAGGCTTCACGTCGGCGTCGCCGCCGTCGCCGTCCTCCGCGCCCGCCGCCAGAGCCGCCGCCAGAGCCGCCGCGGCGTCGCCTGCCTCCTCCGCCGCATCGTCCGCCGCCTCGACGTCGGCACCGTTGGCCGCCGCCGCCGCCGCCGCGGGCTTGGGGCCGCCCGCCTCCGGCGGCAGCTCTCCCACCTGCCCGATGGGTGGGCGACGCAGAACGCAGGACACGTTTGAGTAGGTAGCGGTAGTCGGCCGGCGCAGGTCCACAGCACAAACCAGGCACGGCCGCGCAGGCCAAGGCAACGCCTCCTCGCTCCAAACGCGCCCACCCCAGTTGGGCTTGGCTTAGCTTGGACTGGTACCTCCATCTGGCATTCACAGCCGCCCTCCTCAGCCCCACTGCCCCCCGCCCACACTTCCATCTTTGCAACCCCCATTCACCCGCCCCCTCCGCCCGCCCCCCCCCCCCTGCCGGCACACCTTGCGCAGCACCGCCACAAAGAAGCCGCCGGTGTCGCCGTGGTGCGGCAGGAAGCGCATGCAGCGCTCCAGCGGCAGCGCCGCCTTCTCGGGCGTGGCGAACATGCTTTGCTCCAGCTTGTAGCAGATGTCCTTGGCCTCGTCCCAGGTGTCGTAGAACCTGCGCGCCCCAGAACAACCACATGTTGCGCGTGTGTGCGACACTCGGACTCAGAATCGGGGGATCAGACAGTCGCGGCGGCTAGGCGCCAGTCGCAAGCGGCACCCCGCCGCCAGTGCCCCCGGGCGGCGCCCAGTCCCTCGCCACTGGCCGCTCCCGAGCACGCGCGGACTACCACTGGCGCATCCGCACCCGCGCCCTGACACCCACTCACACCCCGCACCTGTAGCGGTCCTTGACCTTCCAGGCGTGCTTGCCCGGCATGCGGCGCAGCGCCGGCAGGCAGTCGGACACATCCACCAGCTCCATGGCGCCCTTGCACCGCACCAGCAGCTCCGCCACCACCGCCTCATCCTCCACCGGGTTGAAGGTGCACGTGCTGTACACCATGCGGCCGCCCACCTGCGCGCGGGAGTGCAAGGATGGTTGCAAGGGTGGTTGGCAAGGAAAGCGGTACAGGATGCACCGAGGGGGGATGGCAGGTTGTTGCATGGTGTGCCTTGCGGGGGAGCTGTCAGAAGTCCAGACACGATGAAAGTGTCTCATCAGCGCCGTATGTTGACGGCGTATGAAAACTTACCAGGTGATTCATCAATCATCACCCAGCCGGCCCCGTGGATGCGAGTGCGCGCAGTGAAATGCATGCCCAACCAACGCGTCTAGAAGCTGCGCGCTCCAACTCCATGCGTCTTGCCTGGTATCCTGCCCCCGGCCTGCAATGCTTGCTCCTGTGTATCTCCCTAGCGCCCCGTATGTCTGGCGAGAGAGAATGCATGCAGCGAGTGAATGCGCCTGGGACTGCGCAGATTGCTGTCAGAAGTCCAGACACGATGAAAGTGTCTCATCAGCGCCGTATGTTGACGGCGTATGAAAACTTACCAGGTGATTCATCAATCATCACCCAGCCCTGCGCGCCCTTTGCAATGCATGCGTTCTAGTGGTATGGCGTGTGGCGCCGTGCGTGTGGCGCCGTGCGTGTGGCGCCGTGCGCAGCACGCATGACGCGCTTTAGTGCCCAGCCATGCTGTCCGCGAGCCACCTGCCCCCACCGGCCTTTCCTGCGCCGGGCGCTCGGCGGCTCCGGGCCCCACCGCCATAGACAAACGCCCCCCCTTTTCCCGGCCCTCGCCTGGGCCTCGTGGGCCCCTTGATTGCTGTTATCGCCAGAGCGGCGCGGCAGATTTGCTGTCAGAAGTCCAGACACGATGAAAGTGTCTCATCAGCGCCGTATGTTGACGGCGTATGAAAACTTACCAGGTGATTCATCAATCATCACCCAGCCCTGCGCGCCCTTTGCAATGCATGCGTTCTAGTGGTATGGCGTGTGGCGCCGTGCGTGTGGCGCCGTGCGTGTGGCGCCGTGCGCAGCACGCATGACGCGCTTTAGTGCCCAGCCATGCTGTCCGCGAGCCACCTGCCCCCACCGGCCTTTCCTGCGCCGGGCGCTCGGCGGCTCCGGGCCCCACCGCCATAGACAAACGCCCCCCCTTTTCCCGGCCCTCGCCTGGGCCTCGTGGGCCCCTTGATTGCTGTTATCGCCAGAGCGGCGCGGCAGATTTGCTGTCAGAAGTCCAGACACGATGAAAGTGTCTCATCAGCGCCGTATGTTGACGGCGTATGAAAACTTACCAGGTGATTCATCAATCATCACCCAGCTCTGCCGCACCCGTAGCAATGCATGCGTGTGCGCCCGCTCTACACGCAGCTGGTGGTGTTGGGTGCGGCGCCGTGCGTGTGGCGCCGTGCGCAGCACGCATGACGCGCTTTACGGCGCCCGTCAAGGCTGCGCGCGAGCCAACTAAGAACTGAGGGCACCATGTGCCTCACCCGCTCTCCGTGCGTCGGGCGCAGTCGGCGACTCTGGGCCCCACTGTCATAGACACGCGGCCCCCCTTTTCCGGCCCTCTTTCGGGCCTGTTGCTGCCCTTCCGCCCTGCCTGGCCTAGCCTAGTTGAGTTGGCCTAGTTTGGGCTAGTGTTCACAACCCCCATTTGGTTGCTGTTCTCGGCAAAGCCGCGCGGCAGATTGCTGTCAGAAGTCCAGACACGATGAAAGTGTCTCATCAGCGCCGTATTTGACGGCGTATGAAAACTTACCAGGTGATTCATCAATCATCACCCAGCTCTGCCGCGCGGCCCGCTGCCATGTGATGCTCATTCCCATGCTCGTGCGTCATGCGCATGCACTGCCGCACACCCCGGAGCATTGCGGCTTGGGAATGAGCTGCCCTCCCGCCAGCATCCCACTACCGTACCTTCGGCCCCGCTGCCCCGGCCCCTTCCTCCGCGCTCACCCCCACCCCTCCCGCCCCTCCCCCATGCCCCACCCCGCCCCACCTCGAGCATCTTGGCGCCGTGCATCGCGATGCGCAGCTGGATGGGGTGCAGGCTGTTGCCGCCGCTCAGGTTCCAGCGCCGCCAGATGTCGGGGCTCTTGCGCATCGTGCCGTCGCCGCTGCAGGGCACGTCCGCCAGGATGCGGTCGAACCGCACCTCCACGCGCGGCGCGCGGCCGCCGCCCGGCAGCGGCGGCGGCAGCAGCGACGCCGGCAGCCGCGACGCGTCGTGGTTGACGACCAGCAGGCAGGGCGAGCACACGCGCTTGGTCTGGTGCGTGAGCAGGTTGCAGCGCATGAAGTCGGCGTCGTTGGCCATCACGAGGCCGGGCGGCGTCTGGCCGGGGCGGCTGCCGGCGTGCAGCGACTCCAGCAGCTGGAAGGTCTTGGAGCCGGGCGCGGCGCACATGTCCAACACCTGGCGCAGGGGGGGGGGGAGAGGGGGCAGGGGGCAGGGGAGGCGGGCACGGAGGGTCAGATACGCGCGTCAGACACTCGCCCCCTCCTCCCTTTCCTCCCTCCTCCCTTCTCCTCCTCTTCCTTCTCCCTCCTCCCTCCTCCTCCCCCTCCTCCTCCTCCCCCTCCTCCTCCTCCCCCTGCCGCCTCCTCCTCCCTCCTCCCCCTCCCTCCTCCCTCCCCACCCCGCCGCACCTTGTGGTGGGGCTGCACGTCCAGGAACAGCGGCGGCACCATGGACACCGCCTCCTGCCGGCTGATGCTGCCGGCGTCGTTGGCCGCCACCACGAACTTGTGGATGCGCTCCAGCAGCGGCAGCTTGCGCAGCTGGTTGCGGCTGAACTCCAGCTGCCAGGCGTAGCCGTTGGGGTACCAGGGCAGGCTGAGCGGCGGTGTCACCGGCTCGCCGTCCACCTGCGGGGGTGGTTGGGGGCGGCGGGAGGGGAACGGGGGTGGGTGAGTAGGTGGGGTGGGCGTGTGAGGGGTGAGGGGTCTCGACCGAGTGCTGTGGTGCGCCAGGGCGCGGAGTCCATGTCCCTGCCATCGCCTACTGCCCCGCCTAGCCCCTAGCCGCCACTTCACACCCCTTCCTGCAGACCACCGCCCCTCGAATCGAATCGAATCGCTGAAGAATCTTGCACCGCCGCCACCCAGGGTGGGCGGTAGCAGCCTCGGCGGGCCCAGGCGATGGCGACAACGGGATGGCGCGTTCCCCTCTGTACCCGCTGTGCGCCTCTGGGCATGGGCACCTCACCTTGTGTGCAAACACGCGACCACACGGACGCTCTCCCGCGCTCTTTGACCCCGCCCCACCCCACCCCACCCCGCCCCACCCCACCCCGCCCCACCCCAAGCCGCACCTTGAGCTGCCCGTCCCCAAACTGCGCGAAGAAGTCGGTCTGCAGGCGGTCGCGCAGGTGGTCGGCGAAGCGGCCCGAGCCGTTGATGCGGAAGGTGACCGGCAGCGGCCGCTTGAGCGCGGCCAGGAAGGCGCCCCACTCGCCGTCCGGCACAATGTCCTGCGCCAGGTAGTACTCCTCAAAGGCCGCGTTGGACATCTGCGGGTTAGAGTTTTGGGCGCGGTTGGGTTTGGTTTGGTTGGGTTGTGTGTGGTTAGTGGAGGGGGGGGCGAGGTTGAGGAGCAACGGGTTGCGGGTTCGGACGAGGCGCGCGCGCGCGGAGGCGTGGGCAATCAGTGCCCCCCCTCTCCCCCCCGTGCCTCCAGTCCCCACGCCAGCCCTTCCACCCGCTCCATGCCCCCACCGCTCTCCCCTCCCACCTCCCTGCGCTCACGTCATTGCGACCGAGGTACTCTTGCTGGGCCTTAGGCCGCTTGTCCTTGTCCTGCTTCCACTCGTTGCCTCCACGGCCGCCGCCTCGGCCGCCGCCTCCGCCCCAGGAGCGCTTCTGTAAACATCAACAGCCACGCCGTTTAGAAAGTGCGCGATTGTGCCGCTCGGCGACGCCCCACGCGCAGCACCGACGCGCATGCAGCCGCCAAAAGCCGGAAGACTTCTCGAGTCCCTTGGCTGCTGCGCACCTGGCCACGTGCCATGTCTTGTTCACTGCAAATGAGCTGCCGTTTGCATGCGAATTACCGCTGACGCGAAACTGCACAAACGGAAAGCAAATAATGCGACTCGTGCGCTAATGCACTGGCTGCACACACAACTGCACAATACACGAAACTTGTAAGAAGTCACAATAATGGCAAATCAATGAACTCCGATTGAAGTGGGGTTGTGTTGCATGCATCCCCGCACAGCCAATTCGCACAGCAGAAAAGCAATTGAAATAACCGCTTGGAAACCCCCCCCCGTCCTTCTTAATTGCCCTTCTGTCTGCTCAGTTTGCACTACTCCCGACAAAACCCCTGGCATCCCCTCACCTGGACTCGTATTAGACTAGGATGCTCCTAACGCGTTCATCGTCCCAAACACATATACAGCGTCCCAGCGCGACCACGGCAACGCCACGCCTGCGGCAATGTTGGGCTGGCGCGCCCCGACATGACCAGGGCACGCAGCACCGAGGGCGCCACGGCACGCCACCCGGTGCCGTCGGGCGCACAGCCTACAGGTGCTTGCGTGTCACGGCGCCGCCTTGGGTGGGGGGATTCCGGCCGTTGCGCCTCCGTGCGGGTGGAGACGTGGACCATGACACGCTGCACGAACGGCGTGTGTGTGAGTGCGTTTCCTGGACATGCCCGCCCCGCAGCGTCGAGACACAGCGGCTGCTTAAATGCATCCTCACACGTCAGGTGTGTGGTTTGCATTTTACTTGCGCGCATGTGCGTGTGCGTGTATGTGCGCACTACCACCTGCACACGGGCGCAGCGGTGGCTGTGGCTGTGTGGCTGTGTGGTGTGGCGCACCCGGCAAGGCATGCAGCGCCTGTGCAGCCACCCCAAGCCCGCATTCATGTCTGCACACACCATCTGGTTTGCGTTTTCCTGGTGCTCTCTGACACCGGCTTCCGCCCTTATACCCTGCCGCTGCCCCGCACCCGAACCCGCGCAATCGTGGCCACCGCCACCGCCACCGCCAGGCCATCAAAACCACGCTCAACTACCTGTCAGAAACCAACGGCGAGCTACACTACTTCCTGCACAACTACTGGTGGGTCGGGGCGGGGGGGGGCAAGGCAGTTGCGAGCTGCAGCACCGCGACGCCTCCGGCCCTGTGCCGCGCGGTCGTATCGCAACCGCGGATGAATGAATGCGCGCGCCACACGCCGCACGCTGCCGCTCGCACTGGCCTGTGTCGCCAGGGCGGAGCGCCCGCTTGCAGTGGACCCATCGGTGGACGCCGATGACTGGCTGGTGGGTTCCGGGTGGGCGCCAGGGTGGTGGTGGGCGCCAGGGTGGTGGTGGGCGTGGTGGGGGGGGCGTGGTGGGGGGGCGTGGGTGGCGGGCGCCCCACCCCGCGTGCAGCGAGGGGCAGGGACCAGGTGCACGCACGTGCGGGCGGGGGGCGGCGGGATGGGAGGGCAGGATCCAGGCTACCACATGCCCAAGGCGGCACGTGGATGACAGGGAAATACCGGTAACAACACACGTGCCCAGCTCTTGGGCTGCCAGCAGCACCCTCACGAGAGCGAGCGCTCTTCTTGTCTTTGCTCTTTAGCAGGTTGGGCGGTACGGTACGAGTGTCATAGTCCGCCCACGCACCCCATGGGACCCCACGCAGGTGCAGCTGGCCGCCACGCCGTGGACGAAGGTGCAGGTGCGGCGGGCGGCGAGCAGGCCCGCGGGCTCGTGGGCCAAGCTGTCGCACCTTTGTCCTAACAGCAGGGATGGTACGCACGTACGCACGTGAGTGCCGCCATCTCCTGTGCGCCGCCCTAACCCCTCCTCCCGGGGCCCCCTCCCTGCTTAGGACCCCCGGCGCTCCTCAGTTGTGAGTGCCGCTTCGGAGGCGGCGGTGATGAACGGCGAGCGGGAGGTCAGCCCACGGTGCGTGGCGCGGCGTGGCGTGCTGCGGCCGTGGGCGAGCTGGAGTGGACGAGTGGGGCGGTGAAGCCGGCAGTTGGGAGTGTGAGAAGGAGGGTCAGGGCTGTCTGGCCTTCTCACCCACGCACCCACTCACCCTCAGCCATGCCGCTGTCATATGCACACACACGCACGCACCTGCCAGGGAGGTGGCTGAGCGCATCATGCGGCTGCGCGAGCACATCGCCAAGGAGATGGCCGAGGACCTGGCCCGGGTGCCAGCGGACAACACAGAGGTGCTCAAGAGGTGGGGGCCAGGGTGGGGGCACGGCGGCACGGGGTCGTCTACTCGGCTACGTGATGGCCTGGCCTGACCTGACCTGACTGGACCACTCCACTGCAGGACGCTGTCCAAGACGTTCACGGCGTCCGAGGTACAGCCGCCGCAGGTCCTATGAGCGCATGCGGCGCGGGGCGCACATTGTGTGTTGTGTGATCACGTGATCCCTGCCCCATGCTGGTGAAGGGTATATGAGCGACTAGCGCTATGATGGGCAACAGACGGAAGAAGCGGAAGAAGCGGAAGAAGTGGAACTTGGAAGTCAGCAGGGGTGCGTACACACCTTGTGGTCAGTGAGCCAGTGCGCGGAGCGCCAGTGCGCATTATTGCTGCCTACAGCGTTGCTGTTGTGTCCTGCCTTTCATTATCTTAGTTGTCGGCTTAGGCAGGGGTACTCTTCTGGGTGGATGATGTGATTCGGGATGCGTTTTGGCGCCATGCACATCAGCTGACTGCAAGCCAGGGGAACCTCCGGCTTTCATGGACTCTGAGCTTCGATGCAAGTGTTCAGCGGCTGCGTGCCGCCTCACTTCCGCTACCGCATGCCTGATGAATGACGACTCGTGAACCATGTGGCCACCCGGCGATGCACAAGCCTTCATTTACAGCAAACGTGTTTGAACGGTCTTCAATCACACCTCCTGTGCCTCCCAGACTCACCGAGCGAACTCATCGATCACGCGGCGCCAGGCCCGCACGGCTCCCTCCTCCAGTAAACAAACCAGTCACAGATGAACACCACCGTACTCGTACTCCGGCAAAATATCTTCCGGCAAAAGTGGGGCTTCGGGGCAGTGTGCGCCCGGCCTCAACATCACAACAACCAACCGACAGCCGACAAACGCGGCTCACGTAACCTCTCCAGGCACACACCTCTCGCATTGAATGACACTCGGTCACCGCCCGGGCCCGACGCACAGGCCCGCCGGCTCCATACATCCGCCCGCCAGCAGCCTCCGCTGCCGTCCGCTAGCGCCCACAGGGCCGCTGCACTAGCTGCCCCCATGTAGCGCCAGCCGCGCATCACAGCGCTGGTTGAAACCGAACAGCGCAGTTGCGAGCGCTGCTCTGTTTAGAGGTCGCCCCACTGGTCATCCTTCTTGTTCTGGGCCTTGGACGAGGCCGAGGCCACGCCGCGGATGACGTTGAAGACCACGCTGAACAGCAGGGTCACGAACATCAGACCAATCAGGCCGCTGAAGAAGCCGCCGCCGATGGGCATGAAGACGGGCATGCCAAAGCCCATGCCGAAGCCGCCGAAGGGCGAGAAGCCGAAGGGGCTGAACATGGGGGGCGAGGCGACGACCTGTCGTCGGCGTGGCACGGCGAGCGCAAGGAACGGAGGAGGGTCAGTCGGACGCGCAGGACGGCAGGAATGGTCGCGCACCGCTCGCGACTCCGTTCTTAACAACGAGCCCCAGCCCGACGTTGGCACTCCGAAGACCAGGCTACGTGGCGTTGCACATCCCGCATCTCTCGAGCCAACTCACCACGGTGGTGTTGTTCACGGTGGGACTGCGGTCAGGATTGGAAAACACAGGGAGCACTATCGTCAGCAGCGACACAGCGAGTCCAGTCAGTCGCCACGTTGGCGCCGAAGGTCGCCGGGCGCCGCGCAAGCATAAGAGCTTCCGGTACTAACCGCTGCTAAAAATGACGGGGAACTATCGCAACCCAGCCGCGCAAACGCTGCAATCGCTGTGGTGGGTCACTTGCAACCGGCCTCCTACTCCTACTACCCCAGCCAGTCGATGGAAGCGCGACGAAGATCCTCTGTCCTGTGACTTACGCAGCCTGGGTCTGGATGTTGCGCGAAGGAGCGGGCGCCTTGCGAGCAGCGAAGCCGCTGGAGCCACCCACGCGGCCACCGGAGCGGGAGGAGGCAGCCAGAGCGTCCTCCGGCATCGCGGCACCAGCGATGAGGGCAGCAGCGACCATCGAGGCCAGGGGCAGGGCCATCTTCTGGACAGGGTTGGCAGACTCGTTCTGCTGAGCCTTGACAACCACCGCGCGGCGGGCCACGCGGGGAGCCGCGACGATGGGAGCACGCTTCAGCAGCATTTTTAAAGCAGATACTGTGTAAGAAGTGGTAAAGGTGAGTGGAGTGGGACCTACGTGCCTGATTTTATGTTCTGGAAGCTGGCACAGTGGGCTTTTGGGGGCAGACTCGGCTTGCCCATGCACGCATGTCACGACGAGTGGTCGCTGCGCATTTTCCTGCCACGGTAGCAAACAGTGGGCTATCAAATAACACGACCGCCTCGTATGTTGAATGCGCACAATAATATGGCCGCTCGCTAAAAACAAAGGCGGGAAGGGCAAACACAACAATCCACTCTTTCTTTGCGACAAGCTGCTTTTATCAGTAATCTTGCACAATCAATTTATTGATCGGCTTGCTGTCAGCTGCAGAGCGCAGCGCAGTTCCAAAATAGCTAGAATTGATTCGGTGCGGTGTGCAGCTTAAATTGCTGAAGGTGGAGGAAGCTACTGATGCTGGATCGGTGGCAATACCCTAGGTAGCCGCGCGGTCTGACACGCCCCCGCTTGTCGGGGACGTGGGACGATGCCCGACGCCTCGGGCGGCACCGCGGCCGGCAGCGGCCACGGTGCCGGCGGTCATGGAGGCACACACAACGCGAGCCTACAGGGCCGACTGCGCCAGGTGGGGTGTCGGGTGCCAACCGCGTGAACACAGGCGCCTGGGGCTGCAGCCGTGGGCTGCAGCCCGTCCGTGTCCACGTTCGAGCCAGCGCAGCATCGGCCACAGCGGCGCAGCGTGCGACCGCCGCATGCATTCCACTCTGCCCACCTCACACTTCCTCGTCATGGCGCGCTCCCTTAACCCACGCACATACATACGCGCGCCCCGCGCCCCTGCCCATCCCCGCACCCGCCCGCCCCGCCGTTTTGGGTCGGCTTGCGCTGGCACAATCTACCCCCCACCCCCACCCGCCCGTGCCACCCGCGCCTGAACGGCACTACCCGCACGCCACCTCATCCCAGCATGGCACCCACACCACCGCACCCACACCACCGCGCACACACGCACACACCTCTGCACACACGCTCACACCACCACCACCGCCGCCGCAGGCGTACGGCGCTGGCATCCTGCTGGTGACGGCGGTGCTGTGGGCCAGCGGCGGCCCCACCATGAAGTACCTGTTCCTGCTGCCGGCGCCGCCCTCCGCCGCGCTGGTCACGGCCTGCATCTCCGTCTCCACCGCCCTGTTCCTGATGGTGGGGCTGCTGGGCAGCGCCATGGAGCAGCAGACCCAGCCGCCGCCGGGCGAGGCGGCGGCAGACGCGGAGGCTGCGGGCGGTGCTAGCGGTGTTGTTACTAGTGCGGGCGCTGATGGATGGGGAGGAGGCGGTGGTTTAGGGAGAGAGGCGCCGCCGCTGGGTGCAGCAGCAGTGACGGTGGCGGCGGAGGAGGGCGGCACGGCGGGCGGTGGCAGAGCAAGAGGTGGCGGCGGCGGGCTGCTGGGCTCCTTGTGGCGGCGGCTGCTGGACCTCGGCGGCTCCGGGCCGGGGTCAGGGTCGGGGCTGGGGCTGCACACCAAGGACAACAGCGGCAGCGCGCGCGGCAGCCAGGCGATCGAGGCGGAGGTGCTGCTGGCGAGCGGCATGCACGCGGCCGGCGGCGGCGCGCTGGGCGGCGGCGGCGGCATGCTGCTGGCGCTGCAGCGCATGTCGGACGGCGGCGGCAGCGACGGCGCGCTGGCGGCGCTGCTGGCGGCGGAGCCGGAGGGGCGCGGCGGGCTGCACCACAGGCACGTGCACGTGCACGGCCACAGCCACGTGGGCGGCGCCGCGGCGGCGGACGCGGCGGAGGTGGAGCGCGCGCACCGGGCGACGGCGCTGGTTGAGTCGGCGCTGGGGCCGGCGGCGCAGGAGGAGGTGGCAGGCAGTGGCAGTGGCACTGGCACTGGCACTGGCAGGGCGGCGGGCGGTGCGGGGCCGGACAGCGTGTTCACCACCGCGGGCGCACCGCCCGGCCGCCACCTCAACGGCGCCGCCGCCGCGCCCGGACTGGGCCCGGGCCCGGCGCGGCCGTCGCTAGATGGCATCCTGGCCTCGCCCCTGCGGCCGGCGGCGCTGGGCGGCAGCTCGAGCCCGGGGCCTAGCAAGCTCAGCAGCACCCACAGCAGCGCGTTGGGCGCGGGGGCGGACCCCGGCGGCGCGCCCCGGCGCCGGAGCCTCAGTGGCGGCGGCGCGTTTGCCGGCCCCGACGGCCGGGACGCCGCCGCGTCTGCCGCTGGCGGCTGCTGCGGCGGCTGGCGGCTGGCGGCGCTGACCGCGCCTGCGCGCAGCCTCGCGGCGGCGGGCATGGAGCTGGGGTGCTACAACACCGCCGCGGCAGCGCTGGGCGCGTGGGGCTACCAGCGCATCAGCGCCACGCGCGCCGCGTTCCTCATGCAGGCCACGGCGCTCATCACGCCGCTGCTGGTGGTGGCGGGCGGCGGCCGGGTGGGGCCGCTGGTGTGGCTGGCGTGCGGCGCGGGCGCGGCGGGCGGCGCCATGGTGGCTCTGGACCAGGTGCAGCAGGCGGGGGCGGCGGCTGCAGCAGCAGCAGGAGGTGGGGATGGCGGCGGCAGTAGCAGTAGCAGTAGCAGCGGTGGCGGCAGCCTGCTGGCCGAGTCCGTGTCGCTGGCCGCCACCGCCGGCACGGACCTGGCCAGGCGGCTGCTGCCGCAGGCGGAGGCCGGCCTAGGCGCGGCTGCTGCTGCGGCGGCGGCAACGGCGGCGGGGCCGACGAACATTGGCAGTAGCATCACTGGAAGTAGCACTGGCAGCGACGGCGAGGCGGCGCTGACGGGCCAGGCCATGGGGGTGCTTTACATCCTGGCCAGCTGCCTGGTGTGGGGCATGGTGACGGTGCGGCTGGGCGTGCACTCAGCGCGCTACCCGCCGCTGCAGCTGGCGGCGGCGGCGGCCATCACGTACGCGGGCCTGGCGCTGCTGTGGCTGCTGGCGGAGATCATGAGTGAGCGCGGCGCGGGGCTGAGCGGGGCGGGGCGGGGCGTGGAGTGGAGTGGGGCGGGGCGCGGGGCGGGGCGGGGTGGGGCGCGGGGCGCGGGGCGCGGGGGGGGGGGGCGGGGCAGGGCGGGGAGTGTGGGGCGGGGCGGGGTGGGGCGGGGCTGCGCGGGGCGGGGTGGGGCGGGGCGGAGTGGGGCTGGCTGGCGATGCGAGGCGGTGATGAGGATGGCAGTGCGGCAGTTGGAGGGTGTCGGCTGCCAAGGGTTTGGTACTTCGGTGAAGGGATGTGGCGGCCTTGCGCGACGGCGGCAAGTGGGGTGAGAGTGGGTGGCCTCGTGCCTCGTGCCTCGGCGTGTCGCCGCAGCCCGGCCGTGTCCCAACCCTGCTTCCCGCCCTTCCCACCCCCACTGCCAGGCTCCCCCGGCGCCGGCCTGGGCGACTACCTGGAGCTGGGGCTGCTGCTGCGCAACCACACCACCGCGGCGCTGCTGCTGTGGGCGGGGCTGGGCCCGGGCGCGCTGTCCTCCTACATGCAGGTGCTGGGCCAGACCATCGTGCCGCCCGCGCAGGCGCAGGTGAGGCCGGCGGCCGGCCGGGGGGCGGAAGGTGGCGCGGGGTGGCGCGGGGAGCGGCCAGGAGAGGCAGGGAAGGGAGGGGGGGTCCAGCGCGAGGCTCCTGCGAGGTGGGCGCGCGTTCGCTGCCGCGCGCGTGTGCCGCGTGCCGCTCAGCCTGCGGAAGCCGCAACCTCTGCCGATGTCCGCTGTGCTACGCAATCCTTCCTCACGCCTTATGCCAGCTCTACCAGCCCACCCGCCGCCGCCTCCCTGACACGCTCACACCCGCCCCGCCGCTCGCCGCCGGCCCGCAGGTGCTGTTCAGCAGCACGCCGCTGTGGGCGGCGCTGATGGCGGGCCTGCTGCTGCCGGGCGAGTCCATGGGGCCGCTGGCCTGGCTGGGCGGCGCCGTCATGCTGGGCGCCTCGCTGCTGGCGTCACTGCTCACCTGAGAGCGGGGGCGCGCCGCGCACGTGGCGTGTGCTGCGAGGGGAAGTGGCGAGCGCTGCGTGCGGTTTGCGGCAGCAGGGCAGATGCTCAACCGGCGCCTGGAGGCGGGCGGCGGCGGGGCTAACTAATGAACCACTCCCGGCGCCGGGAGGCGGGGGCGGGGGGCGCAGGCGCCTCAGGCCACGCGAGGCCGCCGGATGTACATGGCTTGCATGGGGGGTGGGGCACGGGGGTGGGGGTGGCTGACACACACCACAAGCCCACCGTTGGGTGTGTGCATGTGTGAAGTGGGCGGCGATTGATGCCTACCCGTGAGAAAGCAGAAGCGCGCACGTGACCAACCTCGGTAGCTGGTCGCCTGTGCACAGGAGTACAGCCTCCGTGGCAGAGCTGCTCCGCTGGCCTAGTGGCCTGCACCAGTGCTGCTGCAGGTGCATGCGTGTGGTCCGGGTGCAGGTGGGGCGCGACGCGCGCTGAGGACGGCAGGCGGCGAGCGTGGGGACGTTATCTATGTGCCGTACGAGAACCCCACGAACGCGCTGTGGCTGGTCTCGTGGTGTGAGAGGGGCAGCTGTGGCAGCTGCTCCGCAGGCCGGTGTGCGTGGTACAGGAGATCTTGCACTGGAGCGCCCCAGTCGCGTGTCCAGGCTGTTGGCGCGGGGGACACAGGAACCGCGGCGCCACAAAGGTGTGGGGCAACTCCGGGAAAGTGATTTCAAGGTGCCGTGTGCGATACCGTAAGGCGCTGGTTGCAGGACCGGATGCTGGTGGCTTGTGGAGCCGCCGCGTCAGCTTGTACCGGGTCGGATATCGGGTGCATCAGGCATCAAGTGTAGAGTATGTGTACCGAGAATGGGCCAAGGAATGGAGGTTGCTGGTGCGGATGGACTGGGCGGCCAATGCCAATGTTGTGACGATGTCCCAAAATGCCACGTAGCCCAAGTTCGCCAATAATGCGAGCTGTACTAGCCAGGGAACGCGCATGTAATGCAGGTGACATTGTTGCAGTGTTCCACGATCCACAGCAAGGGCCGCACGCGACCCCCAGCACTGCCACGCGGATGCGGTACGCCATCAGCTAGCGGCACGTCAACGCTTACACAACACAGCCACTACGCAGTTATTTTGTATTCGGTGAAAGGCTTGCAGGGCCTTGCACGAGTGAGGTGGAAATGTGGAATGCGCCAGCCGTACACCGTCACTGCCAAACTGCTCCATCGCATCCGTGCCAGCCAGCGCTGTGCATCCTACCCCGACCCACCGGGCAGCCTTGGGGTCAACCCTGCTCCTTGGGGTTTTGCCGCCATAGCCCGCTGCTGTGGAAATGCTGGGAAATGGAGCCATGCACACGCCTTGCTGACATCTTGCGATTCCATCATGCCGTCTAGAGCCGCACTGAGCCACATCCGAATCAACCACATACGGTACCACATGCAAAATTGCGTCATCATGCCACCAACGGGCATCTCCCCTTGCTGAAGCTTGCAGTAAACTGCCTCACAACCGCACGCAGGCCTGGAAGGGTGCCCCTGCGCATTGCCTGACTACCTGCGCTGGCCTACGCTATGCGCCCATGTCATACAACACCTATGGCTTGAATACCGTACCACTTTGACAGCCCGATGCTGTAGCCCAGCAGGCATCTGAAACACCACCGCCACGCATGAATCCGCGGCGCGGTTGCATGACATGTCACCTCACGCGCCAGGTTCACCTGGGGATACCCAACCTTTAACCCGTATGAACGCCTCCGTCGCATTGGTGCCGAGTATGAAGGAAAAGCTCGGGTGAATACAGACATCACTTGACCCCAACCCAGCCAATACCTATGGATGGATGTCGCGAAATCAAGCCCACCGCCCGGACTAGGCACGCATGCCGATGCACCATACTTGCGAAGACCCACCCACCTGTTGGTAGCCCACATGCTTGCCCGCTGCGGCGGCGGCCGCGCGAAAATTGGTAAAGCACCCAACTCGCCTCGAAGGGCGCATCCGCCTTACTATGTCCCGAAGCTTGAAACATCACCGTAGCACGCCGTCCGTTCGGGTGCGCCCAACCATCTGCTACAGCTCCGCCCGCCGCGGAAGGCACAACTTCTTGTGGCCCTTCCGTCGCCGGAGTCATGCATGGCCCACTCCTTATCTGAGCGCCTGCGCTATGTGGTCCCCTGCAATCTAGGCACATGCAGCGGTTCTCCCCCGTTCCTAGTTCTGTATCTATGTGTCGTGTGCACACACCGGCTACGGCTCTTGCAGCGGCGAGCCCTGTGAGTCCAGTTGCAACGTGTGTAGCGAGACCCTGTTGCCTCTTCAACAGCCTACGCCTCACGCTGCTACCTCCGCCTTCGCGGCGTCTCCACCTTCAACAGCAACACGGCAGTTCAAACGGTGGTTCATGGCTGTGTGCAAAGCACGCGCCATTCTGCCACCCACATCATACAATGCTTGCGCGCGCCATCGAGCCGACCGACGCCGCCACAGCCCACAGCATGCGCGCTTTGCAGGTGTGTAGCTTCCGGTGCCTCGTGTGGCCCACCGCACCCGATTGCCTCAACCGAAAGGCAAGGCCAGACGAAGATGACACTGTCAATGCTCACCAGACTGAACCCAGCAGGAGCGGCAGCAGCCGTCGAGCCTGGCGGGGCGCTGAGCGAATGCGCTCACGGCGCCCGGGACGCATCACACAGGTCCAGCTAGCCCTCGGCCGACGGAAGGTGTGGCACGCTGGCCGGCTGCTGAGGCGCACACCTATACATTATGCTATACAGTGAGAACAAACAACGCGTGGTGCGACGCAGGGCGGCTGCCGCTCCCTGCCCTGCTCTCTCGCCAAACCGACTCCGGCTCGGCTCGGCCGCTGCCCTTCCGCATGTCGCTCACAGCCATGGGAAAGGTCCTGCAAGGCCGATCGGCGGCACGAGACCTTCCCGGTGGAGCCGGCGGCGCCGGGGCTCTCAAGTGTGGCCTGGCGCTTAGGAGTCAGCCTCCGCGGGCCAGGCCGTGTTGCCGGGGCTGGAGGCCGCGAGCTGCGCGTTCAGCGCCTGCAGACTGAGCGACCAGGGGAGCGCCTCGCCGGTCTGCTGCGGGGCGGCGCCGGGTGGGGCAGCACGGGAGGCGCACAGCGTCAGAAAGTCGCCGCCGCAAGTGGTCGAGAGGGGATGCGCCTGCCCTGCTCCCAGGCGGCGCGTGCAGGCCACCGGACATTGTGGTGCACACCCGTGTAACGCAGGTGGAGTGGCGGGGCGCGAGGCTTTCCGTCCGTTTGCCCAGCCTGGTCCGTTCCCGGCACGTAACAAACGCGACCGTCCCGGACCTCAAACCCGCACGGCATGCGCGCACCTGCATCAAGCCGCCGCTGCCGACCGTCCCGGTGTACAGCACGCGGCCTGGAGACACCTCCACCGCTGCCGCAGCGGCGGCCGCCACCGTCGCTGCCGCGCGGGCCTTGGCCGCGGCCTGGCCCTTCTTGCCGACGCCGCCCCTGGCCGCGCCGCGCCCAGACTTGGCCGCCGGTTTGCGCCGGCGACCGCCCCGGCCGCCCGTCGCCGCCCCCTGCGAGTCCGAGTCGCCGTCCTCGTCCTCCAGCTCCTGCTCCGCCTCGTCCACGGACGGCTGCTGCTGCTGCGTCGGCTCCGCAGACGGCTGCTGCTGCGCGTCCGAGCTCTGCCGCTGCAGCAGTTGCTGCTGCAGCTGGGGCGGCAGGGGCCCGGAGGAGCCCGACAACCGCGGCTCGGCCTTGATGCCGGCGATGTTCATGGTGATGGCGTTGGTGTTTGTGTTTGCGGCGGCGCCGGTGTTCAGTTGGAAGGACAGCGGCGGCAGGTTGAGGGGCGGCAGGTTCAGGGGCTGCAGCGCCTGCAGCTGCGGCGGCTGCGGCAGCGCGTGCGCCTGCAGGCGCTCCGGGTGCGGCTGCGGCGGCAGCAGCTGTTGCTGTTGTTGTTGCTGTGGTTGTTGTTGCTGTTGGTGGTGGTGCAGCACCTGCTGGAGATCCTCTTGCTTCTGCTGCTGCTCGTGATGGGACTGTTCTTCCTGCTGCGGCTGTGCATGTCCGTAGGAGCTGGGAAACGGCTCGTCTGCACACAACAAAGCCGGCGCAAGAGGGCAAGCAGACGTTGGGGACTGCCGGCAAGCTCGCTGTGGCCATCTGTGTGCTGCTCGTACAAGCAGTGCACAGCCACATGGCTGCTGCTGTGCTTACGTGTGCCGGTTAAGAGCCGTGGCGTCATGTTGTCGACCCTGGATGGGAGAGGGATAGCGACGAATGGGGGAGGTGTGAGCAGGGGAAGGCGGCGGAAGCTAAATGGTTGCGACTGGTCTGGTGCTATGGCCTCAACATAGCCCAAGGGCTCAGTGCAACCTAGTGCAACACACGCACACGTCTTGCAAGCTGTTGCAGGGGTCGTGGACTCGACAACCAGGGACTGCGGCGAGACGAATCGTTCTGGCCGTGTCGAAGTCTGGTCCCGTAGGGGGAAACCGAGTGCCGCCCGGCACCGAGCCTGCACGCAACCCGTTGAACTATGCACCGCCGTGGCTTCACCTACATTCCGAGCGCGTTGAGAATGTCCGCGCTTGCAGAGCTACCGAACCCAGCTCCGGGCGTCCCAGCAAGCCCAAATCGGGGTGACCATGGGCCTGCGTTTATGATATGACGGCCGCCCGCGGATGCTTCAGTCGCCGGCGAACGCATGTAATGTGTGCAGATAGCGTATTTGCAGCCTGGGAGGAGCATTTAGTGCCCGACCGACGGCAGTGGGAGCAACCCACCGCTTGGGAACTCGACTCCGAGTATGTACTGGGCCGCCTGTCCCAGCGAGCGGGCGCTGTCCGGTTGTTGCCCGAGACCATTGACGTTATTTTTGGGGGCCCCTGCAGCACAAAAACAGGAGGGTGGCCGCTCAGTTCCGGGGCCAGCAGCAAACGCCGCGCAGAAGGACAGTCCCTAGCTATTCCCAATAGAACTCACCATACAGGTCAAAGAACGCGTCTGTGAGAGACATATTGCTGGACATTTGTCGCAACCCCCCAGCTGCAACCCCTTCAAAACCGCTGGGTTAGGCGCACTAAAATGGCTTGATATAGTCTATGTCTATATGAAAAGGCACCGGGCGTGGCGAAGTTTGCGAAGATGGAGAACATCGGGTCCGCGCCTCGACAAATGGCGGGAAGTGTTGTGGGCGCACTTGCGGCCCACCAGGCCGAAAACAGCCACGCTAAAGATCGAAAGTGTGTTTTGTTGCCCACATAAGAGCGGGTAAATGGGACGCAAGCGCCGTCAGGCAGGTCCATGAGCTACCGCCGCTGCGCCCGGCCTCGCTTTTCGCCCGTCATTTAGTCCTGCAGCCTTAGTGCAAACTCTCATAAAAACATCCTGTGACATCTCATGCTCTCGGCACATCAACCGGCACCCAGGAACTCGCAGCCGGGGCAATTGTGGAGGCTTTCGTGCACGTACGCGTCGCATTCGAAGCAGAACACCTGCTTGCACTGGCCGCAGCGCAGCGTGAGGTGCAACTGCCCCTTCACGCCCGGCTCCGACACTTCGCGCAGGCAGCCGAAGCAGTACGCGCCCGTGCTCGTCGTAACTTCGTTGCGCATAGCCGGCTGCTGCGCCTGCGCCGCTGCCGCTGCCTCGGCCCGCTCCTGCAGTGCATCGGGTTGAAGGTCATGACTCAGTCATGCAGACGTGCAGCACACGGTTTAGCCAGGCCTCGCACAAACCCTATGCCGCCACTTCGACGACCTGCGTGACTAAAGCCCTCTCGACGCGGGCGCCACCGGAGCCCGTGGTCAACTCCACACGCCCCTGCGCACCCCCCCCCTGGCCCGCTGCTGGATTAACTCACCCGACTGCGCAGGCGGCATGCCCCTAATGCACCGCTACTCGCACGCGCTCACGACCCGCCAGCCACCACGACAACACCTGCACCCCCTTTCCTGCGGCTGCGGCGTGCCGCAGAACCGCGCGAGCCCTCGGCCTTGTCGACACGCCCCAGTCGCGGAGCGCCCCCCCCCCCCGGTTGCACGCCACCTGCCCCCCTTTGCACACTCCACGCCGCGCCCTCCCAACCCGCACGTCCCCAACCCGCCTCCCCGCGCACCTCGCTGTCCTCGTGGTAGGGCGCCACCGGGAACAGGTGGTGGTAGGAGCGCGCCAGGTGGGGGCTGGAGATGAGCGTCAGGCCGCAGGTGTGGCACTCCACGGGCAGCTCCGGCACGCGGCTGCGGCAGCGCGGGCAGGTGTAGCTGCCGGGCAGCAGCCGCGCCTCCTGGCCCACGAACACCGCCGAGCTGGCCTCCTCGGTGCTGCGCTGCGGGAAGCCCATGCGCACCTGGAACGAGGGCGCGAGGCGGAGGGGCGAAGGGACGCATCGCCGTGTTTGAAGCAGGTTTTGGGGCATGCCGTTGAACGGCAAGGGATGGGCCCGGCCATCGGGGGAGGTTGCGGCATGGGCGTGTGCGCCGGACCCCAGGTCCAGGTCGCCGACTCCGCTGAGCCTGCTACGCTGGCTGCAGCCACGTCGGAGCCAAGTCCCAAGTTCCAACACAGCCCGGCTGCCCGGCAACCGGGCGGCAGGCCTGGGCACTACCCCACGGCTCTACCCCTTCCCCCCACGACACCCCCCCCCCCTCGCGCCGCCGGTCCTTCCCTGGCCCCTCACCAGCTCCGCCTTGGCCTGCGCCGCGGTTGCGGGCGGCGGCGGCGAGTGCGCCATGAGCAGCTGCTCCAGGTGCGCCTCGTTGAGCGCCACGCCGTACGTGCCGCCCGTGTCCTCCGTGATCCGCCGGCACACGTACACCTCCGCCGCCACGCCCACCACCGACACCCTGCGCGCACCCAGGCGTGCGTGCGGGCGGGCGTGAGCATGGGTTGCGCGCGGCCGCCCCACGTGGGCGTGTGCCAGGCGGCGGGATCCCGAGCAACGGTGACATGCCGGCCCCGGCGGGCAGTAGGCAGCAGGCATCGGATACCTCTGCGTCTCTACCGGTGCCGGTGCCACTGCCAGCTCTCCGACCCGGCGATGCTGCGGGCCAGCCGTCGCCCTACGGCAAACTCCTTGTGCTCGCCCGCCCCTCGCCCGACTCCCTTCCCCCTTCCACACGCACACGCAAAGGTCTCTTGTTGTCGTTTCTCCTTGTGCTCTCTAGCACACGCAAATGCACGCACACACGCACCGTATGTGGTTGTCCTTGCAGGCCTTGACGGCGTCCATCACGTTGCCGGGGTCGCAGCTGGCCAGCGCCGCGAACAGCAGCAGCAGCTCGCGGTGCCCGTACGGCGGCAGCTGCCGCAGCAGCGACACGCCCAGGTCCAGAGCGTTCTGCAGCGAGGCGTCGCCAGCGGGCGCGCCTGCGCGCGCGCGCGGGGGGGGGGGGGGGTGGGGGGGGGGGGACAAGGATGTTTGGAAAAGCGGTACAGGATGAAGACTGCAGACGAAGGGCGGGCGGGCGGGCTGGATCATTGCAGGGGCCGGGAGCGTGTCCCTAATGTCCCGCCAGCCGAAGCGGCCGCATCCCTCCACTCACACGTGCCCCCTTGCAACCGTGTGCCTCAACCGCAGCCGCCGCCAGCCAGCCGTGGTCAATGCCCCGCTGACCAGGCCCACAAGCCCCGCCCCTCCCTCTCCGCCCTACTCCGCGCGCCCAGCCCTGCCGCCAGCAGCCCCGCTTCTCAGAATGCTCGTTTCCTCGGGAATCAACTGTACTTGGGTGCGATAAAACAATGCATAACTCCCCCCCTACGCCCCCACGCACCCACCCAGCTTGCCGGCGTCCAGCCGCGCCACCTGCGCCTCCGGCGAGCCGCTCAGGTCGGTCAGCTTCTCCACCAGCCCGCTGCGCATGACCGCAATGCCCAGCTGGCTGAGCGGGTTCTGGTCGAAGAACTCGCGCACGAAGGAGCGGCACAGCGACAGCATGCAGCCCAGCCGGTTGGGCCGCAGGTCCTGCGCCGCCGCCGCGCGGGACAGGTCCACCACCTGCGCCACCAGGCCGCGGGGCGCGAGGGAAGCCGGCGCCGAGGGGCGGGGGGCGGTGGTAACTAGTGAGAGGTGGTACTGCACCTGCCCCGCACTTCTCACGTCCACATGCCCTGCGCCTGCCGCCCTGTCGTGGCGTCTTGTGCACACGCACACGCCAGCCCCACGCCCCCACCAACACCATCAGCCCCGCCAGCCCCGGCACGCCCCCCCCCCCTACCAGCCCCCCGGCGGCGCACCAGCAGCACGTAGCGGATCATGCCCTTGCGGATGCGGGCGCTCTGCGCGGCCGACAGCAGCCGCTGTCTCCGGGCTCGCTGCTCCGCGGTTTTGTCCTGCAGGACATCGCGTGCGGGGGCGGGCATACCTCAGGCCAGCCCAAGCTACGATAGGGCGCACCGTGGCCGCCGAGGACGCAGGGAATCGGCCAGGGCGGGCAATCGGCAGGGACTCGTCCGCAGGGCCCCGTCCGCGGCCGTTCATGCAAGGCACGCACCACGAACAGGTTCCCGTGCTCATCCTCCTGCAGCTGATCCCAAGTTTGCTCATTTTCGTACTGCCGCTGGTATGCGTCCTCTTGTCGTCGCCTGCGCCGCGAGAGAGATGCAAAAGCTGAAATTAGAATCCCCCTTCGCGGCCGCCCGCTGCGCATGTCCGAGCCCAATTCTTACAGCTCATTTTCGTCTATGTCATCGTCATCTCCATCTTCGATCCCGAGGTCGTCTCTCCGCTCCGCTGCTGCCATGGCCGTCCGTGCGCTCGCCCGCCACGCAGCTGTTCAATGCAACAAGCTTAAGGATGGATTAAAATGATATTGCGAAGTCCTTGAAGTCGAGGTTGATGCGCGGGTGAGGTACAGAGGCGTCGAGCGGGTGCGGGTTGAGAGCACAAGCGTGCCGGTCTTATGGCGGGTAGGAGTGTGTTTGTTACGTGTGAGGTGAGGTGCGGTTGCCTACTAAACACTTATGCAGTATGCTAATACAACGCACTAACGTGCAACATGTAGGCCCGTATTCGGGCCTGGGGAAGTGGGGATGCGCGCCCATGCAGACGCACGCACCCATGGCACCCATGCTGCTGGCTGCCGCATTCACACTGTCACGCGAAGCCCAGTACCCCGTCACACGGGGGTGCCAGGGCTTGCACACTTCAGGATCGCATCCAACGCTTACATCGCATTCGTTGTTATTGTATTGCTCATGAGCCGCGCTGATGGGCCTCGGGCGCGGCGCCCGAGAGCCCATGAGAGCCCGTGGTTGCCCATGACCCTGTCCTGCCCAGGTATGCCTTCCCCATCCCCTGTCCGTGTCTCAGAGTCAGAGGACGTAATTGCGCCCGCGCTTGTACCCTGCTCACACGCGGCACGAAATAATAAGAATTCTCCTATTGAATAAACCGAAAGCTCTAGGCTGCAGGGTGCCAATGCAGCCCCCGATGCCTGGCCCCCATCTACAACCCACGACACGCGCGAGCACATCTGCAAGCATATCCTGACGTCCAAACAAGAATCCAAGAATCAGTGCTAAGAACCAAGGACATACAGGTGTGTTATAGATGGTATGTGCCGCGCGTCAATGCGTCAAGACCTGAGCAAAACCTGACAGTGGTGGGCCCCCTCCGCGCAAAGCGTGCCCACATGCAACCGCCATGCAATCGCCAAGCCGGGGCCCCTTCCGTCCCCTGCTCCCCTCAAACCAGCTTTACAACCTCTGCAATCTCCACCGAATACCACTGCGGCACGCACTTCGCCTCGCTCCGCGCCCACATCCGGCCGCCGCCATCACCACGAGGCCAACGGTCACCTCCCGCCTCCAGTCCTTTAGGGGTTGTAGGCGCCCTTGTTGCGGATCCACTTGACCGCCACCCACTTGTTGCCCGTCACGACGGGGCAGCTGCCGTGCAGCGCGTGCTGGTCCAGCTGGCCGTCGGGGAAGGTGCTCCAGAACAGCACGGCGTCGCCGGCGCGCGGCTTGTAGCGCAGGCCGCCGTCCGCGTCGCAGTCGGTCCAGTTGGTGATGGGCTTGTCCACGTCTGGGGTAGGGACCAGGGGAGCAAGGCAGGGGCGGCGGTCAGGCTGGCACGGTGTCGGGGGAGACGTGTGCTTGCCAGGTGTTCCATGGCTGGTTGTTGGTGTAGGGGGCCATGATGAAGCACCCGTCCCCCTCCCCAATTGTGCGCCCACGCCCCGACGCGTCCGCTCCCTCGCTCCCTCCCACCACATGCGTCGCGCGCTTGTACCCCGCTGGCGCGTCACTCACTGGCCTTGCCCTCGCGCTTGAACACCGTCTCGCCGCCCACCAGGCCGTCGTCGCTGAGCACCACGATCACCGTGGCGATGCGCTGGGAGTACTGCTGGCCATACTCTGCGGGCAGCACGTGAGGGGGCAAGGCGTGATCTCAATTCCTTCCCCGGTAAATGAAGCGAGCGGTGGCCGGTGAGCCCGCCCCTCCGCCAGCGCCCCCCGGGCCCCGCCACCCGCCCTGCCCCATCGGCAGCAGCGATGCCGTCCTCAGTCCTCACCCTTGGGGTCGAAGCTGTCCATGTGCGAGTCGTAGTGCTGCGTGTGCTTGTAGTTCAGGATGTTCCAGAACTCGCCGTTCTGGCGCGGGATGTCGGTGATGGCGGCAATCTTGGCCTCCAGCCACATCAGCGCGGGCGAGCTGTCGCCGCCCAGAAAGGTGCCCTTGCTGGTGCGCACCTGCGAGCGTGTCGTTTGGCAGGGGTAATTGCCGGGCGGCGTGAGGCGGGGGCATGGCAGCTATGCTAATTGAACCCTGCCAGCCCTGCCTGCTGGGGTTGTTGGCCTGCGCTGGGTATTGTGCCCTGTTCAACCCGCCAGCCGCCGCCGCGGCCACCGCACCTGCTGCTCCGACTCCACCTTCTCCCCGGGGCGGTAGGCCAGCCCGCTGGGGTACATGAACTTGGAGGCCAGCGCGATGATCTCCTCGCGCCGGGCCTTGTCAACCTGCGGGTGGTGAGGGCGAGGCGGTGGGGGTTGGCAGGTCAGGCCAGGCACAGTAGGAGGTTGAGGCGCGTGTGCCAATCAGCCATGCATGCAGCCATTGCTGAGCGGGGACTCGGGCAGCGGCGCTGCTCCGCGCCCGGCTGAACACTCACGAAGTTGGGGAAGACCTTGATGCGCGGATAGAGCGACAAGATCTGCATGACACGGGACACAGCGAGGGCGGCCGGGTCAGACGCGGCCGGAAGGCTCACGGCCCGGACCGGCGAGGCAACTGCTGTCCCCCCCCCCGTTGAAACGAATCACTCCCCGCCAAGCACGCTGCACGAGCTCTGCACGGCCGCCCTGCAGGCCCCAACCTGCTCCCCCCCCCATCCCCAAAACACTGGGCCGGTCCCCACCTGGAAGGGGATGGTGCGGTAAAAGGCCTCGCCCGAGTCGCCCGGCGTCATGGGCGGCTTCACTTTGGCGAGGGCGTCGCTCACCGCCTTCTCGAACGTGTCAATGTCGTACGGGTCAACCAGGGCCGCCGCCGTGTTCGACACGGCCGTGGCACCGCTGCCCGCCGCCCCCGACTTTGTGGCCGCGTCGCCACCGTTGCCAACGAGGCGGACGGCAGAGTTGGTCGCGGATTTCTCTTGCAACGTGCGCCCGCGCCCGGTCACCATGACACCCTGTGCGGTGCAGGACGCAGGGCGGATGCGGGGCCATGTGCATGGAGGTCAGGACGCAGCATGTATTTTTTGGATTTTATCACACGCGCCCCTCAACTGCATGCAAGCCACGCAAGCGCCGCGCGTTTTCTACTGTCCTACTGCCTGCAGCTTCAGACCGCCGCCGCTTTGCTCGCTTACCGAGGCCGTGTTGATGACCGGCCCCGACGGCTCCGGCAGCAGCATACCAGTCAGCGAGATGCGGCCCGCCCAGAATGCCACCGAGCACAGCGCCAGCGCCAGCAGGCCGGGTATGTTGGGTATCCGCCTGCAGTGTGGGCGAAGGGGGTGGGGAGAGGCACACGGCGGGGCTGTAACATTGCGGCCAAGCAGGGCGGCACGAGTTTACGAATACCAAACCGCCGGCACGCGTTATGGCACGCGGAGCCTGGCACCAGGGATGGCACGCGGTTTGGCACGCGGTCGGCACGCGGTATGGCACGCAGAGCTGGGCAAGCAGGCATGTGAGTGGGGACTGCTTTTGAGCTCAGTAAATGGGATCTGCTGGGTTGGTGGGGTGTCGCAGTAGTGGGGGGGCTCACCTTAGCGTGCGCGAAGCGCGCAGCGCCGCCCGCTCCATGACAGTGGGATGGTGCGCGACCGCAGGGACCGCTGGCGCGGTGGAGGGGGCGACGTTGATGCCGACGTTGGGGCCGCCCGTCGTCGCCGCGGCAGGCTGCAGCTGGTTGGCTGGATGTGTTGGTGGGGCCACAAAGTGGGGATGCGAGACGTGGTGGAGCCCAAGATGGTGTGCATGCGGCACGGCCTGGTCCACCATTGTGTATGAGGCAAGTTGCAAAAGGTCGACGCCAGCACGGTCCTGCAGTAAAGATTACGCTGAAGCCGGATGCCGCGTGCTTGTATCGCCGGGAAGTTGCAAAAGGTCGACGCTAGCAAGGTCTCGCAGTAACGATTCCGCTGGAAACGGGTGCCGCGTGCCAGGACAGCTGGAGGTTACGGCACAGTTTAGCTGTCGATAAGCGTGGGGAGCTGTAACGCGCGACAGCAGTGCTGCAAGTTTGAAGAGGAAAGACGTGAATTGCGTCGGAATCCCTAGCGCCTCGCGCTCTTAGTAGTCTTGTTAACGCTTTTGGGTCGATGGAAGAACGTGTAGGCTACTACTGGCGAAGGGTGCATTAATGGTCGCAACAGCGCCGATGACAATTGAGGCGAGATGGCTGTCGTCCGTTTGTCCCTCCGGAATGTATGGCCTCTCCGCGCCCGAAGGCCTTTACCGGTAGTCACTGCCTCAAAGTGTTAAACAAATGCGTGTAGTATTGTATTTCTGGATTTGTTCTCTTGCCTGGTACGCGATTAGAAACTGAGTGATGTCGGCAGCTTCCGCGTACCGGAAAGTGCAAGCCGCTCAATCGCCGCCACCAAACGCAGCGCATACGAGCGCGTATGTATACATATATACACGACCGATTGCAGCAGTGGGGACTTTGGGGTGCCGGGAGGTGGGAGTTTAGATCATCCGCCCACCTTATGGTGGGATGCGGTTGCTCTGCGAGAGCGTCCAGCTGTCATTCTGGGAATGCGCATGCAAAACGGGTCGTCAGAGCTGGTGCAGTGTTGGTGCCGTGACTACTCCTGTCGTTGACAATAGTCTGCACCAAGCCAAGGGAAAAGTGGGCCCACGCCACGTCTCCCGGCTGAGGCGGAAAGCGTCTACCGCATCTCCCGGACATCTCCCGGACATAGCCGGGGGCGGTTTGTACAGGCACCGCCAGCCGTTGTCTGGTAAACCCCAGCCGCGCACACGGATGCACACACGCACGCTATGTAGTACCGCAAAAAGCTCGACTGCAATGAATCATTCCCACTCAGCCCCATTCTCAGTTATGCCAAATCATGCCAATCATGCCCAGTGCCCTGCGTCTGCAGATGCAGGTTACTGCGGCGCTGCATGCACGGCGCTGGACACACGCAGACCGCATGCAGCGCAGTGGGCGCCCAGTACCGGAGCGACCTGCTGTGGCCCTTGAGCACGAGGGCCACACGCCTACTCTCCCAAAATGAATAAATCTCCCCCCAATGTAGTACGCGCAATTGCTAGGTGTAGCCACCCACATACCGTATGCTTGAGTTCCCTTGTCGTCACTCCCTGCGCCATCCTTCCAAGCAGCCGCCAGCAGTCGCCAGCTGCCTGAGCGGCTGCTGCCTGCACACGTGCGCCGCCCGCCAGCTTCCCATCAGGGTAGGCGCGTCACCGGTACCCTGGCGTGCTGCCTTGAGGGTACGTGGGCGTGCCGTACGCCGCCCGCGGCGTATATGCAGGTGGCGATGTGTACGGGGGCGGCGCATACGCGCCGTAAGCTGGGGGTGCGTACGCCGGCGGTCCGTACGCCGGAGGCCCGTAAGCTGGCGCCCCGTAAGCCGGCGGCCCGTAAGCTGGGGGGCCGTAAGCCGGCGGTCCGTAAGCCGGCGGTCCGTAAGCCGGCGGTCCGTAAGCCGGTGGTCCGTAAGCTGGGGGCCCATAAGCCGGTGGCGGGTAGCTGCCCCACGGCTGTCCGTAGGTAGGAATGCCGTAGTACGGCGGCGGCGCATAAGCAGGCGCCGGACCCACTGACGGCGGCTGCGTCGGGTAGGCCCCGTACGGTGGCGGCAGTGGCGGGTGCGGGCCCCCTGTGGGCGCCTGCAGCGGCGGGGGCCCGGGGCTGGGAGGCAGCGGCGGGGGGCTTGGCGACGTCACTGCAATCGGGCAATGAAGCAGGCGGCAGCGTTAGCGCACTGTTTTATTTAAATTACACGGGGCTAGTTGCGGCATGCATCGCATTCCCGCTGGTGCTGGGACTTACTGTAACAGCGCACGGCGACGTCGTCTGCATGTGGCAGCCACGCACCAAGGAGGAGGGACGTGCGCATGCAAGGGGGCGAGTAGGAACGGGTGTTGACAGTTTAAAATACAGAAAGTCCATGCGGTGCGCACACCCAGTTGCGTACACTACCTCCGCATGCACATCCCGTTCTGGGTCCAATCATCAGACACTCACCGAAATGGGAGCAGTCGGTCCAGCCCCAGCCGTCAAAGCGGCAGTCAGCGAGCCGCGCCTCGTCCCCATCGCACGCCACCTCGTCTGCGGGCGACACAGCCACACATGCGCGGGTTCGGATTCCGGCTGCCAACAATCCAGCGTGCTCGCGGTCGCTAGCCAGATCCCTTTGCCTGCGTGCCAGCATTCGGCAGGATCAGCACTCACCCATCCACACCACATTCCGGCCGGCGCCGTAGCGGCTGCCTGGCACCACACGGCCGCTGGCGAAGCCCAGCTGGCGGCACGCCACGCCCGCCTCCTGGTCGCTGAAGCGGTCACGACACACAGTGCCCTGTGCGAGGACACAGCAACGCAGGGATGTGGGCAAGGTCGCATACCGTGGCGACAGAGAATGCAGCTGGCCAAGTGGCGACCCGCTTGCGCCCCTGGGTGCACGCCGCCGCACACCCCGGACAGCCGAGCGGCAGCCCTCCCCACTCCACTCACCCAGGCGCCGTTGTGCATCACCTCCAGCCGCCCCGCGCTGTCGGTGCCGTTGGCCAGTCGCACGGCGCCGTCGTCAACTGAGAGCGGGACGCAGGCGCATTGCCGAATAATGAGCAGCCGTGCAGTACCAGCCCGAGGCAACAAGCAAGGCACAACCAGGCTGCAGCAACCAACCAGCCAGCCAGCCGCCGCGGTACCCCATGCCAGGCGGCTCAGTGCGGCCGCGAGCCGCCTCCGTGCCCACCACTGTGCAGCCCTCGCCCGCACCGCACCTCCGCACATGACGGCCGCCGCCCAGTAGGGGTCGCTGCAGCCGGCGTCCAGCACGGCGTCGTAGGTGCAGGCCATGAGGCCGGGCTCGGCGCCGTCGCACGCCAGGTTCTTCAGCCACACCGGGCCGGAGGGCGGGCCGCGGGTGCCGTACTTGGCGTCAAACAGCAGCGTGCCTGTGCCCAGGAAGGAGCGTTGGAGTGCTGGAGTCAGGTGGCCGCGCAGCCAGCAAGGCCGCCCGACGTCGGTGCGAGCGGTGGCGCGAGCGGTCTAGGGACAACACGGCGCCCTCCAAGGCCCGAGGGACCGCACTTGCCTCCTGTGAGCCCCAGCTGCCGGCACACCACCATCGCCGTCTGCGGCGTCCAGGTGGCGGAGCACAGCGTGCCCCAGTGCCCGAACATCGACAACTCCACCAGCCCTATTGAGCTGCTGTTGCCGTTCACCAGGCGTATGCTGCCATCTGCGTGGCGGCCGAGGGCGACGTGAGAACAGGCGCGATGGCACTCGTATCCAAGGCGCATGCCGACGGCGGAAGCAGCGCGGAGATGAATGGTGACGCATGGAAGATGCGGCCACTCAGGATGGCATGCGTTCCCCCCGATGTCGCCAGTTTCAGCACAACCGGTTGTGGGAACTTGTGCGTGGAAAGCGCTCCGAGCATTGCCCACCTGGTGACGCCGGCATCGACGGCGGCGACTTGGGCGGCCGGGGCGGCGGGGGCGCAGCCGCTGCAGTGGTGGGCAGTCACAGGGCGGGAGGCGGTGAGGTGCTTGATCAAAGACGCGGCCCAGGACAGAATACGACACTCGTAGGACGTGTGTGTGCGGGACTGACTGGTCGAGCTGGGTGGTCGAGCACCGTGACACGCCTCTCACCTTCGCAGATGACGCCCACATCCTCTTTGAAGTGGGTTGGGAGCAACGAGTGGGGGTTGGGTGGGGTGCGGGCCATGCCGTCAGTCCGGGGCGCCGTGCGCAGTCAGGCAGGCAGCCGTCCCTCCGTCCCGCGCGCCCGCCGCAACCCGGCTCAGACGCGGGCCTGCCTGCCCGCCCCCATGCACTGTCCCGCGCACACCCCACCTGCGTGCGTGCACTCCCGGTTGGGCCGCTCCGCGTCGCAGTCCCAGATGCGCTGCTCGCCGCCCAGGCACTGCACGTTGTCCAGCCAAATGGGCCCCGCGCCCTGGCCGAAGCCCGCCGCGCGCACCGGCACGCCGTGCGCGAAGCCCAGCTGCCGGCAGGCCAGACTGGCGACTGCGGTGCACGCCCGCAGCGGGAGGGAGGGTGTGAGCAAGCGTGGGGTTGCGCGGAACAGGGCGCCAAGCAGGGGGCGCTGGAGGTAGAGCCGGAGGACTGGCAGCTCACCGCTGGAAGTGAAGAAGTCGTCGCATATGGTGCCCCACTGCCCCCTGTAGTACACCTGTGACACGTTCGTGCACAGTGCGAAAGCGTCAGCGCGCAGCGCGCGGGCCCGCGTCTGTCGCGCAGTCTCCCCCAACACGCTGCACCCGTGGTCGTCCTTTCACATGCGCCAAGCCGCGCCTGGCCCATACCTCCAGGCGCCCCTCCAGCGGCGAGCTGCCGTTCATCAGGCGCAGGTCGCCATCTCGTGCCGGTGAGCGCACCACCAGCGGCGGTGGCGGCAGACGTGCGGCGGTGCCGCGCGGCGGCGGCGGAGGGGGCGGCGGCGGAGGTGGAGGCGGGGGAGGCGGCGGCCGCGGCCAGTCGTTCGCCTTGTGTATCGTCAGCCGCCGTGGTGCTGCTGGGCGTGCGAATGGGGCAGATGGGCACACGGTTGAGCGTAGGGCTCATTGAGCAAATGACTGTGGTGGCTTTGTGGTGCGCGAAATGGGGTAGCTGGTGAGGCGGCGGACGTTGGTCCCATCGGTATGGGCCCACAGCTGTGCAGCTGCGCCCCAGCGCGCGCCCGTAGACGCAGGTGGAGGTCAAGCGGTGCCGGGGCCCTGCAACCGCCGCGCTAGCAGGCGATACGGCAGCAATGGCTTCATGCCCTACCTGATACGCCTATGTGGCAGAGCGCGCCAAGCAGCAGCGGCACGAGGAAGTTGACGCGGGGCGGCATTGGCTTGCAGAGCACTGCCGCCGCGGCGATGCCGTGTTCAGTGCCAGTGCTACAATAACCTAGGTCACCGATACAATCTTCAATTGGTGCGCCAGCATAGGGAAGCGCCCGCGGCGTGAGCAAGGACGCAGCAGTCTTCGCTGGCTAATATCGCTGCTCTGCCAGCGACCCCTGAAACTGAGCACAGAGAGTACTTACAAGACCTATAGAGTATATATGTAAGAATTTTGCAGTTTTTAGAACGCTGAGCGCTTGTTCTGTCGGGTTGCGCTTGCGAGGACAGCTGACAGCTTCAGCTTGTGTTATTGAATATGTGTTACGAACCTTTGCAAAATAGCTCTGCGTTTCTGGCCCGGCAAGCGCTCCTGGCTGAGTGCCACCGTCCTGAGTTCCATGGATCCTGGACGTTCTGCTCTTGCGGCGCTAAATCAATTACCCTTTTACCGCCGCAAGGCATTCACATTACTGGCACTCAATCACTCGGCCAATGCTGCACCAGCGCAAAGCTCAGCGCACGAGGCACATCTATTCAGCTGGCCTTTCGCTTCCTGAAACAGTTAGCGCCTGTCGACCATGTACATGATATTGTGCTAAAGATGTAGCGCATCGGCCACACGCTCCACGCGGCGTCCGGGACTCGCGCCTTCAGATGGAGTCGTGCCTCGGCGTGCTCGCGGACCCCGCCGTGAACGCCAAGGCGTGGTATCTGCTGTCGTTCGCGGCGTCCGTAGCTGTGGGCCCCTTCTTGAACCTGTACTTCCAACAGCTTGGCCTCACGCACTCCCAGGTTGGTCCGTGGGGTACATGGGGTACGTGGTCCAGAGGTAGGGATACGTGGGCCGCGTCACGGTGTGTGTGTGGACCGTGCGATGTGACGATCGAAACTCCGTCGCGAGTGAGGGGGCCATCCGACCTGCCGCTGACCCGCTGTGCCATTACACCTTGTGCCTATCAAGGTATTGCCCCTGCCCCGGCCGCACGATCCCTCCGCCGCACCACCAAACACCCCCACCCCCACCCCCAATGCCTCACAACCCAGGTGGGCCTCATCGGCGCGCTGCGGCGCTGGGTGAGCGCGCCCTCCGCCTTTGCCTGGGCGGCACTGGCGGACCGCCACAATGCGCACCAGGCCGTGCTGCTGGCCACCTTCGTGGGCTCCGTCGCCGCGCGGCTGCTCATCCTGCTGCCGCGCAGCTACTGGGGGCTGCTGGCGGCCACGCTGTTGGCCGAGTTCCTGCGCGCGCCGGTGAACGTGCTGGCGGACGCGGCGGCCATGCAGCTGTGCGCCAAGGTACTTGGGTGCAATTGTGCATAGGTGCGGGGGCGGGGGCGGGGGCGGACGTCGTGGCCGTGCGGCTGCTCGTCATAGGCCCGAGGCCTCACGGCTGTGTTAGGTAGCTGAGCGGCCGGGTGCACCTGCTGCTCGGGCCAGCTGGTATGTCAGTGTGCTGCCTGCTGCCCGCTGCTGGGCCCCGCAGGAGTCCGACTACGGCAAGTTCCGGCTGTGGGGCGCGGTGGGCTGGGGCGCCTTCTCCACGCCCGCCGGCTGGATCATCACGCGGCTGGGCATCCGGTGGGCCTTCTACACCAACACCATCATGTCGCTGCCCTGCCTGCTCTTCGGGGCCAGGCTGCACAGCATGCGGCCCGCAGCCGCGGCAGGTGCAGGCGCCCATGCGGCGCGGCGGCAGGGCGATGCAGCTAAGAGCGGTTCTGTAAAGCATGGCGGGGGCGTGAACGGAGCCAGCGGCATGGCGCCCGCGGACGGCGAAGGGGAGAAGGGGGAGCAGATGCCTTTGTTGGGAGCGGGAACGGCCGGTGGCGGCGGCAAGCTGGAACACCAGTCGGCAGGGGTCGTGAACGGCGGCAAGCAGGGGCAGGCGCTCGCCGCTGCAGCCGTAGCTGCTACGACCGCAGCTGCGCCGGTGCCGCCAGTGCGATACTGGCTGAGGCTGTGGGCGCTGATCAGGCAGCCCGAGGTGGCTGTCTTCTTCGTGACGGCCGCAGCCAACGGCTATGCCTGGGGCACCATCGATTGCTTCCTGTGAGTCCGCGAGCGCCACCCTGCATAGAATGCCTTGGCCGCTCATAGCATGAAGCTCCACCCTGCGCTCTGCCCTGCCGGGCCCGTCCCCTCACCCCGCGCCCACGCCCATGCTCTCGGCGATGCAGGTACATGTACCTGAAGCAGCTTGGCGCCTCGGAGGCGCTGGTGGGCGTGGCCGTGACGGTGAGCTGGAGAGTGCGTGGGACACGCCGGGGCGCATGGGGCGTGTGTTTGCTGACGGCGGTGACTTGGCGTTGTGCGGGCAGCGCGCCGATAGCCCGACCTGTCACAACTCAAATCATTGGCGCAGATCACGTGCGCCGCCGAGGTGCCCGCCTTCCAGCTGCAAGGCCGGCTGCTGGACCGCTGGGGCGTCACGCGCGTCCTTGATATGGTGCAGGTGGGTGGGTGGGTGGCGCAACGTTCTGCAGCGCACACGCTTGGCAGGCGGGCGAGCGTTTGTGCCCGCGCCAGACTCTCCCGTGACGCAACTTGCCATGCGGAGTGTCAAGCATATCTTGGGCTGTCGCCTGTAGTCGCCTGTCAGCTCAGCCACATCACCGCACACAACCACTCTTAACCTACCTACCGACTGCAGGCGGCCTACGTGCTTCGCCTGGCCCTGTACGCGCTGCTGCCGTACGCGGGCAGTGTGCTGTGGGTGCTGCCGGTGGAGGTACTGCACGGCATCACCTTCGCGTGCGGCTGGGGCGCGGGCACGGTCAACTGCAAGACGCTGGCGCCGCCGGGGCTGGCGGCGACCATGCAGGTGTGCATATTTAGGGGGCCGCGCTTGCAACTTATTGAATGACGGCGCGCTGAGTGCCCCGCTACAAACCTTGCGTTACAGTTCAGCTGCGGCACTTCGCGGCTGTGTTGTGCAAACTTGCTTATTGCTCTCCATCACTCCATGTATTTCTTATGCGCACAGGGCACGTTCCAGAGCCTGACTTCGGCAGGATTTGGGCTGGGCGCACTGCTGGGCGGCTGGGTGGGCGCGCACGTGGGGTGGCAGGGCATGTTCGCGGTGGCGTCGGTGACGGTGCTGGGCATGTGGCTGGGCATCTTGACGGCGCGTTGGATCATCAGGCTGCTCCATCACACGACGCCGGCGCCACGTGATTGCGGCGATGGCGCTCCAGTAGGAGGTGGAGGTAAGGGTGGTGGCGGGAATCCGGCTTGACCGTATGCGGACTGGATGGATGGCGAGTGCGGTGTGGTGCAGTGTGGTGCGGTGCACCATGGCAGCATGACAGCAGAGCAGGATGGGCGGTCCAGGCACTATGTGTGCAGAGGGTCCGGATGAGAGGGGCGAGGGCAGCGCACGATGGGCGGCAGAGCTGAAAGCGAGGTTCAGTGACTCGAGCAGCGGATGACTGGGCGCCGGTGATGGAAGCCAGACGCCCGGAACCATGGGCCAGTCGATGTAACCCGATTTTGTGCCACCCATCTGCTTCATAACTTTCTGTATGCTGAAGCATTCGTGACACCAGATGCAGTTCTGCCAAAGAGGCAACTGTGTCGGCGAAGGCAAAAGCCTGCTTAGCTCAATCCATCACCACCAAAATTAATGTACTACAACAACAGTCTGAATTGGCGCATGAATTGGTGGAAGTGAAGACTTGCACACCGGTGTGGAAAACGGTGCCATCTATCATCTGCTCTCTTCAACGACGCGGAGCGCCACATCGTCGCCGCGACAGCACTAACATACTTCACAATTGATTGGCAACAGCGCGGACTTCAGGCACGGGTGGCGACTCAGCGGCGTGGGCCAGAGACAGCGCTGAGTGGTGGGCGCGTGGCGTGGCCCGCGTCCGCACCCACGCGCCGGTGACATGCTCCGCCGCGTCGTGCAAGACCCCCAGCTGATTGCAAAGGTGAGAAACTCACGAGCCTGTCTTCTCCAGTGCTTTACAACCGACAGCGGGGCTTGATTGAGGCCAGTCAAGTGCATGCTCACTGCTATACTACGCTGATGCCGTCCTCCTCCCCACCTCTTTTTATAAACCCCGCCAGGCCTGGTACGTCTTCTACTTCGCCAGCATCGTGTCGGTGGGCCCCTTCCTCAATGTCTACTACGCCATGGACCGGGGGCTGGGGTGAGTGGCTGCAATGTGGCCTCCATCTTTCCCGGCGCGGACGGCTGGGAACCCGCGGGCGGGCCGCACCATCCCCTACTGCCGTACGCTCAGCTGGCATGGGGCCGCCGAAAGGGCGCCGGCGGACCCCCCACCACCGCTCTCTCGAGGGTCCCCATAGCTCCGTGGCAGCTGTGCGACCTTTTTCACGTGTGCCAACCCGCCCCCATCCTTGCAGCAAGGAGCAAGTGGGCCTCATTGGCGCGCTGCGCCCCTGGGTGAGCGCGCCCGCCGCCTTCGCCTGGGCGGCGCTGGCGGACCGGCTGCACGCTCACCACTGGGTGCTCCTGGGCACCTTTGTGGGCTCCACGGCGGTGCGGCTGCTGCTGCTGCTGCCGCGTAGCTTCGGCGGGCTGCTGGCGGTGACGCTGCTGGCGGAGGTGCTGGCGGCGCCGGTGGGCGTGATGGCGGACGCGGCCGTCATGAACGTGTGCGACAAGGTGCGGCGGTTGAGGGCGTTGCGTTGGAGGAAACGATGGGAGTAACACGGTTCTGTGGCGCTGGCGCAATGCAGCCGCGTCAGTGTGTAACGTGTTGCCTAGTTTACAATGAGCGCAAGCACGCCACTCGCAGGAGTCCGACTACGGCAAGTTCCGTCTGTGGGGCGCGGTGGGCTGGGGCGCCTTCTCCACGCCCGCCGGCTGGATCATCACGCGGCTGGGCATCCGGTGGGCCTTCTACACCAACACCATCATGTCGCTGCCCTGCCTGCTCTTCGGGGCCAGGCTGAGTCACAGCCAGCAGCAGCCGGGCGCGCGCAAGACCGCGCACAGCAGCTGCGGCGGCGCCGGAAGCAGCGACGAGCGCGGTAGTAGAGAGCCGGCCGGGGGCACAGCAGCAGCAGGGGAGGAGGACGAACCGGTCCTTCCGGTCAAGGCGGACCCTTTGGCCGACGTAGCGATCACGCACCGGAGCGGCGGCGCAGCATCTCACCAGAATCGGCCGCTTGAGGAGCTGCCGCTTCTGCACGGCAGACCCCAGCACGGCGGCAGCAGCAAGCAGCTTCCAGGCGGCGAGGACGGCCCTGGCACGAGCGCAGCCGGGGGCGGGGAGCGGGGCTCGACTAGTAAGAGCGGCGCGGCGGCAGCAGACGCCGCCGGCCACTGGCGACGGCTGTGGATCCTGGTGCGGCGGCCGGAGGTCGCGGTGTTCTTCGTGACGGCCATCACTATGGGCTACGGGTTTGGCACCATCGACTCCTTCCTGTGAGTGGAGTGGGTTACAGCTTTTATAACGGTGGTAAAACGGTGTTTTAGCGCATTGGGTGCTGCTAACAACAATGGCAAGGGCCATCCCGGCGTGCAGACTTGCTGCCTGGCTGCCGGCCCCAACCGCTGTCGCGCGCCGCTGCAGGTTCCTGTACCTGCGGCAGATGGGCGCCTCGGAGACACTGATGGGCCTCACTCTCACGGCAAGTCGGTGCCAGCACACTTTTCACCGGCTTGCTGGGTCTTGTTGTGTACTCACAGTCGCAAAGGACGCAATGCGTGGGTTGGCATGCTCGCTCATGTCTTTCATCGGGCAGCCCCGCCCCCCGAATTGATAGGGCTTACTTGGAATGAGCTACCTCCCGCCGCGCCCCGCGCCCCCATCCGGAACCCCAGATCACGTGCGCCGCCGAGGTGCCCGCCTTCCAGCTGCAGGACCGGCTGCTGGACCGCTGGGGCGTCACCGCCGTGCTGGACCTGACGATGGTGGGCGCCTGGGCGGGGCGCGCAAGAATGGCAGGGGCGGGTGTTTCGGGGGCCTCTGTTGGGACGTGCTCGCAAACTGCCGCACGTGCGGCAACAATACGGGACGCAGTCTTTCCGTGTCCATGATGTACCTCTCTCTAACATCCCCCTCCCCCCGACCGCCCTCCCGGCAGCTTGTGTACGTGCTTCGCCTGGCCCTGTACGCGCTGCTGCCGTACGCGGGCAGTGTGCTGTGGGTGCTGCCGGTGGAGGTACTGCACGGCGTCACCTTCGCGTGCGGCTGGGGCGCGGGCACGGTCAACTGCAAGACGCTGGCGCCGCCGGGGCTGGCGGCGAC
Source organism: Chlamydomonas incerta (assembly GCA_016834605.1). Taxonomy (NCBI): domain Eukaryota; kingdom Viridiplantae; phylum Chlorophyta; class Chlorophyceae; order Chlamydomonadales; family Chlamydomonadaceae; genus Chlamydomonas; species Chlamydomonas incerta. The sequence goes on from JAEHOC010000004.1 coordinate 2,090,458, forward strand.
GCTGCAGGTGGGTCCTCTATCCCGTTTGGGTCTGCGCCCGGTGAGCAACAACGCTTCGTAAGCGCCTTCCCTGGCATCGATGCAGTGGCTCAGCCGGGCACGCTTGCATGCAGCCATGGATGGGCCACGTCAGCTCTTGGTTGCCTTTGACTGTTGATTTGCGGCCTCCCGCCATCGACCCTTCCCTCCCCCCGCCCCTTACCACCCCCGCAGGGCGCGTTCCAGGGGCTGTATTTCGGTGCGGGCTACGGACTGGGTTCGCTCGTGGGCGGCTGGGTGGGCGGGCGGCTGGGCTGGCAGCTCATGTTTGCGGCGGCGGCAAGCGTCATGTTTGGGTTGTGGCTGTGTGTGCGGCTGGCGCGGTGGGTGCTGGGCGTGTCGCTGTCGGGGCGCCTGCCCGCGAGCGGGTACGTGGAGCTCTCAAACCTTGCGGTTGCCTGATCGGGCGCGCTTCATGCTGTATTGCACCAGGGTTGATGAGCGTTCGATGAGACACGCAGGAGCGCGCGCGAGTTAAGAGATGGGGGATAACGTGATGGGGGATGAAGTCAAATGGGCTTCGACAAGAGCAGGTGTTTGTGGGCAGTGCGCGCGGCGTGTGGAAAGTGGTCTTTGTGGTTGGGCCTCGTTCTTGGAGGACAAAGGAAGGCGGAGGTTGGGTAACCGAGGAGGGGCGGCACCCACGCATCCGTGCCGAGGACGGCCGAGGCGCCTGTGTGTTGCAACCTTTATCATGAGGAAGTCAAAAGGGTTCACGGCCCAATAGATTTGCGACCCACCAGGATTGCATGGTTGAGCCAGATGCCGCCGCGCCGGCTTGGGCAGTGCGGCGTGGGGGGCGGCACTGCGAGGAGGGCTGGGGCTGCACCGTGTTGCCACGTACTCCGGTGCCATGCGGCCCAAAACTCAAGCCAGCCAACTTTATGGGTAAATTGTTCCGCAGTGGTTGTATAGCAATTGTATCCGAACAAAGGCTAGTCGCAGCGAGCCGGGACTGACAGTTTAATCACATTTTAGTCCGCACCAACACCACTTTGCGTTCCTCCAATCAAACCAATGTCAGCGCTTTGATTGATTCTCCAAACCAAGAATGATGGCTCCAAGAGCGCTCTAGCTGCGGGCTGAGGGCCTGAATACGCAGTGGGGATGTCCTCCGGAGACGAGGAAGAACCATCGGTCGAACCTCAGTAAGCTGGATTGTGCAGCTTGATCTTGGAGCTCGGCAAACCGGGCGGCTGCTAGGAAGGGACCATGCAGGGTACCTCCTCCGCGGAGAGTATCTTACGCGCGAAGCCAACCGCAGCCGAATGCATGAATTACGCACGTGATTTACATGACGTTTGTATATGGTGCCCAAGCGGGGCCCCAGTCTTGCAGCACCGCCGCGAGTGCCGATTACTCTGCCCAAAACAACCTTCTACCGCTCGGCCACAGGGACGAGGATGACCGCGACGAGGACTATGTAGCAAGTAGGTGTCACGGAAGCCATGGCGGGTGCTTGCGCGGGGAGGCGTTGCGCAAGCACGGAGCTGGAACGCAGCAAACCGAAACCCCCCGAGGTTGCGAACCCCGCCGGGGGCGCACCACACGTGCCTGGCGCCGCGGGTAACCGGCGCGCGCGCTTCATAACTAATCAAACCGGATCGGTGCTGCAGACGACGGCGATGATGGCGGGGACGATGACGATGAAGAGGAGGACGCGGCGTCTGAGGATGAGCCGCCGGCCCGGCGCCGCGGCGGGGGCCGGGCAGCCGCCAGCGCCGCGGCCAACAAGCGGCCAGCGACGCGGCGCGCCACGCGCAGTACAAAATCGGTACGTAGCAAACCGGGCAGTCAGGGATTACGGTCCTTGTAAGGAGGCCTGGGGCCTGGCGGCTGGCCGACGACGTCGCGGCCGGCGCGGGATGGGATGGTGTGATCACCGCCCGCGGCGCTGCGGGCAGCGGCGGCGGCGGCGGCGGCGGCGGCGGCGGCGGCAGCGGCAGGCCTCGCTGCTTGCGAGAGGGGCTGATAGCTCGGCAGGCCTGGAGTCTCTGCATAGCGCCATACCCAGTGCTGTTGCGTGGAGCAGAGCGGCGCGGAGCGGCGCGGCGCGGCCGCCAGGAGCGCTGGCACTTTTGCAGCGGCGGACTGGGAGCCGGGGCGGGCAAGGGGCGGCGGCGGCAGCCACATGTCTAAAGCCCGAGCACACGCGCATGCGCGCATATCAGCAGGAGTCGTAGGCGGCAGACGGGCTGCGCAGAATGCAGACTCAAGCAGGCCGGTCACAGCCGAGCTTCCCGAAGTACCAGGGTCGGGCTCAGTTTGGCGCGGGCTCTTGGCGCGGGCTGTTGGCGAGGGCTGGGCGCTACATGGGGGGATGTAGCAGGACCTAGTGCAGAGCAGTCGTGCGGCGTGCGGTGGCGCCAGCCCGGGTATGCGCAGGCGGCTTTTCTCCTGCATGGGCTGGGTGGCATTCGGTCACCGCGCGCTTGGGAATCGGCTCTTGGCGGTGTCGAGCGCGCGAAACATACGGGCCCTGGGCTGGAGGATAGAGAAAGCGAGTGCGTGTGTTCATGTGCGCGGAAACAGAGTACACACCCTGGTGTGTGCAAGCAACTGCTCTCGCGCTTGTGCGGGCAGCCACTGCCGGCTGGGGGCGCGTTCAGCACGCGCACAACCGCGCCAAGGCGGCGGGCGTGGGGCGTGCCAGGCCGTGCCGGCACGTGGAAAGACGCGGCCGTACTCGCACATGCACGCCTGCACTCTGCCTCATCCCGCCCGCATGGGCGCCCAAGCGCGCATTCCGATGTTGCACAACCACAACCACGACCACATTGCATGCACCGCAGTACAAGGACGATTCGGAGGAGGAGGAAGACGACATAGACGAGGAGGAGGAGGAGGAGGAGGAAGAGGCGCAGGACGATGACGACGACGATGACGGGGGCGGCGACGATGATGACGAGGAGGAGGATTACGCGCCGCGCGCGAAGAGGGCCCGGGCGGCGGCGCCGGCGCGGCCGAAGCGGCAGGCGGCGCAGCAGGCGAAGGCGCGGCTCACGCGGGTGGGTGGCGGCGGAGCGGGCGGGCCTGGGGATGGGCGAACTGGCTGCGGCGGGCCGCCTGTGCCGCACGGAGGAGGCTCCAAGGCGCCGCAGGGGGTTCCGGGGGTTCCGGGGTGGGTAAGGGCGCCGCTGCTGCACCGGGGACGGGGACCCCTGCGATGTCCTGCCCGGCGGTGGCCTGGAGGCGCCGGCGCTCCCTGGCACCAAGCTGCCTGCTGCCCGCTGCCTGTCGGCCTGCCCCGCAGCGAGACACCACGGAGGACGACGACGAGGAGATAGCTCGGGCCATAGACCGCGAAATCAACGGCCTGCGGGCGCGGCCACGGCGGGTGAGTGCTTGCGTTAAAGGGGGGGATGGCAGGGCGGGCGGCCAGGCGGGTGCTCAGGGCTCGTTGGAAATGGTGGTGCGGCGCGTATCGGGGGCCGGCGACACGCCTTCCCCGGACACGTACATGGCTGGTTCCGAGGCTTACCGTCCGCGCGCCTCAACCTGAGCAGGCCCCGGCAGGGACGATCGCATTCGAGGAGCGGGCGGTCAGCCCCCGCAGCGGCGGCGGCGGGGGGCGGCGGCGGCAGCCGCCGCGCTGGCGCCAACTCCCGCGCCAGCTCGGCGCCGCCGAGCGGCCGCGCCTCCGCCGGCGGCAGCAGCGGGGGCGGGGGCGGGGGCGGGGGCGGGGGCGGCCGCCGCCGCGCCGCGCCCGCGCGCACCAGCCAGCGCTCGGTGGCGAAGGTGTCGTACGCGGAGAGCGATGAGGACAGCGACGAGGGCGGCGGCGGCGGCGGCGGTGGAGGCGGCGGCGGCGGCGGGCGCGGGCGCGGCGGCGGCGGCGGGGGGCGCATGAAGGAGGCGCTGTCGGCGTTTGAGGACCCGGACGAGGATGACGTGGAGGACGAGGTGGACAAGGTGCTGGCGCACAGGTGCGGGCGGGGCGGGCGGGGCGGGGACGCGGGGGGCCGGGGGCCCGGGGGCTTGGAAGGTTTAGGATTTGCAAAGACTGGGCCCGGGGCTGTGAATACCGGGCCGAGCTAACCTACCAAATACCAACCTACCAACTAGAGGGTGAGGGGCCGCTGGCGGAGGGCATAGTGCTGGTGGTGGCGCTGACGGGCTCAGGGCTTCCCCGCGCCGCGCCGCTCTCGCTCTGACGCATTGGCTGCTGCCCGCGCGCACACACGCACGCACGCACGCACAGGGACTCGGACAGCCTGCCGCCCGCGCCGCCCAACGACCCCTGGTCCGGCCGCGAGTTCCTGGTCAAGTGGAAGCGCTACAGCTACATCCACTGCTCCTGGAACTGCCGCGGCGCGCTGGAGCACTTGCGCGGCTACAAGCGCATACTCAACTACATCAAGAAGGTGGGGAGAGGGGCGCAGGCCGGGAGCGGGATGGTGGTGGGGGGGGGGGGGGGGAGTTGGGAGGGGGAAGGTGCAAGGAGGGTTGGAAAAGGCGTGGTACAGCGGGCACTGAAGACGGGGGTCGCAGGGGGTGGGAGGGTCTTGGTGGCGCGGTGGTGCGGCGGCGGACGGCGGCGAGCCCCAGCCCCAACGTGATTGGGCGCGCACGCCACCGTAGATGCCCACACAACGTGCTCGCTGTGTGCGACTGGTCACCGGCGCTTCAAAGCTTTACCCCTGATCCTGCCCCGTGCGCCGCCAGGTGGACGACGTGGAGGCGGGCCGGCGCTTCTTCAGCCGCGAGGAGCAGGAGATGCAGGACGTGGAGCGCGAGATGGAGGCGCAGCTCAACCAGCAGCACATGATGGTGGGGAGGGCGGGGGGGGGGGCGGAGGGGCGGGTGGTGGACTGGGGGTTGGGGGTGGGTCTGGGCAGGGCAATGCATGACACGACTGGGGTGTTCGCTCACGCCGGCGCCAGTATGCCGGGAGGGTGGGGGCGGGCTGGGTGTCACTCAGGTTTGGGGTTGGGGCTACCGGTCACGCAGCTTGTGCCGACGTCGGGCGACCGGTACGGCACGGTACCGCGCACGGAGCTCTCGGCCTCTGCACTCCACACGACTTTGACGTGACGTGACGCGACGTGAATGCTGCCGCCCCCGCCGACAACACCCAACAGGTCGAGCGCGTGATGGCGGAGAAGGAGGCGACCGTGTTCGCCACCACCGCCCCAGCTGCAGCCGCAGCCGACCCGCACGGCGCCGCCGCCGCAGCCGGCCAGGACGGCGCAGCCGAGCCGGCGGGGGAGGGCGGCGCCAGCGCCGGCGCCGGCGAGGGCGGCGAGCGCGCCGGCGGCGTGGGCGCGGGGCTGGGCCCTGACGGTCGCGAGCTGGTGGGGCCGCCGGCGGAGCGCCGCCGGGAGCTGGAGGAGGCGGAGGCGGAGGTGGTGGCGGTGACTAAGTACCTGGTCAAGTGGGAGGGGCTGCCGTACGCGGAGTGCACCTGGGAGACGGCGGAGGACATCATCCGGGCAGGTGCGTGTGTGTGAGCGCGTGCGCCACGGGCGTGGCTGGCGAGGTTTGGGTGTGGGGGCGAGTGGAGGGGCGGGGGTGGGAGTGCGAACCGGATCGAGGGAGTAGACTTACAGTAAGGTTGACCGTTGGGAGGGCGTGGCCAGGTGGTCGGAGGGTTGGCGGGGCGAGCGGGCGTTGCTGGGTGTACCGCTTGGGCGGTTTAACGCACGCACGCACGCTTCACGCACGCTTGCCACCGCACTCCGCTACCGCGCCTCTGCACCGCGCCTCTGCTACATCCCTCCTCCCTCATCCCTCTGCCCTCAACCCTCCTCCCTCCTCCCTCCCTCCGTCACGCAGGCGGCTCGGCACAGATCGACAGCTACCTGCAGCGCGAGCAGCGGCTGCTGGAGCCGGGCCGCGGCGTGGAGGCGGCGCGCAAGCAGTTCCGCATCAAGGGCACGCGCGCGCTGGAGCAGCAGCCCAGCTACCTCATGGGTGAGGCGCGCGTCGGCGGCGGCTAATCAAATTCCAATCCCAACCCAAAAGCCATGGGGGGTTATGCTGGCAGCAGCGGCGGCGGGGTTGGGGTGGGGGGCTCCAGCAAGCGGCAGCAGCGGGCGCGGCGCTGCGGCGAGGGAGCGTCGGCGTCCGGATGCGCAGGAGACGGAGGGTGCTGTTGCTGCCTTGTTGGCTGGTTAGGGCACCTGCACCGTGGACCACTGCCCACGATGGGCAACCAACACAACCTGTACGGACCCCTTTCACACAACGCAAAGCAACGCCCACACCACACGACACGCGCCCCCGCAGGCGGCACGCTGCGCGACTACCAGATGGAGTCGCTCAACTGGATGGTGTACAGCTGGAGCGAGAACCGCAACATCATCCTGGCCGACGAGATGGGCCTGGGCAAGACCGTGCAGTGCGTCAGCTTCATCGGTGAGGGTCCGCAGGCCGCGAGGGCGCGGGGCTGGCCGGGTGGCGGCCGCTGTTGGGTGGCGGGCGCCGGGTGGTGGCGAGGCGGCGAGGCGACAGCCGATGCGGCTATGGTACACACGATCACGGCCACAATCGCAGTCACGGACGGACGCCCTGACCGCATGCCTGGTAGCATATCTGATGCCTGGTTGGTTTCATGGATGTGCAGCGGCGGGGGCTGTCTGTGTACAGCCGCCCCTCTCCGGGCACGCGCCATGACTGCTCTGTTGCAACGCCCTCTCAACACCATCTCATCTCTCGTTGATCATGTATGGAACCACTCCCCCGCCCGCAGGCACGCTGTCGGAGCAGCTGCAGATCCGCGGCCCCTTCCTGGTGGTGGTGCCGCTGTCCACCGTGCCCAACTGGATCCGCGAGTTCCGGCGCTGGGTGCCCTTCGTGAACGCGGTGGTGTACGTGGGCGACTCGCGCTCGCGGGAGGTGAGGGCGGGCGCCGCGTGTGCGTACGGCGCGTGGCGTTGTGCATGGCGGCCGCGGCGTGTAGTGGCGGATTGCGAGCAGAGACAGTGCTGGTGCGCCAAGGCTGCTGCTCATTGACTATTGGACCCACCACCGAGCGAATCAAGCCACTGCTGACCCAACTCGCCCCGCCCCGCTCCGCCTGCCCTGCCTGCGCCCAGGTCCTGCGCGCCTACGAGTGCGACCCCAGCCCGCACCACAAGGCGGCGCGGCCGTACAAGTTCGAGGTGCTGCTCACCACCTACGAGCTCATCCTCAAGGACGCGCCGGTGAGCGGAGGGCGGGTGGGGTGGGGGGAGCCAATGGCGGCGGCAGGGGACAGGCGGTCAGGCGGTCGTGGTGCGGGGGACTCCGTCGCATGTAGTCTCGCTGTAATCGTCACCGCTGCAACCCTCCCGCCCCGCCCAACTCGCCCCGAAACCTGCACACTCATGTATGCACACGCACACGCACGCCCCCCCCCCACCCTCAGATCCTGTCCCGCATCAAGTGGGCCTACCTGCTAGTGGACGAGGCGCACCGGCTCAAAAACGCTGAGTCGGCCCTGTACCAGGTGCGGGAGCGTGTGGAATTGTGGGCCGTGTGACGGGGGGCGCCTGTGTGTGAGGGTTCGGGGCAACTTACCGCTGCTGCGCATGTCTTTGCCACGCCCTCGCGCGCGGTTCACGGGATCACTCGTTGTGGGCTTCGGGATGAACTGCCGCTCCCCAGCTTGCTCCAGCTTGGCCTGGTATTCACCACCCCACCCCGCCTCAATCTTGCAACCCCCGCCGCCCCCGCCGCCCCCCGCAGGAGCTTATGGAGTGGCACTTCGGCAACAAGCTGCTGATCACCGGCACGCCGCTGCAGAACAGCCTCAAGGAGCTGTGGGCGCTGCTGCACTTCCTGGAACCCACGCGCTTCCCCACCGCCGAGGCCTTCGAGGCCGAGTACTCGCTGGAGACGGTGCGTGTGCCGGCGGGCCGAGGCGGGGTGCCCGGGGGGCGGGCCGGGGGAACGGGGAAGGGGTAAGGGGCTGCTGGCGGCGGACGGTCGCGCCGGGGCTGTGGCACAGGAGGCGCAGCGGCGTGTCGTGGCGGTGCCTCATCCCGACACCCAGGCGTTCGCTCGGCCCCCCAGCCAACACACATGCACCATATCGCACACTCTGCCTTTCTTCCTTGCCTTGTGTGTTTCCTAACACGCACGCATATTCTCACACACCATACACTCACACACACACACACACACGCGCCGCCCCCAGGCGGACAGCGTGTCGGGGCTGCACGGCGTGCTGCGGCCGCACCTGCTGCGGCGCGTGATCAAGGACGTGGAGAAGAGCCTGCCGCCCAAGAACGAGCGCATCCTGCGCGTGGACATGACGCCGCTGCAGAAGCAGTACTACAAGTGGATCCTGACCCGCAACTTCAAGGAGCTCAACAAGAGTGAGTGGCAGTGGTCGGATTGTCGCATTGTCGGCATTAGTGCCTCCCCCACGCCCATGGCGGCCGCTATACTCACCTTCACCATCTTAATCGACTGCTGTACCCCTTGCAATCCCCCCTCTTCCTGCGCTCCCGGCTCCAGGTTCGCGCGGCGGCGGCCACGTTTCACTGCTGAACATCATCGGCGAGCTGAAGAAGTGCTGCAACCACCCCTTCCTGTTCGAGAGCGCTGAGGACAACTACCGCGGCTCGGAGGAGGACAAGAGCGCGGTGAGGGCGCGCGCGCGCGTCCGTTGGGAAACCGAGAAAGGGAAACGTAAAACGTGCAGGCAATGCGTTGCGTCGCTGTGCCGTATGTGTGTTTGTGTGTTTGGGGGCGGGGCGCGGTGCTCGGGGGCCGTGCGGGCTTGAAGTGCTGGGAGCGGCTGGGGGCTTAAGGTGCGGAGGGCGGCTGGGGCCTATGCGTGCTTGCCCTCGCCCGGTGCCTGACCACTCGGGCTGCCCCAAACACACTCGCCGCCGCCGCCGTATCTTCCACACAACTGGCACGCTTCCTTCACACCTGACACGTGCTGACATGTCATGACTTGCACCTCTGCCTTGGCGCCGCACGTCTCGGCCACCAACGCTGCCGCCGCCGCCAGTGATCGCGAACGGATCCCGCCCGCCCGGATCTCGACCACACCACCTGACCACGTGCGTGTGTGTGCGCGGCCGCAGGTGGACCGGCTGATCGTGCCCAGCGGCAAGATGATCCTGCTGGACAAGCTGCTGCGGCGGCTCAAGGCCACGGGCCACCGCGTGCTCATCTTCAGCCAGATGGTGCGCGTGCTGGACATCATATCCGACTACATGCGCCTGCGCGGCTTCCCGCACCAGGTGGGAGCGGGCGGGGGGTGGGGGTGGGGGTGGAGGTGGGGGTGGGGGTGGGGGTGGGGATGGGGGTGGGGGTGGGGGTGGGGGTTAGTTTTCTCCAATTCCCAAATCAACCATTTCCAACCTGGGGGGAGGGAGCTGCAAGATTGGATGGCGACGTGCTGGAGCGGGCACGAGCAGCAGCGGACGATGTCGTGGGGATGTGGAATTGGAAGCATCATGGCAAACCCAATATGATGGTGTAGACCGGGCACTGGCCGGCGCTGGGGCGTGCGCTTTACGTGCGCGGTGCGGCGTCACCTCCACCACAACCCCCCGGCAACCACAGGGAGGGGCGCAGCCGCGCAGCACACTCCGCCGCGCCACATCTCCCTCCCTCACCCTGCCTCCCTCACCCGCCCGCCCCCTCCCTCACCCTCCCTCCCTCCCCCGCCCTCCCCGCAGCGGCTGGACGGCTCCACGCCCGCCGCCGCCCGCCACGCCGCCATGGAGCACTTCAACCGCCCCGACTCGCCCGACTTCGCCTTCCTGCTGTCCACGCGCGCGGGCGGGCTGGGCATCAACCTGGCCACCGCGGACACGGTCATCATCTTCGACAGCGACTGGAACCCGCAGAACGACCTGCAGGCCATGAGCCGCGCGCACCGAATCGGCCAGACCGAGACCGTCAACATCTACCGGTGAGGGAGGCGCGGTGTCGGCGGATGGGGGGATAGGGGAGCGGGGGAATGGGGAAATTGAATGCATCTGGGGTGCAGACTGCAGTGGGTCCACTGCCTCTTTTCCACTGCCTTACTCGCCCTGAATTTGCCTTGACCCATCTTGCCTTCAACCCCGCCCCTTTATTCCATGATGAGTGTGAGCCCCTGCCCCCTCCCCCCCCCCCCGCTCCCAGCTTCGTGACCAGCTGCAGTGTTGAGGAAGACATCCTGGAGCGGGCCAAACGCAAGATGGTGCTGGACCACCTGGTCATTCAGGTGTGCGTGCGTGTGGGCGTATGGGCGTGTGGTGTGCGTGGGCGTGTAGTGGTGGTGGTGGTGGTGGTGGTGGTGGTGGTGGTGGTGGTGGTGGTGGTGGTGGTGGTGGTGGTGGTGGTGGTGGTGGTGGTGGTGGTGGTGGTGGTGGTGGTGGTGGTGTAGCAGTGGAGGTGGGGAGGGGGCGGTGGGCACCAGCCCAAGCTACGCCGAACCCAACTTGACCCCGAACCCACCCGAACCCACCCGGGGGGACTAGGAGTCCGTGCACGTGCCTAGCCACCTGGTGCTCCCCACCCCTGGTGCGCCTCCGCCGCCCCGTCGGCCCTGCTGCACTTCTCGTCGCTGCAAACCCCCTGCCCCCTCTCCCCCCCTGCCCCCTCTCCCCCATATCCTGCCCCCCAGCGCATGGACACCAGCGGCCGCACCATCCTGGACCCCTCCGCCGGCAAGGCGGGCGCCAGCGCCAAGCAGCTGTTCGGCAAGGACGAGCTGGCAGCCATCCTGAGGTTCGGCGCGGAGGACCTGTTCAAGCAGGCGCCGCCAGAGGTGGGGCGGGGAAAGAGGGGCGGGAGGGAGTGTTGTATGAGGGTGAAGGCGGGTTGTGAATGCCAGCCCAAGCGAAGCCCACCTGACCAGACTGGTCGAGACTGGGGGAGGCCCACAACACACACGCACTACCCCCTACTCCGTCTGCTTTCCAACACACACACGCCCACACACGCCCACCCCCCTCTCTTAATTAATCGTATGCGTGGAATACCGCAGGACGAGACCGCCAGCGCGGAGCGGGCCCGCAACGCGCTGTACCAGGACGACCTGGACTCCATCCTGGAGCGGGCCGAGGTGGTGGACACGCGGCAGCTGGCGGCGGCGGGTGAGGCGGCCAGCCGGCGGCGTGGGCTGCTGGCAGCGTCGGACAGCGCCCCTGATAGCGCCTGGGAGTGCTTGGCAACAGCCTGAGAGCGCCGGAGGGAGCCGGGGAGCCGGGGAGAGCGCGGCGGGAAGCGGGTGGGGGGAGGGGTTTGCTCGGCCGCAGGACCTGACTCGATAGGGGCCCCTGCTCCTCGTCATCGTCGTCCTGGTCCGCTCCCTCCGAGCCCTTCTGTCCCTTGCGCGTCCTCACTGTGTCCTCACTGTGTCCTCACTGTGTCTTCACTGTGTCCTCACTGCCCCCGCTGCCCCCCCCCCCCTGCCTGCCCCCTGCCTGCCCGCCAGACGAGACCGCCGCCGCCGCCGCCGACCTGCTGTCGGCCTTCAACGTGGCCACCTTCAAGAACGAGTTCGGCGAGGACGACGCCGCCTTCTGGAACAAGCTCATCCCGCCCAGCGAGCGGCCCAAGGAGGAGGAGGTGGGGGGGGGGAGGGAGGGAGGGGGAAGGGCGGGCCGGCCACTGCAATTTCGTGTGGCCGCGTGACACGCCTCGGTACGCACCCTGACACGCACGTGCACGTGCTCCTCGCAACCGCAGGAGGAGCTGCAGCCGCGCGCCGCACGCCGCGGCACGGACCAGGGCGGCGGCGCCGACTCGGACGACGACGGCGACGGCGCCGCGGCCAACGGCGCGGCGGCGGGCGCCGGGCGCAAGGGCGGCCGCGGCGCCCGCGGCCGGGCGGCGGCGGGCGGCACGGCGCGCGCGCGCGGCGCGGGGTCGGGCGCGGGCGGCGGCGAGCCGGGGCCGCCGGTGGACGGCGCGGCGCTGCGGGTGGATGAGTGGATTGTGGAGGTGGACGATGAGGGCATTCCGCTGATCAAGGTGGGGAGGATTGGAGCGGCGGGCGGCGAGGTGGATACCAACCAAATTATTGCTCGATATGCATGCGGGGGGGAGGGGCGGCAATGGCAATGGAAGTGGAATGGAGCAGGCAACCCGCAACCTGTAGTCTGCTGCAGCCACGTACACGAGTGCTCACGCCGCGGGGGGGGGGGGGGTTCACCAAGGCCAACCCAGCCTGACATAAACCCCAATGCATGGCGTGGGGTGATGGGAGTGGATCAGTGGAATGGAGCTTGCATGAGAGCTCACGCCGCGCGCGCCGCCCGTCCGCAGGAGGACGGCTCGGAGCCGGAGGCGCGCAGCCTCAGCCGCCGCGACGCCGCCGCGTTCGTGCGCGCGGTGCGGCGCTACGGGCGGCCGGAGCGGCTGGCGGAGGTGGCGGCGGAGGTGGGGCGCAGCCTGGAGGAGGCGGGGCCGGGGCCGCGGCTGAGCCTGTGGTACAGCCTGATGGACGGCTGCAAGCTCGCGGTGCAGAAGACCACGGAGGAGCAGAGCGAGGACGCCAAGGTGAGGAGGAGGAGGAGGAGGAGGAAGCAGAGGAGGAGGAGGAGGAGGAGGAGGAGGAGGAGGAGGAGGAGGGGGATTGCAAAGATGGTACATAGAAGTGTAGTGGCGTAGACAGCTGGGGAGGGCTGGGGGCCTTGGGGCGCATTGGGGCCTCACCACACGGCCCTCGCAATACGTATCCCTCGGCATGCAACACCCTTCACATGCACGAGCCCCCATTGCATTGCCTGTCCCTTGTCTAGTTCAGCTTGGTTTAGCTCGGGATGGTATTCACAACCCCCCTTGTCATACCGTATGCCTGGTCCCCACCACTATACACTTGCACACACTACCCCACTCACTACACACACACACACACACACACACACACACACACACACGATTTTTTGTCTAACACACACACACACGCACACACACTCACCACACACACACACACCACGCGCCGCCGCGCAGGACGCCATCCTGGACTTCTTCGGCGTCAGCGTCAAGGCGGCGGAGCTGCTGGCCGCCTGCGCGCACCTGCGCCTGCTGGCCAAGAAGGTGGCGGTGGCGCGCGACCCCGCGGTGCAGCACTTCCGCCTGGACGCCACCAGCCAGCTGTCCGTGCCCAAGTGGGGCAAGGTACGTGTGCATGCTGGGTGTGCTGGGAGAAGGGCGGGCGGGCGCGCGTGCTGGGTGTGCCGCGGCTGTTTGCCAGCTTGCGTCTCTCCCCTCGTCATCCCCGCCCGCCCAGCCTCCTGGCAATACACGCCACGCCCCGCACCGCCGCACCCCCCGCAGCCCATCAACTGGACGGCGCGCGACGACGCGCTGCTGTTGCTGGGCGTGCACCTGCACGGCCTGGGCCACTGGGACAAGGTGGCGGCGGATGAGGCGCTCAAACCCTTCCTGGCGGATAAGCTGGCGGGCGCTGTGGGCGGCGGCGGCGGCGGCGGCGGCGCGGCAGGGGCAGCAGGCGCGGCGGGCGCAGGCGGCGGCGGCGCGGGCGGCAAGGAGGACGGCGGCGCGGGCCTGCCCAAAGGTGAGTGGGCTTGGCAGGGGAAGCGGCGCGAGGGCCCGCCAACACGGCCTGGGGGGCGGCCGATGCTCTGTCTGCTTGTATTGCTGCTTGTAATACTGCGAGCACAAACGCGCTAAGCGCAGCCTCACCACCACCACCACCACCACCACCACCACCACCACCTCTGCCTGCAGCCTCCCACCTGGAGACGCGCGCGCTGGGCCTGCTGCGCAAGATGCATGCCACACACAAGGCGGCCACGGCGGTGGCGCCGCAGAAGCGCGGCGCCGCGCGCAACAACGCCAACAGCAGCAAGGCCAAGCAGCAGCAGCAGCAGCAGCAACTAGACAAGGAGCACCGGCAAGCAGCGGCGGCGGACGCGGCGGCGGCGGGGCGGGAACGGGAACGGGAGCGGGAGCCGTCGGGGGCGGCGCGCGATGCTGGCCACACGAATGGAGGGCCGGCGGGCGGAAAGCGGAAAGCCGGCGCCGCGGCGGCGGCGGCGGCGCACGCGGACGACGGCGCGGGCCCGTCGGAAAAGCGCGCGCGCTTGGATTCCAGGACAGGAGGTGCGCGGCCTTGATGCGACCATCCCGCTGTTTGAAGCCTGTCCTTGCCCCTCCTCCTTGCGCTTGCGCCAGCTTCTCACCCTACATAAAAGCTAACGCCTCCGAGCCCTGTCCCGGGTTCGCTCCCCACACAGACGCCAGCCCCTCCCACGCCGGCACCTCCCACGCCGCGGCCGCCGGCCCCGCCGCCGGGCGCGACGAGCTGCGGTCTCTGCTGGAGCCGGCGCTGCCCGATATCAAGCGCATGCGCAAGCTGCAGGACGGCAGCATCACCGACAAGGCGCTGGTGGTGCGCAGCACCAAGGAGCTGCTCACAGCCATCGGCGGCCACATCGAGCGCGTGGCGGCGACGCGGGGGCCCAAGGTGCGAATGCAATAGCGGGCATGCTAGCGGGCGCGGATGCGGGCCCGCGGGTGTGCGGCGTAGCGTGTGCGGCGCGGGAGCTGTGGCTGGGCCACTGAGCTGGAGGGAGGCAGCTGGGCGGACGCTGCGCGCGCTGGTGTGGAGGGCGTTGCGATTCCGGCGCGTTCAGGCGGGAGCGCAATCGCGCACCCGACGCACGCCCTGATACCGTTGTCGCTACCCACACGCGCCCATGTTCCTACTCTCGTATTTTCTAACACACGCGCGGCTTCACTCGCGGACTGCAGGTGGGCAAGAAGCTGTGGGACCTGGCCGCCAAAACCATCGGCAACGGCAAGACCGGCGAGGAGCTGCACATGCTACACACGCGGCTGGCGCAGCAGGCGGTGGTGCCGCCGGCGGCCGGCGGCTCGGCGGGCGGCGGCAAGGGCGCCAAGGGAGCTGCCGGCGCCAAGAGCGCCGCCGGCGGGAAGGGCAAGCAGGCGCAGCAGGCGCAGCAGCACAGTCCAGAGCAGGGCGACAGCAGACAGGAGCAGGACAGGAGCAGGCATGCGGACAAGAGCAAAGCGCTCGGCCACGGCGGCGCCGGCCACCAGGCACAGGCACAGAATAGGCAGCAGCAGCAGCAGCAGCAGCAGCAGCAGGATGGCGCAGCAGATCCCAAACTAGCGCAGGCTTCGAGCAGAGCTGCAGTTGCGGCGCACTCGCCGCGTGTAGAGCGGGAGCGGTCGCGAGAGCGGGACCGGGGCGGCGGCAACGCCAGCCACCAGCAATCGCCGCAGCCCAAGGCGGCATCGCCGCCCGCCACCGCGCCATCACCGCACCCGCAGGTGCCCCCGCTGCAGCCGCGCGGCCAGGCGGCCACACCGCCGGCGGGGCCTGGGGCGCACCCGCCGCCGCCGCACAGGCCGGTGCCAGGCCCGCAGCCGCCGCCTGGCAACCCGCCCGGCTACTCGCCACCCCCGCCGCGGCCGCCGCCGGAGCCGCACCCCCACGGCCAGCACAACCATGCCGCAGGTCCGGGGATACCGCCGCACCAGCCTCCGCGCGTGCCGCCGCCCCAGCCGCCCTCGGCGCCCTACCCCTACGCCGCGACGCCGCCGCCGCCCGCGGCGCCGCCGCCGCACCCTCCGCCGCCGCCGCCGCCACTGCCACCATCCCAGCCACCTCAGGAGCCGCCACCGCCACCGCCGCAAGCGGCGGCTGGCGACGACGCGGCTCGGGCTGGCTCCCCAGCGCGGGGCTCCAACCGGCCAACGCCGGTGGCAGGCGGTGCGGCGTCGCCGCCGCCGGCAGGCGGGGCGCAGGCGGCGGAGCGAGGCCGCGCAGGCGAGGGCTCGGCGCCGCCCCAGGACCCACGTGACCGGGACCGGGATCGGGACCGGGATAGGGAGCGCGACGGTGACGGGAGGCGCGAGTGGCGTGAGCGGCGCAGCAGCAGGAGCCGCAGCCGCGACCGGGACCGGGACTACCGCTCCAGGTGAGGCTGCTATAGGTGGTGCGACCAGGGGGCACTCGATGCCCACCACAGCCACACACATTGCGGCTCAGTGCATCGAACTTGTTGTTGGCCTCGGGGCGTTTGAGGCTGAGCATGATTTGCACGATCTGAACTGCCCCCGGCCGCCATTCCGCCAACAGGGACTACGATCGGGACCGGGGCGCCCGGGACCGCCGGGACCGGGACCGGGACCCGCGAGACAGGGACCGGGACCGGGACTACCGCTCCAGGTGCGGCGCGTCTTGGCTTGGGCTTGGGGCGGCACCCCTGTGCGCATCCGGGTTTCCCTCCGCGGCTCTCTATGCCTTTTCCGTCGCATGCAAAGTGGCGCGGCCAAGCAGGACACAGCCCGTCCTAATCATGTGCGTCCGTTGGCGCCCCCGTCTCCGCAGGGACTACGACCGGGACCGAGACCGGGACCGTGAGCGTGACCGGGACCGAGACCGGGACCGGGACCGCAGCCGGGACCGCGCGCGCTCGCGCTCCTACCACGAAGACCGGGACCGGGACCGCGGCAGGGGCGACCGCGACCGCGATTACGAGCGGCGCGGGGGCCGCAGCCGCAGCCGCGACGCGCGGCGCCGCAGCCGCAGCGCGAGCCGCAGCCGCAGCCGCGACCGCCGGGACCGTGAACGGGACGTCGCACGGGACCGCGACCGCGACCGCGTCGATAGGGACAGGGAGCGGGACCGGCGCGACCGGGAGCGGCGCGGCGGCTCCGCGGCGGCGCGCAGCCGCAGCCGCAGCCGCGGGCGCGGGCGCAGCGGCAGCCGTGACACGCGGCGCCGCAGCCACAGCGCCAGCAGGAGCCGTGACCGCAGGGACGCGGAGCGGGCGCGAGAGCGGGAGCGCGTACCTGCGGATGAGAGTGCGGCTCCGGCGCCACAGCCGCCGCCGCCACCCACGGCGGGCGCCGCGGAACCGGTGGCAGCGGACCAAGCACCCGGCGGCTCCGACTGATGCTAACCAGGGGTCTCACAGCCGCGCAGACAGGCAATTGCGGCGCAAGCACATTGAGCAGAGCGCGGGCGCAAAAGAAGTATTAGCCAGCTTTACCAGACAGACCAGAGAAGAGCATACCTATTCCTACTTACGGGGGTTGGGCTTACGCAGTGTCGTCAGATGTTAGCAGTAGGTCTCGTGACTGACTAGTCGACGCGACGGGTGTGCGCGAGCGGCACATTGGGGGGGTGGGGGGGCTACAACACGGCCACGGCCACAGGCAGCCGGAGCCGCCGGGGTGAGGAGTCCTGTTACGCCGATACTCATCGTTGGGGCCAGCCGTGTTTCAGCGCAGCCTATGTTGGGGCACCGCCCCAGACCGGGAGTCAGGAAGTCGCAGACACGTGTGGGTAGTGGCGGTGCGTGGCCGGGCCGCATGCAGGGCTGCAGGGGGGCCTCCCCTCGCATTGTCGCAAGGGCCCAGTTTTGTGAAAGTGAGGTGCAAGGCAAACATATACGGTACACGCTTGGATGCCATGTGTGTTAGCTAGCTAGACGGATGCCTAGTTCAGGACTTGAGGAGCCGGCGCGTCGGGGCCGACGGGCCTGGTGGGAAGGTGTGGCGCTGGCACGGTGGCCGTGGCCACGCCCGCTGCCGCTCTGTGTTCGCTACTCTTACATTGCACAGCACGTGGTCGCCCGTGTAATGGGCCGTTTCACGTTCGGCCTCTCCAATGCTATGCTACAGGGGAGGGCAGCCGCGACCGGCCGAGCCCTGTCCTGTCCGGCCCAGCTCTGTCCGGTGGTGGCCCCCTCAAACCACGATCTCCACATCGCTGTCGCTGGCACTGCTGATCTCCACCACCTCCTTCTTGGCCGCCTTCTCCTCTGCCTTCTCCTCCGCCTTCTGCCTCTTCTCAATCTCCGTGCGTGCCACTGCCGCCAGCTCCATCAGCTCGCCCTTGATGACGCCCCCGCGACTGATAACTTTGCCTGCCTTGACTCTGTAACCCGTGCAACAGGTTGTGCAGCAAACTGTGGAAAGGCCGCCCGCGCCAGTGTCTGGCCTGCCTGGCGTGGCCTTCCGCAGCGCCAGGCACAGCAGGTACCGCAGCTTGCCCGCAGCATATGAGGCCAGGGCCGTGCCCACGCCATCAAGCAACACACTCCACCTGCCAATCACACCCCTCTCAGCCCGCATATTCTGCATTTCCACACTCCAGGCTTCCTCACTCCCAACAAGGGCCTTCTGCTTCTCGATTGCCAAGTGGCCCAGCCGCGCCATGTGATTCACGAAGGCCTCATGGTCGGCAAACGTGGCCCGCAGGGCCTCCGCGCCTTCGTATATGGGACTTGCGCGCCGTCAGGCCTTCCTCCCACACGCAGACTGGAGTGATGCGCCAGGCAGATGGCACAGCGTGTGGCCATGTGCACAGCAGCGGCAGGCCGCAGGCGCAGCGTCGCCTTCACATCACTGCAGCGCTCACTGCGTGCGGCCTGTGCCCCGAGCAGCAGGTGGTGGGCGGCCCCGGCTGGCACCCATCGGCCCCGCAGCTACCATTGCCTCTGCTCAAAGCACAATCTCCTGGACACAAACATATAATGACGCGCGTGCAGCTGGTCAACGTCTGCGACACCGTGCTGCCAACTGTCCCTCCTGTGCACTCGTCCATCACTTCTCTCAGGTTGATGATACATCGATACACTTCAAATGCTGAATGCGTCAAATGGTGTAGCTGGTGATTGCAAATGCACTGCAGCCACCGAATCACCCCCTCGATGCATCCGTACATGACGCAGCCAGGCCCAACGGCGGCAGCACGGCATGCAGCGCCTCAACCGCTGTCCGCGCCCTGCCCAGCAAACTCTGGGGCATCTCTCTCTATCTATGGCACACGGACGCACTGGAGCTACACACATCCACGCGGCTCTGGCTGCAAAGGAATCTCTGGACGGCGGCGGCCCCCACACAACGCCGGCGACCGCCCCAAGCACACATGCATACTGCGGCCAACACCACAGAGCACAGCGCAGGCTTTATTGCACCCCTGCTTTATTGGTTTGTGCGGTCGACGGCTTGTCGATTCCGGGCTTCATGGCCGCCGGCCCTCTGCATTGACCCAACCCTCAAAAGCACATATGGCAGGGTTGGCTGCCGGCAAGAAAGAAACACGAATCCATCTGCAAAACGAACATCGCCCTTTGGGCACAGAAGACATGTACCTTGCACATGCGGACATGCCGTATTGCGGGGTTGAAGGCTCTACACCCACTGCATCCCGCATCCGGCATCCTTGACACAAAGTCGTCCTGAAACGCGTTCACTTCAGGTATCATCGAGCACGTTCTCAACATTCATCGATGCGCCGAGCCTTCCCCTCGGGGTTCCATGCGTACATGCGTCATGTCGTGGAAGCCCACCGTCAATCCCGCGATTGATGAGCAGCAAAGGCAGCAGCAGTCAACGTGCCATATCGCAACAACAATCACCGTATCGCGTCTGGGTGAATGCGCCCACTAGTCAATGCAGTCACTTGGTGCAAGTCAGCCACAGGCAGGCAGGTGTGCGACATCGAGGCTCGAACATGCAGCATTCGAGATTGGTGCTCGTACGGCAATCAAATGCTGACGGCCCCCACCGCGCCCATGCACGGGGCGGCTGGGAGGAGGATTCATGCCAGTGTGAGATAATACGAGATCGTGGTTGCAGCAGTAAATTGCGCGTTATGCGTGTTCGCCTGTTACGCCTTCCTGTTTCGCGTTCCTTGTTTGTCAGGCTGGCGGCGACCTCAGCGCCGACAGCCGCTGCTCTGCCGTCGCGGGTACTGCGGTTTCGCCCAGCTTCGCCACCTCTGTGATAATCGCCAGGGCGTCCTGCGGCATTGCAAACGCCGTGTCAACACGCAAGCCCAGGGTTGCGGTGCGCGCAGGCCCCACGCGGCGCTTGCTACGTGACAGCCCGGAGACCGACACACAGATCCAACGACACTGCGGCTGTGCAACCGCAGTGCCCTCACTAATGTCTCAGCCGCGTTCGGCCCCCGCTACCTGGTGGCTCGCCGCGTCCTCGGCCCGCCCGCCACGGTGCTGCTGTGAGCGCGCCGTCCGACTGCCACAATCCCCTACTCCCCGGCCACTGCCCTGCACTGCTCCACCCCACTGCCCTCCCCGCCGCCACCCCGCAGTGCCCCACCTCACACTGCCCTCCCCGCCGCCGCCCCGCACTGCTCCACCCCATACTGCCATCCCGCTGCCGCCCCGCACTGCTCACCGCCACCCTCTGCCTCACCGGGAAGTAGGGGTAGCTCGCCACACTGCCGCGGGCGCACTGCAGCGGCGTGAACATGTCACTGCTGAGCAGGTCCTGCGGGAGCGGAGCCGGTTGCGGGTGCGGGGCCGGGGCGGGGGCAAGACACGCGGCGACGTCAGGCATGGCGATGGCGACAGCTGCTGGCGGTTGCTGCCCAACTTCTGCTAATTTTCGTGATGCAACTCCGACCGACCTTGGCAATCTTGGTGGCGCGCCCCTGCGCGGCCACATTTTCGTCGAGCGCCGCGGCGGCCGCCTCCGCCTCCACCGACGTTTTCTCCAGGTGGTTGGTGCTCAGCAGCTGGCGGCGCTCCTGTTCCGGCCCCAGCTTCAGCGCCGCCATGCTCTCCGCGAGGCGCTCCGTGAGGAGGCTGCGCTCCGCCAGCACCACCTCCATGCGCTCGCGGTACAGCGCCAGCGCGGCGCGGCAGGCCGCCACCTGAGGTTGTCGAGCGACACCAACAGCAAAGCCGCTCACTCCAACGCGCGCCCCACCGTAACGCAACACACGGCAACCGAAAGGCGCCTGTCTTCGGCCGCGCCCTGGACCTGCGGGCCCCGGTGGCCTATGCCGGAAGCTCTACGGGCAGGTGTATGTGTGGGAGGCGCAGCAAGGCGCGGCGCGCATCACACGCCGCACGCACCTGTGAGGGCGTGGCACGCATCGCCAGCGCCACCGGCCGCCAGTGCCCCTCCGGCGGCTCCTGCAGCCGCCCCGTGTCTGCAGTAGCGCGGTGCGGTGCGGTGCCAGGTACGCATCGGGATGACGCGCTCGGTTTTACCCTCGCAAAAGACTGCATCACGGCCCAGCACATCCCAGCACACACACACACACACACACACAGCCCCCGTTTCACCATTGCCATTTCGCCTGCCTCTGACACTGCTGTGCTGCCGCCTTATGTTTTCATTTTGCGCTCGCCTATAGGTGAGCATGGCTACGGACAGCGGGCGGAAACCAGGGAATTAGGCGTGCCGGGCAAACGTTTCTAGCGCGTCGATGGCGCGGCGCATGGACGCATACAGGTGCACCTCGGGGACGAGGCTGAATGCCAAACGCCCGGGTAGGGGGTTCCAGGCTCTATTTGCGGGTAAGTATGCAAAGGTAGACAACGAGGGCAACATCGCCAACGCGGAGCTCGGTAACCGGCGTAGGTATTGGTACGTAACTGCGCGCGCGTGATCGGCGGGCTTTGATGTCCGTCATGCTGTTGCTGTCATTAACACACACACACACACACACACACACACACACACACACACACACACACACACACACACACACACACACACACACACACACACACACACACACACACACACACACACACACACACACACCCCGCTCGCACCCAGGTTGAGCTGCGGCATGTCGTCTGCGATGAGCTCCGGGTGCTTCAGCCCCAGCTGCACCACCCGCGTCTTGAGCTGCGTGCACACCTCGTCCAGCCGCTGCAGCCAGTAGCCGGCCGGCCGCGCGTCGTGCGTAACAATCAGCAGCGCTGCGTCCCGCACCCAATCGATCCACAGCGCCCGCCAAGCCGCCGACAGGCCATCGTCGCCCTGTGGCGGCGCCTCCGGCCCGCGCCCCACCGCCGCCGTTGCAGCAGCAAGAGAGGCAGCAGTAGCAGCGCAGCTAGGCGGTGCCTGCTGGGGCTGCGGCTGGGGCTGGGGCTGCGGTTGAGATGGTGGGCTGCTGCGTTTCCACTGCATGCCGCCGGGCGGCGGGGGCCCCAGCTGCAGCCGCTGCTGCGGTGGCTGCTGGTGGTGGGGCGGCTGCGGCGGGCTCTGCGCGCAAGCAGCCTCCTCGCCGGCCCGGGTGTTGGCGACCTGGCCGCCGCCGCTCCGCGTGGAGGTGGACAGGGAGCTGGCGCCACCTGGGTCGGAGGCCGGGCTGCGGCTGTCGCTAAAGGATCCGGGGCTGGGAGCCAGGAGCTTATCACGCCCGCTCCCGACCGCCCTTTGGCTGGGGCTGGGGCCGGGCCCCCGCTCTATCGCCGACTGCTGCCCCGGCTCTGCACTCGGGGCGCTGTGGGGCTGGAGGACGCGCGCCAGCAGCTGCAGCTCGAGGTCGGCGTCGGCGGCCCCGCCTGCTGCGCCAGCTGCTGGCCTCGCGGACGGGGGCGGGCGCCCGGCGCCGCTGCTGCTGACCAAGCCGGCCGCGGCCATCCTGGCTTGCTGCTCGCGCGTCGGCAGCACGACCTCAATCACCTGCGTGGACGGCCGCAGGGGGGAAGGCGCACGCGTGCTGCTCGAGCCGGGAACCCAAAGACCCCGCACCCGGGCGACCCGTGCCGGTGCGCAGCGACCCATTCGACGCCACCCACCGCCAGCCGCTCCTTCAGGCGCCGGTTCTCCGCCTCCGCGGCGTGGTACTGCGCTGTCAGCCCATCCAGCTTTGCCTGCCCGTGAGGCGACACCAGGGTAACGGTACGGGTGAGGCCCCAAGGAACAGCGGTGGGCGCTGCGGCGCTGCGCTGCACAGCAGAGCGCCCCTACCGCCCCACGATGGAGCAGAGGGGATAGCTACACCCGCACGTGTTGTGCCGCCCCTTTCACCTGCAGGCTTTGGAGGACCAGGTGCTGCGCGCGTGGCCCCGCTCCCTGTCGGCAGGCGTACACGTTCACGACCATCACTGGGGATTTGGGCGGGTTGTGGCCCCGCGTCCAGCGCCGCCTTTGCGATATTCCCTTGGCTATATATTTACAGCTTTCAGGGCCCAACTACACCGTGAGCACCTGGGCGTGGAGGCGAGCTGCGTCGCCACGCTGGCAGCGGGCGGCCCGGGCAACAGCAGGGGTGACAAACCCTGTGACACCCACACCCACCTTCTGCCGCCTCCGCTCGGCAGCTCGCCGGGCCGCTTTGGGCAAGTAATCCTTGTCTAGCTGCATAGAGTCCTCTTCCTGGGCCGCGACCTTGCTGCTGAGAGTGCCATGCGCTCGAAACGAGGCGACGCTATCAGTCTGCCCAATCCTTTCGCCGGAATTTGAATTGGGACCAGCTATGAATATGCTAGGTAGCGTCGAGAGATTCCAGGATGTTGCCGGAGGCGCCTGCTGCCACAAACAGTCATTTGCAACTCCAAACATGTCACCCGGTGTTTATTCTCGCGCTATCGCGGCATGCTGAGTTGTTCCAGTTGACGAGTGTAACCAGCTTTGTCCACAATTCGGAGGTTTTCGGGCTCGCGTAGTCACCGTCACCGACCTCATCTGGTTCCGACCGACCCCATCTCGTCTGCATGCGAATATGTGCCCCCGACTGCCCGGCTAGTGCAAATGGCGGCGGTTGATTGGGTATAGCCGGGTGGCGAAGGCGGGGTAAGCTTGATGGGCGCCTTCCCCGCTCACCTCAATTTCTACACGCGCTCCTTCAGTCATCCTGCCATAATGGAGCCTCGTGTGGACCTGATACCACTTGCATAGGCGCTGCAGCAGCCAAGCTCCCACTCCCACGACCTCTCTAATGCAGACCAGGATGTCGAGTGCACCAGCAAACAGCAAGTCCATGCGGTCTTGCACGAAGCTGCTGCGTGTCAACCACTGCACCAGGCCGCCAACACAATCAGGCACAACGCCCTGTGGCCTGAAGCGACACCACACGGCCACTCGGCGCATGCCCGCATCTGTGCGAACTCGCACCCGGACACGGCAGAGGGGCCAACCCGGCCCTCGACCGCGCACCACCCACCCCATCCGATGCAATCTACTTATCTACCCTCCCGGCCTTCAACCGCAACCCCCATCCGATTCGATCTACCCTCCTTGTGGCCAACCGCCAACGCATCCCGCCCCAGCTTCCAGAATGAAGACTCTTCGCGCCAGGGTGCTCGAGGCCGACATTCCTTCGCCTCTTACCAACCTCGCAGGTTCCGGCTCTCTACTCCTCTCATGCCCAGCCACAAAATGATCAATAACCCCCCTCCCCGACTGCAGTGTTCAGTGCATCCTGTACCGCTTTCCCAGCCATCCTTGCAACCCCACCCCAACCCCGCCCTGCACAAACCCGCTCCCCGAATTATTGTCATATGCGACTTGAATGACACCCGAGCCTGTATCCATTGGCCCGGTGAGCCGCCGGGCGCCTCGCGCGCACATCCAGGCGCCATTCCTACTGCTTGGATGCACCGCTACGTACTGGCTAGCCACCCACACTCGTCACTCAAAAGCAACGTATGGCAGGGCAGTCCATCAAGGTCCCCCATGCGCTGTCTAGCGCATTCACCGCTTCCTCTTCACCACCTTCCCCTTCACCACCTTCAGGCTGTGCCGCTGAATGTTGAAGTGGGCGGTCTTCTTGCAGTGCGTGCACCACACGCCAACACTCCCTCGCCCGGGCTCGCGGGCCGCCTTATCGATGTTGGGCAGGGATGGTCGAGATGGGCCAGCTGTGCACCAGCCATGTTGCCCCACAACTCAGCATGCATTCGCACCGTCCGTTTCCCGTACAGCCCCCCGTGCTGATGCACATCAACCACCGCCAAGTATCTCAGAGCCAGGCATTGCGTACTAACAAAAAAAACGGCCTGCTCCGGGTACAGGCATGCAAACATTACCACGCTTGGCGCGCTTAGAGAGGGACAAGACCCTAACGGAGTAGTGATAAGACCACACACGACCGGACATGTGGAGTGGCATTGCTCCGAGAAGCTAGTGTAAGGTACAGTGTGTAGTACGCGCACAAGAAACATTGCAAGCCAATACGCAGCGCCACCTAGCTCAAGCAGTTTGGGAAAGTGTGCAGTGGGTGCTGGGTCCCGCGGTATGCCACGTGTGTGTTGTGTGTGCGCCTGGCCCGTGCGTGTGGTACCACCAGTGCGGTTCGATGTACGTAATTCCTTTGCTCTGCAACGAAGCATCCACATGCGCTGGTTCCAGTAATTCGGCATGCGCATCGATCAGCCAACACCAGCCGCCCCATCGTACCTCATCAGCAATTTTTTGTGCCGTGTGGTAGCAGTTCGGTTCTTCGTCCCGGCCACCCGTCAGCCCTACGTAGTGCGAAACTTTCCTTGCCATCGCCAACAAACACGTGCAGGCTCAAGCAAACGCTGAGCCACCCGCCGGTAAAAACGCACAGCGCAACACGACTGCGCACCGGCAGGGGCCAACCATGCCACTTATCGCCTGAATCGTGAACTAAACGTGAACTCTTGTTGGCTCTCTTCTTGAAGCACTACTTACACCGTATCCTCCTCACACACGCACACAAACACAGCATTGCCGCTGGCAGTAGATCCCATCAATGCAGCTGCCGAGAGCCAATTCCCATCATTGCAGCTGCCGACAGCCAATCCACACCCCGCGCCCAGGCCGTGCAGCGCGGCGGGGGCGCATTACGTTCTAAATCTTCGCCGGCTCCGCCGCCGGCTCCTACTAGGCATTGCCGAGCGGCTGGTCCGGCAGGGCGGCCATGGCGGCTATGATGGCCAGGGCATCCGGGTAGAAGGGGTAGGACAGCGCCGCGCACCTGGCGCGCTGCAGGCTGGACAGGATGTTGCTGCGCAGGAACTCCTGCAGGGGCGGCGGGCAGCGCCGTGGCGCACGGCAGGCAGCAGCCCCGATTGGGAGCACGCATGACGCAAATCAATGGCGACGGGCCCCAAATAGCGGAGCAGCAGGCAGGTGCAGCAGATGTACGGTACGCGCCGTGCCGCCAGCCAGCAGCGCCGCGGCCTCACCCGTGCCAGGCGTGTGGCGCGCCCCTCGGCCGCCACGTTGGCGTCGAGCGCCGCAGCAGCCGCCGCCGCCTCCACGCCGACCTGCTGGTAGTGCGCGCTGCCTGCCGACTCGGACGGCCCGGCGGCGGCGTGCGGCGCCTCCTCCGCCTGCGCCGCCGCCGCCATGCTCTCCGCGAGGCGCTCCGTGAGGCGGCAGCGCTCCGCCAGCACCACCTCCATGCGCTCGCGGTACAACGCCAGGGTGGTGCGGCAGGCCGCCACCTGCCGGGCGGGCGCGCGTGCGCACCGGTAATCACGGACATGGGGGGTCCCGTCAGGTGCTGAGCTACGGCAGTAGCTTTGAAAGCACGGCAGCCTGTCCTGACCCTAACCTTTTTCACCCAGATGGCACCGCCCCGCTGACCAAGCACACCCAAGCACACCCACGCGCACCCACACACACCCATGCGCACCCCCTCGCTAGCTCCCACCTGCTGGCCGCTGACGGCCATGCCCTCCACCACCTCCTTCCAGTGCGAGTCGGGCGGCGTCTCGGGCCGGCCCGTGTCCACGTTGAGCTGCACGGCGCCGCAGATGACGTCGGGGTGGCCCAGCGGATACCAGATGCGCGCGCCCTCCTCGCACACGCGCTCGAACGCCGCGTCGATCTGGCGCAGGTACAGCTCGGAGGGCCGCGCCGTGTACGCCTGCGTGTGCGTGGGCGTGTGCATGGACGGGTAAAGCGCGGCCGTGGTCAGGTTTGGTTTGATCCAGCATGCTGGTGCGTGGAAGGTCGGCCGGGCCTTGCACGCACGGTCGCCGTCTAATAATGCAGCAAAAGATGCTTTTGTGCGAATGCGAAACAGGTCGCCGTCGCCAGCAGCAGGCAGCAGAGGACGCCAGTCAGCAGCACCAACGGGCAGCCGGCTTGCTTGGCTTCGCCACAACGTAACCGCACGCGCGACTGGGTGTGTGCCGGTACGCATGCACGTACGCACGGGCCTGCCACGCACACGCAGCCAAATGCTGCACGCGCCGGTCCAAATCCGTCTGGGCTCCGTCTAGATGGGTTTGGTTTTAGCTTGGGCTCAACACCCCCACGCCCCCACCAATGTTAGATTTGGGATTGGAAGGAACTACCCCATTCCCATTTCCACCCCACGCCCTTTCTTCTCACCACTGAGAGCAGGGCGGCCTCGCGCACCCACACGCGCCACGCCGCCAGCCACTGTTTCGTAGCCGCCTCGATGTCGTGCTGCGAAGGCTGCTCCGGGTGTGACCGGCGGTCCAAGGCAGGCGACAGGCGTGGCTGCTCCTGCTGCTGTTGCTGTTGCTGGGGGCCGCCCAGCGGCCGCGCCGCGAGTGCTGCTTCCGCCCCGCCAGCAGTGCCGGGCTCGCCCTGGCGGCGGCCGAGCTCGGACTTGCAGCCTGGGCTGCAGCAGCCCGCGGCGTGCGAGTGGCCATCGGCAGGCGAGTCATAGGCGCAGGCGGTGGGGCCGCCTGCGCCCGCGGCGATGGGCCCGTGGCCCTGCCCATGCCCAGCGCTGTGGTCGTCCGCGGCGGACTCGCTGCGAGACGCCTGCTCGGCCGAGGAGCTGCGCCGCCGGTGCTGGCAGCCCCTGCCCCACGCCGCATCCGCGCTGTTGCTACAAAGCCGTGCCAGGTCCTCGCCCGGCTGCACTCGAACAGGCAGCAGCGCCTCAATGACCTGCGGGCAGACGTGAACCGGACGTGGGGCGGCGGCACGCGGGAGATGCGGGGTCAAGGGACACACCTGATGACTAACTCCCGCCACGTAGCTTTCGTCGGCTCCGGGCCATACGGCTTTTAGTTTTAACGCGAACCTGATAGCACTCACCCCCAGGCGGTTCTTCAGGCGCTGGTTCTCAACGGTCGCGACGGTGTGCTCCGCCAGCAGCGCCTTGAGCTTTCTTTCCAGCTCCAAGATTGAATTTGCTGTCGCATTTGGCCGTGGTGGCCGCTTGCGCCTGGCGGCTTTCCTTGGTACCGCGACGTCCGCATCGCCCTGCTCGCACTGCATGCCATGGTCGTAGATCTCCTCTTCTGGAAGTTTATTTGGTACCTCCGGAGGCTTTGGCGGGACGGAGAGCGGGGCCCGACTCGCCCCATCCCCGCTCCAGCAGAACCCGGTAATTCCTAACTCCTGATACATGTCCTCGATCTTTAGCTCCATATGGCCTCAAATCAAGGAAAACGAAGAGAAACGAAGTTTGTCACGCGTCGGACGGTTTCCTTGTCAAATGCATGCGTTGTGTGTAGCTGTTATAGTAAAATTGGCAGCACAATGATATTATTAATGCAATGCAAAGCGAATGAAAGTTTTTATCGAGCAGGCGGAACGCGGGCCGCGAAGATGGGCTGTGGGGGTGTCAGCAGATGGGGCCCTGCGCCCGTACTTTCTGTTCTGTGCTATTGCGCTGCGTAGCACATGTCAGACATGTGTTTTGGCGTCGCGGCTTGAGGCGGACTGACTCCGGGATGAAGCACGGGCACCACAACAAGGCGCTGTGCCGCGAGTCGCCCACTGGCACCCCTGCCTGCCCGCGGGATTCCTCAGTGGCGCCTGCATGCCTTGTGCCTCCCTTGGCTGCCCTGTCGTTCCGTGTATCTCGCAATGCCTTCTGCTACACTCCTTGAATGCTAACTCCTTGAAGTTTTCTGATGATGTCCACATATGAGATCGGGTGCGTTGCACGCGTGGCCACACACAGACACACTGCTGCGTTTTGGAAAGCACTTCGTTTAACACTGTGCCGGGCTGCCGGCTGCCCTCCCATCCAACAGGCCCCATTCGCCCAGTGCAGCTCGCTACCGTGTACCGGCAGCCGGGCACTCGCCATGAAACAAAGGCGCAGTCTATCCCTACCTGTGCCGGCAAACCGCGCCTTCCGCACTACCGAACGCGGCATTCGCCGGAGCCACCGCTGCCGTGACGTACGATTACAGATTTAACGTGCTTGTGACAGTACCACCTTGCCTCCCCCGGAACACCAGTGCCGGTAAGCACGCGGTCGGTCTGACAGCGACATCAGTGAACCACCGCACCAGCGCAGCACTGCACCACACTATTGTCAGAGGGGCCGGGCGCGCAGCAATGCGCAACGGCCTAGACAGAAGAAAGCATAAACAAACTTGTCGGTGATCCACAATGCAACACACCGCCATGACACACAACCAAATCAAATGAACGAGGTTCGAGGTGCAATCCCGCTTGCCTCGTGCATAACTCCTGCAGCTCCCCCAGCAAGACCGCCGGGACCATACCGAGGGGCCCGTTAGCCACGGTCCCACGCGTACAAGGGCACTCCGCCTCAGAACTTCGCCTCGAAGCACGTTTGCCAGCCCACGCCTCACGTGGCTATGCTGTCATAAACGGCTCTTGCGACATGCCTCATTGGGATGCAGTCCGTGGCGGGCGGCCCGCCTGGCGGTCCGCGTCATTAACCGGACCCCCGACTTGTCGACTACCCATACTACCCATGTACTGGCCATTGCTTTGGGGTTTGCACGTAGTCGTCATGTCTACATCAATACCATGTCAGGAATGTAAACGAGGAGCAACCATTCACGCAGTGGCGGCAGTATCAGTGCATAGACAGACCAGGTCTGCGCGGGCAGACGGCGTGCCTGCAGCTCGGATTCAAGTACAGCGAGGGCCCTCGGGCCGTGGACCGGATCACCGGAGTAACCATAAACAAAATCGAAGTAAAGACGGCCCCCAAACTAATCCGGGGCGCCCAGCAACAGTATCAGGCCTTGTCATGTGGCCACCGCCTGCCCCCCGGAAGATCCTTATGCGGACAATGAAACGAGCCAGTTCGAGGGTCCCGGGATGGCGACCGTGGAGGGACATGTGCGCAGTCCACAGCGCAGTTCATACTTGCGCAGCGGACGGCAGCTCGGTCTCGCCTGCGATGGTCGCCACGATCGCCAGCGCGTCCTGCAAAGCAGCAACACCACCGCCCCAGCCCAGTTTGAGATGTGGTCCGTGCGCCTGCTGTCGCGGCAATCAACGTGTGCACATGGCACCCACAGCCCCGGGGGCCCACGCGTCGCTGCCCGGCCCCCCGCCCCGCCCCGCCCCGCCCCCTATTCACAAAACCGTCACATGAACTGCTACCCGCCCCCCCCCACCCCGTCTGCCCAGCCCCTGCCCCGCCACTGCCGCCCACCCCGCCACGCTGCTGCTCACCGGGAAGTAGGGGTAGCTCAGCACGGCGATGCGCGCCCGCTGCAGCGGCGTGAAGATGTCCGACCGCAGCAGCTCCTGCAGCGCAGCAGCGGCGCAGGACGTGCGGTACAGCACAGGTTCCACGCCCGGCTTGCGCTCAACAACCACGCGGTGATCTCCAGTGCGCTCCACGCCCCACGCCGGGCCGTGCAAAGCTTGCTTACGCTGCCCACATTCTCCTCTCGGACCCAGCCATACTCTTTCACAGCCCCAGAGGAGCGCCACACGGTCCATCGCCGGCGCCCCAACCTCTAATCAATTAGTGCAATTCTCAGCTTCCTGCTTACCGGTAGTGTATTATCACCTACCAACACCTGCATCTACACCCAATCTGACCGACAGCGACTTACCCGCGCCAGCCGCATCGCGTGGCCCTCCGCCGCCACGTTGGCGTCCAGCTCCTCAGCCGCAGCCTCGGCCTCCACCGACGTCTTTTCCAGCGTCCACGGCTGCCGGCCCTCCTGGCCCGGCCCCAGCTGCAGCGACTGCATGCTCGCCGCCAGCCGCTCCGCCAGCTGCCGCCGCTGCCGCATCACAACCTCCATGCGCTCGCGGTACAGCGCCAGACCGGCGCGGCAGGCCGCCACCTGCGGGACACGCCCACACAAGAGTGCATGGCGTGACAAGGGGGTGCCGTACCGCCCCAGCTTCCGGCGGGGGGCGCTGTAGAGCGCGGAGGCACGCAGCGGTGAGCCCCCGCCCCACGAACGGCAGCTACCAGCGGCTACCAGCCGCACCGGCTTGCGCCCACACGCGAGCCCCAAACCCCCTGGCCATCCACGCCACCCCTCGCCCGCCCCCACACACCGCACCCCACCCCAACCCCCCGCACCCGCACCCCGCGCCTCACCTGCGCGGTGTTGCAGTTGAGCCGCTCCACCACCACCCGCCAGAAGCTGTAGGGCGGCGCCTGCGCGCGGCCGCTGTCCAGGTTTCGCTGGTCCATGTTGCTGATCAGCTCGGCGTGCGGCAGGCCCAGCTCCACCACGCGCGCCTTGAGGCGGTCGAAGGACGCCTCCATGCGCTGCAGGTACTCCTCGTTGGGCCGCGCCTCGTAGGCGCAAATCAGCAGCGCCGATTCCCGCGTCCAGCTGTCGGGGGGCGGGGCGCGCGCGGGGCAGCCCGGGGTGAAGGGGAGGGCGGTTGTACACACCAGCCGAGACTGAACCAGATAACTAGATAAGGGTGTGTGTGTCAATGCCGAATCATCAGCCCAAGGGAGCGGGGGCAGTTGACGTCACGGACCCCAACGTGGCCAGCGCGAACCCAACACCGACGGGCCCGGGCAATGACGATGTGGGAGATCCAAAGGACTGGAAGAGGTGATGCGCAGGCCCAGGTGCGTCCAGGGGCGGGGCCGAGGGGCAGCCCAGTGGGCGCGCTTGCGGAAAGGCCCGTGGTGGTTTGCACTGGCGGTACTGGCACTGGTAAACGCTGGCCCCAGCAGGATATGCATGTGGCAGGCCGCGGCACACCCACGCGGGCCCCTGCCGCCCCCGCCGCCCCGCCGCCACTCACTTGAGCCAGGCCGCCAGCCACAGGTCCGACTTGTCCTGCGCCGACGTCACCTGCGACACCGAGCCCTGCCGCAGCGAGCTGCCCGGCTCGGCGGTGCTGCGGCTGCAGGCCTCACTGCTGGGGCTGCAGGAGCGCTCGCCGCTGCGGCCCGACGGCGCCTCACTGCGGCGGCTCGGCTGCGGTTGCGGAGCGGGTGATGCGGAGCGGGCGCCGGCGCCGGTGCCGGCGCCGGCGGGCTGCGTGCGCATGGAGGGGGGGAGCGCGTAGATGGCGGGGCTGCCGGGCGCGACGTAACCGGCCGCTGTGGGCGGCAGCGAGGAGGCGGGGTAGCTGCCCTCCTCCTGGCCCGCAGCGCTTGTGCCGGGGCTGCCCGCGACCAGCATCTGGGCCGCGTCGACGGAGCCAGGCGGCCCCTGCCGCTGCGGCAGCACCGCCTCGATGACGCGTATCCGGGCTTTGAGGCGCGCGTTCTCTTGGGTTGCGTTGTGGTATTCCTGGGTGGGCGGGTTTGGTGGCGGAGCCGAGGAGTGCACGTTTTTGGGCGCGTGGTTTCAGGGTTGCAAGGGCGCGGAGGGCCAGCCGGGCAAGAAGGGCAAGTGTGTGGGCGGTGTCGGGGGCGGAGAGGTCCCCAGCGCAGGCAGCCCCACACCTGTAACCGCTCCTGCAGTTTGTCCTCCATATCCACTAGCGCCTGCTGCTGGGGCCTCAGAGGCTTCTTTCGTGTGGACTTTCGCCGGCGGCCCTGCGCGCTCGCTTGTGCCATGGCCTGCGTGAGCGCGCTGGGCACCCCATTCTCCTCCATGTTCATATCCGCCGGCTCTGGCTTGACATCGAGCAGCTGCATCGCCATCGTTTTAAAGTCTTCATCATTCTCAGCTCCAAGCAAATCCGGTGGCAAGGTTGGCCAAGCCGGCCCTCCCTGAGCCTGCGCCAGCTTGCCGACACTCTTTGTTAAGAGTTTCAGATGTAAGTATCTAGGACGGATACGTCAATGGTGTCAGTTTTCAGTTCGGACCTATTTCCCGCAAATCTCCGTAATTTCTGTCTCAGTTTTTGTAACTCGTTCGTTGAATCAGTCACTTTCAATGTGCATGTGCTGGATGCAAAGACAGCTTACAGCAAATGATAGACCTGGGCTGCGGGCGAGGTTAGGGCTTCAACTTGCAGCCCGCCAAGGCTGGACCATCCCAGCCCGGCTCTGCCCACGGGTGCTGCTATCTCTCAGTACGCGCTGCACATGCAGCCTCCACCCGTGGCCGGACTTGTGTACCGAGAGGCGTTGAGAGCCTCAAGTGTAACAACGGTCTCCGTGCCGTTCACACACCAAAGCACACCGCACGTCGCCTCGGCATCACGCGAGCTGTTCGGTCGGCCGTGCTACCGCCTGGCCGGGAAACCGCGCAGCAAACAGCCACACTGTCGCACCACACTGACCTCCCTGTCATGCTAGCCCAGCAAACCTCACCCAGCACCCGGCCACACCACCTCCCAGCTCCCCCGCCAGGCGCTCGCTCCTCACGAGCACACCTCCATGGAGCCGCCGCCGCCCGCGCCCTCCATCGCCGCCGCCGCCCGCGGCGCCTCCACCGCCTCCAGCAAGAACGCCTCGCCGCCGCCGCCCGCGCCCAGCCCCAGCTCGCCCAGCGTCACGCCGCCGCCACCTGCCGCCGCCGCCGCCGGCTCCACCACGCGCCGCGGCATGCGCGTCACCAGCCGATACGAGCCGCGCGCCCAGCCGCCCGCGCCGCAGCTGTCCACGAAGTCGAACAGCAGTTGCGCCGGCTGCGAGGCGGCGAAGCGGCGGAGCACGCGCGAGCCGTCCGGCAGCGTGAAGGCGCACGGGAACACGGCGCCGTCAGAGGTGGAGGCGGACGCCGCTGGCTCCGGCGGCAGCGACGCCGCGAGCCGATCCCGGAGCGCGGCGCGTTCCGCGGCGGCGGCCGCCGCAGCCGCCTCCTCCGCCGCCTGCCGCCGCGCCGCGGAGGCGGCCTCCGCTGCCTCCTGCTCCGCCCGCTCCGCCGCCAGCGCCGCCAGCCGCTCCTGCTGCGCGCGCTGGTCCTGCTCCCAGCGCGCCAGGTACTCCTCCGCCTCCAGCGAGGGCACAACGTCCGCCGCCAGGTCCGTGTCCAGCACACTCACGGCGGCGCCCGGCAGCAGCTCCTGGACCTGTGCGGCGGCGAGTGCGGTGCGAGGGCGGGGCAGGGGGTGAGCAGGCGGTGAGCGGGAGCGACTGCGGACAGCCAAAGCATATGGATGTGCGGCATTGGCCCTAGGAACAGCGCGCAGAGTCTGGCGTGCGACACTGCCAACGTGGCGGTGTTGGTGTCTGACCGCCAGCGGGCACAGCCCGCGGGGAGCGTGGGGCCCCAACCCACGCATCGCCTCAGGCGGCTGGTCCTGGGGCGACGGACTCCGCGGGTCCTGGATCTGGGCGGCCCGCCGTGCTCTGCCCACACCGCCCACACCGCCCCCGCCCCCCAACACACGCACCCGCAGCGGCCACTCGCGCCCGGTGTTGGGCTGGTGGACGGTGATCCAGTCGCCCTCACTCAGCGTGCTCAGCGTCATCATCTCCGCCTCCAACGCCTGCGCACCAGGAGGAGGAGGGGAAGCCAACCGCCAGAACTCGAACTCAGTGACCAGGGGCACCAGAATGTGGCGGCAGCTACCGGTAACACAACACACACATCTGACGCCTGTGGCAACGCGCCAGCGCCTTTTCACGCGCCACACCCGGCAGCGCCCGACCCGAGTGCATCCAGCCCACCCACCCTTTCCTCCTCAGCTCCTCCTCAGCTCCTCCTCAGCTCCTTCTTAGCTGCTGCTCCGCTCGCAACCCGGATCCCCCCCCCCCGGTTTTCCAAACATCCTTGCAACCCCCCCCCCCCGCACACCTCTTTGAGCAGGTCTCCCAGCGCCTCGTGGAAGCCGTGGCTCATGGGCTGCAGCCGCACGTAGTCGCCCTTGGGCAGCAGCACGTACGTCACCACCACGCTGCCGCGCGCCGCCGCGTCCAGCGAGCCCCACAGGCTCTGGCACACCTTGCGCGGCAGCAGCACGCAGCCCTCCGGCGCCGTGAACTCCAGCACGCCCGCGTGCGTGCGGCCCGGCACGCCCGCCGCGGTGGTGCTGGGCGCGCCGGACGTGGAGGCGGCGGAGGTGGAGGCGGGCGCCAGGGCGGCGTCGGGCGAGGGCACGGAGGCGGCTGCGGGCAGCGCCACCTCAAACAGCATGGCGCCGTTCTTGGAGGCATCCTGGCCCATCAGCAGCGCGCCGGCGGAGGGCGGCAGGATGATCTGTGCAGGCGCAGGCGACAAACCAGGTGAGGTGGGTGAGTAAACCGAGTTTGCAAGGTGCGGTGTGGCCAGAGGTACCATATTAGAAGTGAGGCGACGAGGCGGCGAGGGCATGCACGTTCATGGGCCGCGGTGCCGATGTAAATGCGGCACCGCCACGGTACGATGCGAGCACTGTGCCTCCCCTCCCGTAGTTAACCCCCGCCGCCTTCTCCTCCTACCTTGTCCTTGCTGCGCCGCACGCCCTTGGCCGCCACCGCCGCCTCGTCTGCGGGCAGCGCCGCCAGCTCCAGGCGCAGGTACACGCCCTTGTTGGCCTCTCGC
Organism: Chlamydomonas incerta; assembly: GCA_016834605.1. Lineage (NCBI taxonomy): Eukaryota > Viridiplantae > Chlorophyta > Chlorophyceae > Chlamydomonadales > Chlamydomonadaceae > Chlamydomonas > Chlamydomonas incerta. Next base: position 2,125,671 of record JAEHOC010000004.1, read on the forward strand.
CGCTCAAACTCCGCGTCCTTGGCCTGCAGGGGTGTAAAGAGCGGCGGCGGTGGTAACGGTGGCGAGGACGTAAGGGTGAGCGCGAGAATGCACTGCACACCAAAGCAGGCGGAGCGGTGCGTGCGCGCGTGCCAAACCGGGGCCCGCGCGGGGCTTGCAGACCCCCGCGCGCCATTTGCCCTGCCCTGGGGCATAGAATCCCCGTGCCTGACCCCAAATCGCTGCAGGCTCACCCGCTGCTCCGCCTCCAGCTGCTGCAGCCGCCGTTGCTGGGCCTCCTGCTCCCGGGCTAGCTCCCTCTGACGTTGGCGCTCTGCCAGCACGCGTTCTTTCTCGAGTCGCGCCTTCTCCTTCTCCGCCCGCGCCTTTTGCTCTGCTAATAGTTTATTTGCCCGCGCGTTGAGCTCGAACGATATCATGGTCGCGACTGTCCGCGAAGAGCGACTCGAGAATCTCGAGGGTATAGCGACAAGCGCCTGCCCTAAAGATTGGGCTGTTTGGAGATGTATACACAGAGAGTATGTATATCAATACACGGTAAAGTTGGGTGCGGGTCACTAGTCGCTTCAAGGCAGTAGCGAGTTCAAGCGAAAACTGTGGTTTGGTGACGTGCAGGCCGAAGAATTACAAGTTGATAAAGTACAGTGTGTAAACAAATGTATTTTACATCAAAGTTGGCCCCTCGAACCTTCTTCACGCGGAGCTGCATCACGTTAGGGCTCTGCATGGCACACCCACACCCCGCCGAGCCCCCGAGGTGCACCAACCTGCGCGCCGGGGCCCCCCTCTGACCAACATCAACATCCGCCGGCCGAGTCCTCCACCCCCCCCTCCGCCCGTCAACCAGCAACCTCACCGCCCCACGCCCAGCACCTCCACGTCCTGTGCATAGAAGGCAGACAGCTGCTGCACGCACGCCTCGCCGCACTGGCTGTACATCTCCCGGTACTCCTTCCACCGCTCCCGCTCGCCGCGCAGGTGCTTGGCCAGGGCCAGCTCATCCACCAGCAGCCGCGCGGCCCCGGCCCCGGCCCCGGCTCCGGCTCCGGTTGCAGCCCCAGCCTTGGCCGCGCTGTTGACCAGCTGCGCAACCTCCCGCAGGTCCTCCAGCACATGCTCCGGGTCGGGCCTGCGGCCACGGCGTAAAAACGGGGAAGGAAAGGCAGCTATGAGCGAGCGAGCGAGAGAGCGCGCGGGAGCGGGGGCCCAAGCCTCCAAAGGTCTTAAGCGGCTGTATCTGCGTGTGTGCACGGCCGGCGGGCCCCTCATATCGCCCCACACCTCCGGCACCCTGCCTGCGTGTCGGTGCGGCCTACCCGGTAACCCACCGCGCACCCCTCCCCCCCTACCCCCAGGCGCACACCCCCACGCCCCCCCTCACCCCGCCACCGCCCACCTGACCAGGTAGTCCACCGCCAGCAGTCCGCTCAGGGCGGTCAGGCAGGGGCTGAGCGGCTCCAGCAGCGCAAGGTCGTGCACCGCCGGCACAAAGGCAGGGGCAGCAGCGGCGCCCGCGCCCGCGCCCGCGCCGGCGGAGCGCGCCTTGGCTGCCTCTCCCCCCTCGCGCTCCGACTCCTGCTCCTTGTCCTGCTCCTCCTCCTTGTCATGCTCCTTTCCTTTCGTTTGGTCCGTTTGCTTTTGCCGCTCCTTGCCCTTGTCCTCGCCCTTGCCCTTGCCCGCGCGCTGCAGCGCCCGGCCTCGCCGCCGCCGCTCCTTGCCCTGCGCCTCCGCCTCAACCTCCGCCTCCGCGTCCCTGCCGCCCTTGCCCCCGCCCCTCCCGCCGCCGCCGCCGCCTTCCTCCTCGCCGTGGCCATCCTCATCCAGCTTGCTGCAGCGGAACAGCCCGCCCTGCAGCGCCAGCGCCACGGGGTCTTGGGCAAAGGCGCGGAACGGCAGCGGCGCGCACTTGGGCTCGGCGGCCGGTGACTTCCAGCCGCTGCCGATGCGGATGTAGGCGCGCGCGGCGCGGATGAGCACGTTGGGTGCGGCGCTGATGACGGTGCCCGACTGCCACATTTGCTGCGGGGTGGGGGCGCCGATGAGGAAGCGGCGGTTGGAAGGTCGAGGAGGGGCGCACGGAGGCGCAGTGCGGCACAAAGGATTGCACGCCCCGTACGCGCATGGCACCGCCATGCGCCGGCGCATTAGTTTTAATTTCTGACCTGACATAAGCAAAGCAAAGCAGCTGCTGAGGGCTTTGGCGCCTCGCACGCACCTCCAGCTCCGCGGGCTTGGCTTCCGGGTAAGCGGCCGCCAGTGGCTCGAAGCACAGGCCGCCGCCGTCGCCACCGTCGCCGCCGTCGCCGCCGCCCCGCTTGCGCGGCCGGCGCTTACGGCTGTTTGCGAGGCGCTCCGCGCATGGTCCTCCCAGCACCTCTAGCAGCCAGTGCTCAGTGTGGGGCACAACCAGCAGCACCTGCGGCTGCTGCCCCTGCTGCGCCACCGCGGGAGCTCGGCTGACCCAGACATCACACGGCGCCACTTGCGGCAGCTCTGGCATGCGGGCGGGTTCTGCCGCGCCTTCGTCGGCATCTAAACTATCATGCGCATCGAATACGTATACGGCACGGCGCAACAGCCACTCGTGCAGGGCGCTGTGGTTGAAGTGGCGGGGCAGGCGCTCCACCGGCACCGTGCCGTGTTTCTGTGCCTTGCCGGCGCGCGTCGGCTGTCGCGCTAGCAGCGCTTCTATCAGATGCCGGTCTCCCGCATTGCGTGCATTGAGCGCGCCAAGCAGCGCGCAGAACACACCCAGCGCGAGGGAGAATTGATGCCGCGCAAGCATAGCACCAAAGCTTTCAAACGGTAGACCTTAGTAGCCTACATGCTTTATTGAAGCGAGAGTCAATTACTGCTTTTCCTGTGGGGCATGCATGCGGGGGGGGGGACCGACGACAGTAATACAGCATCCACTCGCTGCCTGTGGAATTGAGCCTGCACCATTCCATTTAATATTGCACTGGACAGTAAGCACACACAGTTCGGTATTGATACATTCCCCCTGGCCAAACCGCTTCTAGAAACATTTCGCTGCAAACCTGCTGGAATAGTCCACGTAAGCTCTTTTGAAACAGCATGTAGATGAATGCGTCGTTGATAAATTCTACTGGCGCTGGGCCTGGCGGGCTGGTGCTGGCCTCGCGCGCGCAGTGGCAGCGGCTGCACGCGCTGTGCCCGCACGCCGTCTGCGACCTGCCAGTGCCCCGCCGGGCGACGGCCGCTAGAGCCTCAGCAAGTACCTTCACACAGTGCTCCAACACGGAGCACAAGCCGTTGGTACCATTCTCTGGCAGCAGCGGGGGCCCAGGGCGGCACACGGGCGCGCCCACCGCAGCTGCTGCTGCACAGTCTGGACGGCCACGCGTGGTGGCGTCGGCATCGGCAGGGCGCAGCACTCGCTGGCGAGAGGCTTCATACACAGCTGCCGACGACGAGGATAGCTATGGGTCACAGTATGACGGCGGCTCTACACGCGCAGGCCGCGGCATTCGCAGCGACAGCGGCGGCGGCGGCGGCGGCGGCGGCGGCGGCGGCGGCGCGGCGCGTTGGCAGCGCCGGGGTACGCAAGGCCGCGGCCGCGCCGGCCCAGTTGAAGATGATGGCGACAGCGACGACGAGTACGGTGACAGCGACGGTGACACCAGCTCGGGACAGCAGCGGCGCTGGCGCCGGTCGGTGCCGCCGACGGCCGCGGGGCCGCTCAGCCGCAGCCGGCGTGTGGCGCTGCTGCGTAAGCCAGCCATGACTGCGGCCGACAAGACGGCGCTGCCGCCGGAGGAGCGGCGGCGCATATTCTGGGAGCTGCGGACGCGTGAGTCGCATAGAGGGCGTCCTGCAGGCAGCTTAGCGCGAGTTCGCTGCCGCACCGTCAAACCGCCGGCGGCTCACTTTATGCCGAACGGTGCGACCCATCCCCCCTTCCACACGGCTAAACCCAGCGCCCGTTTCTCCCCCACTGCCCTCCCCTGCCCCCGGCACAGCCAAAGGCACACGGCCCACCTCCTCCAGATCCCAGTCATCGCCGCCGCCGCCGCCGCCGCCGCTGCTGCGCGTGTTCTGCCACGGCATCGACGACGTGCGCCTGTACCGCGCGCTGTCGGAGGCGGGGGCGCTGGGGCGAGTGGTGGTGGCTGCCAGTGTGGCGGAGGCGGACGCGGTGCTGGCGGTGCGCATCAAGCGGACCGGCCGCGCAGTCAGCATGGACCTGGTGGGTTGGGGCTGTGTGGGTGGGGTGGGGTGGAGGCGTGTCGGTGGTGGGGGGTATGGTTGGTGTGTTGGGGGGCTGTGTCGGGGTGCACGGCAGTTAGGGCGGGCGCGGGGCGGCTGGTGTCGGAGTGGGCGTTAGGGCGGCATTGTGCACATTGCCGCGCGCGGCCCGCCGGCCCGCCTCCGCCCCGCCTCGCCCAAATCGCACTGCGCCACCGTGCCACCGTGCCACCGGCACACCGCGCCCCTCCCTCCGCTGTCGCCCTCCTCCTCCACCATCCCCATGCCCATCCCCCTCCTCCCCCTCCCCCTCCTCCGCCGCCCAGGTGACGCGCTCAGCGCGCAAGGCCGGCAAGCCGCTGCTGGAGCTGCCCGCCATCTCCGCCGTGCGCGTCAGCGAGGCCCTGGAGGTGCTCACCGGCTGGCCGGTGCCGCCGCACCTGCGCCGCAGCCCGCACGCGCCAGGCGGCGTGGCCTACCTGCCGGCGCTGCAGCCGGGCACGGACGGCGCGGCGGAGGCGCTGGCGCTGCTGTCCGGCGGGCTGGTGGGTGCGCGGCTGGGCCGAGCGGCAGGTTGGGTGGCGGGGCGGCAAGGACTCGTCCTGTTCAGCCGTGCGGTGCGCTGTATGCGCTGGGCCCTCGCGCTTGTCTTCGCTTGTCCTCCCAACCCGCCCCCGATGTACCTGCCACACCCTCCCCTTGGAAGCCCCGTTCGCATGGAACGCTACACACACCCAACCACACAACTTCTCGTTTGGTCCTGCGGCGTGCAGACCTCACTCGCGGAGTACCTGGCCCAGCGGGCCGGCGAGGGCGCTGGTGGCGCTGCAGGCGCGGCGGCCGCGCGGGCGGCGCAGCCGGCCCCCGAGCTGTTGGCTGAGCTGGACGGCGCTGACGTGTACGACAGCCGGGAGGCGGAGCGGCCCGCCAACCCGCAGGTGGGTGCAACCAAAATGTGCGGCGAGCGGGGTGCGACCAGGCTAGTAGATAAGCGACAGCAGGCCCCGCTTTCCACCAGTGCCAAAGATTAGATGTATTAAACCGCGCACGGCCTGCCTCTGCTGCGAATAGCTGAGACGGCACTGCCACATCCTGAACCAGTCTTGCCCCTGCTTCCTGCGCAGGTATGGGAGTCCAGCCGGCAGCCGGAGCTGACGCGGCCGCACATGCCCGGCAGCCGCCAGGAGCGCATCCGCCTGCGCCTGGAGCTGCAGCGGCGGGCGGCGGAGGAGGCGGGGCTGGTGGACTGGTGATGGGCGGCCGCCCGGCCCGACCCGGCAGCACATGATCGGGCGTGGATGTAGGCTGGGCAGGAGCGCGCTGTGGTCTGTGAGTCAGCTGCCGACGGCGCCTGGGTGGCCTCTGCTGTGGAGCTGGCTGGCTGGGTGTGTTGCTGTCGGGGGCTGAAGCACTTGGTATCTTACAGGACGGGCGGTAGTAGATTGGATTGCCGAAGATGTGGCGTGAGACTGCTCGGTAGCGCGGGTACCTCAACCGAAAGCATGGTCGCATTCGTGCGCCATGGGTGCAAATAAGCCCGCCGTGCTCGCCAAACCGCCTGCATGTGCCCCTCGCCCACCCGGTGCCGGCTTCCAGCCCGGCCGCCAGCACAGCCTCCTGAGTGGCCCTTCAGTGGCCCCTCAATGGGCCCTCAGTGGCGCTCCTTGCGCTTCTGCGGCACCGGGAACGACAGCAGCAGTCGGTGCGGCCGTGCAGCTGGCCTGGCCGCAGCAGTTGCCAGGGCCATCGGCCAGACGGCCCGCCAGCCCACCAGCCACCTCGCCCCCTGCTCACTCCTACTCGCCCCCATTCACGCCCGCCTCGCGGCACTCACCCACATGAACTTGGGCTCCTCGCAGCGCGGCTGTACGGGCATGGTGGAGCAGTACGGCACGTACCTGCGCGTGTGCGCGTGTCACCAGGTGTCACGTGCGCACGCGTCCGTGTCCGGGTGTGGATGTTAGGCAGTTATAGGGGCGAGTGTTGGGACCACCGCGGCTGCTGCCTGCACGGCACTTCGGAGCTCGGACCCGATTTGGCAACTAGTGACCTGTGACACGCGCGCCGCGCTCACTCGAGGTGGTTGTAGGCTGCGTCGTTGAGCTGGCGGCGGATGTGGTACTCCCAGGCGTTCTTGGGGATCTTGGCGTGGGCCTGCGGGCAAGGGCGGTGTGTGCACGCGCGTGTGTTCGGGGACCTGGGGCGGTGGGGCCGCGCGCCCGCACGTTCGTGTGCTTGCACTGCTGCGACTTGCTGCAGTCAAACGCCAGCTGCCTCGCCGTTGGGCCACCGAGCCGCGCCTCTCACCGCGCTCTCCCAGATGCTGGGGCCAAACACCTCCTCCAGCTCCGAGGCGCCGAGAGCCTGAGGCTGCTGCTGCGGCTGCTCGTGCGACATTTTGTTGCGGGTCTGAGGGTCAGACGGCTGTTGGGGCTGCCGCGGGGACAGCTAGCTAGCGCAGTAGCGATTATTGCAGCTTGTGCGCGGGTTGCGGCTGAGTAGCAAGTAGCGGCTCGTTACGAGGCTCGATGCAGTAGACCGCCGAATTCTTGGACCTGCCCACGCGTCAAGATGCAGCCCCGGTCAAGAGTCCCTGCCCTCATGCAGCCGCCTCGCTGCAAATCCATGCGCACGCGCCCAGTGCCAGCAACCGCGCTCCTTCGCAGCTGTGCGTGCCAACAGCTCGGCACCCCAGCAGTACCGGTGCAGCCAAGCACGACTGCACCATCCACTCTCCGCACAACACCATGCACACATCCTGCTCGCAACCCCGCAGTACGCTTAGATTCCCGCGCCCCCGCCCGAACACACACGCGCTCTCCCTCTCCTTCCTCCGACCCCCACGCTCTCTCAAACTCCACGCTCTGTCTCTGCCTCTCCAGCACGCCCACCCCTCGTGCCCACCCCTCCTGCCTCAGTCCACCTCCAGCGCGCCGCCCGGCCCCCGCTGCGCCGCCTTCACCGCCTCCTCCTCCCGCGCCGCGACCACCGCAGCAGCCTTGCGCGCCCGCTCCCCCGCCACCACCATGGCCTTCGCCCGCGCGCTCAGCACAGGCTTCCGCAGCCCCGCCGGCCCTGCACCCACGCCGTTGCCGCCGCTGCCGCCGCCCGAGCCCGCCCGCGCCAGCGCGGCCGCGGCCGCCGGCGTCTGCCGCGCTGGCCCCGGGTCAGAGGGGCCGTAAGCGCCCGTGCCCGGAGCCATGGCGAAGCCGCCACCACCGCTGCCTGCCGGCGCCCGCGACGACGGCCCAGCGCCGGCCCCCCGCCCCAGCCCCCGACCCTGCGCCTGCGCCGCCAAAGGGCCGCATGAACATGTTGTAGCTGGCGGTGGCCGCCGGCGCCGCTCCCGCGGCCCCGGCGCCGCCGCCGCCACCACCGCCGCCCTTGGCGCCGCTGCTGTCGGCCGGCCGGGACCCGCCAGCCGCGCCCGCGCTGCCGCCCACCACAGCGCCCGTCACGGCCGAGCCCGCGGGCGGCGGCCGGGTGAACGCGGCCATGGTCTTGAAGCCGGCGCCGGCGCCATTGCCGTTGCCCGTGCCGGCGCCCACGCCCTTTCCAGCGCCGGCCAGGCTCGCGGCCGTGACGAAGCCGGCAGGCGGCCCGTTGGCCGCGGCCCCGGGGGCCTTGCCAGCTCCAGCCCCGGCCTTGCCCTTGCCGGTGGCCAGGCGCTTGGCTGGCGCCGCGGCGGCCTGCTGCTGCATGAAGCTGGCCGCAGTCATAAAGCCGGCACCGGCAGCCGGCGCCGCCCGCGCTTCCCCACCAGCCCCCGCCGCGCCGTCCGCGGACGCCGGGCGCTTGGTCCCCGCCTTGCGCTTCCCCGCCGCCGCCTTACCGCCGCGCCCGCGGCCGCGCCGCCCGCCGCCCTCGCCGTCGTCGTCGCCGCCCTCGCCCCCTTCGTCGCCCTCGTCCGGCACCAGCCAGGGCGGCGTGCGCGGCGGCGCCTGCTCCACGTCGTTCTCCACGTGCGACCAGGCCGGGTTGGTGCGGTTGCAGCAGTTGTCGCAGCGGTGGCCACAGCCCTGGGGGAGCGAGTGGTCGGCGAAGTAGGTGAGGAGCTGCTTGTGCCGGCACTTCCTGCGGGGCGGGGCGGGGGAGGGGGCGGGGGGGGGGAGGGGCGGGCGGCGGGAGGGCGGCGGCGGGAGGGGGCGGAGGGTTAATCAAGGGCGAGGGAGTTCCACCCACAGCGAAAGATGTTGGTATCAGGGACTTGCGGCAGAGCAGGGCGGGGGGCAGGGCTGGCGGCGCTAGCGAATTTGGGGGGCAGAAGCAAGGACATGCGCAAGGACGTGCCCAGCCATTCCCGCGGGCGCCAGCCATTCCCGCCCCCTCACCCGCCCCTCACCCACCCCACCCACGCCAACCCCACCTGCGCTCGTTGCAGTAGTCCACCATCTCGCCCAGGTGCTTCATGGCCACCTCGCGACTGCCCTTGTTGCCGCCTGGGGTTGGGTGGGGGTGGGCGGGGCGGGTGTGTGTGGGGGTGGGGTGGGGTGGGGGGTTGGCGGGGGCGGTGCTGGCCGCGGTGAGGCGCGCGGTGGCGGGAGGCGGCAGGCGGGGGGCGGAGGACCCCGGAGGCGCAAGTGCCCCGGCAGCCGTCGGCGGCTCAAGGCGGCTCACGGCAGCGCAGCCGCGGGTGGAGCACCGTGCACCCAGGCCCCACCCTCAAGCACGACGTACCCACACACGCACTGCGACAACAGCGGCGCGCACGCGCCAGCCCCGCGGCTTCCATGGAGCCTCCCCGCGGCCGCGCCCGCTCCCTCCCCACCAAGGCCCCCACGGCTTCCATGCCGCACCCGAGCGCAGCAGGAAGGAGATGCGGTGTCCGTCGCGCTTGGGGTCGGCGTAGATGACGCACTCGCTGGGCAGGCCGTCCCGCCCGGCGCGGCCCGCCTCCTGGAAGTAGCCCTCCAGCGACTTGCTCATGGAGAAGTGGATCACGTAGCGCACGTCTGCCTTGTCGATGCCTGGGGCGGTTGGGTAGGTGGGTGAGTAAGTCAGCGCGTGTACAATGTGTCGCGCGAGGAGGTACGGTATGTACGTGCATGGTGGCACGCAGGCACCCCCGGCGTCCACATTCCGCCATGAATACAGCGCAGTGCGGTGCCGGTGAGGTGCAAGTGCAGGTGCAGGTGTGCGCACTCACCCATGCCGAACGCGATGGTGGCCACCACCACCGCCACCTCGCCGTCGCGCCAGCGGTTCTGCACGCGCGTGCGCTGCTTGGGCGTCATGCCGGCGTGGTAGTGCTCCGCCGCCACGTCCGCGGCGGTCAGGTAGCTGGCGGAACGGGGCGGGGGCCACATACATGTGCGCGCGTGCATTGTGGTCAGAGAGGAGATAGTTCAGGTGCCAAGGCGACTTACAGCATGCACACCTGCACCCTCGACACGCAACACTCTCTTTCACCCTCACCCTCTCCCCCACCCGCCTCACCTGGCCACCGACTCGCAATCCTCCCGCGACAGGCAGTACACGATGCCCGAGGTGCCGGGCGGCTTGGTGCGCACGTGCGCCACAAGCATCTCCAGGTCGCGGCGCTTGTTGTCGGCCGTCTTGCCGCCCGGCTTGTCGTACACTATAAAGTCCAGGTTGGGGCGGTGGAAGGAGGTCTGCAGGGGGGGGAGGGTGTGTGTGTGTGGGGGGGGGGGGGGTAGTCGGTTCCAATGCCCAAATAAACCAAGCAAGGGGGGAGGGAGAACTCAACCAGGGGGGCATTGTGTGGGGGGTGCATGCATGCATAACTGGCCGGGAGCCCCTCCTGCCTTGCAACGATCGAAGCACATGGCGACAGGCCATGTGGCGGCGGCAGCAGCAGTAGCGTACCGGCACTTGCCGGCTGGCGCAGGCGCCCGGCCTCGTCCCCGTCCCCCTCCCCTGGACCCGTCCCCGCGCCTGGAACCGTCCGCGCCCCTGGACCCGTCCCCGCCCCTGGACTCGCCCCTGCCCCCCCGCCCTGCACCCACCTTGTATGTGATGGCGGTGCGGTCGATGGCCAGCTTGCGCAGGATGTCAGCCTTGACCTGCTCCGTGGCGGTGGCGGTGAGCGCCATGATGGGCGCGTTGGGGTAGCGGGCCTGGCGGGTTGGGGTGGGGGGTGGAGTGGGGGCGGGTGGCGCGGCGGGCGGGGGGTTAGGACGGGTTAGCCGGGAGGGACTGGCAAGTGCCCGGGAGTCTGTCCTCCGTGCTCGCCTGTTTTCCGGCACCCAACCCGGCGACCCACGCGCGCACACGCACACACTCCTCCCACCTTGAGGAACCCCATCTGCGCGTAGTCGGGTCGGAAGTCGTGGCCCCAGGTGGACACGCAGTGCGCCTGGGGCCGGAGGGGACGGGTGACATGTGCGGTTGATGTCGTCAGTTGCTAAGCCGGTACGCAGGCACATAACACACGCACCCATGCACGTGTCCATGCCCTTCGCCCCCTGGGTTTGGTTTAGCTAGCTGGTGCTCGCCCCTCCAACGGCTCCCACCTCGTCGATCACGAACCGCGCCAGGCGCTGCCTGCTGTGCAGCCGGTCCAGCAGCTCCTTCACGCGGCCGCCCTTGACCAGCGCCTCGGGGGTCAGGTACAGCAGCTTGATGCTGGCGGGCGTGAGCGTGTGCGTGTGGGGTGGGGGTGGGGTTGGGGGTTACGTGAGCGAGAGTGTGTTTGTGTGCGAGCAGATGATGTTAAGGAGGGTTGACGCCACGTCGGCATTGCAGCACGAGGCACCCTGCAAGCCTTCCTGCCGCGCCGCATGCACCCAAAACTAGGCCCCAACCCCCCAACAAGCCCTCAGCCCCCAGCCTCCAAGACCGCCAGCGCCGCACCTGGGCCTGTCCTTGCGCAGCTCCCTCAGCACCGCGATGCTCTCCGCCGCCGTCTGCTGGCTGCTGAGGAAGGTGGCGGGCACGCCGCCGCCCGCGCGCAGGTTGCACAGCGCCCGCACCTGGTCTTGCATCAGCGACAGCAGCGGGCACACCACCACCGTGACGCCGGTGCTGACCACCGCCGGCAGCTGCACAACACAGGAGGCGAGGGCGGGGAGTGGGAAGGTGCGGGCGTGTGCATGCCAAATTGCCGGGCGCGAGGGGGGACGAATGACCCCACGGATCCCACCCCCCTTGTGTTGCATGGGCACCGGCACAGCCGGCCCATGCCACGGGCGTCGTCGAGCGCACGGCGACCAGCCCATCCACACCAACTCACACCCGCCCCCCCACCCCACACCTGGTAGCACAGGCTCTTGCCGCCGCCTGTGGGCATAAGCACGAACACGTCCCGCCCCGCCAGCGCCGACCGCACCACCTCCAGCTGGTTGGGGCGGAAGGCCTCGTTGCCGAACACGCGCCTGTGGGGGCGGGGGAGGGGGGCAGGAGCAGGGTGCAGCAGCAAGGAGCGAGTCCAAGGCGCTTGGGTGGGCAGAGGTGCGTGTGCGTGTGTGTGGATGGGTGAGTGGGGCGGGGAGCGGAGCGGGTGGCCCCGGGTGGCAGGCCGACAACCCGCACAGGCACACGTGGCCGGCCGCGCCGCACCCATCCGCACCCGCTTACGACCCCCTCACGCCATCCCCCACGCCGCCCCCACCTGTTGGCCAGCCGCAGCACCGCCTCCAGCCGCTGCGCCGGCGTGGCCGCCTCCGTCAGGCTGCGCCGCTCCTCCGCCGTGGCCGGAGCGTTCCAGGGGCCCGCCATGCCGCCGCCGCCGCCGCCCGGCCTGCCGGCGGCATGCGCGGGGATGCCGGTCTGCCGCCCGCCGGGACCCCCCGCCTGCAGGCAGCGCAAGCAAAAGATAAGTATGAAGCGGACGACCACCTTGACAACAGCGTCTCGTCTGGGTAAAGGTGGGGACCCCGCAGCCGCTGCAGTGCTAAATGCGCCAACAGTTGCCAAGCCGACCCACATCGCCCAGGCACGGCCGCCATGCCGTTTGTGACCCAGCCGGCCCCGCCCACGCAGCATGTGGGCTCGAAGCGCTCTCACCGCCTGGGCCTCCCCTGCCCGGCCACCGCCGGCAGCGCCCGTGCCCGGCGGCATCCGACGTGGCGGCCGCGGGCCCTCCTGCATCTCGAAGTCCGAGTCCTGCAAGGCGAAGGGGCACAGGGGGTGTTCTTTTCTGGGGCGCGGAGGGTCGGGTTTCTGGGGCCACGACGGACGCAAGGATGTGGCGCCTCTAGCCAGCTCCGCTGCAGCAGCTGCGTCCTCAGCATTTCCACTCAGTCACAGACGCTGCGTGTGGGCAGCCCGAGCCTCTGACACTTACGTCGGATAGGTAGGTCAGGTCTGTGGTGTGGTGCGGCGGAGCCGTGTGGCCCCGCCCGCTGGGCCCGGCCTGCGCTCCGCGGTCCCGTGCTTTCGCACCCTGCCACTCCTCGTCGCCCGCACCGTCCTCTTCATCTTCCCCATAATCGCTGTCACCGTCGTCGTCGCCCTCGCCCTCATCGCTGCCGGAGCCGAGGGCGCCCTCGCTGTCCTCCTCATCGTCATGCGCCTCGTCCGCGCCGGACATTTCGCCTTCTCCGTCCTCGCTGCCATCTTGTCCGTCCTTTCCACTGCAGATCATGTCCAGAATCGCGTTCACGGACTCCTCACTGTCGTTGAGCTCCCGAGCTTCGCATCCGCGTTTCTCCAGCAGTGCGGCGAATGCTGCTGAGACTTCATCAGGATCATATCCTATTGATACACATCTGCGAACGAGAGCGTGCATCTTATTTTGGTCAGCCTCGCGAGTCCTATCACGAGTCGGCTGTCTGTGACATTTGCTGCAGAATTTGTGTTCAATGCATGCCCGTTTGAAATATGCTGCAGTAGATATAACGAGCAACGCGAACCTGGCACATCTTGGCGGCCGGGCGAGGTTTCTGGATCACATGCTGTGCGTGGCGAGCCCAGGTTGGGGGTCCTGTGGGCACTATGGGCCGGGCACAACTCTGCTGCACGCACCCCTCCGATGCTCTTAAATTACAGGCGATGGATTCCCTGAACCTGTTTCAAACATGTCACTTGCTCGCCACACCAGCCCAACACCGGTCGACTCGCCGCCGGTGGTAGGACCAGGGTAAGGGGATAAGAAGTGACATACCCAGCTGCGGCAGTTGATATACCATACCCAGCAGGCCCGTGCGCAATACCCAGCAGGCCCGTGCGCAATACCCAGCATACCCATCATACCCAGCAGGCCCGGTCGACTCGCCGCCCACCCGGGTGCCACTCCGGCAAGTCCCTAGGGACTGTGTGAGTCCAAGCCCCTTGACCGTTGAAGCAGTATCTTATGGCATATATTATGGTCCCTGAGCAGTTCCCCGGCATCAATTCGAGCGACAGCCGAAGTCGAAATGCTAAATGTCGCGGTCGCGGACTCAACAGAATTCCCCCGACCCTATCAAGATTTCATCTATAGGTGAAACTATGTTGACGGCACATGGGCTCCCCAAACACCGTCTATGCGAGATATGGGCTTCAGTCAATTTAGGGTTTTAGGGTTACGGGGCAATGATGTTTTAAGTTATGTTCTTACAAAAAGGCGGCGTCTAAATCGTGCGGTAGGATTTGTCCCGGGCGACTGCCGGTGCCCTCCGCGCGTGTGGGTATTGCGCACGGGGGGCGTGATGGCCGTGCCTCTCAGGGCGACGTGTCCCCAGGTCTCACGCCTACAGCCCCTCTTGGCCCAGCCTGCGGCGACAACCTCCTTCTGCCGCCTAAACATTTCGGGTCTGCCCGGCCGCTAGACTTCGCGCCCGGGCAGAAACCACCCCCCGGTCACGCAACCTCAGACACACGTGGGAAATGGTCCCAGGCACCCAGACGGGGCGGAAAACCCCCCTAGGCACAGGAAAACGAAAAGCGGGGTGGGAGGGCGGGAAAACACGCAGAGAGCCGAACGCGGCTCTGTCCCGTAAGGCTAGTACTCGCTGCCTTCAACCCACGGTAAACAAGTAAATTAATCACAACACGTCGGGAAGCAAACGGATAGCTTTTGGTGCCCAAGGCTCCAGGGCCAAACCCCCACGCGGCGCCGGAGTCCCCTCCTCCGCCCGCGGATCCACACTTGTCTCTGACTTGTTCGCCCTCTATATGTCTCCGCATCCATCCTTCAAAACCTGTCTTAATCTCCGCTCGAGTTTAACCCGAGGCTCCGCTCAAAACAGCCATTTGGCTGGAAAAATGCACCCCCCGGACGGTATGCGACGTACGACACCGCAGACCCACTCGGCCTAGGTCAAACCCCGGTCCAATGTCGCAGAGGGTCACAACGCCGTGTCAAACATCCTAGGCCGAATGGGTCTGAGGGTGCTACGGGCGCCTCAAAGTTGCGGGGCCCACTGGACTCAGCCCAAACCGGGAGTGGCACCCGGGTGACCTCTGACTCGAACCGCCAGCACCCGGCACCAGCCCTGCGTCGATGCGCGAGGCAACAAGCCGCACGCGCCCAGAGCTCATACAGCTCCGCCACTACAGGCCCGAAGGCGACGGCTCCCAATCGAAACGCTCACGAAACCACAGCACCTCCCGACGACGTCTGCGCCGGTGCAGGGGCACGACCATCACGACGCGGCCCCGCACAACCGCGCGCCTGAAGTTGTTGAAGTGCAGAGCATCAGGCATGTCCATCGCAAGGCGTGCGTCGCTCCAAGCCTCCTCGCTAAGGTCATTGCGGCACGCCAGCTCTGACATCAGGATCGGGGCCATTAGGCCAGAAGCTGCTCAAGAACAGCGATCCGAGCGCGATATTGCGCGAGTCCGGCGGTCAAGTCTGCGATCAAGGCTGTGTCCGGGTCCGGGTCCTTCTGGTGGTCGACTAATGATTCAGACATAAAGCTGCAGTCAACTCACAGCGTCTTAAGAAGCTGCTGCCGCTGAGTCATCGTCAGCTTTCGAATGTAATCCGCATAGTCCTGGTCCTGCGCGGTGTCCATTGCAATAAAAAAGCTAGAATTTGCTTGGAGGAGCTACTGCGCGCCCTCAACCAAAAGACCCCCGTCGTTTCAAAATGAATATCGATCCAAGAGTTGATGGCAACGCGTCCCCGGTTGCTGAAACCGGTTGCTGAAACAGACTGGCCCTGGCCCTGGCAGCCCCTTAAACGTCTACATCCTTAAACGTCTACATCCGGCTCCTAGCTCCTCACGCCTCCCCCGAACACACGACTGCTTGCACGACTGGGGCGGCGCCAGCCGAACCCCGCCGCGCTGCACGGACGCACACGGGCTGCACTGAAAGTGGCGCGGTAGGGGTGTCACCGACGGGGTGCGGTAGGGGTGACGGTGTGCGCCGTACGACACTTCTGAAAATCTCCTACTAGGACCAAACTGGGGTGCAAGGCGGTCACAATGCCATGCGGATAGCTTAGTAGGACATCGTCTGAAGGTGCTACCAGCGTCTGAAAGATGGGGCAGTCTCTGGACTCAGCCCAAACAGGGAGTGGCACCCGGGTGTGCCCCCCCCCCGCACATCGCCGACCGCCCACCGCCCCTCACCGCTGCCGTGCTCGCCCTTGCGCGCTGCGCAGCGCGTCATCCAACAGCCGCAGCAAATCCTCGTCACCCATACCCGACATGGCGCCCCAGGGAGGAACACCAGCAGTAGCCGCAGCCGCACGCGCCTCCCCCTGCCCCACCACCGCATGAGGGCTGGCCAGCCAGTCCTGCAGCGGGCCCCCACCCGCGCCGCCCCAGCCCCGCAGCTGCGCCCCACCCGCGCCCCCTGCCCAAGCCCGCCGCGCCACCGCCAGCAGCAGCACCGGCACCGCATGCGACTGGAAGGCTTGCGAGCTGGCCGGCGAAAGCAGCGCCCCGGCCGCCGCCTCCACCACAGCAGCGCCCGCGCCCGCCCAGCCTTCGCCGCCAGCAGCCATTGCTACACCCCCGGGGCCCCCGCAGGCCGCCGCCACCGCCGCCACAGCCGCCGGCGCGGCGCTGCCGCACGGGTCCAGGGCAGCCATGGCGGCCTCTGTGTGCGCCGCCCACTGCAGCAACAGTTGCCACAACAGCTCAGCATCGGGCTCGGCACCACCGCCATAGTGTTGGTGCTGTTGCTGCTGTTGCTGTTGCTGCGCTCGCCAGTAGCGGCCAGACACGACGGCGCGCACACGGCTCAGGAGCGGCGGCGGCAGCAGCCCCGCCCGCACCAGCGCCGCCAGCGCTGCGTTGGCGATCGGCTGTAGCAGGGCAGGCGCTGCGCTGCGCGCCGCCCCTGCTGCCGCAGCCCCGCCCGCGTCCGAGGCCTGGGCCGCGTGGAGCGGCTGTAGCAGGAGCGCCGGCAGTAGCAGGTTGTCCACTGCGGCGGTGCGGATGTCGCCAAGCGCGTCCTCCACGGCCCAGCCGGCGCTGATGCTACTGCCGTCTCCGTCGCCTCCTTGACCGCTGTTGCTACTGCCAGCAGCAGCTGCTGCTGCTGCTCCAACACGCCTGGCGCCTTCATGCCCAACTACGCCGCGGCTTGCAGCCGCCGCGCCTCCGCCTGCCGCGCCTCCGGCAGCTGCTCCGGCTGCTGCTGCTACTGCCGCCGCTACCTGCTCCAGCACGCACCTCAGGAACAGCAGGTCAGGCAACGCCGTCACGGCCGTGAGCAGCTCCTGCTGCTGCTGTGGCGCCGCCTGCTGTTCATCATCCTCAGGCCGCGCAAAGCCGCCGCCGCTGCTGTTTGCGCCTCCTGCGCCGCCGAGAGACCCAGCCGCCGCCGCCGCCGCCGAGCCACACAACCGCTCCAGGACTGTGCGCAGCACCGGCCGCAGCCAGGGCAAGGACGCCGGCAGCGGCGGCGCCGGCGCCGGCGGCGCGTGGGCAGCGGCTGCTGCGGCGTGTGCCAGGTCCGCTCCCGCCGCCGCGGTCGGGTGCGAGGCCAGCAGACTCAGACCCAGCAGTGCGGGTCCGCTGCGCACGTTCACACGGCGGCGTCATGCGTCGATTCTTGCAACAAACGACACGAAGCCCACCCAGGAACCCGCCGCGGCATCCAGTGTCGCATCCACACCATTCACATCCGCATCATTGCATTCATTTGGCCTGCTGCTTGAACGAAGTACGGCACCCACCACCAACGCCGCTGCACGCGCACACGCACCGGATCGAGGCAAGTGGGTCGCAGGCGGCGTTGCACAGCGTCCAGGACAGCAGCTCCCACCGCTCGCCGGCACCCAGCACGTCCCCCACCGCTGCCCCCGGCTGCAACGCGTCCGGCTGCTGCTGCCGCTGCTGTGCGCCAGCCGCCGCCTCGCCGCCGCCTGCCGATACCGCCTGTGGTAGCTGCAGCAGCTGCAGCCACACGCAGTGCAGCGACAGGGCGCGCAGGGCGCGGCGGCCGGCGGCCGCCGGGCGGCTGCAGCTCAGCAGCACGCAGTCGTCCATCAGCTCCGTCCCGGCCGCAGGGCAATCGGCTCCGCCGCCGCTGCCGCCGCCGTACCCAGCCGAGCCGCTTGCGTTGCGGTGGAGGGCGCTGGCGCAGAGCAGGAGCGCCGCCGCCGCCGCGCCGCCCATGACCGTCTCGGCGTCCTGCGTTTTGTCATGCGGATGGCAAATGCGTGTGGGCCAACGGGGCGAGATGTCCCTTACTGATTAAGCTGCACCTGCCAGGCTGCACCTGCTGTTACAGCACGCACCTGCTGCTGCGGTTGACGGCTGGGCGCACGCACACAACGTGCATGCAGCCTACCTACTCGCCTGCGGTGCAACACGCCCACGCCCACCCCACCCCCGCCGCACACACCAGCAGCAGCAACAGCAGTGCACCCACCAGCAGTGCGCTGTCGCCGCCGCCGGCTGCCAGCTCGGCCGCCTCGGCCACGGCCGCCCGCGCAGCCGCCTGCACGTCCTCGCTGGCCGCCAGCGCGGCGGCGCCCGGCACCGCGCCCGCCACGCCCCGGCCGGAGGCGACCGCGACCAGGTCCTGCGCGTGTGCGTGCCAGCATATTAGGTGCGAGAATGGTTACACGTTATGTGCGTCTCAACCGCGCGCGCCCGTGTACCACCGTGTCACCGTGTGAAAATAAAACCGGCGGCATGAAAGCCTCAGGCACCAGGTTGGCTGATGATGTGCAGAGAGTGCTCACTCACCAAGGCCATTGCAAGCGCGGCGGCCTCGAAGCACGCAGCCACCAGCCGCCTCCCGACCACGTCCGACACAGCGCGGTGGCCATCTGGGCGCACCGATGGCGTCGGCAGGCCCGGCCCACCCCCGGCGTCCGCCGCCGCCGCCGCCGCCGCGGCCTGCTGCAGCAGCCGGCTGCAGCACCTGGACAGCTGCTGACACAGCTCTGCCAGCGCTGCCTGCCACCCCAGCTGGAGCTGCTGCTGCAATAGGTGCTGCTGCTGCAATCGCTGTTGCTGGTTATGCAGGTACTGATGGGGCTGTTGGCTGTGCTCGCTCCAGGCGCCGCGGGAGTCCTCATTGCAGTAGCCGGCCTCAGCGTACCCTGCTGCTGCTGCTGACGGCGCGCAAGGGTGCATGTCGACATCCCACTGCTGCTGCTGCTCCTGCTTCTGCGCCACCAGCACCTGCTCCTGCTCCTCTGACTGCGCCTCAGCTGCCCCCGCCGCCGCCGGCACAGACATCAGCAGCTGCATGTGCAGCTGCAGCACCCACCACACACAGGCGGCGGCGGCAGCTCCGCCGCTGCTCGTGGATCCGCCGGTGCTACTGCCGCTGCCGTCCGCCCGCAAGACCTCCCCAGCGGGCGTGGTCAGGTCAAGCAGTAGCCGCCGAGTGAGGGCCAGCAGCAAGCCGCCGCGGCCGCCGCCACCACCGCCGCCGCCGGCGGCAGTAGCAGGCCCCTCCGGCAGTAGCAACAAGGTGCAAGCCAGGTCAGGGCGCTGCCGTAACAGCAGGCACAGCAGCTGCAGCAGCCGCACCTGCTCCTGCTGCGGCTGCGAACCCATTCCAGCGAGCCCGCCAAAGTCTCGGCCCCCGCCTCCAGCTGTAGCAGCAGTAGCAGCTCCGCAGCCGCCGCCAGCCTCCACGCAGCGCTGCAACAGCTGCACCGCGACGGACGCGCCCACCACCGCTGCAGATGACGAGCCCAGGTGCGCGGCCGTAGCCTGCACCGGCGCCGGCGGCAGTAGCAGCAGTAGCGGCAGCGGCGGCCGGGCGGGGGCCCCGTCGGCGTCGTCATCCGCCTCGGCCGCCGGGTCCGCCCCTAGCATCCAGACCGGCAGCATGGCGGCAACCACTCTGCAGCCAGCAGCGAGCAGAGGTATCATCAGCGAAACCAATCGGACCAGTAGGGACGCACGCGAATGCGAAGCACGCCCGGGTGCACGCATGCATTAATACTTCGAGGGAGGAAGGCGCGCGTCAGGACTGGCGGGTTAGGCTGGCAAGTAGCAACACGCCCAACCAGAAGCAAGCAACCTCATGAATGCACGACTGTTACGAGCGGCCGCTCACCTCGGCAGCTGGTCGGCGTGTTGCAGCACCCAGCCGCACAGCAGCGACCCCACATCCGCCAGCGGCGGCGGCGGCGGCAGGTCACCCCATGGCGATGCAGCACCGCCGCCGCCGCTGCCACCACCAAAGGGTCTGCGCGCTCCCTCGCCGTGGAGGTCTGGCGGCGGCTGCGGGGCGGCCAGCAGGCCGTGCTCCAGCGCGGGCAGCAGCGGCGCCGGCAGCTGCAGCGGGCCCTGCAGCTCCGTCGCCAGCTGCTGCTCGGCCTGCAGGCAACACACACACGCACACGGTGTACGGCGGGCCGCGCGCGCGTCCAAAGCAGCAGGCCAGCAGTCATGTGAAATCCACAAACGTCCACACACAACACCTAAGGCACACACGCACAAGACGTCGCCGCTGTGCATGGTGCAGCCGCATGTCGGGCTGGTCTGCCCACGGCCCACGGCCCACACACGCACACGCACGCAACCACGCGCATACCTCGCGGTAGAGGTGCAGCGCCTGCCACCAGGCGCCGTCCCACATGCTGTTGTGGCGTATGCAGCGAGCGGCAGGGCGGATTGTTAGACGCGCGTGCGGAGAGCTCGGCGCCGAGTTTGTCAAGCATGTGTCTACCGGCGGATTGCCGTAGGGCAATGCAGCTGCCGTCAAAACTAAGTCTGCGCCTGCACAGCAGGGTCGCCTGTTCTGCCGTACTCCCGCCCGCGCCCTCACGTACACCTGCACCACCCGTGCCCACCTCTGCACCAGCGGCTCGCTGAGCACCTGCGCCACAGCCGCCAGCAGCCAATCCAGCCCGCTCGGCGGCACCAGCGGCTGCTGACCGGCAGTAGCTGCAGCGCCGCCGCTGCCGCCCCACCCCGGGCCGCCGTCCCCAACCTCCGATACTGCTACTGCCGCAGCTTGCGCCGCGGCGGCGGCCCAGCCCACGTCGCCGACGGCCAGGGCCATTCGCAGCAGCCGCAGGCAGCCCGCCAGAGCCGCGCCCGCGGCGGCGGTGCCTGCGGCGTCTCCGGCTGCCGCCGCCGCGGCCGCCTGCTGCGCGCCGCCTGCATGCGGAGGTGAAACAATATTAGCACGGGGACGCACCAGCACCCATGCATTCGCCTTGTGTGACATTGGCCTCAAGCAACCACACATCCATGCCACCCACACCCGCACCCGCACCCGCACCCACCGCCCTGCTTGGCTGCTCGCTCAACACGGCCCTGTACTTGCTCCCTCACGACGCGCCCACGCACCTGCCGCCATGAATTCGAGCACCTGCGTCACGCCGCCGAAGCCGCGCAGCAGCGCCGCCCAGCCCTCCGCCTCGGCAGCACCCGAGCCCTCCAGCGCCGCCAGCAGCGGCGGCGGCAGCGGGCACACCAGCAGCGCATTGCTGAGGGTGCTGGAGGCGCCGCCACCGCCGCCGCCGCCGCCTCCGTCTGCCGCGTCCTCCACCTCAAGCCCCGCCGCCGTCGCCGCCTCCAGCGCCGCCACCACATGCATCAGCAGCCGCCACGCCTCCGCCGCCACCGCCGCTGCGGCGCCGCCGCCGTCTGCTGCCCGCGCCCGCTCCTCGTCTGCAGCCGCCACGGCGGCCGCCGCCGCCGCCGCTGCCAGGAGCTCAAACGCGAGCTGCGTCCAGCCGCGCTGCAGCAGCCGCAGCGCCAGCGCGGCCACGGCCTGCAGCAGCTCCGCCGCCGCCACCGCCGCGGCGGACGCCGGCGAGGCGACGGCGCCGAGGGCGGCGCCCAGCGGCCCGGTGGCGGCGCGCAGCAGGCCCGCCGCCAGCGGCAGCAGCAGCGGCTGCGGCGGCGGCATCAGCGCGCCGCCGCCGGGACCGTTGCCGCCGCCGCCGCCGCTGCTGTGTGCAGCGGTGGTGCAGCAAGCCACACCGCCCACGCACGACAACCACCTGCGCGCGTGGGTGGAACACAATACAGAAACTCATTCACAGTATGCACTCAACACACACACGCCATGCCATCAGGTCCTGCATGGCCGCAGATGCCCTGGTGATGCGCTGACGCCACATGCCACATGCACGTGCCACGCGTGCCGCCGTGCCCACCTCTCGAACGCGGGCACCAGCCACGCCTCCCACGCCGCCAGCAGCCGCGCCGCCAGCCGCATGGGCCCCAACACCTGCACCGCTGCTGGCGGCGGCGGCCCACTCGGCCCACCCGCCGCTGGCGTGTCGGCGTCGGCCGCCGGCGGCGCGGTGGGCAGCAGCACTTCCGCCGCCGCCACCAGCAGCGCACAGGCGGCACCCAGATACCCGCCGCCGACGCCACCGCCGACGCCGCTGACGCCACTGATGCCACATCCGCCGCCGCCACCGCCCATCGTGAGGCTTGCCGTGTCGGTGACGGCCAACCCCCGCAGCGCCGAGCACACCGCCCCCAGCAGCGGCCCCTGCACCGCCGCGCCGTGCTGCCAGACCAGGCCAGTGCTGCTACTGCCGCCACTGCTGCCGTCACCAGCGGCGCTGCTACCGCCGTCGCCGGTGATGCTGCTACTGCCGGCCCCGCCCGTGCATAGGGTGGTCAGCAGGGCGCAGGCCGCGGCGCAGGCGGCGGCGTGGGACTCAGACAGCCGCACCGCCGCCTCGCCCGCCGCCGCCGATGCACCCCCAGCTCCGCCGGCGGCTGCTTCCCAGGAGGGGCGGGGGAACAGCGGCTCGACCTGCGGCGGCGGCGGTAGAGTTGCGGGGCCAAGCTCAGGTCAGGTCAGGCCAGGCCAGGCCAGGTCAGCAACATCAGCGATGGAATGTGATCGCTTGCGACGAGCGATTCGTTGCACCCAGCGCCCACCGCCGCAATGATGTGCAACACGTCCGCCAGCGCCATTCGCAGCGGCGGCGGCTGCCGATGAGCCCCAGTGCCGCCGCCGCCGCCGCCGCCGTCGTCTGTGGTCCTTACCGCCAGCTGCAGCAGCGCCGCCACGTCGGCGGCCAGGTCGTGGTCGGCCGCGGCGGCGGCGGCGGCGCCCAGCTGCGCCAGCGCCTGCACGCCGAAGGCCATGTGGGGCTGCAGGTGCGGGCCTGCCCACGGCAGCGGCGGCGGCAGCAGCAGCGGCAGCAGCAGCAGCGGCGGCAGGAGCACACAGCACAGTGATGTTGGTGAGCGGGCGAGGGTGTGTGCGCGGACGGACGCAGCGGCGGCAGGCATCGGGGCTGCAGACAACCGGGCAGCTCACTCCAATGCGACGAGCCGCCCCCTTGCTCCAAAGCTCCAAAGCTCACCTTCCAGAGCCATCGCCCGGAGCGCCGCCACCGCCATCCGCACAGTGTGCCACGCGGCCTCGTCCGCCACTACCGCGCTGCTCCCATCGCCGCCCGCCATGCCGCCGCCACCCGCCGCCGCCACAGCTGCCGCCGCCGCCGCCACCGCCGACTGCGCGCTCCGCAGCGCCTCAAACAGGTACTCGGGCAGCTCCGCGCCAATCAGCTGCTGCACCAGCCGCGGGTGGCTGCGGCCTGCTACAGCCGCCAGCAGCCGGCAGGCGGACGCCGGCAGTAGCAGCACCACCCCGCCGCCGCCGCCGCCGCCACCACCGGGCGCCGCGGCGGCAGTAGCACTACTGCTGCTGCTGGTGGCCGCCAGTAGGCAGGGCTTGAGGCTGGCGGCCAGCTGCGCGGTGAGGCGGCGGCTGGCGGACAGGTCTAAACCCCTGCCGCCGCCGCCCATGTCCATGCCCGTGACCCTGCCGCCGTGCACCGGCTGGTCCAGCAGGCAGCCTGCGGCGCGGGCACGCGGGATGGGGCGCGGGCGCGGGCGGGGGCGGGGACGGGTTGAATGGCGCAGTGCGGCGAAGTAAGCACAGCACTGTAGGCATTTAAGGGCTCCACACCCGCTCACCCCGCTCCGCTAGCGCCGTCAGCAGCTGCAGACACAGGCCGCGCGCCTCCACCACCGCCGGGTCGCCGCCGCCGCCACCACCCCGGCGTCCCGCTGCGCCGCCCGCCGCTGCCGCCGCTGCCGCCGCTGCCGCCGCCACCGCCAGCGCGCCGCACGTTAGGCAGCGCTCGAACAGCGCCTGTCCCGCCGCCGCCAACAGCTCTGCCGAGGCCGCCGCCGCCGCCTGCCAGGCAGACGCCAGCGGCCCGCCAAAGCCGCCGCCACAGCCGCCGCCATGCTGCTGTGACGCCAGCGCCGCCGCCGGATCCACCGCAAGGAGCAGCAGTCGCAGCGCCAGGCAGGCGGCCCGTGGGTCCGCCGTGGCTGCTGCGACCGCGCCGCCACCGCCGGGGCCGTCCAGTGCCGCGGCCAGGCTCTGCAGGAGCGGCGCCGGCGCGCCGCCGGCTGGCAGCAGGCCGCGTATGAGCAGCGCGGTGGCGGCGCCGCTGAGGTCCACGTCCGGCGCCGTCAGGGCCAGCAGCAGCTGCAGCAGCTGCAGCGGCGGCGGCGGCGGCGGCGGTGGCGGCTGTGGTGCCGCCGCCTCCAGCTCCACCCCGCCGTGCTTGTACCCGTAATGCTGCTGTTGGTGCTGGTGCTGGTGCTGCTGCTGCTGCTGCTGTGAGGCCTCCACGAAGTCCTGCACGGCCGCAATACACCTGGGGGGTGGGAAGACAGGGGGACCTGAGGCGACGGGGCAGGGGACGGGGACGCAGCCTCCTGTTACCTCCATGTAGTTGCCGGCTCGCTGGGCACGCATCAAGCCGTGGTCGCCGCACCCCATCTCCACCCATGCCCTGCCCACACCCACACCCAGAAACGGACACATGCACGCCCCGCCCCACCGCACCTGCTCATAAACATCTCCGCCAAGAACCCAGCCCCCTCGCCGCCGCCGCCGCCGCCACCACCGCCGCCGCCGTGGACAGCTGCCATCAGGTCCTGGCCAGCCGCCGCCGCGGCTGCAGCAGCACCGCACGCGGCGCGGCACAGCGCCACGCACACCTCGCACAGCCCCGCCGCCAGCAGCGCCCCGCCGCCACCGCCATCCCCTCCGCCACCGCTTGCCGCCGCCGCCGCCTGCGCCACCAGCGCCACCAGCGCCGGCACCAGAAGCGAGGCGTGCCGTAGCGCCACGTCACGTGCCAGGGCCTGCGCCGCCGCCGCCGCCGCCGGGTCGGGCCCGCCGGGCGCGCAGTTGTGGCCGCCCGCCGACAGCATCTCACACAAGTGCCTGCGTGTGCACCGCATCACAATGTCGCATACAGCACTGGCTGCATACAAGCTGTGGACAAGGATACGTAAAAGGACCGTCTGCTGTACGTCCAGTTGTTTATTGCGTATTCCAGGCCGCGCCGAGGCGAGCCGCAAGCCCACCTCAGCGCGAACGCCTTGCGCGAGGGCAGCTCCGCCTCATCCGCCAGGCTGTCCAGCAGGCACGCCAGGCACACTGTCACCGGCTGACGCTGCTGGTGCTGCTGCTGGTGCTGAGGCCGCGGCTGCAGCAGGCGGTAGGTCAGGAGGTCGGCGTGGCCGTGCGCGGCGTGGTGCGGCAGGTCCAGGAAGCTCATGATTGCAGTGCATACGTGGGTGATTAGGCTGCGGCGGTGGGGGCTACAGTCGTCTGAGCGAGGTGAGGCGACTGGGCGGAAAGCGCGGGAAAATCGGGCGGCGCCATGCGCTGTCTCGCAATCGAACACGGCATCGCTCGCCTCGGACTCCCGCGCTGCCCCCCAAATACTGCTTGCCGGCCCGCGCTTCATTTTTCATACAGTAAAGCAAAGCCTTGCACAGCTTCGCCGGTTCGCAGAGCACGCGCCTTGCGCCCGCGCCCCTGACACGCATCTGTCAGGACGCGTAAGGAATCCTGACGCGCTTGCGCCAGCGAGAAGTAAGCGCCGGAACCCACGCCTGCGCGCTCTGGGCGTGCGCCTACTAAGTCAGCCTTGCTCCTGCGAACTCAGCTGGAAGAGAGCGAGGCCCGGCTTCTGCTGCCCGTTCCAGCGCAGACGTTCGCGCGCGAACACCCCCGCTCGACGAGGAAGCTGTCCCCGCTCGCTCGCACTCGGGCCGCCGCCGCGATGAGCAGCCGCAACCCCCCGGGCGGCAGTAGCGGCAGCAGCGGGCGCCCGCCGCTGCCGCAGCGCCCTGCAGACACGGCAACAGCAGCAGTAGCAGCAGCGGCGGCGCATGGCCTGGCAGCCTCTTCGCCAAGCAACACCGCCACCGCTGCTGCTGCCGACATCGCCACCACCGCGGCCGGGTGGGGCCACGCCCACGGCGGCCGTAGCACGGGCGGCGGCGGGGGCGGCATCTCCCGGGACCAGCTCGATATCTTCACCAGCCTCGTCGATGACGTGTACGGAAGTAGCAGCGGTGGCGGCGCCGCCGCCGCCGGCGGCAACAACAGCGCCGCCGCCGGCAGTAGCTGGGCGCCGCAGTGGCCTTGGTGGCCCAAGCCGGCGGCGCCGCCGCAAGCACAGAACGCTGCGCCGGAGCCGGTGGCGGCGGCCGCGGCCGCGGCCGCGGCGACGGCGGCGGCCGCGGCCGCGGCCGCGGCGACGGCGGCGGCAGGAGACGACCACCTTCGCACCAGGCACGGAGGCGCAGGCACCAGCGGCGGCGGACAGATGGGCGGCAGCAGCACCGGCCGCTTTGAGGATTGCGGGTGGTCCGCGGCGGCCGCCGGCAGTGCCTATGGCAGCAGTGGCGCCGCTGGCTTCGGCCCCGGACCCCACCCGCCCGTGCCACTGACCCACTCCGTCTCCGCGGCGGGCGGCCACGCCGCACCAACACCACTGCTGCTGCCGCCCCTGCCGCGCCTTCCGCCAGCGACGGCACACGCACCGCTCACGACGCCGGCAGGCCCGCACCATCAGCAGCAGCGGCATGACCCGCCGCCGCAGCAGCAGCAGGAGCAGCCGCCGCGGCCGCTGCGCCGCAGCTGGACCGACGGCGCGCTCGGCGCCTCGGCCGCCGCCATGGCGCTGCTCTCCAGCGGCGCCGCCTCCCTCGCCGCCGCCGCGCCCGGCGCCGCCGGCGCCGGCGCTGCCACCGCTGCCTCTTCCGCCGCCGAGCCGCACCTGCCCTGCCCGCTGCTGGACCTGCCCAACGACCTGCTACTGCTGATCATGCTGGCGTGCGTCACCCCCGGCGGCGCCGCCGGCGGGTCGCCCTCCGCCGCCTTCCAGCAGGCGCTGGCCGCGCTGCGGCGGTCGTCGCCGGCGGCGAGCCGCCACGGCGGCGGCGGCGTGTTTGGGTACGGCGGCGGCTCGCCGGGCGGGCGCGGGCACGGCGGCAGTAGCTCCCCCGCGTCGCTGCTACAGCCGCCGGCCAGCCCGGGCTGGAGCTTCGCGCTCATCGCCAGCCCTGGGCCCAGCAGCCCTGTGCGGCTGCCGGCGGCAGTGGCGGCACGCCTGGGGCGCCGCCGCGGCGGCGCCGGCGGCGTGCTGGGCGGCGGCGTGCTGGGCGGCGGCGTGCTGGGCGGCAGCGGCGGCTGTAGCAGCAGCGCGGAGGGCATGCGGGCTGCGGCCCGGGGCGCCATGACGTGCCGGAGGCTGCGGGCGGCCTACCAGCTGCTGCTGGCGGCGCGGCCGGACCTGGCCATGCAGGTGGGGGGGGAGGGGCGGAGGGCGCGGAGGGGGCGGAGGGGGCGGGCGTGCAGGCGACGTGAGGGGGCTGGGCGCAGGGTAGGGTGCAACTGTGCAAGGGGCGCGCCGCGGGGGGTTCTGGAGTTCATGCCGCCGGGAGCGAGCGCAGCACTGCCTCCTCCACGCCGCCGCCGTGCCTCCATCTCGCGCTGCGCTTTGTCGTCGCCTTGTGCCGCCGCCGCCGCCGCCACTGCACGCGCGCAGGCGGAGGCGTCGCTGCGGTCGCTGTGTGAGAAGCGGCGGCTGGTGCGGCGGCTGACCATTACGCAGCACGACGCGTATGTGGCGCGAGGTAGGCGGGGGGGGGGCGGGGCCACTCCGCGGAAAGGGGGCCAGGGCCCGAGCAGAGGCAGGCAGGGGCAGGCGCTGGCAGAGCTCGGCTGCTGTAAGCGTCGCTGCTGAAAAGACCAGGTGCTGAATCTCGTGGTGTGCAGCTGTCGTGTCAATGTGTTTGTGCTTGTGGGTTAACAGGCCTCGGCTTGGTTAGGTCGACGCCGAAGTCAAATCCAGCTTGGCGACAGACGGAGACTTAAACTTTGCATTCGAACTGCTGCTGCGAATAGGCCAGGCTGTATTCACACATGATGATCCCTAAAGTGATTCTTCTTTGCAAGTTTGTCCTCATCCCACCTCGGTCGCAACTGCATCTGAAGTTCTGAACCCCGGTTCCCCGCGATCCCCGCGGCCTACCCTCCGACCTCCGCCCCCCCCCTGACAGAGCTGGTGGCGGAGGGCACAGCCGGCGTGGCCCTGGCCGCGGCCCTGGCGCTCTTTTGCAGCGCCGTTGGCGCCTGCACCGCCGGCGGCGGCAGCAGCAGCTGGTTCGGCGCCGCGACTGTAGCAGCAGGCGGCGGCGGCGGCGGCGGCTGGGGCTGGCTGCTGTCGCTGCTGTCGGGGCTGCTGGGTGCCGGCGGCGGCGGCGGCGGGCTGCCGCTGCAGGTGGTGATGAACTACGTGGTGTTCACGGCGGTGCACGTGCTGCTGCACACAGCCATACTGGCGGCGGCCTTCAGGTGCGTGGGCGCGCGGGAGCGCGCGCGTGACCTGTGACTTGTCGGCTCGTGGCTTGTGCCCGGCTTTAAGTAGGGGTGAGCCGGCGGTGGTCGAGGCTTTGGTACAGGGTGGTATGCAGCATGGGGGCCGGGGGCGGGGAGCGCGTGTCATGTAAGCGCTCGCCGCCGCCTCCCACTTTCGCTCCCGGCGGGGCTCCCTTGCGAGCGGCGAGCCTGCTGTTGGGCTGTTCTGAGCTGCGCCCCACCCCAACCCCAGCCCCAGCCCCACGTTGACCGCCTCCCGCCTTTCCTCCCGCCTGCCGCACCCACCCGCCCCACCTCCCCACCCGCACCTCCCCACCCGCACTTCCCAACCTCGCGCCCGCAGGGTGTCGGCCTGGCTGGGCACGCGGCGCGCGCTGGTGCTGGGCGCCGCCTGGCTGCTGGGCCACTACCTGCTGGCCGTACCCGCCGCGCGGCGCCTGCTGCCGCTGCCGCGCCTGCCGCCGCGACTCAACCTGGAGCCCTGGCACCGCGCCGCCGGCGACCCGCCGCCCTGCTACGCGCTGGCGGCGGCGCTGTGGCCGCTGTACGGCGAGGGCCTGCACTGGCAGCTGATCCACCTGCTGAGCAACGGGTTCGCGTGGGCGTACGGCGCGTACGAGTGGCAGCACTCGTTCAGCGCGGTGCGCGCGCGCAACGGGCTGCGGTACTGAGGCGGTGGGGTGCTGTGGTGGTGGTGGTGGTTGTGGAAGTGGTGGTGCTGTGGTGGTGCCGTGGTGGTGGTTTGGCGGTAGGTGCGTGGTATGGTGATGTAATTGGTGCGCGGTCAGGGCAAAAGGGATGATGAGTGGCGTTTTCATGATAGTGACAACATAGGGAAGCCCCGTACCCAGCGAGTCCCATTATTGGGTGTGCCTGGTGTAACAAGTATAGCTAGCGGTGTAGTGAGGTACACGGAGAGCAGAGGCAGCAGCCGTGAAGGGCTGCTCGTGGTGAAGTGGTGTAGTGGCAGCAACTACCGGTTGCGCGGGAGCAGTGCGCGGGGCCCGGACCCGGCTGACACGGCGAGTGGACGTCGTGGATGGATTTACTTTGAGGTGTGTGTGGTGCAAGGATGTTTGGAAAAGCGGTACAGGATGGGGGGGTCGCTTTCGGGGTGGCTGCACCCAGCAGGTATGGGCTGGCGCCTGGCGGCCAATGGCGAATTCGGGTCACCCCGTGCGGTCGCACCCGGGGTGGTGGGTGCCAGTGCGCGGTGCCCGTGTGGCACGGACCGACACCACCTCTGGATCGCCCCCCGCCACACGCTGTACCAGCTGGCGCAAGGCGGCAGTGCGCCAGGAGGATGGCCCCTCATTGTGATGATGAATGTAACATTGTAACCCTCAACAGTCCGGAGCGTGAGTCCACAGCCAACATGTCCTTGCACGACGTTTACTGCTACAGCCCAGAACTGCAGAGTGAAGGCGTGAACAAACACACGGCCTATGCCACATGGCGCGTCACACGGCATGCAAGGCCCCCAAATAACCCGCAGAGCAGCAACTGACACACGCCCTCTTCACATGGCCGTGCAGCTACTGCCAGGCCGCCTGTGTGTGCGCGCAGCGCTGCACACACGACCCAGACGGCATCCCAGTCCGCGCCGACCTGCTCGCAGTCGCCCGCGCACGTTCGCCACTGCTTACCCCATACCCCAGGACATGGACATACGCGACGCCAGCCCTCATCATCCATCTCCCGTTCAGCCTACCCACCTCCTAGCAGCTTGCAATGCCTCAGCAGGAGCGCCGCGCTTGGCGCACGCACGGATTATGCTACTGGCAAATCCTTCTTTTGCAGTACTGATGCCGCAAACGAGCAGTACCGATGCCGCAAACGAGCAACAGGCAAATGTGCCCAACCAGCGATACAGCTTGTGCGAATCCTCGCGCACGCCGCATACCACGCGGCGCAACACACACCGCTGCGGGTCTGTTCGTTTCTCCACACTACCGGTATCCATACTAGCGTGCGCCCACCCATCCCGCACGACCAGCAGCATACACGACAGGCAGCCACTCCCCAGAGGGTGCGCCTCACGCATCGAGAACACTCGTGTCTTTCGAGCGCAAGCGCCGGCGGCAGTCTTCGACCACACACAGCCAAGACGGCCACCCACACCACAAAACGACACCAACAAAATGATGCTCTTGTCAAATTAACAACAGATCAAAACCCCACCATCAACCCACACACACCATCACCCGCTCTCACACACGGTACAGTACGGCACGCCACGCTACGGCACGGCACGGCATGCCACGGCACGCCACGCGGCCGCGCCTCAGCCGTAGTCTGGCACGCCCGCCGCCGCGGCGGTGAGGGCGGTGGCGTTGGGGAACCAGGGGTAGCTGTGCACCATGACGCGCGCCGCCTGCAGGATGCTGAGCGTGCGGCCGAACATGAAGCCGCGCAGCAGCAGGTGCGCCGCGCTCTCCTTGCGCAGGCTGCGGCTCAGCGCCGGCAGCAGCTCCGCCTCCGGCGGCACCTCCAACTGGTGATGGTGGTGGCAGCCCATGCCGCCGCCGCCGCTCACCCCGCTGCTCATGCCGCTGCTGGAAGACTGGCGCTTGAAGGGCCCGCCGCCGTCCGACTGGGCGCCTGGCGGCGCCGCCGCCGCGGCGGCGGCGGCGGCCGCGGCGGCGCGCTGCGCCTCCTTCTGCTCCTGCTGCGCCAGGCCCTGCGACAGGCGCGCGTTGAGGATGCGGCGCTCCTCCTGTATCTTGTCCATAACGCCGCGGAACAGGCCCCACATGCCGCCCAGCTCCGCCACCTGCTGCGGCGTGAGCTCCAGTTTCTGCAGCACCACCGCCCAGTGCTCCGGCGGCGCGCACGACATCTCGCGCGTCTCCATGTGCGTCTGGGGGCGGCAGCGGCGGGCAGGGGCAGCGCGGTTACAATCGTCATTAGCTAGGACGTGAAGGCGTAGCCAGGAACAGCCATACAGCAGGGGGGGTTTGAAAGGATGGCAAGAGAAGTGTTGCAGGGTTGACAGGCAGGCGGAGGCGGGGGCAGGCGGCAGTCGGGCGCCACAGCGGCGGACCGCGGCGGGCAATCCTGCACCGACCACACGCGCGCAATAAGCGAGGCCGGTTGGCATGGGCCGCCCAGCCCAGTTGCCATGCCCAGCAGCGGCCTCACACGCCCCCGAGCTCCCAACCTTCCCCGAGCTCGCAACCTTCCCCGAGCCGCCGCTACGAGCCACCGAGCCGCCGCCACGGGCCGCCGCCTCCGCCGCAACCGCAAGCTGTGCGCCACGCCACGCCGCCACGCCACTCCACCGCCACGCCACGCCGCCGCCGCACCTGCATCACCAGCGCCATGACCTCGGGCGACACCACGGAGCAGGTGCGGTACAGCGCGGACAGCCGCGCCAGCACGCTGCGGATGGCCTCCGCCGCCGCTTCGTCCGCGGGGTTGTCCTCCAGCGCCAGCAGCGGCACCGACAGCTCCGCCAGGAACACGTGGTGCTGGTCCAGAAGCTGCTGCCGGCCCAGCGCGCGCACGCTGTGCGGTGGCGGGCGGGGTGGCGGTGTGTGTGCGTGGGTGCGTGCGTGGGGGTGTGCGTGGGGGTGAGGGTAGGGGAGGGCAGGATGGCCAGGGCAGGAGGGCGAAGGCAGGGGGGCGGTGAGCGGCAGGCTTGTGCCGGGCGTGTGCCGCGCGTGTGCCGTGCCTGGCAGCCTGCAGCCCGCTGCGACCGAGCTCACGCGGCGGAGCTCGCGCGGCGGATTCTGCCACCGCCCAGTGAGTGATCTCCAGTCCCCTGCCCCGCGTCGCCCCGCCCCGCCTCGCCTCGCGCCGACGCAGCCCCCCACCACGCCACCACGTCACCACGGCGCCGCGCCCACAGTCCCACACACAGGCTGCCCGCACTCACGACTCCAGGCTGGGCGACTGCGCCAGCGTGCACACGCCCTTCATGCTGCCCGGCAGCCGCGCCGCCGCCGCCATGCTGGTGGCGCCCGCCAGCTCGGGCGGCAGCGGCGGCGCCGTCAGCGGCCGGCCGGAGCTGGTGGACAGCTGCACGTCGCGGATGAGCAGCGCCTCCGACAGCACCTGGAGGAGGAGAAGGAGAAGGACCAACGACCACACACATGGGGGATGGTTTAGTTTGTTGTGGTGTGGCGTGTCGGGTGTTGGTTTGGTCTCCTCACGACAACGGAGCCGCCGGTGCTGTGGAGCCCCGAGCCACGGCCACAGCAGGCCCTGACCCCGATGCGCCTCTGTAGCGCACATTCGCCCGCCGGGCCGCATCCCTTGCGGTTGTCGCTCCCTTGTTTGGCTTTGCTGGTTTGGCTTGGGAGAGCATTCGTGTCACTAGTCATCGGCGCCCTGGCCCCGACGCCTGCTGTCTACCCTGCTACACATCTCTGACCATCTTTTCAAACCCCTTAGCTTGGTTTAGCTTGGGATGGCATTCACAACCCCTCCCCTAGAAACCCGCACCCCCCGGCCTCACCGTGTTCCGCAGCTTGAGGTCCGCGTTCCGCCGCGTCAGCGCCAGGTACTGCTCCAACTTGGCGGCTGCAAGCGCCTCCAGCTCGCGCAGCTGTGCAAACAGAAACAGCAGTGCGCCGACAGTCACATCAGTTTTTGTGATAGATTGTCGTACATGCTCAAGCCGGGCAGCAGTTGCTGATAAGGTGCAAGGGCTTGCATGGACCGGGCAAGGCTGGCCGGGGTGCCGAGGCCCCGTGCCGCTGCGCCGTCAGCAGTTCACCCCTCCCCCAGCCACCGCGCTCCCGGGCTCCCCTCGCTCCGCGAACCTCCGCTAAGTGTGTTGTCAGCAGGTAGCCCCCATCCATCACCCAGGCACCTTCTCATTGTCGCGGATGCGGTGCTTGCTCTCCCGCTTGCTGGGGGCGGACCGCTTGGAGCCCCCCGGCCTGGAGGCAGTCGCCGCGATGTCCGTGCTATTATCGGTAGACGCAGCTGTTGTTAGGCTAGCTTTACGGATTGGAACGCTATTATTTAACTCAAACAAGGCGCCCGTGAACATGTCGTCTTGCAGGAGCTCAGCCTCCTCGCTCTGCTCGTCGAATAGTTTAAGCAAGTCCTGTGTTAGCCCATTATCAAGCTGGCCAGACCCAAGCTGACCAGGGCCCAGCAGGCCCGACTTCGCGTCCATGCCAACGTTGCGATGCGGACGCGTTAAGAAATGCCCTCCATTTTCAATCAACAGGACTGCAGTGGTATCCGACGAGGAGTGAGTTTACTTTGCCGCAGGCACGACAGCGAAAGGCGTCACAAGCAGAACTGCCGGCGTCATGTGCGTGAATCCAAACCCGTTCGGGTCCAGCTGGCGTCAAGACGGATTTACAGCTGTTGTTAGGCCCCCGCGGGCCCCAGTCCCGCCACCGGTCTTTTGCAACCTTGACACCAAGGGAACTGCCTCAATCCGTATCTCTCGGCGCCGTCCTTACATCACAACCGCCGCACACACCGCGGCCACCTGCGTGCCCATTCCCAGCACCCGCCCCCCTTCCCCGTTCCGCACCGCTGACACCCGGGCCGCC
This sequence comes from Chlamydomonas incerta, assembly GCA_016834605.1. Lineage (NCBI taxonomy): Eukaryota > Viridiplantae > Chlorophyta > Chlorophyceae > Chlamydomonadales > Chlamydomonadaceae > Chlamydomonas > Chlamydomonas incerta. The sequence goes on from JAEHOC010000004.1 coordinate 2,159,324, forward strand.
CCTCCTGCCCTCCCTCGCGCCCCTCCAGCCCCGCCACTTCACATCTTTCACATCGTCTTTCACATCGCGGGCGGCGGCGTCGGCGTGCGGCTCTTGGCGGGGCTCATAGCCGCGAAGTCGCGTTGTAGCGCCGCAAAGTCATTCTGCAGCGTGTTGATACTAGGCACTCCACCCATCAGCCCGCCGCGCGAGCCCGGCCGCGGCGCAGCCCCGCCGTCGTTGCCCTCGCCCCCCGGCGTGTCGCCGCCGGCCCCGACCACCGACCCTGCGACCGATGCACGCACCGAGCCCGCAACCGAGGCGCGCAGCGAGCCGGGCGCGGGGCTGCCACCGCCGGCGGGCACCTGCGGCGGTGTGCTCGGCAGCGCGGCGCCGGCGTCGCCCGGCCCCCGGGCGGAGCCCGCGACCGAGGCCCGCACAGACCCCGCCACAGACGACCGGGCCGAGGGCGGAAGCGAGCCAAGCGGCGGCGGGCTCGGCAGCGCCGCCGTGGGCAGCGGCGGCACCTGTCGGTAGCCCGCAGAGGCCACAGAGCCCGCCACGGACGCGCGCCCGGCGGGCCGCTCGCCGGCGACCGACCCCGCGACCGACCCCGCTACAGACCCAGCAACCGAGCGCGCAGCGGAGGGCTCGGCCTGAAGGGATGGCTGTGGCTGTAGTGGCGGCGGCGGCGAGGCCCGCACATCCATTGCGGGGGTGATGGAGACGGTGGAGTGGCCAGCGGCGTCGTCGAGCCCCGCGCCGCCGCTGCCGCCGCCGCCGCCACCAGCCGACCCCGCGGCTGCCGCCGCGGCGTAGGCGGCCGCGTAGCCCTCCGGTGCGGCTGCTGCTGCGCGGCTGGCGGCTGTGGGGGAGTCGGGCTGCGACCAGTGGGTCTGCAGAGTGCTCAGCAGCAGTGCCATCTTCTCGTATAGCTGCGGGGCGGAAGGGGGGAGGAGGGCGGAGGGGGAGGGCGCCACATGCGGGGCAATCCAGGGGCGTCAGTGGCCGCGGCTAAGAGTGTGTTGGGAAATGTAACGAAGGCTTATGTGCGCTTGCCGGTATGTATGAGCACGTTGGCATATGGCAGACCGCGTCTCGCACACATCCGTGCGCCCCGGTGCGCCTTCCCGCCTCGTCCCGCATGCCCCCTCCACACACACCCCGCCGCACGCACCGCGGGGTCGCTGACGGCGCCGTGCGCGGACCTCAGCGCCGCCAGCAGCTGCGACCGCACCGGCAGCGGCGCCTCAAAGCGCGTGTGGTCGTCGTCGGCCAGGCGCCACAGCCAGGGCAGGATGCGGCCAAGCAGCGGGCCGTCCTGCACAGGGTGGGGGCGTGGCGGCGGGGGGGGGGGGCGGCGGCGTGTGTTAAAAACAACAAACAGACGTGCGTGCTTGCGTATGTGTGTGTGTTAAACAACAAGAACGACGGACCAAACACGCCAAACACGCGTGCGAAATTACATACAAATACCTACGCGGTTACCGAGCTCCGCGTTCGTCGATGTTGCCCTCGTTGTCTACCTTGTTATACTTACCCGCATTTGTGGCCTGGAACCCCCTACCCGGCCGTTTGGCATCCAGCCGCGTACCGGGGTGCACCCGCATGCGCTGCCATGCTCCGCGTCGGCGACGCGCTACAACGTTCACCGGGCACAACTCCCCCAAGTCTTGTGTGTGTGTGTGTGTTATGTGGGCAAACAGCCCGCCGGCACCATGCGCCGCAGCCACTGCCAGCAAGCCTGCACACAAGGCGCCTGCATGCCCACCCACCCACCCACCCACCCACCCCGCCCGCCACTCCACCCTCCCCCTCTCCCCAGCGCTCACCGGCCGTATGGCCTGCAGGCTGGCTATGAAGCTGCCCAGCAGCTGGCAGCTCAGCTCGTGGCCCAGCTCGTTCCACACCGGGCCGCTGCGCTGCATGAGCCGCATCAGCGCCATGTCGCCCGGCCGCCCGCCCGCCAGCACCTCGCGGTAGGCGGCGCGCAGGTCCACGCCGCCGCCGCCGCCAGCACCGGCGCCGCCGCCGGCGGTGGGCGTCGTCAGGCCGGAGCCGGGGCCCGAGCCGGGGCGCGCCAGCGAGCCGGGGGTCAGGTCCTGCGGGTGCGAGTGCGGGCGGGAGCTGCCGTCGGAGGAGGGATGCTCGCTCGCGTGGAGCCCGGCTGGGCTTGGGTCGGCTGCCTGCCTGCCGCCGCCAGGCGGAAAGGCACTTACGGCAGCCATCCAGCCCCCCATCCACGCTCTTTTGTATATGCACTGACTCGCATGCATTTGTTTAGTTTGATTTGGATTAGCTTGTGGCTGGTGAACACAACACCTCCTGCCCCCCCTGCCCCCCTGCCCCACGCGCACCTGGCTGGCCTGCACCGACGCCGGCAGCTGCAGCGACACGCGCGGGCTGACCACGCCGCCGCTGTCGTACGCATACGCCGCCAGCCGCCCCGCCGCCACGCTGCCGCCGCCCATGCCGCCCATGCCGCCGCTCGCGTGCATGGGCGAGCTTGATCGCACCATGCCGCCGCGCCCCATGCCCGTGCCCGTGCCGGCGCCCCCGCCCAGCCACACGTCGCTGTCCTGCACCGTCAGCAGCGGCGGCAGCGGCGGCAGGCCGCCAAGCGAGGCGGCGGAGGCGCCGCCGGCCAGCGGGTGCTGCAGGTGCGGCGGCGGCGAGGGCGGCGGCGGCAGCGCCATGGGCGGCGGCAGAGAGTAGGAGCCGGCGGCGGGCGCGCCGCCTGTCAGCTGGCTCTGCGCGGCCTCCAGCGCCGCCTCGAGGATGCGCACGCGTGCCTGCGGCGATTTAGTGTTGCGTGCGTTTGCAGCATCAGACAGACACACTGCCGTGTTGCAGACGCAAGTGGCTGGTGCTCGTGCTGGTGTCAGCGCCTGTCAGTGTGGTGTCCTTGCATCGAGCACCGCACGCTCCCGGGGACATCCCCACGCAATCATGCACGAAACCGCATGAAACCGCACGAAACCGCATGAAACCGCACGAAACCGCATGAAACCGCACGAAACCGCATGGAACCGCATGAAACCGCACGAAACCGCATGAAACCGCACGAAACCGCACGAAACCGCATGAAACCGCACGAAACCGCATGAAACCGCACGAAACCGCATGAAACCGCACGAAACCGCATGAAACCGCACGAAACCGCATGAAACCGCACGGAACCGCACGGAACCGCACCCACCCACCCGCCCACCTGCAGCCCGGTGATGGCGCGGCCGCTGTGCTCGCTCATGGCGTTGAAGGCGGCCAGCAGCGCCCGCGTCTGCCCCTCCAGCTCCCGCAGCCGCGCCTGCTGGCCCAGCCACTCCTCGCTGGCCACCGTCACAGTGGGGCCCAGGGCCGCGGCGGCCGGCAGCGGCGAGCCCGGCGGCTGCGGGCCCAGCAGGTGCGGCGGCGCGGGCAGCAGCGCGCCCGGCGGCGGCAGGGAGGGCGGCCAGCCGGGCACGGGGCTGGGAGGCGTGGCGGCGGAGGGCACGGCGCCGGGGATGAGCGGCGGCGGCATGGCCGCCACGGGGTCGAAGTACTCACCGGCGGCGGCGGCGGCGCCGCCTCCGAACACCGCGGGTGAGGGTTGGTAGGCGGGAGCCTGCTGCTGCTGCTGCTGCTGCTGCTGCGCCGCAGCCACATGCGGCGGCGTGTCGGCCGCCGTGACCCACGCCGGCAGCGGCCGCTGGCCGCCGTCGACGTCGCGGCGCGGCGGCAGCGGCGGCGGGCGGCTGCTGTTGCCGTTGCCGGACAGCTGGCGCGCGAAGGTGGGCGGGCCGCCGGACTCCATCAGCACGTCAGCGTCCTCCTCCTCCTCGGGGCGTCCGCCCAGGCCCAGGCCCGCCCCCGCCAGGCCGCGCATTGTGGCGTTCAAGTCCTCCGGCCCGCCGCCGCCGCCGCCGTCGCCGGCGCGGGAGCGGATGGACACCTGCAGCAATCACCACATGGCCCCGCGTGTGGTAACCTTATCATTTGGAACTAATCGTACGCATGCACACCAGACCTAGCCCCGCCCCGCCCCGCCCACAGTACCGCAGGCACGGCCGCGTTTGCAGGTGACGCCACGCCAGCGAGGTGGGACCCAGCGCGGCGGGCCCCCCGGTCCTAGCTGCCGGCGCACATGCTCACGGCACACCCACCCACCCACACATACACACACACACGCACGCATCCGCACCCACAAGCTATCTCTCCTTGCGCTGCCCAACGTGTACGCATTTACAAACACGCACGCGCGCACGCACCCCACACCTGCGGCTCCACGGTCCCCGGCGCGCGCCCGCCGCTGGCGCTGCCGGCCTTGGAGCCCTGCCGCGACAGCGCCCGGCTGCCCGCACCACCTGCACCCGCGCCGCCAGCGCCCTCCGCACCCGCCGGCGCCGGCGCCGGCGCCGCCGCGGCCTCCGCCGCCGCCTCCCAGCCGTCGCTGTACTCGCGGCGCAGCGGGTCCCGCACCATGTCGCCGTCCGTGAGGTGCGCGGCGCGGAAGCGCTCCGACAGGGAGCCGGCTCGCGCGAACACGGGCGAGGAGCGGCGCTCGGGCGACAGGCGCGGCGGCGAGGCGCGCACCTGCGGGGCGGGGTAGGGATGATGGCGGTGTTTGTGGTTTCGTGTTGGTGTTGGTGATGATATTGGTGGGATGGTAGTGGTGGTGGCGGTGGTGGTGGTGGTGAGCTCGAGAGGCCATCCCGCAGCTAGGCTGCACCGGAATCACCCCCGGCAGCGTGCCAACTGCAGAACAGCCGCACCCACATTTGCTGACACCGGCCGCCGCCGGCCCGGGCTGGGGGACGAGCGGCGCAGGGGCGACCTGCGGCCGGGCACCGGGGGCGGCGCGGCGGCCACCGGCTCCGCCGGCTCAGCCGCCGGGGCCGCCGGCACCGGCGCACCTGCGGTTCAGGAGCAGGCAGCAGCACTCAGGCCTCCGGCCCGCAGCCTCTCCGCCCCGCCTGGCTCCTCTCCGCCCCGCCTACTCCCTCTCCACCCCACCCCCGCGCTCTCATGCATCGGGCTGGTATTAACAACACGCTACACGCGGGCTGGCACTGACAACACCGCGCAGCCCAGCCCAGCTCACCCCGCGCCCGCAGCTTGTCCGCAACGTGGTGCGGCCAGCCCGCCGCGCTGCCGCCGCCGCCGCCGTACGCCTGCAGGTCCTCCAGCACCGCCAGCGCCGCCCGCGCCACGTCACGCACCTCGCGCACCTGCGGCCGGCGGGTGGGGTGGGGGGGTTGTAAACACCATCCCAATCTAAACCCAAGCGAAACGGGACGCGGGCGGGGCCCGACGCGTGATGGCCCCTCGCCCGACGGCCCTCAGCAAGCCCTCGCCAACACGTGCACACATGACCCCGCGCCTGCGGGTGCCGCATGCCCCTCCCACCCCGCAGCACCAAGCAGCCGCCTACCGCCCGCCATACCTCAATCCTTAGCTCGGAGCTTGGAGCTGTTTTCCCGCGCCCCCGGCCCCCTCCGTGCCACCCCGCCACCCAACTACACCACCCATACGCTGCGGCACCAGCCCCCACGGCACGGTGCCACACCCCCGCCCCCGCACCTTGTCGAACTTGCAGGCCTCCAGGCCGCGCACGGCGCGGGTGGTGACGCCGCGCAGGTCGCCGGGCGCCCACACGCCCTCCACCTCCATCAGCGGCCCCAGCAGCAGCGCCGTGGCGCGCAGCATGTCCGCCGCCGCCTGCCGAGTCTGCCAGTCCGCCTGCCGGTGCAGGCACCCCACCACGCCGCTGCCGGCTGCGCCCGCTGCTGCTGGTGCGCCGGCTGCTGCGCCGCCGGGCTGCGGCAGCTGGCCCACCAGCGCCGACATGATGGGTACGAACGCGCCCGGGCCGCTCTGCACAGTTGGGGGGAAAGGCTGGAGAGAGGCGCACGCCCAGCGACGTTTGACGCAGGTGGCATCCCCTTCAGGTCCAGGCGGCTAGACCGCTTCCGCATGTGTTCTGTTCGGTGCAACAGGACTTTCCTTCATCCCCACCTCTCCGCGCCCCGGCCCAACAGGGCCTCATCACCCCAGGGACGCGCTACTACCTTGATGAGGCCGCTGGGCTCGCCCGACACCGGGTCGGTCCGCGCCAGCGCCGCCAGCAGCGCCGGTGCCGCCAGGAAGGCGGGGCTGTTCAGTTTGCGCACCAGCTCCCGCGCCAGCGGCGGCTCCAGCGTGCCCAGGTAGGGGGCGGCCTGGCGCGGGAGCGGGAGCCGGGAGCGGGAGTGGGAGAGGTGCAAGGCGAGGGGGGCAGCAGGTCAGGCCGTGTGAAGGGATGCTTGGCTGCACCTGGGCCCTAGCAACAAGAGTCGTAACACACCCAATAGCCGACGTGGAGATGACTGCGGTACGCCTTACCACGCCCAGCGTGGCGCACGCCGCCGCGTTCAGCTCCTTCCTCTGCTCCGTGAGGCACTCGAACAGCAGCCGCAGCACCGGGTTGGCGGCGGCGGCGGCGGGGCCGGCCGCGCCCGCGCCCGCGCCCGCGCCCGCAGCCGGCGGCGGCGGCGGCGGCGGCGGCAGCACGGCCTGCAGCTGCATGAGGCCCTGCGCCACCAGCGTGAGCGCCTCAGTGCTGGACTCGCGCACGCTGCTGTCCGCGTCCTGCGTGTGAGGGCGCCGCGAGGGAGCGGTAGCGGCGGCGGCGGCGGCGGCGGCGGGGGGTGGGGGTTGAATTGGGGGAGAGGGCGTGCCGGAGCTCGGGCCACCGCCGCACGCTACTTGGAGAGCTGCGCGAAGGGCCCGCCCATCGCAGTGGTCCTGCCGCCCTGCGCCCGCTATGCCGCCACCGCCGTCACTGACCCCCGACCGAGCCCAGCAGTGTGTACCTGCAGCGACTTGCGCAGCTGGCCCAGCACCTTGCCCAGGTGCGGCTGCTGCAGCGCGGTGTCGCGCAGCGGGCACAGCGGGCTGGCGATGGCGCCCAGGGCGCGGGCGCACTCCTGGGGGGCGGGATGGGGCAGGGGGTCGTTCATTCCAGAATCCAAAGCTCTCGCCCCCGCGCTCTCACAACCGCCGCCGCACAGCGCAGCCCAGGCACGCCAGCCGCGCCCCGCTATTCCTCCCAGCTCTGCGTTCCCCACGGGGCCGCCTCGCCGCGCTTCTACTCGCCCCCCCTACCCGGGACCCCCCCGCTGCCGCACCTTGCGCGCGTACACCTTGTACTCGGGGCCCGTGGAGCACAGGCAGCTGATGGTGATGGGCAGACCCTCCATGTCCAGGTGCTGCAGGGGTGTGTGAGCGTACACAGCGTTGGGAAGCACATTGAAAGGACACGACACAGGTCCGTGTATGCGTGTGTATGCGTGTGTAAGCGTGCATGTGCATGGGGCGGCGTCGCGTGAAGCGTAGCGCGGCGTGGGGGGGGGGCAGCGGTGGCAGAAGCCATGGGCCGACAGGGGCCAGCCAATGCAGCGCACGCCGCGTGCTTGGCCTAAGAACAAAGGGCACACGCTGCCAACGCCCCTCCAGCGCCACGAACCCCTGCCGCCGGGTGCCTCACGCGCACCTTGACGATGTTGAGCAGGTCATCCGCCGCGGACTTCTGAGTGTCGCGGTCGTTCATGCGGTTGATGGCCTGCGTGAACACGAAACGTGGGAGCATGTGTGTGTGCGTGTGTGTGTGCGTGTGAAGTGCGCGCGCAGCGCGGGCGCGGCGGACAGACTCGGGTCCACTCTTGGGTCCACTGGGCGGCGCAGTGCCCGCATCGGTACTCGCCCTACGCCCTTTCAAGCCCCCCTAGGTCCCACCTGCAGAATGCGTTCCTTCTTGTGCATCTTGCTTGCCGACATGGGGGCAGCGCCCCCGGGCACCCGTGGGGGTGGCGGCATTTCGTCCTGGTCAGCGACTGCTGTGTGCGTGCCGTGGACGTGTCGGAGCTAGGCGTGCATGTTACTTGCGGGGATATGTTCGTTGCAGTGCATTGCTACATTTGGTGCCATCAATCGCGCAAAGAAGGAGTATTGTTTTTCTGTCGATGCTAATTTTGTTCCGGGCTGCTGTGCACATCACTCACGACATACTGAATGGCAAGGAATACAGAGTGCTAGTCATGGCCAAGGATTAACTTGCAGCGCGCAGGCGACGAACTTGCAGATGGGCCAGTGCATGATTTGGCGAATTGGCGCGGAACCGTGGAGACAGCCCCGCGAGTCCCCGGCTTGCCCAAGGCAATTGTGAAGTTGACTCGCTTGTATACTTATTACATATAGACACGTAGGTGCTCGTAGTGACTCTAGGCGGGCAGCTGTGACCAGTTGCTGTTCAAACACTTTGGAGGGAACCCTTCGTGTGCCGCGCCCTCGCCCTCATTATACCCACGCGACTGCATTGAGCACTAAGCACTACATAAGGAAGCTCTAGGAGCGGTCACAGCCATGAGCCAGACGGCACCCCAGCAGGAAATGTTTGAGGAGGAGGTCGCTGTAGAATGGTCGCCGGAGCAAGTGGAGCAACAATTTCTGTCATTCCTGGACACTTACAAGGAGGCAGACGCTTATGACGACGAACCCTACTACATTAAGACGCTGCGCAGCGTCAAGGCGGAGGACAAATGCACCGTCTACGTGAACATCCTGCACCTGAATGAATTCGACCAGGCCCTGTGCGCGCACATCATCGCGCAGTACAGCCGCATCGAGCCAACGCTGCGCCGCGCGCTGAACACGTTCATCAAGCAGCACGAGCCCGGGCTGGTGGAGGGCGCCGACGCGCGCGAGTACTACATCGCCTTCGTCAGCTCCTGGCCGCAGCGCATGCGCGACCTGCGCACCAGCAAGCTGGGCCAGCTGACGGCGTTCGCGGGCACCGTCACCCGCACCAGCGAGGTCCGCCCCGAGCTGCTGTACGGCGCCTTCAAGTGCATGGAGTGCAACACCATCGTGCGCGGCGTGCCGCAGCAGTTCAAGTACTCGCCGCCCATCCTGTGCTCCAACCCCTCGTGCGGCAACCGGTGAGGCCGAGGCCGGAAGGCGGGGATGAAACTATGTCAGGCATGGGTGCGGGCGGTAGGGAGAGGAGAGGCGGGCGGGGAGGGGCTGCGCGGACGGGCTCGAGCACAGGCAGGCGACAACAGAACGGCGCTATGTCCACAGCTTGTGGCACGCAAGTGGTGTGCTGTGGTGGTGCATGCGAATGCACGGTAGCGCGGTTTGCTGAAGGCCAGTTCTGCGCGTGACCCGCTCGTGTGCAGGAGCCACTGGTCGCTGGTCCGCGAGCAGTCGGTGTTCTGCGACTGGCAGCGGCTCAAGGTGCAGGAGTCGGTGGAGGAGGTGAGACAGGCCGGCGCCCGCCCGCCCGCCGCCCAGCGCTGCGCCGCGCGTCCCTGCACCTTTGCACCACCAGCCTCGCCACCACCACCCTGCCTCCCCAGCGCCCCGCCGCAACCACTGCCACCCTGCTCTCTGTGCCCCCGGTCATCACCCGCACATGCCACGGCCCCCACCCACCCTCGCGCCTCCCTCCCCCTCCCCTCCCGCCTCCCACCCCGCCCCCCCAGGTGCCTGCCGGCAGCCTGCCGCGCACCATGGACGTCATCATGCGCCACGAGGCGGTGGAGACGGCCAAGGCGGGCGACAAGATGGTGTTCACCGGCCAGCTGGTGGTGGTGCCGGACGTGGGCTCGCTGGCGGCGCCGGGCGAGAAGGTGCAGATGAAAGAGAGTGAGTGCCGCTGCGGTGGCGATGGCGGCGGGGCGCGGTGGGGTGCGGTGGGGTGCGGTGGAGGCGGTGGTGGCGGCGGCGGTGGTCGTGGCGGCGGGCGCCGGGCCAGGGGGCGCATGAGGACTCCAGAAAGGGGGCACAAGGCGAGCGGGCTATGGCGGCAGGAAAGGACCGCGCCAACAGCGATGCGTCACGCCCATCGGGCGCCCTTGCGGTCAACTACGTTTCCAGTTAAAACTGTCTGCAATCTGCAACACTAACGGCCGCCAACATGTCTCTGTGCTCGCAGCCTCCCGCGGCCGTGACGGCGGCGACGGCGTGAGCGGCATGGGCAAGGGCGCGGGCGGCCGCGAGCTGACCTACCGCGTCATGTTCCTGGCGTGTGCGGCGCAGGTGTGTTGGCAGCTGGGCACCATGGGGGTGGCGCATGCAGCAGGGCGGCAGGGGTACGACTGCACCGATGGCGAGGCAGCAGGTCTCCTCTGTGTACCCGACGAGAGCGGCCTGGGTGGTGCTGGTGAACTGCCCAGTCCTCGCCTCGCCCGACCTCGTAACCCGACGCCAATCCCCTCCTTAGGCTTGACTTAGCTTTCGCTGGTGTCCACAACCCTCCCTCCCCCTGCCTCCCACCGCCTGCAGCCCGCCGACGTGACCAGGGGCATGGTGAACATCCGGCCGGACGTGGAGGAGACGACCGAGGGCATCATCGCCGAGTACCACGACGGCGGCCAGTCCATCCTGTCCATGACGCGCGACCCCAACATCTACCAGCAGCTCACCAAGAGCATCTGCCCCTCCGTGTTCGGCCACGACAGCATCAAGCAGGCGGTGCTGCTCATGCTGTTCGGCGGCGTGCACAAGAAGACCAACGAGGTGCGCGGGGTGGGGACACGTGTGCGTGCGTGCGTGCGGTGCGTGCGCGGCTAGTAGCTGTGGGCGCTGGGCCAGCCCCGCTGGTTGGCAGCTCTCTCACATCCTGTGTGCGGGCTGCATGGCGCGTGGCTCTCTCTGGTCTTTCGAAGAATGCGGGGCTGCATGGGGCGTCGCATGGCTGGCGCCCAGGGAGAAAGGGCGCTCGACTGTGTGTCCCCGCTCTTACCTCCGCAGTGGCTCCCCCCGCCAACCCGTTGCTCCTGCTCTTGCAACCCCCCCCCCCCCCCCAACCCCCCGCTCGTCTGGCCCGGCGCTTGCTGCCTGGCGCCGGGGTCATCTTCCTGGTCGCCAGGTAAGTCGTGTGTTTTGCATTTGCGTGGTTGCGTGTCCGTCTCTGCTGTGCGCGAGCCGAGCCTGGGTGGCAGTTCGTCGACGGCGCGCCGACCTCGCCCCGTCTACACTCTCCGCCCCGAAACGCAAGAGTATACCGTTACCCTGTATTGCCGCAAACTGCACCTGCCTGTCCCTTGTCTAGTTTCGCTTGGGTTTAGATTGGGCTGGTGTTCACAACCCCCCCTACCCTGCCCCCACCCCACCCCGCCCCCACCCAACAGGGCATCAACCTGCGCGGCGACATCAACGTGGCCATCATCGGCGACCCCTCCTGCGCCAAGTCCCAGATCCTCAAGTACGTCTCCAACTTCCTGCCCCGCGCCGTGTACACCAGCGGCAAGGCCTCCTCCGCCGCCGGCCTGACCGCCTCGGTGGTCAAGGTGAGCGCCGCGCCCGCCCCTTCCCCCCCTGGGCTGGCAATGGTTGATTTGGGGGGAATGGGGATGAACTGTATCAATTGCCGCCTCCCGCTCCTCCGCCCCCTGTTGGGCATTGCGGTGGCCCGTGCGGCGCCGTGGCCAGTGGCAGGCCGTGGCCGCATCCAGAACATACCGTATGCGCTCCAACGCCCCGCCCCGCCCCCGCCCCCGCCCCCGTCGCACAGGAGCCGGAGAACAACGAGTTCGCCATCGAGGCGGGCGCGCTGATGCTGGCGGACAACGGCATCTGCTGCATCGACGAGTTCGACAAGATGGACGTGAAGGACCAGGTGGCCATCCACGAGGCCATGGAGCAACAGACCATCTCCATCGCCAAGGCCGGCATCCAGGTGCGCACGCGTGGGCGCGACAGCGCGCGGCGCCCGGCTGCCGCCCCCACCGTTTTGGAGGCGTTGCGTGCGCGATGCACCCGTGAGCGGTGCGCACCCGACGCCGCCTGACGCCACCTGCGCACTGCCTCGCACACACACGCCCCGCAGGCCACGCTGAACGCGCGCGCCTCCATTCTGGCCGCCGCCAACCCCATGGGCGGCCGCTACGACAAGTCCAAGCCGCTCAAGTACAACGTGGCGCTCCCGCCCGCCATCCTGTCGCGGTGAGCGCCGCCTGGCCGTGGCCCGTGGCTGTGCTGCTGGGGTTGTATTGCGCTGCTGGGGTTGTACTGCTGAGTTCGCCTGAACCCCAGTAGGAGGCAACGGTCTGCGCGGTAGCGCTGCCCCACTCACTCACGCGCTGCGCTCAACCTCCCTCACCTCGCCTGCCCCCACCCCCACCCTCCACCCCCACCAGTTTCGACCTGCTGCACGTGATGGTGGACGACACCACGGAGGCCACCGACGCGCGCATCGCCACGCACATCATCAACGTGCACCGCTACCAGCAGTCGGCCTTCGACGTGCCCTACGACACCGAGTCGCTGCAGCACTACATCCGCTACGCGCGCGCCATCAAGCCCGAGGTCACCCCCGAGGTGCGCTGCGCCCCCGACCCCCGACCCCCGACCCCCGCCCCCCGGCCCCCACCGCCCCCACATGCACATGTTCTGCCGGGACTGGACGCTCAGCGTCACTTGGCCACTTTTGCCTCTTCGCCCAGTCGCACCGCATTGCCTCCGCTCTCTGAGCTGCCGCGATACGATACTGACGACACCCCCTCCCCCCATCGCCCTGGGTCCCTGCCGCCGCGCGGTCCCGCCAGGCCCGGGCCGAGCTGGTGCGCGCCTACAAGGAGCTGCGCGCCGACGACGCGGCGCCCGGCACCCAGAGCAGCTACCGCATCACGGTGCGCCAGCTGGAGGCGCTCATCCGCCTGAGCGAGGCCATGGCGCGCGTGTACTGCGACCCCGTGGTCAAGCCCCTCTACGTGCGCGAGGTGAGGCGGAGGCAGCCAGACAGCAGCGCCGGCAGGCAGGCAGGCAGGCGGTGGTGGTGGTGGTGGTGGTGGTGGTGGTGGTGGTGGTGGTGGTGGTGGTGGTGGTGGTGGTGGTGGTGGTGGTGGTGGTGGTGGTGGTGGTGGTCGTGGGCGGGGCCTGGGGCCGCGACCTCTGTGTGCTCTTGCTAGCGCCTGGCGGGGCAGCTTGTGTGGACTCGCACGCCTTGGAGCCATCCCGCAGCACAGCTCCTGCGCCCGTTGCTTGCTTTCCCCCCTCACTCGGCGCCTCCTGCGGCCTCCTATTACATTGCCGCCAATGCATTTGTCCGCCGTCTAGTTAGTTTGGTTTTTTAGCCTGGGCTGATATTCTCAACCCCATCCCCCGCCCCCGTCCTTCCATCTGGCCGGCCAGGCCAAGCGCCTGCTGCGCGCCTCCATCCTCAAGATCGAGCAGTCCGACACGCTGCTGGACGACGACCTGGGGGTGCCGCCCGCCGACCTGCCGGCGGGCGTGGCGCGCCAGCCCGAGGACGCGCCCGAGGCGCGCATCGAGCGCGGCGAGGACCTGGAGGCGGAGAACGACGAGAACGCGCCGCCCGGCGCCAACGTCGGCGAGAAGCGCGGGTGGGTTGGCGACGGACGGCGTCATGCGGGGTTGTTTTCCATGTTGCAGCCGAAACATTCGGGGACGCCGGGTGCGTGCACACCGGCTTGGCGAGCTGCTGAGGTTCGGGTGCTGCGCTGCAACCCACAGGGCGGGCGCGCCGATGGAGGACCGCCAAGCAAAGCGCATGCGCGCGGACCCCGCGGCCGGCGCCCCGGCGGCGGACGCGCCGGCGCCGGCCAAGGAGCCCATCCGCGTGTCGGCACAGAAGTTCAACTACGTCAAGGTGCGGCGCCGTGTGGCGCTAAGAAGCAGGCGTTCCTATTACATGGTTTGCACTTGCACCCACACGCACCCCTCGTGACATGCACAGCAAGTGGGGCAAGCGTATTCTGAACGCACGTGGTTGGTAGGCCTGCCGCCGCCACCCTGACCTGATGTCCACCACAGCATTTCTTTTGTACGGCACACCCCAACCCCAAGCCTTTTCCACCCGGTGCACGCCTCACAGAACATGCTGGCCAAGAAGATGATGGAGGTGCGCGACGCCTACCTGCGCCAGCTGCCGACCGTGCGGCCGGACGGCGACGGCGCGGACGAGGCGGCGCCGGCGCAGCAGCTGCCGGAGAGCGGCATCCGCCAGGCGGACCTGATGCAGTGGTACATGGACGAGGAGACCAACAAGTGAGCACCGTGTTGGTGGTGTTGGTGTTGGTGTTGGTGGTGTTGGTGGTGGTGGTGGTGGAGGTGGTGGTGGTGGTGTAAGAGCGTCCCGGGAGGATTGGGAGGGGCACACACTGCCGCCGGCAGGGGCTGGGACGGGCACCCCTGGCCATCCTGCACTGCCCTGAGCTTCCTCTGACGCTCGTGCCTGCCCCAAACCTGCCGCGCCACTCACAGGGGCAAGGTGCCCACCACCGCGGCGGCCGTGGAGGAGATCGGGGTGGTGCGCAAGATCATTGCGCACCTGCTGAAGAAGGGCGACACGCTGGCAGTGCTCAGCCGGCCCAAGCGCAAGGAGGGCGAGGAGAAGGACCCGTGGGAGGAGCGCTACCAGAACGAGCGCGTGCTGCACCTGCACGAGACCTACGCGCCCGAGCTGGACTAGAGCTCCGCCTTAAGGCGCGATGTTTATTCTCGGGCATGTGCCGGTAGACCGTGTGAGCAATTGAGCGGCTCAGCTGCTGTGCAGGTGATGTGCCGTGGGCGCGGGACGGCGAGCGCTTGGGTTGCTGGATGTGGCCTGGCGGATAGTCGGAGGGGGGGGACCTCGAGTGTGTGTTGTGCACAGGCGCCGAAGTGGATGGGTGTGGTTTGTGAAGTAGGTCGGTCGTGGAATAGCCAGCCAAGTCGAGGGGAAAGACAAGGAAGGGTTCGAGAGGCTAAGGTGTGGGCCAACTGCTCCACCAGTGCACAAGCGCAAGCGGGGAAGACAACCCGTTCCCCCAGCATCCTGGGGCGCAGGTTGACTGTGTAATGCAATGGCTGTGCTGGTGGGCTGGGCAAACTCGCATGCCATGTGCATGTCGCGACGGGCATGCGATCAACTCGGTGGAACTGTAAGTCAGTCCCTATGCGCCATTCCATGTAAGCATAGAGATGGTTGTTTGACCTCTGCCAGTATTGCGGACGTGCTGGCAGGACCGACGTGCGTGCGGCTTTGCAATTGGCACGCTTCATTCGGCCACACACCCTTGACCGTGCTGACCGTAAAATGTTGCGTTGACGACTTTGGTGATAGCGCGTTGTATAAGCGTTTAGCTGATTGTACTAACTTGAGTCTCCTAGGCGATTTCAATTTCTCCATTTCGTTTTGCTCACCGCGCTCTGCGATCCAGTAGCCTCAACAGTTACAAATATGTCGTCTGACTCTGACGACGATGTCCCGCTGGTTAAGCGGGCTGCAGCTGCTCCGGCTAGTGCCAAGGCCACCCCTAAGTCGACCAAGCCGACGCCTAAGCCGGCGGCTGCTAAGCCAGCAGCTAACGGACGATCTACGCCTGCTCGGAAAAAGCCAGAGCCGGAGCCGGAGGAGGACGACGAAGACGACGAGTCCGAGGAGGTGAGCTTCCCTGAAGGACTTAGTCGCTGGAGGACTTGCCCGCTGAGGTGCCCTCCGAAGTCGCTAACTTGGACCTCACTTGCGCAGTCAAGCAGCTCGGAGAGCGAAAGCGATGACAGCGATAGCGATAAGCCGCTTGCTGCTCGCCGCAAGAGCAAATCGCCGGGTGCGAGTGGAGCGAAACGGAAGCGGGCCACCACGCCCAAGAAGGAGAGCAGCGCCAAGCGCTCGAAGAAGGAGCCCGGGAGCAGCAAGTCCGGGCAAGTCATGTGGAAGAAGCTGAAGCACGCGGGCGTGCTGTTCCCGCCGGAGTATGAGGTGAGCATGCCGGGGCAAGCAGGCTTGGCACGAACACGCCGGGCAGTCCGGCCCCCCAACTTTGTGCAAACCGGGGGTCTGAGGTGTCGCAGGGTGCGGTTAACCCAGAGTCAGTCATTGCGCAGTGCTCCTGGAGAGGGGACTGCGCCGCAGCGCCTAGAAACGTCGGAAGACATGCAGCCTACAGCAGCCACGCGTCAGAGCTGTACAGCCTGTCCCCGAGCGGTCTGGCACGGAGCGTTTGGCGCGGAACGTGCCAGCCACTCAACCACCCGCGCACGCTCTTGCCTCGCCCGAAGCCCTTCCGCCTCGCCACCTGCACTTCCTCTTGCTGCCGCAGCCGCACGGCGTGAAGATGCTGTACGACGGCAAGCCGGTGGAGCTGACGCCGGACCAGGAGGAGGTGGCCACCATGTTCGCGGTGATGAAGGAGACCGACTACATGAACAAGAAGGTGTTCCTGGACAACTTCTGGGAGGGCTTCAAGGAGGTGCTGGGCAAGGGGCACGTGATCAAGGACCTGAAGAAGTGCGACTTCACGCCCATCTACGACTGGCACATGGCGCAGCGCGAGGCGAAGAAGGGCATCAGCAAGGAGGTGCGCAGGCGGCTGGGCGGGGTCGGTGACAGAAGGCTTGGGCGGCGGCACAGCGGGCAGTCGGGGGCGGGGCCGGGGCCGGGGCGTGCAAGCCGCGTGTTTTGAGGCATCGCCGCGATGTTGAAACGGGTGTCCCCGGCGACGCCTTTGCCTCACTACGCGTGCAGGAGAAGGACCGGATAAAGAAGGAGAAGGACGAGAAGGAGGCCAAGTACAAGGTTGCGTATGTGGACGGCCGCGCCGAGCCGGTGAGCGCGGCGGCGGCAGGAGCAGGAGGGAGCAGCAGCAGGAGCTGGGCCAGCGCCGGGAGGAGCTGGGGTGGAGGCAGCCGGGGGAGAATGGGAGTGGGAATAGCATGCGGTCGGGTGGCCAGGGCCAGGGTGCAGGTTCTTGGAAGGACTGGTGCAGCGGCGTAACGCATGTGGAACCGACGCCGTGCACGCTGACACACACGCATATCACACACACGCACACATGCTCACACACACATACGGGGGGCTTCGTTCCATTTGCTTCTCCAACGCACACATACACACACGCACGCTGGCACCCGCAGGTCGGCAATTTCCGCGTGGAGCCGCCGGGCCTGTTCCGCGGGCGCGGCGAGCACCCCAAGATGGGCAAGATCAAGAAGCGCGTGTACCCGCGCGACATCACCATCAACATCGGCGAGCACGAGCCCATCCCCGAGCACCCCTACCCCGGCCAGACCTGGAAGGAGGTGAAGCACGACCACACGGTCACGTGGCTGGCGTACTGGAAGGACACCATCTCCACCAAGGACTACAAGTGAGCGGGCGGCCGGCCGACCTGCAGGGGCGGGGGCGGGGGCGGGGGCAGGGGCAGGGGGCGGGGGCAGGTAGCGCCGTGCGGCGGCTTGCATGCCCGTTGGCGTGGAGCGCATGTGGCGTTCCACTCCAACCCAGCGCTGGTCGCCCCCTTATACGATTGTTTGCCCGTCGCTCCCCGTCGATACCAACCGTCGCGTCGCCACATTGGCGCGGCTTGACCTGCCTTCATCAACATTCCACCCCCTCCACTCCCGCGCCCGCTCACGCCCGCAGGTACGTGTTCCTGGGCGCCACCTCCACCTTCAAGGCCGATAGCGACCTGGCCAAGTACGAGAAGGCGCGCAAGCTCAAGGACATCATCGTGGACGTGCGCAAGAACTACGAGCGCGACTGGGACAGCAGCGACCAGAAGAAGCGCCAGATGGGCGTGGCCATGTACTTCATCGACAAGCTGGCGCTGCGTGCGGGCCACGAGAAGGACGAGGACGAGGCGGACACCGTGGGCTGCTGCACGCTCAAGGTGCGTATGTGTGCGTGCGGCGGAGGCTGGCCGGGGAACGAGAGGGGGGAAAGCGGGGATCGAGTTGTTGGGGCTGGCGGTCTGGCCCCTGGGAACGTCTTCGGAGCCGGGTGGATAGGACTTGGGCGCACCGGGGGAGCCGCGCGCGTTGCGGCACCGCCAGCGCCAGTCTCCAGCGCCGCTGGTCCATGCCACCGTCTCACTCGCCGCCCCATCCCTGCCCTCCCGCAGGTGGAGAACATCGAGATCATGGGCGACAACAAGGTCAAGTTCGACTTCCTGGGTAAGGACTCCATCCGCTACGAGAACATCGTGGAGGTGGACCCGCGCGTGTACAAGAACCTGGAGAAGTTCAAGCGGATCGACCACACCGGCAAGCGTGAGTGGGGGCCCGCACTGGGGCACTGGCCCGGGGCCGCTGCGACGCGGCTGGCGCTCAAGCAGGGAAGTGTCGCGCGCGCCTCCCTGCACTCTCAAGCAGCGCTGTCGTCCCAGCTTGCGCTGAGCCTGTCCCGGCCCCCGGCTGCTGCTGCGTCTCCTCCTCGCTCTTGCGCAGGGAAGCAGCAGGGGGACCAGCTGTTCGAGACGTTCGACGCGCAGGACCTGAACAAGGAGCTGAAGAACATCATGGACGGCCTGAGCGTCAAGGTGTTCCGTACCTACAACGCCTCCATCGTGCTGGACCGCCTGCTGAGCGAGTGGGAGGCCACCAAGAAGGGCCACTCCACGTCGCAGACGGTGGACCAGAAGAAGGTGGACTACGACATCGCAAACAAAGAGGTGCGCGCCGGGTGCCTGCGGGGTGCTGAGGGGGGAGGGAGGAGGTCCCGTTCAAGGTGTACATGTTGCCTCGAGGGTGAGGCCTGTTAGCGATGGAGCGGCGTGCGCTACCTGCCACCTGCCGCGGGTGGGCTTCGCGGTGGGTGCACTGCCGGCATGATGTCCACGCCCTGACGCCCCCGGGGCCACGTGCCGCTGCGCGGTTCGGCACGCAGGTGGCCATCCTGTGTAACCACCAGCGCTCGGTGCCCAAGACGCACACCAACCAGATGGAGAAGATCCAGGAGAAGCTGGCGGGCATGAACAAGGAGCTGACGGAGCTGGAGGACGAGCTGCGGGCGGCGCAGAAAGGCAAGGCCGACAACAAGAAGGCCAACGTCGACTCGTGAGTGCGGCCCGGGTGCTAGCGCCGTCGGCTGGGTGGGAGGCGCACAGGCTGCTGGGTGCTGGGCGGCCCGCGTGGCTGGGGATGAAATGTACGATTCAAGTGTGCGCCTACGGTCCCCGGGGCCATCCGGACCACCCGCTGACGCATGCCGCCTCACCCTCCGCCGCCGCATTGCCCGCAGGCTGCACTCCAAAATCGAAAAGAAGAAGCAGGCCATCGCCAAGGTGGAGCTGCAGGCGCGCAGCAAGGAGGACCTCAAGACGGTGGCGCTGGGCACCTCCAAGATCAACTACATGGACCCGCGCATCACCGTGGCCTGGTGCAAGCGCAACGAGGTGCCCATCGAGAAGATCTTCAACAAGTCGCTGCTGGCCAAGTTCAACTGGGCCATGGACGTGGACCCCACCTTCCACTTCTGAGCCCCCCCCCCCGGGCCCAAGGCTGGGAGGCGGCGGGCTGCTGGGTCGTGCGGCGCGCGGGCGTGGTCGTCCTTCGTGGGGCTGCGGCGGCGCCGGCGCCGGCGCCGGCGCGGGAGCGGCGTTGGAGCATTGGAGCGGCAGCAGTGGCGCAGCGGAGCGTGCAGCAGCGTGGCGCAGCGGAGCACGCAGCAGCGCGGCGGTGAGCTGCTGGCGGCGTGTGTCAGCAGCAGCAGCAGCAGCAGCTGCGGCAGCGTTTGCAGCGATGGCGCAGGGCCACGTGGGTGGCAGCAGGCCGGTACTGCTGGCGACGATGGCGGCCGGTAGGGTGTAGTGCGAACGGTGTTTCAGGATGTGAGCAGCTGCGGGGGGCCTGTAACGGCTCGGGGACCGCGCATTGGAGACGGAGCTTTGGCAGCGCTAGCTGTGCGGTAAGCACCCGGCGGAGGGGAGGTGGGGGCACCAAGAGGTTGCGTGCGCTTGAGGCCTCAGCCGTGTGGCTCTGCAAGGCTATTAGCTTGTGCGCCGGCAGCCGCCCCTGCGGTGATGACTCAGATGTGCTTGGAGGGGCATGGCGGCGCTTGTCCATGTTGTGGGAGAAGTGCCCCGAGCTTGCGTTTGAAGGGAAGAAGGTCGAGATGAGCGGAGAGCGGCTGAAGGATGGGAAAGCGTGATGGAGGATAGGAATGCCACAGGACAGTTTTTTCAAGACGCCGGGCGTGCAGTTGCTGGAGCATGCAACGCACCTAGAGCAGACCTTCATTCTTGCCCCCTGTAATGGAACTATGCACGGCTCGTGTCCAGGAGTAGGGAGGACCTCCCTAAATTAGTAAGCCCCGCGGGAAGCCCGCTCCCGCGGTGTTGCTTCCCAAGTCCCAACTTTGCTCAGCCGGTGGGCCTGACACTACACGACACGCCCCCGGCTGTACCAACCGGGGCGGAGACAGCTGTGCTGTTGGGGATGGGGGGCTGGGAGGGGGCCCGCAGATTGCGACAACGCCCAAGAATCCACCATCCCACCAAACGGTCCCAAGCCCGAGCGCGAGGAGCTCATTTCGCATTCTTTACTACACTTGCGGCGCGTAGATATCATAAGTTCAAAGCGGTCAAGCCCTTCACGCTCAAGTGCAAAACGTTCTTCTCTTCTCGTTCGTAGCTGGGGCCGACGGACCAAAAGCTATTGCATAGCGTTTGCCTAAAGCGCTACCTGAGCTTCAAACATTAGACGAAATTACATTACACGCTGAAGCGCGACTGGCGTGAGTGAGCTTTGTTAAAGGTCGCCGAGTCGACCGCGCCGCGACTTGAGGAGGGCCCCGTCGCAATGAAGCAGTTCTTGAGGGGCCTGCGCGGTGGCGCGGAGGCGCGCGAGCCAGGCGGCCAGGATGGAGCGCAAGAGGTGGTTGGGGGGCCGAGTGAACCGAGGTAAGCAGCAGGCCTCTTAGCTGACCCCTCGGAGGCTGCGTTTTTGTGACCCTGGTGCTGAAACGTGCGACCTTTCGTGCAGCCGCGCGGCGCTCGCGCCGGGCACGTCAAGCGCACCTGCTTCGGTAGAAGAACCCGGCAAGCCCCAGGCCCCCAGCTCCTTCTACTGCCCAATTTCTATGGAGCTTATGCACGACCCTGTTATGGTCGCAACGGGGCACACCTACGACCGGCAGTGCATAGAGAAATGGCTGAACCAAGGAAACCGAACTTGCCCGGTGACGGGGATGCGGCTCCGGCACCTGGAATTGACACCAAACTATGCGCTACGCACAGCAATTCAGGTATGCTGCATGTGCAGGGACTGGGCTCCTCCTGGCAGCGCACATTGACATGTGTGTCATAAAATGCTGCGCAGGAGTGGGCGACAACGCACGGCGTGAGCATGAACGCTGGCGGCAGCAAACTCAACGCCCCCTACCGTTACGAGGACGAACCGCGCAACATTCTGCAGGTGCGAGGAGAGCAGCACGAACTCCGCCTATGAACACGTCCGGCGGGGCCGTGACAGTGAAGGTCGGGTCAGGGCCGGATGTCGCCTCGCTGACATCTCATCGTGCATCCACGAGGCAGTCAAACCAGAGGCAGTGCTTGGAGTCTGGAGGGACCATGGGGGCAGGGTAGCCGCAAATCGTGATGAGTACTTGACGGCACGTGCGCACCGCCCCTTCGCACCGGTAACTGTACTGCGGCCGCAGGGGCACGAGGAGATTGTGTGGGCAGTGGAGGTGTGCGGCCGGCGGCTGTTCTCTGCCTCAGCCGATAAGACCATCCGCGTGTGGGACATCGAGTCGCGGCGGTGTGAGCAGGTGATGGAGGACCACACGCGGCCGGTGCTGTCGCTGTCGGTTGCCAACGGCAAGCTGTTCTCGGGCTCCTACGACTACACAATCAAGGTGCGGGCGCCGGGGCCCTGTGATCGTGTGGCCCTGCGGACCAACACACTGCGTCGTTTTGCAGCCTTGCTATCAGCGCGCGGCGCGGGGGACCTCGGCATCAGCAAGTACAGCATCAGTAGATTCAGTAACACACACACACACACCGTTCTAACACCGCGTTCCGCCGCCCTTCTGCGTGTCCTTGCGCGACGCTGCCATGCCCTCACGCGGACGCGCGGACGCCCTTGCACCTTCAGCCAGCGGTAACCATGTACATGTGTCACACCCTGCACTACTTTTTTTGCGGCCCAGGTGTGGGACCTGGCCACGCTGCAGAAGATCCAGACGCTCAGCGGGCACACGGACGCGGTGCGCGCGCTGGCGGTGGCGGGCGGGCGGCTGTTCTCGGGCAGCTACGACAGCACGGTGCGCGTGTGGGACGAGAACACGCTGCAGTGCCTGGATGTGCTCAAGGGCCACGCCGGGCCCGTGCGCACGCTGGTGCACTGCCGCAACCAGATGTTCTCAGGCTCGTACGACCGGACCGTCAAGGTACAACTGGGTCGGGTTCGGGATCGTGATGGGGGTCGGGGATAGGAGTGGGAATGAGGTTGGGGCTGAAAGTGGGCGGGGTTGGGGCTGGGAATAGGGTTAGGGCTGGGAGCGGGGTTGGGGATGTACTCTACCGTACTTGCGTGAGGCTGCCTCCTGCCATTCCTGCTTGCTGGTCGCACACTCACGGCTCGCGTGCGTGGTTGGGGGCCGCAGGTGTGGGACTGCAACACGCTGGAGTGCAAGGCCACGCTCACGGGGCACGGCGGCGCGGTGCGGGCGCTGGTGGCCTCCTCCGACAAGGTGTTCTCGGGGTCCGACGACACCACCATCAAGGTGCGCGCGCGCGTGGGCACGGCGGCCGGGCCGCTGGGCTGCGGGCACCGCTGCTGTTGGGGGCAGCGCATCTGCATCTGCAGGGTCAGGCCCTACGGGAGGGAGGGGTACAGCACGGGCCTGTCGCAGCTGCTGGCCTCACGAACCCTGTGCGACGTGCGCCTGCCCGCCACCGGTGGCGGCCGCAGGTGTGGGACGCCAAGACGCTGCAGTGCCTGAAGACGCTGCTGGGGCACGACGACAACGTGCGCGTGCTGGCGGTGGGCGACCGGCACATGTACAGCGGCTCCTGGGACCGCACCATCCGCGTGTGGGACCTGGCCACGCTGGAGTGCGTCAAGGTGCTGGAGGGGCACACCGAGGCCGTGCTGGCTCTGGCGGTGGGCAACGGCGTGCTGGTCAGCGGCAGCTACGACACCACCGTGCGCTTCTGGGACATCAACAACAACTACCGCTGCGTGCGCAAGTGCGACGGCCACGACGACGCGGTGCGCGTGCTGGCGGCGGCGGACGGGCGCGTGTTCTCGGGCTCCTACGACGGCACCATTGGCCTGTGGTAGGCTAGGCGGCGATGACTGTGGCGGCCGTAGAGTATCGGCGGCTGGGACTGGGGCTGGAAAGGCTACTGCAGGGGCGTGGGGGCGGTATGGTTGGTGGCGCTGGAGGAGGCTGCGGCTGCGAGTGCGCACCCCTTGAGGGCTTCGGCCGCAGCATGACAGTGGGCGTGTGTCGCGTGGGTTGCGATGAGTGCAGCAGGAGAGCAAGCTCGAGAGAGGCGTGTTCGTGTGTGTATCCCGCAGGCTGCCTGCATTAGAGGTGGCTGATTCATAGCTGCGGCAAGGGATATAGAAACCTGGTCACTGGATGGCAGCTGCACGGCTGTTGTAGGTCGGGGGAAAGGCCACATACCAGACGCGACGGGGGACAGGGCGTAAACATTAGGAGCATCTGAATGGACACAGGCATGGCATAGCATGTCCAGCGTGTGTATGTTGATGGAGGAGCGACGACTCAATTGTTGCGTATAGCCGTATAGGCGATTGGGCGTCATGGTCGTAGCAGGTCGACGCCTGGATGTGGTCTCCAACGCTTTGGGGCAAGACGGGGCGCTGGGAGTGAGCCAGGCGTTGAGACCTTGGTTGAGAGTCTTGAGACCCAGTTGGGCGGCTGCAGGGATGGTTCACGGGATTCCGCCGGATCCGTACTTGTGATTGCGGCACTGATTTGCCAACCGCCAACGATGGCGGCACTGGACCACACATGCGTTGCTTTTGATTCAAATGGCGCGAGGCCTGCGGTGCAATGAGTGTGGGGGAGTTCATGTTTTACTACAGTAGGTGAGGGCGATGCAGGCACCTGCAGAATAAAAGTCCCGCAATCAAGGTTGGTTGGCTGCATGCGGTACGGTATGCAATTCTCTGAAAGTTGCACACTTGCACGCTTTGAGGTGGGCCTGAAGAGACCTGAAGAGACCAGAAGAGGCTGAAGAGCAGCGGGACGCCAGCCTTCGTTCCAGGCCGGGGATGATGCGCTGGTTACAGGTACCGTACACACGGTAGGCGAACTCTTGAAGGGTTCCCGCCGTGGGCTGGGGCAAAGCTGCCGCGACACGGATAGTGCCGGCGTGCCGTGACCGGACTGGTCCTGAAATTCTGGAGGCTTTTAGTCGCAGCTGCATAGAGCTTGCAGTAAAATTATTGCTGGCTAGAGGGGTACTGCTCCTCCGCGGCTTTGCGAGCCCGCGAACTGAGAGGGCTTAGAGAGCAATCGACAAGACGATTTCCCTCTCGCTCTTTCACCTCAATTATGTTCACCGCTACTACGCTACTCAAACGCAAATCATATTTACTGTTATAACTCACTCTACCTTTCTTTCGGCAAGCCTCGAGCACCAACTTAAAGATGGGCCGCCTGGTCGCGCAAGTCCCCAACGAGGATCCCGAGCGCCTGAAGCGTGTTCTGGACGCAAAATGGCGCACGATTGGGGTGAGCTATGCCGCGGCAGGGCTCAGTGTTGCGTTCGGTGTCTTACACAGACTTCGCTCGTTGCGCAGGTTGATAAGGAGACGCTAGACCTGCAAGCTCAGGACAAGAAGGACCGGGAGCAGGCGGAGAAGGACCGCGACGAGTGAGTGAAGCGTCTTGCGCTGCGGCATGCGCGCACTGCCGTGTCTTTCGCACCATCTGCAGCACAATTAGCACAATGTTGGTGCATAACAGTCCTAGCAAGCCCTCATTGGGCGGGAAGGTTGTTGGGGGCGTGGCCGTGCTGGCTAGGGTTGGGGCTGAAGCGGCGGAGGGGTTGCGACGGAACAGCAGCTGCCAGCTCATTCAGCGCTCCCGACTGGTCTGCACGACGCCTTCTGGCGCAAAAGCATCTCAGTTCGCTCGAAGCCGTCGTCCTAGCGCCCGCACCTGGCACAACCCCACCCCCCCACAAACACACCACGCACACGCCTGCCTCAGCCTGCCCCAGCCTTGCCCCAACGCCTTTGCGCTGCTCCTCTCGTCCTGTCCTCGTGCAGGGCCTTCGCGCGCCTCACAGCCTACTTCGATGACCAGCTCACACTGATGCAGCAGGAGGCGGACCAGATCCGCAAAGCCTACAACCACGAGACGGAGGCGTTCCGCCAGCAGCAGCAGCTGAAGCACACCCGCCGCGAGTGGGACATCAACCGGCCGGACGCCAAGCAGCTGGATATGCCGGGGCGCGTGGGCGATGAGGACAACCGCCTGGGGCCGTCCTCCCTGCAGAAGTTTGACGGCGAGGACCTCACAGTGAGTGGCTTGGGCGCATGGCTGCTGCAGTAGCGCCCGATTAGGCTGGCAGGAGTGCAGCCGCCGCCAATGGTTGGATCCAGGAGCCGCCAGCCTCTTAGTACTCTGGGAGCTCACTCTGTGCAGCCACTGTTGAGGTCCTAGGTCCGCACGTAGAGCTGGGCTCGTTTGCATGGCGGGCTGGGGTCACCAGCGGTTCGAGTTGGAAAGGCACAGACTGTGGAACGCAAAGCGGTCCTGCTTGCCGCCGTGCGCACTGCCGCCCATGCCCACACCTCCTGTTCCCGCCCCTCCAACCCACGCATCCGCACCCCCGCCGCGACCCGCAGGCCGGCGACCGCAAGAAGGCGCAGATCGAGCAGTCCGTCAGCTGGTGGGCGGAGCAGACGGCCATCAAGGACGCGCTGCGCGCCGCGGAGAAGGAGGCGGAGACGGCGCACGCGGAGCTGGTCAAATACCAGGACCTGCTGCAGCAGACCGCCAAGAGCGAGGAGGAGTCGGTGCGGCGCGAGGTGGCGCGCGCCACCGCCGACTACAACAAGCGGCTGGCGGAGGAGAAGCGGCTGCGCGAGTACGCGGCCAAGCAGGCGGATCTGGCGGCCAACATGGCAGAGATGGAGGCCACCATCACCAGCAGCTTCATGACCGAGGTGCGTGCGGCCGTGGGCGGGGCGGGCAGGGTGGCTGGGGTGGGTGGGTGGGTGGGTGGGGTGGGCGGGCGGGCAGAAGCAGGCGGGCAGGCGCCAGCAGCTTTGTTTATGGCGGAGGCGGGCCGGGGTGAGGGGGGAAAAGGGGTTGGAGCGGGGGAGCGGAGGGGCGCGGTGGAGTGGGGGCGAGGGGCTGTGACGGGTGAGGAGAGGTTGGGCTGGGGGTGGAGATGGGCGGACAGCAGGCGCCCGTCCGGAGATGGCGGGGCCGGAGAATTAGAGGTTGGCCGGAACCGGGGCTAAGGTTGGGGGTGGCGAGGGCTGCCGCATCGGCCGCTGCCGATGTGTATGAGGGAAGGCAAAGCACGCATGAGGGCGTGAGGTAGGGGAGGAGCAGTGCGCTTGGATGCCAAAATGCACGATTGCAAAAACGGGGCCCGCAAATGCGTTACCCAAAGCCTCCGTGACCGGGCTCCCCTACCGAGTGCCGGTCGGCTGCTGGCCTGTTGGCGGCAGCCTCCAGTCTGGACCTGCTTTCACGCCTGCGTCTGACACGTCTCCTGTCCCTCGGCCCGCTCTCCGCGCCGCCGCAGGACCCCAACATGGCCGCCTCGTCCATGTCGGCCTACCGCGTGCGCAAGGACCACTACAAGGGCATGACGGAGACGGAGAAGAAGGCCATCCTGGACGCGCAGCTGGCGCAGATGGAGGAGAAGAAGGCGCGGCGCGCGCAGGAGCAGCTGGAGAACATGATGTACGCGCGGACACAACACGACATCCAGCGGGCGCTGCAGGAGCAGGTGCGGCGGCGGCGGCGGTGGGGGCGGGGGGAGGGGAGGGCACATCCGGTCCTTCAAGGCACGTGGGGAGGGCGTACCGGCAATAAGATGCTGCTGCCGGCTCTGTGGCCGCATCGCCAGCTCCTAACCCACCACACCCTCCGTCCCTTGCATGCGCCCGCAGGCCCAGCGCGTGGACGAGTTCAAGAAGGCGCAGATGGCGCGCGCGGCGGACATCCTCAAAAAGCAGCAGGAGGAGAAGGCGGAGCGCGACAAGCATCTGGCGTCGCTGTACCGGAATAAGATGGCCCCCGAGTTCTTCACCCAGTTCGGCACCTCGCATCGGTGATGACCGCGGGCGCGGTTGCGGTGGTGGGGGTGGGGGATGGCGCGGCGCGGCGTGGGGTGCGTGTCCGGTTTTGAGTCCTGTGAGTGGTTTTGAGTGTGTAGCAATGACGTGAGGATGCAACGCAGTGATAATAGGCACATAGCAGGCACTAGGTAGGATGGCGGCAGGACTGCGGTATGCGAGCTGGATGCACGCAGTGGGACAAGAGGGCAAGGGCATTTCGTAACGGGTCTCAGTGGGTAGAGGCAGACGAGGACACAGGAGTGTCCAAGAGGTGCAGGCGCAAAGAACGGCTGGTGTTATGGCGCGGGAATGGGGTAAGGATGATATGTCGGTGGCTTTGCGCGGCGGCTTAGCAACTAAAGGCCGCGGGTGTCGGCGCCCTCGGGCCGGCATGGGCGTGGGCTACATGCTTCCAGAACATTATCGTGACCCCATGCCCCTGTAAATTTCGCGAAGTGCAAACGTGTTAATATTGCCCTAGTACACCACTGCAATATAAAAATGGCCGCTCGTCGTCTCATTCCGCTGCTGGACCGCGTGCTCATCGACAAGGTGCAGGCGGTCAGCAAGACTGCTGGTGGCGTGCTGCTACCTGAGAGTGTGACGCAGAAGGTAAAATTGGCTGTGCCCATTTCACCTCGTAGCGGATCGGGGTCTCAATCAGCCAGAGGGAGATCCTTCATCCATCGCTCGCGAAACCAGCTCACCGAGGGCGCATTATCATGGTCTGTTTGACCCCACAGGTTAATGAGGGCATTGTGGTCGCTGTCGGGCCGGGCCGCCGCAACAAGGACGGCGACCTGCTGCCGACCGGTGTGAAGGAGGGCGACAAGGTGCTGCTGCCCGAGTACGGTGGCAGCCAAATCAAGCTTGGGGATAAGGAGTGAGTGGTGGCGACTGTGAGGCACCATGTATAGGTCAAGGGGGGCGCATTGGGGGCGACTGTGCGCCGTAAAGCGGGCGGGGGGGGGCGCTGCGGGCCCAACCACGTGTCGCAGGGCGTGCCGGATGATGTGCTCCGTGCCTGCGGGGATGGTGTGCATCCCGACCAGCGGGCTGGGAACGACTGGACGCTACACTGCAGGGTTGATTTACCAGGCCGCTAATTGCGTGCAGCATGGGAGGTGGGCAGACGGCGAACAGGGGCAAAGGCAACCGCGCGGCCCGGCGGGGTATGGGCCCCACCACCCCCTGGACACAGGCCCCGGCGACGACACGCTGACAGAAAGCACGCACCTTCCTCCCGGACACCGCAGGCTCTACCTCTACCGCGACGAGGAGCTGCTGGGCATCCTCAAGGACTAAGCGGCGGCACCGTAGGCGCCGGACTGGTGAAGACCGGACATGATTGGAGTGCTTTCATGATTAGCAGCAACAGCAGCTGCAGCAGCAGCGGCAGCGGGCGCCACGTTGTCCGGCTGGGCCGGAAGCGCCGGAGGTTGCGAAGCAGCTCTGGTGGCGGCGGCAGCTTGAAGTCGCTGTCGCGGAGGTATGCGGATAGCGGGGGCCTGCGACAGGTGCTGCATTGGGATCAGGTGGAGGTTGGGTCGGCGGCATGTGACAAACCTAGCCTGGCTGGGGTTGCAACGGGATGTGGGCCCTGTGGCGTGTGGCCTCGTTGTGTTGGCCCCGAGGGGGGGAAGCCGGATGCGTACGGTACTTGCAAGACCGTGACTGTCTTTATGAATGCGACATTACAAAGAAGGGACAGTCCGACCAAGCAAGGGTGCCCCGCACCCAGGTCGGGAGGGACCATCTCCGTCTTTATGAATGCGACATTACAAAGAAGGGACAGTCCGACCAAGCAAGGGTGCCCCGCACCCAGGTCGGGAGGGACCATCTCCGTCTTTATGAATGCGACATTACAAAGAAGGGACAGTCCGACCAAGCAAGGGTGCCCCGCACCCAGGTCGGGAGGGACCATCTCCGTCTTTATGAATGCGACATTACAAAGAAGGGACAGTCCGACCAAGCAAGGGTGCCCCGCACCCAGGTCGGGAGGGACCATCTCCGGCCCGAAGGGAAACCACCCTCCCCCCAGCTGTCTGCCGACCTTCCACCAACACGTGCATTAGGTCCATGTCGCAGCTGCTAACCTCGCAAGTCGAAGCCAAGCGTAAGCCCGCCAAAGCCCCGCAAAGTATAGCAAACCGTGTCAGCGCACAAAGCGCGGTCTACAGCACCAGGCGCAAAACCAGGCACGCCAGGCATATAGTCCGGCGACGCCCAATCAAACACCAGCACCGCAGTAGAAAAGGCACCGGAAACCCAACTCACAAGCACCCGCCGCCCACACCCCAGACGCGGGGTCAAGGGGAGGGGGGTGGGGAGTCCACATCATCAGGCAAGACCAGGACCAGGCAGTCCCCAGCACCCCGGGCAAGGAACGGATGCACAGACGGCACCGTATCCCAGTCTTTTGGGCGAATTCCCAGGCTAACAAAGGACTGCAGCCGACCCCAGAAATCAGAAACAACCGACACACTAATGCCCATGACATGGGCCGAAGACAAAGCCCGACCCGCACGCAGCCCGGCCATGACCACCAGCTGCCGGCCCAGATCCAGGGCGGACAGCGCAGCAAGGCAGACCACATCCCACACTGGCGGCGCCAGCCCAGCAGGCGGCTGCACCAACCACAGGTCAACACGCGTAAAACACTCCTCACCAGACCCGGGCACGGCACCCATAGCCAAAGCCATGTTCTCCCGCAGCGCCCGCGCCACCACGCAATCCCAGAAGCGGTGTCGACGGTCCCCGTCACACATATCCACCTCACAGGCACGACACAGGGGCATCCGGATGCCGGACGCACGACGATCGGCATTTTTCGGGAACACGCATGGGCAGCCACCCGCCACAAAGCCTCCTTCTGGCGATTCTCCCATTTCAGCGCCCACAACCGGGCCAAAGTGCAGCCGAACGCCCCAACCGCGAACGGCGCACCCTCCGCCGGCACACCGGCATCCCGCACAAACAACAAATGCTTAGCCCGCAGCGCAGCCAGGTGCGGAGCCATTTGCATCTCCGTCCCCGCGCGCACGGAATACGCCAAGAGCAGAAGGGGCGGCCCCCCGTCCATCGCCCACCCCAAGCCCCGCACCACCTGCGTGAGGGCCCCAGCCGCCGCGCACTGCACGTCGGCGGCCGGGAGCGGCTTGAAAGCGCGGGCCAGCCGGGCAGCCCGCGCCGCCTCCTCCCAGCCCGCAGGGAGCAGCGCCACCGCCGCCGCAAAGCGCTCGGCAGCCAGCACGGCCGACGCGGGCCCCACCAGAGGGGACGGCAGCACCCACCGTCGAAGCACCAGCCGCCACACCTTCAGCCGATACACCTCTAGCATCGCCGGCCCAAACTCAGCCCCCCACTCCGCACGGCGGGGGTAAGCCCACCGCACCTCCTCCAGCTGGTCACTGGCGGCCACCAATTGCCCCACGTAACGGAGACCCGGCAGGGCAAACAAGTCCGCAAACGCAACCTCAAACGTCCGGCCCTGATCACACAGAGCCGGATTCGCCCACAGGGGCACATGGCAAACCCAGGTTCCCGGCACAGGAGGCACCACCAGCGTGACCGGCGGCAAATGAGACATGGCCCCCAGGAGCCTACGAAAGGGAGCACTCCCCGCGGTAGCTGGCCTGTTCAAGACGCGCGAGTCATCCCCCCGTACTAACAGGCGTAGCGGCGTGGCCAACTCGTGACGCTGACCCAACCACGCCACCGCAACCTTCGTCCACGGCGGCACATACGGCAGCAACCCACACGCCCCCAACACACACCGCACGGCCAAGCCAGCATGCCGAGCCTGCACATGCTGCCGCAGGGGCAGGAGCCCCACACCACCACACACAGGGGGCAGCTGCATGATCTCCAGGGACATACCGACCGGGCGGGCGTGGGGTTTAGCGGCATACCGGGCCGGGGACAGGCGCCGGTCGACCATCGCCGCCACCTGGCCCAGTAATGCCCCGACAGCCCCCTCGGACGGCAGGCCCGCAAACTCCAGATGATAAAGCACCTTGCCGAGGGCATAAGCCGAGACCGCTGCCGCCCGACCAAACATAGAAACCGGCATACGAACAATCATGCCAAGCACACCCACCACCGCGGCAAACTCCACCGGGGGGGTGGCGGCCTTCCAGTCACCAAAATGCACACCCAAAGACTTGGCCGAACGGACACCCGCCAGCCCGGGGGCAAGGGAGGACCAGCCACCCCGCCCGGCACCAACCCTACGCCCTCCGGGGTACCCAACATCAGCAGTTCAACTTTAGTCATGTTCAGACGCTGACCGGACGCACACCGGAACACTTCCATATCCGCCAGGAAGCCGGGCACAGCCTGCAATCCTGCAAGCAACGGCGCACAATCATCCGCGTACTGGGACGCCAAAACCGAGGCCAGGGTGGCAAGGACCCCGTGCCCCCTACTGCGCAGCCACGCCAGCAGGGCTTGCGCAACCGCGAGATACAACAGCGGCGCCAACGGGCAGCCCTGACGCACCCCCGCCGCCAGGGGCACCCACCCCGACACGTGACCATTCACCAGCGCCGCCCCCCGCGTGGCAGTCAGAAGGCGGGAAACCCACGAAAGGAACCCGGCCCCCACTCCCATGCGGGTAAGACAATCCAGAAGAAACGACCTATCTACCGTATCATACGCTTTGTAAAAATCCAGAAAGGCCGCCACACCGGGAGACTGTTTCGCCGCTTTCAACAGCCCGGGGGTCAATTGCAGCAACATCACATTATCAGCAATGCGGCGGTCCGACAGAAAAGCGGTTTGCTCAGGATCAATGATGCGCCCAAACACCGGCTGCAACCGCCGACATAACACACGTGCCAGGGTGCGGTAATCAGTGTCAGTTAGCGTGATAGGGCGGTAGTTGGAGGGCTCCGTGGGGTCACCCGCCTTGTAAAAGAACGTCCAAACCCCATCCAAGAACCCGCCGGGGACCCCCTGCCCCGCGCCCACCGCCGTGAATACATCCGCTAGCACCGGCGAAAAGTCGCTCTCGTAATGCTGATACAATTCCACCGGAATGCCGTCGGGGCCCGGCGACCGGCCAGCCGGCGCGGCAGCCAACGCTGCCCGCACCTCCGCCGCGGAGACCACCAGGTTCCCAAGTTCATCAGCTTCCGCCGGCGTGCACCGGCGCCCATGTTGCTGCAGCGCCGCTAAGACCTGCGCGCGGGGGCCTGGGGCAGGCGGCGGCGCCGCGCTGACATCCTGCCAGTACCGCGCCATCACCTGCCCCATGGCCGTGGGATCCGTTGTAGCGCTGCCGTCAGGGCGTTTCAGTTGGGTGATGGCGCGGGGCCCACCCGGGGGCCGCAGCATGCGAGTGAGGACCGGGCACGGCTTCTCGCCGCCCCGCAGCCACTCATGGCGCGTACGCCGGGCCGCCCCCGCCGCGGCAGCGACGGCAGCCGCGGCTGCGGCACACCGCGCCCGGACCGCCGCAGCCGCCGCATGGGGCAAGTCCACCCCCGCCTCAACCGCGGCCGTTGCCGCAGCGGCATCTGCCAACGCCCGCGCCTCCTCCTCAGTAGCGATGATGCGCCGGGCGACAGCCACACGGCTCAGCCGGGTAGCGGACGCCGCCGCCGCCCGCTTAAGCCGGGGCCACCACTCGAGCAAGCCCGCCGGGTCCGCTGGCCGGGCTCCAAGCTCCGTCTGGAGCCACGACCGATAGTCTGCTGCCAAATCCTTGAAGTCCAGGAAGCCCAGACGAGCTTTCGGCAAGCCAGGCGCAGGCGGGCAGGCCGCAGGCGACGCGGCCAGCGCCAGCGTCACGAGGCGGTGGTCCGAGGGGACGCCCTCCGCCACCGCGCACGCCACCACCTGGGGCACCAGGCTGCCACTGCACAATATACGGTCCAACCGTGAAGCGCCATGAGAGTGAACATACGTACAGACACGTTGGCCAGGCCGCCGGGCGCGCAGCACGTCGACCAGGCCAGGGCACGCCGCCGCCAGGGCGGCTGCCGCAGCCAGATCACCCGTGCGGGGCGCGCCAGAGGCCGTGTCCAGCGACACGTCACCAACAAAATTGAAGTCCGCTGCGAGCATATGGTCGCCAGCACCGCCAACCGCGGCCTGCACCCACTGCTGGGTAAAGGCGCGTTGGTCGGGGCTCGCCAACGGGTAGTAGGCTGACGCCAGCGTGAATTCGTGCCCCCCCCCACCGAACCGGGAGGCTGATGCCGCGCCCCTCCCAGACACCATCCGAGACCGCCGGGGCGGCGACACCGCCGGGGAACGTGATTGCACCGCGCTCCAGTAGACATGTTCGAATGAGGATAGCAGTGCCGCCAGAGACCCGGCAGTTGGGCGTGGGGGCCGGAGCCCACCACGCTGTCCAGTCCCGGACGCGCAACCGCAGCGCGGCTGCACGCAGGTCTGTAGAGACGAGGTCAATATCGTGTGTGCGGACGTGAGTCTCCTGCAGGCAGACCACGTCCAGTTGCTGCCGCTCCCAGCAGCGGAGCAGGGCGTGCAGGCGCGGGCAGCCCAGGTGCTGAAGCCGAGTCCGCAGCCCGCGCACATTGTGCGACCCCACCCGCAGCGGCCGGGGACCGGCAGCCCGTCCACCAGGCCGACGCACTACTGCGGAGCCCCCAGCGGGGCGAGCTCGCGCGCGTCAGGGGCCGGGGGCACAGGCGCGCCGGCGGTGGTGCAGGCGGTGCCCACGCCGCCACCAGCCCCCGGCCCAGTGCCGGCGTCACCGCTGCCGCCACTGTCCTCCCGGAGCGCGGCACCCTCCGCAGCAACCCTCCCGCCGCCGGGCTCTACCCCACCTCCCGGCGCCAGCGGCGGCGCCACCGGCACACCCACGGCCAGCAGGGCCGCGGCCGTCGCCGCCGCCGCTGCCGCCGCCGCTGCCGCCTCAGCCGCCACCGCCGTCACCGCCGGCGCGGCCGCCGCGGCCGCCGCCGCCGCTGCCGCCGCCGCCGCCGGGTCGGCGGCAGCGGGGGTACCGGCGGGCGCCGCCGCCTGGGCCGCCGCCGCCGCCACCAGGGCGGCAGCGGCGGACGCGCCGGAGACCACCTTGGTTTTGCCCTTCCCCATGCCCTTGCCCAGCACTGCCAGGGTGAGGGCCGCCTCACCCTCCGCCGCCGCGGCCTTCTTGGCCGCCTTCTCCTTCTTCCGCTTCCGCTTCCTCTCCTCCCGGGCCGCGGCATCCAGGGCGGTGGGCTCCTGGTCCGCCGCATCGTCCATGTCCTCATCCGATCCGCTGGCTGAGCCCATAGCCACATCCTCGCCGTAGCTCACCCCGTCCGCCCGGGTCAACGTCGCCAGGGGCGCAAAGGGGTTGTGGAGCCCCACCGCGGGCGGCACCACCACCACCGTGGGCCCGCCAGCCGCCCCCCCAATTGCGGCGAGTGCCGCGGCCACCTGCGCGTCGTCGGCCGCCACGCGGTTGGCGGTGTCTGCAGCCGCGGCGTCTGCCAAAGCCTTGGCCGCCGCCGCCGCCGCCGCTGCGTCCGCGGCCGCGGCCACCGCCGCCGCAGCCGCGGCTGCCGTCGCCGCGTCCGCCCCTGGAGCGTCCACAGCCCCACCCGCCAGCCCCTGGCCACCACTGGCCGCGGCACCCCCCGGCGCCGGGCGGCCGCCGCCGGCCTCACTGGCGCGGGCCCCGCCACCTGCCGCCGCCGGACCCGCCCCCTGGGGCGGGCCGCCTGCAGCTGGGGCGCCCGAGCCGGGGCGAGGCCCGGAGCCACTGCCTCCCGCCTGACTACTGCCCTTGGGACCCTTGGCCGCCCGCGCAAGGAGCGCGAGGCGGTCCACGTAGTCACAAAACAGCATCTTGGGGCCCCACCCGAGGCTGAACGCGGGGGTGTCTGCGGGTACAGCTGACTCGGGAGCCAACTCAACGTACACGCAGTCACCCTGCTCGACTTCCGCGCTGAAGCGGTAGTCCACGTCCGCCTCCACCCGCGCAACCGTCATCCCATACTCCGCCAGCAGCTTCTTCACAAGCGCTGGCTCCCGGTTCATGCCAGTCAGTAAGCCGCTCACTTTCAGCCACCGGGCGTACTGCCCACCCGCCACGGGGGCGCAGGTGAACGCGTCCCACTGCAGGGGTGGCACGGCGCCAGCGGCAGCCGTCGACAGGCGGCTGTCCGCGTCCAGCAGTGCCAGCAGCGTCGGGCGCAGCTCACAATCCAAGCTGAAGTCCATGCGAACGCGGACACCGCCAGGGTCATTCAGCACCGGGAGGCCACGGAGCCGCTGAGGGGGCCCCGCACCAACCACGGTGTCGGCCGCCGCTACGAGCGGTGGCCAAATGACGCTGACGAGCGTGTCCGCAATCTCAATCCGCATTTTCAGATACTTCTCCCGCTGAGTGGCCTGCACCGCGGCGGCGTTCTGGGCACCGTCCGGCTTTTCCCACGGGATGACGCAGGATGCCTGAACCATGCACAGGGGCCGGCGCCCCGAGCGAGCCCACTCATTATACTCCTGACGAAACGGAATACTTTTCACGGGCGCGCCGGCTCTGCCGGGCCGGGCGCGCGCCGAGCGCATAACGACTGAACTTAGCGATACCGAAAGTCTGAGCCAAGTCTGACCCAAGTCTGAACCAAGTCTGATTAAGTGCTTTATTACTTTTTGCTGCCAGGGTATATGGGCAAAACGGACGTTTGAACCGACCCTGGGTCATTTTTGCCATAGTTTCTGGATACCGCGTTTGGCCGCGCGCAAGTTCGCGCGATGGAAAGCCCCGGTTACATCGACCACCAAAGTCGCGCCAGTTTGGCGAGCTCGCCACAGGAGCGCAATTTCATTGTTTTCCCAATACTTCCTGAATACCGCGATTGGCGAGCAGCGACCTCGTGCAAACCGAAGCCCAGCTTCCACAGTTTTCCTCAGTTGCGCGGCGTGCCCGTTATAGGCGGGGGGAAAGAAATTCAATTACAAGCGGTGCCCATCGCGAGCAAATTTGCAAGCGAACGTTTTTGAGAGGTTCCGGATTTAGCTCCCGCTATGTTTACGAATGCACTACGCAATGCGCTTGTGGGTCTGCCTTATTCACCGTTCATTGGACATAGTTCAAATTCGAAAAAACCTTGCGATCGGCCCTTAATCGGCCCTTAATCCCCGCTTGAGTTTTCAGTCATTTCGACAAGCAGGTACACATAACCATCCCATTATGCTATACTAGCGTAATTTCAGCCTTTAGATTGGGTCCAGGGCACTCCGCGCCGCAAATGCACATGCTAATTGTCGCGCTTGTCTCATGCGCTCGACTGGACTGCTGAGGAGACAAAGCTTTCCGAGCTTCCTTGAGTATAAATATTAGTAAAGTCGGCAGCATTACATTCCGGTCCATAACTCCACCCCCACTTCGATTTTTGCCCTGGGTTAGTTCGCCGTGCTGGTGCCTGGGGACAGTGCATGTGTTCTTGTGACGTTCTTTCCTAGCCGCCATGTCAAATGGCCTCGGCTGACAACAAATGTGCAGCCCTTTGTCCCAAGCTAAGGGTTCTTCGGGAGTGGCAACCATGTGGCACCCCTTTCACACATGCCGCCGCCAACCAAGTGGCACCCCCAGGCGCCCCCGCCCTTGCAACCCCTGAAATCCTGCCAACAACCCACACACACTCGCCATGCCTGAGCCCCTGACCGAGAAGCAGCACACTTCCAAACCGAGATCTTTTTAGCTGTGTGGCGGGGGGAGGAAGATGAGCGACATGCGAGAGAGGAGAGCAGGTGAGAAAATGCTGGCGTGTGGCGCGGGATGGGCAGCATATGCCCTCAGCACCCTGTGCTTCGAGATATGATGAATGCTTCCTGAGGTAGCGGTTGCTTGCGTTTTTGTTTGTGTGTGAGGCGGCGGGGAATGGAACTGGATGGGACTGCGGCAACGCGGTTGCCTGGCACCCGAATACACCGGGCCGTGGCCCGTGTTGCATGCTGGTGTGTAACCCCTCACGACTGGGCAAGTGGTTATGCGCATGGGGTAAGGCGTGTGCGACAACAAGGTAGGTTGGTAGAGGCACATGCAGGGAGGCGAACGCCTGTGAAGAAGGGCGTGGAAGGATCGGTCGCCTGAGAGGACGAAGGCGGGCCACGGGGCGGGGCGGACAGCGCACTTAACCCCACGGAATTTTGCAGCTCCGCGCAAGACCAACAGTCAACCCGCGAAGGAATAGGAACTGATATTTAGCGAGGCCCTTAATTCGAGCAGAACGGGGCTCGCAGGCTCGACGTGAGCTGTTCGCCAGATCGCGAGGGGCGTCAATGCTGGTTCTCAGAGCCCCGACGACACACCCAACTGTTTTGTTTTATCCACACAATCATGGCAAAAACCAACAAAAGGCGTGCTAGCTTGCAAGAGTATCCGGGCAAAGGCTCGGCCGCCGCGCCATGCGGGTGCCACCCGCTGCTCGCTACGGTCGCCGAGGGAAAGCACGAGGTGAGGAAAATGTTGGTCCTGAAGTGAGTCCAATTGCGAATTTCGGAACAGGGCCAGCAGTGACTGAGGCGCGGGGGCGGGCGGGGACCTGTGTGCGAGTTTCCACGCGAAACCCTCCGACACACGCGCTCGCCGTAACCTGGGTCGCTCCCGCCCCCCGTCACCTCCCATGAACCCTGAAGTTGAGCGGCGAGGGTGAAGATCGCGTGGAGCAGGAGCCTGAGCGGGCGCCGGGCATCGACTGCTGCGTGAGTGTGGTGCGGGGGTTTGTGTCGACAACTGTACGTTTCCCTCCTGGCACCTACCTCTCTGGTTGCATATAGAAACTCTGAGCAAGAGGCTCCAATGCCTGCGCTCCCACACAATGAGACAGCCAGCTTGCTCGGCCTGTGGGGCCGGCTCTCTACCCCGGCAGCGCGCGGGCCACACCCCGCCTGCGCCGCTCGACCACCCCCTACGCCCGCCACCCACCGACAGGCCGTCTGCGCCGGCGACTGCGCTTCCGAGATTCTGTGTGTGGGCTGCGCCACTGTGGTGTACTGCAGCGAGCAGCACCGCGAGGAGGACGCGCCCAACCACGGCCAGGTGTGCGAGGTGCTCCGCCTCATGCGCGCCGCGGAGGCGCTGCCGCCGCTAAACGGCGCCGCCGACAGCAAGGCGGAGCCGCAGCAGGAGAGCGTCCTGGACCAGCCGCCGGTGTACCAGGGCACGGCCGACGGCTTCCGGGTGCCGGGCGCTGCCGCTGGCGCGGCGGCCGCCGGCGGCGAGGCGGCGGAGGGGGCTGCGGCTGCTGCGCTGGCGGAGGGCTGGGCGGTGGTGATGCCGGCCAAATTCCGTGCGGTGTTCGGCGGCGCCGCCGGGGAGGCGGCGGAGGAGGGCGCCGTGGCGGCTGCGGCTGCGGCGGACGGTGCGGAGGACAAGGCGGAGCACCCGCGCAAGAAGTAAGGCGGGGGCTCCCGCATGCCTCGGTGCAGCCTGGTAGCGGCGTGGTCAGGGCATGGCTTGCTGTAAGTGTGTGTTGTGCGGACGTGCTTTGGCTCACCGCGCGCTGCTCCTGCTCCTGCGCACGCGCCCCACAGGGCGCGGAAGGCGGCAGCGGATGGGACGGCCGGTGCGCACAAGCCCGCTGCGGGCAAGGCGGACTCGGCGGATGCGCAGCTGCTGCTGGCGGCGCAGCTGGCCGACCGCACTGCCGAGTTGACCTACGTGTACACGGCGGCGCAGGCGCTGCTGGCGGGGCCGGCGGCCAAGGTGGCGGCGGCGGCGGCGCGGGCGGGGCGCGCGCTGCAGCTGGTGGTGCTGGGGGCGGCGGAGGACGCCGAGCTGGCGGACCTGGCCGCGTGGCAGGTGCGGGCGGCTTGCGGGGGTGGCGTGCCGTGGATTGGCGTGCCATGGGCTGCTGGCGGGCAAGGTTTGTGAATTGGGATGGAGGGTGGGCCGGAGGGAGGGGAGCGGCCTCTATGCACCCCCGGAGCGGGCTATTGGCGGCCCAGGGACCCATGGCGGGGGGCCAGTCACGGACGTTGTGTGTGTCTGGCTGTGTGCAGGTAGTTGCGGCGGCGCTGGACACGGACGTGCGGATAGTGTTCGTGGGGCCGCAGGTGCCGGAGCGCCTGGCGGGCATGGGCGCGCAGTACGGCCGCGTGGCAATGCGCTTCGTGCAGGTGCGGCCGGGCGGGGCGGGGGGGGGGGACTCACACGGAAGGGGGCTGGGGGGGCTGGCGGGGGGAGCGGGCTTGGCTCACATGGAAGGGGGCTGGGGGAGGCGGGACACGGCACTGGGGCTGTGGGCGAAGGTGGTGTTGTACGGCGGGGGCGGTGGGTGCACAAGCATACGGCCCATGAGCAGGGTGCCACGTGCTGAGGCGCCCCGAGGGAAAGATGCGCTTCCTTCACGCGCTCCCCTCCTGGCGTTGCCCTCTCCTGGTGTTGCCAAGGACACCTCGCATGTGCAGCCCCCCCCACCTTCCCCACCCCTAAACCCACACGTGCCTGTGTGCCACGCCCGGCTTGCCCGGCTCACCCTGCTGCACCCGGCCGCATCCGCCGCTGCTCCAGGCCACGTACGACGAGATGGCGGGCGGCAAGGTGGCGGGCGTGGACCCCAGCTCGCTGGACGGGTCGGCCGTGGTGTTCCTGGCCTTCAACCCCGGCTTCACCTGCCCCGACTACGACTGGGGCGCCACCCTGGACGCCATCGGTGCCAGGTGCGTGGTGGGGGTGGGGCGGGTAGGGGGGGGGGTAGTTTTCTCCAATTCCCAAATCAACCATTGGGGGGGGGCCGGGTGCGGACCGGCCGGCACACACAGTGGCGCTGCACGCAGTGCCAACGGGGATGGGCCTGCCCCCGGTTGGGCCTGCCTCCGGTTGGGCCTGCCTCCCTGCCTGCTGGCGCGGGGCCGGACGCGCCTATGCTGCCCCTGCCAGCGCGATGGCCGCTCCTGTGGTACGGTGTCACACAGACGCGTCACGGCCTTCCCCCCATGCACCTGGCTGGCTGTGCGCAGGTCGGCCGGGGGCCGCGGCGGCGCCGGCGCGGTGCTGGTGGTGGCGACCAACACGCGCGTGGAAGCGCTCATGGACTGCGAGCTGCTGCTGGAGCGCGGTTGGCGGCCGGCGGGCGGCGCCGAGCACAACCCCTACACCAGCCTGCAGGCGCGGCAGAGCGGCACGCTCGCCAACGACCTGTACCGCAAGAACGCGTGGCTGGTGGCGTACCAGCACGTGGGGCAGCAGGAGGACGGCGAGGAGGACGGCGAGGAGGGCGGCGGCCGCGGCGGGCGGCGGCGCCGCCGGCGCGCGGCGCGCAGCGGCGGCCCGCGCGGCGCGGCGGGGCGTGTGGCGCGGGCGCTCCTGGATACGCTGAAGAAGCCGTTCAAGGGGCTCATGCGCCGGCGCTAGGCGTGGGGGTGCAGGATGCTGGGTGGACATTGTGGTGGGATGGGTTGATGGGATGCCGGATCAGGGGTGGCTCGACGAGGAGGTCGGGCGTGCACGTGTGTGTGTATGTGTGCGCGTGGGAAGCTGCGACAAGTGGATCTGGCGGTGTGTGCAGTGGCGGGGCGGGGTGACTCGCGGCGTGGTATGGTCGTACGCTGATCAAGCGCGCGATTCAAGACCAGAGAGGGCTGCAGCTCTTACTGCTGACGCCTGACCGTTGGAGCTTGGGGCGTGCAGGCCCACACAGGGCACTCAATGCAGGCAGGAAGCAGATGCTTGGACATACCGTCTTGTGATGTATCGATAGGACCGTTGCAGCTGACAGTTGACTATGTAAGCTCATATTGGTGCACCATGGGCCGCACGGACGTCCTCCGCGCGCGCCGCCTGTGCCCCCAGACAGGCCACATGCCTTCGGCCTACCTTCATCTCCCATACATACCTTCATCTCCCATACATACACTCACTCACTCACTTTGAATAATGGTGACCGTAATTGAGATGCAGTGTCGCGAACGCATCTTTGTGGGCGGAGGCGGCGCCTCGGGTGTGGGCTGGGGCCTGGGGCTTCGGCCACAAAAAATAGTATAATGGCGGTTCTAGGACAGCTCCGACTAACCCCCAACTAACTCGTGTACGGTGCCCCAACCCCCTCAGCCGTACAGGAGCTGCGGTTGGGTGTCTGTAGCTGCCGCGGCTGGGAGCTGGTAGTTGTACGGCGTGCCGGCTGGGAAGCTGCCGAGCTTGGGGCACGCACACGGTGTCATGATCTGGCGTGTGATTCTGCATCTGGCGGGTGGTGACGCGACGGCAACTGTCCTCGGGAGAAGCCGCGCATAAACCCAGACGAGAGACGGTGAGGCGAGAAGAAGTCAGGCGAAAGCGGGCGCGTTACAGGAACTGCCCCAAATGTCAATGCCGTTAGCGCAAGGCGCTCTGGAACAAGCACAAGGTTCGTGGTCTTGATCTGTTCAATGGCTAACCCACAGGCTGTATGGGAGAGCAAGAAGCAAGACAAGACTTGGCTTCTTGCTGCACACGCTAAAGACGCCTCAGTGCGTCGTACTGCCGCAACATGGCCTCAGAGCCCAGAGGCCTGGTCTCACTAACTAGCCCGAAACGGCATTGACATTCACGGGAACAAGGCAAAGCCAAGGATACAAAGGACTCAAATCAGCGTTGCACGAGTGCATAAACGCACTGACGTCACAGCCAGTCAGCTGTTGGGGCGTAAGCACGCCAGCTGATGCAGCTGAAGAGGCATGCGAATGATTCATGTCACCGTACCCGCGGCGTCACGCCTTGGGAAGGGACTCAGACAAAACTCGGAGCGATATACGAACTGACACGCAAAACCCTGACACGCGTGTCCCCTGCTGGCCAGTTGGCTTTCCCCCAAGGGCCGGCACACGCTAGGTTCCGTCACGCTGTGGGGCGTGACAGCTGTCATGATCTGGCGTGTGATTCTGCATCTGGCGTGTGCCTCAGCCATAGTCCCCCCCACATCCTAGACACGAAGTAGTCAGAGGATGACAAAGGGTGAGGCACGACTGGAGCAGGTGGGATGCGGGATCCGCACTCTAGTACACGCCGACATCTCAACACGCACTGATGGAAATGGCACGAGAGCATGGCAAGACACGCATAGAAAGCACCGCAAGTCCACTGCTCTGGTCATAGGACGCATAATAGCACAAGGCACACGTGCGCGTGATGAGCAACCGAAAATGGGAAGTCATGAGCACACGAATGCAGTGCGGCGCAAAGCCGCAACGCAAATGTTCACAAGGTACAGGAAATCGTAATGAACGTGAGGTGCGCAAGCGTCATTAGCACGGATATGTAAGGCAAACAGTGAGCACCGTAGTACCAACAACCGCATGAGACACAAGCAAGCATATGTGCACACAGCAGAGAGACGCACACACTCATGATCGAACAGCCACGCTAATCATGCCTGGTCAACATGTACAACTGCTCGGATGCTAGCTCCACGGGACGAGTCTAGGCTTATCTGATGTCAGAGACGCTGCTGATGGCTGGGCGCAGACTGCTGCATGGTGAAGGCTCAGCTGATGGTGGGCACGGAGAGACAACGATGACCTTGAAGCGCCACCGCCGTGGGCGTGTGGCTTGAAGACGTAGACACACCGCCGCCAGGGGCGCGCGGCTCTTCAGACGTCGTAGTAGTAGTACATGACCGCCGCCACTGGGCGAGCTGCCAAGGGAAACGCCGAGGTAGGTGGGCATCACCGCCACGCACTGGGCGCACGATGAAGGTGACCAGGGCTAGCCGCTGCCATGATGGCACGCAGCTAGGCGCAGGGAGCTGCTGCCGTGGAGGCGAGCAACCTGCAAGGGTGAAGAGGGAGCGGAACAGGGGCGAAGGTGCCGCCGCCACACGAGGGCGCGGCGTAGAAGTCTTGAGGGCTGCCGCCACTGGGGCACGCAGAAGCACCGCCGCTAGGGTAGCGGTGGTGAGACGAGGCCATAGGAGACCTGCAAATAGGGGACACTGAGTCCGGGCGCCACGGAGGCGGTAAGGCATAACGAAAACCAAAAGTGTGGAAGGTACCGACGCTGCGGAAGCGCGGGGCACACACGTAGTCAATGGCGCCGCCACCGCCGGGATGAGCGGCGAATGGAAAGGAGACGGTGTAGACGTTGACGGGACGACCAGTCCTGTCACCACGCGGGCCGTGGTGAACGCGGAAGGCCAGAGCGCGGAGCTGCCAAGAAGTACAGATGATGGCCGCCACGGAGGCGTGCACATGATGAAGAAGAGCTGCTACTTCCCAGTGCTGCTGACGTAGGCAGGCAAGGGCGACGAACGAGAATAGCATTGCTGACGCTGGAGGTGCGAGCAGCGAGGAAGTGGGTTGATAGCACTGCCGGAAGCTGAGCGGGTGGTGACGCGACGGCAACTGTCCTCGGGAGAAGCCGCGCATAAACCCAGACGAGAGACGGTGAGGCGAGAAGAAGTCAGGCGAAAGCGGGCGCGTTACAGGAACTGCCCCAAATGTCAATGCCGTTAGCGCAAGGCGCTCTGGAACAAGCACAAGGTTCGTGGTCTTGGTCTGTTCAATGGCTAACCCACAGGCTGTATGGGAGAGCAAGAAGCAAGACAAGACTTGGCTTCTTGCTGCACACGCTAAAGACGCCTCAGTGCGTCGTACTGCCGCAACATGGCCTCAGAGCCCAGAGGCCTGGTCTCACTAACTAGCCCGAAACGGCATTGACATTCACGGGAACAAGGCAAAGCCAAGGATACAAAGGACTCAAATCAGCGTTGCACGAGTGCATAAACGCACTGACGTCACAGCCAGTCAGCTGTTGGGGCGTAAGCACGCCAGCTGATGCAGCTGAAGAGGCATGCGAATGATTCATGTCACCGTACCCGCGGCGTCACGCCTTGGGAAGGGACTCAGACAAAACTCGGAGCGATATACGAACTGACACGCAAAACCCTGACACGCGTGTCCCCTGCTGGCCAGTTGGCTTTCCCCCAAGGGCCGGCACACGCTAGGTTCCGTCACGCTGTGGGGCGTGACAGCTGTCATGATCTGGCGTGTGATTCTGCATCTTGGTGTATAGCCAGTAGGGCTATACCGTATGTGCCACCGAGTGATGGTGGTAGTGAGAACTACCGGTGGATGCAGGCCAGTGCCCTTAAATAGTGCGGGAGACGCGCTCCAGACCGTGGGTTCCCGTCGGAGGGGAAGCCCGCGCGTATATCCCTCGCACGTCTCACTGTAACGCATATGCGACAGAGAGTATACTCCCAAGGCATCCAACCAGTCAGGACGTGAGCCAGAGCTTCTACCAGTGACCAGCGTCACGACTCAGCGTGTCAGAATACACGGTGCCAGGGTTGCACATGAGCCCCGGGACAGTCGCCAGTGCGACAGACCCTTTACGACAGAATGTTCGTGACAGTGTCAGGGAAACTGTCCGACAGCAGAAAGTGTGTACCCGGGAAACCGTCAGGCACAGTTTCAGACACGCCACGACCCCGCCAGCCCGGGCGCTACACAACAAGTGCCCCCCACCTAGGCGGCGATGTCCTCAGCGCCAGACAGCCGATAAGACTCCGCGCCCGGCAGCAGCTCCTGTTATGCGGCGGCAGCTTCAGGGGTCGTCAGTGTCAGCGTTGCGCGCAGCCAGCACGCGCTTCTTCACAGCCTCTAGCTCAGGCAGCAGATCGTCAGTAAAGTGCTTCGCAGGCTCCCAAGAGTTCTCCGAGTCCGGGTATCCTGCCCACTTGACATACCACTCTGGAACCTTGCGCCGGTTCCGACCACGGCCCACAAAACGCTCGTGATAGTCCACGATGCGCTCCACGGTCCAGAGAGCCTCACCTTCTACCCAGCCAGCAGGACCAGGCTCAGGCACGGGGTCAGCCAAGCCATCAGCGCCAGCGCGCAGGTTGTACGGCTTAACCAGGGATACGTGAAAGACAGGGTGGAAGCGCAGAGAGGCCGGCAGCTCCAGCTTCACAGCA
Source organism: Chlamydomonas incerta (assembly GCA_016834605.1). Classification (NCBI taxonomy): domain Eukaryota; kingdom Viridiplantae; phylum Chlorophyta; class Chlorophyceae; order Chlamydomonadales; family Chlamydomonadaceae; genus Chlamydomonas; species Chlamydomonas incerta. The sequence goes on from JAEHOC010000004.1 coordinate 2,204,188, forward strand.
GCGTTCCCAACCATCCTCACAACCGGAAACGGGCCCACCCAGCGCGGCAGCAACTTACACGGACCAGTCTTCTTCAGCGCCCGCAGGTGCTTAGTGTTCAGCAACACCGGCTGGCCAGGCGTAAAGGTGATGTCGCGCTTCGAGCGGTTGTAGTACTCAGCGGCGCGTTGACGAGCAGCATCCAGGCAGGTGCGCGCTCCCTGTACTCGGGACAGAAAATCCTTGACAAAGGTGCGTGCGGCAGGCACGGCAACGTCAAGCTCCCGCCACAGCGGCAAAGGAGGATGGAAGCCGTAATTCAGGAAGAAGGGGGATTGCTTAGCGGACGTGCTGACTGCGTTGTTCATTGCGAATTCGGCAGCGCTCAGGTAGCGGTCCCAGCTCTCCGGATCCCTCCCCGCGAAATTACGAAGCAGGTCACCAAGGGTGCGGTTCATGCGCTCAGTCTGCCCATCGGTCTGCGGGTGGTAAGCTGTCGAGAGCTTACGCTTGATGCCCAGCAACTCGCACACAGCCGTCCAGAACTTGCTGGTGAAAGCCGCCCCGCGGTCGGAAATGATGTCCTTAGGTACGCCGTGCAGGCGCACCACATTGTCCACGAACATGCGGGCAGCAGACTCAGCAGAAACCCCGTCAGAGGAGGTGCAGGGCGCCAGGTGCACCATCTTGGTGAGGCGGTCAACTGTTATATCGCCAGGCGCGGTATAAAAGTCAGAATCAGATAGTTGACAGATCACGCGACAGAGTGATTGATGTGTAGCGATTCAGTAGAACCTCGCTATACAACAAGTGCCCCCCACTTAGATGGGCAGCGTCCTCGCGCCCAGACCAATCGCCGCAGTTCTATGGGTGATCAAGCCATAGACAGACCGCCAGAACGACCAGTCAGGTGCAAGTCAGCCGAGGCCTTCCACGCATTGGCTCAGAGTGCCGGCCGTAGGGTGCCCAAGCCTACCAGAACCGTCACCGATACCATCTCACGTGCACGCGCTATCTGAGTGTGGGTGCTGCTACCTCCCACCAGCCCTCAGACCGCCGGCTGCGACCGTGAGTTGCGAGGATCGAACCAGGGTGTTCGCAGGATCGCAACGAAGCTCGATACCAACATGTTATATCGCCAGGCGCGGTATAAAAGTCAGAATCAGATAGTTGACAGATCACGCGACAGAGTGATTGATGTGTAGCGATTCAGATAGAACCTTGCTATACAACATCAACGAATACACAGATTGCATCGTAGCCGTCATCAGTTTTAGGCAGCGCAACAATCCAGTCCATAGACACACTCTCCCACGGCTGCGCAGGGACAGGCAGGGGCTGGAGTTCCCCGTTCCCTCGACCAACCGGCGGTTTGTTGCGTTGACAGAGGTCACAGGTGACCACGTAGTTCTCGACGTCGCGGGCCACAGTAGACCACCAGAACCGCCTGGTAACGAGCTCCAGAGTGCGAATGTAACCTTGATGACCGGCCAGGGGGTCGTCGTGGCATTGCCGCAGGATGGCGCGCCGCACGGCGTCGTCGTTTGGAACCACCACCTGCTTGCCGGAGTTGTGCTCGCGCAGCCAACAACCACGTGCCGGGATCAGGTTAGCGGTGTTCAGGGGGTCAGAGAACCACGAATCAGCAGCGTACGCGGCCTTCAGTTGCTCTAGTAGGCTGGGCATCGCCTCAGCAGAAGGCGGCTCGCGAGAGTCAGCATGCTCAGAGGGTGGTGCCGTGTCAGAGTCACCCCGCTCGCCCGCCGGTTGAGGACCTCTAGTTTGCGGCGCACGGAGACCATCCTGCCCCTCAGGCTGCGTACCGTCAGTGGCACCAGACGTCGACGGGCCAGCGCCAGCGTCGGCGGCAGCCTGCCGTTGCCGTCGCGTCATCACCGCGATGACCAGGTGGTGCAACTGCAGCGACGGGTGCCGGGACAGAGCGTCAGCTACCACGTTGAGGTGGCCAGCGCCGTACTCCCACTGGTAGTTGAACCGGGCCATGTATTCCATCCACCTGGCCTGACGCCTGTTCAGGGTCGGCACACCTTCCAGAAAGGTCAGCGGTTTGTGATCGGTCTTAACCACAAAAGGGCTCCCCTCCAGGTAGCAACGCCATTCCCGCAGCGCATGGATAAGAGCAAGCAGCTCTTGCTCCCCGGTGGTATAGTTGCGTTCAGCAGGGTTGAACTTCTTAGAGCAGAAAGCGACAGGCCGCCCCTCTTGCAACAACACCGCACCGGTACCGTGGATGGAGGCGTCCGTCACCACCTCGACCCGGAACGGTAGCGCGTAGTCAGGAAAGCGTAGGACTATGTCTTCGGCAACCTTCTGCTTGATAGCATCGAAGGCAGCTTGACATTCAGCGGTCCATGCGCCTGGTTTAGGGAATGCGCCTTTGCGCAGCAGGGCTGTTAGTGGAGCGCACAGAGCCGAGTAGCGCTCAATGAACTTGCGGAAGTAATTGGTCAGGCCCAGGAAAGAACGCAAGTCCGTCAGAGTCCGCGGCACCGGCCAGTCACGCACCATAGCAGTCTTTTTGGGATCCATCCGCACGCCCTCCGCGCACACGATATGACCCAGGTATTCAACCTCCGACTGCGCCCAGCGGCACTTGGACAGTTTAGCGAACAGCTGCTCTTCCCGCAACTTACTCAACACCACGCGTAGGTGCTCCAGGTGCTCTTCCAGTGAAGAGGAGTAGATCAACACGTCGTCGAGGTAGCAGACCACGAACTTGTTGATGTATTCGCCAAACATACGGTCGATGACAGCCTGAAAGGTGGCGGGAGCATTGGCTAGGCCAAAGCACAGCACAGTAAACTCGAAGTGCCCAAAGGGCGTCGAAAAGGCGGTCTTCTCAATGTCCGAGGGCGTGATACGGATCTGGTTATAGCCCTGCTGCAGGTCGATGGACGAGAAGTACTGCGCACCCCGCAACTTGTCTAGTAGGTCATCGACGCGCGGAAGTGGGTAGCAGTTGCGCACAGTCTGCGCGTTCAGGCCGCGGTAATCCACACACATGCGCAGCGTCCCGTCCTTCTTTCCGACAAACAGAATTGGCGCAGAGTACGGGCTGGTCGACTTGCGGATCATACCTTTGTCCAGGAGGTCTTTCACTTGCCGCTCAACCTCCAGCAGCTCATCGCGCGACAGACGGTACATGCGGCGGTAGACAGGGCGCGCGCCAGGTACCAGCGGGATGGTGTGATCGACAGGCCGCACAGGAGGTAGGCCAGGTATGTCGCGGAAGACGTCAGCGTATTCTTTCAGCAGCGCCTGTACGCGGGGCTCAGAGGAAATGTCCGCAGGGACAGCAGGTTGCCCTGGGATAGGCGGGCTAGCAGCGGCAGCGCTACTATCAGGGGACCCCGCCGAGACAGCATTGCAAAGCAAGTGCGGGCGCAGAAGCATGACATGCCCGCCCGCCCTAATCTCACGAACAGCTTGGCGGCGCGACATCTCTTCGGGCGCGACCTTGTTCAGCATGTGCTGCATCGCGAGGTTAGGGTGCTTCTTCTTGGTGGGCAACTGCGCAGAAGCAGCAGAGGGCTCGCAGGCAGGGGGGTTAAGGGGTTCTGGTTCACCAGCGTCAGTGCTGTCGGTGATTGGTTTGAACCCAAGTAAAGCGGCAGAGTGCTTCACCGTCCCCTTGCGCAGCAACAGAGTGCCCTTGCCCAAGTCCAACTGCCCGCCATAGTGCCTCAGAGTAGCGGCGCCTAGGATCAAGTCAGCTGAATCAGTCAGGGAAGGCATGACAAAGGGCTCCAGAGTGAGCCGCAACTTGCCAAAGCTAACCCGCAGCTTGACCGTCCCCAGTATGGTTTGCTTACCCCCATCGGCGAGAGTCACGGCGGCCCAGTCAGATGGCCGCAGCTTCAATCCCAAGAACGCAGCCGTTGATTGGGCGAGGAAGTCGTACTATGGCACTACGCAAGAGCATTACGTACACAAGGGCACCACTACACACACAACTGGCTGCGGACGAACAGATATTTCATGCTGCTGATCTCTGTGGACTGAAAGTGTTCCCTTGCTACGGGAAAAGGGGCTGAGCCCCTCCACTCTCTGAGGCCAAACATCCTCATCACCCGGACATAGCCGGGGTCGGTCTGTACAGGCACCTAGCCAAACCGGGCGCTCAGCAGCCACACCGCCACCGCAGAGCCAGTCAGGAGACAGCACAGTTGTCAACAGCCACACTACTCATCATGCTGCTGCTGCCAGCCATGCATGCCCTGCTCGCCCCACTGCGGACCGCTGCCTAGACACCGGCCGGCCTCTCAGCCTGCGAATGTCAATTGCCCGCGGACGCGCAAAGGCACTTCTCGCTCCGCCCGAATTTTCCCAGCCACCTATTTACATGCAATAGCGGCTCGGTTAGTCTCGTTGCAGGTCTGAGATGACCACACATCCACCTGTAACAGCATCCAATTCCATATGCCGGTCACTCACACGCCCCACATGCCGCGGCGCGCAGCGCAGCGCCCGCCCGCCCCCACTCATTCGCTGTCCCCTGACAACTGTGTTCTGTACACCATTACCGTGTTACCGCCCCCAACGCCCCTAACTCCAGCCCAATGTGGGCATGGCGTCCTGCGGGTCGCTGTGCACATCATACCACAAAGCCGTGGCACCTATGGTCCGGTGTGGTCACCGGCTGGCCTGCTACAACTAATGCTACAGCCCATCATGCCGTCACGGCGCGGCGCCCTCACAAGACCCGCACTCCAGGTCTCAAGTGCAACTTCCATCCGCCCACCGCAGGACATTGGATGGAGAATGAAAATACGCCTCTATGCCCAGAACAGACGACAAACGGAAAGGTGTAGGCGGCTGAGCGGTGAAGGGCCCACCAGTTCAAAGAGCTTGACCAGGGCCAGGTTGCAGTACAATCGACATCTGTGAATCTCGTTCGCTTCTACAGCTGATGACTTCCGAGGTTCGTCACCCGCCGCGCTCGTCATGCATCAATGCTTTCAGCATCAGCTCACCGGCCCGGTCAAAAGGAAGAAGCGGCGAACAAGCCACTCACTTCAATGTTTCACAATAGCCAGCCAGCAGCCACGCCGCCACCCGAAGACCGCTACTTAAACCACCCCTGGCACCTATGGACCGCTGCCAGCACCCGCTGCCACCGCGCGCACCCTGCTGTCACCAGTGCGCTACTGCTGCTGCGGCGCCCCCGCCGGCCGCACAGCCGCCAGCAGCAGCTCATGGCAGCAGTCCAGCAGCTGGCCGAGCACGTGCGCGGGCACGAACACGCCCATGCACTGCTTGTGCTCCACGTTGTCGAGGCAGTACTTCAGTGCGCTAGCCATGCTCGCTGCGTCCTCCTGCCGGCTAGCGGGCTTCCGCTTCTTGTTGGCCCCGCACGCCGATGCCTGCGCCCCTGCAGCGCCGTCGTCAGCGAGCCACTTGTCCGTCTCTATGGGCTCGCCGCCGACCGCTGCCGCCGCTCCTCCCGCTCCGCCGGCTGCACCGCTGCCGCAAGTGCTGCCGCTTGCATCGCCCTTTTCCTGGTCCGTGGTTGTTGAGGTGTCCCGCGGATTCGTTCCCTTCTCGTGCCACATGATGCCGGTGTGCAGGCCGGCCAGGTACCGGCCGTTTGCCACAGCGCCGCCGCTGCAGTTAGGAAACGTCCCTGCACACGCGCGTTTACCAGCTTTAGGTATGAGGGCTCAGCAAGTAAGATAGATTTTATACTCAGGACCATGCAGATTGTCAGGGAGATAGTAGCCAGGGCAGGCGCCGTGACCTACCTGGGTACGAGCCGATCGCCTCGAACGCGTTCTTGCTACTGATCCACGAGACGTCACCCTTCGCGACCAGGGGGATGCCGGACTGCTGGAAGCCCGTGATGGTCTTGTCGGCCGCGAGCGGAAAGCCGATCAGCGTGACCGGCATCCCACGGAACAGGCCTATGCCGGCGTCCACCCTGTGAGGGCGTACAGGCACACCGCAAACGGGCAAGCAGGCCAAGTGAGCAACTGAGCAAGTACAACATGGTGACATCCGTGTGGCACATGGGCTCAGGTGGGACCCATGAAGGCAGCCACACTAGCCACACGCTCAAGTATATGTGCATAATGCGCCGAGAAGAACGATTGCTGGAGGTGGCTGCGCCCAGGAAGTCCCACGCGGCAATGAGCTGCTGCTGCCGTAGCCGTTTGCCCCCAACACCCATCACCCATACGGCGAAGCAAAGCCGGCCGGAGCATCACTCACTCAAAGGGGATGGCACCGCGAAGCAAGTCGGGCAGCTCGATGTTGTCGTCCAGCAGCAGCACGGTGACGTCGTGCTTTAGGAAGCTGGCGAGGTGCCTGCAATCAGGCGTGCCCGTGCGACACTGTCAAGAAGAGCCTCACGCAGAACCAGTCACATAGACCAGTACAGGCATCAAGCACGTTGGAAGGTGTGCAGTCCATTAAACCCAGCTGCATTGGGCCAGTTTAACGCGGATCGTCATGGTCTCTTGCCTGAGCTTGTGGCCGCAGACCGTGAAGCTCGACACGTCAATGCGCTGCCCAGGCTTGGGGTCCATGCAGTGGCGCGCGGCCAGCACAAACCGCCGGTTGTTGTGACTGACCAGGCAGCACGTGCCGACGGTTTCGCCCTTGTCCACCAGGCGCCACACATTCGAGCGAGACAAGTCCGCAAGTTGAAATGCGGCGTCTGCAACATAGGGGGCAGGGGAGCAGGAGACAGAGACAGCTTTCATGTTGCGACGTACGGCGCGGCACGGCACCCAGACTCAGAGGCTCGGCACACGCACGGAGCAGCGAGTGGCGCATGGCCGGCACGACGACCTCAAATCCTTCAAATGCGGCTAGATGGGATGGGACGTGCGACACTCAGCGAAGACAGGCCTGAGCGGACCGGCGCCGCGTGCCACACGCGCGCTCAAGTACCACTGCTCGCGCGCCTGCGACTCACCTGGGCCCGCCCCACCGGCGCCACCACCGCTGGCGCCACCTGGACCGGACTGGCCGCTCGAACCTGCGTCAGACTGCGCGCGGCCTGCAGGGTGGCCACCGGGAGGTAGGCACGGTGGCCGTTGAGGCACCCAGCACAGCGACTGGGGGCATGCAGAGCGTTTTCGCAGCACGAAGTCGCGACTCAATAGTTCAACGATTTGGGTGGCCATTAAGTTACAAGGTACACTGACAACACGTCGGCTTTGCAATTTCTGGACACGCGGTCCGGGACACACCTGCGATTACCAGCAGCAGCGCCTTGCGCACGCTGAAGGGCTCTATGCCGAGCCTTTCAAGGTTGGGCTCATCCAGCGCAAAGAATGCTCTGCGCTTGCTAGCGGCCGAGAAACCTCCCTTGTTCAGCGCTGCATAGCACCTTTCCTTCTCATCGTCTTCTAGCTGGTCGCCAGGGCAGCTGAATATGAACGCACGGAGGTCCCAGTTCTCCGTCATGGCGGTAAATCTACGTTTGCAGATTGCATGAGCATGAGCATGTTACATGGCTTGAAGTCCATGCGGCCCCACTAACTCCTTTGAGTCCGGAGGCGCGATGATAACTAAACAAAGGGGAATCAGCTAGCGGTTGCGCAATTCACTAGACCGAAGCGTTGTCACCGCGTGCAAGTAAGCAGCTAGCTTTTGAACGTCCGTGCCAAGCATAGCTCTTTTCATATCACTACCTGTAATACCCACTGCTTCCCTCAAGCTCGCGTACTTCGTGCATTCCAGCAAGACGTGCTTTTCGTCTTCCACGCCTCCATTCCCGCACAGCCTACACACCCGTTGCGCCCTAGCCCGGTACTGTCCCCCCGCCTGGGGGCGGTTCACTTCCAGGTCCCAGCAGCCCAAACGAAAGCGCATTAGGGCTATCAAATGCTTATGCGCCACGTACTGCCTCATATGGGCTAGTCTGCCTTGCTCAATCGATGCATCTTTTAGTGGCACTCCCATCCACTGCAGATACCTGCACATTTTCACCCCTGGCGCGCCGCCCACAGAGCGCCGCCCCCCACTTTCAGCAAACGATCGCGGGTCAGTGTGAAGACTAGTAGCCTCCCATTCGTGCATAAGTTTGCTGGAAAGCTCAGCTAGGAGCGTCCCAACCGGCAGCTCAGTTCGAAGCAACCATGCACCCAGCGCAGCCTGGCCTTGCGGTCCTTTTTCGGACCAGTCGTAACCTAGCTTCCTGCATACCTTATACAGCTTGCTTACCCAGCACATCCCCTGGAAAGCACTTGCTACTGCCGTGTTCACAGCATCCTCCAAGAACGTGTGCGCGAGTGACTTTTCTTGCTTGACTATGCGGTTCCAAAAACCAAAGACCAGACGCGCCCAATGCAGATGCATTGGGTACGCCGCGAATTCAGCATAAAGCAGCATGTGTGTTGGCTTACGCACCCCAGCCGCTCTCGCAAGGAAAGACGTCTGCAGCGCAACCATTGGGTCAACCAAGGCCTTCTCGAACAGCGTGCTGGCCTTCCGCCATTTGCCACGTATGGCCCCTTCCTGTGCGCGATCATAGCCACCGTAGCTGACCCCCTCGAAGAGAGAGTACAACGCGTCCGGCCCCCATATCTCTACACCATAGGACAATACCGATCTCACTTGCACATCGAAACAGGTGTGCATAACGTCAGGTGCCAAACAGCCCCTCTTGTCTAGCGCAGCTATCAAACCGAGAGCAGCTCTTTTACCCGCGGCAATCAGCTCCTGGTTGCAGGAATCGAACGTCGTGGCTGGCCCGTAGTAAAGGCCTAGGTACCGCGCGCGCCCCTTCACAGGGATTCGCACGCCTCCGTACCTAAGGGCAGTAGCTCGCACCGCAGACAGTTGCCTCTCTACTGAGGTGCCAGCAAAAACCATGATCTCACACTTGCCTATATTCACACGCATCCCGAAGGCCTCACAGAACTCATGCAACCTGTTTAGCAGGAACTGCATGCGATGGATGGACAGCGCACAGAACGTCAGATCGTCAGCGTACAGCAGGCAGGCCACAAGCTTGCCGCCAATCTCAGGTGCCTCATTACGCCACGTGCGACTGGGTAGTTCGTGCCTATCCCATGCATCTATGTAATCGGCCAGAGCTTCAATGAAGATCCCAAACAGGTCCGTGCTTTTAGGGCATCCTTGCTTAACCCCCTGCAGTGATGCAAACAGGCTGCTTAACTTGCCGTTCACTTTCACCCTTAGGCAGACCTTCTGATAGCATCTCTCTAGCACCGTCAACATGTGCCCGCTCACCCCTCGCTCAGCCAGTCGTTGCCAAAGCACCCATCTAGGCACTTTGTCGAACGCCTTCTCAAAATCAATCTGACAAACAAACAGCGGTTTTGCCCCGATAGCACTGTGCTTATGCGTAATGTGCCGCAGCGCGAACAGATGGTGGGCTGTGCTGTACCCAGCCCTGAAAGCCGCCTGACAGCGATGCCTTCCCTCCGTAACGTCGCCAAACTGTGCGAGCTGTGCCTGGTTGAGGGCGGCGTAGCAGATTGCAGCTAGGGCTCAGATTGGCTGCAGAATGCTTTTGAAAGGAAGAAGCGCAATGCGTAATGCATGAAGAAATTCATTGCAGTGTAGACTTGGAGGCGGAAACGGAGGGAAATTGGGTTCGGATACACAATCTCAGCACGCCCCGCGAACCCGCGCCACCACTTCCCCGCCAGGGCACACTATGCCCCCACACCCCACCCGACATCCCCGGCCAAGCGCGCGCAGGGCGGTAACCTGGTCTGTCGCGGCTGCGGCGCGTGCAGGAGGTGGCGCGGCTGGGCACTCGTGCTCTTTGCCGTCTACCGCGACCATGGCCAGGTGGGTTCGTTTCGCTGACGGTCAAGGAAGTGCGTGGCGTGGACGATCGGCACTGCGGTTTTAAGTCGGTTGCGCTTGCTGCCTGCGTGTCGACTATGACGCTGTGCGGCTGCTTGTTGGCGATTGCCACTGCCCACTTGGGCTCCGGGGTTGCAGGTTGGGCCCCTTGACGCAGGAGCTGCTCTGCTCTGCTCTGGTGCCATTGCTGCGCTGCTCTGTGCTTGCGTGTTGACATGCGCTATGATGGTCCTAGCATGAGGCTGCTGGCGAAGTAGAGCGGCTGCAGGGCCAGGACACGTCTTCGGACAGATATTTCAGTAGCGCTGCTGTTGAGTGGGGAGTGTTAACGATGTGTGGTGGACCATTGGCCTGTCCTGCCTTGCTTGGTGGCAGTTGCTGCTGGCGAAAAGACCTAAAAGCGATGCTGGGTGTTGCGTCATGGTGTGCCTCTGGCGGGTTGTGGCGTGGCTGGGACTCATGAGCGCAGCACAGAAGTGTGGCACGAGAAGGCCCAGATCGGTCGTACAGCGGCCTGGTCCCGTATGTTGTAACTTTGCATCTTATGGTTCGATGTGGCCGGCTGGCCTGCTACAACTAATGCTACAGCCCATCATGCCGTCACGGCGCGGCGCCCACACAAGACCCGCACTCCAGGTCTCGAGTGCAACTTCCATTTGCCCACCGCACAGGCCTTCTATCTTGTTTTGGGGGTAAACTCCAGGCCAGACTTTCCGGTCCCTTGCAGCGGGAATTTCAACTTTGGCTAAATTAAAAACAATTCTGGGGGGCAAGCCCCCCAGACCCCCCAAGAATAACTCTAGCGGCGCGGCTGGACCCCCACTTGGAAACTCTGGAAAACAGCCAAAATGGCCGATTTAACTCCATGGAGTTATAAGATACAAGGCCTGCCATTGGATGGATCGCTTCATTAATGGTATCGCGACTATTCAACTGAGAGGTTTTGGCCGAGCTTCCTCTGAGTTTCCTCTGAGTTTCCTCTGAGTTTCCTCTGAGTTTCCTCTGAGTTTCCGTTTAGTTTCTGTATCTCGCTCCTTTCGCCCCACAGTGCTGCGCCGCCCCCCTTTCAGTGCAGTCCTAGCAGCCCTGTGTGCATTCCCGTGTGCGGGAACACCCTGGCCGCGGCTGGGGTCGGCTGGCGCCGCCCCCACCGTGCCCGTCACCCTCACTCCTGGGCTGCGCCTTCCGCTGAATGCATCCCATCTGAATTTACACGCAGCTCACACGAAGCTTCCCAATCAGCGCCGTGCGCAACTGTGAGCTCCCACTCGCGCGCCACGCCAACCGCCAGCCAACACCCCCTGAGCTCCGCCGTACACCTGTGCACTCCCGTCGCTTCGCAGCCGGCCTCCCGCGCAACTCCCAGCTCCCATCCGTACAGCTACCCGACTCGTGCCAACGACCCGTGTTAACGACAGCAATAGCAGGACGGACAAAGCAGCCGCCAAACGCGCGCAGTTACGTACCAATACCTACGCCGGTTACCGAGCTCCGCGTCGGCGATGTTGCCCTCGTTGTCTACCTTTGTATACTCACCCGCATATATCGCCTGGAAACCCCTACCCGGGCGTTTGGCATCCAGCCTCGTCCCCGAGGTGCACCTGTATGCGACCCGTGTGCGTGCCCCAAGCTCGGCAGCTTCCCAGCCGGCACGCCGTACAACTACCAGCTCCCAGCCGCGGCAGCTACAGACACCCAACCGCAGCTCCTGTACGGCTGAGGGGGTTGGGGCACCGTACACGAGTTAGTTGGGGGTTAGTCGGAGCTGTCCTAGAACCGCCATTATACTATTTTTTGGCCACGCCCTCAACAATGCTATCGTGCCTGCGGGCGGTCAGCAATACCAGAAGACAGGGACCATCACGGTCCTGCTCAGCGCAGGCCAGCTCGCGGGCAAGCCACTGATAGGTTGGGGCGCGGCGGCCGCCGCCAGCGGCTCGGGCCATGATTGCCTCTACCTTGGCTAGGCTGGGACTGATGCCGTGTTCTGACAGGTTGTGGCCCAAATACTCTATCACCTCGGCTCCTGCGTGAGCACATAGAATGTCTGTCGACACGCGTACGGGCACGTCATTGTTTTCTTCCGTCAGCTGAACAAGCTCACGACCCAGGCAGCCGAACTCAGATTCAGTCGAGGAACCGGTGGAAGCCGGCAACGTCGTTGCGGCGGGGGGGGGAGGAGGGGGCAAAGGGGGAGGGGGGGGGGGGTCGCGCGCGGCGTGTGTAGCGACGACGGGCGGCCCAAAACCACGAGTCCTGGCCTCCTGCCGCCTCCTACCACCTGAGAGAACTACAGCAAGCATGAAATCATAAACACCAAATGCGTGGCAATCGTGCAATGGGTGGGCAAGACCGGCACGGGCACGACGCATGGCTTCGAGCTCGAAGGAACGCCCCTGCGCGTCCGATGGCCTCTACTTTTGCTGCTGCAGACCCGTGCCAAGGTGCTATTAGCTATCAATTCAACATTGAACTGTGTGGTCTTTACTGGCTTTAGCAGCGCTACTTGCACCCGGTCAAGGTCTTTCGTTTCAGCTTCCCGTCGCGTACCCTAGCATCATGCCGAGCGACAAGTACAATGTTGAAGACGCGGATATGACTGAGGTGAGGAAAGGACAGAGCGCGGCCTGGCATTACACCGAGTTTTGACGCGAGTTTTGGCGCTGTAGGAGCGTCTGGCGGAGCTGAAGGAAGCGTTCAAGCTCTTTGATAAAGACGGCAACGGTGAGCTGCGTTGGAGGAACAGGACAGCGCTGCAGAATCGCTTGATGTCTGCGGGCTTGGCGCTGTAGACGAAACCTGTCGCTCTATGCATGTTTGCGGGAAAATTAGGCCCTAGCAAGGCATGGCGCCAGGGCAGACATGACACGACACTCTGGCGGGCCGGTTTGCGGGTGACTCCGTGGCTTTGCGCCCACCGACACCGTAACTACCACTGGACGCGGCGCGCGAGGCGGCAGTGTCATCGTCGTTGCGGAGTTTGTCCTTAAAAGCCTTCAGGGACACAAACACGACCGGGCTGTCCAAACGGCGCGGCTTTCCTCACTCTGTGCGCCACACTGCAGGGCACATCACGGATAAGGAGCTGGGCATCGTGATGCGGTCGCTCGGCCAGCTCCCCACGGAGGCGGAGCTCAAGCAAATGGTCAAGGAGGTGGACACGAACGGTGCGTGACTTGCGTCGAATTGGTTTGGGGGAACGGAAGGAACAAGCGCACAGCTTCGTGTTGGTGACAGTGACAGTCTTCGTGTCAGGACCACATCGCCTGGTCTGGCTCTGCCCACAATACGATCTGCACCTTAACCACTCTCTTAACCGTCATTGACGTGGTTCGTTGGGTATGTGCCATGGTGGCCACTTGTTTGTGTCTTGCAGGCAGCGGGACCGTGGAGTTCCCCGAGTTCGTAAAGCTGATGAAGCGCCGGGTGCGGTTGCATGCGATCGGGGGCAGCACATGAATGCAGGCCGAGCACGCGTTAAGAGGCCGGCGCCCGGGGACGGTACCGCTTTGTGTGCCTGACCGCGTCAGTCAATCTGCGGGAACCTGTTACGATCAAGCAGCTTGAAGCTTCCCAAGCTTCACAGAACCTGCTACGGATTTCCGCCCTGTGCTGCTGGGCAACAACGCTGAGGCACCTGCTGCATTGCACCCTGCAGCCTGAGGAGCCGGCGGACCAGGAGGAGGCTCTGCGCGAGGCTTTCCGCATGTTTGACCGCGACGGCAACGGCTTCATCAACACCCAGGAGCTGAAGCACGTGATGTGCAACCTGGGCGAGGCGCTTACAGAGCAGGAGGTGCGTGGGGCTGGCACGTTAGCCTTGGGCCTTGGCATGGGGTTGGGCGGTGAGGCATGCAGCACAGCTTGCGTTCCGCGTCAGGTCACAACACGACAGGACCCTCTGCGGCTACCATGCTTGACGCTTTGCGACGCTTGGACCCTGCTGCCGCTTCGTGTTGGGCGCAGGCGGAGGACATGATCAAGGAGGCGGATGTCGACGCGGACCAGATGGTGAACTACGAGGTGGGTCCACGGCAACATCGCGTCCTTCATTGCATGCGTTTTCTTGGTGTCCTGTCCTGGTGATCACGTTGCCTGTGCTCATGAGCGGCCCCTGTGGTGGCCCTGTCGCCGCAGGAGTTTGTGCGCATGATGAGCACCCGGTGACTCCTGATGTGCGCCGGCGCTGCCGGAAGGCGGCTGGTGGTGTGGGCGCTTGCGGTCCTGTGTGTTGCCTGATGTGCGACAAGGTCAATACTGGGCCTCACACGTATGATGTGGGCACGCATGGCACCAGCAGGTGCACGCGTGAATCTCTCTTATTATTCATGAATGTGCACGTATGCGGCTGCATTGGGGAAGCAGCTGTTTCAACACATAGACGCCCGCAATATTGGAATGTGTGGGACGGTGGTGCAGACGGGGTTGCACCGCTGGCATTCGGGGCAGCATTTCGTTGCCCCAATGACCATGCACGCCGCTTATAGACTCCTGTAAAAGGTCATGCGGCTCGTGTCAATGTTGTGGTGCTCCTTCGGTCCTCCCGCACGCTTGCAAGTGCCCGCCTGTTACTGGAGTGCTTGCTAATGAATGCAATTGTTTGGGAACTCAAGATATTGCTTGCTGCCTGTGGGCCACGGGGTAGCAATTGCAAAGCTGCAGGGCTGCCGTCACGAGTTACGCAAGGCGCTTTAACAATGCGAATAGATGGCAAAGCTGGGATTATCAGGGGTGCGGGCGCGCCACGAACCCCGCAGTGTCTCAAGTCTCTCCAGTTCCTCACTTCCTCGCGTTCCTCTCTCACAAGCAGAAGTGCTGTAGTGCCACGCAAGCAACAGCGCACTGGGTCAACCGGTCAAGGCTGGGTGTCGATCGGCGTGAGCGAAGTGCTTTCGAAACGCGAACGCGCATGCATGTGACGCCAGAAGTTGTTGTCGTGTGAGGCTGTTGTACTGTGGAGCGAATGCTCAGGAATGTCTCATTACAAGGCCCATGTCCGCAAGCCTGGCCCATACAACTTGCTGCGGAGCAACAGCAGCCGGAGGATCACATGCCCGGCCTAGTGCTCGTGCTGCTCTCATGCCCCACACCCCCGAGCCCAGGACTCACACAAGACAGGTAAACACACACTCACTCGCGTGCTTTTGCTCTTAACAGCGTCACACTAGCACTTCCGTCACCTGAAGCGTGCTCTAAAGCTTCGCATGCCATACATGCTGGACGTGGCGCGGGTAACATACCCTCACTGCTGAATCATGAGCGCAAGCCTCCCGGGACCGCCGGTCGGGGTGCTAAACTCGTTATGGGCTCATGGCCTGCTTTGAAAGCTCTCAACCTCAACGTCCGTGTCCAACATGGACGGCTTCCAGCCGCACCTACTCCGTGCGTCCGTCCCACGACTTTGAACCCATGCAACTTTCCACAGACACGACACATGCAATTGGCCGCGTCTTCACTTTGTCTTGCGGTACCCCCGGTGGTAGCACCGCTGGCACAGGCCCCGGCAGAGGATCAGGGTGGCGGCGCACTTGGCGCGCCCACCACCCTGGCTTGGCGCGCTGTGAGCGACCACGGGCTTGCGCTTCTTCCACCCCGCGCATGTGTCGCGCGAACGCACCGCGGAGCCCGCTACCGCCGGGCGTCCTTGAACACGTCGCGCGCGTCCCGGGCGCCGCCACCGTTCCGATCCCGGCTCCGGCTGCGACTCCGGCTGCGCCGCCGCTCATCCCGACGGTCATCGTACCCGCGGCCGCCGCCGCCGCCACCGCCGCCGCCACCGCCACCGCCGCCACGGCCGCGCCCGTAGTCCCGCCCCCGATCGTAGTCCCGGCTGCGGTCATAGTCCCGGCCGCGGTCCCGGTCATCCCGGCCCTTGTCGATCTCGCGGCCACGATCCCGGTCCCGGTCCCGGCCGTAGTCCCTGTTGTCGCGGCGGTCAGCGCCGCCACCGCCGCCGCCGCCGCCACCGCCGCGCGCATCCCGCTCCCGGTCGTAGTCCCGCCGCGGCGGCGGCGCCTCCCGCCGATCGCGCGGCGGCTCCGGCGAGGCGGAGCCCCGGCCGCCGCGGGCCGCTGCGGCGCCGTCGCGCTGCGCAAGCGACGGGTCCCGGCCGCGGCCCTCCTCGCGAGCGCCGGAGCGGTTGGGCGCGCGCTGGCCGAACGCCACTGACAGTGACGCCTTCACCGAGGCTGGTCGCCGATTGCCTGAGTCGTCCACGCCACGGCGGTCTGTGCCGCCAGCGCCGCCGTTGCCCTTGGCCGTCGTGGGCAGGCTCCGCTTTGTCAACTCCTCGTTGATCTGGTCTTGCACGGGCTTGGGGATGCGCGGGAAGATTGTCTCGAAGTAGTACTGCGTATCAGCAAGCAGCACAGGCAGGGGGACACAAGGGACGGGCGCGAGTGCTTGAGCAAAGGCGTGCACCTGAATCAACCGGAGCCATGCATGGAAAGGAGCGGGTGCGCCCGCGCTAGGTGCCGACCCGAGTTGCACCATTGGTCTCAGCCTCCGCAAATCTCGAGTCTGGGCACGTGCACGGCGTGTGTTGCGGGAGGCGCGGCGTGGCTTTGCTGTGGCTAACGGGCCATCCGGGGGGATGCATCGGCTATCGCGTAGCGCAGCGCCATAGCCGCGTCCCTACCGACGGCAGGGGTTGTGGTGTTCAACATGGGTCCAAAGGTGCAAGCCAATGCTCCCGCCGCCATGTCAGCTCCGCTGCCAATGGCTGCTTTAGCGCAACACACAGCCGGCGGCTGCTTTCATCCAGGGCTGCACCCTTGCTCGTCCCTGTGCGCAGCACGACACTAGGGCACGAGGCAAGCATGCTCAGTGGGGGGGTTGCTGCCGCCCCTCTGTCAGCCACGTGGGCGGAGGCCTCACCTGCGAGAGCAGCAGGTCGCGCACGTAGTCGCCCATGGCCACCTCCTTCTCGTTCGGCCCGCTCGGCGAGAATTTCTGCATGCAGCGCGCACACACACACGATGAGCGGTGCCGTAATAGCAGGCACAGTACCTCTCCCGCCCGGGTTTGCGTCGTGCCGGCTGCGAGGTGCTCGCGGCTAGTGCTCGCGCCCGCTGACGCACCCGCGCCCTGGCACACCCACCTCCTGGTCCTTCACGTACGGCGCCACCCAGCCCCACAGCGTCTTCGGATCGCCCACGTAGCGCAGGTACAGGAAGCCCACCTGCAGGCCAAGAGGCAGACAGAGGAGCTTAGTGGGGCGCGGGCGACCGGGCACGCACCGTTGACAGTCTTCACCCTCGACATACGCCAATATACCCCCGACGCCCCGCCCTGCTCCGCCCCGCTCACCGCGCGGATGTAGGGAGAGTCCTTGTGGTCCAGCATGTCCTTCACCTCCTTCGCTGACAGCTTAAGGGTGAAGAGGCGATGCAGCAAGCAGAAAGCTGTGGATGGGCCCCGCGCGTTGCCGCTCATCCACGGCTCCACATGGTCGACCGACTCGAAGATTTCGTCCACAATGTCCGACCAATTGCTCAGCTCCGAGCAAGTCCCCTTGTAGTAGTCCGAGCTCAAGATGTTCTGGCGCAGAACGTTCTCGAGGTTAAAGGTGGTGGTGGAGCCATGGATTTCCATCCTGATAGCTGCTCACTGCCTACTGCGCCAAGCAAGGCCCCAGCGCAGCGCCGGCGAAAGCACTGCCACCACTGGCCGCTGCGCTGCGTGAGACTAGAGTGCCAGATATGCGCTTAACAAGCGTATGTCTGTATAGGTCAACGGAGTGAGGTCCCTTGCAAGGACCAGAGTGACGCAAAAGATTTTGGACTCCGACCACCACAGCGTGCAGTTTATTTGCTGATGACTCCTGGACGCGCTGTATCTCTATCGTCGGTATGAAGCGACTGCAGGGAAGTCCCACAAGCCCAGGCCCAATGGGGGGAACCTGGGCTTCCATCCCGCGCAGCGCTCTCTGATATCTATAATGCGCTCTGCGCATCTGCAAGCTTGTGCAACGAAATTCACATTACTCATGCCAGCGCAGTGTGTGCAAGTTAAGTTGATGCTTTTTTTGCACAACAGGTGACCTTACAGTCGCCTCAAGCGCTGGACGCTAGCGCACAAACAATTGGCTGTAGGGGGAAGTCTGCGTGCGGGAGCCTGGCTGCTTGCGTGCGGCGCGCGCCGGGGGCAGGCGCCAGTGCGGGTGAGCGCGGGTGCCTCCCACACGGTGCCCCGGTGTTTCAGGGCGCACGTCGGCAGACATGACTTGTAGGGCTGCCAGGGTTCAGTAGAAGGCTCCGGATATTACGCAGTGTCCTGCGGGGCCTGAACCCAGCGGGGCTGCGCTGGCCGCGTGTGGGGCCCCGTGCGCTGGCCGCGCGTGGGGCCCCGGGGGGCTTTCCGTGGGCTGGGCTATTCTGCAACAATACGCACGGTGCTGCCGCGGTATGCTGCTAGTACTGATTATCCACAGGGGCCTGTCACCGGCTGTCGCAGGAACTGGCACGGCGAAGGTAGCCCCGCCAGGCGCATGGTGTACGGCTGTCAGACCACCCTCGTCGCTTGCTGAGCCTACAGCGGCACTGGGGCCATGTGGGGACAGCCGCCCGATCGAGGCGGCTTCTCGCCGTCGTTCATTTTGGGCCTGGTGCTCATCATGTTCCTGCTGACGGTGAGGGCGGGGTTGCCACACAACCTTGCTACTTGGGCACCTGAAGGGGTTCGGGGGCTTGCTACAGAGGCAAGTATGGCTACATGCGACCGCAGCTGCTGTGGGTGCAGCGGGGGTTTGGAGGTGGCACTTGCTCAGCGCACAATGAGGCACACGACACAAACAATCCACGTTCCCCCGGCATGCCATGCCTGCTGCTGCGTGCTTCCGCAGGCGGACATGTCGGCGTGGGGGAACGGGAACAACGGCAACCCGCAGCAACTTCGGCTTGGCCAGCAGGCGCAGCAGCAAGCGCAGGAAGTGCGGGAAAAGGTGCGGGACAGGCAGGGTTGCACAAGCTGCGGATTGCCTATCACCATTGCTGTGTGAGGTCGCCGTGGTGCTCAGGTCGGCTCGGTACTAAGCGCAACTGCCGTGCTTGCCGCTGCCCACAGCTGTTGTACGAGCTGACACTCAGCAATGAGCGCTTGGAGGTGAGGGGCGGGCGTCCACGCCGTTGACATGTGGGGCGGCAGCACAAACAGTGCAGCAGTGGCACAACGCGGTACAGGCGCGCTCCAATTTCCAAACTCCAGCCGCTGACCCGCTGCTTTGCACGTGCACCCGCAGAAAGAGAACCGCCACCTTCATCAGCAGCTATTAGTGCTGCGGCGTCTGCTGCGCACGTGTCGCGGAGGGGCCGCCGGCAACCGAACGTTGACGCCTAGCGAGCTGGCGCAGCTGGCGCAGGTGGAGATAGACCTGGCGTCGGGCAAGACCAGTGCCGCGGCAGCAGGGGCTGGGGTTGGGGCTGCGGCTGGGGCTGCGGCGGTGGCGGGCGGGGCGGCGGCTGCAGCTGGAGCTGGTGCAGGCACAACGCAGGGCTCTGCAGCTGGCGCAGGGGTATCCGGGACAGGCACGGGGGCCGGGGTGGGGGAGCATCCGGACCACGGTGCCACACAAAAGCAGGCGGCAGGTGGGATAGGCGGCAGGTAGTTGGCAGGATAAGATGGTATTAGCCGCAGTACAGATGAATCCGCCGGACTCAGCAAGCCCGGTACGCGGAGAGAAGAGACAGGATCAGGGCTGGGCAATGCGAAGTTGGCTGCCGCAGTTTGCTGTTAGCGAAGTGCTTTTTTGCTGGTGCGCAGTCCGCACACTCCGGGCGCCCGGGCAGGTAGACGTAAAGCTGTAGTGTCAGTCGCGCAAGACGCTCCTAACGCTCTGCCATGTGGTCGGACGCAATCCGTTGTAACATCCCAGTTATACGCCTGATGCCCGCATGGGGCCACCGGACTTCCAAGTGCCAACCGAACATAAGATACTATCAGAATCGGCCTAACTAGACGGCAGCGCGCTGACACTGTGAGCGCCATGCTTTGTTTGGTGATGGACACCCCCATGCCCTATCCTAATGTGATAAGCTCCTCCTCCTCATCCACCTGCATCCTCGCCTGTTTCACTCTCTCTACTGCCGAACGCTGCGCGAAGGGCAGCCACAATCGCCACCCCACCGGCGCTCAGCTCCTGCTATGTCACACAGCCCGTGCCTTCACAGGCCTGGAGATCACCCTGTGACCGTGTTGTAAGCTACGCACGCCCCTCCTTCGTGACGCCGCAGGCCCGCGTACGGCATGCGCGCAACACCCCGTGACGAGCTCAGTGGTGGGCGGCGCCGCCCTTCCAGTCGTCCGAGTAGTAGCGGTTGCCGGTGTACTTGCACACCGCGGGGTTCTCCTTGGAGGTGCCCTTCAGGTTGATGTACTCCACCTGCAGGCAGGCCCGGTGGCAGGGCGTCAGGTGCGGTGCGTGCGGGCCTGAGCGCCGAGCGAGTCCTCAAGAAAGGAAACGGACCCGAGGAACGTAGGTTGTGAAGCAAAACGTATCGCCTGCCAGCTATGTTAGACATACGCGCGACCTACCGGGCAGCCGAGAGCCGGGTCGTCGCCTGCCGTTTGCATGACACAAGAGGGGCGCCGCATCGCACGCATGAGAAAGTGTTCAGGATTATGCAACGGAGCACGACCCCACCTGTACACCTGCGCTGGTTGGCAGCCCATGCACCATACTGCATCAGCGCCCCATCGGACCTTCCCTTCTCTTCCCTTACCCATAACAATCCCTTGCCACCCACGAAGTCACCCGTGGGTGTGCTCACTGCACGACAGCCCTGCACCTCCCCGCCCCCGCCCCTGCCCCGGGTCCCACCCACCCACCCGCCGTCCCACCCGCCGTCCCGCCCCACTCACTGCCGTACGACGCCACCACCAGGCCCTTGACCTTGATAGGCGCGACCTCGTTGATGTACTCCATGGGCGACTTCTTGTCGCCCTGCGAGTTTGTATTTGGGAGGGGCAAAGAGCCGGTCAGACCGCATGTGGACGGTATCGTACTGTGGTAGAAGGCTTGCGTCTGCCACACAGCATGGCCTCTGCCTACATGCCAGCGGCACGGCGGCTATGTGCGCGTCCAGCACAGAAGGTGTGGAGTTATTACCGCGGACCGCATGCGTCGTGCGAACCCTGGACTGAGGGCTAACCCAAGCAAACCTTCTCCTCATCCGCTCGCCCCTGAACACACCCCATCAACAAACCTATTTGATGCGCCTGGTCTGCTTGGGTCACTGAACCCCCTGACGGCCGCAACTATCCCACACACACCGCTGGCTTCCCATCGCGGCATACATGCTCGTGTGTGCTGCCGGCTGCTGCGCTAGCACAGCGTCACGTGCGGGCCAGCAACGGGGTACGCTCCCCGCAGCCCCCGCCCAAGCCCGAACGCTCGACCATCTCGTCTGCGCCACCCCGCAGGATGAAGGTCTGCCCGCACCACTCTTATTCACTGCTCCCAGCGCCACGGACTCACATCAAGCCACTTGTCGGTGTGGTTCTTGATGCCATCGCCCAGACCCAAGCCCGAAGTCGCCCGCAGGTCGCCAGCTGGCGTGGCACCCTTCACCGTCACTGGAATGTCCTTCGCCGTTGCGGAAGGCACGGGGACCTTCTTCCAGTCGAAAGTGGGAACCACATCGGCAGCCTTCGTCGCAAAGGCACCGCCAACGGTCTTGCTAATGAGCTGACGAGCAAGCTGCGAGGTCGCCTGCAGCGCCATGGTGACCAGCTCGGGTCTTTTGCTTCAACAATGCAAGTGGAGCTGGCCCGAAACGTGCAGAGCTAATCTGTCAACTACTTGGATATTTCGATATTTTATGAGGTCTAGGCCTTGCAGACGGCGAGCCTCAACGATTGCGCGCATGGGCTCGACGGACAGCCTTCGGCGTGCATGCAGCTTTTTCCCGCTTGCTGCCTGTTCAATACTCACATTCGCTATAAAATGTTGATACAAAGGAATGGAGCTAGCACCTTCAACTGTGGATGGCAGAGTCAAGGTGTGCAGGGAGGTCGCAGAGCTGGCGCAGGACTGCTTCGGGCCGCGCGGCAGGTGAGCGCAAGGTGCCCTCATATCGCTCAAGGAGTCTGTGTACGAGCCACGGGGGCCAGGGGTTTTCGGGGGGCTGCTCAGAAACGCGCCCAAAATTTGTACAGGCTCAAGGCTCTCCAAGCGGCGCCCAACACCCCCGCGAGCGTCCTCACATCAGCTAGCGGGCCGCTCTTCCAGGGTAAGAGGCGTGTAAACTCAAAACGAAGCGGTGCACCCTAGAAGCATTAGCCTCCAAGCGCACCCACCACATGACCGCAGGCATCCGGGCGGACAGTGCCTTTCAGCAGCTCTTGTTCAGCGGCACGGCTGTCGCGCAGTACGCCGAATTCGGAGAGGGCGGCCTGCTGAGCATCACCCTAGCGGCCAAGTAAGTGGGTGACTGGGATGGCGGGCAAGGCGTCATCCTGGCTTTACGTGGTCATCACCTGCTGTGTTGCAGGCTGATTCAGGCGGTGCTCGAGCGCTGCCGGTCGCGGAGGGACCGGTACGAGGCGTGCGCGACCCTCGAGCTCATAGGCACCAGGTGCGGAGTTGTGGTGCGCGTGGTATGAATTGGGTGCGGTGCGCATCGCGTGAAGCGTTCAAGTGAGGACGTACGGTTGCCGAGCATCTCACGCCTGCATGGGCAGTATACGCTACCGCCAAATCGCATGTTTGCTGCCACACAGGCTGCTAGACGCGTTGTCGTGCGGCACGGAGGGCCTGCCCCGCATCCCCTGCACCTCCCTGCAGCAGTACCTGGCACTCAGCCGCGGCGTGCTCGCGCCCAAACTGGTGAGACGACTGGTATCACTATGCCATGCATGTGATTAGCCACACATAAGACAGCAGCTAGTACGATCTTTTACATCCGAAGGAGCAATAGCCCGCCCTGTGGCCTACCTGTGCCTTCACGCATGGCCCTTGCTTCTACCGTCTTTCGTTCAGCTCCGCGTGTTGGATGCCGAAGAGCTGGAGCACTTGGTGCTGGCGGTCACAGAGGCGTTCGTCAACTCGTTGCCCGGCCAGCCCAGCGGCGACGCTGCGAGCAGCACGGCGACGTCCGCGCGTGCGTCGGTGCACTGCCTGCGCGGCGCAGCAGTGACAGACAGCTGTGTGCTTCCGGGCGTGGTGCTGCAAATCACAGACCTGCCGGCAGAGGCCTTGGAGCTCCTCAGCGTGGATGTGGAGGCCCAGGCAGGCGAGGCCGCGGCCGTGGAGGTCGGGGTGCTGCTGCTGGCGTGCAGCCTGGACACGCACCGCAACCAGTACAACAGCGCGGACGTGGGCGGCGGCGCGGGTGCTGCGCCAGCGCGCGGCGTGCCCGTGGTGATGGAGCAGCGCGAGGAGCTTGCGCCGGGTGGGTGTCATAATGTCATTGGGCGCGGGTGCAGGTGCCGGCACTTGTGCAGCAGCTGCCGGGGTTGGGGCGAGCGCATGACTGCTTCAAGTGGTTGCGAGAGCGCGTGCTGCTTGCTAGGGGTTCAAGGGGCACGTGCCATACGCTGAAGCGCCCTTTGCGTTGGCTGACGCAGGCGAGGCGGAGGAGGCCGAGCTGGCTGGGCTGGTGGCGAGCTTGCAGGCTGCGCTGGAGCCGGCAAGCAACATCCGGATGGTCGTCTGTCAGAAGGTGGGGAGAGCGGGCGCTGCCGCCTCTCTGTGTGGAACACTGGAGGTGGCCTCTCCTGGTGTGGAAGCTCATGGCGCATGCGTCGGTACCGCAGTGGCACGGCGACTGGACAGCAGAATTGCTGCACGCTAACGGAAGCCATGTTTGAATTGTGCACGCGTTGGCAACAGGGGATTCACCCAGCGCTGCAGGAGTGGCTGCTGGCGCGGGGAGTGGTGCCATGCCAGCGGCTGGGTGCGGCGCGGCTGTCGGCGCTCGCCCTGTTGGCGGGGTGCACCCCCCTGGACACGATTGCGGGGCCGGCTTCAGGACACCAGCGAGCGAACACCGGCTTCAGCCGCATGCGGCTCAGCACCGTGGTAAGCATGGGCTGGCCATGGTACTCGGCATGCTCGGTCTCGATGGCTTAGCATGCCCATGTCACTATTCCGTTGCCGCCATGCAATCCGTCGCGGCTGCAACTTGTGCCGCACAGTTTGTGGGCGGGCATAGCCTCCTGCAGCTGCGGCCAGGCGGCAGCGCGGTGCGGGAGGCGACCAACTGCACGACCCTGCTGCTAGGGTGTGCGTCGGATGCGCTCGCGGACCACCTGCGGCCGGCTGTGGAGGCAGCCCTCAAGCTTCTGAGAGGCACAATGAACCAGGTAAGGCATGAGGGGGCCAGGCGTAAAGCTGGGCGTCGTGATGTTGAAATGTATGCACCGTAAACGCGATACTGATTCGGGATGTTGATCCACGCAGGACGCTGCGGCGCTTGAGGGGGCTGGTGCTGCAGAGCTGGCGCTTGCGAAAATGCTGGACGGCTGGCGTGCTCGGCTGGCTGGCAGCAGCTGCCTGCAGCGTGACCTAGTACAGGACGTGGCGTGCGCACTGCGGTCGATGAGGCGCCTTGTACAGGGAAAGTTACACGTGTGCAGCACCGTTCCTGGCGCTGCTATGAACACACCGTATGCAGTTATAGACTCGGCACCTTGCAAAGCAGCAGCTATCCGACGCGCCATATATACCGCAATCCAACTAGTCCGGCTCGCAAGCCACCCCATGTAACCACATCATCAATGTTGTGGTGCCCGCTGCATCCGTTTCCAGCCCCAGAAACTCTGGGCCAAGTTTGGAGCAGCAGACCTATTGATGACCGCTTGATCTAGAAAGCTTCATGCGGAGGCCATGAAGCTTTTCGTTTACCGTAGCCCGGTCCAGTAGCCCGTGCGCCTTCTGCCCCCCTCACCCGACAACGCCCGGTAGCGTCCACCCAACATCCTCAACTAGTTCCAACTTCCGCCCAGCTCCGTGCTGCGCCAGCCAGTGGCATGCTTTACTTGTGGCCCTTCTTGTCCTTGTCGTCAGTGGCACCGGAGGTCATCATGCGCACAAACTCCTGTGAAGTGCGCGACAATGGGCCCGTTAGCCATTGCACGGGCGCTTGGGAAACGAGGGGCACGCATCCGGTTTTGCAGACGTAGCTCCATTCGGCGCCCTCCCTTCTGGTGCTTTCCGGCGCACCCCATATGCTCACCTCGTAGTTGACCTGGCCGTCGCCGTCCACGTCGGCCTCCCTGTTCATACCCAACGGAACAGCAAGCGTGAGACGTTGCCCGAAGCCGCAGCGCGGTGTTGCAAGCTCCATCGTGTGGCCGAAGCACCTTGCAACAGCAACCTTGCCCCCAACCAGCCACCGCGACCCATACAAGACTGCGCAGCAGAACCATACCGACGGGCTTTGTATAAACCGCACGTACCGGATCATCTCGTCGACCTCCTCCTCAGACAGCTTCTCGCCGAGGTTGGTCATCACGTGCCGAAGCTACGAGAGAGGCAGCGTTGGTGTAGCGAGGGAGGCGAGTCAAGTTGGGACGCACGCATACCCTTGGCCCTCTTCAACACCCGTGCTGCCTTGAGCACGCATACCTTGCCCCCTTCCCAGACCCTGTGATCTGCGGTTGTCGCGAACGCTGCGCCCCCTTGCACGCCGCGGTCAACTCAACATGCCGCATGTCCATGCAAACTCACCTCAGCCGCCGAGATGAAGCCGTTGCCATCCTTATCGAACACCTTGAAGGCTTCCCGCAGCTCGTCCTCGTGGTCGGTCTCCTAAACGAGCCAAGCGCAGACAGAACGCGGTCATTTTCCGACTTCCAAGCGCGGGGGCCAGCTCCGAAAGCTCACCTTCATCTTGCGGGCCATGAGCATCAGGAACTCAGGGAAATCAATAGTGCCGTTGCCGTCAGCGTCCACCTCGCTGATCATGTCTTGCAGCTCGGCCTCAGTGGGGTTCTGGCCCAGCGAGCGCATCACCGTCCCCAGCTCCTTGGTGGTAATCGTGCCTGTCAATCATAGGTGCGCAAAAGAGAAGGTCACTGCCCCGCTGGCTGCACCCGGCGATCGGCGCCAAGTAGGCCGCGGAAGAGGGCCCGCGGGGCCCGCCGGCATACTGTCCCCGCAGCTGACATGATGCAGACATGAGCAGTTGATCAGAATTCGCAGTTCTGGGCGAGCCCGAGGCCTGCACTGTCCCTGCTGCAGCGGGCCAAACGCCTCAGCTGCGGCACTGCTTCGGAGCGCTGCACCCCTGAGACCTGAACCCCTGCGTGTCGCCCTTTGCGCCTCAAGCCCCATGCTGGCCTGCTTAAACGAGCTGCCGGGGCCGCGTGGAGTCCGGGCCAGTGACGCACCATCGCCGTCCTTATCGAAGAGGGCGAAGGCCTCCTTGAACTCGGCGATCTGCTCCTCAGTCAGCTGCTCGGTGTTCGTGGCCATTTTTCGGCAGGCGACTCGCTAAGGCGAGTTAGGCAGAGTTCAAATTGCGCGAGGAACTCTGTCCCGAAAGCTGAGGTTAACACCGAACAGATGGAGCAGCTTGTAAGTTACTGCTACGATCAGCAAGTGTCCTGGGATACGTGACACGAGAGTCAGTCTAAGAAGCCAGCGAGCGGCCCCATTCGGCAGCTCAAATTTGAAGCGCTCCCTGGAACGCCATCCCCTGCCAGCTCCGACTGTCGAATTGCACACTCTAATTGACTTAAAGCGTGAGTCTGCGCGGGCTGACAGAATCCGAGGGACCCTGAACCCGCGCCTTTCACACCGGCGACCCAACCCACGACCTAACCGTCCACGCCGCCCCGCAACCTAGTGCGGGCGCGTGAAGCGCGTAGGGTTGCCTGGTCGCAAAGGGCAGCATGGGCTCAACAAATGATATATCACTGCCCTACGGCTGGCCACATCACAGTACGGTTGGGGGCCCTAGGTAGGGTGGCTGATGGAACAGCGCAAGGGATGCGTCTCAATGCGGTGGCACGTAGTGCGCTACGTCGATGCGTCTCACGCGGTGTGGCGTCGCATGTGTCTGTCTGGTGCTATAGCCTGGCCGGGCGCCCGGAGTGTGAGGACCGCGTATCAGCAAACTGTGGCAGCCAGCCAGCGCGCATCATCGGTACAGTAACCGCGAGTCTCACAGCCACAACTTGCCTCCACTATTGCGCACGGGCCTGCTGGGTATGGGATATCATCTGCCACAGCTGGGTATGTCACTTCTTATCCCCATACCCTGGTCCTACCAGCGCAAGGGATGCGTGGCAGCATTCCCCGTGTGGACAGACGAAGTCCCAACACCAGCAAGCTCAGCGCGCAAATATGTAGGCAAATTCACGGCAGGGCACCGCGGTTACTGCGCACTGGCTGGCTGTCTCAGTTTGCTGACACGCAGTCCGCAGTCCTCTCTGACCGGGCGCCAGGCCAACTTAGTAATGCACCGGGCCTGCGCACGAGGCCCAAGCATGCAAGGTGTTGACGAGTCTGCAGTGCCAGTGGGCGTTGCGCTGCTTGCCCTTTGCACAGCAGGACCGCAGGACGATGCAGTGCATGCCCGCCGCGCGCAGAGCACGTCCTTGTCCGCTACTCCGCTGGGGCTCTACCGCCGCGGGGGCAGCGTGTCGATGGGGAGCAGATAGCTAGTGATGAGATAGGCGAGGGTATATATGGCCACCATGACGCCGGCAGTCCGCCATGTGTTGCCCAGGAATTCTGCACTCGACATCCGGCTGTCCGGCTCCGAGCCCACTCACTCAAGGAGTCAAGGTGCAATAACAACAGATGGTCGGGTCAGGGATGCAGTCCTGTTCTTTGTTGCACGCCTAACTGCAGGCGCAGTCGTGACTGGGGCCTTCGGAATTGCTTGTTTGCACATTCCAACGCCGTTTCGACCCATACCAGCCAGTGCGGCGTTCATTCGTGGCTTTGACACCCCAGGACAGAACTGCCGGCCCCGAGCAACACAGCCCGCTGCACACCAAACAGCGGCCTGTGCTGACACGTCCACAGGCCCGCCTGTCTCTCGAGTACGATCATTGCCTGATTCCACACTCACTCGGGACCAGCTCTCCTCTCAAACACTGCCTAATTGGTGCACCCCATCACAATGCCTAACCCTAGCCTACCTGCCTGACGGCTGCAACCGCTGTGCCAACTGCATGCTGGCGCGAACCCACAGTTGTGAGCCGCAAGCCGCACAACAACGCAGCAACCCCTCCTCCTGAAACATGCCGGTCATCTTCGTATGTATGTATGTATGTATGTGTCTGCTCGCGTCACTGGTCCTACTACCACAAAACCGTCCTGCGGTGTCCCTGATGTGCAGGCGTCATATCACGGCCTTCCACCAATTTATTTCATCACGGTGGCCAGCCAGGCGTCATACTTCTTCTCCCAGTCAGCGTACTCGGCCGGCTTGTCGTACGTGCTCTCCTTGGTCACGGGGTTGTGGTAGTAGGTCACCAGGTACTTGGGGTCCTGCGCGTACGGCGCCGTGTGCTTCTGCCACGCCGGCGGCGGCGGCTCCGGGTTGTTGCGCACCTCGTTGCTGAAGCGGTACTTGGCGTCGCCCGGCTGCATCTGCGGCAGCCTTGAGAACTCATCCGGCTTGAGCACCTGGGGTGGTGGCGGGAGCGGGGGCGGGGCGAATGACGGGGTTGAGCGATTCAAACAGTGAGGGCGTTGGTGGCATGGGGTGCGGGTTGCGGGCGCGAGGAGACATGGGCCAGGCGCTGATGGCGCATGGGGTAGCTAGGGAAACGGCTCCCGAACGCTCTCAAGGTGAGGCTATCCTTAAACCGCTGGTGTCTGCAACCGTGCAACGCCAAGGGCTTCGAGCCAGTCGCTTTCGCGGGCGCGCTGCTACACCCGGCTGGCGCGCGCGCACCTGCTTGGCGATGCCGTCGTCCCCGGGCTTCTTTGTGAACCGGTCGGGGGCGGCCGCCGTGTCGCTGGGCCCCGGCGGCGGCTTGGGCGGCCGCGTGGCCGCGTCCTGCCGCGCGATGGCCGCCAGCCGCTCCGCCTCCTTGGCCGCCGCCGCCGCCATGGCGCCGTCGTACGCCTGCTCCGCGTCCTGCGGGCTGCCCGCCAGCTGGCGCGTGGGCTTGGTCAGCCCGTTGGTCTCGCCGCCCTTGATCCAGGCCGCGAAGGGCGCCTCCCACTTGCAGCCCGCCAGCGGGTGCTCTATCGTCACGCCGTCCAGGAACCAGTCCGCGCCGAAGCCGGAGCCGTCCTGCCAGGCGCGCACCGCGGTGATGTTGCCCACGTCCGGCAGCGTCAGCCGGAAGCGGTCGCGGCTGCCGCGCTCGAACAGGCTCTTGCTCTGGTCGAAGGTGTGCTTGGCGTTCCCGCGGCTGCCGATCAGCTCGATGCTGGTCAGCGCGTCCGTGCCCGCGCCGAACTTGTTGCCCGTGGCCACCGTCACGTCGTACTGCACCAGCGGCCGCGGCGGCGGCTTGGGCGGCCCGGCGGCTGCGTCCTGGTCCACGGCGGCGGTGTCGGCGCCCGGTGGCGGGCCCTCCAGCGGCACGTCCCGGGCCACGGTGGCCGGCAGCATCTTGCCCTGCGCCGGCCCCGCGCCCTTGGGCACCCAGTCCCGGCAGTTGAAGCGCCACTCGCGCTGCGACGGTAGGTGCGTGAGCAGCACGTGGTCCAGGTGCCAGTTGTCACCCATGCCCGGGTTCTCGATCCATACTTTGCACGACAGCACCTCGCCCAGCTTGGCGGGCGCCGCCACGAAGAACTCGTCTCGCATGTTGCGCTCGAACATGGCCTGTGCGGTGTGCACACAGCCGAGGTGGGGGTTCCATGCATGATTACGGTAGGTATGGGGCAGGGCCGTCAACGTTTGAACGGTGCCATGGTAGGGTGCTGCAGATGGGCGTGACCTGGCGGCGGGCAGGTGGAGCGGGCCACAGCGGGGCTGCGACGTGGCGCGGCGGCGCCGCACGGAGCCCCACTGCAGCGCTGCTGCTGTCGCATACGGTAGGTAGACAACCCGCCCTCGGCCCAGCTGCCCGCCCGCGCCCGCGCCCCCAACCCCCTCCCCGAGCACCTTGGTCTGCGTGAAGACGGGTACCCAGGTGGTGCCGTTGATGTCCGCGAACTGCAGCATCACCTTGGCGTCCGTGCCCGCACCCATCACGTTGCCGGTCATGGTCACGAGGCGGTAGCGGTCGCCCGCCACCGCCGGCGCGCCCGCCACACCTGCGACACGCGCAGCATCGCCACCACCCACACGCAGCCTCCAGGTCAGGCCAGTCCACGGCGCCAGCGCCATGCGTACATGCACAACGCAACGCAAGAAGCTGCAAGTACGACGTGCGACCGGCAAGCCCTTGTGACATATCGAGGCGCCCCACCTGCGGGCGACTCGATCAGCTCCAGCGGCTGCTTCTCGCCCGCGATGGCCTTCTCCGCGCTCCACTCCTTGACCAGCCCGTCCTTGCTGCCGAACCAGGCCCCGCACTTCCAGCGGTAGGTGTGGCCGCGGTTCATGTCCACCACCTCCACCCAGTCCAGGTGCCAGTCGCCGCCCGGCAGCAGCGTGCTGCCGCGCTCCACCACCAGCTGCACGCGGGGAGCGGGGGCAGGGTGAAGGCGGGGTTGCGTGGGTGGATGGGTGGGTGCGGGTTGAGTACGGCATGCAAGGAGGGACAACGGCGTTAGGGAAGGGAGGGCAAGCACGAAAATGGTGGTGTGAAGGAAGCTGGCAAGGCTGTGTGTCTGTCGGGCCCCCTCCCCCCCGCCTGTCCGCTCCCAAGGCAGACTCACGCCCCGGCAGGCCGTCGCGCACCTTGCTGATGGGCGTGCCGCAGTCCTTTTCGAGCGGGAACTCGAAGAAGAACTGGTCCAGCATATTCCGCTCGAAGTTGTTCTTGGAGTTGTCCAGCGCGATCTCGGCGCCGGTGAGCATGCCGTTGGGGCCCCACACGCGCACCCACACCTTGGCGTCCGTGCCCGCGCCGAAGATGTCGCTGGTCTGCGTCGCCACCTTCCACCGCACCTGCGCAGGCAGTGCACAAGAACGGTCACGACACCGGGCATGCTGGTTGCGTGCAACCGCAGGGGCACACAGCAGCAGCAATGCTGCACCCTGCCCCCGCTACCGTGCCCAGCGACCCGCCCAGCCCCCTACAGCAGCCGCACCTTGCCGGGCGCCAGCTCCTTGGCCTTTTCGGAGCTGGACTCGAACAGCGTCACGGTGGTCTTGGCGCCCTCCAGCCAGTCGCCGTAGCGGAACAGCGCCCGCTCGCCGGTCTTCTTGTTGAGCACCTCGATCTGCTGCAGGTGCCAGGCCGCGCCGAAGCCGCGCTCCACCTGCGGCGCGCACACCCGGGGATGGCCGGAGCCACGGTCGGTTGATTGGAGGCGCTTGAGCGTCAGAGCTCGTGCCCAACGCCCGGCCTTGGGCCTGCACACAGGGCTGATCCACGCTCTGCGCCCCTGGTCCTCCCCCGCGCCGCACCCCCGCCCAGAGCCTCCACCCACCAGGCGCACAGTCGCCTCCGTCAGCTTGCCGATGTTGGAGCCCATGACCGTGAACACGTCCTCGCGGTTGCGCTCGAAGTTGTTCGCTGCAAGGAGTGGCCAAGCGCGCACACGAGTCACCAGCTTGCCGGTCAGGCGCGTGCGCCTGACACACTTCTCTCCGTGCGCCAGCTACGCTACCAAGCTCAGCAGAAGGTCAAGCAGGAGTGCAGCTCGGATAGCTGGCCGGCCTCCGCCAGACTATGGGTACCACTCCCGGCCGCCTCACCGGCGTTCTCGAGCTTGGTCTCGCCCATGGCGCCCTTTTCGCCCTTGAGCTGCAGGAACACGTCCCCGTCCGTGCCGGCGCCCCGCACGTCGCTGGTGAACACGTGCACCTCGTACTCCGTCTGCTTCTCGGCGGCCTGCACAGCCGTGCGCGCAACACACACGATGCCGGCAGCAGCCCATCCGTTGAGAACTCGAGACACGCATCGGCAGCATGCAGGCTCTGGGCATGATACCGGGCCGTGGCGCAGCACCACACCAAGCTACAGCAGTTGCTAGCCGCCGCGTCAGCCCCTCCGCACCTTGGCGGCGTCGATGCCGTCGGCGTACAGCGTGTGCGACCAGCCCTTCTTGTCGTCCAGCCAGTTATTGTAGTTGAAGCGCGCGCTCTCGTTGGTGACCGTGTTGGTGACGGTGATGTGCGCCAGGTGCCAGGCGGCGCCCAGGCCCGTGCCGCTGCACACCACCTGGCAACTCTGGATCTTGCCAATGTCGGGGCCCTGCGGGAAGAAGGTGGACAGCGCATTGGAGGGAAGTCCAGGAGGGAGCGCCGTGCTGGGTGGGTGGGTAGGAGACTAGGAGCATGCAGGTTGGGCAGGAGCGGGCAGGAGGCGTAAAAACCCCCACGGCAGTTGCGCGAAGCCGCTGGCCCTTGCTCACTCTGCTCCGCAAAGGGAAATCCTTCCCACCCACCCACCCCGCGCCCGCACCCCGCGCACCATGAAGAAGAACGTGTCGACCTGGCCCCGCTCGAAGTTGTTGGCGCTGGACTCGAGTGACCGCGCGCCTGTGTCGCCCTTGCTCCCGAACACGGTGACGGTCACGTCGCTGTCGGTGCCGGCGCCGCGCACGTCGCTGGTCTGCACCTCCACCTTGTAGCTGTTGAGCGACGCGCCGGCCACGCCTGCGTGCGTGGTGTTGTGAAGTGAGGATGAGGTGCATTGCGGGTAAGAAAGCGGATGTGCCGCTGTTGCCAGGGTGCTAACATGGGGGGGCGTGCGGCCGCACTTGGAATGGGCACTTCCAGGCACGGGTGCAGGGCGCCTCCAGGGCTTACCGGCAAGCAACTCTTTGCGGCAGCTCTTCTCGCCCTGGTCCTTGGTCTTGCGCAGCCAGTCGTTGCAGGGAAAGAAGTAGGATTTCTGTGTGGCCGTGTTGAACACCTCCACCTGCACACACACGTCAGGTGTGCGAGCAGAGGCAGCTGCTCAGGTACGCGCCGCAAGTCCACCTCCTTATGATAGCGTGGTGCCAGTGCGCACATTTGTGTCCTAACACACGAATTGCTGCAAGCATGGCCTCCCGCCGACCACCCGTGCTGCCCACATTAGCGCGCCGCCTCACCTGCTGCAGGTGCCAGTCCGCCCCCAAGCCGCTGTTGTCGTGCCAGATGACCACCTTCTGCACGTCGCCCACGTTGGTGCCCTTGACCACGAAGTTGTCCACCTGCCCGCGCTCGAAGTTGTTGGCGGCCGTCTCCAGCCGCGACTGGCCCACGGCGCCCAGCTCGCCGTGCATCTCGATGAACACGTTGGCGTCCGTGCCCGCGCCCCTGCAGGACGTCGTACACAAGCACAGTGCTTGCGAGTGAATGCGAATGCAAGACGCCATCTTGAGCTCCAAGCACGTACCGCAGTCGTAATCATGACGCAAGCAGCCACGGCACGGCATTGGTGCCGGCACACCGCACACCCCAAGCCCCGCGCGCTCACGCATCATCGCCCTAGCCCGCTGTTGCAGCCCCGAGCGACCCCGGCAACACAGGACTCAGGGCGAAGCCTTGCCGCTGCCCTCCTGGCCGCACCGCACCGTATGTCGGAGGTGTAGGTGGTGATGCGGTAGTCCACCAGCTCGGTGGTGGGGCCCGCGCCGCCGTCCCGGTTTATGAAGTGGTCCAGCCCGTTCTTGTCGTCCAGCCAGCCCTTGAAGGGGAAGCTGTACTGCTGGTTGGTGGCGCTGCTCACGATGTCGATCTTCTCCAGGTGCCACGCCGCGCCCAGCCCCGTGCCGCTGCTGCGCACGCGGATGCGCTCCGGCTCGCCCACGTCGCGCCCCTTGAGGATGAACGTGTCCGTCTGCGAAAGGGGCGCCCAGGGGCCAGGCGGTGAGGGAGTGGTGGGCGAGGCAGCAGCACGGCTAAGAGATGCGGGGAGTGCGGTGCACTGATGCGGGGCAGGGATCGCCTCCAGCGCCGCGGCTCACCTGGTTGCGCTCGAAGTTGTTGGCGCTGTTGTCCAGCACGCGCTCGCCGGTGTCGCCCTTGGGGCCGTAGATGGTGAGGAACACGTCGGCGTCCGTGCCGGCGCCACGCGTGTCGCTGGTCTTCACCATCACCCGGTAGCTCGCCTGCACACGGCCCACGTGCGGTTAGGCGTGTAACATCGACCTTCTACGATGCCTTGTAACAACCCCAGTGAAAGTGCTTGTGTCCCGAGCGGCCAAAAAACAGCGCGCGGCGCGAGACTCACGATGCCTGCGTCCGCGGCGGCGGCGCCCGTGAGCAGCGTGCGCTTGCAGCCGTCCACGCCCTTGTCCTTGCTGGTCTCCAGCCACTCGTTGCAGGGGAACACGTACATCTTGTTCAGGACGGGGTGGAACACCTCCACCTGCTGCAGGTGCCAGGCCGCGCCCACGCCTACGGACCTCGGCGATCGCGGTGGGCAGGTTAGCGGCAGCATATTTTGCATGACGTGGAGACCCAGGGGCAAAAGGAGCGCAAGGGTGGGCGGCAAGCGAATCCCGCCCCGCCCTACCCAGCCCCGTACCCGATCATCGCCACCCCTCGCTCTGCTCAACTTCCCCCACGACACCGCTGCGCCCACCCACCCGAGTTGTCGTGCCCGATGACGATGCTCTGCAGCTCGCCCACGTCGCTGCCCTTGAGCTCGAACTCGTCCTTGCGCCCGCGCTCGAAGTCTGCAGCGTCAAGCAGGCGCAACGCATGTCACCAGCCCCAAGGACCGACCACAAGCACCCTGCTGCAACACCATCAAGAAACCCCAGGCAGGAACCTCAGGCAGGAACCTGCCCAGAACCCCAGCTTGCCACCCGACCCACTGTTGGCGGCGGTGTCCAGCGTGGTCTTGCCCACGAAGGCCTTGTCGCCGTGCATCTCGATGTACACGTTGGCGTCCGTGCCCGCGCCCCTGCACAGCACCGTAGTACAGGCCACACACGCTCACGCCCGCAGGCATGCAGCGCCAACACTGCCACCATCCTGCCTCGCCAGTCCGGCCCCCCAAACCCGCCCGCGGTCCTCTTTGCTTGATAGCTGCTGCCCTCCATTACCAAGCCTGCATGCCGGTGTGGAATGCATGCTTCGCAGCTGACTCGCACGCACCTGATGTCGGAGGTGTACACCGCCACCTTGTACTTGACCAGGTCGGCGTCCTCGGTGGGGTCGGGGATGCCGTCGCCGTCCCGGTCCGGCGTGAGCACGTGCTCCAGCCCGTGCTTGTCGTCGATCCACTTGCCGAAGGGGAACACCAGCTTCTCGCCGGTGGCGCTGGAGATGACCTCGATCTTGTTCAGGTGCCAGGCCGCGCCCAGGCCCTTGCCGCTGCTGCGGATCTTGAGCCGCGACACGGGGCCCACGTTGTCGCTGACGATGATGAACTTGTCCTCCTGGGGGTGGGGTGGGAGGCGGGGTTGGAAGCGGGGCCGGGTGGGAGTTGGAGCGTGAGTTGGCGGCGGTAGGTGTACGGAGCTTCGGTGAGTGTCCAGCACGGCGGCGCTCAGGCAGGCATTCAAGGTGGGCTCCACGCACCTGGTTGCGCTCGAAGTTGTTGGTGCTGTTGTCCAGCAGCCGCTCGCCTACCGGGGCACAAACGAGGAGGCAATTGATGAAGGCGGCAGCGCAAGGGCGAGTGGAACTGCTGCGTTTGGGAAGGGAAGCCTTGCGTACCCGTGTCGCCGAGGGGCCCGTAGATGGTGAGGAAGATGTCCGAGTCGGTGCCGGCGCCGCGCATGTCGGACGTGTACACCGTCACCTGCGGCGAGGTCCACAGCAGCACACTGGCGTCAGAACCATCGCCGCACCCCAGCAGGGGCCCCGCGACGCCGTGCCAAGCCCGCCACACCGGCTGCGGCCTGCGGGCCGCCGCACCGGCAGCTCTGCCCAACGCGCCCTTCAGCGCACCTTGTAGTTGGTGGGTCCCTTCTGGTCGGCGCTGCCCGCTATCAGCTCCTTCTTGAGCCCGCTCGTGTCGTCGCCGACCTTGCGCAGCCAGTCGTTGCAGGGGAAGAAGTAGGTCTTGGAGGTGTTGGGGTTCGTCACCTCCACCTGCGGGATGGCGCATCGGCGGTAAGTGTGGCGCCTTCATCAACACGCCCGCCAAGGCAGGCGTCAGCCGCAGGCGCCGGAAGGCATAAGCATCATCACCCCACACAAAACTGCAACGAGTGACAACAAAAACGTCACCAAGGGCTGCTACCGGATGCGGTACACGCACGCACCATCTCCAGATGCCAGTCCGAGCCCATGCCGCTGTCGTCGTGGCGGATGACTACCTTCTGCACGTTGCCCACGTCGCTGCCCTTGATCTTGAACGTGTCCACCCGCCCACGCTCGAAGTTATTGGCTGCGAGCGCAGGCAGCGCAAGGCCACGGGAGGGGCGGCGTCAAAGATGGACGCGAGGCCGCAAGACCCAGGCTTGGGGCATGACCGCATGGTGGCCCCTGCACCACGTGAAGCCCGCGCTTTCTACGCTACCACGCACCCCAGCCCCTCACATGAATTGTCCAGCCGCGTCTCGCCCATGTTGGCCTTGTCGCCGAACAGCGCAATGAACACGTTGGCGTCCGTGCCCGCGCCCCTGCAGGTGCCGGCAACGCAAGCGCGTAACTTGTTAGGACGTCGCTACGTTTATGTCCTCATCTTCACGGGGGCGCAAGTGATGCGCCCGCCGTTTACCCGCCCCCCCCCCTCCTGTCACACGCCCGCCGGCCGTGCCCAGCCCCCCCCCCGCACCTGATGTCGGTGGTGTGCGTGCAGATGGTGTACTCCACGATGGGCCCGCCCACCAGCGCGTCGCCCT
Organism: Chlamydomonas incerta; assembly: GCA_016834605.1. Taxonomy (NCBI): domain Eukaryota; kingdom Viridiplantae; phylum Chlorophyta; class Chlorophyceae; order Chlamydomonadales; family Chlamydomonadaceae; genus Chlamydomonas; species Chlamydomonas incerta. The sequence continues at coordinate 2,240,732 of JAEHOC010000004.1, forward strand.
TGCCGTCCCCGTCACGGTCGGGCGTGAGCAGCTGCGACAGGCCGTGCTCCTTGTCGATCCAGTTGTGCCAGGGGAACACGGCGCTCTCGCCGGTGTTGGTGTTGACGATCTCCACCTTGGCCAGGTGCCAGGCGGAGCCGAAGCCGCTGTTGTTGTGGCTGATGCGCAGCGAGTTGAACACGCCCACGTCCGGCGCCTTGATGAAGAACGTGTCCACCTGTGCGTGAGCACGCGCGCGAGAGGTAGGTATGCGCGTGTGTGTACCGTTTGCGCTTCAGCTTGGAGGCCTTTTTACGTACAGCACGAAAGAGGCTGCCATCCCTCAGCGTGTGCCAGCGGTAAGCACGGTAGCGCCCCGGCGGCCTTCCGCTCCACCCCGCCCCGCCCCGCCCCGCCCCGCGCCTGGTTGCGCTCGAAGTTGTTGGTGGAGTTGTCCAGCTTGCGCTCGCCGGTGTCGCCCTTGTCGCCGAACAGCTGCATGGTCACGTCGGCGTCCGTGCCCGCGCCGCGCAGGTCGGAGGTGTGCACCACGATGCGGTAGTCGCAGATGCCGTTGGCGGGCAGCTTGCCCGGCTCAAGCTTCTTCTGGCAGGCGCCCTTGAACCAGTCGTTGCACATCATGAAGTACCGCTTCTGCAGGCCTGCGGGGTGTGCGGGCGAGGGGGGGTTGCACGGAGTTCAAGTGGGTTGCGGCTGCAGGGGACGGGGCGGGGAGATCAGGGTGGGGAAGGTATAGGGGTGAGTCGGTGGCGCCTGGGAGCGTGTGTGTTTCGGGCGGCCGGCAGCCCGACAGCCCTACCCGGGTGGAGCACCTCCACGGACTGCAGGTGCCAGTCGCCCGTCAGCTTGTTGTCCAGGCTGCTGTCCTTCTTCACGATCACGTGCTGCAGCTCGCCGATGTCGATGAACTTGAGCTTGAACACGTCCCGCATGCCGCGCTCGAAGTTGTTGGCGGACGTGTCCAGCTTCATGGAGCTGGTGGAGGCCTGTGGGGAGTGGGAGCGTGCGCGGTGCGTGCGTGGGTGAGGAGAACTTTCAAGGCGGAGCGGGTGAGCGTGTGGGGATGCAGGGGTGTGCGAGAGCGGAGAGGCAACGGATGACGCTTCACTGTGCCTGGTAAGCTGGTTGGAGAAAGCGCGGTGGTCCCAGACTCCCAGTTCGCAAAGCACAGTTGTTGTTTTGGGGTTTCGAATGAACCACCCGCCCGCGCACGCCCCACGCACCTTGTCACCATGCAGCTCGATGCTGATGTTGTCGTCCGTGCCGGCGCCGCGGATGTCGGACGTGAACAGGCTCACCTGCGGGCGGGCACAGGGTAGCAAGTCACACACGTTGCACCGGTAATGGCCGCGTTGCACTCGCCCCGCCCATCATATCTTCTCGCGCCTCTGCTCGCCGCTTCCGTTCAGAACCCCCTACAACCTGCTCGCCTGGACGGCACCCGCCACCCGCCACCACTGGGCTCAAATGATGGTCGCAATCGACTCCCTGCGCCACCCCGCCCCACTACACCACCGCCGCACCCCACCCCGCCCCAGCATCGCCCCGCCCCGCCCCGCCGCACCACACCACCACATCACACCACCACCACCACACCACCCCAGCACCGTCCCGCCCGCACCTCGTACACCAGCAGGTTGCCCAGGGCGCCGTCCACGCCGCGCGGCAGCAGCGTCTGCGTGAGCGAGGCCATGTCGGAGGGGTCCAGCCAGGCGCCGCAGGGGAACACGGTGACGCGGTTGCGCGCCGTGTCCAGGATCTCCACCTCGTTCAGGTGCCAGGCGCCGCCCAGCCCGGCGCCGTCGCTGGCCACCTGCGGGATTGGAGTTGAGTGCGGGTGGGTGGGGGACGCCACCACCAGAGGCGGTCAGGGCAGGCGTGGGCAATGGCAAACATGCGTAAGCAGCCGTGGCGTTGAAACTACCGGTGGTGGGCGGGGCGAGGTTTTCAAGTACGGTGCATCGAACACGCGCGCCGTGGCACGTACCACGATGTGGGTCAGGTCGCCCAGGTCCTTGCACTTGATCATGAACTTGTCGATGGCGCCGCGCTCGAAGTTGTTGGCTGCATGTGCAAAAGGTTGAAGCGGCAGGGCATGCCGGCAAGTGCCGCTCAGCGCTGAGCCTCCTCACGTTGCCCAAGTCCACGACCACCGCATGACCCCCGGCGTGCCGCGGCCGCTCCATCCCCACCCCCGTCACACTCAGCGCCAGACCCCTGACGCCGCCCGCTCACCACTGTTGTCGAGCTTGGTCTCGGGGCCGGCGGTGGGCTTCTCTTCCAGCTTGCCAAACATGGTCAGCTTCACGTTGGCGTCCGTGCCCGCGCCGCGGATGTCGCTGGTCTTGACGCTGATCTGCGCGCGCACACAAAAGGGCCAGGGCCAACCCGCCATCGGTGACAACACCCCCCAACATGTCTGCCGCACCGCCTGGAACCAACCTAAGCATCCGCCCACCATGCCCGTACCCAATCCAACCTAACCTTCCGCCCGCCACGCACACGCGCACGCACACGCGCACGCACCTTGTACACGTTGCTCTCGCCCTTCTTTGTGGGCACCAGCTGCACGCGCCGCTTGTCGGACGTGATCCAGTCGTCGTACCAGAACGTCTTGACGTCGCGCGTGTTCATGTGCGTCACCTCCACCGCCTCCAGCCCCCAGTCCTTGCCGAACGCGCCCGCCACCGCGCCCGCCGCGCTCTGCTGCGTGGCGTAGCCGATCTCGATCTTGTTGAGCTCGCCCAGCTCCAGGTGCCCCAGGTTCAGCGTGAAGTCGTCCGTCTGGGCGGGAGGAGGAAGGCGTGGCGCGCGGACGGTGTGGGCCGAGTGAGCGCGAGGGTGCGTATGGCGCAGGGGCAGTGGCGTGAAGCAAGCCGTACTCGGGGTCGAGGCAGGCAGAGCCGGATCAGCCTGGCTTGCCTACCTGGTTGCGCTCAAAGTTGTTGGCGCTGGACTCGAGCTTCAGCTCGGCGGTCTTGTTCTTGTCGCCGAACAGGATGACCGAGATGTCGGCGTCCGTGCCCGCGCCGCGCTTGTCCTGTGTGCGCACCGACACCTTGTACACCTGCTTGGCGCCCGCGGCTACAGCGTGCAGGGAAAGGCCAGGCACGGGGACGTGCCGGGGGGGAGCAAGGTCAGGGATGTGCGCTGGCCTGGGCACTGGGGAGAGGCTTTGTGCATTTGTGCCGCCCGCCCAGCCCCGCCGCCCAGACCTCCGCCGCCCAGCCCTCCGCCGGCAAGCCCAGCCCCAACCCCAGCCCCAGCCCAACCTGCCCGGGGGACACGCGGCGCTGCGATTGTCCTGTGTTGGACTACCCACCGTTGGCCGGCTCGAGCGTGATCATGAGCGTCTTGAGCTTTGCGTCCAGCCACTGGTCCGCCAGGAAGTAGTACGTCTCTTGACGCGCCTGTGGCGGGCAGGCGGCGGGGCGCACAGGGTCGGGACATCCGACACGACGCCGCGTCCGCTGCCCCGCAAAGGCGGGCCCCCGCCCAGATCCACACGCGCACCACACACCGATACCGCAGTACTGCGCGCGCAGAATTGCCCCCGCCCCGCTTTTCGGTCGCCCTATCCCCCAATTCCGGCTTTCGCACCTGGTGGATGACCTCCACGTGGTCCAGGTGCCAGGCCGGCCCCAGCCCCTTGTCGTCGTGCCCGATCTTGAGCTGCTTGATGGGCCCGATGTCGATGGTCTCGTGCACGAACTCGTCGCGCTGGCCCTTCTCGAAGTTGTTGGCGCTGTTCTCCAGCGCGAACATGGGGGTGTTGGCCTTCTCGCCCACCAGCATGCAGCTCACGTTGGCGTCCGTGCCGGCGCCGCGGATGTCGCTGGTGTAGGTGATGATGGTGTACCTGCGGGGCCCGGGCCGGGGTTGATTGGGGGCGAGGTGGCGGGCGGTTTTGTTGCGGTGCGTGACGTAGCACGAAGATTTGAAGAAGCCTTCACATGCGACACCGCTTGCACCGTGTGCATCACAAGTTTCAGGCCAGGACGCAGCCCAGCACGGCAGGGGCTGCCCCTGCACGCACACGCACACGCACGCACCGGCAAGTGGGCGGCGCGTCGCTGTCGGAGGGGAACAGCTCCACCTCGGTCTTGTAGGGCGGCTCGGTGGTGGACAGCCAGCCGCTGTAGTAGAAGTAGCACTGCTGGTTGGTGTTGACGTTCAGCACGTCCACCTGCGCACGCGCACACCCGCGGACACACGGTTTGTGTGGGCGCAGCCACCTGGCGCCGCGGAGGCAGCAGCGCGCCGTGCATCCGCAGCCGCAGCCGCCATGGCCCCTTACACCGTACACGCATCCGGACGGCACCGCATTGCACTCCCTAAAGCCCCGCTCGGGCGCAGCGTACTTTATTGAGGTGCCAGTCTGAGCCCATGCCGGAGCTGTCGTGCCCGATGATGATCCGCTTGATCACGCCCACGTTGGGCAGCGCCGGGAACGTGAAGACGTCCACCTCGGCGCGCTCAAAGTTGTTCTTGGAGTTGTTGAGGTTGTGCCGGCCGGTGGTGGTGGGCGCGCCGTCCCTACGCAGCACGGGCGTCAACTTCTACGGTCAGCACAATCTGCCGCGGCATGCTCAGCTCGAGGGAGCCCGGCGATGAGTGTGTTGCCCTCCGCAACAACGCGCACGCTCCGTGCGGGTGCTGCAAAGCACCCGCCGCTGCATTGCACACCCAAAGCTACCGTGCCAGGCACCATGCACCCGTGTGCAGCACGTCTTTATAAGAATCAACTGCTTCGCCGGAACCCCGGGCATCCACCAAGTACGCGGTGGCGGCACGCGCTGGCGGTAGCAATCAGGATTACTGCGCTAAGCATAACCACACTCACATCTCGCCATGGATCTCGATGTACACGTTGGCGTCCGTGCCGGCGTACTTGATGTCGCTGGTGTGCACCGTGATCTTGTACTGCGCCTTGCCGGACTTGGGGTCGAAGGCCGCCACCGGCAGGATGCGCTCCGTGGCGCGGTCGCCCTCGCCCTTGTCGAACCACTTGCCGCAGGGGAAGAAGTAGGTGGTGCCCGTGCCGTCGTCCAGGATCTCCACGTAGTCCAGGTGCCAGCCTGGTGGTGGGGTTGTGGTGGGGTTGGGGGTGTGGAGCGTGCGTTGTGATGCGTGGTGCGGCCGTGTGGTGCATGCGTTGTGGTCGGGGATGTGGCGTTGCGGGACCTGAGGGCAGCAAGGTAACGTACGGGGGGGAGGGGCAGGCATAGCGCCAGCCCGCTAGCCTGCGCCTGGCGGCGCCCGCAGTGCCCCCCCGTCCCACGCTCGCACCCACCCGGCGCCATGCCGGCGCTGTCGTGCCCGATCTTGATCTTGGTCAGGTTCCAGCAGTTGCGGTACTTTTTCAGCATGAACTTGTCCACCTGGGCGCGCTCGAAGTTGTTGGTGCTGTTGTCCAGCGTGATGCGCTTGCCGGTCAGCTGCGGCAGCGGGCGCGTGTTGTGTCGCAGGGATGGCGCGGGTCAGCACTCAGCAGGCGGCACTCAGCAGGCGGCACTCAGCAGGCGGCACTCAGCAGGCCGCAAGGACAGGCGCGCGCTGCATGCACCGTGCCCCCAAGCCCCATGCCGGCCCCAGCAGCCAATCCCCGTGGGCCTCCATTGTTACCGCTACGCCCTCATCGGGCAGCTGCATAGAAAGCATACGCGCCCTGACCTCACAACCGGCCGCACCTCCTTGCCCTCGTGCTCGCCCGTGATCTCCAGGTACACGTTGGCGTCCGTGCCGGCGCCGCGGATGTCGCTGGTCACCACCGTCACGGTGTAGTCGGTGTTCTCGCCGCCCGTCTCCGCCACCTTGAGCCGCCGCCGGATCAGCCCGTCCTCCTCCTTCTTGTCGAACCACCTGCACGGGCGACCAGCGACCGCGGCTGCTTCCTTGCACGCACGCTCACAAGCACACACGTGGCAGGACGGCTGCTGTCCTGGGTGAGCCGGCAGCCACACCATTCCCTTCCCCACGCTGGCTCCTAAGGTGTCAGCCTCCCCCATCCATACTCCATCCCTCACTCCCAACACAACGCAATACACCCGCCGCACCAGCCCCGTGCCGCACCCTCCCGCCCCGCAGCCCCCACCCAGCAGCCCGCACCTGTCGCAGGGGTAGGCGTATCGCGTGCGCGCGGTCTGGTCCTCCACGATCACTTTGGCCAGGTGCCAGCCCGCCATGGGGCCCGAGTCATCGTGCCCGATCTCGATCTCCGGGATGGAGCCCAGGTCGGGCAGCTCGAAGAAGAACACGTCCTCCGCGTTGCGCTCGAAGTTATTCTTGGAGTTCTCCAGCTTGAGCTGCGAGGGTTTGGGGGCGTTTGGGCGGGGGGCGTGAAGCCAGGAGTGGGAGCGGGAGCGGGAACGAGAAGGAGGGGCGCGGGGGTTCAGGAGCGAGCTGTGTGCGGTGGGTGCAGCCGCAGGGTCAGGACGGACAGGCCTGTACATGCAATGAGGGGGAGAAGGGGGGCAAAAGGCAAAGGCTGGGACTGCAGCTCTCCGGAGACGCACCCCGGTGATCTGCGAGTTGGTGCCGTACAGCGAGATGTCGACGTTGGCGTCCGTGCCCGCGCCGCGGATGTCGGACGTGAACACCTGCAGCAGGGCGGCGGCGGCGGTTGCGATTGCGACACACCCCCACGGCACTGCTGAAGGCGCTGTTGGCATGCAACCGAGCCGCGATAGGGCCGCTTGCAGCAGCACCATGCAACGCGCCCCAATCCCCGCCGCATGCCCCTTGCGTACCGTGATCTGGTACTTGTGCGGCTTGGGGACGTCCTTGGCGCCCGTGGGGTACAGCGTGACGTACGTCTGCCGGTCGCCCTCCTCTTCCGACAGCCACCTGCGCGGCTCACACGCACACCACAAGCCGGCCTCGTACCGTACTCACCAAGCGAAACCAAATCCATGCACTTGCTTCCCGTCGTGCCGCATGACTCACAATCCACGCACGCCGGCCGCCGCAGCTTGGCAAACAGCCCTCGCAATCACGCAATCACGCACGCACAAACACACACCTGTTGGCCACGAACTGCAGGTCGGGGATGGCTGGGTTGGACAGAATGACCTGGTCCAGGTGCCAGCTGGCACCGAAGCCGCTGTTGTCGTGGCCGATGCGGATGGACTTGACCTCGCCCACCGCCGCCTCCACCTCGAACGTGTCCACCTGCGCCCGCTCGAAGTTGTTGGCGCTGTTCTCCAGCTTCAGCTGCGGCGATTGGTACTTCTTGCCGTTGTGCTCGCCAAACATCTGCATCGTCACGTTGGCGTCCGTGCCTGCAGTGATCGCGGATGGGGGCATACGGCGTTACGGCGCGGTGTAAGCCAGCGGGCGCGCAGACCCCGACGGCGACTGTGGATGGACGGAGTGATGGGTGCAGGCCCGCACATGTGCATGCACGCACCTGCGCCCTTGACGTCGCTGGTCTTCACCGTGACCTTGTAGCGCAGCAGCTTGGGCTCGCCCGGCTCGCCGTCCTTGGCGCCCGTCAGGCGCAGAAGGCGCACGATCTTCTTGTCGCCCGTGTCCGTAGCAAACCATTGCGCTGCATTGCAGAACCAAGCGGACGCAGCCACATGTCGCAGCGAGCTGTACCGCGTAGCCCCGAAAACCCGGCGTCAGAGTCCTCCCGACGCCTTCCGCCTTCCAATGACAACCACTACATTCACGAAACATGCCTCAAAAGAGATGCGTGCGGGGCTTGAGGGCGTTGACAGCGCTAGCGGGCAGCGGAAAAGGCAACACAGCGCTGGCGCTCGCGCTCGCCCTCCCCCCTCACCGCACGGGAACACCACCGGCGCCGTGTTGAGCGTCAGGTTCTTCACCGTGACGCGGTCCAGGTGCCAGCGCGGCATGGTGCCCTTGGCGTCGTGGCCGATGCGCATGGACGACAGCTCGCCCAGCGGCATGAGCTTCACCTTGAAGACGCCGGCGGCGCCGCGCGCAAAGTCCTCCTCGCGCCCCTCCAGCTTCACCTCGCCGCTGGTGTTCTTGTCGCCGTAGATGACCGCGAACACGTTGGAGTCCGTGCCCGCGCCCCTGCAACAGGTGGATGGGTGGGTGGGCGGGTTGAGGGGGCGTGAGTGGCGGAGCCGCAAACGTGTGCTAGGAATGGGAGTGACCTGGAGCAGACAGGGGTCTTGGCTGCGTCTGGATAGCCGGGCCCCCTGATGCCGGAAAAAAGGCAGCCGGGCGGCGCGGCAAGGTGTAAAGTACGCTGGATCCTGTGGGCAGTTGCATGCGACTGTGCGCTGGCCCACAGCGGGTGGGCCTTGTGGGACTGAGCCCCAAGCAGCCTGCGTCCATTCCCCGTGCTAGCTTTGGGCTACTGCACGGGGGCGGGACCCTCGATGGGCCAAGGGCCGTTGGACACCGAGCAACCCGTGCCGCCCCCAAGGCAGCTCACTTGATGTCCGAGGTCACGGTGGTGATTTCGTACAGGTGCTTCAGCTCCTCGGCGCGCTTGCGCTCGCGGCCGTCGTCCGCCTTGTTCTCCTCCTTGGGCACCGGCGGCGGCGGCTCCACGTCCACCAGCTTGCGCTTGGGCGCCTCGTACACGTACACCTCGGGCACCGGCGGCTTCAGGGTCACGATCTGTTTTTGGTGTGTTAAACACAGGCGCAACAAAGCTTAGCGGGCGCCGCGTGTATGTGTAGGCAGGCCCCAGCACGTAGCTGCTGGGAGGCGGGGCTGACGGCTGGCGTATCGTACCTCGTCCTGCGCCTCCCGCAGCACCCGCCACTGCATGCCGGAGCGGTCGTTGCCGCCCACCGACACCACCCAGCGGTTGTCCGGGCTGAAGCGCACGTTCATGACGTGGGAGCAGTGGCCCAGGTACGTCCTGCGCGCGGAGTGAACATAGCGTTGCGGCCCACATGTTAAGGTGGCTGTCCATCCCGGTTAAAGGTGAGCTCAAGCCGAACTGCGGCCTTCGCATTCGACATCGGGACGGGTAAGCGAGCGTTTCAACAGCTCGTCTGACCCTGGCTAGGCGGTGCCTGCTCTGCCGTGCCTCGCGCTACCCTTCCCACGCCAGCCGTCCACGCCTTTCCGTCCAACCCCCACGGTCCGAATGGCCCACAACATTTAAGCATGCCCGAAACACCCCACGTACCGGCACGGCGCGTCGTCCACCACGCAGGGGTAGTTGAACAGCCGCAGCCGCCCGTCGTCCCCCGACGTGACCACCAGCTCGCCGTCGCCCACGATGGGGTCCGTCTCCTGGAACTGACCCAGGAAGGACCTGCGTGCGCCCGGGCAAGTATGGCGGGACACCGTGCTGTCGGTCTCAGCCTCGCCCAGACCCAGCAGGTGTGGACCGGGAGCAGGCACGCGGCACACAACATCCATCCCGTCCTACCCCCTTTGAAGGTCGTTTGTGCCCCTGTGCCATGTGCCATCCCGCGCGCCTACCCACCTGCACACGGCGTTGATGTCGGTGCCGTCCGTGTCGTCGCGCCAGATGCCCATGACCGGGAAGCCCAGCGTGCAGGTCCACGTGGCCCACTGCGCGTCGCGCTGGTTCTGGCGGATCTGCTTGCCGGTGGCGGCCTCGAAGTACAGCAGCTCGTAGGCGCCGCAGTTGGACTGGATGATGCGGCTGTCGGCCGACCAGTCCAGGTGCGTGATGTAGGAGCTGTGGCCCGAGCAGCGCGCGATGCGCGCGTAGCTGCGGCGGGGCGGGGTGGCAGCAGCGGGCGGCACAGGGTGGCGCGGGGTGGCAGCAGCGAGGCAGGCAGGTGAGAAGGCGCTGCCTGGCATGCAATCACAGGTGGGCACGCGCCGAAGCCGCAACCGCTTAGCACTCACTGGCGCGTCACGTCGTAGATGTCGATGAAGTTGTCGTGGCTGCCGGCGGCCAGCTTGGTGCCGTCCGGCGAGTACTTGAGCTCGTGCACCATCTCCTTGAGCGTGTGGAACTCCGCCACCTTCTGGGTGAGGTTCTCCACCATAAGCACCTGCGCCGCGGCCATCGCAGGTTGGAGTGACGGGTGTGAAAGGTGGACCGCGGCCCGGTGTAACGGCCGTCAGCCCGTCACAGAAGCCTCGGGGCGGTGCTTAGGGCTTGCAGCAGTCACGGGGCGTAATCGTGGCTAGCTCGCAGCGCGCACACCTTGCACATGCCGGTGACGGTGCCGACTGCCAGGTGCGCGCCGTTGGGGCTGAACACCACGGACTGCGCCTTCTCGCCGATATTGACCTTGGCCTGAGAGGCAGCAACGTGCGGATGCGCGAACACAATCAAGTCAGAGGGCGTGCCCAGAGGGGCACAACGTGACGGCTGCAGCACGCCCACAACCTGCTGACTCCATCTGCTCACCACCAGCTGGCGCCGCTTGGCGTTCCACATGAAGACATTCATGCTGTCGCAGGCTGTGGCGAACTTGTGCGGCTTCTTGGGGTGGAACGCTGAGGGCGAGGGGCGGTTGGCAATGTCATGGACGGTGCACAAGACGGAAGGAGGCCGAATGTGAAAGAGGAAACGGCAGAAAGCACAGGCGGTCGATGCATGACCAGCGCGCGGAATGCAACGCTCACCCAGGCCCAGCACGTCGGAGGTGTGGCCCTGCGTCAGCGGCTCCGGCGTGTCGCGGCTGAGCTCCCAGATCTCGCACCTGCAAGGTCGGGCACGCAGGCATGCATGCCCGGTGTGCTTGTGGATTGGCGGGCGGGTAGCCTGCAGCTGAGACGCCATGCCCACGCACCCACGCCCGCGCACCCAGGTGCACGGCGGGCCTTCCATCTCCGACTCCCCGCCCGCTTCACCCGTGGGCCCGCCCTGCTCACCGCTGCGTGCCCGCCACCATGTCGTAGCCGTTCTCCAGCGCGTCCAGAGACCGGAACACGGCCGGGTCCTTCTCGCCCGGCTCCGTCAGCTGCAGCAGGCCGTGGCGGCAGCAGCAGCAACAGCAGGTGTGCGTGGAAGCAGTCAGGAGCGCGTGTCGCGCCGCAAGCTCCTAGCACCGCATGAGCCCGCACACGCACGAGCCCGCTCCGTGTGGCGTCGCAGGTTGCACCTGCCGGCGCCAAGGGAGGGGGGACGCGCATCTCCGCCCAAGGGCACTCACCTGGATGGTCTTGATGACTCGGCCCACGACGCCGGTGGTGATGTCCCACACGATGATCTGGCCGTCCGCGCCGCCCGACACCAGCTCGGTGCGGTTGGCCCGCAGCGCCAGTGCGCGGACGCCCTGCAGCGTGGGCGTGCCGTCGTGGATGTTGGGCGCCGGCACGCCGGGCCCGTGCGCGGTGATGACCTGCGTGGTGGGCGTGCGGGTTGGGTACGCGTGTTACTCCTCAAGAGCAGTTTAAGCATGCAGTAGCTGAGCTGCTGTAAGCGCGGCCTTGCGAGGCCAGGCCAGGCATCCACCGCGCCCACCTTGATGCAGAAGCCGGGCTGGCCGTTGGCCGTGCGGTCCCCGAGCACGTCCCACCTGCGCAAGGCAAGAGGGGCCTGTTAGAGGCAAGAGAGGTGGCGGCAGACGCCGGGGCCGAACCCACCCACTCACACCCACACACACACCAGGAACCAAACTACGCTAGCTGCTAGCTGGCTGCAGATTTAGGGCACGCACATGAGCAGCTCTCCAGTGGCGATGCCTGTCACCAGCGTGTTGGCGGAGATGAAGGCGGCGCTCAGCACGTCCTGCACCTGCGCCTTGCCGAACTTGCCGTGGAAGCTCTTGTACGTCTCCTTCTTGGCTTTCTGCGGAGTGGGGCGCAGACGTGGAGAAGAGAGTGCAGCACGCATGGGCGCGGTAAGCGGCGGGCGGGGTGCGGAAGTGGGTACGGCTGAACACTGGGACTGGGAGTGTAGCGCAAGGTGGTGTGCAGGGCACAGCTAGTTTATGTGCGCTCCCAGGAGCAGCAGGTTGCGGCGGCAAGTAAGGCGGCTGCAGCGACACGAGCCGCGCTGCGGCATGCCGCACGCACCTCGTTGAACTCCTGCGTCCAGAACTTGAGGTGCTTGACCCCGTACGTGACGAACATGGACGGCGCGATGAACTCGCGCCCCTCGCCGTCGCGGTCCTTGATCCAGTTGTTCCACACCACGCCAAACACCTGCGCACATCCGAAACGGGCGCCGCGTTGTGCCCCCTCAGCATCGCAACGCCTCGCCTCGCCTCGCAGGTGGCAGGCTGGCCCCATGCGCTTTGTGTTCCCGTCCTGGGGACAGGCATTACCGAATTCCCCACAAAGAGTTCAGCAGCCCTGCTGGCCCTGTCCGTAAGTGCAGCGCGCCCCCACCTGCGGCGGCTGGCCGTTGTGCCCCACGTCCGTGTGGATGAGCGTCTTGGACTTCCAGTGGAACACGTTGACGGTGTGGCGGTTGTCGCCCGTCACTGCCACCAGCCGCTTGCCGTTGCCCGAGAACGCCAGCGCCACCACATACCTGCATCCACACACCACACAAGTACACACGCATGTACTCACACACAGGACACCAGCTGATAGGTCAAGCGCGGAGGTACTCGCCAACCCGCGCCGCATAGCGAGGGACTGGCATGCCACGTGCGGAGCCCCCAGGAAGAACGTGCACTCAAACATGTGGCCCGCTGACCGCCCGCCCCCACCCCGCCCGTCCCTCCCCCCGCACACCTGGTGGGCGCGCCGTCCGAGGGGAAGTTGAGGCGGCAGATCATGCCCAGCGGGTCGCGCACGTCCCAGATGCACACGAACGGGTTATCGTAGCTGCCGTCCAGCGCCGACGCCACCTGGCCGGTGGCCACCGTGAAGCGGTCGGGGTGCATGGCCATGCTCTTGATGTCGTCGTCGTGGCCCTGCGAGGAGAGAGAGAGAGAGAGGCGCGGTGTTTTATGGATGGATGGGGAGGGGGATGTTGCAGGGATGGTGCGAGAAGTGTTAAGCAAGGTAGGCAGGGAAGGGTGGCGCGGGCCAGGGCAATCAGCATCATCTGCACGCGCACCAACGTGTGCGTGTGTTGCTCGCCAGACCTCAGTCGGCTCCCGCCATCCAGCCCCTGCCGCGCACCCACCTGGAAGAACTTCTGCGTGTGCGTGCCCGGGTCGTAGATGACGCCCACCGCCGCCTGGTAGTACACCAGCCGCCCGTCGCCCGTGAAGAAGATGTTGGTGCAGGTGTTGTCCACCCCCGCGTAGCCGTACACGAACTCCAGCTTCAGGCCGGCCTGCAAACGTCGATGCACAGGGTGCACAATTCAACGCGCACGCGTGATTTCATGCGTGCGGACACCAGTGGTATCGTAGCCTGGCCGACGCACGGTAGCTAAGCCCAAGAGGCACGGGCACATGTGTACAGCGGGGCCAGGCAGATGCGCACCTTGGGCTTGCGCGCGGAGCGCAGCGCGGGCAGGCCGTCCCAGTTGGAGGGCGGGAACACGGGCTTGCGGCAGTAGCGGTACACGATCTTGCCGCGGAACGACGCGTCCCTGCCCGCCTTGTACGGGCCCTGCAGGGCGTGCGGAAAGTGGGCGTGCAAGCATCAGCAGGGGGGAACCGACCACAATGGTGCCAGCTCAGGAAATGTACACCGGAATCGGCAGCCTGCACCCCGCAGCCCACACACGGGTGTAAATGGAGCCGCCCGCCGCCGCCGCCCACACCGCCAGTCCCGGCCGCACCGCCGCACCCCGCGCCTCCCAGCGCGACACACCCCCGCACCTTCTGCTCCGGCTCCAACGCCAGCAGCCGCGCGGGGCTGCTGAGCAGCTTGGTGGCGAACATGTCGTACGGCAGCATGCCCTGCGAGTCGCAGCCGTACTTGATGAACAGCGCGTGCGCCTGCTCCTCGCTGACGCGCACGCTGAACTTCTTCCAGGCGTGCCGGAACTGCGCTACCGTGATGAGCCCCGGCGGCGCGAACTCGCCCTTGAGCCGCGCGCGGCTCTCCTCCTTGCGGAACTGCCTGTGTGCGCGTGCAAAAAGTGAAGCAGGCGGGAGGGGGGGCGCGAAGCGTGCGCGTGGCGGGGTGAGCGGCAGCGGCGAGGATAGGGTATTCTGGCGACACTCCTGCCGCGACAGACATCCTCCAGCCGGCGCGGACTCACTTGAGCAGCTGCATCCTCTCGTCCTCATTGAAGTTGGCCAGCGCGCCCAACGTCACGCGCATCAGGTTCTCCAGCTCTGTGTCGCGTGACAGAGGCACACGCGATTTGCAACATAGCAAGCTTGTGTGGGGGTCAATATCATTGGCAAGGCAAGTCCTTGCCCCACCAGTACCGTACTGGTAACAACCCGGTGAGTGTCACCAACACGCTGTGCCCACGGCCGTACCGTTCAGGGTGGCGAACACGTCTGCCGGCGGCTTGACGATGGGGATAACTGGCTGCTGGTAGTGCATGCGCGCCCTGCGCAAACGGTAAATGCACGAGCGTAGTGAGGAAACGCCAAGCATGGTGTTGTTTGTCGCCCAGACTGCGGCTTCGGCGTAACGCAACAGCCCCGGTCCTGCACCGCCCGCCCGACAGCCCACGCCTGCCGTCGCCGGACCTACTTCTTCGCCTCCAGTGAGTTGGGCGGCGCCGATGCCTGCGCCTTGCCTTGCGGGCCCCACCGGTTGTTGCTGCAAGCAGCACACACGGCCACACACATGCGCGCGACCGTTCACGCATTGCATACACAGTCTGCGTGTTTCCCCCTCTCGTGTTACCTAACACATGCAGTCGGAAGCAGTGCGGGACCGCAGCGGGACCGCAGCTTGCGTGGCGTGGCGTCACAGCGCTCAGGGTCTAACGCCGCAAGGGCACCGTACCTCCAGTAGGCGTCATCCAGCATGTCGGCGCCTGTCAAGACCAACAAGACCACATAATTGGTAAACAAGAGTTGGACAAGGTCGCAGGACCCTATTGCGCTGCTGGGCGCCCGTACGCAGCACCACCAAACGCCTCACCGTCCGGGGGAATGGTCCGCTTGATTTGCCGCCTCTGGACGCTTGCCCGCGGCTCAAACCTGTAGATTTCATCACGGTTGCATGTTTCTACCGGGCCTCTCGCTGTTACACTGTGAATGGCGTCCAGCCACTGTCACCCTTCCCTTATCGGGTCCTCCGCGTGCCTTGGCGCACGGCACAGCGGCCTCAGCAGCCGGGACGCATCCCATTCCCCAGTGTCTTGACTCCCAAGTGAAACCTCCGACCCCGCTAAGCATCAAGGCTAGCACGTCTGCCGCGTGTGCAGTAGTAACAGGTGCGCTGGCAACGCGGCAGCGGCTGGCATCCCGCCCGGCACGTGTACTCACTCGGGACTGGCGACCTGAATGTACGGCGCCGGCGCCGGCCCTGCCGCCGCAGCCATGGGAGACACCTGCGCGCCCGCACCCTGGGCCGCAGGTGCCCCTGTGCGCCCAACTGGTCCTGGTCCCGCCCCTGGCGCCCCGGCACGCGAGTAGTAGAGCGCCTGCTGCTGTCCACCTGCCGCCGGGGCCGCGCCCGGCGGTGCCACCAACCCCGGCGACGACGTCGCCCTCGCAGGCGGTCCCGGCGCGGCGCCCGCTGGAGGTCCCTGAGCCGCATTCGGTAGCCCCATGCGTGACGCCGATGGCACAAAGGCCGGCCCGGCGTCCGCTGGTGGCATGCGCCTGCGCGAGCCACCGTTGACCTCCATGCTGCGAGCGAAAGCTGTTGCTCAACAGCGCTTATATTCCACCACCTAAATTCATTTGTCGTGAGCTATGTGGAGGCTCTAGCATCGCGCTCAGCTAAAAACATTCCAGCAACTTCGCTCAAGTGTGAGTCCGCGTCTCGATAAAGTTCTCTGTCTCACAAATTGCAGTTGCTACTAAATGATAAAAGTAGCCAAGAATCGCGTCACAATTCGAGTCGCCTGCGGAGACAGTGGGTTTGGATCCGCACCCGGCAGCTGTCGCTCGCTCCCTTGATGAGCCCTGGAGAGACGCGCGTTGCAACGCTGCTCATATTCTATGAGTACAGCAGCTGCAGCATCTGAACTTCAAGTGGGCACACGGATGGGCACTGCCCTGTTGGAACTAGGGGACTGTGCCACCGCTCTGCGAAGTTCTCAGCCCCGCTTGCCGAATGAATAGCCGGACACGGCCCCCCATTTGGGATGTACGGGCCCACTTAGGTTGTATGCGTACAGCCCACAAGACTGCGATCCTGCACGCGTGCTGGCGGTGCTGCACGCGTGGCCCCAGTCTGCAAACGTCCTCCCCAAACGCAGCCCCAGGCAGGACCGGAGATTGACGCAGGCTGCGTGGGCCTCATCCCCTGAAGGCCCACCTGCAGTCTCCTGTGTATCATCGTATCATCGAATCAACATGCTGCCGCTCATTGCGTCGTGCACTTGTTCAAATGACCGCAATCAACTGTCGCAACAGTGAGCCCAGTGTCCGCTGGCGCCTTGAGAACACACAGCCATCTTCGGAGACAAGCTACGCCACTCAGTCGTCTCGAATCAGCTCGTCGCACCAGTATTACATCATGCTACTGTACATAACCAAGCAGGGTTCACTATCAAATTTGTTGAACACGCAGTATTAGTATGGCGACGGCCTCCGGTTCTTGCCACCCGGCTGCTGCTGCTTCCCGTGCCGCCCGCCGCCCTGCCCCTGCCTGCCGCCCCCGCCCCGGCCCCCACCCGGCTGCCCTTGCCCCTGCCCGTGTTGCCGCGCCGGCCCCGCGCCGCCACCGCGGCCGCCCGCCTGCTGCCCGCCCGCCGCGCCGCCGCCGCCCGCCGCCGCCGCCGCCTCGCCCGCCGCGGCCAGCGCTGGATCCAACGTCCACATGCACACCAGCGCGTCCTCCCCGCCCGTCACCGCGAACACGCCACTGCTCCCGTCGCCCACGCACTGCACCGACCGCACAATGGAGCTGTGCCCGCCCGCCAGCGCCACGCCCGGGCACGCCATGGCCGCGGCCAGCATGTTGCCCTGCGGCCCCGCCTGCTCCAGCACCGGCACGAACGCCACGGGGCCGTCGTTGTGGCCGGCCAGCAGGAACAGCTGGCTGGAGGCGGCGTCGTAGTGGCAGCCCACCAGGTAGTCCACCTGGGCGGAGGGCGGGAGGATGCAGGCGGCGGGAGGCGGTAAGCGGTAGGAGGCGGTAGGAGGTGGCGGCAGGAGGCGGGCAGTGGCAGGGCATGTGGCAGGGCATGTGGGGGTGGGAGGAGCCGTCCAAGAGGTGTGCGTGCGGAGGGTATTGGTTGTGCTGCTGTCGTATAACATGGCGACGCAGCGGCCGCGCAGGGGCTGCGGTGCCGGGTTCTCGCCGAGGCGCTTGGACAGTCCCACAGCGCGCCCAACAGACTCTGCCGCACAACGCCGGCCCCGCCAGTACTCCTACGCACGCCATACGCACACGCACACGTACACGTACACACCTACTAGCCGGCACCGCATGCGCACCTGCGGGAGCAAGCTGGCAGCCGCCGATGCGGCGCACGCCTGTGAGGCGGTGTTGCGCGCCTCCGCAAAGTCCGCGAACTGCATGTCGCCGCCCGGCACGCCCTCGTCCGTGGCGCGCAGCCACTCCCACAGGTGCACGCTCTCCGTGCCGGTGCGGATCCACAGCCGCCCGCCGTCGCCGCCGTACATGCCGAACTCCTCCACCGAGTTGTTGATGTTGATGGCAGCCTGCGGATGGCCGCACACGGCGCGGTACGGCACGATACGGTTATGTGTGTACTAGCACAGAGCGAGCAGCTGAGGGCAACGCGCAGCGTGCCAGGCCCGATGCGATGCCGCATGCGGCATGCCCAACCGCCTGCGGCAACATTGCGGGCCGCACCAGTTCGCCGCGCCGCCGTAGCAGCAGAGCTGCACGCTGCGGCACGGCCGCACGCCGACCGCCCCCTCCAGCCTGCCTCAGTGCCTCGCCTCCCCGCCCCACTCCACACCTGGAACACGTCGTCATCGTCAAAGGACTTGGACACGTCGTGCACCGCGATGAGCCCATCCGTGGAGCCGCTCAGCACCCGCCCACTGGCATGGAAGCGCACCTGCACGTGCGCAGTCAGCACAGACAGCAGCCGGTGACCACCTGACCCGGCATGCGCCGCCCACGCAGTCATACCCCGATGACCGGCATACCCATCCAGCCTGGCTTGGCCCCGCTTCCAGAGCCTTCGCCAAGTCCGCCGCCCCATCGCCGCTGCTGCCCGGGCACACTTGCGCCGCGCTGCTGGTTGCCCCCGCCCTTCCCCCGTGCCCCAGCGAGGCACACCATGCCTGGCACCAACCATGCCGCGCCCTTGCCAACGTCCTCGGGCCCAGCATCCCCACGGCCCGCCATCCCCTGCCCTGACCCGCGCCAGCCCATTCCGAGCCTGGCACCACCCCCCGCCCAGTCCTCCTGCCCCGCCCCGCCCTGCCCTCCCACCCAAACACCTCTCCCTCCCTCCCTCCCCTCCATAATTCATTCCACCCGGGCGGTGCCGCACGCGCCTGCGTCACGTCCTCCATGTGCGTGTCGTCCAGCTTGGCCAGCGCCTTGCTGCCGCTGCCCTGGCGCCGGTCCCAGAACACCACCTCGCCGGTGCTGCCCGCCGCCAGCATGTGGCCCAGGCTGGAGAAGGAAAACACCTCCTGGCCGCGCACCTCGTACCTGTGTGTGGGGGTTGCGGGGGGCGGGGGCGGGGGCCGGTGCGGTGCGGATGGGGGCTGTCAGGGCACGGCGGTGGATGTTTGTATGCCCTGTCGCAAGGGCGCCGGTGGGGTGCGCGAGCTCCACGAGTTGCGCATGCGCGGTTGCATGGCACAGTGTGCTGCGTGACAGGTGCGGGCGTGCGGGGGAAGCGTAGTGCAGGGGCATGACAACCCGTGCCGACCGCGCCGTGCGTCGCGGCAGCTAGCGCTCACCGCTCCGCAGGCTGCCCCGTCCGCGTGTCCCACGCCACCACGGTGCCGTCCGCTGAGGAGGAAAGCAGGAGCGACGGGCTGCTGGAGGCGCAGAACGAGATGTCTGTGATGGTGCCCGTGTGGCCTCGCAACTCGCCGACTAGCGACAGCTGCGGCCCGTTGGGCTGGTACAGCTTGATCGTTTGGTTTGACACGGAGGCAGCGACCAATCCGCTCGCCGGGTTGGGCACCGCCCGGAAGACGTAGCACGGGTCATTGAAGTTGAAATCTACTCTTGCAGAGCCGCAGCACTGCGGAAGCTTGAGCGCTCCCGGCGGCGCTGCGGGCGCAGACGTGCTCGGCTGCGCGTCACTGGCCGCAGCAGCCATGCCTTCGTCTGCTTCCTCGCCAAATCTTATATGTACCATTTGCGCGCGAGCGCCAACGCGATGAAGTTCAGAATCCGAGAAGGTGCTAGAAACAAATTTGCTTGGTTTCGCCGTTCGGGCAGCGAGGAGGCTTTGCAAAATATATTACTGAAGGGATTAACCATATTTAGAATTAGACGGCCTCAAGCTTTGCATATCGACCTCTGATTCTGAAACCGTGTCAAATGCGTGTCAAGCACCTCGCGGCACCCCTCTCTTTCCCCTCGCACGCCCCTCGGCCCCAACGGCCTCCTCCGCCCCAACAATCCAGGCCCCACCAACTGTAGCTAATCCATCGAGTAATCGTCTTCTGACAGCATCTATCGCTCCTGGCCTCATCCCTATCGCGTATCGCCCCTTCGTACCCCTGCCTCTCGCGCTCCTCTCGCCCCCTCCCTCCGTCCCTCGCCCCTCCCTTGCGGCTGATCCTCAGCCGTACCCGGCTGATTCTGAACCCGGCTAATCCTATGGCCCAGGCGCAACAGGCACTGGGCGCACCCCAGACGAAACTACTGCCCCGCTGCTTTCAAGCTACAGCACCGGCGTAACCGCTCCACTCTCCAGGCTCGCCCGCCACCGCCACGCGTCCACCTCCACGCGCACCAGGAAGGGCCGCTCCTGCGCAAATGTTGTAGCCGGTTGTAAAGACGACGAAGTGAGGCGAATGGCGTGCAGAAGTCAAGCCACACAGTGGCAATGTCGCACCGCAGCGTTGGCATTCCCGGTTTCCCACAAACGCCCCGGCAACGCTGTTCCCAATGTCGCACCGACTGGGGCAGAAGGAGGTCGCCTGGCTCGACCGCGTCAGCTTGTTGTTGCGCGACACGTGCCGCGAAGGGCAGCGTCACGTTGTAGACTCCCGTCACATTCTTCTGCAGGCGTGTTGTAGCAGGAGACGCCGTAAAAGGACTTGATGATTATCGAGCCGGGGCTGGAGAGGGTTATATTCACGTTTGTGGGGATTCATCCGCCCACACGTGTGGGGTTAGGGGGGACAACGCGCATGGGGGCGAAGTCGGAGGTGCGTGGTCACAGCCTGACAGGCTCACAGAGCGGCCCTCATTGCGGCCCTCGTCGGGTGACGGTGCGGGTGTTTGGGTGCTGTTGGAGTTGTAAGGTTCGAGAATGACCTCGACATCCTGTGCCTGATGCCTTTGGGGGGAAGGGGTATGACAGCTGGAGTACCCCTCAAAACCCCCTCAAAACCCCTCAAAATCACCTCCGACAGTCGCCCGGTGTATGAGGTGTTTGTATAGGAGGACGTTAATTGTGTTTGCTCTTGGAGCACTCACCCATACGGCGTGGTAAAGCTCGTCGCCCTCGGACCTGTGGAAGCCCTCCCAGGCCACCGTGGCCACGTGTGTGGTGCTCGTTCCCGCTGCCGGCACCTCAACCTTTATAGGGTCTCCTATAGACTCCTGTAACACAGTTAGGCATCATCGTTAACGCTGCAGGCTCAAACTGAGGCTATTCGCAAAACTTACCACCGTGGATTCGTCCAGCGTCACAGCCAAGCAAACTTTGTCCGCGTCATTGCTGCTTTCTAGCTGTAAAAGTAGGTCAGTTGTAGTGTAATGAAGCGGCGCTCGTCGGAGGCTCGAAATCGCTCGGCTTTGCTCAGCGGCGTGGCGCAGGGTGGTAGCCAGCCTCGCTAGCATGTTGCTCGTAGTTTGGAATGAAAGGTATTTGTGCAGCCCTGCCGTTGAATGCGTGGAATGGCCCGCGCGGTCGTTGGGGCGGTTACCCTTTGAGCCATCTCGCGTGGACAAGAGTCGTTTACCCGTTACCATAAAATCCATATATATACATACGGATTAACATACTGCTTTGTACAACTGCACTAAGGCCCGCCAACAGTTGCGGAGCGACCGATGACGCGAAACTTGGTGTCCCACTTCTCAAACTGCCAGTTTGACGACTGTATTATTTCATTGAGCATCTAAGAAGTCCGTTCAATCAACTCGGGCCGTCTTTGGCACCCAACTTGTTACTTGGCGACGCATGCCGGGCGACGAATGGTGTCTCCAGCACATGACCCCCTCTCCTATGTGATTCTCGACAATGACTCGCCCTTCGGCCAACGTGTGGGCCGAACGCGGCTGGGGCGGCCGTTGGTGGGCACCGATTCGAAGTTCGACAGGTGCGCGAGGCCCTTCGTGTCACAGGCAAGGTCATCCGTGCCTCCTGAGGGCGCGTCACCCCAGGGGTGTTTGCTAGCACTAACTGCAAGGGCAAGAGCTGGGTCGTGTCCTCGGGTTGCGCTTCCCCTGGGCCTTCGTGCACGGGTCCCACAATGCGGTCCCGCCTGCCTCTGGGCCCCCCCCCCCCCTATCCTCTGCCCGCACTCACAGGTGCGCCACGATAGACTGCACAGCCCCGCGCACAGCCAAGCACGGCAGCAAGCGCTCGTCCGCCGCCGCCACAGCATCAGCAGGCTCCAAGCAGCGCAAAGCCAGCGGCGCATCCTCCACGCCCCGCAAGAAGTCACCTGGCAAGGCGCGCTCGCCCGCGGGCGGGGCCGCAGGCGCCGACCTGCACGCCTCCCCGGCGGCGACCGCCGGCAGCGCCCGCCGCGCCAGCGGCCTGTACCAGACCGTCGACCTGTCGGCGGTCCCAGGCATCCAGCGCTGCGTGCATGAGGCGCTGGTGCGCCTGTCGGCCTGGAACGCGGGGTACGCGGGGCCCATGGCGGACCCGCTGGAGACGCACGTGTTCGTGGCCCTGGAGCGGCTGGAGGCAGCCCTGGCCGCGCTGGGCGGACTGACGGAGCGGGTGCGGCACCTGGTCGCGCTCATGGGGCCGCCACCGCCACCGGCTGGGGCGGCGGCAGCGGCGGAGGCGCCACCGCCGGCCGCAGCGTGGCCGCAGCAGCACAAGCACCCCATTTGGCCATCGATGTACCAGCAGGGGTCGGCCAACAGCCCGCTGCAGCCGCAGTCGCAGCAGCAGCACCCGCTGCTGCAGCACTTGGGCGTGCCGCCGGCAGTGCCTGAGGGAGTGGAGGAGGAGGCGGAGGTGGAGGCGGGAGGGGAAGTGGAGGACTGGGCGGGCAGCGAGACGGCAGAGGCGGTGGCGGCGGATCGGCCCCGCTCGGCTGCCTCCTCGCAGCGGCACGGTAGCGACTGGTCCTCGCTCACCTCGGGCCTAATGGCCGCTCGAGGTCCGGGCTCGGCGTCCGTGACTGGCCAGTTCAGCAGCAGCGCCGCTGACATGGACAGCAGAGCTGCGGTTGCGGCTGCGGCACAAGCGGTGGCGGAGCTGGAGGCAGGGGCGATGCCGACGCCGCCCGGCGCGAGGACGCCTGTTGCGCGGGCGGGAGGGCAGGCTGGCGGTGCGAATGCGGAGTGGCCGTCGGGGACCTTCCGTGTGTGGGCCACGGCGGCTGAGGCCGCGTTGGGTTCAGGCAACCCCGGTCAGAGCCTTGACCAGGCCCCCCTAGCCCCTGCCGAGCCCACCGCCTCGGGTCCGGCAGCAGTGGCTGCGGCGCCATTGCCTGCAGACCTGGGCGCTGTGCCAGCAGGGGTGCACCAGGACT
Source organism: Chlamydomonas incerta (assembly GCA_016834605.1). Lineage (NCBI taxonomy): Eukaryota > Viridiplantae > Chlorophyta > Chlorophyceae > Chlamydomonadales > Chlamydomonadaceae > Chlamydomonas > Chlamydomonas incerta. Next base: position 2,263,471 of record JAEHOC010000004.1, read on the forward strand.
GGCAGGGAGCTGGGCACGTGCACGGGGCGGCAGGCCTCGCGGCGGTGGGAGCAGCCAGCGCGCCGCCAGTCCTGATGGGCGGCGGCTCCGCACCCCTGGCGGTGCCCGGCATGGCCCGATTCCCGCCTGCTGCGTCGGCGCCTGCACCCATGGCGGCGCTCGCTCCGGACGGCGTTGCCGCGGTGGCAGTTGCCGCAAGTGGTGACCGGGTGGGCACTGGCGTCGTCAGCGCGTCGGGCAGTGGAGCTGTGGAGTCCATTGAGCTGCTGCTCTTCGGCGCACGGGCTGCCGCCGCTGTGGCGACCGCAGCCGCTGCTACTGCCGCCGCTACAACCTCGGCTGTTGGCGTGGCTGCTGGCATCAGCATCCCCGCAGCACAGCCGGAGTATTCCAGCACATTTGAAGAGACTGTCCCAAAAGTTCCAGCGGTGGATGGCCCGGAAGAGGAGGAGGCTAAAGCGGAGGACGGCCAGGACGGGCAGGGGCCTCAGGAGTACGATGCGCAGGAGGGGCAGGGCGGGCCGTGGCAGGAGGGCGCTGAGGTTGCCGAGGAGCAGGACCAGGAGCAGGAGCATCAGCGCAACGCAGAGGAGGAGGCGCCCGAGCTTTGGGAGGCGGGCGAGCCAGGCGACGATGCAGAGGCAGAGGCGGCAGCTGACGCTGCGGAGCAGCAGCAGTGGCAGCCTGACCCTGCCGACCCCGCCGCCAGCGGCGGCAATGACGCCCACGTGCCCGCCGCGGACCGCCAGGCCAGGGACGTCGAGGCCGGTGACGCCGACGCTACCAGTGACGCCGCTGCCCCCGACGCCCCCGACGACGCCTACGATGACGCCGATGGCGCCGGTGACGCCGATGGCGCCGGTGACGCCGATGACGCGGCCTCCTCGGCCTCCGCCTCGCAGCAGCAGCACCACCACCGGCAGATCTTGGACGCGGCCTGCCAGGTGCTGACCGAGAACCAGGCGCTGCGGGCGCTGGCCAACATGCTGGCGGCCGAGCGCGACGAGGCGCAGCGGCAGCAGGCGGAGCTCAAGGCGCGGCTGGTTGAGGCGCAGCTCGCGCAGCACGAGGCGGCTGCGGTTGCGGCCACGGCGGCGGCGGAAAGCGCTCGGGCGGGCGCCATGCTGTCGGGCGGCGGCGCGGCGGCTGGGAGTGGCGGCAGCGGCGGCCTGGCGCAGGGCGGCAGGGTGGCGACGACGCTGTACCTGGGTGGGGCGGGGGAGGTGCAGGGGGCCACGGGCGGTGGCGGACAGCAGGTGATGGAGGTGGTGGTGCGGAGCGAGGTGGGCGGTTTGCGCAGCGAGACGAGCGGCAGTAGCAGGAGCAGCGCCAGCCGGAGCAGCGCCAGCCGGAGTAGCGCCAGCCGGAGCAGCGCCAGGAGCAGTGCCGAAGGCAGGACCAGCAGTGGTGCCAGCAGTAGCAGCAAGTCGTCGCGGCGCGTGGGGCCAGAGGTGAAGCGGGCGCCCAAGGACGCAGTGCGGCCCTAGTTACTGACGTAGACGAGCGTGGCTGCTGGCCCGCTGCGTGTTAAAACCCCCGTAGTACATGTATGTGTCGGAGTCAGGCGTTGTCTATCTGCACATTTCGCTGGCGGCTGGTGCTGGAATGCTGGATACGCAAGCGAAGGACTGAAGTCAAGAGATATGTCGGTCACTCAGTGTTGGCTAAGCAGTCACTGCGGCAGGACTGTGGCGCATTTTAGCGAGGGTGGGCAGCTGGGGGCTCTGACGTACCCTGAGTTGTGGTTCATGGGACATGGTTACATGCCGATTAAGGCAGCCTGGCAGCAGTGTAAAGGTAGTCTCGTCATGCTCGCCTCTGGCGTCGACGGGACATTGCGACACATTGTGCCGTATTGGCACCGTCGAAGAACAAGCTCACCGTCCCGTCGCTTAGAACCCCACAATCCTTTCGCTCTCGTCAGTCCCCCACACACCGTTCCACCACACAAGCACAAATGTGCGCTTCGCACACCGTCACCAAGATTTTGCGCGCCAGCACTTGATAATGAATGGAGGAACGCGTTCGAGCCTCCCAGTTCGACCACTCACACATAGTATTCCCCAGTGCGCACAGTGCCCGGTGCCAATCCATCACACGGTATCGGACCCGCTCACCCCGCTACACGCCCCCTACGCCCCGATAAAGCGCAGCGCCTCATCCATGGCCGCCAGCCGCGCCGCCAGCTGCGACCCCTCGCCGCCCTCTGACTGCCTGGATCCCGGCACGCCGCCCGCCGCGCTCGAGCCGCCAGCAGAGGTCCTGTAAGCCGGCGGCGTCTGCCCGGCGGCCCCGCCGCCGCCAGGACCTGCGAACGCCTGCTGCTGCCCACCGGTGGTCGGCGGTGGCGTCCCGGAGGGGCGCGACGTGAGCGAGGGCCGGGGTGCGCCGAAGCTCATTGAGGCGCCGCCCGGCCGGAGGCCGCCGCCGCCGCCAGCACCGCCCATGCTGTTTGAGATATCGGTGCTGGCACGCCGTGCCAGCTGCGTCAGGCTGAGGCTCGCCTCTGAGGTGGCCGGCGACGGCGGCGCGCCGGGGCCCATCGGCGTGGACGCCGCGGACGCAACCGCACCGGCACGGCCGAACGAGCCAAACCCGCCGGAGCTGGGCCTCGCAGCTGCCGGCGAGGACCCTGCCAGCACCGAGGCCATGCGGAGCGCGGAGGACGTCGAGGCCGCGGGGTGCGGCTGGCTCGCCGCCAGCGCCTGCAGGATGGGCAGGCTCCGCGAGGGGCCGGCAGCGGCCGCGGCCGCCGCCGCCGCAGCCAGGGCCTGCCCCTGCGCCTCGGACAGGGGCGCCGCTGCAGCGCCGCCGGCCGCGCCGCTGGGGTTGGAGGGCAGGCCGCCGCCGCTGCTGCCGCCCGGACGCAGCGGGCTGAGCATGAGCGCCTCAGCCACCGGCTTCACGGCGCGCGACAGCGAGCGGCCGTCCAGCGCGTTGCGGGGGCTGATCATCGGGCTGCCGCTGCCGCCGCCGCCGCCGCCCATGCTGCCGGAGCGGCTGCCGGAGCCCGACGCCTCCGCGCCTCCGCCGGACGCGCCCGGCAGGCCCACCACCGACGACAGCCGGTAGGAGGCGTTCTGCAGCGCCGCGCCCGCCGCGTTGACGGCCGCGGCGCGGCCCGAAGGGCCGATGCCCGCGCCCGCCGCGCTGCGACCGGACGCCAAGGCTGGTGGCGTGCCGGCGGCCGAAGCGGCTGTGGCACCGGTGGTGCTGCCGTTGCGAGACGGCGAGCCTACGGGGGACGAGCTGTAGGACTCGAACAGCCCCGTCAGCGTGGTACCCACGCCACCGCCGCCGCTGTCGGTGCCATTGGCGCGCCCGCCGGTGCCCGGCCCCGCCTGTTGCGTCGGCAGCGCAGCAGCGCTCCCGGGTTGCGGCGTGGCCATGGCGCCGAAACGGAGGCCACCAGGCGTGGAGCCGGCGCCGCCTGGGGACACGCTGCCGCCGGCGCCCACCAGCCGGCCGCTGCCGCCGCCGACGCCCACCTCACCGATCAGGCGCTCCAGGCTCTGCCGCGTGCTGCTGGCGGCGCGCTGCATGCCGCTGCTCCCGGCGCCGCCGTGGCGGCGGAAGCTGGCACTGGGTGACATCCCCGGTGACAGCGGCGAGGCGGAGGGCACGGCGGGGCCGGGGCTGGCCGAAGCGGCGGACGCGGAGGCTGCGCGGGCCTTCATGATCGTGCCGGTGATGCTCGCGCCGCCCGGGGAGGAGGCGCCACCGCTGCTTGGCCCGCCGCGGCTGGCGGCGGCATACAGGTCCACGTTCTCCTCACTCACCCGGGTGAGCGTAGACCCAGCCACCCTGCGAAAAAGACCGACGGCACCGTCGAAGCAACAGGCACTGTCAGCGGTGCGGCCAATTAATGTGTCGTCGATGCACATGACAAGTAAGACAAGCGACGGCTCAGCCCCACACACTTCCGACACAAACTCCTGCGGCACAGGCGTGCACACGCACCTGGATGAGCCCGGCGGTGAACGCAGCTCCATGGCGGCACCCAAGCCGCCGCCGGCGCCGGGCACCGGGGAAGCGCCGCCGCGCCCTGGCATCGCCGGCGAGGTGCCGCGCTCCCAACCGCCCGGCGACAAGAAGCCGCCGCCGTCCCACGCGTCCGGCCGCTGCGAAGTGGACTGCACGGAGCCGGTGTCGCTGGTGCGGGGCGCCGCGCCGTAGCGCGGGGCCGAGGCGCTGGCGCCCGCGCCTCCGGCGCCCGCCGCCGCGCCTGTGGCCCGGGCGGCGGGCTGGGCAGCGGCTGCGCCCGCAGCGGTGCTGCCGGGCGTGCTGTCGCCGCCGAAGCGGCCGGCGGCCGGGGCGCCGACCGTGGCGGCGAGGCTGGACAGGTAGTTGGCCATGCGCTGTGGGATGGGGGATGGTGGAGTGGGTGGAGGGCATGATGGTCACGTCGGAGGCACGGCTGCAATGGTCAAGGTAGGCAATGGGGCCCACGTGCGAGGTCCCCATAAAGCTGCCAGCGAGCGGCACTCACGTCCTGCACGGCCCCGGCCACCGCAGCCGACGCGGTGGTGTCTGACGGCGCCATGGACACCGCCGCCTCCAGCGCGGCCTCCAGCTGGCCCTGCAGGGCCGCCACCTGCGCACCAGGTGCAGGCGCACACACAGGGGCGCGCAGGCAGACGTCTCGGCACCTGCACCACCGCGTGGTTGTATGCCCAGCCTGCGCCACCCTGAGTCCCTAACAGCACCCACCCCAGCTCCCCATGCTCGCACAAGAACACGCACTCGCGCACACGCATACCTGCGCCTGGGCGCCGGCCTCCGCCTGCCGCGCCGCCGCAGCCGCCTCCTCCAGCGCCTCCTTCTCCGCCACCAGCGCCATCAGCGCCGACTCGGCGTCCGCCAGCACGCGGTCGTTGGCTGCCAGCTCGGCCTGCAGCCGCGACACCTCGCCGCGCGACTCGGACAGCGCCGCACGCAGCCGGTCGGCCTGCGTGGCGTGGCATAACGCGGCGTTGCGTGCGGGGGTTGACGTTGGGGTGCCACGGCATGTCCAATTATTTGCCGAGTGCTGCTATACACGCGCCCGTGCATCAGGGCATTTCAAGGCCCTGCTGTTCAGCACGCACCTCGGCCTCCGCCGTCTCCGCGCGGTGCTGCGCCTCCCGCAGCTGCCGCCCCGCCTCCCGCAGCCGCTCGTGCGCGGCGTCAATGTCCTGCCGCAGCGCGTCAATCACCACATTGCCGGCCAGCCCGCCGCCGGCAGCAGCGCCGCCCGCGGCGTCCAGCGCGCCGCTGCCGGCAGCGCCGGCCACCTGCGCCAGCTGCTGTTGCAGCTTGAGGATGGTGATGTCCTTGTCCGCGGCCGCACGCCGGACGTCGCTTTCCGCCTCGCGCGCGGCCTGCAGGGAAGCCTGCGGGGCGCACAACACAGGATGCACATCAAGGCCACACTATATACCCCAGGTGGAATCAAATCACACGACTCCGCATCCGATGAAAGCGCGCAGATTCACACGCCATCCTAATCCAAACACAGAGCGCGCATGCCCGCGGCCGCACCTGCATGGCGTCCAGGCGCTGCGTGACGGCCTGCTTGGTGGCGCGCATGCGCTGCAGCAGCGCCGCGCTGCTGGCCTCCTTGCCCGCCAGCTCCTCGTCCATGGCCGCCGCCTCCTCGTCCAGCGCCGCCAGCAGCGCCTCGTACTGCGACAGGTCGCCGCCGCCCGCCAGCAGCGCGCCTGCGGTGGCAGTGTATCGTGGCGCCGTGTTGGGAAGTAGAGGGGAATAGTGGGGGCCGCACAGCGAGGGTAGCAGCTTGGCTATACCGGTATGCGTGCGACGCCGCAAGCAAGGGCTTGGGAACGCGCGTCCAAAACGAATGCAGGGGCCAGGTGCAGGGAGTGGGACAGCCGCCTGCAGGTGCGCACCTGTGTCCAGGGGCACGGCCATGAGCGCCCGCATGTCGTCGTGCATGCCCCCGTTGGGCGACGGCACCAGCGAGGCCGGCGACAGCGGCCCCTCCCCGCCCTGCGGCGCCTGCCCCCGTTGCGAGAAGATAGGCTCGGTCAGGCCGGCCACGGGGCTGTTCTCGTGCGCCGGGTCGGAGGCGGGCGGGATGCCGCCGCCGGTGATGGTGATGCGGGGGTCGCTGCCAGAGGAGGCGCCCAGCTCGAGCGGCCGGCCGTGGTCGCCGCGCAGGCCGGAGCGGACCTGTGAGCGGATGCGGGGTCGCAGATAAAAGGAGCCATTGAGATCCTATTGGTCGGTGCACGCCATCGGCTCGTGCCGCCACAGCCAGCCACGCTAGCTACCCATGCGCCGCTCCCTCGGTAGGCGCACCCACCGCCAGCTCCGCCCGAAGCGCCGACAGCTCCGCCACCAGCCGCGCGCGGTCCGCCGCCAGCTCCGCCGCCTCGCCGCGCGCCGAGCGGCACTCGGCGGCGCGCGCCTCCGCCTCCACCGTGAGCGTGGCGTGGCCGTCAGCCAGCCGGGCGTTCTCGGCCTCCAGCGTGCGCAGCGCCGAGGACGTGGCGTGCAGCTGGCCGTTCAGCTCGGCGTTGCGCTCCGCCAGCTGCCGCGCCTCGTCCTGCACAGGAGGAGCGAGCAAGGCGGGGGAGCGCAGGGAGGGCAGCATGCTTGAACCAGCGCAAGCACTGGCCATGCCGTCTACTAGAACTGGGAAGTGTGCAAGTGACAGGGTGTGCGGGGTCCGCTGAGAGACTTTGGTAGGTGGGCGCGTGGCGCCCGCCCGCCCGCCGCACCTGCAGCCGCTGCGCGCGCGCGCTGGCCGCCTGCAGCTCCGCCTCCAGGGCCACCTTGGCGCCCGCCAGCCGCTCCACCTCCGCCTCCAGCTCCGCGGCGCCGGCGGCGGTGCTGCGCTGCGCGCGCTGCGTGGCGGACAGCCCCTCCGACATGGAGTCCAGCTCGCGCTGCAGGCGGCGGCAGTCCGTGATCAGGTCGTCCCTGTGTGCACGTGGCGTCAGATGGGCGGGGTTGCATTTAAAGACTACCGGTAGTTATGATAAGACGGGGGCCAGGCTTTCAAACTGCATGCAAACACAGGCTGTTTGAGCGCGGGCATGGCAGCTGCGTGAGCGCGCACCTGCGCCGGCCCTCCTCCTGCAGCTGGCCCTGCAGCGCCAGCACGTCGCCCTGCGCCCGCCGCAGGTCGTCGTGCAGCCCGGCGTTGGAGTGCTGCAGCGCGCCGCACTCCGCCTCCGCCGCCGCCAGCCGCAGCTGCAGCTGCTGCAGCTCGCCGCGGAAGCCCTGCTCGGCCGCCGCCGCGCCCGCCACGGCGCGCGCCTGCTGCTTCGCGGCGTCCGCCAGCTGCTCCGCCAGCTGGTTGCGGGCGAGGCTGGCCTCTGCGGTGCGATGTCCAAGGTGCGTGTTTAGCAGCAGCAGAGGGTCAACATGGCTCATGCCGATTGCAGGTGCTGCATTTGAGGAAAGAGGCTGCGCTTGCCATCGTGAAGACCGTCGTCGTAACATTTATTACCAGGCTGTGTCACAACGTTGCGCCCTGCGCTCACCGTCGATCATGTCGCTGGCGCTGGCCAGGTCGGCCTTGAGGCGCTGCAGCTCCGTGGTCATGCCCGCCACCTCCACCTCCAGCTGATACGACTTCTCGCGCAGCACCGCCACCTCGTGCTCCAGCTCGGCTGCGGGCGGCGCGCGTGTGTGTGGTGGGAGTGCGTGGGAGGTGTCAGCGTTATAGGCTTATAGCACGCCAGTGCGATGGGGTTCACGCGCCCGGCAAGAAGCTACTGCCGTCAGCGCACCCACCCGCACGCGCGCCTCGGCTGTTGGCCAGCTGACTGGCGCCCGCCTCCTCCTCCCGGCTGCGCGCCAGGTCCCGCTGTGTGGCCGCCAGCTCGCGCTGCAGCGCCTCCGCGCGGTCCGCGGCGCGCGCCGCCTCCTCGCTGGACACACGCAGCTGCGCCTCGTTGCGCTCCGCCCGCTCCGCGGCCGCCGCCAGGTCTGCCTGGAGGCGGCCCAGGTCCTGCAGGCGGTCGGCGGCGGAGCGCAGCTCGGCCTTCATGGCCGCCGCCTGGTCCCTAGCCGCCGCCAGCTCCTGGTGCAGCTCCGCCGCCTCCACCTGCGCGCCGGACGCCTGGGCCAGCTGGGCCTGCAAGTTGAGGTTGCGTGGGGTGCGATTGGGGGTCAGGTCCGTTGCTGTTAGGACGGAGCCGGGTGGGTCAGCCAGGATGGGCACAAGAGCAGAGGGGACGGAGGCAACAGGAGCAGGGCGTCTGTCTATTACCTTGAGCGCGTTGATCTGCAGCTGCGCTTCCTCGGCACGCCTGAGGGCCGCCTGCTCCGCCTGCGCCGTGCGGCGCTGTGCCGCTGCCGCCTCCTGCAGCTGCAGCTTGAGCCTGCGGGGATCGTAGCAGGAGCACAGGGTTACGAAGCTAATCAGGGTGCACATCCGCTTCGTAGCGAATCCACATCCGCTTCGTAGCGAATCCGCAATCCACCCACAACTTCCCTTCGCGCTCACAGCACACCAGGCCACTCACGAGCGCAGCTCCTCCTGCGCCTCTGTGAGCTCCGATGCCTTGCCCCGAAGCCGCTCCTGCGCCGCCGCCAATGTCGCACGCTCCTCCTCCGCCGCGCGAAGGGCGCCCTCCGCGCCCGCCAGCGTGGCCTGCAGGCGGTCGCGCTGGTGCGCCGCCTCATCCGCGGACGCCTGCAGCCGCCCGCAGCGCCGCAGCGCCTCTGCCAGCTCCTCCTCAACCGAGGCCTGCGGGGAGTCAATGATGGGACAGTGTTGATGCGGTGCCACAACGATGATTGCTGTGGTGGTGTTCCACCCAACCACCGGACAACCGGGCTCATGGCTCACCAGCTGTGCCTTCAGCTTCTCCTGCTGCGTGGCCACCGTGGCGGCGACGGCGCGAGCCTCCTCGCGGCCCGCCTCCGCTTCCGCCAGCGCGGCCTCCGTGCGCTGCAGCTCCGCCCGGAGCGCCGCCATCGCCACCAGCTGCGCCGATGCCTCGGCCAGCTCAGTGCGCGCCGCGTCGCGCTCCCGAGTCACCGTCTGCAGCGACGCGCTGACGCGGCGGCTCTCCGCCCGCACCCTGCAGGCCACAGAAAACATTGGCTTAACCTCAGCTCCAATGCATGCAGCGACATGAGCGCACAACTCCTTGCCCAGGCCAGGGCGCCCGTGAGCTTAGCACACACCGCTAACTCGATCAAGCTTGCCTTTCCATCTCGACGAGCTGCGCGCGGGCGTCCTCCAGCGCCGCCCGGTGCCCCTGCGCCTCCGCCAGCTCCGCCTGCGCCTTCCGCAGGTCCAGCGCCAGCCCCTCCGTCTCCGCCAGCTGCGCGCGGTAGGTGCGCACCTCGGCGGCCAGCCGGTCCGCGTCACGTGCCTGTGCGGTGTGCGACGGACGGCGCCACACCGTTAGAGCAGTTACCGTAGTTACGAGGCGCCGTCAGTGGCAGTGCAGGCGGAAGTGACCTCCGCGGCGCTCACCTGGGCAGTCACCCGGTTGAGCTTTGCGCGGACCTGCTCCGCGCCCGCCACCTGCTCCTCCAGCTGCTGCACGCGGCTGGCGGCCACACGGTAGCGCGACGTCACGTCCCCCAGCTCCTGGCGGGCGCTGCGCAGCTCGGTCCGCACACGCCTGCAGAGCGTCGGCAAGGCAGGGGGGATGCAACTGAGTGAGCAGGCATTGCGCCCGGCGCAACAGCGCTCTGCCAAGGCCCTAGATGTGCGCCGTAGTAGCCTCCCAATACGCATATTCCAACGTCCTACCTGACTTCATCCAACAGGCGCCTGGTGCTGCCGCCGTCCGCGAACGCGTCCAGCGACACCACCACGCTGGGGCTGTCCATGCCGCGACGCGGGGAGCCGCCCAGGCGCGAGGGCGAGCCCGCCCGCGCCAGCGCCGACAGCGAGAGGCCAGACAGCGCCGAGACGGCGCTGCGGCGCGAGGCTGCGTCAGCGCTGCGGCCGCGTGTCCGGCGGCTGTCGCTATCAGCATCGTCGGCGAGGGCAGCGCCGGCGTAGCCAGCACGGCTGCCTGAGCTGCCCGCTGGCACCGCCACGCGCGGCGACGAGGCGCCGGAGGACGCGCCGCCGTCATTCTGCACACGGGAACGTGGCGAGCCCACATCACCGGCGGCGTCGGCCGTGCGCCGGCGACTGCTGCCCGCAGCACTGGCGCCTTGGGCGCCTCCCCCGCTTAGCGCACTCATGACCGGGGACTCCCAGCGCAGCCGCCGCGGGCTGCCGCCATCGCCCTGCCCACCGGCCGCGCTGCTGCCGGCGCCCAGCTGCGCAAGCAGCTGCTGTGCGGCGCGCGAGCGCAGGCGCGGGTGCAATGCCAGCTCTGGGATGTCCGCGAGCTGCACCAGCGCCAGCTGCAGCTGGTCACGCAGGTCGCGCGCCTCTGCGGACAGCCGGCTGTGCCGCCGCTCAAGGTCGGAGCAGCGCGTGTCCGCCGCATCAGCCGCCGCCTGCGCCGCTGCCAGCCGCGACTGCAGCGCAGCGGAGTGGCCCTCCTCCACTGCAAGCTGCGTCTCAGCCGCCTGGGCCCGCAGCGTCGCCGCCTGCGCGCGGTCCTCCGCTTCCCGCGCACGCTCTGCGTCCGTGGCCGCCTCCCGCGCCATGCGGGCCGCGTGGCGCATTTCCTCCTCTGCCCGGTCCCCGTGCTGCTCCGCAGCCGCCTCCGCCCGCGCGGCGCGTGCCTCCGCGTTGCGCACCAGCTCCCGCGCCTCTTCAGCCTCCCGCTCCGCGCGCTCCGCCCGCCGCTCCGCCGCCAGCGCGTCCGCGTGCGCCGCTTCGCGGTCCTGCTCCACTCGTGCGGCCAGGCGGTCGGCATCCTCCGCGTTCTCCCGGTCCGCCTGCGCCACCAGCTCCGCCCGCGCCGCCCGCTTCTCCTCCTCCCGGGCCAGCGCGAGCGCCTCGTCAGTCGTGGCCTCGGCGCGCGCCGCCCGCCGCTCTGCCTCCGCGGCGCGGTCCAGAGCATCCTCACGCGCCAGCTCCGCACGCACGGCACGCGCCTCACAGTCAGCGGCATGCTCCTCCGCCTCCAGGCGAGCCTGAGCGGCACGGGCGGACGCCCGCTCCGCTTCCAGCGCCCGCGCCTCCGCCGCCTCGCGCTCAGCCAGCGCCCGCACCGCCCGCCGCTCCGCCTCCAACGCTGCCGCTCGGTCCTCGTCAGCGGCCTGCTCGGCGCGGGCCGCCCGGCGCTCCGCCACCTCAGCGCGCTCGCGGTCCCCTTCCGCCGCCTGCTCGGCCAGCACAGCCCGCCGCTGCGCCGCAAGGGACTCGGTCCGCGCCTGCTCGACATCATCCTCGGCGCGTGCGGCCCGCCGGTCTGCCGCCGCAGTGTTGTCGCGCTCCCGCTCCGCCGCAGCCTCCGCTGCCGCAGCCCGCCGCTCGGCCTCCACAGCGCGTGTGGCCTCTGCCTCCGCAAGCTGCTCCGCCCGCAGCGCGCGGCGCTCCAGCTCCACCGCGGCATCCTGCAGGTTCATCAGGAGCTGCTGCGCCTTGGCCGCGCGCCGCTCCGCGTCAAGCGACCGCTCATGGTCGTCCTCCGCCGCCGCCTCAGACCGCACAGCCCGCTGCACCGCGTCCGCCGCGCGCTCCCGCTCCTGCGCCGCCACCTGCTCCGCCCGCGTCGCACGCCGCTCCGCCGACTGTGCGCGCTCGTCCGCGGCGGCCGCCGCCTCATCCGCACGTGCGGCGGCTCGCTCCGCCGCCGCCGCCCGCTCCGAGGCCTCAAGGGCGGCCTGTTGTGACCGCAACGTCCGCTGGTCTGAGGCCTCCAGTTGCAGCTCCGCCTCCCGCAGCAGGCTGCGAAGCTGCTCCACCCGCGCCTCCGCGCCCTCCGCCCGGGCCGTCAGCCGCTCCGTCTCCTGCTTGAGCTCCTCATTTGCACGCCGGGAGCGGCCCAGCTCGCGAAGGGAAGTCGCCGCGGCTTCTGACATCTGCAGCACAGAACGCGCAATGGTCAGCACGCGCAATCGTTCATTCTGCCCGCCAAGTACAAGCATTGTACGGCAGAGAGCTTACTCACCCCCCGGGTTACGCTGCTACACTTCGCCGTATAAACGTTGCAACCCCCCCCCCCCACACACACACACACACATCCTCGGCCTGCAAGCCCAAACCTACCTCGTTCGCGCTCTCCATGAGCCGGCGCAGCCGGGCGTTGTCCTGCTGCAGCTCCCGGATGGCCTGCGCGTCCGTCTCCTGCTTGGACCGAGCCAGCCGCACCTGCCGCGTCAGCTCCTCCGCGTGCCGCCTGAGGACGACCATGCCGCTGCCCGTCGCGACGCCGCTGCTGCTGGCGCCCGCGCCACCGGGAGAGCCCCCGAGCCCGAGCCCCAGGCCCAGGCCAAAGCTCCGCCGAGGGGTGGCCTCCACTCCCGCGCGCGTGGATTGGGCGGTATCTGGCCGCCTGTCGCTGGCTGCAGGCACCTCACCGCCACCACTGCCGCCACTGCAGCCGCAATGAAAGCACAACATATCCGTCAGCGGGGCCCTTACCAAAAACCAAGCGGCATTTCCAGAGGCAGCGCACCTGCTGCCTTCAGTCCTGCGCCGGTGCGACGACGCCCGAGCACCGCGTTCTGCGCTGGGCACCGCAGTGCTGACGTCTCCCCGCCCACTGCTGCCCGTGGACAGTGGGCGCGTGCGGGTGCGTGACCCTGGACGCTGCTGCCTTTCATCTGAAGCATCCTCCTCAGCAGCCCTAGCGGATCCCGAGGAATGGGTTGCCGAATCCGCGTGCCCACTGCGCGACGCACTGCCACGACTTCCTGCAACCTGCGTTGTGCAAGCATAGCAGCGGGCTCGGACGGAGCTAAGTTCTGCGTATCGCGAGGCGGCGTTGCATCAGCCCACACAACCTCACGCCTTACCTTGCGTGATGAGGAGGCGGCATGCTGCACCTCCTGCATCATGGCAGCTGTGAGAGCCGCCAGCAAATGCACTTCGTTGGAGGCCGCTGCGAAGTCACGCAGCTGCGCAACGGGGCAGCCGCGGAGGTGGGCGAGTCAGAAACGGTGTGGCGGGAAGCTCGGCAGACACGCTGTAACCGGCGCGACAACGTCCCACGCCGGTTGCGGCTGGCGGCTGTGCTTGCTGTAACCTGTACCACGCCAGCGCCCACTGAGCAACAACGCACCCCGGGGCTGTCCAGGATTGTCTCCTCTTCATCGCCGCTGCTCGACATTCTGACTGAGCCTCAGCAGCTCTCCACCAATATTCGCTACTACAGCTCCATTCTTTTGCCGACAGGGCCAGCGAGCGGCTTTACGCCGCGGTCAACTTTCAGAATGTCCAAAACTTGGGGGTCGAACAGCGTTTGCAGTGATGACATGCATACCAACTGAGGTCAGGATCGCGAGTAAATATTCAGTGCCGGGCATTAACGCACTAGGGCGCGGGGATTGGCAAATCAATCGCAATCAGAGCAAGTGGCCTCGCTGCCTGTTCTCGCTCTCTACCAGTGTGTGGTGTGTAGATGTTCCCATTTTCAAGGCATTACAGCACTCACAACGCTAGGTACCGCAAGTGCCAGTTTTTCCCTGCACAGCGCGCACGAATGCCTTGTACGCATTGAGGCGTCGCTTCCTTCAAACTGTTGGCAGATAAATAACTAGCCTTGTTTGAGCAACACTCGTCGTTGCGCGAGATTGGTTCCGGTTTGCCGTGAACCTGGCGAGAGGAAAGGATGAGCGGCAGTGTGTGCATTCTCTACAAGTGGCCCGAATGCTGGGGTCTGCCATCGCTGTCGCCGGCGTGCATCCAGGCGGAGGTGCGGGATGATTCCGCGGGAGAATGTTCCCGGTTGCGCCCGCCCAGCCCCTGATCAGCCGATCTGACCGTCTTATCTGCCCGTTTGCATCCAGGCGTATCTGCGTCTGGCGGGGGCGCAGTTCGCGGTTGAGTCCTGCCCCACCAGCAGCTCCTCGCCCACGGGTGCGTGCGTGCGTGCGCGTGTGCCAGTGTCGGCGGCCCTGCCGCCCTGAAAGCAGCGCCCTGTCCCGGCAACCCTGCAGCCTTCCCCCCTCCAGCCTCGGGATACACAAACGCACCACGGGAACTGCGCTCTGGACTGCTGCGCCGCCTGCAGCGCTCCGCCCTGCCTGCCTGCCTGCTGGCTACCCGTGGCCGCTTGTGCAGGCCACCGCCCGGCCAACGCCGCCGCCCGGCCCCGCACGGCCCACATCATACCCCGCCACGGTCGGCTCTCTCACCCACCCCCGTTTGCTGCTACCGCATCTGCCTGTCCCGTGTCTAGCTAGGTTGGTTTAGCTTGGGCTGGTATTCACAACCCCTTGCGCACACAGGCCAGCTGCCGGCGCTGGAGCGTGATGCCTTCATCTCGCCCGCCGAGCCGGACGAGTTCGCGGCGGCGGGCGGCGTGCTGGCGTACGCCAAGAAGCACATCAAGGACCTGGACGCGCACCTGTCACTGGCGCAGCGGGCCGACCTGCTGGCCTTCACCAGCCTGGTGGAGAGCAGGTGCGGCGGGTGTGCGGGGGAGGGAGGGAGGGAGGGAGGGAGGGAGGGAGGGAGGGAGGGAGGGAGGGAGGGAGGGAGGGAGGGAGGGAGGGAGGGAGGGAGGGAGGGAGGGAGGGAGGGAGGGAGGGAGGGAGGGAGGGGAAGGAGGGGGAATGGTGCTGGTGGTGCTGTTGCTGGGGTGCTGGTGGAGGCCGCCGCACCAACAGGAGCAGCAGGAGCAGCGGGAGTTTCGAGGGTGCGGGGGTGGGGAGGCAGGGAGGTGGGGCAGGCACGGAAGAGGCGGCACAGGCGGGACCGCAAGCGACCCTGCTGCCATTGTTGGCTTAGCCATCGAATTCATCCTGCGTACGTCCTGCATCGCTCCTGCGCAGGCTGAACGTGGCCACGCTGATGACGTGCTGGTGTGAGCCGCGCGGCTTTGCGGAGATGAAGAAGGTGCGGGCGGGCAGGGGCGCCGGGGTCCAGGCTGGGGGCTGGGGGCTGGGGCCCGTGGGGACAGGGACAGGGACAGGGACAGGGACAGGGGAAAAAGCTGATCCTGACCAGCCATGCTGTGCGCCTGCCTCTTGCCATCCCCGCCGTGTCCGCCTGTAGGCCGCGTACGGCAACAAGCTGCCCTTCCCGCTCAGCCAGCTCATACCCTGGAGCAAGCAGCGCGAGGTGCGGCGGCGGCTGCCGCCCCACGTGGAGCCGGACCAGGTGAGGATCAGCGCTGCCGTGGGCGGGGAGTGCGCGACTGGCTGGTGTGGTCTGATCTGGTCTGGTTAGCAAGCGCATGGAACCCGGCGACCCGATGCTGCTGCTGCGTGTGGCCGCGGCCAAGGTCAGCGGCCGTGTGCGAAGCCTTACAAGTTACAACCCTGTCCTCTACTAGTAGTGAACGGAAACCCTCTGGAACTCCCTCCTCTCCCGCAGGCCTTCGCCGACGCCGCGGCGGTGCTGGACGCGCTGGCCGACCGGCTGCGCTCCAGCGGCGCCGCCTTCTTCTTCGGCGCCGCGCCCTCCAGCCTGGACGCGCTGCTGGCGGGCCACCTGCTTTTCTACCGCGTGTCGCCCGCCGCCGCGCCCGTGCTGCAGGACAAGGTGCGGCGGTGGCGGGCGGGCGGGCTGCGGGGGTGGGGGGGGGGGCGGGGAGCGGGGTTGTGAATACCGGCACAAGCTAAACCAACGAAACTAGTGGGGGGCGGGGGGGGTAGCCGTCCATGTGAGGGGCGGGGGGTGCACGGGTGGTAGGGAGGAGTGTGGACAGCAGGGGTAGAGGCGCAGCAGGATGCTAGGCGGTGGGGGGGAGCGGGGGAAAGCTGGCGGGCCGGAGGCTGTGGATCCCCGCCCGCCCCCGTGCACGCCGCGATTTTGCACCCGGCGCCCCCTCTCACCGCCCCCCGGCTTTCCAGTGGGTGCGTACTTGGTGGGCCTAGGATTGGACTTCCCCCTAGTAGGGTACTGCTGGGGCTCGTCCCAGCGTCCGTCCTATCCTAGCCCACAGCCCGCTGCTCCCCCCCGACACTGGTGCTGCTGGCCGCGCCCGCAGGTGCTGTCCCAGCCGGTGCTGTGCGAGTACCTGGACCGCCTGCTGGGGAGACACTTCGCGCTGCCGGCCACGCCCCGCGCCGCGCTGGAGCAGGCGGCGGCGGCGGGCGGCGGCGGCGGCGGCGGCAGCGGCAGCGGCAGCTGGTCGGACGCGGCACGGGTGGGTGCGGGGGCGGGTCAGGGGGCTTGCGGGGTGGGGGCTGGGGGGTGCGAGTGTACCGGCCTGCTGGGGTTGGCGGGGCGAATCCGTGCAGCCACCTTGGCGTTGGGAAGCAACGCTGAGGGAGCAATGATCGGCCGAAGCAGGAGCTGTGGGTAGAGGCTGTGGACCGAGGGCTGGGGCCCCCAGTTGAGGCGTGGCTTGGGGGGCCCGACTGGCAGGACACGGCGGCATGCAATGCCAGCCCGCTGCCACGACATGACACGACACGGCGGGGCACTCGTACGCACGATACCGCGCAGGGCCAGAAGAAGGCGCCGCCGCCCAAGGTGGAGCCCAGCGCGGCGGAGCTGACGTTCCGGCGGCACAGCACCTACTGGCTGCTGGGCGCGGGCGCGGCGGTGGCGGCGTACGTGCTGCTCAGCGGCCGCTACATACAGGTGGGTGCGCGTTTGGGCAGGGGGTGCGGGCGGCGGGTGCGGGCGGGGAGTGCAGGTGGGGTGGGTGGGTGGGTGGCGCATCTGGGTGGGTGGTGCGTCTACAGAATCGGGCGTATGTCATCTTGGGAGGTAGGTAGGGAGTCTGCAAGGCCGCGTGGATTGCGACGACGCCGGGAGTGGGGTGTGACCTGCACCCTCGCGCCGCCGAAACCCGCCCTGCGCGCAGTTCGCCACGCTACTGGAGAACGCGGTGGAGGGTGCGGACGACGACGACGACGGCGATGATGACGACGACGACGGCGGCGACGAGTGAACTTCGCGTGCGTGACGGGCGTGTAGCGGTGGTGGTGGTGTTATGTGTATGCGCGTGTGAGAGTGTGTATGCCGCGGGTTCAGAACGGATCGTGTGTGCGCTGGATTGGGCCCGGCCAGAGGACTCGGGAGAGCCGGTGTTTGTCAGGGGTGGTGTATGCCCTGAAGAATACTGAAGCAGGGGGTGCTGGACTGTTGGCGGCGCGGAGTGCGGAACGGGAGGTTTCGACACAGGCGTTAACGCGCCAGGCGTTTCCAGGCTTAGGCCCGAGAACCCCAGCGCTAGGGCATTATTATGCACGCATTCTTAGGTGTGGGGGGAGGAATACGAGTGGGCAGCAGGATGTGGTTCGGGCCTCGCGTGTGGTTGGGGCGGCTGCGATCGCGCGATGACGCGGTGCCGACGCCGCGGTAAGCACCGGCGAGGCAAACTTCGACTGTAAAGGTTGATGCGTTCTGTTTCTCGGCTACATCATCAGCCAAATCCACTAGCTGTTTGCAGCGCAGATCTCGAGGAGAGGGGCGAATTGTTGTTCGCCGACACAACGGAAATGCCGCCCAGGTGAGCTCCCTCACCTCCCAGATTCAGACCGCAAAGCGTCGCAGTGGCTCTGACCGCCTGTGCGTGTTCCTTGTTGGCGCTGCAGAGGCGGCGGCGGCGGCGACCCGGCGACCCAGCCGGCCGGCGCGGCGGAGCGGCAGCAGCAAGCCGCGGCCAAGGAGACGGCCGCCGCCATCGTGGCACACGTGATCGACACACAACAGGGCAGGGACACCATCGTCGGCGTCGAGCAGGCGGCAGCGCCGGCGGCGGTCGGGGGGGCGAAGCAGGCCGTCCCGCGGGTCCGTGCGGCTGGCGGCGCGCCGCCGGGTGAGTGGGCGTTGCGCGTTGGGTCCCTGCAGGGTAGCTGGTGCCAATGGCCCCGGGGCGGAGGGGGCCGGGAGGCTTTTCGTCAGCGCGCTCAGGTCCGGCTTGGTGCTTGTTCAGGGGACTTTCCACCCCCAGGGCGACGCCAGAGGTGCATGCCTGGCGTCGATTTTGGCGAAATTATTGGGGGGCGGAGCACCCGCACCCGCCCCCGGACATTTCGCCAAAATCAGCACGGTCGGCATGCTGTTCTGGCGTCGCGCTGGGGGTGGTGCGGCCAGCCCCGGGACCGTAATGACAGGGGCGTTCTCAGCACGCCGATTTTCCCGGGGCCCAAATGCCCATTCTTAACGGACCACTGGTTTGCCTGCTGCTGCCCGACGCAGGCGGCGCCGGCCTGCAGGGCGAGCAGGCGCCGCCGCCGCAGCAGCAGCCCATTACCGCCTCCATTTGCGCCGCGCCGCCGAGCCCCGATATCCGCCGCGACCAGCCGCCACGCGCGCCGCAGCCGCAGCATGTAGGCGGCAAGGGCGGCCTGGGCCAGCCGGAGAGCTTGCAGCAAGGGGGCGGCGTTGCGCCCACTACCGGCGGAGATGGCGGCGGCGGCGGCGGCGGCGGCCTGGTTGCTGCGGCTGGCCGGGCGGCTGGCGCGGGTGGGGCCGCAGCCGACGCGGCGGCCGGGGGCGCCAAGGCAGCGGCCGAGGGCGCGGCGGAGGCGGGCAGCCGGGGTGAACAGGCCGCGCAGGCGGCCGGCAAGGGCGCTGCACAGGCGGCCGGCGCAGCAGGCAGCGGCGCGGCCGGCGCCGCGCCGCGCGGCGTGGAGGGATCCGGTCGCGCCACGGAGGCGGCGGGCCGCTTGGGTCAGCACGGCGCTGAGGGGGCGGCGGGGGCGGTGCGCCAGGGCGCCCAGTTCACCACGGAGGGGGCCGGCCGTGCAGCGGAGGCGGCGGGCCGGGCGGCCGAAGGGGTGGGAGAGGGCGCACGTGGCGCCGCAGAGGCCGGCGGCCGGGCGGCCGGGAAGGTGGCGGAGGGCGCGGCAGCGGGCGCCCGCGGCATGGGGAAGACGGCGGGCCAGGCGGCGGGCAAGGCGGCGGAGGGCGCGGCCGGCGGGGCGCGGGGCGCAGCTGAGGCGGCTGGCCAGGTGGGGGGCAAGGCAGTGCAGGGCGCTCGCGGCGTGACAGAGGTGGGCGGCAAGGCCGCCGGCAAGGCAGCTGAGGGCGCCGCGGCGGCGACCAGCGAGGCGGCCCGCGCCGGCGGCGCCGCGGCCAAGCAGGGCGTGAGGCTGGGGATGGAGGGGGCACAGGGCGCCGCGGAGGGCGCGCAGGCCGCCACACGGGGCGCCGTGCGGAGCGCTGAGCAGGCCGGTAAGATGGTCAGCGGCGCTGCTGGGGCCGGCGTCGACGCGGCGGCGGCGGGCGCCAAGGGCGCGACACGGGCCGCCGGTGCGGTCGCGGATACCGCCGTCAGCGCCGCCGAAGGCGGCGCCCGTGTCGCGGGCGGCGCCGCTCGGACCGCGGCGGATGTGGGCTCGCGTGCCGCCGACAAGGCCGCGGGCGTGGCGCGCAAGGCCCCATCCTTGGCAGCCCGCGGCGCCCGCGGCGCCGCCGCCACGTCCCAGCGCGCCGCCAGCACCGCCGCCGGCGGCGCGCGGGCGGCGGCGCGCGGCGCGGGCCAGGCGGCGGCTGCGGGCGCCTCGGCGGTGCGCGCGGGTGTGGGCGCGGCGGCGGACGCGGCGGCGGTGGCGCTGCACTGGTGGCACGTGCTGGCGGGGCAGCTGCCGTACAGGTGGGGGCGGGAGTCGGAGCGGGTGGGGGCGGGTGTTGTCTGTAGCTGTTGCAAGGTCTGCGTGTGCTGGTCGTGCATGCGCGGGGGCCGCCCGCGCGTGCGGACCGACCCACGTGCACCACAGCGCACCTGCTGCTCTGATGCCTTTGCCACATCGTGCGCATGGACGGCTCACCACCAACACCAACACCAGCACCGCATCCCACCCAATCCCATCCCGTGACCCCCTCCGTCTCCCCCGGCAGGCTGCTGCGCGGCTGGCTGCACGTGCTGTGGGTGGCCAGCTGCGCCGCGGGCGCGGCCGCGGCGCGCGGCGCGGTGTGGTCGCTGGACAACGCCGCCTGGGCGGGCGACTGGGCCTACAGGTGGGGGCGGGGGCGGGGCGGGGGGCTGTTCATGCTCATGCCCGTGGAGGTCTTGCCGCACTCAAGGCCGCACTAGCTTTTAATCGCAAACCCTCCCTCCGCCTCCGCTAGCTGGTGATGTGTTGGTGAGTTTAGTTTCGGCCGGTACCGGTAACCGCAACCCCCACCCTCCGCCGCCGCCGCCTCCTGCTGCCTTATCCCTCCACCCCCATCCCCCACCCCCATCCCTCCCCCTCCGCCGCCGCAGCCGGCTGCTGGGCGGCGCGGCGGCGCTCAACCGCAGCATGGACGCCGCCATCAGCGCCACGCCGCCGCTGGTCAAGGGGCAGCTGGCGCGGGCGGCGGTGGTGGCGGCGCCGCAGGGCCGCGACCTGGCGGACTCGCTCTCCAACAAGTCGCCGGCGCAGGTAGGCGCGCCGGGGTGCGCGGGTGCTGGGTGCTGTGGTGGGGATGGGTGCGGGCTGTCGTGGGCTGGAATCCAGGGTTGCGTGACCATGCGTATGAGTGTACACGTTTCTGTGCTTGTATGGGGCGGTCACGTGTGGTCACGTCTGGCCACGTCTGATCACGTGTTCGTTAGTATGCAGGACCGCCGTGACATCCCCGCCGCGGCCTGCTCGTGCTGCCCCCCCCCCACACACACACACTTTCTCACTACCTAACGAAAATTTAGCACTATATATAGTCAACACGGGGACGCCGCGGCGGACACTGGCGCTGGACAAGCGGACGCCATCGGTCATCGATACGCACGCCTCCACGCCTGCTGTCTACGTTGCTACACTTCCATGTACCATCATTGCAACCCCCCGCCCCCCGCAGGTGGGCAGCATCTTCAGCGGCCTGGCCTCCGCCGCGACCGCCGCCGCCGGCAAGCAAGAGCCGCTGATGGCGGCGGGCGGCGGCGGGCCGGTGCGTGGGTGGCGCTGAAGAGGGTGGGGGCACGGGTGCTGCCAGTGCACCGTACTGCCGCATCATCCGAGCAGCACTGGCCTTCCCCAAGCTGGTCCCCCCCCAGGGCTTCTTACTTCGCTTACCACTCCTGCAATCCTCCCTCCCCCCTTCGCCCCCTACGCCTGCCCGCCCGCCGTCCAGCCGCCCGCCGAGGACCTGGTGGAGCGGGTCAACGCCGCGCTGCACGCCGCCTTCGACCGCCCCGACGTGCCGCTGGAGGCGCCGCCGACGCCGACGCAGCAGCAGCCAGCAGCAGCAGAAGCCGCAGCGGGGGCCGCGGCTGACGGCAAGCTCCAGCCTCGGCTGGAGACGGGTGGGGCCGGTGGCAACGGCGGCAACGGCAACGGGCTGCGGTCTGTGGACCGGCTGCGTGACCAGCTGGTGGACCAGGTGGGGGCGGGAACAACGGTTGGTTGCGCGTGTTGTTGTCGTTTTTGCTGTTGTCATCATCGTCATTGTGTTGTTCCAAGTGTGTGTGGGCCGAGGGGCTGGGGGGGATGCGCGTGCGCACTCACTAGCCACGCCGGCGCGCCCCGAGGTTCTCCAGCCCCACCTCCATTCCATCCCCCCTCCCGCGTCCTCGCCTGCGCTGCACTACACCCACACCCGCACCTACACCCACGCCCACACCCACACCCACACCCACACCCACACCCACACCCACACCCACACCCACACCCACACCCACACCCACACCCCAGGCCCGGCTGCTGGTGTGGCACGTGTGGATGGTCGGCAGGCTGCAGCTGACCGCCGCCGCCGAGGTGGCGGCCGTCACGCGCGGCATGTGGAGCTGGCTGCTGCGCTGCGCCGGCCAGCTGGCGGCGGCGGCGGCGCTGCTGGCGGCCATGGGGTGGGCGGCGGCGGCCAGCGGCGGCGTGGCGGCGGCGGCGTGGGCGCTGGGCGCGGCCGTGCAGCAGCTGCGGCGTGCGGCGGCGCTGGAGGTGAGCAGGAGGGTGCGGCGGTGCAGGAGAGGGGGTGCAGGAGGGTACGGCGGAACGGTTTGACCCCTGCTGGAGAGTAGGTTGTGCGGGTACGGCCGCTGCCTGACCTCGGACATAGGCAGCCGGGCTGCAAGCCGGATCGCCCATGACTTCCGTGCCCTGGTAGGTCCGCGCCCGCCGCGTGTGGGCGCCGCTGGCGCTGCGCGCGGTGGACACCGCTCTGGCGCTGGCGGCTCCGCTGCTGGGCGGCAACGGCAGTGCCCGCATGCCAGGAGCAGGACCGTCTGCTGCCGCAGCGCCCCCGATCGGCACGGAGCAGACGCAAGCAGCTACGACCAAGGACCAGGAGAGGGTGCAGCAGCGCGACAAAGAAGGCGGCGGCAGCGGCGGCGGCCAAAAGGCGGCGGTGGCTGATGAGCAGCGGGAGCACGAGGGCAAGCAGGCCGCGGCGCGGGATGCAGCACTGGCACAGCAGCAACAGCAGCAACAGCAGCAGCAACAGCAGCGGGGCGCCGGTGGGAAGGAGGAGGCCGTGCGGAGCGCCGAACTGCAGAAGGAAGCCGGCACGAAGGGCCCGCAGCAGCAGGAGCAGCGGGAGCAGGAGCAGCAGCAGACACAGCGGGGCATGGTGGACAAGGCGGTCGGGGCCGCGCAGGCTGTCGGCGGCGCGACCGTCAACGCCGCCGGCTCCGCCGCCGGCGCCGGGCTCGCCGCCGCCAACAAGGCCGCGGCCGCCGCCACGGACACGGCGGGGGCGGCAGCGGGCGCGCTGGGCGCCGCCGGCGCCAAGGTGGCGGATGCGGCGGCGGAGCCCGCCGCCGCCGGCGTGAAGCAGGTCGCCAAGGGCGTCATGGACGTGGCACAGGGGGTCGCGGATAAGATGGACTCCGGCTCCGCCGGCCCCGGCTCCAGCCCCGGCGGCGGCCCCAGTGAAGGTGCTGCAACGGCTGCTAGACCTGCTGCAGCTGGCGGCAGCAAGGACGGCGGCGGCAGAGGCAGTGCCAGTGGCGGCGGCGGCGCGCGGTGGTCTGTGTGGGACACGGTGCGCTCCTGGCAGGACTACGCGCGGGGGACGCTGCTGGCGGTGCGGGCGGTGGTGGCGCGCCTGGTTCCGCAGTGAGTGGCGCAGTAATTTGTGCAACTACGGAGGAATCGGCGCGCCAGATGTGTTGCCTGCTGGCTACTGCCTGCCTGCTGGCTACTGCCTGCCTGCTGTTGCCGCACGACGACGCCCCGCCCCTTCACACGTCACGTGCTGACACATGACCCGCACCCGCACCCCCGCGCGCAGGGACGACGCGCTGCAGGCGGAGGCGGAGGCCGCCCGCGCCGTGGACGAGGGGCTGGGCCTGGGCCGCCTGGCGGCCGCCGCAGACGCCGCCTACCGCTCCACGCGGCGGCTGGCGGCGGCCTCGCTGGCGGCGCTGGGCGACATGACCGGCAACGCCGCCGCAGACCTGGCGCGCAGGTGAGGGCGGTGGTGGTGGCGGTGGTGGATGGGGGCGGCACCTGGCGGCCGCTGCAGGGTCTGCAGGCAGGCGAACCTTGCTCCGTTCTTCAACTGCTACACCCGCACACCCGCACACCCGCTCTCCGCACCTGCACACACCGCACAACCCGCACCCCCATCCATAACCCCGCACCCCGCTCCCCCCGCCCCCCCCCCGGCCCCTGCAGGTACCGCCTGCCGCTGCCCAAGCTGGCCTGGCTGCACAGCCGCGCCGCGCAGCTGGCCAAGGACCAGGCGGTGGCGTCCTTCGCCGCGGTGGCGGGCGCCGGGCCGGCGCTCCTGGTGGCAGGCGTGGTGGGCGCCGCGCCGCCGGTGGCTGCCGGTGCGGGTGGGAGTGGGGGTGGGGGTGGGGGCGGCAATGGCGGCGCCGGCAAGGAGCAGGCGGTGGAGGCAGGGAAGGGCGGGGAGCAGGGCGGCGGCAAGGAGGAGCCGGCGGAGCAGCGGGGGAGGCGGGAGGGAGGCGGCGCAGCGCCCGAGGCAGCGGGCAGCGGCTGAGCGCCACCACTGCAGGCGGCATATCGGTTGTTGGAGGCGCCGGCACGTTGCTTGTGGCCTGGCAACTAGGTTGAATTGTTGTGGGTCGGCTAATTTGTTGGCTTTCGGCAGGCAAGTTAGTTCCGTTCCGGCGAAGTTGACACCATTGGACGAGTCTTGCGACGCGACTGCCGGTCGAACAAGATGTGGTTCCAGTCAGCGCTCTTGGCCACTTGTAACAGTCGGTGACTTGCTTGCTACTGGTTTGCGCGCACCACTGACCACAGCACGGGTACGCATTTGGACCAAAGGAGGGTAGATGGGAGCGAGGCGCAGGGCCTGTGGCTGCACCCTCGCCAGCGGCAGCCACCGCGTGCAGCAGCAGCAGCAGCAGCAGCAGCAGCAGCGGCCGCCCCGGCTCGAGCTCGGCGCGCTGCTAGCTGTGACCCTGCTGCTGGGAGTGGCAGTAGCAGCAGTAGCGGCCACAGCCCGCTGCGGAGTTGACGCGACTGGCAACGCCGACCCGCCGCGTGCAACGCCTGCTGCGGCCAGCGGCAGCAGCTACAGCAGCAGTGGCAGTAGCACGCACTCCCACGCGCCGGAACCGCCTGCTCGCCGCCGGCTGCTGAGCGGCAACGCCAAATTCAGGCGAGATGCGAGAAATAAAGGCATGCTTAGGTCGCGTGCGTTGGTGGCGGCCTCGCTTGCACGTGTGCGCGTTCGCTTCCGCACGACTCCGCCACCACCGCCACTGCGTGGCCGCCACTGCACCGCACGCCGACGGCCAGATGCTGCCTCCACTACCCCGCCCCCCGCCCCCCACCCCCCCAGCCTGACGTGGTACGGAGTGGGTCAGCGCAAGACCAACTTCGCCGGCACCGTCACGCCGGAGGCCGGGCTGCAGGGCGCGCTCAGCCGCACGGTGGGGCCGCCGCTGCCGCCGTCAGCCATGGCCGCCGCAGGCGGCGGTGGCGGCGGCGGTGGCGGCGGCGGCGGTGGCGGCGGCAACGGTGGCGGCGGCAACGGTGGGGGCGGCAACGGTGGCGGCGGCAATGGCGGTGGCAATGGCGGTGGCCATGGTGGCGGTGGCGGCGGCGCCGCCCGACGGCGGCGGCGGCCGGGGATTGCGCCGCTGAACGCGACGTCGTACGGCGGCGGCATCAGCTCGCGCTCGGGCGGCGGCACGCTGCCGTTCACGCAGGGCACCCAGATCGCGCCGGTGCTGGGCGGGTCGGGGCAGGGCATCGGCGGCACTCCGTCGGCGGGGCCGCTGTGACCGCATGCATGCGCAAAAGGAAAGCGCGGGCCGCGGGCTCGCGGGGGGAGGTGGGACGGCGCCGCGGGCGGGGGAGCGGAGCGGGGGGAAGGGGCGCCGAGGGCGGGGGAGCGGAGCGGGGAGAAGCTGCTGGGTCTGAGCGCACGCACTTGCTTTGCGCCAGGGGTGCTTTGCGCCCAGCATGTAAGCTTGAGCTGGTGCACCGCTGCATCGAACCATTGATAATTCCATCGCAGCTCTCGCAATGCAGCGCAGTGCAGCGGCAGCGCAAAACACCCCCGCCATGCAGCCCAAATCGCGCGCGCCGGGAAGTACGGCCATCCGAGCAGCGGGGGGGTACAAAAGAGCGGAGGTTTTTTCGTTTTGCCTCACAGCTCTGGAACTCCCTAGCTAAGACAGCAGGCCCCGGACTTGTGCGCTGTTCGTGCTCGTGACCCCCTCTTATCTTATACTGGGCCGGCTCCTCCCGCGGCCCCGCTCCGACTTGCGCGGCGACATTTGAAAAGGCGCCACCTCCGGTACTCGCTTTCCACCGCTTCAACACGCCAGTTCGCTTCTAGACCTACCTACAAGATGAAAACCAGCACCATGTGCGCGGCGTCGCTGGCGGCCGTCCTGGCGCTCGCCTTCCTGGGCGCGGCATCAGCGGATGCCGGCTGGATCCCCGCGCGCAGCACCTGGTTTGACATCGGCCCAGACCTGAGCAGGTAAGTCATGGTGACAACAGGAAGCGGGCAATTTTGGCATGGTTTGCTTGGTGAACCTGGAACCGCTGGGCTCGGGCTCGCAGTCTCTTCCCCCGCCTCCGCCGCTTCCCGCGCTTTCGTGCCCGTCCCTGCCGCTGACGCCCCAGCCTCGTCCCTCGCTGCTGTTGCGCTCTCCGCAGAGCCAACTGCCACTTCTCGTGGACGCCCACCGGCCGCGACGTGGGCGCCTTCAGCGACCAGATGGATGGCTTCAGCTCCAGCTGCGGGTGCGTGAGGCGCGCGTGAGGGGTGCCAGGTTGCGCTTGCGGATGAATGCGCATGGCTAGCTGCTGCTGAACGCCGACCCACATCATGTCACCGGCCGGCGCATTGCTGGTCGCGCGCGCCTTAGCCCTTGCCAGCGCCGCGCCGAAGCCCGCCCTGGCTGTGCCCAACCCGCACTGACGCGCTCATTCTGCTGCCCTCCCCCATGCCCTCCGCCCTCGCTCGTGCCTCCCCCCAGGAGGTGTTACGAGGTCAAGTGCCGCAACAGCCAGATCACGGACGGCTACGGGCAGTCCATGGACCGCAGCAACGCCTGCTTTGACGAGGCCAAGTCCGTCATCATCACCATCGCCGACGCCTGCCCCTGCCGCTACCCCAACAACGAGTACTCCAACCAGCGCTGGTGCTGCGGCGACATGAACCACGTGGACCTGTCCCGCGAGGCGTTTGAGCAGGTGGGTGGGGGCAGGCCGTGTGTGGCGGGCGTCTGTGTTGGTGGGAGGTTCGCTGTTGTGCGTGCCAGGCTGCTGGGTACGTAGGCGTATCGGTGCACGGCGGGATGCATGTGAATAAGGGAAAAGGGCACCGGCTTGCTGGGTGGCTGGGCTCTGTAGGCTGCTGGGGTAGGGCAGGGTTAGACTGCTACAGTCATCAGGTGGGCGTGCCGGGCCGATGTGGGTCGGGCGTGTACGGCCTGCGTACGGCTACATGTGTGCGCCCCCAGCATCCGCTGCCCCTCCTCACCTCTGCCCCCCCCCGGCCGCCGTCCCTTGCTGCTTGCCCCGACCCAGATCGCTGACCTGGGTCTGGGCGTCATCGGTCTGTACATGCGCGAGGTGGACTGCGGCACCAGCGGCAACCCCGGCAACGGCAACCCCACGCCCGCCTCCCAGTACTCCGGCGGCTCACAGGACCAGCAGTCCGCCGGCAGCAACGACCCGAGCTGGGGCGGCTGGGGCGACTGGACCCCCAAGAAGGGAGGGCGCTGGGGGCGCCACCGGGTGTGAGCTGCACGTGTGTGAGCTGGAGCTGTTGCGGGGCGGCTGGTTGCTTCGTCTGCACATGTCGGGTGACACAGCGCACGTGTGTTTGGTCATCAGCATGCGGCACATGCAGGCCCCCGCACGCCACCTCGTGTTACAACGCGTGTCTGTACCAGTATGCAAAGGAAAAGGCGTTCTCTGGTTGCACCCGGTGATGGCGGCGGCACAGGCGGACTTTATGTGATGATAGGACGCGACAGATGTGTTGTTCCGTGCAGGAGGTGTGATGGCCAGACAGCAGCAGGATGGTTGCGTGTGAAGCAGTGTGTGGCTATGTGCCTTTGTGTCCGGTGCGTGTTGAGTTCTGCCCCAGCAGTTGGGTCCCGGGGAAGCCATGACCAAGTTCAAGTTGCGCATCTGGATGTTACACTGGTGTCATGATCTGGCGTGTGATTCTGCATCTGGCGTGTGCCTCAGCCATAGTGAGCGGGTGGTGACGCGACGGCGACTGTCCTCGGGAGAAGCCGCGCATAAACCCAGACGAGGGACGTTGAGGCGAGAAGAAGTCAGGCGAAAGCGGGCGCGTTACAGGAAGTGCCCCAAATGTCAATGCCGTTAGCGCAAGGCGCTCTGGAACAAGCACAAGGTTCGTGGTCTTGATCTGTTCAATGGCTAACCCACATGCTGTATGGGAGAGCAAGAAGCAAGACAAGACTTGGCTTCTTGCTGCACACGCTAAAGACGCCTCAGTGCGTCGTACTGCCGCAACATGGCCTCAGAGCCCAGAGGCCTGGTCTCACTAACTAGCCCGAAACGGCATTGACATTCACGGGAACAAGGCAAAGCCAAGGATACAAAGGACTCAAATCAGCGTTGCACGAGTGCATAAACGCACTGACGTCACAGCCAGTCAGCTGTTGGGGCGTAAGCACGCCAGCTGATGCAGCTGAAGAGGCATGCGAATGATTCATGTCACCGTACCCGCGGCGTCACGCCTTGGGAAGGGACTCAGACAAAACTCGGAGCGATATACGAACTGACACGCAAAACCCTGACACGCGTGTCCCCTGCTGGCCAGTTGGCTTTCCCCCAAGGGCCGGCACACGCTAGGTTCCGTCACGCTGTGGGGCGTGACACTGGTTTCTGGACTCGTGCGTGCACCAGCCAGGAGATGAAGGTGTAAACAATTCGTGTGTCTGAACTGCCGCATGATTTGCGTTGAAGCGCAAGCCTCCCCTGCCTACCCAGCAATCCAGCGCCGTACCTACCTTCGTCTTGGCGCAGCTCAGTAGTCCTACTCTGAACAGTGAGCCAACTGTGAAGCTCTAATCTGCTCCCTCAGGTTTAAGTTCAGCTCAAAAGCATGGCCGTCTCTACCTACTCAACACCGGCACGGCGCGCGCACACCAAGCAGTGCAGGTACTATTGGTGCCAACTCCCCATTTGGTATGAACTGCACCCCCATTGCCACAAACCGTACGCATCGATGGGTGCCCTCCATAATCCCTCTCCCAATACGAATGCCTGCTCACCACTGCATGCATGTTCATCTATTCGGTTCGAGCGTGCTTGCCCGCGCGGCCGACCCCAAACAAACGCAAACGCCGGCAAACAACCACGATTGCTGCAGCATCATTGGACGCCACGCGCGCAGCCCCCAGGCCTCCACAGCCGGTCATTACACACACCAGCTCATGTTTCCATGGATGCATAATTACATGAACCCACGCAGTGGACGACACAGCAATTCACTGACTGACCCGCCCATCTATCCAGCGTCGTGGCAGCAGGGTCTCGTGATCAACCCGAGGCCGCTGGCCCACCGGCGCCGCCGCTGCCGCCGCCTGACCCCTCCGCCGGCTTTTGGCTGGGAATGCCGGCCGGCGAGATCCGGAAGGTGCCCCCTGATGCCCCTGAACCTGGCCGTGGCCCCGACCATGTCCCGTTGCCCTGCTGCGCCGATCCATTCAGCTCTGCCGCCACATCCACGCCCTGCGGCGGCTGCATGGCGAGTTGCAGGCCGGGCAGGGCAAACGCGTCGGGCAAAAGTGAGCAGTGCACGGAGCAGGCGCGGTGGCCCGTTTAAGCCGCATCGCCCCTTGCCCACGTTTTCCTGCATCCCGCTGCTGCCACCCCCACGCCGGCCCCCGTTTAGCTTGTTTGGATTAGCTTGGGCTGGCACTGGGCTGCATTGCCTGTCCCTTGTCTAGTTCAGCTTGGATTAGCTTGGGCTGGCACCCACAACTCCCCCCCTCTCACCCAGGAGTTGCGTGCCTCCGGCAGCAGCTCCTCTGAGTCGCCGTCCATGCTCCACAGCGTGGGCTGGATCACCCGCCGCCCCTCGCCGGCCGCCGCGGCCGCCGCCTCCTCCTCCTCCGCCTCCTGCTCGGGCGTGCCGCGCCGCAGGTGCGCCCACAGCGTGCGGCCCGTGCTCTGCAGCGCGCGCACGCTGAAGAACACCACCACGCCGCACCACACGCCCCACAGCTCCCAGCCCATGGCGCGGCTGACGGCCATGAAGCCGCCCAGCGCCACCAGCGTGATCACGTACGACTGCGGGGTGGGTGGGCGGGTGGTTGTGGTTTTTTGAGGCTTCATCCCGACAGGGCTAAAAGCTTCCCCCTACTGTTGGGCACAGAGACCCGAAGACAGCCTGGCCCCATAGACCACGCATGCACGGGGGCAAGCAGGAGGATTGCAAGGTTGCGCGCACCAGCAATCGCGTGTGATCAAGCACAGGGCAGCCGAGGCGCCAGGGACGCACCACGCCGCGACCTGGCGTCCCGCATGTCGACATAAATTTCCGTACCCACATTACTGTCGGCACACACGGCCTTGTACTCGCCTGAAACCGCCTCGCCCCTCCCACCCCCCTCCTCCACTCGCGGTTGATTTGGGAATTGGAAAAAACTACCACCCCACCTCCTCCACTCGCGCGGATGAGCTGCAGACCGCGTTCATCACCGGCCGCTGGATTGGAGACAACGCGCTGTACCTCCAAGGCCTGCCGCCATCTCACCTGCGCCACGTACTTGGCGTCCCCCATGCCGATGTTGACGCCGCTGGACACCACGTCAACGCCCAGCGCGAACATGGACGCCGACGCCAGCGCCGCCACGTCATTCATGTGCGGCCACACCGCCGCGTCGCGAGTGAACAGCTGGCGGCGGCGGCGGCGCGGGGGGGGGGGCGGGGGTGGAGGCAGTGAGTGGTGCCCACACGGCTCACAGCCCACGGGCGCATCACGGCCTGGCCCCAACACCCTCCCCGCCCGTCAAGCTCGCCATTCGCGCCCACATGTTTCCTGCCTCCCGCCTGGCCCGTCCAGCCGCCCGGTTGCCGCCTCTTCCTGCCGCCCCCCGTGCCCTCCCACCGCCCTCCCTCTGCCGAAACACGCCCCAATACCGCACGCGTTGCTCCAAGCGCAATGCCATCCATGCAACCCGCCCACCCCCACCCCCACAGCCCCTCCTCACCTGCGGCGCCAGGCACGCCAGCGCCGCCAGCACCAGGCCGCACAGCACGCCGCCCACCGCGCCCAGCCCCACCAGCAGCGTGATGCCCGCCCGCTTGCGCCAGCCGCGCGTGCCGGGCAGGTAGGTCAGCGCGGCCTGCTCGAAGGGCGTGATGGTCCACGACAGCAGCTGCGGGCAGGCGGGACGGGGGGGGGGGGCGGGGTCGTGGGCAGGGGCACGGCAAGTCAGCCGCACCTCGCACGCCACACGTCGCACGTTACAGCCACGCGCATGCATCAGAGCCCGCGCACCTCCCCACGACCCCTTCCCCCGTCCTCCCCCACGGCCCCCTCCCAAACTCCCATACACGGCCCAACGGCCCAACGGCGCACGCACGTTCCACACGGAGAACAGCGCCTGGTGCGCCGCCAGCTTGATGGTGCACAGCGTGGCGGCGGTGGTCTGGATGAACAGGTACGACACGTTCTTGCACCTGCGGCGGGGCGGTCACAGGGCGCGGGCACGCCGTTACGGTTACGGTTACCCGTCAGCAAGACACGCAGCGCCCGCCGACTCCTCCTGCGGCTCAATTCACAGTCCGTTGGTATCGACCCACACCCTCTCCCGCCGCTACTTGTTTGTGATTGGACCGCTGGGCTCCGTTAGGCTTGGTTCAGCTTGGGCTGGTGTACATAACCCCACCCCCCTCACTCTCCCCCTGCACGCCCCCCACGCGCCGCTCACAGGTAGGTGATGGACAGCGGGCCCATGGTGGTGAGCAGCTCCCACAGCACCTCGCGCCGCGGCACCGTCAGGCGGATGCGCAGCTGCGGGGAGGGGTGGAGCGGGCGGGCGGCGGACCGGATGAGCAAAAAACGAGTACCGGCTGTTACCAGGGAGTGGCCATGCGCCTTTGAACACAGGAACTCCTGCACCCCAACGCCGGCCCGGCGTAACTTCTAGAACCACCAGCCCTCCCTCCTGCGCTCCTCACCCGATCCCTTCGACCCCTACACCTCCCCACGCATCACCGTCTCCCGCACGCACACACACGCACAACAGCGCCTGGCGCACCGTCCAGAACTCCCACCCCTCCCTCCTGCGCTCCTCATCTGATCCCACTCCCATGGCCCCCTCCCACTTCCCCTCCCCAGCCCCACCCCCCGGCCCACCCACACACACCTTGCCGCGCTTGGACAACGCGTACAGCAGCGCGGCGGCGCCCACGTACTGGCACGCCACGGTGGTGATGGCGGCACCCGCCAGCCCCCAGCCCAGCCCCGCCACGAACACCACGCTCCCCACCAGGCTGACCAGCACCGACACCGCCACCGTGATGGCGGGCGTCAGCGAGTCCTGCTGCGCCAGCAGGCCCGACTGCGCCACCTGTGCGCGTACGGCAGCGTCCGCGTTTTGCGTGCGGGGAGGGTTGTGTGCACCAGCACCAGCCAACCAACCTAACTAGACAGGGGGCCAGCAAATGGAATAGCAGCAATACGGTATAGAGCAGCACAAGGGGTTCCATTCATGGCGACTCCTAATCTGGGGTGTGGGGTGGTGCGCACGGCAAGTGTGTGTGCGGGGGCGTCTGCCTTGCCAGCCCGCCACCAGCTGCGGGCCCCGCGCGGACGCACCATGGTGACCAGCACAGCCGGCTGCGCCAGGCCTCTCAACCGCACGTCTGTTGAAGGGGGGAGGGGGGCAAGGCAAGCATGCCGCGGTCACACGCACGACAGGCAGCGCGCAAGGCGCCACGGCCGGCACCCCAACCCGCTTCACCTCGCGGAACCCGCGCCCCTTCACGGCAGCACCCCTTCACCCGCCACGTGCTAGCGCCCCCACTGGACGCCGCCCTAGACCCGCCGTCCCGGCACCGCCCCTCCTCCCGCCGCGCCCGCGCCACTCACACTCGGCCGACAGCGGCAGCAGGCTCATATCGCGCACCCCCGTGGCCGTGATGATGGCCTCGGGGAAGGCCTGGGGAGGGGAGGGAGGTGGGGGCGGCGGCGGGGGCATGGGCCAGGACAGGTCGGCCGCATGGGGCCGACTGGTCGCCAACCCCGACTGCACCCAGCCGCCTGGCCGAGCTGCACGCGGCCTGAGGCCTGAGGCCTGCCCCAACGCGATCCACTTAGCACCGTACAGCGAGCAGAGCTTCGCAACCCCTTTCCGGCCCTGTTGGCCGCCACGCCGCTCACCTCCCCGCCGTCACCCTGCCATCCCTTTCAGTCCCCCCCCCCGCTGACTGGTGATGCCCGGCAGCCAACACGGCTACACCTGTGAGCGTGACAAACGCTACAGTACACACGACCCCCGCCTCCGCCCCGCAGCCCCCCGCCCCCCATCTCCCCCCCCCCCGATACCTCCACCCCCCCCACCGCCCACCTCGAACAGCAGCATGGTGGCCACGCCCAGCACCGCCGCCATGAACACCGCCGTGCTCAGCACCTCCTCACTGCGCCGCAGCCGCCCGTCGCGCATGAAGCCCGCCAGCAGGCTGCGGGGGGGGGGGGCACCACCGGGGTGGGGGTTGCGGGGGTGGGGCAGGGGTTGCGGGCGGTAATAGAGAGCTTGCAGCTGGGCCGGCATCACGCCGCGACGAGTCAGTAAGGTACCGCATCCGTTGCAACAGTGCCAACGCCCCGCGGCTCCTTACCGGCGCCGCCAGCCCATCCCACGCCCGCAACCTGGCACGCTAGGCCGCCGGACCTCCTCCCTCCGCCAGCCTCCCGACCCCCATTCCCCCACCCCCACCCCCATCCCCACACACACGCGCCCGCCCCGCCCCCACCTGAGCGACGCCACCTGCAGCGACTGGAACATGTACTGCGCGAATGAGAACACCAGGTTGGCGGGGCCCAGAGCCGCCAGCTGCGTGGTGCCCGCGAACTGCAGGGGGGGAGGGGGGCAAGAGGGAGAGGGAGGGAGAGGGAGGCAGAGAGAGAAAGCGGTTGGCGCATTCCAAACCCACCAAGCGAACGCGGCGCACCCCAAAAAGGGGCAGGCGGAGATCAAGGGGGGGGGGCAAGCCCAATCGCAACCAAATCCATCGGGGTGCGGAGGGGCAGTGTGGTATGAGGCATACGATGGAATGGGGACTGCGTCTATGGACTATGCGCACAGCACGGGCAGCAGGTGCTACACGCGCCCGCGGCATTGGGCCGGCCACCCACAAACGCACGGGACGTCGTCCGGCAGTCAGACCCAAGAAGCCCCGGCCTCAGCAGTCCAGCCCTGACTTTCTAACTGCCCTGTTTTCCGGCACCCGAGCTTCAACGCCGTACGTCTGCACTTCCTCAAGCCGCCCCTTCCCTGGCCCCTAGCCCCTGGCCCTTAGCCCCTGGCCGCGGAGCCCAACCCTGCTCCCGCGCTCCCGCGCTCTCGCCTCCCCCTCCCAACGAAACAAGCCGCGCCAGCCCTCTCCCCCCAGCTGCCCGCCCGCCCGCCCGCCCCCCCCCCCGGCTCACCTGGCCGATGCACACCGTGTCCACCAGTGACATCAGCGGGTCGCCCAGCGGGATGAGCGTGGCGGGGCCCAGGAAGGACATCATGCCGCCCAGCAGCTCCTGGCGGGGTCAGTGGGTGGCGGGGTCGGGCAGTGGGTGGGGTCAGTTGGTGGGGCCAGTTGGTGGGTTCATAACCAGCCAACCGCCAACCGACCTTTTCTAGCGTACTCGGGAATCAGTCTCGAGGCCGGAATCGGTTGAAGTCACGCGTCGCCGCAGTCACCCGTCGCCGCCGCCTCCACCCCCGCGGCAGCCCCACCGCTGCCCCGTGCGCCTGCCACTACCCCGGCCGTTGCCCCCCCCAACAGCCCCTGCCT
Organism: Chlamydomonas incerta; assembly: GCA_016834605.1. Lineage (NCBI taxonomy): Eukaryota > Viridiplantae > Chlorophyta > Chlorophyceae > Chlamydomonadales > Chlamydomonadaceae > Chlamydomonas > Chlamydomonas incerta. The sequence continues at coordinate 2,297,767 of JAEHOC010000004.1, forward strand.
CGGCCCCTCGCCGCTGCCTCAGTCCCGGCCGCAACCGCAGCACCTGACGCACCTTCTGATACTGCAGCACCCCTGCGGCGTCGGGCGTGCCGCTGCTCGTCGCCGTCGGGGGGGCTGCCACGGGTGACTGCTTGCTGGGCTCCTCGGCAGGCATTCCAGCTGCCGCACTTGCCGCAGATTGTGGTGGCCGCAACACTGGCCATGGTCTTCGCTCTTCGTTCAGGCGCACGCGTGGACGAATGCATGGCGTTCTGCCCGGCCGTGCGTTTAACCCAGTTGGGCTGGCGGCAGTTCCTCTACATACAGATTTCATGGTTGGAAGTTACTACGCGGACCTGGCACGGTTGCAGGCGCCGCTTCTTGCGGCCGGGATTCTGCTGCACTTCTGCCCATAAGCCAGCCTGCAAATGGTCGTGAGGTGTCGGCGTTTGTATTGCACTAGTTACTGTATGTGCATTAATTTGTATATGCGACACGCACGAGACTGTTGCAGGCAAAACATGCAAGACGTGCAAGTGCTCGAATCCGGTCCTCGCTGCTACGTGTGCATTCCGGCGGAGACAATCTCGTTGCGTAAATCGGTAATGTTTCCGCCTTGCATAATCGCTGAATGCATGCTCGCCGACCGAAAACGTGTTGCGTGTGTGCGATGCAGTGGCGGGCTCCCCGCACCCCCCAGGTCAACCCGCGGCACCGCCGGCGCCCCCCGACGCCGCTCTGCACGCGCTTGCCAGACACATTTCCCCTTACATTAATCATATATGTGTGTCACAGCGAACTGCTTGGCAATCATGTCGCCACAACCGACGCCTTCAGCCTGCGCATATCTGCAGACGTACCTCACTTGGGACACCCATCACATACCGCACACGTGCGCCCCTGCGACGCATTGAGTGCGCTAGCCACCGCCGCGCCCATATTAAGGGCTGCACATCGCCACGCGATCGGCATACTACAACACGGTGGGTGCAGTGTTCACTTTTGCGTCACGAAACACTGTTCACAAGTACCTCCGCTCGTAAATCAAACTCTGGTCTCTGGGACTCCATACTCGACCGCGGGCGGGCTGTGCGGCAGCGGCCCCCGCATGCAGTTCTTAGGTCTGACGCCATATTGCCCAGTCGAGGCGACATCATCGGGACCCCCGACCGCACCACGCCACACCCGCACATACCTCGCACGACTCCATGCAAGGCAGGCAAACGGACCGCGAGCATGCGACCTGCTTGCACACATCCGTTGCCACAGTGCCCCTGTCCCTGGATGGAAGTGACACGCTGCGGCAGCGTTCGGATGCGTCAGCCGGGCGTAGCCTGGATACAGGAAGACACCGCCTGACAAGCAAAGTGTCCCTTGCCGCCAACCTACCATCCGACCACCGTCGTGCGTCATCAGAAGTCATTTAATGCAACACACGCTGCTTTCGAATGGGCCCTACTGCGGACGCAACGGAGCGCCGTACATCGACACCCAGCCTACCCACAATTACTGCTACTAAGGGGTGGCGTGTGCCACCCCTGGCGCATACGTCACCACTGACTCATGGAAACAACAGCAGCGTCGACCACAGCCGCACGGGAGTACCACCCAACGCACATGGTTCAATCTCCGCACACACCCACCGACCCCGCAATCATGCTCAGGCCTTGTCTGAGTTCTGGTCTCGCGCAAGAACGCATCAACGCTCCCAACCCGCGATGCGATGTGCACATTGGATTGAAGCGACCAGCGCACGCAAGAGTGCAGCGCCGTCCCCACGGTGACACTTAACGCACTTAACGCCAGCTCGAACTTGCAAGAACATCATCGGAATATCCACGCTAGCCCCCGCGACGTTGTACGGCAGTTTTGACATGCCAGCGCATGTCAGCGGCATGATAAATGAATGACTGCAAGGCCCGCGGCACCACAGCCGCACCCACGTCCCTGCTACCGGTGGTCTGTTGACGCCGCAGCGGGTGATCGGCGAATGGAGGGGATGCTCGTGCGCAATGCCCACAGCCCTGGCTGGTCTTCGGCGCTCCCCGCATATCACTCGACATCGCGCTCAAGGACGAACTGAACGGCGCACATAGCGCCAGGAGCACGGCAACAGTGCGCGCGCACGCGCCAACGGCCACCCCGACACCCTCCTCTCTGAAGAACCCCGCTCCCCAGCTCCCGGCCGGCGCCGCCCTTGGGCAAGGCCCCCACCTGCCACCTCTTTGGCAGGAGGTCCCAATAGTGGGGCCTCCATGCTGTATCACGTGTCACACGCCCCCAGCCCATGCATATCATGGCTCGGCGCGCAACCACCGGCACACTCGCCAGCGCTGCGCAAGCCGGCGCCTCTCCACTCTTTCACTGTCGCTGTCTGAAGCATATCAGATGCATGTGCATGTGCATGCGCGGGCGCAGGCGCAGGCGCGGCCCCAAAGAGCACGCAAGCAACCCGCAGCGCACCGCATTCGGGCGCGTCCGCAGCCGCGGGGCCGTGCCCTGCCCTTGGCTGCTGGGCCCGCCAAACCGCCTCACGCGCCCCCACTCCCTCTCCCAACCACCACGCTGGAGCTGCAGCTCCTCAAGCCTCCTCAAGCCCCCGAATGCGGCCCGCTCCTGTGCCGCGGCCCGCTCCTCGCGCCGCGGCCCGCTCCTCGGCCCGCCGCCGCGGCCCGCTCAGCGCGCGCTGATGCCTGCGAGGTCGTCGTCAAACAGCCCCATCAGCTCGCTGTTGGCGCCGTTGCTCTTGAACATGGACGCCTGCATGGGCACCATGCCGCCGCCGCCGCCGCTATTGGGCCCCGCGCCGGCGCTGTTCAGGTTGGCGATGAAGTCCTCCGGAATGTCGGGGATGCCGGAATCGGTGATCCCCGGCGACAGGCCCAGCCCGCTGAACGGCGACGCCGCCTCACCGGCGGACACGCGCGGCCCCATGTCCATGCCCGTGGCCGCCGAGCCGCAGCCGGTCCCGGGCGGCATCGCGCCCATGTGCATTCCGCCGCCGCCGCCGCCGCCGCCCCCGCCGCCGCCGCCCATGGCGTGTGTGAGCCAGCTTAACCCGCCTGGGCTGCTGCCCACGACCTGGTGCTGCGACTGCTGCTGTTGCTGCTGCTGTTGCTGCTGTTGATGGGCCTGGTGTTGCTGCTGCTGGTACTGTTGCTGCAGGTGCTGCTGCTGCAGCGCCTCCTGCTGCTGCTGGTGTTGGTGCTGCTGGTGCAACGCCTGCAGGTCCTGCGCGGACGCGTGAAGCGGCGCCCCCACCTGCTGCTGCTGCATGCCCTGCTGCTGCTGCTGTTGCTGCATCTGCTGTTGCTGCATCTGCTGCTGCAGCGCCTGCTGCATGTTGAAGCCGCCGCCGGCCGCCAGCAGCGGGTGCAGGCCCACGCCGCCCATGCCGCCGGCCCCGGCGCCCTGCATGCCCATCGCCTGCATCTGCATGGCCGTCAGCCCGCCCGGCATGCCCCCGCCCACCATCATGCCCTGCCCACCGCCGCCCGGCCCGCCGCCCCCCTGCGTGGCCACCTGCATGGGCCCCATTGGCGTCATGATGGTGGTCGTGCCGGGAAACATCTGCCCGCCGCCCGCCGCGCCGTTGCCCGGCTGCCCGCCCCCGGCCGCCTGCTGCCCCGCCGTCAGCCCATACACGCCGTGCGGCGCCATGGCCGCCGCCGCCGCCGCCGCCGCCATGTGCCCCGGGTGCACCTGCATCATGCCCGCCGCCGCCGCCGCCGCCGCGATGCTGGGGAAGCCCGCCATGCCGCCGCCGTTGGCCGCCGCCGCCACCAGCGCCGCCTGCTGCTGCGCCAGCAGCAGCTGCGTCGCGTGCTGCAGCGCCACCGGGTCCGGCTTGGGCTTGGGCTTGGGCTTGGCGGCCGCGGCTGCGGTGCCGCCGGGGCCCACGCCGTTGATCACCGCCGTCTGCACCAGGCCCGCTGGCGGCGCGCCCTGGTAGCCCATCTGGTTGAGCGCCTTGCTCAGCTTGGCGATCTGCCGGCGCGGCCAGCGCTTGATGCCGTGACGCCGGCAGGCGCGCTTGAGCGTGGTCGCGCAGATGCCCAGGTTGTTGGCGGCCTCCTTGAGGCCCAGACCGAACTGCGCCTGCAGGTCCTCGAAGCGCAGCCGCTTGCCGGCGCCGCCGCCCACGCGGTTGTTGTTGCGCGGGTTGCCGCTGCCGCCGCGCTCGTCGTCGCTGTCGTCGTCGTCGCCGCCGCTGCTGATGTCCTCCTCGTCGCCGTCGTCCGCCGCGTCGGCGGCGGCCGCGGCGCCGGCGGCCGCCTGCACGCGCGGCGCGGAGCCGCTGCGGGAGAGCTTGTTGCCCGTGCCCGCTGCCGTGCTCGCCTGCGCCACCGCCTGCTGTATTGCCGCGGCCTGCTGCATCAGCGCCGCGGCCTGCTGCTGCTGTTGCTGCTGTTGCTGCTGCTCGGCGGCGGCAGCGGCCGCGACTGCCGCCACCAGGGTGGTGGGGCCGGCGGTGTTGGCGTCGATGCTACATGCGTGCGCCAGGCCGCTGCCGGCGGTGGGCGGCGAGGGAGTGGACACCGCGGCCCCTGCCAGGTGCTGCAGCGGGCCTGACGACCCTGCCGTCACGTCCATCATGGTTGGGCCCTGTTGGTGCTGGTGCGGGACCGGCTGCATCAGGTGCGGCTGCTGCTGCATCTGCAGCTGCGGAGCCGCCATGGCGCCGGGCACTGTAATGGATTCCGACATCCGCGCCTGCCGCACCTGCTGCGCCTCGGCCTGCGCCTGCTGCTGCATCTGCTGCTGCTGCAGCGCCTGCAGCTGTTGCAACTGCTGGTGCAACTGCATCTGTTGCTGCTGCTGCTGTTGTTGCTGCTGCTGCTGCTGCTGGTGTTGCTGCTGCTGTTGCTGTTGTTGTTGTTGCTGCTGCTGCTGCTGCTGTTCCAACAACGCCTTGATCTGGTCGAGCGCGGCGTTGCCGGCGTTGCCCTGCTGCGACAGCCACGCCATCAGCTGCGCGGCGTTGTTGGGGTCCAGCGACGGGCCGGGCGCAGGCACGGGCGCGGGCGGCGTCGTCGCCTGCCGCGCTCCAAGCCCGTCGCTTGTGCCGGCGCTGCCGGCCGTCTCCAGCTTCAGCAGCGCCGGCGCGCTGCCTGGCAGCAGCCCAGAGCCGCCCGCGTCCGCCAGCCCCACCGCGGCATGGCTGCTGAGGCCGGGCGGCAGGTGGGACGCCCCCGGCACCGGCACCGGCATGGAGAAGGCGGTGGAGGGCACGCCCGCGCCCGCGCCTGCGCCTGCGCCCGGCGGCGTCCCGCCGGCTGCAGCCAGCGGCCCCAGCATGGTCTGCGGGCTGGAAGACAACTTCATGCCGCCCGCGCCCGCGCCCGCGGCCGAGCCGGCCCCAGCGGCGCCGGGCACGTGCATGGGCCCGCTGCCCGCCGCCCCGCCGCCGGCGCCGTGCAGGGCGCCGGTGGACATCCTGCGTCGCCGCGGCGGCCGGTGCGCGCAACAGGGTTGAGCAGCCATGGGCGGCAGGGATGTACGCTAGGCCTGCATCCTGACGGCGGCTCGCCGCACCCCCACACACAGCGCACAGTTGCCGCAGAGCGCCGATGCCGGCTCACCTGGTGATGGAGGGCCGCTTGGCGCCCCAGCTGGCCGCCTCGTCCTGCCGCGAGGTGCTGGGCGAGTGGTGCTCGCGCTCCTCTGCGGGCCACAACAGGCCGCGTTACGTGGTCAACACAAGCAGCCGTCAAGAACAGCCGCCTGTCTTTTTCGTGTGTGTGCATGCGCGCTGTCCGGGCCAGGGCCGGGCCAGGCCATCCACATCCAGCCCACCGCCCCTGCTGCGCGCACGCACCTGTCGCGATCACGTTGCTGGACGCCTCTGGCTCCTTGTCCTCAGCGACGTCCGCCAGCCGCGCGCTGCCCAGCCGCCGGTGCGACCCCGGCCCCTCTCCGTTCGGCGACAGACGCGCTGGGCCCGCCGCCGCGGTCCCGCCAGCCCCGCCACCACCGGCTGCTGTGCCCGCTGCACCGCTGCTGAACTCCGACGCGGGCAGCATGTCGATGTGCATGGGCCATTTCCGCAGGCCCGCGGCGGTGGCCGCCGTCTCCAGGTCGATGGTGAACAGGCTCACGTTCTGTGGGGTTGCGGCAAAGAAAGGGCCGGGCTTCAATGAAGACGTCCCAGGTCCAAACATTGGGGCGGTCGTACACCGCACGCGCCGCCGCCGAAACCGCGCGGATTTGGGCCCGGCCCTGCAGTTGGGCAGTGGTGGGGCGCAGTCCTGCGCCCGTCCACACCAGCGCACGCACACACACCGCCCGCACCTGCAGCGACGCGGACAGCTGCGACAGCACCGCGGGGAAGGTGACGTCGCGGTCGCCCTGCACCAGCTCAAACACCGCCAGCGGCGTGTCGCGCGCGTCGGAGCCGAAGATGGGGATGATGAGCGTGGAGTGCACGCGGCAGCGCTGCGCCTCGCTCACGCGCAGGTACACCTGCTTGTCGTACTTCTGCACGTTGTGTGACATCTCCGGCTGCGGTGCGGGTTGGGCAGGCGTGCGGCGGTGTGGTGAGAGGGTGGGTATGGTCAGTTGGGCGGTTTTGATCGGAGCAGCCGACGGCCTCAAACCCGGCACCTGCATCCAGCCAGCACCGGTGCCGCACTTCACTGCACCCCTACCACCCACTACTCCCCACCCAGACTGCCATGCTCTGTGGTGTGTGGCATGCGTCTGCCGCACGGCGCACCTCGAGCGTGGAGTACACCCGGCCGATGGCGCCCATGAGCGATGGCTTCATGACGTCCGTGGAGAAGCGGTAGCGCACCGACACGCAGCGGAACAGCGCCAGCAGGTCGCCCACGCCCGCCACCGCGAAGGGCAGGCCCTGTGAACGTCCATGCAATCCCGGTCAGGCTCCAGTCGGGCCGGCGCCTAATAGGACGGTGGCGTGGCGGTGGAGCCGGTGGAGCTCTCTAGCCCGGCTCTCCGCTCCCGCCACAACCCCTAGGCACGCGCACCTGGCAGCTGAGCACTATGGTGCCGTCGTGTGTGCACTCCGGCATCCAAACCTGCGCAGACGGGCCGTGTGCGTCGGCGACGGTCGGTCGGGTTGGCAGCGGCAACGTTGCGTCAGTGGCGCAGGTACGTGCACGCGTCCACGCTGGGACAAGGCCCTCACACAGCCTAAGCCAACAACGCATGCAGTTCTTGCATCCGTCGCGTGAAGGCCAAGGCAAAGCACGTCTGTTTTTCTGCCCAAGGCACATTTTCGATTCGGCACCGCCCCTCGCGCGCCCGACTTGGTCCTGATGACGCCTGCGGATTTCGCTCAGATTAAGCACACTTATCGCCGCGCCCAGGCTCCTTCCGAGCGCGCGCCTAACAGCCCTTGACCTGAAACCCCTGCCGCCCCGCCACGACCTGGAGTGCTGCCTGCTGCTCCATCATATTCCTGTTTATTCGCACCTGCACGAGGGCCCCGCTCTTGACCGTCGCGAGGGTGCCGGACACATCCAGCAGAGCCCTGCTCAGCCGTTGCTTCAGCTCCCCGCCATTGTTGAAAGCCATCCCAGTATTCATTATGCCAGCTTTAAGCAGCTATCTGGAGACGCCCGCCCGCCGGAGGACGCCTCGCTGCGCGTCGCCCGACAGAGCGATTCCTTCCTAGCGAGCCTTCACCAACGCCTCCGGAGCGCGACAGTTGTCCTGGCTAGCAAGCGGTCCCATAGAAACAGACTAAGCGTGTGGCACGAGCGTCTTGCTATAAGTAGGCGGGGTTCGCACTGGACTGCTTCGTAGTAAAGCCCTTGTCTCGGTAGTGACGCGCACGCTGAATGGCAGCGCAGCTAGCGATACAAGGAGCGTGGACAAGTGTAGAAAAGTGGAGGGCGCACGTGGCTGGGGAGCGTTAGGGTCGGTGATTGGGGCCTTCATGTGCGTCCGTTTTTGGAGCTGATTTCGTTCCCCGCAGCCGTGCGCACACACTCTAGTTTTTGGTACAATACAGCATCGGGTCCTTTAATGCGCGCTTAATCCCTGGCTGACTAACGTTGGTCGTGGGCGCACGCCGGCCATCCTTTGCCACGAAGAGCTTTCGCCCTTCGCTGCTCACTGCCCCCAACGCGCTTTCACTGAGGCACGCTGCTGGACGCCTCTTGCGCGGATTCGGCATTTGTTTCAGCTCCGGAAGTTGAGAAGCCCCGCGTGGCGAAACGTGGGTTGAGCGCACACGTGTGCTCCTTCACCGCCTGTGGCATTTCCGGCGACGGGTGAGTCGCGGCGTGGCGGCGGTGCGCTGCTTTGCCGGCGACCCTACGCGACCTGGCACGTTGTGCAAGTGACCTTGGCTCGTGTGTGCACGGGGCTCCTGCATGGGCGTGGGTGTGGCCACATTGCACGTGTCTTCGAGTGGGCTGTCGTAAACAGAGTCAGACGCGCCCCGGTTCCCGCCATGTGCGTTCCGGAACGGGGTATGCGCTTGCCTGTGTGTCACTGAGGTCTGGCGGTGTGCGAATGCAACCGAACTACCGACACCACGCGTGCACAGGGGCTGCTATCTGTCTGCAGCGAGAGCGTGTGTAGACAGACACAGATCCATCCTCGTCTCCGAAAAGTACTACATTCTGCTTGTCCCGATGCTTACTGCGGTGGACACAACGGCGTACAACGTGCAATGGCAGGCAATTCCTTGTAGGTGATGAGCAGTCTTACGCGCCAGGCTGCCTGTAAGGCGGTCGGCATGTGTGTGTCTGGCCTGCGGGCTGGTTTCCGGACGCCGCCGGCCGCGCGGCGGCCGTCGGCCTTCGGTGGCTGAAGCGGCCGGCGGCGCTGCTGGGCGTGCGAGCAGCTTTCTGGCTGCATGCGGCCCCCTTGGCAGTGGTGGCTGCGAGCCCGGCGGTGGTGCGTGGGCGGCTGGGGTGGATCCGGACCCTGATGTGGATGGGCCCCGACGGCCGCTCGGCGCGCGTGGCCGCGGGGTGGAAGAAGCGCAAGACCGTGGTCGCTCCCTGCACGCCAAGCAAGGGTGGTGGCTGCGCCAGGTGCGCCGCCACCCCGATCCGCTGCCGGGGCCTGTGCGAGTGGTGCTATAAGCGCGAGTGGCGCACTACGGGACCATCATGTCCGCAGCCTTGCTGGCCGGCCGCGATGAGGCCCCCAGCACCGGCGCTACCTCCGAGGCAGTCCTGCAGCAGGCGCTGTGGGATGCGAGTGATCAGTACGCTGTGTGGTGTCGTGGCACTGGCCGCGCTCTGATCCTGAGACCCCTGGTGACGTCTGTGCCTGGGAGCGGGACTGGGGGAGCGGGACTGGGTGGCGGACGGTGGCCCTCACGCGTGCCCAGGCGGCCTGTTGCTGCAGCTGCTGGAGGTCGCGGCGCGCGCGATTGTCTGGGGCCTTTGGTTGGTCGTGCGCCGGCGGTGCTTCCTGTGTGGTAGCTGGTCTGCTTCGTTGTGGAGCCCGTGAGCGCGGCCGCTTGGTCCAGTGCACGTGGTGTGGCGGTCGGTTAGCTGCTGTCTGTGGGCCCCAGACTGAGTTGAGCCCGAGACCCGGTCTGCTGCGCGTTGCGTGTGTGCCTGCGCTTGGTCATGCGCCTGCGGCGGTTCCCGTGCGGTCGCTGGTCTGTTTTGTTGCTGGGTCAGTGCGCGCGGCCGCTTGGATCGGCGTGCGTGCGTGGCGGTCGGTTAGCAGCTGCCTGTGTTGCGTAGCCTGCATGGGGCCCGGGGCCCGGTTTGCAGCGTGTTGGTGGGGGTGTGCCAACGTTCTGTTGTGTGTACGCCTGCGGTGTTTCTCGTGCCCCTGCTGGCGGCGGTTTGGGCTTGGGTGCTGGGTTTGCGTGTTCTCCTTTCCTGCTGTGTATCCTGCGTCTGTTTCTTGCTCTGTTGTGTGAGTTCGGCGGTTGCTCCTCCAGTTTTGGGAGCCCCGGTCTGCCTTGGTTAGTTGGGTTTCGGCACCGTCTCTCACACGCCCGACTTAGTCTTGATGACGGCTGCGGATTTCTCTGACAATAAGCACACTTAACGCAGCGCCCAACTCCTTCCGAGCGCGCGCCTAACAGCCCTTGACCTGAAACCCCTGCCGCCCCGCCACGACCTGGAGTGCTGCCTGCTGCTCCATCATATTCCTGTTTATTCGCACCTGCACGAGGGCCCCGCTCTTGACCGTCGCGAGGGTGCCGGACGCATCCAGCAGAGCCCTGCTCAGCCGTTGCTTCAGCTCGGTCGGTTAGCAGTTGCCTGTGTGCCCCGGCCTGAGTGGGGCCCGTTCTGCTGCGTGCTGATGCGTGTTGCTGCTTGTGTCCCTGCGTTCTGTTGTGCGTGCGCCCGACCCTAGGCGACCTGGGCACGTCGTGCAAGCGACCTTGTGCAGATTGCATTGGTTACAGGAGGGACCTGCTGACGCAGCTCACGACCCAGCGAGCACGCACTAGTACGGACGCCCTGCTCTAGACCTCAGGGGCGCGCCACCTGCAGCGCCGACAGCCTACTCTGCGCCTTGGGCTAGTAGGCCTTGCTCCCATGGGAGCGCCACCATCTTCTGAACTCAATCTCCTTCCTCTTCAATTGTAATGAAAGTCGGTTTATTGATCCGCATACTCCTGTCTTCCCTTCTTTCAATCCAAGGGTGGCCTGGTGGGATTTCGTCCCACCCCCTTGGCCTGATGCCCAGGCTCACATACGTCTGCAGACGCGCCCAAAAGTCTGCTATAACTTGCGTTTAAATCCTGCTAATCGCTGTTTCCTCTACCTTGCCTTGTTCCCCTCTGGAGGCAAACAGTAGCCTCCTACCGTACTCCATGGCAGAGATCGCAGCCAGGCACACAACGTCCGGGTTGCTGGATAGCTGTCACGCCCCACAGCGTGACGGAACCTAGCGTGTGCCGGCCCTTGGGGGAAAGCCAACTGGCCAGCAGGGGACACGCGTGTCAGGGTTTTGCGTGTCAGTTCGTATATCGCTCCGAGTTTTGTCTGAGTCCCTTCCCAAGGCGTGACGCCGCGGGTACGGTAACATGAATCATTCGCATGCCTCTTCAGCTGCATCAGCTGGCGTGCTTACGCCCCAACAGCTGACTGGCTGTGACGTCAGTGCGTTTATGCACTCGTGCAACGCTGATTTGAGTCCTTTGTATCCTTGGCTTTGCCTTGTTCCCGTGAATGTCAATGCCGTTTCGGGCTAGTTAGTGAGACCAGGCCTCTGGGCTCTGAGGCCATGTTGCGGCAGTACGACGCACTGAGGCGTCTTTAGCGTGTGCAGCAAGAAGCCAAGTCTTGTCTTGCTTCTTGCTCTCCCATACAGCATGTGGGTTAGCCATTGAACAGATCAAGACCACGAACCTTGTGCTTGTTCCAGAGCGCCTTGCGCTAACGGCATTGACATTTGGGGCAGTTCCTGTTACGCGCCCGCTTTCGCCTGACTTCTTCTCGCCTCACCGTCTCTCGTCTGGGTTTATGCGCGGCTTCTCCCGAGGACAGTTGCCGTCGCGTCACCACCCGCTCAGCAACTATGGCTGAGGCACACGCCAGATGCAGAATCACACGCCAGATCATGACATAGCCTCGTGTGGCGGTATTACTAGCCACAGATTCTTACGCTCCACTATCAACTCAATTACGTGATCCTCATCGCCTAGGTCTCTCGCTTCCTGAATATGCAGCCGTAGCGTGTTAGCAATTGTGCACGTGCTGAAATGGTGTGCGCGGTCAGACTGTGCATCCCACATGTCACCCCACATGGGCATTTATGACCTTGCCCTCTGTGCATCGAGAAGCCTGGAAATCCATCCATGCTAACCTCCAGAAGGCGTCTTTCTGCTCTGCTTCCCCTTGACCTTGTGCAGATGGGTGGTGGTGTGCACGGGGCTCGGGCATGGGTGTGGGAGTGCGTGTGGTGCGACCGGGGCCCATTGCACGTGTCTTCGCCTGGGCCCAGGTTGCACCTACCATAACGCATACACGCACGCACATCCCCGCTGAGCACTATTACATGACTGCTCGTCCTGGTGCTTTCGGTGGACACAGTGGCTTACAATCATGCAAACACAATGGCGGGCAAGTCCTGATAATAAGCAGCCATGTATGGGAGCTGGTAGTCTTACGCACCAGGCCGCCTGTATGGCTTGGGCCAGCTGGTGCGCTGCACTGCGAATCACGCCACGCACGCACACCCAGCGCACACCGCCCCGAGCAACATGGCGATACCAAACCCGTCCTACTTCTACAAGCAACACACAAGTTCCAATCTTAGATCAACATACGATGCACAGCTCAACTCGGCACGCGCCCTGGCATCGCTTAGCGGATGTACCTGCGCAGGTGACCGAATAATAGGCCGCACTGTGTCATCGTGTATCAGGGAAGCGAAGCTGATCCGTGCAATGGCCCCCCTCATTCATGAGCCTCCTGATGGACACGTCTCGCCAGCAACGCTCCCTGACGTTGTTGCATACGGCTCAAGCCCCACCGCGCAATGACGGTACGACCTGGAAATGCCAGAGCCAACCAGACATCCCCAGGGACATCCCGACATCCCCAGGGACATCCCGACAGCCACCGCGAGCTGATCCCGCTCCCAGTCCGAATGCTACTGCTTGCTATGGCCATTCTATAGGGATAATGTGTAGTTTCATTAAGCGAGATGCTCCGCGTCACATGCTCACCTGCCCATCCGGTCGCGCATTGCCGCTCGCTCAGCTGCTCTGCGCTGCTTCTCTGCAAGCGCCCTCTGCTCTTCATCCTTCCTAGCGCGAGCTGCTGCGGCGTCATCCTCCGCCCGGGCAGCGACGGGCCGCAGAATGGCGAGGACGCTGGCCGCACCGGCAGCGAGCACGCCTCTACGGTTGATACCGAGCGGCGATCGGCATGTCACAGTGCTCGGTTTGCTATGGGAGTGCAGCGCGTCTGCGGTCCGCGTAAGGATGAGCGGAGCCATGTCGGGGTTGCAACGTCGACTTCTGAACTGACTTCTGCTTTGCGGCGTTAGCAGTTATGTCAAAGCAAAAATGGTCTTAATTAGTATGATGCCACGTATCAGCCTCCAGTGCACCCGTTGGCGCCGATTACCACCAGTTTCGCGACCTCTCGGCACAACCGCCACACGCCCACGACGGGCTCCGACACTGCGTCCGCAACCCCGGCGTTCAGCGCCTGGCCGGCCGGCCGACTTGGCCCTGCCGCCTATTAATATGCCCTATGAATGTCATTGAAAACATTAACACCCAATCTCACTCGCGGCGCCAATCACTGGCGCGGCGCCGCGGGAGGCCTCCCCGGCGGCGACCTGCCTCGGTGCGGCGGGCCGGGCACGCTGCCGCCGGGGTACGGCATCAGCAGCGGCAGCCGCCAGTCCACCGCCCGCCCCGCCGCGTCCACCTGCAGCCCCGGATAGTAGCCCAGGTGCACACCCCGTGGCGGCTGCAGCGCGGCGCCTCCTGCTGCGGCGCCGCCGTCAGCCGGTGCGGCTGCTGGCTGCTGGCCGCCCGCCGGCGCTGACGGCGGCGCGGAGTAGCCCATTGGTGGCAACGTCGCGACGCGCACCCCGGACACGCCCGCTGCTAGCCTGCCCCCGCCGCTGCCGCCGCCAGCTGCTATGATGGCGCCTTCGCCATGTGCCCCTGTCCCCGAGCCCCGTGCGCGCGCAGACAGTGAGCGGGCGCCGTTACCACTTCCCGGCGCCAGCCGCGGCGGCGACGCGCCTCGTCCCGCGGCCGCCGCCGCCGCAAAGCTCCCCGGCAGCGGCGGCCCCGCGCGCGCCGCCGCGGCCGCCGCCGCCTGCGCCTCGGCGGCGGCCTGCGCTTCCGCCGCGTCTGCCGCCGCCGCAACAGCGTCCGCCGCCACCGCGCCCGCCACCGCCGCCTGCTCCCGGTGCTGCCAGAGCAGCGTCTCCAGCGCGGAGGCGGGGTACGGCAGCACCCCCACCTTCAGCAGCGCGCGCTGCTGCTCCGCCGCCGCCAGCACCGCCGCCTCCGCCGCGTCCACCGCCGCCACGGCCTCAAGCACCGGCAGCGCGCCGCGCGGCATGGGCGCACCCGGGCTGCGGGCGCGATGGTTGGGAGGGACCAGGGCACAACCGCGGGCGTCAGGACACACAGACGCCACGAAAGAAGGGCAAAGGTGCGAGACGGCGAGAGGCACTGATGACAACCCAACCTACAAAGCGCACGATTACGGCGGCGCAGCTCAAAAGTTGCACGAGCGCCCAGCCATACCTCTGCAGCGCTGCCAGCTGCTGCTGCCGCGCGTCCGCCATCACGCCCTCCACGAACGCCCGCGCCGTCAGCGGCCGCCGCTCATAGTGCGGCGGCACCGGCCCCCAGCCGTCCGGCGCCGGCACGGCCGACAGCGGCGGCACGCCCGCCGCGGCGGCGGTGCGGGGGCGCACGCGCAGGCGCTGCTGGTGCGAGGGCGCGGTGGTGGACCTCGCCAGCATGGAGTTGGAGAGGGTGATGAGCGTCTCGCCGGGCGGCAAGGCGGCGGGGTCGTTGGAGTCCGCGGCGGCGCCGCTGGCCAGCGCCTGCGGTGCGGCGCGCAGGAGGGCGCACAAGGGCAGCGAGGCGGGATCGGTGCTGGCAGTGCAGCAGAGGGACAGGCTGGCTGGCTGGTCCATTGTGACGCCGAAAACACCAAGGCATTTCCCCCCAACAAGTGGAGAAGGCCGTGCAGGGCGCCGCCACACCGCCACACAAGCACTCACCCGCTCCGCTCGCTTCAACGCCATGTGGAGCGAGTACGCCGGCGCCGCCGCAGCATCACCACCACCAGCAGCAGCGCGTGCCGGCGACGCGGGCGGCGTGGGCAGGTCGGGGTACTGCGGCACGCCGCCTGCCTCGCCACCCTGGGTGGGGTCGCGACTGGGCGCAACGCTGTCCCCGTCGTCGAGCTCGCCATCGCTGTCGGGCGCGCGCACCGTCGGCTGCGTCACGACGCGGAGCGGCGACGGCGCCTGCGGCGCCCGCAACGCAGCGCCCCGCCCTGCACCTGCAGCCGCGGCTGGCGCCTTCGGCGCCGCCGGCAGGTCCACGATGAAGCGCAGCTGCGGCTGCTGCTGCTGCTGCTGCTGCGGCTGCTGCGGCTGCTGGTTGGCATGTGCTGCGCATGCGCCCTCGGCGGGCTGCGGCGGTTCCTGCTGCGGCGCCTGCGGCTGTGGCTGCTGCGGCACCGTCACCTGCACCGACAGGATCTGGTCGCCGCTGGGCAGCAGCGGGCCCAGCAGCAGCGGCCCGGGCGGCGGCGGGGCGCGCGCCCCGGGTGCGGGCGGGTGCGACCACGGCTGTGGACAGTATCGCGGGTGTGTGGATGCTCAGCTCAGCACAGCTCAGGCGGGTGCCATGAAGCGCTGTAAGTCGAGTCCAGCCCAGAGCTCCCCCACACAGTCCGTCCCCCCAAGTTGCTCCCAAACACATTCCGTCCCGACAAGCCCTCCGGCTGCCGCCCACAGCCCGCCGCCCACCCCCAAGGCCCCTCACCTCCGCGCTGCCGCTGGCATGCAGCCCCGCCACCGCCAGCACCGCCAGCTGCGCCGCCGAGGCCTGCAGCAGCGCCACGCCCTGCGCCACCACCTCGCCAGCGTTCACCACCACGTGCCAGTCCGCGCCCGCGACCACCACCACCCCCTCCCCGCCCGCGCCGGCGCCTCCGTGCGCCGCGCCCGCCTGCACCGCCATCGCCGCGTCCGCTCCACCAGCGGCAGCGCCGGCCCCTGCTGCGCCGGCGCCAGGCCTACCGCCCTCCCCTGCTGCTCCCGGCTTTGATGCGCCCGCCGCCGCCGCCACCGCCGCCAGCCGCTCCTGCAGCGCACTGGATGCCGAGCCCAGCCGCCCCAGGCAGCTGACCAGAACGGAGCCGTGCCCCACCCACGCCGCCAGCGCCGCCATCTGGCCGCCCAGCGCCGCCTGCAGCCCGCGCAGCGCCGCCGCCTTGCTCGTCAGCTGCTCCGCGGCGGCCGCCAGCGCGGCGTGGCGCTGGGCCAGGTCGGCGCCGGCCTCGCGCAGCAGCGCCGCGCGCTCGTGTTGCTGGGGTGTGTCAAGGGTGGGTGAAGAAGTGTGAGTGAGTGGGTCAGCGGGTAAGAGGGGGCGGGTGAGGTGCGTGTCATCGCCCTCGCCGCACCAACGCAAACGCCCACACGTGGGCAGCGCAGGCAGGCAGGCAGGCAGGCGCTCACCTGCAGCAGCGCCCCGCACGTGTACACGTACAGCCGCGTCAGGGATGAGCGCAGCAGCGGGTGGCGCCAATCTGCGTGCCGGGGCAAACGCAGCACACGATCAGGCCGGGCGACCGGGTCAGGTTAGGCACCCGAAGCCCGAGCAAGCATGATGCGGGCCGCAAGCCTGCTTATTATATACCCAATCCTCACCCTTGGGGATGCGCCGCGGGAAGAATTCGATGATGCGGCCATGCGCCGTGACACGCGGCTGGCCGCCCATCAGCGCAACCAGCGCCGCCACCGCACCGCGCACAGCCGCCGTCGCGCCCGCCGCCGCCGCGTCACGCCCCACGCCCGCGCCGGTGCCGTCGGCTTCCGCCGCCTCCGCCGCTAGCCCCTCCGCGGCCAGGTGCAGCGACCGCAGCGCGTCGAGGTACACCGTGTCACGGGGGTCCGTGTCCTTAGTCACGCCCGCCGCCGCCGCCGCCGCACCGTTGGGATCCCGGGGGTCGTAGCCGTACGATTCGTACCCAGCGCCCGGCCACGGCTGCGCCGCGTTGGGATCCTGATCAGGCAAGCCACCATCGCCCGGCGCGGTCCCGGCACTGCGATGCGTGCTCGCGGCGGTGGCGCCGGCGCCACTGCCGGCGGTCCCGGGCCGCGGGCTGCCCAGCAGCCCGCTGCCCGGGCCCAGGTTCGACAGCGCCAGCGGCGACAGCGGCCACGGCCCGGCACCTCCAGCGGCGCCTCCGGCGCGCGACAGGCCGCTGCTGGGCCGACCGCTGCGCAGCAGCGAGAAGGCGGAGCCTGCGGCGAAGCCGGAGGCAGCTGCGCCGCCGCCAGGCCAGGCACCCATTGCGGCGGCGGCGTGCGCCGGCGATCCCGGCTGCGAGCCCGACAGCGACAGCCCATCGCCGTAGCGCGGCGAGCCGGCGCCGCTGCCCAGCCCGCCGGCGGCGGCGGGCCCGGCGTTTATCCGCAGGCCGGACCACAGCACGCCCGCGCTCATGCGGCGGCCGGCGCTGGCGCCGCGGCGGGCGCCGTACGTGTCCAGGTCTTCCAGCGCCACCGCCAGCGCCGCCGCCTGCACCGCCGCCGCCGCAACCGCCTGGCCAACCACGCCGGCGTGTGCATGCAGCCGGCCCGCCAGCTCCTGAGCCTCGGCGCTTACCGCCGCTGCCGCGGCCGATGCCGCGGGCGCGGCCGCGGCCGCCAGCGCCGCCGTCGGCTCCGCGGCGAGTGCGGACGGCGTCGTCGCGCTGCCGCGCGCCGCGCCTTGCGCCTGCTGCTGCTGTGGCGGCGGCTGGTCTGACGGAGGCGCGCTGCCGTGCTGCGACTCCGCCGACGGCAGGCTGCTCTCCTCCGCCGCCACCGGCTCCGCCTGCGCCCCCTCGCCTGCAGCCCCAGTTGCTGCCGTCGTGGCGGCCTTGCCCGACGCCGGCCGGGGCCCAGTCCCTGCATTCGACGCCGACGTCCCACGGCCGCCCGCTGCAGGCGCCATGGCTGAGACCGGCCGGCTGCCGGCCCCGCCGCCGCCACCGCCGCCGGCGCCGCTGCCCGCCGACAGCACCACGCCCGGACCGGACCCCCGCGCCGCGCCTGCGCCACCCGCGCCGCCCAGCGCAACCGCCACCGCCTCGTCCAGCCGCGGCCACACGCCGCCCTCCACCTCCCTGTGAACCTCCGCCAACAGCTCTGCGATCAGGCGCAGCCGCACCGCCGGGCTCAGCGACTCCAGCACCGCCCGCGGCGGCAGCCCCAGCGCGCCGCCGCCGTCATCGCCGCCGCCGCCACCGCCGCCGCCTCCCGCTCGGAACGCGACCGTCAGCGCCTTCATCGCCTCCTCGTACCGCGCACGCAGCCTGCCGTACTTGCCCTCCAGCGCCGCCAGCCGCGCGGCGGCGGGGTGCATGTGCCGTACATCGCCGTACCCGCCCTCGATCTCGTCGAACTCGTCGCCGCCCTCGCCCGCATCGTCCACGTACACGCCGTCCTCGTCATCGTACCCGTCGCCGCCGGCGCCGCCGGCGTCGCCGTCCGTGCCGTCGCCGGTGGCTCCGCCCGGCGTGCGCGGCGACGCCAGCACGCCGCCGCCAGCGGAGGAGGCGCGACTGCCGCCGGGGCCGCGCGGGCGCGAGGGGCGGCGCAGCTGCAGCGTGGGCGGCAGGCCGGCGTCGCCCTCGTCGTCGCTGTCCCACTTGCCGGACGCCAGGACGGACTTCAGGTCCTTGGGGCCCCAGATGCCGCTGCCGGTGCCGCGGCCCGTGGAGCGGCCGGACACGGGCCGCGAGCGGCCGCTGCCGCGGGCGCCGCGGCCCGACGGCGAGCCGCCGCCCTCTCCCAGGTCGTCGGGGAGCAGCAGCACGCCGGCGGCGCCGGGGCCGGCGCCCGCGGTGCTGGTGCCGGCCATGGTCTTGCTGCCGCGCAGGTTGCGGGTGGCGCGCGGGCCGCGGCGGCCGGAGGAGGGCCGGCTGCCGCCCTGCGGTCGACACGCGGCACACGAATGCGGCCGTGTGATGGGGCATGGGCCTCTGGAAGAGGCCGATTCGGCGCACTGGGACTACGGTACTAATCATAACATGTCAGACAAACCGCTGCCCTCTTGTCGGAGTCAACATGCCAGTGAAGCGGCGGGACCTCGGGAGTGCCGGGTGACAGCCGTGCAACAACAGGCTCACCTTCCCGCCGCCGCCGTCCCCGCTGCTGCGCCGCCGTATCGCCTCCTTAACCGCCCTGGCCAGCGCCGCCTCCACCGCCACCCGCACCGCCGTCTCCTTCGAGGCGTTCGCCACGCCCGTTTCGAACAGCCGGAGCGCCTCGCGCCCCGTCAGCAGCGCCGACGTCAGCTCGTCCAGCGCCGCCCAGCCCGCCGCCACACGCCGCGCTTCCGCCGCCTCCCACCGGGCCCCCGACGTCGGCGCACCCGCCTCGCCATCGCCCTCGGCGCCGGCTGCCGCGGGTCCGCCCTGCTTTTTGGGGGGGGGGGGAGGCATTTTGCAAGTGCTGGGCTAGAGGGGAGTGAAAATGCGCTTGAGGGCACACTATTCATTTAGAGCTGCGCGCGTCAACCCCCCCCCCCCCCACACACACACACACACGCGGCACGCCTGCAACCCGCCCGGCTGCACACAGGCACACACACGGCACGCCACCCACGCCTCGCACCCTGCCCACATACCTTGCTGCGCTCGCGCTCCTTCCGGGACTTGGAGCCCGCGCCGCCAATGCCGCCCGGCGGCCGCACCAGCTCCTTCAGCGCCTTGGCCGCCGCGTCCAGCGCCTCGAACGCCTCATGCGCCCGGAACGGCGCGTGGCCACGCATCTCCGCAATCGCCGAGTCCGCGATCCGTACCACGTGCGCCGCCGCCGCCGCCAGCCGCGCGCCCTCCTGCGAGGCGCGCTGCCCCACGGGCCGCGGCGGCAGCAGCCCGGCGCCCGCCAGCGCGTCGGCCAGCGAGGCGGGCGTGAGGCCGCTCCACTTGATGCGCGCGGCGGCCTGGGCGCGGCGCGCCGCCTGCACGGTGTTGGAGTACAGCTCCAGCAGCGCGTCCCGGTCGTCGGGGACCTCCTCGCTGCCCAGCGCCGTGCCTGGAGTGGGAGGGTGTTGGGTGGGGCGGTGGGGTGGTTGGTTGGTTGGTTGGGGCACTGGTTGAATGGCTGGCTGGGTGGTGGGTGGGCGCGTGCGAGCAAGAGAGCTGCTGAGGCGGCAGCGGAAGGCGGCGCAGAGGCAGCCGCTGCATCCTTCCAGGCGCCACCGACACCCCCCCCCCCCAGCGAACCCCCCCGCCCTTCACACGAGCGCCGCCACTCACGCGCCACACGCGCCAGCGCATCCACGTCCAGTGAGGTGGACAGCACGCCGCCGCCCAGCGGCTCCACGCTCTGCCAGGCCGAGCCGAGCGCCTCCACGGCGGCCTGCGAGGTGGAGGACGGCGAAGGGCGGCGGAGGCGGGCGAGCGCACAGCAAGCTCGGTCACGGCAGCTCACTACGGTAGCATGGTGGAAGTCACCCCACCCACAGTCGCCACCCGCGCGTCATGTCCGCTCCACGCCGCTGCGCTCCCCCGGAGTTCGCAGGTCTCCCCACTCCCCTTCCCTCTATTCCATCCTTGCACCCGGCCCTGCCCACACCCTCCCCCACCGCCCGCCCGCCTGCTGCCACGCACCTGCCGCTGCGCCAGCCAGGCGCTCATGACCGCGGCCATGAGCGAGTCCGCGTCGCTCATGCCGAACCAGGGGTTGCCGCGGGTGGTGTCCATGCGGGCGGCGGCGGCCTGTGGCGGAAGGTGCGGGAGGCGACGGAGCGGATGTGAGGGGATCGGGGGCGGCCTTGCTGTGCGCGGTGCAGATCGAGCGGGTCAGCAGGTCAGCAGGTCAAATGGGGTTGGAAAAGACCCATCGCGCACACGCACACGCACACGCACACGCACATGCACACGCACACGCACACGCACACGCACACGCACACGCACACGCACACGCACACGCACACGCACACACGACACGCACACGCACTCACACACGCACACGCGCACGCACGCACGCACGCACGCACGCACGCACGCAATCGCACGCACGTCAGTGCGCCCGGCCCGGCCCGCCCACCTGCTTCATGAGCAGCACGCGGCGCTCGGTGTCGAACTCGGCGGAGAAGGGCCCCGCCGTCAGCACCGCCTTCCAGCGCGCGCTGGGCACCCACACCGTGCCGGTCGCCCGGTCCACCAGCGGCGGCGGCAGGCCGGGCGCCGGGGTGACCAGGGCGGAGAACACCTAGCGGCGGGCACGTGTGGGGGATGTGGGCGGCGAGGAGCGGCAGGGTCAATTATGGAGATGATGCTGGTAGGGCGTGAGGGGTCGGCGTGGGGCGGGGCTTGATTGGAGGATCAACAGATGCAGGATCAAATGTAGGGTTGGCTGAAATGCTATATAGCCAAAAACGTCTAGTGTTATATAGGCTATATAGAGTGATGATGCTCGTCGAGTGTTATCATGCTATGCTAGACAGGCTTCCCACGCGGGTGGCCACATTGAAAACTTGACGTAGCAGACTTCTTATTAACGATTCGTGTAGCGCTTTGTCCATTCTTTTTAGATATCTTTGTCCGGGTGCAAGCCCGGCATTCTGTGGTACAGCTGTAAGGGGAGCCACGTCAGGCCACCCGCACAGCGCACGCCCGCCCGCGCGCGCGCCCACGCGCCTGCCTATCCACTCCTCTCGCCTGGATCTCGCCTGCGCCTGCCCTCCCCTGCCATACTCGCACACCTTCCCGCCACCACGCCACCCGCCACCACGCCACCCGCCACCACGCCACCCGCCACCACGCCACCCGCCACGCCACGCCCACCCGCCACGCCACGCCACACCCGCCACGCCACACCCGCCACTCCACACCCGCCTCTCCACCCGCCACGCCACGATACAGCCACCCGCGCTCTCGCCGTATGCTACAATTATAAGTATGAGTTTCGTGTGGAAAACGGGGGCGTTTGTGACAAAAGTAGTCGGACAAAAGCATGCCGTCTAGCATGGATAACAGCGTCTGGAAAGTTGTGTAACACTATATAGTGTTAGACTAACACTATATAACATAGCATTGAGACTATGCTAGCCGAAAACCTATATAGCACACATAACCGGGGGTCCAAATAGCATATAGCCTCTATAGAGGCTATATAGTTGCTATGCTAGATATCTATACATAGCATCGTGCCAAGCCTAATCAAATGAGGGGCGGATGTGTGGGTGGGTGGACTAGCAGGGGCCGCCCCTGTGGAATAGGGTGCGCGTGCACGGGCACTCCCGCCCCGCCCCGCACCTCGCAGTAGTAGTCGCATGCGTCCGGCGGCAGCACGGGGCTGACCACCTGCAGCAGCTGCTGCCAGGTGCCGGCGCGCGGCAGCCGCTTGGCGTGCGCCTTGAGCGACTGCACCAGCCGCACCACCACCTCGTCCGCGTCGGCGGCGCAGGGGTTCCTGCGTGTGCATGCGGGCGTGTGTATGCGGGCGTGCGTGTGTGAGTGTGTGCATGCGGGCGTGTGTATGCGGGCGTATGTGCTGTGCGCGTGATAGGCTCCGACGCCGCACCCATGTCCCGACGCTCCGACGCCGCACCCTCAAATCCTCTGTGCCTCGCCTCCCTTCCCCTGCCCTCTAAACTAAGGATGAATGCAACCCACACTCACTCGGCCAGGATGTGCTTGTACACGAACACGTGGAGGTCGGGGTGCGGCAGCCCCCGCAGCCGCGCCGCGCGGTCTGCCGCCAGCTTGGCGCCCGCCAGCGCCGCCAGCAGCGCCTGCAGCTCCGGCGGCTCCAGCGGCTCCGACAGCGGCGCGCGCACGAAGCGCAGCCACGTCTGCGGCAGCGAGGGCTGCGGGCGGGCAGGCAGGGCGGGGAGGGGGTTGCGAGGCTAAGATAGAAGTAGAAGCTGGAGTGGGGCTGCAAAAATGGTAAGAGGAGTGAAGCGGTGTAGACAGCACGGGAAGGGGAGACGGGAGGGGAGGCGGGAGGGGAGGCGGGAGGGGAGGCGGGAGGGTTGCAAGGATGTTTGGAAAAGCGGTACAGGATGCACTGAAGGGGAGAGGCGGGAGGGGAGGGTGCGGGTTGCGGTGACCCAGTCGTAGTTGACGCCGGCAAGCAGCCAGCACCACCGCCACCGCCACCGCCGCCGCCATGGCCGCCACGCAGGCCCTCACCGGAAACCCGAAGCCGGCGCCGCGGCCCGCCATGCTCGCCATAGTGCTGCCGCCCCACTCCGACGCGGCCTGCGGCGTGCCCGGCCGCGTGCTCCGCAGCTCGCCCAGCTCGTCATCCTCCTCCTCGCCACCGCCGCCGCCGCCGCCGCGCGCCGCCAGCGCCGCCAGCATGCTGAGCCCCAGCGCGTCGTCGGGCGCGGCAGGCGACCCGTCGGGCCCCTCGGGCGGCCAGTCCTCCTCCGGCTGCGGCAGGTCGGCGGGCAGCAGGCGCGCCAGGTCCTCCTGCACGGCGTGCAGGCCGCGGCCGCGGGCGGCTGCGGGCGGGCAGGGGGCAGCGGCAGGGCAGGGATGCGGGAGCGCGGGACCGTAAGATAAGGACAGAGCATGTGGGTTACGAACGTGCACGGTTTGTATGGGCCGGCACTGCTCAATTGCCGCTACATTGCCTTAACCCCGGATTCCAACCCAACCCATCCACCCACCCACATAACCCCACCCAGCCCACCCGCCATGAAGGCGCGCCCGGTGCCGTACGCCAGGCTGAGCGGGCCGCCCAGCACCGGAGTGAGCGGCTTGCCGCCCTCGCGCAGCGCCAGCAGCCAGCCCGTCAGCGGCAGCTCCAGCGGGCCCGTCACCTGCGCGGACAGCAGCACGGCGGCAGCAGGCCCAGTCCGGTTGCAGGTTCCAGGGTACAGCCCAGGGTGTGGCGTTGGGGGATTTCAGCGTTAGGCGATGCCAGAAGCAGTGCGGCGGCCCTACACGGCCCCCACCCACCCACCCACCCACCCACCCACCCACCCACCCACCCACCCACCCACCCACCCACCCACCCACCCACCCACCCACCCACCCACCCACCCACCAGGCGGCGGTAGTCGTCCAGCTGCTCGGCCAGCGTGGAGGCCTGGCGCACAGCCGCATCGCGCCGGGCGAACGCCACGTCTGCACACGTGCAAGCGCAGCACAGACGTATGTTGTTGAGACAAGCGCAGTCTGCGGTGTCATACCACGTAGAGTGAGACGATACGTCCAGAACCCTCTGGGCAAGTTCTAGAAGGTGCCAAGTACGGGAACCTCCCGGGCATACCCAATAGGCCTAGAACTAGCTGGTTATTTGCATACCAGTATATATAGTCATGCGTACTATCGCATAGACATAACAAGCCATTGACAAATTACTCAATACGCAACTTGTAACATAACTTACAAGACCGCTTATCTCGATATATGTATGTAGGGACTTGCGGCACGCGCGGTGCCGGTGGGGTGGGGGCCGTTGGGCCGCAATTTGATGATCCTCCTGAGCTGTTATACCGCATCCCACCCCACAATCCCCCTGCTACACTTCTATGTACCACTTTGCAACCCCCAAACTGCACCTGCCTGTCCCTTGTCTAGTTTCGCTTGGGTTTAGATTGGGCTGGTGTTCACAACCCCCCCTACACACACGCACACACGCGCGCACACGCACCCAGCATCTCGGACTGCTCGCCCGTGCGCGCCGCCAGCCGCTCCACCTCCTCGCCGCGCGCCCGCAGCGCCGCCTCCAGCGCCGCCGCCGCCGCGCGCAGCTCCTCCTGCCGCGCGATGCTGTCCGCGCGCAGGGCCTCATAGGCGGCGTCGCGCGCGGCGATCTCCGACTCGTACCCCGCCCGCATGGCCTCCAGCCTGCGACAGTAGAGCGGTGAGCAGGAAGGAGGGCGTGATACGGACGGCGAGCTCTGCGTTTGACAGACTAGGAAGTCGCGTACCGGTGTCCAGTGCGGGCGGTGCAGGTCTGGCGTTCACGCAGACCACCGCCCCCTCCCCTCCGCCTCCCTCCCAGTCCACCCCCGCCTTCGGCTCCCCCTCCGGCCCCTGCCGCCCCGCCTCCGGGCCCCGCCACGCCCCCACCTGGCGCCCCCGCTGGCGCGCTCCTCGTCGCGCGCCGCCCGCGCCGCCGCCAGCTCCCGGTCCAGCATCTCACAGCGCTGGTTGGAGGCGACCACCAGCGTCTTCAGAGACACACGCTCCTGCACCAGGCACCAGGCGAACCAGGCACACCAGGTGGGTGGAGACGTGAGCGAGAGGTAGAGGTCGAGTCCTAGTTGGGCCTAGGGAGCATGGCAGCATGCGACGGCTAGCATGGCGGGGCGCCGGCACCGGCAGCAAGCCACTGGTCCGCACCTTCTCTGCCGCCTCCTCCACCTCGTCCTTCTGCCGCTTCAGCGCCCGCAGCTTCGCTGCGGCCTCCTCCCGGTGCTTGGCGGCCGTCGCCTCCAGCTCCGCCTCGCGCAGTTGCATGGCCTGTGTGATTTATTGAGCACAAGGAGAATTGTATTACGTGCGCGCAAATACGCACATCTGCGCAGGTGGCGGCGCCAGTCCGGGCTTGCGTGCGGTGCGCAGCGCTGCACTACAACGCGGCGCGTGCGCGTGTCACGCCGCCGCCGCAGCAGTCATCCCATGCGGCCATGCCGCACCCCATGAAGCTTGGTTTAGCTTGGGCTGGTGTTCACTCTTCCCGCTCCTTAGCCCACATCATTTGGATGGCGTTGCTTCAGGGCCGCCTTAAGGGCCGCCGCACGCACACAGGCGACCACCCGCCCGCCCGCGCACCTGCTTGAGCCGCTCCACCAGCGCGTGCCGGCTTCCGGCGTACTGCAGCGCGCCCCACAGCTGGTCCATGGTGTCGGACAGGCAGTCCTCGAAGGCGGCGCACAGCTTGGCGCGGACCTGCGCGCGGCCCGGGGGCGTGGCCCGCGTGTTGCCGCGGAGGGAGGGAGGGAGGGAGGGGGCGGGGTTGTGAATACCAGTACCAGCCCAAGCTTAACCAAACGAACTAGACAGGGGGGGTGTATGGCTGTGAGGGTTGTAGAATGTGCATGATGAGTTGTTAGGGGACGGGGTTGGGTGGGGCTGGGTAGAAACAGTGGGAAATGAGGGGGGTCGAGGGCGTGCGGCAGCGGGTGGGATGGCGGGACAGCGGGGGGTCCTTAAGGCCCGGCCCGACCCGAAGCTGCACGTGCTGATTGACGGCCCTGTCCCTCGCCCTGCCCACACGCGCCACTCACGTTCTCGGCGATCTCATTCGCCAGGCCCGGCGGCAGCCGGCCGCCGCCTCCACCCCCGCCCCCGCCTCCGCCTCCGCCTCCACCTCCACCTCCGCCTCTGCCGCTGCCTCTGCCGCCGCTGCCTGCGCCATCCAGCGGCGCACCCAGGCTGAACGCGCCGCTCAGGTTTGCGCTGCCCAGCGGCCCGCCGCCCAGGCCACCGCCATACCCCGACACGGCAGAGCTCAGCCCGCCGCCGCCGCCGCCACCGCCCCGTAGGCTGAGCGCGCCGCCCAGCAGGCCCCCGCCGGCTCCGCCGCCCGAGCCGAGGCCGGCGCCGGCTCCGCCGCCGCTGGTCCCGAACAGGCCGCTGGCGGTGGAGGCCATGGTCTGCAGCGCGGACGGCAGCGGCGCCGC
The DNA here is from genome assembly GCA_016834605.1 of Chlamydomonas incerta. Taxonomy (NCBI): domain Eukaryota; kingdom Viridiplantae; phylum Chlorophyta; class Chlorophyceae; order Chlamydomonadales; family Chlamydomonadaceae; genus Chlamydomonas; species Chlamydomonas incerta. Next base: position 2,323,994 of record JAEHOC010000004.1, read on the forward strand.
GAGCGACGGCGGCGCCGCCGCCTCCTCCATGCGCCTCACTGCGCCCACACACACCTCTTCCAGCTGTTGTCAGTGGTCCGGGGCGCGGCACGGGGAGGAAGTGGCGACTCGTGAGGGCCCGCGCAGGCACCAAGACTGGATGTCTCCCACACACTTCCCCCTCCGCGCGTGCGGCTTGCCGCCACCCCACACACAAGCCCCACCAGCCCACCAACCCTCCCTCCTTCTCAGCCCACCCCTTGCCGCACACCTGTTGCCGCAGCTTTATCAGCACCAAGCGGGCGTTCGCCAGGAACCGCGTCTGCTGCATGGACAGCGGCGGCTCCGGCACGGACTCGTCGTCCTCGCCCTCGCCCGCGTCGCCCCAGCCCCCGCCCGCGCCGGCACCGCCCCAGCCTCCGCGCGCGCTGCCGCGCGCAGTCATACCGCCGCCGCCGCCACCGCCGCCGCCGCCGCCCGGCCCCAGCCCGCCGCGCCGCGAGGGCGTCCTGGCCGACTGGTCCAGCCACGCGTAGTCAGAGCTGAGCAGCTTGTATGCGCCCGGCGGCGCGGCGAAGGGGTGTGCAGGCGAGCCCCACGCATCCTGCGGCAGCCCACGGCACATCAGCACTCAAGGTACGGCGGTTGCGCGTGCGCAGCTCAGCAGACGTGTGGAACTCACACCCTGGCCATCCGCCCATGCCACATCCATCACGACCCCCCCACACACACACCCACCCCCACACGCACACAGCGCGATACACACACGCGCCATCTCACCGGGTGCGCTGATGCCAGCGCCGCTGTGGCAGCCAGTGAGTCGGCGCCCGACCCGCCCCCGCCTGCCGCCTCCTGCAGCGCCGCGTTTTTGTCGGTGTGCTTGAACAGCTCAGGGGGCGGCGGCGGACAGGCCTGCAGTAGGCTCGGATCATGCAGCTTGCGGTGCAGCGTCTGAGGAAGGGGGGGAGGTTGAATGGAGAGAGGAGAATCGGGGAAAGGAACAAACTGATTTACTGGTGAGGACCACGCCAGGCGTGCCGGACCCGAGACGCCTCCGAGCGGTTAACGGCATCGCTGACTCTGCATCGCTGGCTCTGCTGGCACACGGCTGTGACAGCGAGCGGCCTACGTCGACGTCCCAAGATTCTGTGCACTCCGGCGACTGTGGTGTCTATGGTATTCCCACACAGCGGCTCTGGCGGCAGGGTGCACCGACCGCCGGAGTCACGGATTCCCGCCTGCCCGTGGCGTGCAGTCCCGCCTGCCCGTGGCACCACCCCAGCCTCCTTGTCGGGTTACCCCATAATCCTGAATCCAGGGTGGCTGCTGAGCAGCGGTGCCCTGACCTTGATAAAGTGCTGCGTCCAAGTGTCACGGTCCCCGTCGCCGCGGTCCTCCCCGTCCGCGGGGACTTGCCCCGACCGCCGCATTGTGCTGGCTTGGACCTGAAAAGCCGTTCAGGGCCTGTGAAGGCTACCTCATCACACCGCGCATTGCGGGGAACAGGTTTGGCAGTAAAAACACATTGAAGCTTCTCAAGTCCGTCAAAGCTGTGTATTGTTTGACTGCCACAGCTCATGTCACAAAAGCATCGCAAATTTGCACATCGAAACTGGACTAGCCTTTAAGCGTGTTGCGTTTGGTGTGTTCTCTGGCACTTCATAATTTTTGTCGAAGTGCTCCTGCAGAAGCGGGTCATACGTCACATATAATTATCTATATGTTCATGGTTTATGTTGTTTGACGTTGAATGCTGCTCACCCACATGACACGCGCGGGCCGCTCTCGGCACGCACCCGACTGGGCGTACACGGACGGCCTGCGCAGCCGGCGTCTGGAACTGACTCCCGTGAATAGCCCGGCAGCTTGCGCGTATGGCCTCTCCCTGGTCTCCCCACCTGTGTATCGCTTCCTGCTGAGTGCTGACCCCACGAAGCGACCAGTGGCAGTTCCCCCGCCGCGCTCAAGGTCCTTCCCCGACTGACTGCGCTCCAATGCCGTTGAGTCTTGAGGGAGGGTCACTTCAGAGCTGTTGTGTTCATTAGATTCCACCTCTATGCACATTGCGCACTTGCCACAGGATGGCGCCTTGACACGCCAACCCTGGCACGCCAAGGAGCTACTGGCCCCGAATACTTGACGCCTTGACGCGCGCGTCCTCCTGCCGTCCTACATCAGTACACCGCTGCTATCCGTAGCTGAGCACAGCAACACAGCTCACTATTATCACATTGTCCTGCCTTTGCAGCTAAGCCATACGGTACATGTCAGGTCTCAGCACCGGTCCATCTAGTTGATCGCATTGCCGCTTGCACGGCATGCGCCTAAAGCATTCTAAGGAGTCAGCACCCGCGCGTTGCGCCTTGGTTGCTAGCGGTCTAGTTGGCTCTAGCCGTCAGGAGGCGAAGTGCCGAAGCCCTCTTGACATCAGAAATCAATGACAGAAGAATCAATTGTCTATTACCGCATCAACAATATCCATACACACAGGCACACACATCCGCATGGGCGCCCCCGGCTCTTGTGCCCATCACTACCCCTCTACACACCGTATGCCTGCCCCATGCATCGTTGCCGCCCCCATGCACCCACCACCGCAACACGAGCAAAGCCTTGCACGCGCCGCCGCCGCACGCTGCGTTTACAGCTCATGGCGGTCCTGCTGCTCAATGGGCGCGCACACGCGGTACTCGGGGAACTCGTACCCGGGCACACACACGTGGCCGTGGCCGCAGTGCTCGTCGGCCGTGCAGAAGCAGTCCATGCGCGCGGCGCAGCCGGCGTAGCGCACCGCCTCGCGCCTCTCCACCACGTCCTCAAACAGCGGCGGCACAAACATGGCGGCCGGGTCGTACGAGCTGCGCTGGCCCAGGAACTTGTCAAAGGCGGCGCCGTACATGTCGCGCACGGCGCAGGGCGCGCCGCGGAACAGGCGGTTGGTGGCCAGCGCCCACTGCGGGCGGCCGTTGTACTTGCACATGGTCATCTGCAGCAGCTCCTCGTGCAGGCGCGCAAACTTGGGCGGCAGGCCGCCGGCGCGCGGCGAGGACAGCACCGACAGCTCGATGGCCACCACCTGGCGCCCGCTGCTGAGCGCCAGCGGCGCGTCCGACTCGCCCACGAAGCGGAAGGTGAGCGTGAAGGGCGGGCAGCCGCGCGCGTGGCGCAGCACGGCGCGCGCGTCGGCCAGCCACGCGGAGAAATCCTGCGAGTGGATGGCCAGCTCGTAGGGCGTCCACTTGGCGGCGCCTAGCAGGCAGGAAGGCGAGGGCGCGCTGCCGTGCAGCGCGCCCTTGGCGCCGCCCGCCGCCTTGGCGGCGTCCACCAGGCCGGGGTGGGGCGTGCAGGAGGCGGAGGCCATGTGGTTGAGCCAGCCCACCGCCGTGTCGGGCGGCGTGGTCTCGTCCGGCTCCTGGCCGGGCGAGTGCGCGAAGGGCGGGAAGTGGCTCATCTCGCCGATGATCTCGCACATGTGGCCCTCGCGGTCGTGCGCGTCCATCTGGTCGGCGTGCACGCGGTCCGGCAGCGCCGCCAGCCAGTCGGCGGGCGGCTGCAGCGCCATGTTGCGCGCGTCGCCGCGCGCTCCCACGTCCGTCTCGTGCCACACGCGCGCCTGGTACATGCCGGCGGTGGGGTTCCAGGTCACGTCCAGCGCCAGCGCCTCGCTGTTGTCGATGATGTCGCGCAGGTCCGCCACCAGGTCAAAGTCCTCGCTCTGCGCGGGTGTGGCGCAGCAGCAGCAGCAGCAGTGCCGGGGAGGTGGGGAGGAGAGCACAGTCAGCTCGACTCTGTGCAAGGTGGCTGTGCAGCGCTTTGCAAAGGCGCGGGGTGCGCCCACCTGCCTGCCTCCCCAGTCCCCACCCTCCCACCACGCACCCACACCCTTGTTTGCCCAACACACGCACGTACACGCCCTCCCGCCCCTCCGCCGCGCCCTCTTCCTCACCATGATCTGGCGCACCGCCATCTTCTTCTTGGCCTGCACGTACATGGTCACCTCCGTCACCACGCCCAGCATGCCCAGGCTGCCCTCCAGCAGCTCGCCGGGCGCGTCCAGCGTGTGGATGTCGCCGGTGCCGTCCACCAGCAGCGCCGACTGCAGGAAGGCCGCGATGCTGGCGGGCCCCACCAGCGAGCTGCCGTGCGCGCTGGTCATGATGGCGGCGCCCACCGTCATGCCCGACAGCTGCGGCGCCACCACCACGCCCGGCAGGCTCATGTCGTACTCCAGCAGCGTGCGCTCCAGGGCCTGCGGCGGGCGGGCGCGGCGGTTGGGAGGGTTGGTTGGAAGGGTTGGTGGGTGTGGTGTTGAGGCCCGTGTGGCGTGGCGTGGGCGCTTGGGGGGTTTGGAGCACGCTGGGCGGAACGACGGGTGGGCATGCTGCCTTTCCCCCAAGCCCACCAGGCTGGTGTGAGTCACCCCAGGTCATGCGCTAGCTAGCTGGAGGGCAGCCCGGCCTCACCTCGAAGGTGATGCCCGCCTGCACGGTGACGGTCTCGCGGTCATCGTTGAACTCCAGCACCTTGTTCATCGCCGACATGTCCAGCACCACCGCGCGCGTGTCAGCGGCGACGCTGGTGCAGGCGCAGCTGAAGTTGTTGTGCGACATGAACCCCTGGCTGCTGGCGCGGACCAGGTACTTCTGGCCCGTGACCTGCTGGTCGCGGTACAGCGCCATCACGATGTCCGCCACCTCCTCCGTGTGCTTTGGCCGCAGGATCGTCCCGCATGAGCAGTCATGCCATCCCAGCCCGCTTCTCAACGTATTCAATTGTTGCCCAATGGCGCCCGCTCGCATGTCCTGCGCGCGTGTTGGCAGATGGTGCGAGGCGACATGCGTGCTCAGCAAGCCTCATCGCGGTTGCGGAGCACGTTCTCCCACAATTTGACACTGCAGTAATATTACGACTTCATGAACGATCTGGCACAAAGCCACGCCGCATCACCGAGCCCTGGGGCCTCGCGGGTTGTAGCACTGGCGAATGGGCCAGCGCGACGAGCAGTGGGCCAGGCCACTATTGCACCGCAGGTATACATAGTTTGCCGTCTATGTGTTTCGGGCTGTCGACTCACCTGGTCGCCTATCGTGAGCCCAAGCGAAAGAGGAAGCGCCGCGAGGGCCAGCAGCGCCGCGAAGTGCCGCATAGATACTCTCCGCTTCTGCAACGATATGCGAGCTAGAGGACAATCAAAATCTAGTTGGCTGGACCCCATCGTGGGGGCTGCGAGTGAGGAGCTTCGCACGGAGATGTGGGAACCAGTGAGACGCCCAGAGGCCAATTTGTAAGCGGAGATATCCTGGTGTGTACAATAAGGTGCAAGTATGAAATCTAGCTTGGTCAGCAGGCAGCCAGGGCGCTGTCTGCGAGCGACGACTAGCACCCGTACAGGTCCGCTACGGGTACGTAGCGGAATTTCAGGGGTGAAAAAGGCAATTGTTCAGCTTCTTTGGCGTGTCCGCGGGCTCGTATTTCGGGCTCTGAACCCAACCCTGACCGAACCCTGACGGAACCCTGACCCTGGCCCTGACCCTGACCGCTGACTCTGAACCCTGACCGCGGACCCTGGTGAGCGGAACCTGACACGGAACCCGACCGCGGGCTTACACAGCGAACCCAGCTCGGGCTCAACCCCGACCCCGGCCCCCGACCTGGCGCGGGCCCCCAACCCTGCGCCTACTCAAAAAGCCGGAACCCGGAAGCCCACTCAAGAAACGCCCGCACACCACCTGAAACCCCTGCGCCCACTGAAAAAAGCCTGCACACACCTGAAACCTGCGCCCACTCAAAAGCTAAAGCCCACACAGCTGAAACCCCCGCGTCACCACCGCCCGCCGTCACCGCCTCTACTGCTACACGGGGCCGCCGCCCGCTACCGCTGCCTCCGCCTCCAGTAACTGAGTTGTAGAAGACTTGCACCAGTGAGCTTCGCCACCTCCAGGCTCCAAACGTGATTTTCTGGCACCGGCCCGCCCTCCAAGCGCTCCCATTCCCGGTAGGCCCTCAGTAGCAACTGGGCCTCGACCTTGGAAAAGAGCTGCTTCCCCTGCTGCTTCCCCTGGCGCTGGCGCGGGTGCTCCACCTGGCTCCATGCATGCCGAAGCACCTCCAGCACCTTGGCACCGGCAACCCCGTCACGTGTGGAGTTCCGGCGGTCACGTGCCTCTGTGCCACCCTTGCTGGCGGCCTCTCCGTGGTGCTGCAACAGCAGTACCTGCACCTGGTTCGGGTGCGGGGCTACTGCAGTGAACGGGCAGTCGGGGCGTCGACGCGTGAAATGTCTTGTCAAAATGTCGTCCGCGCCGAGTCGCCTATCGCGCCCGCGCGCTGCCGCAGCCGCATTCTATGCGCCACACCGGGCCCCCACGGCGGTCACGCCAAGTCGGCGATGGAACCCGGCGAGTTGGCGCGTCGGCAGGCGTTTCGTCGACCGGCCGGGTTTCCACAAACTCCCCCAAACCCCCAAACGCGACCGAGGCCGGCACAAATCAAGCTACTCGTACACGCTACAGCTCCCCACGTCCCTTGAACGAGGCCAGCGCGAACGGCCGACCCACCGAAAGGTCACGGCCACCGGCGGGGTGAATTGCAGCGTGATGGGTGCGTTCCTCCTTAATTTGCAGCGTGATAGGTGCCATGAGCATGCTTGTATCGTTCTATAATACCTGCGGGCAGCAGTGCGACCGTTACGAGACAAGCCTGTTGCGACGCGCCGCCCGACGCCCGACGCAGCGTGCCGGCTGCCCCGCTGCGCCCTCACCTGCCGCCGCTTGCCCTGCTTGCCCCGCTGTTTGTCGTGCCAAAGGTCCGGGCCACGCGTGCTTCTCTGCAAGCCTGCCTTGCTATCTCCCAGCGGCGGCTTTATCACATGCCAGGTGAAACAGCAAACGGCGCGTCGCAGGGGTTCCGGCACGCGTGTCGGGCTTCACGAATCACAATTGCAAGACCCCGAGCAAACCGTTGGCATCGGGTTTGATTGTTTCCCCCTCGCCCCGAGGTGAACTTGGTGAGTGTAACATGTGCACTGACGATAGGACACGCATACAGAGCATGAGAGCGGTGCAGAGCGGTGTTACAACTGGCGCTCTGGCATACACCAAGCGCCCCTGACAAGACCAATTCCCTTCCGCGGCCTTGACGCCACCAACATCCGCCCATCCAACGCCGTTCACCACGTTTGCGTTTTGCCTAGTTAATACGTTTTTGTTCATGGGAACTCTTCATCCACGCAACCACGCCACACCACTCCCGCCCACAGCACCGCAGAGCACAACCCATGGACGTGTTCCAGGCCGCCTTGACACCGATTGCCCCCTCCATTGATTTCATCGTCCTAGTTTCATACACATGACTGACTCGAAAGCCTGCACGCTCCCCCGACCAACGTACAGCAGGCCCCAAACCTTCTCCCAACGGGCCGACACGGCACCGGCATGCCACGCGTCTTGTGCTGTCGGCAGCCAACGCATCCCGCGCTGTCCAACCTCACTGTACATCACCCAGCCGCAGCCTCTCACAAGGGATCATGCGAGGTCACGCCTCTATTACCACAATCACGACTCAAATCGCACCCGGCCTCAACGCACGCACGCACACACACACGTACGGTATATACACACACGCGCGAGCTCAGTTCTGTCCAAGCCTCTGCCCTGCCGTCGCACACCCGCCACCACCACCACCACCACGCCGCGCAGCGCCGCACAATCCAGCCCGCCGCTCGCGCCATCGGCACGTGACCGGCATACTTTCGCCTCGGCGCAACCGCCGCAACACAACGCGACGGGCGGAACGGACGTCGCCGGCTCCCTTGCACTCCCGTCCCATCTTGCAGCGCTCAGGCGTCCAGGCAACTCAACCAATGCAGCAACTTGTATGTGTACCGCGGCACCAAGTCAGACAGGTTCGCCCCCCCCTAGCTGATGACGCAGCCGCAGCCGGGCTCGCTGCTGTGGCCCGCGTGCTCGACCTCCTCGGGCTCGCTCGGCTCGTACCAAATCACATCGTCGGCGCTCGGGTCCCTGAAGGCCACCACCTTGGCCCAGGGGCTGCGGTACACCATGCCCGGCTCGAACAGATCCCTGCAAGGGCCACGGCGGGGGTGGGGGAAGGTGGGTCGTGAATACCAGCCCAAGCGAAACCAAACCCACATGGGAGGGGCACAGGTTTGGTGTACAGCTCTGCAGGCAGGGGCGCATGCGCCCCACACGGACCAAGCACACACGCGCGGCCCTCAGCTTCCCCGCTCCGCCACTTGCAGCACGCGCTGTGGTTGCAGTACTACTCACGGGCCATCTGGGTCGAGCACGATGAGGTTCTCGGGCGGCGGGCCGGCCTTCTTGAATAGCGGCCGTGGCGGCGTGCCGCCGCCGCCGTGGCTGGCCAGCCCGCCGCCTTTGAGCGAGGAGTGCATGGGGTAGCCGCCGCCGCCATTCTGGCCGCCACCGGCGCCGCCGCCGCCCGGTCCCGCTGCCAAGCGCTTGTCTGGCGAGGCGTTGACGTCTTTTGAGAAGTCAGAGGAGGTGGACGCGTGGGAGGCGTCGTCGAGCGTGAGGTGGTGGTGGTTCGGCTGTTGGAGGAGGCCGTTGGGCGTGCCCCGCCCCAGGTCGCCGCCAGCGGACCCTACAGACAGCTGGCCGGCAGAGCGGCTGCCGTTGCCGTTGTTGCCGTTGCCGTTGCCGCCGTCGCGCAGCCCCGCCGCCACCGCCGCCGTCGCCATGTTCTGCTTGCTGCTGCGCCGCTGCGGCACCTCGTACACATCCAGCTCCTGAAGGAACTTGGAGGCGTGCGTCACCGGCCCGCCGCCACCGCCGCCGTTGGCCGCGCCGCCGGCGGCGCCCGCGCCGCCGCCGCCCGCCGCCATGCCGGCCAGGTTGGTGCCGGACACGCTGTTCGGCAAGCCGTCCATGTGGTGCATGGCGCCGCCGCCAGGTCCGCCGCCACCCCCGCCGCCGCCGACCGCCAGCCGCGACGCGGTGGCGCCCAGGTGCGCGGGCCCGCCGCCGCCGCCGGGCCCGCCCACGCCGCTGCCCAGCCCGCCGCTGACCACGCCGCCGTCCTGCGACAGGCCGCCCTGCCCCCCACCTCCGCCACCGCCTCCCGCTTTGAGCGAGCCGTTCCCCGTTGCCGAGCCCAGCGAGGCCGCTCCGGCCAGCGCCGTGGCGTCGGCGCCGTGCCGCACCAGCAGGTCCGCCACGCCCTTCTGCCCGAACTCCAGCGCCGCCGACAGCGCGGTGTAGCCCTCGTAATTGCGCAGGTTGACGTTGGCGCCCGCGCGCAGCAGGTGCGACACCACGCCCGTGTAGCCGCCCACACACGCCACCATCAGCGGCGTGTAGCTGCAGAGCGGCGCGGTTGGCGGGATTGCACGCGAGAAAAGTGCTGAGTGCTCGGCCGGCGGTGAAGGAGGCGCCCGCCCTCAACCTGCACATTCCCAGACCGCCTGCCCCTTCCCCTTGACGCCGCCTCCCCCTCCCTCCCCCCCCCGCCACGCCCCTTGCCGCTTGTGAACCCCGTGCCCACACGTGCGCCGCCGCCGCCGCCGCCACCCGCCCGCCTCACCCCTTGAGGTCTGCCTGGTCGATGGACGCGCCCGCCGCCAGCAGCTGCTCCACAACCTCCAGGTAGCCGGAGCGGCTGGCCAGCAGCAGCGCCGAGATGCCCATGTTGTTGGCGTGCCCCACCGCCGCGCCCGCGGCCAGCAGCCGGCCCACCACCGCGGCGCTGCCCTGTGGCGGCGGTTCGGGTCGTGGGGATGCGTTGGGCAGGGAGGGAGGGCGTCATGGCACGGAGTGCTGCGGCCGCCCGTAGTGGCCGCGTGGGGTGGAGGCTTATGGATTGGGGGGTGCCGTGACATGGGCCCAGACTTGGGGAGCAGCGAGGCGCCGTCCTCCGGCCCCGCCCCAGCCTGCACCAGCCCCTCTGCCCAGGAGGCCGCACGTGTCCTCCCTCCAATGCGGTCCCCTCCGGGGCCTCCCCCGGACGGGGCTGCACGCACTTGCCCCGCCCGCGCGCCCTTCCTCGCCCCCTCTTACGCGTCCCTCTCCCTCCCGCCCTCCCTCCTGCCCTCCCTCCCCCCTGCCCTCCCGCTGCGGCCGCCGATAGTCGCCGCGTGGGGTGGATGCTGGGTACCGTGCGATGTGCACGCCAACAAGCGAAGCGGCGCGGCGCCGTCCTCCGACCCCGCCCCAGCCTACACCAGCCCCGCCAGGCCTCCATTGCGGTCCCCTACACGCAGTTGCCCCGCCTGGGTGCCCTCCCTCCCTCCCCTCCCACCACCCATCCCTCCCTCCCGCCCTCCAGCCTGCCACCCCACTCTCCCCCCTTTGCCCACCCAGCCGCCCATCCAGCCCGCCGCACCTGGCTGGCCGCGTACATGAGCGCCGTGAAGCCCAGCTCCCGGTCCGCCGCGTCCAGCCGCGCGCCCACCGCGATCAGCTCCTCCACGATGGCGGGGTCCGAGTGCACGCTGGCGCGCATCAGCGCCGTCTCGCCGATGTGGTTGCAGGCCTGCACGTCCACGCCGTGCGACACCAGCGTCTGCACCACGCCCGCCGCGCCGGCGGTGGAGGCCTGCAGGGCGCGCGGGAGGGAAGGAGACCGGCGGTTTGTGTGTTGAGAGGTCAGGAGTGCTGCACCGTCCAGCCGCTCAGCACATGACGTCACCACCGGCCCAGCGACGCTGGTGCAAGCAGCTCCACCCCTGCAGCCCCGCAGCCCCGCACCTCTATAAGTGGCGTCTCGCCGTCATTGTCCGCGATGTTGGGGTTGGCCCCCGCCGCCAGCAGCACCTGCACCACGTTCTGCCGCCCGCCCCGCACCGCCAGCAGCAGCGCGCTGCTGCCGTCGCTGCGCCGCGCGTTGATGGAGGCGCCCTGTGGCCACAGGCAGGGAGTTTGCAATCAAGTCAGCTACCAGCTACCGGCTACCCACAGGATGCGGCAGTGTGCGGTGAGAGGGCGTCCAAGAGCCAGCGCGGCGCCCCAACCGCTGCACGCATCACGACGACGCGCGCGCTGCCACCCTGCCCCCTCTTCCCCCGCGCCGTGACGCCGCCTGCCTCACCTGCCGCAGCAGTATGCTGCACACGTTGGCGTGCCCCAGCTCCGCCGCGCGCAGCAGCGGCGTGTTGTTGTGCGAGTCCGCCGCGTTGAGCGCCGCGCCGCGGTCCAGCAGCAGCCGCACGATGTCGCCGTGCCCGCCCGCCGCCGCCGCGTGCAGCGGTGTGGAGGCCTCGCGCGAGGGCGTGTTGGGGCTCGCGCCCGCCGCCAGCAGCACCTGCACCACCGCGCGGTGCCCGCCGCGGCAGGCCAGGTACAGCCCGGTGTGGCCGTCCATGTTTGAGTCGTCCACCCAGTTGCCGTTCCCCGACCCCACGCCCGACTCGCTGCCGTTCCCCAGCGCGCCGCCGCCCGCCACCGGCGGGCCGTACACGCCCCGACCCAGTTCCAGCAGCCGGTTGATGACCGGCAGCGAGCCGCGGCTGGCGGCGAAGTGCAGCGCGCTGTTGCGCAGCATGTCGCGCTGCTGCAGCAGCGCCTCCGAGCCGGGCGCCGCCAGCATGGAGATGATGGTGGCGTCGGTGCCGCTCTGCATGGCCGTGGTGAGCGAGTGGAACGCCTGCGAGGGCCGCGAGCTGCTGTTGTTGCTGTTGCTGCCGTTGACCAGCGAGGCGCGCAGCCCCGGCGAGCTCAGCAAGGCCACCGCGCCGCCCGCCACCCCGCCGGCGCCGGCCGGCCCGGCGCTGCCGAGCCCGCCCACGTTGAACGACCCCGGCGCCGTGGCGGCGGCCAGCGACGTGGGCGCGCTGCCCGGCGGCGTGAGCGAGCCCGCCGCCGCCGCCGCCGCCGCCGCCACGCCCGGGTTGCTCAGGAAGCCGCTGGCGGAGACGCTGCCGGCCGCGCCGCCCGTGAAGCTGGTGCGGCGGCTGCCCACGGCCGCCGACTGCAGCAGCGCGCGCATCTCGGCGTTCTGCTGCACGTAGTCCAGCGCCGTCTTGCCGGACGTGTCGCGCACGGACAGGTCCGCCCCCGCCGCCACCAGGTGCTGCGCCACCGCGCTGCTGCCCGCCACGCAGGCGTGGAAGATGGGCGTGCGGCCGCTGCTGTCGGGCTGGTTCACGGCTGCGCCCGCGTCCAGCAGCAGCTTGCACAGCTGGGCGTTGCCGGTGCGCGCGCACCACAGCAGCGCGGTGTTGCCGTGGTTGTCGCGCAGGTGCAGGTGCGAGGCGGCGGCGGCGGCGGGGCTGGGGTGCGCCAGCAGCAGCTGCACCACCTCCACCTTGCCGGCGGCGCAGGCGCGCGTGAGCGCCGTGTGGCCGCTGCTGTTTTGGCAGGTGGCGTCGGCGCCGGCGGCCAGCAGCTGCCGCACCAGCGCCACGCTGCCCTTGGAGGCCGCCAGAATGAGCGGCGTGTTGTTCTGCATGGCGCAAGAGGGTTGGGCAAGAGCTTGGGGGCAGAGGCGGCAGGCGCGGACTGGCAACCTAAAGGCCGGGCGCCAACGGTTTGGGCGCGGCGCGGTCAGCCGCTGCGGCGGGGGGCGCGCTACGCACCTGGTTGTCGCGCTCATTGATGTTCGCCCCTCCGTCAAGACACGCCTGCACCGCCTCCGTGGAGTGGTTGCGAACCGCGTCTAGTAAAGTCCACCCCGACGCTAGGGAACCGCGGTTGTTCATTTCGTAGGCTTCGCCGGTGGCCTCCGCTCTAGCAGCGGAGGCCGCCCAGCTGCTAGCTTATTTACAACGCAGCAAGCTCATGGCAAGCTTGGGGCCGCCTGGAAAGACCGCATGACACTGCATGTCCAGCTCCCCGGCGCACACGATTGGAGCAGCTCCCTGGACCAGCTTGCAGAGTGCGCTGAGTTTCTTCTGGTCGGCGTGGTGGCTCGCCCAAAAAGCTGGTCGCGAAAGTAGTGAGTTCTTGAGCCCCCAGAACGCGGGGAGTCGCCTGCACTAATTCGCTTTAATCTCTATTAAAATCTGCTGTGAAGTGATTTGTTCGGGAGGGGCAACGAAGGCTGCTTCGAACAACTCTGAAAAGCGGAGTGGGAACCAAGCTCAAGACTCGGGCGAGAGGCTAGGGCATATGAGTTTGTTATGATACTCCGAATCCTATGAGCCATTTACAATGTGCGGGGCGTTCAAGTGCAGGGATGCAGCGTGCAGCCCAGCTGGAATCGGCGGACCCGCAAACCCCGCGAACCCCACAGGCTCCCGTGCCATTACATCGTTATTGACGAAACGGCTACATAGATCTACGAGTCTGTATCGACAAAACCCCTGCTTGAAATATGCAATTCGTGCAACCGAAAACCCCTTGCGCAGCCATCCCAGTCACGGTGCGCAGCCCTTCACCACGCTCAGGCCAACCATGGCCAGCCGACCACTCCGCACAAACTAGGCAGTTGCACTCATCGCCATCCGTTTTGATTCCCCACCCTGCGGGTCACTATCGCACATCCGTACAGTACCGCAAGTCCAACGAGCATACCGGTAGAGCTCACGGAGACGCCCCCGCCGGCAGCAAATCACGCGGTACCCCCAGCTCCCCCCAGCTTTCATCAGGCAAAGGGCCGTCCGCCTCCCCCTCCTCGGTTGTCCACATCACGTCCTCAGCTGTGGACACGGCTCCTGCCTACACGTTGGCCAGAGGCCAGAACGCGTGGGCAACACTGCAGCCAGCCGCGCCGGCCACGGGGCGCTCGCTCAGTGCGCGCCGCTGACGGGCGCGGCGGGCACCGAGAAGCTGCCGCCGGGCTGGCTGCTGCCCGCCTTCTTCAGCTGCTCCTGGTAGGCGGCCTGCGCCATGCCCGCTACCACGGTGCCGTGCTTCTGGGCCTGTGGGCGCGCGTGGACAGGCGTCGCCGCGCAGGCACACGGCCGGTTCAGCGTGGGGCCAGCTACCGTATGTGAGCGCGCCAGCCCTGCACTCTACTCCAGCCGTTCAAGATGCGGCGATGCAGCCGGAGCAACTGACCAACCATGAGCCCCACACGCCCCGCACGCAACGCAATCCCCACGCAGGCGCCGGCACGCAAACCAGGTCTGCCCGGCGCCCGCGCACGCACCTGCGCGGCGGCCTGTTCGAGGATGGCGGGGCCGTGCTTGTCGACGTACTTGGCCAGGTGGTTGACGTACTGGCTCTCCAGGGCCGACTCGGCGCGAGCGAAGATGGGGTCGATCTTGTCGCCGTACTTCTTCAGCTGCGGAGGCATAGGCCGGGGCGGGAGGAGGGCTCAGCACGGCGGGCGTAGTTGCAACGGGCACGCCGGCTGGGGCTTGGCACAAGCTTGCGGCGTGCACAACTTGCTAGAGCGTGTGCCGCCAGGTGCAGCTCTCACCAGGGGCATGATGTGGTCCTCGTAGATCTTGCGGGCGCCCTGCAGCGGCGAGGTCATGACTTGTGAGAGCCGCGCTTGAGCAGGTGCACGGACGGGCACTTCGGCACGAGTGCGTGCACCGTGTGCAGGCAACCGTTCACGCGCATGACCCACGCCAGGCCCTCGCCCACCTGAGTCTGGGGAGCAATCATCCACAGCACGAAGAGCAGCTTGATCTCATAGTACAGGGGGATCCTGCGGCCGTGGAAAATGGGTGAAGTGAAGCTCGAGCGGCGCACCGAGGAACGAGGCACGGCGGGCGCCCGTGCAGGTGCACGCACACGAACGCAGGACTGTTCAGTCTCCCACGCCCACACCATCGTGATGTCGATGCGGAGCGTGCTGTTTGCGACGTGCGTAACAAGAACCTGGCGCAAGCGGGGCGCTGCGCCCATTGCGGAGTCCCTTGAAGTGCCAGCAACTTGTCGCTTCCCTGAAACGCTCGTCGCTCGCCGCGTCGTTGCCCCAGCGTTCTTACCACTGCAGAACAATGGCGCCGACACTCTCGAAGGTCGAAATGAACGCGTAGACGACCTGAGTACAAAGAGGGTGTTGCGAACCCGGGCTTGCTCCAGCGTGCGGCAACTAGGCGGAACGCGCATGTGCGTTTGACAGTGCGCGACAATGCATGATCCGGCGCATGTCGAACAGGTAAGGCAGAGCAATGCGGCCATCAGTCCGGCCCTAAACTCCTCGCCCTAAGCGCCACTGCGATAGCGCCCCGTGGCTCTCCGCTTACCCAGTAGGTCAGCCACTGCGTGGAGAGGGTGAAAACAGGTCAGCCAACAGGCAGGATAGCCAGAGCGCGAGGAGCATGTCGGGAGCAATCGACTTGCCTGGGTATCGTCGAGTTTGCCGGGCGACTGAATCGCCTTCAACGACGCATACGTCGGGAAGAGAAGTTCCGCAAAAATGCACACATAGTAAGTGAGGCCGAACGAAAGCACCATCTTTCAGCGACTATGGACTTGTCCCTCCGTCAGGAGCTGTTTGTGTTGGGGGGAAGTTCGAAATGAATGTATATGAAATGGTATACGCCATGAGCGCCCTCTATGGATCGTTCCAGCGTCGCCGGCGTGGTGTGTGACCGCATTGCCTGACTCGCGGGCAAGCTCGCGGGGCCTGACTCCCAAACATGCGTCCAACTCTCTAAGCCCGCCTCCGCCCAGGACTAGTCCGTTCCAGGACTGAGTCGACAACGCAGGGCTCACTTGCTGTGTTGCTGTCGTTTCAGGGATTGACACGGGGAGTCGGGGACTGAGGCAACGCCACCTGACGCCAGGCACGCCACGCGGCCTTGTTGGCCACCGGTCTTTCATACTTAGCAGACGAGGCCGCCTTGAGACAGCCTCCCCATTCAAGTAACTAATCTGCTTGGTCGCGAGCCGGTGGAGGCAAACTTACACTGCACTCCCGACTACCCGTCTCTTCATATTGCGCTGCATCCTTGCCTGCGCTTGCAGTGCTCTGTTCACTACCAATGCACACGCTGTCACCTTAAACAGCTTTACGCTTATACAACATCCAGTACCGAGGACAACAATTGCCATACGTGAGCATCCAAGAATTCGACAAGTGCCTGATGGGAGCATGCCATTGCCTCCTGCAGTGGCAACTGGCAACACCCTGGGCGCGCGTGGTTCCCATCCAACTCGCCCCCGAATCGACAACGTTCCATTGACATCGCATTCTACTGTACATGGCGGCGATACGTGTACATAGATAGCATGGAGGGTACAGCATGGCACGTGCTTAATGATACAACGGGTGCAACTCCACAACCCCGTGATGAGCCACAAACCTCACAAGACATCAAGCGCAGCGAACAAGGCGCAGACATGCCCAACCATGCACGCATACCAGGAATGCAGTGCCGATGACACAATCACAGCTGAGCAAGCCATACGCGAACATAACAGTACAGTACGGTAATGCCACTACCCACGGCACCTTCAACCGAAGGCACGCAGAACCACAGAAGAATACAGGGCACACTTGACAGCGCCGGATCATCACGTCAACGGAAGCCCATAGATACTGTACACCACAAATAGCCAACCTACCTCGACCGGACACGAACAACAAGCGCGACTCGTCAGCACGCGGCATGCGCAGACACCGTGACAGCGCGCTGTAGCAGGAACGCCCACAAGTGCGCTGTCGAACGCCCCGGCTTCTTGCGTTCGGGTTTCTGGGCTCAGGGTCCGATACTCCGATACCGGCCCCCTTTTCATGAACCGCCGCAACACGCACTGCAATTCAACACACAGCGCCATGAAATCCGCATTGGCGCAACACCAATGCAGCAGTGTTCCTTCGCAAACGGCACAGCAAGCTGCAGGCTGTGTGCGCCGCTGCGCCGGGCCCTGGCTCCGGTGCATGCCGCTGCCGCGCACGCTCAGGCGCTGAGGGTGTGGTCCAGCTGCAGGTCGTGCACGGCGCGCGGCGCGGAGGGTATGGCGCGGGTGATGGAGTCCAGCGCGTCCTGCGCCGCGCGGTCCGCCTCCGCCTCCGCCGCCTCGTCGAACACGCCGCTGGCCGCCGCCGCCTCCATGGCCGCGCGCCGCCGGATGAACACGTCCATCACCGAGCGGTGCAGCCTGTGTGGGTTGTGCGGAGGTGCGCGGGGCGGCAGCGTGGGGCGGTCGGAGGTGAGGAGGAAAGGGAGGCGATAGCCTCTGTGCAAGGCAGATACCAGGATATTCATACCGTAATATTCTGGCTGCAGTGCAGACAATAGCCAGGTACGCCTCGCGGAGGGGCCGGATTCGGACTGCGCTTGCGCCCGAACGGCGGAGCCCAACCCCGCCGTCGCACCTGACCACCTCGTTGTTGACGTAGATGGGGCGGCGCAGCGCCAGCGCCAGGGACAGCGCGTCGCCGGGCGTGGCGTCCAGCGAGCACAGCGTGGCGCCCGCGCCGCCGTCGCCGCCCTCGCCGCCGCCCTCGCCGTCGTTGGGGCGCGACAGCACGATGCGCGAGTAGAAGATGCCGTCCACCATGCGCGTGATGCACACCCGCCGCACCTCCACGCCGCTCGCCTGCGTGGCGCGACGCAAGGAGCCCCCGGGCTACTATGTTCACGTGCTCCCCTGGTGATACAGGCGGGCGCCGGCAGGCCTGCTGCCGCTGATTCCTACAGACCTGCGCTCCCTGCCCCCCCCCCCCCCCCCCGGCGCCCTGGCATGGGACGCCCCCGCCGGGCCTGCGCTGTACGCACCCACCAGCAGCGAGCGGGTCCAGGTGCCCAGCGTGGACGGCCGGCGCTGCTCCAGCGAGCCGGTGGCCGCCACCAGGCTGAGCGCCTCCGGCCCCGCCAGCGCCACCTCCAGCGGCGTGTCCGAGCCGGGCAGCGCCAGCAGCACGTTGCCGCCGCCGGGGTAGATGCTCACCTCGCGCAGCTGCGGGGCGGGGCGGAGCGAGTCGGGCAGGGCTGGTGAGTGATGAGCGGCCGTGGGCTGGCACGGTACGGGCCTCGCCGGGGTCCTAATCGCCGTACCACACGCGTGTGCAGCAAAGAACAGCTCCACACTGTTCGGGGATGAACAGGAATGGCACGAGTGGTGCTGTCCATCTCGGCTGAGCACGCACCCATGGCACGCACCTGCGCCAGGCTGTAAGCGGTCTCGTTGTTGCCCAGCCCATCAAAGCCCTCGAAAGCAGTGGCCGGTGGCGCGGGCGAGGATGGCTCCAGCGGGCGCGGCGGCTCGGCCGCCGACGGCGCCGCCAGCTGCTCCTGCTGCGCCAGCCCAGCGCCACCGCCGCCGCGGCCCGCCAGCGTGTGCTGCTGCGGCGCCGCCATGCCGGATGACTGGGCAGTGGTGTACGCCACGACGCCGCCCGTCTTTGATGCCACGCGCACCACCTGTGCCGCATCGCGCACACATTATTAGATCACCTGCATAAAGCTCGGACGGTCGCAATGAGCGCACGTGCATAAAGTATGCAGCGCTATGCACGAGTAGGACGGCCCTCCCGAGCCCCACCTGCTGCCCCGCCGCTGCCACGTGCTCCGCCACAGTGGAGCCAGTGGACGTGTCCACGAAGCGCCAGGCGTGCGACTCAAAGGTCTTGACAGTGAACACGCTGCCCGGGTCCAGCCTGCAGGCGGAGGGGAGAGGCACGGGTGGTGGCGGCAGCGGTTGGCGCCTGCATCTACGACAAACAAACGCCTCGGCGGCGGCCAAATCACTCGGCTCTACCCACAACGCTGCGGGCCAGTGCCGCGTTCGTACTCACGAGCCGAATAGCTCAGCGTCTCCATCGTAGTTTAGCCTGCACAAATGCACGAATGCAGCAGCGCCGGCTGGTGTTCAGGTGATTCCTGCCGGGCGCGCGGAAGCAGTAGCATAGCGTCCCTCGCCACATTTGTTCAGCCCCCGTGCGTATCATGCTGCTGTGTGAGACCCAACACACGCACACGCTCACACACCAGGCTATTCCGCGTTCTCCAACACACACCAGTAGATCTTGATGGCGTGCTCCAGGTCGTTGAGCACCGTGAGCTCCGAGGGAACTGTCCAGCCTAGCGAGCGCAGCAGCGGCGCAGCAGCTGCCGAGCCGCCACCGCCGAGGTTCAGAGTCAGCCCCGACAGAACGGAGAGGCCAAGCAATGCCGCGCGGCGTGACAAATGGACGGCGTGGGTGGGGCCGGACGCGTCATGGGTAGCCGCAGCCGGCGCGCCCTCGTCACACGTGGCCGCTGCGCTGACGGCGCGCTGCTGGCCGCTGCCACTGACGCGACACTTCGTGCTCGCACGGCGGGTGCCAGCAATGCGTCCGTGCAGGCAGCGCCGTTGCACAAGCAGGCTGCAGCGACCTATGCGGGCAGGCGGGCGTAATAGCGACAGGGTGATGTTGCGCGGGGATGTTGCGCACATCAGACGAGACCGAGTCGCGCTCGGCTTCGGGGGCTGTGGGACTATCTTGAGATTCATAGCTGTCGACGTACGCACCCCGGGCCGCTCGAGACTTCGAGCGACCTAAACAACGCGCCTTTAAAACTTCTAGAGCTGCATACCGGTTCCGCTCGAGCTCACCTTGAAGCGCACCTTGAATCACATGCATACTTAAGTCCACCGCAGGCACAAGCCGGAGGCCCGGGGCGCTTGGGCGCCGAAACGCGCGCTTAGGGCAGGCTTAGGGTTGTTTTGCGAAACGCCTCGCAGCGTCCTTTTCAAAAGCACTATTGTTGCCAGGTGATATGATAGGGTCCAGCAAATTATCAAGGCGTCCAGCGAAGCTGCCAAACCTTGCCAAGGCCGGGACCGACGGTCAAAGTCGGGCGGCGACTGCTTGCGGACGGGCCTTACGGACTTTGCGAGATATGCATGTATGCAAACAATGACTTCTTGTCTGCCTCGAAAGACAAACTGTTTTTTGGCGGGCCCCGCGTCATCATGGCGGCACGCCGGGTCCGACGGAGGGGTGGTATGGGGTGGAGGATTGGGCCTGGCGCTGGTCACCCCTCCGTGGATTGGATTGGCCAACATAGGATTGGACCCGTCACTTAAGGATTGGGTTTGGGGCGGTAGGGATTGGAACCTGGCTTTCAAGGATCGGGATACACGACGTGAGGATTGAAACCAGCCTTACAGGGATTGGGAATGAGACGACAAGGATTGGAACCCCCACCCCAGGGATCGGGATTGGAAGGCGCGCCATCCAGGATAGCAAGTCGGCCCGATCCTGGGGTGACCGGAGGATCGAAGGGATCGGTACCCCATGCCACCCCTCTGGGTCCGACCACGTACCCCGCCGTCCCCGCCGGCTCACGCTGGCGGCTGCAGGAGGGAAACTTTTCTCAGTGCCCGTATCATGTAGATGGCTTTGGGCCCCCGGCGTCTACACAGCGTAGGTGACCCCTCACGCGCCATCTACACCTCGAAAATTTTTCCTAGGGGCACGCCCCCAAATCCCCCAAACCATCTACGCTCCCTGTCTAAAAGACCGCCAAACCCGCCCAAACCGTCTACGCTCCGTAGATGCCGAAACCCAAACCCAAAAAATTTTCTCCGCCTTCGGCGGATTTTGGGCAAATTTCTACAGCGTAGATGGAAGATACGAGCACTGACTTTTCTCCGTGACCTGCTAGTGCTGTTCTTTATCACTTCATGTGCGCCCGCATTCCTGCCACCTGGCGGATCAACCAAGTCAGGTGCGAAGGTCCAGGTGCGGGCCAAGGAACGGCCGGCAACAGGGGGCCTGGCCGGCAACGTGCTTCCGAATCGAAGAAAAGCGTGGAGGGCCAGGGGAGGGGGGAGGCGGACCAGGGGAGGTGACGGCTGGAGGAGTGTCAGGCGGGTTGCCTTGGCCGGGAAAGGCGCGGCTCGAGGCATCTACCGCGGCTCGAGACAGCTGCAGTGCGCGCCCCCGCTTGACAGTCGGCGGTTCCGTGCTGGAGGCAAGTGGGACTACGTGTGGAATGTTTATGTATGCACAAATGCAGCCTTCGTGCATATCCGAAATGCCCTTGTGGCCGGAGTGCCGGACGTGTGCTTGGCAGTTGGCACAAATCCGCCCGATCTAGAGCTTGTGTGACCGCCCACGCCCAGATTTAGCGCCTGATGCCCAGGTTCACAGCTTGGGTGTACTGGATGGACAGGTGTGCACCTGACTTTAGTCTTTACCTCAGCAGATTTGTTCCATTACGGTTTACTTAAGCAGCTGTCCTCCGGTGTACTTCGCAGCAACTGATCATTCATCCTGTCAGAAATCCCATCTGCCATGGGCAGCGCCCCGCATGCAACCCAGCGCCCCACAGGCAGCCCCATGCAATGTTACTTCCTTGCAAACCTTAGCGGCCCCTCTGGCTGCCACAATTGCAACGCGAAACAGGCCCGTGGGATAACAGTGAAACAGACCGCAACAAACATGTGTGGAGTGACATATGCACACACACGCGGCGCATTGAGTACTACAACGCAGCTGCCACGAGGGCGCATCTTGAGAACCGGTCTGGAGTGAAGGTGGAGCCGCACTCACCCTCGACCGTCTGCAAACTGCTTTGGCTAATGCCGCGGCTCTTCCCCCGACTTCGGTCCTTTTCCCTCCCAATGTTTCCTCACCACACAGTTCAAAGGTAAAGAGGCCTAGACCCACAGAATATGTACAATGGTAACTCGCACACATGCGCACACACTTCAGTGCTGTTACGGTGTGCTACCACCTGGGGCGACCCTGTAGCGGGCATGCCTCACAGTGCGGCTGGCGCCGCCGCGCCAGAGGACAGCTGACCCGTGCCAAGTTCTGCCGCCGGCGCCGTCGTCCCGGCTGCCAGTGCGCCAGTCACTAGCGAACGGGTGGCCGCTGGGCCCGGCCCCAGCACCTGCCGCGGCGCAGTCTCCACGTCCGCAGCCGCCAGCGGCAGCCGCACCGGCTGCAGGCTCAACAAGACTTCGAAGCTGTGGAAGTCACAGGTGCCTTCGCCACTCGCCGAAGCGCCCAAGCTGCTGAGGCCCCCAGCAGCGAGCAGGGCTGCGGCCCCGCCCGCGTCGCACATGCCTCCGCCCAGCGTAACGATGCAGTCGCCTGCGGTCGGCAGGCCGCCGCACGAGGCGACGCCGCTCACAGCCTGCCCCGCAAGCCGCGACCGAAGGCTCAAGCTGATGCTGCCCGCGCTGCCTGCGCTACCGGCGCCCTTGCCGCTGCCGCTGTCGTCCACCTCCGCGGACGCCGTGGCGCTGCCACTGCCTTCATCAAGATGGCGCCGCTCTGGGATCCTGCCCGTGCTGCCGTCCGCAATGACCACCGTCCCCATACAGCAGCCGGCTACACCCTCCGCTGCAGCTGCCTTGCCCTCGTCGCCTTCGGCTGCTGCTGACGCACCGCGGCCGCTGTCAAGCATGTACGAGACGTCGCTGATTGTGGTGGTGATGAGATGAAACCGACCGCCGCAGGTTGCGATGCCAGCCGGCGGCCCACCTCCCGCCTCTGCGGCTTCTGCGCCCGCGGGGTGGCTGTCAGAGGCGTCTGCGGAGCAGGCGCTTGCGTGCAGAATAGCTCGGCCGCCGGCGGTGCTGCCGCTGCCGCCGCTGCCCAGCAGGAGCAATTCCTGCGGTGTCAGAAAGTGCTGCTCCGAGCCGGAAGCGGGAATGAGGTGCGACAGGCTGCTCACGCGCGTGCCGCCCGGTCCCGCACGCACGGAAGCCGCCATGACGGCGGCGCGGCCGGCCACATGCTCCATGCCGCCGCCGCCGCTGCTGCCGGTGGAGACGGCGCCCGTAGGAACCATGCCGCTACTGCCGGTACTAGCACGAGGGGCCGCGCCGCCGGTGCCCATGGCTAGCTGCTGGTAGCACCAGTGCACGGCCGCGGCGGGGAGCGCCACGGGCGCGGCGGCCCCCGCACCACCGGAGCCAGCCAGCCGCACGGGCGACAGCGAGTGCAGCTGTGAGGCAGAGCTCCGGCTGCTGCTGCCAGCGCTGCTGCCAACGGTTCGTAGCGACCCGCCCCTGCTGCCGTAGCCGAGCGAGACGCTCGCGGAGGACCGCTTGCTGCCTCCCGCCGGGCGCGGTGGCCGACCGCCAGCGGCGGGTGAGCCGATGAAGGCAACGGCTGAGGCTGCTGGCGCACGGCCGAGAAGCAGCTGCGTGACGGACGGGCTCTCGCCGTCCCTCACCATGGGAGAGACGAAGTCACCAATGGTTGGGATGGCCGCCGCGGCCGTGCCGGATCCCAATCTCACCCTGATCCTTGCGAGCACGAGGTCCGGATTTCTTGAGGCCCGAGGCAAAGCGGCGCCCATCAGCGTGCCCCCTGCGCAGCCGCTGGCGGGTGGGCCGGCTGATGCTGCGCCGCCTTGCACGCGCCCCCCTGCAGTGACGGAGTGCTCGCGGGACAGCGTCGGCGTGTCGACTGGGCTGATGGCCGCGGCATCAAATGCGATGCTGCAGCTGTTGTTAGCGACGGGCGAGTCCACATGTAGTAACGCAGCTGCGGCCCCTTTCATTAAGCGCCAGCTTGGCGTAGCGTGCGCCGCTGCTGCGCGCACGCTAGTTGCCATCGCTGAGGTAGACGAAAGCGGCGGGCCCGGCGCCGGCCCTTGCCGTGGCGCCTGCTCAATTGGTGCGTCCGCGGCGGCCTGCACGTTGCCAGCGTCCCCCGTGCCCGCACACTCGTTGCCGCTGTTGAGCAGGGTGTCCACCTCTGTCCACCTTGCGGAATCCACCTCGGTACACATGCTCAGGGCCAGGGCCGCACCCCTTGCTGGTGCCGGTGCTACTGCTGCCAGTCCACCGTCAGACAGATCAGCGGCTTGGCCGTGCTGGAGGCGTGCAGAGCGCAGCAGGGTCTCGGCAGCCGGAGAGCTGAGCGGCCGCCAGCCGCCGGTCGCGCCCGCGAGGGCCGCCGCCGCGGACCTGCTGCGGCCGGCCCCGTTTGTTCCACCAGCCACAGGCGCCGACAAGCGGCTAAAGAGGGTGCAGCCGCCCCTGACAGCGGTTGAGTCATGCGTGCTGCAGCCGTTGGCGCGAGCCATTTCTGACGCGTCGTGTGCAGGCGTCGCAGCCACTGCAATATCGGGCACCACGGAACCAATGATGGACGGTTCAGCGGCGCGACGCGCGTTGCCATTTGGCCCGCAAGCTGCAGCTGCACCCGCACTGCTGCCGCTGACGCTGCGGCCGGCGCCGCTGGGCGCACCCGGCATCAAGTGCTGCTCTGCTGGCTGCTGCTGCTGCTGCTGCTGCTGTGAGGGCACCATCAGTGCCCACAGCGGCGACGGCAGGTCCGAGCTGCTGCGTGGAGGCTGCGTTGGCAGTGGTTGCAACGTGCGGCTGGCGGCACTCGACAACTGCTGCCGGCCCGTGTCGCCAACGGCGGCTCCGCCGCCCTCGAAGACCGCCTGGCCGTTGGGAACTGCTTCGTTTGGTGTTGGCTCGCTCGCTTGTGCGAAGTGTCCGCCAGCTGCGCCCTGTGCGTCCTGACGACCGCTGCCGCGGCTGCTGCCGCCCGCCAGCTTCGCTGCCAGCTGCTTCGCGCACCTGAAGGCCAACGCGACGCTGGCGCCCAAGCCCACCATCGCGCCAGCCGCAGGCCGCCGACCGTCGGCGGCGTCTGTTGCCGCGGCAGCCGACGCCATTGTGGCAGCGACCGTTGAGCCGGCGGCACCCAAACTGGCAAGGTTGCAGCTGCTGTCCCACCCCTGGACGAGGGGCATGCGCCTGCTGCGCGCTGTGCTCACGGCCGCGCCGGCGCTTCGCCGCGGCAGGGTGTCGGAGGTGAGCAGCTCTGTGAGCAGGGCGCCCTTTGGTAACGCGAGCGCGTCTGAGGCGTTGCTGAAGCTGTTGCCGGGCACAGCAGCTCTGGCACCGCTAGCGCCGTTGGGCACGTTGGCGGAGGTTGCAGGCCCGGCAACCAGTGAGCTCGGGGCGCCAACTGCGGTCGGGCGATGCGATGGCGGCTGCGACGGCGCGGCGCTCGGAGTCCATGCAGGTGCCACGGCGGCGTCGAAGGGCCCCGGCGGCGGCGTCTGCTGAGGTGCGAACCAAGTGGCTGTAGGCGTCCCGGCGGGCAGGCTCCCGGCAAGCACTTCCGCATTTGGCTGCGTACGGCCGGAGCTGCTCGGCAGCGCTGACGGCGGCCGCAGCAAGCGCCCCGGCCCTCCAACAACGCCGGCAGCGCCGTCCTGCGACGCGCCCTTGCTCGACGAGTAGAGGCTTGACGCCGCTGCCACCGCGGCGCCGCCGCCGTACATGCTTGACGCCGCCGACGCCGTCGTGCCGCCGGGCTGCGGCCTGGCGCGCTGGTCGTCAGCCTCCCGGCTGTCCCGGTTCGAGGGCGGCGCCGAGGCGGCGGGAGAGCACTGCAGGGGAGAGGCAACCTGTGATGACTGCATGCTGCTGCCAGGCCGGCACACCCAGGTGGCGCGGCCGTCGGTGGTGGCGGCGGCGGCGGCGGCAGCGCGCTGCAGCGAGCGGCTGAGGCTGGTGGAAGGCGTGCCGAGGCTCAGGGGCCGCAGCGGCGGCGGGGCGCCCGGCAGGAGCTGCACCGCCAGGGCCGCGCCATCCGGCGAGGGAGGCGGCGGCGGCACGACCGCCGGCGCGCTGGCGTTGCGGGGCATGCGGGTGTGCGCCATCGGGCTGCGCGGCTCCATGGGGGTGGACGGCAGCGGCGTCATGCGGCCGCGCCAAGAGGGCGAGGCCGGCGCCGCCCCGCCGCCGGCTGCCGCCGGCGCGCCGTGCTGCTGCTGCTGCAGCTGCTGCGCCATGGCCAGGCTGCTGCTGAGCGCGGCCTGCCACGTGTCAGCCAGCCTGTGCGCGCACAGCAGGAGGGCGGGGGGATCAGGCGTGCCTCAGAATTGGCTGGCGCGTCAGGGCTACACGATTGCGATACAGGCACGAAGGTTCGGTGCGGCCCTGCGCCTGCACAACTCACTTGCACACCACGCTCAGCGTGTTGCTCGCCAGCGACATGGCCCTGCGCCTCACCGCCACCACGGCCACGGGCCGCGGAAGCGGAGGAGGCGGCGGCGGCTCCTGCGGCTGCTGCGGCTGGGGGGCAACGGCCGTGATGCTGGGCCGGGGCGCATTCGGGTCGATGGATGTGGCCGACGCCCTGTGCCCTTCTGTTCCGGTGCCCGTCCAGTGCACCGCCGCCGCCATCAGTGCAGCCGTGCCCACGCCCAGGCCGCCGGTTCCGTAGCCGCCACACGCGGCGGGACCGGCCGCAGCTGCCGCAGGCGCAGCGGGAGGCAGCCGCGAAGCGGCGGCTCCGCCCGCCAGCGTCACGCCGAGCGCAGCTGCGGCAGCTGCGGCGGCGGCCGCCTGCGGCAGCTGCAGCTCAGCCAGTTGGGCGGCGGCGCGGCGGCTGAGCAGCACTTGGCCGGGGCGGGCCGCCTTGACGGCGAGCTGGCGCGCCTTGCGCGGCACCTCGCCCGTGTAGGTGAGCCAGCCGGAGGCGGCGGAGATGTGCCAGTCCACCCGGCCCACGTCAATGCCGAACTGCAGCCTGTGTGCGGGCGGTTGCGTAAGTTCGTTGGGAGCTCGTTGCACACTTGCTACCCAGCCGGCGTCAACCGAAGGCCATTGGCGGCATGCAAGGCACACATGACACATGCTGCATGTCAGCATGTGCGATGTGCTCTGCACCGCTCAATTCTCACCTGAAGCCGCGCGCGCGCACCGCCCACTCCTCCTCCAGCTCCAGCCCCACGCCCGTCAGTGCGCCCAGGGCGATCGCCGCCGGCACATCCGCGGGCGCGGCGCCTGCGGCGGGCGCGCTGGTCCACGAGAAGCCCCAGTCGCCCGCGCCCGGCATGGAGGCCGGCCGCAGGTGGCCGTGGGCTCCAATGCTTGTCGCGCTGGCGGCCTGCGTGGTCGTGCCGCTCCGCAGGTCTGCAGCAGCGGGGAGCGGGCAGGTGGTGCCGCCGCCCATGCCGCCGACGACGCTGCTGGCGCGCGCCGTGGCTTGGAAGTCCCACTCGCCGGTCGCGGCGGTCCGCAGCGCGCCGAACGCCTGGGCCACGCCGTCCTCCGGGACGGACAGCGGCGGTGCGGGGGCGGTGGACCACAGGCGCATGTCGCCGCCACCGCCAGCACCGTGCACGCGCAGGGCGGTGCCGATGCCGCCCTCTGGCGCCGGGCCCGCCCGGCCAGGCGCGCGCTGCAGGTAGCCGCCGGCAGGCATCGCGGGCGCGGCGCCTGTGGACGACATCACGCGGCTCTTGCGGCGCAGGCGGCTCGCCAGATCTTGGTTCACGCGGCGGAGGAACGAGGTTGAGGCGGCCATTACGTTGCGTTTGGTCGGCAACGCGCAGCTGGCGGCCGCGTGTGGCGAGCCGGGCGCCATCGCAGCCTGCTGAGAGCGGAAGGGAGACAGCGCCACGGCCGCCGCTGCGGCTGCAGCGGCCGCAGCTGCAACTGCAGCGGCTGACGCCATGGCTGCTGTGGCGCTGCCGGGGCCGTGTGAGTCGTGCCGGGTCGTGGCGCTGGTGGCGCTGCTCCCTGCGCCCGCGGCCGAGTAGGGCTGGTGTCGCAGCCGCCTGCCGCTGCTGCCGCCCGCCGACTCGTATCCGTGCGCCGCTGGCCAGAGGGGCGCCGTGAGCGGCAGCGGGGGCATGGGCGGCAGCGGGGGCAGGGGCGGGGGCGCAGCGTGGACTGGCGACGTGCCCGCCGATGGTGACAGGGGTAGCTCTGGCGACGAGGCAGGGTATGCTGACAGCAACCGGCGCCCCCCGGCATCTCCTGGTACGGCGGCGCTGCTGCCGTCGTTGCTGCCAGCGCTGCCGGCTCCATAGCTGCCCCCGAGCTGCGCTGCAACGATGGCCTGGTTGAGGTAGGACGCCATTGACACGCCGTGCGGGGACTGCCCCGCACCCCCACTGCCACTGCCGCCCGCGGCCAGCGCGGCAGCAGGCGCCCGTGCAGTAACGCTGCCGCCCGGCGCGGCCGCAAACGCTGCGGGCGCCCCGCAGCCCAGCGACCCCACCTGCGGCTGCCGTTGGGGCACCGCCACTGCACCCGCGCCCGTATCCGTAGCGCTCGAGTCCCGCTGGAATCCGGCGCCGGCGCTGGCAAAGACGCCGCCGTGGGAGCTAGTCGCGCGGGTGGCGAGGCGAGCGGTCGCCGCGGCAGCGGCGCCCAGAAGCTGCTGGGCGGGGTCTCGCTGCAGCGGCAGCGGCATGCTGGAGGCGACGCCAGGCGTGGAGGAGTGCGGCGACCCAGAGGCGAAATCCTGCTGCGTAGGCCCGACGGCCCTCTTGCCGGGCGCCGGCACCGCGGCGATGTCGCTGGCGTAGAAAAGCTGCAGCGCACCGCCGTTGTGCTGGGGGCTGGGGGTGCTGCCGGTGCTGGTCACTGTGGCGCTGCGCTGCGGCGAGGCCGCGCCCATGTCCGCGATGCTGCTGGCGGCGCCGGCGTCGGCGACCAGGCGGCTGGAGGTGGCAGATGACGCGGCGGCGATGGACGCGGGCGCGCGTGCTCCGGGCCCCAGGAAGGACAGCCGCCGGCCGCGCAGGCTGGCGCGGTGGTGTCCGGGCGGCGGCGGGCCTCGCTGCTCTGCGTCCGGCGCAAGCTGCGTCGAGCTCACCGCCGTAGAGGACACCGGTACCGTCGCCGCTGAGCGCGGTGACGGCGGGAACAGCAGCAGGGAGTGCCTGCCTGCTCTGGCGCCTCCCCGCATGCTGCCGCGCAGACTGCCCGCCATACTGCTGGACTGCCCGCCAGAGCCCACGCCGCCGCTCCCGCCCACCGCGGCCGCCCCGCCATCCAGCTCCGGTTCGTAAAACGCGGGCACCATGCTGAGGCTGGCCACCGGCCCAGGCGTGGCCGACCTGGGCGAGCAGTCGGCCTCGTCGTCGTCGCCGGCGGCGGCGGCGCCCCGCGCCTCCAGCAGCGCGCCGAAGGCGGCGCCGTTGCAGCCGGCGCCGGTGATGTGGAGCCGCGGCGTCGACGTCGAGCTCTCAGCGAGGCCCCCTGCCGCCGACAGCACGGAGCTGGCGCGAAGCAGCTCCACCGCATCCGCGCCCTCACCGCTGCCCGCGCCGGCTGAGCCGCCCGACTGGTGTGCCTGGTCGCCCTGCGGACGCGCAAAGGCCGCCCCGTGTACATGCAAGTGCACGCTGCGGGCGGCGCCGGAGCTGCTTGCGCCTGCGACGCCGGCGACGCCCTCGACGCCGCGCATGCTCGGCGGCGACGGTAGGGCGGGCGCAGCGAAGCCGGCGTTGGGGATGGAGGCGCGAAACAGGCTGCGACTGGGTCGTTGGGCGGCGCGCTCCGTGCCGGTGCCATCAAATGCATCAGGGCCGGTCGGCATGGATGCATAGCCAAAGTCGCTGCGGCTGGCGCGCCGGTACTGCGGCTGCAGGTGCGGCAGGTGCGGCGGCGGCGGCGGCGGCGGCTGGAACGGGAAGGAAGGGGGCTGTGGGTGCTGGTGGTAATGCTGCGGGTGACTGCCGTTGCTGCTGCTGTTATGGCTGTGGTAACGTGCTTGCGGCGGCAGGCGCAGGTACGGCAGGAGCTCCGCGCTGTGGTTGACAAGCACGGGCGGCGAGCCCGGCTGACCGCGCGGCGGCATCGGCGACGGTAGCGGTCCCGACGGCAGCGACCCCGCTTGCGCTGGCGCCTGTTGCGCCGCGGAGCCGTTTGACCTCCAGGACGCGAGCTTCAGCGAATGCAGCGCCGCCAGGCCACGTCTGGTGGGCGTGTGGGAGGGCGACTGCGGCAACGGCAGCGGCAGTGAGCCGTACACGCCCCCGTTGGTCGTGGCGCGGCTCAGGGGGCCCTCGCGGGCGCCTCCCGCAGCGCTGGCGGTCGCTGCCAGCGAAGCCGCCGCGGCCGTAGCCGCCGCGGTCGCCAGCTCCCCCGCGTCGAGGAGCGGCAGCGTGGCCTCGCAGCACAGCTCGTGCGCCAGCAGTGCCGGCGGCCAGGGGCAGTCTGGCGACGCCAGGCACTCCTGCACCGCCAGCGCCCAGCGGGCGGCGTCCAGGGCGTTGGCGAAGGCCGCAGCCAGCGCCACCGACTCGTTGACCATGTTGGGCATGAGCTGCCGCGTGGGCGCGTCGGGCGCAGCCGACACCGCCTGCAAAAGGGGTGCAAGGTCGGGGGCGCGTCACGTGCCAATACTGTACCTTGAGCCGCCCCTGGGGCTCCCCTACACCCAGCACTTATTGCAGCCTCACGCAACACCGCGGGCATATTCAGAAGTGCAGCCCGGGCGAGGCCGCGCCGACTGACCAGGTAGCCGCCGCACGCCGCCGCCTCGCGCGCCGCCACCTCCACCACCAGCGCCAGCCCCGCGCGCGCGGCGGCCTCGTCCGCCGCCATGAGCGCGCCCAGGTGCGGGAGGTGCAGCTTGGCCACCGCCGCCTCGGCCACCGGCGCGTCGTACACACTGCAGCCCAGCGCCCGCGCCGAGCACCTGGACCACACCACGCCAAAGGCGCACCGCCGGCGGCCGGCAGAGGCGGGAGCTTGTAGTCATGATGGGGAGCTTGAAATAATGACACGAGGAAAGCGCGCAGGTCTTAGCCCAAGTTGGAGCCTCGCTGCGAAGCGCGCAAGGCCGGGGCGGCGCACGCATTCAGGGGAGGTGGCCCGGCGTCGCTCACCTGGGGGGCGGCAACAGCGCCATGCGGGCGGTGAGGGCCTCGGGCCAGGCCAGCAGCAGGTCCATGCCGCCGTCGCCGGCGAGGCCGCCGCTGAGCGCGTAGCGGCCGGCCCGGACAGCCTGTGGAGGATCGCCGTGTAGGACAAGCCGCGTGGGACGAGCGGGACAGTGTCGGTGCGTTAGAGATCAAGGACTGGAGGCGTGATGCGCGCGCAGATCGCGGTGCCTCGAGAGGCGACCGGCGTTGTGGTCGGGTAGGAGTGGGGACGGGGACCCATGCAAAGCGGAGACCCATGCAAGGCGCAGGAGCAACTCACCACGTGCGGCGGCAGCTTGGGCGCGCCGCCGCTCGCCGAAGTGGAGAGCGAGTACAGGCGCGCGAAGACGTCCCCCGTCAGCGTGACCATGCCGCCGTGCGCCGCGTCACTGACGGCCTTGGCCAGCACCGCCGCGGCGCCGCCGTACACGGTGCGCTGGCTGGCGGCGTTGTGCGACACCTCCGCCGGGTTGGTGGGGCCCAGCGACACGCCCACGCGCACCCGCAGGCCGCGGAACACGCAGGCCTGGCCGGGCTGCTGCCCTGCAGCCGCGGGACCGCCGGACACGCTCCTGCCTGGCCCGTGCGGCCCGCTGGCAGCACCCGCCTCCGTTCTGGATGGCCCCCGGGCTCGGGCGACGGCATCACCAGATTGCGACCTGCGCGTCACCGCTGTGAGGCCGTCGGCGCGCGGCCCTGCCTTGGCGCTGCGGGTGCGCAGCAGCCTGCCGCGCTGCTTGTACGGCGCCGGTGGCGTGGAGGCGCCGGCTTCGCCTAGGTCCTCAGCCGTCGCCGTGAAGGCCGTGGGTGCGCAAAGGCCGCGCGCGAGGGTGGCTGCGCCGGCAGTCGAGCTCACCAGCTGCACTATCCACTGGCCCAGAGTCGTGGACCGTGAGCAAGATACGCCCCCGCGGCCTTGGCCTGCTGACAGCAGCGACGCAGCGGCGGCGGCCGCTGCTGCCGCGGCCGCCGACGCCGCAGCGACAGCTGCCACCGCTGCGCCGGGCCCCACCGTGCCAGCCAAGCATGGCGGCAGCAGCGTGGGCATTGGCGGTAGCGGCTGTCCTGTCTGGTCTGGCGGCGCGTCGTACTGGGTCGTGGCATCCTCCCCCGCGTACCCCTCCGGCGGCTCTATGAGCTGGTGCCTGGGTATGTCGATGGACAGCCGCCGGCGGTGCAGGTGGCCAGACGCCGACGGCCTAGGGTCACTGCCGCTGCCGCTGGAGCCGAGAGCTGCGGCTCCGTCCGCCGCCAGGAGGCCGCCGCTGATGCCTGCCTGGGCCAGTGAGGCAATGGGAATGGCCCTCACGCTGACCGTTCTAGGCTCCTGCAGCCGCTGTGGCACAATCTCCAATCCCAGCGTTTGCTGCGGGTAGCTCGGCTGGCGCAAGGGCTCAACGCCGGCTGCGGCCACATCATGATGGCTCGGCAGCACCCCACTGCCGTCGCTGCATTTGCGGAAGCCCGCCGCTCGAGCGGCTGGGCGAGCAACACCGCCGCCGGCCGACTGGACCGCGCTGCTGCCCGACCGCACGAACCCGGCAGCGCTGGTGCGGCTCAGGCCGCCTGCGGTGGCTCCGCCTCGCGTCGGGCGGTCGCGTGTTGGCGCAGTAGCCATGTCGCTGTCGCTGCCGGCGGTCGTCGTTGCCATCGCGGAGGTTGCGCAGGGGGCGGCGTGCGAGGCGGCGCCGGTGTGAGGCACGCACCGCGCAGCGGACACCAGGCGCGGGTATTCTGGCTGCGGGGCGAGCAGGCCCCCCGGCGCGGCAGCGCCGCCAGCAGCCCCGTCCACGAACGGCTCCGTGTCGCTCATAACAAACAGCTGAGACGAGGTGTCATCCGTGGTGGCACGCACGTCCGTCTCAAGCGCATCGTCCTGACCCATATCGAGGACTATCAGGGGGGCGGTGTCCTCCTCACCCAGCGCTGGGGCCGTGGCCGTGGCCGCGCCCGGCATAGCTGACGCCACCTGCTCCGCCATTTGCTGCAGGCTGGCGTTCAGGGCCGCCTGCAGGGCGACTTCGAACGGCGACTCCCAGGGCCGCGACCACCCGTCTGCCTGGCCCAGCGGCTGGGGGGCACCGTGCGCGGAGAGCGCTGGGGGGAACGCTTGGGGCTGATGCGGCCCGACGTCGACCGGGGCCGCAGCGGTCAGCGGGAAGCCCGATGGCAGCGTTGAGTAGACCGGCGAGCACATCTGCGAAAGTATATGTATTCATAGTCAGGATGCCATCGATATGCGCGCGGCTGAGCGATGACTTACCCGCTCTTCCAAAAGGCGCGCAGGCCAGTCGACCTGGAGAAGCGCGATCTGAGATTCCAGCCCAAACGCCAGTGCGCTCGCGGCATTTGTGAACGCTAGGATGAACGAGTCGCCCTGCAAGTGCGAGATGTAGAGCAGGATGCGTCGACATTCTGGGCTCGCAGTTAAAGCCGAGTTACAGCCAGCCGGTGCGCAAAGAAATTAAGTAAGCGACAGAAAATTGACTGCACGCTTCGCCAGGTGGTGGGAGGGAGAATGTTGAATCCACAGCCCCCATCTGTCGCGACCTGCCCGACCTGCCCGACCGGTCGCGACTTTCCGGATCCATGCCCCTTCACGATTTCGCCCACACGCCCCAGGCCTGTCCCACACCCTGCCCCATACCTACCTCCGTACAACTTTCGTAGCCTTGGTTCTTCACCAGCGCCCGCCTGAGGCAGGCGTGGTGCAATCCCACGGCCCGGTCCATCACGGCGGCCGGCAGGGCTTCCCACAGCACCGTGCTGGACTCGATACTACATCAATGGAATGGAAGAAGGTCGTGCGCGGAGGGCGAGTTTAGCAGAGGTCTAAAGTCGCGGTCTGCGCCGTGCGCCGTCTCACTCTACCGAGCTACTGCATGGCAACCGATTGACTCACTCGGTCACGACAAGGCACATGTCGGGTGAGGCGGCCGGCGCCCGAGCGCTCCAGCGCGGCGTGTGCGGCATGAGGCGCGACACCACGTGCCCCAGCAGCGTCAGCCGCCGCCGCTGCAGCAGCAGGGCCAGCGCCGCCAGCACCACCACCACGGCGCAGGGCAAGGCGATCGGCAACGCCAGCCGCACGCCGCCGCCGGCGGAGGAGCTGCTGCCCCCATCGCCTGCAGGTGCCAGTGGGACAGACAGAGTCGGAGTCTTGGGGACCACGCAAGCGCTGTCATACGATGGAGCTCAGGAAGGATACCAGGCAGGGGCGGGGTGCACACAGCAGCTAGACTGCTTGAGCGCCAACAGAGCACACACTCGAGCAGTCGAGCACCGGACGAAGAGGGAGCCGGTTACCCGCCTGTGCTGCGCTCCCCTATGACACCGTGGTCCGGGGCGTCTCCCGGCCAGTTGCTGCCCA
Organism: Chlamydomonas incerta; assembly: GCA_016834605.1. Lineage (NCBI taxonomy): Eukaryota > Viridiplantae > Chlorophyta > Chlorophyceae > Chlamydomonadales > Chlamydomonadaceae > Chlamydomonas > Chlamydomonas incerta. Next base: position 2,357,803 of record JAEHOC010000004.1, read on the forward strand.
CGAGGTGCATGCCGAGCGCCGCACGGTACCCAGGCAGGAAGGCGGCGGGCGGGAAAGCGGTTGCAACCCTGGCCTGTGCAGCGGCCAGCGCCAGCTGCAGGCTCTGCCAGCACCCTCCGGGAGCAGCACTCGGCACCACAGGCGCGCAACCGAGCCCGGCTAATAAGAGCTGTAAGAGCTCGGACCTGTGAGGATGTAATTCCACATACCGGTAGTCTGGGTGCGATTATGACGGGTGGAATTAACACTACCACAACTTGTGCAACAAGCAGAGGGTGACGGCAACTACCTCCCCACCCCGCCCCGCCAATCCCTGGCCGCACCCCGTCCACACACGCGCAACCACACACACCTGATGGCCGCCATGGCGGGCAGGGATTCCTGCCAGCCTGCGTTGGCGTGCTGCACCTCGCCTGCCGTCACGCGCACAGCCTCAGCCGCCAGCGCCGCGAGCTCGGCTGTTGCGCCGGCCGGTGTCGACAGCGCCGACCCCGCCCCATTGCTTGTCGCACCCAGGAACTGGGAGGTGCGGATCGGCGGCAGCCCTGCCTCCCCACCACCGCTACTGCTGCCGCCACTGCTGCTGCTGCCGCCGCCGGAGTCTGCGCCCGCTGCCGCTACTTCCACCGAGGGCGCGGCCAGGTGCGTGAGGAGCAGATATGCTCGCAGCTGGGCCAGGGGTGTTGCCCGCGCGCTGATGGCACCAGTAAGCGACACAGCCGTGAGCTGCGGGCTGCGGTTCACAAGCAGGGGCTGTCCCGGCGCGGCTGTGGCGCCAGCGCCGAGGCCCACATCACCCGCCACCACCGCTGGCTTCTGCGCTTGCAGGTTCCTGCTCCGCAGCCGCCGGCGTTGTCCCGATGGTGGACTTGGATGTGAGGCAGACAGCGGCGGGAGTGGTTGCCGGCGCGGCGGCGGCGGCGGCAGATCGAGCGGCTCACCCGCTGCGCACAGTGCGGTCTTGCCGCCCCCCGCCCCAGCTGTGCAGGGCAGCAGCGTGTCAGTGGTGTTGTCCCAGACCACCTCAGAGCCGGGAGCCGGCCGCACCACCACGTGCGCCAGAAAGGGCGGCGCCGCGGCGGCCGCACCGCCCGCCGTTGTCGCGCTTGTTGCAGCGAGGGCCTGCACGATGGCGGCGGCGCAACAGGGTGTGAATTGTGAAGCCAGGCTGCCGTGCAGCTTCATGTATGTGGATGAGGTGCCGGGAGCGAGCTCAGTCGCACCGCACGCTGCCATGTGTGTTTTCTGTGTGTGTGCAGCATGTGATGGCGCACAGCCCTCACCTGCAGAAGCGTCGTGGAAACGTCCAGCACGATGGCGCACTGGCCCCCTGCGAAGCCTTCACCACCTGATTCGGCTGCAAGACCACCAACGCCGCAGCCCGGCCCGCCTACCGCGGGCTGCGGCGCCGCCCACGCGGTGAGGTTGGCCAGGAGCTGCAGCGCGTAGCGCAGCGCGGCCGTGTCCAGGCGGGGCGCGCCGGTCCAGGGGTCGAAGTACATGCCCTGCCGCCGGCCGCGGGTCTGGGCGACTGACGCCCACACCGCATGCAGCAGGTGCAGGCGGGTGCAGTCTGGGGGGCGGGAGGGGCGGGGAAGGTGCCGTTACGGTAGTTTGTACCATAGGCAGAGTTAGGGGGCGGGGTACGTTCCGAGCGATAAAGCCACGGGCGCTACACCCCAGCGAGCGCCAGCTGTTACCACGGTACATTGGCGTGTCATGCAAGCCAACTGCAGATACCGTGGGGACATCTATCGCCATCCGCGCACCTGGTCCCGCGGGCAGGCACAGCGCGTGCGGCGGGTCCTGTGGCCGCCGCACACTGCCGTACTGCTGCGCGAACGCCAACAGCGCCTGCCACGACTGCGGCGGCCCCGGCGGCCCCGCCGCCGCCAGCACGTCCGAGCGCACGAACATGATCAGCGGCCCCGCGCCCAGCGGCACCGCCGCCACCGCGCCGCCGTACAGCGCCATCGCCTCCCTGAACTGCGGCGCCACGTCCCACCAGCCCGAGGCCCGGTCGGCCCGCAGCAGCCGACCCACATCGGCCGCCGCGCCGCTCGCCGCCAGCCCCGCCAGCTCGTGCGCGGGCACCAGCCAGGCGTCGGCTGTGTTGCCATCATCGACAGCAGCAACAGCGGCCGCAACAGCAGCAGCGCGCGCCAGTGAGGCGCCGGCTACAACTGCTGTGGACGAGACGCGCTGGGCGGGCGCATCTGCCGCCGCGGGCGGCGCCGGCGCTACTGCTGCGAGAGCCGTTGTCCCGTTGCCTCCTGCCACCGCCACGATATGCAAGGTCACAGCAGCGTCACCGGTTCCAGACACATCGCTGGCATCCGCGCCACCAGCGGTGCTGTTGGTGCCATCGAGCCCGCCGGCGCCGCCGTCACCGCCGCCACCGCCGATTACAGCTGCGGCCACGTCGGCGGGCAGGCGCTGCAGCCGCGTGCGCAGCCACGGCACGTACGCCAATGGCACTCTGACGCGCAGTGGAGCGGAGGCCTGGGGCACATCAGGCCGCGGGACAGATGTGCGTGCAGTAGCGTGGGCCAGTCAGTGGAGAGTCTCGGGGAGCGGAGGTGAAGCACGTGCGTGTACGAGCCAGGCCCGACGGTTGGGCAGCGTGAACAACCGTCCCCGGCGGTGCAGACGCCTGACGCTAGCATCCCGGCGCCGAAACCGTCTACGTTGTTCATGCTTTGTTACACCTGTGCGTGCCGCTTGCTGCGTTGACAGCCTGCGCCCCGTTGCGACGCCCGTGCCTGAAAACGCACCTGGCCATCCCGCAATTCAGGGGCGGCTGAGCTCTGTGCCGTGCCGACAAAGGCTGCGAGTGGTGTGGTCCCCCTGTGATGAATACGTTGTCACAATGTGAGCAGTCGAGCTGGAAATATTACCCGGCTTGTTGAGCGCGGATGCAATCTCACCCTGGGCAGCTCGCTGCCACAGCATCAAGCACAAGAGCCACCAGCAGCACGGCTGTAGCTGAGAATCTTCGGTGTCGGAGCTCCATATATAATAAATGCTTGCCTCGCCATAGCTAGGCTCGGCTCAGGCAGAGCCTCCTCGTCTTCCACTGCGCGTTGTTCCCCATAGCCATTCGCTGTCTGCCGAGACAGGAATATTGGGCTCACAAATGGATATATGTTGCTCACAGAGCTGCTAAACCTGTAAGCTGCCGAACCGCCGCGAATTCGGGAATGTTAACTGGCAGCAACGCTCAAGCAGTCGCTGGCTAACCAACTGAAGGCACATGTATATATAAGACCTCATAGCGACATAGAGGTTCAGACTAAGGCCACAGTGGACTTCGCGGTTGTCCATTTTTGGATCCAGAAGCGTCGGCTAGCCCGATTTCCGTTACGTGGCCTTCAATGGCACCATTTCAGGTGATGATATACTCTTTTACGTGCCTTCTGACGTGGTTTACTCGCCTGTGCCCACTGTCTGAGTCACGCGCTGTGAGCGGCCATGTGAGCGGGCGCCTGCCGTGCCCGTTCCAGCTGGCGCGTGCGGGCCCAGTCGAACGACCAGCAAGCCAAATTATATTACAACATATTCAAGAGGCCATGCGTATCGACCCCGCCGTATGTACCGTACCTTATCTGGATGCCACCTATCGCGCGCGCGCGTGCCGGCTCAACCACAAGGGTGACAAGGCGACCATCCTGCCTGCCATAGAGCTCACGCAGGCGGAAATTGCATTGCATGGTCCTCGTGTGGCGCATCAGCATAGGCATCTCCAATAGCATGCCCAAGACCAAGCACAGAGCAAGGCGTTAAAAGAATCTACCAACGTTCGGACGCAAACTAAGTCAACACACCAGCGACACAGACTTCCAAAACCAGTAGATCCACCGGGATACTTGGCAGTCAAAGTCTCAAACTAACACAACACCCGTCATTGCACCCCACTCAAGTCTGAGTCATCAAAGCACACACTTTGTAAACTTGCGCGGGCACCTGCGTCCGACCGCGCATTGATCTGTAGCGAGAGCGAGAGCCTGCAGGCCGCCATACAGCTACACTACGCGCGTACTGCACCGGCTTTGGCCTGTTATTCTGCCAGAGGCATGGCAGTGCTGACTGCCCCTGCCCACCAGCGTGGAGGCACAACAGCCAGCAATCGCGCGCCTGCTGAAATCACACGGTCCCGAACGGAGCGCACCCGGCCATGCCGCCGCAGGCAAGGCGGTGCCCCCGCCGATCAAGGTCTCGTCGCAACAGCGCGTCTGCCACGCCTCCGTTCGCCCACGGCCCACAGCTGCTGCCAGCGTGGACCCACGTTGCGCCTGCCGGCCTCCTTGCCGGCCCGCCCCACGATGCTCAGCTGCGCCTGCAGCAGCAGCGGTTGGGGCGCAGCCCCCTTCCCACCTGCATCGCCGTCGCTGCTCCTCCGGCTCCTCCACTGCCGCGGCCACCCGCCAGGACCAGGCGCAGCAGCCCCACCACCTGCTCCGTCACTGCCGCCCGCTTTAGTGCGCCTCCGCGGGCTTGGCGCTGGCCTTCTGCATGCCGCACAGGCGCACGAAGTCCACCCACAGCAGGCTGCCCAGGAAGGTGTTGCCGGTGCGCGCCACGAACGACAGCAGGTGGCACAGCTGGTGGTTGCCCTTGAACAGCACCTCGATGCCGCGCTCCTCCACGATGCCGGCAATGATCTGCGTGCGCCGCAGACGCAGGCGCGCTCGTCAGGGTGGTGGCAAGGCGCCGCGGTGGGGTTCGCCCGTTCGGGGCGGCAGCGCCCGCCCCGAACGGCCTGCACGCTGGGCCGCAACCAACCGCCGCAGGCGCAGAGCGCAGCCCGGACGCCCCTAAAACCCCCGCCACCCGCCCCTCGTGGGCACACACCCACCTGGTACCGCAGGTTGGAGCTGACGCTCATGTAGACGCCGTATGCGGCCGAGGTGGCCAGCACGTTCTGCGGCGCGTTGGGCGGCGGCATGGTGGGGTCCAGCTGCTGCCGCACGAACAGCAGCGTGTTGGTCACGCCCACGCCTGTTGGCCGGGGGGTGGGGGGTGCGGGGTGTTAGTTGAGTGTGTGTGTGCAGCGGATGCAAGGTACGGTACGTGGACAAAGCATAGTCATTGGCACATGGTTATTCCGCAAGCACGAGCGGGGAGACCATGAAGGATTGTCGATCAGTAACCCCGCCAGTTGGAACCAGTGCAACACCGCGGCCTGGGCCTGAGAACCGAACCAGCGTCCTACTCCGCCTCGCCCTCCTCTCCTGGGCTCCTCCTGTGCGCCTCCGCGCCCCTGGGCCGCCCGCTCTCACCGATCATGGAGGCGCAGAAGCCCACGCCCAGCAGCTTGGAGCCGTTGCGCAGGATGGCGCCCACGCGCTGGCCCATGCTGAAGGGCTCCATGCCGGGCGGCACCTTTTGGAAGGCGTTGTCGGGGCAGCTGGCGAAGAAGTTGACCAGCGCGTTGCCGCTGGCGGTGGCGCGCGGCCTGGCGGGGATCGGGAGGAGCGGCGGGCAAAGGCGAGACAACGGTGACGCGTCGGCAAAAGCAATGCAGTGCACCTAGTCGTAAGCTGGAACGTCCTCAATGCTCAGCACAGTGGCCCTGTGCACCACGGATGCCGCCCGCGCACACGCCCGGCACTAGCCAAGCCGAATCTTCCCCTCCCCACACACCCAATAGCGAGGTCCCTCCCATCCGACCCCTCCCCACCGCGCCCGCATCCCACCTGTACGACAGCGTGGGCGCCGGCAGCCACGTGAGCATGAAGTCGGCGATGATGGCCATGAGCGTGTTGGCAAACACAAAGTCCGCCTCCTTGACGAAGTTCTCCCCGCGCTTGGTGTACTCGGCCGTGATCTTCATCACGACGCCGATGCCGATCTCAATGCCCAGCTTGACGAAGAAGCTGGGGTCCGCCAGCAGCCGCTCGCGGAAGCCTGGCGTTTGTGAAGCCAGGTGGCGGGAGGGCCATGGGGTTGGGATTGGTGCGGCCGTGGTGGTGATGTGGGTCAGGGCAGCCGCGGAGGACGCGCCAAGCATGAGTGGCGGGCGGGCGGCACCTCGCTCTCCCAAGCACGTTCGTCCCCATGGGTTTTGGGTTGGCAATGGTTGATTTGGGAATTGGAGAAAACTACCCCACCCACCCACCCACCCACCCACCCAAGCTCGCCAACTGCCCACCCTGCCCTGCCCTGCACCTGCCCGACCCCGACCCCCGCCCACGGCAGCGCCGGACCGCCCGGTGCCCCCTGCCGGCTGCTGGCCGCACGCTGCGGTCAGTCCCGCCGCCCCTGCAGGCCGGGGCAGCTGCTGCTCACCGTCGATGCCCCACACCAGCTTGGCGATGAAGTTGGCCTCAAAGGAGAAGTAGCGCTGCAGGATCTCGGGCGTCACCTGGGGTGCAGGGGCGCCGCCGCGCGGTGACACAAAGCCACACACGAAAGACATTAGACAAGCGGCCGGGCCACCAGAGCCATCCCAGGTCGGCAGCGACCGGAGCAATCATATCCACCTGACACATTGAAGGAACCCAAAGCTCGTGCGTCCCCTTGACCCAGTGGCATGCCCTAGCAAAAGCCATGCTTGCACCCGGCACGCCCCATGCGCGCACACGCAAGGATCCCGAGCCCTCCGACTCGGCGCCCTCGGCCCCTACCCCCCCGGTGCCGCCCCGGGCCCCACCTTGTTGGTCAGCAGCCCGTACTTAAAGTCGGCGGGGAAGCTGTCCACGGAGCGGCCCGCCGCCGCCAGCAGCGCCACGATCTTGGGGTCCATGGGCTCCTTGCCTGCACGTGTGCGTGTGCGAGGACGGCGACAACGATATATATGGTGAGCAACAACATGGTCAGGGCCGGGGGACGCGGGGGGGGGGGGCGATGAACACCAGCCGAATCTAAACCAAGCTAAAACTAGACGCGGGACAAGGGCGCGGGAACATGCGCGCGTGTTTATGTCGGGAGTACTGCGCGACGAGGATGGGATGGTCCGGGGAGGCAGGGGCCAGCACCGGGGCAGTTTGGCCGGTACGCGGCTGCGGCCAGTCCCTGCCCTGCGGCCAGCCCCCGCACGGCGTGCCGCCGCATGCACACGAGCTCTTGCATGTCGCTTGTCTTACCTTCTCCGTTGTTGCCGCCACCACCGCCGCCGCCACCACCACCGCCGCCATTGTTCTTGCCCACGCCGTTGCCGTCAGAACCGCCGAGTTGGGGCACGACGGGCACTGCCGGCACGTCCTCCTTCACGCCCTCTGTCACGACGACAGCACACGACGACAGCACGTTTCGCATAGTTCGTCACAAGAATTCGAATATCTGGCAATACGCATGCCAGACCCGGGGCTGGAAGAACAGGCGAGCTCTGGTCGCTGCGACGCAACACCCTCGGAGCCGCCACGTGCTTGCGACCGATTGCGCCTGTAACCCTTCCTCCGACGCGCCTTCTTTACGCGCGCTCACCTGCAGCTCCGGTACTTCCTGCTGCTACCCGGCAGACTTTAAGGGGCACGCGGTGGCATCCAAGTCCGCGAGAGGCGAGGGCCGGAACGTGTTGCACCCTTGCCGAAGGCGCAATTGGTGCGGCCGACGGCAACCCGCGCGCCGTTAGGCTCTGCATGATGTCTCAAGCGATACTCAAAGGATGACAAGCGGCTGGAACTTCAGAACTGCCGAAGTAATAGTGCGTTCCGTCTTTCGATTTGACCGTGCGGCTTACAGCTGCAGTCGGTCCCTTCCAGCACAACAAGCTCTATCACGGTGTAGAGCTGTCAATCACGACCCGATGTTTGGGCCGGGCAGCGTGCAAAAGCACTCGTCGAATTGCCCAATCGCCAGCACACATGGCCACGTTTTCGCTTCCCGCGGCTTGGCTTGACTTCAACCCTTGCACATCGGCCTTTGCCTTTAATAATATATCAACCTGCAACCTGTGTCGGGCCAAGACGCAAAAACCCCAACTTAAAAGTCTCGCACCTCCCTCCGCCAGCGAAGCTTTGCCAGCGCTTCGCGTAATCGCAACGTCGCGTCCGACTGAGTCGCTGTACTTTAAGGTGGACTCTACAACTGTGTTTTTCCTACCACGCGAAGACTACAATGGCACGCTATCGACCGGAGACGGCGCGGGCGAAACTGGCTCGCATCATGGCTTGCCTGGCTGTTGCTGAGGCACTTGATTCCGTAAGGGCCGGGGGGCGCACCGCCGTCTGACCCCTGCGTTCGGCCGTGGCGTGTGCCGAGGCGTGTGGCATGGTTTGGGGGGCTGGCCCCGATCGCTGTGCACACTTGACAATCGAACAAATAAGGCAACTGACATTGCAGTGCTGTCTTGTCAGATGCGCACAACGGTCCGGGCCGTCCGGCAAAACACACCATGCTGGCAGTGGGCGGGCCACTTGTGCGCGCGTAGTGTTGGTGCATTCGTGCAGGATGGCGGTTTGACGTGCTGCGCTGGCAGACCCGATGGTCGACGGACTGCCTTTCAGGTTGCCGGTGGAGGGGTCTGGGTGTCTGGGCGGTGGTGGAGGTGTATTGGACTGGATACGCGCGTCGCAAGGCAAGGTCGACTTCAGAGGGCAGGCTTTAGGCGCTCGCATGCCGTATTTGCATTCCAGAGAAGCTCCGAACGGCTGTGGACACGTACCCAGCCTGGCCCTACATCAGACGTGGGGCGCACGGAGGGGTGGGTTCGAGACGCCTGAGAAGCTTGGGGTGTGAGGCGCTGGACGTGGCCGTGCACATGTGCACGTCGGGTGTTGATGATGGCCGTTGCATCCTTACAGGAAGTTGACCAGTGACCATCGGGTCTGGTAGCGAAGCCCCTCACCCCCTTCCATGCTGCACGAGTGCACACACACTACATACGCACGCGTTGCCCATCCGGAGCGCCACTCGTGCGTTGCGTGTCACACGGCTCGCCGCGGCGAGTTCGGCGGGTGCACCATCGCAAGCGCACGCGTTCATGACAGCCATTCTCACTCATTCTCTCGTGCATCTATGCAAACATTTGTATGCCCACAAGTGAACTCCCCGAGCCCATTCCATCAACGCGGGAGAGCCCAGTCCGAGGGTCCGAAGAGGCCGAGGCCCATATGATACGAATCAAGTATACTGCGCTTAAATGTACATTCTTAGTCCCGCCCCCTTGGTGACGTTAACCCACACACGGGCCTAGCCGTAGCCATATGCACACCTGCCAAGTCCCCTGTTGGAAGCCCCCATTCATGTAGTCACGTACACTCGCCACACACCCGCCACATCCTGCCAGGCTGCCAAGTGGTGTTCACGCCGCATTACAGCCACGCGAAAGTGCAGGAGTGAGGCTTCCGTGCGCGTCGTAGCTTCTCTAGAGGGCGTCCACGAAGGTCTTGCCAGCGAAGTGCTTGGCGTGGATGTGCTTCGCGACATTGTAGCCCAGCTGGAAGCCGTCCACGTTGGACTTGTTGAAGTGCACGCCGGCGTACCTGCGTGTGCGGCGGAGGTGGAGGTGCCACAGGGGCGCGAGTCAGCGCATAGGTTGCGGGGAGCGGGGGAGGGGCAAAGCTGCGGCGCGCGGGACGGCCCGTGGGGTGACACGTGTGTGCACGCCCGCACCCCGGGAGCCCGCCGCGATCAAGGCGCGTGCATCAAGGCATTCAGTCCACGCAACCCAGGCCCTGACTCACAGGCGGCTGTCGCCGCACTCGACGGCCGCGGCACGGAAGCTGGGGAAGGTGCGGGGAGAGAGGTCCAGGGCGCCGTAGCTGGTGACGTTGAGGGGGGACAGAGCTCCGAAGTAGGCCTCAGTGATGGCAGTCCAGGCGCCCTGCAGGCGTCAGATGCCAACGGCGATGGTGGTTGGGCAGGTCGAAGGCAACATCGGCAGTTCGGCACGGTGGATGCGGCGCGTCTGTGTGAGTGCGCGGCGCATGCACGCAGCGAGCGGGACGGATGCACACCCAAAAGCCTGGTGCTAGTCCGACGACCAGCACCATGATTGATGAGGCACCAGCCCAACTGGCGGCAAGTGCCGCTCAGGGCCACTCACCGCGCTGCACTGATGGCCGGAGGGGTACTCGGGGTGCGCGGGGGTGGCCAGCAGAGGTGACCAGCTGGCGTCCGCAGTGCCCACACCATGGACGGTGCGGATGGCGGTGATGGGGCGCCAGAAGAGCTCCCGGTACTTGACGCGCCAGCACGCCACAGCGGCGTCAAAGAAGGAAGACGCCAGCAGCTTGAAGAAGCGAGCCTGGTGGATGAGGGGGGTGCTGTCGGGAACGACGGCGATCGAGATGTTCACGAAGAGGCCAGCAACGGTGCCGGTGCCGCCGCCCAGGGCCCAGAAGCGGGGCGAGTTGCTGTCGTAAGCACTGCGAACGGTGGAGTTCAGCCAGCCGTAGTCCTTGGTCTGTGTGTGGGCAGTGCGGCAACGAAACAGGTGCCGGGCAGGTGAGCATGGACGGGCGGGCAAGCTGGCAGAAGTAGCAATGCAGCATAGTCAAAGGAGGTGGCTGGCCTAGCCCAATGGATGATGGGCCGCGTGCAGGCAGTGCGTGTCCCATGAGGCTTCATTGCGAGGGGCTGCGCAAATGGGCATTCCTGCCCGCTCCCTGCACGCAGCTGGCCGCACCTGTGCCAGCTGGCGCGCGTACTCGGGGTCATCCAGCTGGAAGCGCTTGAACTCCTTGGTCAGCGAGTCCACGTCAGACACGGTCAGGTAGTTGGGGGTGGCGTACGCCAGCTGCGGGTAGCGGGCCGACGTCTGCGCATGCAGGGGCGGGGGGAGACAGGCAGCAGGGCAGGGGTCAACATGCGGCAACGAGGAATTGCTGGGGTCATACAGCTGTATCTTAGCATGCACACACTGTGCCGTCATGTTGCATAGGCGTGCCGTAGCTCACACGTGGCACACCAGCTGTGTCGCACCTGGCCCGGGGTGAACTGGTACTTGCCCCAGTTGGCGGTGCCGTTGCCGGCGGGGCGGAAGTTGGCGTAGACGCTGTAGTTGTCACGAATGCGCTTCTGCAGGCGAGACTGGAGGGGCGGCACAATGAGCTCCTTGTAGAGCTTGACGTGGCTGTCGCTGATGCCCCACTTGGTCAGCTGCTGCTGGAGCAGGATGTCGTAGATGGTGCTCTGGCGCCAGTGGAAGAAGGTGCTGAGGACGGAGTGGCTGGCGTAGGCTGTCGGCGGATGAGGGGGCAGGAAGAAGGGGCGTGCGGATGAATGTTCAGGTCTACATGAAGTGTTTACGGTGCCGCGCTGAGCGCATCGTACTTTCGTCTGTCTGGCCGCGTGTCTGGTCCCCCGGCCCCAGCCGCCCCCCGCCTCCCGCCCCGCACAACGGCCCACTGAACCGGGCCCCCACATGGGGTCTCTCACTCTATCCACCAGCGCCCTACAGAAACATCACTCACCCACGGCAGCGTCCTCGCTCAGCTTAGTCTTCTTGTAGTCGCGCACGATCTTGATGGCGTCGTACTGGGCTGTTGTGGAAAATTGGGGGCACACCGTAGGAAACTTGTCAAAGTCGGCTGGCTGGATGTCACACCAGAACCCCCGCAAACTTTTGCAGCCCCCGCAGGCACGCATGTTCCATGCTGTGTTGATAAACGACGGACGAGTGATATCCAGACCCGGAAAAGCTGCTCGGGCACCGCCCAGGACTGACCAGTTGCCACATCAGCGTAGAGCCGCGCCGCAGGCTGGTGGTCCACAGCAGTGGCGATAATCGTGCTTTGCGCAACCGTAAGCCAGTCGGTCACGATGCTTGATGCAGCCAGCGAACTAGGTAGAGCCGCAAGCGCAAGCAGCGCTGCGAGCGCGGCGCAGGCGGTTAACCGGTGTGCTGCCATTTTTAGTTCAGCGATGCGTTCCGCTGCACTGCAAATGGTCAGATGAATAATTAATCGACAATCAATGGCGCGCGAACTCCGGATTTATGCCCTTTCGTCCTTGGCCTCGTTGGCCCGCCTGCCTGGCCTGCCTGGATCCAGTGACTTTTCCTGTGACAAATAGCTGGCAGTGCCGCCCCCTGGGCGGCCTCAGCCGCGCGACACGCGCACTGATTACACAATAGCTGTCATGCTTATGCATAGAAACTGGCCTTTACTGAAGCGGTCTTCCCAGTCTGAAAAGAATTGTAAAGCCGTAGTCAAGTCCACGTCGCCATGATTTCTGTTACATTGATGTATCATATGTATATGGCTTGAGCTTTGTCGCGCTCGTAACCTTACCCGGCCGCTGCCCCCGCTCCATCATCGCGGGCAAGCCCGCCGTTGCGAATTTGCGCCGCCATGCCCAGCTACAAAATCTCATCCTGCGTCCCTTTTATCACCACTGGCAGCCACGAATGAATTGTCCATGAGGCGGCTGCTTGCGACCCACAATTGTGCCCACGCAGTGTGCCCTGACAGCTGCCCTGACAGCTGCAGTCCGCACCGACACACGGCACAAGTTCCAGATATGCGCTGCGTAGTTTCTAAGCATGTACACATGTCACAGGAAGAACATTCGGGTGGCGCACATGTTCGTGCCCACAGTGGGGTCAGAATGTCCCGCGATGTTTAACACCCAGTCTCCCATCCATCTGTCCCCCCCCCCTGGTCCCAACGTCTCGGCCCCCACACGTATCACGTCCCAGACTAATGCAGACGTACTATCCGTTACTATGCGGCTATGCGCTGCGCGTCACAGATTCTCAAAGGGCATCCTTGAAGGTCTTGGAGGCAAAGAACTTGGTGTGGATGAACTTGGCCACCTTAAAGCCCAGGTTGATGCCATCTGTGTTGGACTTGTTGAAGTGGACACCAGCGTACCTGCGTGTCCATAGGAAGGGGATTCAGCTTTGGACCCTTGCGATTGATGGCACAAGTGCACAAAGATCTTCTATGGGTTGCTCGCCTAGGGTTCCCCTGCCATCACTGTGGTACAGGCGCAGCGCGCAGCCCAGGAACGCAGGCCAACGCCACGCCCCCCTCGGGCACCGCAACCCAGGCCCTGACTCACAGGCGGCTGTCGCCACTCTCGATGCCGGCGGCACGGAAGCTGGGGTAGGAGCGGGGCGAGATGTCCAGGGCACCGTAGCTGGTGATGTTGAGCGGGAAGTCCTTTCCGAAGTAGGCCTCGTTGATCGCAATCCAGGCGCCCTGCAGGCGCAAGCAGGCCAGGCGGTCCGCGGTAGGTTGAGCACGCACGTACGGCATGCAGGGCGGAAGGACAGGAATGCGCAGCAAGCTAGCGCATGGAGGCCCAAGCAGTAGCTGAGCTGCGCACGTGCAGGTACGTGCGTGCGCGGGCACATACCATGCCGCGCGTTGGCAAGCAAGCAGGCCAGCAGACAAGTCACGACTCAGACGCCGAATCGACACCGACATCCCGGAATCTGCTGAGGCCCGTCGGCCATGCCTCCACCCGGCGCCACCCAGCCACTCACCACGCTGCAGGTGTGGCCGGAGGGGTACTCGGGGTGGGCGGGGGTGGGCAGCCAGGGGGTCCAGGTGGGGTCCACGGTGCCCACGCCGTGCGCGGTGCGGATGGCGGTGATGGGGCGCCAGAAGAGCTCCCGGAACTTGACGCGCCAGCATGACACGCCGGCGTCCCAGAAGGAGGAGCCCAGCAGCTTGAAGTAGCGGGCCTGGTGGATGAGGGACGTGCCCTCGGGGATGACTGCGATGGAGGCGTTCAGGAGCATGCCGGCGATGGTGCCGGTGCCGGTGCCCAGGGCCCAGAAGCGGGGGGAGCCGGTGTCGTAGGCGCTGCGGACGGTGGAGTTCAGGGAGCCGTAGTCCTTGGTCTGTGCGTGGGCAGTGGGGAGCGCGCGCGAGGTAGCGCGTGAGTATTGCGCAACGCACACACAGCGTTGCTCTCTCAGCGCCCGCTTGCGCAGCAAGCGTTGCTAAAGTGCAACATGCGGGCCGACAGCAGTGCAAATACCGAGCAGCTGTCCGCACCTGCTGCAGCTGGCGCGCGTACTCGGGGTCATCCAGCTGGAAGCGCTTGAACTCCTTGGTCAGCGAGTCCACGTCGGCTTGGGTCAGGTAGTTGGGGGTGGCGTGGGCGACCTGGGGGTAGCGCACGGACGTCTGCGCAAGCAAGGGGCGGGGGGAGATAGGCAGGGCAGGGGTCAACATGCGGCAACGAGGAATTGCTAGGGTCATACAGCTGTGTCTTAGCATGCACACACTGTGCCCGTCATGTTGCATAGGCGTGCCGTAGCTCACACGTGGCACACCAGCTGTGTCGCACCTGGCCGGGGGTGTACTGGTACTTGCCCCAGTTAGCAGTGCCGTTGCCGGCGGGGCGCCAGTTGGCGTAGACACTGCCGTTGTCACGAATGCGCTTCTGCAGGCGAGACTGGAGGGGCGGCACGATGAGCTCCTGATAGAGCTTGATGTGGCTGTCACTGATGCCCCACTTGGTCAGCTGCTGCTGGAGCAGGATGTCGTAGATGGTGCTCTGGCGCCAGTGGAAGAAGGTGCTGAGGACGGAGTGGCTGGCGTAGGCTGTAGGGGGTGAAAGCCGGGCAAGCTTCTCTCAGCAGTTGGGGCGAAGAGGCGAACGGGGGGATACCAAATTGTACCTAGGGGTAATATCCTTGGGGTTTCTGTTGGAAGCCTGTGAACGGTCGTTGCCGGGCACGCGGACTCGGCCACACACACTGACACACACGCCTCACACCCTGACGCGCTACACCAGCAGCGCGCTCCTGCCTGCTGTCACAAACTGCTTCTTGACTGTCGGGTACGGGACTCTGCTTCACACTACAGGACTTTGTCAATTCGCTCTGTACCATCGCACCCTGACACTGTCGCACGCAACCTTCTGCACTCACCCACGGCGGCCTCCTCGCTCAGCTTGGTCTTCTTGTAGTTGCGCACGATCTTAATGGCGTCGTACTGGGCTGCGGGGTGTACAGAACATGGGAAGAGGGTTCAAGCGACAAGCGGGCGGGCGGGTGGAGGGCCGGGCTGGGGGTCGATCAGGGCATCGGGCACGCCTCACACCGCGCATGGCGCCAGGTCTCATCCGCAGTCACCCGGAGCCACCACCCTTATGGCTCTAGGCGGAGGTCTGGGCGGCTGTCTGCTTGCTGCATGCGGTAACTAGGCAAATCCTGGCACAGTCCCGAGCGAGCCCCTCGCCACACGCTGCCGCCACACATACCCGAGGCGACGTCGCCATACAGGCGCGCCGTTGTCTGATGGTCGATGCCGGTGGCAATGACGGTTGATTGCGTCACGGTGAGCCAGTCTGTGACGATGCTCTGAATAGCAAGCGAGCTAGGAAGAGCGGCGAGCGCTAGCAGCGCGAGCGCCGCGACGACGCTCAACCGATGCATGGTGTGGACGGGGGCTCTAGGTTAGCGCTGCCGGATGCACCTCCAAATCAATGAATCACTGCTTCGCACGAATATATGTGACAAAAGAATTGCTGAAACGTCAGGTAGGGGCGCCATTTATGACCCCACACTAACCGCCGGCCTGCGCGGCCGGTTGGCCTGGTGTGGAAAATGGTAGGACGTGTAACCACGAAGTCGTCCGCCGATCAAATACTCAAAATAGCGTACCAGCTGCTTTGGTGCCGACAAAATGCTCAAGCGGACCGATGGATCTCGGTAAACTGCCGTTAACCACAACTGAGGCCGGCGCGCCCGACTCGCCGGCGGACTTTCCACCAACAGGTGTGCAAGTCCGGCTAGCGTTATTGCCAGGCCCAAGTCGGGCAACCGCGCGGCCTGTGAATTGCGAGTTTACGCAGCTCGGGAAAATTTCACTGCGCGAATGTCCGCATGTCATTCCGTGCCCATGCGACATTAACCCTCCCCCCCAAGTTGGCGTAACTTCTGCTACGATGCACACAGAAGAGTCGACAGGCATTGTTGCTGGGGCACCTGCGACCCGCTCCGGCCTTCCAGCTGTCGGCCATCTGCCATCGCCGCCAGGGTCCAGGGGTACCTGCTCACCAGTCACCACCACCACGCGCTCGAAACTCAAGCTCCGCGCTGCGGGTGCTGCCAAAAGGGATTGGTGCGTGCCCGGCACCATACACTGTGGCGGTGTGGCCGGCTTTAATGACAACCGCCACGCCGCGCGGCGTCTGCTGCAGCCGCATATGTGTGCTTGCCTGTGTGACCTGTGCGGGCCTGCGCCCGCAGGCGGCCATCGTTGTTGGGCCGAGGGACTGCGTTGCATCGTGTCCGGGTCAATGCTGTGCACGGGCAGCGGAAACCACGCACGCAGCAATGGCCTGTTGACGATTTAGTGCCCTCACCAGCCACCGCATTTGCCATCTTCAGCAGCCGTGGTTTGTGGCTCAGGCAAAGGTAAGTGGTCATGTCGTTGGCCCCTGCCACAACCTCGAGGCCCCTTGCGTCTTGCATTTGGGGCACCTTCCACCGCCGACAGTTCGGCTCGTCATCCTGCCAAAGTGCCAACCGTCATTTAAGTCACGCAGCGCCCAGCGCCCCCGCCCAGCCCGGCCCAGCCGGCATGCACCCCACCCAATGCTCAGCTTACCAGCTCATGCGCTCCCCCCCAATAATTTTCGTTGCCTGCACTTGCTTGCTCACGCTGCAGGACGAAGACGAGGACGGTAGACGATTGGCACGTGGCACTTGGGACACGTATGCTACATCCGCTGCACGATGACGCCGCCGCATATGCAGTTGTGTACGTGCCATGTGGCCAACGCTCCCAAACCCTGGAACCTCTAATGCACCTGCACGCGCACACCCGCGTGTCACGCCGCAGTGCCTCGAGGCCATGCCTCTGCCCCCTCGCCCACCCCCCGCAACTGCTCCGCTGTCACGCGAGAGCGCTGAACCTGAACGTCACTAGGTCCTCGAGCCCGTGGGCACGTGAATCGAGGTCTTGCCATACTCAAGCCACCATGCAGTGGTTCGTTGTGCGCACATGCAAACAGCGCACAACCCACACACACACGCAACCCACAATTACGCGGAGCAAGGCGCTCAGACCGGAACAGCTTGGCCGTCCACACTGTGGGGGCGGGTTCCCAGGCGGGCTGCTATGGTCTTCGCCTGCCCGCTCTGCCCCGCCACCTCTCGGTCAAGCCACGTGGCCTCATGCTCGTGTACCCTGCTAGCCACACACACTCCCAGCACCCGCAATCAGCATCACTGCTTACACCGCCGTGCCCGCGCTGGGAAACGCAGGCGCCCCAAGAAAACACCGCAGGCCCACAAGAGCCCGCGGCCAGCCTCGGCGCACCGCGCACGCTACATTCAGCACACGAGCCGGCGAGAAAACTGCAGCACACGCCTCGCAGGGCGCGGGCGGAGTGGCGCAAGGGAACCCGCCGCCATATGGCGACCTGGCGACCGCGCCTGCACTTGCACTCCATCCGGCACACACTAATCAGTGCGACCCACGCCGAGAGAGATCGTGTCAGTTGACCAGCCTGAAGCAATCCCTCCAAACCTACGACTCATGGCCGGGCCCTACCGAAGCCAAATCCTTTGGTAAGGTCGTGGGACGAAGCGCCCGCCGTGGCGACGCTCGCGCGGGCCCGCAGCCCCGCGCCCACCAGGCTGCACCTCCAGCCCTGCACGCTCGTGGTGAACCCTGTTGACGGCAATGCTCCTCTGTCGCGTTCCGGCCTCCCATACCAAACCGAGCGCGTGAAAGAACTCCACTCGCCCACGTCATCGGCCCCCCACGAGGGACTCTTTGCTTACGCCCTCGCTCCCCACGCCCGTAATACCAGGCCCCTCTCATCTGCTGCTCCCTCTCCATCACAGCACACAGCGGCCACGCAAAGCCACGGCGCGGCAATGGCCGCTCCCACCGCCGCTGCAGACGCCGCTCCGACGAGCACACACGAGCACAAACAGCCGCGCTACCGCTGCCCGCCTCCCCCTGCAGCCTCCTCTCCCGCCGCGCACCGTAGCTGTTGCCAGCAGCGCCGCCGCCGCCGCCATCCACGGGCCCGGCGGCCGCGCAGCCTGCAGACCGCGGCAGCGGCAAGCGCCGCGGCCGCGACCGCCACTGCCACAGCCGCCCTGGCGGCGGCGGCGCCCGCCAGACCAACCACTGCCGCGCGGCGGGCGCCAGCTCTCAACGCGATGGGCGCGGCGCATCTGCAGCTATGTAGCTATTTACATGCCGCTGGCGGCGGCCGCGGCGCTGTTGGCGTACTTGACGGTCAGCAGTCGCCCGCGGGGGTCGGAGGGCACGGAGACCTGGCTGTCCAGGGTGCGGATGGCCTTCTCGGCGTCGGTGCGGTTCTCGTAGGTGAGGAAGGCGCAGCCCTTGGACTTGCCCTGGTGGCGCAGGATGACCAGCTCCAGGATGTTGCCCAGAGGGCTGAAGATGGGCCACAGGTCCGTCTCGTTGGCCTCGAAGGGCACCTGCGCGGAGCGGGAGGGGGCCATTCGGGAAAATGTAAGAAGGGAAGGCGTTTAGCGTGAAGGCGCAGCCAGGGACCAGCAGGGGCGCGGGCGCGCGAGCAGCAGGTGGACGGGTGGGCGTCAGCACCCGCGCGGGGCAGCGTCTGCTCTGGACGCGCGGGCGCGCCACGGGCCGGGCGCGACGTGCGTGGCGCCCGCGTGCTGGCCGGTCAGTCGCGCGCACTGCTGGGAACCTCAGCTGCCGTGTGCGCCCGTCCCTGGATCCCCTTTCCCGCGTCTCAACCCCCACCACTCCTCCACCCCACCCCACCCGCTCCGCCCGCCTCCTCCCCCCATCTCCGCCCGCCGCCGCCGCTGCCCCTCTCACCTGGCCGATGAAGAGCTTCCAGGCCTTGGGGCCCTCCTGTAGCCCGGGCTTGTTCATGCCCATGCCGCCGCCCATGCCCAGGCCCATCATGTTCATGCCGGCCATGCCCGCCATCAGGCCGCCGCCCATGCCGCCCACCATGCCGCCCATGCCGCCCGCGCCCAGGCCCTGCGCGCCGCCCATGCCGGCGCCGCCCATGCCCTGCTGGCCGCCTTGCCCAGGAATGCCCTGCTGTGAGGCGCAAAGCGGCGGAAAAGGAGGGGGAGGGGAAGATAAGGGCGCCCGCTCGGGAAAGACTTGAGTCGGGACGGGCAGCCAAGCAGGCTGCACGCCCCAAGCTCTGCCGTTGGCCCGCAAATTGTCAGCAGCCCTGCACCCATCCCGCTGGCACCCACCCTTTCAGCTGGTTCGCGTCCTCTCTGCGCCAACCCAGATCCCATGACGCGTCGACTGAACGCTACGATGACCCTCCTGCCCTCCTGCGGTCGCTCCCATGTCCACCCCTCCGCCCTCTCCCCGCCCATGGCCCCCTCCCCACCCACCCGCCCGCCCAACCCACCCCGCCCACCCGACCCACTCGCCCACCCGCCCCCGCCCCGCCCCCCGGGCTGACCTGCATGCCCGCCATGCCCGCCATCATGCCCATGTTGCCGTAGCCCATGGCCGCCATGGTGCTCATGTCGTAGCCCATGGCCGCCGCCGCCGCGTACGGGTTGTAGCCCGCCGCCGCCATGCCAGCCATGCCCATGGCGCCCGGCGCGCCCGCGCCGGTGAAGGTGCGCTTGTTGCCGCCGGGGCCGGCGCCCGCGCCGGGGAAGACGCCCGGCGGCGCGCCGTCGACGGCGCCGAAGCCGCGCTTCTGGCCGCCCATGTCCTGCACCTTGGCGTCCGCGAACTTGACCACCATGGGCGTGGTGGCGCCCTCAATCAGGGTCTGGCCGTTCAGCGACAGCATGGCCGCCTCAGCGTGCGCCCAGCGCTCGTAGGTCACGAACGCGCAGCCTGGGGAGCGGCAAGGCAAGGCCAGGGAGGGGCGAAGGTTGGGGCGGGCGCGGTGAGGCACAACGAGGCTGCGGCGGTGGCGGCGGCCCGGCGGCTCCAAGCGGCGCCAGTCCGTTGGCTTGCTGCTGCCGATGCGCGAGCGTTACGGTTGGCGCCGCGCCCCGTGCCCCGAGCGCACAGGCCTTCCATTGGCAACGCAGCGGAGCCCCTGGCCAGTCTGCTCTCCCTCATGCAAGCGCTCAATCAAGCGTCCCCGACACCTACCAGGGGCGTTGCCCTTGTTGAGTACGTGCACGTCCGTGATGTTGCCGAAGGGCGCGAACAGGCCGCGGATGTGCTGCTCAGTGGTGTGCTGGGGGATCTGCGGAGCAGCAACGGGCAGGACGGCGGGATGGTTCACGCAAAAGAATTCGCGGCTTCCAAACGCGCATGCGTGTATCGTCCGGCAGTGCTCGCGGCCGGTGTCGAATACCAAACGACCAGGCCGGAGAGCGGACCTGCGTCTGGCTCCCGGACCCGGCGGCCGGCGGCTGGCAGGAATAACGAGTCGCAGCACTAAACTAGACTTATGTACCCACACATGTGATCAATCCCGTGTGCACACTTGACAAGACCACGCGGCGCGGACCACCAGTTACGGCCGGCGCGTGAGCGTGTCACGGCACGTTTCCGGCCGCCGTTTCCGCCCTTCGTCCCGCCAGACGCTGCCTGCCCTCGAGTAAACACCGTCGGTCTACTTGATTTTTGTGAGTATGGCGACATGACATTCCCCTCGCTCCTTAAGTCATTCGTGCGGAGGGCTATCGACGTCGGCGTGTCCCACGAACGAGTGGCTGGGTTGCGCAGCAGCCACGCAACTATATGTCCCGTCCCACCCGCGCCTCCGTGCAGCCCCAGAACTGCCAGGGAGGCCTACTATGTGTATATGCCGCGGGTTCTCGCTCAGCAGCTACACTGAGGTCTGGAGCCGGGCGAGGGGGTTGGCGATGGCGCGGCTTCTCGGCTGCCCACGGATTCTCGCCGGCGGGCCGGCGCGCGGTAACGCTCGCTCAAACGCACGCAACCCTCGATGAATATGTGACCTAACTATGCTCATCGCCGAATTTTGTAAGTCGCATTTACGGGTGCGTAGATGGTCGACGCGCGCGCACGCAGCCGACACACACCTGGCCGACAAACAGCTTCTTGGGCGCCACGCCCATCACCGGTCCATCACCACGCCCGCGAGGAGGGTCAGCAAACTTGACGAGCAGCGTCCGGCCACCGCCCAGGTTGGCTGTTCCATTTTCGTGCTCGATGGCAAGCTCAGCCTCCGCCCATCGGTCGTAGGTCACCATAGCGCAGCCTTTGCTGCGGCCGTCCGGGCCGGTGATCAGGGCGCACTTCTTGATGGTGCCATACTTGGAGAACAGAGCAAAAATCTGGTCCTGGGTGACCTCGTGTGGCACTTGGCCCACGAACACCTTAGGCTCAGCGCAGACGGCCTCTGGCTTCTGCATTCCCATAACCATAGCTCGACTACGAGCTGTCCTCTGTGGTGGTAGGTCGGGGCTTTGCTCTGTGGCAACGGTTCGAGCCGACAAAATGAGAGGACGAGTGGAGCTTCAGGGCCCCAGTTGGCGTGCAGCTATTCCTAGTGTACACGTAGGTACCTAGTTTGCCAGAAGACAATCAGTCGATCGAGGTTCAGCAAAACACGCGAGGGAACGAGCCACCGAGTGCGCATGAGGCGGGGGCGGCTGCTCTCCCGCCAAGCGTACTCGCGTGTGCCCGCGACCACAGGTCTTATACAGACACATAATTTGCAAGCACTGGAGGGTCGCCTAGGTGATCGGCCCACTCTGGCGCGAGTTACAGGCTTTAATCCATTCTGGAAGACGCGGTCTTTCCTGGCGCCACGAACTCCGGTGCAGCAAAGGCAAAGCAAACTTCTATCGGTCCATCGGTTAAAGCAACTCGCTCGAAACTCGCTGGGGGTTTCGAGCGACGGGCGCGTGTGGTGCTCGCCGAGCGAACGCGGAACCCCTTCGAGGCGTCCCCTCGACGCCTGCAACCTTAGATCTATCAGTCCATATGCCAGGGGGAGCCTCCGCGGGCCCTCGTGCGAGGTCAACACTGGGGTCAACGATGACCAGTTTTCAAGTTGATCTGCCCTCGGGGCGGGGCCGGATCGCACGACTTGGACGGTTGCGTGCGCGAGTGGGCGAAGCTATGGGGATAGAAGCTTCGACCCAAATTATGGACTGCGGTGCGCGGTCCCAACACACCCCCGTGCCCAACCCGCCACCTCCACCTCACCCCCACCTTTTTCTTCGAGAGAATGGTCCGCTGGCCCGCAAGTCCTTTCCGTTGCCGCCCCTGACCTCGCCCCGGATCTCGCTATTTGCGCTCTGTGCACCACTCTGGCGCACTCTCATTGCCCTGCTCCGTCCCCATCATTGCTGCGGCTGCCACCAGCTGCACTGCCATCACCACTGCCACCGCGTCCACCTCCGCCGCCTGCCCCCACAATCGCCACCGCGTCCACACAAAAAAAGGCATCGCGCTCAGCCACGTTCTGCAGCTCGAAGCGGTTCAGCTGCTCGGTGGGCACGGCGCCCTCGCACTTGAACGCCGACAGCGGCACACTCATCTGGTACCAATTGGGTGACCGCGTCGCGGCCGCGTCCTGTGGGGGCGCGAACTAGCGGTCAGGGCCAGCGACACTACTGTGCTCAGGCCAGGGTTGCCTGGCTAGAGCGGAGGATCTGAGGCGAGCACTTGCATCGGCAACTTCCGGCAGCAACAAGTCTGCACCCTCCCCATGCACTGTCCACACCTCCCCCTGCGCACGCACTCACGGTGCCGTTCCTGAAGACCTGCGTGTTGAAGAAGACCTCGCGGAAGCAGTAGCGCTTGCCCGCCGGCGTGTCGCTGGTCACGAACAGCTTGAGCGGCGGCAGCGTGTTGTTGGGCGTGGAGGAGGCGAAGGGGTCGGAGGAGTTGGAGTTGGGCCGGATCCACAGGCTCAGGCCCGACGCGCCCGCGAACGGCTGGTAGCCGGGCGTGGTGCCGCAAGCGCGGCAGCGGAAGGCGAGGCCGCCGCCCGGCGACAGCTGCACGCAGGTGCCATCGTGCCCGTCCAGCCCCGCGCCTGTGTGTGTGTATGTGTGCGTGCCAACACGTGCCGACACGTGCGTAGTGTATGGGTGGTGGGGTACCGGCGGCGCGCTGCGCCCCTCCCTCCCCTCCCCTTCCTCCGCTCTTCCGAGAGTGAAAACATGTGGCGCAGTCCTGACCCCGGACGACCGCGCGAACCCAGGAGCCAGCGGGGAACGCGGGTAGCGGGTCACCAGCGCCGCAGCGCCGATTGGCGGCATGGCGGAGGCGGTGCAGCCGGACGCTGAGAGGACCCTCAACTCGCCACGTTGTGGGGACAGGGCCAGCGTTTAAGCAGCCCCCAAACCTAGCTCCCCGACCGCCAGCGCCCAACTTACCCGGCACAAGCAAGCGGCTGTAACCGCTGCTGTACGGCCACCAGTTCCAGCCCGGCCGGATGCCGCCGTCGTACACGGTGGCGCTGACGTAGCCGGGCGCGGGCGGCAGCGGCAGCGGCGCGCCCGAGTCGCAGTCCACGGGCCGGTAGTCCACACTCATCACGCCGTACACCTGTGTGCGCACGTGCCACGTGCATGGTGCGTGTGTTGGGGGGGGGGGGCAGCCAGCGCGGGTGGGGCTCGCGGGTGCAACACTGCAACACACGGAACACGGCTTGGAACACACGTATACGTGCATCACGGCACCGTGCCCCGCACACGCACCGCCTGCCGCCACACGCACACGCCCTCACCGGGTGCGCCAGGTCCTCGAACGCAAAGTAGGACAGGTCAAAGTGGTTCTGGCCTGGGGGCGTTGTCGGGGCACAAGCGAGTGCTGAGGTGGCTACGCAAGCCGGGCGTGTGCAGCAACCGACAGAGAGGACGTGTCGCCGCTTCCAATGCACCACAGTTATGTCGCCCACTCACCTCCGCAGCACCACTCCTGCCGCCGCACCTCGCCGCCCGCCTTGACCCCCGGCGCGCCGTCAGGCAGGACCTGGCGGCACGGGCACGCGTCGGCTATCCGCACCGTGACCACCTGTGGTGGGGTCGGTGTTGGTATGACGCCGGTCAACGTTCAACGGGTTCCAGCGCCCACGTACGGTAAGCAGAGAGTAAGTAAGGTACGGCGCAAGGCGACATGCGGCGTCGGGCATGAAGGCTTGCCCTCGCAACGCGCTGTTGTGCTGGGCTTCGGGTTATGACGGACGGCGTGCCCGTTCCTGCCCCCCTTCCTGCCGCCCTCCCAGCCCGCCCCCGCCCCCAGCCCCAGCCCCCGGTCCCGGAAGCCCCCGGCGGCCCCCCCAGCCCTCCCTCACCTTGCTGGGGTCCCAGCACTGCACCACCTGCAGCCCCTGCCCCTCCCCGGGGTTGCCGGGCCAGGTGCGGTTGCGCGTGTCGCGAACCACCTTGATGGCGGGCAGGTAGGTGCGGCCGAAGTCGCCCTCATAGTGTCCGTTGATGATGTGCACATAGGAGGTGGCGTTCTCTGCGTCGGCGGCGCGAGCAGACTCGACGACGAGGGCAGGGAACAGAGGGAGCCATGGCCACAAACAGACAGAGCATTCGCGTTCGAGTTTCGAAAGCACTTCGCTAACAGAGCAGTCCCACGACCCCGGCGACAACCGTGCCTGGGGCCGACACCCGCGCTTGGGGGCGACGTCCGGGCTGGCGCTGATGCCAACGCACACACACGCGGCACATGCGGCCTCTGTGCGCATGCTCTTCCTTCCAGGCTTCCGGGCCAGCCCTGTCCCTCTCCTCCGCCCCATCAACTCTCCCACCCAGACACAGCTCAGTGCACCAGGGGCTTGATTTATTGCTTTTCGACCGGACCCCAAGTACACACACACACACACACGCCCACACACTGGTGGCCGCACCTGCCACGGCCCCGTTGACGCACTTGACCTGGTAGCAGCGCCCGCACGAGCCGGGGTAGTCGGCGTTGGCGTCCGCCGACGCCGCGTAACCCTCCCGCGCAAACGGCAGCGAGCCGTCACTGTTGGTGTAGCCACACTCGCCGTGCGCTAGGATGCTGTGGGTGGATGTCCAACGGGACAGCCACCGGGCGTCACCGGGACAGTGGGGCGCGTGTGCGTCAGTGCGTGGGTGCGTGCGGCCATGTGCGAGGAATGAGGCGCCCCAGCTTCTGCCCGCCAGCCCACCAACTAGCCCGCACCTGCCCCAGCCCATTAGTCTGCATCCGCAACCACCGCGCCGCCGGTCCTCTCACCCGAAGCTGCCTTCCCCCCGGGCCGGGTCGTAGGCTGAGGACAAGAAGTCGGGCCCGCCGTAGTAGGTGGTGCGGCCGCGCAGCCAGCCGGAGGGCGGGCCGGCGGGCGTGAAGGAGCCGACGCCGGGCGCCGCGGTCACGCCCTGGGGGCTGTTGCCCGCGCCGGGCGAGGTCGACGCGGAGGGTGACGGAGATGGCGAAGGCGACGGCGATGGTGGAGGGGAGGGCGATGGTGGAGGGGAGGGCGATGGTGGAGGGGAGGGCGAAGGGGATGGCGAGGGCGATGGTGGAGGGGAGGGCGGCGGTGGAGGGGACGGTGAAGGAGGAGAAGGAGACGCAGGTGGAGTCCGCGGAGGCGAACCCGATGGTGGCGGTGGTGCGTTTACTGTCGTGCCACGCCCGCTACCGCCCGCCTCACCACCACCACCACCACCACCACCACCACCACCACCACCACCACCACCACCACCACCACCACCACCACCACCACCACCACCGCCACCGCCAGCTGTCCGCGTCACCGCAACCGCCGGCGTGCGCGCTGGCCCCGGTCCAGCCGGCAGCTGTGGCGGCGGCGGCGGCGGCGCCCTGGCAGCGGCGACAGGCGGCGTCTGCAACAGCGGCTGGACGTGCCCGCCCGCATCGCCGCCGCCATCAGCACCACCCATCCATACCGGTATGCCAGGAATGTCTAGGGGTTGTTCACCGGCGGTGGTAAGCATGGCGTTGACCTCCTGGATCAGATCCGCCAACCGCGGCTGCGCTGCGGCGGGCGCCAGGAAGCGGGGGCCGCTGCAGCAGCAGGCCGCCAGCAGCAGCAGTAGCAGGCCGCGGCCGCCGCCGCCGGGCCGCCTGGGAGCGCCGCCGACCCGCCGCGCTGCTGCGGTCTTGGTGGCCCCATGCGCTGCCCTTGCGTTGCAAGCCATGGCAGCTGCAGGCTCTGGTGCTGCAGCAGCTGTTGCTGCTCGGCGGCCACGAAAGTGGAATTCCGCGGCGTTGTGGCTCTTGAGGCAAATGAAAGCGATGCGCGAGCAAGCTGTGTTGTTACAATTACTTGCTGCGGACAGAGCCCGCGCAGGTCGAGAAATAACGAGGTCGCCGTAGATCGAGAGCCGATGCCCGACTGGCCGCTGCAGCTGTCAGCGCCAGGGGCGGTCGCAACAACACCAATGAGATAACAATAACAATGCCTGGCCAGTCCTGCCCCAGTCCTGCCCCAGTCCTGCCCCATGCACATTATCCAATGCTCTGCTCCCCAAATGCAGTTCACACAATCGGCCGCTGCACATCACCTGCCGCTGCCGCCCGTGCGGTTGCTGCTACTGCCGCCACCACCGCCGCCGCCGCCGCCTCCTCCGCCGCCGCCGCCGCCTGCCCCCACAATCGCCACCTTGTCCAGGCAAATAAAGGCGTCACGCTCGGCCACGTTCTGCAGGTCGAAGCGGTTCAGCTGCTCGACGGGCACGGCGCCCTCGCACTTGAACGCCGACAGCGGCACACTTATCTGGTACCAGGTGTTGTTGGCGCCGGGCACCGGCCGGGTGGCGGCGGGCGGCTGCGTTGGGCAGCGGGCGGCGGCATGCCGAGTGCGGTGCGGTGCGGTGCGGTGCGGTTCAATCGTTGAGGTGCGGTGCGGTGCGGCGCGCTGAGGGCAGGACAGCAAGACGAAAGACGGGTGCATGCCTGCAGGTGACGCTGGCGCTCGCCCACACCAACCTCACGCGTGGCCAACGCCCGCTGCACGTTCACGTGCACAGCCACGCGCTCACGCCCGCGTCCGTGACACGCCCCGCTCCCACGGCCTCCCTCTCTCGCTCGCTCGCCTCTCTCTCGCTCGCTCGCTCTCGCTCGCTCTCGCTCGCTCTCGCTCGCTCTCGCTCAATCTCACCGTGCTGTTGAAGTAGACCTCGTTGAAGCAGTAGCGGATGGTGCCGTTGGCGTTGGGCGCGTCGCGGTCGTCGCTGGTCACGAACAGCTTGAGCGGCGGCAGCGTGTTGTTGGGCGTGGAGGAGGCGAAGGGGTCGGAGGAGTTGGAGTTGGGCCGGATCCACAGGCTCAGGCCCGACGCGCCCGCGAACGGCTGGTAGCCGGGCGTGATGCCGCACGCGCGGCAGCGGAAGGTGAGGCCGCCGCCCGGCGACAGCTGCACGCAGGTGGCAGAGTCGTTGCTCAGGCCGGCGCCTGCGAGACGGCAGCAGGCGGGGCGCAGTTAGCGGCAAAGGAGGGGTGTGACTGCAAGTGTGAGGCTGGGCGCGCAGGTCCGGGCGGCGAGGGCCCGGCTAGCGGATACCCCTGTCAGCCAGCGCGTGCCAGACAACACTGCCACCCGGCCCCCTTGCGCCCCACGCCCCTTGGTCACACGCAGTTCGCATGGACGGCTACTCCCCCGCGCCCATTTTCCTTCCCTCCCTTCAACACGCACACGCGCCCTCCACACGACGCACCCGGCACCGCCAGCTGCGCGGCCCCGGCCGAGTAGGTGTACCAGCCCCAGCCCGGCCGGATGCCGCCGTCGTACACGGTGGCGCTGACGTAGCCGGGCGCGGGCGGCAGCGGCAGCGGCGCGCCCGAGTCGCAGTCCACGGGCCGATAGTCCACACTCATCACGCCGTACACCTGTGTGCGTGCACGCGTGCACGGCGTGTGTGGGAGGGGCAGCCCGCGCGGTGCGGCGGATGGAGAGGGGGCCATGTCGCGTGCACGAGTGGCGGCGCCGCGAGGTGCACACGCCAAGGAAGGCTCCGGAAACACATGCATCATGGATTCACGGCACCGCACACAGTCCGTGCCTCCTGCGGTGCATGCGCCGCCAGCCGCCACACACGCGAACTCACCGGGTGCGCCAGGTCCTCGAACGCAAAGTAGGACAGGTCAAAGTGGTTCTGGCCTGGGGGCGTCGTGTCAGGTGGGGCCGGGGCGCATGAGCGAGTGCTGAGGTGGCTACGCAAGCCCCGGGCCCGTGGGTGCATGCGGAGAGATGATGGTGGAATGAATGACTGCCAATAATGTGAGCACCCGAACCTGCACCCTCCCGCTACGCCCAGCCGCTCACCTCCGCAGCACCACTCCTGCCGCCGCACCTCGCCACCCTTGGCCACCCCGGGCGCGCCCTCCTTGAGCACTTGGCGGCACGGGCACGAGTCGATGACGCGCACCGTCACCACCTGCGGCCGCGGCGGCCGCGCCCGCGGCAGCGGCAGCGGCAGCAGCCGTGAGACACGACGCCCATCCCCAAGGTCCATGAGCGAGCGGTGCTGCGGAGCAGACCGAGCTCCCGCCCCTGTCCCCCTTTCTGCCGCCCTTCCATCCCGCCAGCCTGCCCCCAGCTCCAGCCCCCGGTCCCGGCGGCCCCCCCCAGCCCTCGCTCACCTTGCTGGGGTCCCAGCACTGCACCACCTGCAGCCCCTGGCCCTCCCCGGGGTTGCCGGGCCAGGTGCGGTTGCGCGTGTCGCGAACCACCTTGATGGCGGGCAGGTAGGGCCGCCAGCGGTCGCCATCGTAGGAGCCGTTGGTGATGTGCACGTAGGCCGTGGCGTTCTCTGTGCGTGGTGTGAAGGTGGTGTGTGGCAACGTGTGGTGTTTGTGTGGTGCATGTGGCGCGAGCGGCAACAGCAGGAGCAGACACGGTGGTCCCGTCAGCCGCGGCTACCTGCCGGGATCTGAAACGCCGGCCAACAAGCCCTCTCCTCGGCCGCCCATTCATCCCCTCCTCCGCCCTCCGCCGCCCCCAAGCCGCCTCCGTTCGTGGCCGCACCTGCCACGGCCCCGTTGACGCACTTGACCTGGTAGCAGCGCCCGCACGAGCCGGGGTAGTCGGCGTTGGCGTCCGCCGACGCCGCCACGGCCTCGCGCGGGAAGGGCAGGCTGCCGCCCGGCGAGTTGGTGTAGCCGCAGGAGCCGTAGGTCAGGATGCTGCACAGGGGGGTGGGGGTGGGGAGTGGGGATGGGGAGGTACATTCGTGATTAGGATGGGGAGGTACATTCGTGATTAGGATGGGGAGGTACATTCGTGGTTAGGATGGGGAGGTACATCCGTGATTAGGATGGGGAGGTACATCCGTGATTAGGATGGGGGCGTGGGTGTGCGTGTGACGCGCACAGAGCAGGGGTCACGGGACAGTGGGGCGCGTGTGCGTGGGCCGGGGCAGCCACATTCACCACCCTGCCACGCACCCGACGCCCGCCTACCATAGCACCAGCACCAGAGCCCGCACCTGCTCCAGCCCACCAGCCCAATGGCCCGCACCCGCAATCACCGCGCCGCCGGTCCTCTCTCTCACCCGAAGCTGCCCTCGCCCCGGGCCGGGTCGTAGGCTGAGGACAGGAAGTCGGGCCCGCCGTAGTAGGTGGTGCGGCCGCGCAGCCAGCCGGAGGGCGGGCCGGCGGGCGTGAAGGAGCCCACGCCGGGCGCCGCGGTCACGCCCTGGGGGCTGTTGCCGGCGCCGGGCGAGGTAGCAGGGGAGGGTGACGATGAAGGAGAGGGCGAAGGAGAGGGTGAGGGCGAAGGAGAGGGCGAGGGTGAGGGCGAGGGTGAGGGCGAAGGGGAGGGCGAAGGGGAGGGCGAAGGGGAGGGCGAAGGGGATGGAGATGGCGAAAGGGAAGGCGAGTTGCTGTTGACCTGCGACATGATCTGGTCCAGCGCGGTCGGCTCCGCTGCGACCCGGCCCGCGCACGACAGCAGTAGCAGCAGCAGCAGTCCAGCAGCAGCAGCAGCAGCAGCAGCAGCAGCAGCAGCAGCTGCGCCGGCGGCCGCAGCAAATGCGGCGGGCGGCGCGCGGCGCCTGCGAGCAGTGAGCTTGCGCACAGCCATTGTGGATGGTATCGGAGACATGTTGCAGTGGAATGCGGCGGCTGCCGAGCCGCTGAGGAAAGGACAAGAATGCGAGCTTACAAGAGGGGACAATCCGAAGGACAAGCACGGCAATTGCATCGCCATTTTGGCGAGGTGCCGTATCCCGGCGGACCCGCGGGCCACGTTCGATGGCGGGCCGGATCGAAGATGGGAGAAAATCGTAGCAGCAAAGTTTGGCATTACAGCTTGACCAGCAACCAGCAATAACCAGCAACAGTTTTGTGCAACCGAGCCGCTCCTGCTCTTGCACGCGCCCGCACACCCGGCTTCCACCGGAGACCGCCGCTATCCGCGCGGCCCCTGCTCCTCCCCGGTCCTCCTCCTCGTCCTTCGTCCCTCCACACACACGCACATGCACACACACGCGCATCCACTCACTCAACACCGCCACCTCACACCGCCTCCTCCTGCTCCACTAGCTCCTCTTCCTCCTCCTCCTCCGCCTCCTCCACCACAGCCGCCCGCCGCCGCCTCACGCGGTGTCCATGGCGTCGCCGGCGCCCGCCTCCGCCTCCAGGCGCTCGCGCTGAATGGCGGCGTACTTGTCCTTGAGCGCGGGCGTGGCCAGAACCACCTTGCGCAGGAAGCCCTGGGGGGTGGGGTGCGGGTGGGGTGGGGTTTGAGGGGGTAAGAGGGTTGCAGGTTGTTTGGAAAAGCGACCGGGTGCACCCATTGTATCGCCCGGAGCCCTCAGCACCATGCTCCCGCCTCAGTTCCTAGGCCCCCCCCTCGGCACAGAAGCCTTGCTGGGTTGTACACGGTGCATTGGCTCCGGGCCCGCCCGCCCATCCACCCACCGAATGGGTTTTGGGTTGGCAATGGCTTTGTTGTGGACAGCCACCTCCCCACCCCACCCCACTCTCCCCACCTGGAAGGCGGCGTTGCTGTCGGCCCCGGGCACGTGCGCCAGCGAGTCCACGCAGCGCAGGCAGGAGCGGAGCATGTCCTCGTGACGGTCGATCTGTGGGTGGGGTCAGAGGTGCAAGATAGACAACAATTAATTATGCTTAGTTGAACGTGTTGGTTAAACGTGCAGGGTGCGGGGTGCGGGGGGGGGGGGGTAGTTCCGGAGCGAGTCGACCAAGAGAAGGTGGGTGCGGGTGGGTCGGGTGTCGGGGTGGGTGCGGGTGGACAGTGGTAGCGGGGCAGCGCGTGGTGTTGCGCGTGGCTGCGGGCCGCTGGCGGCTGTGCGGGCCGCTGCTCAGGCGAACAGAGGGTGACGTGCCGAGAGAAGCAAGCACTGCGCACCGACGGCCACCACCACCAGCCCACCAGTCCCTCCGCCCCTGCCCCTTCCCCCTTGCCCCTCGCCCCCTCCCCTTGTAGCCGCGCCGCCACCGGCGCCCCGCCCTCCCCGCCCCGCCCCGCCCCCCGCCCCCGGCCCGGCGCCGCACCTCCTGCTTGACGGCGTCGCTCTTGAGGCGCGTGGTGAGCGTCTTCTCCAGGGGCACCACCAGCCGCTCCGCCGCCGCCAGCACCGCGCCGGGGTCGGTGACCGCCAGCTTGGACAGCAGCGTGTGGCAGGGCGCCTTCACCTGCGCACGTGTGAGGGCGTGTGCGTGCGTGTGTTAGAGAGCACAAGGGAAAACGATAGCAAGCAAGAGACCGTGCGTGCGTGCGTGTGTGTGCATATGCGGTTGGTGATGCGCGTGTTCTAGACGCCGCCGATGAGCAAATGTGGGCTGCGGCTGCTGTTCACAGCAACTCTATCGCCCGCCCATGCGCCCACGCGCCCACACGCCCCCCTGCCGGCCCCGCCCCCCTCCTGCCGCCCCCACGCCGCCGGCCCGCGCTCACGTCCGCGTGGTCGCCCAGCCCGCTCTCCAGCGCTCCCAGGAAGGCCGCCGGCTCCAGGCGGTCGCGGGTGCAGTCGTGCAGGATCTCCAAGCACTCGAACGCGGCCTTGCGCAGCTCCAGGCCGTCGTCGATCTGACAGTGGGGGGCGGGGTTGGGGGTTGGGGTGGGGTTGGGGGTGGGGTTGGGGGTGGCGGGATGTGGGAGTTGGGGTTCCGTGCATGATGAATTAAGCCCGTGATGATGTTGGGTGGTGGTGGTGGTGGTGGTGGTGGTGGTGGTGGTGGTGGTGGTGGTGGTGGTGGTGGTGGTGGTGGTGGTGGTGGTGGTGGTGGAGAGCGTTGGCAGGGCGGCTGGGCGGCTGTGGGATCCTCGGGGGGACCTACAGCGCGGCCCGCCAAAACTGTCCTTGCCTGCCCCGCCCCCACCCCTGCCACGCCACGCCACGCCACGGCCCGGTGCGCTCACCCGGTGCTTGAAAGGCCCCAGGTCCACGACGCGGATGAGGTCCTCCCGCACCGCCGTCTGGGCGTACAGCAGCGGCAGCAGCGCCGGCAGCCCGCCCACCACCAGGCCCGGCTTGGCGTGCGCGCAGCCCGACAGCGCCACCACCTGCGTGCGAGTGCGTGCGAGAGTGCGAGCGTGTTGGGGGCGTGCGCCGGGTGGGATGGTCAGGAACCGGGCACAGCAAGCAGTGACACCGTGTCCGTGCCCGTTCTTGCTTTGCCACCCTCCGTCCCGCAAACGCTGGCTCCCCGCCTCTCGACATCGGCACTCCAGAAGCTACCACAACCGGCCCCCGGCGAACCCCTTACCACCCCCCCTACCTAGTTAGGTTGGTCCGGCTCGCTTGGGCCCACCCCAATCCACCCAGCCCCCAACACACACACGCGCACGCGGCGCCACCGCGCCCCCCCCGGGCCCCCGCCCTCCTCACCGCGGCGCGGCGCACATGTCGGTCGGGGTCGGCCATGAGGCGCAGGAAGTCCAACAGCACCGGGCCCAGCGCGCCGTCCACGTCGTGCGGCCGGTCCACCACCGCGTGCTTCACCGCCGACACAACCTGGCATGCGGGGCGAGCGGGCGGCCGCGGGTTGTGGCGGGGCAGAGGCGGAATGTGTGTTGGAGAGACAAACTGAACGAAGCCCGCGTCGCAGTGTGCGTGGGTGGGTGCCATCAAAGCTCGGTGTGCGGCACGTGCTTGCGGCCGTGATCCCTGGGTGGGCTTGCCGGACGGGGCACCTTGGCGCCCGAGCCTCCCAGCCCTTTGATTGCGGCAGATGGGCGCAGTGGTAGGCCCCCTCCCCCGCCCCCGCCCCACCCGCCCCAGCCGTCCTCCCCCTGCCGCCCCCTGCTCACCACCGCCCGCATGTTGGCGCTGGGCGCCGCGGTGCGCTCCAGCAGCGCCGGCAGCACCTTGCCGGCGTGCAGCAGCGCCAGCCGCCCGCAGCACTCGGCCACCACCGCGCGGCACTCCTCCTCCGCCTCCGCCGCGCCCAGCAGCAGCGCCAGCACCTGCCGGCATGGCGGCGGAGGAAAAGCGGAGAGGAGAGGCGGGGTTGCAAGGTCAGGAAGTCGTAGGATATGGGGCGCGGAGAGGCGCGGGAGCCATGGCGTGCGTTGCGTGGCAACCCTAGGGTGCCGTTGGTAGGGTGCGGTGCGCCTGTATGCTGCTTCGCACTAACGTACTCACAGACAGCGGCCCACACACACCCAGAAACACGCACACGTGTGCACACGCACCTGGTCGGCCGCCTCGGGCCCCAGGTCGCCGGCCTTGGCGGCGCCGCCGGGCGCGGCCAGTGTGGCGATGACGTCGTTCAGGGCCTGGGGGGCGTGGGACGTGGGCGTGTGGGGCGTGTGTGACAGGCGTGTGTTGAAACCCTTGCGTCACGACCATCTGGCCCCCAAGCCCATTTTCACCGTTCAACGCCCCTCCCTCCTCCTCTCCCCTCCTCCCCCATCCCCCCCTCCCCAGTCCCACCGCACCTGCAGCAGCAGGTACTGCTGCTTGGGCTGCCCCGCCGCGGCGCCGATCTGGCTCAGCAGCCCCGGCATGAAATGGCGCAGGTTGCCGCGCGTCACGCCGCCCAGCGCGTGGCTGGCGGCGGCGCGCACCTCCTCGGCGCTGCCGGGCGCCGCCAGCGCGGCGGCGGCGGCGGCGGCCACGGCGGGCAGCGGCGCCAGGTCGGCGCGGCCGCCTATCTCACCCAGACACAGCAGCGCCAGGCGCTGGGAGCCTGTTGTTTGGGGTGGTGGGAGGAGAGGGAGGGGGGGTCCATGCAAGGTTAAAAAACGACGAGATGATGTTGACAGGTTGTTCCATTCATGAATCCTACGCCCACGTCCACACGCCCACGCCCACACACACGCCCCCACGCCCACGCCCCCACGCCCACACACGCACACTCGCACGCACCCGGGTCCTTGGCGCTGTTGACGGTGGCCAGCAGCATGTCCACTGTGGCCGGCACCTTGGAGCCGCCCGCCGCCGGCGAGGTGGCCAGCGCCGCCACGCAGCGCGCCACGCTGTGCTGCGCCTGCTTGCTGGCGCTGCCGGCGGCGGCGGCGGCGCCGGCTGCGGCGGCGGCGGCCTCGGCGCGGCCGGCCTCCAGCAGCATGGTCAGCAGCGCGTCCGAGGACTGCGGAGGGGTGGGAGGGGTTGCAAAGATGGTATATAGAAGCGTAGTGGCGTAGACAGCAGGCGTGGATGCGTTCGTACCGATGACCGATGGTGCGTCCGCTTGTCCAGCGCCAGAGCCCGCCGTGGTGTCCCCGTTGGTGCTTGCTAGATCTAAAGCTAATTTGTGTGAACGCAGTGTGAAAGTAGTAGGCGCGTTTGCGCGTAGAAAGCTGCTTGAAAGAACTTTGTTGTTGTTATCGTGTCCGAACGTCTCGTGCTTGTGCCGCGAACGTTTGAGGCTGCACGCCTTTCCTATACCCGACTCACCTACGCGCACAGGCGCGCAGACGCCACGCAGGGACCGGCCGCACATGCAAAGCAATGCGAGGAAGCAGGCGCGGTTAGGCGTGGCGCGCATAGGAACAGAGACCCCAGACAACACCCCATGCGAAGTGCTCCTAATAGTATGGCTAATAAAGCAGGTTAAAGGCGGGCCGGACGCGGGCGCAGGGTAATAGGGGAACGGCGACGCATGGGCACACAGATGCAGAGGGGAGCAGGTGGGGTGCGAGGCTAGGGGCGTGGCGGGGCTCCGCGGAGCTCCCACCACCACGCCACCGCCGGGGGCAAAGCATGCGAGCCCCCAGACGGCGCGTGGGGCGGATCAGGCAGGCAGGCGGGGCGGGGGCGGGGGCGGTTCAGGGCGACAGAGGGTAGCAAAGTACTCAGCGATGCGGGCGTACAAGTCAAGGCCGGCGCGCCGTTGGGGTGGGAGGGGGTGCAGGGGTGTTGTTGTTGGTGGTCGTGGTGGTGGTGGTGTGTGTCACGGCCCGCGGGCTGCGAGAGCCTATCAGAGAGGGGTTCCCACACAGCGAGCGACAGACCGCGGGCGGAGCCGCCCACACCCACCCACACTTGCACCCCCAACCGCCCCCCCACACCCACATCCGTACCCACCCGACCACTTCCCCCGCACGCCCGCACCTGTCCGCTGGCCGCCGCCAGGGCCGCGAAGAATGTCTCAAGCACCTCCAGCGCGCCGCCCTGCAGCAGCGGGCTGCGGGTGGGGGCGGGGGAGGGGAGGGGAGGCGGGGCCACAAGTTAGGAGGCAGGCATTTAGCTGGGGCCGGCGCAGTGTGGTGCTCGGTACTGGGCCCGGGTGCCGTGCCACTTCC
This sequence comes from Chlamydomonas incerta, assembly GCA_016834605.1. Lineage (NCBI taxonomy): Eukaryota > Viridiplantae > Chlorophyta > Chlorophyceae > Chlamydomonadales > Chlamydomonadaceae > Chlamydomonas > Chlamydomonas incerta. The sequence goes on from JAEHOC010000004.1 coordinate 2,393,239, forward strand.
CACCGTCCCCCGCCAGCCGCCGGGCGACAGCTGCCTCTCCCCCCATATGGTGACGTACAGTAGCTCGCACATGCGGCTGCAACTTCTCCTTGCAGCGCTGATGTTTCCTTACGGGATTGGTTCAGAGTTGACCCCCGGCCCCCCCCACCGCCTCCCCACACACCACGCCCCACCGCAACCGCAGCCGCCCCAGCACGCCACGCACCTGCGCACCAGCACCAGCGCGGGGCCGCGCGCCTTGTCCGCCACCGCCGCCGCCGCCGCCGCGCCCGCCGCCCCCGGCATCGCCATCAGCGCCACCAGCAGCCGCAGCGCCTGCGCCGCCAGCGCCACGTCGCCGTCGCCCACCAGCGCCGCCGCGGCCTCCACGGCGGCGGGCAGCACCGGGCCGTCGAAGGCGGGCGGGTAGCGAGCGGCCAGAGCCTGGCGGTGGGGTTCGGAGCCGTGTGTGGTTTAGAGTGCCAAAGCAGAATGTCTAAACGTTCTTCAAACCAATCGTATACTTTACCACATGCACAACCTCCCGGGCCCCCCAGCCTGTGTCGCCACCGTCTCACACCGCCACAGTCCCCCTCCCAACTCCCCCCCCCCCCCGCCGCCCCCGCCCCCGCACCTCCAGCGCCACCAGCGACGCCTGCCGCAGCAGCCGGTTGGCCTTGCGCAGGAATGACGTCAGCTCGCCCGCCACGCCGCCGTCCGCGCCGCCGCCGCCGCCGGTGGCGAGCAGCTCGCCGGGCACCAGCGGCGAGGAGGCCAGCGTGGTGATGGCCTTGACGGCGGTGAGGCGCGTGATCTCGTTGCGCAGCCGCTCCAGCAGCACGCGCAGCACGCCCGGCAGCTGCGAGTGGGTGTGGGTGGTGGGGATGCGGGGTTTGGGTAGGGGTGGTGGTGGTGGTGGTGGTTGTGCAAGGATGCGGGGGTGGTGGTGGTGGTGGTGGTGGTGGTGGTGGTTGTGGTTGTGGTTGTGGTTGTGCAAGGATGCTTGGAAGAGCGGTGCAGAAAGAGGCGTGTGGACGGGTAGGCAGGGCGTTCACGGAAAGCCCCACAGCCAAGGACCGCAATCCATAGGGAACGCGGTAAGGTCGGGACGGCGCCCGCCCACCCACACCGCCCGCCCACGGCGCCCACCCCTCTCATCCTCGACCCCTAAACCCCTCTGCCCCTCCTGCCACCCCCTTCCACCACCCCGCACCTCGGCCGCCAGGCAGTCGCCCAGTCGCGCCACCGCCGCCGCCATTGCGCTGATCGCGCACTCCTTGACCTCCTGGTCCTGGTCCGTGGCGCTGTGTGGGCGGGTGCGGGCGGGCGGGCAGGGTGGGAGGGCAGGGGCGGGGGCAAGGGGTTGCGTTGGGTTAAGAAGTGCGCGGTGAGGATGGTGGGCGGGCAAGGAGGCGGGTGCAGGCAGCAGTAGCAGGCAGGCAGAGAAAGCGGCTTGTGAACAACGGGCCTTCGGGCCGCCTCACCTCCGACCCCCAATGTACCATCATTGCAACCCCCCCTCCCCCTCCACCGCAGCCGCCTCCACACACACACACACACGCATCCCAACCCCACCATTCCACACACACACCCTCAGCCCCTTCCCCATCCCCTCCACCCACCCCTCCACCCCCTCCCGCCCGCCCGCACCTCAGCCGCGTCATGACGGCAGTGTACAGCGGCGCCACCTGCGGCTGCTGCGCCGCCGGCACCGGGGCGGCGGCGTCGGGCCGCAGCACCACCACCAGCGCCTCGCAGCAGCGGAGCGCCTCAGCAGCCACCTGGGCGGGGGCACGTGTGCGTGCGTGTTTTGTTTGTTATTGCGCCTTGTGTTAGAGACCAGGGAAAAAACATGCGCCTGGTGTGTGCATCCCCTCCCCCACGCAAGCACACCGACACGTTGCGCGCTTTCAAGTCCCCACTGTCCGCCCTATGCACGGCTTGCCGTAAAGAGGAACCTCAGCCTACTTCCGTACGTGCGGCATATCGGCGTGCAGCACCTTGAATCCGCCGGTCGCGTGGTCCTCTCCACCCACAGGGCCAGGAGCGCAAGACGCCTACCCATTGCCCCCCCCCCCCCGGCCCCACCCACCCACCCACGCCCCCACCGCACCTTGTAGTAGCGCTCGCCCACGCAGGCGAACACGCCGCCGGCCAGCGGCGCGCAGTGCGGCTGGAACACGGCGGGCGGCGCGGCGGCCAGCAGCAGGCGCAGGAAGGACAGCGCCTCGATCTTCAGGCCCGTGTTGCCCGACTTGTCCTGCAAGGCGTGGGCGGGGCGGGGTTGAGGGAAGAGATGGGTAAGAGACGGGTGAGAGAAGGGTAGCCCCCCCCCCTTTCCCTTCTTTCCCGCCCGTCCCGTCCCTCCTCCCCTCTTGTTGCGCCCTTTGCAACCCTCCACCCCTCCACCAACACGCTATCCCCCCGGGGCATATTTCCCCCCCGCACACGCATTGGTTGGTTTGGTTCGGTTTGGTTGGGCCACAACTTCCACAACCACAACTTCCACAACCACAACTTCCACAACCACAACTTCCACAACCACAACTTCCCCCTCTTCCCCGCCCCCACCGCTCACATTGAGCGCCGCCAGCAGCCCCGGCACCAGCACCTCCACCACACTGCCCGGCACCGCGCCGGCGGCGCTGCCGTCGCCGCCCGCCGCCGCCGCCGCCACCGCCGCCTGCACGGCCACCAGCTGCCGCAGCACGCCCAGCGCGCCCACGCGCGTCTTGGGGCTCTTGTCCTTCAGCTGCCGCGCCGCCGCCTTGACGATCATGGGGGTGTCGGCCGCCAGCAGCGCCACCGGGCTGCGGGCGTTTGTGCGGTTGCGTGCGGTTGCGTGAGGTTGTGTGACGTTGCGTGAGGTTGCGTGCATGTGTGCATGTGCAGGGCCGGGAGGGGGAGGCGGGCGCGGTTGGTTGCAAGGTCAAGGGTGTCTGCTTTTTGACACACAGGCTAGTCGTGATGGCAACGCGTCCCCACCATACTCCTCCACCCATCCCTACCCTTCAGATTGGGCTGGCACTCCCACCCCTCCCACCCCTCCCCTCCCCCTGCTGCCCCTCCCCTCCCCTCCCCTCCCCCTCCCCCTGCCACCCCACGCCCTCCCACCCATCCCACACCACGCACCCCCGCCTCACCTGCTGCCGTCGCCCGCCGCGTGCCGGCCCGCCGTGGCGCCCACCTGCGCCAGCAGCTCGCCCACCGCCGCGAACACGTCGCCCTTGACGCCCTCCTCGCGCTCGCGCTCGAAGCGCCCCACCAGCTCCGCCAGCGCGGCGGCGTACAGCGCCGGCAGCGCGTCGGGGTAGCGGCCGATGAGGGCGACCAGGATGCGCGTGGCGGCGCGGCGGACCTGGGGGAGGGGAGGTGGTGGTGGTGGGTTTGATGGGGGGGGGGTTGCAGGCATGATTAGCCAAGATAAGATGATGATGTTGCTGTTGTTGGTGGTGGTGGTGCAGCGTGTGAGTTGGTGGTGGCGGTGGCGGTGGGCGCACACAGGCGGCCTCAGCAGCCGCCCCACCCCAACCCCAAGAAAGCATACGCCGCCGCCGCCGCCGCCGCACCTTCCAGCTCATGTCCTCGTCGTCCGAGTACTCGTCGCCGTCGTCGCTGCGGTGTGGAGGGGCGGGCGTTCGGAGGAGTGAGCAGCACTATGTCACTGGTATGTCAGGTTCACATATGGCACTGGTGTCACACACCCGCGACGTCGTGGGTTTGAAGCAGCTGTGCCGCTACTGCACATTTCACCCACATCCCACCACCCGCCATCAACTCCACACTCTATCATGTGCCTGCAGCCCACCCTGCCCACCCTGCTATACTCCTAACTACCCTGCCACACCTCTCTTACTATCCTTCCCACCCCATCCCGCACGCCGCCCCACCCACCCGTCCGCGTCCTCGTCCTCCTCGCCGCCGCTCATGTCGTCGTCGCCGCCGCTGCCGCCGCCGCCCTCCTCGTCGTCGTCCGCCGCGAAGTTGGGGTCATAGCGCAGGTAGCGCAGGCCGGCAGCCAGCACCGGCTCCAGCAGCGGCCGCGTGTCGTGCGGGCAGCGCAGCACAAAGCCCTCCAGCGCCTGTGTGTGAAGGCGGGTGAAGGTGTGTGAAAAGGCGGGTGTTGTGGGTGTCAGAGAGCACAAGAGACGCTTTGTGTGTGCCTGTGTTCGTGTGTGGCACCGTGTGATTTGGGCCGGGTACGGTATGCCGCCACCACCAACCCTCACCCCCACCCCCCCACTCTCTCCACAATACCTCCAAACCCCGACCCCCCAACGCCTCCCCCCCCCCCACACACACACTACGCGCCACATGTGCCCGCGCTTTTCTTAATACACTGGGTACGATCACGGAGGGACTATCAGCTTCACGGAGGCTCAGCGAGCTGGAACGCGGCCGCCCGAACGGCAGCTCTCTTTGGTATCGACTCAGTCTTCAGTGCATCCTGTACCGCTTTTCCAACCATCCTTGCAAGCCCCCCCCCCCCCACACACATGCCCCCACCTGCAGGCAGTGCTCCCGCAGCTCGTCGTCGCCCTCCGCCGCGCGGTCGCAGTGGGCGATGGCCAGCGGCACCGCCTCGCCCAGGTAGCGCCCGAAGCGGTAGCCCACAGCGCGGCTGACGGGCAGGGGAGGGGAGGAGGCCGGTGGGGGTGGGGCCAGAGGGGCAGGCACAGGAGCAGGGCCAAGGGGCAAAGTGGCGACCCACCTCACCATCCCCCACGGCACCACACCGTCCCCTACGGCCGCCGTCCCCGTCCCCTCCCTCACCCCCTGCAGCCCCCAGCCCCCTTCCCACCCCCAGCCCCTCCCAACCCCGCACCCACCCCCCACTCCCACCCACTCCCCCGCCCGCCCGGCCACTCACCTGACCTGCCCCACCGCCTGCACGTAGGTGCGCGCGAAGTCGGCCTTGCCGCCTGGCTGCTGCAGCGCGGCCAGCAGCGGCCGCACTACGCCGTCCAGAGCGTCGTCGGTCAGGAACACGGACAGCGCGGCTGCGCGGGGGGACGGGGCGGGCGGGCATGTGGGGCGGGGGGGGGTTGCAAAGATGGTACATAGAAGGGTAGTGTAGACAGCAGGCGCGGAGGCGTTCGTAGGGGGGGCGTGTGTGGGGCGGGGTCAGCCACAGGGGGATTGCAAGGATGTTTGGAAAAGCGGTACAGCGCCCCAAAGGGCTGCAAGGTTCAGCGGTTGCAGGATATGGAACGGTTTGGGGTTCACCCCACACTCCCGTCTTCTCCCCCCTTGGTGGTCTCGCTTCTGGATTCTGGAATGAACTACCCCCCCGACTCCCCACCCCAGCCCACCCTCCCCCCGCCCCGCCACGCACCCAGCCCCTGCAGCGCCTTCTTCCGCAGCTGCAGCCGCCCCTCGCCCATCAGCGCCGCCAGCAGCGCGTCGCGCACGCGGCCCTGCACCTCGGCCGGCAGCAGCCCGCCCAGCCGCCCGATGAGCTCCGACAGGATGTCCAGCACGTGGCCCGTCACGTCCGCGTCGTCCTGCGGGGGGCGGGTGGGTGGCGGCGTGCGTGTGGCGGTTGTGGAGTTGTGGCGGCTGTCAGTGTGGTGGCGGCGGCGGTGTCGGGGCACAGCCCCATCAGCCCCAGCGCCCTACCCACCCACCCCCTTCTCCTCAACTTCTTCATCTTTCAACCCTCCCCCCCCCCGCAGCGACTTCGTCTGCAGTCTTCAGCGCATCCTGTACCCGCTTTCCCAACCATCCTTGCAAACCCCCAGCCCCACCCGCCGCCGCCCCCACCTTGTGCGCCACCAGGCCCTCCAGCATGCGGCCCGCGATGATGCCCGCCGCCGACACCGCCAGCGCCGGCGGCGCACAGGCCGCCAGCTCCTTCAGCAGCGCCTTCAGCCCGATGGCCGCGATCTCGCGCTGAGCGTCGCGCGCCTTGCTGGCGGCGGCGCTGGTGCTGGCGGCCGCGCCGCCGCCGGCGCCGCCCGCGCCGCCGCCGGCGACCTGCGCGGTGGGGTGGAAGAGGTGGGGGTGTGCGGGGTTGGGGTGGGGTGGGTGCGTGCTGGCGGCGGCGGTGGTTAGCGGCAGGGCTGCACTGGTGTGCGGACGGTGGGGCTGACAGCGCATCCGAAGCGCACCGTGCCAACCCTGACACCGCCCGCGCGGCACTTCACTTCCACCCCAAGCCCCACGCCACCCCCGCACCGCACAGACGCACCCACATACACCCACACCCACACGTCACTGTATTTTATGTTGCCTCGTGCTCCCTATCTACACACGCGCACACAGACACACAGACGCCCAGCCAGCCAGCCAGCCAGTTCGGCAAGCGCGTCTCCGCCCACCTTGTCGCACAGCTGCCGCACCAGGTCCTCGGCGCGCGGCTCGGCCACCTTGCGCGCCAGGTGGCCCAGGCTGCGGCGGGGGGGGAGGGGGAAGCCGGGGCGGGCGGGTTGTGACGACCAGTGCAAGCTGGGTGGGTGGGTGGCGGCGGTGTGCGAATGGGTACAGCGGGGCAGCGGGCCCGGCAGGCAGCGCGCCGCTGCACGGGCTGGGGCTACCTCCGGCACCCGGGTGGTGACGCCGGCGGCGGCTGGGCGGCGGCTGGGCGCTGACGGCAGGGCGATGTCAAACCAGGGGCCGCGCCGGTCTCCTCCCCCCCACCCCACCCCACCCGCCCCCCACACACGCGCGACCGCGCCGCTGTCTCGTGCCAACCCGTGCCAGCCGTGCCCCTGGCCTGCAAGCTGTTCCCCACGCCGCTCCGCGTCGGTGTGTATTTGGGGCCGCCGGGCCACTGGGCCACCG